>CM072883.1:5795000-10595000 GCA_036937835.1 Pampus argenteus | reverse complement strand
TTAGGACCAAAAAACTCACTTCTGAGAGCTTCCTGCAGCTTTTACTGTAACATTTGTAAAAATAGCTTTCTCTCAGGCCAAAACTGACAACTACAGTTTTTCTGAAACAAGGAGCAATATTTTCAATCAAAACCATGTTTGCCATCAACAAGTAACTGATTTCTAATGATTAGGACCAAAAAACTCACTTCTGAGAGCTTCCTGCAGCTTTTACTGTAACATTTGTAAAAATAGCTTTCTCTCAGGCCAAAACTGACAACTACAGTTTTTCTTAAACAAAGAGCAATATTTTCAATCAAAACTATGTTTGCCATCAACAAGTAACTGATTTCAAATGATTAGGACCAAAAAACTCACTTCTGAGAGCTTCCTGCAGCTTTTACTGTAACATTTGTAAAAAATAGCTTTCTCTCGGCGAGAGAAGGCCAAAACTGACAACTACAGTTTTACTTAAACAAGGAGCAATATTTTCAATCAAAACCATGTTTGCCATCAATAAGTAACTAATTCCTAATGATTAGGACCAAAAACCTCACTTCTGAGAGCTTCCTGCAGCTTTTACTGTAACATTTGTAAAAACAGCTTTCTCTCGGCGAGAGAAGCCCAAAACTGACAACTATAGTGCTTCTTAAACAAGGAGCCATATTTTCAATCAAAACCATGTTTGCCATCAACAAGTTACTAATTTCTAATGATTAGGATCAAAAAACTCACTTCTGAGAGCTTTCTACAGCTTTTACTGTAACATTTGTAAAAATAGCTTTCTCTCGGCGAGAGAAGGCCAAAACTGACAACTACACTTTTACTTAAACAAGGAGCAATATTTTCAATCAAAACCATGTTTGCCATCAATAAGTAACTGATTTCTAATGATTAGGAGCAAAAAACTCACTTCTGAAAGCTTCCTGCAGCTTTTACTGTAACATTTGTAAAAATAGCTTTCTCTCGGCGAGAGAAGGCCAAAACTGACAACTACAGTTTTACTTAAACAAGGAGCAATATTTTCAATCAAAACCATGTTTGCCATCAACAAGTAACTAATTTCTAATGATTAGGATCAAAAAACTCACTTCTGAGAGCTTTCTACAGCTTTTACTGTAACATTTGTAAAAATAGTTTTCTCTCGGCGAGAGAAGGCCAAAACTGACAACTACAGTTTTACTTAAACAAGGAGCAATATTTTCAATCAAAACCATGTTTGCCATCAACAAGTTACTAATTTCTAATGATTAGGACCAAAAAACTCACTTCTGAGAGCTTCCTGCAGCTTTTACTGTAACATTTGTAAAAACAGCTTTCTCTCGGCGAGAGAAGCCCAAAACTGACAACTATAGTGCTTCTTAAACAAGGAGCAATATTTTCAATCAAAACCATGTTTGCCATCAATAAGTAACTGATTTCTAATGATTAGGAGCAAAAAACTCACTTCTGAGAGCTTTCTGCAGCTTTTACTGTAACATTTGTAAAAATAGCTTTCTCTCGGCGAGAGAAGGCCAAAACTGACAACTACAGTTTTTCTTAAACAAGGAGCCATATTTTCAATCAAAACCATGTTTGCCATCAACAAGTAACTAATTTCTAATGATTAGGACCAAAAAACTCACTTCTGAGAGCTTCCTGCAGCTTTTACTGTAACATTTGTAAAAACAGCTTTCTCTCGGCGAGAGAAGCCCAAAACTGACAACTATAGTGCTTCTTAAACAAGGAGCCATATTTTCAATCAAAACCATGTTTGCCATCAACAAGTTACTAATTTCTAATGATTAGGAGCAAAAAACTCACTTCTGAGCGCTTCCTGCAGCTTTTACTGTAACATTTGTAAAAATAGCTTTCTCTCGGCGAGAGAAGGCCAAAACTGACAACTACAGTTTTACTTAAACAAGGAGCAATATTTTCAATCAAAACCATGTTTGCCATCAATAAGTAACTGATTTCTAATGATTAGGAGCAAAAAACTCACTTCTGAGAGCTTTCTGCAGCTTTTACTGTAACATTTGTAAAAATAGCCTTCTCTCGGCGAGAGAAGCCCAAAACTGACAACTATAGTGCTTCTTAAACAAGGAGCCATATTTTCAATCAAAACCATGTTTGCCATCAACAAGTTACTAATTTCTAATGATTAGGATCAAAAAACTCACTTCTGAGAGCTTTCTACAGCTTTTACTGTAACATTTGTAAAAATAGCTTTCTCTCGGCGAGAGAAGGCCAAAACTGACAACTACACTTTTACTTAAACAAGGAGCAATATTTTCAATCAAAACCATGTTTGTCATCAATAAGTAACTGATTTCTAATGATTAGGAGCAAAAAACTCACTTCTGAGAGCTTTCTGCAGCTTTTACTGTAACATTTGTAAAAATAGCCTTCTCTCGGCGAGAGAAGGCCGAAACTGACAACTACAGTTTTACTTAAACAAGGAGCAATATTTTCAATCAAAACCATGTTTGCCATCAACAAGTAACTAATTTCTAATGATTAGGACCAAAAAACTCACTTCTGAGAGCTTCCTGCAGCTTTTACTGTAACATTTGTAAAAATAGCTTTCTCTCGGCGAGAGAAGGCCAAAACTGACAACTACAGTTTTACTTAAACAAGGAGCAATATTTTCAATCAAAACCATGTTTGCCATGAACAAGTAACTAATTTCTAATGATTAGGATCAAAAAACTCACTTCTGAGAGCTTTCTGCAGCTTTTACTGTAACATTTGTAAAAATAGCTTTCTCTCGGCGAGAGAAGGCCAAAACTGACAACTACAGTTTTACTTAAACAAGGAGCAATATTTTCAATCAAAACCATGTTTGCCATGAACAAGTAACTAATTTCTAATGATTAGGATCAAAAAACTCACTTCTGAGAGCTTTCTGCAGCTTTTACTGTAACATTTGTAAAAATAGCTTTCTCTCGGCGAGAGAAGGCCAAAACTGACAACTACAGTTTTACTTAAACAAGGAGCAATATTTTCAATCAAAACCATGTTTGCCATCAATAAGTAACTGATTTCTAATGATTAGGAGCAAAAAACTCACTTCTGAGAGCTTTCTGCAGCTTTTACTGTAACATTTGTAAAAATAGCTTTCTCTCGGCGAGAGAAGCCCAAAACTGACAACTATAGTGTTTCTTAAACAAGGAGCCATATTTTCAATCAAAACCATGTTTGACATGAACAAGTAACTAATTTCTAATGATTAGGATCAAAAAACTCACTTCTTAGAGCTTTCTGCAGCTTTTACTGTAACATTTGTAAAAATAGCTTTCTCTCGGCGAGAGAAGGCCAAAACTGACAACTACAGTTTTACTTAAAGAAGAAGCAATATTTTCAATCAAAACCATGTTTGCCATCAACAAGTAACTAATTTCTAATGATTAGGACCAAAAAACTCACTTCTGAGAGCTTCCTGCAGCTTTTACTGTAACATTTGTAAAAACAGCTTTCTCTCGGCGAGAGAAGCCCAAAACTGACAACTATAGTGCTTCTTAAACAAGGAGCCATATTTTCAATCAAAACCATGTTTGCCATCAACAAGTAACTAATTTCTAATGATTAGGATCAAAAAACTCACTTCTGAGAGCTTCCTGCAGCTTTTACTGTAACATTTGTAAAAATAGCTTTCTCTCGGCGAAAGAAGGCCAAAACTGACAACTACAGTTTTACTTAAACAAGGAGCAATATTTTCAATCAAAACCATGTTTGCCATCAATAAGTAACTAATTCCTAATTATTAGGACCAAAAAACTCACTTCTGAGAGCTTCCTGCAGCTTTTACTGTAACATTTGTAAAAACAGCTTTCTCTCGGCGAGAGAAGCCCAAAACTGACAACTATAGTGCTTCTTAAACAAGGAGCAGTATTTTCAATCAAAACCATGTTTGCCATCAAAAAGGAACTGATTTCTAATGATTAGGAGCAAAAAACTCACTTCTGAGAGCTTCCTGCAGCTTTTACTGTAACATTTGTAAAAAATAGCTTTCTCTCGGCGAGAGAAGGCCAAAACTGACAACTACAGTTTTACTTAAACAAGGAGCAATATTTTCAATCAAAACCATGTTTGCCATCAACAAGTAACTGATTTCTAATGATTAGGACCAACAAACTCACTTCTGAGAGCTTCCTGCAGCTTTTACTGTAACATTTGTAAAAAATAGCTTTTCTCGGCGAGAGAAGGCCAAAACTGACAACTACAGTTGTTTCTTAAACAAGGAGCAATATTTTCAATCAAAACCATGTTTACCATCAACAAGTAACTGATTTCTAATGATTAGGAGGCAAAAACTAACTTCTGAGAGCTTCCTGCAGCTTTTACTGTAACATTTGTAAAAATAGCTTTCTCTCAGGCCAAAACTGACAACTAGGTTTTTCTTAAACAAGGAGCAATATTTTCAATCAAAACCATGTTTGCCATCAACAAGTAACTGATTTCTAATGATTAGGACCAAAAAACTCACTTCTGAGAGCTTCCTGCAGCTTTTACTGTAACATTTGTAAAAATAGCTTTCACTCATGCCAAAACTAACAACTACAGTTTTTCTTAAACAAGGAGCAATATTTTCAATCAAAACCATGTTTGCCATCAACAAGTAACTGATTTCTAATGATTAGGACCAAAAAACTCACTTCTGAGAGCTTCCTGCAGCTTTTACTGTAACATTTGTAAAAATAGCTTTCTCTCAGGCCAAAACTGACAACTACAGTTTTTCTTAAACAAAGAGCAATATTTTCAATCAAAACCATGTTTGCCATCAACAAGTAACTGATTTCTAATGATTAGGACCAAAAAACTCACTTCTGAGAGCTTCCTGCAGCTTTTACTGTAACATTTGTAAAAATAGCTTTCTCTCAGGCCAAAACTGACAACTACAGTTTTTCTGAAACAAGGAGCAATATTTTCAATCAAAACCATGTTTGCCATCAACAAGTAACTGATTTCTAATGATTAGGACCAAAAAACTCACTTCTGAGAGCTTCCTGCAGCTTTTACTGTAACATTTGTAAAAATAGCTTTCTCTCAGGCCAAAACTGACAACTACAGTTTTTCTTAAACAAGGAGCAATATTTTCAATCAAAACCATGTTTGCCATCAACAAGTAACTGATTTCTAATGATTAGGACCAAAAAACTCACTTCTGAGAGCTTCCTGCAGCTTTTACTGTAACATTTGTAAAAATAGCTTTCTCTCTGCGAGATAAGGCCAAAACTGACAACTACAGTTTTACTTAAACAAGTAGCAATATTTTCAATCAAAACCATGTTTGCCATCAACAAGTAACTGATTTCTAATGATTAGGACCAACAAACTCACTTCTGAGAGCTTTCTGCAGCTTTTACTGTAACATTTGTAAAAAATAGCTTTTCTCGGCGAGAGAAGGCCACAACTGACAACTACAGTTGTTTCTTAAACAAGGAGCAATATTTTCAATCAAAACCATGTTTACCATCAACAAGTAACTGATTTCTAATGATTAGGAGGCAAAAACTAACTTCTGAGAGCTTCCTGCAGCTTTTACTGTAACATTTGTAAAAATAGCTTTCTCTCAGGCCAAAACTGACAACTAGGTTTTCCTTAAACAAGGAGCAATATTTTTAATCAAAACCATGTTTGCCATCAACAAGTAACTGATTTCTAATGATTAGGACCAAAAAACTCACTTCTGAGAGCTTCCTGCAGCTTTTACTGTAACATTTGTAAAAATAGCTTTCACTCATGCCAAAACTGACAACTACAGTTTTTCTTAAACAAGGAGCAATATTTTCAATCAAAACCATGTTTGCCATCAACAAGTAACTGATTTCTAATGATTAGGACCAAAAAACTCACTTCTGAGAGCTTCCTGCAGCTTTTACTGTAACATTTGTAAAAATAGCTTTCTCTCAGGCCAAAACTGACAACTACAGTTTTTCTTAAACAAAGAGCAATATTTTCAATCAAAACCATGTTTGCCATCAACAAGTAACTGATTTCTAATGATTAGGACCAAAAAACTCACTTCTGAGAGCTTCCTGCAGCTTTTACTGTAACATTTGTAAAAATAGCTTTCTCTCAGGCCAAAACTGACAACTACAGTTTTTCTGAAACAAGGAGCAATATTTTCAATCAAAACCATGTTTGCCATCAACAAGTAACTGATTTCTAATGATTAGGACCAAAAAACTCACTTCTGAGAGCTTCCTGCAGCTTTTACTGTAACATTTGTAAAAATAGCTTTCTCTCAGGCCAAAACTGACAACTACAGTTTTTCTTAAACAAGGAGCAATATTTTCAATCAAAACCATGTTTGCCATCAACAAGTAACTGATTTCTAATGATTAGGACCAAAAAACTCACTTCTGAGAGCTTCCTGCAGCTTTTACTGTAACATTTGTAAAAATAGCTTTCTCTCTGCGAGATAAGGCCAAAACTGACAACTACAGTTTTACTTAAACAAGGAGCAATATTTTCAATCAAAACCATGTTTGCCATCAACAAGTAACTGATTTCTAATGATTAGGAGGCAAAAACTAACTTCTGAGAGCTTCCTGCAGCTTTTACTGTAACATTTGTAAAAATAGCTTTCTCTCAGGCCAAAACTGACAACTACAGTTTTTCTTAAACAAGGAGCAATATTTTCAATCAGAACCATGTTTGCCATCAACAAGTAACTGATTTCTAATGATTAGGACCAAAAAACTCACTTCTGAGAGCTTCCTGCAGCTTTTACTGTAACATTTGTAAAAATAGCTTTCTCTCAGGCCAAAACTGACAACTACAGTTTTTCTTAAACAAAGAGCAATATTTTCAATCAAAACCATGTTTGCCATCAACAAGTAACTGATTTCTAATGATTAGGACCAAAAAACTCACTTCTGAGAGCTTCCTGCAGCTTTTACTGTAACATTTGTAAAAATAGCTTTCTCTCAGGCCAAAACTGACAACTACAGTTTTTCTTAAACAAAGAGCAATATTTTCAATCAAAACTATGTTTGCCATCAACAAGTAACTGATTTCAAATGATTAGGACCAAAAAACTCACTTCTGAGAGCTTCCTGCAGCTTTTACTGTAACATTTGTAAAAATAGCTTTCTCTCGGCGAGAGAAGGCCAAAACTGACAACTACAGTTTTACTTAAACAAGGAGCAATATTTTCAATCAAAACCATGTTTGCCATCAATAAGTAACTAATTCCTAATGATTAGGACCAAAAAACTCACTTCTGAGAGCTTCCTGCAGCTTTTACTGTAACATTTGTAAAAACAGCTTTCTCTCGGCGAGAGAAGCCCAAAACTGACAACTACAGTGCTTCTTAAACAAGGAGCCATATTTTCAATCAAAACCATGTTTGCCATCAACAAGTTACTAATTTCTAATGATTAGGATCAAAAAACTCACTTCTGAGAGCTTTCTACAGCGTTTACTGTAACATTTGTAAAAATAGCTTTCTCTCGGCGAGAGAAGGCCAAAACTGACAACTACACTTTTACTTAAACAAGGAGCAATATTTTCAATCAAAACCATGTTTGCCATCAATAAGTAACTGATTTCTAATGATTAGGAGCAAAAAACTCACTTCTGAAAGCTTCCTGCAGCTTTTACTGTAACATTTGTAAAAATAGCTTTCTCTCGGCGAGAGAAGGCCAAAACTGACAACTACAGTTTTACTTAAACAAGGAGCAATATTTTCAATCAAAACCATGTTTGCCATCAACAAGTAACTGATTTCTAATGATTAGGACCAAAAAACTCACTTCTGAGAGCTTCCTGCAGCTTTTACTGTAACATTTGTAAAAACAGCTTTCTCTCGGCGAGAGAAGCCCAAAACTGACAACTATAGTGCTTCTTAAACAAGGAGCCATATTTTCAATCAAAACCATGTTTGCCATCAACAAGTAACTAATTTCTAATGATTAGGATCAAAAAACTCACTTCTGAGAGCTTTCTACAGCTTTTACTGTAACATTTGTAAAAATAGTTTTCTCTCGGCGAGAGAAGGCCAAAACTGACAACTACAGTTTTACTTAAACAAGGAGCAATATTTTCAATCAAAACCATGTTTGCCATCAACAAGTTACTAATTTCTAATGATTAGGACCAAAAAACTCACTTCTGAGAGCTTCCTGCAGCTTTTACTGTAACATTTGTAAAAACAGCTTTCTCTCGGCGAGAGAAGCCCAAAACTGACAACTATAGTGCTTCTTAAACAAGGAGCAATATTTTCAATCAAAACCATGTTTGCCATCAATAAGTAACTGATTTCTAATGATTAGGAGCAAAAAACTCACTTCTGAGAGCTTTCTGCAGCTTTTACTGTAACATTTGTAAAAATAGCTTTCTCTCGGCGAGAGAAGGCCAAAACTGACAACTACAGTTTTTCTTAAACAAGGAGCCATATTTTCAATCAAAACCATGTTTGCCATCAACAAGTAACTAATTTCTAATGATTAGGACCAAAAAACTCACTTCTGAGAGCTTCCTGCAGCTTTTACTGTAACATTTGTAAAAACAGCTTTCTCTCGGCGAGAGAATCCCAAAACTGACAACTATAGTGCTTCTTAAACAAGGAGCCATATTTTCAATCAAAACCATGTTTGCCATCAACAAGTTACTAATTTCTAATGATTAGGAGCAAAAAACTCACTTCTGAGCGCTTCCTGCAGCTTTTACTGTAACATTTGTAAAAATAGCTTTCTCTCGGCGAGAGAAGGCCAAAACTGACAACTACAGTTTTACTTAAACAAGGAGCAATATTTTCAATCAAAACCATGTTTGCCATCAATAAGTAACTGATTTCTAATGATTAGGAGCAAAAAACTCACTTCTGAGAGCTTTCTGCAGCTTTTACTGTAACATTTGTAAAAATAGCTTTCTCTCGGCGAGAGAAGGCCAAAACTGACAACTACAGTTTTACTTAAACAAGGAGCCATATTTTCAATCAAAACCATGTTTGCCATCAACAAGTTACTAATTTCTAATGATTAGGATCAAAAAACTCACTTCTGAGAGCTTTCTACAGCTTTTACTGTAACATTTGTAAAAATAGCTTTCTCTCGGCGAGAGAAGGCCAGAACTGACAACTACACTTTTACTTAAACAAGGAGCAATATTTTCAATCAAAACCATGTTTGCCATCAATAAGTACCTGATTTCTAATGATTAGGAGCAAAAAACTCACTTCTGAGAGCTTCCTGCAGCTTTTACTGTAACATTTGTAAAAATAGCTTTCTCTCGGCGAGAGAAGGCCAAAACTGACAACTACAGTTTTACTTAAACAAGGAGCAATATTTTCAATCAAAACCATGTTTGCCATGAACAAGTAACTAATTTCTAATGATTAGGATCAAAAAACTCACTTCTGAGAGCTTTCTGCAGCTTTTACTGTAACATTTGTAAAAATAGCTTTCTCTCGGCGAGAGAAGGCCAAAACTGACAACTACAGTTTTACTTAAACAAGGAGCAATATTTTCAATCAAAACCATGTTTGCCATGAACAAGTAACTAATTTCTAATGATTAGGATCAAAAAACTCACTTCTGAGAGCTTTCTGCAGCTTTTACTGTAACATTTGTAAAAATAGCTTTCTCTCGGCGAGAGAAGGCCAAAACTGACAACTACAGTTTTACTTAAACAAGGAGCAATATTTTCAATCAAAACCATGTTTGCCATCAACAAGTAACTGATTTCTAATGATTAGGAGGCAAAAACTAACTTCTGAGAGCTTCCTGCAGCTTTTACTGTAACATTTGTAAAAATAGCTTTCTCTCAGGCCAAAACTGACAACTAGGTTTTTCTTAAACAAGGAGCAATATTTTCAATCAAAACCATGTTTGCCATCAACAAGTAACTGATTTCTAATGATTAGGACCAAAAAACTCACTTCTGAGAGCTTCCTGCAGCTTTTACTGTAACATTTGTAAAAATAGCTTTCACTCATGCCAAAACTGACAACTACAGTTTTTCTTAAACAAGGAGCAATATTTTCAATCAGAACCATGTTTGCCATCAACAAGTAACTGATTTCTAATGATTAGGACCAAAAAACTCACTTCTGAGAGCTTCCTGCAGCTTTTACTGTAACATTTGTAAAAATAGCTTTCTCTCAGGCCAAAACTGACAACTACAGTTTTTCTTAAACAAAGAGCAATATTTTCAATCAAAACCATGTTTGCCATCAACAAGTAACTGATTTCTAATGATTAGGACCAAAAAACTCACTTCTGAGAGCTTCCTGCAGCTTTTACTGTAACATTTGTAAAAATAGCTTTCTCTCGGCGAGAGAAGGCCAAAACTGACAACTACAGTTTTACTTAAACAAGGAGCAATATTTTCAATCAAAACCATGTTTGCCATGAACAAGTAACTAATTTCTAATGATTAGGATCAAAAAACTCACTTCTGAGAGCTTTCTGCAGCTTTTACTGTAACATTTGTAAAAATAGCTTTCTCTCGGCGAGAGAAGGCCAAAACTGACAACTACAGTTTTACTTAAACAAGGAGCAATATTTTCAATCAAAACCATGTTTGCCATCAATAAGTAACTGATTTCTAATGATTAGGAGCAAAAAACTCACTTCTGAGAGCTTCCTGCAGCTTTTACTGTAACATTTGTAAAAATAGCTTCCTCTCGGCGAGAGAAGCCCAAAACTGACAACTATAGTGTTTCTTAAACAAGGAGCCTAATTTTCAGTCAAAACCATGTTTGCCATGAACAAGTAACTAATTACTAATGATTAGGATAAAAAAACTCACTTCTGAGAGCTTTCTGCAGCTTTTAACTGTAACATTTGTAAAAATAGCTTTCTCTCGGCGAGAGAAGGCCAAAACTGACAACTACAGTTTTACTTAAACAAGGAGCAATATTTTCAATCAAAACCATGTTTGCCATCAATAAGTAACTGATTTCTAATGATTAGGAGCAAAAAACTCACTTCTGAGAGCTTTCTGCAGCTTTTACTGTAACATTTGTAAAAATAGCCTTCTCTCGGCGAGAGAAGCCCAAAACTGACAACTATAGTGCTTCTTAAACAAGGAGCCATATTTTCAATCAAAACCATGTTTGCCATCAACAAGTTACTAATATCTAATGATTAGGATCAAAAAACTCACTTCTGAGAGCTTTCTACAGCTTTTACTGTAACATTTGTAAAAATAGCTTTCTCTCGGCGAGAGAAGGCCAAAACTGACAACTACACTTTTACTTAAACAAGGAGCAATATTTTCAATCAAAACCATGTTTGCCATCAATAAGTAACTGATTTCTAATGATTAGGAGCAAAAAACTCACTTCTGAGAGCTTTCTGCAGCTTTTACTGTAACATTTGTAAAAATAGCCTTCTCTCGGCGAGAGAAGGCCAAAACTGACAACTACAGTTTTACTTAAACAAGGAGCAATATTTTCAATCAAACCCATGTTTGCCATCAACAAGTAACTAATTTCTAATGATTAGGACCAAAAAACTCACTTCTGAGAGCTTCCTGCAGCTTTTACTGTAACATTTGTAAAAATAGCTTTCTCTCGGCGAGAGAAGGCCAAAACTGACAACTACAGTTTTACTTAAACAAGGAGCAATATTTTCAATCAAAACCATGTTTGCCATGAACAAGTAACTAATTTCTAATGATTAGGATCAAAAAACTCACTTCTGAGAGCTTTCTGCAGCTTTTACTGTAACATTTGTAAAAATAGCTTTCTCTCGGTGAGAGAAGGCCAAAACTGACAACTACAGTTTTACTTAAACAAGGAGCAATATTTTCAATCAAAACCATGTTTGCCATCAATAAATAACTGATTTCTAATGATTAGGAGTCAAAAAACTCACCTCTGAGAGCTTTCTGCAGCTTTTACTGTAACATTTGTAAAAATAGCCTTCTCTCGGCGAGAGAAGCCCAAAACTGACAACTATAGTGCTTCTTAAACAAGGAGCCATATTTTCAATCAAAACCATGTTTGCCATCAACAAGTTACTAATTTCTAATGATTAGGATCAAAAAACTCACTTCTGAGAGCTTTCTACAGCTTTTACTGTAACATTTGTAAAAATAGCTTTCTCTCGGCGAGAGAAGGCCAAAACTGACAACTACACTTTTACTTAAACAAGGAGCAATATTTTCAATCAAAACCATGTTTGCCATCAATAAGTACCTGATTTCTAATGATTAGGAGCAAAAAACTCACTTCTGAGAGCTTCCTGCAGATTTTACTGTAACATTTGTAAAAATAGCTTTCTCTCGGCGAGAGAAGGCCAAAACTGACAACTACAGTTTTACTTAAACAAGGAGCAATATTTTCAATCAAAACCATGTTTGCCATGAACAAGTAACTAATTTCTAATGATTAGGATCAAAAAACTCACTTCTGAGAGCTTTCTGCAGCTTTTACTGTAACATTTGTAAAAATAGCTTTCTCTCGGCGAGAGAAGGCCAAAACTGACAACTACAGTTTTACTTAAACAAGGAGCAATATTTTCAATCAAAACCATGTTTGCCATGAACAAGTAACTAATTTCTAATGATTAGGATCAAAAAACTCACTTCTGAGAGCTTTCTGCAGCTTTTACTGTAACATTTGTAAAAATAGCTTTCTCTCGGCGAGAGAAGGCCAAAACTGACAACTACAGTTTTACTTAAACAAGGAGCAATATTTTCAATCAAAACCATGTTTGCCATCAATAAGTAACTGATTTCTAATGATTAGGAGCAAAAAACTCACTTCTGAGAGCTTCCTGCAGCTTTTACTGTAACATTTGTAAAAATAGCTTCCTCTCGGCGAGAGAAGCCCAAAACTGACAACTATAGTGTTTCTTAAACAAGGAGCCTAATTTTCAGTCAAAACCATGTTTGCCATGAACAAGTAACTAATTACTAATGATTAGGATAAAAAAACTCACTTCTGAGAGCTTTCTGCAGCTTTTAACTGTAACATTTGTAAAAATAGCTTTCTCTCGGCGAGAGAAGGCCAAAACTGACAACTACAGTTTTACTTAAACAAGGAGCAATATTTTCAATCAAAACCATGTTTGCCATCAATAAGTAACTGATTTCTAATGATTAGGAGCAAAAAACTCACTTCTGAGAGCTTTCTGCAGCTTTTACTGTAACATTTGTAAAAATAGCCTTCTCTCGGCGAGAGAAGCCCAAAACTGACAACTATAGTGCTTCTTAAACAAGGAGCCATATTTTCAATCAAAACCATGTTTGCCATCAACAAGTTACTAATTTCTAATGATTAGGATCAAAAAACTCACTTCTGAGAGCTTTCTACAGCTTTTACTGTAACATTTGTAAAAATAGCTTTCTCTCGGCGAGAGAAGGCCAAAACTGACAACTACACTTTTACTTAAACAAGGAGCAATATTTTCAATCAAAACCATGTTTGCCATCAATAAGTAACTGATTTCTAATGATTAGGAGCAAAAAACTCACTTCTGAGAGCTTTCTGCAGCTTTTACTGTAACATTTGTAAAAAATAGCCTTCTCTCGGCGAGAGAAGGCCAAAACTGACAACTACAGTTTTACTTAAACAAGGAGCAATATTTTCAATCAAAACCATGTTTGCCATCAACAAGTAACTAATTTCTAATGATTAGGACCAAAAAACTCACTTCTGAGAGCTTCCTGCAGCTTTTACTGTAACATTTGTAAAAATAGCTTTCTCTCGGCGAGAGAAGGCCAAAACTGACAACTACAGTTTTACTTAAACAAGGAGCAATATTTTCAATCAAAACCATGTTTGCCATCAATAAGTAACTGATTTCTAATGATTAGGAGCAAAAAACTCACTTCTGAGAGCTTTCTGCAGCTTTTACTGTAACATTTGTAAAAATAGCCTTCTCTCGGCGAGAGAAGCCCAAAACTGACAACTATAGTCCTTCTTAAACAAGGAGCCATATTTTCAATCAAAACCATGTTTGCCATCAACAAGTTACTAATTTCTAATGATTAGGATCAAAAAACTCACTTCTGATAGCTTTCTACAGCTTTTACTGTAACATTTGTAAAAATAGCTTTCTCTCGGCGAGAGAAGGCCAAAACTGACAACTACACTTTTACTTAAACAAGGAGCAATATTTTCAATCAAAACCATGTTTGCCATCAACAAGTAACTAATTTCTAATGATTAGGACCAAAAAACTCACTTCTGAGAGCTTCCTGCAGCTTTTACTGTAACATTTGTAAAAATAGCTTTCTCTCGGCGAGAGAAGGCCAAAACTGACAACTACAGTTTTACTTAAACAAGGAGCAATATTTTCAATCAAAACCATGTTTGCCATGAACAAGTAACTAATTTCTAATGATTAGGATCAAAAAACTCACTTCTGAGAGCTTTCTGCAGCTTTCACTGTAACATTTGTAAAAATAGCTTTCTCTCGGCGAGAGAAGGCCAAAACTGACAACTACAGTTTTACTTAAACAAGGAGCAATATTTTCAATCAAAACCATGTTTGCCATGAACAAGTAACTAATTTCTAATGATTAGGATCAAAAAACTCACTTCTGAGAGCTTTCTGCAGCTTTTACTGTAACATTTGTAAAAATAGCTTTCTCTCGGCGAGAGAAGGCCAAAACTGACAACTACAGTTTTACTTAAACAAGGAGCAATATTTTCAATCAAAACCATGTTTGCCATCAATAAGTAACTGATTTCTAATGATTAGGAGCAAAAAACTCACTTCTGAGAGCTTCCTGCAGCTTTTACTGTAACATTTGTAAAAATAGCTTTCTCTCAGGCCAAAACTGACAACTACAGTTTTTCTGAAACAAGGAGCAATATTTTCAATCAAAACCATGTTTGCCATCAACAAGTAACTGATTTCTAATGATTAGGACCAAAAAACTCACTTCTGAGAGCTTCCTGCAGCTTTTACTGTAACATTTGTAAAAATAGCTTTCTCTCAGGCCAAAACTGACAACTACAGTTTTTCTTAAACAAGGAGCAATATTTTCAATCAAAACCATGTTTGCCATCAACAAGTAACTGATTTCTAATGATTAGGACCAAAAAACTCACTTCTGAGAGCTTCCTGCAGCTTTTACTGTAACATTTGTAAAAATAGCTTTCTCTCAGGCCAAAACTGACAACTACAGTTTTTCTTAAACAAGGAGCAATATTTTCAATCAAAACCATGTTTGCCATCAACAAGTAACTGATTTCTAATGATTAGGACCAAAAAACTCACTTCTGAGAGCTTCCTGCAGCTTTTACTGTAACATTTGTAAAAAATAGCTTTCTCTCTGCGCGATAAGGCCAAAACTGACAACTACAGTTTTACTTAAACAAGGAGCAATATTTTCAATCAAAACCATGTTTGCCATCAACAAGTAACTGATTTCTAATGATTAGGAGGCAAAAACTAACTTCTGAGAGCTTCCTGCAGCTTTTACTGTAACATTTGTAAAAATAGCTTTCTCTCAGGCCAAAACTGACAACTAGGTTTTTCTTAAACAAGGAGCAATATTTTCAATCAAAACCATGTTTGCCATCAACAAGTAACTGATTTCTAATGATTGGGACCAAAAAACTCACTTCTGAGAGCTTCCTTCAGCTTTTACTGTAACATTTGTAAAAATAGCTTTCACTCATGCCAAAACTGACAACTACAGTTTTTCTTAAACAAGGAGCAATATTTTCAATCAGAACCATGTTTGCCATCAACAAGTAACTGATTTCTAATGATTAGGACCAAAAAACTCACTTCTGAGAGCTTCCTGCAGCTTTTACTGTAACATTTGTAAAAATAGCTTTCTCTCAGGCCAAAACTGACAACTACAGTTTTTCTTAAACAAAGAGCAATATTTTCAATCAAAACCATGTTTGCCATCAACAAGTAACTGATTTCTAATGATTAGGACCAAAAAACTCACTTCTGAGAGCTTCCTGCAGCTTTTACTGTAACATTTGTAAAAATAGCTTTCTCTCGGCGAGAGAAGGCCAAAACTGACAACTACAGTTTTACTTAAACAAGGAGCAATATTTTCAATCAAAACCATGTTTGCCATGAACAAGTAACTAATTTCTAATGATTAGGATCAAAAAACTCACTTCTGAGAGCTTTCTGCAGCTTTCACTGTAACATTTGTAAAAATAGCTTTCTCTCGGCGAGAGAAGGCCAAAACTGACAACTACAGTTTTACTTAAACAAGGAGCAATATTTTCAATCAAAACCATGTTTGCCATGAACAAGTAACTAATTTCTAATGATTAGGATCAAAAAACTCACTTCTGAGAGCTTTCTGCAGCTTTTACTGTAACATTTGTAAAAATAGCTTTCTCTCGGCGAGAGAAGGCCAAAACTGACAACTACAGTTTTACTTAAACAAGGAGCAATATTTTCAATCAAAACCATGTTTGCCATCAATAAGTAACTGATTTCTAATGATTAGGAGCAAAAAACTCACTTCTGAGAGCTTCCTGCAGCTTTTACTGTAACATTTGTAAAAATAGCTTTCTCTCAGGCCAAAACTGACAACTACAGTTTTTCTGAAACAAGGAGCAATATTTTCAATCAAAACCATGTTTGCCATCAACAAGTAACTGATTTCTAATGATTAGGACCAAAAAACTCACTTCTGAGAGCTTCCTGCAGCTTTTACTGTAACATTTGTAAAAATAGCTTTCTCTCAGGCCAAAACTGACAACTACAGTTTTTCTTAAACAAGGAGCAATATTTTCAATCAAAACCATGTTTGCCATCAACAAGTAACTGATTTCTAATGATTAGGACCAAAAAACTCACTTCTGAGAGCTTCCTGCAGCTTTTACTGTAACATTTGTAAAAATAGCTTTCTCTCAGGCCAAAACTGACAACTACAGTTTTTCTTAAACAAGGAGCAATATTTTCAATCAAAACCATGTTTGCCATCAACAAGTAACTGATTTCTAATGATTAGGACCAAAAAACTCACTTCTGAGAGCTTCCTGCAGCTTTTACTGTAACATTTGTAAAAAATAGCTTTCTCTCTGCGCGATAAGGCCAAAACTGACAACTACAGTTTTACTTAAACAAGGAGCAATATTTTCAATCAAAACCATGTTTGCCATCAACAAGTAACTGATTTCTAATGATTAGGAGGCAAAAACTAACTTCTGAGAGCTTCCTGCAGCTTTTACTGTAACATTTGTAAAAATAGCTTTCTCTCAGGCCAAAACTGACAACTAGGTTTTTCTTAAACAAGGAGCAATATTTTCAATCAAAACCATGTTTGCCATCAACAAGTAACTGATTTCTAATGATTGGGACCAAAAAACTCACTTCTGAGAGCTTCCTTCAGCTTTTACTGTAACATTTGTAAAAATAGCTTTCACTCATGCCAAAACTGACAACTACAGTTTTTCTTAAACAAGGAGCAATATTTTCAATCAGAACCATGTTTGCCATCAACAAGTAACTGATTTCTAATGATTAGGACCAAAAAACTCACTTCTGAGAGCTTCCTGCAGCTTTTACTGTAACATTTGTAAAAATAGCTTTCTCTCAGGCCAAAACTGACAACTACAGTTTTTCTTAAACAAAGAGCAATATTTTCAATCAAAACCATGTTTGCCATCAACAAGTAACTGATTTCTAATGATTAGGACCAAAAAACTCACTTCTGAGAGCTTCCTGCAGCTTTTACTGTAACATTTGTAAAAATAGCTTTCTCTCGGCGAGAGAAGGCCAAAACTGACAACTACAGTTTTACTTAAACAAGGAGCAATATTTTCAATCAAAACCATGTTTGCCATGAACAAGTAACTAATTTCTAATGATTAGGATCAAAAAACTCACTTCTGAGAGCTTTCTGCAGCTTTTACTGTAACATTTGTAAAAATAGCTTTCTCTCGGCGAGAGAAGGCCAAAACTGACAACTACAGTTTTACTTAAACAAGGAGCAATATTTTCAATCAAAACCATGTTTGCCATCAATAAGTAACTGATTTCTAATGATTAGGAGCAAAAAACTCACTTCTGAGAGCTTCCTGCAGCTTTTACTGTAACATTTGTAAAAATAGCTTCCTCTCGGCGAGAGAAGCCCAAAACTGACAACTATAGTGTTTCTTAAACAAGGAGCCTAATTTTCAGTCAAAACCATGTTTGCCATGAACAAGTAACTAATTACTAATGATTAGGATAAAAAAACTCACTTCTGAGAGCTTTCTGCAGCTTTTAACTGTAACATTTGTAAAAATAGCTTTCTCTCGGCGAGAGAAGGCCAAAACTGACAACTACAGTTTTACTTAAACAAGGAGCAATATTTTCAATCAAAACCATGTTTGCCATCAATAAGTAACTGATTTCTAATGATTAGGAGCAAAAAACTCACTTCTGAGAGCTTTCTGCAGCTTTTACTGTAACATTTGTAAAAATAGCCTTCTCTCGGCGAGAGAAGCCCAAAACTGACAACTATAGTGCTTCTTAAACAAGGAGCCATATTTTCAATCAAAACCATGTTTGCCATCAACAAGTTACTAATATCTAATGATTAGGATCAAAAAACTCACTTCTGAGAGCTTTCTACAGCTTTTACTGTAACATTTGTAAAAATAGCTTTCTCTCGGCGAGAGAAGGCCAAAACTGACAACTACAGTTTTACTTAAACAAGGAGCAATATTTTCAATCAAAACCATGTTTGCCATGAACAAGTAACTAATTTCTAATGATTAGGATCAAAAAACTCACTTCTGAGAGCTTTCTGCAGCTTTTACTGTAACATTTGTAAAAATAGCTTTCTCTCGGCGAGAGAAGGCCAAAACTGACAACTACAGTTTTACTTAAACAAGGAGCAATATTTTCAATCAAAACCATGTTTGCCATCAATAAGTAACTGATTTCTAATGATTAGGAGCAAAAAACTCACTTCTGAGAGCTTCCTGCAGCTTTTACTGTAACATTTGTAAAAATAGCTTTCTCTCAGGCCAAAACTGACAACTACAGTTTTTCTGAAACAAGGAGCAATATTTTCAATCAAAACCATGTTTGCCATCAACAAGTAACTGATTTCTAATGATTAGGACCAAAAAACTCACTTCTGAGAGCTTCCTGCAGCTTTTACTGTAACATTTGTAAAAATAGCTTTCTCTCAGGCCAAAACTGACAACTACAGTTTTTCTTAAACAAGGAGCAATATTTTCAATCAAAACCATGTTTGCCATCAACAAGTAACTGATTTCTAATGATTAGGACCAAAAAACTCACTTCTGAGAGCTTCCTGCAGCTTTTACTGTAACATTTGTAAAAATAGCTTTCTCTCAGGCCAAAACTGACAACTACAGTTTTTCTTAAACAAGGAGCAATATTTTCAATCAAAACCATGTTTGCCATCATCAAGTAACTGATTTCTAATGATTAGGACCAAAAAACTCACTTCTGAGAGCTTCCTGCAGCTTTTACTGTAACATTTGTAAAAATAGCTTTCTCTCTGCGCGATAAGGCCAAAACTGACAACTACAGTTTTACTTAAACAAGGAGCAATATTTTCAATCAAAACCATGTTTGCCATCAACAAGTAACTGATTTCTAATGATTAGGAGGCAAAAACTAACTTCTGAGAGCTTCCTGCAGCTTTTACTGTAACATTTGTAAAAATAGCTTTCTCTCAGGCCAAAACTGACAACTAGGTTTTTCTTAAACAAGGAGCAATATTTTCAATCAAAACCATGTTTGCCATCAACAAGTAACTGATTTCTAATGATTAGGACCAAAAAACTCACTTCTGAGAGCTTCCTGCAGCTTTTACTGTAACATTTGTAAAAATAGCTTTCACTCATGCCAAAACTGACAACTACAGTTTTTCTTAAACAAGGAGCAATATTTTCAATCAGAACCATGTTTGCCATCAACAAGTAACTGATTTCTAATGATTAGGACCAAAAAACTCACTTCTGAGAGCTTCCTGCAGCTTTTACTGTAACATTTGTAAAAATAGCTTTCTCTCAGGCCAAAACTGACAACTACAGTTTTTCTTAAACAAAGAGCAATATTTTCAATCAAAACCATGTTTGCCATCAACAAGTAACTGATTTCTAATGATTAGGACCAAAAAACTCACTTCTGAGAGCTTCCTGCAGCTTTTACTGTAACATTTGTAAAAATAGCTTTCTCTCAGGCCAAAACTGACAACTACAGTTTTTCTGAAACAAGGAGCAATATTTTCAATCAAAACCATGTTTGCCATCAACAAGTAACTGATTTCTAATGATTAGGACCAAAAAACTCACTTCTGAGAGCTTCCTGCAGCTTTTACTGTAACATTTGTAAAAATAGCTTTCTCTCAGGCCAAAACTGACAACTACAGTTTTTCTTAAACAAAGAGCAATATTTTCAATCAAAACTATGTTTGCCATCAACAAGTAACTGATTTCAAATGATTAGGACCAAAAAACTCACTTCTGAGAGCTTCCTGCAGCTTTTACTGTAACATTTGTAAAAAATAGCTTTCTCTCGGCGAGAGAAGGCCAAAACTGACAACTACAGTTTTACTTAAACAAGGAGCAATATTTTCAATCAAAACCATGTTTGCCATCAATAAGTAACTAATTCCTAATGATTAGGACCAAAAACCTCACTTCTGAGAGCTTCCTGCAGCTTTTACTGTAACATTTGTAAAAACAGCTTTCTCTCGGCGAGAGAAGCCCAAAACTGACAACTATAGTGCTTCTTAAACAAGGAGCCATATTTTCAATCAAAACCATGTTTGCCATCAACAAGTTACTAATTTCTAATGATTAGGATCAAAAAACTCACTTCTGAGAGCTTTCTACAGCTTTTACTGTAACATTTGTAAAAATAGCTTTCTCTCGGCGAGAGAAGGCCAAAACTGACAACTACACTTTTACTTAAACAAGGAGCAATATTTTCAATCAAAACCATGTTTGCCATCAATAAGTAACTGATTTCTAATGATTAGGAGCAAAAAACTCACTTCTGAAAGCTTCCTGCAGCTTTTACTGTAACATTTGTAAAAATAGCTTTCTCTCGGCGAGAGAAGGCCAAAACTGACAACTACAGTTTTACTTAAACAAGGAGCAATATTTTCAATCAAAACCATGTTTGCCATCAACAAGTAACTAATTTCTAATGATTAGGATCAAAAAACTCACTTCTGAGAGCTTTCTACAGCTTTTACTGTAACATTTGTAAAAATAGTTTTCTCTCGGCGAGAGAAGGCCAAAACTGACAACTACAGTTTTACTTAAACAAGGAGCAATATTTTCAATCAAAACCATGTTTGCCATCAACAAGTTACTAATTTCTAATGATTAGGACCAAAAAACTCACTTCTGAGAGCTTCCTGCAGCTTTTACTGTAACATTTGTAAAAACAGCTTTCTCTCGGCGAGAGAAGCCCAAAACTGACAACTATAGTGCTTCTTAAACAAGGAGCAATATTTTCAATCAAAACCATGTTTGCCATCAATAAGTAACTGATTTCTAATGATTAGGAGCAAAAAACTCACTTCTGAGAGCTTTCTGCAGCTTTTACTGTAACATTTGTAAAAATAGCTTTCTCTCGGCGAGAGAAGGCCAAAACTGACAACTACAGTTTTTCTTAAACAAGGAGCCATATTTTCAATCAAAACCATGTTTGCCATCAACAAGTAACTAATTTCTAATGATTAGGACCAAAAAACTCACTTCTGAGAGCTTCCTGCAGCTTTTACTGTAACATTTGTAAAAACAGCTTTCTCTCGGCGAGAGAAGCCCAAAACTGACAACTATAGTGCTTCTTAAACAAGGAGCCATATTTTCAATCAAAACCATGTTTGCCATCAACAAGTTACTAATTTCTAATGATTAGGAGCAAAAAACTCACTTCTGAGCGCTTCCTGCAGCTTTTACTGTAACATTTGTAAAAATAGCTTTCTCTCGGCGAGAGAAGGCCAAAACTGACAACTACAGTTTTACTTAAACAAGGAGCAATATTTTCAATCAAAACCATGTTTGCCATCAATAAGTAACTGATTTCTAATGATTAGGAGCAAAAAACTCACTTCTGAGAGCTTTCTGCAGCTTTTACTGTAACATTTGTAAAAATAGCCTTCTCTCGGCGAGAGAAGCCCAAAACTGACAACTATAGTGCTTCTTAAACAAGGAGCCATATTTTCAATCAAAACCATGTTTGCCATCAACAAGTTACTAATTTCTAATGATTAGGATCAAAAAACTCACTTCTGAGAGCTTTCTACAGCTTTTACTGTAACATTTGTAAAAATAGCTTTCTCTCGGCGAGAGAAGGCCAAAACTGACAACTACACTTTTACTTAAACAAGGAGCAATATTTTCAATCAAAACCATGTTTGTCATCAATAAGTAACTGATTTCTAATGATTAGGAGCAAAAAACTCACTTCTGAGAGCTTTCTGCAGCTTTTACTGTAACATTTGTAAAAATAGCCTTCTCTCGGCGAGAGAAGGCCGAAACTGACAACTACAGTTTTACTTAAACAAGGAGCAATATTTTCAATCAAAACCATGTTTGCCATCAACAAGTAACTAATTTCTAATGATTAGGACCAAAAAACTCACTTCTGAGAGCTTCCTGCAGCTTTTACTGTAACATTTGTAAAAATAGCTTTCTCTCGGCGAGAGAAGGCCAAAACTGACAACTACAGTTTTACTTAAACAAGGAGCAATATTTTCAATCAAAACCATGTTTGCCATGAACAAGTAACTAATTTCTAATGATTAGGATCAAAAAACTCACTTCTGAGAGCTTTCTGCAGCTTTTACTGTAACATTTGTAAAAATAGCTTTCTCTCGGCGAGAGAAGGCCAAAACTGACAACTACAGTTTTACTTAAACAAGGAGCAATATTTTCAATCAAAACCATGTTTGCCATGAACAAGTAACTAATTTCTAATGATTAGGATCAAAAAACTCACTTCTGAGAGCTTTCTGCAGCTTTTACTGTAACATTTGTAAAAATAGCTTTCTCTCGGCGAGAGAAGGCCAAAACTGACAACTACAGTTTTACTTAAACAAGGAGCAATATTTTCAATCAAAACCATGTTTGCCATCAATAAGTAACTGATTTCTAATGATTAGGAGCAAAAAACTCACTTCTGAGAGCTTTCTGCAGCTTTTACTGTAACATTTGTAAAAATAGCTTTCTCTCGGCGAGAGAAGCCCAAAACTGACAACTATAGTGTTTCTTAAACAAGGAGCCATATTTTCAATCAAAACCATGTTTGACATGAACAAGTAACTAATTTCTAATGATTAGGATCAAAAAACTCACTTCTTAGAGCTTTCTGCAGCTTTTACTGTAACATTTGTAAAAATAGCTTTCTCTCGGCGAGAGAAGGCCAAAACTGACAACTACAGTTTTACTTAAAGAAGAAGCAATATTTTCAATCAAAACCATGTTTGCCATCAACAAGTAACTAATTTCTAATGATTAGGACCAAAAAACTCACTTCTGAGAGCTTCCTGCAGCTTTTACTGTAACATTTGTAAAAACAGCTTTCTCTCGGCGAGAGAAGCCCAAAACTGACAACTATAGTGCTTCTTAAACAAGGAGCCATATTTTCAATCAAAACCATGTTTGCCATCAACAAGTAACTAATTTCTAATGATTAGGATCAAAAAACTCACTTCTGAGAGCTTCCTGCAGCTTTTACTGTAACATTTGTAAAAATAGCTTTCTCTCGGCGAAAGAAGGCCAAAACTGACAACTACAGTTTTACTTAAACAAGGAGCAATATTTTCAATCAAAACCATGTTTGCCATCAATAAGTAACTAATTCCTAATTATTAGGACCAAAAAACTCACTTCTGAGAGCTTCCTGCAGCTTTTACTGTAACATTTGTAAAAACAGCTTTCTCTCGGCGAGAGAAGCCCAAAACTGACAACTATAGTGCTTCTTAAACAAGGAGCAGTATTTTCAATCAAAACCATGTTTGCCATCAAAAAGGAACTGATTTCTAATGATTAGGAGCAAAAAACTCACTTCTGAGAGCTTCCTGCAGCTTTTACTGTAACATTTGTAAAAAATAGCTTTCTCTCGGCGAGAGAAGGCCAAAACTGACAACTACAGTTTTACTTAAACAAGGAGCAATATTTTCAATCAAAACCATGTTTGCCATCAACAAGTAACTGATTTCTAATGATTAGGACCAACAAACTCACTTCTGAGAGCTTCCTGCAGCTTTTACTGTAACATTTGTAAAAAATAGCTTTTCTCGGCGAGAGAAGGCCAAAACTGACAACTACAGTTGTTTCTTAAACAAGGAGCAATATTTTCAATCAAAACCATGTTTACCATCAACAAGTAACTGATTTCTAATGATTAGGAGGCAAAAACTAACTTCTGAGAGCTTCCTGCAGCTTTTACTGTAACATTTGTAAAAATAGCTTTCTCTCAGGCCAAAACTGACAACTAGGTTTTTCTTAAACAAGGAGCAATATTTTCAATCAAAACCATGTTTGCCATCAACAAGTAACTGATTTCTAATGATTAGGACCAAAAAACTCACTTCTGAGAGCTTCCTGCAGCTTTTACTGTAACATTTGTAAAAATAGCTTTCACTCATGCCAAAACTAACAACTACAGTTTTTCTTAAACAAGGAGCAATATTTTCAATCAAAACCATGTTTGCCATCAACAAGTAACTGATTTCTAATGATTAGGACCAAAAAACTCACTTCTGAGAGCTTCCTGCAGCTTTTACTGTAACATTTGTAAAAATAGCTTTCTCTCAGGCCAAAACTGACAACTACAGTTTTTCTTAAACAAAGAGCAATATTTTCAATCAAAACCATGTTTGCCATCAACAAGTAACTGATTTCTAATGATTAGGACCAAAAAACTCACTTCTGAGAGCTTCCTGCAGCTTTTACTGTAACATTTGTAAAAATAGCTTTCTCTCAGGCCAAAACTGACAACTACAGTTTTTCTGAAACAAGGAGCAATATTTTCAATCAAAACCATGTTTGCCATCAACAAGTAACTGATTTCTAATGATTAGGACCAAAAAACTCACTTCTGAGAGCTTCCTGCAGCTTTTACTGTAACATTTGTAAAAATAGCTTTCTCTCAGGCCAAAACTGACAACTACAGTTTTTCTTAAACAAGGAGCAATATTTTCAATCAAAACCATGTTTGCCATCAACAAGTAACTGATTTCTAATGATTAGGACCAAAAAACTCACTTCTGAGAGCTTCCTGCAGCTTTTACTGTAACATTTGTAAAAATAGCTTTCTCTCTGCGAGATAAGGCCAAAACTGACAACTACAGTTTTACTTAAACAAGTAGCAATATTTTCAATCAAAACCATGTTTGCCATCAACAAGTAACTGATTTCTAATGATTAGGACCAACAAACTCACTTCTGAGAGCTTTCTGCAGCTTTTACTGTAACATTTGTAAAAAATAGCTTTTCTCGGCGAGAGAAGGCCACAACTGACAACTACAGTTGTTTCTTAAACAAGGAGCAATATTTTCAATCAAAACCATGTTTACCATCAACAAGTAACTGATTTCTAATGATTAGGAGGCAAAAACTAACTTCTGAGAGCTTCCTGCAGCTTTTACTGTAACATTTGTAAAAATAGCTTTCTCTCAGGCCAAAACTGACAACTAGGTTTTCCTTAAACAAGGAGCAATATTTTTAATCAAAACCATGTTTGCCATCAACAAGTAACTGATTTCTAATGATTAGGACCAAAAAACTCACTTCTGAGAGCTTCCTGCAGCTTTTACTGTAACATTTGTAAAAATAGCTTTCACTCATGCCAAAACTGACAACTACAGTTTTTCTTAAACAAGGAGCAATATTTTCAATCAAAACCATGTTTGCCATCAACAAGTAACTGATTTCTAATGATTAGGACCAAAAAACTCACTTCTGAGAGCTTCCTGCAGCTTTTACTGTAACATTTGTAAAAATAGCTTTCTCTCAGGCCAAAACTGACAACTACAGTTTTTCTTAAACAAAGAGCAATATTTTCAATCAAAACCATGTTTGCCATCAACAAGTAACTGATTTCTAATGATTAGGACCAAAAAACTCACTTCTGAGAGCTTCCTGCAGCTTTTACTGTAACATTTGTAAAAATAGCTTTCTCTCAGGCCAAAACTGACAACTACAGTTTTTCTGAAACAAGGAGCAATATTTTCAATCAAAACCATGTTTGCCATCAACAAGTAACTGATTTCTAATGATTAGGACCAAAAAACTCACTTCTGAGAGCTTCCTGCAGCTTTTACTGTAACATTTGTAAAAATAGCTTTCTCTCAGGCCAAAACTGACAACTACAGTTTTTCTTAAACAAGGAGCAATATTTTCAATCAAAACCATGTTTGCCATCAACAAGTAACTGATTTCTAATGATTAGGACCAAAAAACTCACTTCTGAGAGCTTCCTGCAGCTTTTACTGTAACATTTGTAAAAATAGCTTTCACTCATGCCAAAACTAACAACTACAGTTTTTCTTAAACAAGGAGCAATATTTTCAATCAAAACCATGTTTGCCATCAACAAGTAACTGATTTCTAATGATTAGGACCAAAAAACTCACTTCTGAGAGCTTCCTGCAGCTTTTACTGTAACATTTGTAAAAATAGCTTTCTCTCAGGCCAAAACTGACAACTACAGTTTTTCTTAAACAAAGAGCAATATTTTCAATCAAAACCATGTTTGCCATCAACAAGTAACTGATTTCTAATGATTAGGACCAAAAAACTCACTTCTGAGAGCTTCCTGCAGCTTTTACTGTAACATTTGTAAAAATAGCTTTCTCTCAGGCCAAAACTGACAACTACAGTTTTTCTGAAACAAGGAGCAATATTTTCAATCAAAACCATGTTTGCCATCAACAAGTAACTGATTTCTAATGATTAGGACCAAAAAACTCACTTCTGAGAGCTTCCTGCAGCTTTTACTGTAACATTTGTAAAAATAGCTTTCTCTCAGGCCAAAACTGACAACTACAGTTTTTCTTAAACAAGGAGCAATATTTTCAATCAAAACCATGTTTGCCATCAACAAGTAACTGATTTCTAATGATTAGGACCAAAAAACTCACTTCTGAGAGCTTCCTGCAGCTTTTACTGTAACATTTGTAAAAATAGCTTTCTCTCTGCGAGATAAGGCCAAAACTGACAACTACAGTTTTACTTAAACAAGTAGCAATATTTTCAATCAAAACCATGTTTGCCATCAACAAGTAACTGATTTCTAATGATTAGGACCAACAAACTCACTTCTGAGAGCTTTCTGCAGCTTTTACTGTAACATTTGTAAAAAATAGCTTTTCTCGGCGAGAGAAGGCCACAACTGACAACTACAGTTGTTTCTTAAACAAGGAGCAATATTTTCAATCAAAACCATGTTTACCATCAACAAGTAACTGATTTCTAATGATTAGGAGGCAAAAACTAACTTCTGAGAGCTTCCTGCAGCTTTTACTGTAACATTTGTAAAAATAGCTTTCTCTCAGGCCAAAACTGACAACTAGGTTTTCCTTAAACAAGGAGCAATATTTTTAATCAAAACCATGTTTGCCATCAACAAGTAACTGATTTCTAATGATTAGGACCAAAAAACTCACTTCTGAGAGCTTCCTGCAGCTTTTACTGTAACATTTGTAAAAATAGCTTTCACTCATGCCAAAACTGACAACTACAGTTTTTCTTAAACAAGGAGCAATATTTTCAATCAAAACCATGTTTGCCATCAACAAGTAACTGATTTCTAATGATTAGGACCAAAAAACTCACTTCTGAGAGCTTCCTGCAGCTTTTACTGTAACATTTGTAAAAATAGCTTTCTCTCAGGCCAAAACTGACAACTACAGTTTTTCTTAAACAAAGAGCAATATTTTCAATCAAAACCATGTTTGCCATCAACAAGTAACTGATTTCTAATGATTAGGACCAAAAAACTCACTTCTGAGAGCTTCCTGCAGCTTTTACTGTAACATTTGTAAAAATAGCTTTCTCTCAGGCCAAAACTGACAACTACAGTTTTTCTGAAACAAGGAGCAATATTTTCAATCAAAACCATGTTTGCCATCAACAAGTAACTGATTTCTAATGATTAGGACCAAAAAACTCACTTCTGAGAGCTTCCTGCAGCTTTTACTGTAACATTTGTAAAAATAGCTTTCTCTCAGGCCAAAACTGACAACTACAGTTTTTCTTAAACAAGGAGCAATATTTTCAATCAAAACCATGTTTGCCATCAACAAGTAACTGATTTCTAATGATTAGGACCAAAAAACTCACTTCTGAGAGCTTCCTGCAGCTTTTACTGTAACATTTGTAAAAATAGCTTTCTCTCTGCGAGATAAGGCCAAAACTGACAACTACAGTTTTACTTAAACAAGGAGCAATATTTTCAATCAAAACCATGTTTGCCATCAACAAGTAACTGATTTCTAATGATTAGGAGGCAAAAACTAACTTCTGAGAGCTTCCTGCAGCTTTTACTGTAACATTTGTAAAAATAGCTTTCTCTCAGGCCAAAACTGACAACTACAGTTTTTCTTAAACAAGGAGCAATATTTTCAATCAGAACCATGTTTGCCATCAACAAGTAACTGATTTCTAATGATTAGGACCAAAAAACTCACTTCTGAGAGCTTCCTGCAGCTTTTACTGTAACATTTGTAAAAATAGCTTTCTCTCAGGCCAAAACTGACAACTACAGTTTTTCTTAAACAAAGAGCAATATTTTCAATCAAAACCATGTTTGCCATCAACAAGTAACTGATTTCTAATGATTAGGACCAAAAAACTCACTTCTGAGAGCTTCCTGCAGCTTTTACTGTAACATTTGTAAAAATAGCTTTCTCTCAGGCCAAAACTGACAACTACAGTTTTTCTGAAACAAGGAGCAATATTTTCAATCAAAACCATGTTTGCCATCAACAAGTAACTGATTTCTAATGATTAGGACCAAAAAACTCACTTCTGAGAGCTTCCTGCAGCTTTTACTGTAACATTTGTAAAAATAGCTTTCTCTCAGGCCAAAACTGACAACTACAGTTTTTCTTAAACAAGGAGCAATATTTTCAATCAAAACCATGTTTGCCATCATCAAGTAACTGATTTCTAATGATTAGGACCAAAAAACTCACTTCTGAGAGCTTCCTGCAGCTTTTACTGTAACATTTGTAAAAATAGCTTTCTCTCTGCACGATAAGGCCAAAACTGACAACTACAGTTTTACTTAAACAAGGAGCAATATTTTCAATCAAAACCATGTTTGCCATCAACAAGTAACTGATTTCTAATGATTAGGAGGCAAAAACTAACTTCTGAGAGCTTCCTGCAGCTTTTACTGTAACATTTATAAAAATAGCTTTCTCTCAGGCCAAAACTGACAACTAGGTTTTTCTTAAACAAGGAGCAATATTTTCAATCAAAACCATGTTTGCCATCAACAAGTAACTGATTTCTAATGATTAGGACCAAAAAACTCACTTCTGAGAGCTTCCTGCAGCTTTTACTGTAACATTTGTAAAAATAGCTTTCTCTCAGGCCAAAACTGACAACTACAGTTTTTCTTAAACAAGTAGCAATATTTTCAATCAAAACTATGTTTGCCATCAACAAGTAACTGATTTGTAATGATTAGGACCAAAAAACTCACTTCTGAGAGCTTCCTGCAGCTTTTACTGTAACATTTGTAAAAATAGCTTTCTCTCTGCGAGATAAGGCCAAAACTGACAACTACAGTTTTTCTTAAACAAGGAGCAATATTTTCAATCAAAACCATGTTTGCCATCAATAAGTAACTGATTTCTAATGATTAGGAGCAAAAAACTCACTTCTGAGAGCTTTCTGCAGCTTTTACTGTAACATTTGTAAAAATAGCCTTCTCTCGGCGAGAGAAGCCCAAAACTGACAACTATAGTGCTTCTTAAACAAGGAGCCATATTTTCAATCAAAACCATGTTTGCCATCAACAAGTTACTAATATCTAATGATTAGGATCAAAAAACTCACTTCTGAGAGCTTTCTGCAGCTTTTACTGTAACATTTGTAAAAATAGCCTTCTCTCGGCGAGAGAAGGCCAAAACTGACAACTACAGTTTTACTTAAACAAGGAGCAATATTTTCAATCAAACCCATGTTTGCCATCAACAAGTAACTAATTTCTAATGATTAGGACCAAAAAACTCACTTCTGAGAGCTTCCTGCAGCTTTTACTGTAACATTTGTAAAAATAGCTTTCTCTCGGCGAGAGAAGGCCAAAACTGACAACTACAGTTTTACTTAAACAAGGAGCAATATTTTCAATCAAAACCATGTTTGCCATGAACAAGTAACTAATTTCTAATGATTAGGATCAAAAAACTCACTTCTGAGAGCTTTCTGCAGCTTTTACTGTAACATTTGTAAAAATAGCTTTCTCTCGGCGAGAGAAGGCCAAAACTGACAACTACAGTTTTACTTAAACAAGGAGCAATATTTTCAATCAAAACCATGTTTGCCATGAACAAGTAACTAATTTCTAATGATTAGGATCAAAAAACTCACTTCTGAGAGCTTTCTGCAGCTTTTACTGTAACATTTGTAAAAATAGCTTTCTCTCGGCGAGAGAAGGCCAAAACTGACAACTACAGTTTTACTTAAACAAGGAGCAATATTTTCAATCAAAACCATGTTTGCCATCAATAAGTAACTGATTTCTAATGATTAGGAGCAAAAAACTCACTTCTGAGAGCTTCCTGCAGCTTTTACTGTAACATTTGTAAAAATAGCTTTCTCTCAGGCCAAAACTGACAACTACAGTTTTTCTGAAACAAGGAGCAATATTTTCAATCAAAACCATGTTTGCCATCAACAAGTAACTGATTTCTAATGATTAGGACCAAAAAACTCACTTCTGAGAGCTTCCTGCAGCTTTTACTGTAACATTTGTAAAAATAGCTTTCTCTCAGGCCAAAACTGACAACTACAGTTTTTCTTAAACAAGGAGCAATATTTTCAATCAAAACCATGTTTGCCATCAACAAGTAACTGATTTCTAATGATTAGGACCAAAAAACTCACTTCTGAGAGCTTCCTGCAGCTTTTACTGTAACATTTGTAAAAATAGCTTTCTCTCTGCGAGATAAGGCCAAAACTGACAACTACAGTTTTTCTTAAACAAGGAGCAATATTTTCAATCAAAACCATGTTTGCCATCAACAAGTAACTGATTTCTAATGATTAGGACCAAAAAACTCACTTCTGAGAGCTTCCTGCAGCTTTTACTGTAAAATTTGTAAAAATAGCTTTCTCTCAGGCCAAAACTGACAACTACAGTTTTTCTTAAACAAAGAGCAATATTTTCAATCAAAACCATGTTTGCCATCAACAAGTAACTGATTTCTAATGATTAGGACCAAAAAACTCACTTCTGAGAGCTTCCTGCAGCTTTTACTGTAACATTTGTAAAAATAGCTTTCTCTCAGGCCAAAACTGACAACTACAGTTTTTCTGAAACAAGGAGCAATATTTTCAATCAAAACCATGTTTGCCATCAACAAGTAACTGATTTCTAATGATTAGGACCAAAAAACTCACTTCTGAGAGCTTCCTGCAGCTTTTACTGTAACATTTGTAAAAATAGCTTTCTCTCAGGCCAAAACTGACAACTACAGTTTTTCTTAAACAAGGAGCAATATTTTCAATCAAAACCATGTTTGCCATCAACAAGTAACTGATTTCTAATGATTAGGACCAAAAAACTCACTTCTGAGAGCTTCCTGCAGCTTTTACTGTAACATTTGTAAAAATAGCTTTCTCTCTGCGAGATAAGGCCAAAACTGACAACTACAGTTTTTCTTAAACAAGGAGCAATATTTTTAATCAAAACCATGTTTGCCATCAACAAGTAACTGATTTCTAATGATTAGGACCAAATATCTCACTTCTGAGAGCTTCCTGCAGCTTTTACTGGAATATTTGTAAAAATAGCTTTCTCTCTGCGAGAGAAGGCCAAAACTGACAACTACAGTTTTTCTTAAACACAGAGCAATATTTTCAATCAAAACCATGTTTGCCATCAACAAGTAACTGATTTCTAATGATAAGCACCAAAAAACTCTCTTCTGAGAGCTTCCTGCAGCTTTTACTGTAACTTTTATAAAAAATAGCTTTCTCTCAGGCCAAAACTGACAACTACAGTTTTTCTTAAACAAGGAGCAATATTTTCAATCAAAACCATGTTTGCCATCAACAAGTAACTGATTTCTAATGATTAGGACCAAAAAACTCACTTCTGAGAGCTTCCTGCAGCTTTTACTGTAACTTTTATAAAAAATAGCTTTCTCTCAGGCCAAAACTGACAACTACAGTTTTTCTTAAACAAGGAGCAATATTTTCAATCAAAACCATGTTTGCCATCAACAAGTAACTGATTTCTAATGATTAGGACCAAAAACCTCACTTCTGAGAGCTTCCTGCAGCTTTTACTGTAACATTTGTAAAAATAGCTTTCTCTCAGGCCAAAACTGACAACTACAGTTTTTCTTAAACAAGGAGCAATATTTTCAATCAAAACCATGTTTGCCATCAACAGGTAACTGATTTCTAATGATTAGGACCAAAAAACTCACTTCTGAGAGCTTTCTGCAGCTTTTACTGTAACATTTGTAAAAAATAGCTTTTCTCGGCGAGAGAAGGCCAAAACTGACAACTACAGTTGTTTCTTAAACAAGGAGCAATATTTTCAATCAAAACCATGTTTGCCATCAACAAGTAACTGATTTCTAATGATTAGGACCAAAAAACTCACTTCTGAGAGCTTTCTGCAGCTTTTACTGTAACATTTGTAAAAAATAGCTTTTCTCGGCGAGAGAAGGCCAAAACTGACAACTACAGTTGTTTCTTAAACAAGGAGCAATATTTTCAATCAAAACCATGTTTGCCATCAACAAGTAACTGATTTCTAATGATTAGGAGGCAAAAACTAACTTCTGAGAGCTTCCTGCAGCTTTTACTGTAACATTTGTAAAAAAAAGCTTTCTCTCAGGCCAAAACTGACAACTAGGTTTTTCTTAAACAAGGAGCAATATTTTCAATCAAAACCATGTTTGCCATCAACAAGTAACTGATTTCTAATGATTAGGACCAAAAAACTCACTTCTGAGAGCTTCCTGCAGCTTTTACTGTAACATTTGTAAAAATAGCTTTCTCTCATGCCAAAACTGACAACTACAGTTTTTCTTAAACAAGGAGCAATATTTTCAATCAAAACCATGTTTGCCATCAACAAGTAACTGATTTCTAATGATTAGGACCAAAAAACTCACTTCTGAGAGCTTCCTGCAGCTTTTACTGTAACATTTGTAAAAATTGCTTTCTCTCAGGCCAAAACTGACAACTACAGTTTTTCTTAAACAAGGAGCAATATTTTCAATCAAAACCATGTTTGCCATCAACAAGTAACTGATTTCTAATGATTAGGACCAAAAAACTCACTTCTGAGAGCTTCCTGCAGCTTTTACTGTAACATTTGTAAAAATAGCTTTCTCTCAGGCCAAAACTGACAACTACAGTTTTTCTGAAACAAGGAGCAATATTTTCAATCAAAACCATGTTTGCCATCAACAAGTAACTGATTTCTAATGATTAGGACCAAAAAACTCACTTCTGAGATCTTCCTGCAGCTTTTACTGTAACATTTGTAAAAATAGCTTTCTCTCAGGCCAAAACTGACAACTACAGTTTTTCTTAAACAAGGAGCAATATTTTCAATCAAAACCATGTTTGCCATCAACAAGTAACTGATTTCTAATGATTAGGACCAAAAAACTCACTTCTGAGAGCTTCCTGCAGCTTTTACTGTAACATTTGTAAAAATAGCTTTCTCTCAGGCCAAAACTGACAACTACAGTTTTTCTTAAACAAGGAGCAATATTTTCAATCAAAACCATGTTTGCCATCAACAGGTAACTGATTTCTAATGATTAGGACCAAAAAACTCACTTCTGAGAGCTTTCTGCAGCTTTTACTGTAACATTTGTAAAAAATAGCTTTTCTCGGCGAGAGAAGGCCAAAACTGACAACTACAGTTGTTTCTTAAACAAGGAGCAATATTTTCAATCAAAACCATGTTTGCCATCAACAAGTAACTGATTTCTAATGATTAGGACCAAAAAACTCACTTCTGAGAGCTTTCTGCAGCTTTTACTGTAACATTTGTAAAAAATAGCTTTTCTCGGCGAGAGAAGGCCAAAACTGACAACTACAGTTGTTTCTTAAACAAGGAGCAATATTTTCAATCAAAACCATGTTTGCCATCAAAAAGTAACTGATTTCTAATGATTAGGAGGCAAAAACTAACTTCTGAGAGCTTCCTGCAGCTTTTACTGTAACATTTGTAAAAAAAGCTTTCTCTCAGGCCAAAACTGACAACTAGGTTTTTCTTAAACAAGGAGCAATATTTTCAATCAAAACCATGTTTGCCATCAACAAGTAACTGATTTCTAATGATTAGGACCAAAAAACTCACTTCTGAGAGCTTCCTGCAGCTTTTACTGTAACATTTGTAAAAATAGCTTTCTCTCATGCCAAAACTGACAACTACAGTTTTTCTTAAACAAGGAGCAATATTTTCAATCAAAACCATGTTTGCCATCAACAAGTAACTGATTTCTAATGATTAGGACCAAAAAACTCACTTCTGAGAGCTTCCTGCAGCTTTTACTGTAACATTTGTAAAAATAGCTTTCTCTCAGGCCAAAACTGACAACTACAGTTTTTCTGAAACAAGGAGCAATATTTTCAATCAAAACCATGTTTGCCATCAACAAGTAACTGATTTCTAATGATTAGGACCAAAAAACTCACTTCTGAGATCTTCCTGCAGCTTTTACTGTAACATTTGTAAAAATAGCTTTCTCTCAGGCCAAAACTGACAACTACAGTTTTTCTTAAACAAGGAGCAATATTTTCAATCAAAACCATGTTTGCCATCAACAAGTAACTGATTTCTAATGATTAGGACCAAAAAACTCACTTCTGAGAGCTTCCTGCAGCTTTTACTGTAACATTTGTAAAAAATAGCTTTCTCTCAGGCCAAAACTGACAACTACAGTTTTTCTTAAACAAGGAGCAATATTTTCAATCAAAACCATGTTTGCCATCAACAAGTAACTGATTTCTAATGATTAGGAGGCAAAAACTAACTTCTGAGAGCTTCCTGCAGCTTTTACTGTAACATTTGTAAAAATAGCTTTCTCTCAGGCCAAAACTGACAACTAGGTTTTGCTTAAACAAGGAGCAATATTTTCAATCAAAACCATGTTTGCCATCAACAAGTAACTGATTTCTAATGATTAGGACCAAAAAACTCACTCCTGAGAGCTTCCTGCAGCTTTTACTGTAACATTTGTAAAGATAGCTTTCTCTCATGCCAAAACTGACAACTACAGTTTTTCTTAAACAAGGAGCAATATTTTCAATCAAAACCATGTTTGCCATCAACAAGTAACTGATTTCTAATGATTAGGACCAAAAAACTCACTTCTGAGAGCTTCCTGCAGCTTTTACTGTAACATTTGTAAAAATTGCTTTCTCTCAGGCCAAAACTGACAACTACAGTTTTTCTTAAACAAAGAGCAATATTTTCAATCAAAACCATGTTTGCCATCAACAAGTAACTGATTTCTAATGATTAGGACCAAAAAACTCACTTCTGAGAGCTTCCTGCAGCTTTTACTGTAACATTTGTAAAAATAGCTTTCTCTCAGGCCAACACTGACAACTACAGTTTTTCTTAAACAAGGAGCAATATTTTCAATCAAAACCATGTTTGCCATCAACAAGTAACTGATTTCTAATGATTAGGACCAAAAAACTCACTTCTAAAAGCTTCCTGCAGCTTTTACTGTAACATTTGTAAAAATAGCTTTCTCTCAGGCCAAAACTGACAACTACAGTTTTTCTTAAACAAAGAGCAATATTTTCAATCAAAACCATGTTTGCCATCAACAAGTAACTGATTTCTAATGATTAGGACCAAAAAACTCACTTCTGAGAGCTTCCTGCAGCTTTTACTGGAATATTTGTAAAAATAGCTTTCTCTCTGCGAGATAAGGCCAAAACTGACAACTACAGTTTTTCTTAAACACGGAGCAATATTTTCAATCAAAACCATGTTTGCCATCAACAAGTAACTGATTTCTAATGATAAGGACCAAAAAACTCACTTCTGAGAGCTTCCTGCAGCTTTTACTGTGACTTTTATAACAAAATAGCTTTCTCTCAGGCCAAAACTGACAACTACAGTTTTTCTTAAACAAGGAGCAATATTTTCAATCAAAACCATGTTTGCCATCAACAAGTAACTGATTTCTAATGATTAGGACCAAAAAACTCACTTCTGAGAGCTTCCTGCAGCTTTTACTGTAACTTTTATAAAAAATAGCTTTCTCTCAGGCCAAAACTGACAACTACAGCTTTTCTTAAACAAGGAGCAATATTTTCAATCAAAACCATGTTTGCCATCAACAAGTAACTGATTTCTAATGATTAGGACCAAAAACCTCACTTCTGAGAGCTTCCTGCAGCTTTTACTGTAACATTTGTAAAAATAGCTTTCTCTCAGGCCAAAACTGACAACTAGGTTTTTCTTAAACAAGGAGCAATATTTTTAATCAAAACCATGTTTGCCATCAACAAGTAACTGATTTCTAATGATTAGGACCAAAAAACTCACTTCTGAGAGCTTCCTGCAGCTTTTACTGTAACATTTGTAAAAATAGCTTTCTCTCAGGCCAAAACTGACAACTACAGTTTTTCTTAAACAAAGAGCAATATTTTCAATCAAAACCATGTTTGCCATCAACAAGTAACTGATTTCTAATGATTAGGACCAAAAAACTCACTTCTGAGAGCTTCCTGCAGCTTTTACTGGAATATTTGTAAAAATAGCTTTCTTTCTGCGAGATAAGGCCAAAACTGACAACTACAGTTTTTCTTAAACACGGAGCAATATTTTCAATCAAAACCATGTTTGCCATCAACAAGTAACTGATTTCTAATGATTAGGACCAAAAAACTCACTTCTGAGAGCTTCCTGCAGCTTTTACTGTAACATTTGTAAAAATAGCTTTCTCTCAGGCCAAAACTGACAACTACAGTTTTTCTTAAACAAGGAGCAATATTTTCAATCAAAACCATGTTTGCCATCAACAGGTAACTGATTTCTAATGATTAGGACCAAAAAACTCACTTCTGAGAGCTTTCTGCAGCTTTTACTGTAACATTTGTAAAAAATAGCTTTTCTCGGCGAGAGAAGGCCAAAACTGACAACTACAGTTGTTTCTTAAACAAGGAGCAATATTTTCAATCAAAACCATGTTTGCCATCAACAAGTAACTGATTTCTAATGATTAGGACCAAAAAACTCACTTCTGAGAGCTTTCTGCAGCTTTTACTGTAACATTTGTAAAAAATAGCTTTTCTCGGCGAGAGAAGGCCAAAACTGACAACTACAGTTGTTTCTTAAACAAGGAGCAATATTTTCAATCAAAACCATGTTTGCCATCAACAAGTAACTGATTTCTAATGATTAGGAGGCAAAAACTAACTTCTGAGAGCTTCCTGCAGCTTTTACTGTAACATTTGTAAAAAAAGCTTTCTCTCAGGCCAAAACTGACAACTAGGTTTTTCTTAAACAAGGAGCAATATTTTCAATCAAAACCATGTTTGCCATCAACAAGTAACTGATTTCTAATGATTAGGACCAAAAAACTCACTTCTGAGAGCTTCCTGCAGCTTTTACTGTAACATTTGTAAAAATAGCTTTCTCTCATGCCAAAACTGACAACTACAGTTTTTCTTAAACAAGGAGCAATATTTTCAATCAAAACCATGTTTGCCATCAACAAGTAACTGATTTCTAATGATTAGGACCAAAAAACTCACTTCTGAGAGCTTCCTGCAGCTTTTACTGTAACATTTGTAAAAATTGCTTTCTCTCAGGCCAAAACTGACAACTACAGTTTTTCTTAAACAAGGAGCAATATTTTCAATCAAAACCATGTTTGCCATCAACAAGTAACTGATTTCTAATGATTAGGACCAAAAAACTCACTTCTGAGAGCTTCCTGCAGCTTTTACTGTAACATTTGTAAAAATAGCTTTCTCTCAGGCCAAAACTGACAACTACAGTTTTTCTGAAACAAGGAGCAATATTTTCAATCAAAACCATGTTTGCCATCAACAAGTAACTGATTTCTAATGATTAGGACCAAAAAACTCACTTCTGAGATCTTCCTGCAGCTTTTACTGTAACATTTGTAAAAATAGCTTTCTCTCAGGCCAAAACTGACAACTACAGTTTTTCTTAAACAAGGAGCAATATTTTCAATCAAAACCATGTTTGCCATCAACAAGTAACTGATTTCTAATGATTAGGACCAAAAAACTCACTTCTGAGAGCTTCCTGCAGCTTTTACTGTAACATTTGTAAAAATAGCTTTCTCTCAGGCCAAAACTGACAACTACAGTTTTTCTTAAACAAGGAGCAATATTTTCAATCAAAACCATGTTTGCCATCAACAGGTAACTGATTTCTAATGATTAGGACCAAAAAACTCACTTCTGAGAGCTTTCTGCAGCTTTTACTGTAACATTTGTAAAAAATAGCTTTTCTCGGCGAGAGAAGGCCAAAACTGACAACTACAGTTGTTTCTTAAACAAGGAGCAATATTTTCAATCAAAACCATGTTTGCCATCAACAAGTAACTGATTTCTAATGATTAGGACCAAAAAACTCACTTCTGAGAGCTTTCTGCAGCTTTTACTGTAACATTTGTAAAAAATAGCTTTTCTCGGCGAGAGAAGGCCAAAACTGACAACTACAGTTGTTTCTTAAACAAGGAGCAATATTTTCAATCAAAACCATGTTTGCCATCAACAAGTAACTGATTTCTAATGATTAGGAGGCAAAAACTAACTTCTGAGAGCTTCCTGCAGCTTTTACTGTAACATTTGTAAAAAAAGCTTTCTCTCAGGCCAAAACTGACAACTAGGTTTTTCTTAAACAAGGAGCAATATTTTCAATCAAAACCATGTTTGCCATCAACAAGTAACTGATTTCTAATGATTAGGACCAAAAAACTCACTTCTGAGAGCTTCCTGCAGCTTTTACTGTAACATTTGTAAAAATAGCTTTCTCTCATGCCAAAACTGACAACTACAGTTTTTCTTAAACAAGGAGCAATATTTTCAATCAAAACCATGTTTGCCATCAACAAGTAACTGATTTCTAATGATTAGGACCAAAAAACTCACTTCTGAGAGCTTCCTGCAGCTTTTACTGGAATATTTGTAAAAATAGCTTTCTCTCTGCGAGATAAGGCCAAAACTGACAACTACAGTTTTTCTTAAACACGGAGCAATATTTTCAATCAAAACCATGTTTGCCATCAACAAGTAACTGATTTCTAATGATAAGGACCAAAAAACTCACTTCTGAGAGCTTCCTGCAGCTTTTACTGTAACTTTTATAAAAAATAGCTTTCTCTCAGGCCAAAACTGACAACTACAGTTTTTCTTAAACAAGGAGCAATATTTTCAATCAAAACCATGTTTGCCATCAACAAATAACTGATTTCTAATGATTAGGACCAAAAAACTCACTTCTGAGAGCTTCCTGCAGCTTTTACTGTAACTTTTATAAAAAAAATAGCTTTCTCTCAGGCCAAAACTGACAACTACAGCTTTTCTTAAACAAGGAGCAATATTTTCAATCAAAACCATGTTTGCCATCAACAAGTAACTGATTTCTAATGATTAGGACCAAAAAACTCACTTCTGAGAGCTTCCTGCAGCTTTTACTGTAACATTTGTAAAAATAGCTTTCTCTCAGGCCAAAACTGACAACTACAGTTTTTCTTAAACAAGGAGCAATATTTTTAATCAAAACCATGTTTGCCATCAACAAGTAACTGATTTCTAATGATTAGGACCAAAAAACTCACTTCTGAGAGCTTCCTGCAGCTTTTACTGTAACATTTGTAAAAATAGCTTTCTCTCAGGCCAAAACTGACAACTACAGTTTTTCTTAAACAAGGAGCAATATTTTCAATCAAAACCATGTTTGCCATGAACAAGTAACTGATTTCTAATGATTAGGACCAAAAAACTCACTTCTGAGAGCTTCCTGCAGCTTTTACTGTAACATTTGTAAAAAATAGCTTTCTCGCAGGCCAAAACTGACAACTACAGTTTTTCTTAAACAAGGAGCAATATTTTCAATCAAAACCATGTTTGCCATCAACAAGTAACTGATTTCTAATGATTAGGAGGCAAAAACTAACTTCTGAGAGCTTCCTGCAGCTTTTACTGTAACATTTGTAAAAATAGCTTTCTCTCATGCCAAAACTGACAACTACAGTTTTTCTTAAACAAGGAGCAATATTTTCAATCAAAACCATGTTTGCCATCAACAAGTAACTGATTTCTAATGATTAGGACCAAAAAACTCACTTCTGAGAGCTTCCTGCAGCTTTTACTGTAACATTTGTAAAAATAGCTTTCTCTCAGGCCAAAACTGACAACTACAGTTTTTCTTAAACAAAGAGCAATATTTTCAATCAAAACCATGTTTGCCATCAACAAGTAACTGATTTCTAATGATTAGGACCAAAAAACTCACTTCTGAGAGCTTCCTGCAGCTTTTACTGGAATATTTGTAAAAATAGCTTTCTCTCTGCGAGATAAGGCCAAAACTGACAACTACAGTTTTTCTTAAACACGGAGCAATATTTTCAATCAAAACCATGTTTGCCATCAACAAGTAACTGATTTCTAATGATAAGGACCAAAAAACTCACTTCTGAGAGCTTCCTGCAGCTTTTACTGTAACTTTTATAAAAAATAGCTTTCTCTCAGGCCAAAACTGACAACTACAGTTTTTCTTAAACAAGGAGCAATATTTTTAATCAAAACCATGTTTGCCATCAACAAGTAACTGATTTCTAATGATTAGGACCAAAAAACTCACTTCTGAGAGCTTCCTGTAGCTTTTACTGTAACATTTGTAAAAATAGCTTTCTCTCAGGCCAAAACTGACAACTACAGTTTTTCTTAAACAAGGAGCAATATTTTCAATCAAAACCATGTTTGCCATCAACAAGTAACTGATTTCTAATGATTAGGACCAAAAAACTCACTTCTGAGAGCTTCCTGCAGCTTTTACTGTAACATTTGTAAAAAATAGCTTTCTCTCAGGCCAAAACTGACAACTACAGTTTTTCTTAAACAAGGAGCAATATTTTCAATCAAAACCATGTTTGCCATCAACAAGTAACTGATTTCTAATGATTAGGAGGCAAAAACTAACTTCTGAGAGCTTCCTGCAGCTTTTACTGGAATATTTGTAAAAATAGCTTTCTCTCTGCGAGAGAAGGCCAAAACTGACAACTACAGTTTTTCTTAAACACGGAGCAATATTTTCAATCAAAACCATGTTTGCCATCAACAAGTAACTGATTTCTAATGATAAGGACCAAAAAACTCACTTCTGAGAGCTTCCTGCAGCTTTTACTGTAACTTTTATAAAAAATAGCTTTCTCTCAGGCCAAAACTGACAACTAGGTTTATCTTAAACAAGGAGCAATATTTTTAATCAAAACCATGTTTGCCATCAACAAGTAACTGATTTCTAATGATTAGGACCAAAAAACTCACTTCTGAGAGCTTCCTGCAGCTTTTACTGTAACATTTGTAAAAATAGCTTTCTCTCAGGCCAAAACTGACAACTACAGTTTTTCTTAAACAAAGAGCAATATTTTCAATCAAAACCATGTTTGCCATCAACAAGTAACTGATTTCTAATGATTAGGACCAAAAAACTCACTTCTGAGAGCTTCCTGCAGCTTTTACTGGAATATTTGTAAAAATAGCTTTCTTTCTGCGAGATAAGGCCAAAACTGACAACTACAGTTTTTCTTAAACACGGAGCAATATTTTCAATCAAAACCATGTTTGCCATCAACAAGTAACTGATTTCTAATGATAAGGACCAAAAAACTCACTTCTGAGAGCTTCCTGCAGCTTTTACTGTAACTTTTATAAAAAATAGCTTTCTCTCAGGCCAAAACTGACAACTACAGTTTTTCTTAAACAAGGAGCAATATTTTCAATCAAAACCATGTTTGCTATCAACAAGTAACTGATTTCTAATGATTAGGACCAAAAAACTCACTTCTGAGAGCTTCCTGCAGCTTTTACTGTAACATTTGTAAAAAATAGCTTTCTCTCAGGCCAAAACTGACAACTACAGTTTTTCTTAAACAAGGAGCAATATTTTCAATCAAAACCATGTTTGCCATCAACAAGTAACTGATTTCTAATGATTAGGAGGCAAAAACTAACTTCTGAGAGCTTCCTGCAGCTTTTACTGTAACATTTGTAAAAATAGCTTTCTCTCAGGCCAAAACTGACAACTACAGTTTTTCTTAAACAAGGAGCAATATTTTCAATCAAAACCATGTTTGCCATCAACAAGTAACTGATTTCTAATGATTAGGACCAAAAAACTCACTTCTGAGAGCTTCCTGCAGCTTTTACTGTAACATTTGTAAAAATAGCTTTCTCTCATGCCAAAACTGACAACTACAGTTTTTCTTAAACAAGGAGCAATATTTTCAATCAAAACCATGTTTGCCATCAACAAGTAACTGATTTCTAATGATTAGGACCAAAAAACTGACTTCTGAGAGCTTCCTGCAGCTTTTACTGGAATATTTGTAAAAATAGCTTATTCTCTGCGAGATAAGGCCAAAACTGACAACTACAGTTTTTCTTAAACACGGAGCAATATTTTCAATCAAAACCATGTTTGCCATCAACAAGTAACTGATTTCTAATGATAAGGACCAAAAAACTCACTTCTGAGAGCTTCCTGCAGCTTTTACTGTAACTTTTATAAAAAATAGCTTTCTCTCAGGCCAAAACTGACAACTACAGTTTTTCTTAAACAAGGAGCAATATTTTCAATCAAAACCATGTTTGCCATCAACAAGTAACTGATTTCTAATGATTAGGACCAAAAAACTCACTTCTGAGAGCTTCCTGTAGCTTTTACTGTAACTTTTATAAAAAATAGCTTTCTCTCAGGCCAAAACTGACAACTACAGCTTTTCTTAAACAAGGAGCAATATTTTCAATCAAAACCATGTTTGCCATCAACAAGTAACTGATTTCTAATGATTAGGACCAAAAACCTCACTTCTGAGAGCTTCCTGCAGCTTTTACTGTAACATTTGTAAAAATAGCTTTCTCTCAGGCCAAAACTGACAACTACAGTTTTTCTTAAACAAGGAGCAATATTTTTAATCAAAACCATGTTTGCCATCAACAAGTAACTGATTTCTAATGATTAGGACCAAAAAACTCACTTCTGAGAGCTTCCTGCAGCTTTTACTGTAACATTTGTAAAAATAGCTTTCTCTCAGGCCAAAACTGACAACTACAGTTTTTCTTAAACAAGGAGCAATATTTTCAATCAAAACCATGTTTGCCATCAACAAGTAACTGATTTCTAATGATTAGGACCAAAAAACTCACTTCTGAGAGCTTCCTGCAGCTTTTACTGTAACATTTGTAAAAATAGCTTTCTCTCAGGCCAAAACTGACAACTACAGTTTTTCTTAAACAAAGAGCAATATTTTCAATCAAAACCATGTTTGCCATCAACAAGTAACTGATTTCTAATGATTAGGACCAAAAAACTCACTTCTGAGAGCTTCCTGCAGCTTTTACTGGAATATTTGTAAAAAATAGCTTTCTCTCTGCGAGATAAGGCCAAAACTGACAACTACAGTTTTTCTTAAACACGGAGCAATATTTTCAATCAAAACCATGTTTGCCATCAACAAGTAACTGATTTCTAATGATAAGGACCAAAAAACTCACTTCTGAGAGCTTCCTGCAGCTTTTACTGTAACTTTTATAAAAAATAGCTTTCTCTCAGGCCAAAACTGACAACTACAGTTTTTCTTAAACAAGGAGCAATATTTTCAATCAAAACCATGTTTGCCATCAACAAGTAACTGATTTCTAATGATTAGGACCAAAAACCTTACTTCTGAGAGCTTCCTGCAGCTTTTACTGTAACATTTGTAAAAATAGCTTTCTCTCAGGCCAAAACTGACAACTACAGTTTTTCTTAAACAAGGAGCAATATTTTTAATCAAAACCATGTTTGCCATCAACAAGTAACTGATTTCTAATGATTAGGACCAAAAAACTCACTTCTGAGAGCTTCCTGCAGCTTTTACTGTAACATTTGTAAAAATAGCTTTCTCTCAGGCCAAAACTGACAACTACAGTTTTTCTTAAACAAGGAGCAATATTTTCAATCAAAACCATGTTTGCCATCAACAAGTAACTGATTTCTAATGATTAGGACCAAAAAACTCACTTCTGAGAGCTTCCTGCAGCTTTTACTGTAACTTTTATAAAAAATAGCTTTCTCTCAGGCCAAAACTGACAACTACAGTTTTTCTTAAACACGGAGCAATATTTTCAATCAAAACCATGTTTGCCATCAACAAGTAACTGATTTCTAATGATTAGGACCAAAAAACTCACTTCTGAGAGCTTCCTGCAGCTTTTACTGGAATATTTGTAAAAATAGCTTTCTCTCTGCGAGATAAGGCCAAAACTGACAACTACAGTTTTTCTTAAACACGGAGCAATATTTTCAATCAAAACCATGTTTGCCATCAACAAGTAACTGATTTCTAATGATAAGGACCAAAAAACTCACTTCTGAGAGCTTCCTGCAGCTTTTACTGTAACTTTTATAAAAAATAGCTTTCTCTCAGGCCAAAACTGACAACTACAGTTTTTCTTAAACAAGGAGCAATATTTTCAATCAAAACCATGTTTGCCATCAACAAGTAACTGATTTCTAATGATTAGGACCAAAAAACTCACTTCTGAGAGCTTCCTGTAGCTTTTACTGTAACTTTTATAAAAAATAGCTTTCTCTCAGGCCAAAACTGACAACTACAGCTTTTCTTAAACACGGAGCAATATTTTCAATCAAAACCATGTTTGCCATCAACAAGTAACTGATTTCTAATGATTAGGACCAAAAAACTGACTTCTGAGAGCTTCCTGCAGCTTTTACTGGAATATTTGTAAAAATAGCTTATTCTCTGCGAGATAAGGCCAAAACTGACAACTACAGTTTTTCTTAAACACGGAGCAATATTTTCAATCAAAACCATGTTTGCCATCAACAAGTAACTGATTTCTAATGATAAGGACCAAAAAACTCACTTCTGAGAGCTTCCTGCAGCTTTTACTGTAACTTTTATAAAAAATAGCTTTCTCTCAGGCCAAAACTGACAACTACAGTTTTTCTTAAACAAGGAGCAATATTTTCAATCAAAACCATGTTTGCCATCAACAAGTAACTGATTTCTAATGATTAGGACCAAAAAACTCACTTCTGAGAGCTTCCTGTAGCTTTTACTGTAACTTTTATAAAAAATAGCTTTCTCTCAGGCCAAAACTGACAACTACAGCTTTTCTTAAACAAGGAGCAATATTTTCAATCAAAACCATGTTTGCCATCAACAAGTAACTGATTTCTAATGATTAGGACCAAAAACCTCACTTCTGAGAGCTTCCTGCAGCTTTTACTGTAACATTTGTAAAAATAGCTTTCTCTCAGGCCAAAACTGACAACTACAGTTTTTCTTAAACAAGGAGCAATATTTTTAATCAAAACCATGTTTGCCATCAACAAGTAACTGATTTCTAATGATTAGGACCAAAAAACTCACTTCTGAGAGCTTCCTGCAGCTTTTACTGTAACATTTGTAAAAATAGCTTTCTCTCAGGCCAAAACTGACAACTACAGTTTTTCTTAAACAAGGAGCAATATTTTCAATCAAAACCATGTTTGCCATCAACAAGTAACTGATTTCTAATGATTAGGACCAAAAAACTCACTTCTGAGAGCTTCCTGCAGCTTTTACTGTAACATTTGTAAAAAATAGCTTTCTCTCAGGCCAAAACTGACAACTACAGTTTTTCTTAAACAAGGAGCAATATTTTCAATCAAAACCATGTTTGCCATCAACAAGTAACTGATTTCTAATGATTAGGACCAAAAAACTCACTTCTGAGAGCTTCCTGCAGCTTTTACTGTAACATTTGTAAAAATAGCTTTCTCTCAGGCCAAAACTGACAACTACAGTTTTTCTTAAACAAAGAGCAATATTTTCAATCAAAACCATGTTTGCCATCAACAAGTAACTGATTTCTAATGATTAGGACCAAAAAACTCACTTCTGAGAGCTTCCTGCAGCTTTTACTGGAATATTTGTAAAAATAGCTTTCTCTCTGCGGGATAAGGCCAAAACTGACAACTACAGTTTTTCTTAAACACGGAGCAATATTTTCAATCAAAACCATGTTTGCCATCAACAAGTAACTGATTTCTAATGATAAGGACCAAAAAACTCACTTCTGAGAGCTTCCTGCAGCTTTTACTGTAACTTTTATAAAAAATAGCTTTCTCTCAGGCCAAAACTGACAACTACAGTTTTTCTTAAACAAGGAGCAATATTTTCAATCAAAACCATGTTTGCCATCAACAAGTAACTGATTTCTAATGATTAGGACCAAAAAACTCACTTCTGAGAGCTTCCTGCAGCTTTTACTGTAACATTTGTAAAAATAGCTTTCTCTCAGGCCAAAACTGACAACTACAGTTTTTCTTAAACAAGGAGCAATATTTTCAATCAAAACCATGTTTGCCATCAACAAGTAACTGATTTCTAATGATTAGGAGGCAAAAACTAACTTCTGAGAGCTTCCTGCAGCTTTTACTGTAACATTTGTAAAAATAGCTTTCTCTCATGCCAAAACTGACAACTACAGTTTTTCTTAAACAAGGAGCAATATTTTCAATCAAAACCATGTTTGCCATCAACAAGTAACTGATTTCTAATGATTAGGACCAAAAAACTCACTTCTGAGAGCTTCCTGCAGCTTTTACTGTAACATTTGTAAAAATAGCTTTCTCTCAGGCCAAAACTGACAACTACAGTTTTTCTTAAACAAAGAGCAATATTTTCAATCAAAACCATGTTTGCCATCAACAAGTAACTGATTTCTAATGATTAGGACCAAAAAACTCACTTCTGAGAGCTTCCTGCAGCTTTTACTGTAACATTTGTAAAAATAGCTTTGTCTCAGGCCAAAACTGACAACTACAGTTTTTCTTAAACAAGGAGCAATATGTTCAATCAAAACCATGTTTGCCATCAACAAGTAACTGATTTCTAATGATTAGGACCCAAAAACTCACTTCTGAGAGCTTCCTGCAGCTTTTACTGTAACATTTGTAAAAATAGCTTACTCTCAGGCCAAAACTGACAACTACAGTTTTTCTTAAACAAGGAGCCATATTTTCAATCAAAACCATGTTTGCCATCAACAAGTAACTGATTTCTAATGATTAGGACCAAAAAACTCACTTCTGAGAGCTTCCTGCAGCTTTTACTGTAACATTTGTAAAAATAGCTTTCTCTCAGGCCAAAACTGACAACTACAGTTTTTCTTAAACAAGGAGCAATATTTTCAATCAAAACCATGTTTACCATCAACAAGTAACTGATTTCTAATGATTAGGAGGCAAAAACTAACTTCTGAGAGCTTCCTGCAGCTTTTACTGTAACATTTGTAAAAATAGCTTTCTCTCAGGCCAAAACTGACAACTAGGTTTTGCTTAAACAAGGAGCAATATTTTCAATCAAAACCATGTTTGCCATCAACAAGTAACTGATTTCTAATGATTAGGACCAAAAAACTCACTTCTGAGAGCTTCCTGCAGCTTTTACTGTAACATTTGTAAAAATAGCTTTCTCTCATGCCAAAACTGACAACTACAGTTTTTCTTAAACAAGGAGCCATATTTTCAATCAAAACCATGTTTGCCATCAACAAGTAACTAATTTCTAATGATTAGGACCAAAAAACTCACTTCTGAGAGCTTCCTGCAGCTTTTACTGTAACATTTGTAAAAATAGCTTTCTCTCGGCGAGAGAAGGCCAAAACTGACAACTACAGTTTTACTTAAACAAGGAGCAATATTTTCAATCAAAACCATGTTTGCCATCAATAAGTAACTGATTTCTAATGATTAGGAGCAAAAAACTCACTTCTGAGAGCTTCCTGCAGCTTTTACTGTAACATTTGTAAAAATAGCTTCCTCTCGGCGAGAGAAGCCCAAAACTGACAACTATAGTGTTTCTTAAACAAGGAGCCTAATTTTCAGTCAAAACCATGTTTGCCATGAACAAGTAACTAATTACTAATGATTAGGATAAAAAAACTCACTTCTGAGAGCTTTCTGCAGCTTTTAACTGTAACATTTGTAAAAATAGCTTTCTCTCGGCGAGAGAAGGCCAAAACTGACAACTACAGTTTTACTTAAACAAGGAGCAATATTTTCAATCAAAACCATGTTTGCCATCAATAAGTAACTGATTTCTAATGATTAGGAGCAAAAAACTCACTTCTGAGAGCTTTCTGCAGCTTTTACTGTAACATTTGTAAAAATAGCCTTCTCTCGGCGAGAGAAGCCCAAAACTGACAACTATAGTGCTTCTTAAACAAGGAGCCATATTTTCAATCAAAACCATGTTTGCCATCAACAAGTTACTAATTTCTAATGATTAGGATCAAAAAACTCACTTCTGAGAGCTTTCTACAGCTTTTACTGTAACATTTGTAAAAATAGCTTTCTCTCGGCGAGAGAAGGCCAAAACTGACAACTACACTTTTACTTAAACAAGGAGCAATATTTTCAATCAAAACCATGTTTGCCATCAATAAGTAACTGATTTCTAATGATTAGGAGCAAAAAACTCACTTCTGAGAGCTTTCTGCAGCTTTTACTGTAACATTTGTAAAAAATAGCCTTCTCTCGGCGAGAGAAGGCCAAAACTGACAACTACAGTTTTACTTAAACAAGGAGCAATATTTTCAATCAAAACCATGTTTGCCATCAACAAGTAACTAATTTCTAATGATTAGGACCAAAAAACTCACTTCTGAGAGCTTCCTGCAGCTTTTACTGTAACATTTGTAAAAATAGCTTTCTCTCGGCGAGAGAAGGCCAAAACTGACAACTACAGTTTTACTTAAACAAGGAGCAATATTTTCAATCAAAACCATGTTTGCCATCAATAAGTAACTGATTTCTAATGATTAGGAGCAAAAAACTCACTTCTGAGAGCTTTCTGCAGCTTTTACTGTAACATTTGTAAAAATAGCCTTCTCTCTGCGAGAGAAGCCCAAAACTGACAACTATAGTGCTTCTTAAACAAGGAGCCATATTTTCAATCAAAACCATGTTTGCCATCAACAAGTTACTAATTTCTAATGATTAGGATCAAAAAACTCACTTCTGAGAGCTTTCTACAGCTTTTACTGTAACATTTGTAAAAATAGCTTTCTCTCGGCGAGAGAAGGCCAAAACTGACAACTACACTTTTACTTAAACAAGGAGCAATATTTTCAATCAAAACCATGTTTGCCATCAATAAGTAACTGATTTCTAATGATTAGGAGCAAAAAACTCACTTCTGAGAGCTTTCTGCAGCTTTTACTGTAACATTTGTAAAAAATAGCCTTCTCTCGGCGAGAGAAGGCCAAAACTGACAACTACAGTTTTACTTAAACAAGGAGCAATATTTTCAATCAAAACCATGTTTGCCATCAACAAGTAACTAATTTCTAATGATTAGGACCAAAAAACTCACTTCTGAGAGCTTCCTGCAGCTTTTACTGTAACATTTGTAAAAATAGCTTTCTCTCAGGCCAAAACTGACAACTAGGTTTTTCTTAAACAAGGAGCAATATTTTCAATCAAAACCATGTTTGCCATCAACAAGTAACTGATTTCTAATGATTAGGACCAAAAAACTCACTTCTGAGAGCTTCCTTCAGCTTTTACTGTAACATTTGTAAAAATAGCTTTCACTCATGCCAAAACTAACAACTACAGTTTTTCTTAAACAAGGAGCAATATTTTCAATCAGAACCATGTTTGCCATCAACAAGTAACTGATTTCTAATGATTAGGACCAAAAAACTCACTTCTGAGAGCTTCCTGCAGCTTTTACTGTAACATTTGTAAAAATAGCTTTCTCTCAGGCCAAAACTGACAACTACAGTTTTTCTTAAACAAAGAGCAATATTTTCAATCAAAACCATGTTTGCCATCAACAAGTAACTGATTTCTAATGATTAGGACCAAAAAACTCACTTCTGAGAGCTTCCTGCAGCTTTTACTGTAACATTTGTAAAAATAGCTTTCTCTCGGCGAGAGAAGGCCAAAACTGACAACTACAGTTTTACTTAAACAAGGAGCAATATTTTCAATCAAAACCATGTTTGCCATGAACAAGTAACTAATTTCTAATGATTAGGATCAAAAAACTCACTTCTGAGAGCTTTCTGCAGCTTTTACTGTAACATTTGTAAAAATAGCTTTCTCTCGGCGAGAGAAGGCCAAAACTGACAACTACAGTTTTACTTAAACAAGGAGCAATATTTTCAATCAAAACCATGTTTGCCATCAATAAGTAACTGATTTCTAATGATTAGGAGCAAAAAACTCACTTCTGAGAGCTTCCTGCAGCTTTTACTGTAACATTTGTAAAAATAGCTTCCTCTCGGCGAGAGAAGCCCAAAACTGACAACTATAGTGTTTCTTAAACAAGGAGCCTAATTTTCAGTCAAAACCATGTTTGCCATGAACAAGTAACTAATTACTAATGATTAGGATAAAAAAACTCACTTCTGAGAGCTTTCTGCAGCTTTTAACTGTAACATTTGTAAAAATAGCTTTCTCTCGGCGAGAGAAGGCCAAAACTGACAACTACAGTTTTACTTAAACAAGGAGCAATATTTTCAATCAAAACCATGTTTGCCATCAATAAGTAACTGATTTCTAATGATTAGGAGCAAAAAACTCACTTCTGAGAGCTTTCTGCAGCTTTTACTGTAACATTTGTAAAAATAGCCTTCTCTCGGCGAGAGAAGCCCAAAACTGACAACTATAGTGCTTCTTAAACAAGGAGCCATATTTTCAATCAAAACCATGTTTGCCATCAACAAGTTACTAATTTCTAATGATTAGGATCAAAAAACTCACTTCTGAGAGCTTTCTACAGCTTTTACTGTAACATTTGTAAAAATAGCTTTCTCTCGGCGAGAGAAGGCCAAAACTGACAACTACACTTTTACTTAAACAAGGAGCAATATTTTCAATCAAAACCATGTTTGCCATCAATAAGTAACTGATTTCTAATGATTAGGAGCAAAAAACTCACTTCTGAGAGCTTTCTGCAGCTTTTACTGTAACATTTGTAAAAAATAGCCTTCTCTCGGCGAGAGAAGGCCAAAACTGACAACTACAGTTTTACTTAAACAAGGAGCAATATTTTCAATCAAAACCATGTTTGCCATCAACAAGTAACTAATTTCTAATGATTAGGACCAAAAAACTCACTTCTGAGAGCTTCCTGCAGCTTTTACTGTAACATTTGTAAAAATAGCTTTCTCTCGGCGAGAGAAGGCCAAAACTGACAACTACAGTTTTACTTAAACAAGGAGCAATATTTTCAATCAAAACCATGTTTGCCATGAACAAGTAACTAATTTCTAATGATTAGGATCAAAAAACTCACTTCTGAGAGCTTTCTGCAGCTTTCACTGTAACATTTGTAAAAATAGCTTTCTCTCGGCGAGAGAAGGCCAAAACTGACAACTACAGTTTTACTTAAACAAGGAGCAATATTTTCAATCAAAACCATGTTTGCCATGAACAAGTAACTAATTTCTAATGATTAGGATCAAAAAACTCACTTCTGAGAGCTTTCTGCAGCTTTTACTGTAACATTTGTAAAAATAGCTTTCTCTCGGCGAGAGAAGGCCAAAACTGACAACTACAGTTTTACTTAAACAAGGAGCAATATTTTCAATCAAAACCATGTTTGCCATCAATAAGTAACTGATTTCTAATGATTAGGAGCAAAAAACTCACTTCTGAGAGCTTCCTGCAGCTTTTACTGTAACATTTGTAAAAATAGCTTTCTCTCAGGCCAAAACTGACAACTACAGTTTTTCTGAAACAAGGAGCAATATTTTCAATCAAAACCATGTTTGCCATCAACAAGTAACTGATTTCTAATGATTAGGACCAAAAAACTCACTTCTGAGAGCTTCCTGCAGCTTTTACTGTAACATTTGTAAAAATAGCTTTCTCTCAGGCCAAAACTGACAACTACAGTTTTTCTTAAACAAGGAGCAATATTTTCAATCAAAACCATGTTTGCCATCAACAAGTAACTGATTTCTAATGATTAGGACCAAAAAACTCACTTCTGAGAGCTTCCTGCAGCTTTTACTGTAACATTTGTAAAAATAGCTTTGTCTCAGGCCAAAACTGACAACTACAGTTTTTCTTAAACAAGGAGCAATATGTTCAATCAAAACCATGTTTGCCATCAACAAGTAACTGATTTCTAATGATTAGGACCCAAAAACTCACTTCTGAGAGCTTCCTGCAGCTTTTACTGTAACATTTGTAAAAATAGCTTACTCTCAGGCCAAAACTGACAACTACAGTTTTTCTTAAACAAGGAGCCATATTTTCAATCAAAACCATGTTTGCCATCAACAAGTAACTGATTTCTAATGATTAGGACCAAAAAACTCACTTCTGAGAGCTTCCTGCAGCTTTTACTGTAACATTTGTAAAAATAGCTTTCTCTCAGGCCAAAACTGACAACTACAGTTTTTCTTAAACAAGGAGCAATATTTTCAATCAAAACCATGTTTACCATCAACAAGTAACTGATTTCTAATGATTAGGAGGCAAAAACTAACTTCTGAGAGCTTCCTGCAGCTTTTACTGTAACATTTGTAAAAATAGCTTTCTCTCAGGCCAAAACTGACAACTAGGTTTTGCTTAAACAAGGAGCAATATTTTCAATCAAAACCATGTTTGCCATCAACAAGTAACTGATTTCTAATGATTAGGACCAAAAAACTCACTTCTGAGAGCTTCCTGCAGCTTTTACTGTAACATTTGTAAAAATAGCTTTCTCTCATGCCAAAACTGACAACTACAGTTTTTCTTAAACAAGGAGCCATATTTTCAATCAAAACCATGTTTGCCATCAACAAGTAACTAATTTCTAATGATTAGGACCAAAAAACTCACTTCTGAGAGCTTCCTGCAGCTTTTACTGTAACATTTGTAAAAATAGCTTTCTCTCGGCGAGAGAAGGCCAAAACTGACAACTACAGTTTTACTTAAACAAGGAGCAATATTTTCAATCAAAACCATGTTTGCCATCAATAAGTAACTGATTTCTAATGATTAGGAGCAAAAAACTCACTTCTGAGAGCTTCCTGCAGCTTTTACTGTAACATTTGTAAAAATAGCTTCCTCTCGGCGAGAGAAGCCCAAAACTGACAACTATAGTGTTTCTTAAACAAGGAGCCTAATTTTCAGTCAAAACCATGTTTGCCATGAACAAGTAACTAATTACTAATGATTAGGATAAAAAAACTCACTTCTGAGAGCTTTCTGCAGCTTTTAACTGTAACATTTGTAAAAATAGCTTTCTCTCGGCGAGAGAAGGCCAAAACTGACAACTACAGTTTTACTTAAACAAGGAGCAATATTTTCAATCAAAACCATGTTTGCCATCAATAAGTAACTGATTTCTAATGATTAGGAGCAAAAAACTCACTTCTGAGAGCTTTCTGCAGCTTTTACTGTAACATTTGTAAAAATAGCCTTCTCTCGGCGAGAGAAGCCCAAAACTGACAACTATAGTGCTTCTTAAACAAGGAGCCATATTTTCAATCAAAACCATGTTTGCCATCAACAAGTTACTAATTTCTAATGATTAGGATCAAAAAACTCACTTCTGAGAGCTTTCTACAGCTTTCACTGTAACATTTGTAAAAATAGCTTTCTCTCGGCGAGAGAAGGCCAAAACTGACAACTACACTTTTACTTAAACAAGGAGCAATATTTTCAATCAAAACCATGTTTGCCATCAATAAGTAACTGATTTCTAATGATTAGGAGCAAAAAACTCACTTCTGAGAGCTTTCTGCAGCTTTTACTGTAACATTTGTAAAAAATAGCCTTCTCTCGGCGAGAGAAGGCCAAAACTGACAACTACAGTTTTACTTAAACAAGGAGCAATATTTTCAATCAAAACCATGTTTGCCATCAACAAGTAACTAATTTCTAATGATTAGGACCAAAAAACTCACTTCTGAGAGCTTCCTGCAGCTTTTACTGTAACATTTGTAAAAATAGCTTTCTCTCGGCGAGAGAAGGCCAAAACTGACAACTACAGTTTTACTTAAACAAGGAGCAATATTTTCAATCAAAACCATGTTTGCCATCAATAAGTAACTGATTTCTAATGATTAGGAGCAAAAAACTCACTTCTGAGAGCTTTCTGCAGCTTTTACTGTAACATTTGTAAAAATAGCCTTCTCTCTGCGAGAGAAGCCCAAAACTGACAACTATAGTGCTTCTTAAACAAGGAGCCATATTTTCAATCAAAACCATGTTTGCCATCAACAAGTTACTAATTTCTAATGATTAGGATCAAAAAACTCACTTCTGAGAGCTTTCTACAGCTTTTACTGTAACATTTGTAAAAATAGCTTTCTCTCGGCGAGAGAAGGCCAAAACTGACAACTACACTTTTACTTAAACAAGGAGCAATATTTTCAATCAAAACCATGTTTGCCATCAATAAGTAACTGATTTCTAATGATTAGGAGCAAAAAACTCACTTCTGAGAGCTTTCTGCAGCTTTTACTGTAACATTTGTAAAAAATAGCCTTCTCTCGGCGAGAGAAGGCCAAAACTGACAACTACAGTTTTACTTAAACAAGGAGCAATATTTTCAATCAAAACCATGTTTGCCATCAACAAGTAACTAATTTCTAATGATTAGGACCAAAAAACTCACTTCTGAGAGCTTCCTGCAGCTTTTACTGTAACATTTGTAAAAATAGCTTTCTCTCGGCGAGAGAAGGCCAAAACTGACAACTACAGTTTTACTTAAACAAGGAGCAATATTTTCAATCAAAACCATGTTTGCCATGAACAAGTAACTAATTTCTAATGATTAGGATCAAAAAACTCACTTCTGAGAGATTTCTGCAGCTTTCACTGTAACATTTGTAAAAATAGCTTTCTCTCGGCGAGAGAAGGCCAAAACTGACAACTACAGTTTTACTTAAACAAGGAGCAATATTTTCAATCAAAACCATGTTTGCCATGAACAAGTAACTAATTTCTAATGATTAGGATAAAAAAACTCACTTCTGAGAGCTTTCTGCAGCTTTTACTGTAACATTTGTAAAAATAGCTTTCTCTCGGCGAGAGAAGGCCAAAACTGACAACTACAGTTTTACTTAAACAAGGAGCAATATTTTCAATCAAAACCATGTTTGCCATCAATAAGTAACTGATTTCTAATGATTAGGAGCAAAAAACTCACTTCTGAGAGCTTCCTGCAGCTTTTACTGTAACATTTGTAAAAATAGCTTTCTCTCAGGCCAAAACTGACAACTACAGTTTTTCTGAAACAAGGAGCAATATTTTCAATCAAAACCATGTTTGCCATCAACAAGTAACTGATTTCTAATGATTAGGACCAAAAAACTCACTTCTGAGAGCTTCCTGCAGCTTTTACTGTAACATTTGTAAAAATAGCTTTCTCTCAGGCCAAAACTGACAACTACAGTTTTTCTTAAACAAGGAGCAATATTTTCAATCAAAACCATGTTTGCCATCAACAAGTAACTGATTTCTAATGATTAGGACCAAAAAACTCACTTCTGAGAGCTTCCTGCAGCTTTTACTGTAACATTTGTAAAAATAGCTTTCTCTCAGGCCAAAACTGACAACTACAGTTTTTCTTAAACAAGGAGCAATATTTTCAATCAAAACCATGTTTGCCATCAACAAGTAACTGATTTCTAATGATTAGGACCAAAAAACTCACTTCTGAGAGCTTCCTGCAGCTTTTACTGTAACATTTGTAAAAATAGCTTTCTCTCTGCGCGATAAGGCCAAAACTGACAACTACAGTTTTACTTAAACAAGGAGCAATATTTTCAATCAAAACCATGTTTGCCATCAACAAGTAACTGATTTCTAATGATTAGGAGGCAAAAACTAACTTCTGAGAGCTTCCTGCAGCTTTTACTGTAACATTTGTAAAAATAGCTTTCTCTCAGGCCAAAACTGACAACTAGGTTTTTCTTAAACAAGGAGCAATATTTTCAATCAAAACCATGTTTGCCATCAACAAGTAACTGATTTCTAATGATTAGGACCAAAAAACTCACTTCTGAGAGCTTCCTTCAGCTTTTACTGTAACATTTGTAAAAATAGCTTTCACTCATGCCAAAACTGACAACTACAGTTTTTCTTAAACAAGGAGCAATATTTTCAATCAGAACCATGTTTGCCATCAACAAGTAACTGATTTCTAATGATTAGGACCAAAAAACTCACTTCTGAGAGCTTCCTGCAGCTTTTACTGTAACATTTGTAAAAATAGCTTTCTCTCAGGCCAAAACTGACAACTACAGTTTTTCTTAAACAAAGAGCAATATTTTCAATCAAAACCATGTTTGCCATCAACAAGTAACTGATTTCTAATGATTAGGACCAAAAAACTCACTTCTGAGAGCTTCCTGCAGCTTTTACTGTAACATTTGTAAAAATAGCTTTCTCTCGGCGAGAGAAGGCCAAAACTGACAACTACAGTTTTACTTAAACAAGGAGCAATATTTTCAATCAAAACCATGTTTGCCATGAACAAGTAACTAATTTCTAATGATTAGGATCAAAAAACTCACTTCTGAGAGCTTTCTGCAGCTTTTACTGTAACATTTGTAAAAATAGCTTTCTCTCGGCGAGAGAAGGCCAAAACTGACAACTACAGTTTTACTTAAACAAGGAGCAATATTTTCAATCAAAACCATGTTTGCCATCAACAAGTAACTGATTTCTAATGATTAGGACCAAAAAACTCACTTCTGAGAGCTTCCTGCAGCTTTTACTGTAACATTTGTAAAAATAGCTTTCTCTCAGGCCAAAACTGACAACTACAGTTTTTCTTAAACAAGGAGCAATATTTTCAATCAAAACCATGTTTGCCATCAACAAGTAACTGATTTCTAATGATTAGGACCAAAAAACTCACTTCTGAGAGCTTCCTGCAGCTTTTACTGTAACATTTGTAAAAATAGCTTTCTCTCAGGCCAAAACTGACAACTACAGTTTTTCTTAAACAAGGAGCAATATTTTCAATCAAAACCATGTTTGCCATCAACAAGTAACTGATTTCTAATGATTAGGAGGCAAAAACTAACTTCTGAGAGCTTCCTGCAGCTTTTACTGTAACATTTGTAAAAATAGCTTTCTCTCAGGCCAAAACTGACAACTAGGTTTTTCTTAAACAAGGAGCAATATTTTCAATCAAAACCATGTTTGCCATCAACAAGTAACTGATTTCTAATGATTAGGACCAAAAAACTCACTTCTGAGAGCTTCCTGCAGCTTTTACTGTAACATTTGTAAAAATAGCTTTCACTCATGCCAAAACTGACAACTACAGTTTTTCTTAAACAAGGAGCAATATTTTCAATCAGAACCATGTTTGCCATCAACAAGTAACTGATTTCTAATGATTAGGACCAAAAAACTCACTTCTGAGAGCTTCCTGCAGCTTTTACTGTAACATTTGTAAAAATAGCTTTCTCTCAGGCCAAAACTGACAACTACAGTTTTTCTTAAACAAAGAGCAATATTTTCAATCAAAACCATGTTTGCCATCAACAAGTAACTGATTTCTAATGATTAGGACCAAAAAACTCACTTCTGAGAGCTTCCTGCAGCTTTTACTGTAACATTTGTAAAAATAGCTTTCTCTCAGGCCAAAACTGACAACTACAGTTTTTCTGAAACAAGGAGCAATATTTTCAATCAAAACCATGTTTGCCATCAACAAGTAACTGATTTCTAATGATTAGGACCAAAAAACTCACTTCTGAGAGCTTCCTGCAGCTTTTACTGTAACATTTGTAAAAATAGCTTTCTCTCAGGCCAAAACTGACAACTACAGTTTTTCTTAAACAAAGAGCAATATTTTCAATCAAAACTATGTTTGCCATCAACAAGTAACTGATTTCAAATGATTAGGACCAAAAAACTCACTTCTGAGAGCTTCCTGCAGCTTTTACTGTAACATTTGTAAAAATAGCTTTCTCTCGGCGAGAGAAGGCCAAAACTGACAACTACAGTTTTACTTAAACAAGGAGCAATATTTTCAATCAAAACCATGTTTGCCATCAATAAGTAACTAATTCCTAATGATTAGGACCAAAAAACTCACTTCTGAGAGCTTCCTGCAGCTTTTACTGTAACATTTGTAAAAACAGCTTTCTCTCGGCGAGAGAAGCCCAAAACTGACAACTATAGTGCTTCTTAAACAAGGAGCCATATTTTCAATCAAAACCATGTTTGCCATCAACAAGTTACTAATTTCTAATGATTAGGATCAAAAAACTCACTTCTGAGAGCTTTCTGCAGCTTTTACTGTAACATTTGTAAAAATAGCTTTCTCTCGGCGAGAGAAGGCCAAAACTGACAACTACAGTTTTACTTAAACAAGGAGCAATATTTTCAATCAAAACCATGTTTGCCATCAATAAGTAACTGATTTCTAATGATTAGGAGCAAAAAACTCACTTCTGAGAGCTTCCTGCAGCTTTTACTGTAACATTTGTAAAAATAGCTTCCTCTCGGCGAGAGAAGCCCAAAACTGACAACTATAGTGTTTCTTAAACAAGGAGCCTAATTTTCAGTCAAAACCATGTTTGCCATGAACAAGTAACTAATTACTAATGATTAGGATAAAAAAACTCACTTCTGAGAGCTTTCTGCAGCTTTTAACTGTAACATTTGTAAAAATAGCTTTCTCTCGGCGAGAGAAGGCCAAAACTGACAACTACAGTTTTACTTAAACAAGGAGCAATATTTTCAATCAAAACCATGTTTGCCATCAATAAGTAACTGATTTCTAATGATTAGGAGCAAAAAACTCACTTCTGAGAGCTTTCTGCAGCTTTTACTGTAACATTTGTAAAAATAGCCTTCTCTCGGCGAGAGAAGCCCAAAACTGACAACTATAGTGCTTCTTAAACAAGGAGCCATATTTTCAATCAAAACCATGTTTGCCATCAACAAGTTACTAATATCTAATGATTAGGATCAAAAAACTCACTTCTGAGAGCTTTCTACAGCTTTTACTGTAACATTTGTAAAAATAGCTTTCTCTCGGCGAGAGAAGGCCAAAACTGACAACTACAGTTTTACTTAAACAAGGAGCAATATTTTCAATCAAAACCATGTTTGCCATCAATAAGTAACTGATTTCTAATGATTAGGAGCAAAAAACTCACTTCTGAGAGCTTCCTGCAGCTTTTACTGTAACATTTGTAAAAATAGCTTTCTCTCAGGCCAAAACTGACAACTACAGTTTTTCTGAAACAAGGAGCAATATTTTCAATCAAAACCATGTTTGCCATCAACAAGTAACTGATTTCTAATGATTAGGACCAAAAAACTCACTTCTGAGAGCTTCCTGCAGCTTTTACTGTAACATTTGTAAAAATAGCTTTCTCTCAGGCCAAAACTGACAACTACAGTTTTTCTTAAACAAGGAGCAATATTTTCAATCAAAACCATGTTTGCCATCATCAAGTAACTGATTTCTAATGATTAGGACCAAAAAACTCACTTCTGAGAGCTTCCTGCAGCTTTTACTGTAACATTTGTAAAAATAGCTTTCTCTCTGCGCGATAAGGCCAAAACTGACAACTACAGTTTTACTTAAACAAGGAGCAATATTTTCAATCAAAACCATGTTTGCCATCAACAAGTAACTGATTTCTAATGATTAGGAGGCAAAAACTAACTTCTGAGAGCTTCCTGCAGCTTTTACTGTAACATTTGTAAAAATAGCTTTCTCTCAGGCCAAAACTGACAACTAGGTTTTTCTTAAACAAGGAGCAATATTTTCAATCAAAACCATGTTTGCCATCAACAAGTAACTGATTTCTAATGATTAGGACCAAAAAACTCACTTCTGAGAGCTTCCTGCAGCTTTTACTGTAACATTTGTAAAAATAGCTTTCACTCATGCCAAAACTGACAACTACAGTTTTTCTTAAACAAGGAGCAATATTTTCAATCAGAACCATGTTTGCCATCAACAAGTAACTGATTTCTAATGATTAGGACCAAAAAACTCACTTCTGAGAGCTTCCTGCAGCTTTTACTGTAACATTTGTAAAAATAGCTTTCTCTCAGGCCAAAACTGACAACTACAGTTTTTCTTAAACAAAGAGCAATATTTTCAATCAAAACCATGTTTGCCATCAACAAGTAACTGATTTCTAATGATTAGGACCAAAAAACTCACTTCTGAGAGCTTCCTGCAGCTTTTACTGTAACATTTGTAAAAATAGCTTTCTCTCAGGCCAAAACTGACAACTACAGTTTTTCTGAAACAAGGAGCAATATTTTCAATCAAAACCATGTTTGCCATCAACAAGTAACTGATTTCTAATGATTAGGACCAAAAAACTCACTTCTGAGAGCTTCCTGCAGCTTTTACTGTAACATTTGTAAAAATAGCTTTCTCTCAGGCCAAAACTGACAACTACAGTTTTTCTTAAACAAAGAGCAATATTTTCAATCAAAACTATGTTTGCCATCAACAAGTAACTGATTTCAAATGATTAGGACCAAAAAACTCACTTCTGAGAGCTTCCTGCAGCTTTTACTGTAACATTTGTAAAAATAGCTTTCTCTCGGCGAGAGAAGGCCAAAACTGACAACTACAGTTTTACTTAAACAAGGAGCAATATTTTCAATCAAAACCATGTTTGCCATCAATAAGTAACTAATTCCTAATGATTAGGACCAAAAAACTCACTTCTGAGAGCTTCCTGCAGCTTTTACTGTAACATTTGTAAAAACAGCTTTCTCTCGGCGAGAGAAGCCCAAAACTGACAACTATAGTGCTTCTTAAACAAGGAGCCATATTTTCAATCAAAACCATGTTTGCCATCAACAAGTTACTAATTTCTAATGATTAGGATCAAAAAACTCACTTCTGAGAGCTTTCTACAGCTTTTACTGTAACATTTGTAAAAATAGCTTTCTCTCGGCGAGAGAAGGCCAAAACTGACAACTACACTTTTACTTAAACAAGGAGCAATATTTTCAATCAAAACCATGTTTGCCATCAATAAGTAACTGATTTCTAATGATTAGGAGCAAAAAACTCACTTCTGAAAGCTTCCTGCAGCTTTTACTGTAACATTTGTAAAAATAGCTTTCTCTCGGCGAGAGAAGGCCAAAACTGACAACTACAGTTTTACTTAAACAAGGAGCAATATTTTCAATCAAAACCATGTTTGCCATCAACAAGTAACTAATTTCTAATGATTAGGACCAAAAAACTCACTTCTGAGAGCTTCCTGCAGCTTTTACTGTAACATTTGTAAAAACAGCTTTCTCTCGGCGAGAGAAGCCCAAAACTGACAACTATAGTGCTTCTTAAACAAGGAGCCATATTTTCAATCAAAACCATGTTTGCCATCAACAAGTAACTAATTTCTAATGATTAGGATCAAAAAACTCACTTCTGAGAGCTTTCTACAGCTTTTACTGTAACATTTGTAAAAATAGTTTTCTCTCGGCGAGAGAAGGCCAAAACTGACAACTACAGTTTTACTTAAACAAGGAGCAATATTTTCAATCAAAACCATGTTTGCCATCAACAAGTTACTAATTTCTAATGATTAGGACCAAAAAACTCACTTCTGAGAGCTTCCTGCAGCTTTTACTGTAACATTTGTAAAAACAGCTTTCTCTCGGCGAGAGAAGCCCAAAACTGACAACTATAGTGCTTCTTAAACAAGGAGCAATATTTTCAATCAAAACCATGTTTGCCATCAATAAGTAACTGATTTCTAATGATTAGGAGCAAAAAACTCACTTCTGAGAGCTTTCTGCAGCTTTTACTGTAACATTTGTAAAAATAGCTTTCTCTCGGCGAGAGAAGGCCAAAACTGACAACTACAGTTTTTCTTAAACAAGGAGCCATATTTTCAATCAAAACCATGTTTGCCATCAACAAGTAACTAATTTCTAATGATTAGGACCAAAAAACTCACTTCTGAGAGCTTCCTGCAGCTTTTACTGTAACATTTGTAAAAACAGCTTTCTCTCGGCGAGAGAAGCCCAAAACTGACAACTATAGTGCTTCTTAAACAAGGAGCCATATTTTCAATCAAAACCATGTTTGCCATCAACAAGTTACTAATTTCTAATGATTAGGAGCAAAAAACTCACTTCTGAGCGCTTCCTGCAGCTTTTACTGTAACATTTGTAAAAATAGCTTTCTCTCGGCGAGAGAAGGCCAAAACTGACAACTACAGTTTTACTTAAACAAGGAGCAATATTTTCAATCAAAACCATGTTTGCCATCAATAAGGAACTGATTTCTAATGATTAGGAGCAAAAAACTCACTTCTGAGAGCTTTCTGCAGCTTTTACTGTAACATTTGTAAAAATAGCCTTCTCTCGGCGAGAGAAGCCCAAAACTGACAACTATAGTGCTTCTTAAACAAGGAGCCATATTTTCAATCAAAACCATGTTTGCCATCAACAAGTTACTAATTTCTAATGATTAGGATCAAAAAACTCACTTCTGAGAGCTTTCTACAGCTTTTACTGTAACATTTGTAAAAATAGCTTTCTCTCGGCGAGAGAAGGCCAAAACTGACAACTACACTTTTACTTAAACAAGGAGCAATATTTTCAATCAAAACCATGTTTGCCATCAATAAGTAACTGATTTCTAATGATTAGGAGCAAAAAACTCACTTCTGAGAGCTTTCTGCAGCTTTTACTGTAACATTTGTAAAAATAGCTTTCTCTCGGCGAGAGAAGGCCAAAACTGACAACTACAGTTTTACTTAAACAAGGAGCAATATTTTCAATCAAAACCATGTTTGCCATGAACAAGTAACTAATTTCTAATGATTAGGATCAAAAAACTCACTTCTGAGAGCTTTCTGCAGCTTTTACTGTAACATTTGTAAAAATAGCTTTCTCTCGGCGAGAGAAGGCCAAAACTGACAACTACAGTTTTACTTAAACAAGGAGCAATATTTTCAATCAAAACCATGTTTGCCATGAACAAGTAACTAATTTCTAATGATTAGGATCAAAAAACTCACTTCTGAGAGCTTTCTGCAGCTTTTACTGTAACATTTGTAAAAATAGCTTTCTCTCGGCGAGAGAAGGCCAAAACTGACAACTACAGTTTTACTTAAACAAGGAGCAATATTTTCAATCAAAACCATGTTTGCCATCAATAAGTAACTGATTTCTAATGATTAGGAGCAAAAAACTCACTTCTGAGAGCTTTCTGCAGCTTTTACTGTAACATTTGTAAAAATAGCTTTCTCTCGGCGAGAGAAGCCCAAAACTGACAACTATAGTGTTTCTTAAACAAGGAGCCATATTTTCAATCAAAACCATGTTTGACATGAACAAGTAACTAATTTCTAATGATTAGGATCAAAAAACTCACTTCTTAGAGCTTTCTGCAGCTTTTACTGTAACATTTGTAAAAATAGCTTTCTCTCGGCGAGAGAAGGCCAAAACTGACAACTACAGTTTTACTTAAAGAAGAAGCAATATTTTCAATCAAAACCATGTTTGCCATCAACAAGTAACTAATTTCTAATGATTAGGACCAAAAAACTCACTTCTGAGAGCTTCCTGCAGCTTTTACTGTAACATTTGTAAAAACAGCTTTCTCTCGGCGAGAGAAGCCCAAAACTGACAACTATAGTGCTTCTTAAACAAGGAGCCATATTTTCAATCAAAACCATGTTTGCCATCAACAAGTAACTAATTTCTAATGATTAGGATCAAAAAACTCACTTCTGAGAGCTTCCTGCAGCTTTTACTGTAACATTTGTAAAAATAGCTTTCTCTCGGCGAAAGAAGGCCAAAACTGACAACTACAGTTTTACTTAAACAAGGAGCAATATTTTCAATCAAAACCATGTTTGCCATCAATAAGTAACTAATTCCTAATTATTAGGACCAAAAAACTCACTTCTGAGAGCTTCCTGCAGCTTTTACTGTAACATTTGTAAAAACAGCTTTCTCTCGGCGAGAGAAGCCCAAAACTGACAACTATAGTGCTTCTTAAACAAGGAGCAGTATTTTCAATCAAAACCATGTTTGCCATCAAAAAGGAACTGATTTCTAATGATTAGGAGCAAAAAACTCACTTCTGAGAGCTTCCTGCAGCTTTTACTGTAACATTTGTAAAAAATAGCTTTCTCTCGGCGAGAGAAGGCCAAAACTGACAACTACAGTTTTACTTAAACAAGGAGCAATATTTTCAATCAAAACCATGTTTGCCATCAACAAGTAACTGATTTCTAATGATTAGGACCAACAAACTCACTTCTGAGAGCTTCCTGCAGCTTTTACTGTAACATTTGTAAAAAATAGCTTTTCTCGGCGAGAGAAGGCCAAAACTGACAACTACAGTTGTTTCTTAAACAAGGAGCAATATTTTCAATCAAAACCATGTTTACCATCAACAAGTAACTGATTTCTAATGATTAGGAGGCAAAAACTAACTTCTGAGAGCTTCCTGCAGCTTTTACTGTAACATTTGTAAAAATAGCTTTCTCTCAGGCCAAAACTGACAACTAGGTTTTTCTTAAACAAGGAGCAATATTTTCAATCAAAACCATGTTTGCCATCAACAAGTAACTGATTTCTAATGATTAGGACCAAAAAACTCACTTCTGAGAGCTTCCTGCAGCTTTTACTGTAACATTTGTAAAAATAGCTTTCACTCATGCCAAAACTAACAACTACAGTTTTTCTTAAACAAGGAGCAATATTTTCAATCAAAACCATGTTTGCCATCAACAAGTAACTGATTTCTAATGATTAGGACCAAAAAACTCACTTCTGAGAGCTTCCTGCAGCTTTTACTGTAACATTTGTAAAAATAGCTTTCTCTCAGGCCAAAACTGACAACTACAGTTTTTCTTAAACAAAGAGCAATATTTTCAATCAAAACCATGTTTGCCATCAACAAGTAACTGATTTCTAATGATTAGGACCAAAAAACTCACTTCTGAGAGCTTCCTGCAGCTTTTACTGTAACATTTGTAAAAATAGCTTTCTCTCAGGCCAAAACTGACAACTACAGTTTTTCTGAAACAAGGAGCAATATTTTCAATCAAAACCATGTTTGCCATTAACAAGTAACTGATTTCTAATGATTAGGACCAAAAAACTCACTTCTGAGAGCTTCCTGCAGCTTTTACTGTAACATTTGTAAAAATAGCTTTCTCTCAGGCCAAAACTGACAACTACAGTTTTTCTTAAACAAGGAGCAATATTTTCAATCAAAACCATGTTTGCCATCAACAAGTAACTGATTTCTAATGATTAGGACCAAAAAACTCACTTCTGAGAGCTTCCTGCAGCTTTTACTGTAACATTTGTAAAAATAGCTTTCTCTCTGCGAGATAAGGCCAAAACTGACAACTACAGTTTTAATTAAACAAGGAGCAATATGTTCAATCAAAACCATGTTTGCCATCAACAAGTAACTGATTTCTAATGATTAGGACCAACAAACTCACTTCTGAGAGCTTTCTGCAGCTTTTACTGTAACATTTGTAAAAAATAGCTTTTCTCGGCGAGAGAAGGCCACAACTGACAACTACAGTTGTTTCTTAAACAAGGAGCAATATTTTCAATCAAAACCATGTTTACCATCAACAAGTAACTGATTTCTAATGATTAGGAGGCAAAAACTAACTTCTGAGAGCTTCCTGCAGCTTTTACTGTAACATTTGTAAAAATAGCTTTCTCTCAGGCCAAAACTGACAACTAGGTTTTCCTTAAACAAGGAGCAATATTTTTAATCAAAACCATGTTTGCCATCAACAAGTAACTGATTTCTAATGATTAGGACCAAAAAACTCACTTCTGAGAGCTTCCTGCAGCTTTTACTGTAACATTTGTAAAAATAGCTTTCACTCATGCCAAAACTGACAACTACAGTTTTTCTTAAACAAGGAGCAATATTTTCAATCAAAACCATGTTTGCCATCAACAAGTAACTGATTTCTAATGATTAGGACCAAAAAACTCACTTCTGAGAGCTTCCTGCAGCTTTTACTGTAACATTTGTAAAAATAGCTTTCTCTCAGGCCAAAACTGACAACTACAGTTTTTCTTAAACAAAGAGCAATATTTTCAATCAAAACCATGTTTGCCATCAACAAGTAACTGATTTCTAATGATTAGGACCAAAAAACTCACTTCTGAGAGCTTCCTGCAGCTTTTACTGTAACATTTGTAAAAATAGCTTTCTCTCAGGCCAAAACTGACAACTACAGTTTTTCTGAAACAAGGAGCAATATTTTCAATCAAAACCATGTTTGCCATCAACAAGTAACTGATTTCTAATGATTAGGACCAAAAAACTCACTTCTGAGAGCTTCCTGCAGCTTTTACTGTAACATTTGTAAAAATAGCTTTCTCTCAGGCCAAAACTGACAACTACAGTTTTTCTTAAACAAGGAGCAATATTTTCAATCAAAACCATGTTTGCCATCAACAAGTAACTGATTTCTAATGATTAGGACCAAAAAACTCACTTCTGAGAGCTTCCTGCAGCTTTTACTGTAACATTTGTAAAAATAGCTTTCTCTCAGGCCAAAACTGACAACTACAGTTTTTCTTAAACAAGGAGCAATATTTTCAATCAAAACCATGTTTGCCATCAACAAGTAACTGATTTCTAATGATTAGGACCAAAAAACTCACTTCTGAGAGCTTCCTGCAGCTTTTACTGTAACATTTGTAAAAATAGCTTTCTCTCTGCGAGATAAGGCCAAAACTGACAACTACAGTTTTACTTAAACAAGGAGCAATATTTTCAATCAAAACCATGTTTGCCATCAACAAGTAACTGATTTCTAATGATTAGGAGGCAAAAACTAACTTCTGAGAGCTTCCTGCAGCTTTTACTGTAACATTTGTAAAAATAGCTTTCTCTCAGGCCAAAACTGACAACTAGGTTTTTCTTAAACAAGGAGCAATATTTTCAATCAAAACCATGTTTGCCATCAACAAGTAACTGATTTCTAATGATTAGGACCAAAAAACTCACTTCTGAGAGCTTCCTGCAGCTTTTACTGTAACATTTGTAAAAATAGCTTTCACTCATGCCAAAACTGACAACTACAGTTTTTCTTAAACAACTAGCAATATTTTCAATCAAAACTATGTTTGCCATCAACAAGAAACTGATTTGTAATGATTAGGACCAAAAAACTCACTTCTGAGAGCTTCCTGCAGCTTTTACTGTAACATTTGTAAAAATAGCTTTCTCTCTGCGAGATAAGGCCAAAACTGACAACTACAGTTTTTCTTAAACAAGGAGCAATATTTTCAATCAGAACCATGTTTGCCATCAACAAGTAACTGATTTCTAATGATTAGGACCAAAAAACTCACTTCTGAGAGCTTCCTGCAGCTTTTACTGTAACATTTGTAAAAATAGCTTTCTCTCAGGCCAAAACTGACAACTACAGTTTTTCTTAAACAAAGAGCAATATTTTCAATCAAAACCATGTTTGCCATCAACAAGTAACTGATTTCTAATGATTAGGACCAAAAAACTCACTTCTGAGAGCTTCCTGCAGCTTTTACTGTAACATTTGTAAAAATAGCTTTCTCTCAGGCCAAAACTGACAACTACAGTTTTTCTGAAACAAGGAGCAATATTTTCAATCAAAACCATGTTTGCCATCAACAAGTAACTGATTTCTAATGATTAGGACCAAAAAACTCACTTCTGAGAGCTTCCTGCAGCTTTTACTGTAACATTTGTAAAAATAGCTTTCTCTCAGGCCAAAACTGACAACTACAGTTTTTCTTAAACAAGGAGCAATATTTTCAATCAAAACCATGTTTGCCATCAACAAGTAACTGATTTCTAATGATTAGGACCAAAAAACTCACTTCTGAGAGCTTCCTGCAGCTTTTACTGTAACATTTGTAAAAATAGCTTTCTCTCTGCGAGATAAGGCCAAAACTGACAACTACAGTTTTTCTTAAACAAGGAGCAATATTTTCAATCAAAACCATGTTTGCCATCAACAAGTAACTGATTTCTAATGATTAGGACCAAAAAACTCACTTCTGAGAGCTTCCTGCAGCTTTTACTGTAAAATTTGTAAAAATAGCTTTCTCTCAGGCCAAAACTGACAACTACAGTTTTTCTTAAACAAAGAGCAATATTTTCAATCAAAACCTGGTTGCCATCAACAAGTAACTGATTTCTAATGATTAGGACCAAAAAACTCACTTCTGAGAGCTTCCTGCAGCTTTTACTGTAACATTTGTAAAAATAGCTTTCTCTCAGGCCAAAACTGACAACTACAGTTTTTCTGAAACAAGGAGCAATATTTTCAATCAAAACCATGTTTGCCATCAACAAGTAACTGATTTCTAATGATTAGGACCAAAAAACTCACTTCTGAGAGCTTCCTGCAGCTTTTACTGTAACATTTGTAAAAATAGCTTTCTCTCAGGCCAAAACTGACAACTACAGTTTTTCTTAAACAAGGAGCAATATTTTCAATCAAAACCATGTTTGCCATCAACAAGTAACTGATTTCTAATGATTAGGACCAAAAAACTCACTTCTGAGAGCTTCCTGCAGCTTTTACTGTAACATTTGTAAAAATAGCTTTCTCTCTGCGAGATAAGGCCAAAACTGACAACTACAGTTTTTCTTAAACAAGGAGCAATATTTTTAATCAAAACCATGTTTGCCATCAACAAGTAACTGATTTCTAATGATTAGGACCAAATATCTCACTTCTGAGAGCTTCCTGCAGCTTTTACTGTAACTTTTATAAAAAATAGCTTTTTCTCAGGCCAAAACTGACAACTACAGTTTTTCTTAAACAAGGAGCAATATTTTCAATCAAAACCATGTTTGCCATTAACAAGTATCTGATTTCTAATGATTAGGACCAAAAACCTCACTTCTGAGAGCTTCCTGCAGCTTTTACTGGAATATTTGTAAAAATAGCTTTCTCTCTGCGAGAGAAGGCCAAAACTGACAACTACAGTTTTTCTTAAACACAGAGCAATATTTTCAATCAAAACCATGTTTGCCATCAACAAGTAACTGATTTCTAATGATAAGCACCAAAAAACTCTCTTCTGAGAGCTTCCTGCAGCTTTTACTGTAACTTTTATAAAAAATAGCTTTCTCTCAGGCCAAAACTGACAACTACAGTTTTTCTGAAACAAGGAGCAATATTTTCAATCAAAACCATGTTTGCCATCAACAAGTAACTGATTTCTAATGATTAGGACCAAAAAACTCACTTCTGAGAGCTTCCTGCAGCTTTTACTGTAACATTTGTAAAAATAGCTTTCTCTCAGGCCAAAACTGACAACTACAGTTTTTCTTAAACAAGGAGCAATATTTTCAATCAAAACCATGTTTGCCATCAACAAGTAACTGATTTCTAATGATTAGGACCAAAAAACTCACTTCTGAGAGCTTCCTGCAGCTTTTACTGTAACATTTGTAAAAATAGCTTTCTCTCAGGCCAAAACTGACAACTACAGTTTTTCTTAAACAAGGAGCAATATTTTCAATCAAAACCATGTTTGCCATCAACAAGTAACTGATTTCTAATGATTAGGACCAAAAAACTCACTTCTGAGAGCTTCCTGCAGCTTTTACTGTAACATTTGTAAAAATAGCTTTCTCTCTGCGCGATAAGGCCAAAACTGACAACTACAGTTTTACTTAAACAAGGAGCAATATTTTCAATCAAAACCATGTTTGCCATCAACAAGTAACTGATTTCTAATGATTAGGAGGCAAAAACTAACTTCTGAGAGCTTCCTGCAGCTTTTACTGTAACATTTGTAAAAATAGCTTTCTCTCAGGCCAAAACTGACAACTAGGTTTTTCTTAAACAAGGAGCAATATTTTCAATCAAAACCATGTTTGCCATCAACAAGTAACTGATTTCTAATGATTAGGACCAAAAAACTCACTTCTGAGAGCTTCCTTCAGCTTTTACTGTAACATTTGTAAAAATAGCTTTCACTCATGCCAAAACTGACAACTACAGTTTTTCTTAAACAAGGAGCAATATTTTCAATCAGAACCATGTTTGCCATCAACAAGTAACTGATTTCTAATGATTAGGACCAAAAAACTCACTTCTGAGAGCTTCCTGCAGCTTTTACTGTAACATTTGTAAAAATAGCTTTCTCTCAGGCCAAAACTGACAACTACAGTTTTTCTTAAACAAAGAGCAATATTTTCAATCAAAACCATGTTTGCCATCAACAAGTAACTGATTTCTAATGATTAGGACCAAAAAACTCACTTCTGAGAGCTTCCTGCAGCTTTTACTGTAACATTTGTAAAAATAGCTTTCTCTCAGGCCAAAACTGACAACTACAGTTTTTCTTAAACAAAGAGCAATATTTTCAATCAAAACCATGTTTGCCATCAACAAGTAACTGATTTCTAATGATTAGGACCAAAAAACTCACTTCTGAGAGCTTCCTGCAGCTTTTACTGTAACATTTGTAAAAATAGCTTTCTCTCAGGCCAAAACTGACAACTACAGTTTTTCTGAAACAAGGAGCAATATTTTCAATCAAAACCATGTTTGCCATCAACAAGTAACTGATTTCTAATGATTAGGACCAAAAAACTCACTTCTGAGAGCTTCCTGCAGCTTTTACTGTAACATTTGTAAAAATAGCTTTCTCTCAGGCCAAAACTGACAACTACAGTTTTTCTTAAACAAAGAGCAATATTTTCAATCAAAACTATGTTTGCCATCAACAAGTAACTGATTTCAAATGATTAGGACCAAAAAACTCACTTCTGAGAGCTTCCTGCAGCTTTTACTGTAACATTTGTAAAAATAGCTTTCTCTCGGCGAGAGAAGGCCAAAACTGACAACTACAGTTTTACTTAAACAAGGAGCAATATTTTCAATCAAAACCATGTTTGCCATCAATAAGTAACTAATTCCTAATGATTAGGACCAAAAAACTCACTTCTGAGAGCTTCCTGCAGCTTTTACTGTAACATTTGTAAAAACAGCTTTCTCTCGGCGAGAGAAGCCCAAAACTGACAACTATAGTGCTTCTTAAACAAGGAGCCATATTTTCAATCAAAACCATGTTTGCCATCAACAAGTTACTAATTTCTAATGATTAGGATCAAAAAACTCACTTCTGAGAGCTTTCTGCAGCTTTTACTGTAACATTTGTAAAAATAGCTTTCTCTCGGCGAGAGAAGGCCAAAACTGACAACTACAGTTTTACTTAAACAAGGAGCAATATTTTCAATCAAAACCATGTTTGCCATCAATAAGTAACTGATTTCTAATGATTAGGAGCAAAAAACTCACTTCTGAGAGCTTCCTGCAGCTTTTACTGTAACATTTGTAAAAATAGCTTCCTCTCGGCGAGAGAAGCCCAAAACTGACAACTATAGTGTTTCTTAAACAAGGAGCCTAATTTTCAGTCAAAACCATGTTTGCCATGAACAAGTAACTAATTACTAATGATTAGGATAAAAAAACTCACTTCTGAGAGCTTTCTGCAGCTTTTAACTGTAACATTTGTAAAAATAGCTTTCTCTCGGCGAGAGAAGGCCAAAACTGACAACTACAGTTTTACTTAAACAAGGAGCAATATTTTCAATCAAAACCATGTTTGCCATCAATAAGTAACTGATTTCTAATGATTAGGAGCAAAAAACTCACTTCTGAGAGCTTTCTGCAGCTTTTACTGTAACATTTGTAAAAATAGCCTTCTCTCGGCGAGAGAAGCCCAAAACTGACAACTATAGTGCTTCTTAAACAAGGAGCCATATTTTCAATCAAAACCATGTTTGCCATCAACAAGTTACTAATATCTAATGATTAGGATCAAAAAACTCACTTCTGAGAGCTTTCTACAGCTTTTACTGTAACATTTGTAAAAATAGCTTTCTCTCGGCGAGAGAAGGCCAAAACTGACAACTACAGTTTTACTTAAACAAGGAGCAATATTTTCAATCAAAACCATGTTTGCCATCAATAAGTAACTGATTTCTAATGATTAGGAGCAAAAAACTCACTTCTGAGAGCTTCCTGCAGCTTTTACTGTAACATTTGTAAAAATAGCTTTCTCTCAGGCCAAAACTGACAACTACAGTTTTTCTGAAACAAGGAGCAATATTTTCAATCAAAACCATGTTTGCCATCAACAAGTAACTGATTTCTAATGATTAGGACCAAAAAACTCACTTCTGAGAGCTTCCTGCAGCTTTTACTGTAACATTTGTAAAAATAGCTTTCTCTCAGGCCAAAACTGACAACTACAGTTTTTCTTAAACAAGGAGCAATATTTTCAATCAAAACCATGTTTGCCATCAACAAGTAACTGATTTCTAATGATTAGGACCAAAAAACTCACTTCTGAGAGCTTCCTGCAGCTTTTACTGTAACATTTGTAAAAATAGCTTTCTCTCAGGCCAAAACTGACAACTACAGTTTTTCTTAAACAAGGAGCAATATTTTCAATCAAAACCATGTTTGCCATCATCAAGTAACTGATTTCTAATGATTAGGACCAAAAAACTCACTTCTGAGAGCTTCCTGCAGCTTTTACTGTAACATTTGTAAAAATAGCTTTCTCTCTGCGCGATAAGGCCAAAACTGACAACTACAGTTTTACTTAAACAAGGAGCAATATTTTCAATCAAAACCATGTTTGCCATCAACAAGTAACTGATTTCTAATGATTAGGAGGCAAAAACTAACTTCTGAGAGCTTCCTGCAGCTTTTACTGTAACATTTGTAAAAATAGCTTTCTCTCAGGCCAAAACTGACAACTAGGTTTTTCTTAAACAAGGAGCAATATTTTCAATCAAAACCATGTTTGCCATCAACAAGTAACTGATTTCTAATGATTAGGACCAAAAAACTCACTTCTGAGAGCTTCCTGCAGCTTTTACTGTAACATTTGTAAAAATAGCTTTCACTCATGCCAAAACTGACAACTACAGTTTTTCTTAAACAAGGAGCAATATTTTCAATCAGAACCATGTTTGCCATCAACAAGTAACTGATTTCTAATGATTAGGACCAAAAAACTCACTTCTGAGAGCTTCCTGCAGCTTTTACTGTAACATTTGTAAAAATAGCTTTCTCTCAGGCCAAAACTGACAACTACAGTTTTTCTTAAACAAAGAGCAATATTTTCAATCAAAACCATGTTTGCCATCAACAAGTAACTGATTTCTAATGATTAGGACCAAAAAACTCACTTCTGAGAGCTTCCTGCAGCTTTTACTGTAACATTTGTAAAAATAGCTTTCTCTCAGGCCAAAACTGACAACTACAGTTTTTCTGAAACAAGGAGCAATATTTTCAATCAAAACCATGTTTGCCATCAACAAGTAACTGATTCCTAATGATTAGGACCAAAAAACTCACTTCTGAGAGCTTCCTGCAGCTTTTACTGTAACATTTGTAAAAACAGCTTTCTCTCGGCGAGAGAAGCCCAAAACTGACAACTATAGTGCTTCTTAAACAAGGAGCCATATTTTCAATCAAAACCATGTTTGCCATCAACAAGTTACTAATTTCTAATGATTAGGATCAAAAAACTCACTTCTGAGAGCTTTCTACAGCTTTTACTGTAACATTTGTAAAAATAGCTTTCTCTCGGCGAGAGAAGGCCAAAACTGACAACTACACTTTTACTTAAACAAGGAGCAATATTTTCAATCAAAACCATGTTTGCCATCAATAAGTAACTGATTTCTAATGATTAGGAGCAAAAAACTCACTTCTGAAAGCTTCCTGCAGCTTTTACTGTAACATTTGTAAAAATAGCTTTCTCTCGGCGAGAGAAGGCCAAAACTGACAACTACAGTTTTACTTAAACAAGGAGCAATATTTTCAATCAAAACCATGTTTGCCATCAACAAGTTACTAATTTCTAATGATTAGGACCAAAAAACTCACTTCTGAGAGCTTCCTGCAGCTTTTACTGTAACATTTGTAAAAACAGCTTTCTCTCGGCGAGAGAAGCCCAAAACTGACAACTATAGTGCTTCTTAAACAAGGAGCAATATTTTCAATCAAAACCATGTTTGCCATCAATAAGTAACTGATTTCTAATGATTAGGAGCAAAAAACTCACTTCTGAGAGCTTTCTGCAGCTTTTACTGTAACATTTGTAAAAATAGCTTTCTCTCGGCGAGAGAAGGCCAAAACTGACAACTACAGTTTTTCTTAAACAAGGAGCCATATTTTCAATCAAAACCATGTTTGCCATCAACAAGTAACTAATTTCTAATGATTAGGACCAAAAAACTCACTTCTGAGAGCTTCCTGCAGCTTTTACTGTAACATTTGTAAAAACAGCTTTCTCTCGGCGAGAGAAGCCCAAAACTGACAACTATAGTGCTTCTTAAACAAGGAGCCATATTTTCAATCAAAACCATGTTTGCCATCAACAAGTTACTAATTTCTAATGATTAGGAGCAAAAAACTCACTTCTGAGCGCTTCCTGCAGCTTTTACTGTAACATTTGTAAAAATAGCTTTCTCTCGGCGAGAGAAGGCCAAAACTGACAACTACAGTTTTACTTAAACAAGGAGCAATATTTTCAATCAAAACCATGTTTGCCATCAATAAGTAACTGATTTCTAATGATTAGGAGCAAAAAACTCACTTCTGAGAGCTTTCTGCAGCTTTTACTGTAACATTTGTAAAAATAGCCTTCTCTCGGCGAGAGAAGCCCAAAACTGACAACTATAGTGCTTCTTAAACAAGGAGCCATATTTTCAATCAAAACCATGTTTGCCATCAACAAGTTACTAATTTCTAATGATTAGGATCAAAAAACTCACTTCTGAGAGCTTTCTACAGCTTTTACTGTAACATTTGTAAAAATAGCTTTCTCTCGGCGAGAGAAGGCCAAAACTGACAACTACACTTTTACTTAAACAAGGAGCAATATTTTCAATCAAAACCATGTTTGCCATCAATAAGTAACTGATTTCTAATGATTAGGAGCAAAAAACTCACTTCTGAGAGCTTTCTGCAGCTTTTACTGTAACATTTGTAAAAATAGCTTTCTCTCGGCGAGAGAAGGCCAAAACTGACAACTACAGTTTTACTTAAACAAGGAGCAATATTTTCAATCAAAACCATGTTTGCCATGAACAAGTAACTAATTTCTAATGATTAGGATCAAAAAACTCACTTCTGAGAGCTTTCTGCAGCTTTTACTGTAACATTTGTAAAAATAGCTTTCTCTCGGCGAGAGAAGGCCAAAACTGACAACTACAGTTTTACTTAAACAAGGAGCAATATTTTCAATCAAAACCATGTTTGCCATGAACAAGTAACTAATTTCTAATGATTAGGATCAAAAAACTCACTTCTGAGAGCTTTCTGCAGCTTTTACTGTAACATTTGTAAAAATAGCTTTCTCTCGGCGAGAGAAGGCCAAAACTGACAACTATAGTGTTTCTTAAACAAGGAGCCATATTTTCAATCAAAACCATGTTTGACATGAACAAGTAACTAATTTCTAATGATTAGGATCAAAAAACTCACTTCTTAGAGCTTTCTGCAGCTTTTACTGTAACATTTGTAAAAATAGCTTTCTCTCGGCGAGAGAAGGCCAAAACTGACAACTACAGTTTTACTTAAAGAAGAAGCAATATTTTCAATCAAAACCATGTTTGCCATCAACAAGTAACTAATTTCTAATGATTAGGACCAAAAAACTCACTTCTGAGAGCTTCCTGCAGCTTTTACTGTAACATTTGTAAAAACAGCTTTCTCTCGGCGAGAGAAGCCCAAAACTGACAACTATAGTGCTTCTTAAACAAGGAGCCATATTTTCAATCAAAACCATGTTTGCCATCAACAAGTAACTAATTTCTAATGATTAGGATCAAAAAACTCACTTCTGAGAGCTTCCTGCAGCTTTTACTGTAACATTTGTAAAAATAGCTTTCTCTCGGCGAAAGAAGGCCAAAACTGACAACTACAGTTTTACTTAAACAAGGAGCAATATTTTCAATCAAAACCATGTTTGCCATCAATAAGTAACTAATTCCTAATTATTAGGACCAAAAAACTCACTTCTGAGAGCTTCCTGCAGCTTTTACTGTAACATTTGTAAAAACAGCTTTCTCTCGGCGAGAGAAGCCCAAAACTGACAACTATAGTGCTTCTTAAACAAGGAGCAGTATTTTCAATCAAAACCATGTTTGCCATCAAAAAGGAACTGATTTCTAATGATTAGGAGCAAAAAACTCACTTCTGAGAGCTTCCTGCAGCTTTTACTGTAACATTTGTAAAAAATAGCTTTCTCTCGGCGAGAGAAGGCCAAAACTGACAACTACAGTTTTACTTAAACAAGGAGCAATATTTTCAATCAAAACCATGTTTGCCATCAACAAGTAACTGATTTCTAATGATTAGGACCAACAAACTCACTTCTGAGAGCTTCCTGCAGCTTTTACTGTAACATTTGTAAAAAATAGCTTTTCTCGGCGAGAGAAGGCCAAAACTGACAACTACAGTTGTTTCTTAAACAAGGAGCAATATTTTCAATCAAAACCATGTTTACCATCAACAAGTAACTGATTTCTAATGATTAGGAGGCAAAAACTAACTTCTGAGAGCTTCCTGCAGCTTTTACTGTAACATTTGTAAAAATAGCTTTCTCTCAGGCCAAAACTGACAACTAGGTTTTTCTTAAACAAGGAGCAATATTTTCAATCAAAACCATGTTTGCCATCAACAAGTAACTGATTTCTAATGATTAGGACCAAAAAACTCACTTCTGAGAGCTTCCTGCAGCTTTTACTGTAACATTTGTAAAAATAGCTTTCACTCATGCCAAAACTAACAACTACAGTTTTTCTTAAACAAGGAGCAATATTTTCAATCAAAACCATGTTTGCCATCAACAAGTAACTGATTTCTAATGATTAGGACCAAAAAACTCACTTCTGAGAGCTTCCTGCAGCTTTTACTGTAACATTTGTAAAAATAGCTTTCTCTCAGGCCAAAACTGACAACTACAGTTTTTCTTAAACAAAGAGCAATATTTTCAATCAAAACCATGTTTGCCATCAACAAGTAACTGATTTCTAATGATTAGGACCAAAAAACTCACTTCTGAGAGCTTCCTGCAGCTTTTACTGTAACATTTGTAAAAATAGCTTTCTCTCAGGCCAAAACTGACAACTACAGTTTTTCTGAAACAAGGAGCAATATTTTCAATCAAAACCATGTTTGCCATCAACAAGTAACTGATTTCTAATGATTAGGACCAAAAAACTCACTTCTGAGAGCTTCCTGCAGCTTTTACTGTAACATTTGTAAAAATAGCTTTCTCTCAGGCCAAAACTGACAACTACAGTTTTTCTTAAACAAGGAGCAATATTTTCAATCAAAACCATGTTTGCCATCAACAAGTAACTGATTTCTAATGATTAGGACCAAAAAACTCACTTCTGAGAGCTTCCTGCAGCTTTTACTGTAACATTTGTAAAAATAGCTTTCTCTCTGCGAGATAAGGCCAAAACTGACAACTACAGTTTTACTTAAACAAGGAGCAATATTTTCAATCAAAACCATGTTTGCCATCAACAAGTAACTGATTTCTAATGATTAGGACCAACAAACTCACTTCTGAGAGCTTTCTGCAGCTTTTACTGTAACATTTGTAAAAAAATAGCTTTTCTCGGCGAGAGAAGGCCACAACTGACAACTACAGTTGTTTCTTAAACAAGGAGCAATATTTTCAATCAAAACCATGTTTACCATCAACAAGTAACTGATTTCTAATGATTAGGAGGCAAAAACTAACTTCTGAGAGCTTCCTGCAGCTTTTACTGTAACATTTGTAAAAATAGCTTTCTCTCAGGCCAAAACTGACAACTAGGTTTTCCTTAAACAAGGAGCAATATTTTTAATCAAAACCATGTTTGCCATCAACAAGTAACTGATTTCTAATGATTAGGACCAAAAAACTCACTTCTGAGAGCTTCCTGCAGCTTTTACTGTAACATTTGTAAAAATAGCTTTCACTCATGCCAAAACTGACAACTACAGTTTTTCTTAAACAAGGAGCAATATTTTCAATCAAAACCATGTTTGCCATCAACAAGTAACTGATTTCTAATGATTAGGACCAAAAAACTCACTTCTGAGAGCTTCCTGCAGCTTTTACTGTAACATTTGTAAAAATAGCTTTCTCTCAGGCCAAAACTGACAACTACAGTTTTTCTTAAACAAAGAGCAATATTTTCAATCAAAACCATGTTTGCCATCAACAAGTAACTGATTTCTAATGATTAGGACCAAAAAACTCACTTCTGAGAGCTTCCTGCAGCTTTTACTGTAACATTTGTAAAAATAGCTTTCTCTCAGGCCAAAACTGACAACTACAGTTTTTCTGAAACAAGGAGCAATATTTTCAATCAAAACCATGTTTGCCATCAACAAGTAACTGATTTCTAATGATTAGGACCAAAAAACTCACTTCTGAGAGCTTCCTGCAGCTTTTACTGTAACATTTGTAAAAATAGCTTTCTCTCAGGCCAAAACTGACAACTACAGTTTTTCTTAAACAAGGAGCAATATTTTCAATCAAAACCATGTTTGCCATCAACAAGTAACTGATTTCTAATGATTAGGACCAAAAAACTCACTTCTGAGAGCTTCCTGCAGCTTTTACTGTAACATTTGTAAAAATAGCTTTCTCTCAGGCCAAAACTGACAACTACAGTTTTTCTTAAACAAGGAGCAATATTTTCAATCAAAACCATGTTTGCCATCAACAAGTAACTGATTTCTAATGATTAGGACCAAAAAACTCACTTCTGAGAGCTTCCTGCAGCTTTTACTGTAACATTTGTAAAAATAGCTTTCTCTCTGCGAGATAAGGCCAAAACTGACAACTACAGTTTTACTTAAACAAGGAGCAATATTTTCAATCAAAACCATGTTTGCCATCAACAAGTAACTGATTTCTAATGATTAGGAGGCAAAAACTAACTTCTGAGAGCTTCCTGCAGCTTTTACTGTAACATTTGTAAAAATAGCTTTCTCTCAGGCCAAAACTGACAAGTAGGTTTTTCTTAAACAAGGAGCAATATTTTCAATCAAAACCATGTTTGCCATCAACAAGTAACTGATTTCTAATGATTAGGACCAAAAAACTCACTTCTGAGAGCTTCCTGCAGCTTTTACTGTAACATTTGTAAAAATAGCTTTCACTCATGCCAAAACTGACAACTACAGTTTTTCTTAAACAACTAGCAATATTTTCAATCAAAACTATGTTTGCCATCAACAAGTAACTGATTTGTAATGATTAGGACCAAAAAACTCACTTCTGAGAGCTTCCTGCAGCTTTTACTGTAACATTTGTAAAAATAGCTTTCTCTCTGCGAGATAAGGCCAAAACTGACAACTACAGTTTTTCTTAAACAAGGAGCAATATTTTCAATCAGAACCATGTTTGCCATCAACAAGTAACTGATTTCTAATGATTAGGACCAAAAAACTCACTTCTGAGAGCTTCCTGCAGCTTTTACTGTAACATTTGTAAAAATAGCTTTCTCTCAGGCCAAAACTGACAACTACAGTTTTTCTTAAACAAAGAGCAATATTTTCAATCAAAACCATGTTTGCCATCAACAAGTAACTGATTTCTAATGATTAGGACCAAAAAACTCACTTCTGAGAGCTTCCTGCAGCTTTTACTGTAACATTTGTAAAAATAGCTTTCTCTCAGGCCAAAACTGACAACTACAGTTTTTCTGAAACAAGGAGCAATATTTTCAATCAAAACCATGTTTGCCATCAACAAGTAACTGATTTCTAATGATTAGGACCAAAAAACTCACTTCTGAGAGCTTCCTGCAGCTTTTACTGTAACATTTGTAAAAATAGCTTTCTCTCAGGCCAAAACTGACAACTACAGTTTTTCTTAAACAAGGAGCAATATTTTCAATCAAAACCATGTTTGCCATCAACAAGTAACTGATTTCTAATGATTAGGACCAAAAAACTCACTTCTGAGAGCTTCCTGCAGCTTTTACTGTAACATTTGTAAAAATAGCTTTCTCTCTGCGAGATAAGGCCAAAACTGACAACTACAGTTTTTCTTAAACAAGGAGCAATATTTTCAATCAAAACCATGTTTGCCATCAACAAGTAACTGATTTCTAATGATTAGGACCAAAAAACTCACTTCTGAGAGCTTCCTGCAGCTTTTACTGTAAAATTTGTAAAAATAGCTTTCTCTCAGGCCAAAACTGACAACTACAGTTTTTCTTAAACAAAGAGCAATATTTTCAATCAAAACCATGTTTGCCATCAACAAGTAACTGATTTCTAATGATTAGGACCAAAAAACTCACTTCTGAGAGCTTCCTGCAGCTTTTACTGTAACATTTGTAAAAATAGCTTTCTCTCAGGCCAAAACTGACAACTACAGTTTTTCTGAAACAAGGAGCAATATTTTCAATCAAAACCATGTTTGCCATCAACAAGTAACTGATTTCTAATGATTAGGACCAAAAAACTCACTTCTGAGAGCTTCCTGCAGCTTTTACTGTAACATTTGTAAAAATAGCTTTCTCTCAGGCCAAAACTGACAACTACAGTTTTTCTTAAACAAGGAGCAATATTTTCAATCAAAACCATGTTTGCCATCAACAAGTAACTGATTTCTAATGATTAGGACCAAAAAACTCACTTCTGAGAGCTTCCTGCAGCTTTTACTGTAACATTTGTAAAAATAGCTTTCTCTCTGCGAGATAAGGCCAAAACTGACAACTACAGTTTTTCTTAAACAAGGAGCAATATTTTTAATCAAAACCATGTTTGCCATCAACAAGTAACTGATGTCTAATGATTAGGACCAAATATCTCACTTCTGAGAGCTTCCTGCAGCTTTTACTGTAACTTTTATAAAAAATAGCTTTTTCTCAGGCCAAAACTGACAACTACAGTTTTTCTTAAACAAGGAGCAATATTTTCAATCAAAACCATGTTTGCCATCAACAAGTAACTGATTTCTAATGATTAGGACCAAATATCTCACTTCTGAGAGCTTCCTGCAGCTTTTACTGTAACTTTTATAAAAAATAGCTTTTTCTCAGGCCAAAACTGACAACTACAGTTTTTCTTAAACAAGGAGCAATATTTTCAATCAAAACCATGTTTGCCATTAACAAGTATCTGATTTCTAATGATTAGGACCAAAAACCTCACTTCTGAGAGCTTCCTGCAGCTTTTACTGGAATATTTGTAAAAATAGCTTTCTCTCTGCGAGAGAAGGCCAAAACTGACAACTACAGTTTTTCTTAAACACAGAGCAATATTTTCAATCAAAACCATGTTTGCCATCAACAAGTAACTGATTTCTAATGATAAGCACCAAAAAACTCTCTTCTGAGAGCTTCCTGCAGCTTTTACTGTAACTTTTATAAAAAATAGCTTTCTCTCAGGCCAAAACTGACAACTACAGTTTTTCTTAAACAAGGAGCAATATTTTCAATCAAAACCATGTTTGCCATCAACAAGTAACTGATTTCTAATGATTAGGACCAAAAAACTCACTTCTGAGAGCTTCCTGCAGCTTTTACTGTAACTTTTATAAAAAATAGCTTTCTCTCAGGCCAAAACTGACAACTACAGTTTTTCTTAAACAAGGAGCAATATTTTCAATCAAAACCATGTTTGCCATCAACAAGTAACTGATTTCTAATGATTAGGACCAAAAACCTCACTTCTGAGAGCTTCCTGCAGCTTTTACTGTAACATTTGTAAAAATAGCTTTCTCTCAGGCCAAAACTGACAACTACAGTTTTTCTTAAACAAGGAGCAATATTTTCAATCAAAACCATGTTTGCCATCAACAAGTAACTGATTTCTAATGATTAGGACCAAAAAACTCACTTCTGAGAGCTTTCTGCAGCTTTTACTGTAACATTTGTAAAAAATAGCTTTTCTCGGCGAGAGAAGGCCAAAACTGACAACTACAGTTGTTTCTTAAACAAGGAGCAATATTTTCAATCAAAACCATGTTTGCCATCAACAAGTAACTGATTTCTAATGATTAGGAGGCAAAAACTAACTTCTGAGAGCTTCCTGCAGCTTTTACTGTAACATTTGTAAAAAAAGCTTTCTCTCAGGCCAAAACTGACAACTAGGTTTTTCTTAAACAAGGAGCAATATTTTCAATCAAAACCATGTTTGCCATCAACAAGTAACTGATTTCTAATGATTAGGACCAAAAAACTCACTTCTGAGAGCTTCCTGCAGCTTTTACTGTAACATTTGTAAAAATAGCTTTCTCTCAGGCCAAAACTGACAACTACAGTTTTTCTGAAACAAGGAGCAATATTTTCAATCAAAACCATGTTTGCCATCAACAAGTAACTGATTTCTAATGATTAGGACCAACAAACTCACTTCTGAGATCTTCCTGCAGCTTTTACTGTAACATTTGTAAAAATAGCTTTCTCTCAGGCCAAAACTGACAACTACAGTTTTTCTTAAACAAGGAGCAATATTTTCAATCAAAACCATGTTTGCCATCAACAAGTAACTGATTTCTAATGATTAGGACCAAAAAACTCACTTCTGAGAGCTTCCTGCAGCTTTTACTGTAACATTTGTAAAAAATAGCTTTCTCTCAGGCCAAAACTGACAACTACAGTTTTTCTTAAACAAGGAGCAATATTTTCAATCAAAACCATGTTTGCCATCAACAAGTAACTGATTTCTAATGATTAGGAGGCAAAAACTAACTTCTGAGAGCTTCCTGCAGCTTTTACTGTAACATTTGTAAAAATAGCTTTCTCTCAGGCCAAAACTGACAACTAGGTTTTGCTTAAACAAGGAGCAATATTTTCAATCAAAACCATGTTTGCCATCAACAAGTAACTGATTTCTAATGATTAGGACCAAAAAACTCACTCCTGAGAGCTTCCTGCAGCTTTTACTGTAACATTTGTAAAGATAGCTTTCTCTCATGCCAAAACTGACAACTACAGTTTTTCTTAAACAAGGAGCAATATTTTCAATCAAAACCATGTTTGCCATCAACAAGTAACTGATTTCTAATGATTAGGACCAAAAAACTCACTTCTGAGAGCTTCCTGCAGCTTTTACTGTAACATTTGTAAAAATTGCTTTCTCTCAGGCCAAAACTGACAACTACAGTTTTTCTTAAACAAAGAGCAATATTTTCAATCAAAACCATGTTTGCCATCAACAAGTAACTGATTTCTAATGATTAGGACCAAAAAACTCACTTCTGAGAGCTTCCTGCAGCTTTTACTGTAACATTTGTAAAAATAGCTTTCTCTCAGGCCAACACTGACAACTACAGTTTTTCTTAAACAAGGAGCAATATTTTCAATCAAAACCATGTTTGCCATCAACAAGTAACTGATTTCTAATGATTAGGACCAAAAAACTCACTTCTAAAAGCTTCCTGCAGCTTTTACTGTAACATTTGTAAAAATAGCTTTCTCTCAGGCCAAAACTGACAACTACAGTTTTTCTTAAACAAAGAGCAATATTTTCAATCAAAACCATGTTTGCCATCAACAAGTAACTGATTTCTAATGATTAGGACCAAAAAACTCACTTCTGAGAGCTTCCTGCAGCTTTTACTGGAATATTTGTAAAAATAGCTTTCTCTCTGCGAGATAAGGCCAAAACTGACAACTACAGTTTTTCTTAAACACGGAGCAATATTTTCAATCAAAACCATGTTTGCCATCAACAAGTAACTGATTTCTAATGATAAGGACCAAAAAACTCACTTCTGAGAGCTTCCTGCAGCTTTTACTGTGACTTTTATAACAAAATAGCTTTCTCTCAGGCCAAAACTGACAACTACAGTTTTTCTTAAACAAGGAGCAATATTTTCAATCAAAACCATGTTTGCCATCAACAAGTAACTGATTTCTAATGATTAGGACCAAAAAACTCACTTCTGAGAGCTTCCTGCAGCTTTTACTGGAATATTTGTAAAAATAGCTTTCTCTCTGCGAGATAAGGCCAAAACTGACAACTACAGTTTTTCTTAAACACGGAGCAATATTTTCAATCAAAACCATGTTTGCCATCAACAAGTAACTGATTTCTAATGATAAGGACCAAAAAACTCACTTCTGAGAGCTTCCTGCAGCTTTTACTGTAACTTCTATAAAAAATAGCTTTCTCTCAGGCCAAAACTGACAACTACAGTTTTTCTTAAACAAGGAGCAATATTTTCAATCAAAACCATGTTTGCCATCAACAAATAACTGATTTCTAATGATTAGGACCAAAAAACTCACTTCTGAGAGCTTCCTGCAGCTTTTACTGTAACTTTTATAAAAAAAATAGCTTTCTCTCAGGCCAAAACTGACAACTACAGCTTTTCTTAAACAAGGAGCAATATTTTCAATCAAAACCATGTTTGCCATCAACAAGTAACTGATTTCTAATGATTAGGACCAAAAACCTCACTTCTGAGAGCTTCCTGCAGCTTTTACTGTAACATTTGTAAAAATAGCTTTCTCTCAGGCCAAAACTGACAACTACAGTTTTTCTTAAACAAGGAGCAATATTTTTAATCAAAACCATGTTTGCCATCAACAAGTAACTGATTTCTAATGATTAGGACCAAAAAACTCACTTCTGAGAGCTTCCTGCAGCTTTTACTGTAACATTTGTAAAAAATAGCTTTCTCGCAGGCCAAAACTGACAACTACAGTTTTTCTTAAACAAGGAGCAATATTTTCAATCAAAACCATGTTTGCCATCAACAAGTAACTGATTTCTAATGATTAGGAGGCAAAAACTAACTTCTGAGAGCTTCCTGCAGCTTTTACTGTAACATTTGTAAAAATAGCTTTCTCTCAGGCCAAAACTGACAACTAGGTTTTTCTTAAACAAGGAGCAATATTTTCAATCAAAACCATGTTTGCCATCAACAAGTAACTGATTTCTAATGATTAGGACCAAAAAACTCACTTCTGAGAGCTTCCTGCAGCTTTTACTGGAATATTTGTAAAAATAGCTTTCTCTCTGCGAGATAAGGCCAAAACTGACAACTACAGTTTTTCTTAAACACGGAGCAATATTTTCAATCAAAACCATGTTTGCCATCAACAAGTAACTGATTTCTAATGATAAGGACCAAAAAACTCACTTCTGAGAGCTTCCTGCAGCTTTTACTGTAACTTTTATAAAAAATAGCTTTCTCTCAGGCCAAAACTGACAACTACAGTTTTTCTTAAACAAGGAGCAATATTTTCAATCAAAACCATGTTTGCCATCAACAAGTAACTGATTTCTAATGATAAGGACCAAAAAACTCACTTCTGAGAGCTTCCTGCAGCTTTTACTGTAACTTTTATAAAAAATAGCTTTCTCTCAGGCCAAAACTGACAACTACAGTTTTTCTTAAACAAGGAGCAATATTTTCAATCAAAACCATGTTTGCCATCAACAAGTAACTGATTTCTAATGATTAGGACCAAAAACCTTACTTCTGAGAGCTTCCTGCAGCTTTTACTGTAACATTTGTAAAAATAGCTTTCTCTCAGGCCAAAACTGACAACTACAGTTTTTCTTAAACAAGGAGCAATATTTTTAATCAAAACCATGTTTGCCATCAACAAGTAACTGATTTCTAATGATTAGGACCAAAAAACTCACTTCTGAGAGCTTCCTGCAGCTTTTACTGTAACATTTGTAAAAATAGCTTTCTCTCAGGCCAAAACTGACAACTACAGTTTTTCTTAAACAAGGAGCAATATTTTCAATCAAAACCATGTTTGCCATCAACAAGTAACTGATTTCTAATGATTAGGACCAAAAAACTCACTTCTGAGAGCTTCCTGCAGCTTTTACTGTAACTTTTATAAAAAATAGCTTTCTCTCAGGCCAAAACTGACAACTACAGTTTTTCTTAAACACGGAGCAATATTTTCAATCAAAACCATGTTTGCCATCAACAAGTAACTGATTTCTAATGATTAGGACCAAAAAACTCACTTCTGAGAGCTTCCTGCAGCTTTTACTGGAATATTTGTAAAAATAGCTTTCTCTCTGCGAGATAAGGCCAAAACTGACAACTACAGTTTTTCTTAAACACGGAGCAATATTTTCAATCAAAACCATGTTTGCCATCAACAAGTAACTGATTTCTAATGATTAGGACCAAAAAACTGACTTCTGAGAGCTTCCTGCAGCTTTTACTGGAATATTTGTAAAAATAGCTTATTCTCTGCGAGATAAGGCCAAAACTGACAACTACAGTTTTTCTTAAACACGGAGGATTATTTTCAATCAAAACCATGTTTGCCATCAACAAGTAACTGATTTCTAATGATAAGGACCAAAAAACTCACTTCTGAGAGCTTCCTGCAGCTTTTACTGTAACTTTTATAAAAAATAGCTTTCTCTCAGGCCAAAACTGACAACTACAGTTTTTCTTAAACAAGGAGCAATATTTTCAATCAAAACCATGTTTGCCATCAACAAGTAACTGATTTCTAATGATTAGGACCAAAAAACTCACTTCTGAGAGCTTCCTGTAGCTTTTACTGTAACTTTTATAAAAAATAGCTTTCTCTCAGGCCAAAACTGACAACTACAGCTTTTCTTAAACAAGGAGCAATATTTTCAATCAAAACCATGTTTGCCATCAACAAGTAACTGATTTCTAATGATTAGGACCAAAAACCTCACTTCTGAGAGCTTCCTGCAGCTTTTACTGTAACATTTGTAAAAATAGCTTTCTCTCAGGCCAAAACTGACAACTACAGTTTTTCTTAAACAAGGAGCAATATTTTTAATCAAAACCATGTTTGCCATCAACAAGTAACTGATTTCTAATGATTAGGACCAAAAAACTCACTTCTGAGAGCTTCCTGCAGCTTTTACTGTAACATTTGTAAAAATAGCTTTCTCTCAGGCCAAAACTGACAACTACAGTTTTTCTTAAACAAGGAGCAATATTTTCAATCAAAACCATGTTTGCCATCAACAAGTAACTGATTTCTAATGATTAGGACCAAAAAACTCACTTCTGAGAGCTTCCTGCAGCTTTTACTGGAATATTTGTAAAAATAGCTTTCTCTCTGCGAGATAAGGCCAAAACTGACAACTACAGTTTTTCTTAAACACGGAGCAATATTTTCAATCAAAACCATGTTTGCCATCAACAAGTAACTGATTTCTAATGATTAGGACCAAAAACCTCACTTCTGAGAGCTTCCTGCAGCTTTTACTGTAACATTTGTAAAAATAGCTTTCTCTCAGGCCAAAACTGACAACTACAGTTTTTCTTAAACAAGGAGCAATATTTTCAATCAAAACCATGTTTGCCATCAACAAGTAACTGATTTCTAATGATTAGGACCAAAAAACTCACTTCTGAGAGCTTCCTGTAGCTTTTACTGTAACTTTTATAAAAAATAGCTTTCTCTCAGGCCAAAACTGACAACTACAGCTTTTCTTAAACAAGGAGCAATATTTTCAATCAAAACCATGTTTGCCATCAACAAGTAACTGATTTCTAATGATTAGGACCAAAAACCTCACTTCTGAGAGCTTCCTGCAGCTTTTACTGTAACATTTGTAAAAATAGCTTTCTCTCAGGCCAAAACTGACAACTACAGTTTTTCTTAAACAAGGAGCAATATTTTTAATCAAAACCATGTTTGCCATCAACAAGTAACTGATTTCTAATGATTAGGACCAAAAAACTCACTTCTGAGAGCTTCCTGCAGCTTTTACTGTAACATTTGTAAAAATAGCTTTCTCTCAGGCCAAAACTGACAACTACAGTTTTTCTTAAACAAGGAGCAATATTTTCAATCAAAACCATGTTTGCCATCAACAAGTAACTGATTTCTAATGATTAGGACCAAAAAACTCACTTCTGAGAGCTTCCTGCAGCTTTTACTGGAATATTTGTAAAAATAGCTTTCTCTCTGCGAGATAAGGCCAAAACTGACAACTACAGTTTTTCTTAAACACGGAGCAATATTTTCAATCAAAACCATGTTTGCCATCAACAAGTAACTGATTTCTAATGATTAGGACCAAAAAACTCACTTCTGAGAGCTTCCTGCAGCTTTTACTGTAACATTTGTAAAAATAGCTTTGTCTCAGGCCAAAACTGACAACTACAGTTTTTCTTAAACAAGGAGCAATATGTTCAATCAAAACCATGTTTGCCATCAACAAGTAACTGATTTCTAATGATTAGGACCCAAAAACTCACTTCTGAGAGCTTCCTGCAGCTTTTACTGTAACATTTGTAAAAATAGCTTACTCTCAGGCCAAAACTGACAACTACAGTTTTTCTTAAACAAGGAGCAATATTTTCAATCAAAACCATGTTTGCCATCAACAAGTAACTGATTTCTAATGATTAGGAGGCAAAAACTAACTTCTGAGAGCTTCCTGCAGCTTTTACTGTAACATTTGTAAAAATAGCTTTCTCTCAGGCCAAAACTGACAACTAGGTTTTGCTTAAACAAGGAGCAATATTTTCAATCAAAACCATGTTTGCCATCAATAAGTAACTGATTTCTAATGATTAGGAGCAAAAAACTCACTTCTGAAAGCTTCCTGCAGCTTTTACTGTAACATTTGTAAAAATAGCTTTCTCTCGGCGAGAGAAGGCCAAAACTGACAACTACAGTTTTACTTAAACAAGGAGCAATATTTTCAATCAAAACCATGTTTGCCATCAACAAGTAACTGATTTCTAATGATTAGGACCAAAAAACTCACTTCTGAGAGCTTCCTGCAGCTTTTACTGTAACATTTGTAAAAATAGCTTTTTCTCGGCGAGAGAAGCCCAAAACTGACAACTATAGTTTTTCTCAAACAAGGAGCCATATTTTAAATCAAAACCATGTTTGCCATCAACAAGTAACTGATTTCTAATGATTAGAACCAAAAAACTCACTTCTGAGAGCTTTCTGCAACTTTTACTGGAACATTTGTAAAAATAGCTTTTCTCGGCGAGAGAAGGCCAAAACTGACAACTACAGTTGTTTCTTAAACAAGGAGCAATATTTTCAATCAAAACCATGTTTGCCATCAACAAGTAACTGATTACTAATGATTAGGAGGCAAAAACTAACTTCTGAGAGCTTCCTGCAGCCTTTACTGTAACATTTGTAAAAATAGCTTTCTCTCAGGCCAAAACTGACAACTAGGTTTTTCTTAAACAAGGAGCAATATTTTCAATCAAAACCATGTTTGCCATCAACAAGTAACTGATTTCTAATGATTAGGACCAAAAAACTCACTTCTGAGAGCTTCCTGCAGCTTTTACTGTAACATTTGTAAAAATAGCTTTCTCTCATGCCAAAACTGACAACTACAGTTTTTCTTAAACAAGGAGCAATATTTTCAATCAAAACCATGTTTGCCATCAACAAGTAACTGATTTTTAATGATTAGGACCAAAAAACTAACTTCTGAGAGCTTCCTGCAGCTTTTACTGTAACATTTGTAAAAATAGCTTTCTCTCAGGCCAAAACTGACAACTAGGCTTTGCTTAAACAAGGAGCAATATTTTCAATCAAAACCATGTTTGCCATCAACAAGTAACTGATTTCTAATGATTAGGACCAAAAAACTCACTTCTGAGAGCTTCCTGCAGCTTTTACTGTAACATTTGTAAAAATAGCTTTCTCTCATGCCAAAACTGACAACTACAGTTTTTCTTAAACAAGGAGCAATGTTTTCAATCAAAACTATGTTTGCCATCAACAAGTAACTGATTTCTAATGATTAGGACCAAAAAACTCACTTCTGAGAGCTTCCTGCAGCTTTTACTGTAACATTTGTAAAAAATAGCTTTCTCTCAGGCCAAAACTGACAACTAGGTTTTTCTTAAACAAGGAGCAATATTTTCAATCAAAACCATGTTTGCCATCAACAAGTAACTGATTTCTAATGATTAGGACCAAAAAACTCACTTCTGAGAGCTTCCTGCAGCTTTTACTGTAACATTTGTAAAAATAGCTTTCTCTCAGGCCAAAACTGACAACTACAGTTTTTCTTAAACAAGGAGCAATATTTTCAATCAAAACCATGTTTGCCATCAACAAGTAACTGATTTCTAATGATTAGGACCAAAAAACTCACTTCTGAGAGCTTCCTGCAGCTTTTACTGTAACATTTGTAAAAATAGCTTTCTCTCAGGCCAAAACTGACAACTAGGTTTTTCTTAAACAAGGAGCAATATTTTCAATCAAAACCATGTTTGCCATCAACAAGTAACTGATTTCTAATGATTAGGACCAAAAAACTCACTTCTGAGAGCTTCCTGCAGCTTTTACTGTAACATTTGTAAAAATAGCTTTCTCTCAGGCCAAAACTGACAACTACAGTTTTTCTTAAACAAGGAGCAATATTTTCAATCAAAACCATGTTTGCCATCAACAAGTATCTGATTTCTAATGATTAGGACCAAAAAACTCACTTCTGAGAGCTTCCTGCCGCTTTTACTGTAACATTTGTAAAAATAGCTTTTTCTCGGCGAGAGAAGCCCAAAACTGACAACTATAGTTTTTCTCAAACAAGGAGCCATATTTTCAATCAAAACCATGTTTGCCATCAACAAGTAACTGATTTCTAATGATTAGAACCAAAAAACTCACTTCTGAGAGCTTTCTGCAGCTTTTACTGTAACATTTGTAAAAATAGCTTTTCTCGGCGAGAGAAGGCCAAAACTGACAACTACAGTTGTTTCTTAAACAAGGAGCAATATTTTCAATCAAAACCATGTTTGCCATCAACAAGTAACTGATTTCTAATGATTAGGAGGCAAAAACTAACTTCTGAGAGCTTCCTGCAGCTTTTACTGTAACATTTGTAAAAATAGCTTTCTCTCAGGCCAAAACTGACAACTAGGTTTTTCTTAAACAAGGAGCAATATTTTCAATCAAAACCATGTTTGCCATCAACAAGTAACTGATTTCTAATGATTAGGACCAAAAAACTCACTTCTGAGAGCTTCCAGCAGCTTTTACTGTAACATTTGTAAAAATAGCTTTTTCTCGGCGAGAGAAGCCCAAAACTGACAACTATAGTTTTTCTCAAACAAGGAGCCATATTTTAAATCAAAACCATGTTTGCCATCAACAAGTAACTGATTTCTAATGATTAGAACCAAAAAACTCACTTCTGAGAGCTTTCTGCAACTTTTACTGGAACATTTGTAAAAATAGCTTTTCTCGGCGAGAGAAGGCCAAAACTGACAACTACAGTTGTTTCTTAAACAAGGAGCAATATTTTCAATCAAAACCATGTTTGCCATCAACAAGTAACTGATTACTAATGATTAGGAGGCAAAAACTAACTTCTGAGAGCTTCCTGCAGCCTTTACTGTAACATTTGTAAAAATAGCTTTCTCTCAGGCCAAAACTGACAACTAGGTTTTTCTTAAACAAGGAGCAATATTTTCAATCAAAACCATGTTTGCCATCAACAAGTAACTGATTTCTAATGATTAGGACCAAAAAACTCACTTCTGATAGCTTCCTGTAGCTTTTACTGTAACATTTGTAAAAATAGCTTTCTCTCATGCCAAAACTGACAACTACAGTTTTTCTTAAACAAGGAGCAATATTTTCAATCAAAACCATGTTTGCCATCAACAAGTAACTGATTTTTAATGATTAGGACCAAAAAACTAACTTCTGAGAGCTTCCTGCAGCTTTTACTGTAACATTTGTAAAAATAGCTTTCTCTCAGGCCAAAACTGACAACTAGGCTTTGCTTAAACAAGGAGCAATATTTTCAATCAAAACCATGTTTGCCATCAACAAGTAACTGATTTCTAATGATTAGGACCAAAAAACTCACTTCTGAGAGCTTCCTGCAGCTTTTACTGTAACATTTGTAAAAATAGCTTTCTCTCATGCCAAAACTGACAACTACAGTTTTTCTTAAACAAGGAGCAATGTTTTCAATCAAAACTATGTTTGCCATCAACAAGTAACTGATTTCTAATGATTAGGACCAAAAAACTCACTTCTGAGAGCTTCCTGCAGCTTTTACTGTAACATTTGTAAAAAATAGCTTTCTCTCAGGCCAAAACTGACAACTAGGTTTTTCTTAAACAAGGAGCAATATTTTCAATCAAAACCATGTTTGCCATCAACAAGTAACTGATTTCTAATGATTAGGACCAAAAAACTCACTTCTGAGAGCTTCCTGCAGCTTTTACTGTAACATTTGTAAAAATAGCTTTCTCTCAGGCCAAAACTGACAACTACAGTTTTTCTTAAACAAGGAGCAATATTTTCAATCAAAACCATGTTTGCCATCAACAAGTAACTGATTTCTAATGATTAGGACCAAAAAACTCACTTCTGAGAGCTTCCTGCAGCTTTTACTGTAACATTTGTAAAAATAGCTTTCTCTCAGGCCAAAACTGACAACTAGGTTTTTCTTAAACAAGGAGCAATATTTTCAATCAAAACCATGTTTGCCATCAACAAGTAACTGATTTCTAATGATTAGGACCAAAAAACTCACTTCTGAGAGCTTCCTGCAGCTTTTACTGTAACATTTGTAAAAATAGCTTTCTCTCAGGCCAAAACTGACAACTACAGTTTTTCTTAAACAAGGAGCAATATTTTCAATCAAAACCATGTTTGCCATCAACAAGTATCTGATTTCTAATGATTAGGACCAAAAAACTCACTTCTGAGAGCTTCCTGCCGCTTTTACTGTAACATTTGTAAAAATAGCTTTTTCTCGGCGAGAGAAGCCCAAAACTGACAACTATAGTTTTTCTCAAACAAGGAGCCATATTTTCAATCAAAACCATGTTTGCCATCAACAAGTAACTGATTTCTAATGATTAGAACCAAAAAACTCACTTCTGAGAGCTTTCTGCAACTTTTACTGGAACATTTGTAAAAATAGCTTTTCTCGGCGAGAGAAGGCCAAAACTGACAACTACAGTTGTTTCTTAAACAAGGAGCAATATTTTCAATCAAAACCATGTTTGCCATCAACAAGTAACTGATTACTAATGATTAGGAGGCAAAAACTAACTTCTGAGAGCTTCCTGCAGCCTTTACTGTAACATTTGTAAAAATAGCTTTCTCTCAGGCCAAAACTGACAACTAGGTTTTTCTTAAACAAGGAGCAATATTTTCAATCAAAACCATGTTTGCCATCAACAAGTAACTGATTTCTAATGATTAGGACCAAAAAACTCACTTCTGATAGCTTCCTGTAGCTTTTACTGTAACATTTGTAAAAATAGCTTTCTCTCATGCCAAAACTGACAACTACAGTTTTTCTTAAACAAGGAGCAATATTTTCAATCAAAACCATGTTTGCCATCAACAAGTAACTGATTTTTAATGATTAGGACCAAAAAACTCACTTCTGAGAGCTTCCTGCAGCTTTTACTGTAACATTTGTAAAAATAGCTTTCTCTCAGGCCAAAACTGACAACTAGGCTTTGCTTAAACAAGGAGCAATATTTTCAATCAAAACCATGTTTGCCATCAACAAGTAACTGATTTCTAATGATTAGGACCAAAAAACTCACTTCTGAGAGCTTCCTGCAGCTTTTACTGTAACATTTGTAAAAATAGCTTTCTCTCATGCCAAAACTGACAACTACAGTTTTTCTTAAACAAGGAGCAATGTTTTCAATCAAAACTATGTTTGCCATCAACAAGTAACTGATTTCTAATGATTAGGACCAAAAAACTCACTTCTGAGAGCTTCCTGCAGCTTTTACTGTAACATTTGTAAAAAATAGCTTTCTCTCAGGCCAAAACTGACAACTAGGTTTTTCTTAAACAAGGAGCAATATTTTCAATCAAAACCATGTTTGCCATCAACAAGTAACTGATTTCTAATGATTAGGACCAACAAACTCACTTCTGAGAGCTTCCTGCAGCTTTTACTGTAACATTTGTAAAAATAGCTTTCTCTCAGGCCAAAACTGACAACTACAGTTTTTCTTAAACAAAGAGCAATATTTTCAATCAAAACCATGTTTGCCATCAACAAGTAACTGATTTCTAATGATTAGGACCAAAAAACTCACTTCTGAGAGCTTCCTGCAGCTTTTACTGTAACATTTGTAAAAATAGCTTTGTCTCAGGCCAAAACTGACAACTACAGTTTTTCTTAAACAAGGAGCAATATGTTCAATCAAAACCATGTTTGCCATCAACAAGTAACTGATTTCTAATGATTAGGACCAAAAAACTCACTTCTGAGAGCTTCCTGCAGCTTTTACTGTAACATTTGTAAAAATAGCTTTCTCTCAGGCCAAAACTGACAACTACAGTTTTTCTTAAACAAGGAGCCATATTTTCAATCAAAACCATGTTTGCCATCAACAAGTAACTGATTTCTAATGATTAGGACCAAAAAACTCACTTCTGAGAGCTTCCTGCAGCTTTTACTGTAACATTTGTAAAAATAGCTTTCTCTCAGGCCAAAACTGACAACTACAGTTTTTCTTAAACAAGGAGCAATATTTTCAATCAAAACCATGTTTGCCATCAACAAGTAACTGATTTCTAATGATTAGGAGACAAAAACTAACTTCTGAGAGCTTCCTGCAGCTTTTACTGTAACATTTGTAAAAATAGCTTTCTCTCAGGCCAAAACTGACAACTAGGTTTTGCTTAAACAAGGAGCAATATTTTCAATCAAAACCATGTTTGCCATCAACAAGTAACTGATTTCTAATGATTAGGACCAAAAAACTCACTTCTGAGAGCTTCCTGCAGCTTTTACTGTAACATTTGTAAAAATAGCTTTCTCTCATGCCAAAACTGACAACTACAGTTTTTCTTAAACAAGGAGCAATATTTTCAATCAAAACCATGTTTGCCATCAACAAGTAACTGATTTCTAATGATTAGGACCAAAAAACTCACTTCTGAGAGCTTCCTGCAGCTTTTACTGTAACATTTGTAAAAATAGCTTTCTCTCAGGCCAAAACTGACAACTACAGTTTTTCTTAAACAAAGAGCAATATTTTCAATCAAAACCATGTTTGCCATCAACAAGTAACTGATTTCTAATGATTAGGACCAAAAAACTCACTTCTGGGAGCTTCCTGCAGCTTTTACTGTAACATTTGTAAAAATAGCTTTCTCTCAGGCCAAAACTGACAACTACAGTTTTTCTTAAACAAGGAGCAATATTTTCAATCAAAACCATGTTTGCCATCAACAAGTAACTGATTTCTAATGATTAGGACCAAAAAACTCACTTCTGAGAGCTTCCTGCAGCTTTTACTGTAACATTTGTAAAAATAGCTTTCTCTCAGGCCAAAACTGACAACTAGGTTTTTCTTAAACAAGGAGCAATATTTTCAATCAAAACCATGTTTGCCATCAACAAGTAACTGATTTCTAATGATTAGGACCAAAAAACTCACTTCTGAGAGCTTCCTGCAGCTTTTACTGTAACATTTGTAAAAATAGCTTTCTCTCAGCCCAAAACTGACAACTACAGTTTTTCTTAAACAAGGAGCAATATTTTCAATCAAAACCATGTTTGCCATCAACAAGTAACTGATTTCTAATGATTAGGACCAAAAAACTCACTTCTGAGAGCTTCCTGCCGCTTTTACTGTAACATTTGTAAAAATAGCTTTTTCTCGGCGAGAGAAGCCCAAAACTGACAACTATAGTTTTTCTCAAACAAGGAGCCATATTTTCAATCAAAACCATGTTTGCCATCAACAAGTAACTGATTTCTAATGATTAGAACCAAAAAACTCACTTCTGAGAGCTTTCTGCAGCTTTTACTGTAACATTTGTAAAAATAGCTTTTCTCGGCGAGAGAAGGCCAAAACTGACAACTACAGTTGTTTCTTAAACAAGGAGCAATATTTTCAATCAAAACCATGTTTGCCATCAACAAGTAACTGATTTCTAATGATTAGGAGGCAAAAACTAACTTCTGAGAGCTTCCTGCAGCTTTTACTGTAACATTTGTAAAAAATAGCTTTCTCTCAGGCCAAAACTGACAACTAGGTTTTTCTTAAACAAGGAGCAATATTTTCAATCAAAACCATGTTTGCCATCAACAAGTAACTGATTTCTAATGATTAGGACCAAAAAACTCACTTCTGAGAGCTTCCTGCAGCTTTTACTGTAACATTTGTAAAAATAGCTTTTTCTCGGCGAGAGAAGCCCAAAACTGACAACTATAGTTTTTCTCAAACAAGGAGCCATATTTTAAATCAAAACCATGTTTGCCATCAACAAGTAACTGATTTCTAATGATTAGAACCAAAAAACTCACTTCTGAGAGCTTTCTGCAACTTTTACTGGAACATTTGTAAAAATAGCTTTTCTCGGCGAGAGAAGGCCAAAACTGACAACTACAGTTGTTTCTTAAACAAGGAGCAATATTTTCAATCAAAACCATGTTTGCCATCAACAAGTAACTGATTACTAATGATTAGGAGGCAAAAACTAACTTCTGAGAGCTTCCTGCAGCCTTTACTGTAACATTTGTAAAAATAGCTTTCTCTCAGGCCAAAACTGACAACTAGGTTTTTCTTAAACAAGGAGCAATATTTTCAATCAAAACCATGTTTGCCATCAACAAGTAACTGATTTCTAATGATTAGGACCAAAAAACTCACTTCTGATAGCTTCCTGTAGCTTTTACTGTAACATTTGTAAAAATAGCTTTCTCTCAGGCCAAAACTGACAACTAGGTTTTTCTTAAACAAGGAGCAATATTTTCAATCAAAACCATGTTTGCCATCAACAAGTAACTGATTTCTAATGATTAGGACCAAAAAACTCACTTCTGAGAGCTTTCTGCAGCTTTTACTGTAACATTAGTAAAAATAGCTTTTCTCGGCGAGAGAAGGCCAAAACTGACAACTACAGTTGTTTCTTAAACAAGGAGCAATATTTTCAATCAAAACCATGTTTGCCATCAACAAGTAACTGATTTCTAATGATTAGGAGGCAAAAACTAACTTCTGAGAGCTTCCTGCAGCTTTTACTGTAACATTTGTAAAAATAGCTTTCTCTCAGGCCAAAACTGACAACTAGGTTTTTCTTAAACAAGGAGCAATATTTTCAATCAAAACCATGTTTGCCATCAACAAGTAACTGATTTCTAATGATTAGGACCAAAAAACTCACTTCTGAGAGCTTCCTGCAGCTTTTACTGTAACATTTGTAAAAAATAGCTTTCTCTCATGCCAAAACTGACAACTACAGTTTTTCTTAAACAAGGAGCAATATTTTCAATCAAAACCATGTTTGCCATCAACAAGTAACTGATTTCTAATGATTAGGAGGCAAAAACTAACTTCTGAGAGCTTCCTGCAGCTTTTACTGTAACATTTGTAAAAATAGCTTTCTCTCAGGCCAAAACTGACAACTAGGTTTTGCTTAAACAAGGAGCAATATTTTCAATCAAAACCATGTTTGCCATCAACAAGTAACTGATTTCTAATGATTAGGACCAAAAAACTCACTTCTGAGAGCTTCCTGCAGCTTTTACTGTAACATTTGTAAAAATAGCTTTCTCTCATGCCAAAACTGACAACTACAGTTTTTCTTAAACAAGGAGCAATATTTTCAATCAAAACCATGTTTGCCATCAACAAGTAACTGATTTCTAATGATTAGGACCAAAAAACTCACTTCTGAGAGCTTCCTGCAGCTTTTACTGTAACATTTGTAAAAATAGCTTTCTCTCAGGCCAAAACTGACAACTACAGTTTTTCTTAAACAAAGAGCAATATTTTCAATCAAAACCATGTTTGCCATCAACAAGTAACTGATTTCTAATGATTAGGACCAAAAAACTCACTTCTGAGAGCTTCCTGCAGCTTTTACTGTAACATTTGTAAAAATAGCTTTCTCTCAGGCCAAAACTGACAACTACAGTTTTTCTTAAACAAGGAGCAATATTTTCAATCAAAACCATGTTTGCCATCAACAAGTAACTGATTTCTAATGATTAGGACCAAAAAACTCACTTCTGAGAGCTTCCTGCAGCTTTTACTGTAACATTTGTAAAAATAGCTTTCTCTCAGGCCAAAACTGACAACTAGGTTTTTCTTAAACAAGGAGCAATATTTTCAATCAAAACCATGTTTGCCATCAACAAGTAACTGATTTCTAATGATTAGGACCAAAAAACTCACTTCTGAGAGCTTCCTGCAGCTTTTACTGTAACATTTGTAAAAATAGCTTTCTCTCAGCCCAAAACTGACAACTACAGTTTTTCTTAAACAAGCAGCAATATTTTCAATCAAAACCATGTTTGCCATCAACAAGTAACTGATTTCTAATGATTAGGACCAAAAAACTCACTTCTGAGAGCTTCCTGCCGCTTTTACTGTAACATTTGTAAAAATAGCTTTTTCTCGGCGAGAGAAGCCCAAAACTGACAACTATAGTTTTTCTCAAACAAGGAGCCATATTTTCAATCAAAACCATGTTTGCCATCAACAAGTAACTGATTTCTAATGATTAGAACCAAAAAACTCACTTCTGAGAGCTTTCTGCAGCTTTTACTGTAACATTTGTAAAAATAGCTTTTCTCGGCGAGAGAAGGCCAAAACTGACAACTACAGTTGTTTCTTAAACAAGGAGCAATATTTTCAATCAAAACCATGTTTGCCATCAACAAGTAACTGATTTCTAATGATTAGGAGGCAAAAACTAACTTCTGAGAGCTTCCTGCAGCTTTTACTGTAACATTTGTAAAAAATAGCTTTCTCTCTGGCCAAAACTGACAACTAGGTTTTTCTTAAACAAGGAGCAATATTTTCAATCAAAACCATGTTTGCCATCAACAAGTAACTGATTTCTAATGATTAGGACCAAAAAACTCACTTCTGAGAGCTTCCTGCAGCTTTTACTGTAACATTTGTAAAAATAGCTTTTTCTCGGCGAGAGAAGCCCAAAACTGACAACTATAGTTTTTCTCAAACAAGGAGCCATATTTTAAATCAAAACCATGTTTGCCATCAACAAGTAACTGATTTCTAATGATTAGAACCAAAAAACTCACTTCTGAGAGCTTTCTGCAACTTTTACTGGAACATTTGTAAAAATAGCTTTTCTCGGCGAGAGAAGGCCAAAACTGACAACTACAGTTGTTTCTTAAACAAGGAGCAATATTTTCAATCAAAACCATGTTTGCCATCAACAAGTAACTGATTACTAATGATTAGGAGGCAAAAACTAACTTCTGAGAGCTTCCTGCAGCCTTTACTGTAACATTTGTAAAAATAGCTTTCTCTCAGGCCAAAACTGACAACTAGGTTTTTCTTAAACAAGGAGCAATATTTTCAATCAAAACCATGTTTGCCATCAACAAGTAACTGATTTCTAATGATTAGGACCAAAAAACTCACTTCTGATAGCTTCCTGTAGCTTTTACTGTAACATTTGTAAAAATAGCTTTCTCTCATGCCAAAACTGACAACTACAGTTTTTCTTAAACAAGGAGCAATATTTTCAATCAAAACCATGTTTGCCATCAACAAGTAACTGATTTCTAATGATTAGGACCAAAAAACTCACTTCTGAGAGCTTCCTGCCGCTTTTACTGTAACATTTGTAAAAATAGCTTTTTCTCGGCGAGAGAAGCCCAAAACTGACAACTATAGTTTTTCTCAAACAAGGAGCCATATTTTCAATCAAAACCATGTTTGCCATCAACAAGTAACTGATTTCTAATGATTAGAACCAAAAAACTCACTTCTGAGAGCTTTCTGCAGCTTTTACTGTAACATTTGTAAAAATAGCTTTTCTCGGCGAGAGAAGGCCAAAACTGACAACTACAGTTGTTTCTTAAACAAGGAGCAATATTTTCAATCAAAACCATGTTTGCCATCAACAAGTAACTGATTTCTAATGATTAGGAGGCAAAAACTAACTTCTGAGAGCTTCCTGCAGCTTTTACTGTAACATTTGTAAAAAATAGCTTTCTCTCTGGCCAAAACTGACAACTAGGTTTTTCTTAAACAAGGAGCAATATTTTCAATCAAAACCATGTTTGCCATCAACAAGTAACTGATTTCTAATGATTAGGACCAAAAAACTCACTTCTGAGAGCTTCCTGCAGCTTTTACTGTAACATTTGTAAAAATAGCTTTTTCTCGGCGAGAGAAGCCCAAAACTGACAACTATAGTTTTTCTCAAACAAGGAGCCATATTTTAAATCAAAACCATGTTTGCCATCAACAAGTAACTGATTTCTAATGATTAGAACCAAAAAACTCACTTCTGAGAGCTTTCTGCAACTTTTACTGGAACATTTGTAAAAATAGCTTTTCTCGGCGAGAGAAGGCCAAAACTGACAACTACAGTTGTTTCTTAAACAAGGAGCAATATTTTCAATCAAAACCATGTTTGCCATCAACAAGTAACTGATTACTAATGATTAGGAGGCAAAAACTAACTTCTGAGAGCTTCCTGCAGCCTTTACTGTAACATTTGTAAAAATAGCTTTCTCTCAGGCCAAAACTGACAACTAGGTTTTTCTTAAACAAGGAGCAATATTTTCAATCAAAACCATGTTTGCCATCAACAAGTAACTGATTTCTAATGATTAGGACCAAAAAACTCACTTCTGATAGCTTCCTGTAGCTTTTACTGTAACATTTGTAAAAATAGCTTTCTCTCAGGCCAAAACTGACAACTAGGTTTTTCTTAAACAAGGAGCAATATTTTCAATCAAAACCATGTTTGCCATCAACAAGTAACTGATTTCTAATGATTAGGACCAAAAAACTCACTTCTGAGAGCTTTCTGCAGCTTTTACTGTAACATTAGTAAAAATAGCTTTTCTCGGCGAGAGAAGGCCAAAACTGACAACTACAGTTGTTTCTTAAACAAGGAGCAATATTTTCAATCAAAACCATGTTTGCCATCAACAAGTAACTGATTTCTAATGATTAGGAGGCAAAAACTAACTTCTGAGAGCTTCCTGCAGCTTTTACTGTAACATTTGTAAAAATAGCTTTCTCTCAGGCCAAAACTGACAACTAGGTTTTTCTTAAACAAGGAGCAATATTTTCAATCAAAACCATGTTTGCCATCAACAAGTAACTGATTTCTAATGATTAGGACCAAAAAACTCACTTCTGAGAGCTTCCTGCAGCTTTTACTGTAACATTTGTAAAAAATAGCTTTCTCTCATGCCAAAACTGACAACTACAGTTTTTCTTAAACAAGGAGCAATATTTTCAATCAAAACCATGTTTGCCATCAACAAGTAACTGATTTCTAATGATTAGGAGGCAAAAACTAACTTCTGAGAGCTTCCTGCAGCTTTTACTGTAACATTTGTAAAAATAGCTTTCTCTCAGGCCAAAACTGACAACTAGGTTTTGCTTAAACAAGGAGCAATATTTTCAATCAAAACCATGTTTGCCATCAACAAGTAACTGATTTCTAATGATTAGGACCAAAAAACTCACTTCTGAGAGCTTCCTGCAGCTTTTACTGTAACATTTGTAAAAATAGCTTTCTCTCATGCCAAAACTGACAACTACAGTTTTTCTTAAACAAGGAGCAATATTTTCAATCAAAACCATGTTTGCCATCAACAAGTAACTGATTTCTAATGATTAGGACCAAAAAACTCACTTCTGAGAGCTTCCTGCAGCTTTTACTGTAACATTTGTAAAAATAGCTTTCTCTCAGGCCAAAACTGACAACTACAGTTTTTCTTAAACAAAGAGCAATATTTTCAATCAAAACCATGTTTGCCATCAACAAGTAACTGATTTCTAATGATTAGGACCAAAAAACTCACTTCTGAGAGCTTCCTGCAGCTTTTACTGTAACATTTGTAAAAATAGCTTTCTCTCAGGCCAAAACTGACAACTACAGTTTTTCTTAAACAAGGAGCAATATTTTCAATCAAAACCATGTTTGCCATCAACAAGTAACTGATTTCTAATGATTAGGACCAAAAAACTCACTTCTGAGAGCTTCCTGCAGCTTTTACTGTAACATTTGTAAAAATAGCTTTCTCTCAGGCCAAAACTGACAACTAGGTTTTTCTTAAACAAGGAGCAATATTTTCAATCAAAACCATGTTTGCCATCAACAAGTAACTGATTTCTAATGATTAGGACCAAAAAACTCACTTCTGAGAGCTTCCTGCAGCTTTTACTGTAACATTTGTAAAAATAGCTTTCTCTCAGCCCAAAACTGACAACTACAGTTTTTCTTAAACAAGCAGCAATATTTTCAATCAAAACCATGTTTGCCATCAACAAGTAACTGATTTCTAATGATTAGGACCAAAAAACTCACTTCTGAGAGCTTCCTGCCGCTTTTACTGTAACATTTGTAAAAATAGCTTTTTCTCGGCGAGAGAAGCCCAAAACTGACAACTATAGTTTTTCTCAAACAAGGAGCCATATTTTCAATCAAAACCATGTTTGCCATCAACAAGTAACTGATTTCTAATGATTAGAACCAAAAAACTCACTTCTGAGAGCTTTCTGCAGCTTTTACTGTAACATTTGTAAAAATAGCTTTTCTCGGCGAGAGAAGGCCAAAACTGACAACTACAGTTGTTTCTTAAACAAGGAGCAATATTTTCAATCAAAACCATGTTTGCCATCAACAAGTAACTGATTTCTAATGATTAGGAGGCAAAAACTAACTTCTGAGAGCTTCCTGCAGCTTTTACTGTAACATTTGTAAAAAATAGCTTTCTCTCTGGCCAAAACTGACAACTAGGTTTTTCTTAAACAAGGAGCAATATTTTCAATCAAAACCATGTTTGCCATCAACAAGTAACTGATTTCTAATGATTAGGACCAAAAAACTCACTTCTGAGAGCTTCCTGCAGCTTTTACTGTAACATTTGTAAAAATAGCTTTTTCTCGGCGAGAGAAGCCCAAAACTGACAACTATAGTTTTTCTCAAACAAGGAGCCATATTTTAAATCAAAACCATGTTTGCCATCAACAAGTAACTGATTTCTAATGATTAGAACCAAAAAACTCACTTCTGAGAGCTTTCTGCAACTTTTACTGGAACATTTGTAAAAATAGCTTTTCTCGGCGAGAGAAGGCCAAAACTGACAACTACAGTTGTTTCTTAAACAAGGAGCAATATTTTCAATCAAAACCATGTTTGCCATCAACAAGTAACTGATTACTAATGATTAGGAGGCAAAAACTAACTTCTGAGAGCTTCCTGCAGCCTTTACTGTAACATTTGTAAAAATAGCTTTCTCTCAGGCCAAAACTGACAACTAGGTTTTTCTTAAACAAGGAGCAATATTTTCAATCAAAACCATGTTTGCCATCAACAAGTAACTGATTTCTAATGATTAGGACCAAAAAACTCACTTCTGATAGCTTCCTGTAGCTTTTACTGTAACATTTGTAAAAATAGCTTTCTCTCATGCCAAAACTGACAACTACAGTTTTTCTTAAACAAGGAGCAATATTTTCAATCAAAACCATGTTTGCCATCAACAAGTAACTGATTTCTAATGATTAGGACCAAAAAACTCACTTCTGAGAGCTTCCTGCCGCTTTTACTGTAACATTTGTAAAAATAGCTTTTTCTCGGCGAGAGAAGCCCAAAACTGACAACTATAGTTTTTCTCAAACAAGGAGCCATATTTTCAATCAAAACCATGTTTGCCATCAACAAGTAACTGATTTCTAATGATTAGAACCAAAAAACTCACTTCTGAGAGCTTTCTGCAGCTTTTACTGTAACATTTGTAAAAATAGCTTTTCTCGGCGAGAGAAGGCCAAAACTGACAACTACAGTTGTTTCTTAAACAAGGAGCAATATTTTCAATCAAAACCATGTTTGCCATCAACAAGTAACTGATTTCTAATGATTAGGAGGCAAAAACTAACTTCTGAGAGCTTCCTGCAGCTTTTACTGTAACATTTGTAAAAAATAGCTTTCTCTCTGGCCAAAACTGACAACTAGGTTTTTCTTAAACAAGGAGCAATATTTTCAATCAAAACCATGTTTGCCATCAACAAGTAACTGATTTCTAATGATTAGGACCAAAAAACTCACTTCTGAGAGCTTCCTGCAGCTTTTACTGTAACATTTGTAAAAATAGCTTTTTCTCGGCGAGAGAAGCCCAAAACTGACAACTATAGTTTTTCTCAAACAAGGAGCCATATTTTAAATCAAAACCATGTTTGCCATCAACAAGTAACTGATTTCTAATGATTAGAACCAAAAAACTCACTTCTGAGAGCTTTCTGCAACTTTTACTGGAACATTTGTAAAAATAGCTTTTCTCGGCGAGAGAAGGCCAAAACTGACAACTACAGTTGTTTCTTAAACAAGGAGCAATATTTTCAATCAAAACCATGTTTGCCATCAACAAGTAACTGATTACTAATGATTAGGAGGCAAAAACTAACTTCTGAGAGCTTCCTGCAGCCTTTACTGTAACATTTGTAAAAATAGCTTTCTCTCAGGCCAAAACTGACAACTAGGTTTTTCTTAAACAAGGAGCAATATTTTCAATCAAAACCATGTTTGCCATCAACAAGTAACTGATTTCTAATGATTAGGACCAAAAAACTCACTTCTGATAGCTTCCTGTAGCTTTTACTGTAACATTTGTAAAAATAGCTTTCTCTCATGCCAAAACTGACAACTACAGTTTTTCTTAAACAAGGAGCAATATTTTCAATCAAAACCATGTTTGCCATCAACAAGTAACTGATTTTTAATGATTAGGACCAAAAAACTAACTTCTGAGAGCTTCCTGCAGCTTTTACTGTAACATTTGTAAAAATAGCTTTTTCTCGGCGAGAGAAGCCCAAAACTGACAACTATAGTTTTTCTCAAACAAGGAGCCATATTTTCAATCAAAACCATGTTTGCCATCAACAAGTAACTGATTTCTAATGATTAGGACCAAAAAACTCACTTCTGAGAGCTTTCTGCAGCTTTTACTGTAACATTAGTAAAAATAGCTATTCTCGGCGAGAGAAGGCCAAAACTGACAACTACAGTTGTTTCTTAAACAAGGAGCAATATTTTCAATCAAAACCATGTTTGCCATCAACAAGTAACTGATTTTTAATGATTAGGACCAAAAAACTCACTTCTGAGAGCTTCCTGCAGCTTTTACTGTAACATTTGTAAAAATAGCTTTCTCTCAGGCCAAAACTGACAACTACAGTTTTTCTTAAACAAAGAGCAATATTTTCAATCAAAACCATGTTTGCCATCAACAAGTAACTGATTTCTAATGATTAGGACCAAAAAACTCACTTCTGAGAGCTTCCTGCAGCTTTTACTGTAACATTTGTACAAATAGCTTTCTCTCAGGCCAAAACTGACAACTACAGTTTTTCTTAAACAAGGAGCCATATTTTCAATCAAAACCATGTTTGCCATCAACAAGTAACTAATTTCTAATGATTAGGAGCAAAAAACTCACTTCTGAGAGCTTCCTGCAGCTTTTACTGTAACATTTGTAAAAATAGCTTTCTCTCGGCGAGAGAAGCTCAAAACTGACAACTATAGTGTTTCTTAAACACGAGCCATATTTTCAATCAAAACCATGTTTGCCATCAACAAGTAACTAATTTCTAATGATTAGCATCAAAAAACTCACTTCTGAGAGCATTCTGCAGCTTTTACTGTAACATTTGTAAAAATAGCTTTCTCTCGGCGAGAGAAGGCCAAAACTGACAACTACAGTTTTTCTTAAACAAGGAGCAATATTTTCAATCAAAACCATGTTTGCCATCAACAAGTAACTGATTTCTAATGATTAGGACCAAAACACTCACTTCTGAGAGCTTCCTGCAGCTTTTACTGTAACATTTGTAAAAATAGCTTTATCTCAGCGAGAGAAGGTCAAAACTGACAACTACAGTTTTTCTTAAACAAGGAGCAATATTTTCAATCAAAACCATGTTTGCCATCAACAAGTAACTGATTTCTAATGATTAGGACCAAAACACTCACTTCTGAGAGCTTCCTGCAGCTTTTACTGTAACATTTGTAAAAATAGCTTTCTCTCAGCGAGAGAAGCCCAAAACTGACAACTATATATTTTTTAACCAAGGAGCCATATTTTCAGTCAAAACCATGTTTGCCATGAACAAGTAACTAATTTCTAATGATTAGGATCAAAAAACTCACTTCTGAGAGCTTTCTGCAGCTTTTACTGTAACATTTGTAAAAATAGCTTTCTCTCGGCGAGAGAAGGCCAAAACTGACAACTACAGTTTTACTTAAACAAGGAGCAATATTTTCAATCAAAACCATGTTTGTCATCAATAAGTAACTGATTTCTAATGATTAGGAGCAAAAAACTCACTTCTGAGAGCTTTCTGCAGCTTTTACTGTAACATTTGTAAAAATAGCTTTCTCTCGGCGAGAGAAGGCCAAAACTGACAACTACAGTTTTACTTAAATAAGGAGCAATATTTTCAATCAAAACCATGTTTGCCATCAATAAGTAACTGATTTCTAATGATTAGGAGCAAAAAACTCACTTCTGAGAGCTTTCTGCAGCTTTTACTGTAACATTTGTAAAAATAGCTTTCTATCGGCGAGAGAAGGCCAAAACTGACAACTACAGTTTTACTTAAACAAGGAGCAATATTTTCAATCAAAACCATGTTTGCCATCAATAAGTAACTGATTTCTAATGATTAGGACCCAAAAACTCACTTCTGAGAGCTTCCTGCAGCTTTTACTGTAACATTTGTAAAAATAGCTTTCTCTCGGCGAGAGAAGGCCAAAACTGACAACTATAGTTTTTCTTAAACAAGGAGCCATATTTTCAATCAAAACCATGTTTGCCATCAACAAGTAACTGATTTCTAATGATTAGGAGCAAAAAACTCACTTCTGAAAGCTTCCTGCAGCTTTTACTGTAACATTTGTAAAAATAGCTTTCTCTCGGCGAGAGAAGGCCAAAACTGACAACTATAGTTTTTCTTAAACAAGGAGCCATATTTTCAAACAAAACCATGTTTGCCATCAACAAGTAACTAATTTCTAATGATTAGGAGCAAAAAACTCACTTCTGAGAGCTTCCTGCAGCTTTTACTGTAACATTTGTAAAAATAGCTTTATCTCAGCGAGAGAAGGTCAAAACTGACAACTACAGTTTTTCTTAAACTAGGAGCCATATGTTCAATCAAAACCATGTTTGCCATCAACAAGTAACTGATTTCTAATGATTAGGAGCAAAAAACTCACTTCTGAGAGCTTCCTGCAGCTTTTACTGTAACATTTGTAAAAATAGCTTTCTCTCGGCGAGAGAAGGCCAAAACTGACAACTACAGTTTTTCTTAAACAAGGAGCAATATTTTCAATCAAAACCATGTTTGCCATCAACAAGTAACTGATTTCTAATGATTAGGACCAAAACACTCACTTCTGAGAGCTTCCTGCAGCTTTTACTGTAACATTTGTAAAAATAGCTTTATCTCAGCGAGAGAAGGTCAAAACTGACAACTACAGTTTTTCTTAAACAAGGAGCAATATTTTCAATCAAAACCATGTTTGCCATCAACAAGTAACTGATTTCTAATGATTAGGACCAAAACACTCACTTCTGAGAGCTTCCTGCAGCTTTTACTGTAACATTTGTAAAAATAGCTTTCTCTCGGCGAGAGAAGCCCAAAACTGACAACTATATATTTTTTAACCAAGGAGCCATATTTTCAGTCAAAACCATGTTTGCCATGAACAAGTAACTAATTTCTAATGATTAGGATCAAAAAACTCACTTCTGAGAGCTTTCTGCAGCTTTTACTGTAACATTTGTAAAAATAGCTTTCTCTCGGCGAGAGAAGGCCAAAACTGACAACTACAGTTTTACTTAAACAAGGAGCAATATTTTCAATCAAAACCATGTTTGTCATCAATAAGTAACTGATTTCTAATGATTAGGAGCAAAAAACTCACTTCTGAGAGCTTTCTGCAGCTTTTACTGTAACATTTGTAAAAATAGCTTTCTCTCGGCGAGAGAAGGCCAAAACTGACAACTACAGTTTTACTTAAACAAGGAGCAATATTTTCAATCAAAACCATGTTTGCCATCAATACGTAACTGATTTCTAATGATTAGGACCCAAAAACTCACTTCTGAGAGCTTCCTGCAGCTTTTACTGTAACATTTGTAAAAATAGCTTTCTCTCGGCGAGAGAAGGCCAAAACTGACAACTATAGTTTTTCTTAAACAAGGAGCCATATTTTCAATCAAAACCATGTTTGCCATCAACAAGTAACTGATTTCTAATGATTAGGAGCAAAAAACTCACTTCTGAGAGCTTTCTGCAGCTTTTACTGTAACATTTGTAAAAATAGCTTTCTATCGGCGAGAGAAGGCCAAAACTGACAACTACAGTTTTACTTAAACAAGGAGCAATATTTTCAATCAAAACCATGTTTGCCATCAATAAGTAACTGATTTCTAATGATTAGGACCCAAAAACTCACTTCTGAAAGCTTCCTGCAGCTTTTACTGTAACATTTGTAAAAATAGCTTTCTCTCGGCGAGAGAAGGCCAAAACTGACAACTATAGTTTTTCTTAAACAAGGAGCCATATTTTCAAACAAAACCATGTTTGCCATCAACAAGTAACTAATTTCTAATGATTAGGAGCAAAAAACTCACTTCTGAGAGCTTCCTGCAGCTTTTACTGTAACATTTGTAAAAATAGCTTTATCTCAGCGAGAGAAGGTCAAAACTGACAACTACAGTTTTTCTTAAACTAGGAGCCATATGTTCAATCAAAACCATGTTTGCCATCAACAAGTAACTGATTTCTAATGATTAGGAGCAAAAAACTCACTTCTGAGAGCTTCCTGCAGCTTTTACTGTAACATTTGTAAAAATAGCTTTCTCTCGGCGAGAGAAGGCCAAAACTGACAACTACAGTTTTTCTTAAACAAGGAGCAATATTTTCAATCAAAACCATGTTTGCCATCAACAAGTAACTGATTTCTAATGATTAGGACCAAAACACTCACTTCTGAGAGCTTCCTGCAGCTTTTACTGTAACATTTGTAAAAATAGCTTTATCTCAGCGAGAGAAGGTCAAAACTGACAACTACAGTTTTTCTTAAACAAGGAGCAATATTTTCAATCAAAACCATGTTTGCCATCAACAAGTAACTGATTTCTAATGATTAGGACCAAAACACTCACTTCTGAGAGCTTCCTGCAGCTTTTACTGTAACATTTGTAAAAATAGCTTTCTCTCGGCGAGAGAAGCCCAAAACTGACAACTATATATTTTTTAACCAAGGAGCCATATTTTCAGTCAAAACCATGTTTGCCATGAACAAGTAACTAATTTCTAATGATTAGGATCAAAAAACTCACTTCTGAGAGCTTTCTGCAGCTTTTACTGTAACATTTGTAAAAATAGCTTTCTCTCGGCGAGAGAAGGCCAAAACTGACAACTACAGTTTTACTTAAACAAGGAGCAATATTTTCAATCAAAACCATGTTTGTCATCAATAAGTAACTGATTTCTAATGATTAGGAGCAAAAAACTCACTTCTGAGAGCTTTCTGCAGCTTTTACTGTAACATTTGTAAAAATAGCTTTCTCTCGGCGAGAGAAGGCCAAAACTGACAACTACAGTTTTACTTAAACAAGGAGCAATATTTTCAATCAAAACCATGTTTGCCATCAATAAGTAACTGATTTCTAATGATTAGGACCCAAAAACTCACTTCTGAGAGCTTCCTGCAGCTTTTACTGTAACATTTGTAAAAATAGCTTTCTCTCGGCGAGAGAAGGCCAAAACTGACAACTATAGTTTTTCTTAAACAAGGAGCCATATTTTCAATCAAAACCATGTTTGCCATCAACAAGTAACTGATTTCTAATGATTAGGAGCAAAAAACTCACTTCTGAAAGCTTCCTGCAGCTTTTACTGTAACATTTGTAAAAATAGCTTTCTCTCGGCGAGAGAAGGCCAAAACTGACAACTATAGTTTTTCTTAAACAAGGAGCCATATTTTCAAACAAAACCATGTTTGCCATCAACAAGTAACTAATTTCTAATGATTAGGGGCAAAAAACTCACTTCTGAGAGCTTCCTGCAGCTTTTACTGTAACATTTGTAAAAATAGCTTTCTCTCGGCGAGAGAAGGCCAAAACTGACAACTACAGTTTTTCTTAAACAAGGAGCAATATTTTCAATCAAAACCATGTTTGCCATCAACAAGTAACTGATTTCTAATGATTAGGACCAAAACACTCACTTCTGAGAGCTTCCTGCAGCTTTTACTGTAACATTTGTAAAAATAGCTTTATCTCAGCGAGAGAAGGTCAAAACTGACAACTACAGTTTTTCTTAAACAAGGAGCAATATTTTCAATCAAAACCATGTTTGCCATCAACAAGTAACTGATTTCTAATGATTAGGACCAAAACACTCACTTCTGAGAGCTTCCTGCAGCTTTTACTGTAACATTTGTAAAAATAGCTTTCTCTCGGCGAGAGAAGCCCAAAACTGACAACTATATATTTTTTAACCAAGGAGCCATATTTTCAGTCAAAACCATGTTTGCCATGAACAAGTAACTAATTTCTAATGATTAGGATCAAAAAACTCACTTCTGAGAGCTTTCTGCAGCTTTTACTGTAACATTTGTAAAAATAGCTTTCTCTCGGCGAGAGAAGGCCAAAACTGACAACTACAGTTTTACTTAAACAAGGAGCAATATTTTCAATCAAAACCATGTTTGTCATCAATAAGTAACTGATTTCTAATGATTAGGAGCAAAAAACTCACTTCTGAGAGCTTTCTGCAGCTTTTACTGTAACATTTGTAAAAATAGCTTTCTCTCGGCGAGAGAAGGCCAAAACTGACAACTATAGTTTTTCTTAAACAAGGAGCCATATTTTCAATCAAAACCATGTTTGCCATCAACAAGTAACTGATTTCTAATGATTAGGAGCAAAAAACTCACTTCTGAAAGCTTCCTGCAGCTTTTACTGTAACATTTGTAAAAATAGCTTTCTCTCGGCGAGAGAAGGCCAAAACTGACAACTATAGTTTTTCTTAAACAAGGAGCAATATTTTCAATCAAAACCATGTTTGCCATCAACAAGTAACTGATTTCTAATGATTAGGACCAAAACACTCACTTCTGAGAGCTTCCTGCAGCTTTTACTGTAACATTTGTAAAAATAGCTTTATCTCAGCGAGAGAAGGTCAAAACTGACAACTACAGTTTTTCTTAAACAAGGAGCAATATTTTCAATCAAAACCATGTTTGCCATCAACAAGTAACTGATTTCTAATGATTAGGACCAAAACACTCACTTCTGAGAGCTTCCTGCAGCTTTTACTGTAACATTTGTAAAAATAGCTTTCTCTCAGCGAGAGAAGCCCAAAACTGACAACTATATATTTTTTAACCAAGGAGCCATATTTTCAGTCAAAACCATGTTTGCCATGAACAAGTAACTAATTTCTAATGATTAGGATCAAAAAACTCACTTCTGAGAGCTTTCTGCAGCTTTTACTGTAACATTTGTAAAAATAGCTTTCTCTCGGCGAGAGAAGGCCAAAACTGACAACTACAGTTTTACTTAAACAAGGAGCAATATTTTCAATCAAAACCATGTTTGTCATCAATAAGTAACTGATTTCTAATGATTAGGAGCAAAAAACTCACTTCTGAGAGCTTTCTGCAGCTTTTACTGTAACATTTGTAAAAATAGCTTTCTCTCGGCGAGAGAAGGCCAAAACTGACAACTACAGTTTTACTTAAATAAGGAGCAATATTTTCAATCAAAACCATGTTTGCCATCAATAAGTAACTGATTTCTAATGATTAGGACCCAAAAACTCACTTCTGAAAGCTTCCTGCAGCTTTTACTGTAACATTTGTAAAAATAGCTTTCTCTCGGCGAGAGAAGGCCAAAACTGACAACTATAGTTTTTCTTAAACAAGGAGCCATATTTTCAAACAAAACCATGTTTGCCATCAACAAGTAACTAATTTCTAATGATTAGGAGCAAAAAACTCACTTCTGAGAGCTTCCTGCAGCTTTTACTGTAACATTTGTAAAAATAGCTTTATCTCAGCGAGAGAAGGTCAAAACTGACAACTACAGTTTTTCTTAAACTAGGAGCCATATGTTCAATCAAAACCATGTTTGCCATCAACAAGTAACTGATTTCTAATGATTAGGAGCAAAAAACTCACTTCTGAGAGCTTCCTGCAGCTTTTACTGTAACATTTGTAAAAATAGCTTTCTCTCGGCGAGAGAAGGCCAAAACTGACAACTACAGTTTTTCTTAAACAAGGAGCAATATTTTCAATCAAAACCATGTTTGCCATCAACAAGTAACTGATTTCTAATGATTAGGACCAAAACACTCACTTCTGAGAGCTTCCTGCAGCTTTTACTGTAACATTTGTAAAAATAGCTTTATCTCAGCGAGAGAAGGTCAAAACTGACAACTACAGTTTTTCTTAAACAAGGAGCAATATTTTCAATCAAAACCATGTTTGCCATCAACAAGTAACTGATTTCTAATGATTAGGACCAAAACACTCACTTCTGAGAGCTTCCTGCAGCTTTTACTGTAACATTTGTAAAAATAGCTTTCTCTCGGCGAGAGAAGCCCAAAACTGACAACTATATATTTTTTAACCAAGGAGCCATATTTTCAGTCAAAACCATGTTTGCCATGAACAAGTAACTAATTTCTAATGATTAGGATCAAAAAACTCACTTCTGAGAGCTTTCTGCAGCTTTTACTGTAACATTTGTAAAAATAGCTTTCTCTCGGCGAGAGAAGGCCAAAACTGACAACTACAGTTTTACTTAAACAAGGAGCAATATTTTCAATCAAAACCATGTTTGTCATCAATAAGTAACTGATTTCTAATGATTAGGAGCAAAAAACTCACTTCTGAGAGCTTTCTGCAGCTTTTACTGTAACATTTGTAAAAATAGCTTTCTCTCGGCGAGAGAAGGCCAAAACTGACAACTACAGTTTTACTTAAACAAGGAGCAATATTTTCAATCAAAACCATGTTTGCCATCAATAAGTAACTGATTTCTAATGATTAGGACCCAAAAACTCACTTCTGAGAGCTTCCTGCAGCTTTTACTGTAACATTTGTAAAAATAGCTTTCTCTCGGCGAGAGAAGGCCAAAACTGACAACTATAGTTTTTCTTAAACAAGGAGCCATATTTTCAATCAAAACCATGTTTGCCATCAACAAGTAACTGATTTCTAATGATTAGGAGCAAAAAACTCACTTCTGAGAGCTTCCTGCAGCTTTTACTGTAACATTTGTAAAAATAGCTTTTTCTCGGCGAGAGAAGCCCAAAACTGACAACTATAGTTTTTCTCAAACAAGGAGCCATATTTTAAATCAAAACCATGTTTGCCATCAACAAGTAACTGATTTCTAATGATTAGAACCAAAAAACTCACTTCTGAGAGCTTTCTGCAACTTTTACTGGAACATTTGTAAAAATAGCTTTTCTCGGCGAGAGAAGGCCAAAACTGACAACTACAGTTGTTTCTTAAACAAGGAGCAATATTTTCAATCAAAACCATGTTTGCCATCAACAAGTAACTGATTACTAATGATTAGGAGGCAAAAACTAACTTCTGAGAGCTTCCTGCAGCCTTTACTGTAACATTTGTAAAAATAGCTTTCTCTCAGGCCAAAACTGACAACTAGGTTTTTCTTAAACAAGGAGCAATATTTTCAATCAAAACCATGTTTGCCATCAACAAGTAACTGATTTCTAATGATTAGGACCAAAAAACTCACTTCTGATAGCTTCCTGTAGCTTTTACTGTAACATTTGTAAAAATAGCTTTCTCTCATGCCAAAACTGACAACTACAGTTTTTCTTAAACAAGGAGCAATATTTTCAATCAAAACCATGTTTGCCATCAACAAGTAACTGATTTTTAATGATTAGGACCAAAAAACTAACTTCTGAGAGCTTCCTGCAGCTTTTACTGTAACATTTGTAAAAATAGCTTTTTCTCGGCGAGAGAAGCCCAAAACTGACAACTATAGTTTTTCTCAAACAAGGAGCCATATTTTCAATCAAAACCATGTTTGCCATCAACAAGTAACTGATTTCTAATGATTAGGACCAAAAAACTCACTTCTGAGAGCTTTCTGCAGCTTTTACTGTAACATTAGTAAAAATAGCTATTCTCGGCGAGAGAAGGCCAAAACTGACAACTACAGTTGTTTCTTAAACAAGGAGCAATATTTTCAATCAAAACCATGTTTGCCATCAACAAGTAACTGATTTTTAATGATTAGGACCAAAAAACTCACTTCTGAGAGCTTCCTGCAGCTTTTACTGTAACATTTGTAAAAATAGCTTTCTCTCAGGCCAAAACTGACAACTACAGTTTTTCTTAAACAAAGAGCAATATTTTCAATCAAAACCATGTTTGCCATCAACAAGTAACTGATTTCTAATGATTAGGACCAAAAAACTCACTTCTGAGAGCTTCCTGCAGCTTTTACTGTAACATTTGTACAAATAGCTTTCTCTCAGGCCCAAAACTGACAACTACAGTTTTTCTTAAACAAGGAGCCATATTTTCAATCAAAACCATGTTTGCCATCAACAAGTAACTAATTTCTAATGATTAGGAGCAAAAAACTCACTTCTGAGAGCTTCCTGCAGCTTTTACTGTAACATTTGTAAAAATAGCTTTCTCTCGGCGAGAGAAGCTCAAAACTGACAACTATAGTGTTTCTTAAACACGAGCCATATTTTCAATCAAAACCATGTTTGCCATCAACAAGTAACTAATTTCTAATGATTAGCATCAAAAAACTCACTTCTGAGAGCATTCTGCAGCTTTTACTGTAACATTTGTAAAAATAGCTTTCTCTCGGCGAGAGAAGGCCAAAACTGACAACTACAGTTTTTCTTAAACAAGGAGCAATATTTTCAATCAAAACCATGTTTGCCATCAACAAGTAACTGATTTCTAATGATTAGGACCAAAACACTCACTTCTGAGAGCTTCCTGCAGCTTTTACTGTAACATTTGTAAAAATAGCTTTATCTCAGCGAGAGAAGGTCAAAACTGACAACTACAGTTTTTCTTAAACAAGGAGCAATATTTTCAATCAAAACCATGTTTGCCATCAACAAGTAACTGATTTCTAATGATTAGGACCAAAACACTCACTTCTGAGAGCTTCCTGCAGCTTTTACTGTAACATTTGTAAAAATAGCTTTCTCTCAGCGAGAGAAGCCCAAAACTGACAACTATATATTTTTTAACCAAGGAGCCATATTTTCAGTCAAAACCATGTTTGCCATGAACAAGTAACTAATTTCTAATGATTAGGATCAAAAAACTCACTTCTGAGAGCTTTCTGCAGCTTTTACTGTAACATTTGTAAAAATAGCTTTCTCTCGGCGAGAGAAGGCCAAAACTGACAACTACAGTTTTACTTAAACAAGGAGCAATATTTTCAATCAAAACCATGTTTGTCATCAATAAGTAACTGATTTCTAATGATTAGGAGCAAAAAACTCACTTCTGAGAGCTTTCTGCAGCTTTTACTGTAACATTTGTAAAAATAGCTTTCTCTCGGCGAGAGAAGGCCAAAACTGACAACTACAGTTTTACTTAAATAAGGAGCAATATTTTCAATCAAAACCATGTTTGCCATCAATAAGTAACTGATTTCTAATGATTAGGAGCAAAAAACTCACTTCTGAGAGCTTTCTGCAGCTTTTACTGTAACATTTGTAAAAATAGCTTTCTATCGGCGAGAGAAGGCCAAAACTGACAACTACAGTTTTACTTAAACAAGGAGCAATATTTTCAATCAAAACCATGTTTGCCATCAATAAGTAACTGATTTCTAATGATTAGGACCCAAAAACTCACTTCTGAGAGCTTCCTGCAGCTTTTACTGTAACATTTGTAAAAATAGCTTTCTCTCGGCGAGAGAAGGCCAAAACTGACAACTATAGTTTTTCTTAAACAAGGAGCCATATTTTCAATCAAAACCATGTTTGCCATCAACAAGTAACTGATTTCTAATGATTAGGAGCAAAAAACTCACTTCTGAAAGCTTCCTGCAGCTTTTACTGTAACATTTGTAAAAATAGCTTTCTCTCGGCGAGAGAAGGCCAAAACTGACAACTATAGTTTTTCTTAAACAAGGAGCCATATTTTCAAACAAAACCATGTTTGCCATCAACAAGTAACTAATTTCTAATGATTAGGAGCAAAAAACTCACTTCTGAGAGCTTCCTGCAGCTTTTACTGTAACATTTGTAAAAATAGCTTTATCTCAGCGAGAGAAGGTCAAAACTGACAACTACAGTTTTTCTTAAACTAGGAGCCATATGTTCAATCAAAACCATGTTTGCCATCAACAAGTAACTGATTTCTAATGATTAGGAGCAAAAAACTCACTTCTGAGAGCTTCCTGCAGCTTTTACTGTAACATTTGTAAAAATAGCTTTCTCTCGGCGAGAGAAGGCCAAAACTGACAACTACAGTTTTTCTTAAACAAGGAGCAATATTTTCAATCAAAACCATGTTTGCCATCAACAAGTAACTGATTTCTAATGATTAGGACCAAAACACTCACTTCTGAGAGCTTCCTGCAGCTTTTACTGTAACATTTGTAAAAATAGCTTTATCTCAGCGAGAGAAGGTCAAAACTGACAACTACAGTTTTTCTTAAACAAGGAGCAATATTTTCAATCAAAACCATGTTTGCCATCAACAAGTAACTGATTTCTAATGATTAGGACCAAAACACTCACTTCTGAGAGCTTCCTGCAGCTTTTACTGTAACATTTGTAAAAATAGCTTTCTCTCGGCGAGAGAAGCCCAAAACTGACAACTATATATTTTTTAACCAAGGAGCCATATTTTCAGTCAAAACCATGTTTGCCATGAACAAGTAACTAATTTCTAATGATTAGGATCAAAAAACTCACTTCTGAGAGCTTTCTGCAGCTTTTACTGTAACATTTGTAAAAATAGCTTTCTCTCGGCGAGAGAAGGCCAAAACTGACAACTACAGTTTTACTTAAACAAGGAGCAATATTTTCAATCAAAACCATGTTTGTCATCAATAAGTAACTGATTTCTAATGATTAGGAGCAAAAAACTCACTTCTGAGAGCTTTCTGCAGCTTTTACTGTAACATTTGTAAAAATAGCTTTCTCTCGGCGAGAGAAGGCCAAAACTGACAACTACAGTTTTACTTAAACAAGGAGCAATATTTTCAATCAAAACCATGTTTGCCATCAATAAGTAACTGATTTCTAATGATTAGGACCCAAAAACTCACTTCTGAGAGCTTCCTGCAGCTTTTACTGTAACATTTGTAAAAATAGCTTTCTCTCGGCGAGAGAAGGCCAAAACTGACAACTATAGTTTTTCTTAAACAAGGAGCCATATTTTCAATCAAAACCATGTTTGCCATCAACAAGTAACTGATTTCTAATGATTAGGAGCAAAAAACTCACTTCTGAGAGCTTTCTGCAGCTTTTACTGTAACATTTGTAAAAATAGCTTTCTATCGGCGAGAGAAGGCCAAAACTGACAACTACAGTTTTACTTAAACAAGGAGCAATATTTTCAATCAAAACCATGTTTGCCATCAATAAGTAACTGATTTCTAATGATTAGGACCCAAAAACTCACTTCTGAAAGCTTCCTGCAGCTTTTACTGTAACATTTGTAAAAATAGCTTTCTCTCGGCGAGAGAAGGCCAAAACTGACAACTATAGTTTTTCTTAAACAAGGAGCCATATTTTCAAACAAAACCATGTTTGCCATCAACAAGTAACTAATTTCTAATGATTAGGAGCAAAAAACTCACTTCTGAGAGCTTCCTGCAGCTTTTACTGTAACATTTGTAAAAATAGCTTTATCTCAGCGAGAGAAGGTCAAAACTGACAACTACAGTTTTTCTTAAACTAGGAGCCATATGTTCAATCAAAACCATGTTTGCCATCAACAAGTAACTGATTTCTAATGATTAGGAGCAAAAAACTCACTTCTGAGAGCTTCCTGCAGCTTTTACTGTAACATTTGTAAAAATAGCTTTCTCTCGGCGAGAGAAGGCCAAAACTGACAACTACAGTTTTTCTTAAACAAGGAGCAATATTTTCAATCAAAACCATGTTTGCCATCAACAAGTAACTGATTTCTAATGATTAGGACCAAAACACTCACTTCTGAGAGCTTCCTGCAGCTTTTACTGTAACATTTGTAAAAATAGCTTTATCTCAGCGAGAGAAGGTCAAAACTGACAACTACAGTTTTTCTTAAACAAGGAGCAATATTTTCAATCAAAACCATGTTTGCCATCAACAAGTAACTGATTTCTAATGATTAGGACCAAAACACTCACTTCTGAGAGCTTCCTGCAGCTTTTACTGTAACATTTGTAAAAATAGCTTTCTCTCGGCGAGAGAAGCCCAAAACTGACAACTATATATTTTTTAACCAAGGAGCCATATTTTCAGTCAAAACCATGTTTGCCATGAACAAGTAACTAATTTCTAATGATTAGGATCAAAAAACTCACTTCTGAGAGCTTTCTGCAGCTTTTACTGTAACATTTGTAAAAATAGCTTTCTCTCGGCGAGAGAAGGCCAAAACTGACAACTACAGTTTTACTTAAACAAGGAGCAATATTTTCAATCAAAACCATGTTTGTCATCAATAAGTAACTGATTTCTAATGATTAGGAGCAAAAAACTCACTTCTGAGAGCTTTCTGCAGCTTTTACTGTAACATTTGTAAAAATAGCTTTCTCTCGGCGAGAGAAGGCCAAAACTGACAACTACAGTTTTACTTAAACAAGGAGCAATATTTTCAATCAAAACCATGTTTGCCATCAATAAGTAACTGATTTCTAATGATTAGGACCCAAAAACTCACTTCTGAGAGCTTCCTGCAGCTTTTACTGTAACATTTGTAAAAATAGCTTTCTCTCGGCGAGAGAAGGCCAAAACTGACAACTATAGTTTTTCTTAAACAAGGAGCCATATTTTCAATCAAAACCATGTTTGCCATCAACAAGTAACTGATTTCTAATGATTAGGAGCAAAAAACTCACTTCTGAAAGCTTCCTGCAGCTTTTACTGTAACATTTGTAAAAATAGCTTTCTCTCGGCGAGAGAAGGCCAAAACTGACAACTATAGTTTTTCTTAAACAAGGAGCCATATTTTCAAACAAAACCATGTTTGCCATCAACAAGTAACTAATTTCTAATGATTAGGGGCAAAAAACTCACTTCTGAGAGCTTCCTGCAGCTTTTACTGTAACATTTGTAAAAATAGCTTTCTCTCGGCGAGAGAAGGCCAAAACTGACAACTACAGTTTTTCTTAAACAAGGAGCAATATTTTCAATCAAAACCATGTTTGCCATCAACAAGTAACTGATTTCTAATGATTAGGACCAAAACACTCACTTCTGAGAGCTTCCTGCAGCTTTTACTGTAACATTTGTAAAAATAGCTTTATCTCAGCGAGAGAAGGTCAAAACTGACAACTACAGTTTTTCTTAAACAAGGAGCAATATTTTCAATCAAAACCATGTTTGCCATCAACAAGTAACTGATTTCTAATGATTAGGACCAAAACACTCACTTCTGAGAGCTTCCTGCAGCTTTTACTGTAACATTTGTAAAAATAGCTTTCTCTCGGCGAGAGAAGCCCAAAACTGACAACTATATATTTTTTAACCAAGGAGCCATATTTTCAGTCAAAACCATGTTTGCCATGAACAAGTAACTAATTTCTAATGATTAGGATCAAAAAACTCACTTCTGAGAGCTTTCTGCAGCTTTTACTGTAACATTTGTAAAAATAGCTTTCTCTCGGCGAGAGAAGGCCAAAACTGACAACTACAGTTTTACTTAAACAAGGAGCAATATTTTCAATCAAAACCATGTTTGTCATCAATAAGTAACTGATTTCTAATGATTAGGAGCAAAAAACTCACTTCTGAGAGCTTTCTGCAGCTTTTACTGTAACATTTGTAAAAATAGCTTTCTCTCGGCGAGAGAAGGCCAAAACTGACAACTATAGTTTTTCTTAAACAAGGAGCCATATTTTCAATCAAAACCATGTTTGCCATCAACAAGTAACTGATTTCTAATGATTAGGAGCAAAAAACTCACTTCTGAAAGCTTCCTGCAGCTTTTACTGTAACATTTGTAAAAATAGCTTTCTCTCGGCGAGAGAAGGCCAAAACTGACAACTATAGTTTTTCTTAAACAAGGAGCAATATTTTCAATCAAAACCATGTTTGCCATCAACAAGTAACTGATTTCTAATGATTAGGACCAAAACACTCACTTCTGAGAGCTTCCTGCAGCTTTTACTGTAACATTTGTAAAAATAGCTTTATCTCAGCGAGAGAAGGTCAAAACTGACAACTACAGTTTTTCTTAAACAAGGAGCAATATTTTCAATCAAAACCATGTTTGCCATCAACAAGTAACTGATTTCTAATGATTAGGACCAAAACACTCACTTCTGAGAGCTTCCTGCAGCTTTTACTGTAACATTTGTAAAAATAGCTTTCTCTCAGCGAGAGAAGCCCAAAACTGACAACTATATATTTTTTAACCAAGGAGCAATATTTTCAATCAAAACCATGTTTGTCATCAATAAGTAACTGATTTCTAATGATTAGGAGCAAAAAACTCACTTCTGAGAGCTTTCTGCAGCTTTTACTGTAACATTTGTAAAAATAGCTTTCTCTCGGCGAGAGAAGGCCAAAACTGACAACTACAGTTTTACTTAAATAAGGAGCAATATTTTCAATCAAAACCATGTTTGCCATCAATAAGTAACTGATTTCTAATGATTAGGACCCAAAAACTCACTTCTGAAAGCTTCCTGCAGCTTTTACTGTAACATTTGTAAAAATAGCTTTCTCTCGGCGAGAGAAGGCCAAAACTGACAACTATAGTTTTTCTTAAACAAGGAGCCATATTTTCAAACAAAACCATGTTTGCCATCAACAAGTAACTAATTTCTAATGATTAGGAGCAAAAAACTCACTTCTGAGAGCTTCCTGCAGCTTTTACTGTAACATTTGTAAAAATAGCTTTATCTCAGCGAGAGAAGGTCAAAACTGACAACTACAGTTTTTCTTAAACTAGGAGCCATATGTTCAATCAAAACCATGTTTGCCATCAACAAGTAACTGATTTCTAATGATTAGGAGCAAAAAACTCACTTCTGAGAGCTTCCTGCAGCTTTTACTGTAACATTTGTAAAAATAGCTTTCTCTCGGCGAGAGAAGGCCAAAACTGACAACTACAGTTTTTCTTAAACAAGGAGCAATATTTTCAATCAAAACCATGTTTGCCATCAACAAGTAACTGATTTCTAATGATTAGGACCAAAACACTCACTTCTGAGAGCTTCCTGCAGCTTTTACTGTAACATTTGTAAAAATAGCTTTATCTCAGCGAGAGAAGGTCAAAACTGACAACTACAGTTTTTCTTAAACAAGGAGCAATATTTTCAATCAAAACCATGTTTGCCATCAACAAGTAACTGATTTCTAATGATTAGGACCAAAACACTCACTTCTGAGAGCTTCCTGCAGCTTTTACTGTAACATTTGTAAAAATAGCTTTCTCTCGGCGAGAGAAGCCCAAAACTGACAACTATATATTTTTTAACCAAGGAGCCATATTTTCAGTCAAAACCATGTTTGCCATGAACAAGTAACTAATTTCTAATGATTAGGATCAAAAAACTCACTTCTGAGAGCTTTCTGCAGCTTTTACTGTAACATTTGTAAAAATAGCTTTCTCTCGGCGAGAGAAGGCCAAAACTGACAACTACAGTTTTACTTAAACAAGGAGCAATATTTTCAATCAAAACCATGTTTGTCATCAATAAGTAACTGATTTCTAATGATTAGGAGCAAAAAACTCACTTCTGAGAGCTTTCTGCAGCTTTTACTGTAACATTTGTAAAAATAGCTTTCTCTCGGCGAGAGAAGGCCAAAACTGACAACTACAGTTTTACTTAAACAAGGAGCAATATTTTCAATCAAAACCATGTTTGCCATCAATAAGTAACTGATTTCTAATGATTAGGACCCAAAAACTCACTTCTGAGAGCTTCCTGCAGCTTTTACTGTAACATTTGTAAAAATAGCTTTCTCTCGGCGAGAGAAGGCCAAAACTGACAACTATAGTTTTTCTTAAACAAGGAGCCATATTTTCAATCAAAACCATGTTTGCCATCAACAAGTAACTGATTTCTAATGATTAGGAGCAAAAAACTCACTTCTGAAAGCTTCCTGCAGCTTTTACTGTAACATTTGTAAAAATAGCTTTCTCTCGGCGAGAGAAGGCCAAAACTGACAACTATAGTTTTTCTTAAACAAGGAGCCATATTTTCAAACAAAACCATGTTTGCCATCAACAAGTAACTAATTTCTAATGATTAGGGGCAAAAAACTCACTTCTGAGAGCTTCCTGCAGCTTTTACTGTAACATTTGTAAAAATAGCTTTCTCTCGGCGAGAGAAGGCCAAAACTGACAACTACAGTTTTTCTTAAACAAGGAGCAATATTTTCAATCAAAACCATGTTTGCCATCAACAAGTAACTGATTTCTAATGATTAGGACCAAAACACTCACTTCTGAGAGCTTCCTGCAGCTTTTACTGTAACATTTGTAAAAATAGCTTTATCTCAGCGAGAGAAGGTCAAAACTGACAACTACAGTTTTTCTTAAACAAGGAGCAATATTTTCAATCAAAACCATGTTTGCCATCAACAAGTAACTGATTTCTAATGATTAGGACCAAAACACTCACTTCTGAGAGCTTCCTGCAGCTTTTACTGTAACATTTGTAAAAATAGCTTTCTCTCGGCGAGAGAAGCCCAAAACTGACAACTATATATTTTTTAACCAAGGAGCCATATTTTCAGTCAAAACCATGTTTGCCATGAACAAGTAACTAATTTCTAATGATTAGGATCAAAAAACTCACTTCTGAGAGCTTTCTGCAGCTTTTACTGTAACATTTGTAAAAATAGCTTTCTCTCGGCGAGAGAAGGCCAAAACTGACAACTACAGTTTTACTTAAACAAGGAGCAATATTTTCAATCAAAACCATGTTTGTCATCAATAAGTAACTGATTTCTAATGATTAGGAGCAAAAAACTCACTTCTGAGAGCTTTCTGCAGCTTTTACTGTAACATTTGTAAAAATAGCTTTCTCTCGGCGAGAGAAGGCCAAAACTGACAACTATAGTTTTTCTTAAACAAGGAGCCATATTTTCAATCAAAACCATGTTTGCCATCAACAAGTAACTGATTTCTAATGATTAGGAGCAAAAAACTCACTTCTGAAAGCTTCCTGCAGCTTTTACTGTAACATTTGTAAAAATAGCTTTCTCTCGGCGAGAGAAGGCCAAAACTGACAACTATAGTTTTTCTTAAACAAGGAGCAATATTTTCAATCAAAACCATGTTTGCCATCAACAAGTAACTGATTTCTAATGATTAGGACCAAAACACTCACTTCTGAGAGCTTCCTGCAGCTTTTACTGTAACATTTGTAAAAATAGCTTTATCTCAGCGAGAGAAGGTCAAAACTGACAACTACAGTTTTTCTTAAACAAGGAGCAATATTTTCAATCAAAACCATGTTTGCCATCAACAAGTAACTGATTTCTAATGATTAGGACCAAAACACTCACTTCTGAGAGCTTCCTGCAGCTTTTACTGTAACATTTGTAAAAATAGCTTTCTCTCAGCGAGAGAAGCCCAAAACTGACAACTATATATTTTTTAACCAAGGAGCCATATTTTCAGTCAAAACCATGTTTGCCATGAACAAGTAACTAATTTCTAATGATTAGGATCAAAAAACTCACTTCTGAGAGCTTTCTGCAGCTTTTACTGTAACATTTGTAAAAATAGCTTTCTCTCGGCGAGAGAAGGCCAAAACTGACAACTACAGTTTTACTTAAACAAGGAGCAATATTTTCAATCAAAACCATGTTTGTCATCAATAAGTAACTGATTTCTAATGATTAGGAGCAAAAAACTCACTTCTGAGAGCTTTCTGCAGCTTTTACTGTAACATTTGTAAAAATAGCTTTCTCTCGGCGAGAGAAGGCCAAAACTGACAACTACAGTTTTACTTAAATAAGGAGCAATATTTTCAATCAAAACCATGTTTGCCATCAATAAGTAACTGATTTCTAATGATTAGGACCCAAAAACTCACTTCTGAAAGCTTCCTGCAGCTTTTACTGTAACATTTGTAAAAATAGCTTTCTCTCGGCGAGAGAAGGCCAAAACTGACAACTATAGTTTTTCTTAAACAAGGAGCCATATTTTCAAACAAAACCATGTTTGCCATCAACAAGTAACTAATTTCTAATGATTAGGAGCAAAAAACTCACTTCTGAGAGCTTCCTGCAGCTTTTACTGTAACATTTGTAAAAATAGCTTTATCTCAGCGAGAGAAGGTCAAAACTGACAACTACAGTTTTTCTTAAACTAGGAGCCATATGTTCAATCAAAACCATGTTTGCCATCAACAAGTAACTGATTTCTAATGATTAGGAGCAAAAAACTCACTTCTGAGAGCTTCCTGCAGCTTTTACTGTAACATTTGTAAAAATAGCTTTCTCTCGGCGAGAGAAGGCCAAAACTGACAACTACAGTTTTTCTTAAACAAGGAGCAATATTTTCAATCAAAACCATGTTTGCCATCAACAAGTAACTGATTTCTAATGATTAGGACCAAAACACTCACTTCTGAGAGCTTCCTGCAGCTTTTACTGTAACATTTGTAAAAATAGCTTTATCTCAGCGAGAGAAGGTCAAAACTGACAACTACAGTTTTTCTTAAACAAGGAGCAATATTTTCAATCAAAACCATGTTTGCCATCAACAAGTAACTGATTTCTAATGATTAGGACCAAAACACTCACTTCTGAGAGCTTCCTGCAGCTTTTACTGTAACATTTGTAAAAATAGCTTTCTCTCGGCGAGAGAAGCCCAAAACTGACAACTATATATTTTTTAACCAAGGAGCCATATTTTCAGTCAAAACCATGTTTGCCATGAACAAGTAACTAATTTCTAATGATTAGGATCAAAAAACTCACTTCTGAGAGCTTTCTGCAGCTTTTACTGTAACATTTGTAAAAATAGCTTTCTCTCGGCGAGAGAAGGCCAAAACTGACAACTACAGTTTTACTTAAACAAGGAGCAATATTTTCAATCAAAACCATGTTTGTCATCAATAAGTAACTGATTTCTAATGATTAGGAGCAAAAAACTCACTTCTGAGAGCTTTCTGCAGCTTTTACTGTAACATTTGTAAAAATAGCTTTCTCTCGGCGAGAGAAGGCCAAAACTGACAACTACAGTTTTACTTAAACAAGGAGCAATATTTTCAATCAAAACCATGTTTGCCATCAATAAGTAACTGATTTCTAATGATTAGGACCCAAAAACTCACTTCTGAGAGCTTCCTGCAGCTTTTACTGTAACATTTGTAAAAATAGCTTTCTCTCGGCGAGAGAAGGCCAAAACTGACAACTATAGTTTTTCTTAAACAAGGAGCCATATTTTCAATCAAAACCATGTTTGCCATCAACAAGTAACTGATTTCTAATGATTAGGAGCAAAAAACTCACTTCTGAAAGCTTCCTGCAGCTTTTACTGTAACATTTGTAAAAATAGCTTTCTCTCGGCGAGAGAAGGCCAAAACTGACAACTATAGTTTTTCTTAAACAAGGAGCCATATTTTCAAACAAAACCATGTTTGCCATCAACAAGTAACTAATTTCTAATGATTAGGGGCAAAAAACTCACTTCTGAGAGCTTCCTGCAGCTTTTACTGTAACATTTGTAAAAATAGCTTTCTCTCGGCGAGAGAAGGCCAAAACTGACAACTACAGTTTTTCTTAAACAAGGAGCAATATTTTCAATCAAAACCATGTTTGCCATCAACAAGTAACTGATTTCTAATGATTAGGACCAAAACACTCACTTCTGAGAGCTTCCTGCAGCTTTTACTGTAACATTTGTAAAAATAGCTTTATCTCAGCGAGAGAAGGTCAAAACTGACAACTACAGTTTTTCTTAAACAAGGAGCAATATTTTCAATCAAAACCATGTTTGCCATCAACAAGTAACTGATTTCTAATGATTAGGACCAAAACACTCACTTCTGAGAGCTTCCTGCAGCTTTTACTGTAACATTTGTAAAAATAGCTTTCTCTCGGCGAGAGAAGCCCAAAACTGACAACTATATATTTTTTAACCAAGGAGCCATATTTTCAGTCAAAACCATGTTTGCCATGAACAAGTAACTAATTTCTAATGATTAGGATCAAAAAACTCACTTCTGAGAGCTTTCTGCAGCTTTTACTGTAACATTTGTAAAAATAGCTTTCTCTCGGCGAGAGAAGGCCAAAACTGACAACTACAGTTTTACTTAAACAAGGAGCAATATTTTCAATCAAAACCATGTTTGTCATCAATAAGTAACTGATTTCTAATGATTAGGAGCAAAAAACTCACTTCTGAGAGCTTTCTGCAGCTTTTACTGTAACATTTGTAAAAATAGCTTTCTCTCGGCGAGAGAAGGCCAAAACTGACAACTACAGTTTTACTTAAATAAGGAGCAATATTTTCAATCAAAACCATGTTTGCCATCAATAAGTAACTGATTTCTAATGATTAGGAGCAAAAAACTCACTTCTGAGAGCTTTCTGCAGCTTTTACTGTAACATTTGTAAAAATAGCTTTCTATCGGCGAGAGAAGGCCAAAACTGACAACTACAGTTTTACTTAAACAAGGAGCAATATTTTCAATCAAAACCATGTTTGCCATCAATAAGTAACTGATTTCTAATGATTAGGACCCAAAAACTCACTTCTGAGAGCTTCCTGCAGCTTTTACTGTAACATTTGTAAAAATAGCTTTCTCTCGGCGAGAGAAGGCCAAAACTGACAACTATAGTTTTTCTTAAACAAGGAGCCATATTTTCAATCAAAACCATGTTTGCCATCAACAAGTAACTGATTTCTAATGATTAGGAGCAAAAAACTCACTTCTGAAAGCTTCCTGCAGCTTTTACTGTAACATTTGTAAAAATAGCTTTCTCTCGGCGAGAGAAGGCCAAAACTGACAACTATAGTTTTTCTTAAACAAGGAGCCATATTTTCAAACAAAACCATGTTTGCCATCAACAAGTAACTAATTTCTAATGATTAGGAGCAAAAAACTCACTTCTGAGAGCTTCCTGCAGCTTTTACTGTAACATTTGTAAAAATAGCTTTATCTCAGCGAGAGAAGGTCAAAACTGACAACTACAGTTTTTCTTAAACTAGGAGCCATATGTTCAATCAAAACCATGTTTGCCATCAACAAGTAACTGAATTCTAATGATTAGGAGCAAAAAACTCACTTCTGAGAGCTTCCTGCAGCTTTTACTGTAACATTTGTAAAAATAGCTTTCTCTCGGCGAGAGAAGGCCAAAACTGACAACTACAGTTTTACTTAAACAAGGAGCAATATTTTCAATCAAAACCATGTTTGCCATCAACAAGTAACTGATTTCTAATGATTAGGAGCAAAAAACTCACTTCTGAGAGCTTCCTGCAGCTTTTACTGTAACATTTGTAAAAATAGCTTTCTCTCGGCGAGAGAAGGCCAAAACTGACAACTACAGTTTTTCTTAAACAAGGAGCCATATTTTCAATCAAAACCATGTTTGCCAACAATAAGTAACTGATTTCTAATGATTAGGAGCAAAAAACTCACTTCTGAGAGCTTTCTGCAGCTTTTACAATTTTACTTATTTGTAAAAATAGCTTTCTCTCAGGCCAAAACTGACAACTAGGTTTTGCTTAAACAAGGAGCAATATTTTCAATCAAAACCATGTTTGCCATCAACAAGTAACTGATTTCTAATGATTAGGACCAAAAAACTCACTTCTGAGAGCTTCCTGCAGCTTTTACTGTAACATTTGTAAAAATAGCTTTCTCTCATGCCAAAACTGACAACTACAGTTTTTCTTAAACAAGGAGCAATATTTTCAATCAAAACCATGTTTGCCATCAACAAGTAACTGATTTCTAATGATTAGAACCAAAAAACTCACTTCTGAGAGCTTTCTGCAGCTTTTACTGTAACATTTGTAAAAATAGCTTTTCTCGGCGAGAGAAGGCCAAAACTGACAACTACAGTTGTTTCTTAAACAAGGAGCAATATTTTCAATCAAAACCATGTTTGCCATCAACAAGTAACTGATTTCTAATGATTAGGAGGCAAAAACTAACTTCTGAGAGCTTCCTGCAGCTTTTACTGTAACATTTGTAAAAAATAGCTTTCTCTCAGGCCAAAACTGACAACTAGGTTTTTCTTAAACAAGGAGCAATATTTTCAATCAAAACCATGTTTGCCATCAACAAGTAACTGATTTCTAATGATTAGGACCAAAAAACTCACTTCTGAGAGCTTCCTGCAGCTTTTACTGTAACATTTGTAAAAATAGCTTTTTCTCGGCGAGAGAAGCCCAAAACTGACAACTATAGTTTTTCTCAAACAAGGAGCCATATTTTAAATCAAAACCATGTTTGCCATCAACAAGTAACTGATTTCTAATGATTAGAACCAAAAAACTCACTTCTGAGAGCTTTCTGCAACTTTTACTGGAACATTTGTAAAAATAGCTTTTCTCGGCGAGAGAAGGCCAAAACTGACAACTACAGTTGTTTCTTAAACAAGGAGCAATATTTTCAATCAAAACCATGTTTGCCATCAACAAGTAACTGATTTCTAATGATTAGGAGGCAAAAACTAACTTCTGAGAGCTTCCTGCAGCTTTTACTGTAACATTTGTAAAAATAGCTTTCTCTCAGGCCAAAACTGACAACTAGGTTTTTCTTAAACAAGAAGCAATATTTTCAATCAAAACCATGTTTGCCATCAACAAGTAACTGATTTCTAATGATTAGGACCAAAAAACTCACTTCTGATAGCTTCCTGTAGCTTTTACTGTAACATTTGTAAAAATAGCTTTCTCTCATGCCAAAACTGACAACTAGGCTTTGCTTAAACAAGGAGCAATATTTTCAATCAAAACCATGTTTGCCATCAACAAGTAACTGATTTCTAATGATTAGGACCAAAAAACTCACTTCTGAGAGCTTCCTGCAGCTTTTACTGTAACATTTGTAAAAATAGCTTTCTCTCATGCCAAAACTGACAACTACAGTTTTTCTTAAACAAGGAGCAATGTTTTCAATCAAAACTATGTTTGCCATCAACAAGTAACTGATTTCTAATGATTAGGACCAAAAAACTCACTTCTGAGAGCTTCCTGCAGCTTTTACTGTAACATTTGTAAAAATAGCTTTCTCTCAGGCCAAAACTGACAACTAGGTTTTTCTTAAACAAGGAGCAATATTTTCAATCAAAACCATGTTTGCCATCAACAAGTAACTGATTTCTAATGATTAGGACCAAAAAACTCACTTCTGAGAGCTTCCTGCAGCTTTTACTGTAACATTTGTAAAAATAGCTTTCTCTCAGGCCAAAACTGACAACTACAGTTTTTCTTAAACAAGGAGCAATATTTTCAATCAAAACCATGTTTGCCATCAACAAGTAACTAATTTCTAATGATTAGGAGCAAAAAACTCACTTCTGAGAGCTTCCTGCAGCTTTTACTGTAACATTTGTAAAAATAGCTTTATCTCAGCGAGAGAAGGTCAAAACTGACAACTACAGTTTTTCTTAAACAAGGAGCCATATTTTCAATCAAAACCATGTTTGCCATCAACAAGTAACTGATTTCTAATGATTAGGAGCAAAAAACTCACTTCTGAGAGCTTCCTGCAGCTTTTACTGTAACATTTGTAAAAATAGCTTTATCTCAGCGAGAGAAGGTCAAAACTGACAACTACAGTTTTTCTTAAACAAGGAGCCATATTTTCAATCAAAACCATGTTTGCCATCAACAAGTAACTGATTTCTAATGATTAGGAGCAAAAAACTCACTTCTGAGAGCTTCCTGCAGCTTTTACTGTAACATTTGTAAAAATAGCTTTCTCTCGGCGAGAGAAGGCCAAAACTGACAACTACAGTTTTACTTAAACAAGGAGCAATATTTTCAATCAAAACCATCTTTGCCATCAACAAGTAACTGATTTCTAATGATTAGGAGCAAAAAACTCACTTCTGAGAGCTTCCTGCAGCTTTTACTGTAACATTTGTAAAAATAGCTTTCTCTCGGCGAGAGAAGGCCAAAACTGACAACTATAGTTTTTCTTAAACAAGGAGCCATATTTTCAAACAAAACCATGTTTGCCATCAACAAGTAACTAATTTCTAATGATTAGGAGCAAAAAACTCACTTCTGAGAGCTTCCTGCAGCTTTTACTGTAACATTTGTAAAAATAGCTTTCTCTCGGCGAGAGAAGGCCAAAACTGACAACTATAGTTTTTCTTAAACATGAGCCATATTTTCAAACAAAACCATGTTTGCCATCAACAAGTAACTAATTTCTAATGATTAGGAGCAAAAAACTCACTTCTGAGAGCTTCCTGCAGCTTTTACTGTAACATTTGTAAAAATAGCTTTCTCTCGGCGAGAGAAGGCCAAAACTGACAACTACAGTTTTACTTAAACAAGGAGCAATATTTTCAATCAAAACCATGTTTGCCATCAATAAGTAACTGATTTCTAATGATTAGGAGCAAAAAACTCACTTCTGAGAGCTTCCTGCAGCTTTTACTGTAACATTTGTAAAAATAGCATTCCCCTGGCGACATAAGGCCAAAACTGACAACTACAGTTTTACTTAAATAAGGAGCAATATTTTCAATCATAACCATGTTTGCCATCAACAAGTAACTGATTTCTAATGATTAGGAGCAAAAAACTCACTTCTGAGAGCTTCCTGCAGTAACTGTAACATTTGTAAAAATAGCTTTCTCTCGGCGACATAAGGCCAAAACTGACAACTACAGTTTTTCTTAAACAAGGAGCCATATTTTCAAACAAAACCATGTTTGCCATCAACAAGTAACTGATTTCTAATGATTAGGAGCAAAAAACTCACTTCTGAGAGCTTCCTGCAGCTTTTACTGTAACATTTGTAAAAATAGCTTTCTCTCGGCGAGAGAAGGCCAAAACTGACAACTACAGTTTTTCTTAAACAAGGAGCCATATTTTCAATCAAAACCATGTTTGCCAACAATAAGTAACTGATTTCTAATGATTAGGAGCAAAAAACTCACTTCTGAGAGCTTTCTGCAGCTTTTACTGTAACATTTGTAAAAATAGCTTTCTTTCGGCGAGAGAAGGCCAAAGTGACAACTATAGTTTTTCTAAAACAAGGAGCCATATTTTCAATCAAAACCATGTTTGCCATCAACAAGTAACTGATTTCTAATGATTAGGACCAAAAAAACTCGCTTCTGGCAAACATGGTTTTGATTGAAAATATGGCTCCTTGTTGAAGTAAAACTGTATTTGTCAGTTTTGGGCTTCTCTCGCCGAGAGAAAGCTGTTTTTACAAATGTTACAGTAAAAGCTGCAGGAAGCTCTCAGAAGTGAGTTTTTTGGTCCTAATCATTAGAAATTAGTTACTTGTTGATGGCAAACATGGTTTTGATTGAAAATATTGCTCCTTGTTTAAGTAAAACTGTAGTTGTCAGTTTTGGCCTTCTCTCGCCGAGAGAAAGCTATTTTTACAAATGTTACAGTAAAAGCTGCAGAAAGCTCTCAGAAGTGAGTGTTTTGGTCCTAATCATTAGAAATCAGTTACTTGTTGATGGCAAACATGGTTTTGATTGAAAATATTGCTCCTTGTTTAAGAAAAACTGTAGTTGTCAGTTTTGGCCTGAGAGAAAGCTATTTTTACAAATGTTACAGTAAAAGCTGCAGGAAGCTCTCAGAAGTGAGTGTTTTGGTCCTAATCATTAGAAATCAGTTACTTGTTGATGGCAAACATGGTTTTGATTGAAAATATGGCTCCTTGTTTAAGAAGCACTATAGTTGTCAGTTTTGGGCTTCTCTCGCCGAGAGAAAGCTGTTTTTACAAATGTTACAGTAAAAGCTGCAGGAAGCTCTCAGAAGTGAGTTTTTTGCTCCTAATCATTAGAAATTAGTTACTTGTTGATGGCAAACATGGTTTTGATTGAAAATATGGCTCCTTGTTTAAGAAAAACTGTAGTTGTCAGTTTTGGGCTTCTCTCGCCGAGAGAAAGCTATTTTTACAAATGTTACAGTAAAAGCTGCAGGAAGCTCTCAGAAGTGAGTTTTTTGCTCCTAATCATTAGAAATTAGTTACTTGTTGATGGCAAACATGGTTTTGATTGAAAATATGGCTCCTTGTTTAAGAAAAACTGTAGTTGTCAGTTTTGGCCTTCTCTCGCCGAGAGAAAGCTATTTTTACAAATGTTACAGTAAAAGCTGCAGGAAGCTCTCAGAAGTGAGTTTTTTGCTCCTAATCATTAGAAATCAGTTACTTATTGATGGCAAACATGGTTTTGATTGAAAATATTGCTCCTTGTTTAAGTAAAACTGTAGTTGTCAGTTTTGACCTTCTCTCGCCGAGAGAAAGCTATTTTTACAAATGTTACAGTAAAAGCTGCAGGAAGCTCTCAGAAGTGAGTTTTTTGCTCCTAATCATTAGAAATTAGTTACTTGTTGATGGCAAACATGGTTTTGATTGAAAATATTGCTCCTTGTTTAAGTAAAACTGTAGTTGTCAGTTTTGGCCTTCTCTCGCCGAGAGAAAGCTATTTTTACAAATGTTACAGTAAAAGCTGCAGGAAGCTCTCAGAAGTGAGTTTTTTGCTCCTAATCATTAGAAATCAGTTACTTATTGATGGCAAACATGGTTTTGATTGGAAATATTGCTCCTTGTTTAAGTAAAAGTGTAGTTGTCAGTTTTGGCCTTCTCCCGCCGAGAGAAAGCTATTTTTACAAATGTTACAGTAAAAGCTGCAGAAAGCTCTCAGAAGTGAGTTTTTTGATCCTAATCATTAGAAATTAGTTACTTGTTGATGGCAAACATGGTTTTGATTGAAAATATGGCTCCTTGTTTAAGAAGCACTATAGTTGTCAGTTTTGGGCTTCTCTCGCCGAGAGAAAGCTGTTTTTACAAATGTTACAGTAAAAGCTGCAGGAAGCTCTCAGACGTGAGTTTTTTGGTCCTAATCATTAGAAATTAGTTACTTGTTGATGACAAACATGGTTTTGATTGAAAATATTGCTCCTTGTTTAAGTAAAACTGTAGTTGTCAGTTTTGGCCTTCTCTCGCCGAGAGAAAGCTATTTTTACAAATGTTACAGTAAAAGCTGCAGAAAGCTCTCAGAAGTGAGTTTTTTGATCCTAATCATTAGACATTAGTTACTTGTTGATGGCAAACATGGTTTTGATTCAAAATATGGCTCCTTGTTTAAGAAAAACTGTAGTTGTCAGTTTTGGCCTTCTCTCGCCGAGAGAAAGCTATTTATACAAATGTTACAGTAAAAGCTGCAGGAAGCTCTCAGAAGTGAGTTTTTTGCTCCTAATCATTAGACATTAGTTACTTGTTGATGGCAAACATGGTTTTGATTCAAAATATGGCTCCTTGTTTAAGAAAAACTGTAGTTGTCAGTTTTGGCCTTCTCTCGCCGAGAGAAAGCTATTTATACAAATGTTACAGTAAAAGCTGCAGAAAGCTCTCAGAAGTGAGTTTTTTGCTCCTAATCATTAGAAATCAGTTACTTATTGATGGCAAACATGGTTTTGATTGAAAATATTGCTCCTTGTTTAAGTAAAACTGTAGTTGTCAGTTTTGGCCTTCTCTCGCCGAGAGAAAGCTATTTTTACAAATGTTACAGTAAAAGCTGCAGGAAGCTCTCAGAAGTGAGTTTTTTGATCCTAATCATTAGAAATTAGTTACTTGTTCATGGCAAACATGGTTTTGATTGAAAATATGGCTCCTTGTTTAAGAAACACTATAGTTGTCAGTTTTGGGCTTCTCTCGCTGAGAGAAAGCTATTTTTACAAATGTTACAGTAAAAGCTGCAGGAAGCTCTCAGAAGTGAGTTTTTTGCTCCTAATCATTAGAAATCAGTTACTTATTGATGGCAAACATGGTTTTGATTGAAAATATTGCTCCTTGTTTAAGTAAAACTGTAGTTGTCAGTTTTGACCTTCTCTCGCCGAGAGAAAGCTATTTTTACAAATGTTACAGTAAAAGCTGCAGGAAGCTCTCAGAAGTGAGTTTTTTGCTCCTAATCATTAGAAATTAGTTACTTGTTGATGGCAAACATGGTTTTGATTCAAAATATGGCTCCTTGTTTAAGAAAAACTGTAGTTGTCAGTTTTGGCCTTCTCTCGCCGAGAGAAAGCTATTTATACAAATGTTACAGTAAAAGCTGCAGAAAGCTCTCAGAAGTGAGTTTTTTGCTCCTAATCATTAGAAATCAGTTACTTATTGATGGCAAACATGGTTTTGATTGAAAATATTGCTCCTTGTTTAAGTAAAACTGTAGTTGTCAGTTTTGGCCTTCTCTCGCCGAGAGAAAGCTATTTTTACAAATGTTACAGTAAAAGCTGCAGGAAGCTCTCACAAGTGAGTTTTTTGGTCCTAATCATTAGAAATCATTTACTTGTTGATGGCAAACATGGTTTTGATTGAAAATATTTCTCCTTGTTTAAGAAAAACTGTAGTTGTCAGTTTTGGCCTGAGAGAAAGCTATTTTTACAAATGTTACAGTAAAAGCTGCAGGAAGCTCTCAGAAGTGAGTTTTTTGCTCCTAATCATTAGAAATTAGTTACTTGTTGATGGCAAACATGGTTTTGATTGAAAATATGGCTCCTTGTTTAAGAAAAACTGTAGTTGTCAGTTTTGGCCTTCTCTCGCCGAGAGAAAGCTATTTTTACAAATGTTACAGTAAAAGCTGCAGAAAGCTCTCAGAAGTGAGTTTTTTGCTCCTAATCATTAGAAATCAGTTACTTATTGATGGCAAACATGGTTTTGATTGAAAATATTGCTCCTTGTTTAAGTAAAACTGTAGTTGTCAGTTTTGGCCTTCTCTCGCCGAGAGAAAGCTATTTTTACAAATGTTACAGTAAAAGCTGCAGGAAGCTCTGAGAAGTGAGTTTTTTGCTCCTAATCATTAGAAATCAGTTACTTATTGATGTCAAACATGGTTTTGATTGGAAATATTGCTCCTTGTTTAAGTAAAAGTGTAGTTGTCAGTTTTGGCCTTCTCCCGCCGAGAGAAAGCTATTTTTACAAATGTTACAGTAAAAGCTGCAGAAAGCTCTCAGAAGTGAGTTTTTTGATCCTAATCATTAGAAATTAGTTACTTGTTGATGGCAAACATGGTTTTGATTGAAAATATGGCTCCTTGTTTAAGAAGCACTATAGTTGTCAGTTTTGGGCTTCTCTCGCCGAGAGAAAGCTGTTTTTACAAATGTTACAGTAAAAGCTGCAGGAAGCTCTCAGACGTGAGTTTTTTGGTCCTAATCATTAGAAATTAGTTACTTGTTGATGACAAACATGGTTTTGATTGAAAATATTGCTCCTTGTTTAAGTAAAACTGTAGTTGTCAGTTTTGGCCTTCTCTCGCCGAGAGAAAGCTATTTTTACAAATGTTACAGTAAAAGCTGCAGAAAGTTCTCAGAAGTGAGTTTTTTGATCCTAATCATTAGAAATTAGTTACTTGTTCATGGCAAACATGGTTTTGATTGAAAATATGGCTCCTTGTTTAAGAAACACTATAGTTGTCAGTTTTGGGCTTCTCTCGCCGAGAGAAAGCTATTTTTACAAATGTTACAGTAAAAGCTGCAGGAAGCTCTCACAAGTGAGATTTTTGCTCCTAATCATTAGAAATTAGTTACTTGTTGATGGCAAACATGGTTTTGATTGAAAATATGGCTCCTTGTTTAAGAAAAACTGTAGTTGTCAGTTTTGGCCTTCTCTCGCCGAGAGAAAGCTATTTTTACAAATGTTACAGTAAAAGCTGCAGGAAGCTCTCAGAAGTGAGTTTTTTGCTCCTAATCATTAGAAATCAGTTACTTATTGATGGCAAACATGGTTTTGATTGAAAATATTGCTCCTTGTTTAAGTAAAACTGTAGTTGTCAGTTTTGGCCTTCTCTCGCCGAGAGAAAGCTATTTTTACAAATGTTACAGTAAAAGCTGCAGGAAGCTCTCACAAGTGAGTTTTTTGGTCCTAATCATTAGAAATCAGTTACTTGTTGATGGCAAACATGGTTTTGATTGAAAATATTTCTCCTTGTTTAAGAAAAACTGTAGTTGTCAGTTTTGGCCTGAGAGAAAGCTATTTTTACAAATGTTACAGTAAAAGCTGCAGGAAGCTCTCAGAAGTGAGTTTTTTGCTCCTAATCATTAGAAATTAGTTACTTGTTGATGGCAAACATGGTTTTGATTGAAAATATGGCTCCTTGTTTAAGAAAAACTGTAGTTGTCAGTTTTGGCCTTCTCTCGCCGAGAGAAAGCTATTTTTACAAATGTTACAGTAAAAGCTGCAGAAAGCTCTCAGAAGTGAGTTTTTTGCTCCTAATCATTAGAAATCAGTTACTTATTGATGGCAAACATGGTTTTGATTGAAAATATTGCTCCTTGTTTAAGTAAAACTGTAGTTGTCAGTTTTGGCCTTCTCTCGCCGAGAGAAAGCTATTTTTACAAATGTTACAGTAAAAGCTGCAGGAAGCTCTGAGAAGTGAGTTTTTTGCTCCTAATCATTAGAAATCAGTTACTTATTGATGGCAAACATGGTTTTGATTGGAAATATTGCTCCTTGTTTAAGTAAAAGTGTAGTTGTCAGTTTTGGCCTTCTCCCGCCGAGAGAAAGCTATTTTTACAAATGTTACAGTAAAAGCTGCAGAAAGCTCTCAGAAGTGAGTTTTTTGATCCTAATCATTAGAAATTAGTTACTTGTTGATGGCAAACATGGTTTTGATTGAAAATATGGCTCCTTGTTTAAGAAGCACTATAGTTGTCAGTTTTGGGCTTCTCTCGCCGAGAGAAAGCTGTTTTTACAAATGTTACAGTAAAAGCTGCAGGAAGCTCTCAGACGTGAGTTTTTTGGTCCTAATCATTAGAAATTAGTTACTTGTTGATGACAAACATGGTTTTGATTGAAAATATTGCTCCTTGTTTAAGTAAAACTGTAGTTGTCAGTTTTGGCCTTCTCTCGCCGAGAGAAAGCTATTTTTACAAATGTTACAGTAAAAGCTGCAGAAAGCTCTCAGAAGTGAGTTTTTTGATCCTAATCATTAGAAATTAGTTACTTGTTCATGGCAAACATGGTTTTGATTGAAAATATGGCTCCTTGTTTAAGAAACACTATAGTTGTCAGTTTTGGGCTTCTCTCGCCGAGAGAAAGCTATTTTTACAAATGTTACAGTAAAAGCTGCAGGAAGCTCTCAGAAGTGAGTTTTTTGCTCCTAATCATTAGAAATCAGTTACTTATTGATGGCAAACATGGTTTTGATTGAAAATATTGCTCCTTGTTTAAGTAAAACTGTAGTTGTCAGTTTTGGCCTTCTCTCGCCGAGAGAAAGCTATTTTTACAAATGTTACAGTAAAAGCTGCAGGAAGCTCTCACAAGTGAGTTTTTTGGTCCTAATCATTAGAAATCAGTTACTTGTTGATGGCAAACATGGTTTTGATTGAAAATATTTCTCCTTGTTTAAGAAAAACTGTAGTTGTCAGTTTTGGCCTGAGAGAAAGCTATTTTTACAAATGTTACAGTAAAAGCTGCAGAAAGCTCTCAGAAGTGAGTTTTTTGATCCTAATCATTAGAAATTAGTTACTTGTTGATGGCAAACATGGTTTTGATTGAAAATATGGCTCCTTGTTTAAGAAGCACTATAGTTGTCAGTTTTGGGCTTCTCTCGCCGAGAGAAAGCTGTTTTTACAAATGTTACAGTAAAAGCTGCAGGAAGCTCTCAGACGTGAGTTTTTTGGTCCTAATCATTAGAAATTAGTTACTTGTTGATGACAAACATGGTTTTGATTGAAAATATTGCTCCTTGTTTAAGTAAAACTGTAGTTGTCAGTTTTGGCCTTCTCTCGCCGAGAGAAAGCTATTTTTACAAATGTTACAGTAAAAGCTGCAGAAAGCTCTCAGAAGTGAGTTTTTTGATCCTAATCATTAGAAATTAGTTACTTGTTCATGGCAAACATGGTTTTGATTGAAAATATGGCTCCTTGTTTAAGAAACACTATAGTTGTCAGTTTTGGGCTTCTCTCGCCGAGAGAAAGCTATTTTTACAAATGTTACAGTAAAAGCTGCAGGAAGCTCTCAGAAGTGAGTTTTTTGCTCCTAATCATTAGAAATCAGTTACTTATTGATGGCAAACATGGTTTTGATTGAAAATATTGCTCCTTGTTTAAGTAAAACTGTAGTTGTCAGTTTTGGCCTTCTCTCGCCGAGAGAAAGCTATTTTTACAAATGTTACAGTAAAAGCTGCAGGAAGCTCTCACAAGTGAGTTTTTTGGTCCTAATCATTAGAAATCAGTTACTTGTTGATGGCAAACATGGTTTTGATTGAAAATATTTCTCCTTGTTTAAGAAAAACTGTAGTTGTCAGTTTTGGCCTGAGAGAAAGCTATTTTTACAAATGTTACAGTAAAAGCTGCAGGAAGCTCTCAGAAGTGAGTTTTTTGCTCCAAATCATTAGAAATTAGTTACTTGTTGATGGCAAACATGGTTTTGATTGAAAATATGGCTCCTTGTTTAAGAAAAACTGTAGTTGTCAGTTTTGGCCGTCTCTCGCCGAGAGAAAGCTATTTTTACAAATGTTACAGTAAAAGCTGCAGAAAGCTCTCAGAAGTGAGTTTTTTGCTCCTAATCATTAGAAATCAGTTACTTATTGATGGCAAACATGGTTTTGATTGAAAATATTGCTCCTTGTTTAAGTAAAACTGTAGTTGTCAGTTTTGGCCTTCTCTCGCCGAGAGAAAGCTATTTTTACAAATGTTACAGTAAAAGCTGCAGGAAGCTCTCACAAGTGAGATTTTTGCTCCTAATCATTAGAAATTAGTTACTTGTTGATGGCAAACATGGTTTTGATTGAAAATATGGCTCCTTGTTTAAGAAAAACTGTAGTTGTCAGTTTTGGCCTTCTCTCGCCGAGAGAAAGCTATTTTTACAAATGTTACAGTAAAAGCTGCAGGAAGCTCTCACAAGTGAGTTTTTTGGTCCTAATCATTAGAAATCAGTTACTTGTTGATGGCAAACATGGTTTTGATTGAAAATATTTCTCCTTGTTTAAGAAAAACTGTAGTTGTCAGTTTTGGCCTGAGAGAAAGCTATTTTTACAAATGTTACAGTAAAAGCTGCAGGAAGCTCTCAGAAGTGAGTTTTTTGCTCCTAATCATTAGAAATTAGTTACTTGTTGATGGCAAACATGGTTTTGATTGAAAATATTGCTCCTTGTTTAAGTAAAACTGTAGTTGTCAGTTTTGGCCTTCTCTCGCCGAGAGAAAGCTATTTTTACAAATGTTACAGTAAAAGCTGCAGGAAGCTCTCAGAAGTGAGTTTTTTGCTCCTAATCATTAGAAATCAGTTACTTATTGATGGCAAACATGGTTTTGATTGGAAATATTGCTCCTTGTTTAAGTAAAAGTGTAGTTGTCAGTTTTGGCCTTCTCCCGCCGAGAGAAAGCTATTTTTACAAATGTTACAGTAAAAGCTGCAGAAAGCTCTCAGAAGTGAGTTTTTTGATCCTAAAAATTAGAAATTAGTTACTTGTTGATGGCAAACATGGTTTTGATTGAAAATATGGCTCCTTGTTTAAGAAGCACTATAGTTTTCAGTTTTGGGGTTCTCTCGCCGAGAGAAAGCTATTTATACAAATGTTACAGTAAAAGCTGCAGGAAGCTCTCACAAGTGAGTTTTTTGGTCCTAATCATTAGAAATCAGTTACTTGTTGATGGCAAACATGGTTTTGATTGAAAATATTTCTCCTTGTTTAAGAAAAACTGTAGTTGTCAGTTTTGGCCTGAGAGAAAGCTATTTTTACAAATGTTACAGTAAAAGCTGCAGGAAGCTCTCAGAAGTGAGTTTTTTGCTCCTAATCATTAGAAATTAGTTACTTGTTGATGGCAAACATGGTTTTGATTGAAAATATGGCTCCTTGTTTAAGAAAAACTGTAGTTGTCAGTTTTGGCCTTCTCTCGACGAGAGAAAGCTATTTTTACAAATGTTACAGTAAAAGCTGCAGAAAGCTCTCAGAAGTGAGTTTTTTGCTCCTAATCATTAGAAATCAGTTACTTATTGATGGCAAACATGGTTTTGATTGAAAATATTGCTCCTTGTTTAAGTAAAACTGTAGTTGTCAGTTTTGGCCTTCTCTCGCCGAGAGAAAGCTATTTTTACAAATGTTACAGTAAAAGCTGCAGGAAGCTCTCACAAGTGAGATTTTTGCTCCTAATCATTAGACATTAGTTACTTGTTGATGGCAAACATGGTTTTGATTGAAAATATGGCTCCTTGTTTAAGAAAAACTGTAGTTGTCAGTTTTGGCCTTCTCTCGCCGAGAGAAAGCTATTTTTACAAATGTTACAGTAAAAGCTGCAGGAAGCTCTCAGAAGTGAGTTTTTTGCTCCTAATCATTAGAAATCAGTTACTTATTGATGGCAAACATGGTTTTGATTGAAAATATTGCTCCTTGTTTAAGTAAAACTGTAGTTGTCAGTTTTGGCCTTCTCTCGCCGAGAGAAAGCTATTTTTACAAATGTTACAGTAAAAGCTGCAGGAAGCTCTCACAAGTGAGTTTTTTGGTCCTAATCATTAGAAATCAGTTACTTGTTGATGGCAAACATGGTTTTGATTGAAAATATTTTTCCTTGTTTAAGAAAAACTGTAGTTGTCAGTTTTGGCCTGAGAGAAAGCTATTTTTACAAATGTTACAGTAAAAGCTGCAGGAAGCTCTCAGAAGTGAGTTTTTTGCTCCTAATCATTAGAAATTAGTTACTTGTTGATGGCAAACATGGTTTTGATTGAAAATATTGCTCCTTGTTTAAGTAAAACTGTAGTTGTCAGTTTTGGCCTTCTCTCGCCGAGAGAAAGCTATTTTTACAAATGTTACAGTAAAAGCTGCAGGAAGCTCTTACAAGTGAGTTTTTTGGTCCTAATCATTAGAAATCAGTTACTTGTTGATGGCAAACATGGTTTTGATTGAAAATATTTCTCCTTGTTTAAGAAAAACTGTAGTTGTCAGTTTTGGCCTGAGAGAAAGCTATTTTTACAAATGTTACAGTAAAAGCTGCAGGAAGCTCTCAGAAGTGAGTGTTTTGGTCCTAATCATTAGAAATCAGTTACTTGTTGATGGCAAACATGGTTTTGATTGAAAATATGGCTCCTTGTTTAAGAAGCACTATAGTTGTCAGTTTTGGGCTTCTCTCGCCGAGAGAAAGCTGTTTTTACAAATGTTACAGTAAAAGCTGCAGGAAGCTCTCAGAAGTGAGTTTTTTGGTCCTAATCATTAGAAATTAGTTACTTGTTGATGGCAAACATGGTTTTGATTGAAAATATTGCTCCTTGTTTAAGTAAAACTGTAGTTGTCAGTTTTGGCCTTCTCTCGCCGAGAGAAAGCTATTTTTACAAATGTTACAGTAAAAGCTGCAGAAAGCTCTCAGAAGTGAGTGTTTTGGTCCTAATCATTAGAAATCAGTTACTTGTTGATGGCAAACATGGTTTTGATTGAAAATATTGCTCCTTGTTTAAGAAAAACTGTAGTTGTCAGTTTTGGCCTGAGAGAAAGCTATTTTACAAATGTTACAGTAAAAGCTGCAGGAAGCTCTCATAAGTGAGTTTTTTGGTCCTAATCATTAGAAATCAGTTACTTGTTGATGGCAAACATGGTTTTGATTGAAAATATTTCTCCTCGTTTAAGAAAAACTGTAGTTGTCAGTTTTGGCCTGAGAGAAAGCTATTTTTACAAATGTTACAGTAAAAGCTGCAGGAAGCTCTCAGAAGTGAGTTTTTTGCTCCTAATCATTAGAAATTAGTTACTTGTTGATGGCAAACATGCTTTTGATTGAAAATATTGCTCCTTGTTTAAGAAAAACTGTAGTTGTCAGTTTTGGCCTGAGACAAAGCTATTTTTTACAAATGTTACAGTAAAAGCTGCAGGAAGCTCTCAGAAGTGAGTTTTTTGGTCCTAATCATTAGAAATCAGTTACTTGTTGATGGCAAACATGGTTTTGATTGAAAATATTGCTCCTTGTTTAAGAAAAACTGTAGTTGTCAGTTTTGGCCTGAGAGAAAGCTATTTTTTACAAATGTTACAGTAAAAGCTGCAGGAAGCTCTCAGAAGTGAGTTTTTTGGTCCTAATCATTAGAAATCAGTTACTTGTTGATGGCAAACATGGTTTTGATTGAAAATATGGCTCCTTGTTTAAGAAAAACTGTAGTTGTCAGTTTTGGCCTTCTCTCGCCGAGAGAAAGCTATTTTTACAAATGTTACAGTAAAAGCTGCAGAAAGCTCTCAGAAGTGAGTTTTTTGCTCCTAATCATTAGAAATCAGTTACTTATTGATGGCAAACATGGTTTTGATTGAAAATATTGCTCCTTGTTTAAGAAAAACTGTAGTTGTCAGTTTTGGCCTTCTCTCGCCGAGAGAAAGCTATTTTTACAAATGTTACAGTAAAAGCTGCAGAAAGCTCTCAGAAGTGAGTGTTTTGGTCCTAATCATTAGAAATCAGTTACTTGTTGATGGCAAACATGGTTTTGATTGAAAATATTGCTCCTTGTTTAAGTAAAACTGTAGTTGTCAGTTTTGGCCTTCTCTCGCCGAGAGAAAGCTATTTTTACAAATGTTACAGTCAAAGCTGCAGGAAGCTCTCAGAAGTGAGTTTTTTGCTCCTAATCATTAGAAATCAGTTACTTATTGATGGCAAACATGGTTTTGATTGAAAACATTGCTCCTTGTTTAAGTAAAACTGTAGTTGTCAGTTTTGGCCTTCTCTCGCCGAGAGAAAGCTATTTTTACAAATGTTACAGTAAAAGCTGCAGGAAGCTCTCAGAAGTGAGTTTTTTGCTCCTAATCATTAGAAATCAGTTACTTATTGATGGCAAACATGGTTTTGAATGAAAATATTGCTCCTTGTTTAAGTAAAAGTGTAGTTGTCAGTTTTGGCCTTCTCTCGCCGAGAGAAAGCTATTTTTACAAATGTTACAGTAAAAGCTGTAGAAAGCTCTCAGAAGTGAGTTTTTTGATCCTAATCATTAGAAATTAGTAACTTGTTGATGGCAAACATGGTTTTGATTGAAAATATGGCTCCTTGTTTAAGAAGCACTATAGTTGTCAGTTTTGGGCTTCTCTCGCCGAGAGAATGCTGTTTTTACAAATGTTACAGTAAAAGCTGCAGGAAGCTCTCAGAAGTGAGTTTTTTGGTCCTAATCATTAGAAATTAGTTACTTGTTGATGGCAAACATGGTTTTGATTGAAAATATGGCTCCTTGTTTAAGAAAAACTGTAGTTGTCAGTTTTGGCCTTCTCTCGCAGAGAGAAAGCTATTTTTACAAATGTTACAGTAAAAGCTGCAGAAAGCTCTCAGAAGTGAGTTTTTTGCTCCTAATCATTAGAAATCAGTTACTTATTGATGGCAAACATGGTTTTGATTGAAAATATTGCTCCTTGTTTAAGTAAAACTGTAGTTGTCAGTTTTGGCCTTCTCTCGCCAAGAGAAAGCTATTTTTACAAATGTTACAGTAAAAGCTGCAGGAAGCTCTCAGAAGTGAGTTTTTTGATCCTAATCATTAGAAATTAGTTACTTGTTCATGGCAAACATGGTTTTGATTGAAAATATTGCTCCTTGTTTAAGTAAAACTGTAGTTGTCAGTTTTGGCCTTCTCTCGCCAAGAGAAAGCTATTTTTACAAATGTTACAGTAAAAGCTGCAGGAAGCTCTCAGAAGTGAGTTTTTTGATCCTAATCATTAGAAATTAGTTACTTGTTCATGGCAAACATGGTTTTGATTGAAAATATTGCTCCTTGTTTAAGTAAAACTGTAGTTGTCAGTTTTGGCCTTCTCTCGCCGAGAGAAAGCTATTTTTACAAATGTTACAGTAAAAGCTGCAGGAAGCTTTCAGAAGTGAGTTTTTTGCTCCTAATCATTAGAAATCAGTTACGTATTGATGGCAAACATGGTTTTGATTGAAAATATTGCTCCTTGTTTAAGAAAAACTGTAGTTGTCAGTTTTGGCCTGAGAGAAAGCTATTTTTACAAATGTTACAGTAAAAGCTGCAGGAAGCTCTCAGAAGTGAGGTTTTTGGTCCTAATCATTAGAAATCAGTTACTTGTTAATGGCAAACATGCTTTTGATTGAAAATATTGCTCCTTGTTTAAGAAAAACTGTAGTTGTCAGTTTTGGCCTGAGAAAAAGCTATTTTTACAAATGTTACAGTAAAAGCTGCAGGAAGCTCTCATAAGTGAGTTTTTTGGTCCTAATCATTAGAAATCAGTTACTTGTTGATGGCAAACATGGTTTTGATTGAAAATATTTCTCCTTGTTTAAGAAAAACTGTAGTTGTCAGTTTTGGCCTGAGAGAAAGCTATTTTTACAAATGTTACAGTAAAAGCTGCAGGAAGCTCTCATAAGTGAGTTTTTTGGTCCTAATCATTAGAAATCAGTTACTTGTTGATGGCAAACATGGTTTTGATTGAAAATATTTCTCCTTGTTTAAGAAAAACTGTAGTTGTCAGTTTTGGCCTGAGAGAAAGCTATTTTTACAAATGTTACAGTAAAAGCTGCAGGAAGCTCTCAGAAGTGAGTTTTTTGCTCCTAATCATTAGAAATTAGTTACTTGTTGATGGCAAACATGCTTTTGATTGAAAATATGGCTCCTTGTTTAAGAAAAACTGTAGTTGTCAGTTTTGGGCTTCTCTCGCCGAGAGAAAGCTATTTTTACAAATGTTACAGTAAAAGCTGCAGAAAGCTCTCAGAAGTGAGTTTTTTGCTCCTAATCATTAGAAATCAGTTACTTGTTGATGGCAAACATGGTTTTGATTGAAAATATTGCTCCTTGTTTAAGAAAAACTGTAGTTGTCAGTTTTGGCCTGAGAGAAAGCTATTTTTACAAATGTTACAGTAAAAGCTGCAGGAAGCTCTCAGAAGTGAGGTTTTTGGTCCTAATCATTAGAAATCAGTTACTTGTTAATGGCAAACATGCTTTTGATTGAAAATATTGCTCCTTGTTTAAGAAAAACTATAGTTGTCAGTTTTGGCCTGAGAAAAAGCTATTTTTTATAAAAGTTACAGTAAAAGCTGCAGGAAGCTCTCAGAAGTGAGTTTTTTGGTCCTAATCATTAGAAATCAGTTACTTGTTAATGGCAAACATGCTTTTGATTGAAAATATTGCTCCTTGTTTAAGAAAAACTGTAGTTGTCAGTTTTGGCCTGAGAGAAAGCTATTTTTACAAATGTTACAGTAAAAGCTGCAGGAAGCTCTCAGAAGTGAGATTTTTGGTCCTAATCATTAGAAATCAGTTACTTGTTGATGGCAAACATGGTTTTGATTGAAAATATTGCTCCTTGTTTAAGAAAAACTGTAGTTGTCAGTTTTGGCCTGAGACAAAGCTATTTTTTACAAATGTTACAGTAAAAGCTGCAGGAAGCTCTCAGAAGTGAGTTTTTTGGTCCTAATCATTAGAAATCAGTTACTTGTTGATGGCAAACATGGTTTTGATTGAAAATATTGCTCCTTGGTTAAGAAAAACTGTAGTTGTCAGTTTTGGCCTGAGAGAAAGCTATTTTTTACAAATGTTACAGTAAAAGCTGCAGGAAGCTCTCAGAAGTGAGTTTTTTGGTCCTAATCATTAGAAATCAGTTACTTGTTGATGGCAAACATGGTTTTGATTGAAAATATGGCTCCTTGTTTAAGAAAAACTGTAGTTGTCAGTTTTGGCCTTCTCTCGCCGAGAGAAAGCTATTTTTACAAATGTTACAGTAAAAGCTGCAGAAAGCTCTCAGAAGTGAGTTTTTTGCTCCTAATCATTAGAAATCAGTTACTTATTGATGGCAAACATGGTTTTGATTGAAAATATTGCTCCTTGTTTAAGTAAAACTGTAGTTGTCAGTTTTGGCCTTCTCTCGCCGAGAGAAAGCTATTTTTACAAATGTTACAGTAAAAGCTGCAGGAAGCTCTCAGAAGTGAGTTTTTTGCTCCTAATCTTTAGAAATCAGTTACTTATTGATGGCAAACATGGTTTTGATTGAAAATATTGCTCCTTGTTTAAGAAAAACTGTAGTTGTCAGTTTTGGCCTTCTCTCGCCGAGAGAAAGCTATTTTTACAAATGTTACAGTAAAAGCTGCAGAAAGCTCTCAGAAGTGAGTGTTTTGGTCCTAATCATTAGAAATCAGTTACTTGTTGATGGCAAACATGGTTTTGATTGAAAATATTGCTCCTTGTTTAAGTAAAACTGTAGTTGTCAGTTTTGGCCTTCTCTCGCCGAGAGAAAGCTATTTTTACAAATGTTACAGTAAAAGCTGCAGGAAGCTCTCAGAAGTGAGTTTTTTGCTCCTAATCATTAGAAATCAGTTACTTATTGATGGCAAACATGGTTTTGATTGAAAACATTGCTCCTTGTTTAAGTAAAACTGTAGTTGTCAGTTTTGGCCTTCTCTCGCCGAGAGAAAGCTATTTTTACAAATGTTACAGTAAAAGCTGCAGGAAGCTCTCAGAAGTGAGTTTTTTGCTCCTAATCATTAGAAATCAGTTACTTATTGATGGCAAACATGGTTTTGAATGAAAATATTGCTCCTTGTTTAAGTAAAAGTGTAGTTGTCAGTTTTGGCCTTCTCTCGCCGAGAGAAAGCTATTTTTACAAATGTTACAGTAAAAGCTGTAGAAAGCTCTCAGAAGTGAGTTTTTTGATCCTAATCATTAGAAATTAGTAACTTGTTGATGGCAAACATGGTTTTGATTGAAAATATGGCTCCTTGTTTAAGAAGCACTATAGTTGTCAGTTTTGGGCTTCTCTCGCCGAGAGAAAGCTATTTTTACAAATGTTACAGTAAAAGCTGCAGGAAGCTCTCAGAAGTGAGTTTTTTGCTCCTAATCATTAGAAATCAGTTACTTATTGATGGCAAACATGGTTTTGAATGAAAATATTGCTCCTTGTTTAAGTAAAAGTGTAGTTGTCAGTTTTGGCCTTCTCTCGCCGAGAGAAAGCTATTTTTACAAATGTTACAGTAAAAGCTGTAGAAAGCTCTCAGAAGTGAGTTTTTTGATCCTAATCATTAGAAATTAGTAACTTGTTGATGGCAAACATGGTTTTGATTGAAAATATGGCTCCTTGTTTAAGAAGCACTATAGTTGTCAGTTTTGGGCTTCTCTCGCCGAGAGAATGCTGTTTTTACAAATGTTACAGTAAAAGCTGCAGGAAGCTCTCAGAAGTGAGTTTTTTGGTCCTAATCATTAGAAATTAGTTACTTGTTGATGGCAAACATGGTTTTGATTGAAAATATGGCTCCTTGTTTAAGAAAAACTGTAGTTGTCAGTTTTGGCCTTCTCTCGCAGAGAGAAAGCTATTTTTACAAATGTTACAGTAAAAGCTGCAGAAAGCTCTCAGAAGTGAGTTTTTTGCTCCTAATCATTAGAAATCAGTTACTTATTGATGGCAAACATGGTTTTGATTGAAAATATTGCTCCTTGTTTAAGTAAAACTGTAGTTGTCAGTTTTGGCCTTCTCTCGCCAAGAGAAAGCTATTTTTAGAAATGTTACAGTAAAAGCTGCAGGAAGCTCTCAGAAGTGAGTTTTTTGATCATAATCATTAGAAATTAGTTACTTGTTCATGGCAAACATGGTTTTGATTGAAAATATTGCTCCTTGTTTAAGTAAAACTGTAGTTGTCAGTTTTGGCCTTCTCTCGCCGAGAGAAAGCTATTTTTACAAATGTTACAGTAAAAGCTGCAGGAAGCTTTCAGAAGTGAGTTTTTTGCTCCTAATCATTAGAAATCAGTTACGTATTGATGGCAAACATGGTTTTGATTGAAAATATTGCTCCTTGTTTAAGAAAAACTGTAGTTGTCAGTTTTGGCCTGAGAGAAAGCTATTTTTACAAATGTTACAGTAAAAGCTGCAGGAAGCTCTCAGAAGTGAGGTTTTTGGTCCTAATCATTAGAAATCAGTTACTTGTTAATGGCAAACATGCTTTTGATTGAAAATATTGCTCCTTGTTTAAGAAAAACTGTAGTTGTCAGTTTTGGCCTGAGAAAAAGCTATTTTTACAAATGTTACAGTAAAAGCTGCAGGAAGCTCTCATAAGTGAGTTTTTTGGTCCTAATCATTAGAAATCAGTTACTTGTTGATGGCAAACATGGTTTTGATTGAAAATATTTCTCCTTGTTTAAGAAAAACTGTAGTTGTCAGTTTTGGCCTGAGAGAAAGCTATTTTTACAAATGTTACAGTAAAAGCTGCAGGAAGCTCTCATAAGTGAGTTTTTTGGTCCTAATCATTAGAAATCAGTTACTTGTTGATGGCAAACATGGTTTTGATTGAAAATATTTCTCCTTGTTTAAGAAAAACTGTAGTTGTCAGTTTTGGCCTGAGAGAAAGCTATTTTTACAAATGTTACAGTAAAAGCTGCAGGAAGCTCTCAGAAGTGAGTTTTTTGCTCCTAATCATTAGAAATTAGTTACTTGTTGATGGCAAACATGCTTTTGATTGAAAATATGGCTCCTTGTTTAAGAAAAACTGTAGTTGTCAGTTTTGGGCTTCTCTCGCCGAGAGAAAGCTATTTTTACAAATGTTACAGTAAAAGCTGCAGAAAGCTCTCAGAAGTGAGTTTTTTGCTCCTAATCATTAGAAATCAGTTACTTGTTGATGGCAAACATGGTTTTGATTGAAAATATTGCTCCTTGTTTAAGAAAAACTGTAGTTGTCAGTTTTGGCCTGAGAGAAAGCTATTTTTACAAATGTTACAGTAAAAGCTGCAGGAAGCTCTCAGAAGTGAGGTTTTTGGTCCTAATCATTAGAAATCAGTTACTTGTTAATGGCAAACATGCTTTTGATTGAAAATATTGCTCCTTGTTTAAGAAAAACTGTAGTTGTCAGTTTTGGCCTGAGAAAAAGCTATTTTTTATAAAAGTTACAGTAAAAGCTGCAGGAAGCTCTCAGAAGTGAGTTTTTTGGTCCTAATCATTAGAAATCAGTTACTTGTTAATGGCAAACATGCTTTTGATTGAAAATATTGCTCCTTGTTTAAGAAAAACTGTAGTTGTCAGTTTTGGCCTGAGAGAAAGCTATTTTTACAAATGTTACAGTAAAAGCTGCAGGAAGCTCTCAGAAGTGAGATTTTTGGTCCTAATCATTAGAAATCAGTTACTTGTTGATGGCAAACATGGTTTTGATTGAAAATATTGCTCCTTGTTTAAGAAAAACTGTAGTTGTCAGTTTTGGCCTGAGACAAAGCTATTTTTTACAAATGTTACAGTAAAAGCTGCAGGAAGCTCTCAGAAGTGAGTTTTTTGGTCCTAATCATTAGAAATCAGTTACTTGTTGATGGCAAACATGGTTTTGATTGAAAATATTGCTCCTTGTTTAAGAAAAACTGTAGTTGTCAGTTTTGGCCTTCTCTCGCCGAGAGAAAGCTATTTTTACAAATGTTACAGTAAAAGCTGCAGGAAGCTCTCAGAAGTGAGTTTTTTGCTCCTAATCATTAGAAATTAGTTACTTGTTGATGGCAAACATGCTTTTGATTGAAAATATGGCTCCTTGTTTAAGAAAAACTGTAGTTGTCAGTTTTGGGCTTCTCTCGCCGAGAGAAAGCTATTTTTACAAATGTTACAGTAAAAGCTGCAGAAAGCTCTCAGAAGTGAGTTTTTTGCTCCTAATCATTAGAAATCAGTTACTTGTTGATGGCAAACATGGTTTTGATTGAAAATATTGCTCCTTGTTTAAGAAAAACTGTAGTTGTCAGTTTTGGCCTGAGAGAAAGCTATTTTTACAAATGTTACAGTAAAAGCTGCAGGAAGCTCTCAGAAGTGAGGTTTTTGGTCCTAATCATTAGAAATCAGTTACTTGTTAATGGCAAACATGCTTTTGATTGAAAATATTGCTCCTTGTTTAAGAAAAACTGTAGTTGTCAGTTTTGGCCTGAGAAAAAGCTATTTTTTATAAAAGTTACAGTAAAAGCTGCAGGAAGCTCTCAGAAGTGAGTTTTTTGGTCCTAATCATTAGAAATCAGTTACTTGTTAATGGCAAACATGCTTTTGATTGAAAATATTGCTCCTTGTTTAAGAAAAACTGTAGTTGTCAGTTTTGGCCTGAGAGAAAGCTATTTTTACAAATGTTACAGTAAAAGCTGCAGGAAGCTCTCAGAAGTGAGATTTTTGGTCCTAATCATTAGAAATCAGTTACTTGTTGATGGCAAACATGGTTTTGATTGAAAATATTGCTCCTTGTTTAAGAAAAACTGTAGTTGTCAGTTTTGGCCTGAGACAAAGCTATTTTTTACAAATGTTACAGTAAAAGCTGCAGGAAGCTCTCAGAAGTGAGTTTTTTGGTCCTAATCATTAGAAATCAGTTACTTGTTGATGGCAAACATGGTTTTGATTGAAAATATTGCTCCTTGTTTAAGAAAAACTGTAGTTGTCAGTTTTGGCCTTCTCTCGCCGAGAGAAAGCTATTTTTACAAATGTTACAGTAAAAGCTGCAGGAAGCTCTCAGAAGTGAGTTTTTTGCTCCTAATCATTAGAAATCAGTTACTTATTGATGGCAAACATGGTTTTGATTGAAAATATTGCTCCTTGTTTAAGTAAAACTGTAGTTGTCAGTTTTGACCTTCTCTCGCCGAGAGAAAGCTATTTTTACAAATGTTACAGTAAAAGCTGCAGGAAGCTCTCAGAAGTGAGTTTTTTGCTCCTAATCATTAGAAATTAGTTACTTGTTGATGGCAAACATGGTTTTGATTGAAAATATTGCTCCTTGTTTAAGTAAAACTGTAGTTGTCAGTTTTGGCCTTCTCTCGCCGAGAGAAAGCTATTTTTACAAATGTTACAGTAAAAGCTGCAGGAAGCTCTCAGAAGTGAGTTTTTTGCTCCTAATCATTAGAAATCAGTTACTTATTGATGGCAAACATGGTTTTGATTGGAAATATTGCTCCTTGTTTAAGTAAAAGTGTAGTTGTCAGTTTTGGCCTTCTCCCGCCGAGAGAAAGCTATTTTTACAAATGTTACAGTAAAAGCTGCAGAAAGCTCTCAGAAGTGAGTTTTTTGATCCTAATCATTAGAAATTAGTTACTTGTTGATGGCAAACATGGTTTTGATTGAAAATATGGCTCCTTGTTTAAGAAGCACTATAGTTGTCAGTTTTGGGCTTCTCTCGCCGAGAGAAAGCTGTTTTTACAAATGTTACAGTAAAAGCTGCAGGAAGCTCTCAGACGTGAGTTTTTTGGTCCTAATCATTAGAAATTAGTTACTTGTTGATGACAAACATGGTTTTGATTGAAAATATTGCTCCTTGTTTAAGTAAAACTGTAGTTGTCAGTTTTGGCCTTCTCTCGCCGAGAGAAAGCTATTTTTACAAATGTTACAGTAAAAGCTGCAGAAAGCTCTCAGAAGTGAGTTTTTTGATCCTAATCATTAGAAATTAGTTACTTGTTCATGGCAAACATGGTTTTGATTGAAAATATGGCTCCTTGTTTAAGAAACACTATAGTTGTCAGTTTTGGGCTTCTCTCGCCGAGAGAAAGCTATTTTTACAAATGTTACAGTAAAAGCTGCAGGAAGCTCTCAGAAGTGAGTTTTTTGCTCCTAATCATTAGAAATCAGTTACTTATTGATGGCAAACATGGTTTTGATTGAAAATATTGCTCCTTGTTTAAGTAAAACTGTAGTTGTCAGTTTTGACCTTCTCTCGCCGAGAGAAAGCTATTTTTACAAATGTTACAGTAAAAGCTGCAGGAAGCTCTCAGAAGTGAGTTTTTTGCTCCTAATCATTAGAAATCAGTTACTTATTGATGGCAAACATGGTTTTGATTGAAAATATTGCTCCTTGTTTAAGTAAAACTGTAGTTGTCAGTTTTGGCCTTCTCTCGCCGAGAGAAAGCTATTTTTACAAATGTTACAGTAAAAGCTGCAGGAAGCTCTCACAAGTGAGTTTTTTGGTCCTAATCATTAGAAATCAGTTACTTGTTGATGGCAAACATGGTTTTGATTGAAAATATTTCTCCTTGTTTAAGAAAAACTGTAGTTGTCAGTTTTGGCCTGAGAGAAAGCTATTTTTACAAATGTTACAGTAAAAGCTGCAGGAAGCTCTCAGAAGTGAGTTTTTTGCTCCTAATCATTAGACATTAGTTACTTGTTGATGGCAAACATGGTTTTGATTCAAAATATGGCTCCTTGTTTAAGAAAAACTGTAGTTGTCAGTTTTGGCCTTCTCTCGCCGAGAGAAAGCTATTTATACAAATGTTACAGTAAAAGCTGCAGAAAGCTCTCAGAAGTGAGTTTTTTGCTCCTAATCATTAGAAATCAGTTACTTATTGATGGCAAACATGGTTTTGATTGAAAATATTGCTCCTTGTTTAAGTAAAACTGTAGTTGTCAGTTTTGGCCTTCTCTCGCCGAGAGAAAGCTATTTTTACAAATGTTACAGTAAAAGCTGCAGGAAGCTCTCACAAGTGAGTTTTTTGGTCCTAATCATTAGAAATCAGTTACTTATTGATGGCAAACATGGTTTTGATTGGAAATATTGCTCCTTATTTAAGTAAAAGTGTAGTTGTCAGTTTTGGCCTTCTCCCGCCGAGAGAAAGCTATTTTTACAAATGTTACAGTAAAAGCTGCAGAAAGCTCTCAGAAGTGAGTTTTTTGATCCTAATCATTAGAAATTAGTTACTTGTTGATGGCAAACATGGTTTTGATTGAAAATATGGCTCCTTGTTTAAGAAGCACTATAGTTGTCAGTTTTGGGCTTCTCTCGCCGAGAGAAAGCTGTTTTTACAAATGTTACAGTAAAAGCTGCAGGAAGCTCTCAGACGTGAGTTTTTTGGTCCTAATCATTAGAAATTAGTTACTTGTTGATGACAAACATGGTTTTGATTGAAAATATTGCTCCTTGTTTAAGTAAAACTGTAGTTGTCAGTTTTGGCCTTCTCTCGCCGAGAGAAAGCTATTTTTACAAATGTTACAGTAAAAGCTGCAGAAAGCTCTCAGAAGTGAGTTTTTTGATCCTAATCATTAGAAATTAGTTACTTGTTCATGGCAAACATGGTTTTGATTGAAAATATGGCTCCTTGTTTAAGAAACACTATAGTTGTCAGTTTTGGGCTTCTCTCGCTGAGAGAAAGCTATTTTTACAAATGTTACAGTAAAAGCTGCAGGAAGCTCTCAGAAGTGAGTTTTTTGCTCCTAATCATTAGAAATCAGTTACTTATTGATGGCAAACATGGTTTTGATTGAAAATATTGCTCCTTGTTTAAGTAAAACTGTAGTTGTCAGTTTTGACCTTCTCTCGCCGAGAGAAAGCTATTTTTACAAATGTTACAGTAAAAGCTGCAGGAAGCTCTCAGAAGTGAGTTTTTTGCTCCTAATCATTAGAAATCATTTACTTGTTGATGGCAAACATGGTTTTGATTGAAAATATTTCTCCTTGTTTAAGAAAAACTGTAGTTGTCAGTTTTGGCCTGAGAGAAAGCTATTTTTACAAATGTTACAGTAAAAGCTGCAGGAAGCTCTCAGAAGTGAGTTTTTTGCTCCTAATCATTAGAAATTAGTTACTTGTTGATGGCAAACATGGTTTTGATTGAAAATATGGCTCCTTGTTTAAGAAAAACTGTAGTTGTCAGTTTTGGCCTTCTCTCGCCGAGAGAAAGCTATTTTTACAAATGTTACAGTAAAAGCTGCAGAAAGCTCTCAGAAGTGAGTTTTTTGCTCCTAATCATTAGAAATCAGTTACTTATTGATGGCAAACATGGTTTTGATTGAAAATATTGCTCCTTGTTTAAGTAAAACTGTAGTTGTCAGTTTTGGCCTTCTCTCGCCGAGAGAAAGCTATTTTTACAAATGTTACAGTAAAAGCTGCAGGAAGCTCTGAGAAGTGAGTTTTTTGCTCCTAATCATTAGAAATCAGTTACTTATTGATGGCAAACATGGTTTTGATTGGAAATATTGCTCCTTGTTTAAGTAAAAGTGTAGTTGTCAGTTTTGGCCTTCTCCCGCCGAGAGAAAGCTATTTTTACAAATGTTACAGTAAAAGCTGCAGAAAGCTCTCAGAAGTGAGTTTTTTGATCCTAATCATTAGAAATTAGTTACTTGTTGATGGCAAACATGGTTTTGATTGAAAATATGGCTCCTTGTTTAAGAAGCACTATAGTTGTCAGTTTTGGGCTTCTCTCGCCGAGAGAAAGCTGTTTTTACAAATGTTACAGTAAAAGCTGCAGGAAGCTCTCAGACGTGAGTTTTTTGGTCCTAATCATTAGAAATTAGTTACTTGTTGATGACAAACATGGTTTTGATTGAAAATATTGCTCCTTGTTTAAGTAAAACTGTAGTTGTCAGTTTTGGCCTTCTCTCGCCGAGAGAAAGCTATTTTTACAAATGTTACAGTAAAAGCTGCAGAAAGCTCTCAGAAGTGAGTTTTTTGATCCTAATCATTAGAAATTAGTTACTTGTTCATGGCAAACATGGTTTTGATTGAAAATATGGCTCCTTGTTTAAGAAACACTATAGTTGTCAGTTTTGGGCTTCTCTCGCCGAGAGAAAGCTATTTTTACAAATGTTACAGTAAAAGCTGCAGGAAGCTCTCAGAAGTGAGTTTTTTGCTCCTAATCATTAGAAATCAGTTACTTATTGATGGCAAACATGGTTTTGATTGAAAATATTGCTCCTTGTTTAAGTAAAACTGTAGTTGTCAGTTTTGGCCTTCTCTCGCCGAGAGAAAGCTATTTTTACAAATGTTACAGTAAAAGCTGCAGGAAGCTCTCACAAGTGAGTTTTTTGGTCCTAATCATTAGAAATCAGTTACTTGTTGATGGCAAACATGGTTTTGATTGAAAATATTTCTCCTTGTTTAAGAAAAACTGTAGTTGTCAGTTTTGGCCTGAGAGAAAGCTATTTTTACAAATGTTACAGTAAAAGCTGCAGGAAGCTCTCAGAAGTGAGTTTTTTGCTCCAAATCATTAGAAATTAGTTACTTGTTGATGGCAAACATGGTTTTGATTGAAAATATGGCTCCTTGTTTAAGAAAAACTGTAGTTGTCAGTTTTGGCCTTCTCTCGCCGAGAGAAAGCTATTTTTACAAATGTTACAGTAAAAGCTGCAGAAAGCTCTCAGAAGTGAGTTTTTTGCTCCTAATCATTAGAAATCAGTTACTTATTGATGGCAAACATGGTTTTGATTGAAAATATTGCTCCTTGTTTAAGTAAAACTGTAGTTGTCAGTTTTGGCCTTCTCTCGCCGAGAGAAAGCTATTTTTACAAATGTTACAGTAAAAGCTGCAGGAAGCTCTCACAAGTGAGATTTTTGCTCCTAATCATTAGAAATTAGTTACTTGTTGATGGCAAACATGGTTTTGATTGAAAATATGGCTCCTTGTTTAGGAAAAACTGTAGTTGTCAGTTTTGGCCTTCTCTCGCCGAGAGAAAGCTATTTTTACAAATGTTACAGTAAAAGCTGCAGGAAGCTCTCAGAAGTGAGTTTTTTGCTCCTAATCATTAGAAATCAGTTACTTATTGATGGCAAACATGGTTTTGATTGAAAATATTGCTCCTTGTTTAAGTAAAACTGTAGTTGTCAGTTTTGGCCTTCTCTCGCCGAGAGAAAGCTATTTTTACAAATGTTACAGTAAAAGCTGCAGGAAGCTCTCACAAGTGAGTTTTTTGGTCCTAATCATTAGAAATCAGTTACTTGTTGATGGCAAACATGGTTTTGATTGAAAATATTTCTCCTTGTTTAAGAAAAACTGTAGTTGTCAGTTTTGGCCTGAGAGAAAGCTATTTTTACAAATGTTACAGTAAAAGCTGCAGGAAGCTCTCAGAAGTGAGTTTTTTGCTCCTAATCATTAGAAATTAGTTACTTGTTGATGGCAAACATGGTTTTGATTGAAAATATTGCTCCTTGTTTAAGTAAAACTGTAGTTGTCAGTTTTGGCCTTCTCTCGCCGAGAGAAAGCTATTTTTACAAATGTTACAGTAAAAGCTGCAGGAAGCTCTCAGAAGTGAGTTTTTTGCTCCTAATCATTAGAAATCAGTTACTTATTGATGGCAAACATGGTTTTGATTGGAAATATTGCTCCTTGTTTAAGTAAAAGTGTAGTTGTCAGTTTTGGCCTTCTCCCGCCGAGAGAAAGCTATTTTTACAAATGTTACAGTAAAAGCTGCAGAAAGCTCTCAGAAGTGAGTTTTTTGATCCTAATCATTAGAAATTAGTTACTTGTTCATGGCAAACATGGTTTTGATTGAAAATATGGCTCCTTGTTTAAGAAACACTATAGATGTCAGTTTTGGGCTTCTCTCGCCGAGAGAAAGCTATTTTTACAAATGTTACAGTAAAAGCTGCAGGAAGCTCTCAGAAGTGAGTTTTTTGCTCCTAATCATTAGAAATCAGTTACTTATTGATGGCAAACATGGTTTTGATTGAAAATATTGCTCCTTGTTTAAGTAAAACTGTAGTTGTCAGTTTTGACCTTCTCTCGCCGAGAGAAAGCTATTTTTACAAATGTTACAGTAAAAGCTGCAGGAAGCTCTCAGAAGTGAGTTTTTTGCTCCTAATCATTAGAAATCAGTTACTTATTGATGGCAAACATGGTTTTGATTGAAAATATTGCTCCTTGTTTAAGTAAAACTGTAGTTGTCAGTTTTGACCTTCTCTCGCCGAGAGAAAGCTATTTTTACAAATGTTACAGTAAAAGCTGCAGGAAGCTCTCAGAAGTGAGTTTTTTGCTCCTAATCATTAGAAATCAGTTACTTATTGATGGCAAACATGGTTTTGATTGAAAATATTGCTCCTTGTTTAAGTAAAACTGTAGTTGTCAGTTTTGGCCTTCTCTCGCCGAGAGAAAGCTATTTTTACAAATGTTACAGTAAAAGCTGCAGGAAGCTCTCACAAGTGAGTTTTTTGGTCCTAATCATTAGAAATCAGTTACTTGTTGATGGCAAACATGGTTTTGATTGAAAATATTTCTCCTTGTTTAAGAAAAACTATAGTTGTCAGTTTTGGCCTGAGAGAAAGCTATTTTTACAAATGTTACAGTAAAAGCTGCAGGAAGCTCTCAGAAGTGAGTTTTTTGCTCCTAATCATTAGAAATTAGTTACTTGTTGATGGCAAACATGGTTTTGATTCAAAATATGGCTCCTTGTTTAAGAAAAACTGTAGTTGTCAGTTTTGGCCTTCTCTCGCCGAGAGAAAGCTATTTATACAAATGTTACAGTAAAAGCTGCAGAAAGCTCTCAGAAGTGAGTTTTTTGCTCCTAATCATTAGAAATCAGTTACTTATTGATGGCAAACATGGTTTTGATTGAAAATATTGCTCCTTGTTTAAGTAAAACTGTAGTTGTCAGTTTTGGCCTTCTCTCGCCGAGAGAAAGCTATTTTTACAAATGTTACAGTAAAAGCTGCAGGAAGCTCTCACAAGTGAGTTTTTTGGTCCTAATCATTAGAAATCAGTTACTTGTTGATGGCAAACATGGTTTTGATTGAAAATATTTCTCCTTGTTTAAGAAAAACTGTAGTTGTCAGTTTTGGCCTGAGAGAAAGCTATTTTTACAAATGTTACAGTAAAAGCTGCAGGAAGCTCTCAGAAGTGAGTTTTTTGCTCCTAATCATTAGAAATTAGTTACTTGTTGATGGCAAACATGGTTTTGATTGAAAATATGGCTCCTTGTTTAAGAAAAACTGTAGTTGTCAGTTTTGGCCTTCTCTCGACGAGAGAAAGCTATTTTTACAAATGTTACAGTAAAAGCTGCAGAAAGCTCTCAGAAGTGAGTTTTTTGCTCCTAATCATTAGAAATCAGTTACTTATTGATGGCAAACATGGTTTTGATTGAAAATATTGCTCCTTGTTTAAGTAAAACTGTAGTTGTCAGTTTTGGCCTTCTCTCGCCGAGAGAAAGCTATTTTTACAAATGTTACAGTAAAAGCTGCAGGAAGCTCTCACAAGTGAGATTTTTGCTCCTAATCATTAGACATTAGTTACTTGTTGATGGCAAACATGGTTTTGATTGAAAATATGGCTCCTTGTTTAAGAAAAACTGTAGTTGTCAGTTTTGGCCTTCTCTCGCCGAGAGAAAGCTATTTTTACAAATGTTACAGTAAAAGCTGCAGGAAGCTCTCAGAAGTGAGTTTTTTGCTCCTAATCATTAGAAATCAGTTACTTATTGATGGCAAACATGGTTTTGATTGAAAATATTGCTCCTTGTTTAAGTAAAACTGTAGTTGTCAGTTTTGGCCTTCTCTCGCCGAGAGAAAGCTATTTTTACAAATGTTACAGTAAAAGCTGCAGGAAGCTCTCACAAGTGAGTTTTTTGGTCCTAATCATTAGAAATCAGTTACTTGTTGATGGCAAACATGGTTTTGATTGAAAATATTTTTCCTTGTTTAAGAAAAACTGTAGTTGTCAGTTTTGGCCTGAGAGAAAGCTATTTTTACAAATGTTACAGTAAAAGCTGCAGGAAGCTCTCAGAAGTGAGTTTTTTGCTCATAATCATTAGAAATTAGTTACTTGTTGATGGCAAACATGGTTTTGATTGAAAATATTGCTCCTTGTTTAAGTAAAACTGTAGTTGTCAGTTTTGGCCTTCTCTCGCCGAGAGAAAGCTATTTTTACAAATGTTACAGTAAAAGCTGCAGGAAGCTCTTACAAGTGAGTTTTTTGGTCCTAATCATTAGAAATCAGTTACTTGTTGATGGCAAACATGGTTTTGATTGAAAATATTTCTCCTTGTTTAAGAAAAACTGTAGTTGTCAGTTTTGGCCTGAGAGAAAGCTATTTTTACAAATGTTACAGTAAAAGCTGCAGGAAGCTCTCAGAAGTGAGTGTTTTGGTCCTAATCATTAGAAATCAGTTACTTGTTGATGGCAAACATGGTTTTGATTGAAAATATGGCTCCTTGTTTAAGAAGCACTATAGTTGTCAGTTTTGGGCTTCTCTCGCCGAGAGAAAGCTGTTTTTACAAATGTTACAGTAAAAGCTGCAGGAAGCTCTCAGAAGTGAGTTTTTTGGTCCTAATCATTAGAAATTAGTTACTTGTTGATGGCAAACATGGTTTTGATTGAAAATATTGCTCCTTGTTTAAGTAAAACTGTAGTTGTCAGTTTTGGCCTTCTCTCGCCGAGAGAAAGCTATTTTTACAAATGTTACAGTAAAAGCTGCAGAAAGCTCTCAGAAGTGAGTGTTTTGGTCCTAATCATTAGAAATCAGTTACTTGTTGATGGCAAACATGGTTTTGATTGAAAATATTGCTCCTTGTTTAAGAAAAACTGTAGTTGTCAGTTTTGGCCTGAGAGAAAGCTATTTTTACAAATGTTACAGTAAAAGCTGCAGGAAGCTCTCATAAGTGAGTTTTTTGGTCCTAATCATTAGAAATCAGTTACTTGTTGATGGCAAACATGGTTTTGATTGAAAATATTGCTCCTTGTTTAAGAAAAACTGTAGTTGTCAGTTTTGGCCTGAGACAAAGCTATTTTTTACAAATGTTACAGTAAAAGCTGCAGGAAGCTCTCAGAAGTGAGTTTTTTGGTCCTAATCATTAGAAATCAGTTACTTGTTGATGGCAAACATGGTTTTGATTGAAAATATTGCTCCTTGTTTAAGAAAAACTGTAGTTGTCAGTTTTGGCCTGAGAGAAAGCTATTTTTTACAAATGTTACAGTAAAAGCTGCAGGAAGCTCTCAGAAGTGAGTTTTTTGGTCCTAATCATTAGAAATCAGTTACTTGTTGATGGCAAACATGGTTTTGATTGAAAATATGGCTCCTTGTTTAAGAAAAACTGTAGTTGTCAGTTTTGGCCTTCTCTCGCCGAGAGAAAGCTATTTTTACAAATGTTACAGTAAAAGCTGCAGAAAGCTCTCAGAAGTGAGTTTTTTGCTCCTAATCATTAGAAATCAGTTACTTATTGATGGCAAACATGGTTTTGATTGAAAATATTGCTCCTTGTTTAAGTAAAACTGTAGTTGTCAGTTTTGGCCTTCTCTGGCCGAGAGAAAGCTATTTTTACAAATGTTACAGTAAAAGCTGCAGGAAGCTCTCAGAAGTGAGTTTTTTGCTCCTAATCATTAGAAATCAGTTACTTATTGATGGCAAACATGGTTTTGATTGAAAATATTGCTCCTTGTTTAAGAAAAACTGTAGTTGTCAGTTTTGGCCTTCTCTCGCCGAGAGAAAGCTATTTTTACAAATGTTACAGTAAAAGCTGCAGAAAGCTCTCAGGAGTGTTTTGGTCCTAATCATTAGAAATTAGTAACTTGTTGATGGCAAACATGGTTTTGATTGAAAATATGGCTCCTTGTTTAAGAAGCACTATAGTTGTCAGTTTTGGGCTTCTCTCGCCGAGAGAATGCTGTTTTTACAAATGTTACAGTAAAAGCTGCAGGAAGCTCTCAGAAGTGAGTTTTTTGGTCCTAATCATTAGAAATTAGTTACTTGTTGATGGCAAACATGGTTTTGATTTAAAATATGGCTCCTTGTTTAAGAAAAACTGTAGTTGTCAGTTTTGGCCTTCTCTCGCCGAGAGAAAGCTATTTTTACAAATGTTACAGTAAAAGCTGCAGAAAGCTCTCAGAAGTGAGTTTTTTGCTCCTAATCATTAGAAATCAGTTACTTATTGATGGCAAACATGGTTTTGATTGAAAATATTGCTCCTTGTTTAAGTAAAACTGTAGTTGTCAGTTTTGGCCTTCTCTCGCCAAGAGAAAGCTATTTTTACAAATGTTACAGTAAAAGCTGCAGGAAGCTCTCACAAGTGAGTTTTTTGATCCTAATCATTAGAAATTAGTTACTTGTTCATGGCAAACATGGTTTTGATTGAAAATATTGCTCCTTGTTTAAGTAAAACTGTAGTTGTCAGTTTTGGCCTTCTCTCGCCGAGAGAAAGCTATTTTTACAAATGTTACAGTAAAAGCTGCAGGAAGCTTTCAGAAGTGAGTTTTTTGCTCCTAATCATTAGAAATCAGTTACTTATTGATGGCAAACATGGTTTTGATTGAAAATATTGCTCCTTGTTTAAGAAAAACTGTAGTTGTCAGTTTTGGCCTGAGAGAAAGCTATTTTTACAAATGTTACAGTAAAAGCTGCAGGAAGCTCTCATAAGTGAGTTTTTTGGTCCTAATCATTAGAAATCAGTTACTTGTTGATGGCAAACATGGTTTTGATTGAAAATATTTCTCCTTGTTTAAGAAAAACTGTAGTTGTCAGTTTTGGCCTGAGAGAAAGCTATTTTTACAAATGTTACAGTAAAAGCTGCAGGAAGCTCTCATAAGTGAGTTTTTTGGTCCTAATCATTAGAAATCAGTTACTTGTTGATGGCAAACATGGTTTTGATTGAAAATATTTCTCCTTGTTTAAGAAAAACTGTAGTTGTCAGTTTTGGCCTGAGAGAAAGCTATTTTTACAAATGTTACAGTAAAAGCTGCAGGAAGCTCTCAGAAGTGAGTTTTTTGCTCCTAATCATTAGAAATTAGTTACTTGTTGATGGCAAACATGCTTTTGATTGAAAATATGGCTCCTTGTTTAAGAAAAACTGTAGTTGTCAGTTTTGGGCTTCTCTCGCCGAGAGAAAGCTATTTTTACAAATGTTACAGTAAAAGCTGCAGAAAGCTCTCAGAAGTGAGTTTTTTGCTCCTAATCATTAGAAATCAGTTACTTGTTGATGGCAAACATGGTTTTGATTGAAAATATTGCTCCTTGTTTAAGAAAAACTGTAGTTGTCAGTTTTGGCCTGAGAGAAAGCTATTTTTACAAATGTTACAGTAAAAGCTGCAGGAAGCTCTCAGAAGTGAGGTTTTTGGTCCTAATCATTAGAAATCAGTTACTTGTTAATGGCAAACATGCTTTTGATTGAAAATATTGCTCCTTGTTTAAGAAAAACTGTAGTTGTCAGTTTTGGCCTGAGAAAAAAGCTATTTTTTATAAAAGTTACAGTAAAAGCTGCAGGAAGCTCTCAGTAGTGAGTTTTTTGGTCCTAATCATTAGAAATCAGTTACTTGTTAATGGCAAACATGCTTTTGATTGAAAATATTGCTCCTTGTTTAAGAAAAACTGTAGTTGTCAGTTTTGGCCTGAGAGAAAGCTATTTTTACAAATGTTACAGTAAAAGCTGCAGGAAGCTCTCAGAAGTGAGATTTTTGGTCCTAATCATTAGAAATCAGTTACTTGTTGATGGCAAACATGGTTTTGATTGAAAATATTGCTCCTTGTTTAAGAAAAACTGTAGTTGTCAGTTTTGGCCTGAGAGAAAGCTATTTTTTACAAATGTTACAGTAAAAGCTGCAGGAAGCTCTCAGAAGTGAGTTTTTTGGTCCTAATCATTAGAAATCAGTTACTTGTTGATGGCAAACATGGTTTTGATTGAAAATATGGCTCCTTGTTTAAGAAAAACTGTAGTTGTCAGTTTTGGCCTTCTCTCGCCGAGAGAAAGCTATTTTTACAAATGTTACAGTAAAAGCTGCAGAAAGCTCTCAGAAGTAAGTTTTTTGCTCCTAATCATTAGAAATCAGTTACTTATTGATGGCAAACATGGTTTTGATTGAAAATATTGCTCCTTGTTTAAGTAAAACTGTAGTTGTCAGTTTTGGCCTTCTCTCGCCGAGAGAAAGCTATTTTTACAAATGTTACAGTAAAAGCTGCAGGAAGCTCTCAGAAGTGAGTTTTTTGCTCCTAATCATTAGAAATCAGTTACTTATTGATGGCAAACATGGTTTTGATTGAAAATATTGCTCCTTGTTTAAGAAAAACTGTAGTTGTCAGTTTTGGCCTTCTCTCGCCGAGAGAAAGCTATTTTTACAAATGTTACAGTAAAAGCTGCAGAAAGCTCTCAGAAGTGAGTGTTTTGGTCCTAATCATTAGAAATCAGTTACTTGTTGATGGCAAACATGGTTTTGATTGAAAATATTGCTCCTTGTTTAAGTAAAACTGTAGTTGGCAGTTTTGGCCTTCTCTCGCCGAGAGAAAGCTATTTTTACAAATGTTACAGTAAAAGCTGCAGGAAGCTCTCAGAAGTGAGTTTTTTTGCTCCTAATCATTAGAAATCAGTTACTTATTGATGGCAAACATGGTTTTGATTGAAAACATTGCTCCTTGTTTAAGTAAAACTGTAGTTGTCAGTTTTGGCCTTCTCTCGCCGAGAGAAAGCTATTTTTACAAATGTTACAGTAAAAGCTGCAGGAAGCTCTCAGAAGTGAGTTTTTTGCTCCTAATCATTAGAAATCAGTTACTTATTGATGGCAAACATGGTTTTGAATGAAAATATTGCTCCTTGTTTAAGTAAAAGTGTAGTTGTCAGTTTTGGCCTTCTCTCGCCGAGAGAAAGCTATTTTTACAAATGTTACAGTAAAAGCTGTAGAAAGCTCTCAGAAGTGAGTTTTTTGATCCTAATCATTAGAAATTAGTAACTTGTTGATGGCAAACATGGTTTTGATTGAAAATATGGCTCCTTGTTTAAGAAGCACTATAGTTGTCAGTTTTGGGCTTCTCTCGCCGAGAGAATGCTGTTTTTACAAATGTTACAGTAAAAGCTGCAGGAAGCTCTCAGAAGTGAGTTTTTTGGTCCTAATCATTAGAAATTAGTTACTTGTTGATGGCAAACATGGTTTTGATTGAAAATATGGCTCCTTGTTTAAGAAAAACTGTAGTTGTCAGTTTTGGCCTTCTCTCGCCGAGAGAAAGCTATTTTTACAAATGTTACAGTAAAAGCTGCAGAAAGCTCTCAGAAGTGAGTTTTTTGCTCCTAATCATTAGAAATCAGTTACTTATTGATGGCAAACATGGTTTTGATTGAAAATATTGCTCCTTGTTTAAGTAAAACTGTAGTTGTCAGTTTTGGCCTGAGAGAAAGCTATTTTTACAAATGTTACAGTAAAAGCTGCAGGAAGCTCTCATAAGTGAGTTTTTTGGTCCTAATCATTAGAAATCAGTTACTTGTTGATGGCAAACATGGTTTTGATTGAAAATATTTCTCCTTGTTTAAGAAAAACTGTAGTTGTCAGTTTTGGCCTGAGAGAAAGCTATTTTTACAAATGTTACAGTAAAAGCTGCAGGAAGCTCTCAGAAGTGAGTTTTTTGCTCCTAATCATTAGAAATTAGTTACTTGTTGATGGCAAACATGCTTTTGATTGAAAATATGGCTCCTTGTTTAAGAAAAACTGTAGTTGTCAGTTTTGGGCTTCTCTCGCCGAGAGAAAGCTATTTTTACAAATGTTACAGTAAAAGCTGCAGAAAGCTCTCAGAAGTGAGTTTTTTGCTCCTAATCATTAGAAATCAGTTACTTGTTGATGGCAAACATGGTTTTGATTGAAAATATTGCTCCTTGTTTAAGAAAAACTGTAGTTGTCAGTTTTGGCCTGAGAGAAAGCTATTTTTACAAATGTTACAGTAAAAGCTGCAGGAAGCTCTCAGAAGTGAGGTTTTTGGTCCTAATCATTAGAAATCAGTTACTTGTTAATGGCAAACATGCTTTTGATTGAAAATATTGCTCCTTGTTTAAGAAAAACTGTAGTTGTCAGTTTTGGCCTGAGAAAAAGCAATTTTTTATAAAAGTTACAGTAAAAGCTGCAGGAAGCTCTCAGAAGTGAGTTTTTTGGTCCTAATCATTAGAAATCAGTTACTTGTTAATGGCAAACATGCTTTTGATTGAAAATATTGCTCCTTGTTTAAGAAAAACTGTAGTTGTCAGTTTTGGCCTGAGAGAAAGCTATTTTTACAAATGTTACAGTAAAAGCTGCAGGAAGCTCTCAGAAGTGAGGTTTTTGGTCCTAATCATTAGAAATCAGTTACTTGTTAATGGCAAACATGCTTTTGATTGAAAATATTGCTCCTTGTTTAAGAAAAACTGTAGTTGTCAGTTTTGGCCTGAGAAAAAAGCTATTTTTTATAAAAGTTACAGTAAAAGCTGCAGGAAGCTCTCAGTAGTGAGTTTTTTGGTCCTAATCATTAGAAATCAGTTACTTGTTAATGGCAAACATGCTTTTGATTGAAAATATTGCTCCTTGTTTAAGAAAAACTGTAGTTGTCAGTTTTGGCCTGAGAGAAAGCTATTTTTACAAATGTTACAGTAAAAGCTGCAGGAAGCTCTCAGAAGTGAGATTTTTGGTCCTAATCATTAGAAATCAGTTACTTGTTGATGGCAAACATGGTTTTGATTGAAAATATTGCTCCTTGTTTAAGAAAAACTGTAGTTGTCAGTTTTGGCCTGAGAGAAAGCTATTTTTTACAAATGTTACAGTAAAAGCTGCAGGAAGCTCTCAGAAGTGAGTTTTTTGGTCCTAATCATTAGAAATCAGTTACTTGTTGATGGCAAACATGGTTTTGATTGAAAATATGGCTCCTTGTTTAAGAAAAACTGTAGTTGTCAGTTTTGGCCTTCTCTCGCCGAGAGAAAGCTATTTTTACAAATGTTACAGTAAAAGCTGCAGAAAGCTCTCAGAAGTAAGTTTTTTGCTCCTAATCATTAGAAATCAGTTACTTATTGATGGCAAACATGGTTTTGATTGAAAATATTGCTCCTTGTTTAAGTAAAACTGTAGTTGTCAGTTTTGGCCTTCTCTCGCCGAGAGAAAGCTATTTTTACAAATGTTACAGTAAAAGCTGTAGAAAGCTCTCAGAAGTGAGTTTTTTGATCCTAATCATTAGAAATTAGTAACTTGTTGATGGCAAACATGGTTTTGATTGAAAATATGGCTCCTTGTTTAAGAAGCACTATAGTTGTCAGTTTTGGGCTTCTCTCGCCGAGAGAATGCTGTTTTTACAAATGTTACAGTAAAAGCTGCAGGAAGCTCTCAGAAGTGAGTTTTTTGGTCCTAATCATTAGAAATTAGTTACTTGTTGATGGCAAACATGGTTTTGATTGAAAATATGGCTCCTTGTTTAAGAAAAACTGTAGTTGGCAGTTTTGGCCTTCTCTCGCCGAGAGAAAGCTATTTTTACAAATGTTACAGTAAAAGCTGCAGAAAGCTCTCAGAAGTGAGTTTTTTGCTCCTAATCATTAGAAATCAGTTACTTATTGATGGCAAACATGGTTTTGATTGAAAATATTGCTCCTTGTTTAAGTAAAACTGTAGTTGTCAGTTTTGGCCTGAGAGAAAGCTATTTTTACAAATGTTACAGTAAAAGCTGCAGGAAGCTCTCATAAGTGAGTTTTTTGGTCCTAATCATTAGAAATCAGTTACTTGTTGATGGCAAACATGGTTTTGATTGAAAATATTTCTCCTTGTTTAAGAAAAACTGTAGTTGTCAGTTTTGGCCTGAGAGAAAGCTATTTTTACAAATGTTACAGTAAAAGCTGCAGGAAGCTCTCAGAAGTGAGTTTTTTGCTCCTAATCATTAGAAATTAGTTACTTGTTGATGGCAAACATGCTTTTGATTGAAAATATGGCTCCTTGTTTAAGAAAAACTGTAGTTGTCAGTTTTGGGCTTCTCTCGCCGAGAGAAAGCTATTTTTACAAATGTTACAGTAAAAGCTGCAGAAAGCTCTCAGAAGTGAGTTTTTTGCTCCTAATCATTAGAAATCAGTTACTTGTTGATGGCAAACATGGTTTTGATTGAAAATATTGCTCCTTGTTTAAGAAAAACTGTAGTTGTCAGTTTTGGCCTGAGAGAAAGCTATTTTTACAAATGTTACAGTAAAAGCTGCAGGAAGCTCTCAGAAGTGAGGTTTTTGGTCCTAATCATTAGAAATCAGTTACTTGTTAATGGCAAACATGCTTTTGATTGAAAATATTGCTCCTTGTTTAAGAAAAACTGTAGTTGTCAGTTTTGGCCTGAGAAAAAGCAATTTTTTATAAAAGTTACAGTAAAAGCTGCAGGAAGCTCTCAGAAGTGAGTTTTTTGGTCCTAATCATTAGAAATCAGTTACTTGTTAATGGCAAACATGCTTTTGATTGAAAATATTGCTCCTTGTTTAAGAAAAACTGTAGTTGTCAGTTTTGGCCTGAGAGAAAGCTATTTTTACAAATGTTACAGTAAAAGCTGCAGGAAGCTCTCAGAAGTGAGGTTTTTGGTCCTAATCATTAGAAATCAGTTACTTGTTAATGGCAAACATGCTTTTGATTGAAAATATTGCTCCTTGTTTAAGAAAAACTGTAGTTGTCAGTTTTGGCCTGAGAAAAAAGCTATTTTTTATAAAAGTTACAGTAAAAGCTGCAGGAAGCTCTCAGTAGTGAGTTTTTTGGTCCTAATCATTAGAAATCAGTTACTTGTTAATGGCAAACATGCTTTTGATTGAAAATATTGCTCCTTGTTTAAGAAAAACTGTAGTTGTCAGTTTTGGCCTGAGAGAAAGCTATTTTTACAAATGTTACAGTAAAAGCTGCAGGAAGCTCTCAGAAGTGAGATTTTTGGTCCTAATCATTAGAAATCAGTTACTTGTTGATGGCAAACATGGTTTTGATTGAAAATATTGCTCCTTGTTTAAGAAAAACTGTAGTTGTCAGTTTTGGCCTGAGAGAAAGCTATTTTTTACAAATGTTACAGTAAAAGCTGCAGGAAGCTCTCAGAAGTGAGTTTTTTGGTCCTAATCATTAGAAATCAGTTACTTGTTGATGGCAAACATGGTTTTGATTGAAAATATGGCTCCTTGTTTAAGAAAAACTGTAGTTGTCAGTTTTGGCCTTCTCTCGCCGAGAGAAAGCTATTTTTACAAATGTTACAGTAAAAGCTGCAGAAAGCTCTCAGAAGTAAGTTTTTTGCTCCTAATCATTAGAAATCAGTTACTTATTGATGGCAAACATGGTTTTGATTGAAAATATTGCTCCTTGTTTAAGTAAAACTGTAGTTGTCAGTTTTGGCCTTCTCTCGCCGAGAGAAAGCTATTTTTACAAATGTTACAGTAAAAGCTGCAGGAAGCTCTCAGAAGTGAGTTTTTTGCTCCTAATCATTAGAAATCAGTTACTTATTGATGGCAAACATGGTTTTGATTGAAAATATTGCTCCTTGTTTAAGAAAAACTGTAGTTGTCAGTTTTGGCCTTCTCTCGCCGAGAGAAAGCTATTTTTACAAATGTTACAGTAAAAGCTGCAGAAAGCTCTCAGAAGTGAGTGTTTTGGTCCTAATCATTAGAAATCAGTTACTTGTTGATGGCAAACATGGTTTTGATTGAAAATATTGCTCCTTGTTTAAGTAAAACTGTAGTTGGCAGTTTTGGCCTTCTCTCGCCGAGAGAAAGCTATTTTTACAAATGTTACAGTAAAAGCTGCAGGAAGCTCTCAGAAGTGAGTTTTTTTGCTCCTAATCATTAGAAATCAGTTACTTATTGATGGCAAACATGGTTTTGATTGAAAACATTGCTCCTTGTTTAAGTAAAACTGTAGTTGTCAGTTTTGGCCTTCTCTCGCCGAGAGAAAGCTATTTTTACAAATGTTACAGTAAAAGCTGCAGGAAGCTCTCAGAAGTGAGTTTTTTGCTCCTAATCATTAGAAATCAGTTACTTATTGATGGCAAACATGGTTTTGAATGAAAATATTGCTCCTTGTTTAAGTAAAAGTGTAGTTGTCAGTTTTGGCCTTCTCTCGCCGAGAGAAAGCTATTTTTACAAATGTTACAGTAAAAGCTGTAGAAAGCTCTCAGAAGTGAGTTTTTTGATCCTAATCATTAGAAATTAGTAACTTGTTGATGGCAAACATGGTTTTGATTGAAAATATGGCTCCTTGTTTAAGAAGCACTATAGTTGTCAGTTTTGGGCTTCTCTCGCCGAGAGAATGCTGTTTTTACAAATGTTACAGTAAAAGCTGCAGGAAGCTCTCAGAAGTGAGTTTTTTGGTCCTAATCATTAGAAATTAGTTACTTGTTGATGGCAAACATGGTTTTGATTGAAAATATGGCTCCTTGTTTAAGAAAAACTGTAGTTGTCAGTTTTGGCCTTCTCTCGCCGAGAGAAAGCTATTTTTACAAATGTTACAGTAAAAGCTGCAGAAAGCTCTCAGAAGTGAGTTTTTTGCTCCTAATCATTAGAAATCAGTTACTTATTGATGGCAAACATGGTTTTGATTGAAAATATTGCTCCTTGTTTAAGTAAAACTGTAGTTGTCAGTTTTGGCCTGAGAGAAAGCTATTTTTACAAATGTTACAGTAAAAGCTGCAGGAAGCTCTCATAAGTGAGTTTTTTGGTCCTAATCATTAGAAATCAGTTACTTGTTGATGGCAAACATGGTTTTGATTGAAAATATTTCTCCTTGTTTAAGAAAAACTGTAGTTGTCAGTTTTGGCCTGAGAGAAAGCTATTTTTACAAATGTTACAGTAAAAGCTGCAGGAAGCTCTCAGAAGTGAGTTTTTTGCTCCTAATCATTAGAAATTAGTTACTTGTTGATGGCAAACATGCTTTTGATTGAAAATATGGCTCCTTGTTTAAGAAAAACTGTAGTTGTCAGTTTTGGGCTTCTCTCGCCGAGAGAAAGCTATTTTTACAAATGTTACAGTAAAAGCTGCAGAAAGCTCTCAGAAGTGAGTTTTTTGCTCCTAATCATTAGAAATCAGTTACTTGTTGATGGCAAACATGGTTTTGATTGAAAATATTGCTCCTTGTTTAAGAAAAACTGTAGTTGTCAGTTTTGGCCTGAGAGAAAGCTATTTTTACAAATGTTACAGTAAAAGCTGCAGGAAGCTCTCAGAAGTGAGGTTTTTGGTCCTAATCATTAGAAATCAGTTACTTGTTAATGGCAAACATGCTTTTGATTGAAAATATTGCTCCTTGTTTAAGAAAAACTGTAGTTGTCAGTTTTGGCCTGAGAAAAAGCAATTTTTTATAAAAGTTACAGTAAAAGCTGCAGGAAGCTCTCAGAAGTGAGTTTTTTGGTCCTAATCATTAGAAATCAGTTACTTGTTAATGGCAAACATGCTTTTGATTGAAAATATTGCTCCTTGTTTAAGAAAAACTGTAGTTGTCAGTTTTGGCCTGAGAGAAAGCTATTTTTACAAATGTTACAGTAAAAGCTGCAGGAAGCTCTCAGAAGTGAGATTTTTGGTCCTAATCATTAGAAATCAGTTACTTGTTGATGGCAAACATGGTTTTGATTGAAAATATTGCTCCTTGTTTAAGAAAAACTGTAGTTGTCAGTTTTGGCCTGAGAGAAAGCTATTTTTACAAATGTTACAGTAAAAGCTGCAGGAAGCTCTCAGAAGTGAGTTTTTTGCTCCTAATCATTAGAAATTAGTTACTTGTTGATGGCAAACATGCTTTTGATTGAAAATATGGCTCCTTGTTTAAGAAAAACTGTAGTTGTCAGTTTTGGGCTTCTCTCGCCGAGAGAAAGCTATTTTTACAAATGTTACAGTAAAAGCTGCAGAAAGCTCTCAGAAGTGAGTTTTTTGCTCCTAATCATTAGAAATCAGTTACTTGTTGATGGCAAACATGGTTTTGATTGAAAATATTGCTCCTTGTTTAAGAAAAACTGTAGTTGTCAGTTTTGGCCTGAGAGAAAGCTATTTTTACAAATGTTACAGTAAAAGCTGCAGGAAGCTCTCAGAAGTGAGGTTTTTGGTCCTAATCATTAGAAATCAGTTACTTGTTAATGGCAAACATGCTTTTGATTGAAAATATTGCTCCTTGTTTAAGAAAAACTGTAGTTGTCAGTTTTGGCCTGAGAAAAAGCAATTTTTTATAAAAGTTACAGTAAAAGCTGCAGGAAGCTCTCAGAAGTGAGTTTTTTGGTCCTAATCATTAGAAATCAGTTACTTGTTAATGGCAAACATGCTTTTGATTGAAAATATTGCTCCTTGTTTAAGAAAAACTGTAGTTGTCAGTTTTGGCCTGAGAGAAAGCTATTTTTACAAATGTTACAGTAAAAGCTGCAGGAAGCTCTCAGAAGTGAGATTTTTGGTCCTAATCATTAGAAATCAGTTACTTGTTGATGGCAAACATGGTTTTGATTGAAAATATTGCTCCTTGTTTAAGAAAAACTGTAGTTGTCAGTTTTGGCCTGAGACAAAGCTATTTTTTACAAATGTTACAGTAAAAGCTGCAGGAAGCTCTCAGAAGTGAGTTTTTTGCTCCTAATCATTAGAAATCAGTTACTTGTTGATGGCAAACATGGTTTTGATTGAAAATATTGCTCCTTGTTTAAGAAAAACTGTAGTTGTCAGTTTTGGCCTGAGAGAAAGCTATTTTTTACAAATGTTACAGTAAAAGCTGCGTTTTTTGGTCCTAATCATTAGAAAACAGTTACTTGTTGATGGCAAACATGGTTTTGATTGAAAATATTGCTCCTTGTTTAAGAAAAACTGTAGTTGTCAGTTTTGGCCTGAGAGAAAGCTATTTTTACAAATGTTACAGTAAAAGCTGCAGGAAGCTCTAAGAAGTGAGGTTTTTGGTCCTAATCATTAGAAATCAGTTACTTGTTAATGGCAAACATGCTTTTGATTGAAAATATTGCTCCTTGTTTAAGAAAAACTGTAGTTGTCAGTTTTGGCCTGAGACAAAGCTATTTTTTACAAATGTTACAGTAAAAGCTGCAGGAAGCTCTCAGAAGTGAGTTTTTTGGTCCTAATCATTAGAAATCAGTTACTTGTTGATGGCAAACATGGTTTTGATTGAAAATATGGCTCCTTGTTTAAGAAAAACTGTAGTTGTCAGTTTTGGCCTTCTCTCGCCGAGAGAAAGCTATTTTTACAAATGTTACAGTAAAAGCTGCAGAAAGCTCTCAGAAGTGAGTTTTTTGCTCCTAATCATTAGAAATCAGTTACTTATTGATGGCAAACATGGTTTTGATTAAAAATATTGCTCCTTGTTTAAGTAAAACTGTAGTTGTCAGTTTTGGCCTTCTCTCGCCGAGAGAAAGCTATTTTTTACAAATGTTACAGTAAAAGCTGCAGGAAGCTCTCAGAAGTGAGTTTTTTGCTCCTAATCATTAGAAATCAGTTACTTATTGATGGCAAACATGGTTTTGATTGAAAATATTGCTCCTTGTTTAAGAAAAACTGTAGTTGTCAGTTTTGGCCTTCTCTCGCCGAGAGAAAGCTATTTTTACAAATGTTACAGTAAAAGCTGTAGAAAGCTCTCAGAAGTGAGTTTTTTGATCCTAATCATTAGAAATTAGTTACTTGTTGATGGCAAACATGGTTTTGATTGAAAATATGGCTCCTTGTTTAAGAAGCACTATAGTTGTCAGTTTTGGGCTTCTCTCGCCGAGAGAAAGCTGTTTTTACAAATGTTACAGTAAAAGCTGCAGGAAGCTCTCAGAAGTGAGTTTTTTGGTCCTAATCATTAGAAATTAATTACTTGTTGATGGCAAACATGGTTTTGATTGAAAATATTGCTCCTTGTTTAAGTAAAACTGTAGTTGTCAGTTTTGGCCTTCTCTCGCCGAGAGAAAGCTATTTTTACAAATGTTACAGTAAAAGCTGCAGAAAGCTCTCAGAAGTGAGTTTTTTGATCCTAATCATTAGAAATTAGTTGCTTGTTCATGGCAAACATGGTTTTGATTGAAAATATGGCTCCTTGTTTAAGAAACACTATAGTTGTCAGTTTTGGCCTTCTCTCGTCGAGAGAAAGCTATTTTTACAAATGTTACAGTAAAAGCTGCAGGAAGCTCTCAGAAGTGAGTTTTTTGCTCCTAATCATTAGAAATCAGTTACTTATTGATGGCAAACATGGTTTTGATTGAAAATATTGCTCCTTGTTTAAGTAAAACTGTAGTTGTCAGTTTTGGCCTTCTCTCGCAGAGAGAAAGCTATTTTTACAAATGTTACAGTAAAAGCTGCAGGAAGCTCTCACAAGTGATTTTTTTGGTCCTAATCATTAGAAATCAGTTACTTGTTGATGGCAAACATGGTTTTGATTGAAAATATTTCTCCTTGTTTAAGAAAAACTGTAGTTGTCAGTTTTGGCCTGAGAGAAAGCTATTTTTACAAATGTTACAGTAAAAGCTGCAGGAAGCTCTCAGAAGTGAGTTTTTTGCTCCTAATCATTAGAAATTAGTTACTTGTTGATGGCAAACATGCTTTTGATTGAAAATATGGCTCCTTGTTTAAGAAAAACTGTAGTTGTCAGTTTTGGGCTTCTCTCGCCGAGAGAAAGCTATTTTTACAAATGTTACAGTAAAAGCTGCAGAAAGCTCTCAGAAGTGAGTGTTTTGGTCCTAATCATTAGAAATCAGTTACTTGTTGATGGCAAACATGGTTTTGATTGAAAATATTGCTCCTTGTTTAAGTAAAACTGTAGTTGTCAGTTTTGGCCTTCTCTCGCCGAGAGAAAGCTATTTTTACAAATGTTACAGTAAAAGCTGCAGGAAGCTCTCAGAAGTGAGTTTTTTGCTCCTAATCATTAGAAATCAGTTACTTGTTGATGGCAAACATGGTTTTGATTGAACATATTGCTCCTTGTTTAAGAAAAACTGTAGTTGTCAGTTTTGGCCTGAGAGAAAGCTATTTTTTACAAATGTTACAGTAAAAGCTGCGTTTTTTGGTCCTAATCATTAGAAAACAGTTACTTGTTGATGGCAAACATGGTTTTGATTGAAAATATTGCTCCTTGTTTAAGAAAAACTGTAGTTGTCAGTTTTGGCCTGAGAAAAAGCTATTTTTTTTATAAAAGTTACAGTAAAAGCTGCAGGAAGCTCTCAGAAGTGAGTTTTTTGGTCCTAATCATTAGAAATCAGTTACTTGTTAATGGCAAACATGCTTTTGATTGAAAATATTGCTCCTTGTTTAAGAAAAACTGTAGTTGTCAGTTTTGGCCTGAGAGAAAGCTATTTTTACAAATGTTACAGTAAAAGCTGCAGGAAGCTCTCAGAAGTGAGATTTTTGGTCCTAATCATTAGAAATCAGTTACTTGTTGATGGCAAACATGGTTTTGATTGAAAATATTGCTCCTTGTTTAAGAAAAACTGTAGTTGTCAGTTTTGGCCTGAGAAAAAGCTATTTTTTATAAAAGTTACAGTAAAAGCTGCAGGAAGCTCTCAGAAGTGAGTTTTTTGGTCCTAATCATTAGAAATCAGTTACTTGTTAATGGCAAACATGCTTTTCATTGAAAATATTGCTCCTTGTTTAAGAAAAACTGTAGTTGTCAGTTTTGGCCTGAGAGAAAGCTATTTTTTACAAATGTTACAGTAAAAGCTGCAGGAAGCTCTCAGAAGTAAGTTTGTTGGTCCTAATCATTAGAAAACAGTTACTTGTTGATGGCAAACATGGTTTTGATTGAAAATATTGCTCCTTGTTTAAGAAAAACTGTAGTTGTCAGTTTTGGCCTGAGAGAAAGCTATTTTTACAAATGTTACAGTAAAAGCTGCAGGAAGCTCTCAGAAGTGAGGTTTTTGGTCCTAATCATTAGAAATCAGTTACTTGTTAATGGCAAACATGCTTTTGATTGAAAATATTGCTCCTTGTTTAAGAAAAACTGTAGTTGTCAGTTTTGGCCTAAGAAAAAGCTATTTTTACAAATGTTACAGTAATAGCTGCAGGAAGCTCTCAGGAGTGAGTTTTTTGGTCCTAATCATTAGAAAACAGTTACTTGTTGATGGCAATCATGGTTTTGATTGAAAATATTGCTCCTTGTTTAAGAAAAACTGTAGTTGTCAGTTTTGACCTGAGAGAAAGCTATTTTTACAAATGTTACAGTAAAAGCTGCAGGAAGCTCTCAGAAGTGAGTTTTTTGGTCCTAATCATTAGAAATCAGTTACTTGTTGATGGCAAACATGGTTTTGATTGAAAATATTGCTCCTTGTTTAAGAAAAACTGTAGTTGTCAGTTTTGGCCTGAGAGAAAGCTATTTTTTACAAATGTTAGAGTAAAAGCTGCGTTTTTTGGTCCTAATCATTAGAAAACAGTTACTTGTTGATGGCAAACATGGTTTTCATTGAAAATATTGCTCCTTGTTTAAGAAAAACTGTAGTTGTCAGTTTTGGCCTGAGAGAAAGCTATTTTTACAAATGTTACAGTAAAAGCTGCAGGAAGCTCTAAGAAGTGAGGTTTTTGGTCCTAATCATTAGAAATCAGTTACTTGTTAATGGCAAACATGCTTTTGATTGAAAATATTGCTCCTTGTTTAAGAAAAACTGTAGTTGTCAGTTTTGGCCTGAGACAAAGCTATTTTTTACAAATGTTACAGTAAAAGCTGCAGGAAGCTCTCAGAAGTGAGTTTTTTGGTCCTAATCATTAGAAATCAGTTACTTGTTGATGGCAAACATGGTTTTGATTGAAAATATTGCTCCTTGTTTAAGAAAAACTGTAGTTGTCAGTTTTGGCCTGAGAGAAAGCTATTTTTTACAAATGTTACAGTAAAAGCTGCGTTTTTTGGTCCTAATCATTAGAAAACAGTTACTTGTTGATGGCAAACATGGTTTTGATTGAAAATATTGCTCCTTGTTTAAGAAAAACTGTAGTTGTCAGTTTTGGCCTGAGAGAAAGCTATTTTTACAAATGTTACAGTAAAAGCTGCAGGAAGCTCTCAGAAGTGAGGTTTTTGGTCCTAATCATTAGAAATCAGTTACTTGTTAATGGCAAACATGCTTTTGATTGAAAATATTGCTCCTTGTTTAAGAAAAACTGTAGTTGTCAGTTTTGGCCTGAGAAAAAGCTATTTTTTATAAAAGTTACAGTAAAAGCTGCAGGAAGCTCTCAGAAGTGAGTTTTTTGGTCCTAATCATTAGAAATCAGTTACTTGTTAATGGCAAACATGCTTTTGATTGAAAATATTGCTCCTTGTTTAAGAAAAACTGTAGTTGTCAGTTTTGGCCTGAGAGAAAGCTATTTTTACAAATGTTACAGTAAAAGCTGCAGGAAGGTCTCAGAAGTGAGATTTTTGGTCCTAATCATTAGAAATCAGTTACTTGTTGATGGCAAACATGGTTTTGATTGAAAATATTGCTCCTTGTTTAAGAAAAACTGTAGTTGTCAGTTTTGGCCTGAGACAAAGCTATTTTTTACAAATGTTACAGTAAAAGCTGCAGGAAGCTCTCAGAAGTGAGTTTTTTGGTCCTAATCATTAGAAATCAGTTACTTGTTGATGGCAAACATGGTTTTGATTGAAAATATGGCTCCTTGTTTAAGAAAAACTGTAGTTGTCAGTTTTGGCCTTCTCTCGCCGAGAGAAAGCTATTTTTACAAATGTTACAGTAAAAGCTGCAGAAAGCTCTCAGAAGTGAGTTTTTTGCTCCTAATCATTAGAAATCAGTTACTTATTGATGGCAAACATGGTTTTGATTAAAAATATTGCTCCTTGTTTAAGTAAAACTGTAGTTGTCAGTTTTGGCCTTCTCTCGCCGAGAGAAAGCTATTTTTTACAAATGTTACAGTAAAAGCTGCAGGAAGCTCTCAGAAGTGAGGTTTTTGGTCCTAATCATTAGAAATCAGTTACTTGTTAATGGCAAACATGCTTTTGATTGAAAATATTGCTCCTTGTTTAAGAAAAACTGTAGTTGTCAGTTTTGGCCTGAGAAAAAGCTATTTTTACAAATGTTACAGTAATAGCTGCAGGAAGCTCTCAGGAGTGAGTTTTTTGGTCCTAATCATTAGAAAACAGTTACTTGTTGATGGCAATCATGGTTTTGATTGAAAATATTGCTCCTTGTTTAAGAAAAACTGTAGTTGTCAGTTTTGACCTGAGAGAAAGCTATTTTTACAAATGTTACAGTAAAAGCTGCAGGAAGCTCTCAGAAGTGAGGTTTTTGGTCCTAATCATTAGAAATCAGTTACTTGTTGATGGCAAACATGGTTTTGATTGAAAATATGGCTCCTTGTTTAAGAAAAACTGTAGTTGTCAGTTTTGGCCTTCTCTCGCCGAGAGAAAGCTATTTTTACAAATGTTACAGTAAAAGCTGCAGAAAGCTCTCAGAAGTGAGTTTTTTGCTCCTAATCATTAGAAATCAGTTACTTATTGATGGCAAACATGGTTTTGATTAAAAATATTGCTCCTTGTTTAAGTAAAACTGTAGTTGTCAGTTTTGGCCTTCTCTCGCCGAGAGAAAGCTATTTTTTACAAATGTTACAGTAAAAGCTGCAGGAAGCTCTCAGAAGTGAGGTTTTTGGTCCTAATCATTAGAAATCAGTTACTTGTTAATGGCAAACATGCTTTTGATTGAAAATATTGCTCCTTGTTTAAGAAAAACTGTAGTTGTCAGTTTTGGCCTGAGAAAAAGCTATTTTTACAAATGTTACAGTAATAGCTGCAGGAAGCTCTCAGGAGTGAGTTTTTTGGTCCTAATCATTAGAAAACAGTTACTTGTTGATGGCAATCATGGTTTTGATTGAAAATATTGCTCCTTGTTTAAGAAAAACTGTAGTTGTCAGTTTTGACCTGAGAGAAAGCTATTTTTACAAATGTTACAGTAAAAGCTGCAGGAAGCTCTCAGAAGTGAGGTTTTTGGTCCTAATCATTAGAAATCAGTTACTTGTTAATGGCAAACATGGTTTTGATTGAAAATATTGCTCCTTGTTTAAGAAAAACTGTAGTTGTCAGTTTTGGCCTGAGAGAAAGCTATTTTTACAAATGTTACAGTAAAAGCTGCAGGAAGCTCTCAGAAGTGAGATTTTTGGTCCTAATCATTAGAAATCAGTTACTTGTTGATGGCAAACATGGTTTTGATTGAAAATATTGCTCCTTGTTTAAGAAAAACTGTAGTTGTCATTTTTGGCCTGAGACAAAGCTTTTTTTTTACAAATGTTACAGTAAAAGCTGCAGGAAGCTCTCAGAAGTGAGTTTTTTGGTCCTAATCATTAGAAATCAGTAACTTGTTGATGGCAAACATGGTTTTGATTGAAAATATTGCTCCTTGTTTAAGAAAAACTGTAGTTGTCAGTTTTGGCCTGAGAAAAAGCTATTTTTTATAAAAGTTACAGTAAAAGCTGCAGGAAGCTCTCAGAAGTGAGTTTTTTGGTCCTAATCATTAGAAATCAGTTACTTGTTAATGGCAAACATGCTTTTGATTGAAAATATTGCTCCTTGTTTAAGAAAAACTGTAGTTGTCAGTTTTGGCCTGAGAGAAAGCTATTTTTTACAAATGTTACAGTAAAAGCTGCAGGAAGCTCTCAGAAGTGAGATTTTTGGTCCTAATCATTAGAAATCAGTTACTTGTTGATGGCAAACATGGTTTTGATTGAAAATATTGCTCCTTGTTTAAGAAAAACTGTAGTTGTCAGTTTTGGCCTGAGACAAAGCTATTTTTTACAAATGTTACAGTAAAAGCTGCAGGAAGCTTTCAGAAGTGAGTTTTTTGGTCCTAATCATTAGAAATCAGTTACTTGTTGATGGCAAACATGGTTTTGATTGAAAATATTGCTCCTTGTTTAAGAAAAACTGTAGTTGTCAGTTTTAGCCTGAGAGAAACCTATTTTTTTTACAAATATTACAGTAAAAGCTGCAGGAAGCTCTCAGAAGTGAGTTTTTTGGTCCTAATCATTAGAAAACAGTTACTTGTTGATGGCAAACATGGTTTTGATTGAAAATATTGCTCCTTGTTTAAGAAAAACTGTAGTTGTCAGTTTTGGCCTGAGAGAAAGCTATTTTTACAAATGTTACAGTAAAAGCTGCAGGAAGCTCTCAGAAGTGAGGTTTTTGGTCCTAATCATTAGAAATCAGTTACTTGTTAATGGCAAACATGCTTTTGATTGAAAATATTGCTCCTTGTTTAAGAAAAACTGTAGTTGTCAGTTTTGGCCTGAGAAAAAGCTATTTTTTATAAAAGTTACAGTAAAAGCTGCAGGAAGCTCTCAGAAGTTAGTTTTTTGGTCCTAATCATTAGAAATCAGGTACTTGTTAATGGCAAACATGCTTTTCATTGAAAATATTGCTCCTTGTTTAAGAAAAACTGTAGTTGTCAGTTTTGGCCTGAGAGAAAGCTATTTTTACAAATGTTACAGTAAAAGCTGCAGGAAGCTCTCAGAAGTGAGATTTTTGGTCCTAATCATTAGAAATCAGTTACTTGTTGATGGCAAACATGGTTTTGATTGAAAATATTGCTCCTTGTTTAAGAAAAACTGTAGTTGTCAGTTTTGGCCTGAGACAAAGCTATTTTTTACAAATGTTACAGTAAAAGCTGCAGGAAGCTCCCAGAAGTGAGTTTTTTGGTCCTAATCATTAGAAATCAGTTACTTGTTGATGGCAAACATGGTTTTGATTGAAAATATTGCTCCTTGTTTAAGAAAAACTGTAGTTGTCAGTTTTGGCCTGAGAGAAAGCTATTTTTTGACAAATGTTACAGTAAAAGCTGCAGGAAGCTCTCAGAAGTAAGTTTTTTGGTCCTAATCATTAGAAAACAGTTACTTGTTGATGGCAAACATGGTTTTGATTGAAAATATTGCTCCTTGTTTAAGAAAAACTGTAGTTGTCAGTTTTGGCCTGAGAGAAAGCTATTTTTACAAATGTTACAGTAAAAGCTGCAGGAAGCTCTCAGAAGTGAGGTTTTTGGTCCTAATCATTAGAAATCAGTTACTTGTTAATGGCAAACATGCTTTTGATTAAAAATATTGCTCCTTGTTTAAGAAAAACTGTAGTTGTCAGTTTTGGCCTGAGAAAAAGCTATTTTTACAAATGTTACAGTAAAAGCTGCAGGAAGCTCTCAGGAGTGAGTTTTTTGGTCCTAATCATTAGAAAACAGTTACTTGTTGATGGCAAACATGGTTTTGATTGAAAATATTGCTCCTTGTTTAAGAAAAACTGTAGTTGTCAGTTTTGACCTGAGAGAAAGCTATTTTTACAAATGTTACAGTAAAAGCTGCAGGAAGCTCTCAGAAGGGAGGTTTTTGGTCCTAATCATTAGAAATCAGTTACTTGTTAATGGCAAACATGGTTTTGATTGAAAATATTGCTCCTTGTTTAAGAAAAACTGTAGTTGTCAGTTTTGGCCTGAGAAAAAGCTATTTTTTATAAAAGTTACAGTAAAAGCTGCAGGAAGCTCTCAGAAGTGAGTTTTTTTGGTCCTAATCATTAGAAATCAGTTACTTGTTAATGGCAAACATGCTTTTGATTGAAAATATTGCTCCTTGTTTAAGAAAAACTGTAGTTGTCAGTTTTGGCCTGAGAGAAAGCTATTTTTTACAAATGTTACAGTAAAAGCTGCAGGAAGCTCTCAGAAGTGAGATTTTTGGTCCTAATTATTAGAAATCAGTTACTTGTTGATGGCAAACATGGTTTTGATTGAAAATATTGCTCCTTGTTTAAGAAAAACTGTAGTTGTCATTTTTGGCCTGAGACAAAGCTTTTTTTTTTACAAATGTTACAGTAAAAGCTGCAGGAAGCTCTCAGAAGTGAGTTTTTTGGTCCTAATCATTAGAAATCAGTTACTTGTTGATGGCAAACATGGTTTTGATTGAAAATATTGCTCCTTGTTTAAGAAAAACTGTAGTTGTCAGTTTTGGCCTGAGACAATGCTATTTTTTACAAATGTTACAGGAAGCTGCAGGAAGCTCTCAAAAGTGAGTTTTTTGGTCCTAATCATTAGAAATCAGTTACTTGTTGATGGCAAACATGGTTTTGATTGAAAATATTGCTCCTTGTTTAAGAAAAACTGTAGTTGTCAGTTTTGGCCTGAGAGAAAGCTATTTTTACAAATGTTACAGTAAAAGCTGCAGGAAGCTCTCAGAAGTGAGTTTTTTGGTCCTAATCATTAGAAATCAGTTACTTGTTGATGGCAAACATGGTTTTGATTGAAAATATTGCTCCTTGTTTAAGAAAAACTGTAGTTGTCAGTTTTGGCCTGAGAGAAAGCTTTTTTTTACAAATGTTACAGTAAAAGCTGCAGGAAGCTCTTAGAAGTGAGTTTTTTGGTCCTAATCATTAGAAATCAGTTACTTGTTGATGGCAAACATGGTTTTGATTGAAAATATTGCTCCTTGTTTAAGAAAAACTGTAGTTGTCAGTTTTGGCCTGAGACAATGCTATTTTTTACAAATGTTACAGTAAAAGCTGCAGGAAGCTCTCAGAAGTGAGTTTTTTGGTCCTAATCATTAGAAATCAGTTACTTGTTGATGGCAAACATGGTTTTGATTGAAAATATTGCTCCTTGTTTAAGAAAAACTGTAGTTGTCAGTTTTGGCCTGAGAGAAAGCTATTTTTACAAATGTTACAGTAAAAGCTGCAGGAAGCTCTCAGAAGTGAGTTTTTTGGTCCTAATCATTAGAAATCAGTTACTTGTTGATGGCAAACATGGTTTTGATTGAACATATTGCTCCTTGTTTAAGAAAAACTGTAGTTGTCAGTTTTGGCCTGAGACAAAGCTATTTTTACAAATGTTACAGTAAAAGCTGCAGGAAGCTCTCAGAAGTGAGTTTTTTGGTCCTAATCATTAGAAATCAGTTACTTGTTGATGGCAAACATGGTTTTGATTGAAAATATTGCTCCTTGTTTAAGAAAAACTGTAGTTGTCAGTTTTGGCCTGGGAGAAAGCTTTTTTTTACAAATGTTACAGTAAAAGCTGCAGGAAGCTCTCAGAAGTGAGTTTTTTGGTCCTAATCATTAGAAATCAGTTACTTGTTGATGGCAAACATGGTTTTGATTGAAAATATTGCTCCTTGTTTAAGAAAAACTGTAGTTGTCAGTTTTGGCCTGAGACAATGCTATTTTTTACAAATGTTACAGGAAGCTGCAGGAAGCTCTCAAAAGTGAGTTTTTTGGTCCTAATCATTAGAAATCAGTTACTTGTTGATGGCAAACATGGTTTTGATTGAAAATATTGCTCCTTGTTTAAGAAAAACTGTAGTTGTCAGTTTTGGCCTGAGAGAAAGCTATTTCTTACAAATGTTACAGTAAAAGCTGCGTTTTTTGGTCCTAATCATTAGAAAACAGTTACTTGTTGATGGCAAACATGGTTTTGATTGAAAATATTGCTCCTTGTTTAAGAAAAACTGTAGTTGTCAGTTTTGGCCTGAGAGAAAGCTATTTTTACAAATGTTACAGTAAAAGCTGCAGGAAGCTCTAAGAAGTGAGGTTTTTGGTCCTAATCATTAGAAATCAGTTACTTGTTAATGGCAAACATGCTTTTGATTGAAAATATTGCTCCTTGTTTAAGAAAAACTGTAGTTGTCAGTTTTGGCCTGAGAAAAAGCTATTTTTTATAAAAGTTACAGTAAAAGCTGCAGGAAGCTCTCAGAAGTGAGTTTTTTGGTCCTAATCATTAGAAATCAGTTACTTGTTAATGGCAAACATGCTTTTGATTGAAAATATTGCTCCTTGTTTAAGAAAAACTGTAGTTGTCAGTTTTGGCCTGAGAGAAAGCTATTTTTTACAAATGTTACAGTAAAAGCTGCAGGAAGCTCTCAGAAGTGAGTTTTTTGGTCCTAATCATTAGAAAACAGTTACTTGTTGATGGCAAACATGGTTTTGATTGAAAATATTGCTCCTTGTTTAAGAAAAACTGTAGTTGTCAGTTTTGGCCTGAGAGAAAGCTATTTTTACAAATGTTACAGTAAAAGCTGCAGGAAGCTCTCAGAAGTGAGGTTTTTGGTCCTAATCATTAGAAATCAGTTACTTGTTAATGGCAAACATGCTTTTGATTGAAAATATTGCTCCTTGTTTAAGAAAAACTGTAGTTGTCAGTTTTGGCCTGAGAAAAAGCTATTTTTTATAAAAGTTACAGTAAAAGCTGCAGGAAGCTCTCAGAAGTGAGTTTTTTGGTCCTAATCATTAGAAATCAGTTACTTGTTAATGGCAAACATGCTTTTGATTGAAAATATTGCTCCTTGTTTAAGAAAAACTGTAGTTGTCAGTTTTGGCCTGAGAGAAAGCTATTTTTACAAATGTTACAGTAAAAGCTGCAGGAAGGTCTCAGAAGTGAGATTTTTGGTCCTAATCATTAGAAATCAGTTACTTGTTGATGGCAAACATGGTTTTGATTGAAAATATTGCTCCTTGTTTAAGAAAAACTGTAGTTGTCAGTTTTGGCCTGAGACAAAGCTATTTTTTACAAATGTTACAGTAAAAGCTGCAGGAAGCTCTCAGAAGTGAGTTTTTTGGTCCTAATCATTAGAAATCAGTTACTTGTTAATGGCAAACATGCTTTTGATTGAAAATATTGCTCCTTGTTTAAGAAAAACTGTAGTTGTCAGTTTTGGCCTGAGAAAAAGCTGTTTTTTATAAAAGTTACAGTAAAAGCTGCAGGAAGCTCTCAGAAGTGAGTTTTTTGGTCCTAATCATTAGAAATCAGTTACTTGTTAATGGCAAACATGCTTTTCATTAAAAATATTGCTCCTTGTTTAAGAAAAACTGTAGTTGTCAGTTTTGGCCTGAGAGAAAGCTATTTTTACAAATGTTACAGTAAAAGCTGCAGGAAGCTCTCAGAAGTGAGATTTTTGGTCCTAATCATTAGAAATCAGTTACTTGTTGATGGCAAACATGGTTTTGATTGAAAATATTGCTCCTTGTTTAAGAAAAACTGTAGTTGTCAGTTTTGGCCTGAGACAAAGCTATTTTTTACAAATGTTACAGTAAAAGCTGCAGGAAGCTCTTAGAAGTGAGTTTTTTGGTCCTAATCATTAGAAATCAGTTACTTGTTGATGGCAAACATGGTTTTGATTGAAAATATTGCTCCTTGTTTAAGAAAAACTGTAGTTGTCAGTTTTGGCCTGAGAGAAAGCTATTTTTACAAATGTTACAGTAAAAGCTGCAGGAAGCTCTCAGAAGTGAGGTTTTTGGTCCTAATCATTAGAAATCAGTTACTTGTTAATGGCAAACATGCTTTTGATTGAAAATATTGCTCCTTGTTTAAGAAAAACTGTAGTTGTCAGTTTTGGCCTGAGAAAAAGCTATTTTTACAAATGTTACAGTAATAGCTGCAGGAAGCTCTCAGGAGTGAGTTTTTTGGTCCTAATCATTAGAAAACAGTTACTTGTTGATGGCAATCATGGTTTTGATTGAAAATATTGCTCCTTGTTTAAGAAAAACTGTAGTTGTCAGTTTTGACCTGAGAGAAAGCTATTTTTACAAATGTTACAGTAAAAGCTGCAGGAAGCTCTCAGAAGTGAGGTTTTTGGTCCTAATCATTAGAAATCAGTTACTTGTTAATGGCAAACATGGTTTTGATTGAAAATATTGCTCCTTGTTTAAGAAAAACTGTAGTTGTCAGTTTTGGCCTGAGAGAAAGCTATTTTTACAAATGTTACAGTAAAAGCTGCAGGAAGCTCTCAGAAGTGAGATTTTTGGTCCTAATCATTAGAAATCAGTTACTTGTTGATGGCAAACATGGTTTTGATTGAAAATATTGCTCCTTGTTTAAGAAAAACTGTAGTTGTCATTTTTGGCCTGAGACAAAGCTTTTTTTTTACAAATGTTACAGTAAAAGCTGCAGGAAGCTCTCAGAAGTGAGTTTTTTGGTCCTAATCATTAGAAATCAGTAACTTGTTGATGGCAAACATGGTTTTGATTGAAAATATTGCTCCTTGTTTAAGAAAAACTGTAGTTGTCAGTTTTGGCCTGAGAAAAAGCTATTTTTTATAAAAGTTACAGTAAAAGCTGCAGGAAGCTCTCAGAAGTGAGTTTTTTGGTCCTAATCATTAGAAATCAGTTACTTGTTAATGGCAAACATGCTTATGATTGAAAATATTGCTCCTTGTTTAAGAAAAACTGTAGTTGTCAGTTTTGGCCTGAGAGAAAGCTATTTTTACAAATGTTACAGTAAAAGCTGCAGGAAGCTCTCAGAAGTGAGATTTTTGGTCCTAATCATTAGAAATCAGTTACTTGTTGATGGCAAACATGGTTTTGATTGAAAATATTGCTCCTTGTTTAAGAAAAACTGTAGTTGTCAGTTTTGGCCTGAGAGAAAGCTATTTTACAAATGTTACAGTAAAAGCTGCAGGAAGCTCTCAGAAGTGAGTTTTTTGGTCCTAATCATTAGAAATCAGTTACTTGTTGATGGCAAACATGGTTTTGATTGAAAATATTGCTCCTTGTTTAAGAAAAACTGTAGTTGTCAGTTTTAGCCTGAGAGAAACCTATTTTTTTTACAAATATTACAGTAAAAGCTGCAGGAAGCTCTCAGAAGTGAGTTTTTTGGTCCTAATCATTAGAAAACAGTTACTTGTTGATGGCAAACATGGTTTTGATTGAAAATATTGCTCCTTGTTTAAGAAAAACTGTAGTTGTCAGTTTTGGCCTGAGAGAAAGCTATTTTTACAAATGTTACAGTAAAAGCTGCAGGAAGCTCTCAGAAGTGAGGTTTTTGGTCCTAATCATTAGAAATCAGTTACTTGTTAATGGCAAACATGCTTTTGATTGAAAATATTGCTCCTTGTTTAAGAAAAACTGTAGTTGTCAGTTTTGGCCTGAGAAAAAGCTATTTTTTATAAAAGTTACAGTAAAAGCTGCAGGAAGCTCTCAGAAGTTAGTTTTTTGGTCCTAATCATTAGAAATCAGTTACTTGTTAATGGCAAACATGCTTTTCATTGAAAATATTGCTCCTTGTTTAAGAAAAACTGTAGTTGTCAGTTTTGGCCTGAGAGAAAGCTATTTTTACAAATGTTACAGTAAAAGCTGCAGGAAGCTCTCAGAAGTGAGATTTTTGGTCCTAATCATTAGAAATCAGTTACTTGTTGATGGCAAACATGGTTTTGATTGAAAATATTGCTCCTTGTTTAAGAAAAACTGTAGTTGTCAGTTTTGGCCTGAGACAAAGCTATTTTTTACAAATGTTACAGTAAAAGCTGCAGGAAGCTCCCAGAAGTGAGTTTTTTGGTCCTAATCATTAGAAATCAGTTACTTGTTGATGGCAAACATGGTTTTGATTGAAAATATTGCTCCTTGTTTAAGAAAAACTGTAGTTGTCAGTTTTGGCCTGAGAGAAAGCTATTTTTACAAATGTTACAGTAAAAGCTGCAGGAAGCTCTCAGAAGTGAGTTTTTTGGTCCTAATCATTAGAAATCAGTTACTTGTTGATGGCAAACATGGTTTTGATTGAAAATATTGCTCCTTGTTTAAGAAAAACTGTAGTTGTCAGTTTTGGCCTGAGAGAAAGCTATTTTTACAAATGTTACAGTAAAAGCTGCAGGAAGCTCTCAGAAGTGAGGTTTTTGGTCCTAATCATTAGAAATCAGTTACTTGTTAATGGCAAACATGCTTTTGATTGAAAATATTGCTCCTTGTTTAAGAAAAACTGTAGTTGTCAGTTTTGGCCTGAGAAAAAGCTATTTTTACAAATGTTACAGTAAAAGCTGCAGGAAGCTCTCAGGAGTGAGTTTTTTGGTCCTAATCATTAGAAAACAGTTACTTGTTGATGGCAAACATGGTTTTGATTGAAAATATTGCTCCTTGTTTAAGAAAAACTGTAGTTGTCAGTTTTGACCTGAGAGAAAGCTATTTTTACAAATGTTACAGTAAAAGCTGCAGGAAGCTCTCAGAAGGGAGGTTTTTGGTCCTAATCATTAGAAATCAGTTACTTGTTAATGGCAAACATGGTTTTGATTGAAAATATTGCTCCTTGTTTAAGAAAAACTGTAGTTGTCAGTTTTGGCCTGAGAAAAAGCTATTTTTTATAAAAGTTACAGTAAAAGCTGCAGGAAGCTCTCAGAAGTGAGTTTTTTTGGTCCTAATCATTAGAAATCAGTTACTTGTTAATGGCAAACATGCTTTTGATTGAAAATATTGCTCCTTGTTTAAGAAAAACTGTAGTTGTCAGTTTTGGCCTGAGAGAAAGCTATTTTTACAAATGTTACAGTAAAAGCTGCAGGAAGCTCTCAGAAGTGAGATTTTTGGTCCTAATTATTAGAAATCAGTTACTTGTTGATGGCAAACATGGTTTTGATTGAAAATATTGCTCCTTGTTTAAGAAAAACTGTAGTTGTCATTTTTGGCCTGAGACAAAGCTTTTTTTTTTACAAATGTTACAGTAAAAGCTGCAGGAAGCTCTCAGAAGTGAGTTTTTTGGTCCTAATCATTAGAAATCAGTTACTTGTTGATGGCAAACATGGTTTTGATTGTAAATATTGCTCCTTGTTTAAGAAAAACTGTAGTTGTCAGTTTTGGCCTGAGACAATGCTATTTTTTACAAATGTTACAGTAAAAGCTGCAGGAAGCTCTCAGAAGTGAGTTTTTTGGTCCTAATCATTAGAAATCAGTTACTTGTTGATGGCAAACATGGTTTTGATTGAAAATATTGCTCCTTGTTTAAGAAAAACTGTAGTTGTCAGTTTTGGCCTGAGAGAAAGCTATTTTTACAAATGTTACAGTAAAAGCTGCAGGAAGCTCTCAGAAGTGAGTTTTTTGGTCCTAATCATTAGAAATCAGTTACTTGTTGATGGCAAACATGGTTTTGATTGAACATATTGCTCCTTGTTTAAGAAAAACTGTAGTTGTCAGTTTTGGCCTGAGACAAAGCTATTTTTACAAATGTTACAGTAAAAGCTGCAGGAAGCTCTCAGAAGTGAGTTTTTTGGTCCTAATCATTAGAAATTAGTTACTTGTTGATAGCAAACATGGTTTTGACTGAAAATATTGCTCCTTGTTTAAGAAAAACTGTAGTTGTCAGTTTTGGCCTGAGAGAAAGCTATTTTTACAAATGTTACAGTAATAGCTGCAGGAAGCTCTCAGAAGTGAGTTTTTTGGTCCTAATCATTAGAAATCAGTTACTTGTTGATGGCAAACATGGTTTTGATTGAAAATATTGCTCCTTGTTTAAGAAAAACTGTAGTTGTCAGTTTTGGCCTGGGAGAAAGCTTTTTTTTACAAATGTTACAGTAAAAGCTGCAGGAAGCTCTCAGAAGTGAGTTTTTTGGTCCTAATCATTAGAAATCAGTTACTTGTTGATGGCAAACATGGTTTTGATTGAAAATATTGCTCCTTGTTTAAGAAAAACTGTAGTTGTCAGTTTTGGCCTGAGACAATGCTATTTTTTTACAAATGTTACAGGAAGCTGCAGGAAGCTCTCAAAAGTGAGTTTTTTGGTCCTAATCATTAGAAATCAGTTACTTGTTGATGGCAAACATGGTTTTGATTGAAAATATTGCTCCTTGTTTAAGAAAAACTGTAGTTGTCAGTTTTGGCCTGAGAGAAAGCTATTTTTACAAATGTTACAGTAAAAGCTGCAGGAAGCTCTCAGAAGTGAGTTTTTTGGTCCTAATCATTAGAAATCAGTTACTTGTTGATGGCAAACATGGTTTTGATTGAAAATATTGCTCCTTGTTTAAGAAAAACTGTAGTTGTCAGTTTTGGCCTGAGAGAAAGCTTTTTTTTTACAAATGTTACAGTAAAAGCTGCAGGAAGCTCTTAGAAGTGAGTTTTTTGGTCCTAATCATTAGAAATCAGTTACTTGTTGATGGCAAACATGGTTTTGATTGAAAATATTGCTCCTTGTTTAAGAAAAACTGTAGTTGTCAGTTTTGGCCTGAGAGAAAGCTATTTTTACAAATGTTACAGTAAAAGCTGCAGGAAGCTCTCAGAAGTGAGTTTTTTGGTCCTAATCATTAGAAATCAGTTACTTGTTGATGGCAAACATGGTTTTGATTGAACATATTGCTCCTTGTTTAAGAAAAACTGTAGTTGTCAGTTTTGGCCTGAGACAAAGCTATTTTTACAAATGTTACAGTAAAAGCTGCAGGAAGCTCTCAGAAGTGAGTTTTTTGGTCCTAATCATTAGAAATTAGTTACTTGTTGATAGCAAACATGGTTTTGACTGAAAATATTGCTCCTTGTTTAAGAAAAACTGTAGTTGTCAGTTTTGGCCTGAGAGAAAGCTATTTTTACAAATGTTACAGTAATAGCTGCAGGAAGCTCTCAGAAGTGAGTTTTTTGGTCCTAATCATTAGAAATCAGTTACTTGTTGATGGCAAACATGGTTTTGATTGAAAATATTGCTCCTTGTTTAAGAAAAACTGTAGTTGTCAGTTTTGGCCTGAGACAATGCTATTTTTTACAAATGTTACAGGAAGCTGCAGGAAGCTCTCAAAAGTGAGTTTTTTGGTCCTAATCATTAGAAATCAGTTACTTGTTGATGGCAAACATGGTTTTGATTGAAAATATTGCTCCTTGTTTAAGAAAAACTGTAGTTGTCAGTTTTGGCCTGAGAGAAAGCTATTTTTACAAATGTTACAGTAAAAGCTGCAGGAAGCTCTCAGAAGTGAGTTTTTTGGTCCTAATCATTAGAAATCAGTTACTTGTTGATGGCAAACATGGTTTTGATTGAAAATATTGCTCCTTGTTTAAGAAAAACTGTAGTTGTCAGTTTTGGCCTGAGAGAAAGCTTTTTTTTTACAAATGTTACAGTAAAAGCTGCAGGAAGCTCTTAGAAGTGAGTTTTTTGGTCCTAATCATTAGAAATCAGTTACTTGTTGATGGCAAACATGGTTTTGATTGAAAATATTGCTCCTTGTTTAAGAAAAACTGTAGTTGTCAGTTTTGGCCTGAGACAATGCTATTTTTTACAAATGTTACAGTAAAAGCTGCAGGAAGCTCTCAGAAGTGAGTTTTTTGGTCCTAATCATTAGAAATCAGTTACTTGTTGATGGCAAACATGGTTTTGATTGAAAATATTGCTCCTTGTTTAAGAAAAACTGTAGTTGTCAGTTTTGGCCTGAGAGAAAGCTATTTTTACAAATGTTACAGTAAAAGCTGCAGGAAGCTCTCAGAAGTGAGTTTTTTGGTCCTAATCATTAGAAATCAGTTACTTGTTGATGGCAAACATGGTTTTGATTGAACATATTGCTCCTTGTTTAAGAAAAACTGTAGTTGTCAGTTTTGGCCTGAGACAAAGCTATTTTTACAAATGTTACAGTAAAAGCTGCAGGAAGCTCTCAGAAGTGAGTTTTTTGGTGCTAATCATTAGAAATTAGTTACTTGTTGATAGCAAACATGGTTTTGACTGAAAATATTGCTCCTTGTTTAAGAAAAACTGTAGTTGTCAGTTTTGGCCTGAGAGAAAACTATTTTTACAAATGTTACAGTAATAGCTGCAGGAAGCTCTCAGAAGTGAGTTTTTTGGTCCTAATCATTAGAAATCAGTTACTTGTTGATGGCAAACATGGTTTTGATTGAAAATATTGCTCCTTGTTTAAGAAAAACCTAGTTGTCAGTTTTGACCTGAGAGAAAGCTATTTTTACAAATGCTACAGTAAAAGCTGAAGGAAGCTCTCAGAAGTGAGTTTTTTGGTCCTAATCATTAGAAATCAGTTACTTGTTGATGGCAAACATGGTTTTGATTTAAAATATTGCTCCTTGTTTAAGAAAAACTGTAGTTGTCAGTTTTGGCCTGAGAGAAAGCTATTTTTACAAATGTTACAGTAAAAGCTGCAGGAAGCTCTCAGAAGTGAGTTTTTTGGTCCTAATCATTAGAAATCAGTTACTTGTTGATGGCAAACATGGTTTTGATTGAAAATATTGCTCTTTGTTTAAGAAAAACTGTAGTTGTCAGTTTTGGCCTGAGAGAAAGCTATTTTTACAAATGTTACAGTAAAAGCTGCAGGAAGCTCTCAGAAGTGAGTTTTTTTGTCCTAATCATTAGAAATCAGTTACCTGTTGATGGCAAACATGGTTTTGATTGAAAATATGGCTCCTTGTTTGAGAAAAACTATAGTTGTCAGTTTTGGGCTTCTCTCGCCGAGAAAAAGCTATTTTTACAAATGTTACAGTAAAAGCTGCAGGAAGCTCTCAGAAGTGAGTTTTTTGGTCCTAATCATTAGAAATCAGTTACTTGTTGATGGCAAACATGGTTTTGATTGAAAATATTGCTCCTTGTTTAAGAAAAACTGTAGTTGTCAGTTTTGGCCTGAGAGAAAGCTATTTTTACAAATGTTACAGTAAAAGCTGCAGGAAGCTCTCAGAAGTGAGTTTTTTGCTCCTAATCATTAGAAATCAGTTACTTATTGATGGCAAACATGGTTTTGATTGAAAATATTGCTCCTTGTTTAAGAAAAACTGTAGTTGTCAGTTTTGGCCTTCTCTCGCCGAGAGAAAGCTATTTTTACAAATGTTACAGTAAAAGCTGCAGAAAGCTCTCAGAAGTGAGTTTTTTGCTCCTAATCATTAGAAATCAGTTACTTATTGATGGCAAACATGGTTTTGATTGAAAATATGGCTCCTTGTTTAAGAAAAACTGTAGTTCTCAGTTTTGGCCTTCTCTCGCCGAGAGAAAGCTATTTTTACAAATGTTACAGTAAAAGCTGCAGGAAGCTCTCAGAAGTGAGTTTTTTGCTCCTAATCATTAGAAATCAGTTACTTGTTGATGGCAAACATGGTTTTGATTGAAAATATTGCTACTTATTTAAGTAAAACTGTAGTTGTCAGTTTTGGCCTTATGTCGCCGAGAGAAAGCTATTTTTATAAATGTTACAGTAAAAGCTGCAGGAAGCTCTCAGAAGTGAGTTTTTTGCTCCTAATCATTAGAAATCAGTTACTTGTTGATGGCAAACATGGTTATGATTGAAAATATTGCTCCTTATTTAAGTAAAACTGTAGTTGTCAGTTTTGGCCTTATGTCGCCAGGGGAATGCTATTTTTACAAATGTTACAGTAAAAGCTGCAGGAAGCTCTCAGAAGTGAGTTTTTTGCTCCTAATCATTAGAAATCAGTTACTTATTGATGGCAAACATGGTTTTGATTGAAAATATTGCTCCTTGTTTAAGTAAAACTGTAGTTGTCAGTTTTGGCCTTCTCTCGCCGAGAGAAAGCTATTTTTACAAATGTTACAGTAAAAGCTGCAGGAAGCTCTCAGAAGTGAGTTTTTTGCTCCTAATCATTAGAAATTAGTTACTTGTTGATGGCAAACATGGTTTTGTTTGAAAATATGGCTCCTTGTTTAAGAAAAACTATAGTTGTCAGTTTTGGCCTTCTCTCGCCGAGAGAAAGCTATTTTTACAAATGTTACAGTAAAAGCTGCAGGAAGCTCTCAGAAGTGAGTTTTTTGCTCCTAATCATTAGAAATCAGTTACTTGTTGATGGCAAACATGGTTTTGATTGAAAATATGGCTCCTTGTTTAAGAAAAACTGTAGTTGTCAGTTTTGGCCATCTCGCCGAGAGAAAGCTATTTTTACAAATGTTACAGTAAAAGCTGCAGAAAGCTCTCAGAAGTGAGTTTTTTGCTCCTAATCATTAGAAATCAGTTACTTATTGTTGGCAAACATGGTTTTGATTGAAAATATGGCTCCTTGTTTAAGAAAAACTGTAGTTGTCAGTTTTGGCCTTCTCTCGCCGAGAGAAAGCTATTTTTACAAATGTTACAGTAAAAGCTGCAGGAAGCTCTCAGAAGTGAGTTTTTTGCTCCTAATCATTAGAAATCAGTTACTTATTGATGGCAAACATGGTTTTGTTTGAAAATATGGCTCCTTGTTTAAGAAAAACTATAGTTGTCAGTTTTGGCCTTCTCTCGCCGAGAGAAAGCTATTTTTACAAATGTTACAGTAAAAGCTGCAGGAAGCTCTCACAAGTGAGTTTTTTGCTCCTAATCATTAGAAATCAGTTACTTGTTGATGGCAAACATGGTTTTGATTGAAAATATGGCTCCTTGTTTAAGAAAAACTGTAGTTGTCAGTTTTGACCTTCTCTCGCTGAGATAAAGCTATTTTTACAAATGTTACAGTAAAAGCTGCAGGAAGCTCTCAGAAGTGAGTTTTTTGCTCCTAATCATTAGAAATCAGTTACTTATTGATGGCAAACATGGTTTTGATTGAAAATATTGCTCCTTGTTTAAGAAAAACTGTAGTTGTCAGTTTTGGCCTTCTCTCGCCGAGAGAAAGCTATTTTTACAAATGTTACAGTAAAAGCTGCAGAAAGCTCTCAGAAGTGAGTTTTTTGCTCCTAATCATTAGAAATCAGTTACTTATTGTTGGCAAACATGGTTTTGATTGAAAATATGGCTCCTTGTTTAAGAAAAACTGTAGTTGTCAGTTTTGGCCTTCTCTCGCCGAGAGAAAGCTATTTTTACAAATGTTACAGTAAAAGCTGCAGGAAGCTCTCAGAAGTGAGTTTTTTGCTCCTAATCATTAGAAATCAGTTACTTGTTGATGGCAAACATGGTTTTGATTGAAAATATTGCTCCTTGTTTAAGTAAAACTGTAGTTGTCAGTTTTGGCCTTCTCTCGCCGAGAGAAAGCTATTTTTACAAATGTTACAGTAAAAGCTGCAGAAAGCTCTCAGAAGTGAGTTTTTTGCTCCTAATCATTAGAAATCAGTTACTTATTGATGGCAAACATGGTTTTGATTGAAAATATTGCTCCTTATTTAAGTAAAACTGTAGTTGTCAGTTTTGGCCTTCTCTCGCCGAGAGAAAGCTATTTTTACAAATGTTACAGTAAAAGCTGCAGAAAGCTCTCAGAAGTGAGTTTTTTGCTCCTAATCATTAGAAATCAGTTACTTATTGATGACAAACATGGTTTTGATTGAAAATATTGCTCCTTGTTTAAGTAAAACTGTAGTTGTCAGTTTTGGCCTTCTCTCGCCGAGAGAAAGCTATTTTTACAAATGTTACAGTAAAAGCTGCAGGAAGCTCTCAGAAGTGAGTTTTTTGATCCTAATCATTAGAAATTAGTTACTTGTTCATGGCAAATATAGTTTTGACTAAAAATATGGCTCCTTGTTTAAGAAACACTGTAGTTGTCAGTTTTGGACTTCTCTCCCCGAGAGAAAGCTATTTTTACAAATGTTACAGTAAAAGCTGCAGGAAGCTCTCAGAAGTGAGTGTTTTGGTCCTAATCATTAGAAATCAGTTACTTGTTGATGGCAAACATGGTTTTGATTGAAAATATTGCTCCTTGTTTAAGAAAAACTGTAGTTGTCAGTTTTGACCTTCTCTCGCTGAGATAAAGCTATTTTTACAAATGTTACAGTAAAAGCTGCAGGAAGCTCTCAGAAGTGAGTGTTTTGGTCCTAATTATTAGAAATCAGTTACTTGTTGATGGCAAACATGGTTTTGATTGAAAATATTGCTCCTTGTTTAAGAAAAACTGTAGTTGTCAGTTTTGGCCTGAGAGAAAGCTATTTTTACAAATGTTACAGTAAAAGCTGCAGGAAGCTCTCATAAGTGAGTTTTTTGCTCCTAATCATTAGAAATCAGTTACTTGTTGATGGCAAACATGGTTTTGATTGAAAATATTGCTCCTTATTTAAGTAAAACTGTAGTTGTCAGTTTTGGCCTTCTCTCGCCGAGAGAAAGCTATTTTTACAAATGTTACAGTAAAAGCTGCAGAAAGCTCTCAGAAGTGAGTTTTTTGATGCTAATCATTAGAAATTAGTTACTTGTTGATGGCAAACATGGTTTTGATTGAAAATATGGCTCCTTGTTTAAGAAAAACTATAGTTGTCAGTTTTGGCCTTCTCTCGCCGAGAGAAAGCTATTTTTACAAATGTTACAGTAAAAGCTGCAGGAAGCTCTCAGAAGTGAGTTTTTTGCTCCTAATCATTAGAAATCAGTTACTTGTTGATGGCAAACATGGTTTTGATTGAAAATATTGCTCCTTATTTAAGTAAAACTGTAGTTGTCAGTTTTGGCCTTATGTCGCCAGGGGAATGCTATTTTTACAAATGTTACAGTAAAAGCTGCAGAAAGCTCTCAGAAGTGAGTTTTTTGCTCCTAATCATTAGAAATCAGTTACTTATTGTTGGCAAACATGGTTTTGATTGAAAATATGGCTCCTTGTTTAAGAAAAACTGTAGTTGTCAGTTTTGGCCTTCTCTCGCCGAGAGAAAGCTATTTTTACAAATGTTACAGTAAAAGCTGCAGGAAGCTCTCAGAAGTGAGTTTTTTGCTCCTAATCATTAGAAATCAGTTACTTGTTGATGGCAAACATGGTTTTGATTGAAAATATTGCTCCTTGTTTAAGTAAAACTGTAGTTGTCAGTTTTGGCCTACTCTCGCCGAGAGAAAGCTATTTTTACAAATGTTACAGTAAAAGCTGCAGAAAGCTCTCAGAAGTGAGTTTTTTGCTCCTAATCATTAGAAATCAGTTACTTATTGATGGCAAACATGGTTTTGATTGAAAATATTGCTCCTTGTTTAAGTAAAACTGTAGTTGTCAGTTTTGGCCTTCTCTCGCCGAGAGAAAGCTATTTTTACAAATGTTACAGTAAAAGCTGCAGAAAGCTCTCAGAAGTGAGTTTTTTGCTCCTAATCATTAGAAATCAGTTACTTATTGATGGCAAACATGGTTTTGATTGAAAATATTGCTCTTTGTTTAAGTAAAACTGTAGTTGTCAGTTTTGGCCTTCTCTCGCCGAGAGAAAGCTATTTTTACAAATGTTACAGTAAAAGCTGCAGAAAGCTCTCAGAAGTGAGTTTTTTGCTCCTAATCATTAGAAATCAGTTACTTATTGATGACAAACATGGTTTTGATTGAAAATATTGCTCCTTGTTTAAGAAAAACTGTAGTTGTCAGTTTTGGCCTGAGAGAAAGCTATTTTTACAAATGTTACAGTAAAAGCTGCAGGAAGCTCTCAGAAGTGAGTTTTTTGATCCTAATCATTAGAAATTAGTTACTTGTTCATGGCAAACATAGTTTTGACTAAAAATATGGCTCCTTGTTTAAGAAACACTATAGTTGTCAGTTTTGGGCTTCTCTCGCCGAGAGAAAGCTATTTTTACAAATGTTACAGTAAAAGCTGCAGGAAGCTCTCAGAAGTGAGTTTTTTGGTCCTAATCATTAGAAATCAGTTACTTGTTGATGGCAAACATGGTTTTGATTGAAAATATTGCTCCTTGTTTAAGAAAAACTGTAGTTGTCAGTTTTGACCTTCTCTCGCTGAGATAAAGCTATTTTTACAAATGTTACAGTAAAAGCTGCAGGAAGCTCTCAGAAGTGAGTGTTTTGTTCCTAATCATTAGAAATCAGTTACTTGTTGATGGCAAACATGGTTTTGATTGAAAATATTGCTCCTTGTTTAAGAAAAACTGTAGTTGTCAGTTTTGGCCTGAGAGAAAGCTATTTTTACAAATGTTACAGTAAAAGCTGCAGGAAGCTCTCATAAGTGAGTTTTTTGCTCCTAATCATTAGAAATCAGTTACTTGTTGATGGCAAACATGGTTTTGATTGAAAATATTGCTCCTTATTTAAGTAAAACTGTAGTTGTCAGTTTTGGCCTTCTCTCGCCGAGAGAAAGCTATTTTTACAAATGTTACAGTAAAAGCTGCAGAAAGCTCTCAGAAGTGAGTTTTTTGATGCTAATCATTAGAAATTAGTTACTTGTTGATGGCAAACATGGTTTTGATTGAAAATATGGCTCGTGTTTAAGAAACACTATAGTTGTCAGTTTTGAGCCTCTCTCGCCGAGAGAAAGCTATTTTTACAAATGTTACAGTAAAAGCTGCAGAAAGCTCTCAGAAGTGAGTTTTTTGCTCCTAATCATTAGAAATCAGTTACTTATTGATGGCAAACATGGTTTTGATTGAAAATATTGCTCCTTGTTTAAGTAAAACTGTAGTTGTCAGTTTTGGCCTTCTCTCGCCGAGAGAAAGCTATTTTTACAAATGTTACAGTAAAAGCTGCAGGAAGCTCTCAGAAGTGAGTTTTTTGCTCCTAATCATTAGAAATTAGTTACTTGTTGATGGCAAACATGGTTTTGATTGAAAATATGGCTCCTTGTTTAAGAAAAACTATAGTTGTCAGTTTTGGCCTTCTCTCGCCGAGCGAAAGCTATTTTTACAAATGTTACAGTAAAAGCTGCAGGAAGCTCTCAGAAGTGAGTTTTTTGCTCCTAATCATTAGAAATCAGTTACTTGTTGATGGCAAACATGGTTTTGATTGAAAATATTGCTCCTTATTTAAGTAAAACTGTAGTTGTCAGTTTTGGCCTTATGTCGCCAGGGGAATGCTATTTTTACAAATGTTACAGTAAAAGCTGCAGAAAGCTCTCAGAAGTGAGTTTTTTGCTCCTAATCATTAGAAATCAGTTACTTATTGTTGGCAAACATGGTTTTGATTGAAAATATGGCTCCTTGTTTAAGAAAAACTGTAGTTGTCAGTTTTGGCCTTCTCTCGCCGAGAGAAAGCTATTTTTACAAATGTTACAGTAAAAGCTGCAGGAAGCTCTCAGAAGTGAGTTTTTTGCTCCTAATCATTAGAAATCAGTTACTTGTTGATGGCAAACATGGTTTTGATTGAAAATATTGCTCCTTGTTTAAGAAAAACTGTACTTGTCAGTTTTGGGCTTCTCTCGCCGAGAGAAAGCTATTTTTGCTAATGTTACATTAATAGTTGCAGGAAGCTCTCAGAAGTGAGTTTTTTGGTACTAATCATTAGAAATCAGTTACTTGTTGATGGAAAACATGGTTTGGATTGAAAATATTGCTCCTTGTTCAAGAAAAACTGTACTTGTCAGTTTTGGGCTTGTCTCGCTGAGAGAAACCTATTTTTACAAATGTTACAGTAAAAGCTGCAGGAAGCTCTCAGAAGTGAGTTTTTTGGTCCTAATCATTAGAAATTAGTTACTTGTTGATGGCAAACATGGTTTTGATTGAAAATATTGCTCCTTGTTTAAGAAAAACTGTAGTTGTCAGATTTGGCCTTCTCTCGCCGAGAGAAACCTTTTTTTACAAATGTTACAGTAAAAGCTGCAGGAAGCTCTCAGAAGTGAGTTTTTTGGTCCTAATCATGAGAAATCAGTTACTTGTTGATGGCAAACATGGTTTTGATTGAAAATATTGCTCCTTGTTTAAGAAAATCTGTACTTGTCAGTTTTGGCCTTCTCTCGCTGAGAGAAAGCTACTTTTACAAATGTTACAGTAATAGTTGCAGGAAGCTCTCAGAAGTGAGTTTTTTGGTCCTAATCATTACAAATTAGTTACTTGTTGATGGCAAACATGGTTTTGATTGAAAATATTGCTCCTTGTTTAAGAAAAACTGTATTTGTCAGTTTTGGGCTTCCCTCGCCGAGAGAAAGCTATTTTTACAAATGTTACAGTAAAAGCGGCAGGAAGCTCTCAGAAGTGAGTTTGTTGGTCCTAATCATTAGAAATCAGTTACTTGTTGATAGCAAACATGGTTTTGATTGAAAATATTGCTCCTTGTTTAAGAAAAACTGTACTTGTCAGTTTTGGGCTTCTCTCGCCGAGAGAAAGCTATTTTTACAAATGTTACACTAAATGCTGCAGGAAGCTCTCAGAAGTGAGCTTTTTGGTACTAATCATTAGAAATCAGTTACTTGTTGATGGAAAACATGGTTTGGATTGAAAATATTGCTCCTTGTTCAAGAAAAACTGTACTTGTCAGTTTTGGGCTTCTCTCGCCGAGAGAAAGCTATTTTTACAAATGTTACAGTAAAAGCTGCAGGAAGCTCTCAGAAGTGAGTTCTTTGGTCCTAATAATTAGAAATCAGTTACTTGTTGATGGCAAACATGGTTTTGATTGAAAATATTGCTCCTTGTTCAAGAAAAACTGTAGTTGTCAGTTTTGGCCTTCTCTCGCTGAGAGAAAGCCATGTTACAGTAAAAGCTGCAGGAAGCTCTCAGAAGTGAGTTTTTTGGACCTAATCATTAGAAATCAGTTACTTGTTGATGGCAAACACGGTTTTGATTGAAAATATTGCTCCTTGTTTAAGAAAAACTGTAGTTGTCAGTTTTGGCCTGAGAGAAAGCTATTTTTACAAATGTTACAGTAAAAGCTGCAGGAAGCTCTCAGAAGTGAGGTTTTTGGTCCTAATCATTAGAAATCAGTTACTTGTTAATGGCAAACATGCTTTTGATTGAAAATATTGCTCCTTGTTTAAGAAAAACTGTAGTTGTCAGTTTTGGCCTGAGAAAAAGCTATTTTTTATAAAAGTTACAGTAAAAGCTGCAGGAAGCTCTCAGAAGTGAGTTTTTTGGTCCTAATCATTAGAAATCAGTTACTTGTTAATGGCAAACATGCTTTTCATTGAAAATATTGCTCCTTGTTTAAGAAAAACTGTAGTTGTCAGTTTTGGCCTGAGAGAAAGCTATTTTTACTAATGTTACAGTAAAAGCTGCAGGAAGCTCTCAGAAGTGAGATTTTTGGTCCTAATCATTAGAAATCAGTTACTTGTTGATGGCAAACATGGTTTTGATTGAAAATATTGCTCCTTTTTTAAGAAAAACTGTAGTTGTCAGTTTTGGCCTGAGACAAAGCTATTTTTCACAAATGTTACAGTAAAAGCTGCAGGAAGCTCCCAGAAGTGAGTTTTTTGGTCCTAATCATTAGAAATCAGTTACTTGTTGATGGCAAACATGGTTTTGATTGAAAATATTGCTCCTTGTTTAAGAAAAACTGTAGTTGTCAGTTTTGGCCTGAGAGAAAGCTATTTTTACAAATGTTACAGTAAAAGCTGCAGGAAGCTCTCAGAAGTGAGGTTTTTGGTCCTAATCATTAGAAATCAGTTACTTGTTAATGGCAAACATGCTTTTGATTGAAAATATTGCTCCTTGTTTAAGAAAAACTGTAGTTGTCAGTTTTGGCCTGAGAAAAAGCTATTTTTACAAATGTTACAGTAAAAGCTGCAGGAAGCTCTCAGGAGTGAGTTTTTTGGTCCTAATCATTAGAAATCAGTTACTTGTTGATGGCAAACATGGTTTTGATTGAAAATATTGCTCCTTGTTTAAGAAAAACTGTAGTTGTCAGTTTTAGCCTGAGAGAAACCTATTTTTTTTTTACAAATATTACAGTAAAAGCTGCAGGAAGCTCTCAGAAGTGAGTTTTTTGGTCCTAATCATTAGAAAACAGTTACTTGTTGATGGCAAACATGGTTTTGATTGAACATATTGCTCCTTGTTTAAGAAAAACTGTACTTGTCAGTTTTGGGCTTCTCTCGCTGAGAGAAAGCTATTTTTACAAATGTTACACTAAAAGCTGCAGGAAGCTCTCAGAAGTGAGTTTTTTGGTACTAATCATTAGAAATCAGTTACTTGTTGATGGAAAACATGGTTTGGATTGAAAATATTGCTCCTTGTTTAAGAAAAACTGTACTTGTCAGTTTTGGGCTTCTCTCGCCGAGAGAAAGCTATTTTTGCTAATGTTACAGTAATAGTTGCAGGAAGCTCTCAGAAGTGAGTTTTTTGGTACTAATCATTAGAAATCAGTTACTTGTTGATGGAAAACATGGTTTGGATTGAAAATATTGCTCCTTGTTCAAGAAAAACTGTACTTGTCAGTTTTGGGCTTGTCTCGCTGAGAGAAACCTATTTTTACAAATGTTACAGTAAAAGCTGCAGGAAGCTCTCAGAAGTGAGTTTTTTGGTCCTAATCATTAGAAATTAGTTACTTGTTGATGGCAAACATGGTTTTGATTGAAAATATTGCTCCTTGTTTAAGAAAAACTGTAGTTGTCAGATTTGGCCTTCTCTCGCCGAGAGAAACCTTTTTTTACAAATGTTACAGTAAAAGCTGCAGGAAGCTCTCAGAAGTGAGTTTTTTGGTCCTAATCATGAGAAATCAGTTACTTGTTGATGGCAAACATGGTTTTGATTGAAAATATTGCTCCTTGTTTAAGAAAATCTGTACTTGTCAGTTTTGGCCTTCTCTCGCTGAGAGAAAGCTACTTTTACAAATGTTACAGTAATAGTTGCAGGAAGCTCTCAGAAGTGAGTTTTTTGGTCCTAATCATTACAAATTAGTTACTTGTTGATGGCAAACATGGTTTTGATTGAAAATATTGCTCCTTGTTTAAGAAAAACTGTATTTGTCAGTTTTGGGCTTCTCTCGCCGAGAGAAAGCTATTTTTACAAATGTTACAGTAAAAGCGGCAGGAAGCTCTCAGAAGTGAGTTTGTTGGTCCTAATCATTAGAAATCAGTTACTTGTTGATAGCAAACATGGTTTTGATTGAAAATATTGCTCCTTGTTTAAGAAAAACTGTACTTGTCAGTTTTGGGCTTCTCTCGCCGAGAGAAAGCTATTTTTACAAATGTTACACTAAATGCTGCAGGAAGCTCTCAGAAGTGAGCTTTTTGGTACTAATCATTAGAAATCAGTTACTTGTTGATGGAAAACATGGTTTGGATTGAAAATATTGCTCCTTGTTCAAGAAAAACTGTACTTGTCAGTTTTGGGCTTCTCTCGCCGAGAGAAAGCTATTTTTACAAATGTTACAGTAAAAGCTGCAGGAAGCTCTCAGAAGTGAGTTTTTTGCTCCTAATCATTAGAAATTAGTTACTTGTTGATGGCAAACATGGTTTTGATTGAAAATATGGCTCCTTGTTTAAGAAAAACTATAGTTGTCAGTTTTGGCCTTCTCTCGCCGAGCGAAAGCTATTTTTACAAATGTTACAGTAAAAGCTGCAGGAAGCTCTCAGAAGTGAGTTTTTTGCTCCTAATCATTAGAAATCAGTTACTTGTTGATGGCAAACATGGTTTTGATTGAAAATATTGCTCCTTATTTAAGTAAAACTGTAGTTGTCAGTTTTGGCCTTATGTCGCCAGGGGAATGCTATTTTTACAAATGTTACAGTAAAAGCTGCAGAAAGCTCTCAGAAGTGAGTTTTTTGCTCCTAATCATTAGAAATCAGTTACTTATTGTTGGCAAACATGGTTTTGATTGAAAATATGGCTCCTTGTTTAAGAAAAACTGTAGTTGTCAGTTTTGGCCTTCTCTCGCCGAGAGAAAGCTATTTTTACAAATGTTACAGTAAAAGCTGCAGGAAGCTCTCAGAAGTGAGTTTTTTGCTCCTAATCATTAGAAATCAGTTACTTGTTGATGGCAAACATGGTTTTGATTGAAAATATTGCTCCTTGTTTAAGAAAAACTGTACTTGTCAGTTTTGGGCTTCTCTCGCCGAGAGAAAGCTATTTTTGCTAATGTTACATTAATAGTTGCAGGAAGCTCTCAGAAGTGAGTTTTTTGGTACTAATCATTAGAAATCAGTTACTTGTTGATGGAAAACATGGTTTGGATTGAAAATATTGCTCCTTGTTCAAGAAAAACTGTACTTGTCAGTTTTGGGCTTGTCTCGCTGAGAGAAACCTATTTTTACAAATGTTACAGTAAAAGCTGCAGGAAGCTCTCAGAAGTGAGTTTTTTGGTCCTAATCATTAGAAATTAGTTACTTGTTGATGGCAAACATGGTTTTGATTGAAAATATTGCTCCTTGTTTAAGAAAAACTGTAGTTGTCAGATTTGGCCTTCTCTCGCCGAGAGAAACCTTTTTTTACAAATGTTACAGTAAAAGCTGCAGGAAGCTCTCAGAAGTGAGTTTTTTGGTCCTAATCATGAGAAATCAGTTACTTGTTGATGGCAAACATGGTTTTGATTGAAAATATTGCTCCTTGTTTAAGAAAATCTGTACTTGTCAGTTTTGGCCTTCTCTCGCTGAGAGAAAGCTACTTTTACAAATGTTACAGTAATAGTTGCAGGAAGCTCTCAGAAGTGAGTTTTTTGGTCCTAATCATTACAAATTAGTTACTTGTTGATGGCAAACATGGTTTTGATTGAAAATATTGCTCCTTGTTTAAGAAAAACTGTATTTGTCAGTTTTGGGCTTCCCTCGCCGAGAGAAAGCTATTTTTACAAATGTTACAGTAAAAGCGGCAGGAAGCTCTCAGAAGTGAGTTTGTTGGTCCTAATCATTAGAAATCAGTTACTTGTTGATAGCAAACATGGTTTTGATTGAAAATATTGCTCCTTGTTTAAGAAAAACTGTACTTGTCAGTTTTGGGCTTCTCTCGCCGAGAGAAAGCTATTTTTACAAATGTTACACTAAATGCTGCAGGAAGCTCTCAGAAGTGAGCTTTTTGGTACTAATCATTAGAAATCAGTTACTTGTTGATGGAAAACATGGTTTGGATTGAAAATATTGCTCCTTGTTCAAGAAAAACTGTACTTGTCAGTTTTGGGCTTCTCTCGCCGAGAGAAAGCTATTTTTACAAATGTTACAGTAAAAGCTGCAGGAAGCTCTCAGAAGTGAGTTCTTTGGTCCTAATAATTAGAAATCAGTTACTTGTTGATGGCAAACATGGTTTTGATTGAAAATATTGCTCCTTGTTCAAGAAAAACTGTAGTTGTCAGTTTTGGCCTTCTCTCGCTGAGAGAAAGCCATGTTACAGTAAAAGCTGCAGGAAGCTCTCAGAAGTGAGTTTTTTGGACCTAATCATTAGAAATCAGTTACTTGTTGATGGCAAACACGGTTTTGATTGAAAATATTGCTCCTTGTTTAAGAAAAACTGTAGTTGTCAGTTTTGGCCTGAGAGAAAGCTATTTTTACAAATGTTACAGTAAAAGCTGCAGGAAGCTCTCAGAAGTGAGGTTTTTGGTCCTAATCATTAGAAATCAGTTACTTGTTAATGGCAAACATGCTTTTGATTGAAAATATTGCTCCTTGTTTAAGAAAAACTGTAGTTGTCAGTTTTGGCCTGAGAAAAAGCTATTTTTTATAAAAGTTACAGTAAAAGCTGCAGGAAGCTCTCAGAAGTGAGTTTTTTGGTCCTAATCATTAGAAATCAGTTACTTGTTAATGGCAAACATGCTTTTCATTGAAAATATTGCTCCTTGTTTAAGAAAAACTGTAGTTGTCAGTTTTGGCCTGAGAGAAAGCTATTTTTACTAATGTTACAGTAAAAGCTGCAGGAAGCTCTCAGAAGTGAGATTTTTGGTCCTAATCATTAGAAATCAGTTACTTGTTGATGGCAAACATGGTTTTGATTGAAAATATTGCTCCTTTTTTAAGAAAAACTGTAGTTGTCAGTTTTGGCCTGAGACAAAGCTATTTTTCACAAATGTTACAGTAAAAGCTGCAGGAAGCTCCCAGAAGTGAGTTTTTTGGTCCTAATCATTAGAAATCAGTTACTTGTTGATGGCAAACATGGTTTTGATTGAAAATATTGCTCCTTGTTTAAGAAAAACTGTAGTTGTCAGTTTTGGCCTGAGAGAAAGCTATTTTTACAAATGTTACAGTAAAAGCTGCAGGAAGCTCTCAGAAGTGAGGTTTTTGGTCCTAATCATTAGAAATCAGTTACTTGTTAATGGCAAACATGCTTTTGATTGAAAATATTGCTCCTTGTTTAAGAAAAACTGTAGTTGTCAGTTTTGGCCTGAGAAAAAGCTATTTTTACAAATGTTACAGTAAAAGCTGCAGGAAGCTCTCAGGAGTGAGTTTTTTGGTCCTAATCATTAGAAATCAGTTACTTGTTGATGGCAAACATGGTTTTGATTGAAAATATTGCTCCTTGTTTAAGAAAAACTGTAGTTGTCAGTTTTAGCCTGAGAGAAACCTATTTTTTTTTTACAAATATTACAGTAAAAGCTGCAGGAAGCTCTCAGAAGTGAGTTTTTTGGTCCTAATCATTAGAAAACAGTTACTTGTTGATGGCAAACATGGTTTTGATTGAACATATTGCTCCTTGTTTAAGAAAAACTGTACTTGTCAGTTTTGGGCTTCTCTCGCTGAGAGAAAGCTATTTTTACAAATGTTACACTAAAAGCTGCAGGAAGCTCTCAGAAGTGAGTTTTTTGGTACTAATCATTAGAAATCAGTTACTTGTTGATGGAAAACATGGTTTGGATTGAAAATATTGCTCCTTGTTTAAGAAAAACTGTACTTGTCAGTTTTGGGCTTCTCTCGCCGAGAGAAAGCTATTTTTGCTAATGTTACAGTAATAGTTGCAGGAAGCTCTCAGAAGTGAGTTTTTTGGTACTAATCATTAGAAATCAGTTACTTGTTGATGGAAAACATGGTTTGGATTGAAAATATTGCTCCTTGTTCAAGAAAAACTGTACTTGTCAGTTTTGGGCTTGTCTCGCTGAGAGAAACCTATTTTTACAAATGTTACAGTAAAAGCTGCAGGAAGCTCTCAGAAGTGAGTTTTTTGGTCCTAATCATTAGAAATTAGTTACTTGTTGATGGCAAACATGGTTTTGATTGAAAATATTGCTCCTTGTTTAAGAAAAACTGTAGTTGTCAGATTTGGCCTTCTCTCGCCGAGAGAAACCTTTTTTTACAAATGTTACAGTAAAAGCTGCAGGAAGCTCTCAGAAGTGAGTTTTTTGGTCCTAATCATGAGAAATCAGTTACTTGTTGATGGCAAACATGGTTTTGATTGAAAATATTGCTCCTTGTTTAAGAAAATCTGTACTTGTCAGTTTTGGCCTTCTCTCGCTGAGAGAAAGCTACTTTTACAAATGTTACAGTAATAGTTGCAGGAAGCTCTCAGAAGTGAGTTTTTTGGTCCTAATCATTACAAATTAGTTACTTGTTGATGGCAAACATGGTTTTGATTGAAAATATTGCTCCTTGTTTAAGAAAAACTGTATTTGTCAGTTTTGGGCTTCTCTCGCCGAGAGAAAGCTATTTTTACAAATGTTACAGTAAAAGCGGCAGGAAGCTCTCAGAAGTGAGTTTGTTGGTCCTAATCATTAGAAATCAGTTACTTGTTGATAGCAAACATGGTTTTGATTGAAAATATTGCTCCTTGTTTAAGAAAAACTGTACTTGTCAGTTTTGGGCTTCTCTCGCCGAGAGAAAGCTATTTTTACAAATGTTACACTAAATGCTGCAGGAAGCTCTCAGAAGTGAGCTTTTTGGTACTAATCATTAGAAATCAGTTACTTGTTGATGGAAAACATGGTTTGGATTGAAAATATTGCTCCTTGTTCAAGAAAAACTGTACTTGTCAGTTTTGGGCTTCTCTCGCCGAGAGAAAGCTATTTTTACAAATGTTACAGTAAAAGCTGCAGGAAGCTCTCAGAAGTGAGTTCTTTGGTCCTAATAATTAGAAATCAGTTACTTGTTGATGGCAAACATGGTTTTGATTGAAAATATTGCTCCTTGTTCAAGAAAAACTGTAGTTGTCAGTTTTGGCCTTCTCTCGCTGAGAGAAAGCCATGTTACAGTAAAAGCTGCAGGAAGCTCTCAGAAGTGAGTTTTTTGGACCTAATCATTAGAAATCAGTTACTTGTTGATGGCAAACATGGTTTGGATTGAAAATATTGCTCCTTGTTTAAGAAAAACTGTACTTGTCAGTTTTGGGCTTCTCTCGCCGAGAGAAAGCTATTTTTGCTAATGTTACAGTAATAGTTGCAGGAAGCTCTCAGAAGTGAGTTTTTTGGTCCTAATCATTAGAAATCAGTTACTTGTTGATGGCAAACATGGTTTTGATTGAAAATATTGCTCCTTGTTTAAGAAAAACTGTAGTTGTCAGTTTTGGCCTGAGAGAAAGCTATTTTTACAAATGTTACAGTAAAAGCTGCAGGAAGCTCTCAGAAGTGAGGTTTTTGGTCCTAATCATTAGAAATCAGTTACTTGTTAATGGCAAACATGCTTTTGATTGAAAATATTGCTCCTTGTTTAAGAAAAACTGTAGTTGTCAGTTTTGGCCTGAGAAAAAGCTATTTTTACAAATGTTACAGTAAAAGCTGCAGGAAGCTCTCAGGAGTGAGTTTTTTGGTCCTAATCATTAGAAATCAGTTACTTGTTGATGGCAAACATGGTTTTGATTGAAAATATTGCTCCTTGTTTAAGAAAAACTGTAGTTGTCAGTTTTAGCCTGAGAGAAACCTATTTTTTTTTTACAAATATTACAGTAAAAGCTGCAGGAAGCTCTCAGAAGTGAGTTTTTTGGTCCTAATCATTAGAAAACAGTTACTTGTTGATGGCAAACATGGTTTTGATTGAACATATTGCTCCTTGTTTAAGAAAAACTGTACTTGTCAGTTTTGGGCTTCTCTCGCTGAGAGAAAGCTATTTTTACAAATGTTACACTAAAAGCTGCAGGAAGCTCTCAGAAGTGAGTTTTTTGGTACTAATCATTAGAAATCAGTTACTTGTTGATGGAAAACATGGTTTGGATTGAAAATATTGCTCCTTGTTTAAGAAAAACTGTACTTGTCAGTTTTGGGCTTCTCTCGCCGAGAGAAAGCTATTTTTGCTAATGTTACAGTAATAGTTGCAGGAAGCTCTCAGAAGTGAGTTTTTTGGTACTAATCATTAGAAATCAGTTACTTGTTGATGGAAAACATGGTTTGGATTGAAAATATTGCTCCTTGTTCAAGAAAAACTGTACTTGTCAGTTTTGGGCTTGTCTCGCTGAGAGAAACCTATTTTTACAAATGTTACAGTAAAAGCTGCAGGAAGCTCTCAGAAGTGAGTTTTTTGGTCCTAATCATTAGAAATTAGTTACTTGTTGATGGCAAACATGGTTTTGATTGAAAATATTGCTCCTTGTTTAAGAAAAACTGTAGTTGTCAGATTTGGCCTTCTCTCGCCGAGAGAAACCTTTTTTTACAAATGTTACAGTAAAAGCTGCAGGAAGCTCTCAGAAGTGAGTTTTTTGGTCCTAATCATGAGAAATCAGTTACTTGTTGATGGCAAACATGGTTTTGATTGAAAATATTGCTCCTTGTTTAAGAAAATCTGTACTTGTCAGTTTTGGCCTTCTCTCGCTGAGAGAAAGCTACTTTTACAAATGTTACAGTAATAGTTGCAGGAAGCTCTCAGAAGTGAGTTTTTTGGTCCTAATCATTACAAATTAGTTACTTGTTGATGGCAAACATGGTTTTGATTGAAAATATTGCTCCTTGTTTAAGAAAAACTGTATTTGTCAGTTTTGGGCTTCTCTCGCCGAGAGAAAGCTATTTTTACAAATGTTACAGTAAAAGCGGCAGGAAGCTCTCAGAAGTGAGTTTGTTGGTCCTAATCATTAGAAATCAGTTACTTGTTGATAGCAAACATGGTTTTGATTGAAAATATTGCTCCTTGTTTAAGAAAAACTGTACTTGTCAGTTTTGGGCTTCTCTCGCCGAGAGAAAGCTATTTTTACAAATGTTACACTAAATGCTGCAGGAAGCTCTCAGAAGTGAGCTTTTTGGTACTAATCATTAGAAATCAGTTACTTGTTGATGGAAAACATGGTTTGGATTGAAAATATTGCTCCTTGTTCAAGAAAAACTGTACTTGTCAGTTTTGGGCTTCTCTCGCCGAGAGAAAGCTATTTTTACAAATGTTACAGTAAAAGCTGCAGGAAGCTCTCAGAAGTGAGTTCTTTGGTCCTAATAATTAGAAATCAGTTACTTGTTGATGGCAAACATGGTTTTGATTGAAAATATTGCTCCTTGTTCAAGAAAAACTGTAGTTGTCAGTTTTGGCCTTCTCTCGCTGAGAGAAAGCCATGTTACAGTAAAAGCTGCAGGAAGCTCTCAGAAGTGAGTTTTTTGGACCTAATCATTAGAAATCAGTTACTTGTTGATGGCAAACACGGTTTTGATTGAAAATATTGCTCCTTGTTTAAGAAAAACTGTAGTTGTCAGTTTTGGCCTGAGAGAAAGCTATTTTTACAAATGTTACAGTAAAAGCTGCAGGAAGCTCTCAGAAGTGAGGTTTTTGGTCCTAATCATTAGAAATCAGTTACTTGTTAATGGCAAACATGCTTTTGATTGAAAATATTGCTCCTTGTTTAAGAAAAACTGTAGTTGTCAGTTTTGGCCTGAGAAAAAGCTATTTTTTATAAAAGTTACAGTAAAAGCTGCAGGAAGCTCTCAGAAGTGAGTTTTTTGGTCCTAATCATTAGAAATCAGTTACTTGTTAATGGCAAACATGCTTTTCATTGAAAATATTGCTCCTTGTTTAAGAAAAACTGTAGTTGTCAGTTTTGGCCTGAGAGAAAGCTATTTTTACTAATGTTACAGTAAAAGCTGCAGGAAGCTCTCAGAAGTGAGATTTTTGGTCCTAATCATTAGAAATCAGTTACTTGTTGATGGCAAACATGGTTTTGATTGAAAATATTGCTCCTTGTTTAAGAAAAACTGTAGTTGTCAGTTTTGGCCTGAGACAAAGCTATTTTTCACAAATGTTACAGTAAAAGCTGCAGGAAGCTCCCAGAAGTGAGTTTTTTGGTCCTAATCATTAGAAATCAGTTACTTGTTGATGGCAAACATGGTTTTGATTGAAAATATTGCTCCTTGTTTAAGAAAAACTGTAGTTGTCAGTTTTGGCCTGAGAGAAAGCTATTTTTACAAATGTTACAGTAAAAGCTGCAGGAAGCTCTCAGAAGTGAGGTTTTTGGTCCTAATCATTAGAAATCAGTTACTTGTTAATGGCAAACATGCTTTTGATTGAAAATATTGCTCCTTGTTTAAGAAAAACTGTAGTTGTCAGTTTTGGCCTGAGAAAAAGCTATTTTTACAAATGTTACAGTAAAAGCTGCAGGAAGCTCTCAGGAGTGAGTTTTTTGGTCCTAATCATTAGAAAACAGTTACTTGTTGATGGCAAACATGGTTTTGATTGAAAATATTGCTCCTTGTTTAAGAAAAACTGTAGTTGTCAGTTTTGACCTGAGAGAAAGCTATTTTTACAAATGTTACAGTAAAAGCTGCAGGAAGCTCTCAGAAGTGAGTTTTTTGGTCCTAATCATTAGAAATCAGTAACTTGTTGATGGCAAACATGGTTTTGATTGAAAATATTGCTCCTTGTTTAAGAAAAACTGTAGTTGTCAGTTTTGGCCTGAGAGAAAGCTTTTTTTTTACAAATGTTACAGTAAAAGCTGCAGGAAGCTCTCAGAAGTGAGTTTTTTGGTCCTAATCATTACAAATCAGTTACTTGTTGATGGCAAACATGGTTTTGATTGAAAATATTGCTCCTTGTTTAAGAAAAACTGTAGTTGTCAGTTTTGGCCTGAGACAATGCTATTTTTTACAAATGTTACAGTAAAAGCTGCAGGAAGCTCTCAGAAGTGAGTTTTTTGGTCCTAATCATTAGAAATCAGTTACTTGTTGATGGCAAACATGGTTTTGATTGAAAATATTGCTCCTTGTTTAAGAAAAACTGTAGTTGTCAGTTTTAGCCTGAGAGAAAGCTATTTTTACAAATGTTACAGTAAAAGCTGCAGGAAGCTCTCAGAAGTGAGTTTTTTGGTCCTAATCATTAGAAATCAGTTACTTGTTGATGGCAAACATGGTTTTGATTGAAAATATTGCTCCTTGTTTAAGAAAAACTGTAGTTGTCAGTTTTGGCCTGAGAGAAAGCTTTTTTTTTACAAATGTTACAGTAAAAGCTGCAGGAAGCTCTCAGAAGTGAGTTTTTTGGTCCTAATCATTAGAAATCAGTTACTTGTTGATGGCAAACATGGTTTTGATTGAAAATATTGCTCCTTGTTTAAGAAAAACTGTAGTTGTCAGTTTTGGCCTGAGACAATGCTATTTTTTACAAATGTTACAGTAAAAGCTGCAGGAAGCTCTCAGAAGTGAGTTTTTTGGTCCTAATCATTAGAAATCAGTTACTTGTTGATGGCAAACATGGTTTTGATTGAACATATTGCTCCTTGTTTAAGAAAAACTGTAGTTGTCAGTTTTGGCCTGAGACAAAGCTATTTTTACAAATGTTACAGTAAAAGCTGCAGGAAGCTCTCAGAAGTGAGTTTTTTGGTCCTAATCATTAGAAATCAGTTACTTGTTGATAGCAAACATGGTTTTGATTGAAAACATTGCTCCTTGTTTAAGAAAAACTGTAGTTGTCAGTTTTGGCCTGAGAGAAAGCTATTTTTACAAATGTTACAGTAATAGCTGCAGGAAGCTCTCAGAAGTGAGTTTTTTGGTCCTAATCATTAGAAATCAGTTACTTGTTGATGGCAAACATGGTTTTGATTGAAAATATTGCTCCTTGTTTAAGAAAAACCTAGTTGTCAGTTTTGACCTGAGAGAAAGCTATTTTTACAAATGTTACAGTAAAATCTGCAGGAAGCTCTCAGAAGTGAGTTTTTTGGTCCTAATCATTAGAAATCAGTTACTTGTTGATGGCAAACATGGTTTTGATTGAAAATATTGCTCCTTGTTTAAGAAAAACTGTAGTTGTCAGTTTTGGCCTGAGAGAAAGCTTTTTTTTTTTACAAATGTTACAGTAAAAGCTGCAGGAAGCTCTCAGAAGTGAGTTTTTTGCTCCTAATCATTAGAAATCAGTTACTTGTTGATAGCAAACATGGTTTTGATTGAAAATATTGCTCCTTGTTTAAGTAAAACTGTAGTTGTCAGTTTTGGCCTGAGAGAAAGCTATTTTTACAAATGTTACAGTAAAAGCTGCAGGAAGCTCTCAGAAGTGAGTTTTTTGCTCCTAATCATTAGAAATTAGTTACTTGTTGATGGCAAACATGGTTTTGATTGAAAATATTGCTCCTTGTTTAAGTAAAAGTGTAGTTGTCAGTTTTGGCCTTCTCTTGCCGAGAGAAAGCTATTTTTACAAATGTTACAGTAAAAGCTGCAGAAAGCTCTCAGAAGTGAGTTTTTTGATCCTAATCATTAGAAATTAGTTACTTGTTGATGGCAAACATGGTTTTGATTGAAAATATGGCTCCTTGTTTAAGAAGCACTATAGTTGTCAGTTTTGGGCTTCTCTCTCCGAAAGAAAGCTGTTTTTACAAATGTTACAGTAAAAGCTGCAGGAAGCTCTCAGAAGTGAGTTTTTTGGTCCTAATCATTAGAAATTAGTTACTTGTTGATGGCAAACATGGTTTTGATTGAAAATATTGCTCCTTGTTTAAGTAAAACTGTAGTTGTCAGTTTTGGCCTTCTCTCGCCGAGAGAAAGCTATTTTTACAAATGTTACAGTAAAAGCTGCAGAAAGCTCTCAGAAGTGAGTTTTTTGATCCTAATCATTAGAAATTAGTTACTTGTTCATGGCAAACATGGTTTTGATTGAAAATATGGCTCCTTGTTTAAGAAACACTATAGTTGTCAGTTTTGGGCTTCTCTCGCCGAGAGAAAGCTATTTTTACAAATGTTACAGTAAAAGCTGCAGGAAGCTCTCAGAAGTGAGTTTTTTGCTCCTAATCATTAGAAATCAGTTACTTATTGATGGCAAACATGGTTTTGATTGAAAATATTGCTCCTTGTTTAAGAAAAACTGTAGTTGTCAGTTTTGGCCTTCTCTCGCCGAGAGAAAGCTATTTTTACAAATGTTACAGTAAAAGCTGCAGAAAGCTCTCAGAAGTGAGTTTTTTGCTCCTAATCATTAGAAATCAGTTACTTATTGTTGGCAAACATGGTTTTGATTGAAAATATGGCTCCTTGTTTAAGAAAAACTGTAGTTGTCAGTTTTGGCCTTCTCTCGCCGAGAGAAAGCTATTTTTACAAATGTTACAGTAAAAGCTGCAGGAAGCTCTCAGAAGTGAGTTTTTTGCTCCTAATCATTAGAAATCAGTTACTTATTGATGGCAAACATGGTTTTGATTGAAAATATTGCTCCTTGTTTAAGAAAAACTGTAGTTGTCAGTTTTGGCCTTCTCTCGCCGAGAGAAAGCTATTTTTACAAATGTTACAGTAAAAGCTGCAGAAAGCTCTCAGAAGTGAGTTTTTTGCTCCTAATCATTAGAAATCAGTTACTTATTGTTGGCAAACATGGTTTTGATTGAAAATATGGCTCCTTGTTTAAGAAAAACTGTAGTTGTCAGTTTTGGCCTTCTCTCGCCGAGAGAAAGCTATTTTTACAAATGTTACAGTAAAAGCTGCAGGAAGCTCTCAGAAGTGAGTGTTTTGGTCCTAATCAGTAGAAATCAGTTACTTGTTGATGGCAAACATGGTTTTGATTGAAAATATTGCTCCTTGTTTAAGAAAAACTGTAGTTGTCAGTTTTGGCCTGAGAGAAAGCTATTTTTACAAATGTTACAGTAAAAGCTGCAGGAAGCTCTCATAAGTGAGTTTTTTGCTCCTAATCATTAGAAATCAGTTACTTGTTGATGGCAAACATGGTTTTGATTGAACATATTGCTCCTTGTTTAAGAAAAACTGTAGTTGTCAGTTTTGGCCTGAGACAAAGCTATTTTTACAAATGTTACAGTAAAAGCTGCAGGAAGCTCTCAGAAGTGAGTTTTTTGGTCCTAATCATTAGAAATCAGTTACTTGTTGATGGCAAACATGGTTTTGATTGAACATATTGCTCCTTGTTTAAGAAAAACTGTAGTTGTCAGTTTTGGCCAGAGACAAAGCTATTTTTACAAATGTTACAGTAAAAGCTGCAGGAAGCTCTCAGAAGTGAGTTTTTTGGTCCTAATCATTAGAAATCAGTTACTTGTTGATAGCAAACATGGTTTTGATTGAAAATATTGCTCCTTGTTTAAGAAAAACTGTAGTTGTCAGTTTTGGCCTGAGAGAAAGCTATTTTTACAAATGTTACAGTAATAGCTGCAGGAAGCTCTCAGAAGTGAGTTTTTTGGTCCTAATCATTAGAAATCAGTTACTTGTTGATGGCAAACATGGTTTTGATTGAAAATATTGCTCCTTGTTTAAGAAAAACCTAGTTGTCAGTTTTGACCTGAGAGAAAGCTATTTTTACAAATGTTACAGTAAAAGCTGCAGGAAGCTCTCAGAAGTGAGTTTTTTGGTCCTAATCATTAGAAATCAGTTACTTGTTGATGACAAACATGGTTTTGATTGAAAATATTGCTCCTTGTTTAAGAAAAACTGTAGTTGTCAGTTTTGGCCTGAGAGAAAGCTTTTTTTTACAAATGTTACAGTAAAAGCTGCAGGAAGCTCTCAGAAGTGAGTTTTTTGCTCCTAATCATTAGAAATCAGTTACTTGTTGATGGCAAACATGGTTTTGATTGAAAATATTGCTCCTTGTTTAAGTAAAACTGTAGTTGTCAGTTTTGGCCTTCTCTCGCCGAGAGAAAGCTATTTTTACAAATGTTACGGTAAAAGCTGCAGGAAGCTCTCAGAAGTGAGTTTTTTGCTCCTAATCATTAGAAATCAGTTACTTATTGATGGCAAACATGATTTTGATTGAAAATATTGCTCCTTATTTAAGTAAAACTGTAGTTGTCAGTTTTGGCCTTCTCTCGCCGAGAGAAAGCTATTTTTACAAATGTTACAGTAAAAGCTGCAGAAAGCTCTCAGAAGTGAGTTTTTTGCTCCTAATCATTAGAAATCAGTTACTTGTTGATGGCAAACATGGCTTTGATTGAAAATATTGCTCCTTATTTAAGTAAAACTGTAGTTGTCAGTTTTGGCCTTATGTCGCCAGGGGAATGCTATTTTTACAAATGTTACAGTAAAAGCTGCAGGAAGCTCTCAGAAGTGAGTTTTTTGCTCCTAATCATTAGAAATCAGTTACTTATTGATGGCAAACATGGTTTTGATTGAAAATATTGCTCCTTGTTTAAGTAAAACTGTAGTTGTCAGTTTTGGCCTTCTCTCGCCGAGAGAAAGCTATTTTTACAAATGTTACAGTAAAAGCTGCAGGAAGCTCTCAGAAGTGAGTTTTTTGCTCCTAATCATTAGAAATCAGTTACTTATTGATGGCAAACATGGTTTTGATTGAAAATATTGCTCCTTGTTTAAGTAAAACTGTAGTTGTCAGTTTTGGCCTTCTCTCGCCGAGAGAAAGCTATTTTTACAAATGTTACAGTAAAAGCTGCAGGAAGCTCTCACAAGTGAGTTTTTTGCTCCTAATCATTAGAAATTAGTTACTTGTTGATGGCAAACATGGTTTTGATTGAAAATATGGCTCCTTGTTTAAGAAAAACTGTAGTTGTCAGTTTTGGCCTTCTCTCGCCGAGAGAAAGCTATTTTTACAAATGTTACAGTAAAAGCTGCAGGAAGCTCTCACAAGTGAGTTTTCTGGTCCTAATCATTAGAAATCAGTTACTTGTTGATGGCAAACATGGTTTTGATTGAAAATATTTCTCCTTGTTTAAGAAAAACTGTAGTTGTCAGTTTTGGCCTGAGAGAAAGCTATTTTTACAAATGTTACAGTAAAAGCTGCAGGAAGCTCTCAGAAGTGAGTTTTTTGCTCCTAATCATTAGAAATTAGTTACTTGTTGATGGCAAACATGGTTTTGATTGAAAATATTGCTCCTTGTTTAAGTAAAAGTATAGTTGTCAGTTTTGGCCTTCTCTCGCCGAGAGAAAGCTATTTTTACAAATGTTACAGTAAAAGCTGCAGAAAGCTCTCAGAAGTGAGTTTTTTGATCCTAATCATTAGAAATTAGTTACTTGTTGATGGCAAACATGGTTTTGATTGAAAATATGGCTCCTTGTTTAAGAAGCACTATAGTTGTCAGTTTTGGGCTTCTCTCTCCGAGAGAAAGCTGTTTTTACAAATGTTGCAGTAAAAGCTGCAGGAAGCTCTCAGAAGTGAGTTTTTTGGTCCTAATCATTAGAAATTAGTTACTTGTTGATGGCAAACATGGTTTTGATTGAAAATATTGCTCCTTGTTTAAGTAAAACTGTAGTTGTCAGTTTTGGCCTTCTCTCGCCGAGAGAAAGCTATTTTTACAAATGTTACAGTAAAAGCTGCAGAAAGCTCTCAGAAGTGAGTTTTTTGATCCTAATCATTAGAAATTAGTTACTTGTTCATGGCAAACATGGTTTTGATTGAAAATATGGCTCCTTGTTTAAGAAACACTATAGTTGTCAGTTTTGGGCTTCTCTCGCCGAGAGAAAGCTATTTTTACAAATGTTACAGTAAAAGCTGCAGGAAGCTCTCAGAAGTGAGTTTTTTGCTCCTAATCATTAGAAATCAGTTACTTATTGATGGCAAACATGGTTTTGATTGAAAATATTGCTCCTTGTTTAAGAAAAACTGTAGTTGTCAGTTTTGGCCTTCTCTCGCCGAGAGAAAGCTATTTTTACAAATGTTACAGTAAAAGCTGCAGAAAGCTCTCAGAAGTGAGTTTTTTGCTCCTAATCATTAGAAATCAGTTACTTATTGTTGGCAAACATGGTTTTGATTGAAAATATGGCTCCTTGTTTAAGAAAAATTGTAGTTGTCAGTTTTGGCCTTCTCTCGCCGAGAGAAAGCTATTTTTACAAATGTTACAGTAAAAGCTGCAGGAAGCTCTCAGAAGTGATTTTTTTGCTCCTAATCATTAGAAATCAGTTACTTATTGATGGCAAACATGGTTTTGATTGAAAATATTGCTCCTTGTTTAAGAAAAACTGTAGTTGTCAGTTTTGGCCTTCTCTCGCCGAGAGAAAGCTATTTTTACAAATGTTACAGTAAAAGCTGCAGAAAGCTCTCAGAAGTGAGTTTTTTGCTCCTAATCATTAGAAATCAGTTACTTATTGTTGGCAAACATGGTTTTGATTGAAAATATTGCTCCTTATTTAAGTAAAACTGTAGTTGTCAGTTTTGGCCTTCTCTCGCCGAGAGAAAGCTATTTTTACAAATGTTACAGTAAAAGCTGCAGAAAGCTCTCAGAAGTGAGTTTTTTGCTCCTAATCATTAGAAATCAGTTACTTATTGATGACAAACATGGTTTTGATTGAAAATATTGCTCCTTGTTTAAGTAAAACTGTAGTTGTCAGTTTTGGCCTTCTCTCGCCGAGAGAAAGCTATTTTTACAAATGTTACAGTAAAAGCTGCAGAAAGCTCTCAGAAGTGAGTTTTTTGATCCTAATCATTAGAAATTAGTTACTTGTTCATGGCAAACATAGTTTTGACTGAAAATATGGCTCCTTGTTTAAGAAACACTATAGTTGTCAGTTTTGGGCTTCTCTCGCCGAGAGAAAGCTATTTTTACAAATGTTACAGTAAAAGCTGCAGAAAGCTCTCAGAAGTGAGTGTTTTGGTCCTAATCATTAGAAATCAGTTACTTGTTGATGGCAAACATGGTTTTGATTGAAAATATTGCTCCTTGTTTAAGAAAAACTGTAGTTGTCAGTTTTGACCTTCTCTCGCTGAGATAAAGCTATTTTTACAAATGTTACAGTAAAAGCTGCAGGAAGCTCTCAGAAGTGAGTGTTTTGGTCCTAATCAGTAGAAATCAGTTACTTGTTGATGGCAAACATGGTTTTGATTGAAAATATTGCTCCTTGTTTAAGAAAAACTGTAGTTGTCAGTTTTGGCCTGAGAGAAAGCTATTTTTACAAATGTTACAGTAAAAGCTGCAGGAAGCTCTCATAAGTGAGTTTTTTGCTCCTAATCATTAGAAATCAGTTACTTGTTGATGGCAAACATGGTTTTGATTGAACATATTGCTCCTTGTTTAAGAAAAACTGTAGTTGTCAGTTTTGGCCTGAGACAAAGCTATTTTTACAAATGTTACAGTAAAAGCTGCAGGAAGCTCTCAGAAGTGAGTTTTTTGGTCCTAATCATTAGAAATCAGTTACTTGTTGATGGCAAACATGGTTTTGATTGAACATATTGCTCCTTGTTTAAGAAAAACTGTAGTTGTCAGTTTTGGCCAGAGACAAAGCTATTTTTACAAATGTTACAGTAAAAGCTGCAGGAAGCTCTCAGAAGTGAGTTTTTTGGTCCTAATCATTAGAAATCAGTTACTTGTTGATAGCAAACATGGTTTTGATTGAAAATATTGCTCCTTGTTTAAGAAAAACTGTAGTTGTCAGTTTTGGCCTGAGAGAAAGCTATTTTTACAAATGTTACGGTAATAGCTGCAGGAAGCTCTCAGAAGTGAGTTTTTTGGTCCTAATCATTAGAAATCAGTTACTTGTTGATGGCAAACATGGTTTTGATTGAAAATATTGCTCCTTGTTTAAGAAAAACCTAGTTGTCAGTTTTGACCTGAGAGAAAGCTATTTTTACAAATGTTACAGTAAAAGCTGCAGGAAGCTCTCAGAAGTGAGTTTTTTGGTCCTAATCATTAGAAATCAGTTACTTGTTGATGGCAAACATGGTTTTGATTGAAAATATTGCTCCTTGTTTAAGAAAAACTGTAGTTGTCAGTTTTGGCCTGAGAGAAAGCTTTTTTTTACAAATGTTACAGTAAAAGCTGCAGGAAGCTCTCAGAAGTGAGTTTTTTGCTCCTAATCATTAGAAATCAGTTACTTGTTGATGGCAAACATGGTTTTGATTGAAAATATTGCTCCTTATTTAAGTAAAACTGTAGTTGTCAGTTTTGGCCTTCTCTCGCCGAGAGAAAGCTATTTTTACAAATGTTACAGTAAAAGCTGCAGAAAGCTCTCAGAAGTGAGTTTTTTTGCTCCTAATCATTAGAAATCAGTTACTTATTGATGGCAAACATGGTTTTGATTGAAAATATTGCTCCTTATTTAAGTAAAACTGTAGTTGTCAGTTTTGGCCTTCTCTCGCCGAGAGAAAGCTATTTTTACAAATGTTACAGTAAAAGCTGCAGAAAGCTCTCAGAAGTGAGTTTTTTGCTCCTAATCATTAGAAATCAGTTACTTATTGATGACAAACATGGTTTTGATTGAAAATATTGCTCCTTGTTTAAGTAAAACTGTAGTTGTCAGTTTTGGCCTTCTCTCGCCGAGAGAAAGCTATTTTTACAAATGTTACAGTAAAAGCTGCAGAAAGCTCTCAGAAGTGAGTTTTTTGATCCTAATCATTAGAAATTAGTTACTTGTTCATGGCAAACATAGTTTTGACTGAAAATATGGCTCCTTGTTTAAGAAACACTATAGTTGTCAGTTTTGGGCTTCTCTCGCCGAGAGAAAGCTATTTTTACAAATGTGACAGTAAAAGCTGCAGAAAGCTCTCAGAAGTGAGTGTTTTGGTCCTAATCATTAGAAATCAGTTACTTGTTGATGGCAAACATGGTTTTGATTGAAAATATTGCTCCTTGTTTAAGAAAAACTGTAGTTGTCAGTTTTGACCTTCTCTCGCTGAGATAAAGCTATTTTTACAAATGTTACAGTAAAAGCTGCAGGAAGCTCTCAGAAGTGAGTGTTTTGGTCCTAATCAGTAGAAATCAGTTACTTGTTGATGGCAAACATGGTTTTGATTGAAAATATTGCTCCTTGTTTAAGAAAAACTGTAGTTGTCAGTTTTGGCCTGAGAGAAAGCTATTTTTACAAATGTTACAGTAAAAGCTGCAGGAAGCTCTCATAAGTGAGTTTTTTGCTCCTAATCATTAGAAATCAGTTACTTGTTGATGGCAAACATGGTTTTGATTGAACATATTGCTCCTTGTTTAAGAAAAACTGTAGTTGTCAGTTTTGGCCTGAGACAAAGCTATTTTTACAAATGTTACAGTAAAAGCTGCAGGAAGCTCTCAGAAGTGAGTTTTTTGGTCCTAATCATTAGAAATCAGTTACTTGTTGATAGCAAACATGGTTTTGATTGAAAATATTGCTCCTTGTTTAAGAAAAACTGTAGTTGTCAGTTTTGGCCTGAGAGAAAGCTATTTTTACAAATGTTACAGTAATAGCTGCAGGAAGCTCTCAGAAGTGAGTTTTTTGGTCCTAATCATTAGAAATTAGTTACTTGTTCATGGCAAACATGGTTTTGACTGAAAATATGGCTCCCTGTTTAAGGAACACTATAGTTGTCAGTTTTGGGCTTCTCTCGCCGAGAGAAAGCTATTTTTACAAATGTTACAGTAAAAGCTGCAGGAAGCTCTCAGAAGTGAGTTTTTTGCTCCTAATCATTAGAAATCAGTTACTTGTTGATGGCAAACATGGCTTTGATTGAAAATATTGCTCCTTATTTAAGTAAAACTGTAGTTGTCAGTTTTGGCCTTATGTCGCCAGGGGAATGCTATTTTTACAAATGTTACAGTAAAAGCTGCAGGAAGCTCTCAGAAGTGAGTTTTTTGCTCCTAATCATTAGAAATCAGTTACTTATTGATGGCAAACATGGTTTTGATTGAAAATATTGCTCCTTGTTTAAGTAAAACTGTAGTTGTCAGTTTTGGCCTTCTCTCGCCGAGAGAAAGCTATTTTTACAAATGTTACAGTAAAAGCTGCAGGAAGCTCTCAGAAGTGAGTTTTTTGCTCCTAATCATTAGAAATCAGTTACTTATTGATGGCAAACATGGTTTTGATTGAAAATATTGCTCCTTGTTTAAGTAAAACTGTAGTTGTCAGTTTTGGCCTTCTCTCGCCGAGAGAAAGCTATTTTTACAAATGTTACAGTAAAAGCTGCAGGAAGCTCTCACAAGTGAGTTTTTTGCTCCTAATCATTAGAAATTAGTTACTTGTTGATGGCAAACATGGTTTTGATTGAAAATATGGCTCCTTGTTTAAGAAAAACTATAGTTGTCAGTTTTGGCCTTCTCTCGCCGAGAGAAAGCTATTTTTACAAATGTTACAGTAAAAGCTGCAGGAAGCTCTCAGAAGTGAGTTTTTTGCTCCTAATCATTAGAAATCAGTTACTTGTTGATGGCAAACATGGCTTTGATTGAAAATATTGCTCCTTATTTAAGTAAAACTGTAGTTGTCAGTTTTGGCCTTATGTCGCCAGGGGAATGCTATTTTTACAAATGTTACAGTAAAAGCTGCAGGAAGCTCTCAGAAGTGAGTTTTTTGCTCCTAATCATTAAAAATCAGTTACTTATTGATGGCAAACATGGTTTTGATTGAAAATATTGCTCCTTGTTTAAGTAAAACTGTAGTTGTCAGTTTTGGCCTTCTCTCGCCGAGAGAAAGCTATTTTTACAAATGTTACAGTAAAAGCTGCAGGAAGCTCTCAGAAGTGAGTTTTTTGCTCCTAATCATTAGAAATCAGTTACTTATTGATGGCAAACATGGTTTTGATTGAAAATATTGCTCCTTGTTTAAGTAAAACTGTAGTTGTCAGTTTTGGCCTTCTCTCGCCGAGAGAAAGCTATTTTTACAAATGTTACAGTAAAAGCTGCAGGAAGCTCTCACAAGTGAGTTTTTTGCTCCTAATCATTAGAAATTAGTTACTTGTTGATGGCAAACATGGTTTTGATTGAAAATATGGCTCCTTGTTTAAGAAAAACTGTAGTTGTCAGTTTTGGCCTTCTCTCGCCGAGAGAAAGCTATTTTTACAAATGTTACAGTAAAAGCTGCAGGAAGCTCTCACAAGTGAGTTTTCTGGTCCTAATCATTAGAAATCAGTTACTTGTTGATGGCAAACATGGTTTTGATTGAAAATATTTCTCCTTGTTTAAGAAAAACTGTAGTTGTCAGTTTTGGCCTGAGAGAAAGCTATTTTTACAAATGTTACAGTAAAAGCTGCAGGAAGCTCTCAGAAGTGAGTTTTTTGCTCCTAATCATTAGAAATTAGTTACTTGTTGATGGCAAACATGGTTTTGATTGAAAATATTGCTCCTTGTTTAAGTAAAAGTGTAGTTGTCAGTTTTGGCCTTCTCTCGCCGAGAGAAAGCTATTTTTACAAATGTTACAGTAAAAGCTGCAGAAAGCTCTCAGAAGTGAGTTTTTTGATCCTAATCATTAGAAATTAGTTACTTGTTGATGGCAAACATGGTTTTGATTGAAAATATGGCTCCTTGTTTAAGAAGCACTATAGTTGTCAGTTTTGGGCTTCTCTCTCCGAGAGAAAGCTGTTTTTACAAATGTTACAGTAAAAGCTGCAGGAAGCTCTCAGAAGTGAGTTTTTTGGTCCTAATCATTAGAAATTAGTTACTTGTTGATGGCAAACATGGTTTTGATTGAAAATATTGCTCCTTGTTTAAGTAAAACTGTAGTTGTCAGTTTTGGCCTTCTCTCGCCGAGAGAAAGCTATTTTTACAAATGTTACAGTAAAAGCTGCAGAAAGCTCTCAGAAGTGAGTTTTTTGATCCTAATCATTAGAAATTAGTTACTTGTTCATGGCAAACATGGTTTTGATTGAAAATATGGCTCCTTGTTTAAGAAACACTATAGTTGTCAGTTTTGGGCTTCTCTCGCCGAGAGAAAGCTATTTTTACAAATGTTACAGTAAAAGCTGCAGGAAGCTCTCAGAAGTGAGTTTTTTGCTCCTAATCATTAGAAATCAGTTACTTATTGATGGCAAACATGGTTTTGATTGAAAATATTGCTCCTTGTTTAAGTAAAACTGTAGTTGTCAGTTTTGACCTTCTCTCGCCGAGAGAAAGCTATTTTTACAAATGTTACAGTAAAAGCTGCAGGAAGCTCTCAGAAGTGAGTGTTTTGGTCCTAATCATTAGAAATCAGTTACTTGTTGATGGCAAACATGGTTTTGATTGAAAATATTGCTCCTTATTTAAGTAAAACTGTAGTTGTCAGTTTTGGCCTTCTCTCGCCGAGAGAAAGCTATTTTTACAAATGTTACAGTAAAAGCTGCAGGAAGCTCTCACAAGTGAGTTTTCTGGTCCTAATCATTAGAAATCAGTTACTTGTTGATGGCAAACATGGTTTTGATTGAAAATATTTCTCCTTGTTTAAGAAAAACTGTAGTTGTCAGTTTTGGCCTGAGAGAAAGCTATTTTTACAAATGTTACAGTAAAAGCTGCAGGAAGCTCTCAGAAGTGAGTTTTTTGCTCCTAATCATTAGAAATTAGTTACTTGTTGATGGCAAACATGGTTTTGATTGAAAATATTGCTCCTTGTTTAAGTAAAAGTGTAGTTGTCAGTTTTGGCCTTCTCTCGCCGAGAGAAAGCTATTTTTACAAATGTTACAGTAAAAGCTGCAGAAAGCTCTCAGAAGTGAGTTTTTTGATCCTAATCATTAGAAATTAGTTACTTGTTGATGGCAAACATGGTTTTGATTGAAAATATGGCTCCTTGTTTAAGAAGCACTATAGTTGTCAGTTTTGGGCTTCTCTCGCCGAGAGAAAGCTGTTTTTACAAATGTTACAGTAAAAGCTGCAGGAAGCTCTCAGAAGTGAGTTTTTTGGTCCTAATCATTAGAAATTAGTTACTTGTTGATGGCAAACATGGTTTTGATTGAAAATATTGCTCCTTGTTTAAGTAAAACTGTAGTTGTCAGTTTTGGCCTTCTCTCGCCGAGAGAAAGCTATTTTTACAAATGTTACAGTAAAAGCTGCAGAAAGCTCTCAGAAGTGAGTTTTTTGATCCTAATCATTAGAAATTAGTTACTTGTTCATGGCAAACATGGTTTTGATTGAAAATATGGCTCCTTGTTTAAGTAAAACTGTAGTTGTCAGTTTTGGCCTTCTCTCGCCGAGAGAAAGCTATTTTTACAAATGTTACAGTAAAAGCTGCAGAAAGCTCTCAGAAGTGAGTTTTTTGATGCTAATCATTAGAAATTAGTTACTTGTTGATGGCAAACATAGTTTTGATTGAAAATATGGCTCGTGTTTAAGAAACACTATAGTTGTCAGTTTTGAGCTTCTCTCGCAGAGAGAAAGCTATTTTTACAAATGTTACAGTAAAAGCTGCAGGAAGCTCTCAGAAGTGAGTTTTTTGCTCCTAATCATTAGAAATTAGTTACTTGTTGATGGCAAACATGGTTTTGATTGAAAATATGGCTCCTTGTTTAAGAAAAACTATAGTTGTCAGTTTTGGCCTTCTCTCGCCGAGAGAAAGCTATTTTTACAAATGTTACAGTAAAAGCTGCAGGAAGCTCTCAGAAGTGAGTTTTTTGCTCCTAATCATTAGAAATCAGTTACTTATTGATGGCAAACATGGTTTTGATTGAAAATATTGCTCCTTGTTTAAGAAAAACTGTAGTTGTCAGTTTTGGCATGAGAGAAAGCTATTTTTACAAATGTTACAGTAAAAGCTGCAGGAAGCTCTCAGAAGTGAGTTTTTTGGTCCTAATCATTAGAAATCAGTTACTTGTTGATGGCAAACATGGTTTTGATTGAAAATATTGCTCCTTGTTTAAGAAAAACTATAGTTGTCAGTTTTGGCCTGAGACAATGCTATTTTTTACAAATGTTACAGTAAAAGCTGCAGGAAGCTCTCAGAAGTGAGTGTTTTGGTCCTAATCATTAGAAATCAGTTACTTGTTAATGGCAAACATGCTTTTGATTGAAAATATTGCTCCTTGTTTAAGAAAAACTGTAGTTGTCAGTTTTGGCCTGAGACAAAGCTATTTTTTACAAATGTTACAGTAAAAGCTGCAGGAAGCTCTCAGAAGTGAGTTTTTTGGTCCTAATCATTAGAAATCAGTTACTTGTTGATGGCAAACATGGTTTTGATTGAAAATATTGCTCCTTGTTTAAGAAAAACTGTAGTTGTCAGTTTTGGCCTGAGAGAAAGCTATTTTTTACAAATGTTACAGTAAAAGCTGCGTTTTTTGGTCCTAATCATTAGAAAACAGTTACTTGTTGATGGCAAACATGGTTTTGATTGAAAATATTGCTCCTTGTTTAAGAAAAACTGTAGTTGTCAGTTTTGGCCTGAGAGAAAGCTATTTTTACAAATGTTACAGTAAAAGCTGCAGGAAGCTGTAAGAAGTGAGGTTTTTGGTCCTAATCATTAGAAAGCAGTTACTTGTTAATGGCAAACATGCTTTTGATTGAAAATATTGCTCCTTGTTTAAGAAAAACTGTAGTTGTCAGTTTTGGCCTGAGAAAAAGCTATTTTTTATAAAAGTTACAGTAAAAGCTGCAGGAAGCTCTCAGAAGTGAGTTTTTTGGTCCTAATCATTAGAAATCAGTTACTTGTTAATGGCAAACATGCTTTTGATTGAAAATATTGCTCCTTGTTTAAGAAAAACTGTAGTTGTCAGTTTTGGCCTGAGAGAAAGCTATTTTTACAAATGTTACAGTAAAAGCTGCAGGAAGCTCTCAGAAGTGAGTTTTTTCCTCCTAATCATTAGAAATCAGTTACTTGTTGATGGCAAACATGGTTTTGATTGAAAATATTGCTCCTTGTTTAAGTAAAACTGTAGTTGTCAGTTTTGGCCTTCTCTCGCCGAGAGAAAGCTATTTTTACAAATGTTACAGTAAAAGCTGCAGGAAGCTCTCAGAAGTGAGTTTTTTGCTCCTAATCATTAGAAATCAGTTACTTGTTGATGGCAAACATGGTTTTGATTGAAAATATTGCTCCTTGTTTAAGAAAAACTGTAGTTGTCAGTTTTAGCCTGAGAGAAACCTATTTTTTTTTTACAAATATTACAGTAAAAGCTGCAGGAAGCTCTCAGAAGTGAGTTTTTTGGTCCTAATCATTAGAAAACAGTTATTTGTTGATGGCAAACATGGTTTTGATTGAAAATATTGCTCCTTGTTTAAGAAAAACTGTAGTTGTCAGTTTTGGCCTGAGAGAAAGCTATTTTTACAAATGTTACAGTAAAAGCTGCAGGAAGCTCTCAGAAGTGAGGTTTTTGGTCCTAATCATTAGAAATCAGTTACTTGTTAATGGCAAACATGCTTTTGATTGAAAATATTGCTCCTTGTTTAAGAAAAACTGTAGTTGTCAGTTTTGGCCTGAGACAAAGCTATTTTTTACAAATGTTACAGTAAAAGCTGCAGGAAGCTCTCAGAAGTGAGTTTTTTGGTCCTAATCATTAGAAATCAGTTACTTGTTGATGGCAAACATGGTTTTGATTGAAAATATTGCTCCTTGTTTAAGAAAAACTGTAGTTGTCAGTTTTAGCCTGAGAGAAACCTATTTTTTTTTTACAAATATTACAGTAAAAGCTGCAGGAAGCTCTCAGAAGTGAGTTTTTTGGTCCTAATCATTAGAAAACAGTTACTTGTTGATGGCAAACATGGTTTTGATTGAAAATATTGCTCCTTGTTTAAGAAAAACTGTAGTTGTCAGTTTTGGCCTGAGAGAAAGCTATTTTTACAAATGTTACAGTAAAAGCTGCAGGAAGCTCTCAGAAGTGAGGTTTTTGGTCCTAATCATTAGAAATCAGTTACTTGTTAATGGCAAACATGCTTTTGATTGAAAATATTGCTCCTTGTTTAAGAAAAACTGTAGTTGTCAGTTTTGGCCTGAGAAAAAGCTATTTTTTATAAAAGTTACAGTAAAAGCAGCAGGAAGCTCTCAGAAGTGAGTTTTTTGGTCCTAATCATTAGAAATCAGTTACTTGTTGATGGCAAACATGGTTTTGATTGAAAATATTGCTCCTTGTTTAAGAAAAACTGTAGTTGTCAGTTTTAGCCTGAGAGAAACCTATTTTTTTTTACAAATATTACAGTAAAAGCTGCAGGAAGCTCTCAGAAGTGAGTTTTTTGGTCCTAATCATTAGAAAACAGTTACTTGTTGATGGCAAACATGGTTTTGATTGAAAATATTGCTCCTTGTTTAAGAAAAACTGTAGTTGTCAGTTTTGGCCTGAGAGAAAGCTATTTTTACAAATGTTACAGTAAAAGCTGCAGGAAGCTCTCAGAAGTGAGGTTTTTGGTCCTAATCATTAGAAATCAGTTACTTGTTAATGGCAAACATGGTTTTGATTGAAAATATTGCTCCTTGTTTAAGAAAAACTGTAGTTGTCAGTTTTGGCCTGAGAAAAAGCTATTTTTTATAAAAGTTACAGTAAAAGCTGCAGGAAGCTCTCAGAAGTGAGATTTTTGGTCCTAATTATTAGAAATCAGTTACTTGTTGATGGCAAACATGGTTTTGATTGAAAATATTGCTCCTTGTTTAAGAAAAACTGTAGTTGTCATTTTTGGCCTGAGACAAAGCTTTTTTTTTACAAATGTTACAGTAAAAGCTGCAGGAAGCTCTCAGAAGTGAGTTTTTTGGTCCTGATCATTAGAAATCAGTAACTTGTTGATGGCAAACATGGTTTTGATTGAAAATATTGCTCCTTGTTTAAGAAAAACTGTAGTTGTCAGTTTTGGCCTGAGAGAAAGCTTTTTTTACAAATGTTACAGTAAAAGCTGCAGGAAGCTCTCAGAAGTGAGTTTTTTGGTCCTAATCATTACAAATCAGTTACTTGTTGATGGCAAACATGGTTTTGATTGAAAATATTGCTCCTTGTTTAAGAAAAACTGTAGTTGTCAGTTTTGGCCTGAGACAATGCTATTTTTTACAAATGTTACAGTAAAAGCTGCAGGAAGCTCTCAGAATTGAGTTTTTTGGTCCTAATCATTAGAAATCAGTTACTTGTTGATGGCAAACATGGTTTTGATTGAAAATATTGCTCCTTGTTTAAGAAAAACTGTAGTTGTCAGTTTTGGCCTGAGAGAAAGCTATTTTTACAAATGTTACAGTAAAAGCTGCAGGAAGCTCTCAGAAGTGAGTTTTTTGGTCCTAATCATTAGAAATCAGTTACTTGTTGATGGCAAACATGGTTTTGATTGAAAATATTGCTCCTTGTTTAAGAAAAACTGTAGTTGTCAGTTTTGGCCCGAGAGAAAGCTTTTTTTTACAAATGTTACAGTAAAAGCTGCAGGAAGCTCTCAGAAGTGAGTTTTTTGGTCCTAATCATTAGAAATCAGTTACTTGTTGATGGCAAACATGGTTTTGATTGAAACTATTGCTCCTTGTTTAAGAAAAACTGTAGTTGTCAGTTTTGGCCTGAGACAAAGCTATTTTTACAAATGTTACAGTAAAAGCTGCAGGAAGCTCTCAGAAGTGAGTTTTTTGGTCCTAATCATTAGAAATCAGTTACTTGTTGATAGCAAACATGGTTTTGATTGAAAATATTGCTTCTTGTTTAAGAAAAACTCTAGTTGTCAGTTTTGGCCTTCTCTCGCCGAGAAGAGCTATTTTTTACAAATGTTACAGTAAAAGCTGCAGGAAGCTCTCAGAAGTGAGTTTTTTGCTCCTAATCATTAGAAATCAGTTACTTGTTGATGGCAAACATGGTTTTGATTGAAAATATTGCTCCTTGTTTAAGTAAAACTGTAGTTGTCAGTTTTGGCCTTCTCTCGCCGAGAGAAAGCTATTTTTACAAATGTTACAGTAAAAGCTGCAGGAAGCTCTCAGAAGTGAGTTTTTTGCTCCTAATCATTAGAAATTAGTTACTTGTTGATGGCAAACATGGTTTTGTTTGAAAATATGGCTCCTTGTTTAAGAAAAACTATAGTTGTCAGTTTTGGCCTGCTCTCGCCGAGAGAAAGCTATTTTTACAAATGTTACAGTAAAAGCTGCAGGAAGCTCTCAGAAGTGAGTTTTTTGCTCCTAATCATTACAAATCAGTTACTTGTTGATGGCAAACATGGTTTTGATTGAAAATATTGCTCCTTGTTTAAGAAAAACTGTAGTTGTCAGTTTTGGCCTGAGAGAAAGCTTTTTTTACAAATGTTACAGTAAAAGCTGCAGGAAGCTCTCAGAATTGAGTTTTTTGGTCCTAATCATTAGAAATCAGTTACTTGTTGATGGCAAACATGGTTTTGATTGAAAATATTGCTCCTTGTTTAAGAAAAACTGTAGTTGTCAGTTTTGGCCTTCTCTCGCCGAGAGAAAGCTATTTTTACAAATGTTACAGTAAAAGCTGCAGGAAGCTCTCAGAAGTGAGTTTTTTGCTCCTAATCATTAGAAATTAGTTACTTGTTGATGGCAAACATGGTTTTGTTTGAAAATATGGCTCCTTGTTTAAGAAAAACTATAGTTGTCAGTTTTGGCCTGCTCTCGCCGAGAGAAAGCTATTTTTACAAATGTTACAGTAAAAGCTGCAGGAAGCTCTCAGAAGTGAGTTTTTTGCTCCTAATCATTACAAATCAGTTACTTGTTGATGGCAAACATGGTTTTGATTGAAAATATTGCTCCTTGTTTAAGAAAAACTGTAGTTGTCAGTTTTGGCCTGAGAGAAAGCTTTTTTTACAAATGTTACAGTAAAAGCTGCAGGAAGCTCTCAGAATTGAGTTTTTTGGTCCTAATCATTACAAATCAGTTACTTGTTGATGGCAAACATGGTTTTGATTGAAAATATTGCTCCTTGTTTAAGAAAAACTGTAGTTGTCAGTTTTGGCCTGAGAGAAAGCTATTTTTACAAATGTTACAGTAAAAGCTGCAGGAAGCTCTCAGAAGTGAGTTTTTTGGTCCTAATCATTACAAATCAGTTACTTGTTGATGGCAAACATGGTTTTGATTGAAAATATTGCTCCTTGTTTAAGAAAAACTGTAGTTGTCAGTTTTGGCCTGAGACAATGCTATTTTTTACAAATGTTACAGTAAAAGCTGCAGGAAGCTCTCAGAATTGAGTTTTTTGGTCCTATTCATTAGAAATCAGTTACTTGTTGATGGCAAACATGGTTTTGATTGAAAATATTGCTCCTTGTTTAAGAAAAACTGTAGTTGTCAGTTTTGGCCTGAGAGAAAGCTATTTTTACAAATGTTACAGTAAAAGCTGCAGGAAGCTCTCAGAAGTGAGTTTTTTGGTCCTAATCATTAGAAAACAGTTACTTGTTGATGGCAAACATGGTTTTGATTGAAAATATTGCTCCTTGTTTAAGAAAAACTGTAGTTGTCAGTTTTGGCCTGAGAGAAAGCTATTTTTACAAATGTTACAGTAAAAGCTGCAGGAAGCTCTCAGAAGTGAGGTTTTTGGTCCTAATCATTAGAAATCAGTTACTTGTTAATGGCAAACATGCTTTTGATTGAAAATATTGCTCCTTGTTTAAGAAAAACTGTAGTTGTCAGTTTTGGCCTGAGAAAAAGCTATTTTTTATAAAAGTTACAGTAAAAGCTGCAGGAAGCTCTCAGAAGTGAGTTTTTTGGTCCTAATCATTAGAAATCAGTTACTTGTTAATGGCAAACATGCTTTTGATTGAAAATATTGCTCCTTGTTTAAGAAAAACTGTAGTTATCAGTTTTGGCCTGAGAGAAAGCTATTTTTACAAATGTTACAGTAAAAGCTGCAGGAAGCTCTCAGAAGTGAGATTTTTGGTCCTAATCATTAGAAATCAGTTACTTGTTGATGGCAAACATGGTTTTGATTGAAAATATTGCTCCTTGTTTAAGAAAAACTGTAGTTGTCAGTTTTGGCCTGAGACAAAGCTATTTTTTACAAATGTTACAGTAAAAGCTGCAGGAAGCTCTCAGAAGTGAGTTTTTTGGTCCTAATCATTAGAAATCAGTTACTTGTTGATGGCAAACATGGTTTTGATTGAAAATATTGCTCCTTGTTTAAGAAAAACTGTAGTTGTCAGTTTTAGCCTGAGAGAAACCTATTTTTTTTTTTACAAATATTACAGTAAAAGCTGCAGGAAGCTCTCAGAAGTGAGTTTTTTGGTCCTAATCATTAGAAAACAGTTACTTGTTGATGGCAAACATGGTTTTGATTGAAAATATTGCTCCTTGTTTAAGAAAAACTGTAGTTGTCAGTTTTGGCCTGAGAGAAAGCTATTTTTACAAATGTTACAGTAAAAGCTGCAGGAAGCTCTCAGAAGTGAGGTTTTTGGTCCTAATCATTAGAAATCAGTTACTTGTTAATGGCAAACATGCTTTTGATTGAAAATATTGCTCCTTGTTTAAGAAAAACTGTAGTTGTCAGTTTTGGCCTGAGAAAAAGCTATTTTTTATAAAAGTTACAGTAAAAGCAGCAGGAAGCTCTCAGAAGTGAGTTTTTTGGTCCTAATCATTAGAAATCAGTTACTTGTTGATGGCAAACATGGTTTTGATTGAAAATATTGCTCCTTGTTTAAGAAAAACTGTAGTTGTCAGTTTTGGCCTGAGACAATGCTATTTTTTACAAATGTTACAGTAAAAGCTGCAAGAAGCTCTCAGAAGTGAGTTTTTTGGTCCTAATCATTAGAAATCAGTTACTTGTTGATAGCAAACATGGTTTTGATTGAAAATATTGCTTCTTGTTTAAGAAAAACTGTAGTTGTCAGTTTTGGCCTTCTCTCGCCGAGAAGAGCTATTTTTTACAAATGTTACAGTAAAAGCTGCAGGAAGCTCTCAGAAGTGAGTTTTTTGCTCCTAATCATTAGAAATCAGTTACTTGTTGATGGCAAACATGGTTTTGATTGAAAATATTGCTCCTTGTTTAAGTAAAACTGTAGTTGTCAGTTTTGGCCTTCTCTCGCCGAGAGAAAGCTATTTTTACAAATGTTACAGTAAAAGCTGCAGGAAGCTCTCAGAAGTGAGTTTTTTGCTCCTAATCATTAGAAATTAGTTACTTGTTGATGGCAAACATGGTTTTGTTTGAAAATATGGCTCCTTGTTTAAGAAAAACTATAGTTGTCAGTTTTGGCCTGCTCTCGCCGAGAGAAAGCTATTTTTACAAATGTTACAGTAAAAGCTGCAGGAAGCTCTCAGAAGTGAGTTTTTTGCTCCTAATCATTAGAAATCAGTTACTTGTTCATGGCAAACATGGTTTTGATTGAAAATATGGCTCCTTGTTTAAGAAAAACTGTAGTTGTCAGTTTTGACCTTCTCTCGCTGAGATAAAGCTATTTTTACAAATGTTACAGTAAAAGCTGCAGGAAGCTCTCAGAAGTGAGTTTTTTGCTCCTAATCATTAGAAATCAGTTACTTGTTGATGGCAAACATGGTTTTGATTGAAAATATTGCTCCTTGTTTAAGAAAAACTGTAGTTGTCAGTTTTGGCCTGAGACAAAGCTATTTTTTACAAATGTTACAGTAAAAGCTGCAGGAAGCTCTCAGAAGTGAGTTTTTTGGTCCTAATCATTAGAAATCAGTAACTTGTTGATGGCAAACATGGTTTTGATTGAAAATATTGCACCTTGTTTAAGAAAAACTGTAGTTGTCAGTTTTGGCCTGAGAGAAAGCTTTTTTTTACAAATGTTACAGTAAAAGCTGCAGGAAGCTCTCAGAATTGAGTTTTTTGGTCCTAATCATTACAAATCAGTTACTTGTTGATGGCAAACATGGTTTTGATTGAAAATATTGCTCCTTGTTTAAGAAAAACTGTAGTTGTCAGTTTTGGCCTGAGAGAAAGCTATTTTTACAAATGTTACAGTAAAAGCTGCAGGAAGCTCTCAGAAGTGAGTTTTTTGGTCCTAATCATTACAAATCAGTTACTTGTTGATGGCAAACATGGTTTTGATTGAAAATATTGCTCCTTGTTTAAGAAAAACTGTAGTTGTCAGTTTTGGCCTGAGACAATGCTATTTTTTACAAATGTTACAGTAAAAGCTGCAGGAAGCTCTCAGAATTGAGTTTTTTGGTCCTATTCATTAGAAATCAGTTACTTGTTGATGGCAAACATGGTTTTGATTGAAAATATTGCTCCTTGTTTAAGAAAAACTGTAGTTGTCAGTTTTGGCCTGAGAGAAAGCTATTTTTACAAATGTTACAGTAAAAGCTGCAGGAAGCTCTCAGAAGTGAGTTTTTTGGTCCTAATCATTAGAAATCAGTTACTTGTTGATGGCAAACATGGTTTTGATTGAAAATATTGCTCCTTGTTTAAGAAAAACTGTAGTTGTCAGTTTTGGCCTGAGACAAAGCTATTTTTACAAATGTTACAGTAAAAGCTGCAGGAAGCTCTCAGAAGTGAGTTTTTTGGTCCTAATCATTAGAAATCAGTTACTTGTTGATAGCAAACATGGTTTTGATTGAAAATATTGCTTCTTGTTTAAGAAAAACTGTAGTTGTCAGTTTTGGCCTTCTCTCGCCGAGAGAAAGCTATTTTTTACAAATGTTACAATAAAAGCTGCAGGAAGCTCTCAGAAGTGAGTTTTTTGCTCCTAATCATTAGAAATCAGTTACTTGTTGATGGCAAACATGGTTTTGATTGAAAATATTGCTCCTTGTTTAAGTAAAACTGTAGTTGTCAGTTTTGGCCTTCTCTCGCCGAGAGAAAGCTATTTTTACAAATGTTACAGTAAAAGCTGCAGGAAGCTCTCAGAAGTGAGTTTTTTGCTCCTAATCATTAGAAATTAGTTACTTGTTGATGGCAAACATGGTTTTGTTTGAAAATATGGCTCCTTGTTTAAGAAAAACTATAGTTGTCAGTTTTGGCCTGCTCTCGCCGAGAGAAAGCTATTTTTACAAATGTTACAGTAAAAGCTGCAGGAAGCTCTCAGAAGTGAGTTTTTTGCTCCTAATCATTAGAAATCAGTTACTTGTTGATGGCAAACATGGTTTTGATTGAAAATATGGCTCCTTGTTTAAGAAAAACTGTAGTTGTCAGTTTTGACCTTCTCTCGCTGAGATAAAGCTATTTTTACAAATGTTACAGTAAAAGCTGCAGGAAGCTCTCAGAAGTGAGTTTTTTGCTCCTAATCATTAGAAATCAGTTACTTGTTGATGGCAAACATGGTTTTGATTGAAAATATTGCTCCTTGTTTAAGAAAAACTGTAGTTGTCAGTTTTGGCCTGAGACAAAGCTATTTTTTACAAATGTTACAGTAAAAGCTGCAGGAAGCTCTCAGAAGTGAGTTTTTTGGTCCTAATCATTAGAAATCAGTAACTTGTTGATGGCAAACATGGTTTTGATTGAAAATATTGCACCTTGTTTAAGAAAAACTGTAGTTGTCAGTTTTGGCCTGAGAGAAAGCTTTTTTTTACAAATGTTACAGTAAAAGCTGCAGGAAGCTCTCAGAAGTGAGTTTTTTGGTCCTAATCATTACAAATCAGTTACTTGTTGATGGCAAACATGGTTTTGATTGAAAATATTGCTCCTTGTTTAAGAAAAACTGTAGTTGTCAGTTTTGGCCTGAGACAATGCTATTTTTTACAAATGTTACAGTAAAAGCTGCAGGAAGCTCTCAGAAGTGAGTTTTTTGGTCCTAATCATTAGAAATCAGTTACTTGTTGATGGCAAACATGGTTTTGATTGAAAATATTGCTCCTTGTTTAAGAAAAACTGTAGTTGTCAGTTTTGGCCTGAGAGAAAGCTATTTTTACAAATGTTACAGTAAAAGCTGCAGGAAGCTCTCATAAGTGAGTTTTTTGCTCCTAATCATTAGAAATCAGTTACTTGTTGATGGCAAACATGGTTTTGATTGAAAATATTGCTCCTTATTTAAGTAAAACTGTAGTTGTCAGTTTTGGCCTTCTCTCGCCGAGAGAAAGCTATTTTTACAAATGTTACAGTAAAAGCTGCAGAAAGCTCTCAGAAGTGAGTTTTTTGCTCCTAATCATTAGAAATTAGTTACTTGTTGATGGCAAACATAGTTTTGATTGAAAATATGGCTCGTGTTTAAGAAACACTATAGTTGTCAGTTTTGAGCTTCTCTCGCCGAGAGAAAGCTATTTTTACAAATGTTACAGTAAAAGCTGCAGGAAGCTCTCAGAAGTGAGTTTTTTGCTCCTAATCATTAGAAATTAGTTACTTGTTGATGGCAAACATGGTTTTGATTGAAAATATGGCTCCTTGTCTAAGAAAAACTGTAGTTGTCAGTTTTGGCCTGAGACAAAGCTATTTTTTACAAATGTTACAGTAAAAGCTGCAGGAAGCTCTCAGAAGTGAGTTTTTTGGTCCTAATCATTAGAAATCAGTAACTTGTTGATGGCAAACATGGTTTTGATTGAAAATATTGCACCTTGTTTAAGAAAAACTGTAGTTGTCAGTTTTGGCCTGAGAGAAAGCTTTTTTTACAAATGTTACAGTAAAAGCTGCAGGAAGCTCTCAGAATTGAGTTTTTTGGTCCTAATCATTACAAATCAGTTACTTGTTGATGGCAAACATGGTTTTGATTGAAAATATTGCTCCTTGTTTAAGAAAAACTGTAGTTGTCAGTTTTGGCCTGAGAGAAAGCTATTTTTACAAATGTTACAGTAAAAGCTGCAGGAAGCTCTCAGAAGTGAGTTTTTTGGTCCTAATCATTACAAATCAGTTACTTGTTGATGGCAAACATGGTTTTGATTGAAAATATTGCTCCTTGTTTAAGAAAAACTGTAGTTGTCAGTTTTGGCCTGAGACAATGCTATTTTTTACAAATGTTACAGTAAAAGCTGCAGGAAGCTCTCAGAATTGAGTTTTTTGGTCCTATTCATTAGAAATCAGTTACTTGTTGATGGCAAACATGGTTTTGATTGAAAATATTGCTCCTTGTTTAAGAAAAACTGTAGTTGTCAGTTTTGGCCTGAGAGAAAGCTATTTTTACAAATGTTACAGTAAAAGCTGCAGGAAGCTCTCAGAAGTGAGTTTTTTGGTCCTAATCATTAGAAATCAGTTACTTGTTGATGGCAAACATGGTTTTGATTGAAAATATTGCTCCTTGTTTAAGAAAAACTGTAGTTGTCAGTTTTGGCCTGAGACAAAGCTATTTTTACAAATGTTACAGTAAAAGCTGCAGGAAGCTCTCAGAAGTGAGTTTTTTGGTCCTAATCATTAGAAATCAGTTACTTGTTGATAGCAAACATGGTTTTGATTGAAAATATTGCTTCTTGTTTAAGCAAAACTGTAGTTGTCAGTTTTGGCCTTCTCTCGCCGAGAGAAAGCTATTTTTTACAAATGTTACAGTAAAAGCTGCAGGAAGCTCTCAGAAGTGAGTTTTTTGCTCGTAATCATTAGAAATCAGTTACTTGTTGATGGCAAACATGGTTTTGATTGAAAATATTGCTCCTTGTTTAAGTAAAACTGTAGTTGTCAGTTTTGGCCTTCTCTCGCCGAGAGAAAGCTATTTTTACAAATGTTACAGTAAAAGCTGCAGGAAGCTCTCAGAAGTGAGTTTTTTGCTCCTAATCATTAGAAATTAGTTACTTGTTGATGGCAAACATGGTTTTGTTTGAAAATATGGCTCCTTGTTTAAGAAAAACTATAGTTGTCAGTTTTGGCCTGCTCTCGCCGAGAGAAAGCTATTTTTACAAATGTTACAGTAAAAGCTGCAGGAAGCTCTCAGAAGTGAGTTTTTTGCTCCTAATCATTAGAAATCAGTTACTTGTTGATGGCAAACATGGTTTTGATTGAAAATATGGCTCCTTGTTTAAGAAAAACTATAGTTGTCAGTTTTGGCCTGCTCTCGCCGAGAGAAAGCTATTTTTACAAATGTTACAGTAAAAGCTGCAGGAAGCTCTCAGAAGTGAGTTTTTTGCTCCTAATCATTAGAAATCAGTTACTTGTTGATGGCAAACATGGTTTTGATTGAAAATATTGCTCCTTGTTTAAGAAAAACTGTAGTTGTCAGTTTTGGCCTGAGACAAAGCTATTTTTTACAAATGTTACAGTAAAAGCTGCAGGAAGCTCTCAGAAGTGAGTTTTTTGGTCCTAATCATTAGAAATCAGTAACTTGTTGATGGCAAACATGGTTTTGATTGAAAATATTGCACCTTGTTTAAGAAAAACTGTAGTTGTCAGTTTTGGCCTGAGAGAAAGCTTTTTTTTACAAATGTTACAGTAAAAGCTGCAGGAAGCTCTCAGAAGTGAGTTTTTTGGTCCTAATCATTACAAATCAGTTACTTGTTGATGGCAAACATGGTTTTGATTGAAAATATTGCTCCTTGTTTAAGAAAAACTGTAGTTGTCAGTTTTGGCCTGAGACAATGCTATTTTTTACAAATGTTACAGTAAAAGCTGCAGGAAGCTCTCAGAAGTGAGTTTTTTGGTCCTAATCATTAGAAATCAGTTACTTGTTGATGGCAAACATGGTTTTGATTGAAAATATTGCTCCTTGTTTAAGAAAAACTGTAGTTGTCAGTTTTGGCCTTCTCTCGCCGAGAGAAAGCTATTTTTACAAATGTTACAGTAAAAGCTGCAGGAAGCTCTCAGAAGTGAGTTTTTTGCTCCTAATCATTAGAAATCAGTTACTTGTTGATGGCAAACATGGTTTTGATTGAAAATATTGCTCCTTGTTTAAGTAAAACTGTAGTTGTCAGTTTTGGCCTTCTCTCGCCGAGAGAAAGCTATTTTTACAAATGTTACAGTAAAAGCTGCAGGAAGCTCTCAGAAGTGAGTTTTTTTCTCCTAATCATTAGAAATCAGTTACTTATTGTTGGCAAACATGGTTTTGATTGAAAATATGGCTCCTTGTTTAAGAAAAACTGTAGTTGTCAGTTTTGGCCTTCTCTCGCCGAGAGAAAGCTATTTTTACAAATGTTACAGTAAAAGCTGCAGGAAGCTCTCAGAAGTGGGTTTTTTGCTCCTAATCATTAGAAATCAGTTACTTATTGATGGCAAACATGGTTTAGATTGAAAATATTGCTCCTTGTTTAAGTAAAACTGTAGTTGTCAGTTTTGGCCTTCTCTCGCCGAGAGAAAGCTATTTTTACAAATGTTACAGTAAAAGCTGCAGAAAGCTCTCAGAAGTGAGTTTTTTGCTCCTAATCATTAGAAATCAGTTACTTATTGATGGCAAACATGGTTTTGTTTGAAAATATGGCTCCTTGTTTAAGAAAAACTATAGTTGTCAGTTTTGGCCTTCTCTCGCCGAGAGAAAGCTATTTTTACAAATGTTACAGTAAAAGCTGCAGGAAGCTCTCAGAAGTGAGTTTTTTGCTCCTAATCATTAGAAATCAGTTACTTGTTGATGGCAAACATGGTTTTGATTGAAAATATGGCTCCTTGTTTAAGAAAAACTGTAGTTGTCAGTTTTGACCTTCTCTCGCAGAGATAAAGCTATTTTTACAAATGTTACAGTAAAAGCTGCAGGAAGCTCTCAGAAGTGAGTTTTTTGCTCCTAATCATTAGAAATCAGTTACTTATTGATGGCAAACATGGTTTTGATTGAAAATATTGCTCCTTGTTTAAGAAAAACTGTAGTTGTCAGTTTTGGCCTTCTCTCGCCGAGAGAAAGCTATTTTTACAAATGTTACAGTAAAAGCTGCAGAAAGCTCTCAGAAGTGAGTTTTTTGCTCCTAATCATTAGAAATCAGTTACTTATTGTTGGCAAACATGGTTTTGATTGAAAATATGGCTCCTTGTTTAAGAAAAACTGTAGTTGTCAGTTTTGGCCTTCTCTCGCCGAGAGAAAGCTATTTTTACAAATGTTACAGTAAAAGCTGCAGGAAGCTCTCAGAAGTGAGTTTTTTGCTCCTAATCATTAGAAATCAGTTACTTGTTGATGGCAAACATGGTTTTGATTGAAAATATTGCTCCTTGTTTAAGTAAAACTGTAGTTGTCAGTTTTGGCCTTCTCTCGCCGAGAGAAAGCTATTTTTACAAATGTTACAGTAAAAGCTGCAGAAAGCTCTCAGAAGTGAGTTTTTTGCTCCTAATCATTAGAAATTAGTTACTTGTTCATGGCAAACATAGTTTTGACTGAAAATATGGCTCCTTGTTTAAGAAACACTATAGTTGTCAGTTTTGGGCTTCTCTCGCCGAGAGAAAGCTATTTTTACAAATGTTACAGTAAAAGCTGCAGGAAGCTCTCAGAAGTGAGTGTTTTGGTCCTAATCATTAGAAATCAGTTACTTGTTGATGGCAAACATGGTTTTGATTGAAAATATTGCTCCTTGTTTAAGAAAAACTGTAGTTGTCAGTTTTGACCTTCTCTCGCTGAGATAAAGCTATTTTTACAAATGTTACAGTAAAAGCTGCAGGAAGCTCTCAGAAGTGAGTGTTTTGGTCCTAATCATTAGAAATCAGTTACTTGTTGATGGCAAACATGGTTTTGATTGAAAATATTGCTCCTTGTTTAAGAAAAACTGTAGTTGTCAGTTTTGGCCTGAGAGAAAGCTATTTTTACAAATGTTACAGTAAAAGCTGCAGGAAGCTCTCATAAGTGAGTTTTTTGCTCCTAATCATTAGAAATCAGTTACTTGTTGATGGCAAACATGGTTTTGATTGAAAATATTGCTCCTTATTTAAGTAAAACTGTAGTTGTCAGTTTTGGCCTTCTCTCGCCGAGAGAAAGCTATTTTTACAAATGTTACAGTAAAAGCTGCAGAAAGCTCTCAGAAGTGAGTTTTTTGCTCCTAATCATTAGAAATTAGTTACTTGTTGATGGCAAACATAGTTTTGATTGAAAATATGGCTCGTGTTTAAGAAACACTATAGTTGTCAGTTTTGAGCTTCTCTCGCCGAGAGAAAGCTATTTTTACAAATGTTACAGTAAAAGCTGCAGGAAGCTCTCAGAAGTGAGTTTTTTGCTCCTAATCATTAGAAATTAGTTATTTGTTGATGGCAAACATGGTTTTGATTGAAAATATGGCTCCTTGTTTAAGAAAAACTATAGTTGTCAGTTTTGGCCTTCTCTCGCCGAGAGAAAGCTATTTTTACAAATGTTACAGTAAAAGCTGCAGGAAGCTCTCAGAAGTGAGTTTTTTGCTCCTAATCATTAGAAATCAGTTACTTATTGATGGCAAACATGGTTTTGATTGAAAATATTGCTCCTTGTTTAAGAAAAACTGTAGTTGTCAGTTTTGGCATGAGAGAAAGCTATTTTTACAAATGTTACAGTAAAAGCTGCAGGAAGCTCTCAAAAGTGAGTTTTTTGGTCCTAATCATTAGAAATCAGTTACTTGTTGATGGCAAACATGGTTTTGATTGAAAATATTGCTCCTTGTTTAAGAAAAACTATAGTTGTCAGTTTTGGCCTGAGACAATGCTATTTTTTACAAATGTTACAGTAAAAGCTGCAGGAAGCTCTCAGAAGTGAGTTTTTTGATGCTAATCATTAGAAATTAGTTACTTGTTGATGGCAAACATAGTTTTGATTGAAAATATGGCTCGTGTTTAAGAAACACTATAGTTGTCAGTTTTGAGCTTCTCTCGCCGAGAGAAAGCTATTTTTACAAATGTTACAGTAAAAGCTGCAGAAAGCTCTCAGAAGTGAGTTTTTTGCTCCTAATCATTAGAAATCAGTTACTTATTGATGGCAAACATGGTTTTGATTGAAAATATTGCTCCTTGTTTAAGAAAAACTGTAGTTGTCAGTTTTGGCATGAGAGAAAGCTATTTTTACAAATGTTACAGTAAAAGCTGCAGGAAGCTCTCAGAAGTGAGTTTTTTGGTCCTAATCATTAGAAATCAGTTACTTGTTGATGGCAAACATGGTTTTGATTGAAAATATTGCTCCTTGTTTAAGAAAAACTATAGTTGTCAGTTTTGGCCTGAGACAATGCTATTTTTTACAAATGTTACAGTAAAAGCTGCAGGAAGCCCTCAGAAGTGAGTTTTTTGGTCCTAATCATTAGAAATCAGTTACTTGTTGATGGCAAACATGGTTTTGATTGAACATATTGCTCCTTGTTTAAGAAAAACTGTAGTTGTCAGTTTTGGCCTGAGACAAAGCTATTTTTACAAATGTTACAGTAAAAGCTGCAGGAAGCTCTCAGAAGTGAGTTTTTTGGTCCTAATCATTAGAAATCAGTTACTTGTTGATAGCAAACATGGTTTTGATTGAAAATATTGCTCCTTGTTTAAGAAAAACTGTAGTTGTCAGTTTTGTCCTGAGAGAAAGCTATTTTTACAAATGTTACAGTAATAGCTGCAGGAAGCTCTCAGAAGTGAGTTTTTTGGTCCTAATCATTAGAAATTAGTTACTTGTTCATGGCAAACATGGTTTTGACTGAAAATATGGCTCCTTGTTTAAGAAACACTATAGTTGTCAGTTTTGGGCTTCTCTCGCCGAGAGAAAGCTATTTTTACAAATGTTACAGTAAAAGCTGCAGGAACCTCTCAGAAGTGAGTGTTTTGGTCCTAATCATTAGAAATCAGTTACTTGTTGATGGCAAACATGGTTTTGATTGAAAATATTGCTCCTTGTTTAAGAAAAACTGTAGTTGTCAGTTTTGGCCTGAGACAAAGCTATTTTTTACAAATGTTACAGTAAAAGCTGCAGGAAGCTCTCAGAAGTGAGTTTTTTGGTCCTAATCATTAGAAATTAGTTACTTGTTGATGGCAAACATGGTTTTGATTGAAAATATGGCTCCTTGTTTAAGAAAAACTATAGTTGTCAGTTTTGGCCTTCTCTCGCCGAGAGAAAGCTATTTTTACAAATGTTACAGTAAAAGCTGCAGGAAGCTCTCAGAAGTGAGTTTTTTGCTCCTAATCATTAGAAATCAGTTACTTGTTGATGGCAAACATGGTTTTTATTGAAAATATTGCTCCTTATTTAAGTAAAACTGTAGTTGTCAGTTTTGGCCTTATGTCGCCAGGGGAATGCTATTTTTTACAAATGTTACAGTAAAAGCTGCAGGAAGCTCTCAGAAGTGAGTTTTTTGCTCCTTATCATTAGAAATCAGTTACTTATTGATGGCAAACATGGTTTTGATTGAAAATATTGCTCCTTGTTTAAGTAAAACTGTAGTTGTCAGTTTTGGCCTTCTCTCGCCGAGAGAAAGCTATTTTTACAAATGTTACAGTAAAAGCTGCAGGAAGCTCTCAGAAGTGAGTTTTTTGCTCCTAATCATTAGAAATCAGTTACTTGTTGATGGCAAACATGGTTTTGATTGAAAATATGGCTCCTTGTTTAAGAAAAACTATAGTTGTCAGTTTTGGCCTTCTCTCGCCGAGAGAAAGCTATTTTTACAAATGTTACAGTAAAAGCTGCAGGAAGCTCTCAGAAGTGAGTTTTTTGCTCCTAATCATTAGAAATCAGTTACTTGTTGATGGCAAACATGGTTTTTATTGAAAATATTGCTCCTTATTTAAGTAAAACTGTAGTTGTCAGTTTTGGCCTTATGTCGCCAGGGGAATGCTATTTTTTACAAATGTTACAGTAAAAGCTGCAGGAAGCTCTCAGAAGTGAGTTTTTTGCTCCTTATCATTAGAAATCAGTTACTTATTGATGGCAAACATGGTTTTGATTGAAAATATTGCTCCTTGTTTAAGTAAAACTGTAGTTGTCAGTTTTGGCCTTCTCTCGCCGAGAGAAAGCTATTTTTACAAATGTTACAGTAAAAGCTGCAGGAAGCTCTCAGAAGTGAGTTTTTTGCTCCTAATCATTAGAAATCAGTTACTTGTTGATGGCAAACATGGTTTTGATTGAAAATATGGCTCCTTGTTTAAGTAAAACTGTAGTTGTCAGTTTTGACCTTCTCTCGCTGAGATAAAGCTATTTTTACAAATGTTACAGTAAAAGCTGCAGGAAGCTCTCAGAAGTGAGTTTTTTGCTCCTAATCATTAGAAATCAGTTACTTGTTGATGGCAAACATGGTTTTGATTGAAAATATTGCTCCTTGTTTAAGAAAAACTGTAGTTGTCAGTTTTGGCCTGAGAGAAAGCTATTTTTTACAAATGTTACAGTAAAAGCTGCGTTTTTTGGTCCTAATCATTAGAAAACAGTTACTTGTTGATGGCAAACATGGTTTTGATTGAAAATATTGCTCCTTGTTTAAGAAAAACTGTAGTTGTCAGTTTTGGCCTGAGAGAAAGCTATTTTTTACAAATGTTACAGTAAAAGCTGCGTTTTTTGGTCCTAATCATTAGAAAACAGTTACTTGTTGATGGCAAACATGGTTTTGATTGAAAATATTGCTCCTTGTTTAAGAAAAACTGTAGTTGTCAGTTTTGGCCTGAGAGAAAGCTATTTTTACAAATGTTACAGTAAAAGCTGCAGGAAGCTCTCAGAAGTGAGGTTTTTGGTCCTAATCATTAGAAATCAGTTACTTGTTAATGGCAAACATGCTTTTGATTGAAAATATTGCTCCTTGTTTAAGAAAAACTGTAGTTGTCAGTTTTGGCCTGAGAAAAAGCTATTTTTACAAATGTTACAGTAAAAGCTGCAGGAAGCTCTCAGAAGTGAGTTTTTTGGTCCTAATCATTAGAAATCAGTTACTTGTTGATGGCAAACATGGTTTTGATTGAAAATATTGCTCCTTGTTTAAGAAAAACTGTAGTTGTCAGTTTTGGCCTGAGAGAAAGCTATTTTTTACAAATGTTACAGTAAAAGCTGCGTTTTTTGGTCCTAATCATTAGAAAACAGTTACTTGTTGATGGCAAACATGGTTTTGATTGAAAATATTGCTCCTTGTTTAAGAAAAACTGTAGTTGTCAGTTTTGGCCTGAGAGAAAGCTATTTTTACAAATGTTACAGTAAAAGCTGCAGGAAGCTCTCAGAAGTGAGGTTTTTGGTCCTAATCATTAGAAATCAGTTACTTGTTAATGGCAAACATGCTTTTGATTGAAAATATTGCTCCTTGTTTAAGAAAAACTGTAGTTGTCAGTTTTGGCCTGAGAAAAAGCTATTTTTTATAAAAGTTACAGTAAAAGCTGCAGGAAGCTCTCAGAAGTGAGTTTTTTGGTCCTAATCATTAGAAATCAGTTACTTGTTGATGGCAAACATGGTTTTGATTGAAAATATTGCTCCTTGTTTAAGAAAAACTGTAGTTGTCAGTTTTGGCCTGAGACAAAGCTATTTTTTACAAATGTTACAGTAAAAGCTGCAGGAAGCTCTCAGAAGTGAGTTTTTTGGTCCTAATCATTAGAAATCAGTTACTTGTTGATGGCAAACATGGTTTTGATTGAAAATGTTGCTCCTTGTTTAAGAAAAACTGTAGTTGTCAGTTTTAGCCTGAGAGAAACCTATTTTTTTTTACAAATATTACAGTAAAAGCTGCAGGAAGCTCTCAGAAGTGAGTTTTTTGGTCCTAATCATTAGAAATCAGTTACTTGTTGATGGCAAACATGGTTTTGATTGAAAATATTGCTCCTTGTTTAAGAAAAACTGTAGTTGTCAGTTTTGGCCTTAGACAAAGCTATTTTTTTACAAATGTTACAGTAAAAGCTGCAGGAGGCTCTCAGAAGTGAGTTTTTTGGTCCTAATCATTAGAAATCAGTTACTTGTTGATGGCAAACATGGTTTTGATTGAAAATATTGCTCCTTGTTTAAGAAAAACTGTAGTTGTCAGTTTTAGCCTGAGAGAAACCTATTTTTTTTTTTTACAAATATTACAGTAAAAGCTGCAGGAAGCTCTCAGAAGTGAGTTTTTTGGTCCTAATCATTAGAAAACAGTTACTTGTTGATGGCAAACATGGTTTTGATTGAAAATATTGCTCCTTGTTTAAGAAAAACTGTAGTTGTCAGTTTTGGCCTGAGAGAAAGCTATTTTTACAAATGTTACAGTAAAAGCTGCAGGAAGCTCTCAGAAGTGAGGTTTTTGGTCCTAATCATTAGAAATCTGTTACTTGTTAATGGCAAACATGCTTTTGATTGAAAATATTGCTCCTTGTTTAAGAAAAACTGTAGTTGTCAGTTTTGGCCTGAGAAAAAGCTATTTTTTATAAAAGTTACAGTAAAAGCAGCAGGAAGCTCTCAGAAGTGAGTTTTTTGGTCCTAATCATTAGAAATTAGTTACTTGTTGATGGCAAACATGGTTTTGATTGAAAATATGGCTCCTTGTTTAAGAAAAACTATAGTTGTCAGTTTTGGCCTTCTCTCGCCGAGAGAAAGCTATTTTTACAAATGTTACAGTAAAAGCTGCAGGAAGCTCTCAGAAGTGAGTTTTTTGCTCCTAATCATTAGAAATCAGTTACTTGTTGATGGCAAACATGGTTTTTATTGAAAATATTGCTCCTTATTTAAGTAAAACTGTAGTTGTCAGTTTTGGCCTTATGTCGCCAGGGGAATGCTATTTTTTACAAATGTTACAGTAAAAGCTGCAGGAAGCTCTCAGAAGTGAGTTTTTTGCTCCTTATCATTAGAAATCAGTTACTTATTGATGGCAAACATGGTTTTGATTGAAAATATTGCTCCTTGTTTAAGTAAAACTGTAGTTGTCAGTTTTGGCCTTCTCTCGCCGAGAGAAAGCTATTTTTACAAATGTTACAGTAAAAGCTGCAGGAAGCTCTCAGAAGTGAGTTTTTTGCTCCTAATCATTAGAAATCAGTTACTTGTTGATGGCAAACATGGTTTTGATTGAAAATATGGCTCCTTGTTTAAGAAAAACTATAGTTGTCAGTTTTGGCCTTCTCTCGCCGAGAGAAAGCTATTTTTACAAATGTTACAGTAAAAGCTGCAGGAAGCTCTCAGAAGTGAGTTTTTTGCTCCTAATCATTAGAAATCAGTTACTTGTTGATGGCAAACATGGTTTTTATTGAAAATATTGCTCCTTATTTAAGTAAAACTGTAGTTGTCAGTTTTGGCCTTATGTCGCCAGGGGAATGCTATTTTTTACAAATGTTACAGTAAAAGCTGCAGGAAGCTCTCAGAAGTGAGTTTTTTGCTCCTTATCATTAGAAATCAGTTACTTATTGATGGCAAACATGGTTTTGATTGAAAATATTGCTCCTTGTTTAAGTAAAACTGTAGTTGTCAGTTTTGGCCTTCTCTCGCCGAGAGAAAGCTATTTTTACAAATGTTACAGTAAAAGCTGCAGGAAGCTCTCAGAAGTGAGTTTTTTGCTCCTAATCATTAGAAATCAGTTACTTGTTGATGGCAAACATGGTTTTGATTGAAAATATGGCTCCTTGTTTAAGTAAAACTGTAGTTGTCAGTTTTGACCTTCTCTCGCTGAGATAAAGCTATTTTTACAAATGTTACAGTAAAAGCTGCAGGAAGCTCTCAGAAGTGAGTTTTTTGCTCCTAATCATTAGAAATCAGTTACTTGTTGATGGCAAACATGGTTTTGATTGAAAATATTGCTCCTTGTTTAAGAAAAACTGTAGTTGTCAGTTTTGGCCTGAGAGAAAGCTATTTTTTACAAATGTTACAGTAAAAGCTGCGTTTTTTGGTCCTAATCATTAGAAAACAGTTACTTGTTGATGGCAAACATGGTTTTGATTGAAAATATTGCTCCTTGTTTAAGAAAAACTGTAGTTGTCAGTTTTGGCCTGAGAGAAAGCTATTTTTTACAAATGTTACAGTAAAAGCTGCGTTTTTTGGTCCTAATCATTAGAAAACAGTTACTTGTTGATGGCAAACATGGTTTTGATTGAAAATATTGCTCCTTGTTTAAGAAAAACTGTAGTTGTCAGTTTTGGCCTGAGAGAAAGCTATTTTTACAAATGTTACAGTAAAAGCTGCAGGAAGCTCTCAGAAGTGAGGTTTTTGGTCCTAATCATTAGAAATCAGTTACTTGTTAATGGCAAACATGCTTTTGATTGAAAATATTGCTCCTTGTTTAAGAAAAACTGTAGTTGTCAGTTTTGGCCTGAGAAAAAGCTATTTTTACAAATGTTACAGTAAAAGCTGCAGGAAGCTCTCAGAAGTGAGTTTTTTGGTCCTAATCATTAGAAATCAGTTACTTGTTGATGGCAAACATGGTTTTGATTGAAAATATTGCTCCTTGTTTAAGAAAAACTGTAGTTGTCAGTTTTGGCCTGAGAGAAAGCTATTTTTTACAAATGTTACAGTAAAAGCTGCGTTTTTTGGTCCTAATCATTAGAAAACAGTTACTTGTTGATGGCAAACATGGTTTTGATTGAAAATATTGCTCCTTGTTTAAGAAAAACTGTAGTTGTCAGTTTTGGCCTGAGAGAAAGCTATTTTTACAAATGTTACAGTAAAAGCTGCAGGAAGCTCTCAGAAGTGAGGTTTTTGGTCCTAATCATTAGAAATCAGTTACTTGTTAATGGCAAACATGCTTTTGATTGAAAATATTGCTCCTTGTTTAAGAAAAACTGTAGTTGTCAGTTTTGGCCTGAGAAAAAGCTATTTTTTATAAAAGTTACAGTAAAAGCTGCAGGAAGCTCTCAGAAGTGAGTTTTTTGGTCCTAATCATTAGAAATCAGTTACTTGTTGATGGCAAACATGGTTTTGATTGAAAATATTGCTCCTTGTTTAAGAAAAACTGTAGTTGTCAGTTTTGGCCTGAGACAAAGCTATTTTTTACAAATGTTACAGTAAAAGCTGCAGGAAGCTCTCAGAAGTGAGTTTTTTGGTCCTAATCATTAGAAATCAGTTACTTGTTGATGGCAAACATGGTTTTGATTGAAAATATTGCTCCTTGTTTAAGAAAAACTGTAGTTGTCAGTTTTAGCCTGAGAGAAACCTATTTTTTTTTACAAATATTACAGTAAAAGCTGCAGGAAGCTCTCAGAAGTGAGTTTTTTGGTCCTAATCATTAGAAATCAGTTACTTGTTGATGGCAAACATGGTTTTGATTGAAAATATTGCTCCTTGTTTAAGAAAAACTGTAGTTGTCAGTTTTGGCCTTAGACAAAGCTATTTTTTTACAAATGTTACAGTAAAAGCTGCAGGAGGCTCTCAGAAGTGAGTTTTTTGGTCCTAATCATTAGAAATCAGTTACTTGTTGATGGCAAACATGGTTTTGATTGAAAATATTGCTCCTTGTTTAAGAAAAACTGTAGTTGTCAGTTTTAGCCTGAGAGAAACCTATTTTTTTTTTACAAATATTACAGTAAAAGCTGCAGGAAGCTCTCAGAAGTGAGTTTTTTGGTCCTAATCATTAGAAAACAGTTACTTGTTGATGGCAAACATGGTTTTGATTGAAAATATTGCTCCTTGTTTAAGAAAAACTGTAGTTGTCAGTTTTGGCCTGAGAGAAAGCTATTTTTACAAATGTTACAGTAAAAGCTGCAGGAAGCTCTCAGAAGTGAGGTTTTTGGTCCTAATCATTAGAAATCAGTTACTTGTTAATGGCAAACATGCTTTTGATTGAAAATATTGCTCCTTGTTTAAGAAAAACTGTAGATGTCAGTTTTGGCCTGAGAAAAAGCTATTTTTTATAAAAGTTACAGTAAAAGCAGCAGGAAGATCTCAGAAGTGAGTTTTTTGGTCCTAATCATTAGAAATCAGTTACTTGTTGATGGCAAACATGGTTTTGATTGAAAATATTGCTCCTTGTTTAAGAAAAACTGTAGTTGTCAGTTTTGGCCTGAGAGAAAGCTATTTTTACAAATGTTACAGTAAAAGCTGCAGGAAGCTCTCAGAAGTGAGGTTTTTGGTCCTAATCATTAGAAATCAGTTACTTGTTAATGGCAAACATGCTTTTGATTGAAAATATTGCTCCTTGTTTAAGAAAAACTGTAGTTGTCAGTTTTGACCTTCTCTCGCTGAGATAAAGCTATTTTTACAAATGTTACAGTAAAAGCTGCAGGAAGCTCTCAGAAGTGAGTGTTTTGGTCCTAATCATTAGAAATCAGTTACTTGTTGATGGCAAACATGGTTTTGATTGAAAATATTGCTCCTTGTTTAAGAAAAACTGTAGTTGTCAGTTTTGGCCTGAGAGAAAGCTATTTTTACAAATGTTACAGTAAAAGCTGCAGGAAGCTCTCATAAGTGAGTTTTTTGCTCCTAATCATTAGAAATCAGTTACTTGTTGATGGCAAACATGGTTTTGATTGAAAATATTGCTCCTTATTTAAGTAAAACTGTAGTTGTCAGTTTTGGCCTTCTCTCGCCGAGAGAAAGCTATTTTTACAAATGTTACAGTAAAAGCTGCAGAAAGCTCTCAGAAGTGAGTTTTTTGCTCCTAATCATTAGAAATTAGTTACTTGTTGATGGCAAACATAGTTTTGATTGAAAATATGGCTCGTGTTTAAGAAACACTATAGTTGTCAGTTTTGAGCTTCTCTCGCCGAGAGAAAGCTATTTTTACAAATGTTACAGTAAAAGCTGCAGGAAGCTCTCAGAAGTGAGTTTTTTGCTCCTAATCATTAGAAATTAGTTATTTGTTGATGGCAAACATGGTTTTGATTGAAAATATGGCTCCTTGTTTAAGAAAAACTATAGTTGTCAGTTTTGGCCTTCTCTCGCCGAGAGAAAGCTATTTTTACAAATGTTACAGTAAAAGCTGCAGGAAGCTCTCAGAAGTGAGTTTTTTGCTCCTAATCATTAGAAATCAGTTACTTATTGATGGCAAACATGGTTTTGATTGAAAATATTGCTCCTTGTTTAAGAAAAACTGTAGTTGTCAGTTTTGGCATGAGAGAAAGCTATTTTTACAAATGTTACAGTAAAAGCTGCAGGAAGCTCTCAAAAGTGAGTTTTTTGGTCCTAATCATTAGAAATCAGTTACTTGTTGATGGCAAACATGGTTTTGATTGAAAATATTGCTCCTTGTTTAAGAAAAACTATAGTTGTCAGTTTTGGCCTGAGACAATGCTATTTTTTACAAATGTTACAGTAAAAGCTGCAGGAAGCTCTCAGAAGTGAGTTTTTTGATGCTAATCATTAGAAATTAGTTACTTGTTGATGGCAAACATAGTTTTGATTGAAAATATGGCTCGTGTTTAAGAAACACTATAGTTGTCAGTTTTGAGCTTCTCTCGCCGAGAGAAAGCTATTTTTACAAATGTTACAGTAAAAGCTGCAGAAAGCTCTCAGAAGTGAGTTTTTTGCTCCTAATCATTAGAAATCAGTTACTTATTGATGGCAAACATGGTTTTGATTGAAAATATTGCTCCTTGTTTAAGAAAAACTGTAGTTGTCAGTTTTGGCATGAGAGAAAGCTATTTTTACAAATGTTACAGTAAAAGCTGCAGGAAGCTCTCAGAAGTGAGTTTTTTGGTCCTAATCATTAGAAATCAGTTACTTGTTGATGGCAAACATGGTTTTGATTGAAAATATTGCTCCTTGTTTAAGAAAAACTATAGTTGTCAGTTTTGGCCTGAGACAATGCTATTTTTTACAAATGTTACAGTAAAAGCTGCAGGAAGCCCTCAGAAGTGAGTTTTTTGGTCCTAATCATTAGAAATCAGTTACTTGTTGATGGCAAACATGGTTTTGATTGAACATATTGCTCCTTGTTTAAGAAAAACTGTAGTTGTCAGTTTTGGCCTGAGACAAAGCTATTTTTACAAATGTTACAGTAAAAGCTGCAGGAAGCTCTCAGAAGTGAGTTTTTTGGTCCTAATCATTAGAAATCAGTTACTTGTTGATAGCAAACATGGTTTTGATTGAAAATATTGCTCCTTGTTTAAGAAAAACTGTAGTTGTCAGTTTTGTCCTGAGAGAAAGCTATTTTTACAAATGTTACAGTAATAGCTGCAGGAAGCTCTCAGAAGTGAGTTTTTTGGTCCTAATCATTAGAAATTAGTTACTTGTTCATGGCAAACATGGTTTTGACTGAAAATATGGCTCCTTGTTTAAGAAACACTATAGTTGTCAGTTTTGGGCTTCTCTCGCCGAGAGAAAGCTATTTTTACAAATGTTACAGTAAAAGCTGCAGGAACCTCTCAGAAGTGAGTGTTTTGGTCCTAATCATTAGAAATCAGTTACTTGTTGATGGCAAACATGGTTTTGATTGAAAATATTGCTCCTTGTTTAAGAAAAACTGTAGTTGTCAGTTTTGGCCTGAGACAAAGCTATTTTTTACAAATGTTACAGTAAAAGCTGCAGGAAGCTCTCAGAAGTGAGTTTTTTGGTCCTAATCATTAGAAATTAGTTACTTGTTGATGGCAAACATGGTTTTGATTGAAAATATGGCTCCTTGTTTAAGAAAAACTATAGTTGTCAGTTTTGGCCTTCTCTCGCCGAGAGAAAGCTATTTTTACAAATGTTACAGTAAAAGCTGCAGGAAGCTCTCAGAAGTGAGTTTTTTGCTCCTAATCATTAGAAATCAGTTACTTGTTGATGGCAAACATGGTTTTTATTGAAAATATTGCTCCTTATTTAAGTAAAACTGTAGTTGTCAGTTTTGGCCTTATGTCGCCAGGGGAATGCTATTTTTTACAAATGTTACAGTAAAAGCTGCAGGAAGCTCTCAGAAGTGAGTTTTTTGCTCCTTATCATTAGAAATCAGTTACTTATTGATGGCAAACATGGTTTTGATTGAAAATATTGCTCCTTGTTTAAGTAAAACTGTAGTTGTCAGTTTTGGCCTTCTCTCGCCGAGAGAAAGCTATTTTTACAAATGTTACAGTAAAAGCTGCAGGAAGCTCTCAGAAGTGAGTTTTTTGCTCCTAATCATTAGAAATCAGTTACTTGTTGATGGCAAACATGGTTTTGATTGAAAATATGGCTCCTTGTTTAAGAAAAACTATAGTTGTCAGTTTTGGCCTTCTCTCGCCGAGAGAAAGCTATTTTTACAAATGTTACAGTAAAAGCTGCAGGAAGCTCTCAGAAGTGAGTTTTTTGCTCCTAATCATTAGAAATCAGTTACTTGTTGATGGCAAACATGGTTTTTATTGAAAATATTGCTCCTTATTTAAGTAAAACTGTAGTTGTCAGTTTTGGCCTTATGTCGCCAGGGGAATGCTATTTTTTACAAATGTTACAGTAAAAGCTGCAGGAAGCTCTCAGAAGTGAGTTTTTTGCTCCTTATCATTAGAAATCAGTTACTTATTGATGGCAAACATGGTTTTGATTGAAAATATTGCTCCTTGTTTAAGTAAAACTGTAGTTGTCAGTTTTGGCCTTCTCTCGCCGAGAGAAAGCTATTTTTACAAATGTTACAGTAAAAGCTGCAGGAAGCTCTCAGAAGTGAGTTTTTTGCTCCTAATCATTAGAAATCAGTTACTTGTTGATGGCAAACATGGTTTTGATTGAAAATATGGCTCCTTGTTTAAGTAAAACTGTAGTTGTCAGTTTTGACCTTCTCTCGCTGAGATAAAGCTATTTTTACAAATGTTACAGTAAAAGCTGCAGGAAGCTCTCAGAAGTGAGTTTTTTGCTCCTAATCATTAGAAATCAGTTACTTGTTGATGGCAAACATGGTTTTGATTGAAAATATTGCTCCTTGTTTAAGAAAAACTGTAGTTGTCAGTTTTGGCCTGAGAGAAAGCTATTTTTTACAAATGTTACAGTAAAAGCTGCGTTTTTTGGTCCTAATCATTAGAAAACAGTTACTTGTTGATGGCAAACATGGTTTTGATTGAAAATATTGCTCCTTGTTTAAGAAAAACTGTAGTTGTCAGTTTTGGCCTGAGAGAAAGCTATTTTTTACAAATGTTACAGTAAAAGCTGCGTTTTTTGGTCCTAATCATTAGAAAACAGTTACTTGTTGATGGCAAACATGGTTTTGATTGAAAATATTGCTCCTTGTTTAAGAAAAACTGTAGTTGTCAGTTTTGGCCTGAGAGAAAGCTATTTTTACAAATGTTACAGTAAAAGCTGCAGGAAGCTCTCAGAAGTGAGGTTTTTGGTCCTAATCATTAGAAATCAGTTACTTGTTAATGGCAAACATGCTTTTGATTGAAAATATTGCTCCTTGTTTAAGAAAAACTGTAGTTGTCAGTTTTGGCCTGAGAAAAAGCTATTTTTACAAATGTTACAGTAAAAGCTGCAGGAAGCTCTCAGAAGTGAGTTTTTTGGTCCTAATCATTAGAAATCAGTTACTTGTTGATGGCAAACATGGTTTTGATTGAAAATATTGCTCCTTGTTTAAGAAAAACTGTAGTTGTCAGTTTTGGCCTGAGAGAAAGCTATTTTTTACAAATGTTACAGTAAAAGCTGCGTTTTTTGGTCCTAATCATTAGAAAACAGTTACTTGTTGATGGCAAACATGGTTTTGATTGAAAATATTGCTCCTTGTTTAAGAAAAACTGTAGTTGTCAGTTTTGGCCTGAGAGAAAGCTATTTTTACAAATGTTACAGTAAAAGCTGCAGGAAGCTCTCAGAAGTGAGGTTTTTGGTCCTAATCATTAGAAATCAGTTACTTGTTAATGGCAAACATGCTTTTGATTGAAAATATTGCTCCTTGTTTAAGAAAAACTGTAGTTGTCAGTTTTGGCCTGAGAAAAAGCTATTTTTTATAAAAGTTACAGTAAAAGCTGCAGGAAGCTCTCAGAAGTGAGTTTTTTGGTCCTAATCATTAGAAATCAGTTACTTGTTGATGGCAAACATGGTTTTGATTGAAAATATTGCTCCTTGTTTAAGAAAAACTGTAGTTGTCAGTTTTGGCCTGAGACAAAGCTATTTTTTACAAATGTTACAGTAAAAGCTGCAGGAAGCTCTCAGAAGTGAGTTTTTTGGTCCTAATCATTAGAAATCAGTTACTTGTTGATGGCAAACATGGTTTTGATTGAAAATATTGCTCCTTGTTTAAGAAAAACTGTAGTTGTCAGTTTTAGCCTGAGAGAAACCTATTTTTTTTTACAAATATTACAGTAAAAGCTGCAGGAAGCTCTCAGAAGTGAGTTTTTTGGTCCTAATCATTAGAAATCAGTTACTTGTTGATGGCAAACATGGTTTTGATTGAAAATATTGCTCCTTGTTTAAGAAAAACTGTAGTTGTCAGTTTTGGCCTTAGACAAAGCTATTTTTTTACAAATGTTACAGTAAAAGCTGCAGGAGGCTCTCAGAAGTGAGTTTTTTGGTCCTAATCATTAGAAATCAGTTACTTGTTGATGGCAAACATGGTTTTGATTGAAAATATTGCTCCTTGTTTAAGAAAAACTGTAGTTGTCAGTTTTAGCCTGAGAGAAACCTATTTTTTTTTTACAAATATTACAGTAAAAGCTGCAGGAAGCTCTCAGAAGTGAGTTTTTTGGTCCTAATCATTAGAAAACAGTTACTTGTTGATGGCAAACATGGTTTTGATTGAAAATATTGCTCCTTGTTTAAGAAAAACTGTAGTTGTCAGTTTTGGCCTGAGAGAAAGCTATTTTTACAAATGTTACAGTAAAAGCTGCAGGAAGCTCTCAGAAGTGAGGTTTTTGGTCCTAATCATTAGAAATCAGTTACTTGTTAATGGCAAACATGCTTTTGATTGAAAATATTGCTCCTTGTTTAAGAAAAACTGTAGATGTCAGTTTTGGCCTGAGAAAAAGCTATTTTTTATAAAAGTTACAGTAAAAGCAGCAGGAAGATCTCAGAAGTGAGTTTTTTGGTCCTAATCATTAGAAATCAGTTACTTGTTGATGGCAAACATGGTTTTGATTGAAAATATTGCTCCTTGTTTAAGAAAAACTGTAGTTGTCAGTTTTGGCCTGAGAGAAAGCTATTTTTACAAATGTTACAGTAAAAGCTGCAGGAAGCTCTCAGAAGTGAGGTTTTTGGTCCTAATCATTAGAAATCAGTTACTTGTTAATGGCAAACATGCTTTTGATTGAAAATATTGCTCCTTGTTTAAGAAAAACTGTAGTTGTCAGTTTTGACCTTCTCTCGCTGAGATAAAGCTATTTTTACAAATGTTACAGTAAAAGCTGCAGGAAGCTCTCAGAAGTGAGTGTTTTGGTCCTAATCATTAGAAATCAGTTACTTGTTGATGGCAAACATGGTTTTGATTGAAAATATTGCTCCTTGTTTAAGAAAAACTGTAGTTGTCAGTTTTGGCCTGAGAGAAAGCTATTTTTACAAATGTTACAGTAAAAGCTGCAGGAAGCTCTCATAAGTGAGTTTTTTGCTCCTAATCATTAGAAATCAGTTACTTGTTGATGGCAAACATGGTTTTGATTGAAAATATTGCTCCTTATTTAAGTAAAACTGTAGTTGTCAGTTTTGGCCTTCTCTCGCCGAGAGAAAGCTATTTTTACAAATGTTACAGTAAAAGCTGCAGAAAGCTCTCAGAAGTGAGTTTTTTGCTCCTAATCATTAGAAATTAGTTACTTGTTGATGGCAAACATAGTTTTGATTGAAAATATGGCTCGTGTTTAAGAAACACTATAGTTGTCAGTTTTGAGCTTCTCTCGCCGAGAGAAAGCTATTTTTACAAATGTTACAGTAAAAGCTGCAGGAAGCTCTCAGAAGTGAGTTTTTTGCTCCTAATCATTAGAAATTAGTTATTTGTTGATGGCAAACATGGTTTTGATTGAAAATATGGCTCCTTGTTTAAGAAAAACTATAGTTGTCAGTTTTGGCCTTCTCTCGCCGAGAGAAAGCTATTTTTACAAATGTTACAGTAAAAGCTGCAGGAAGCTCTCAGAAGTGAGTTTTTTGCTCCTAATCATTAGAAATCAGTTACTTATTGATGGCAAACATGGTTTTGATTGAAAATATTGCTCCTTGTTTAAGAAAAACTGTAGTTGTCAGTTTTGGCATGAGAGAAAGCTATTTTTACAAATGTTACAGTAAAAGCTGCAGGAAGCTCTCAAAAGTGAGTTTTTTGGTCCTAATCATTAGAAATCAGTTACTTGTTGATGGCAAACATGGTTTTGATTGAAAATATTGCTCCTTGTTTAAGAAAAACTATAGTTGTCAGTTTTGGCCTGAGACAATGCTATTTTTTACAAATGTTACAGTAAAAGCTGCAGGAAGCTCTCAGAAGTGAGTTTTTTGATGCTAATCATTAGAAATTAGTTACTTGTTGATGGCAAACATAGTTTTGATTGAAAATATGGCTCGTGTTTAAGAAACACTATAGTTGTCAGTTTTGAGCTTCTCTCGCCGAGAGAAAGCTATTTTTACAAATGTTACAGTAAAAGCTGCAGAAAGCTCTCAGAAGTGAGTTTTTTGCTCCTAATCATTAGAAATCAGTTACTTATTGATGGCAAACATGGTTTTGATTGAAAATATTGCTCCTTGTTTAAGAAAAACTGTAGTTGTCAGTTTTGGCATGAGAGAAAGCTATTTTTACAAATGTTACAGTAAAAGCTGCAGGAAGCTCTCAGAAGTGAGTTTTTTGGTCCTAATCATTAGAAATCAGTTACTTGTTGATGGCAAACATGGTTTTGATTGAAAATATTGCTCCTTGTTTAAGAAAAACTATAGTTGTCAGTTTTGGCCTGAGACAATGCTATTTTTTACAAATGTTACAGTAAAAGCTGCAGGAAGCCCTCAGAAGTGAGTTTTTTGGTCCTAATCATTAGAAATCAGTTACTTGTTGATGGCAAACATGGTTTTGATTGAACATATTGCTCCTTGTTTAAGAAAAACTGTAGTTGTCAGTTTTGGCCTGAGACAAAGCTATTTTTACAAATGTTACAGTAAAAGCTGCAGGAAGCTCTCAGAAGTGAGTTTTTTGGTCCTAATCATTAGAAATCAGTTACTTGTTGATAGCAAACATGGTTTTGATTGAAAATATTGCTCCTTGTTTAAGAAAAACTGTAGTTGTCAGTTTTGTCCTGAGAGAAAGCTATTTTTACAAATGTTACAGTAATAGCTGCAGGAAGCTCTCAGAAGTGAGTTTTTTGGTCCTAATCATTAGAAATTAGTTACTTGTTCATGGCAAACATGGTTTTGACTGAAAATATGGCTCCTTGTTTAAGAAACACTATAGTTGTCAGTTTTGGGCTTCTCTCGCCGAGAGAAAGCTATTTTTACAAATGTTACAGTAAAAGCTGCAGGAACCTCTCAGAAGTGAGTGTTTTGGTCCTAATCATTAGAAATCAGTTACTTGTTGATGGCAAACATGGTTTTGATTGAAAATATTGCTCCTTGTTTAAGAAAAACTGTAGTTGTCAGTTTTGGCCTGAGACAAAGCTATTTTTTACAAATGTTACAGTAAAAGCTGCAGGAAGCTCTCAGAAGTGAGTTTTTTGGTCCTAATCATTAGAAATTAGTTACTTGTTGATGGCAAACATGGTTTTGATTGAAAATATGGCTCCTTGTTTAAGAAAAACTATAGTTGTCAGTTTTGGCCTTCTCTCGCCGAGAGAAAGCTATTTTTACAAATGTTACAGTAAAAGCTGCAGGAAGCTCTCAGAAGTGAGTTTTTTGCTCCTAATCATTAGAAATCAGTTACTTGTTGATGGCAAACATGGTTTTTATTGAAAATATTGCTCCTTATTTAAGTAAAACTGTAGTTGTCAGTTTTGGCCTTATGTCGCCAGGGGAATGCTATTTTTTACAAATGTTACAGTAAAAGCTGCAGGAAGCTCTCAGAAGTGAGTTTTTTGCTCCTTATCATTAGAAATCAGTTACTTATTGATGGCAAACATGGTTTTGATTGAAAATATTGCTCCTTGTTTAAGTAAAACTGTAGTTGTCAGTTTTGGCCTTCTCTCGCCGAGAGAAAGCTATTTTTACAAATGTTACAGTAAAAGCTGCAGGAAGCTCTCAGAAGTGAGTTTTTTGCTCCTAATCATTAGAAATCAGTTACTTGTTGATGGCAAACATGGTTTTGATTGAAAATATGGCTCCTTGTTTAAGAAAAACTATAGTTGTCAGTTTTGGCCTTCTCTCGCCGAGAGAAAGCTATTTTTACAAATGTTACAGTAAAAGCTGCAGGAAGCTCTCAGAAGTGAGTTTTTTGCTCCTAATCATTAGAAATCAGTTACTTGTTGATGGCAAACATGGTTTTTATTGAAAATATTGCTCCTTATTTAAGTAAAACTGTAGTTGTCAGTTTTGGCCTTATGTCGCCAGGGGAATGCTATTTTTTACAAATGTTACAGTAAAAGCTGCAGGAAGCTCTCAGAAGTGAGTTTTTTGCTCCTTATCATTAGAAATCAGTTACTTATTGATGGCAAACATGGTTTTGATTGAAAATATTGCTCCTTGTTTAAGTAAAACTGTAGTTGTCAGTTTTGGCCTTCTCTCGCCGAGAGAAAGCTATTTTTACAAATGTTACAGTAAAAGCTGCAGGAAGCTCTCAGAAGTGAGTTTTTTGCTCCTAATCATTAGAAATCAGTTACTTGTTGATGGCAAACATGGTTTTGATTGAAAATATGGCTCCTTGTTTAAGTAAAACTGTAGTTGTCAGTTTTGACCTTCTCTCGCTGAGATAAAGCTATTTTTACAAATGTTACAGTAAAAGCTGCAGGAAGCTCTCAGAAGTGAGTTTTTTGCTCCTAATCATTAGAAATCAGTTACTTGTTGATGGCAAACATGGTTTTGATTGAAAATATTGCTCCTTGTTTAAGAAAAACTGTAGTTGTCAGTTTTGGCCTGAGAGAAAGCTATTTTTTACAAATGTTACAGTAAAAGCTGCGTTTTTTGGTCCTAATCATTAGAAAACAGTTACTTGTTGATGGCAAACATGGTTTTGATTGAAAATATTGCTCCTTGTTTAAGAAAAACTGTAGTTGTCAGTTTTGGCCTGAGAGAAAGCTATTTTTTACAAATGTTACAGTAAAAGCTGCGTTTTTTGGTCCTAATCATTAGAAAACAGTTACTTGTTGATGGCAAACATGGTTTTGATTGAAAATATTGCTCCTTGTTTAAGAAAAACTGTAGTTGTCAGTTTTGGCCTGAGAGAAAGCTATTTTTACAAATGTTACAGTAAAAGCTGCAGGAAGCTCTCAGAAGTGAGGTTTTTGGTCCTAATCATTAGAAATCAGTTACTTGTTAATGGCAAACATGCTTTTGATTGAAAATATTGCTCCTTGTTTAAGAAAAACTGTAGTTGTCAGTTTTGGCCTGAGAAAAAGCTATTTTTACAAATGTTACAGTAAAAGCTGCAGGAAGCTCTCAGAAGTGAGTTTTTTGGTCCTAATCATTAGAAATCAGTTACTTGTTGATGGCAAACATGGTTTTGATTGAAAATATTGCTCCTTGTTTAAGAAAAACTGTAGTTGTCAGTTTTGGCCTGAGAGAAAGCTATTTTTTACAAATGTTACAGTAAAAGCTGCGTTTTTTGGTCCTAATCATTAGAAAACAGTTACTTGTTGATGGCAAACATGGTTTTGATTGAAAATATTGCTCCTTGTTTAAGAAAAACTGTAGTTGTCAGTTTTGGCCTGAGAGAAAGCTATTTTTACAAATGTTACAGTAAAAGCTGCAGGAAGCTCTCAGAAGTGAGGTTTTTGGTCCTAATCATTAGAAATCAGTTACTTGTTAATGGCAAACATGCTTTTGATTGAAAATATTGCTCCTTGTTTAAGAAAAACTGTAGTTGTCAGTTTTGGCCTGAGAAAAAGCTATTTTTACAAATGTTACAGTAAAAGCTGCAGGAAGCTCTCAGAAGTGAGTTTTTTGGTCCTAATCATTAGAAATCAGTTACTTGTTGATGGCAAACATGGTTTTGATTGAAAATATTGCTCCTTGTTTAAGAAAAACTGTAGTTGTCAGTTTTGGCCTTAGACAAAGCTATTTTTTTACAAATGTTACAGTAAAAGCTGCAGGAGGCTCTCAGAAGTGAGTTTTTTGGTCCTAATCATTACAAAACAGTTACTTGTTGATGGCAAACATGGTTTTGATTGAAAATATTGCTCCTTGTTTAAGAAAAACTGTAGTTGTCAGTTTTGGCCTGAGAGAAAGCTATTTTTACAAATGTTACAGTAAAAGCTGCAGGAAGCTCTCAGAAGTGAGGTTTTTGGTCCTAATCATTAGAAATCAGTTACTTGTTAATGGCAAACATGCTTTTGATTGAAAATATTGCTCCTTGTTTAAGAAAAACTGTAGTTGTCAGTTTTGGCCTGAGAAAAAGCTATTTTTTATAAAAGTTACAGTAAAAGCAGCAGGAAGCTCTCAGAAGTGAGTTTTTTGGTCCTAATCATTAGAAATTAGTTACTTGTTGATGGCAAACATGGTTTTGATTGAAAATATGGCTCCTTGTTTAAGAAAAACTATAGTTGTCAGTTTTGGCCTTCTCTCGCCGAGAGAAAGCTATTTTTACAAATGTTACAGTAAAAGCTGCAGGAAGCTCTCAGAAGTGAGTTTTTTGCTCCTAATCATTAGAAATCAGTTACTTGTTGATGGCAAACATGGTTTTTATTGAAAATATTGCTCCTTATTTAAGTAAAACTGTAGTTGTCAGTTTTGGCCTTATGTCGCCAGGGGAATGCTATTTTTTACAAATGTTACAGTAAAAGCTGCAGGAAGCTCTCAGAAGTGAGTTTTTTGCTCCTTATCATTAGAAATCAGTTACTTATTGATGGCAAACATGGTTTTGATTGAAAATATTGCTCCTTGTTTAAGTAAAACTGTAGTTGTCAGTTTTGGCCTTCTCTCGCCGAGAGAAAGCTATTTTTACAAATGTTACAGTAAAAGCTGCAGGAAGCTCTCAGAAGTGAGTTTTTTGCTCCTAATCATTAGAAATCAGTTACTTGTTGATGGCAAACATGGTTTTGATTGAAAATATGGCTCCTTGTTTAAGAAAAACTATAGTTGTCAGTTTTGGCCTTCTCTCGCCGAGAGAAAGCTATTTTTACAAATGTTACAGTAAAAGCTGCAGGAAGCTCTCAGAAGTGAGTTTTTTGCTCCTAATCATTAGAAATCAGTTACTTGTTGATGGCAAACATGGTTTTTATTGAAAATATTGCTCCTTATTTAAGTAAAACTGTAGTTGTCAGTTTTGGCCTTATGTCGCCAGGGGAATGCTATTTTTTACAAATGTTACAGTAAAAGCTGCAGGAAGCTCTCAGAAGTGAGTTTTTTGCTCCTTATCATTAGAAATCAGTTACTTATTGATGGCAAACATGGTTTTGATTGAAAATATTGCTCCTTGTTTAAGTAAAACTGTAGTTGTCAGTTTTGGCCTTCTCTCGCCGAGAGAAAGCTATTTTTACAAATGTTACAGTAAAAGCTGCAGGAAGCTCTCAGAAGTGAGTTTTTTGCTCCTAATCATTAGAAATCAGTTACTTGTTGATGGCAAACATGGTTTTGATTGAAAATATGGCTCCTTGTTTAAGTAAAACTGTAGTTGTCAGTTTTGACCTTCTCTCGCTGAGATAAAGCTATTTTTACAAATGTTACAGTAAAAGCTGCAGGAAGCTCTCAGAAGTGAGTTTTTTGCTCCTAATCATTAGAAATCAGTTACTTGTTGATGGCAAACATGGTTTTGATTGAAAATATTGCTCCTTGTTTAAGAAAAACTGTAGTTGTCAGTTTTGGCCTGAGAGAAAGCTATTTTTTACAAATGTTACAGTAAAAGCTGCGTTTTTTGGTCCTAATCATTAGAAAACAGTTACTTGTTGATGGCAAACATGGTTTTGATTGAAAATATTGCTCCTTGTTTAAGAAAAACTGTAGTTGTCAGTTTTGGCCTGAGAGAAAGCTATTTTTTACAAATGTTACAGTAAAAGCTGCGTTTTTTGGTCCTAATCATTAGAAAACAGTTACTTGTTGATGGCAAACATGGTTTTGATTGAAAATATTGCTCCTTGTTTAAGAAAAACTGTAGTTGTCAGTTTTGGCCTGAGAGAAAGCTATTTTTACAAATGTTACAGTAAAAGCTGCAGGAAGCTCTCAGAAGTGAGGTTTTTGGTCCTAATCATTAGAAATCAGTTACTTGTTAATGGCAAACATGCTTTTGATTGAAAATATTGCTCCTTGTTTAAGAAAAACTGTAGTTGTCAGTTTTGGCCTGAGAAAAAGCTATTTTTACAAATGTTACAGTAAAAGCTGCAGGAAGCTCTCAGAAGTGAGTTTTTTGGTCCTAATCATTAGAAATCAGTTACTTGTTGATGGCAAACATGGTTTTGATTGAAAATATTGCTCCTTGTTTAAGAAAAACTGTAGTTGTCAGTTTTGGCCTGAGAGAAAGCTATTTTTTACAAATGTTACAGTAAAAGCTGCGTTTTTTGGTCCTAATCATTAGAAAACAGTTACTTGTTGATGGCAAACATGGTTTTGATTGAAAATATTGCTCCTTGTTTAAGAAAAACTGTAGTTGTCAGTTTTGGCCTGAGAGAAAGCTATTTTTACAAATGTTACAGTAAAAGCTGCAGGAAGCTCTCAGAAGTGAGGTTTTTGGTCCTAATCATTAGAAATCAGTTACTTGTTAATGGCAAACATGCTTTTGATTGAAAATATTGCTCCTTGTTTAAGAAAAACTGTAGTTGTCAGTTTTGGCCTGAGAAAAAGCTATTTTTTATAAAAGTTACAGTAAAAGCTGCAGGAAGCTCTCAGAAGTGAGTTTTTTGGTCCTAATCATTAGAAATCAGTTACTTGTTGATGGCAAACATGGTTTTGATTGAAAATATTGCTCCTTGTTTAAGAAAAACTGTAGTTGTCAGTTTTGGCCTGAGACAAAGCTATTTTTTACAAATGTTACAGTAAAAGCTGCAGGAAGCTCTCAGAAGTGAGTTTTTTGGTCCTAATCATTAGAAATCAGTTACTTGTTGATGGCAAACATGGTTTTGATTGAAAATATTGCTCCTTGTTTAAGAAAAACTGTAGTTGTCAGTTTTAGCCTGAGAGAAACCTATTTTTTTTTACAAATATTACAGTAAAAGCTGCAGGAAGCTCTCAGAAGTGAGTTTTTTGGTCCTAATCATTAGAAATCAGTTACTTGTTGATGGCAAACATGGTTTTGATTGAAAATATTGCTCCTTGTTTAAGAAAAACTGTAGTTGTCAGTTTTGGCCTTAGACAAAGCTATTTTTTTACAAATGTTACAGTAAAAGCTGCAGGAGGCTCTCAGAAGTGAGTTTTTTGGTCCTAATCATTAGAAATCAGTTACTTGTTGATGGCAAACATGGTTTTGATTGAAAATATTGCTCCTTGTTTAAGAAAAACTGTAGTTGTCAGTTTTGGCCTGAGAAAAAGCTATTTTTTATAAAAGTTACAGTAAAAGCAGCAGGAAGCTCTCAGAAGTGAGTTTTTTGGTCCTAATCATTAGAAATCAGTTACTTGTTGATGGCAAACATGGTTTTGATTGAAAATATTGCTCCTTGTTTAAGAAAAACTGTAGTTGTCAGTTTTGGCCTGAGAGAAAGCTATTTTTACAAATGTTACAGTAAAAGCTGCAGGAAGCTCTCAGAAGTGAGGTTTTTGGTCCTAATCATTAGAAATCAGTTACTTGTTAATGGCAAACATGCTTTTGATTGAAAATATTGCTCCTTGTTTAAGAAAAACTGTAGTTGTCAGTTTTGGCCTGAGAAAAAGCTATTTTTTATAAAAGTTACAGTAAAAGCTGCAGGAAGCTCTCAGAAGTGAGTTTTTTGGTCCTAATCATTAGAAATCAGTTACTTGTTAATGGCAAACATGCTTTTCATTGAAAATATTGCTCCTTGTTTAAGAAAAACTGTAGTTGTCAGTTTTGGCCTGAGACAAAGCTATTTTTTACAAATGTTACAGTAAAAGCTGCAGGAAGCTCCCAGAAGTGAGTTTTTTGGTCCTAATCATTAGAAATCAGTTACTTGTTGATGGCAAACATGGTTTTGATTGAAAATATTGCTCCTTGTTTAAGAAAAACTGTAGTTGTCAGTTTTGGCCTGAGAGAAAGCTATTTTTACAAATGTTACAGTAAAAGCTGCAGGAAGCTCTCAGAAGTGAGGTTTTTGGTCCTAATCATTAGAAATCAGTTACTTGTTAATGGCAAACATGGTTTTGATTGAAAATATTGCTCCTTGTTTAAGAAAAACTGTAGTTGTCAGTTTTGGCCTGAGAAAAAGCTATTTTTTATAAAAGTTACAGTAAAAGCTGCAGGAAGCTCTCAGAAGTGAGATTTTTGGTCCTAATTATTAGAAATCAGTTACTTGTTGATGGCAAACATGGTTTTGATTGAAAATATTGCTCCTTGTTTAAGAAAAACTGTAGTTGTCATTTTTGGCCTGAGACAAAGCTTTTTTTTTACAAATGTTACAGTAAAAGCTGCAGGAAGCTCTCAGAAGTGAGTTTTTTGGTCCTAATCATTAGAAATCAGTAACTTGTTGATGGCAAACATGGTTTTGATTGAAAATATTGCTCCTTGTTTAAGAAAAACTGTAGTTGTCAGTTTTGGCCTGAGAGAAAGCTTTTTTTACAAATGTTACAGTAAAAGCTGCAGGAAGCTCTCAGAAGTGAGTTTTTTGGTCCTAATCATTACAAATCAGTTACTTGTTGATGGCAAACATGGTTTTGATTGAAAATATTGCTCCTTGTTTAAGAAAAACTGTAGTTGTCAGTTTTGGCCTGAGACAATGCTATTTTTTACAAATGTTACAGTAAAAGCTGCAGGAAGCTCTCAGAAGTGAGTTTTTTGGTCCTAATCATTAGAAATCAGTTACTTGTTGATGGCAAACATGGTTTTGATTGAAAATATTGCTCCTTGTTTAAGAAAAACTGTAGTTGTCAGTTTTGGCCTGAGAGAAAGCTATTTTTACAAATGTTACAGTAAAAGCTGCAGGAAGCTCTCAGAAGTGAGTTTTTTGGTCCTAATCATTAGAAATCAGTTACTTGTTGATGGCAAACATGGTTTTGATTGAAAATATTGCTCCTTGTTTAAGAAAAACTGTAGTTGTCAGTTTTGGCCCGAGAGAAAGCTTTTTTTTACAAATGTTACAGTAAAAGCTGCAGGAAGCTCTCAGAAGTGAGTTTTTTGGTCCTAATCATTAGAAATCAGTTACTTGTTGATGGCAAACATGGTTTTGATTGAAACTATTGCTCCTTGTTTAAGAAAAACTGTAGTTGTCAGTTTTGGCCTGAGACAAAGCTATTTTTACAAATGTTACAGTAAAAGCTGCAGGAAGCTCTCAGAAGTGAGTTTTTTGGTCCTAATCATTAGAAATCAGTTACTTGTTGATAGCAAACATGGTTTTGATTGAAAATATTGCTTCTTGTTTAAGAAAAACTGTAGTTGTCAGTTTTGGCCTTCTCTCGCCGAGAGAAAGCTATTTTTACAAATGTTACAGTAAAAGCTGCAGGAAGCTCTCAGAAGTGAGTTTTTTGCTCCTAATCATTAGAAATCAGTTACTTGTTGATGGCAAACATGGTTTTGATTGAAAATATTGCTCCTTGTTTAAGTAAAACTGTAGTTGTCAGTTTTGGCCTTCTCTCGCCGAGAGAAAGCTATTTTTACAAATGTTACAGTAAAAGCTGCAGGAAGCTCTCAGAAGTGAGTTTTTTTGCTCCTAATCATTAGAAATTAGTTACTTGTTGATGGCAAACATGGTTTTGTTTGAAAATATGGCTCCTTGTTTAAGAAAAACTATAGTTGTCAGTTTTGGCCTGCTCTCGCCGAGAGAAAGCTATTTTTACAAATGTTACGGTAAAAGCTGCAGGAAGCTCTCAGAAGTGAGTTTTTTGCTCCTAATCATTAGAAATCAGTTACTTGTTGATGGCAAACATGGTTTTCATTGAAAATATGGCTCCTTGTTTAAGAAAAACTGTAGTTGTCAGTTTTGACCTTCTCTCGCTGAGATAAAGCTATTTTTACAAATGTTACAGTAAAAGCTGCAGGAAGCTCTCAGAAGTGAGTTTTTTGCTCCTAATCATTAGAAATCAGTTACTTATTGATGGCAAACATGGTTTTGATTGAAAATATTGCTCCTTGTTTAAGAAAAACTGTAGTTGTCAGTTTTGGCCATCTCGCCGAGAGAAAGCTATTTTTACAAATGTTACAGTAAAAGCTGCAGAAAGCTCTCAGAAGTGAGTTTTTTGCTCCTAATCATTAGAAATCAGTTACTTATTGTTGGCAAACATGGTTTTGATTGAAAATATGGCTCCTTGTTTAAGAAAAACTGTAGTTGTCAGTTTTGGCCTTCTCTCGCCGAGAGAAAGCTATTTTTACAAATGTTACAGTAAAAGCTGCAGGAAGCTCTCAGAAGTGAGTTTTTTGCTCCTAATCATTAGAAATCAGTTACTTGTTGATGGCAAACATGGTTTTGATTGAAAATATTGCTCCTTGTTTAAGTAAAACTGTAGTTGTCAGTTTTGGCCTTCTCTCGCCGAGAGAAAGCTATTTTTACAAATGTTACAGTAAAAGCTGCAGGAAGCTCTCAGAAGTGAGTTTTTTGCTCCTAATCATTAGAAATCAGTTACTTGTTGATGGCAAACATGGTTTTGATTGAAAATATGGCTCCTTGTTTAAGAAAAACTGTAGTTGTCAGTTTTGGCCTTCTCTCGCCGAGAGAAAGCTATTTTTACAAATGTTACAGTAAAAGCTGCAGAAAGCTCTCAGAAGTGAGTTTTTTGCTCCTAATCATTAGAAATTAGTTACTTGTTCATGGCAAACATGGTTTTGATTGAAAATATTGCTCCTTGTTTAAGAAAAACTGTAGTTGTCAGTTTTGGCCTGAGAGAAAGCTATTTTTACAAATGTTACAGTAAAAGCTGCAGGAAGCTCTCAGAAGTGAGTTTTTTGCTCCTAATCATTAGAAATCAGTTACTTATTGATGGCAAACATGGTTTTGATTGAAAATATTGCTCCTTGTTTAAGAAAAACTATAGTTGTCAGTTTTGGCCTGAGACAATGCTATTTTTTACAAATGTTACAGTAAAAGCTGCAGGAAGCTCTCAGAAGTGAGTTTTTTGATGCTAATCATTAGAAATTAGTTACTTGTTGATGGCAAACATAGTTTTGATTGAAAATATGGCTCGTGTTTAAGAAACACTATAGTTGTCAGTTTTGAGCTTCTCTCGCCGAGAGAAAGCTATTTTTACAAATGTTACAGTAAAAGCTGCAGGAAGCTCTCAGAAGTGAGTTTTTTGCTCCTAATCATTAGAAATTAGTTACTTGTTGATGGCAAACATGGTTTTGATTGAAAATATGGCTCCTTGTTTAAGAAAAACTATAGTTGTCAGTTTTGGCCTTCTCTCGCCGAGAGAAAGCTATTTTTACAAATGTTACAGTAAAAGCTGCAGAAAGCTCTCAGAAGTGAGTTTTTTGCTCCTAATCATTAGAAATCAGTTACTTATTGATGGCAAACATGGTTTTGATTGAAAATATTGCTCCTTGTTTAAGAAAAACTGTAGTTGTCAGTTTTGGCATGAGAGAAAGCTATTTTTACAAATGTTACAGTAAAAGCTGCAGGAAGCTCTCAGAATTGAGTTTTTTGGTCCTAATCATTAGAAATCAGTTACTTGTTGATGGCAAACATGGTTTTGATTGAAAATATTGCTCCTTGTTTAAGAAAAACTATAGTTGTCAGTTTTGGCCTGAGACAATGCTATTTTTTTACAAATGTTACAGTAAAAGCTGCAGGAAGCCCTCAGAAGTGAGTTTTTTGGTCCTAATCATTAGAAATCAGTTACTTGTTGATGGCAAACATGGTTCTGATTGAAAATATTGCTCCTTGTTTAAGAAAAACTGTAGTTGTCAGTTTTGGCCTGAGAGAAAGCTATTTTTACAAATGTTACAGTAAAAGCTGCAGAAAGCTCTCAGAAGTGAGTTTTTTGGTCCTAATCATTAGAAATCAGTTACTTGTTGATGGCAAACATGGTTTTGATTGAAAATATTGCTCCTTGTTTAAGAAAAACGGTAGTTGTCAGTTTTGGCCTGAGACAAAGCTATTTTTACAAATGGTACAGTAAAAGCTGCTGGAAGCTCTCAGAAGTGAGTTTTTTGGTCCTAATCATTAGAAATCAGTTACTTGTTGATGGCAAACATGGTTTTGATTGAAAATATTGCTCCTTGTTTAAGAAAAACTGTAGTTGTCAGTTTTGGCCTGAGAGAAAGCTATTTTTTACAAATATTACAGTAAAAGCTGCAGGAAGCTCTCAGAAGTGAGTTTATTGGTCCTAATCATTAGAATCAGTTACTTGTTGATGGCAAACATGGTTTTGATTGAAAATATTGCTCCTTGTTTAAGAAAAACTGTAGTTGTCAGTTTTGGCCTGAGACAAAGCTATTTTTTTACAAATGTTACAGTAAAAGCTGCAGGAAGCTCTCAGAAGTGAGTTTTTTGGTCCTAATCATTAGAAATCAGTTACTTGTTAATGGCAAACATGCTTTTGATTGAAAATATTGCTCCTTGTTTAAGAAAAACTGTAGTTGTCAGTTTTGACCTTCTCTCGCTGAGAGAAAGCTATTTTTACAAATGTTACAGTAAAAGCTGCAGGAAGCTCTCAGAAGTTAGTTTTTGCCTCCTAATCATTAGAAATCAGTTACTTGTTGATGGCAAACATGGTTTTGATTGAAAATATTGCTCCTTGTTTAAGAAAAACTGTAGTTGTCAGTTTTGGCCTGAGAGAAAGCTATTTTTACAAATGTTACAGTAATAGCTGCAGGAAGCTCTCAGAAGTGAGTTTTTTGGTCCTAATCATTAGAAATTAGTTACTTGTTCATGGCAAACATGGTTTTGACTGAAAATATGGCTCCTTGTTTAAGAAACACTATAGTTGTCAGTTTTGGGCTTCTCTCGCCGAGAGAAAGCTATTTTTACAAATGTTACAGTAAAAGCTGCAGGAAGCTCTCAGAAGTGAGTGTTTTGGTCCTAATCATTAGAAATCAGTTACTTGTTGATGGCAAACATGGTTTTGATTGAAAATATTGCTCCTTGTTTAAGAAAAACTGTAGTTGTCAGTTTTGGCCTGAGACAAAGCTATTTTTTACAAATGTTACAGTAAAAGCTGCAGGAAGCTCTCAGAAGTGAGTTTTTTGGTCCTAATCATTAGAAATTAGTTACTTGTTGATGGCAAACATGGTTTTGATTGAAAATATGGCTCCTTGTTTAAGAAAAACTATAGTTGTCAGTTTTGGCCTTCTCTCGCCGAGAGAAAGCTATTTTTACAAATGTTACAGTAAAAGCTGCAGGAAGCTCTCAGAAGTGAGTTTTTTGCTCCTAATCATTAGAAATCAGTTACTTGTTGATGGCAAACATGGTTTTTATTGAAAATATTGCTCCTTATTTAAGTAAAACTGTAGTTGTTAAACTGTTAGTTAAACTGTAGTTGTCAGTTTTGGCCTTCTCTCGCCGAGAGAAAGCTATTTTTACAAATGTTACAGTAAAAGCTGCAGGAAGCTCTCAGAAGTGAGTGTTTTGGTCCAAATCATTAGAAATCAGTTACTTGTTGATGGCAAACATGGTTTTGATTGAAAATATTGCTCCTTGTTTAAGTAAAACTGTAGTTGTCAGTTTTGGCCTTCTCTCACCGAGAGAAAGCTATTTTTACAAATGTTACAGTAAATGCTGCAGGAAGCTCTCAGAAGTGAGTCTTTTGCTCCTAATCATTAGAAATCAGTTACTTATTGTTGGCAAACATGGTTTTGATTGAAAATATTGCTCCTTGTTTATGAAAAACTGTAGTTGTCAGTTTTGGCCTTCTCTCGCCGAGAGAAAGCTATTTTTACAAATGTTACAGTAAAAGCTGCAGGAAGCTCTCAGAAGTGAGTTTTTTGGTCCTAATCATTAGAAATCAGTTACTTGTTGATGGCAAACATGGTTTTGATTGAAAATATTGCTCCTTGTTTAAGAAAAACTGTAGTTGTCAGTTTTGGCATGAGAGAAAGCTATTTTTACAAATGTTACAGTAAAAGCTGCAGGAAGCTCTCAGAAGTGAGTTTTTTGGTCCTAATCATTAGAAATCAGTTACTTGTTGATGGCAAACATGGTTTTGATTGAAAATATTGCTCCTTGTTTAAGAAAAACTGTAGTTGTCAGTTTTGGCCTGAGAGAAAGCTATTTTTACAAATGTTACAGTAAAAGCTGCAGGAAGCTCTCAGAAGTGAGTTTTTTGGTCCTAATCATTAGAAATCAGTTACTTGTTGATGGCAAACATGGTTTTGATTGAAAATATTGCTCCTTGTTTAAGAAAAACTGTAGTTGTCAGTTTTGGCCTGAGAGAAAGCTATTTTTACAAATGTTACAGTAAAAGCTGCAGGAAGCTCTCAGAAGTGAGATTTTTGGTCCTAATCATTAGCAATCAGTTACTTGTTGATGGCAAACATGGTTTTGATTGAAAATATTGCTCCTTGTTTAAGAAAAACTGTAGTTGTCAGTTTTGGCCTGAGACAAAGCTATTTTTTTTAAAATGTTACAGTAAAAGCTGCAGGAAGCTCTCAGAAGTAAGTTTTTTGGTCCTAATCATTAGAAATCAGTTACTTGTTGATGGCAAACATGGTTTTGATTGAAAATATTGCTCCTTGTTTAAGAAAAACTGTAGTTGTCAGTTTTGGTCTGAGAGAAAGCTATTTTTACAAATGTTACAGTAAAAGCTGCAGGAAGCTCTCAGAAGTGAGTTTTTTGGTCCTAATCATTAGAAATCAGTTACTTGTTGATGGCAAACATGGTTTTGATTGAAAATATTGCTCCTTGTTTAAGAAAAACTGTAGTTGTCAGTTTTGGCCTGAGAGAAAGCTATTTTTACAAATGTTACAGTAAAAGCTGCAGGAAGCTCTCAGAAGTGAGATTTTTGGTCCTAATCATTAGCAATCAGTTACTTGTTGATGGCAAACATGGTTTTGATTGAAAATATTGCTCCTTGTTTAAGAAAAACTGTAGTTGTCAGTTTTGGCCTGAGACAAAGCTATTTTTTTAAAAATGTTACAGTAAAAGCTGCAGGAAGCTCTCAGAAGTAAGTTTTTTGGTCCTAATCATTAGAAATCAGTTACTTGTTGATGGCAAACATGGTTTTGATTGAAAATATTGCTCCTTGTTTAAGAAAAACTGTAGTTGTCAGTTTTGGCCTGAGACAAAGCTATTTTTACAAATGGTACAGTAAAAGCTGCTGGAAGCTCTCAGAAGTGAGTTTTTTGGTCCTAATCATTAGAAATCAGTTACTTGTTGATGGCAAACATGGTTTTGATTGAAAATATTGCTCCTTGTTTAAGAAAAACTGTAGTTGTCAGTTTTAGCCTGAGAGAAACCTATTTTTTTTTACAAATATTACAGTAAAAGCTGCAGGAAGCTCTCAGAAGTGAGTTTTTTGGTCCTAATCATTAGAAAACAGTTACTTGTTGATGGCAAACATGGTTTTGATTGAAAATATTGCTCCTTGTTTAAGAAAAACTGTAGTTGTCAGTTTTGGCCTGAGAGAAAGCTATTTTTACAAATGTTACAGTAAAAGCTGCAGGAAGCTCTCAGAAGTGAGGTTTTTGGTCCTAATCATTAGAAATCAGTTACTTGTTAATGGCAAACATGCTTTTGATTGAAAATATTGCTCCTTGTTTAAGAAAAACTGTAGTTGTCAGTTTTGGCCTGAGAAAAAGCTATTTTTTATAAAAGTTACAGTAAAAGCTGCAGGAAGCTCTCAGAAGTGAGTTTTTTGGTCCTAATCATTAGAAATCAGTTACTTGTTAATGGCAAACATGCTTTTCATTGAAAATATTGCTCCTTGTTTAAGAAAAACTGTAGTTGTCAGTTTTGGCCTGAGAGAAAGCTATTTTTACAAATGTTACAGTAAAAGCTGCAGGAAGCTCTCAGAAGTGAGATTTTTGGTCCTAATCATTAGAAATCAGTTACTTGTTGATGGCAAACATGGTTTTGATTGAAAATATTGCTCCTTGTTTAAGAAAAACTGTAGTTGTCAGTTTTGGCCTGAGACAAAGCTATTTTTTACAAATGTTACAGTAAAAGCTGCAGGAAGCTCCCAGAAGTGAGTTTTTTGGTCCTAATCATTAGAAATCAGTTACTTGTTGATGGCAAACATGGTTTTGATTGAAAATATTGCTCCTTGTTTAAGAAAAACTGTAGTTGTCAGTTTTGGCCTGAGAGAAAGTTATTTTTTACAAATGTTACAGTAAAAGCTGCAGGAAGCTCTCAGAAGTAAGTTTTTTGGTCCTAATCATTAGAAAACAGTTACTTGTTGATGGCAAACATGGTTTTGATTGAAAATATTGCTCCTTGTTTAAGAAAAACTGTAGTTGTCAGTTTTGGCCTGAGAGAAAGCTATTTTTACAAATGTTACAGTAAAAGCTGCAGGAAGCTCTCAGAAGTGAGGTTTTTGGTCCTAATCATTAGAAATCAGTTACTTGTTAATGGCAAACATGGTTTTGATTGAAAATATTGCTCCTTGTTTAAGAAAAACTGTAGTTGTCAGTTTTGGCCTGAGAAAAAGCTATTTTTTATAAAAGTTACAGTAAAAGCTGCAGGAAGCTCTCAGAAGTGAGATTTTTGGTCCTAATTATTAGAAATCAGTTACTTGTTGATGGCAAACATGGTTTTGATTGAAAATATTGCTCCTTGTTTAAGAAAAACTGTAGTTGTCATTTTTGGCCTGAGACAAAGCTTTTTTTTTACAAATGTTACAGTAAAAGCTGCAGGAAGCTCTCAGAAGTGAGTTTTTTGGTCCTAATCATTAGAAATCAGTAACTTGTTGATGGCAAACATGGTTTTGATTGAAAATATTGCTCCTTGTTTAAGAAAAACTGTAGTTGTCAGTTTTGGCCTGAGAGAAAGCTTTTTTTACAAATGTTACAGTAAAAGCTGCAGGAAGCTCTCAGAAGTGAGTTTTTTGGTCCTAATCATTACAAATCAGTTACTTGTTGATGGCAAACATGGTTTTGATTGAAAATATTGCTCCTTGTTTAAGAAAAACTGTAGTTGTCAGTTTTGGCCTGAGACAATGCTATTTTTTACAAATGTTACAGTAAAAGCTGCAGGAAGCTCTCAGAAGTGAGTTTTTTGGTCCTAATCATTAGAAATCAGTTACTTGTTGATGGCAAACATGGTTTTGATTGAAAATATTGCTCCTTGTTTAAGAAAAACTGTAGTTGTCAGTTTTGGCCTGAGAGAAAGCTATTTTTACAAATGTTACAGTAAAAGCTGCAGGAAGCTCTCAGAAGTGAGTTTTTTGGTCCTAATCATTAGAAATCAGTTACTTGTTGATGGCAAACATGGTTTTGATTGAAAATATTGCTCCTTGTTTAAGAAAAACTGTAGTTGTCAGTTTTGGCCCGAGAGAAAGCTTTTTTTTACAAATGTTACAGTAAAAGCTGCAGGAAGCTCTCAGAAGTGAGTTTTTTGGTCCTAATCATTAGAAATCAGTTACTTGTTGATGGCAAACATGGTTTTGATTGAAACTATTGCTCCTTGTTTAAGAAAAACTGTAGTTGTCAGTTTTGGCCTGAGACAAAGCTATTTTTACAAATGTTACAGTAAAAGCTGCAGGAAGCTCTCAGAAGTGAGTTTTTTGGTCCTAATCATTAGAAATCAGTTACTTGTTGATAGCAAACATGGTTTTGATTGAAAATATTGCTTCTTGTTTAAGAAAAACTGTAGTTGTCAGTTTTGGCCTTCTCTCGCCGAGAGAAAGCTATTTTTTACAAATGTTACAGTAAAAGCTGCAGGAAGCTCTCAGAAGTGAGTTTTTTGCTCCTAATCATTAGAAATCAGTTACTTGTTGATGGCAAACATGGTTTTGATTGAAAATATTGCTCCTTGTTTAAGTAAAACTGTAGTTGTCAGTTTTGGCCTTCTCTCGCCGAGAGAAAGCTATTTTTACAAATGTTACAGTAAAAGCTGCAGGAAGCTCTCAGAAGTGAGTTTTTTGCTCCTAATCATTAGAAATCAGTTACTTGTTGATGGCAAACATGGTTTTGATTGAAAATATGGCTCCTTGTTTAAGAAAAACTGTAGTTGTCAGTTTTGACCTTCTCTCGCTGAGATAAAGCTATTTTTACAAATGTTACAGTAAAAGCTGCAGGAAGCTCTCAGAAGTGAGTTTTTTGCTCCTACTCATTAGAAATCAGTTACTTGTTGATGGCAAACATGGTTTTGATTGAAAATATTGCTCCTTGTTTAAGAAAAACTGTAGTTGTCAGTTTTGGCCTGAGACAAAGCTATTTTTTACAAATGTTACAGTAAAAGCTGCAGGAAGCTCTCAGAAGTGAGTTTTTTGGTCCTAATCATTAGAAATCAGTAACTTGTTGATGGCAAACATGGTTTTGATTGAAAATATTGCACCTTGTTTAAGAAAAACTGTAGTTGTCAGTTTTGGCCTGAGAGAAAGCTTTTTTTTACAAATGTTACAGTAAAAGCTGCAGGAAGCTCTCAGAAGTGAGTTTTTTTGGTCCTAATCATTACAAATCAGTTACTTGTTGATGGCAAACATGGTTTTGATTGAAAATATTGCTCCTTGTTTAAGAAAAACTGTAGTTGTCAGTTTTGGCCTGAGACAATGCTATTTTTTACAAATGTTACAGTAAAAGCTGCAGGAAGCTCTCAGAAGTGAGTTTTTTGCTCCTAATCATTAGAAATCAGTTACTTGTTGATGGCAAACATGGTTTTGATTGAAAATATTGCTCCTTGTTTAAGAAAAACTGTAGTTGTCAGTTTTGGCCTTCTCTCGCCGAGAGAAAGCTATTTTTACAAATGTTACAGTAAAAGCTGCAGGAAGCTCTCAGAAGTGAGTTTTTTGCTCCTAATCATTAGAAATCAGTTACTTGTTGATGGCAAACATGGTTTTGATTGAAAATATGGCTCCTTGTTTAAGAAAAACTGTAGTTGTCAGTTTTGACCTTCTCTCACTGAGATAAAGCTATTTTTACAAATGTTACAGTAAAAGCTGCAGGAAGCTCTCAGAAGTGAGTTTTTTGCTCCTAATCATTAGAAATCAGTTACTTATTGATGGCAAACATGGTTTTGATTGAAAATATTGCTCCTTGTTTAAGAAAAACTGTAGTTGTCAGTTTTGGCCATCTCGCCGAGAGAAAGCTATTTTTACAAATGTTACAGTAAAAGCTGCAGAAAGCTCTCAGAAGTGAGTTTTTTGCTCCTAATCATTAGAAATCAGTTACTTATTGTTGGCAAACATGGTTTTGATTGAAAATATGGCTCCTTGTTTAAGAAAAACTGTAGTTGTCAGTTTTGGCCTTCTCTCGCCGAGAGAAAGCTATTTTTACAAATGTTACAGTAAAAGCTGCAGGAAGCTCTCAGAAGTGAGTTTTTTGCTCCTAATCATTAGAAATCAGTTACTTGTTGATGGCAAACATGGTTTTGATTGAAAATATTGCTCCTTGTTTAAGTAAAACTGTAGTTGTCAGTTTTGGCCTTCTCTCGCCGAGAGAAAGCTATTTTTACAAATGTTACAGTAAAAGCTGCAGGAAGCTCTCAGAAGTGAGTTTTTTGCTCCTAATCATTAGAAATCAGTTACTTGTTGATGGCAAACATGGTTTTGATTGAAAATATGGCTCCTTGTTTAAGAAAAACTGTAGTTGTCAGTTTTGACCTTCTCTCGCTGAGATAAAGCTATTTTTACAAATGTTACAGTAAAAGCTGCAGGAAGCTCTCAGAAGTGAGTTTTTTGCTCCTAATCATTAGAAATCAGTTACTTATTGATGGCAAACATGGTTTTGATTGAAAATATTGCTCCTTGTTTAAGAAAAACTGTAGTTGTCAGTTTTGGCCTTCTCTCGCCGAGAGAAAGCTATTTTTACAAATGTTACAGTAAAAGCTGCAGAAAGCTCTCAGAAGTGAGTTTTTTGCTCCTAATCATTAGAAATCAGTTACTTATTGTTGGCAAACATGGTTTTGATTGAAAATATGGCTCCTTGTTTAAGAAAAACTGTAGTTGTCAGTTTTGGCCTTCTCTCGCCGAGAGAAAGCTATTTTTACAAATGTTACAGTAAAAGCTGCAGGAAGCTCTCAGAAGTGAGTTTTTTGCTCCTAATCATTAGAAATCAGTTACTTGTTGATGGCAAACATGGTTTTGATTGAAAATATTGCTCCTTGTTTAAGTAAAACTGTAGTTGTCAGTTTTGGCCTTCTCTCGCCGAGAGAAAGCTATTTTTACAAATGTTACAGTAAAAGCTGCAGAAAGCTCTCAGAAGTGAGTTTTTTGCTCCTAATCATTAGAAATTAGTTACTTGTTCATGGCAAACATGGTTTTGATTGAAAATATTGCTCCTTGTTTAAGAAAAACTGTAGTTGTCAGTTTTGGCCTGAGAGAAAGCTATTTTTACAAATGTTACAGTAAAAGCTGCAGGAAGCTCTCAGAAGTGAGTTTTTTGCTCCTAATCATTAGAAATTAGTTACTTGTTGATGGCAAACATGGTTTTGATTGAAAATATGGCTCCTTGTTTAAGAAAAACTATAGTTGTCAGTTTTGGCCTTCTCTCGCCGAGAGAAAGCTATTTTTACAAATGTTACAGTAAAAGCTGCAGGAAGCTCTCAGAAGTGAGTTTTTTCCTCCTAATCATTAGAAATCAGTTACTTATTGATGGCAAACATGGTTTTGATTGAAAATATTGCTCCTTGTTTAAGAAAAACTGTAGTTGTCAGTTTTGGCATGAGAGAAAGCTATTTTTACAAATGTTACAGTAAAAGCTGCAGGAAGCTCTCAAAAGTGAGTTTTTTGGTCCTAATCATTAGAAATCAGTTACTTGTTGATGGCAAACATGGTTTTGATTGAAAATATTGCTCCTTGTTTAAGAAAAACTATAGTTGTCAGTTTTGGCCTGAGACAATGCTATTTTTTACAAATGTTACAGTAAAAGCTGCAGGAAGCTCTCAGAAGTGAGTTTTTTGATGCTAATCATTAGAAATTAGTTACTTGTTGATGGCAAACATAGTTTTGATTGAAAATATGGCTCGTGTTTAAGAAACACTATAGTTGTCAGTTTTGAGCTTCTCTCGCCGAGAGAAAGCTATTTTTACAAATGTTACAGTAAAAGCTGCAGGAAGCTCTCAGAAGTGAGTTTTTTGCTCCTAATCATTAGAAATCAGTTACTTGTTGATGGCAAACATGGTTTTGATTGAAAATATTGCTCCTTGTTTAAGTAAAACTGTAGTTGTCAGTTTTGGCCTTCTCTCGCCAAGAGAAAGCTATTTTTACAAATGTTACAGTAAAAGCTGCAGAAAGCTCTCAGAAGTGAGTTTTTTGCTCCTAATCATTAGAAATTAGTTACTTGTTCATGGCAAACATGGTTTTGATTGAAAATATTGCTCCTTGTTTAAGAAAAACTGTAGTTGTCAGTTTTGGCCTGAGAGAAAGCTATTTTTACAAATGTTACAGTAAAAGCTGCAGGAAGCTCTCAGAAGTGAGTTTTTTGCTCCTAATCATTAGAAATTAGTTACTTGTTGATGGCAAACATGGTTTTGATTGAAAATATGGCTCCTTGTTTAAGAAAAACTATAGTTGTCAGTTTTGGCCTTCTCTCGCCGAGAGAAAGCTATTTTTACAAATGTTACAGTAAAAGCTGCAGGAAGCTCTCAGAGGTGAGTTTTTTGCTCCTAATCATTAGAAATCAGTTACTTATTGATGGCAAACATGGTTTTGATTGAAAATATTGCTCCTTGTTTAAGAAAAACTGTAGTTGTCAGTTTTGGCATGAGAGAAAGCTATTTTTACAAATGTTACAGTAAAAGCTGCAGGAAGCTCTCAAAAGTGTGTTTTTTGGTCCTAATCATTAGAAATCAGTTACTTGTTGATGGCAAACATGGTTTTGATTGAAAATATTGCTCCTTGTTTAAGAAAAACTATAGTTGTCAGTTTTGGCCTGAGACAATGCTATTTTTTACAAATGTTACAGTAAAAGCTGCAGGAAGCTCTCAGAAGTGAGTTTTTTGATGCTAATCATTAGAAATTAGTTACTTGTTGATGGCAAACATAGTTTTGATTGAAAATATGGCTCGTGTTTAAGAAACACTATAGTTGTCAGTTTTGAGCTTCTCTCGCCGAGAGAAAGCTATTTTTACAAATGTTACAGTAAAAGCTGCAGGAAGCTCTCAGAAGTGAGTTTTTTGCTCCTAATCATTAGAAATTAGTTTCTTGTTGATGGCAAACATGGTTTTGATTGAAAATATGGCTCCTTGTTTAAGAAAAACTATAGTTGTCAGTTTTGGCCTTCTCTCGCCGAGAGAAAGCTATTTTTACAAATGTTACAGTAAAAGCTGCAGAAAGCTCTCAGAAGTGAGTTTTTTGCTCCTAATCATTAGAAATCAGTTACTTATTGATGGCAAACATGGTTTTGATTGAAAATATTGCTCCTTGTTTAAGAAAAACTGTAGTTGTCAGTTTTGGCATGAGAGAAAGCTATTTTTACAAATGTTACAGTAAAAGCTGCAGGAAGCTCTCAGAAGTGAGTTTTTTGGTCCTAATCATTAGAAATCAGTTACTTGTTGATGGCAAACATGGTTTTGATTGAAAATATTGCTCCTTGTTTAAGAAAAACTATAGTTGTCAGTTTTGGCCTGAGACAATGCTATTTTTTACAAATGTTACAGTAAAAGCTGCAGGAAGCCCTCAGAAGTGAGTTTTTTGGTCCTAATCATTAGAAATCAGTTACTTGTTGATGGCAAACATGGTTCTGATTGAAAATATTGCTCCTTGTTTAAGAAAAACTGTAGTTGTCAGTTTTGGCCTGAGAGAAAGCTATTTTTACAAATGTTACAGTAAAAGCTGCAGGAAGCTCTCAGAAGTGAGTTTTTTGGTCCTAATCATTAGAAATCAGTTACTTGTTGATGGCAAACATGGTTTTGATTGAACATATTGCTCCTTGTTTAAGAAAAACTGTAGTTGTCAGTTTTGGCCTGAGACAAAGCTATTTTTTACAAATGTTACAGTAAAAGCTGCAGGAAGCTCTCAGAAGTGAGTTTTTTGGTCCTAATCATTAGAAATCAGTTACTTGTTGATAGCAAACATGGTTTTGATTGAAAATATTGCTCCTTGTTTAAGAAAAACTGTAGTTGTCAGTTTTGGCCTGAGAGAAAGCTATTTTTACAAATGTTACAGTAATAGCTGCAGGAAGCTCTCAGAAGTGAGTTTTTTGGTCCTAATCATTAGAAATTAGTTACTTGTTCATGGCAAACATGGTTTTGACTGAAAATATGGCTCCTTGTTTAAGAAACACTATAGTTGTCAGTTTTGGGCTTCTCTCGCCGAGAGAAAGCTATTTTTACAAATGTTACAGTAAAAGCTGCAGGAAGCTCTCAGAAGTGAGTGTTTTGGTCCTAATCATTAGAAATCAGTTACTTGTTGATGGCAAACATGGTTTTTATTGAAAATATTGCTCCTTATTTAAGTAAAACTGTAGTTGTCAGTTTTGGCCTTATGTCGCCAGGGGAATACTATTTTTACAAATGTTACAGTAAAAGCTGCAGGAAGCTCTCAGAAGTGAGTTTTTTGCTCCTTATCATTAGAAATCAGTTACTTATTGATGGCAAACATGGTTTTGATTGAAAATATTGCTCCTTGTTTAAGTAAAACTGTAGTTGTCAGTTTTGGCCTTCTCTCGCCGAGAGAAAGCTATTTTTTACAAATGTTACAGTAAAAGCTGCAGGAAGCTCTCAGAAGTGAGTTTTTTGCTCCTAATCATTAGAAATTAGTTACTTGTTGATGGCAAACATGGTTTTGTTTGAAAATATGGCTCCTTGTTTAAGAAAAACTATAGTTGTCAGTTTTGGCCTTCTCTCGCCGAGAGAAAGCTATTTTTACAAATGTTACAGTAAAAGCTGCAGGAAGCTCTCAGAAGTGAGTTTTTTGCTCCTAATCATTAGAAATCAGTTACTTATTGATGGCAAACATGGTTTTGATTGAAAATATTGCTCCTTGTTTAAGAAAAACTGTAGTTGTCAGTTTTGGCCTTCTCTCGCCGAGAGAAAGCTATTTTTACAATTGTTACAGTAAAAGCTGCAGGAAGCTCTCAGAAGTGAGTTTTTTGCTCCTAATCATTAGAAATCAGTTACTTATTGATGGCAAACATGGTTTTGATTGAAAATATTGCTCCTTGTTTAAGAAAAACTGTAGTTGTCAGTTTTGGCCTGAGACAAAGCTATTTTTTACAAATGTTACAGTAAAAGCTGCAGAAAGCTCTCAGAAGTGAGTTTTTTGGTCCTAATCATTAGAAATCAGTTACTTGTTGATGGCAAACATGGTTTTGATTGAAAATATTGCTCCTTGTTTAAGAAAAACTGTAGTTGTCAGTTTTGGCCTGAGACAAAGCTATTTTTTACAAATGTTACAGTAAAAGCTGCAGAAAGCTCTCAGAAGTGAGTTTTTTGGTCCTAATCATTAGAAATCAGTTACTTGTTGATGGCAAACATGGTTTTGATTGAAAATATTGCTCCTTGTTTAAGAAAAACTGTAGTTGTCAGTTTTGGCCTGAGACAAAGCTATTTTTTACAAATGTTACAGTAAAAGCTGCAGAAAGCTCTCAGAAGTGAGTTTTTTGGTCCTAATCATTAGAAATCAGTTACTTGTTGATGGCAAACATGGTTTTGATTGAAAATATTGCTCCTTGTTTAAGAAAAACTGTAGTTGTCATTTTTGGCCTGAGAGAAAGCTATTTTTACAAATGTTACAGTAAAAGCTGCAGAAAGCTCTCAGAAGTGAGTTTTTTGAACCTAATCATTAGAAATTAGTTACTTGTTCATGGCAAACATGGTTTTGATAGAAAATATGGCTCCTTGTTTAAGAAACACTATAGTTGTCAGTTTTGGGCTTCTCTCGCCGAGAGAAAGCTATTTTTACAAATGTTACAGTAAAAGCTGCAGGAAGCTCTCAGAAGTGAGTGTTTTGTTCCTAATCATTAGAAATCAGTTACTTGTTGATGGCAAACATGGTTTTGATTGAAAATATTGCTCCTTGTTTAAGTTAAACTGTAGTTGTCAGTTTTGGCCTTCTCTCGCCGAGAGAAAGCTATTTTTACAAATGTTACAGTAAAAGCTGCAGGAAGCTCTCAGAAGTGAGTTTTTTGCTCCTAATCATTAGAAAGCAGTTACTTATTGATGGCAAACATGGTTTTGATTGAAAATATTGCTCCTTGTTTAAGAAAAACTGTAGTTGTCAGTTTTGGCCTTCTCTCGCCGAGAGAAAGCTATTTTTACAAATGTTACAGTAAAAGCTGCAGGAAGCTCTCAGAAGTGAGTTTTTTGCTCCTAATCATTAGAAATCAGTTACTTGTTGATGGCAAACATGGTTTTGATTGAAAATATTGCTCCTTGTTTAAGAAAAACTGTAGTTGTCAGTTTTGGCCTGAGAGAAAGCTATTTTTACAAATGTTACAGTGAAAGCTGCAGAAAGCTCTCAGAAGTGAGTTTTTTTTATCCTAATCATTAGAAATTAGTTACTTGTTGATGGCAAACATGGTTTTGATTGAAAATATGGCTCCTTGTTTAAGAAACACTATAGTTGTCAGTTTTGGGCTTCTCTCGCCGAGAGAAAGCTATTTTTACAAATGTTACAGTAAAAGCTGCAGGAAGCTCTCAGAAGTGAGTGTTTTGGTCCTAATCATTAGAAATCAGTTACTTGTTGATGGCAAACATGGTTTTGATTGAAAATATTGCTCCTTGTTTAAGTAAAACTGTAGTTGTCAGTTTTGGCCTTCTCTCGCCGAGAGAAAGCTATTTTTACAAATGTTACAGTAAATGCTGCAGGAAGCTCTCAGAAGTGAGTCTTTTGCTCCTAATCATTAGAAATCAGTTACTTATTGTTGGCAAACATGGTTTTGATTGAAAATATTGCTCCTTGTTTATGAAAAACTGTAGTTGTCAGTTTTGGCCTGAGAGAAAGTTATTTTTTACAAATGTTACAGTAAAAGCTGCAGGAAGCTCTCAGAAGTAAGTTTTTTGGTCCTAATCATTAGAAAACAGTTACTTGTTGATGGCAAACATGGTTTTGATTGAAAATATTGCTCCTTGTTTAAGAAAAACTGTAGTTGTCAGTTTTGGCCTGAGAGAAAGCTATTTTTACAAATGTTACAGTAAAAGCTGCAGGAAGCTCTCAGAAGTGAGGTTTTTGGTCCTAATCATTAGAAATCAGTTACTTGTTAATGGCAAACATGGTTTTGATTGAAAATATTGCTCCTTGTTTAAGAAAAACTGTAGTTGTCAGTTTTGGCCTGAGAAAAAGCTATTTTTTATAAAAGTTACAGTAAAAGCTGCAGGAAGCTCTCAGAAGTGAGATTTTTGGTCCTAATTATTAGAAATCAGTTACTTGTTAATGGCAAACATGGTTTTGATTGAAAATATTGCTCCTTGTTTAAGAAAAACTGTAGTTGTCAGTTTTGGCCTGAGAAAAAGCTATTTTTTATAAAAGTTACAGTAAAAGCTGCAGGAAGCTCTCAGAAGTGAGATTTTTGGTCCTAATTATTAGAAATCAGTTACTTGTTGATGGCAAACATGGTTTTGATTGAAAATATTGCTCCTTGTTTAAGAAAAACTGTAGTTGTCATTTTTGGCCTGAGACAAAGCTTTTTTTTTACAAATGTTACAGTAAAAGCTGCAGGAAGCTCTCAGAAGTGAGTTTTTTGGTCCTAATCATTAGAAATCAATAACTTGTTGATGGCAAACATGGTTTTGATTGAAAATATTGCTCCTTGTTTAAGAAAAACTGTAGTTGTCAGTTTTGGCCTGAGAGAAAGCTTTTTTTTACAAATGTTACAGTAAAAGCTGCAGGAAGCTCTCAGAAGTGAGTTTTTTGGTCCTAATCATTACAAATCAGTTACTTGTTGATGGCAAACATGGTTTTGATTGAAAATATTGCTCCTTGTTTAAGAAAAACTGTAGTTGTCAGTTTTGGCCTTCTCTCGTCGAGAGAAAGCTATTTTTACAATTGTTACAGTAAAAGCTGCAGGAAGCTCTCAGAAGTGAGTTTTTTGCTCCTAATCATTAGAAATCAGTTACTTATTGATGGCAAACATGGTTTTGATTGAAAATATTGCTCCTTGTTTAAGAAAAACTGTAGTTGTCAGTTTTGGCCTGAGACAAAGCTATTTTTTACAAATGTTACAGTAAAAGCTGCAGAAAGCTCTCAGAAGTGAGTTTTTTGGTCCTAATCATTAGAAATCAGTTACTTATTGATGGCAAATATGGTTTTGATTGAAAATATTGCTCCTTGTTTAAGAAAAACTGTAGTTGTCAGTTTTGGCCTTCTCTCGCCGAGAGAAAGCTATTTTTACAAATGTTACAGTAAAAGCTGCAGGAAGCTCTCAGAAGTGAGTTTTTTGGTCCTAATCATTAGAAATCAGTTACTTATTGATGGCAAACATGGTTTTGATTGAAAATATTGCTCCTTGTTTAAGAAAAACTGTAGTTGTCAGTTTTGGCCTTCTCTCGCCGAGAGAAAGCTATTTTTTACAAATGTTACAGTAAAAGCTGCAGGAAGCTCTCAGAAGTGAGTTTTTTGGTCCTAATCATTAGAAATCAGTTACTTATTGATGGCAAACATGGTTTTGATTGAAAATATTGCTCCTTGTTTAAGAAAAACTGTAGTTGTCAGTTTTGGCCTGAGAGAAAGCTATTTTTACAAATGTTACAGTAAAAGCTGCAGAAAGCTCTCAGAAGTGAGTTTTTTGATCCTAATCATTAGAAATTAGTTACTTATTGATGGCAAACATGGTTTTGATTGAAAATATTGCTCCTTGTTTAAGAAAAACTGTAGTTGTCAGTTTTGGCCTGAGACAAAGCTATTTTTTACAAATGTTACAGTAAAAGCTGCAGAAAGCTCTCAGAAGTGAGTTTTTTGGTCCTAATCATTAGAAATCAGTTACTTGTTGATGGCAAACATGGTTTTGATTGAAAATATTGCTCCTTGTTTAAGAAAAACTGTAGTTGTCATTTTTGGCCTGAGAGAAAGCTATTTTTACAAATGTTACAGTAAAAGCTGCAGAAAGCTCTCAGAAGTGAGTTTTTTGAACCTAATCATTAGAAATTAGTTACTTGTTCATGGCAAACATGGTTTTGATAGAAAATATGGCTCCTTGTTTAAGAAACACTATAGTTGTCAGTTTTGGGCTTCTCTCGCCGAGAGAAAGCTATTTTTACAAATGTTACAGTAAAAGCTGCAGGAAGCTCTCAGAAGTGAGTGTTTTGTTCCTAATCATTAGAAATCAGTTACTTGTTGATGGCAAACATGGTTTTGATTGAAAATATTGCTCCTTGTTTAAGTTAAACTGTAGTTGTCAGTTTTGGCCTTCTCTCGCCGAGAGAAAGCTATTTTTACAAATGTTACAGTAAAAGCTGCAGGAAGCTCTCAGAAGTGAGTTTTTTGCTCCTAATCATTAGAAAGCAGTTACTTATTGATGGCAAACATGGTTTTGATTGAAAATATTGCTCCTTGTTTAAGAAAAACTGTTGTTGTCAGTTTTGGCCTTCTCTCGCCGAGAGAAAGCTATTTTTACAAATGTTACAGTAAAAGCTGCAGGAAGCTCTCAGAAGTGAGTTTTTTGCTCCTAATCATTAGAAATCAGTTACTTGTTGATGGCAAACATGGTTTTGATTGAAAATATTGCTCCTTGTTTAAGAAAAACTGTAGTTGTCAGTTTTGGCCTGAGAGAAAGCTATTTTTACAAATGTTACAGTGAAAGCTGCAGAAAGCTCTCAGAAGTGAGTTTTTTTTATCCTAATCATTAGAAATTAGTTACTTGTTGATGGCAAACATGGTTTTGATTGAAAATATGGCTCCTTGTTTAAGAAACACTATAGTTGTCAGTTTTGGGCTTCTCTCGCAGAGAGAAAGCTATTTTTACAAATGTTACAGTAAAAGCTGCAGGAAGCTCTCAGAAGTGAGTGTTTTGGTCCTAATCATTAGAAATCAGTTACTTGTTTATGGCAAACATGGTTTTGATTGAAAATATTGCTCCTTGTTTAAGTAAAACTGTAGTTGTCAGTTTTGGCCTTCTCTCGCCGAGAGAAAGCTATTTTTACAAATGTTACAGTAAATGCTGCAGGCAGCTCTCAGAAGTGAGTCTTTTGCTCCTAATCATTAGAAATCAGTTACTTATTGTTGGCAAACATGGTTTTGATTGAAAATATTGCTCCTTGTTTATGAAAAACTGTAGTTGTCAGTTTTGGCCTGAGAGAAAGTTATTTTTTACAAATGTTACAGTAAAAGCTGCAGGAAGCTCTCAGAAGTAAGTTTTTTGGTCCTAATCATTAGAAAACAGTTACTTGTTGATGGCAAACATGGTTTTGATTGAAAATATTGCTCCTTGTTTAAGAAAAACTGTAGTTGTCAGTTTTGGCCTGAGAGAAAGCTATTTTTACAAATGTTACAGTAAAAGCTGCAGGAAGCTCTCAGAAGTGAGGTTTTTGGTCCTAATCATTAGAAATCAGTTACTTGTTAATGGCAAACATGGTTTTGATTGAAAATATTGCTCCTTGTTTAAGAAAAACTGTAGTTGTCAGTTTTGGCCTGAGAAAAAGCTATTTTTTATAAAAGTTACAGTAAAAGCTGCAGGAAGCTCTCAGAAGTGAGATTTTTGGTCCTAATTATTAGAAATCAGTTACTTGTTAATGGCAAACATGGTTTTGATTGAAAATATTGCTCCTTGTTTAAGAAAAACTGTAGTTGTCAGTTTTGGCCTGAGAAAAAGCTATTTTTTATAAAAGTTACAGTAAAAGCTGCAGGAAGCTCTCAGAAGTGAGATTTTTGGTCCTAATTATTAGAAATCAGTTACTTGTTGATGGCAAACATGGTTTTGATTGAAAATATTGCTCCTTGTTTAAGAAAAACTGTAGTTGTCATTTTTGGCCTGAGACAAAGCTTTTTTTTTACAAATGTTACAGTAAAAGCTGCAGGAAGCTCTCAGAAGTGAGTTTTTTGGTCCTAATCATTAGAAATCAGTAACTTGTTGATGGCAAACATGGTTTTGATTGAAAATATTGCTCCTTGTTTAAGAAAAACTGTAGTTGTCAGTTTTGGCCTGAGAGAAAGCTTTTTTTACAAATGTTACAGTAAAAGCTGCAGGAAGCTCTCAGAAGTGAGTTTTTTGGTCCTAATCATTACAAATCAGTTACTTGTTGATGGCAAACATGGTTTTGATTGAAAATATTGCTCCTTGTTTAAGAAAAACTGTAGTTGTCAGTTTTGGCCTGAGACAATGCTATTTTTTACAAATGTTACAGTAAAAGCTGCAGGAAGCTCTCAGAAGTGAGTTTTTTGGTCCTAATCATTAGAAATCAGTTACTTGTTGATGGCAAACATGGTTTTGATTGAAAATATTGCTCCTTGTTTAAGAAAAACTGTAGTTGTCAGTTTTGGCCTGAGAGAAAGCTATTTTTACAAATGTTACAGTAAAAGCTGCAGGAAGCTCTCAGAAGTGAGTTTTTTGGTCCTAATCATTAGAAATCAGTTACTTGTTGATGGCAAACATGGTTTTGATTGAAAATATTGCTGCTTGTTTAAGAAAAACTGTAGTTGTCAGTTTTGGCCCGAGAGAAAGCTTTTTTTTACAAATGTTACAGTAAAAGCTGCAGGAAGCTCTCAGAAGTGAGTTTTTTGGTCCTAATCATTAGAAATCAGTTACTTGTTGATGGCAAACATGGTTTTGATTGAAACTATTGCTCCTTGTTTAAGAAAAACTGTAGTTGTCAGTTTTGGCCTGAGACAAAGCTATTTTTACAAATGTTACAGTAAAAGCTGCAGGAAGCTCTCAGAAGTGAGTTTTTTGGTCCTAATCATTAGAAATCAGTTACTTGTTGATAGCAAACATGGTTTTGATTGAAAATATTGCTTCTTGTTTAAGAAAAACTGTAGTTGTCAGTTTTGGCCTTCTCTCGCCGAGAGAAAGCTATTTTTTACAAATGTTACAGTAAAAGCTGCAGGAAGCTCTCAGAAGTCAGTTTTTTGCTCCTAATCATTAGAAATCAGTTACTTGTTGATGGCAAACATGGTTTTGATTGAAAATATTGCTCCTTGTTTAAGTAAAACTGTAGTTGTCAGTTTTGGCCTTCTCTCGCCGAGAGAAAGCTATTTTTACAAATGTTACAGTAAAAGCTGCAGGAAGCTCTCAGAAGTGAGTTTTTTGCTCCTAATCATTAGAAATTAGTTACTTGTTGATGGCAAACATGGTTTTGTTTGAAAATATGGCTCCTTGTTTAAGAAAAACTATAGTTGTCAGTTTTGGCCTGCTCTCGCCGAGAGAAAGCTATTTTTTACAAATGTTACAGTAAAAGCTGCAGGAAGCTCTCAGAAGTGAGTTTTTTGCTCCTAATCATTAGAAATCAGTTACTTGTTGATGGCAAACATGGTTTTGATTGAAAATATGGCTCCTTGTTTAAGAAAAACTGTAGTTGTCAGTTTTGACCTTCTCTCGCTGAGATAAAGCTATTTTTACAAATGTTACAGTAAAAGCTGCAGGAAGCTCTCAGAAGTGAGTTTTTTGCTCCTAATCATTAGAAATCAGTTACTTATTGATGGCAAACATGGTTTTGATTGAAAATATTGCTCCTTGTTTAAGAAAAACTGTAGTTGTCAGTTTTGGCCATCTCGCCGAGAGAAAGCTATTTTTACAAATGTTACAGTAAAAGCTGCAGAAAGCTCTCAGAAGTGAGTTTTTTGCTCCTAATCATTAGAAATCAGTTACTTATTGTTGGCAAACATGGTTTTGATTGAAAATATGGCTCCTTGTTTAAGAAAAACTGTAGTTGTCAGTTTTGGCCTTCTCTCGCCGAGAGAAAGCTATTTTTACAAATGTTACAGTAAAAGCTGCAGGAAGCTCTCAGAAGTGAGTTTTTTGCTCCTAATCATTAGAAATCAGTTACTTGTTGATGGCAAACATGGTTTTGATTGAACATATTGCTCCTTGTTTAAGTAAAACTGTAGTTGTCAGTTTTGGCCTTCTCTCGCCGAAAGAAAGCTATTTTTACAAATGTTACAGTAAAAGCTGCAGGAAGCTCTCAGAAGTGAGTTTTTTGCTCCTAATCATTAGAAATCAGTTACTTGTTGATGGCAAACATGGTTTTGATTGAAAATATTGCTCCTTGTTTAAGTAAAACTGTAGTTGTCAGTTTTGGCCTTCTCTCGCCGAGAGAAAGCTATTTTTACAAATGTTACAGTAAAAGCTGCAGGAAGCTCTCAGAAGTGAGTTTTTTGCTCCTAATCATTAGAAATTAGTTACTTGTTGATGGCAAACATGGTTTTGTTTGAAAATATGGCTCCTTGTTTAAGAAAAACTATAGTTGTCAGTTTTGGCCTGCTCTCGCCGAGAGAAAGCTATTTTTACAAATGTTACAGTAAAAGCTGCAGGAAGCTCTCAGAAGTGAGTTTTTTGCTCCTAATCATTAGAAATCAGTTACTTGTTGATGGCAAACATGGTTTTGATTGAAAATATGGCTCCTTGTTTAAGAAAAACTGTAGTTGTCAGTTTTGACCTTCTCTCGCTGAGATAAAGCTATTTTTACAAATGTTACAGTAAAAGCTGCAGGAAGCTCTCAGAAGTGAGTTTTTTGCTCCTAATCATTAGAAATCAGTTACTTATTGATGGCAAACATGGTTTTGATTGAAAATATTGCTCCTTGTTTAAGAAAAACTGTAGTTGTCAGTTTTGGCCATCTCGCCGAGAGAAAGCTATTTTTACAAATGTTACAGTAAAAGCTGCAGAAAGCTCTCAGAAGTGAGTTTTTTGCTCCTAATCATTAGAAATCAGTTACTTATTGTTGGCAAACATGGTTTTGATTGAAAATATGGCTCCTTGTTTAAGAAAAACTGTAGTTGTCAGTTTTGGCCTTCTCTCGCCGAGAGAAAGCTATTTTTACAAATGTTACAGTAAAAGCTGCAGGAAGCTCTCAGAAGTGAGTTTTTTGCTCCTAATCATTAGAAATCAGTTACTTGTTGATGGCAAACATGGTTTTGATTGAACATATTGCTCCTTGTTTAAGTAAAACTGTAGTTGTCAGTTTTGGCCTTCTCTCGCCGAGAGAAAGCTACTTTTACAAATGTTACAGTAAAAGCTGCAGGAAGCTCTCAGAAGTGAGTTTTTTGCTCCTAATCATTAGAAATCAGTTACTTGTTGATGGCAAACATGGTTTTGATTGAAAATATGGCTCCTTGTTTAAGAAAAACTGTAGTTGTCAGTTTTGACCTTCTCTCGCTGAGATAAAGCTATTTTTACAAATGTTACAGTAAAAGCTGCAGGAAGCTCTCAGAAGTGAGTTTTTTGCTCCTAATCATTAGAAATCAGTTACTTATTGATGGCAAACATGGTTTTGATTGAAAATATTGCTCCTTGTTTAAGAAAAACTGTAGTTGTCAGTTTTGGCCTTCTCTCGCCGAGAGAAAGCTATTTTTACAAATGTTAGAGTAAAAGCTGCAGAAAGCTCTCAGAAGTGAGTTTTTTGCTCCTAATCATTAGAAATCAGTTACTTATTGTTGGCAAACATGGTTTTGATTGAAAATATGGCTCCTTGTTTAAGAAAAACTGTAGTTGTCAGTTTTGGCCTTCTCTCGCCGAGAGAAAGCTATTTTTACAAATGTTACAGTAAAAGCTGCAGGAAGCTCTCAGAAGTGAGTTTTTTGCTCCTAATCATTAGAAATCAGTTACTTGTTGATGGCAAACATGGTTTTGATTGAAAATATTGCTCCTTGTTTAAGTAAAACTGTAGTTGTCAGTTTTGGCCTTCTCTCGCCGAGAGAAAGCTATTTTTACAAATGTTACAGTAAAAGCTGCAGAAAGCTCTCAGAAGTGAGTTTTTTGCTCCTAATCATTAGAAATTAGTTACTTGTTCATGGCAAACATGGTTTTGATTGAAAATATTGCTCCTTGTTTAAGAAAAACTGTAGTTGTCAGTTTTGGCCTGAGAGAAAGCTATTTTTACAAATGTTACAGTAAAAGCTGCAGGAAGCTCTCATAAGTGAGTTTTTTGTTCCTAATCATTAGAAATCAGTTACTTGTTGATGGCAAACATGGTTTTGATTGAAAATATTGCTCCTTATTTAAGTAAAACTGTAGTTGTCAGTTTTGGCCTTCTCTCGCCGAGAGAAAGCTATTTTTACAAATGTTACAGTAAAAGCTGCAGAAAGCTCTCAGAAGTGAGTTTTTTGATGCTAATCATTAGAAATTAGTTACTTGTTGATGACAAACATAGTTTTGATTGAAAATATGGCTCGTGTTTAAGAAACACTATAGTTGTCAGTTTTGAGCTTCTCTCGCCGAGAGAAAGCTATTTTTACAAATGTTACAGTAAAAGCTGCAGGAAGCTCTCAGAAGTGAGTTTTTTGCTCCTAATCATTAGAAATTAGTTACTTGTTGATGGCAAACATGGTTTTGATCGAAAATATGGCTCCTTGTTTAAGAAAAACTATAGTTGTCAGTTTTGGCCTTCTCTCGCCGAGAGAAAGCTATTTTTACAAATGTTACAGTAAAAGCTGCAGGAAGCTCTCAGAAGTGAGTTTTTTGCTCCTAATCATTAGAAATCAGTTACTTATTGATGGCAAACATGGTTTTGATTGAAAATATTGCTCCTTGTTTAAGAAAAACTGTAGTTGTCAGTTTTGGCATGAGAGAAAGCTATTTTTACAAATGTTACAGTAAAAGCTGCAGGAAGCTCTCAAAAGTGAGTTTTTTGGTCCTAATCATTAGAAATCAGTTACTTGTTGATGGCAAACATGGTTTTGATTGAAAATATTGCTCCTTGTTTAAGAAAAACTATAGTTGTCAGTTTTGGCCTGAGACAATGCTATTTTTTACAAATGTTACAGTAAAAGCTGCAGGAAGCTCTCAGAAGTGAGTTTTTTGGTCCTAATCATTAGAAATCAGTAACTTGTTGATGGCAAACATGGTTTTGATTGAAAATATTGCACCTTGTTTAAGAAAAACTGTAGTTGTCAGTTTTGGCCTGAGAGAAAGCTTTTTTTTACAAATGTTACAGTAAAAGCTGCAGGAAGCTCTCAGAAGTGAGTTTTTTGGTCCTAATCATTACAAATCAGTTACTTGTTGATGGCAAACATGGTTTTGATTGAAAATATTGCTCCTTGTTTAAGAAAAACTGTAGTTGTCAGTTTTGGCCTGAGACAATGCTATTTTTTACAAATGTTACAGTAAAAGCTGCAGGAAGCTCTCAGAAGTGAGTTTTTTGGTCCTAATCATTAGAAATCAGTTACTTGTTGATGGCAAACATGGTTTTGATTGAAAATATTGCTCCTTGTTTAAGAAAAAATGTAGTTGTCAGTTTTGGCCTTCTCTCGCCGAGAGAAAGCTATTTTTACAAATGTTACAGTAAAAGCTGCAGGAAGCTCTCAGAAGTGAGTTTTTTGCTCCTAATCATTAGAAATCAGTTACTTGTTGATGGCAAACATGGTTTTGATTGAAAATATTGCTCCTTGTTTAAGTAAAACTGTAGTTGTCAGTTTTGGCCTTCTCTCGCCGAGAGAAAGCTATTTTTACAAATGTTACAGTAAAAGCTGCAGGAAGCTCTCAGAAGTGAGTTTTTTGCTCCTAATCATTAGAAATTAGTTACTTGTTGATGGCAAACATGGTTTTGTTTGAAAATATGGCTCCTTGTTTAAGAAAAACTATAGTTGTCAGTTTTGGCCTGCTCTCGCCGAGAGAAAGCTATTTTTACAAATGTTACAGTAAAAGCTGCAGGAAGCTCTCAGAAGTGAGTTTTTTGCTCCTAATCATTAGAAATCAGTTACTTGTTGATGGCAAACATGGTTTTGATTGAAAATATGGCTCCTTGTTTAAGAAAAACTGTAGTTGTCAGTTTTGACCTTCTCTCGCTGAGATAAAGCTATTTTTACAAATGTTACAGTAAAAGCTGCAGGAAGCTCTCAGAAGTGAGTTTTTTGCTCCTAATCATTAGAAATCAGTTACTTATTGATGGCAAACATGGTTTTGATTGAAAATATTGCTCCTTGTTTAAGAAAAACTGTAGTTGTCAGTTTTGGCCTTCTCTCGCCGAGAGAAAGCTATTTTTACAAATGTTACAGTAAAAGCTGCAGAAAGCTCTCAGAAGTGAGTTTTTTGCTCCTAATCATTAGAAATCAGTTACTTATTGTTGGCAAACATGGTTTTGATTGAAAATATGGCTCCTTGTTTAAGAAAAACTGTAGTTGTCAGTTTTGGCCTTCTCTCGCCGAGAGAAAGCTATTTTTACAAATGTTACAGTAAAAGCTGCAGGAAGCTCTCAGAAGTGAGTTTTTTGCTCCTAATCATTAGAAATCAGTTACTTGTTGATGGCAAACATGGTTTTGATTGAAAATATTGCTCCTTGTTTAAGTAAAACTGTAGTTGTCAGTTTTGGCCTTCTCTCGCCGAGAGAAAGCTATTTTTACAAATGTTACAGTAAAAGCTGCAGAAAGCTCTCAGAAGTGAGTTTTTTGCTCCTAATCATTAGAAATTAGTTACTTGTTCATGGCAAACATGGTTTTGATTGAAAATATTGCTCCTTGTTTAAGAAAAACTGTAGTTGTCAGTTTTGGCCTGAGAGAAAGCTATTTTTACAAATGTTACAGTAAAAGCTGCAGGAAGCTCTCATAAGTGAGTTTTTTGCTCCTAATCATTAGAAATCAGTTACTTGTTGATGGCAAACATGGTTTTGATTGAAAATATTGCTCCTTATTTAAGTAAAACTGTAGTTGTCAGTTTTGGCCTTCTCTCGCCGAGAGAAAGCTATTTTTACAAATGTTACAGTAAAAGCTGCAGAAAGCTCTCAGAAGTGAGTTTTTTGATGCTAATCATTAGAAATTAGTTACTTGTTGATGGCAAACATAGTTTTGATTGAAAATATGGCTCGTGTTTAAGAAACACTATAGTTGTCAGTTTTGAGCTTCTCTCGCCGAGAGAAAGCTATTTTTACAAATGTTACAGTAAAAGCTGCAGGAAGCTCTCAGAAGTGAGTTTTTTGCTCCTAATCATTAGAAATTAGTTACTTGTTGATGGCAAACATGGTTTTGATTGAAAATATGGCTCCTTGTTTAAGAAAAACTATAGTTGTCAGTTTTGGCCTTCTCTCGCCGAGAGAAAGCTATTTTTACAAATGTTACAGTAAAAGCTGCAGGAAGCTCTCAGAAGTGAGTTTTTTGCTCCTAATCATTAGAAATCAGTTACTTATTGATGGCAAACATGGTTTTGATTGAAAATATTGCTCCTTGTTTAAGAAAAACTGTAGTTGTCAGTTTTGGCATGAGAGAAAGCTATTTTTACAAATGTTACAGTAAAAGCTGCAGGAAGCTCTCAAAAGTGAGTTTTTTGGTCCTAATCATTAGAAATCAGTTACTTGTTGATGGCAAACATGGTTTTGATTGAAAATATTGCTCCTTGTTTAAGAAAAACTATAGTTGTCAGTTTTGGCCTGAGACAATGCTATTTTTTACAAATGTTACAGTAAAAGCTGCAGGAAGCTCTCAGAAGTGAGTTTTTTGATGCTAATCATTAGAAATTAGTTACTTGTTGATGGCAAACATAGTTTTGATTGAAAATATGGCTCGTGTTTAAGAAACACTATAGTTGTCAGTTTTGAGCTTCTCTCGCCGAGAGAAAGCTATTTTTACAAATGTTACAGTAAAAGCTGCAGGAAGCTCTCAGAAGTGAGTTTTTTGCTCCTAATCATTAGAAATTAGTTACTTGTTGATGGCAAACATGGTTTTGATTGAAAATATGGCTCCTTGTTTAAGAAAAACTATAGTTGTCAGTTTTGGCCTTCTCTCGCCGAGAGAAAGCTATTTTTACAAATGTTACAGTAAAAGCTGCAGAAAGCTCTCAGAAGTGAGTTTTTTGCTCCTAATCATTAGAAATCAGTTACTTATTGATGGCAAACATGGTTTTGATTGAAAATATTGCTCCTTGTTTAAGAAAAACTGTAGTTGTCAGTTTTGGCATGAGAGAAAGCTATTTTTACAAATGTTACAGTAAAAGCTGCAGGAAGCTCTCAGAAGTGAGTTTTTTGGTCCTAATCATTAGAAATCAGTTACTTGTTGATGGCAAACATGGTTTTGATTGAAAATATTGCTCCTTGTTTAAGAAAAACTATAGTTGTCAGTTTTGGCCTGAGACAATGCTATTTTTTACAAATGTTACAGTAAAAGCTGCAGGAAGCCCTCAGAAGTGAGTTTTTTGGTCCTAATCATTAGAAATCAGTTACTTGTTGATGGCAAACATGGTTCTGATTGAAAATATTGCTCCTTGTTTAAGAAAAACTGTAGTTGTCAGTTTTGGCCTGAGAGAAAGCTATTTTTACAAATGTTACAGTAAAAGCTGCAGGAAGCTCTCAGAAGTGAGTTTTTTGGTCCTAATCATTAGAAATCAGTTACTTGTTGATGGCAAACATGGTTTTGATTGAACATATTGCTCCTTGTTTAAGAAAAACTGTAGTTGTCAGTTTTGGCCTGAGACAAAGCTATTTTTACAAATGTTACAGTAAAAGCTGCAGGAAGCTCTCAGAAGTGAGTTTTTTGGTCCTAATCATTAGAAATCAGTTACTTGTTGATAGCAAACATGGTTTTGATTGAAAATATTGCTCCTTGTTTAAGAAAAACTGTAGTTGTCAGTTTTGGCCTGAGAGAAAGCTATTTTTACAAATGTTACAGTAATAGCTGCAGGAAGCTCTCAGAAGTGAGTTTTTTGGTCCTAATCATTAGAAATTAGTTACTTGTTCATGGCAAACATGGTTTTGACTGAAAATATGGCTCCTTGTTTAAGAAACACTATAGTTGTCAGTTTTGGGCTTCTCTCGCCGAGAGAAAGCTATTTTTTACAAATGTTACAGTAAAAGCTGCAGGAAGCTCTCAGAAGTGAGTGTTTTGGTCCTAATCATTAGAAATCAGTTACTTGTTGATGGCAAACATGGTTTTTATTGAAAATATTGCTCTTTATTTAAGTAAAACTGTAGTTGTCAGTTTTGGCCTTATGTCGCCAGGGGAATGCTATTTTTACAAATGTTACAGTAAAAGCTGCAGGAAGCTCTCAGAAGTGAGTTTTTTGCTCCTTATCATTAGAAATCAGTTACTTATTGATGGCAAACATGGTTTTGATTGAAAATATTGCTCCTTGTTTAAGTAAAACTGTAGTTGTCAGTTTTGGCCTTCTCTCGCCGAGAGAAAGCTATTTTTTACAAATGTTACAGTAAAAGCTGCAGGAAGCTCTCAGAAGTGAGTTTTTTGCTCCTAATCATTAGAAATTAGTTACTTGTTGATGGCAAACATGGTTTTGTTTGAAAATATGGCTCCTTGTTTAAGAAAAACTATAGTTGTCAGTTTTGGCCTTCTCTCGCCGAGAGAAAGCTATTTTTACAAATGTTACAGTAAAAGCTGCAGGAAGCTCTCAGAAGTGAGTTTTTTGCTCCTAATCATTAGAAATCAGTTACTTGTTGATGGCAAACATGGTTTTGATTGAAAATATGGCTCCTTGTTTAAGTAAAACTGTAGTTGTCAGTTTTGACCTTCTCTCGCTGAGATAAAGCTATTTTTACAAATGTTACAGTAAAAGCTGCAGGAAGCTCTCAGAAGTGAGTTTTTTGCTCCTAATCATTAGAAATCAGTTACTTATTGATGGCAAACATGGTTTTGATTGAAAATATTGCTCCTTGTTTAAGAAAAACTGTAGTTGTCAGTTTTGGCCTGAGAGAAAGCTATTTTTACAAATGTTACAGTAAAAGCTGCAGAAAGCTCTCAGAAGTGAGTTTTTTGATCCTAATCATTAGAAATTAGTTACTTATTGATGGCAAACATGGTTTTGATTGAAAATATTGCTCCTTGTTTAAGAAAAACTGTAGTTGTCAGTTTTGGCCTGAGAGAAAGCTATTTTTTTATAAAAGTTACAGTAAAAGCTGCAGGAAGCTCTCAGAAGTGAGTTTTTTGGTCCTTATCATTAGAAATCAGTTACTTGTTGATGGCAAACATGGTTTTGATTGAAAATATTGCTCCGTGTTTAAGAAAAACTGTAGTTGTCAGTTTTGGCCTTATCTCGCAGAGAGAAAGCTATTTTTACAAATATTCCAGTAAAAGCTGCAGGAAGCTCTCAGAAGTGAGTTTTTTTGGTCCTAATCATTAGAAATCAGTTACTTGTTGATGGCAAACATGGTTTTGATTGAAAATATTGCTCCTTGTTTAAGAAAAACTGTAGTTGTCATTTTTGGCCTGAGAGAAAGCTATTTTTACAAATGTTACAGTAAAAGCTGCAGAAAGCTCTCAGAAGTGAGTTTTTTGAACCTAATCATTAGAAATTAGTTACTTGTTCATGGCAAACATGGTTTTGATAGAAAATATGGCTCCTTGTTTAAGAAACACTATAGTTGTCAGTTTTGGCCTGCTCTCGCCGAGAGAAAGCTATTTTTACAAATGTTACAGTAAAAGCTGCAGGAAGCTCTCAGAAGTGAGTTTTTTGCTCCTAATCATTAGAAATCAGTTACTTGTTGATGGCAAACATGGTTTTGATTGAAAATATGGCTCCTTGTTTAAGAAAAACTGTAGTTGTCAGTTTTGACCTTCTCTCGCTGAGATAAAGCTATTTTTACAAATGTTACAGTAAAAGCTGCAGGAAGCTCTCAGAAGTGACTTTTTTGCTCCTAATCATTAGAAATCAGTTACTTGTTGATGGCAAACATGGTTTTGATTGAAAATATTGCTCCTTGTTTAAGAAAAACTGTAGTTGTCAGTTTTGGCCTGAGACAAAGCTATTTTTTACAAATGTTACAGTAAAAGCTGCAGGAAGCTCTCAGAAGTGAGTTTTTTGGTCCTAATCATTAGAAATCAGTAACTTGTTGATGGCAAACATGGTTTTGATTGAAAATATTGCACCTTGTTCAAGAAAAACTGTAGTTGTCAGTTTTGGCCTGAGAGAAAGCTTTTTTTACAAATGTTACAGTAAAAGCTGCAGGAAGCTCTCAGAAGTGAGTTTTTTGGTCCTAATCATTACAAATCAGTTACTTGTTGATGGCAAACATGGTTTTGATTGAAAATATTGCTCCTTGTTTAAGAAAAACTGTAGTTGTCAGTTTTGGCCTGAGACAATGCTATTTTTTACAAATGTTACAGTAAAAGCTGCAGGAAGCTCTCAGAAGTGAGTTTTTTGGTCCTAATCATTAGAAATCAGTTACTTGTTGATGGCAAACATGGTTTTGATTGAAAATATTGCTCCTTGTTTAAGAAAAACTGTAGTTGTCAGTTTTGGCCTTCTCTCGCCGAGAGAAAGCTATTTTTACAAATGTTACAGTAAAAGCTGCAGGAAGCTCTCAGAAGTGAGTTTTTTGCTCCTAATCATTAGAAATCAGTTACTTGTTGATGGCAAACATGGTTTTGATTGAAAATATTGCTCCTTGTTTAAGTAAAACTGTAGTTGTCAGTTTTGGCCTTCTCTCGCCGAGAGAAAGCTATTTTTACAAATGTTACAGTAAAAGCTGCAGGAAGCTCTCAGAAGTGAGTTTTTGGCTCCTAATCATTAGAAATTAGTTACTTGTTGATGGCAAACATGGTTTTGTTTGAAAATATGGCTCCTTGTTTAAGAAAAACTATAGTTGTCAGTTTTGGCCTGCTCTCGCCGAGAGAAAGCTATTTTTACAAATGTTACAGTAAAAGCTGCAGGAAGCTCTCAGAAGTGAGTTTTTTGCTCCTAATCATTAGAAATCAGTTACTTGTTGATGGCAAACATGGTTTTGATTGAAAATATGGCTCCTTGTTTAAGAAAAACTGTAGTTGTCAGTTTTGACCTTCTCTCGCTGAGATAAAGCTATTTTTACAAATGTTACAGTAAAAGCTGCAGGAAGCTCTCAGAAGTGAGTTTTTTGCTCCTAATCATTAGAAATCAGTTACTTATTGATGGCAAACATGGTTTTGATTGAAAATATTGCTCCTTGTTTAAGAAAAACTGTAGTTGTCAGTTTTGGCCATCTCGCCGAGAGAAAGCTATTTTTACAAATGTTACAGTAAAAGCTGCAGAAAGCTCTCAGAAGTGAGTTTTTTGCTCCTAATCATTAGAAATCAGTTACTTATTGTTGGCAAACATGGTTTTGATTGAAAATATTGCTCCTTGTTTAAGTTAAACTGTAGTTGTCAGTTTTGGCCTTCTCTCGCCGAGAGAAAGCTATTTTTACAAATGTTACAGTAAAAGCTGCAGGAAGCTCTCAGAAGTGAGTTTTTTGCTCCTAATCATTAGAAAGCAGTTACTTATTGATGGCAAACATGGTTTTGATTGAAAATATTGCTCCTTGTTTAAGAAAAACTGTAGTTGTCAGTTTTGGCCTTCTCTCGCCGAGAGAAAGCTATTTTTACAAATGTTACAGTAAAAGCTGCAGGAAGCTCTCAGAAGTGAGTTTTTTGCTCCTAATCATTAGAAATCAGTTACTTGTTGATGGCAAACATGGTTTTGATTGAAAATATGGCTCCTTGTTTAAGAAACACTATAGTTGTCAGTTTTGGGCTTCTCTCGCCGAGAGAAAGCTATTTTTACAAATGTTACAGTAAAAGCTGCAGGAAGCTCTCAGAAGTGAGTGTTTTGGTCCTAATCATTAGAAATCAGTTACTTGTTGATGGCAAACATGGTTTTGATTGAAAATATTGCTCCTTGTTTAAGTAAAACTGTAGTTGTCAGTTTTGGCCTTCTCTCGCCGAGAGAAAGCTATTTTTACAAATGTTACAGTAAATGCTGCAGGAAGCTCTCAGAAGTGAGTCTTTTGCTCCTAATCATTAGAAATCAGTTACTTATTGTTGGCAAACATGGTTTTGATTGAAAATATTGCTTCTTGTTTAAGAAAAACTGTAGTTGTCAGTTTTGGCCTGAGACAATGCTATTTTTTACAAATGTTACAGTAAAAGCTGCAGGAAGCTCTCAGAAGTGAGTTTTTTGGTCCTAATCATTAGAAAACAGTTACTTGTTGATGGCAAACATGGTTTTGATTGAAAATATTGCTCCTTGTTTAAGAAAAACTGTAGTTGTCAGTTTTGGCCTGAGAGAAAGCTATTTTTACAAATGTTACAGTAAAAGCTGCAGGAAGCTCTCAGAAGTGAGTTTTTTGGTCCTAATCATTAGAAATCAGTTACTTGTTGATAGCAAACATGGTTTTGATTGAAAATATTGCTTCTTGTTTAAGAAAAACTGTAGTTGTCAGTTTTGGCCTGAGACAATGCTTTTTTTTACAAATGTTACAGTAAAAGCTGCAGGAAGCTCTCAGAAGTGAGTTTTTTGGTCCTAATCATTAGAAATCAGTTACTTGTTGATGGCAAACATGGTTTTGATTGAAAATATTGCTCCTTGTTTAAGAAAAACTGTAGTTGTCAGCTTTGGCCTTCTCTCGCCGAGAGAAAGCTATTTTTACAAATGTTACAGTAAAAGCTGCAGGAAGCTCTCAGAAGTGAGGTTTTTGGTCCTAATCATTAGAAATCAGTTACTTGTTGATAGCAAACATGGTTTTGATTGAAAATATTGCTTCTTGTTTAAGAAAAACTGTAGTTGTCAGTTTTGGCCTGAGACAATGCTATTTTTTACAAATGTTACAGTAAAAGCTGCAGGAAGCTCTCAGAAGTGAGTTTTTTGGTCCTAATCATTAGAAATCAGTTACTTGTTGATGGCAAACATGGTTTTGATTGAAAATATTGCTCCTTGTTTAAGAAAAACTGTAGTTGTCAGTTTTGGCCTGAGAGAAAGCTATTTTTACAAATGTTACAGTAAAAGCTGCAGGAAGCTCTCAGAAGTTAGTTTTTGCCTCCTAATCATTAGAAATCAGTTACTTGTTGATGGCAAACATGGTTTTGATTGAAAATATTGCTCCTTGTTTAAGAAAAACTGTAGTTGTCAGTTTTGGCCTGAGAGAAAGCTTTTTTTACAAATGTTACAGTAAAAGCTGCAGGAAGCTCTCAGAAGTGAGTTTTTTGGTCCTAATCATTACAAATCAGTTACTTGTTGATGGCAAACATGGTTTTGATTGAAAATATTGCTCCTTGTTTAAGAAAAACTGTAGTTGTCAGTTTTGGCCTGAGACAATGCTATTTTTTACAAATGTTACAGTAAAAGCTGCAGGAAGCTCTCAGAAGTGAGTTTTTTGGTCCTAATCATTAGAAATCAGTTACTTGTTGATGGCAAACATGGTTTTGATTGAAAATATTGCTCCTTGTTTGAGAAAAACTGTAGTTGTCAGTTTTGGCCTTCTCTCGCCGAGAGAAAGCTATTTTTACAAATGTTACAGTAAAAGCTGCAGGAAGCTCTCAGAAGTGAGTTTTTTGCTCCTAATCATTAGAAATCAGTTACTTGTTGATGGCAAACATGGTTTTGATTGAAAATATTGCTCCTTGTTTAAGTAAAACTGTAGTTGTCAGTTTTGGCCTTCTCTCGCCGAGAGAAAGCTATTTTTACAAATGTTACAGTAAAAGCTGCAGGAAGCTCTCAGAAGTGAGTTTTTTGCTCCTAATCATTAGAAATTAGTTACTTGTTGATGGCAAACATGGTTTTGTTTGAAAATATGGCTCCTTGTTTAAGAAAAACTATAGTTGTCAGTTTTGGCCTGCTCTCGCCGAGAGAAAGCTATTTTTACAAATGTTACAGTAAAAGCTGCAGGAAGCTCTCAGAAGTGAGTTTTTTGCTCCTAATCATTAGAAATCAGTTACTTGTTGATGGCAAACATGGTTTTGATTGAAAATATGGCTCCTTGTTTAAGAAAAACTGTAGTTGTCAGTTTTGACCTTCTCTCGCTGAGATAAAGCTATTTTTACAAATGTTACAGTAAAAGCTGCAGGAAGCTCTCAGAAGTGAGTTTTTTGCTCCTAATCATTAGAAATCAGTTACTTATTGATGGCAAACATGGTTTTGATTGAAAATATTGCTCCTTGTTTAAGAAAAACTGTAGTTGTCAGTTTTGGCCATCTCGCCGAGAGAAAGCTATTTTTACAAATGTTACAGTAAAAGCTGCAGAAAGCTCTCAGAAGTGAGTTTTTTGCTCCTAATCATTAGAAATCAGTTACTTATTGTTGGCAAACATGGTTTTGATTGAAAATATTGCTCCTTGTTTAAGTTAAACTGTAGTTGTCAGTTTTGGCCTTCTCTCGCCGAGAGAAAGCTATTTTTACAAATGTTACAGTAAAAGCTGCAGGAAGCTCTCAGAAGTGAGTTTTTTGCTCCTAATCATTAGAAAGCAGTTACTTATTGATGGCAAACATGGTTTTGATTGAAAATATTGCTCCTTGTTTAAGAAAAACTGTAGTTGTCAGTTTTGGCCTTCTCTCGCCGAGAGAAAGCTATTTTTACAAATGTTACAGTAAAAGCTGCAGGAAGCTCTCAGAAGTGAGTTTTTTGCTCCTAATCATTAGAAATCAGTTACTTGTTGATGGCAAACATGGTTTTGATTGAAAATATTGCTCCTTGTTTAAGAAAAACTGTAGTTGTCAGTTTTGGCCTGAGAGAAAGCTATTTTTACAAATGTTACAGTGAAAGCTGCAGAAAGTTCTCAGAAGTGAGTTTTTTTTATCCTAATCATTAGAAATTAGTTACTTGTTGATGGCAAACATGGTTTTGATTGAAAATATGGCTCCTTGTTTAAGAAACACTATAGTTGTCAGTTTTGGGCTTCTCTCGCCGAGAGAAAGCTATTTTTACAAATGTTACAGTAAAAGCTGCAGGAAGCTCTCAGAAGTGAGTGTTTTGGTCCTAATCATTAGAAATCAGTTACTTGTTGATGGCAAACATGGTTTTGATTGAAAATATTGCTCCTTGTTTAAGTAAAACTGTAGTTGTCAGTTTTGGCCTTCTCTCGCCGAGAGAAAGCTATTTTTACAAATGTTACAGTAAATGCTGCAGGAAGCTCTCAGAAGTGAGTCTTTTGCTCCTAATCATTAGAAATCAGTTACTTATTGTTGGCAAACATGGTTTTGATTGAAAATATTGCTTCTTGTTTAAGAAAAACTGTAGTTGTCAGTTTTGGCCTGAGACAATGCTATTTTTTACAAATGTTACAGTAAAAGCTGCAGGAAGCTCTCAGAAGTGAGTTTTTTGGTCCTAATCATTAGAAAACAGTTACTTGTTGATGGCAAACATGGTTTTGATTGAAAATATTGCTCCTTGTTTAAGAAAAACTGTAGTTGTCAGTTTTGGCCTGAGAGAAAGCTATTTTTACAAATGTTACAGTAAAAGCTGCAGGAAGCTCTCAGAAGTGAGTTTTTTGGTCCTAATCATTAGAAATCAGTTACTTGTTGATAGCAAACATGGTTTTGATTGAAAATATTGCTTCTTGTTTAAGAAAAACTGTAGTTGTCAGTTTTGGCCTGAGACAATGCTTTTTTTTACAAATGTTACAGTAAAAGCTGCAGGAAGCTCTCAGAAGTGAGTTTTTTGGTCCTAATCATTAGAAATCAGTTACTTGTTGATGGCAAACATGGTTTTGATTGAAAATATTGCTCCTTGTTTAAGAAAAACTGTAGTTGTCAGTTTTGGCCTTCTCTCGCCGAGAGAAAGCTATTTTTACAAATGTTACAGTAAAAGCTGCAGGAAGCTCTCAGAAGTGAGGTTTTTGGTCCTAATCATTAGAAATCAGTTACTTGTTGATAGCAAATATGGTTTTGATTGAAAATATTGCTTCTTGTTTAAGAAAAACTGTAGTTGTCAGTTTTGGCCTGAGACAATGCTATTTTTTACAAATGTTACAGTAAAAGCTGCAGGAAGCTCTCAGAAGTGAGTTTTTTGGTCCTAATCATTAGAAATCAGTTACTTGTTGATGGCAAACATGGTTTTGATTGAAAATATTGCTCCTTGTTTAAGAAAAACTGTAGTTGTCAGTTTTGGCCTGAGAGAAAGCTATTTTTACAAATGTTACAGTAAAAGCTGCAGGAAGCTCTCAGAAGTTAGTTTTTGCCTCCTAATCATTAGAAATCAGTTACTTGTTGATGGCAAACATGGTTTTGATTGAAAATATTGCTCCTTGTTTAAGAAAAACGGTAGTTGTCAGTTTTGGCCTGAGAGAAAGCTTTTTTTACAAATGTTACAGTAATAGCTGCAGGAAGCTCTCAGAAGTGAGTTTTTGGGTCCTAATCATTACAAATCAGTTACTTGTTGATGGCAAACATGGTTTTGATTGAAAATATTGCTCCTTGTTTAAGAAAAACTGTAGTTGTCAGTTTTGGCCTGAGACAATGCTATTTTTTACAAATGTTACAGTAAAAGCTGCAGGAAGCTCTCAGAAGTGAGTTTTTTGGTCCTAATCATTAGAAATCAGTTACTTGTTGATGGCAAACATGGTTTTGATTGAAAATATTGCTCCTTGTTTAAGAAAAACTGTAGTTGTCAGTTTTGGCCTTCTCTCGCCGAGAGAAAGCTATTTTTACAAATGTTACAGTAAAAGCTGCAGGAAGCTCTCAGAAGTGAGTTTTTTGGTCCTAATCATTAGAAAACAGTTACTTGTTGATGGCAAACATGGTTTTGATTGAAAATATTGCTCCTTGTTTAAGAAAAACTGTAGTTGTCAGTTTTGGCCTGAGAGAAAGCTATTTTTACAAATGTTACAGTAAAAGCTGCAGGAAGCTCTCAGAAGTGAGTTTTTTGGTCCTAATCATTAGAAATCAGTTACTTGTTGATAGCAAACATGGTTTTGATTGAAAATATTGCTTCTTGTTTAAGAAAAACTGTAGTTGTCAGTTTTGGCCTGAGACAATGCTATTTTTTACAAATGTTACAGTAAAAGCTGCAGGAAGCTCTCAGAAGTGAGTTTTTTGGTCCTAATCATTAGAAATCAGTTACTTGTTGATGGCAAACATGGTTTTGATTGAAAATATTGCTCCTTGTTTAAGAAAAACTGTAGTTGTCAGTTTTGGCCTTCTCTCGCCGAGAGAAAGCTATTTTTACAAATGTTACAGTGAAAGCTGCAGGAAGCTCTCAGAAGTGAGGTTTTTGGTCCTAATCATTAGAAATCAGTTACTTGTTGATAGCAAACATGGTTTTGATTGAAAATTTTGCTTCTTGTTTAAGAAAAACTGTAGTTGTCAGTTTTGGCCTGAGACAATGCTATTTTTTACAAATGTTACAGTAAAAGCTGCAGGAAGCTCTCAGAAGTGAGTTTTTTGGTCCTAATCATTAGAAATCAGTTACTTGTTGATGGCAAACATGGTTTTGATTGAAAATATTGCTCCTTGTTTAAGAAAAACTGTAGTTGTCAGTTTTGGCCTGAGAGAAAGCTATTTTTACAAATGTTACAGTAAAAGCTGCAGGAAGCTCTCAGAAGTTAGTTTTTGCCTCCTAATCATTAGAAATCAGTTACTTGTTGATGGCAAACATGGTTTTGATTGAAAATATTGCTCCTTGTTTAAGAAAAACGGTAGTTGTCAGTTTTGGCCTGAGAGAAAGCTTTTTTTACAAATGTTACAGTAAAAGCTGCAGGAAGCTCTCAGAAGTGAGTTTTTTGGTCCTAATCATTAGAAATCAGTTACTTGTTGATGGCAAACATGGTTTTGATTGAAAATATTGCTCCTTGTTTAAGAAAAACCTAGTTGTCAGTTTTGGCCTGAGAGAAAGCTATTTTTACAAATGTTACAGTAAAAGCTGCAGGAAGCTCTCAGAAGTTAGTTTTTGCCTCCTAATCATTAGAAATCAGTTACTTGTTGATGGCAAACATGGTTTTGATTGAAAATATTGCTCCTTGTTTAAGAAACAATTGTAGTTGTCAGTTTTGGCCTTCTCTCGCCGAGAAAAGCTATTTTTACAAATGTTACAGTAAAAGCTGCAGAAAGCTCTCAGAAGTGAGTTTTTTGGTCCTAATCATTAGAAATCAGTTACTTGTTGATGGCAAACATGGTTTTGATTGAAAATATTGCTCCTTGTTTAAGAAAAACGGTAGTTGTCAGTTTTGGCCTGAGACAAAGCTATTTTTACAAATGGTACAGTAAAAGCTGCTGGAAGCTCTCAGAAGTGAGTTTTTTGGTCCTAATCATTAGAAATCAGTTACTTGTTGATGGCAAACATGGTTTTGATTGAAAATATTGCTCCTTGTTTAAGAAAAACTGTAGTTGTCAGTTTTGGCCTGAGACAAAGCTATTTTTTACAAATGTTACAGTAAAAGCTGCAGGAAGCTCTCAGAAGTGAGTTTTTTGGTCCTAATCATTAGAAATCAGTAACTTGTTGATGGCAAACATGGTTTTGATTGAAAATATTGCACCTTGTTCAAGAAAAACTGTAGTTGTCAGTTTTGGCCTGAGAGAAAGCTTTTTTTACAAATGTTACAGTAAAAGCTGCAGGAAGCTCTCAGAAGTGAGTTTTTTGGTCCTAATCATTACAAATCAGTTACTTGTTGATGGCAAACATGGTTTTGATTGAAAATATTGCTCCTTGTTTAAGAAAAACTGTAGTTGTCAGTTTTGGCCTGAGACAATGCTATTTTTTACAAATGTTACAGTAAAAGCTGCAGGAAGCTCTCAGAAAGTGAGTTTTTTGGTCCTAATCATTAGAAATCAGTTACTTGTTGATGGCAAACATGGTTTTGATTGAAAATATTGCTCTTTGTTTAAGAAAAACTGTAGTTGTCAGTTTTGTCCTGAGAGAAAGCTATTTTTACAAATGTTACAGTAAAAGCTGCAGGAAGCTCTCAGAAGTGAGTTTTTTGGTCCTAATCATTAGAAATCAGTTACTTGTTGATGGCAAACATGGTTTTGATTGAAAATATTGCTCCTTGTTTAAGAAAAACTGTAGTTGTCAGTTTTGGCATGAGAGAAAGCTATTTTTACAAATGTTACAGTAAAAGCTGCAGGAAGCTCTCAGAATTGAGTTTTTTGGTCCTAATCATTAGAAATCAGTTACTTGTTGATGGCAAACATGGTTTTGATTGAAAATATTGCTCCTTGTTTAAGAAAAACCTAGTTGTCAGTTTTGGCCTGAGAGAAAGCTATTTTTACAAATGTTACAGTAAAAGCTGCAGGAAGCTCTCAGAAGTTAGTTTTTGCCTCCTAATCATTAGAAATCAGTTACTTGTTGATGGCAAACATGGTTTTGATTGAAAATATTGCTCCTTGTTTAAGAAACAATTGTAGTTGTCAGTTTTGGCCTTCTCTCGCCGAGAAAAGCTATTTTTACAAATGTTACAGTAAAAGCTGCAGAAAGCTCTCAGAAGTGAGTTTTTTGGTCCTAATCATTAGAAATCAGTTACTTGTTGATGGCAAACATGGTTTTGATTGAAAATATTGCTCCTTGTTTAAGAAAAACGGTAGTTGTCAGTTTTGGCCTGAGACAAAGCTATTTTTACAAATGGTACAGTAAAAGCTGCTGGAAGCTCTCAGAAGTGAGTTTTTTGGTCCTAATCATTAGAAATCAGTTACTTGTTGATGGCAAACATGGTTTTGATTGAAAATATTGCTCCTTGTTTAAGAAAAACTGTAGTTGTCAGTTTTGGCCTGAGACAATGCTATTTTTTACAAATGTTACAGTAAAAGCTGCAGGAAGCTCTCAGAAGTGAGTTTTTTGGTCCTAATCATTAGAAATCAGTTACTTGTTGATGGCAAACATGGTTTTGATTGAAAATATTGCTCCTTGTTTAAGAAAAACTGTAGTTGTCAGTTTTGGCCTTCTCTCGCCGAGAGAAAGCTATTTTTTACAAATGTTACAGTAAAAGCTGCAGGAAGCTCTCAGAAGTGAGTTTTTTGCTCCTAATCATTAGAAATCAGTTACTTGTTGATAACAAACATGGTTTTGATTGAAAATATTGCTCCTTGTTTAAGTAAAACTGTAGTTGTCAGTTTTGGCCTTCTCTCGCCGAGAGAAAGCTATTTTTACAAATGTTACAGTAAAAGCTGCAGGAAGCTCTCAGAAGTGAGTTTTTTGCTCCTAATCATTAGAAATTAGTTACTTGTTGATGGCAAACATGGTTTTGTTTGAAAATATGGCTCCTTGTTTAAGAAAAACTATAGTTGTCAGCTTTGGCCTGCTCTCGCCGAGAGAAAGCTATTTTTACAAATGTTACAGTAAAAGCTGCAGGAAGCTCTCAGAAGTGAGTTTTTTGCTCCTAATCATTAGAAATCAGTTACTTGTTGATGGCAAACATGGTTTTGATTGAAAATATGGCTCCTTGTTTAAGAAAAACTGTAGTTGTCAGTTTTGACCTTCTCTCGCTGAGATAAAGCTATTTTTACAAATGTTACAGTAAAAGCTGCAGGAAGCTCTCAGAAGTGAGTTTTTTGCTCCTAATCATTAGAAATCAGTTACTTATTGATGGCAAACATGGTTTTGATTGAAAATATTGCTCCTTGTTTAAGAAAAACTGTAGTTGTCAGTTTTGGCCATCTCGCCGAGAGAAAGCTATTTTTACAAATGTTACAGTAAAAGCTGCAGGAAGCTCTCAGAAGTGAGTTTTTTGCTCCTAATCATTAGAAATCAGTTACTTGTTGATGGCAAACATGGTTTTGATTGAAAATATTGCTCCTTGTTTAAGTAAAACTGTAGTTGTCAGTTTTGGCCTTCTCTCGCCGAGAGAAAGCTATTTTTACAAATGTTACAGTAAAAGCTGCAGGAAGCTCTCAGAAGTGAGTTTTTTGCTCCTAATCATTAGAAATCAGTTACTTGTTGATGGCAAACATGGTTTTGATTGAAAATATGGCTCCTTGTTTAAGAAAAACTGTAGTTGTCAGTTTTGACCTTCTCTCGCTGAGATAAAGCTATTTTTACAAATGTTACAGTAAAAGCTGCAGGAAGCTCTCAGAAGTGAGTTTTTTGCTCCTAATCATTAGAAATCAGTTACTTATTGATGGCAAACATGGTTTTGATTGAAAATATTGCTCCTTGTTTAAGAAAAACTGTAGTTGTCAGTTTTGGCCTTCTCTCGCCGAGAGAAAGCTATTTTTACAAATGTTACAGTAAAAGCTGCAGAAAGCTCTCAGAAGTGAGTTTTTTGCTCCTAATCATTAGAAATCAGTTACTTATTGTTGGCAAACATGGTTTTGATTGAAAATATGGCTCCTTGTTTAAGAAAAACTGTAGTTGTCAGTTTTGGCCTTCTCTCGCCGAGAGAAAGCTATTTTTACAAATGTTACAGTAAAAGCTGCAGGAAGCTCTCAGAAGTGAGTTTTTTGATGCTAATCATTAGAAATTAGTTACTTGTTGATGGCAAACATAGTTTTGATTGAAAATATGGCTCGTGTTTAAGAAACACTATAGTTGTCAGTTTTGAGCTTCTCTCGCCGAGAGAAAGCTATTTTTACAAATGTTACAGTAAAAGCTGCAGGAAGCTCTCAGAAGTGAGTTTTTTGCTCCTAATCATTAGAAATTAGTTACTTGTTGATGGCAAACATGGTTTTGATTGAAAATATGGCTCCTTGTTTAAGAAAAACTATAGTTGTCAGTTTTGGCCTTCTCTCGCCGAGAGAAAGCTATTTTTACAAATGTTACAGTAAAAGCTGCAGAAAGCTCTCAGAAGTGAGTTTTTTGCTCCTAATCATTAGAAATCAGTTACTTATTGATGGCAAACATGGTTTTGATTGAAAATATTGCTCCTTGTTTAAGAAAAACTGTAGTTGTCAGTTTTGGCATGAGAGAAAGCTATTTTTACAAATGTTACAGTAAAAGCTGCAGGAAGCTCTCAGAAGTGAGTTTTTTGGTCCTAATCATTAGAAATCAGTTACTTGTTGATGGCAAACATGGTTTTGATTGAAAATATTGCTCCTTGTTTAAGAAAAACTATAGTTGTCAGTTTTGGCCTGAGACAATGCTATTTTTTACAAATGTTACAGTAAAAGCTGCAGGAAGCCCTCAGAAGTGAGTTTTTTGGTCCTAATCATTAGAAATCAGTTACTTGTTGATGGCAAACATGGTTCTGATTGAAAATATTGCTCCTTGTTTAAGAAAAACTGTAGTTGTCAGTTTTGGCCTGAGAGAAAGCTATTTTTACAAATGTTACAGTAAAAGCTGCAGGAAGCTCTCAGAAGTGAGTTTTTTGGTCCTAATCATTAGAAATCAGTTACTTGTTGATGGCAAACATGGTTTTGATTGAACATATTGCTCCTTGTTTAAGAAAAACTGTAGTTGTCAGTTTTGGCCTGAGACAAAGCTATTTTTACAAATGTTACAGTAAAAGCTGCAGGAAGCTCTCAGAAGTGAGTTTTTTGGTCCTAATCATTAGAAATCAGTTACTTGTTGATAGCAAACATGGTTTTGATTGAAAATATTGCTCCTTGTTTAAGAAAAACTGTAGTTGTCAGTTTTGGCCTGAGAGAAAGCTATTTTTACAAATGTTACAGTAAAAGCTGCAGGAAGCTCTCAGAAGTGAGTTTTTTGGTCCTAATCATTAGAAATTAGTTACTTGTTCATGGCAAACATGGTTTTGACTGAAAATATGGCTCCTTGTTTAAGAAACACTATAGTTGTCAGTTTTGGGCTTCTCTCGCCGAGAGAAAGCTATTTTTACAAATGTTACAGTAAAAGCTGCAGGAAGCTCTCAGAAGTGAGTGTTTTGGTCCTAATCATTAGAAATCAGTTACTTGTTGATGGCAAACATGGTTTTGATTGAAAATATTGCTCCTTGTTTAAGAAAAACTGTAGTTGTCAGTTTTGGCCTGAGAGAAAGCTATTTTTACAAATGTTACAGTAAAAGCTGCAGAAAGCTCTCAGAAGTGAGTTTTTTGATCCTAATCATTAGAAATTAGTTACTTATTGATAGCAAACATGGTTTTGATTGAAAATATTGCTCCTTGTTTAAGAAAAACTGTAGTTGTCAGTTTTGGCCTGAGAGAAAGCTATTTTTACAAATGTTACAGTAAAAGCTGCAGGAAGCTCTCAGAAGTGAGTTTTTTGGTCCTAATCATTAGAAATCAGTTACTTGTTGATGGCAAACATGGTTTTGATTGAAAATATTGCTCTTTGTTTAAGAAAAACTGTAGTTGTCAGTTTTGTCCTGAGAGAAAGCTATTTTTACAAATGTTACAGTAAAAGCTGCAGGAAGCTCTCAGAAGTGAGTTTTTTGGTCCTAATCATTAGAAATCAGTTACTTGTTGATGGCAAACATGGTTTTGATTGAAAATATTGCTCCTTGTTTAAGAAAAACTGTAGTTGTCAGTTTTGGCATGAGAGAAAGCTATTTTTACAAATGTTACAGTAAAAGCTGCAGGAAGCTCTCAGAATTGAGTTTTTTGGTCCTAATCATTAGAAATCAGTTACTTGTTGATGGCAAACATGGTTTTGATTGAAAATATTGCTCCTTGTTTAAGAAAAACTGTAGTTGTCAGTTTTGGCCTTCTCTCGCCGAGAGAAAGCTATTTTTACAATTGTTACAGTAAAAGCTGCAGGAAGCTCTCAGAAGTGAGTTTTTTGCTCCTAATCATTAGAAATCAGTTACTTATTGATGGCAAACATGGTTTTGATTGAAAATATTGCTCCTTGTTTAAGAAAAACTGTAGTTGTCAGTTTTGGCCTGAGACAAAGCTATTTTTTACAAATGTTACAGTAAAAGCTGCAGAAAGCTCTCAGAAGTGAGTTTTTTGGTCCTAATCATTAGAAATCAGTTACTTGTTGATGGCAAACATGGTTTTGATTGAAAATATTGCTCCTTGTTTAAGTAAAACTGTAGTTGTCAGTTTTGGCCTTCTCTCGCCGAGAGAAAGCTATTTTTACAAATGTTACAGTAAAAGCTGCAGGAAGCTCTCAGAAGTGAGTTTTTTGCTCCTAATCATTAGAAATCAGTTACTTATTGATGGCAAATATAGTTTTGATTGAAAATATTGCTCCTTGTTTAAGAAAAACTGTAGTTGTCAGTTTTGGCCTTCTCTCGCCGAGAGAAAGCTATTTTTTACAAATGTTACAGTAAAAGCTGCAGGAAGCTCTCAGAAGTGAGTTTTTTGGTCCTAATCATTAGAAATCAGTTACTTATTGATGGCAAACATGGTTTTGATTGAAAATATTGCTCCTTGTTTAAGAAAAACTGTAGTTGTCAGTTTTGGCCTTCTCTCGCCGAGAGAAAGCTATTTTTTACAAATGTTACAGTAAAAGCTGCAGGAAGCTCTCAGAAGTGAGTTTTTTGGTCCTAATCATTAGAAATCAGTTACTTATTGATGGCAAACATGGTTTTGATTGAAAATATTGCTCCTTGTTTAAGAAAAACTGTAGTTGTCAGTTTTGGCCTGAGAGAAAGCTATTTTTACAAATGTTACAGTAAAAGCTGCAGAAAGCTCTCAGAAGTGAGTTTTTTGATCCTAATCATTAGAAATTAGTTACTTATTGATAGCAAACATGGTTTTGATTGAAAATATTGCTCCTTGTTTAAGAAAAACTGTAGTTGTCAGTTTTGGCCTGAGACAAAGCTATTTTTTACAAATGTTACAGTAAAAGCTGCAGAAAGCTCTCAGAAGTGAGTTTTTTGGTCCTAATCATTAGAAATCAGTTACTTGTTGATGGCAAACATGGTTTTGATTGAAAATATGGCTCCTTGTTTAAGAAACACTATAGTTGTCAGTTTTGGGCTTCTCTCGCCGAGAGAAAGCTGTTTTTACAAATGTTACAGTAAAAGCTGCAGGAAGCTCTCAGAAGTGAGTTTTTTGGTCCTAATCATTAGAAATTAGTTACTTGTTGATGGCAAACATGGTTTTGATTGAAAATATTGCTCCTTGTTTAAGTAAAACTGTAGTTGTCAGTTTTGGCCTTCTCTCGCCGAGAGAAAGCTATTTTTACAAATGTTACAGTAAAAGCTGCAGAAAGCTCTCAGAAGTGAGTTTTTTGATCCTAATCATTAGAAATTAGTTACTTGTTCATGGCAAACATGGTTTTGATTGAAAATATGGCTCCTTGTTTAAGAAAAACTATAGTTGTCAGTTTTGGGCTTCTCTCGCCGAGAGAAAGCTATTTTTACAAATGTTACAGTAAAAGCTGCAGGAAGCTCTCAGAAGTGAGTTTTTTGCTCCTAATCATTAGAAATCAGTTACTTGTTGATGGCAAACATGGTTTTGATTGAAAATATTGCTCCTTGTTTAAGTAAAACTGTAGTTGTCAGTTTTGGCCTTCTCTCGCCGAGAGAAAGCTATTTTTACAAATGTTACAGTAAAAGCTGCAGGAAGCTCTCAGAAGTGAGTTTTTTGATCCTAATCATTAGAAATTAGTTACTTGTTGATGGCAAACATGGTTTTGATTGAAAATATTGCTCCTTGTTTAAGTAAAAGTGTAGTTGTCAGTTTTGGCCTTCTCTCGTCGAGAGAAAGCTATTTTTACAAATGTTACAGTAAAAGCTGTAGAAAGCTCTCAGAAGTGAGTTTTTTGATCCTAATCATTAGAAATTAGTTACTTGTTGATGGCAAACATGGTTTTGATTGAAAATATGGCTCCTTGTTTAAGAAACACTATAGTTGTCAGTTTTGGGCTTCTCTCGCCGAGAGAAAGCTGTTTTTACAAATGTTACAGTAAAAGCTGCAGGAAGCTCTCAGAAGTGAGTTTTTTGGTCCTAATCATTAGAAATTAGTTACTTGTTGATGGCAAACATGGTTTTGATTGAAAATATTGCTCCTTGTTTAAGTAAAACTGTAGTTGTCAGTTTTGGCCTTCTCTCGCCGAGAGAAAGCTATTTTTACAAATGTTACAGTAAAAGCTGCAGAAAGCTCTCAGAAGTGAGTTTTTTGATCCTAATCATTAGAAATTAGTTACTTGTTCATGGCAAACATGGTTTTGATTGAAAATATGGCTCCTTGTTTAAGAAAAACTATAGTTGTCAGTTTTGGGCTTCTCTCGCCGAGAGAAAGCTATTTTTACAAATGTTACAGTAAAAGCTGCAGGAAGCTCTCAGAAGTGAGTTTTTTGCTCCTAATCATTAGAAATCAGTTACTTGTTGATGGCAAACATGGTTTTGATTGAAAATATTGCTCCTTGTTTAAGAAAAACTGTAGTTGTCAGTTTTGGCCTGAGAGAAAGCTATTTTTACAAATGTTACAGTAAAAGCTGCAGGAAGCTCTCAGAAGTGAGATTTTTGGTCCTAATCATTAGAAATCAGTTACTTGTTGATGGCAAACATGGTTTTGATTGAAAATATTGCTCCTTGTTTAAGAAAAACTGTAGTTGTCAGTTTTGGCCTGAGACAAAGCTATTTTTTACAAATGTTACAGTAAAAGCTGCAGGAAGCTCTCAGAAGTGAGTTTTTTGGTCCTAATCATTAGAAATCAGTTACTTGTTGATAGCAAACATGGTTTTGATTGAAAATATTGCTCCTTGTTTAAGAAAAACTGTAGTTGTCAGTTTTGGCCTGAGACAAAGCTATTTTTTACAAATGTTACAGTAAAAGCTGCAGGAAGCTCTCAGAAGTGAGTTTTTTGCTCCTAATCATTAGAAATCAGTTACTTGTTGATGGCAAACATGGTTTTGATTGAACATATTGCTCCTTGTTTAAGAAAAACTGTAGTTGTCAGTTTTGGCCTGAGACAAAGCTATTTTTACAAATGTTACAGTAAAAGCTGCAGGAAGCTCTCAGAAGTGAGTTTTTTGGTCCTAATCATTAGAAATCAGTTACTTGTTGATAGCAAACATGGTTTTGATTTAAATTTTGCTCCTTGTTTAAGAAAAACTGTAGTTGTCAGTTTTGGCCTGAGAGAAAGCTATTTTTACAAATGTTACAGTAAAAGCTGCAGGAAGCTCTCAGAAGTGAGTTTTTTGGTCCTAATCATTAGAAATCAGTTACTTGTTCATGGCAAACATGGTTTTGATTGAAAATATGGCTCCTTGTTTAAGAAAAACTATAGTTGTTAGTTTTGGGCTTCTCTCGCCGAGAGAAAGCTATTTTTACAAATGTTACAGTAAAAGCTGCAGGAAGCTCTCAGAAGTGAGTTTTTTGCTCCTAATCATTAGAAATCAGTTACTTGTTGATGGCAAACATGGTTTTGATTTAAATTTTGCTCCTTGTTTAAGAAAAACTGTAGTTGTCAGTTTTGGCCTGAGAGAAAGCTATTTTTACAAATGTTACAGTAATAGCTGCAGGAAGCTCTCAGAAGTGAGTTTTTTGGTCCTAATCATTAGAAATCAGTTACTTGTTGATGGCAAACATGGTTTTGATTGAAAATATTGCTCCTTGTTTAAGAAAAACCTAGTTGTCAGTTTTGGCCTGAGAGAAAGCTATTTTTACAAATGTTACAGTAAAAGCTGCAGGAAGCTCTCAGAAGTGAGTTTTTTGGTCCTAATCATTAGAAATCAGTTACTTGTTGATGGCAAACATGGTTTTGATTGAAAATATTGCTCCTTGTTTAAGTAAAACTGTAGTTGTCAGTTTTGGCCTTCTTTCGCCGAGAGAAAGCTATTTTTACAAATGTTACAGTAAAAGCTGCAGAAAGCTCTCAGAAGTGAGTTTTTTGATCCTAATCATTAGAAATTAGTTACTTATTGATAGCAAACATGGTTTTGATTGAAAATATTGCTCCTTGTTTAAGAAAAACTGTAGTTGTCAGTTTTAGCCTGAGACAAAGCTATTTTTTACAAATGTTACAGTAAAAGCTGCAGAAAGCTCTCAGAAGTGAGTTTTTTGGTCCTAATCATTAGAAATCAGTTACTTGTTGATGGCAAACATGGTTTTGATTGAAAATATGGCTCCTTGTTTAAGAAACACTATAGTTGTCAGTTTTGGGCTTCTCTCGCCGAGAGAAAGCTATTTTTACAAATGTTACAGTAAAAGCTGCAGGAAGCTCTCAGAAGTGAGTGTTTTGGTCCTAATCATTAGAAATCAGTTACTTGTTGATGGCAAACATGGTTTTGATTGAAAATATTGCTCCTTGTTTAAGTAAAACTGTAGTTGTCAGTTTTGGCCTTCTCTCGCCGAGAGAAAGCTATTTTTACAAATGTTACAGTAAATGCTGCAGGAAGCTCTCAGAAGTGAGTTTTTTGCTCCTAATCATTAGAAATCAGTTACTTATTGATGGCAAACATGGTTTTGATTGAAAATATTGCTCCTTGTTTAAGTAAAAGTGTAGTTGTCAGTTTTGGCCTTCTCTCGTCGAGAGAAAGCTATTTTTACAAATGTTACAGTAAAAGCTGTAGAAAGCTCTCAGAAGTGAGTTTTTTGATCCTAATCATTAGAAATTAGTTACTTGTTGATGGCAAACATGGTTTTGATTGAAAATATGGCTCCTTGTTTAAGAAACACTATAGTTGTCAGTTTTGGGCTTCTCTCGCCGAGAGAAAGCTGTTTTTACAAATGTTACAGTAAAAGCTGCAGGAAGCTCTCAGAAGTGAGTTTTTTGGTCCTAATCATTAGAAATTAGTTACTTGTTGATGGCAAACATGGTTTTGATTGAAAATATTGCTCCTTGTTTAAGTAAAACTGTAGTTGTCAGTTTTGGCCTTCTCTCGCCGAGAGAAAGTTATTTTTACAAATGTTACAGTAAAAGCTGCAGGAAGCTTTCAGAAGTGAGTTTTTTGCTCCTAATCATTAGAAATCAGTTACTTATTGATGGCAAACATGGTTTTGATTGAAAATATTGCTCCTTGTTTAAGTAAAAGTGTAGTTGTCAGTTTTGGCCTTCTCTCGCCGAGAGAAAGCTATTTTTACAAATGTTACAGTAAAAGCTGTAGAAAGCTCTCAGAAGTGAGTTTTTTGATCCTAATCATTAGAAATTAGTAACTTGTTGATGGCAAACATGGTTTTGATTGAAAATATGGCTCCTTGTTTAAGAAGCACTATAGTTGTCAGTTTTGGGCTTCTCTCGCCGAGAGAAAGCTGTTTTTACAAATGTTACAGTAAAAGCTGCAGGAAGCTCTCAGAAGTGAGTTTTTTGGTCCTAATCATTAGAAATTAGTTACTTGTTCATGGCAAACATGGTTTTGACTGAAAATATGGCTCCTTGTTTAAGAAACACTATAGTTGTCAGTTTTGGGCTTCTCTCGCCGAGAGAAAGCTATTTTTACAAATGTTACAGTAAAAGCTGCAGGAAGCTCTCAGAAGTGAGTGTTTTGGTCCTAATCATTAGAAATCAGTTACTTGTTGATGGCAAACATGGTTTTGATTGAAAATATTGCTCCTTGTTTAAGAAAAACTGTAGTTGTCAGTTTTGGCCTGAGAGAAAGCTATTTTTACAAATGTTACAGTAAAAGCTGCAGAAAGCTCTCAGAAGTGAGTTTTTTGATCCTAATCATTAGAAATTAGTTACTTGTTGATAGCAAACATGGTTTTGATTGAAAATATTGCTCCTTGTTTAAGAAAAACTGTAGTTGTCAGTTTTGGCCTGAGACAAAGCTATTTTTTACAAATGTTACAGTAAAAGCTGCAGGAAGCTCTCAGAAGTGAGTTTTTTGGTCCTAATCATTAGAAATCAGTTACTTGTTGATGGCAAACATGGTTTTGATTTAAATTTTGCTCCTTGTTTAAGAAAAACTGTAGTTGTCAGTTTTGGCCTGAGAGAAAGCTATTTTTACAAATGTTACAGTAAAAGCTGCAGGAAGCTCTCAGAAGTGAGTTTTTTGGTCCTAATCATTAGAAATCAGTTACTTGTTCATGGCAAACATGGTTTTGATTGAAAATATGGCTCCTTGTTTAAGAAAAACTATAGTTGTTAGTTTTGGGCTTCTCTCGCCGAGAGAAAGCTATTTTTACAAATGTTACAGTAAAAGCTGCAGGAAGCTCTCAGAAGTGAGATTTTTGGTCCTAATCATTAGAAATCAGTTACTTGTTGATGGCAAACATGGTTTTGATTGAAAATATTGCTCCTTGTTTAAGAAAAACTGTAGTTGTCAGTTTTGGCCTGAGACAAAGCTATTTTTTACAAATGTTACAGTAAAAGCTGCAGGAAGCTCTCAGAAGTGAGTTTTTTGGTCCTAATCATTAGAAATTAGTTACTTGTTGATGGCAAACATGGTTTTGATTGAAAATATTGCTCCTTGTTTAAGTAAAACTGTAGTTGTCAGTTTTGGCCTTCTCTCGCCGAGAGAAAGCTATTTTTACAAATGTTACAGTAAAAGCTGCAGGAAGCTTTCAGAAGTGATTTTTTTGCTCCTAATCATTAGAAATCAGTTACTTATTGATGGCAAACATGGTTTTGATTGAAAATATTGCTCCTTGTTTAAGTAAAAGTGTAGTTGTCAGTTTTGGCCTTCTCTCGCCGAGAGAAAGCTATTTTTACAAATGTTACAGTAAAAGCTGTAGAAAGCTCTCAGAAGTGAGTTTTTTGATCCTAATCATTAGAAATTAGTAACTTGTTGATGGCAAACATGGTTTTGATTGAAAATATGGCTCCTTGTTTAAGAAGCACTATAGTTGTCAGTTTTGGGCTTCTCTCGCCGAGAGAAAGCTGTTTTTACAAATGTTACAGTAAAAGCTGCAGGAAGCTCTCAGAAGTGAGTTTTTTGGTCCTAATCATTAGGAATTAGTTACTTGTTGATGGCAAACATGGTTTTGATTGAAAATATTGCTCCTTGTTTAAGAAAAACTGTAGTTGTCAGTTTTGGCCTGAGAGAAAGCTATTTTTTTTAAAGTTACAGTAAAAGCTGCAGGAAGCTCTCAGAAGTGAGTTTTTTGGTCCTAATCATTAGAAATCAGTTACTTGTTAATGGCAAACATGCTTTTGATTGAAAATATTGCTCCTTGTTTAAGAAAAACTGTAGTTGTCAGTTTTGGCCTGAGAGAAAGCTATTTTTACAAATGTTACAGTAAAAGCTGCAGGAAGCTCTCAGAAGTGAGTTTTTTGGTCCTAATCATTAGAAAACAGTTACTTGTTGATGGCAAACATGGTTTTGATTGAAAATATTGCTCCTTGTTTAAGAAAAACTGTAGTTGTCAGTTTTGGCCTGAGAGAAAGCTATTTTTACAAATGTTACAGTAAAAGCTGCAGGAAGCTCTCAGAAGTGAGATTTTTGGTCCTAATCATTAGAAATCAGTTACTTGTTGATGGCAAACATGGTTTTGATTGAAAATATTGCTCCTTGTTTAAGAAAAACTGTAGTTGTCAGTTTTGGCCTGAGACAAAGCTATTTTTTACAAATGTTACAGTAAAAGCTGCAGGAAGCTGTCAGAAGTGAGTTTTTTGGTCCTAATCATTAGAAATCAGTTACTTGTTGATGGCAAACATGGTTTTGATTGAAAATATTGCTCCTTGTTTAAGAAAAACTGTAGTTGTCAGTTTTGGCCTGAGAGAAAGCTATTTTTTACAAATGTTACAGTAAAAGCTGCAGGAAGCTCTCAGAAGTGAGATTTTTGGTCCTAATCATTAGAAATCAGTTACTTGTTGATGGCAAACATGGTTTTGATTGAAAATATTGCTCCTTGTTTAAGAAAAACTGTAGTTGTCAGTTTTGGCCTGAGACAAAGCTATTTTTTACAAATGTTACAGTAAAAGCTGCAGGAAGCTGTCAGAAGTGAGTTTTTTGGTCCTAATCATTAGAAATCAGTTACTTGTTGATGGCAAACATGGTTTTGATTCAAAATATTGCTCCTTGTTTAAGAAAAACTGTAGTTGTCAGTTTTGGCCTGAGAGAAAGCTATTTTTTACAAATGTTACAGTAAAAGCTGCAGGAAGCTCTCAGAAGTGAGTTTTTTGGTCCTAATCATTAGAAACCAGTTACTTGTTGATGGCAAACATGGTTTTGATTGAAAATATTGCTCCTTGTTTAAGAAAAACTGTAGTTGTCAGTTTTGGCCTGAGAGAAAGCTATTTTTTACAAATGTTACAGTAAAAGCTGCAGGAAGCTCTCAGAAGTGAGATTTTTGGTCCTAATCATTAGAAATCAGTTACTTGTTGATGGCAAACATGGTTTTGATTGAAAATATTGCTCCTTGTTTAAGAAAAACTGTAGTTGTCAGTTTTGGCCTGAGACAAAGCTATTTTTTACAAATGTTACAGTAAAAGCTGCAGGAAGCTGTCAGAAGTGAGTTTTTTGGTCCTAATCATTAGAAATCAGTTACTTGTTGATGGCAAACATGGTTTTGATTCAAAATATTGCTCCTTGTTTAAGAAAAACTGTAGTTGTCAGTTTTGGCCTGAGAGAAAGCTATTTTTTACAAATGTTACAGTAAAAGCTGCAGAAAGCTCTCAGAAGTGAGTTTTTTGCTCCTAATCATTAGAAATCAGTTACTTATTGATGGCAAACATGGTTTTGACTGAAAATATGGCTCCTTGTTTAAGAAACACTATAGTTGTCAGTTTTGGGCTTCTCTCGCCGAGAGAAAGCTATTTTTACAAATGTTACAGTAAAAGCTGCAGGTAGCTCTCAGAAGTGAGTGTTTTGGTCCTAATCATTAGAAATCAGTTACTTGTTGATGGCAAACATGGTTTTGATTGAAAATATTGCTCCTTGTTTAAGAAAAACTGTAGTTGTCAGTTTTGGCCTTCTCTCGCCGAGAGAAAGCTAATTTTACAAATGTTACAGTAAAAGCTGCAGGAAGCTCTCAGAAGTGAGTGTTTTGGTCCTAATCATTAGAAATCAGTTACTTGTTGATGGCAAACATGGTTTTGATTGAACATATTGCTCCTTGTTTAAGAAAAACTGTAGTTGTCAGTTTTGGCCTGAGAGAAAGCTATTTTTACAAATGTTACAGTAAAAGCTGCAGGAAGCTCTCAGAAGTGAGTTTTTTGATCCTAATCATTAGAAATTAGTAACTTGTTGATGGCAAACATGGTTTTGATTGAAAATATGGCTCCTTGTTTAAGAAGCACTATAGTTGTCAGTTTTGGGCTTCTCTCGCCGAGAGAAAGCTATTTTTACAAATGTTACAGTAAAAGCTGTAGAAAGCTCTCAGAAGTGAGTTTTTTGATCCTAATCATTAGAAATTAGTAACTTGTTGATGGCAAACATGGTTTTGATTGAAAATATTGCTCCTTGTTTAAGTAAAACTGTAGTTGTCAGTTTTGGCCTTCTCTCGCCGAGAGAAAGCTATTTTTACAAATGTTACAGTAAAAGTTGCAGGAAGCTCTCAGAAGTGAGTTTTTTGGTCCTAATCATTAGAAATTAGTTACTTGTTGATGGCAAACATGGTTATGATTGAAAATATGGCTCCTTGTTTAAGAAAAACTGTAGTTGTCAGTTTTGGCCTTCTCTCGCCGAGAGAAAGCTATTTTTACAAATGTTACAGTAAAAGTTGCAGGAAGCTCTCAGAAGTGAGTTTTTTGGTCCTAATCATTAGAAATTAGTTACTTGTTGATGGCAAACATGGTTATGATTGAAAATATGGCTCCTTGTTTAAGAAAAACTGTAGTTGTCAGTTTTGGCCTTCTCTCGCCGAGAGAAAGCTATTTTTACAAATGTTACAGTAAAAGCTGCAGAAAGCTCTCAGAAGTGGGCTTTTTGCTCCTAATAATTAGAAATCAGTTACTTATTGATGGCAAACATGGTTTTGATTGAAAATATTGCTCCTTGTTTAAGTAAAATTGTAGTTGTCAGTTTTGGCCTTCTCTCGCCGAGAAAAAGCTATTTTTACAAATGTTACAGTAAAAGCTGCAGAAAGCTCTCAGAAGTGAGTTTTTTGATCCTAATCATTAGTAATTAGTTACTTGTTCATGGCAAACATGGTTTTGACTAAAAATATGGCTCCTTGTTTAAGAAGCACTATAGTTGTCAGTTTTGGGCTTCTCTCGCCGAGAGAAAGCTGTTTTTACAAATGTTACAGTAAAAGCTGCAGGAAGCTCTCAGAAGTGAGTTTTTTGGTCCTAATCATTAGGAATTAGTTACTTATTGATGGCAAACATGGTTTTGATTGAAAATATTGCTCCTTGTTTAAGTAAAACTGTAGTTGTCAGTTTTGGCCTTCTCTCGCCGAGAGAAAGCTATTTTTACAAATGTTACAGTAAAAGTTGCAGGAAGCTCTCAGAAGTGAGTTTTTTGGTCCTAATCATTAGAAATTAGTTACTTGTTGATGGCAAACATGGTTATGATTGAAAATATGGCTCCTTGTTTAAGAAAAACTGTAGTTGTCAGTTTTGGCCTTCTCTCGCCGAGAGAAAGCTATTTTTACAAATGTTACAGTAAAAGTTGCAGGAAGCTCTCAGAAGTGAGTTTTTTGGTCCTAATCATTAGAAATTAGTTACTTGTTGATGGCAAACATGGTTATGATTGAAAATATGGCTCCTTGTTTAAGAAAAACTGTAGTTGTCAGTTTTGGCCTTCTCTCGCCGAGAGAAAGCTATTTTTACAAATGTTACAGTAAAAGCTGCAGAAAGCTCTCAGAAGTGAGTTTTTTGCTCCTAATCATTAGAAATCAGTTACTTATTGATGGCAAACATGGTTTTGACTGAAAATATGGCTCCTTGTTTAAGAAACACTATAGTTGTCAGTTTTCGGCTTCTCTCGCCGAGAGAAAGCTATTTTTACAAATGTTACAGTAAAAGCTGCAGGTAGCTCTCAGAAGTGAGTGTTTTGGTCCTAATCATTAGAAATCAGTTACTTGTTGATGGCAAACATGGTTTTGATTGAAAATATTGCTCCTTGTTTAAGAAAAACTGTAGTTGTCAGTTTTGACCTTCTCTCGCTGAGATAAAGCTATTTTTACAAATGTTACAGTAAAAGCTGCAGGAAGCTCTCAGAAGTGAGTGTTTTGGCCCTAATCATTAGAAATCAGTTACTTGTTGATGGCAAACATGGTTTTGATTGAAAATATTGCTCCTTGTTTAAGAAAAACTGTAGTTGTCAGTTTTGGCCTTCTCTCGCCGAGAGAAAGCTAATTTTACAAATGTTACAGTACAAGCTGCAGAAAGCTCTCAGAAGTGAGTTTTTTGCTCCTAATCATTAGAAATCAGTTACTTATTGATGGCAAACATGGTTTTGATTGAAAATATTGCTCCTTGTTTAAGTAAAATTGTAGTTGTCAGTTTTGGCCTTCTCTCGCCGAGAGAAAGCTATTTTTACAAATGTTACAGTAAAAGCTGCAGAAAGCTCTCAGAAGTGAGTTTTTTGATCCTAATCATTAGTAATTAGTTACTTGTTCATGGCAAACATGGTTTTGACTGAAAATATGGCTCCTTGTTTAAGAAACACTATAGTTGTCAGTTTTGGGCTTCTCTCGCCGAGAGAAAGCTATTTTTACAAATGTTACAGTAAAAGCTGCAGGAAGCTCTCAGAAGTGAGTGTTTTGGTCCTAATCATTAGAAATCAGTTACTTGTTGATGGCAAACATGGTTTTGATTGAACATATTGCTCCTTGTTTAAGAAAAACTGTAGTTGTCAGTTTTGGCCTGAGAGAAAGCTTTTTTTACAAATGTTACAGTAAAAGCTGCAGGAAGCTCTCAGAAGTGAGTTTTTTGATCCTAATCATTAGAAATTAGTAACCTGTTGATGGCAAACATGGTTTTGATTGAAAATATGGCTCCTTGTTTAAGAAGCACTATAGTTGTCAGTTTTGGGCTTCTCTCGCCGAGAGAAAGCTATTTTTACAAATGTTACAGTAAAAGCTGTAGAAAGCTCTCAGAAGTGAGTTTTTTTATCCTAATCATTAGAAATTAGTAACTTGTTGATGGCAAACATGGTTTTGATTGAAAATATTGCTCCTTGTTTAAGTAAAACTGTAGTTGTCAGTTTTGGCCTTCTCTCGCCGAGAGAAAGCTATTTTTACAAATGTTACAGTAAAAGTTGCAGGAAGCTCTCAGAAGTGAGTTTTTTGGTCCTAATCATTAGAAATTAGTTACTTGTTGATGGCAAACATGGTTATGATTGAAAATATGGCTCCTTGTTTAAGAAAAACTGTAGTTGTCAGTTTTGGCCTTCTCTCGCCGAGAGAAAGCTAATTTTACAAATGTTACAGTAAAAGCTGCAGGAAGCTCTCAGAAGTGAGTGTTTTGGTCCTAATCATTAGAAATCAGTTACTTGTTGATAGCAAACATGGTTTTGATTGAAAATATTGCTCCTTGTTTAAGAAAAACTGTAGTTGTCAGTTTTGACCTTCTCTCGCTGAGATAAAGCTATTTTTACAAATGTTACAGTAAAAGCTGCAGGAAGCTCTCAGAAGTGAGTGTTTTGGTCCTAATCATTAGAAATCAGTTACTTGTTGATGGCAAACATGGTTTTGATTGAAAATATTGCTCCTTGTTTAAGAAAAACTGTAGTTGTCAGTTTTGGCCTTCTCTCGCCGAGAGAAAGCTAATTTTACAAATGTTACAGTAAAAGCTGCAGGAAGCTCTCAGAAGTGAGTTTTTTGATCCTAATCATTAGAAATCAGTTACTTGTTGATGGCAAACATGGTTTTGATTGAAAATATGGCTCCTTGTTTAAGAAAAACTGTAGTTGTCAGTTTTGGCCTTCTCTCGCCGAGAGAAAGCTATTTTTACAAATGTTACAGTAAAAGCTGCAGGAAGCTCTCAGAAGTGAGTGTTTTGGTCCTAATCATTAGAAATCAGTTACTTGTTGATGGCAAACATGGTTTTGATTGAACATATTGCTCCTTGTTTAAGAAAAACTGTAGTTGTCAGTTTTGGCCTGAGAGAAAGCTTTTTTTACAAATGTTACAGTAAAAGCTGCAGGAAGCTCTCAGAAGTGAGTTTTTTGATCCTAATCATTAGAAATTAGTAACCTGTTGATGGCAAACATGGTTTTGATTGAAAATATGGCTCCTTGTTTAAGAAGCACTATAGTTGTCAGTTTTGGGCTTCTCTCGCCGAGAGAAAGCTATTTTTACAAATGTTACAGTAAAAGCTGTAGAAAGCTCTCAGAAGTGAGTTTTTTTATCCTAATCATTAGAAATTAGTAACTTGTTGATGGCAAACATGGTTTTGATTGAAAATATTGCTCCTTGTTTAAGTAAAACTGTAGTTGTCAGTTTTGGCCTTCTCTCGCCGAGAGAAAGCTATTTTTACAAATGTTACAGTAAAAGTTGCAGGAAGCTCTCAGAAGTGAGTTTTTTGGTCCTAATCATTAGAAATTAGTTACTTGTTGATGGCAAACATGGTTATGATTGAAAATATGGCTCCTTGTTTAAGAAAAACTGTAGTTGTCAGTTTTGGCCTTCTCTCGCCGAGAGAAAGCTAATTTTACAAATGTTACAGTAAAAGCTGCAGGAAGCTCTCAGAAGTGAGTGTTTTGGTCCTAATCATTAGAAATCAGTTACTTGTTGATAGCAAACATGGTTTTGATTGAAAATTCTGCTCCTTGTTTAAGAAAAACTGTAGTTGTCAGTTTTGACCTTCTCTCGCTGAGATAAAGCTATTTTTACAAATGTTACAGTAAAAGCTGCAGGAAGCTCTCAGAAGTGAGTGTTTTGGTCCTAATCATTAGAAATCAGTTACTTGTTGATGGCAAACATGGTTTTGATTGAAAATATTGCTCCTTGTTTAAGAAAAACTGTAGTTGTCAGTTTTGGCCTTCTCTCGCCGAGAGAAAGCTAATTTTACAAATGTTACAGTAAAAGCTGCAGGAAGCTCTCAGAAGTGAGTTTTTTGATCCTAATCATTAGAAATCAGTTACTTGTTGATGGCAAACATGGTTTTGATTGAAAATATGGCTCCTTGTTTAAGAAAAACTGTAGTTGTCAGTTTTGGCCTTCTCTCGCCGAGAGAAAGCTATTTTTACAAATGTTACAGTAAAAGCTGCAGGAAGCTCTCAGAAGTGAGTGTTTTGGTCCTAATCATTAGAAATCAGTTACTTGTTGATGGCAAACATGGTTTTGATTGAACATATTGCTCCTTGTTTAAGAAAAACTGTAGTTGTCAGTTTTGGCCTGAGAGAAAGCTTTTTTTACAAATGTTACAGTAAAAGCTGCAGGAAGCTCTCAGAAGTGAGTTTTTTGATCCTAATCATTAGAAATTAGTAACCTGTTGATGGCAAACATGGTTTTGATTGAAAATATGGCTCCTTGTTTAAGAAGCACTATAGTTGTCAGTTTTGGGCTTCTCTCGCCGAGAGAAAGCTATTTTTACAAATGTTACAGTAAAAGCTGTAGAAAGCTCTCAGAAGTGAGTTTTTTTATCCTAATCATTAGAAATTAGTAACTTGTTGATGGCAAACATGGTTTTGATTGAAAATATTGCTCCTTGTTTAAGTAAAACTGTAGTTGTCAGTTTTGGCCTTCTCTCGCCGAGAGAAAGCTAATTTTACAAATGTTACAGTAAAAGCTGCAGGAAGCTCTCAGAAGTGAGTGTTTTGGTCCTAATCATTAGAAATCAGTTACTTGTTGATAGCAAACATGGTTTTGATTGAAAATATTGCTCCTTGTTTAAGAAAAACTGTAGTTGTCAGTTTTGACCTTCTCTCGCTGAGATAAAGCTATTTTTACAAATGTTACAGTAAAAGCTGCAGGAAGCTCTCAGAAGTGAGTGTTTTGGTCCTAATCATTAGAAATTAGTTACTTGTTGATGGCAAACATGGTTATGATTGAAAATATGGCTCCTTGTTTAAGAAAAACTGTAGTTGTCAGTTTTGGCCTTCTCTCGCCGAGAGAAAGCTATTTTTACAAATGTTACAGTAAAAGCTGCAGAAAGCTCTCAGAAGTGGGTTTTTTGCTCCTAATCATTAGAAATCAGTTACTTATTGATGGCAAACATGGTTTTGATTGAAAATATTGCTCCTTGTTTAAGTAAAATTGTAGTTGTCAGTTTTGGCCTTCTCTCGCCGAGAGAAAGATATTTTTACAAATGTTACAGTAAAAGCTGCAGAAAGCTCTCAGAAGTGAGTTTTTTGATCCTAATCATTAGTAATTAGTTACTTGTTCATGGCAAACATGGTTTTGACTGAAAATATGGCTCCTTGTTTAAGAAACACTATAGTTGTCAGTTTTGGGCTTCTCTCGCCGAGAGAAAGCTATTTTTACAAATGTTACAGTAAAAGCTGCAGGAAGCTCTCAGAAGTGAGTGTTTTGGTCCTAATCATTAGAAATCAGTTACTTGTTGATGGCAAACATGGTTTTGATTGAAAATATTGCTCCTTGTTTAAGAAAAACTGTAGTTGTCAGTTTTGACCTTCTCTCGCTGAGATAAAGCTATTTTTACAAATGTTACAGTAAAAGCTGCAGGAAGCTCTCAGAAGTGAGTGTTTTGGTCCTAATCATTAGAAATCAGTTACTTGTTGATGGCAAACATGGTTTTGATTGAAAATATTGCTCCTTGTTTAAGAAAAACTGTAGTTGTCAGTTTTGGCCTGAGAGAAAGCTATTTTTACAAATGTTACAGTAAAAGCTGCAGGAAGCTCTCAGAAGTGAGATTTTTGGTCCTAATCATTAGAAATCAGTTACTTGTTGATGGCAAACATGGTTTTGATTGAAAATATTGCTCCTTGTTTAAGAAAAACTGTAGTTGTCAGTTTTGGCCTGAGACAAAGCTATTTTTTACAAATGTTACAGTAAAAGCTGCAGGAAGCTCTCAGAAGTGAGTTTTTTGGTCCTAATCATTAGAAATCAGTTACTTGTTGATGGCAAACATGGTTTTGATTGAAAATATGGCTCCTTGTTTAAGAAGCACTATAGTTGTCAGTTTTGGGCTTCTCTCGCCGAGAGAAAGCTATTTTTACAAATGTTACAGTAAAAGCTGTAGAAAGCTCTCAGAAGTGAGTTTTTTGATCCTAATCATTAGAAATTAGTAACTTGTTGATGGCAAACATGGTTTTGATTGAAAATATTGCTCCTTGTTTAAGTAAAACTGTAGTTGTCAGTTTTGGCCTTCTCTCGCCGAGAGAAAGCTATTTTTACAAATGTTACAGTAAAAGTTGCAGGAAGCTCTCAGAAGTGAGTTTTTTGGTCCTAATCATTAGAAATTAGTTACTTGTTGATGGCAAACATGGTTATGATTGAAAATATGGCTCCTTGTTTAAGAAAAACTGTAGTTGTCAGTTTTGGCCTTCTCTCGCCGAGAGAAGGCTATTTTTACAAATGTTACAGTAAAAGTTGCAGGAAGCTCTCAGAAGTGAGTTTTTTGGTCCTAATCATTAGAAATTAGTTACTTGTTGATGGCAAACATGGTTATGATTGAAAATATGGCTCCTTGTTTAAGAAAAACTGTAGTTGTCAGTTTTGGCCTTCTCTCGCCGAGAGAAAGCTATTTTTACAAATGTTACAGTAAAAGCTGCAGAAAGCTCTCAGAAGTGGGTTTTTTGCTCCTAATCATTAGAAATCAGTTACTTGTTGATGGCAAACATGGTTTTGATTGAAAATATTGCTCCTTGTTTAAGAAAAACTGTAGTTGTCAGTTTTGGGCTGAGAGAAAGCTATTTTTACAAATGTTACAGTAAAAGCTGCAGGAAGCTCTCAGAAGTGAGATTTTTGGTCCTAATCATTAGAAATCAGTTACTTGTTGATGGCAAACATGGTTTTGATTGAAAATATTGCTCCTTGTTTAAGAAAAACTGTAGTTGTCAGTTTTGGCCTGAGACAAAGCTATTTTTTACAAATGTTACAGTAAAAGCTGCAGGAAGCTCTCAGAAGTGAGTTTTTTGGTCCTAATCATTAGAAATTAGTAACTTGTTGATGGCAAACATGGTTTTGATTGAAAATATGGCTCCTTGTTTAAGAAGCACTATAGTTGTCAGTTTTGGGCTTCTCTCGCCGAGAGAAAGCTATTTTTACAAATGTTACAGTAAAAGCTGTAGAAAGCTCTCAGAAGTGAGTTTTTTGATCCTAATCATTAGAAATTAGTAACTTGTTGATGGCAAACATGGTTTTGATTGAAAATATTGCTCCTTGTTTAAGTAAAACTGTAGTTGTCAGTTTTGGCCTTCTCTCGCCGAGAGAAAGCTATTTTTACAAATGTTACAGTAAAAGTTGCAGGAAGCTCTCAGAAGTGAGTTTTTTGGTCCTAATCATTAGAAATTAGTTACTTGTTGATGGCAAACATGGTTATGATTGAAAATATGGCTCCTTGTTTAAGAAAAACTGTAGTTGTCAGTTTTGGCCTTCTCTCGCCGAGAGAAGGCTATTTTTACAAATGTTACAGTAAAAGTTGCAGGAAGCTCTCAGAAGTGAGTTTTTTGGTCCTAATCATTAGAAATTAGTTACTTGTTGATGGCAAACATGGTTATGATTGAAAATATGGCTCCTTGTTTAAGAAAAACTGTAGTTGTCAGTTTTGGCCTTCTCTCGCCGAGAGAAAGCTATTTTTACAAATGTTACAGTAAAAGCTGCAGGAAGCTCTCAGAAGTGAGTGTTTTGGTCCTAATCATTAGAAATCAGTTACTTGTTGATGGCAAACATGGTTTTGATTGAAAATATTGCTCCTTGTTTAAGAAAAACTGTAGTTGTCAGTTTTGACCTTCTCTCGCTGAGATAAAGCTATTTTTACAAATGTTACAGTAAAAGCTGCAGGAAGCTCTCAGAAGTGAGTGTTTTGGTCCTAATCATTAGAAATCAGTTACTTGTTGATGGCAAACATGGTTTTGATTGAAAATATTGCTCCTTGTTTAAGAAAAACTGTAGTTGTCAGTTTTGGCCTGAGAGAAAGCTATTTTTACAAATGTTACAGTAAAAGCTGCAGGAAGCTCTCATAAGTGAGTTTTTTGGTCCTAATCATTAGAAATCAGTTACTTGTTGATGGCAAACATGGTTTTGATTGAAAATATTTCTCCTTGTTTAAGAAAAACTGTAGTTGTCAGTTTTGGCCTGAGAGAAAGCTATTTTTACAAATGTTACAGTAAAAGCTGCAGGAAGCTCTCAGAAGTGAGTTTTTTGCTCCTAATCATTAGAAATCAGTTACTTGTTGATGGCAAACATGGTTTTGATTGAAAATATTGCTCCTTGTTTAAGAAAAACTGTAGTTGTCAGTTTTGGGCTGAGAGAAAGCTATTTTTACAAATGTTACAGTAAAAGCTGCAGGAAGCTCTCAGAAGTGAGATTTTTGGTCCTAATCATTAGAAATCAGTTACTTGTTGATGGCAAACATGGTTTTGATTGAAAATATTGCTCCTTGTTTAAGAAAAACTGTAGTTGTCAGTTTTGGCCTGAGACAAAGCTATTTTTTACAAATGTTACAGTAAAAGCTGCAGGAAGCTCTCAGAAGTGAGTTTTTTGGTCCTAATCATTAGAAATCAGTTACTTGTTGATGGCAAACATGGTTTTGATTGAAAATATGGCTCCTTGTTTAAGAAGCACTATAGTTGTCAGTTTTGGGCTTCTCTCGCCGAGAGAAAGCTATTTTTACAAATGTTACAGTAAAAGCTGTAGAAAGCTCTCAGAAGTGAGTTTTTTGATCCTAATCATTAGAAATTAGTAACTTGTTGATGGCAAACATGGTTTTGATTGAAAATATTGCTCCTTGTTTAAGTAAAACTGTAGTTGTCAGTTTTGGCCTTCTCTCGCCGAGAGAAAGCTATTTTTACAAATGTTACAGTAAAAGTTGCAGGAAGCTCTCAGAAGTGAGTTTTTTGGTCCTAATCATTAGAAATTAGTTACTTGTTGATGGCAAACATGGTTATGATTGAAAATATGGCTCCTTGTTTAAGAAAAACTGTAGTTGTCAGTTTTGGCCTTCTCTCGCCGAGAGAAGGCTATTTTTACAAATGTTACAGTAAAAGTTGCAGGAAGCTCTCAGAAGTGAGTTTTTTGGTCCTAATCATTAGAAATTAGTTACTTGTTGATGGCAAACATGGTTATGATTGAAAATATGGCTCCTTGTTTAAGAAAAACTGTAGTTGTCAGTTTTGGCCTTCTCTCGCCGAGAGAAAGCTATTTTTACAAATGTTACAGTAAAAGCTGCAGAAAGCTCTCAGAAGTGGGTTTTTTGCTCCTAATCATTAGAAATCAGTTACTTGTTGATGGCAAACATGGTTTTGATTGAAAATATTGCTCCTTGTTTAAGAAAAACTGTAGTTGTCAGTTTTGGGCTGAGAGAAAGCTATTTTTACAAATGTTACAGTAAAAGCTGCAGGAAGCTCTCAGAAGTGAGATTTTTGGTCCTAATCATTAGAAATCAGTTACTTGTTGATGGCAAACATGGTTTTGATTGAAAATATTGCTCCTTGTTTAAGAAAAACTGTAGTTGTCAGTTTTGGCCTGAGACAAAGCTATTTTTTACAAATGTTACAGTAAAAGCTGCAGGAAGCTCTCAGAAGTGAGTTTTTTGGTCCTAATCATTAGAAATTAGTAACTTGTTGATGGCAAACATGGTTTTGATTGAAAATATGGCTCCTTGTTTAAGAAGCACTATAGTTGTCAGTTTTGGGCTTCTCTCGCCGAGAGAAAGCTATTTTTACAAATGTTACAGTAAAAGCTGTAGAAAGCTCTCAGAAGTGAGTTTTTTGATCCTAATCATTAGAAATTAGTAACTTGTTGATGGCAAACATGGTTTTGATTGAAAATATTGCTCCTTGTTTAAGTAAAACTGTAGTTGTCAGTTTTGGCCTTCTCTCGCCGAGAGAAAGCTATTTTTACAAATGTTACAGTAAAAGTTGCAGGAAGCTCTCAGAAGTGAGTTTTTTGGTCCTAATCATTAGAAATTAGTTACTTGTTGATGGCAAACATGGTTATGATTGAAAATATGGCTCCTTGTTTAAGAAAAACTGTAGTTGTCAGTTTTGGCCTTCTCTCGCCGAGAGAAGGCTATTTTTACAAATGTTACAGTAAAAGTTGCAGGAAGCTCTCAGAAGTGAGTTTTTTGGTCCTAATCATTAGAAATTAGTTACTTGTTGATGGCAAACATGGTTATGATTGAAAATATGGCTCCTTGTTTAAGAAAAACTGTAGTTGTCAGTTTTGGCCTTCTCTCGCCGAGAGAAAGCTATTTTTACAAATGTTACAGTAAAAGCTGCAGGAAGCTCTCAGAAGTGAGTGTTTTGGTCCTAATCATTAGAAATCAGTTACTTGTTGATGGCAAACATGGTTTTGATTGAAAATATTGCTCCTTGTTTAAGAAAAACTGTAGTTGTCAGTTTTGACCTTCTCTCGCTGAGATAAAGCTATTTTTACAAATGTTACAGTAAAAGCTGCAGGAAGCTCTCAGAAGTGAGTGTTTTGGTCCTAATCATTAGAAATCAGTTACTTGTTGATGGCAAACATGGTTTTGATTGAAAATATTGCTCCTTGTTTAAGAAAAACTGTAGTTGTCAGTTTTGGCCTGAGAGAAAGCTATTTTTACAAATGTTACAGTAAAAGCTGCAGGAAGCTCTCATAAGTGAGTTTTTTGGTCCTAATCATTAGAAATCAGTTACTTGTTGATGGCAAACATGGTTTTGATTGAAAATATTTCTCCTTGTTTAAGAAAAACTGTAGTTGTCAGTTTTGGCCTGAGAGAAAGCTATTTTTACAAATGTTACAGTAAGAGCTGCAGGAAGCTCTCAGAAGTGAGTTTTTTGCTCCTAATCATTAGAAATCAGTTACTTGTTGATGGCAAACATGGTTTTGATTGAAAATATTGCTCCTTGTTTAAGAAAAACTGTAGTTGTCAGTTTTGGGCTGAGAGAAAGCTATTTTTACAAATGTTACAGTAAAAGCTGCAGGAAGCTCTCAGAAGTGAGATTTTTGGTCCTAATCATTAGAAATCAGTTACTTGTTGATGGCAAACATGGTTTTGATTGAAAATATTGCTCCTTGTTTAAGAAAAACTGTAGTTGTCAGTTTTGGCCTGAGACAAAGCTATTTTTTACAAATGTTACAGTAAAAGCTGCAGGAAGCTCTCAGAAGTGAGTTTTTTGGTCCTAATCATTAGAAATCAGTTACTTGTTGATGGCAAACATGGTTTTGATTGAAAATATGGCTCCTTGTTTAAGAAGCACTATAGTTGTCAGTTTTGGGCTTCTCTCGCCGAGAGAAAGCTATTTTTACAAATGTTACAGTAAAAGCTGTAGAAAGCTCTCAGAAGTGAGTTTTTTGATCCTAATCATTAGAAATTAGTAACTTGTTGATGGCAAACATGGTTTTGATTGAAAATATTGCTCCTTGTTTAAGTAAAACTGTAGTTGTCAGTTTTGGCCTTCTCTCGCCGAGAGAAAGCTATTTTTACAAATGTTACAGTAAAAGTTGCAGGAAGCTCTCAGAAGTGAGTTTTTTGGTCCTAATCATTAGAAATTAGTTACTTGTTGATGGCAAACATGGTTATGATTGAAAATATGGCTCCTTGTTTAAGAAAAACTGTAGTTGTCAGTTTTGGCCTTCTCTCGCCGAGAGAAGGCTATTTTTACAAATGTTACAGTAAAAGTTGCAGGAAGCTCTCAGAAGTGAGTTTTTTGGTCCTAATCATTAGAAATTAGTTACTTGTTGATGGCAAACATGGTTATGATTGAAAATATGGCTCCTTGTTTAAGAAAAACTGTAGTTGTCAGTTTTGGCCTTCTCTCGCCGAGAGAAAGCTATTTTTACAAATGTTACAGTAAAAGCTGCAGAAAGCTCTCAGAAGTGGGTTTTTTGCTCCTAATCATTAGAAATCAGTTACTTATTGATGGCAAACATGGTTTTGATTGAAAATATTGCTCCTTGTTTAAGTAAAATTGTAGTTGTCAGTTTTGGCCTTCTCTCGCCGAGAGAAAGATATTTTTACAAATGTTACAGTAAAAGCTGCAGAAAGCTCTCAGAAGTGAGTTTTTTGATCCTAATCATTAGTAATTAGTTACTTGTTCATGGCAAACATGGTTTTGACTGAAAATATGGCTCCTTGTTTAAGAAACACTATAGTTGTCAGTTTTGGGCTTCTCTCGCCGAGAGAAAGCTATTTTTACAAATGTTACAGTAAAAGCTGCAGGAAGCTCTCAGAAGTGAGTGTTTTGGTCCTAATCATTAGAAATCAGTTACTTGTTGATGGCAAACATGGTTTTGATTGAAAATATTGCTCCTTGTTTAAGAAAAACTGTAGTTGTCAGTTTTGACCTTCTCTCGCTGAGATAAAGCTATTTTTACAAATGTTACAGTAAAAGCTGCAGGAAGCTCTCAGAAGTGAGTGTTTTGGTCCTAATCATTAGAAATCAGTTACTTGTTGATGGCAAACATGGTTTTGATTGAAAATATTGCTCCTTGTTTAAGAAAAACTGTAGTTGTCAGTTTTGGCCTGAGAGAAAGCTATTTTTACAAATGTTACAGTAAAAGCTGCAGGAAGCTCTCATAAGTGAGTTTTTTGGTCCTAATCATTAGAAATTAGTTACTTGTTCATGGCAAACATGGTTTTGACTGAAAATATGGCTCCTTGTTTAAGAAACACTATAGTTGTCAGTTTTGGGCTTCTCTCGCCGAGAGAAAGCTATTTTTACAAATGTTACAGTAAAAGCTGCAGGAAGCTCTCAGAAGTGAGTGTTTTGGTCCTAATCATTAGAAATCAGTTACTTGTTGATGGCAAACATGGTTTTGATTGAAAATATTGCTCCTTGTTTAAGAAAAACTGTAGTTGTCAGTTTTGACCTTCTCTCGCTGAGATAAAGCTATTTTTACAAATGTTACAGTAAAAGCTGCAGGAAGCTCTCAGAAGTGAGTGTTTTGGTCCTAATCATTAGAAATCAGTTACTTGTTGATGGCAAACATGGTTTTGATTGAAAATATTGCTCCTTGTTTAAGAAAAACTGTAGTTGTCAGTTTTGGCCTGAGAGAAAGCTATTTTTACAAATGTTACAGTAAAAGCTGCAGGAAGCTCTCATAAGTGAGTTTTTTGGTCCTAATCATTAGAAATCAGTTACTTGTTGATGGCAAACATGGTTTTGATTGAAAATATTTCTCCTTGTTTAAGAAAAACTGTAGTTGTCAGTTTTGGCCTGAGAGAAAGCTATTTTTACAAATGTTACAGTAAAAGCTGCAGGAAGCTCTCAGAAGTGAGTTTTTTGCTCCTAATCATTAGAAATCAGTTACTTGTTGATGGCAAACATGGTTTTGATTGAAAATATTGCTCCTTGTTTAAGAAAAACTGTAGTTGTCAGTTTTGGGCTGAGAGAAAGCTATTTTTACAAATGTTACAGTAAAAGCTGCAGGAAGCTCTCAGAAGTGAGATTTTTGGTCCTAATCATTAGAAATCAGTTACTTGTTGATGGCAAACATGGTTTTGATTGAAAATATTGCTCCTTGTTTAAGAAAAACTGTAGTTGTCAGTTTTGGCCTGAGACAAAGCTATTTTTTACAAATGTTACAGTAAAAGCTGCAGGAAGCTCTCAGAAGTGAGTTTTTTGGTCCTAATCATTAGAAATCAGTTACTTGTTGATGGCAAACATGGTTTTGATTGAAAATATGGCTCCTTGTTTAAGAAGCACTATAGTTGTCAGTTTTGGGCTTCTCTCGCCGAGAGAAAGCTATTTTTACAAATGTTACAGTAAAAGCTGTAGAAAGCTCTCAGAAGTGAGTTTTTTGATCCTAATCATTAGAAATTAGTAACTTGTTGATGGCAAACATGGTTTTGATTGAAAATATTGCTCCTTGTTTAAGTAAAACTGTAGTTGTCAGTTTTGGCCTTCTCTCGCCGAGAGAAAGCTATTTTTACAAATGTTACAGTAAAAGTTGCAGGAAGCTCTCAGAAGTGAGTTTTTTGGTCCTAATCATTAGAAATTAGTTACTTGTTGATGGCAAACATGGTTATGATTGAAAATATGGCTCCTTGTTTAAGAAAAACTGTAGTTGTCAGTTTTGGCCTTCTCTCGCCGAGAGAAGGCTATTTTTACAAATGTTACAGTAAAAGTTGCAGGAAGCTCTCAGAAGTGAGTTTTTTGGTCCTAATCATTAGAAATTAGTTACTTGTTGATGGCAAACATGGTTATGATTGAAAATATGGCTCCTTGTTTAAGAAAAACTGTAGTTGTCAGTTTTGGCCTTCTCTCGCCGAGAGAAAGCTATTTTTACAAATGTTACAGTAAAAGCTGCAGAAAGCTCTCAGAAGTGAGTTTTTTGCTCCTAATCATTAGAAATCAGTTACTTATTGATGGCAAACATGGTTTTGATTGAAAATATTGCTCCTTGTTTAAGTAAAATTGTAGTTGTCAGTTTTGGCCTTCTCTCGCCGAGAGAAAGATATTTTTACAAATGTTACAGTAAAAGCTGTAGAAAGCTCTCAGAAGTGAGTTTTTTGATCCTAATCATTAGAAATTAGTAACTTGTTGATGGCAAACATGGTTTTGATTGAAAATATTGCTCCTTGTTTAAGTAAAACTGTAGTTGTCAGTTTTGGCCTTCTCTCGCCGAGAGAAAGCTATTTTTACAAATGTTACAGTAAAAGTTGCAGGAAGCTCTCAGAAGTGAGTTTTTTGGTCCTAATCATTAGAAATTAGTTACTTGTTGATGGCAAACATGGTTATGATTGAAAATATGGCTCCTTGTTTAAGAAAAACTGTAGTTGTCAGTTTTGGCCTTCTCTCGCCGAGAGAAGGCTATTTTTACAAATGTTACAGTAAAAGTTGCAGGAAGCTCTCAGAAGTGAGTTTTTTGGTCCTAATCATTAGAAATTAGTTACTTGTTGATGGCAAACATGGTTATGATTGAAAATATGGCTCCTTGTTTAAGAAAAACTGTAGTTGTCAGTTTTGGCCTTCTCTCGCCGAGAGAAAGCTATTTTTACAAATGTTACAGTAAAAGCTGCAGAAAGCTCTCAGAAGTGGGTTTTTTGCTCCTAATCATTAGAAATCAGTTACTTATTGATGGCAAACATGGTTTTGATTGAAAATATTGCTCCTTGTTTAAGTAAAATTGTAGTTGTCAGTTTTGGCCTTCTCTCGCCGAGAGAAAGATATTTTTACAAATGTTACAGTAAAAGCTGCAGAAAGCTCTCAGAAGTGAGTTTTTTGATCCTAATCATTAGTAATTAGTTACTTGTTCATGGCAAACATGGTTTTGACTGAAAATATGGCTCCTTGTTTAAGAAACACTATAGTTGTCAGTTTTGGGCTTCTCTCGCCGAGAGAAAGCTATTTTTACAAATGTTACAGTAAAAGCTGCAGGAAGCTCTCAGAAGTGAGTGTTTTGGTCCTAATCATTAGAAATCAGTTACTTGTTGATGGCAAACATGGTTTTGATTGAAAATATTGCTCCTTGTTTAAGAAAAACTGTAGTTGTCAGTTTTGACCTTCTCTCGCTGAGATAAAGCTATTTTTACAAATGTTACAGTAAAAGCTGCAGGAAGCTCTCAGAAGTGAGTGTTTTGGTCCTAATCATTAGAAATCAGTTACTTGTTGATGGCAAACATGGTTTTGATTGAAAATATTGCTCCTTGTTTAAGAAAAACTGTAGTTGTCAGTTTTGGCCTGAGAGAAAGCTATTTTTACAAATGTTACAGTAAAAGCTGCAGGAAGCTCTCATAAGTGAGTTTTTTGGTCCTAATCATTAGAAATTAGTTACTTGTTCATGGCAAACATGGTTTTGACTGAAAATATGGCTCCTTGTTTAAGAAACACTATAGTTGTCAGTTTTGGGCTTCTCTCGTCGAGAGAAAGCTATTTTTACAAATGTTACAGTAAAAGCTGCAGGAAGCTCTCAGAAGTGAGTGTTTTGGTCCTAATCATTAGAAATCAGTTACTTGTTGATGGCAAACATGGTTTTGATTGAAAATATTGCTCCTTGTTTAAGAAAAACTGTAGTTGTCAGTTTTGACCTTCTCTCGCTGAGATAAAGCTATTTTTACAAATGTTACAGTAAAAGCTGCAGGAAGCTCTCAGAAGTGAGTGTTTTGGTCCTAATCATTAGAAATCAGTTACTTGTTGATGGCAAACATGGTTTTGATTGAAAATATTGCTCCTTGTTTAAGAAAAACTGTAGTTGTCAGTTTTGGCCTGAGAGAAAGCTATTTTTACAAATGTTACAGTAAAAGCTGCAGGAAGCTCTCATAAGTGAGTTTTTTGGTCCTAATCATTAGAAATCAGTTACTTGTTGATGGCAAACATGGTTTTGATTGAAAATATTTCTCCTTGTTTAAGAAAAACTGTAGTTGTCAGTTTTGGCCTGAGAGAAAGCTATTTTTACAAATGTTACAGTAAAAGCTGCAGGAAGCTCTCAGAAGTGAGTTTTTTGCTCCTAATCATTAGAAATCAGTTACTTGTTGATGGCAAACATGGTTTTGATTGAAAATATTGCTCCTTGTTTAAGAAAAACTGTAGTTGTCAGTTTTGGGCTGAGAGAAAGCTATTTTTACAAATGTTACAGTAAAAGCTGCAGGAAGCTCTCAGAAGTGAGATTTTTGGTCCTAATCATTAGAAATCAGTTACTTGTTGATGGCAAACATGGTTTTGATTGAAAATATTGCTCCTTGTTTAAGAAAAACTGTAGTTGTCAGTTTTGGCCTGAGACAAAGCTATTTTTTACAAATGTTACAGTAAAAGCTGCAGGAAGCTCTCAGAAGTGAGTTTTTTGGTCCTAATCATTAGAAATCAGTTACTTGTTGATGGCAAACATGGTTTTGATTGAAAATATGGCTCCTTGTTTAAGAAGCACTATAGTTGTCAGTTTTGGGCTTCTCTCGCCGAGAGAAAGCTATTTTTACAAATGTTACAGTAAAAGCTGTAGAAAGCTCTCAGAAGTGAGTTTTTTGATCCTAATCATTAGAAATTAGTAACTTGTTGATGGCAAACATGGTTTTGATTGAAAATATTGCTCCTTGTTTAAGTAAAACTGTAGTTGTCAGTTTTGGCCTTCTCTCGCCGAGAGAAAGCTATTTTTACAAATGTTACAGTAAAAGTTGCAGGAAGCTCTCAGAAGTGAGTTTTTTGGTCCTAATCATTAGAAATTAGTTACTTGTTGATGGCAAACATGGTTATGATTGAAAATATGGCTCCTTGTTTAAGAAAAACTGTAGTTGTCAGTTTTGGCCTTCTCTCGCCGAGAGAAGGCTATTTTTACAAATGTTACAGTAAAAGTTGCAGGAAGCTCTCAGAAGTGAGTTTTTTGGTCCTAATCATTAGAAATTAGTTACTTGTTGATGGCAAACATGGTTATGATTGAAAATATGGCTCCTTGTTTAAGAAAAACTGTAGTTGTCAGTTTTGGCCTTCTCTCGCCGAGAGAAAGCTATTTTTACAAATGTTACAGTAAAAGCTGCAGAAAGCTCTCAGAAGTGGGTTTTTTGCTCCTAATCATTAGAAATCAGTTACTTATTGATGGCAAACATGGTTTTGATTGAAAATATTGCTCCTTGTTTAAGTAAAATTGTAGTTGTCAGTTTTGACCTTCTCTCACTGAGATAAAGCTATTTTTACAAATGTTACAGTAAAAGCTGCAGGAAGCTCTCAGAAGTGAGTGTTTTGGTCCTAATCATTAGAAATCAGTTACTTGTTGATGGCAAACATGGTTTTGATTGAAAATATTGCTCCTTGTTTAAGAAAAACTGTAGTTGTCAGTTTTGGCCTGAGAGAAAGCTATTTTTACAAATGTTACAGTAAAAGCTGCAGGAAGCTCTCATAAGTGAGTTTTTTGGTCCTAATCATTAGAAATCAGTTACTTGTTGATGGCAAACATGGTTTTGATTGAAAATATTTCTCCTTGTTTAAGAAAAACTGTAGTTGTCAGTTTTGGCCTGAGAGAAAGCTATTTTTACAAATGTTACAGTAAAAGCTGCAGGAAGCTCTCAGAAGTGAGTTTTTTGCTCCTAATCATTAGAAATCAGTTACTTGTTGATGGCAAACATGGTTTTGATTGAAAATATTGCTCCTTGTTTAAGAAAAACTGTAGTTGTCAGTTTTGGGCTGAGAGAAAGCTATTTTTACAAATGTTACAGTAAAAGCTGCAGGAAGCTCTCAGAAGTGAGATTTTTGGTCCTAATCATTAGAAATCAGTTACTTGTTGATGGCAAACATGGTTTTGATTGAAAATATTGCTCCTTGTTTAAGAAAAACTGTAGTTGTCAGTTTTGGCCTGAGACAAAGCTATTTTTTACAAATGTTACAGTAAAAGCTGCAGGAAGCTCTCAGAAGTGAGTTTTTTGGTCCTAATCATTAGAAATCAGTTACTTGTTGATGGCAAACATGGTTTTGATTGAAAATATGGCTCCTTGTTTAAGAAGCACTATAGTTGTCAGTTTTGGGCTTCTCTCGCCGAGAGAAAGCTATTTTTACAAATGTTACAGTAAAAGCTGTAGAAAGCTCTCAGAAGTGAGTTTTTTGATCCTAATCATTAGAAATTAGTAACTTGTTGATGGCAAACATGGTTTTGATTGAAAATATTGCTCCTTGTTTAAGTAAAACTGTAGTTGTCAGTTTTGGCCTTCTCTCGCCGAGAGAAAGCTATTTTTACAAATGTTACAGTAAAAGTTGCAGGAAGCTCTCAGAAGTGAGTTTTTTGGTCCTAATCATTAGAAATTAGTTACTTGTTGATGGCAAACATGGTTATGATTGAAAATATGGCTCCTTGTTTAAGAAAAACTGTAGTTGTCAGTTTTGGCCTTCTCTCGCCGAGAGAAGGCTATTTTTACAAATGTTACAGTAAAAGTTGCAGGAAGCTCTCAGAAGTGAGTTTTTTGGTCCTAATCATTAGAAATTAGTTACTTGTTGATGGCAAACATGGTTATGATTGAAAATATGGCTCCTTGTTTAAGAAAAACTGTAGTTGTCAGTTTTGGCCTTCTCTCGCCGAGAGAAAGCTATTTTTACAAATGTTACAGTAAAAGCTGCAGAAAGCTCTCAGAAGTGGGTTTTTTGCTCCTAATCATTAGAAATCAGTTACTTATTGATGGCAAACATGGTTTTGATTGAAAATATTGCTCCTTGTTTAAGTAAAATTGTAGTTGTCAGTTTTGGCCTTCTCTCGCCGAGAGAAAGCTATTTTTACAAATGTTACAGTAAAAGCTGCAGAAAGCTCTCAGAAGTGAGTTTTTTGATCCTAATCATTAGTAATTAGTTACTTGTTCATGGCAAACATGGTTTTGACTGAAAATATGGCTCCTTGTTTAAGAAACACTATAGTTGTCAGTTTTGGGCTTCTCTCGCCGAGAGAAAGCTATTTTTACAAATGTTACAGTAAAAGCTGCAGGAAGCTCTCAGAAGTGAGTGTTTTGGTCCTAATCATTAGAAATCAGTTACTTGTTGATGGCAAACATGGTTTTGATTGAAAATATTGCTCCTTGTTTAAGAAAAACTGTAGTTGTCAGTTTTGACCTTCTCTCGCTGAGATAAAGCTATTTTTACAAATGTTACAGTAAAAGCTGCAGGAAGCTCTCAGAAGTGAGTGTTTTGGTCCTAATCATTAGAAATCAGTTACTTGTTGATGGCAAACATGGTTTTGATTGAAAATATTGCTCCTTGTTTAAGAAAAACTGTAGTTGTCAGTTTTGGCCTGAGAGAAAGCTATTTTTACAAATGTTACAGTAAAAGCTGCAGGAAGCTCTCATAAGTGAGTTTTTTGGTCCTAATCATTAGAAATCAGTTACTTGTTGATGGCAAACATGGTTTTGATTGAAAATATTTCTCCTTGTTTAAGAAAAACTGTAGTTGTCAGTTTTGGCCTGAGAGAAAGCTATTTTTACAAATGTTACAGTAAAAGCTGCAGGAAGCTCTCAGAAGTGAGTTTTTTGCTCCTAATCATTAGAAATCAGTTACTTGTTGATGGCAAACATGGTTTTGATTGAAAATATTGCTCCTTGTTTAAGAAAAACTGTAGTTGTCAGTTTTGGGCTGAGAGAAAGCTATTTTTACAAATGTTACAGTAAAAGCTGCAGGAAGCTCTCAGAAGTGAGTTTTTTGCTCCTAATCATTAGAAATCAGTTACTTGTTGATGGCAAACATGGTTTTGATTGAACATATTGCTCCTTGTTTAAGAAAAACTGTAGTTGTCAGTTTTGGCCTGAGAGAAAGCTATTTTTACAAATGTTACAGTAAAAGCTGCAGGAAGCTCTCAGAAGTGAGGTTTTTGGTCCTAATCATTAGAAATCAGTTACTTGCTAATGGCAAACATGCTTTTGATTGAAAATATTGCTCCTTGTTTAAGAAAAACTGTAGTTGTCAGCTTTGGCCTGAGAGAAAGCTATTTTTACAAATGTTACAGTAAAAGCTGCAGGAAGCTCTCAGAAGTGAGGTTTTTGGTCCTAATCATTAGAAATCAGTTACTTGCTAATGGCAAACATGGTTTTGATTGAAAATATTGCTCCTTGTTTAAGAAAAACTGTAGTTGTCAGTTTTGGCCTGAGAGAAAGCTATTTTTACAAATGTTACAGTAAAAGCTGCAGGAAGCTCTCATAAGTGAGTTTTTTGGTCCTAATCATTAGAAATCAGTTACTTGTTGATGGCAAACATGGTTTTGATTGAAAATATTTCTCCTTGTTTAAGAAAAACTGTAGTTGTCAGTTTTGGCCTGAGAGAAAGCTATTTTTACAAATGTTACAGTAAAAGCTGCAGGAAGCTCTCAGAAGTGAGTGTTTTGGTCCTAATCATTAGAAATCAGTTACTTGTTGATGGCAAACATGGTTTTGATTGAAAATATTGCTCCTTGTTTAAGAAAAACTGTAGTTGTCAGTTTTGGCCTGAGAGAAAGCTATTTTTACAAATGTTACAGTAAAAGCTGCAGGAAGCTCTCATAAGTGAGTTTTTTGGTCCTAATCATTAGAAATCAGTTACTTGTTGATGGCAAACATGGTTTTGATTGAAAATATTTCTCCTTGTTTAAGAAAAACTGTAGTTGTCAGTTTTGGCCTGAGAGAAAGCTATTTTTACAAATGTTACAGTAAAAGCTGCAGGAAGCTCTCAGAAGTGAGTTTTTTGCTCCTAATCATTAGAAATCAGTTACTTGTTGATGGCAAACATGGTTTTGATTGAAAATATTGCTCCTTGTTTAAGAAAAACTGTAGTTGTCAGTTTTGGGCTGAGAGAAAGCTATTTTTACAAATGTTACAGTAAAAGCTGCAGGAAGCTCTCAGAAGTGAGGTTTTTGGTCCTAATCATTAGAAATCAGTTACTTGCTAATGGCAAACATGCTTTTGATTGAAAATATTGCTCCTTGTTTAAGAAAAACTGTAGTTGTCAGCTTTGGCCTGAGAGAAAGCTATTTTTACAAATGTTACAGTAAAAGCTGCAGGAAGCTCTCAGAAGTGAGGTTTTTGGTCCTAATCATTAGAAATCAGTTACTTGCTAATGGCAAACATGGTTTTGATTGAAAATATTGCTCCTTGTTTAAGAAAAACTGTAGTTGTCAGTTTTGGCCTGAGACAAAGCTATTTTTTACAAATGTTACAGTAAAAGCTGCAGGAAGCTCTCAGAAGTGAGTTTTTTGGTCCTAATCATTAGAAATCAGTTACTTGTTGATGGCAAACATGGTTTTGATTGAAAATATTGCTCCTTGTTTAAGAAAAACTGTAGTTGTCAGTTTTGGCCTGAGACAAAGCTATTTTTTACAAATGTTACAGTAAAAGCTGCAGGAAGCTCTCAGAAGTGAGTTTTTTGGTCCTAATCATTAGAAATCAGTTACTTGTTGATGGCAAACATGGTTTTGATTCAAAATATTTCTCCTTGTTTCAGAAAAACTGTAGTTGTCAGTTTTGGCCTGAGAGAAAGCTATTTTTACAAATGTTACAGTAAAAGCTGCAGGAAGCTCTCAGAAGTGAGTTTTTTGGTCCTAATCATTAGAAATCAGTTACTTGTTGATGGCAAACATGGTTTTGATTGAAAATATTGCTCCTTGTTTAAGAAAAACGGTAGTTGTCAGTTTTGGCCTGAGACAAAGCTATTTTTACAAATGGTACAGTAAAAGCTGCTGGAAGCTCTCAGAAGTGAGGTTTTTGGTCCTAATCATTAGAAATCAGCTACTTGTTGATGGCAAACATGGTTTTGATTGAAAATGTTGCTCCTTGTTTAAGAAAAACTGTAGTTGTCAGTTTTGGCCTGAGAGAAAGCTATTTTTTACAAATATTACAGTAAAAGCTGCAGGAAGCTCTCAGAAGTGAGTTTTTTGGTCCTAATCATTAGAAAACAGTTACTTGTTGATGGCAAACATGGTTTTGATTGAAAATATTGCTCCTTGTTTAAGAAAAACTGTAGTTGTCAGTTTTGGCCTGAGACAAAGCTATTTTTTACAAATGTTACAGTAAAAGCTGCAGGAAGATCTCAGAAGTGAGTTTTTTGGTCCTAATCATTAGAAATCAGTTACTTGTTGATGGCAAACATGGTTTTGATTGAAAATATTGCTCCTTGTTTAAGAAAAACTGTAGTTGTCAGTTTTGGCCTGAGAGAAAGCTATTTTTTACAAATGTTACAGTAAAAGCTGCGTTTTTTGGTCCTAATCATTAGAAAACAGTTACTTGTTGATGGCAAACATGGTTTTGATTGAAAATATTGCTCCTTGTTTAAGAAAAACTGTAGTTGTCAGTTTTGGCCTGAGAGAAAGCTATTTTTACAAATGTTACAGTAAAAGCTGCAGGAAGCTCTCAGAAGTGAGTTTTTTGGTCCTAATCATTAGAAATCAGTTACTTGTTGATGGCAAACATGGTTTTGATTGAAAATATTGCTCCTTGTTTAAGAAAAACTGTAGTTGTCAGTTTTGGCCTGAGACAAAGCTATTTTTTACAAATGTTACAGTAAAAGCTGCAGGAAGCTCTCAGAAGTGAGTTTTTTGGTCCTAATCATTAGAAATCAGTTACTTGTTGATGGCAAACATGGTTTTGATTGAAAATATTGCTCCTTGTTTAAGAAAAACGGTAGTTGTGTTTTGGCCTGAGACAAAGCTATTTTTACAAATGGTACAGTAAAAGCTGCTGGAAGCTCTCAGAAGTGAGGTTTTTGGTCCTAATCATTAGAAATCAGCTACTTGTTGATGGCAAACATGGTTTTGATTGAAAATATTGCTCCTTGTTTAAGAAAAACTGTAGTTGTCAGTTTTGGCCTGAGAGAAAGCTATTTTTACAAATGTTACAGTAAAAGCTGCAGGAAGCTCTCAGAAGTGAGTTTTTTGGTCCTAATCATTAGAAATCAGTTACTTGTTGATGGCAAACATGGTTTTGATTGAAAATATTGCTCCTTGTTTAAGAAAAACTGTAGTTGTCAGTTTTGGCCTGAGACAAAGCTATTTTTTACAAATGTTACAGTAAAAGCTGCAGGAAGCTCTCAGAAGTGAGTTTTTTGGTCCTAATCATTAGAAATCAGTTACTTGTTGATGGCAAACATGGTTTTGATTGAAAATATTGCTCCTTGTTTAAGAAAAACGGTAGTTGTCAGTTTTGGCCTGAGACAAAGCTATTTTTACAAATGGTACAGTAAAAGCTGCTGGAAGCTCTCAGAAGTGAGGTTTTTGGTCCTAATCATTAGAAATCAGCTACTTGTTGATGGCAAACATGGTTTTGATTGAAAATATTGCTCCTTGTTTAAGAAAAACTGTAGTTGTCAGTTTTGGCCTGAGAGAAAGCTATTTTTTACAAATATTACAGTAAAAGCTGCAGGAAGCTCTCAGAAGTGAGTTTTTTGGTTCTAATCATTAGAAAACAGTTACTTGTTGATGGCAAACATGGTTTTGATTGAAAATATTGCTCCTTGTTTAAGAAAAACTGTAGTTGTCAGTTTTGGCCTGAGAGAAAGCTATTTTTACAAATGTTACAGTAAAAGCTGCAGGAAGCTCTCAGAAGTGAGGTTTTTGGTCCTAATCATTAGAAATCAGTTACTTGTTAATGGCAAACATGCTTTTGATTGAAAATATTGCTCCTTGTTTAAGAAAAACTGTAGTTGTCAGTTTTGGCCTGAGAAAAAGCTATTTTTTATAAAAGTTACAGTAAAAGCTGCAGGAAGCTCTCAGAAGTGAGTTTTTTGGTCCTAATCATTAGAAATCAGTTACTTGTTAATGGCAAACATGCTTTTGATTGAAAATATTGCTCCTTGTTTAAGAAAAACTGTAGTTGTCAGTTTTGGCCTGAGAGAAAGCTATTTTTACAAATGTTACAGTAAAAGCTGCAGGAAGCTCTCAGAAGTGAGATTTTTGGTCCTAATCATTAGAAATCAGTTACTTGTTGATGGCAAACATGGTTTTGATTGAAAATATTGCTCCTTGTTTAAGAAAAACTGTAGTTGTCAGTTTTGGCCTGAGACAAAGCTATTTTTTACAAATGTTACAGTAAAAGCTGCAGGAAGCTCTCAGAAGTGAGTTTTTTGGTCCTAATCATTAGAAATCAGTTACTTGTTGATGGCAAACATGGTTTTGATTGAAAATATTGCTCCTTGTTTAAGAAAAACTGTAGTTGTCAGTTTTGGCCTGAGAGAAAGCTATTTTTTTACAAATGTTACAGTAAAAGCTGCGTTTTTTGGTCCTAATCATTAGAAAACAGTTACTTGTTGATGGCAAACATGGTTTTGATTGAAAATATTGCTCCTTGTTTAAGAAAAACTGTAGTTGTCAGTTTTGGCCTGAGAGAAAGCTATTTTTACAAATGTTACAGTAAAAGCTGCAGGAAGCTCTCAGAAGTGAGGTTTTTGGTCCTAATCATTAGAAATTAGTTACTTGTTGATGGCAAACATGGTTTTGATTGAAAATATGGCTCCTTGTTTAAGAAAAACTGTAGTCGTCAGTTTTGGCCTTCTCTCGCCGAGAGAAAGCTATTTTTACAAATGTTACAGTAAAAGCTGCAGAAAGCTCTCAGAAGTGAGTTTTTTGCTCCTAATCATTAGAAATCAGTTACTTATTGATGGCAAACATGGTTTTGATTGAAAATATTGCTCCTTGTTTAAGTAAAACTGTAGTTGTCAGTTTTGGCCTTCTCTCGCCGAGAGAAAGCTATTTTTACAAATGTTACAGTAAAAGCTGCAGAAAGCTCTCAGAAGTGAGTTTTTTGCTCCTAATCATTAGAAATCAGTTACTTATTGATGGCAAACATGGTTTTGACTGAAAATATGGCTCCTTGTTTAAGAAACACTATAGTTGTCAGTTTTGGGCTTCTCTCGCCGAGAGAAAGCTATTTTTACAAATGTTACAGTAAAAGCTGCAGGAAGCTCTCAGAAGTGAGTGTTTTGGTCCTAATCATTAGAAATCAGTTACTTGTTGATGGCAAACATGGTTTTGATTGAAAATATTGCTCCTTGTTTAAGAAAAACTGTAGTTGTCAGTTTTGGCCTGAGACAAAGCTATTTTTTACAAATGTTACAGTAAAAGCTGCAGGAAGCTCTCAGAAGTGAGTTTTTTGGTCCTAATCATTAGAAATCAGTTACTTGTTGATGGCAAACATGGTTTTGATTGAAAATATTGCTCCTTGTTTAAGAAAAACGGTAGTTGTGTTTTGGCCTGAGACAAAGCTATTTTTACAAATGGTACAGTAAAAGCTGCTGGAAGCTCTCAGAAGTGAGGTTTTTGGTCCTAATCATTAGAAATCAGCTACTTGTTGATGGCAAACATGGTTTTGATTGAAAATATTGCTCCTTGTTTAAGAAAAACTGTAGTTGTCAGTTTTGGCCTGAGAGAAAGCTATTTTTTACAAATGTTACAGTAAAAGCTGCAGGAAGCTCTCAGAAGTGAGTTTTTTGGTCCTAATCATTAGAAATCAGTTACTTGTTGATGGCAAACATGGTTTTGATTGAAAATATTGCTCCTTGTTTAAGAAAAACTGTAGTTGTCAGTTTTGGCCTGAGACAAAGCTATTTTTTACAAATGTTACAGTAAAAGCTGCAGGAAGCTCTCAGAAGTGAGTTTTTTGGTCCTAATCATTAGAAATCAGTTACTTGTTGATGGCAAACATGGTTTTGATTGAAAATATTGCTCCTTGTTTAAGAAAAACGGTAGTTGTCAGTTTTGGCCTGAGACAAAGCTATTTTTACAAATGGTACAGTAAAAGCTGCTGGAAGCTCTCAGAAGTGAGGTTTTTGGTCCTTATCATTAGAAATCAGCTACTTGTTGATGGCAAACATGGTTTTGATTGAAAATATTGCTCCTTGTTTAAGAAAAACTGTAGTTGTCAGTTTTGGCCTGAGAGAAAGCTATTTTTTACAAATATTACAGTAAAAGCTGCAGGAAGCTCTCAGAAGTGAGTTTTTTGGTTCTAATCATTAGAAAACAGTTACTTGTTGATGGCAAACATGGTTTTGATTGAAAATATTGCTCCTTGTTTAAGAAAAACTGTAGTTGTCAGTTTTGGCCTGAGAGAAAGCTATTTTTACAAATGTTACAGTAAAAGCTGCAGGAAGCTCTCAGAAGTGAGGTTTTTGGTCCTAATCATTAGAAATCAGTTACTTGTTAATGGCAAACATGCTTTTGATTGAAAATATTGCTCCTTGTTTAAGAAAAACTGTAGTTGTCAGTTTTGGCCTGAGAAAAAGCTATTTTTTATAAAAGTTACAGTAAAAGCTGCAGGAAGCTCTCAGAAGTGAGTTTTTTGGTCCTAATCATTAGAAATCAGTTACTTGTTAATGGCAAACATGCTTTTGATTGAAAATATTGCTCCTTGTTTAAGAAAAACTGTAGTTGTCAGTTTTGGCCTGAGAGAAAGCTATTTTTACAAATGTTACAGTAAAAGCTGCAGGAAGCTCTCAGAAGTGAGATTTTTGGTCCTAATCATTAGAAATCAGTTACTTGTTGATGGCAAACATGGTTTTGATTGAAAATATTGCTCCTTGTTTAAGAAAAACTGTAGTTGTCAGTTTTGGCCTGAGACAAAGCTATTTTTTACAAATGTTACAGTAAAAGCTGCAGGAAGCTCTCAGAAGTGAGTTTTTTGGTCCTAATCATTAGAAATCAGTTACTTGTTGATGGCAAACATGGTTTTGATTGAAAATATTGCTCCTTGTTTAAGAAAAACTGTAGTTGTCAGTTTTGGCCTGAGAGAAAGCTATTTTTTTACAAATGTTACAGTAAAAGCTGCGTTTTTTGGTCCTAATCATTAGAAAACAGTTACTTGTTGATGGCAAACATGGTTTTGATTGAAAATATTGCTCCTTGTTTAAGAAAAACTGTAGTTGTCAGTTTTGGCCTGAGAGAAAGCTATTTTTACAAATGTTACAGTAAAAGCTGCAGGAAGCTCTCAGAAGTGAGGTTTTTGGTCCTAATCATTAGAAATTAGTTACTTGTTGATGGCAAACATGGTTTTGATTGAAAATATGGCTCCTTGTTTAAGAAAAACTGTAGTTGTCAGTTTTGGCCTTCTCTCGCCGAGAGAAAGCTATTTTTACAAATGTTACAGTAAAAGCTGCAGAAAGCTCTCAGAAGTGAGTTTTTTGCTCCTAATCATTAGAAATCAGTTACTTATTGATGGCAAACATGGTTTTGATTGAAAATATTGCTCCTTGTTTAAGTAAAACTGTAGTTGTCAGTTTTGGCCTTCTCTCGCCGAGAGAAAGCTATTTTTACAAATGTTACAGTAAAAGCTGCAGGAAGCTTTAAGAAGTGAGTTTTTTGCTCCTAATCATTAGAAATTAGTAACTTGTTGATGGCAAACATGGTTTTGATTGAAAATATGGCTCCTTGTTTAAGAAGCACTATAGTTGTCAGTTTTGGGCTTCTCTCGCCGAGAGAAAGCTGTTTTTACAAATGTTACAGTAAAAGCTGCAGGAAGCTCTCAGAAGTGAGTTTTTGGGTCCTAATCATTAGAAATTAGTTACTTGTTGATGGCAAACATGGTTTTGATTGAAAATATGGCTCCTTGTTTAAGAAAAACTGTAGTTGTCAGTTTTGGCCTTCTCTCGCCGAGAGAAAGCTATTTTTACAAATGTTACAGTAAAAGCTGCAGAAAGCTCTCAGAAGTGAGTTTTTTGCTCCTAATCATTAGAAATCAGTTACTTATTGATGGCAAACATGGTTTTGACTGAAAATATGGCTCCTTGTTTAAGAAACACTATAGTTGTCAGTTTTGGGCTTCTCTCGCCGAGAGAAAGCTATTTTTACAAATGTTACAGTAAAAGCTGCAGGAAGCTCTCAGAAGTGAGTGTTTTGGTCCTAATCATTAGAAATCAGTTACTTGTTAATGGCAAACATGGTTTTGATTGAAAATATTGCTCCTTGTTTAAGAAAAACTGTAGTTGTCAGTTTTGGCCTTCTCTCGCCGAGAGAAAGCTAATTTTACAAATGTTACAGTACAAGCTGCAGAAAGCTCTCAGAAGTGAGTTTTTTGCTCCTAATCATTAGAAATCAGTTACTTATTGATGGCAAACATGGTTTTGATTGAAAATATTGCTCCTTGTTTAAGTAAAATTGTAGTTGTCAGTTTTGGCCTTCTCTCGCCGAGAGAAAGCTATTTTTACAAATGTTACAGTAAAAGCTGCAGGAAGCTCTCAGAAGTGAGTTTTTTGCTCCTAATCATTAGAAATTAGTTACTTGTTCATGGCAAACATGGTTTTGACTGAAAATATGGCTCCTTGTTTAAGAAACACTATAGTTGTCAGTTTTGGGCTTCTCTCGCAGAGAGAAAGCTATTTTTACAAATGTTACAGTAAAAGCTGCAGGAAGCTCTCAGAAGTGAGTGTTTTGGTCCTAATCATTAGAAATCAGTTACTTGTTGATGGCAAACATGGTTTTGATTGAACATATTGCTCCTTGTTTAAGAAAAACTGTAGTTGTCAGTTTTGGCCTGAGAGAAAGCTATTTTTACAAATGTTACAGTAAAAGCTGCAGGAAGCTCTCAGAAGTGAGATTTTTGATCCTAATCATTAGAAATTAGTAACTTGTTGATGGCAAACATGGTTTTGATTGAAAATATGGTTCCTTGTTTAAGAAGCACTATAGTTGTCAGTTTTGGGCTTCTCTCGCCGAGAGAAAGCTATTTTTACAAATGTTACAGTAAAAGCTGTAGAAAGCTCTCAGAAGTGAGTTTTTTGATCCTAATCATTAGAAATTAGTAACTTGTTGATGGCAAACATGGTTTTGATTGAAAATATTGCTCCTTGTTTAAGTAAAACTGTAGTTGTCAGTTTTGGCCTTCTCTCGCCGAGAGAAAGCTATTTTTACAAATGTTACAGTAAAAGCTGCAGGAAGCTCTCAGAAGTGAGTTTTTTGCTCCTAATCATTAGAAATCAGTTACTTATTGATGGCAAACATGGTTTTGATTGAAAATATTGCTCCTTGTTTAAGTAAAAGTGTAGTTGTCAGTTTTGGCCTTCTCTCGCCGAGAGAAAGCTATTTTTACAAATGTTACAGTAAAAGCTGCAGAAAGCTCTCAGAAGTGAGTTTTTTGCTCCTAATCATTAGAAATCAGTTACTTATTGATGGCAAACATGGTTTTGACTGAAAATATGGCTCCTTGTTTAAGAAACACTATAGTTGTCAGTTTTGGGCTTCTCTCGCCGAGAGAAAGCTATTTTTACAAATGTTACAGTAAAAGCTGCAGGAAGCTCTCAGAAGTGAGTGTTTTGGTCCTAATCATTAGAAATCAGTTACTTGTTGATGGCAAACATGGTTTTGATTGAAAATATTGCTCCTTGTTTAAGAAAAACTGTAGTTGTCAGTTTTGGCCTTCTCGCCGAGAGAAAGCTATTTTTACAAATGTTACAGTAAAAGTTGCAGGAAGCTCTCAGAAGTGAGTTTTTTGCTCCTAATCATTAGAAATCAGTTACTTATTGATGGCAAACATGGTTTTGACTGAAAATATGGCTCCTTGTTTAAGTAAAAGTGTAGTTGTCAGTTTTGGCCTTCTCTCGCCGAGAGAAAGCTATTTTTACAAATGTTACAGTAAAAGCTGCAGAAAGCTCTCAGAAGTGAGTTTTTTGATCCTAATCATTAGTAATTAGTTACTTGTTCATGGCAAACATGGTTTTGACTGAAAATATGGCTCCTTGTTTAAGAAACACTATAGTTGTCAGTTTTGGGCTTCTCTCGCCGAGAGAAAGCTATTTTTACAAATGTTACAGTAAAAGCTGCAGGAAGCTCTCAGAAGTGAGTGTTTTGGTCCTAATCATTAGAAATCAGTTACTTGTTGATGGCAAACATGGTTATGATTGAAAATATGGCTCCTTGTTTAAGAAAAACTGTAGTTGTCAGTTTTGGCCTTCTCGCCGAGAGAAAGCTATTTTTACAAATGTTACAGTAAAAGTTGCAGGAAGCTCTCAGAAGTGAGTTTTTTGGTCCTAATCATTAGAAATTAGTTACTTGTTGATGGCAAACATGGTTATGATTGAAAATATGGCTCCTTGTTTAAGAAAAACTGTAGTTGTCAGTTTTGGCCTGAGACAAAGCTATTTTTTACAAATGTTACAGTAAAAGCTGCAGGAAGCTCTCAGAAGTGAGTTTTTTGGTCCTAATCATTAGAAATCAGTTACTTGTTGATGGCAAACATGGTTTTGATTGAAAATATTGCTCCTTGTTTAAGAAAAACTGTAGTTGTCAGTTTTGGCCTGAGACAAAGCTATTTTTTACAAATGTTACAGTAAAAGCTTGCAGGAAGCTCTCAGAAGTGAGTTTTTTGGTCCTAATCATTAGAAATCAGTTACTTGTTGATGGCAAACATGGTTTTGATTGAAAATATTTCTTCTTGTTTAAGAAAAACTGTAGTTGTCAGTTTTGGCCTGAGAGAAAGCTATTTTTACAAATGTTACAGTAAAAGCTGCAGGAAGCTCTCAGAAGTGAGTTTTTTGGTCCTAATCATTAGAAATCAGTTACTTGTTGATGGCAAACATGGTTTTGATTGAAAATATTGCTCCTTGTTTAAGAAAAACGGTAGTTGTCAGTTTTGGCCTGAGACAAAGCTATTTTTACAAATGGTACAGTAAAAGCTGCTGGAAGCTCTCAGAAGTGAGGTTTTTGGTCCTAATCATTAGAAATCAGCTACTTGTTGATGGCAAACATGGTTTTGATTGAAAATATTGCTCCTTGTTTAAGAAAAACTGTAGTTGTCAGTTTTGGCCTGAGAGAAAGCTATTTTTTACAAATATTACAGTAAAAGCTGCAGGAAGCTCTCAGAAGTGAGTTTTTTGGCCCTAATCATTAGAAAACAGTTACTTGTTGATGGCAAACATGGTTTTGATTGAAAATATTGCTCCTTGTTTAAGAAAAACTGTAGTTGTCAGTTTTGGCCTGAGACAAAGCTATTTTTTACAAATGTTACAGTAAAAGCTGCAGGAAGATCTCAGAAGTGAGTTTTTTGGTCCTAATCATTAGAAATCAGTTACTTGTTGATGGCAAACATGGTTTTGATTGAAAATATTGCTCCTTGTTTAAGAAAAACTGTAGTTGTCAGTTTTGGCCTGAGACAAAGCTATTTTTTACAAATGTTACAGTAAAAGCTGCAGGAAGCTCTCAGAAGTGAGTTTTTTGGTCCTAATCATTAGAAATCAGTTACTTGTTGATGGCAAACATGGTTTTGATTAATAATATTGCTGCTTGTTTAAGAAAAACGGTAGTTGTCAGTTTTGGCCTGAGACAAAGCTATTTTTACAAATGGTACAGTAAAAGCTGCTGGAAGCTCTCAGAAGTGAGGTTTTTGGTCCTAATCATTAGAAAACAGTTACTTGTTGATGGCAAACATGGTTTTGATTGAAAATATTGCTCCTTGTTTAAGAAAAACTGTAGTTGTCAGTTTTGGCCTGAGAGAAAGCTATTTTTACAAATGTTACAGTAAAAGCTGCAGGAAGCTCTCAGAAGTGAGGTTTTTGGTCCTAATCATTAGAAATCAGTTACTTGTTAATGGCAAACATGCTTTTGATTGAAAATATTGCTCCTTGTTTAAGAAAAACTGTAGTTGTCAGTTTTGGCCTGAGAAAAAGCTATTTTTTATACAAGTTACAGTAAAAGCTGCAGGAAGCTCTCAGAAGTGAGTTTTTTGGTCCTAATCATTAGAAATCAGTTACTTGTTAATGGCAAACATGCTTTTGATTGAAAATATTGCTCCTTGTTTAAGAAAAACTGTAGTTGTCAGTTTTGGCCTGAGAGAAAGCTATTTTTACAAATGTTACAGTAAAAGCTGCAGGAAGCTCTCAGAAGTGAGATTTTTGGTCCTAATCATTAGAAATCAGTTACTTGTTGATGGCAAACATGGTTTTGATTGAAAATATTGCTCCTTGTTTAAGAAAAACTGTAGTTGTCAGTTTTGGCCTGAGAGAAAGCTATTTTTTTTACAAATGTTACAGTAAAAGCTGCGTTTTTTGGTCCTAATCATTAGAAAACAGTTACTTGTTGATGGCAAACATGGTTTTGATTGAAAATATTGCTCCTTGTTTAAGAAAAACTGTAGTTGTCAGTTTTGGCCTGAGAGAAAGCTATTTTTACAAATGTTACAGTAAAAGCTGCAGGAAGCTCTCAGAAGTGAGGTTTTTGGTCCTAATCATTAGAAATTAGTTACTTGTTGATGGCAAACATGGTTTTGATTGAAAATATGGCTCCTTGTTTAAGAAAAACGGTAGTTGTCAGTTTTGGCCTGAGACAAAGCTATTTTTACAAATGGTACAGTAAAAGCTGCTGGAAGCTCTCAGAAGTGAGGTTTTTGGTCCTAATCATTAGAAATCAGCTACTTGTTGATGGCAAACATGGTTTTGATTGAAAATATGGCTCCTTGTTTAAGAAAAACTGTAGTTGTCAGTTTTGGCCTGAGACAAAGCTATTTTTTACAAATGTTACAGTAAAAGCTGCAGAAAGCTCTCAGAAGTGAGTTTTTTGGTCCTAATCATTAGAAATCAGTTACTTATTGATGGCAAACATGGTTTTGATTGAAAATATTGCTCCTTGTTTAAGTAAAACTGTAGTTGTCAGTTTTGGCCTTCTCTCGCCGAGAGAAAGCTATTTTTACAAATGTTACAGTAAAAGCTGCAGGAAGCTCTCAGAAGTGAGTTTTTTGCTCCTAATCATTAGAAATTAGTAACTTGTTGATGGCAAACATGGTTTTGATTGAAAATATGGCTCCTTGTTTAAGAAGCACTATAGTTGTCAGTTTTGGGCTTCTCTCGCCGAGAGAAAGCTGTTTTTACAAATGTTACAGTAAAAGCTGCAGGAAGCTCTCAGAAGTGAGTTTTTTGGTCCTAATCATTAGAAATTAGTTACTTGTTGATGGCAAACATGGTTTTGATTGAAAATATGGCTCCTTGTTTAAGAAAAACTGTAGTTGTCAGTTTTGGCCTTCTCTCGCCGAGAGAAAGCTATTTTTACAAATGTTACAGTAAAAGCTGCAGAAAGCTCTCAGAAGTGAGTTTTTTGCTCCTAATCATTAGAAATCAGTTACTTATTGATGGCAAACATGGTTTTGATTGAAAATATTGCTCCTTGCTTAAGTAAAACTGTAGTTGTCAGTTTTGGCCTTCTCTCGCCGAGAGAAAGCTATTTTTACAAATGTTACAGTAAAAGCTGCAGGAAGCTCTCAGAAGTGAGTTTTTTGCTCCTAATCATTAGAAATTAGTTACTTGTTGATGGCAAACATGGTTTTGATTGAAAATATGGCTCCTTGTTTAAGAAGCACTATAGTTGTCAGTTTTGGGCTTCTCTCGCCGAGAGAAAGCTGTTTTTACAAATGTTACAGTAAAAGCTGCAGGAAGCTCTCAGAAGTGAGTTTTTTGGTCCTAATCATTAGAAATTAGTTACTTGTTGATGGCAAACATGGTTTTGATTGAAAATATTGCTCCTTGTTTAAGTAAAACTGTAGTTGTCAGTTTTGGCCTTCTCTCGCCGAGAGAAAGCTATTTTTACAAATGTTACAGTAAAAGCTGCAGGAAGCTTTCAGAAGTGAGTTTTTTGCTCCTAATCATTAGAAATCAGTTACTTATTGATGGCAAACATGGTTTTGATTGAAAATATTGCTCCTTGTTTAAGTAAAAGTGTAGTTGTCAGTTTTGGCCTTCTCTCGCCGAGAGAAAGCTATTTTTACAAATGTTACAGTAAAAGCTGTAGAAAGCTCCCAGAAGTGAGTTTTTTGATCCTAATCATTAGAAATTAGTAACTTGTTGATGGCAAACATGGTTTTGATTGAAAATATGGCTCCTTGTTTAAGAAGCACTATAGTTGTCAGTTTTGGGCTTCTCTCGCCGAGAGAAAGCTGTTTTTACAAATGTTACAGTAAAAGCTGCAGGAAGCTCTCAGAAGTGAGTTTTTTGGTCCTAATCATTAGGAATTAGTTACTTGTTGATGGCAAACATGGTTTTGATTGAAAATATTGCTCCTTGTTTAAGAAAAACTGTAGTTGTCAGTTTTGGCCTGAGAGAAAGCTATTTTTACAAATGTTACAGTAAAAGCTGCAGGAAGCTCTCATAAGTGAGTTTTTTGGTCCTAATCATTAGAAAACAGTTACTTGTTGATGGCAAACATGGTTTTGATTGAAAATATGGCTCCTTGTTTAAGAAAAACTGTAGTTGTCAGTTTTGGCCTTCTCTCGCCGAGAGAAAGCTATTTTTACAAATGTTACAGTAAAAGCTGCAGAAAGCTCTCAGAAGTGAGTTTTTTGCTCCTAATCATTAGAAATCAGTTACTTATTGATGGCAAACATGGTTTTGATTGAAAATATTGCTCCTTGTTTAAGTAAAACTGTAGTTGTCAGTTTTGGCCTTCTCTCGCCGAGAGAAAGCTATTTTTACAAATGTTACAGTAAAAGCTGCAGGAAGCTCTCAGAAGTGAGTTTTTTGCTCCTAATCATTAGAAATTAGTAACTTGTTGATGGCAAACATGGTTTTGATTGAAAATATGGCTCCTTGTTTAAGAAGCACTATAGTTGTCAGTTTTGGCCTTCTCTCGCCGAGAGAAAGCTATTTTTACAAATGTTACAGTAAAAGCTGCAGGAAGCTCTCAGAAGTGAGTTTTTTGCTCCTAATCATTAGAAATCAGTTACTTATTGATGGCAAACATGGTTTTGATTGAAAATATTGCTCCTTGTTTAAGTAAAACTGTAGTTGTCAGTTTTGGCCTTCTCTCGCCGAGAGAAAGCTATTTTTACAAATGTTACAGTAAAAGCTGTAGAAAGCTCTCAGAAGTGAGATTTTTGGTCCTAATCATTAGAAATCAGTTACTTGTTGATGGCAAACATGGTTTTGATTGAAAATATTGCTCCTTGTTTAAGAAAAACTGTAGTTGTCAGTTTTGGCCTGAGAGAAAGCTATTTTTTTACAAATGTTACAGTAAAAGCTGCGTTTTTTGGTCCTAATCATTAGAAAACAGTTACTTGTTGATGGCAAACATGGTTTTGATTGAAAATATTGCTCCTTGTTTAAGAAAAACTGTAGTTGTCAGTTTTGGCCTGAGAGAAAGCTATTTTTACAAATGTTACAGTAAAAGCTGCAGGAAGCTCTCAGAAGTGAGGTTTTTGGTCCTAATCATTAGAAATTAGTTACTTGTTGATGGCAAACATGGTTTTGATTGAAAATATGGCTCCTTGTTTAAGAAAAACTGTAGTTGTCAGTTTTGGCCTTCTCTCGCCGAGAGAAAGCTATTTTTACAAATGTTACAGTAAAAGCTGCAGAAAGCTCTCAGAAGTGAGTTTTTTGCTCCTAATCATTAGAAATCAGTTACTTATTGATGGCAAACATGGTTTTGATTGAAAATATTGCTCCTTGTTTAAGTAAAACTGTAGTTGTCAGTTTTGGCCTTCTCTCGCCGAGAGAAAGCTATTTTTACAAATGTTACAGTAAAAGCTGCAGGAAGCTCTCAGAAGTGAGGTTTTTGGTCCTAATCATTAGAAATCAGTTACTTGTTGATGGCAAACATGGTTTTGATTGAAAATATTGCTGCTTGTTTAAGAAAAACGGTAGTTGTCAGTTTTGGCCTGAGACAAAGCTATTTTTACAAATGGTACAGTAAAAGCTGCTGGAAGCTCTCAGAAGTGAGGTTTTTGGTCCTAATCATTAGAAATCAGCTACTTGTTGATGGCAAACATGGTTTTGATTGAAAATATTGCTCCTTGTTTAAGAAAAACTGTAGTTGTCAGTTTTGGCCTGAGAGAAAGCTATTTTTACAAATGTTACAGTAAAAGCTGCAGGAAGCTCTCAGAAGTGAGGTTTTTGGTCCTAATCATTAGAAATCAGTTACTTGTTAATGGCAAACATGCTTTTGATTGAAAATATTGCTCCTTGTTTAAGAAAAACTGTAGTTGTCAGTTTTGGCCTGAGAAAAAGCTATTTTTTATAAAAGTTACAGTAAAAGCTGCAGGAAGCTCTCAGAAGTGAGTTTTTTGGTCCTAATCATTAGAAATCAGTTACTTGTTAATGGCAAACATGCTTTTGATTGAAAATATTGCTCCTTGTTTAAGAAAAACTGTAGTTGTCAGTTTTGGCCTGAGAGAAAGCTATTTTTACAAATGTTACAGTAAAAGCTGCAGGAAGCTCTCAGAAGTGAGATTTTTGGTCCTAATCATTAGAAATCAGTTACTTGTTGATGGCAAACATGGTTTTGATTGAAAATATTGCTCCTTGTTTAAGAAAAACTGTAGTTGTCAGTTTTGGCCTGAGAGAAAGCTATTTTTTTACAAATGTTACAGTAAAAGCTGCGTTTTTTGGTCCTAATCATTAGAAAACAGTTACTTGTTGATGGCAAACATGGTTTTGAATGAAAATATTGCTCCTTGTTTAAGAAAAACTGTAGTTGTCAGTTTTGGCCTGAGAGAAAGCTATTTTTACAAATGTTACAGTAAAAGCTGCAGGAAGCTCTCAGAAGTGAGGTTTTTGGTCCTAATCATTAGAAATTAGTTACTTGTTGATGGCAAACATGGTTTTGATTGAAAATATGGCTCCTTGTTTAAGAAAAACTGTAGTTGTCAGTTTTGGCCTTCTCTCGCCGAGAGAAAGCTATTTTTACAAATGTTACAGTAAAAGCTGCAGAAAGCTCTCAGAAGTGAGTTTTTTGCTCCTAATCTTTAGAAATCAGTTACTTATTGATGGCAAACATGGTTTTGATTGAAAATATTGCTCCTTGTTTAAGTAAAACTGTAGTTGTCAGTTTTGGCCTTCTCTCGCCGAGAGAAAGCTATTTTTACAAATGTTACAGTAAAAGCTGCAGGAAGCTCTCAGAAGTGAGTTTTTTGCTCCTAATCATTAGAAATTAGTAACTTGTTGATGGCAAACATGGTTTTGATTGAAAATATGGCTCCTTGTTTAAGAAGCACTATAGTTGTCAGTTTTGGGCTTCTCTCGCCGAGAGAAAGCTGTTTTTACAAATGTTACAGTAAAAGCTGCAGGAAGCTCTCAGAAGTGAGTTTTTTGGTCCTAATCATTAGAAATTAGTTACTTGTTGATGGCAAACATGGTTTTGATTGAAAATATGGCTCCTTGTTTAAGAAAAACTGTAGTTGTCAGTTTTGGCCTTCTCTCGCCGAGAGAAAGCTATTTTTACAAATGTTACAGTAAAAGCTGCAGAAAGCTCTCAGAAGTGAGTTTTTTGCTCCTAATCATTAGAAATCAGTTACTTATTGATGGCAAACATGGTTTTGATTGAAAATATTGCTCCTTGCTTAAGTAAAACTGTAGTTGTCAGTTTTGGCCTTCTCTCGCCGAGAGAAAGCTATTTTTACAAATGTTACAGTAAAAGCTGCAGGAAGCTCTCAGAAGTGAGTTTTTTGCTCCTAATCATTAGAAATTAGTAACTTGTTGATGGCAAACATGGTTTTGATTGAAAATATGGCTCCTTGTTTAAGAAGCACTATAGTTGTCAGTTTTGGGCTTCTCTCGCCGAGAGAAAGCTGTTTTTACAAATGTTACAGTAAAAGCTGCAGGAAGCTCTCAGAAGTGAGTTTTTTGGTCCTAATCATTAGAAATTAGTTACTTGTTGATGGCAAACATGGTTTTGATTGAAAATATGGCTCCTTGTTTAAGAAAAACTGTAGTTGTCAGTTTTGGCCTTCTCTCGCCGAGAGAAAGCTATTTTTACAAATGTTACAGTAAAAGCTGCAGAAAGCTCTCAGAAGTGAGTTTTTTGCTCCTAATCATTAGAAATCAGTTACTTATTGATGGCAAACATGGTTTTGATTGAAAATATTGCTCCTTGCTTAAGTAAAACTGTAGTTGTCAGTTTTGGCCTTCTCTCGCCGAGAGAAAGCTATTTTTACAAATGTTACAGTAAAAGCTGCAGGAAGCTCTCAGAAGTGAGTTTTTTGCTCCTAATCATTAGAAATTAGTTACTTGTTGATGGCAAACATGGTTTTGATTGAAAATATGGCTCCTTGTTTAAGAAGCACTATAGTTGTCAGTTTTGGGCTTCTCTCGCCGAGAGAAAGCTGTTTTTACAAATGTTACAGTAAAAGCTGCAGGAAGCTCTCAGAAGTGAGTTTTTTGGTCCTAATCATTAGAAATTAGTTACTTGTTGATGGCAAACATGGTTTTGATTGAAAATATTGCTCCTTGTTTAAGTAAAACTTTAGTTGTCAGTTTTGGCCTTCTCTCGCCGAGAGAAAGCTATTTTTACAAATGTTACAGTAAAAGCTGCAGGAAGCTTTCAGAAGTGAGTTTTTTGCTCCTAATCATTAGAAATCAGTTACTTATTGATGGCAAACATGGTTTTGATTGAAAATATTGCTCCTTGTTTAAGTAAAAGTGTAGTTGTCAGTTTTGGCCTTCTCTCGCCGAGAGAAAGCTATTTTTACAAATGTTACAGTAAAAGCTGTAGAAAGCTCTCAGAAGTGAGTTTTTTGATCCTAATCATTAGAAATTAGTAACTTGTTGATGGCAAACATGGTTTTGATTGAAAATATGGCTCCTTGTTTAAGAAGCACTATAGTTGTCAGTTTTGGGCTTCTCTCGCCGAGAGAAAGCTGTTTTTACAAATGTTACAGTAAAAGCTGCAGGAAGCTCTCAGAAGTGAGTTTTTTGGTCCTAATCATTAGGAATTAGTTACTTGTTGATGGCAAACATGGTTTTGATTGAAAATATTGCTCCTTGTTTAAGAAAAACTGTAGTTGTCAGTTTTGGCCTGAGAGAAAGCTATTTTTACAAATGTTACAGTAAAAGCTGCAGGAAGCTCTCATAAGTGAGTTTTTTGGTCCTAATCATTAGAAAACAGTTACTTGTTGATGGCAAACATGGTTTTGATTGAAAATATGGCTCCTTGTTTAAGAAAAACTGTAGTTGTCAGTTTTGGCCTTCTCTCGCCGAGAGAAAGCTATTTTTACAAATGTTACAGTAAAAGCTGCAGAAAGCTCTCAGAAGTGAGTTTTTTGCTCCTAATCATTAGAAATCAGTTACTTATTGATGGCAAACATGGTTTTGATTGAAAATATTGCTCCTTGTTTAAGTAAAACTGTAGTTGTCAGTTTTGGCCTTCTCTCGCCGAGAGAAAGCTATTTTTACAAATGTTACAGTAAAAGCTGCAGGAAGCTCTCAGAAGTGAGTTTTTTGGTCCTAATCATTAGAAATCAGTTACTTGTTAATGGCAAACATGCTTTTGATTGAAAATATTGCTCCTTGTTTAAGAAAAACTGTAGTTGTCAGTTTTGGCCTGAGAGAAAGCTATTTTTACAAATGTTACAGTAAAAGCTGCAGGAAGCTCTCAGAAGTGAGATTTTTGGTCCTAATCATTAGAAATCAGTTACTTGTTGATGGCAAACATGGTTTTGATTGAAAATATTGCTCCTTGTTTAAGAAAAACTGTAGTTGTCAGTTTTGGCCTGAGAGAAAGCTATTTTTTTACAAATGTTACAGTAAAAGCTGCGTTTTTTGGTCCTAATCATTAGAAAACAGTTAATTGTTGATGGCAAACATGGTTTTGATTGAAAATATTGCTCCTTGTTTAAGAAAAACTGTAGTTGTCAGTTTTGGCCTGAGAGAAAGCTATTTTTACAAATGTTACAGTAAAAGCTGCAGGAAGCTCTCAGAAGTGAGGTTTTTGGTCCTAATCATTAGAAATTAGTTACTTGTTGATGGCAAACATGGTTTTGATTGAAAATATGGCTCCTTGTTTAAGAAAAACTGTAGTTGTCAGTTTTGGCCTTCTCTCGCCGAGAGAAAGCTATTTTTACAAATGTTACAGTAAAAGCTGCAGAAAGCTCTCAGAAGTGAGTTTTTTGCTCCTAATCATTAGAAATCAGTTACTTATTGATGGCAAACATGGTTTTGATTGAAAATATTGCTCCTTGTTTAAGTAAAACTGTAGTTGTCAGTTTTGGCCTTCTCTCGCCGAGAGAAAGCTATTTTTACAAATGTTACAGTAAAAGCTGCAGGAAGCTCTCAGAAGTGAGTTTTTTGCTCCTAATCATTAGAAATTAGTAACTTGTTGATGGCAAACATGGTTTTGATTGAAAATATGGCTCCTTGTTTAAGAAGCACTATAGTTGTCAGTTTTGGGCTTCTCTCGCCGAGAGAAAGCTGTTTTTACAAATGTTACAGTAAAAGCTGCAGGAAGCTCTCAGAAGTGAGTTTTTTGGTCCTAATCATTAGAAAACAGTTACTTGTTGATGGCAAACATGGTTTTGATTGAAAATATGGCTCCTTGTTTAAGAAAAACTGTAGTTGTCAGTTTTGGCCTTCTCTCGCCGAGAGAAAGCTATTTTTACAAATGTTACAGTAAAAGCTGCAGAAAGCTCTCAGAAGTGAGTTTTTTGCTCCTAATCATTAGAAATCAGTTACTTATTGATGGCAAACATGGTTTTGATTGAAAATATTGCTCCTTGTTTAAGTAAAACTGTAGTTGTCAGTTTTGGCCTTCTCTCGCCGAGAGAAAGCTATTTTTACAAATGTTACAGTAAAAGCTGCAGGAAGCTCTCAGAAGTGAGTTTTTTGCTCCTAATCATTAGAAATTAGTAACTTGTTGATGGCAAACATGGTTTTGATTGAAAATATGGCTCCTTGTTTAAGAAGCACTATAGTTGTCAGTTTTGGGCTTCTCTCGCCGAGAGAAAGCTGTTTTTACAAATGTTACAGTAAAAGCTGCAGGAAGCTCTCAGAAGTGAGTTTTTTGGTCCTAATCATTAGAAATTAGTTACTTGTTGATGGCAAACATGGTTTTGATTGAAAATATTGCTCCTTGTTTAAGTAAAACTGTAGTTGTCAGTTTTGGCCTTCTCTCGCCGAGAGAAAGCTATTTTTACAAATGTTACAGTAAAAGCTGCAGGAAGCTCTCAGAAGTGAGTTTTTTGCTCCTAATCATTAGAAATCAGTTACTTATTGATGGCAAACATGGTTTTGATTGAAAATATTGCTCCTTGTTTAAGTAAAAGTGTAGTTGTCAGTTTTGGCCTTCTCTCGCCGAGAGAAAGCTATTTTTACAAATGTTACAGTAAAAGCTGTAGAAAGCTCTCAGAAGTGAGATTTTTGGTCCTAATCATTAGAAATCAGTTACTTGTTGATGGCAAACATGGTTTTGATTGAAAATATTGCTCCTTGTTTAAGAAAAACTGTAGTTGTCAGTTTTGGCCTGAGAGAAAGCTATTTTTTTACAAATGTTACAGTAAAAGCTGCGTTTTTTGGTCCTAATCATTAGAAAACAGTTACTTGTTGATGGCAAACATGGTTTTGATTGAAAATATTGCTCCTTGTTTAAGAAAAACTGTAGTTGTCAGTTTTGGCCTGAGAGAAAGCTATTTTTACAAATGTTACAGTAAAAGCTGCAGGAAGCTCTCAGAAGTGAGGTTTTTGGTCCTAATCATTAGAAATTAGTTACTTGTTGATGGCAAACATGGTTTTGATTGAAAATATGGCTCCTTGTTTAAGAAAAACTGTAGTTGTCAGTTTTGGCCTTCTCTCGCCGAGATAAAGCTATTTTTACAAATGTTACAGTAAAAGCTGCAGAAAGCTCTCAGAAGTGAGTTTTTTGCTCCTAATCATTAGAAATCAGTTACTTATTGATGGCAAACATGGTTTTGATTGAAAATATTGCTCCTTGTTTAAGAAAAACTGTAGTTGTCAGTTTTGGCCTGAGAGAAAGCTATTTTTTTACAAATGTTACAGTAAAAGCTGCGTTTTTTGGTCCTAATCATTAGAAAACAGTTACTTGTTGATGGCAAACATGGTTTTGATTGAAAATATTGCTCCTTGTTTAAGAAAAACTGTAGTTGTCAGTTTTGGCCTGAGAGAAAGCTATTTTTACAAATGTTACAGTAAAAGCTGCAGGAAGCTCTCAGAAGTGAGGTTTTTGGTCCTAATCATTAGAAATTAGTTACTTGTTGATGGCAAACATGGTTTTGATTGAAAATATGGCTCCTTGTTTAAGAAAAACTGTAGTTGTCAGTTTTGGCCTTCTCTCGCCGAGAGAAAGCTATTTTTACAAATGTTACAGTAAAAGCTGCAGAAAGCTCTCAGAAGTGAGTTTTTTGCTCCTAATCATTAGAAATCAGTTACTTATTGATGGCAAACATGGTTTTGATTGAAAATATTGCTCCTTGTTTAAGTAAAACTGTAGTTGTCAGTTTTGGCCTTCTCTCGCCGAGAGAAAGCTATTTTTACAAATGTTACAGTAAAAGCTGCAGGAAGCTCTCAGAAGTGAGTTTTTTGCTCCTAATCATTAGAAATTAGTAACTTGTTGATGGCAAACATGGTTTTGATTGAAAATATGGCTCCTTGTTTAAGAAGCACTATAGTTGTCAGTTTTGGGCTTCTCTCGCCGAGAGAAAGCTGTTTTTACAAATGTTAGAGTAAAAGCTGCAGGAAGCTCTCAGAAGTGAGTTTTTTTGCTCCTAATCATTAGAAATTAGTTACTTGTTGATGGCAAACATGGTTTTGATTGAAAATATGGCTCCTTGTTTAAGAAGCACTATAGTTGTCAGTTTTGGGCTTCTCTCGCCGAGAGAAAGCTGTTTTTACAAATGTTACAGTAAAAGCTGCAGGAAGCTCTCAGAAGTGAGTTTTTTGGTCCTAATCATTAGAAATTAGTTACTTGTTGATGGCAAACATGGTTTTGATTGAAAATATTGCTCCTTGTTTAAGTAAAACTGTAGTTGTCAGTTTTGGCCTTCTCTCGCCGAGAGAAAGCTATTTTTACAAATGTTACAGTAAAAGCTGCAGGAAGCTTTCAGAAGTGAGTTTTTTGCTCCTAATCATTAGAAATCAGTTACTTATTGATGGCAAACATGGTTTTGATTGAAAATATTGCTCCTTGTTTAAGTAAAAGTGTAGTTGTCAGTTTTGGCCTTCTCTCGCCGAGAGAAAGCTATTTTTACAAATGTTACAGTAAAAGCTGTAGAAAGCTCTCAGAAGTGAGTTTTTTGATCCTAATCATTAGAAATTAGTAACTTGTTGATGGCAAACATGGTTTTGATTGAAAATATGGCTCCTTGTTTAAGAAGCACTATAGTTGTCAGTTTTGGGCTTCTCTCGCCGAGAGAAAGCTGTTTTTACAAATGTTACAGTAAAAGCTGCAGGAAGCTCTCAGAAGTGAGTTTTTTGGTCCTAATCATTAGGAATTAGTTACTTGTTGATGGCAAACATGGTTTTGATTGAAAATATTGCTCCTTGTTTAAGAAAAACTGTAGTTGTCAGTTTTGGCCTGAGAGAAAGCTATTTTTACAAATGTTACAGTAAAAGCTGCAGGAAGCTCTCAGAAGTGAGTTTTTTGGTCCTAATCATTAGAAAACAGTTACTTGTTGATGGCAAACATGGTTTTGATTGAAAATATGGCTCCTTGTTTAAGAAAAACTGTAGTTGTCAGTTTTGGCCTTCTCTCGCCGAGAGAAAGCTATTTTTACAAATGTTACAGTAAAAGCTGCAGAAAGCTCTCAGAAGTGAGTTTTTTGCTCCTAATCATTAGAAATCAGTTACTTATTGATGGCAAACATGGTTTTGATTGAAAATATTGCTCCTTGTTTAAGTAAAACTGTAGTTGTCAGTTTTGGCCTTCTCTCGCCGAGAGAAAGCTATTTTTACAAATGTTACAGTAAAAGCTGCAGGAAGCTCTCAGAAGTGAGTTTTTTGCTCCTAATCATTAGAAATTAGTAACTTGTTGATGGCAAACATGGTTTTGATTGAAAATATGGCTCCTTGTTTAAGAAGCACTATAGTTGTCAGTTTTGGGCTTCTCTCGCCGAGAGAAAGCTGTTTTTACAAATGTTACAGTAAAAGCTGCAGGAAGCTCTCAGAAGTGAGTTTTTTGGTCCTAATCATTAGAAATTAGTTACTTGTTGATGGCAAACATGGTTTTGATTGAAAATATTGCTCCTTGTTTAAGTAAAACTGTAGTTGTCAGTTTTGGCCTTCTCTCGCCGAGAGAAAGCTATTTTTACAAATGTTACAGTAAAAGCTGTAGAAAGCTCTCAGAAGTGAGTTTTTTATCCTAATCATTAGAAATTAGTTACTTGTTGATGGCAAACATGGTTTTGATTGAAAATATGGCTCCTTGTTTAAGAAGCACTATAGTTGTCAGTTTTGGGCTTCTCTCGCCGAGAGAAAGCTGTTTTTACAAATGTTACAGTAAAAGCTGCAGGAAGCTCTCAGAAGTGAGTTTTTTGGTCCTAATCATTAGAAATCAGTTACTTATTGATGGCAAACATGGTTTTGATTGAAAATATTGCTCCTTGTTTAAGTAAAAGTGTAGTTGTCAGTTTTGGCCTTCTCTCGCCGAGAGAAAGCTATTTTTACAAATGTTACAGTAAAAGCTGTAGAAAGCTCTCAGAAGTGAGTTTTTTGATCCTAATCATTAGAAATTAGTAACTTGTTGATGGCAAACATGGTTTTGATTGAAAATATTGCTCCTTGTTTAAGTAAAACTGTAGTTGTCAGTTTTGGCATTCTCTCGCCGAGAGAAAGCTATTTTTACAAATGTTACAGTAAAAGCTGCAGGAAGCTCTCAGAAGTGAGTTTTTTGCTCCTAATCATTAGAAATCAGTTACTTGTTGATGGCAAACATGGTTTTGATTGAAAATATTGCTCCTTGTTTAAGAAAAACTGTAGTTGTCAGTTTTGGCCTTCTCGCCGAGAGAAAGCTATTTTTACAAATGTTACAGTAAAAGTTGCAGGAAGCTCTCAGAAGTGAGTTTTTTGCTCCTAATCATTAGAAATCAGTTACTTATTGATGGCAAACATGGTTTTGACTGAAAATATGGCTCCTTGTTTAAGTAAAAGTGTAGTTGTCAGTTTTGGCCTTCTCTCGCCGAGAGAAAGCTATTTTTACAAATGTTACAGTAAAAGCTGCAGAAAGCTCTCAGAAGTGAGTTTTTTGATCCTAATCATTAGTAATTAGTTACTTGTTCATGGCAAACATGGTTTTGACTGAAAATATGGCTCCTTGTTTAAGAAACACTATAGTTGTCAGTTTTGGGCTTCTCTCGCCGAGAGAAAGCTATTTTTACAAATGTTACAGTAAAAGCTGCAGGAAGCTCTCAGAAGTGAGTGTTTTGGTCCTAATCATTAGAAATCAGTTACTTGTTGATGGCAAACATGGTTATGATTGAAAATATGGCTCCTTGTTTAAGAAAAACTGTAGTTGTCAGTTTTGGCCTTCTCGCCGAGAGAAAGCTATTTTTTACAAATGTTACAGTAAAAGCTGCAGGAAGCTCTCAGAAGTGAGTTTTTTGGTCCTAATCATTAGAAATCAGTTACTTGTTGATGGCAAACATGGTTTTGATTGAAAATATTGCTCCTTGTTTAAGAAAAACTGTAGTTGTCAGTTTTGGCCTGAGACAAAGCTATTTTTTACAAATGTTACAGTAAAAGCTGCAGGAAGCTCTCAGAAGTGAGTTTTTTGGTCCTAATCATTAGAAATCAGTTACTTGTTGATGGCAAACATGGTTTTGATTGAAAATATTGCTCCTTGTTTAAGAAAAACTGTAGTTGTCAGTTTTGGCCTGAGACAAAGCTATTTTTTACAAATGTTACAGTAAAAGCTGCAGGAAGCTCTCAGAAGTGAGTTTTTTGGTCCTAATCATTAGAAATCAGTTACTTGTTGATGGCAAACATGGTTTTGATTGAAAATATTTCTTCTTGTTTAAGAAAAACTGTAGTTGTCAGTTTTGGCCTGAGAGAAAGCTATTTTTTACAAATATTACAGTAAAAGCTGTAGGAAGCTCTCAGAAGTGAGTTTTTTGGTCCTAATCATTAGAAAACAGTTACTTGTTGATGGCAAACATGGTTTTGATTGAAAATATTGCTCCTTGTTTAAGAAAAACTGTAGTTGTCAGTTTTGGCCTGAGACAAAGCTATTTTTTACAAATGTTACAGTAAAAGCTGCAGGAAGATCTCAGAAGTGAGTTTTTTGGTCCTAATCATTAGAAATCAGTTACTTGTTGATGGCAAACATGGTTTTGATTGAAAATATTGCTCCTTGTTTAAGAAAAACTGTAGTTGTAAGTTTTGGCCTGAGAGAAAGCTATTTTTTACAAATGTTACAGTAAAAGCTGCGTTTTTTGGTCCTAATCATTTGAAAACAGTTACTTGTTGATGGCAAACATGGTTTTGATTGAAAATATGGCTCCTTGTTTAAGAAAAACTGTAGTTGTCAGTTTTGGCCTTCTCTCGCCGAGAGAAAGCTATTTTTACAAATGTTACAGTAAAAGCTGTAGAAAGCTCTCAGAAGTGAGTTTTTTGATCCTAATCATTAGAAATTAGTAACTTGTTGATGGCAAACATGGTTTTGATTGAAAATATGGCTCCTTGTTTAAGAAGCACTATAGTTGTCAGTTTTGGGCTTCTCTCGCCGAGAGAAAGCTGTTTTTACAAATGTTACAGTAAAAGCTGCAGGAAGCTCTCAGAAGTGAGTTTTTTGGTCCTAATCATTAGGAATTAGTTACTTGTTGATGGCAAACATGGTTTTGATTGAAAATATTGCTCCTTGTTTAAGAAAAACTGTAGTTGTCAGTTTTGGCCTGAGAGAAAGCTATTTTTACAAATGTTACAGTAAAAGCTGCAGGAAGCTCTCAGAAGTGAGTTTTTTGGTCCTAATCATTAGAAAACAGTTACTTGTTGATGGCAAACATGGTTTTGATTGAAAATATGGCTCCTTGTTTAAGAAAAACTGTAGTTGTCAGTTTTGGCCTTCTCTCGCCGAGAGAAAGCTATTTTTACAAATGTTACAGTAAAAGCTGCAGAAAGCTCTCAGAAGTGAGTTTTTTGCTCCTAATCATTAGAAATCAGTTACTTATTGATGGCAAACATGGTTTTGATTGAAAATATTGCTCCTTGTTTAAGTAAAACTGTAGTTGTCAGTTTTGGCCTTCTCTCGCCGAGAGAAAGCTATTTTTACAAATGTTACAGTAAAAGCTGCAGGAAGCTCTCAGAAGTGAGTTTTTTGCTCCTAATCATTAGAAATTAGTAACTTGTTGATGGCAAACATGGTTTTGATTGAAAATATGGCTCCTTGTTTAAGAAGCACTATAGTTGTCAGTTTTGGGCTTCTCTCGCCGAGAGAAAGCTGTTTTTACAAATGTTACAGTAAAAGCTGCAGGAAGCTCTCAGAAGTGAGTTTTTTGGTCCTAATCATTAGAAATTAGTTACTTGTTGATGGCAAACATGGTTTTGATTGAAAATATTGCTCCTTGTTTAAGTAAAACTGTAGTTGTCAGTTTTGGCCTTCTCTCGCCGAGAGAAAGCTATTTTTACAAATGTTACAGTAAAAGCTGCAGGAAGCTCTCAGAAGTGAGTTTTTTGCTCCTAATCATTAGAAATCAGTTACTTATTGATGGCAAACATGGTTTTGATTGAAAATATTGCTCCTTGTTTAAGTAAAAGTGTAGTTGTCAGTTTTGGCCTTCTCTCGCCGAGAGAAAGCTATTTTTACAAATGTTACAGTAAAAGCTGTAGAAAGCTCTCAGAAGTGAGTTTTTTATCCTAATCATTAGAAATTAGTTACTTGTTGATGGCAAACATGGTTTTGATTGAAAATATGGCTCCTTGTTTAAGAAGCACTATAGTTGTCAGTTTTGGGCTTCTCTCGCCGAGAGAAAGCTGTTTTTACAAATGTTACAGTAAAAGCTGCAGGAAGCTCTCAGAAGTGAGTTTTTTGGTCCTAATCATTAGAAATTAGTTACTTGTTGATGGCAAACATGGTTTTGATTGAAAATATTGCTCCTTGTTTAAGTAAAACTGTAGTTGTCAGTTTTGGCCTTCTCTCGCCGAGAGAAAGCTATTTTTACAAATGTTACAGTAAAAGCTGCAGGAAGCTTTCAGAAGTGAGTTTTTTGCTCCTAATCATTAGAAATCAGTTACTTATTGATGGCAAACATGGTTTTGATTGAAAATATTGCTCCTTGTTTAAGAAAAACTGTAGTTGTCAGTTTTGGCCTGAGACAAAGCTATTTTTTACAAATGTTACAGTAAAAGCTGCAGGAAGCTCTCAGAAGTGAGTTTTTTGGTCCTAATCATTAGAAATCAGTTACTTGTTGATGGCAAACATGGTTTTGATTGAAAATATTGCTCCTTGTTTAAGAAAAACTGTAGTTGTCAGTTTTGGCCTGAGACAAAGCTATTTTTTACAAATGTTACAGTAAAAGCTGCAGGAAGCTCTCAGAAGTGAGTTTTTTGGTCCTAATCATTAGAAATCAGTTACTTGTTGATGGCAAACATGGTTTTGATTGAAAATATTTCTTCTTGTTTAAGAAAAACTGTAGTTGTCAGTTTTGGCCTGAGAGAAAGCTATTTTTTACAAATATTACAGTAAAAGCTGTAGGAAGCTCTCAGAAGTGAGTTTTTTGGTCCTAATCATTAGAAAACAGTTACTTGTTGATGGCAAACATGGTTTTGATTGAAAATATTGCTCCTTGTTTAAGAAAAACTGTAGTTGTCAGTTTTGGCCTGAGACAAAGCTATTTTTTACAAATGTTACAGTAAAAGCTGCAGGAAGATCTCAGAAGTGAGTTTTTTGGTCCTAATCATTAGAAATCAGTTACTTGTTGATGGCAAACATGGTTTTGATTGAAAATATTGCTCCTTGTTTAAGAAAAACTGTAGTTGTAAGTTTTGGCCTGAGAGAAAGCTATTTTTTACAAATGTTACAGTAAAAGCTGCGTTTTTTGGTCCTAATCATTTGAAAACAGTTACTTGTTGATGGCAAACATGGTTTTGATTGAAAATATGGCTCCTTGTTTAAGAAAAACTGTAGTTGTCAGTTTTGGCCTTCTCTCGCCGAGAGAAAGCTATTTTTACAAATGTTACAGTAAAAGCTGTAGAAAGCTCTCAGAAGTGAGTTTTTTGATCCTAATCATTAGAAATTAGTAACTTGTTGATGGCAAACATGGTTTTGATTGAAAATATGGCTCCTTGTTTAAGAAGCACTATAGTTGTCAGTTTTGGGCTTCTCTCGCCGAGAGAAAGCTGTTTTTACAAATGTTACAGTAAAAGCTGCAGGAAGCTCTCAGAAGTGAGTTTTTTGGTCCTAATCATTAGGAATTAGTTACTTGTTGATGGCAAACATGGTTTTGATTGAAAATATTGCTCCTTGTTTAAGAAAAACTGTAGTTGTCAGTTTTGGCCTGAGAGAAAGCTATTTTTACAAATGTTACAGTAAAAGCTGCAGGAAGCTCTCAGAAGTGAGTTTTTTGGTCCTAATCATTAGAAAACAGTTACTTGTTGATGGCAAACATGGTTTTGATTGAAAATATGGCTCCTTGTTTAAGAAAAACTGTAGTTGTCAGTTTTGGCCTTCTCTCGCCGAGAGAAAGCTATTTTTACAAATGTTACAGTAAAAGCTGCAGAAAGCTCTCAGAAGTGAGTTTTTTGCTCCTAATCATTAGAAATCAGTTACTTATTGATGGCAAACATGGTTTTGATTGAAAATATTGCTCCTTGTTTAAGTAAAACTGTAGTTGTCAGTTTTGGCCTTCTCTCGCCGAGAGAAAGCTATTTTTACAAATGTTACAGTAAAAGCTGCAGGAAGCTCTCAGAAGTGAGTTTTTTGCTCCTAATCATTAGAAATTAGTAACTTGTTGATGGCAAACATGGTTTTGATTGAAAATATGGCTCCTTGTTTAAGAAGCACTATAGTTGTCAGTTTTGGGCTTCTCTCGCCGAGAGAAAGCTGTTTTTACAAATGTTACAGTAAAAGCTGCAGGAAGCTCTCAGAAGTGAGTTTTTTGGTCCTAATCATTAGAAATTAGTTACTTGTTGATGGCAAACATGGTTTTGATTGAAAATATTGCTCCTTGTTTAAGTAAAACTGTAGTTGTCAGTTTTGGCCTTCTCTCGCCGAGAGAAAGCTATTTTTACAAATGTTACAGTAAAAGCTGCAGGAAGCTCTCAGAAGTGAGTTTTTTGCTCCTAATCATTAGAAATCAGTTACTTATTGATGGCAAACATGGTTTTGATTGAAAATATTGCTCCTTGTTTAAGTAAAAGTGTAGTTGTCAGTTTTGGCCTTCTCTCGCCGAGAGAAAGCTATTTTTACAAATGTTACAGTAAAAGCTGTAGAAAGCTCTCAGAAGTGAGTTTTTTATCCTAATCATTAGAAATTAGTTACTTGTTGATGGCAAACATGGTTTTGATTGAAAATATGGCTCCTTGTTTAAGAAGCACTATAGTTGTCAGTTTTGGGCTTCTCTCGCCGAGAGAAAGCTGTTTTTACAAATGTTACAGTAAAAGCTGCAGGAAGCTCTCAGAAGTGAGTTTTTTGGTCCTAATCATTAGAAATTAGTTACTTGTTGATGGCAAACATGGTTTTGATTGAAAATATTGCTCCTTGTTTAAGTAAAACTGTAGTTGTCAGTTTTGGCCTTCTCTCGCCGAGAGAAAGCTATTTTTACAAATGTTACAGTAAAAGCTGCAGGAAGCTTTCAGAAGTGAGTTTTTTGCTCCTAATCATTAGAAATCAGTTACTTATTGATGGCAAACATGGTTTTGATTGAAAATATTGCTCCTTGTTTAAGTAAAAGTGTAGTTGTCAGTTTTGGCCTTCTCTCGCCGAGAGAAAGCTATTTTTACAAATGTTACAGTAAAAGCTGTAGAAAGCTCTCAGAAGTGAGTTTTTTGATCCTAATCATTAGAAATTAGTAACTTGTTGATGGCAAACATGGTTTTGATTGAAAATATTGCTCCTTGTTTAAGTAAAACTGTAGTTGTCAGTTTTGGCATTCTCTCGCCGAGAGAAAGCTATTTTTACAAATGTTACAGTAAAAGCTGCAGGAAGCTCTCAGAAGTGAGTTTTTTGCTCCTAATCATTAGAAATCAGTTACTTATTGATGGCAAACATGGTTTTGATTGAAAATATTGCTCCTTGTTTAAGTAAAAGTGTAGTTGTCAGTTTTGGCCTTCTCTCGCCGAGAGAAAGCTATTTTTACAAATGTTACAGTAAAAGCTGCAGGAAGCTCTCAGAAGTGAGTGTTTTGGTCCTAATCATTAGAAATCAGTTACTTGTTGATGGCAAACATGGTTTTGATTGAAAATATTGCTCCTTGTTTAAGAAAAACTGTAGTTGTCAGTTTTGGCCTTCTCGCCGAGAGAAAGCTATTTTTACAAATGTTACAGTAAAAGTTGCAGGAAGCTCTCAGAAGTGAGTTTTTTGCTCCTAATCATTAGAAATCAGTTACTTATTGATGGCAAACATGGTTTTGACTGAAAATATGGCTCCTTGTTTAAGTAAAAGTGTAGTTGTCAGTTTTGGCCTTCTCTCGCCGAGAGAAAGCTATTTTTACAAATGTTACAGTAAAAGCTGCAGAAAGCTCTCAGAAGTGAGTTTTTTGATCCTAATCATTAGTAATTAGTTACTTGTTCATGGCAAACATGGTTTTGACTGAAAATATGGCTCCTTGTTTAAGAAACACTATAGTTGTCAGTTTTGGGCTTCTCTCGCCGAGAGAAAGCTATTTTTACAAATGTTACAGTAAAAGCTGCAGGAAGCTCTCAGAAGTGAGTGTTTTGGTCCTAATCATTAGAAATCAGTTACTTGTTGATGGCAAACATGGTTATGATTGAAAATATGGCTCCTTGTTTAAGAAAAACTGTAGTTGTCAGTTTTGGCCTTCTCGCCGAGAGAAAGCTATTTTTTACAAATGTTACAGTAAAAGCTGCAGGAAGCTCTCAGAAGTGAGTTTTTTGGTCCTAATCATTAGAAATCAGTTACTTGTTGATGGCAAACATGGTTTTGATTGAAAATATTGCTCCTTGTTTAAGAAAAACTGTAGTTGTCAGTTTTGGCCTGAGACAAAGCTATTTTTTACAAATGTTACAGTAAAAGCTGCAGGAAGCTCTCAGAAGTGAGTTTTTTGGTCCTAATCATTAGAAATCAGTTACTTGTTGATGGCAAACATGGTTTTGATTGAAAATATTGCTCCTTGTTTAAGAAAAACTGTAGTTGTCAGTTTTGGCCTGAGACAAAGCTATTTTTTACAAATGTTACAGTAAAAGCTGCAGGAAGCTCTCAGAAGTGAGTTTTTTGGTCCTAATCATTAGAAATCAGTTACTTGTTGATGGCAAACATGGTTTTGATTGAAAATATTTCTTCTTGTTTAAGAAAAACTGTAGTTGTCAGTTTTGGCCTGAGAGAAAGCTATTTTTTACAAATATTACAGTAAAAGCTGCAGGAAGCTCTCAGAAGTGAGTTTTTTGGTCCTAATCATTAGAAAACAGTTACTTGTTGATGGCAAACATGGTTTTGATTGAAAATATTGCTCCTTGTTTAAGAAAAACTGTAGTTGTCAGTTTTGGCCTGAGACAAAGCTATTTTTTACAAATGTTACAGTAAAAGCTGCAGGAAGATCTCAGAAGTGAGTTTTTTGGTCCTAATCATTAGAAATCAGTTACTTGTTGATGGCAAACATGGTTTTGATTGAAAATATTGCTCCTTGTTTAAGAAAAACTGTAGTTGTAAGTTTTGGCCTGAGAGAAAGCTATTTTTTACAAATGTTACAGTAAAAGCTGCGTTTTTTGGTCCTAATCATTTGAAAACAGTTACTTGTTGATGGCAAACATGGTTTTGATTGAAAATATTGCTCCTTGTTTAAGAAAAACTGTAGTTGTCAGTTTTGGCCTGAGAGAAAGCTATTTTTACAAATGTTACAGTAAAAGCTGCAGGAAGCTCTCAGAAGTGAGTTTTTTGGTCCTAATCATTAGAAATCAGTTACTTGTTGATGGCAAACATGGTTTTGATTGAAAATATTGCTCCTTTTTTAAGAAAAACTGTAGTTGTCAGTTTTGGCCTGAGACAAACCTATTTTTTACAAATGTTACAGTAAAAGCTGCAGGAAGCTCTCAGAAGTGAGTTTTTTGGTCCTAATCATTAGAAATCAGTTACTTGTTGATGGCAAACATGGTTTTGATTGAAAATATTGCTGCTTGTTTAAGAAAAACGGTAGTTGTCAGTTTTGGCCTGAGACAAAGCTATTTTTACAAATGGTACAGTAAAAGCTGCTGGAAGCTCTCAGAAGTGAGGTTTTTGGTCCTAATCATTAGAAATCAGCTACTTGTTGATGGCAAACATGGTTTTGATTGAAAATATTGCTCCTTGTTTAAGAAAAACTGTAGTTGTCAGTTTTGGCCTGAGAGAAAGCTATTTTTTACAAATATTACAGTAAAAGCTGCAGGAAGCTCTCAGAAGTGAGTTTTTTGGTCCTAATCATTAGAAAACAGTTACTTGTTGATGGCAAACATGGTTTTGATTGAAAATATTGCTCCTTGTTTAAGAAAAACTGTAGTTGTCAGTTTTGGCCTGAGAGAAAGCTATTTTTACAAATTTTACAGTAAAAGCTGCAGGAAGCTCTCAGAAGTGAGTTTTTTGGTCCTAATCATTAGAAAACAGTTACTTGTTGATGGCAAACATGGTTTTGATTGAAAATATTGCTCCTTGTTTAAGAAAAACTGTAGTTGTCAGTTTTGGCCTGAGAGAAAGCTATTTTTACAAATGTTACAGTAAAAGCTGCAGGAAGCTCTCAGAAGTGAGGTTTTTGGTCCTAATCATTAGAAATCAGTTACTTGTTAATGGCAAACATGCTTTTGATTGAAAATATTGCTCCTTGTTTAAGAAAAACTGTAGTTGTCAGTTTTGGCCTGAGAAAAAGCTATTTTTTATAAAAGTTACAGTAAAAGCTGCAGGAAGCTCTCAGAAGTGAGTTTTTTGGTCCTAATCATTAGAAATCAGTTACTTGTTAATGGCAAACATGCTTTTGATTGAAAATATTGCTCCTTGTTTAAGAAAAACTGTAGTTGTCAGTTTTGGCCTGAGAGAAAGCTATTTTTACAAATGTTACAGTAAAAGCTGCAGGAAGCTCTCAGAAGTGAGATTTTTGGTCCTAATCATTAGAAATCAGTTACTTGTTGATGGCAAACATGGTTTTGATTGAAAATATTGCTCCTTGTTTAAGAAAAACTGTAGTTGTCAGTTTTGGCCTGAGACAAAGCTATTTTTTACAAATGTTACAGTAAAAGCTGCAGGAAGCTCTCAGAAGTGAGTTTTTTGGTCCTAATCATTAGAAATCAGTTACTTGTTGATGGCAAACATGGTTTTGATTGAAAATATTGCTCCTTGTTTAAGAAAAACTGTAGTTGTCAGTTTTGGCCTGAGAGAAAGCTATTTTTTTACAAATGTTACAGTAAAAGCTGCGTTTTTTGGTCCTAATCATTAGAAAACAGTTACTTGTTGATGGCAAACATGGTTTTGATTGAAAATATTGCTCCTTGTTTAAGAAAAACTGTAGTTGTCAGTTTTGGCCTGAGAGAAAGCTATTTTTACAAATGTTACAGTAAAAGCTGCAGGAAGCTCTCAGAAGTGAGGTTTTTGGTCCTAATCATTAGAAATTAGTTACTTGTTGATGGCAAACATGGTTTTGATTGAAAATATGGCTCCTTGTTTAAGAAAAACTGTAGTTGTCAGTTTTGGCCTTCTCTCGCCGAGAGAAAGCTATTTTTACAAATGTTACAGTAAAAGCTGCAGGAAGCTCTCAGAAGTGAGTTTTTTGCTCCTAATCATTAGAAATTAGTAACTTGTTGATGGCAAACATGGTTTTGATTGAAAATATGGCTCCTTGTTTAAGAAGCACTATAGTTGTCAGTTTTGGGCTTCTCTCGCCGAGAGAAAGCTGTTTTTACAAATGTTACAGTAAAAGCTGCAGGAAGCTCTCAGAAGTGAGTTTTTTGGTCCTAATCATTAGAAATTAGTTACTTGTTGATGGCAAACATGGTTTTGATTGAAAATATGGCTCCTTGTTTAAGAAAAACTGTAGTTGTCAGTTTTGGCCTTCTCTCGCCGAGAGAAAGCTATTTTTACAAATGTGACAGTAAAAGCTGCAGAAAGCTCTCAGAAGTGAGTTTTTTGCTCCTAATCATTAGAAATCAGTTACTTATTGATGGCAAACATGGTTTTGATTGAAAATATTGCTCCTTGTTTAAGTAAAACTGTAGTTGTCAGTTTTGGCCTTCTCTCGCCGAGAGAAAGCTATTTTTACAAATGTTACAGTAAAAGCTGCAGGAAGCTCTCAGAAGTGAGTTTTTTGCTCCTAATCATTAGAAATCAGTTACTTATTGATGGCAAACATGGTTTTGATTGAAAATATTGCTCCTTGTTTAAGTAAAAGTGTAGTTGTCAGTTTTGGCCTTCTCTCGCCGAGAGAAAGCTATTTTTACAAATGTTACAGTAAAAGCTGTAGAAAGCTCTCAGAAGTGAGTTTTTTGATCCTAATCATTAGAAATTAGTTACTTGTTGATGGCAAACATGGTTTTGATTGAAAATATGGCTCCTTGTTTAAGAAGCACTATAGTTGTCAGTTTTGGGCTTCTCTCGCCGAGAGAAAGCTGTTTTTACAAATGTTACAGTAAAAGCTGCAGGAAGCTCTCAGAAGTGAGTTTTTTGGTCCTAATCATTAGAAATTAGTTACTTGTTGATGGCAAACATGGTTTTGATTGAAAATATTGCTCCTTGTTTAGGTAAAACTGTAGTTGTCAGTTTTGGCCTTCTCTCGCCGAGAGAAAGCTATTTTTACAAATGTTACAGTAAAAGCTGCAGGAAGCTTTCAGAAGTGAGTTTTTTGCTCCTAATCATTAGAAATCAGTTACTTATTGATGGCAAACATGGTTTTGATTGAAAATATTGCTCCTTGTTTAAGTAAAAGTGTAGTTGTCAGTTTTGGCCTTCTCTCGCCGAGAGAAAGCTATTTTTACAAATGTTACAGTAAAAGCTGTAGAAAGCTCTCAGAAGTGAGTTTTTTGATCCTAATCATTAGAAATTAGTAACTTGTTGATGGCAAACATGGTTTTGATTGAAAATATGGCTCCTTGTTTAAGAAGCACTATAGTTGTCAGTTTTGGGCTTCTCTCGCCGAGAGAAAGCTGTTTTTACAAATGTTACAGTAAAAGCTGCAGGAAGCTCTCAGAAGTGAGTTTTTTGGTCCTAATCATTAGGAATTAGTTACTTGTTGATGGCAAACATGGTTTTGATTGAAAATATTGCTCCTTGTTTAAGAAAAACTGTAGTTGTCAGTTTTGGCCTGAGAGAAAGCTATTTTTACAAATGTTACAGTAAAAGCTGCAGGAAGCTCTCAGAAGTGAGTTTTTTGCTCCTAATCATTAGAAATTAGTAACTTGTTGATGGCAAACATGGTTTTGATTGAAAATATGGCTCCTTGTTTAAGAAGCACTATAGTTGTCAGTTTTGGGCTTCTCTCGCCGAGAGAAAGCTGTTTTTACAAATGTTACAGTAAAAGCTGCAGAAAGCTCTCAGAAGTGAGTTTTTTGGTCCTAATCATTAGAAATTAGTTACTTGTTGATGGCAAACATGGTCTTGATTGAAAATATGGCTCCTTGTTTAAGAAAAACTGTAGTTGTCAGTTTTGGCCTTCTCTCGCCGAGAGAAAGCTATTTTTACAAATGTTACAGTAAAAGCTGCAGAAAGCTCTCAGAAGTGAGTTTTTTGCTCCTAATCATTAGAAATCAGTTACTTATTGATGGCAAACATGGTTTTGATTGAAAATATTGCTCCTTGTTTAAGTAAAACTGTAGTTGTCAGTTTTGGCCTTCTCTCGCCGAGAGAAAGCTATTTTTACAAATGTTACAGTAAAAGCTGCAGGAAGCTCTCAGAAGTGAGTTTTTTGCTCCTAATCATTAGAAATCAGTTACTTATTGATGGCAAACATGGTTTTGATTGAAAATATTGCTCCTTGTTTAAGTAAAAGTGTAGTTGTCAGTTTTGGCCTTCTCTCGCCGAGAGAAAGCTATTTTTACAAATGTTACAGTAAAAGCTGTAGAAAGCTCTCAGAAGTGAGTTTTTTGATCCTAATCATTAGAAATTAGTTACTTGTTGATGGCAAACATGGTTTTGATTGAAAATATGGCTCCTTGTTTAAGAAGCACTATAGTTGTCAGTTTTGGGCTTCTCTCGCCGAGAGAAAGCTGTTTTTACAAATGTTACAGTAAAAGCTGCAGGAAGCTCTCAGAAGTGAGTTTTTTGGTCCTAATCATTAGAAATTAGTTACTTGTTGATGGCAAACATGGTTTTGATTGAAAATATTGCTCCTTGTTTAAGTAAAACTGTAGTTGTCAGTTTTGGCCTTCTCTCGCCGAGAGAAAGCTATTTTTACAAATGTTACAGTAAAAGCTGCAGGAAGCTTTCAGAAGTGAGTTTTTTGCTCCTAATCATTAGAAATCAGTTACTTATTGATGGCAAACATGGTTTTGATTGAAAATATTGCTCCTTGTTTAAGTAAAAGTGTAGTTGTCAGTTTTGGCCTTCTCTCGCCGAGAGAAAGCTATTTTTACAAATGTTACAGTAAAAGCTGTAGAAAGCTCTCAGAAGTGAGTTTTTTGATCCTAATCATTAGAAATTAGTAACTTGTTGATGGCAAACATGGTTTTGATTGAAAATATGGCTCCTTGTTTAAGAAGCACTATAGTTGTCAGTTTTGGGCTTCTCTCGCCGAGAGAAAGCTGTTTTTACAAATGTTACAGTAAAAGCTGCAGGAAGCTCTCAGAAGTGAGTTTTTTGGTCCTAATCATTAGGAATTAGTTACTTGTTGATGGCAAACATGGTTTTGATTGAAAATATTGCTCCTTGTTTAAGAAAAACTGTAGTTGTCAGTTTTGGCCTGAGAGAAAGCTATTTTTTTTAAAGTTACAGTAAAAGCTGCAGGAAGCTCTCAGAAGTGAGTTTTTTGGTCCTAATCATTAGAAATCAGTTACTTGTTAATGGCAAACATGCTTTTGATTGAAAATATTGCTCCTTGTTTAAGAAAAACTGTAGTTGTCAGTTTTGGCCTGAGAGAAAGCTATTTTTACAAATGTTACAGTAAAAGCTGCAGGAAGCTCTCAGAAGTGAGTTTTTTGGTCCTAATCATTAGAAAACAGTTACTTGTTGATGGCAAACATGGTTTTGATTGAAAATATTGCTCCTTGTTTAAGAAAAACTGTAGTTGTCAGTTTTGGCCTGAGAGAAAGCTATTTTTACAAATGTTACAGTAAAAGCTGCAGGAAGCTCTCAGAAGTGAGATTTTTGGTCCTAATCATTAGAAATCAGTTACTTGTTGATGGCAAACATGGTTTTGATTGAAAATATTGCTCCTTGTTTAAGAAAAACTGTAGTTGTCAGTTTTGGCCTGAGACAAAGCTATTTTTTTACAAATGTTACAGTAAAAGCTGCAGGAAGCTCTCAGAAGTGAGTTTTTTGGTCCTAATCATTAGAAATTAGTTACTTGTTGATGGCAAACATGGTTTTGATTGAAAATATTGCTCCTTGTTTAAGTAAAACTGTAGTTGTCAGTTTTGGCCTTCTCTCGCCGAGAGAAAGCTATTTTTACAAATGTTACAGTAAAAGCTGCAGGAAGCTTTCAGAAGTGATTTTTTTGCTCCTAATCATTAGAAATCAGTTACTTATTGATGGCAAACATGGTTTTGATTGAAAATATTGCTCCTTGTTTAAGTAAAAGTGTAGTTGTCAGTTTTGGCCTTCTCTCGCCGAGAGAAAGCTATTTTTACAAATGTTACAGTAAAAGCTGTAGAAAGCTCTCAGAAGTGAGTTTTTTGATCCTAATCATTAGAAATTAGTAACTTGTTGATGGCAAACATGGTTTTGATTGAAAATATGGCTCCTTGTTTAAGAAGCACTATAGTTGTCAGTTTTGGGCTTCTCTCGCCGAGAGAAAGCTGTTTTTACAAATGTTACAGTAAAAGCTGCAGGAAGCTCTCAGAAGTGAGTTTTTTGGTCCTAATCATTAGGAATTAGTTACTTGTTGATGGCAAACATGGTTTTGATTGAAAATATTGCTCCTTGTTTAAGAAAAACTGTAGTTGTCAGTTTTGGCCTGAGAGAAAGCTATTTTTTTTAAAGTTACAGTAAAAGCTGCAGGAAGCTCTCAGAAGTGAGTTTTTTGGTCCTAATCATTAGAAATCAGTTACTTGTTAATGGCAAACATGCTTTTGATTGAAAATATTGCTCCTTGTTTAAGAAAAACTGTAGTTGTCAGTTTTGGCCTGAGAGAAAGCTATTTTTACAAATGTTACAGTAAAAGCTGCAGGAAGCTCTCAGAAGTGAGTTTTTTGGTCCTAATCATTAGAAAACAGTTACTTGTTGATGGCAAACATGGTTTTGATTGAAAATATTGCTCCTTGTTTAAGAAAAACTGTAGTTGTCAGTTTTGGCCTGAGAGAAAGCTATTTTTACAAATGTTACAGTAAAAGCTGCAGCAAGCTCTCAGAAGTGAGATTTTTGGTCCTAATCATTAGAAATCAGTTACTTGTTGATGGCAAACATGGTTTTGATTGAAAATATTGCTCCTTGTTTAAGAAAAACTGTAGTTGTCAGTTTTGGCCTGAGACAAAGCTATTTTTTACAAATGTTACAGTAAAAGCTGCAGGAAGCTGTCAGAAGTGAGTTTTTTGGTCCTAATCATTAGAAATCAGTTACTTGTTGATGGCAAACATGGTTTTGATTGAAAATATTGCTCCTTGTTTAAGAAAAACTGTAGTTGTCAGTTTTAGCCTGAGAGAAAGCTATTTTTTTAACAAATATTACAGTAAAAGCTGCAGGAAGCTCTGAGAAGTGAGTTTTTTGGTCCTAATCATTAGAAAACAGTTACTTGTTGATGGCAAACATGGTTTTGATTGAAAATATTGCTCCTTGTTTAAGAAAAACTGTAGTTGTCAGTTTTGGCCTGAGAAAAAGATATTTTTACAAATGTTACAGTAAAAGCTGCAGGAAGCTCTCAGGAGTGAGTTTTTTGGTCCTAATCATTAGAAAACAGTTACTTGTTGATGGCAAACATGGTTTTAATTGAAAATATTGCTCCTTGTTTAAGAAAAACTGTAGTTGTCAGTTTTGGCCTGAGAAAAAGCTATTTTTTATAAAAGTTACAGTAAAAGCTGCAGGAAGCTCTCAGAAGTGAGTTTTTTTGGTCCTAATCATTAGAAATCAGTTACTTGTTAATGGAAAACATGCTTTTGATTGAAAATATTGCTCCTTGTTTAAGAAAAACTGTAGTTGTCAGTTTTGGCCTGAGAGAAAGCTATTTTTACAAATGTTACAGTAAAAGCTGCAGGAAGCTCTCAGAAGTGAGTTTTTTGGTCCTAATCATTAGAAATCAGTTACTTGTTGATGGCAAACATGGTTTTGATTGAAAATATTGCTCCTTGTTTAAGAAAAACTGTAGTTGTCAGTTTTGGCCTGAGACAATGCTATTTTTTACAAAATGTTACAGTAAAAGCTGCAGGAAGCTCTCAGAAGTGAGGTTTTTGGTCCTAATCATTAGAAATCAGTTACTTTTTGATGGCAAACATGGTTTTGATTCAAAATATTGCTCCTTGTTTAAGAAAAACTGTAGTTGTCAGTTTTGGCCTGAGAGAAAGCTATTTTTTACAAATGTTACAGTAAAAGCTGCAGGAAGCTCTCAGAAGTGAGTTTTTTGGTCCTAATCATTAGAAACCAGTTACTTGTTGATGGCAAACATGGTTTTGATTGAAAATATTGCTCCTTGTTTAAGAAAAACTGTAGTTGTCAGTTTTGGCCTGAGAGAAAGCTATTTTTTACAAATGTTACAGTAAAAGCTGCAGGAAGCTCTCAGAAGTGAGTTTTTTGGTCCTAATCATTAGAAATCAGTTACTTGTTGATGGCAAACATGGTTTTGATTGAAAATATGGCTCCTTGTTTGAGAAAAACTATAGTTGTCAGTTTTGGGCTTCTCTCGCCGAGAGAAAGCTATTTTTACAAATATTCCGGGAAAAGCTGCAGGAAGCTCTCAGAAGAGAGTTTTTTGGTCCTAATCATTAGGAATTAGTTACTTGTTGATGGCAAACATGGTTATGATTGAAAATATGGCTCCTTGTTTAAGAAAAACTGTAGTTGTCAGTTTTGGCCTTCTCTCGCCGAGAGAAAGCTATTTTTACAAATGTTACAGTAAAAGTTGCAGGAAGCTCTCAGAAGTGAGTTTTTTGGTCCTAATCATTAGAAATTAGTTACTTGTTGATGGCAAACATGGTTATGATTGAAAATATGGCTCCTTGTTTAAGAAAAACTGTAGTTGTCAGTTTTGGCCTTCTCTCGCCGAGAGAAAGCTATTTTTACAAATGTTACAGTAAAAGCTGCAGAAAGCTCTCAGAAGTGAGTTTTTTGCTCCTAATCATTAGAAATCAGTTACTTATTGATGGCAAACATGGTTTTGACTGAAAATATGGCTCCTTGTTTAAGAAACACTATAGTTGTCAGTTTTGGGCTTCTCTCGCTGAGAGAAAGCTATTTTTACAAATGTTACAGTAAAAGCTGCAGGAAGCTCTCAGAAGTGAGTGTTTTGGTCCTAATCATTAGAAATCAGTTACTTGTTGATGGCAAACATGGTTTTGATTGAAAATATTGCTCCTTGTTTAAGAAAAACTGTAGTTGTCAGTTTTGACCTTCTCTCGCTGAGATAAAGCTATTTTTACAAATGTTACAGTAAAAGCTGCAGGAAGCTCTCAGAAGTGAGTGTTTTGGTCCTAATCATTAGAAATCAGTTACTTGTTGATGGCAAACATGGTTTTGATTGAAAATATTGCTCCTTGTTTAAGAAAAACTGTAGTTGTCAGTTTTGGCCTTCTCTCGCCGAGAGAAAGCTAATTTTACAAATGTTACAGTAAAAGCTGCAGGAAGCTCTCAGAAGTGAGTGTTTTGGTCCTAATCATTAGAAATCAGTTACTTGTTGATGGCAAACATGGTTTTGATTGAACATATTGCTCCTTGTTTAAGAAAAACTGTAGTTGTCAGTTTTGGCCTGAGAGAAAGCTATTTTTACAAATGTTACAGTAAAAGCTGCAGGAAGCTCTCAGAAGTGAGTTTTTTCATCCTAATCATTAGAAATTAGTAACTTGTTGATGGCAAACATGGTTTTGATTGAAAATATGGCTCCTTGTTTAAGAAGCACTATAGTTGTCAGTTTTGGGCTTCTCTCGCCGAGAGAAAGCTATTTTTACAAATGTTACAGTAAAAGCTGTAGAAAGCTCTCAGAAGTGAGTTTTTTGATCCTAATCATTAGAAATTAGTAACTTGTTGATGGCAAACATGGTTTTGATTGAAAATATTGCTCCTTGTTTAAGTAAAACTGTAGTTGTCAGTTTTGGCCTTCTCTCGCCGAGAGAAAGCTATTTTTACAAATGTTACAGTAAAAGTTGCAGGAAGCTCTCAGAAGTGAGTTTTTTGGTCCTAATCATTAGAAATTAGTTACTTGTTGATGGCAAACATGGTTATGATTGAAAATATGGCTCCTTGTTTAAGAAAAACTGTAGTTGTCAGTTTTGGCCTTCTCTCGCCGAGAGAAAGCTATTTTTACAAATGTTACAGTAAAAGTTGCAGGAAGCTCTCAGAAGTGAGTTTTTTGGTCCTAATCATTAGAAATTAGTTACTTGTTGATGGCAAACATGGTTATGATTGAAAATATGGCTCCTTGTTTAAGAAAAACTGTAGTTGTCAGTTTTGGCCTTCTCTCGCCGAGAGAAAGCTATTTTTACAAATGTTACAGTAAAAGCTGCAGAAAGCTCTCAGAAGTGGGCTTTTTGCTCCTAATAATTAGAAATCAGTTACTTATTGATGGCAAACATGGTTTTGATTGAAAATATTGCTCCTTGTTTAAGTAAAATTGTAGTTGTCAGTTTTGGCCTTCTCTCGCCGAGAAAAAGCTATTTTTACAAATGTTACAGTAAAAGCTGCAGAAAGCTCTCAGAAGTGAGTTTTTTGATCCTAATCATTAGTAATTAGTTACTTGTTCATGGCAAACATGGTTTTGACTGAAAATATGGCTCCTTGTTTAAGAAGCACTATAGTTGTCAGTTTTGGGCTTCTCTCGCCGAGAGAAAGCTGTTTTTACAAATGTTACAGTAAAAGCTGCAGGAAGCTCTCAGAAGTGAGTTTTTTGGTCCTAATCATTAGGAATTAGTTACTTATTGATGGCAAACATGGTTTTGATTGAAAATATTGCTCCTTGTTTAAGTAAAACTGTAGTTGTCAGTTTTGGCCTTCTCTCGCCGAGAGAAAGCTATTTTTACAAATGTTACAGTAAAAGTTGCAGGAAGCTCTCAGAAGTGAGTTTTTTGGTCCTAATCATTAGAAATTAGTTACTTGTTGATGGCAAACATGGTTATGATTGAAAATATGGCTCCTTGTTTAAGAAAAACTGTAGTTGTCAGTTTTGGCCTTCTCTCGCCGAGAGAAAGCTATTTTTACAAATGTTACAGTAAAAGTTGCAGGAAGCTCTCAGAAGTGAGTTTTTTGGTCCTAATCATTAGAAATTAGTTACTTGTTGATGGCAAACATGGTTATGATTGAAAATATGGCTCCTTGTTTAAGAAAAACTGTAGTTGTCAGTTTTGGCCTTCTCTCGCCGAGAGAAAGCTATTTTTACAAATGTTACAGTAAAAGCTGCAGAAAGCTCTCAGAAGTGAGTTTTTTGCTCCTAATCATTAGAAATCAGTTACTTATTGATGGCAAACATGGTTTTGACTGAAAATATGGCTCCTTGTTTAAGAAACACTATAGTTGTCAGTTTTGGGCTTCTCTCGCCGAGAGAAAGCTATTTTTACAAATGTTACAGTAAAAGCTGCAGGTAGCTCTCAGAAGTGAGTGTTTTGGTCCTAATCATTAGAAATCAGTTACTTGTTGATGGCAAACATGGTTTTGATTGAAAATATTGCTCCTTGTTTAAGAAAAACTGTAGTTGTCAGTTTTGACCTTCTCTCGCTGAGATAAAGCTATTTTTACAAATGTTACAGTAAAAGCTGCAGGAAGCTCTCAGAAGTGAGTGTTTTGGCCCTAATCATTAGAAATCAGTTACTTGTTGATGGCAAACATGGTTTTGATTGAAAATATTGCTCCTTGTTTAAGAAAAACTGTAGTTGTCAGTTTTGGCCTTCTCTCGCCGAGAGAAAGCTAATTTTACAAATGTTACAGTACAAGCTGCAGAAAGCTCTCAGAAGTGAGTTTTTTGCTCCTAATCATTAGAAATCAGTTACTTATTGATGGCAAACATGGTTTTGATTGAAAATATTGCTCCTTGTTTAAGTAAAATTGTAGTTGTCAGTTTTGGCCTTCTCTCGCCGAGAGAAAGCTATTTTTACAAATGTTACAGTAAAAGCTGCAGAAAGCTCTCAGAAGTGAGTTTTTTGATCCTAATCATTAGTAATTAGTTACTTGTTCATGGCAAACATGGTTTTGACTGAAAATATGGCTCCTTGTTTAAGAAACACTATAGTTGTCAGTTTTGGGCTTCTCTCGCCGAGAGAAAGCTATTTTTACAAATGTTACAGTAAAAGCTGCAGGAAGCTCTCAGAAGTGAGTGTTTTGGTCCTAATCATTAGAAATCAGTTACTTGTTGATGGCAAACATGGTTTTGATTGAACATATTGCTCCTTGTTTAAGAAAAACTGTAGTTGTCAGTTTTGGCCTGAGAGAAAGCTTTTTTTTACAAATGTTACAGTAAAAGCTGCAGGAAGCTCTCAGAAGTGAGTTTTTTGATCCTAATCATTAGAAATTAGTAACCTGTTGATGGCAAACATGGTTTTGATTGAAAATATGGCTCCTTGTTTAAGAAGCACTATAGTTGTCAGTTTTGGCCTTCTCTCGCCGAGAGAAAGCTATTTTTACAAATGTTACAGTAAAAGTTGCAGGAAGCTCTCAGAAGTGAGTTTTTTGGTCCTAATCATTAGAAATTAGTTACTTGTTGATGGCAAACATGGTTATGATTGAAAATATGGCTCCTTGTTTAAGAAAAACTGTAGTTGTCAGTTTTGGCCTTCTCTCGCCGAGAGAAAGCTAATTTTACAAATGTTACAGTAAAAGCTGCAGGAAGCTCTCAGAAGTGAGTGTTTTGGTCCTAATCATTAGAAATCAGTTACTTGTTGATAGCAAACATGGTTTTGATTGAAAATATTGCTCCTTGTTTAAGAAAAACTGTAGTTGTCAGTTTTGACCTTCTCTCGCTGAGATAAAGCTATTTTTACAAATGTTACAGTAAAAGCTGCAGGAAGCTCTCAGAAGTGAGTGTTTTGGTCCTAATCATTAGAAATCAGTTACTTGTTGATGGCAAACATGGTTTTGATTGAAAATATTGCTCCTTGTTTAAGAAAAACTGTAGTTGTCAGTTTTGGCCTTCTCTCGCCGAGAGAAAGCTAATTTTACAAATGTTACAGTAAAAGCTGCAGGAAGCTCTCAGAAGTGAGTGTTTTGGTCCTAATCATTAGAAATCAGTTACTTGTTGATGGCAAACATGGTTTTGATTGAACATATTGCTCCTTGTTTAAGAAAAACTGTAGTTGTCAGTTTTGGCCTGAGAGAAAGCTATTTTTACAAATGTTACAGTAAAAGCTGCAGGAAGCTCTCAGAAGTGAGTTTTTTGATCCTAATCATTAGAAATTAGTAACTTGTTGATGGCAAACATGGTTTTGATTGAAAATATGGCTCCTTGTTTAAGAAGCACTATAGTTGTCAGTTTTGGGCTTCTCTCGCCGAGAGAAAGCTATTTTTACAAATGTTACAGTAAAAGCTGTAGAAAGCTCTCAGAAGTGAGTTTTTTGATCCTAATCATTAGAAATTAGTAACTTGTTGATGGCAAACATGGTTTTGATTGAAAATATTGCTCCTTGTTTAAGTAAAACTGTAGTTGTCAGTTTTGGCCTTCTCTCGCCGAGAGAAAGCTATTTTTACAAATGTTACAGTAAAAGTTGCAGGAAGCTCTCAGAAGTGAGTTTTTTGGTCCTAATCATTAGAAATTAGTTACTTGTTGATGGCAAACATGGTTATGATTGAAAATATGGCTCCTTGTTTAAGAAAAACTGTAGTTGTCAGTTTTGGCCTTCTCTCGCCGAGAGAAAGCTATTTTTACAAATGTTACAGTAAAAGTTGCAGGAAGCTCTCAGAAGTGAGTTTTTTGGTCCTAATCATTAGAAATTAGTTACTTGTTGATGGCAAACATGGTTATGATTGAAAATATGGCTCCTTGTTTAAGAAAAACTGTAGTTGTCAGTTTTGGCCTTCTCTCGCCGAGAGAAAGCTATTTTTACAAATGTTACAGTAAAAGCTGCAGAAAGCTCTCAGAAGTGGGCTTTTTGCTCCTAATAATTAGAAATCAGTTACTTATTGATGGCAAACATGGTTTTGATTGAAAATATTGCTCCTTGTTTAAGTAAAATTGTAGTTGTCAGTTTTGGCCTTCTCTCGCCGAGAAAAAGCTATTTTTACAAATGTTACAGTAAAAGCTGCAGAAAGCTCTCAGAAGTGAGTTTTTTGATCCTAATCATTAGTAATTAGTTACTTGTTCATGGCAAACATGGTTTTGACTGAAAATATGGCTCCTTGTTTAAGAAGCACTATAGTTGTCAGTTTTGGGCTTCTCTCGCCGAGAGAAAGCTGTTTTTACAAATGTTACAGTAAAAGCTGCAGGAAGCTCTCAGAAGTGAGTTTTTTGGTCCTAATCATTAGGAATTAGTTACTTATTGATGGCAAACATGGTTTTGATTGAAAATATTGCTCCTTGTTTAAGTAAAACTGTAGTTGTCAGTTTTGGCCTTCTCTCGCCGAGAGAAAGCTATTTTTACAAATGTTACAGTAAAAGTTGCAGGAAGCTCTCAGAAGTGAGTTTTTTGGTCCTAATCATTAGAAATTAGTTACTTGTTGATGGCAAACATGGTTATGATTGAAAATATGGCTCCTTGTTTAAGAAAAACTGTAGTTGTCAGTTTTGGCCTTCTCTCGCCGAGAGAAAGCTATTTTTACAAATGTTACAGTAAAAGTTGCAGGAAGCTCTCAGAAGTGAGTTTTTTGGTCCTAATCATTAGAAATTAGTTACTTGTTGATGGCAAACATGGTTATGATTGAAAATATGGCTCCTTGTTTAAGAAAAACTGTAGTTGTCAGTTTTGGCCTTCTCTCGCCGAGAGAAAGCTATTTTTACAAATGTTACAGTAAAAGCTGCAGAAAGCTCTCAGAAGTGAGTTTTTTGCTCCTAATCATTAGAAATCAGTTACTTATTGATGGCAAACATGGTTTTGACTGAAAATATGGCTCCTTGTTTAAGAAACACTATAGTTGTCAGTTTTGGGCTTCTCTCGCCGAGAGAAAGCTATTTTTACAAATGTTACAGTAAAAGCTGCAGGAAGCTCTCAGAAGTGAGTGTTTTGGTCCTAATCATTAGAAATCAGTTACTTGTTGATGGCAAACATGGTTTTGATTGAACATATTGCTCCTTGTTTAAGAAAAACTGTAGTTGTCAGTTTTGGCCTGAGAGAAAGCTTTTTTTACAAATGTTACAGTAAAAGCTGCAGGAAGCTCTCAGAAGTGGGTTTTTTGCTCCTAATCATTAGAATTCAGTTACTTATTGATGGCAAACATGGTTTTGATTGAAAATATTGCTCCTTGTTTAAGTAAAATTGTAGTTGTCAGTTTTGGCCTTCTCTCGCCGAGAGAAAGCTATTTTTACAAATGTTACAGTAAAAGCTGCAGAAAGCTCTCAGAAGTGAGTTTTTTGATCCTAATCATTAGTAATTAGTTACTTGTTCATGGCAAACATGGTTTTGACTGAAAATATGGCTCCTTGTTTAAGAAACACTATAGTTGTCAGTTTTGGGCTTCTCTCGCCGAGAGAAAGCTATTTTTACAAATGTTACAGTAAAAGCTGCAGGAAGCTCTCAGAAGTGAGTTTTTTTATCCTAATCATTAGAAATTAGTAACTTGTTGATGGCAAACATGGTTTTGATTGAAAATATTGCTCCTTGTTTAAGTAAAACTGTAGTTGTCAGTTTTGGCCTTCTCTCGCCGAGAGAAAGCTATTTTTACAAATGTTACAGTAAAAGCTGCAGAAAGCTCTCAGAAGTGAGTTTTTTGCTCCTAATCATTAGAAATCAGTTACTTATTGATGGCAAACATGGTTTTGACTGAAAATATGGCTCCTTGTTTAAGAAACACTATAGTTGTCAGTTTTGGGCTTCTCTCGCCGAGAGAAAGCTATTTTTACAAATGTTACAGTAAAAGCTGCAGGAAGCTCTCAGAAGTGAGTGTTTTGGTCCTAATCATTAGAAATCAGTTACTTGTTGATGGCAAACATGGTTTTGATTGAACATATTGCTCCTTGTTTAAGAAAAACTGTAGTTGTCAGTTTTGGCCTGAGAGAAAGCTTTTTTTACAAATGTTACAGTAAAAGCTGCAGGAAGCTCTCAGAAGTGGGTTTTTTGCTCCTAATCATTAGAATTCAGTTACTTATTGATGGCAAACATGGTTTTGATTGAAAATATTGCTCCTTGTTTAAGTAAAATTGTAGTTGTCAGTTTTGGCCTTCTCTCGCCGAGAGAAAGCTATTTTTACAAATGTTACAGTAAAAGCTGCAGAAAGCTCTCAGAAGTGAGTTTTTTGATCCTAATCATTAGTAATTAGTTACTTGTTCATGGCAAACATGGTTTTGACTGAAAATATGGCTCCTTGTTTAAGAAACACTATAGTTGTCAGTTTTGGGCTTCTCTCGCCGAGAGAAAGCTATTTTTACAAATGTTACAGTAAAAGCTGCAGGAAGCTCTCAGAAGTGAGTTTTTTTATCCTAATCATTAGAAATTAGTAACTTGTTGATGGCAAACATGGTTTTGATTGAAAATATTGCTCCTTGTTTAAGAAAAACTGTAGTTGTCAGTTTTGGCCTGAGAGAAAGCTATTTTTACAAATGTTACAGTAAAAGCTGCAGGAAGCTCTCATAAGTGAGTTTTTTGGTCCTAATCATTAGAAATCAGTTACTTGTTGATGGCAAACATGGTTTTGATTGAAAATATTTCTCCTTGTTTAAGAAAAACTGTAGTTGTCAGTTTTGGCCTGAGAGAAAGCTATTTTTACAAATGTTACAGTAAAAGCTGCAGGAAGCTCTCAGAAGTGAGTTTTTTGATCCTAATCATTAGAAATTAGTAACTTGTTGATGGCAAACATGGTTTTGATTGAAAATATGGCTCCTTGTTTAAGAAGCACTATAGTTGTCAGTTTTGGGCTTCTCTCGCCGAGAGAAAGCTATTTTTACAAATGTTACAGTAAAAGCTGTAGAAAGCTCTCAGAAGTGAGTTTTTTGATCCTAATCATTAGAAATTAGTAACTTGTTGATGGCAAACATGGTTTTGATTGAAAATATTGCTCCTTGTTTAAGTAAAACTGTAGTTGTCAGTTTTGACCTTCTCTCGCCGAGAAAAAGCTATTTTTACAAATGTTACAGTAAAAGTTGCAGGAAGCTCTCAGAAGTGAGTTTTTTGGTCCTAATCATTAGAAATTAGTTACTTGTTGATGGCAAACATGGTTATGATTGAAAATATGGCTCCTTGTTTAAGAAAAACTGTAGTTGTCAGTTTTGGCCTTCTCTCGACGAGAGAAAGCTATTTTTACAAATGTTACAGTAAAAGCTGCAGGAAGCTCTCAGAAGTGGGTTTTTTGCTCCTAATCATTAGAAATCAGTTACTTATTGATGGCAAACATGGTTTTGATTGAAAATATTGCTCCTTGTTTAAGTAAAATTGTAGTTGTCAGTTTTGGCCTTCTCTCGCCGAGAGAAAGCTATTTTTACAAATGTTACAGTAAAAGCTGCAGAAAGCTCTCAGAAGTGAGTTTTTTGATCCTAATCATTAGTAATTAGTTACTTGTTCATGGCAAACATGGTTTTGACTGAAAATATGGCTCCTTGTTTAAGAAACACTATAGTTGTCAGTTTTGGGCTTCTCTCGCCGAGAGAAAGCTATTTTTACAAATGTTACAGTAAAAGCTGCAGGAAGCTCTCAGAAGTGAGTGTTTTGGTCCTAATCATTAGAAATCAGTTACTTGTTGATGGCAAACATGGTTTTGATTGAAAATATTGCTCCTTGTTTAAGAAAAACTGTAGTTGTCAGTTTTGACCTTCTCTCGCTGAGATAAAGCTATTTTTACAAATGTTACAGTAAAAGCTGCAGGAAGCTCTCAGAAGTGAGTGTTTTGGTCCTAATCATTAGAAATCAGTTACTTGTTGATGGCAAACATGGTTTTGATTGAAAATATTGCTCCTTGTTTAAGAAAAACTGTAGTTGTCAGTTTTGGCCTGAGAGAAAGCTATTTTTACAAATGTTACAGTAAAAGCTGCAGGAAGCTCTCAGAAGTGAGTTTTTTGCTCCTAATCATTAGAAATCAGTTACTTGTTGATGGCAAACATGGTTTTGATTGAAAATATTGCTCCTTGTTTAAGAAAAACTGTAGTTGTCAGTTTTGGGCTGAGAGAAAGCTATTTTTACAAATGTTACAGTAAAAGCTGCAGGAAGCTCTCAGAAGTGAGTTTTTTGCTCCTAATCATTAGAAATCAGTTACTTGTTGATGGCAAACATGGTTTTGATTGAACATATTGCTCCTTGTTTAAGAAAAACTGTAGTTGTCAGTTTTGGCCTGAGAGAAAGCTATTTTTACAAATGTTACAGTAAAAGCTGCAGGAAGCTCTCAGAAGTGAGGTTTTTGGTCCTAATCATTAGAAATCAGTTACTTGCTAATGGCAAACATGCTTTTGATTGAAAATATTGCTCCTTGTTTAAGAAAAACTGTAGTTGTCAGCTTTGGCCTGAGAGAAAGCTATTTTTACAAATGTTACAGTAAAAGCTGCAGGAAGCTCTCAGAAGTGAGGTTTTTGTTCCTAATCATTAGAAATCAGTTACTTGCTAATGGCAAACATGGTTTTGATTGAAAATATTGCTCCTTGTTTAAGAAAAACTGTAGTTGTCAGTTTTGGCCTGAGACAAAGCTATTTTTTTACAAATGTTACAGTAAAAGCTGCAGGAAGCTCTCAGAAGTGAGTTTTTTGGTCCTAATCATTAGAAATCAGTTACTTGTTGATGGCAAACATGGTTTTGATTGAAAATATTGCTCCTTGTTTAAGAAAAACTGTAGTTGTCAGTTTTGGCCTGAGACAAAGCTATTTTTTACAAATGTTACAGTAAAAGCTGCAGGAAGCTCTCAGAAGTGAGTTTTTTGGTCCTAATCATTAGAAATCAGTTACTTGTTGATGGCAAACATGGTTTTGATTGAAAATATTTCTCCTTGTTTAAGAAAAACTGTAGTTGTCAGTTTTGGCCTGAGAGAAAGCTATTTTTACAAATGTTACAGTAAAAGCTGCAGGAAGCTCTCAGAAGTGAGTTTTTTGGTCCTAATCATTAGAAATCAGTTACTTGTTGATGGCAAACATGGTTTTGATTGAAAATATTGCTCCTTGTTTAAGAAAAACGGTAGTTGTCAGTTTTGGCCTGAGACAAAGCTATTTTTACAAATGGTACAGTAAAAGCTGCTGGAAGCTCTCAGAAGTTAGGTTTTTGGTCCTAATCATTAGAAATCAGCTACTTGTTGATGGCAAACATGGTTTTGATTGAAAATATTGCTCCTTGTTTAAGAAAAACTGTAGTTGTCAGTTTTGGCCTGAGAGAAAGCTATTTTTTACAAATATTACAGTAAAAGCTGCAGGAAGCTCTCAGAAGTGAGTTTTTTGGTCCTAATCATTAGAAAACAGTTACTTGTTGATGGCAAACATGGTTTTGATTGAAAATATTGCTCCTTGTTTAAGAAAAACTGTAGTTGTCAGTTTTGGCCTGAGACAAAGCTATTTTTTACAAATGTTACAGTAAAAGTTGCAGGAAGCTCTCAGAAGTGAGTTTTTTGGTCCTAATCATTAGAAATCAGTTACTTGTTGATGGCAAACATGGTTTTGATTGAAAATATTGCTCCTTGTTTAAGAAAAACTGTAGTTGTCAGTTTTGGCCTGAGAGAAAGCTATTTTTTACAAATGTTACAGTAAAAGCTGCGTTTTTTGGTCCTAATCATTAGAAAACAGTTACTTGTTGATGGCAAACATGGTTTTGATTGAAAATATTGCTCCTTGTTTAAGAAAAACTGTAGTTGTCAGTTTTGGCCTGAGAGAAAGCTATTTTTACAAATGTTAAAGTAAAAGCTGCAGGAAGCTCTCAGAAGTGAGTTTTTTGGTCCTAATCATTAGAAATCAGTTACTTGTTGATGGCAAACATGGTTTTGATTGAAAATATTGCTCCTTGTTTAAGAAAAACTGTAGTTGTCAGTTTTGGCCTGAGACAAAGCTATTTTTTACAAATGTTACAGTAAAAGCTGCAGGAAGCTCTCAGAAGTGAGTTTTTTGGTCCTAATCATTAGAAATCAGTTACTTGTTGATGGCAAACATGGTTTTGATTGAAAATATTGCTCCTTGTTTAAGAAAAACTGTAGTTGTCAGTTTTGGCCTGAGAGAAAGCTATTTTTTTACAAATGTTACAGTAAAAGCTGCGTTTTTTGGTCCTAATCATTAGAAAACAGTTACTTGTTGATGGCAAACATGGTTTTGATTGAAAATATTGCTCCTTGTTTAAGAAAAACTGTAGTTGTCAGTTTTGGCCTGAGACAAAGCTATTTTTACAAATGTTACAGTAAAAGCTGCAGGAAGCTCTCAGAAGTGAGTTTTTTGGTCCTAATCATTAGAAATCAGTTACTTGTTGATGGCAAACATGGTTTTGATTGAAAATATTGCTCCTTGTTTAAGAAAAACGGTAGTTGTCAGTTTTGGCCTGAGACAAAGCTATTTTTACAAATGGTACAGTAAAAGCTGCTGGAAGCTCTCAGAAGTGAGGTTTTTGGTCCTAATCATTAGAAATCAGCTACTTGTTGATGGCAAACATGGTTTTGATTGAAAATATTGCTCCTTGTTTAAGAAAAACTGTAGTTGTCAGTTTTGGCCTGAGAGAAAGCTATTTTTTACAAATATTACAGTAAAAGCTGCAGGAAGCTCTCAGAAGTGAGTTTTTTGGTTCTAATCATTAGAAAACAGTTACTTGTTGATGGCAAACATGGTTTTGATTGAAAATATTGCTCCTTGTTTAAGAAAAACTGTAGTTGTCAGTTTTGGCCTGAGAGAAAGCTATTTTTACAAATGTTACAGTAAAAGCTGCAGGAAGCTCTCATAAGTGAGTTTTTTGGTCCTAATCATTAGAAATCAGTTACTTGTTGATGGCAAACATGGTTTTGATTGAAAATATTTCTCCTTGTTTAAGAAAAACTGTAGTTGTCAGTTTTGGCCTGAGAGAAAGCTATTTTTACAAATGTTACAGTAAAAGCTGCAGGAAGCTCTCAGAAGTGAGTTTTTTGATCCTAATCATTAGAAATTAGTAACTTGTTGATGGCAAACATGGTTTTGATTGAAAATATGGCTCCTTGTTTAAGAAGCACTATAGTTGTCAGTTTTGGGCTTCTCTCGCCGAGAGAAAGCTATTTTTACAAATGTTACAGTAAAAGCTGTAGAAAGCTCTCAGAAGTGAGTTTTTTGATCCTAATCATTAGAAATTAGTAACTTGTTGATGGCAAACATGGTTTTGATTGAAAATATTGCTCCTTGTTTAAGTAAAACTGTAGTTGTCAGTTTTGACCTTCTCTCGCCGAGAAAAAGCTATTTTTACAAATGTTACAGTAAAAGTTGCAGGAAGCTCTCAGAAGTGAGTTTTTTGGTCCTAATCATTAGAAATTAGTTACTTGTTGATGGCAAACATGGTTATGATTGAAAATATGGCTCCTTGTTTAAGAAAAACTGTAGTTGTCAGTTTTGGCCTTCTCTCGACGAGAGAAAGCTATTTTTACAAATGTTACAGTAAAAGCTGCAGGAAGCTCTCAGAAGTGGGTTTTTTGCTCCTAATCATTAGAAATCAGTTACTTATTGATGGCAAACATGGTTTTGATTGAAAATATTGCTCCTTGTTTAAGTAAAATTGTAGTTGTCAGTTTTGGCCTTCTCTCGCCGAGAGAAAGCTATTTTTACAAATGTTACAGTAAAAGCTGCAGAAAGCTCTCAGAAGTGAGTTTTTTGATCCTAATCATTAGTAATTAGTTACTTGTTCATGGCAAACATGGTTTTGACTGAAAATATGGCTCCTTGTTTAAGAAACACTATAGTTGTCAGTTTTGGGCTTCTCTCGCCGAGAGAAAGCTATTTTTACAAATGTTACAGTAAAAGCTGCAGGAAGCTCTCAGAAGTGAGTGTTTTGGTCCTAATCATTAGAAATCAGTTACTTGTTGATGGCAAACATGGTTTTGATTGAAAATATTGCTCCTTGTTTAAGAAAAACTGTAGTTGTCAGTTTTGACCTTCTCTCGCTGAGATAAAGCTATTTTTACAAATGTTACAGTAAAAGCTGCAGGAAGCTCTCAGAAGTGAGTGTTTTGGTCCTAATCATTAGAAATCAGTTACTTGTTGATGGCAAACATGGTTTTGATTGAAAATATTGCTCCTTGTTTAAGAAAAACTGTAGTTGTCAGTTTTGGCCTGAGAGAAAGCTATTTTTACAAATGTTACAGTAAAAGCTGCAGGAAGCTCTCAGAAGTGAGTTTTTTGCTCCTAATCATTAGAAATCAGTTACTTGTTGATGGCAAACATGGTTTTGATTGAAAATATTGCTCCTTGTTTAAGAAAAACTGTAGTTGTCAGTTTTGGGCTGAGAGAAAGCTATTTTTACAAATGTTACAGTAAAAGCTGCAGGAAGCTCTCAGAAGTGAGTTTTTTGCTCCTAATCATTAGAAATCAGTTACTTGTTGATGGCAAACATGGTTTTGATTGAACATATTGCTCCTTGTTTAAGAAAAACTGTAGTTGTCAGTTTTGGCCTGAGAGAAAGCTATTTTTACAAATGTTACAGTAAAAGCTGCAGGAAGCTCTCAGAAGTGAGGTTTTTGGTCCTAATCATTAGAAATCAGTTACTTGCTAATGGCAAACATGCTTTTGATTGAAAATATTGCTCCTTGTTTAAGAAAAACTGTAGTTGTCAGCTTTGGCCTGAGAGAAAGCTATTTTTACAAATGTTACAGTAAAAGCTGCAGGAAGCTCTCAGAAGTGAGGTTTTTGTTCCTAATCATTAGAAATCAGTTACTTGCTAATGGCAAACATGGTTTTGATTGAAAATATTGCTCCTTGTTTAAGAAAAACTGTAGTTGTCAGTTTTGGCCTGAGACAAAGCTATTTTTTTACAAATGTTACAGTAAAAGCTGCAGGAAGCTCTCAGAAGTGAGTTTTTTGGTCCTAATCATTAGAAATCAGTTACTTGTTGATGGCAAACATGGTTTTGATTGAAAATATTGCTCCTTGTTTAAGAAAAACTGTAGTTGTCAGTTTTGGCCTGAGACAAAGCTATTTTTTACAAATGTTACAGTAAAAGCTGCAGGAAGCTCTCAGAAGTGAGTTTTTTGGTCCTAATCATTAGAAATCAGTTACTTGTTGATGGCAAACATGGTTTTGATTGAAAATATTTCTCCTTGTTTAAGAAAAACTGTAGTTGTCAGTTTTGGCCTGAGAGAAAGCTATTTTTACAAATGTTACAGTAAAAGCTGCAGGAAGCTCTCAGAAGTGAGTTTTTTGGTCCTAATCATTAGAAATCAGTTACTTGTTGATGGCAAACATGGTTTTGATTGAAAATATTGCTCCTTGTTTAAGAAAAACGGTAGTTGTCAGTTTTGGCCTGAGACAAAGCTATTTTTACAAATGGTACAGTAAAAGCTGCTGGAAGCTCTCAGAAGTTAGGTTTTTGGTCCTAATCATTAGAAATCAGCTACTTGTTGATGGCAAACATGGTTTTGATTGAAAATATTGCTCCTTGTTTAAGAAAAACTGTAGTTGTCAGTTTTGGCCTGAGAGAAAGCTATTTTTTACAAATATTACAGTAAAAGCTGCAGGAAGCTCTCAGAAGTGAGTTTTTTGGTCCTAATCATTAGAAAACAGTTACTTGTTGATGGCAAACATGGTTTTGATTGAAAATATTGCTCCTTGTTTAAGAAAAACTGTAGTTGTCAGTTTTGGCCTGAGACAAAGCTATTTTTTACAAATGTTACAGTAAAAGTTGCAGGAAGCTCTCAGAAGTGAGTTTTTTGGTCCTAATCATTAGAAATCAGTTACTTGTTGATGGCAAACATGGTTTTGATTGAAAATATTGCTCCTTGTTTAAGAAAAACTGTAGTTGTCAGTTTTGGCCTGAGAGAAAGCTATTTTTTACAAATGTTACAGTAAAAGCTGCGTTTTTTGGTCCTAATCATTAGAAAACAGTTACTTGTTGATGGCAAACATGGTTTTGATTGAAAATATTGCTCCTTGTTTAAGAAAAACTGTAGTTGTCAGTTTTGGCCTGAGAGAAAGCTATTTTTACAAATGTTAAAGTAAAAGCTGCAGGAAGCTCTCAGAAGTGAGTTTTTTGGTCCTAATCATTAGAAATCAGTTACTTGTTGATGGCAAACATGGTTTTGATTGAAAATATTGCTCCTTGTTTAAGAAAAACTGTAGTTGTCAGTTTTGGCCTGAGACAAAGCTATTTTTTACAAATGTTACAGTAAAAGCTGCAGGAAGCTCTCAGAAGTGAGTTTTTTGGTCCTAATCATTAGAAATCAGTTACTTGTTGATGGCAAACATGGTTTTGATTGAAAATATTGCTCCTTGTTTAAGAAAAACTGTAGTTGTCAGTTTTGGCCTGAGAGAAAGCTATTTTTTTACAAATGTTACAGTAAAAGCTGCGTTTTTTGGTCCTAATCATTAGAAAACAGTTACTTGTTGATGGCAAACATGGTTTTGATTGAAAATATTGCTCCTTGTTTAAGAAAAACTGTAGTTGTCAGTTTTGGCCTGAGACAAAGCTATTTTTACAAATGTTACAGTAAAAGCTGCAGGAAGCTCTCAGAAGTGAGTTTTTTGGTCCTAATCATTAGAAATCAGTTACTTGTTGATGGCAAACATGGTTTTGATTGAAAATATTGCTCCTTGTTTAAGAAAAACGGTAGTTGTCAGTTTTGGCCTGAGACAAAGCTATTTTTACAAATGGTACAGTAAAAGCTGCTGGAAGCTCTCAGAAGTGAGGTTTTTGGTCCTAATCATTAGAAATCAGCTACTTGTTGATGGCAAACATGGTTTTGATTGAAAATATTGCTCCTTGTTTAAGAAAAACTGTAGTTGTCAGTTTTGGCCTGAGAGAAAGCTATTTTTTACAAATATTACAGTAAAAGCTGCAGGAAGCTCTCAGAAGTGAGTTTTTTGGTTCTAATCATTAGAAAACAGTTACTTGTTGATGGCAAACATGGTTTTGATTGAAAATATTGCTCCTTGTTTAAGAAAAACTGTAGTTGTCAGTTTTGGCCTGAGAGAAAGCTATTTTTACAAATGTTACAGTAAAAGCTGCAGGAAGCTCTCAGAAGTGAGGTTTTTGGTCCTAATCATTAGAAATCAGTTACTTGTTAATGGCAAACATGCTTTTGATTGAAAATATTGCTCCTTGTTTAAGAAAAACTGTAGTTGTCAGTTTTGGCCTGAGAAAAAGCTATTTTTTATAAAAGTTACAGTAAAAGCTGCAGGAAGCTCTCAGAAGTGAGTTTTTTGGTCCTAATCATTAGAAATCAGTTACTTGTTAATGGCAAACATGCTTTTGATTGAAAATATTGCTCCTTGTTTAAGAAAAACTGTAGTTGTCAGTTTTGGCCTGAGAGAAAGCTATTTTTACAAATGTTACAGTAAAAGCTGCAGGAAGCTCTCAGAAGTGAGATTTTTGGTCCTAATCATTAGAAATCAGTTACTTGTTGATGGCAAACATGGTTTTGATTGAAAATATTGCTCCTTGTTTAAGAAAAACTGTAGTTGTCAGTTTTGGCCTGAGACAAAGCTATTTTTTACAAATGTTACAGTAAAAGCTGCAGGAAGCTCTCAGAAGTGAGTTTTTTGGTCCTAATCATTAGAAATCAGTTACTTGTTGATGGCAAACATGGTTTTGATTGAAAATATTGCTCCTTGTTTAAGAAAAACTGTAGTTGTCAGTTTTGGCCTGAGACAAAGCTATTTTTTACAAATGTTACAGTAAAAGCTGCAGGAAGCTCTCAGAAGTGAGTTTTTTGGTCCTAATCATTAGAAATCAGTTACTTGTTGATGGCAAACATGGTTTTGATTGAAAATATTGCTCCTTGTTTAAGAAAAACTGTAGTTGTCAGTTTTGGCCTGAGAGAAAGCTATTTTTTTTTACAAATGTTACAGTAAAAGCTGCGTTTTTTGGTCCTAATCATTAGAAAACAGTTACTTGTTGATGGCAAACATGGTTTTGATTGAAAATATTGCTCCTTGTTTAAGAAAAACTGTAGTTGTCAGTTTTGGCCTGAGAGAAAGCTATTTTTACAAATGTTACAGTAAAAGCTGCAGGAAGCTCTCAGAAGTGAGTTTTTTGGTCCTAATCATTAGAAATCAGTTACTTATTGATGGCAAACATGGTTTTGATTGAAAATATTGCTCCTTGTTTAAGTAAAATTGTAGTTGTCAGTTTTGGCCTTCTCTCGCCGAGAGAAAGCTATTTTTACAAATGTTACAGTAAAAGCTGCAGAAAGCTCTCAGAAGTGAGTTTTTTGATCCTAATCATTAGTAATTAGTTACTTGTTCATGGCAAACATGGTTTTGACTGAAAATATGGCTCCTTGTTTAAGAAACACTATAGTTGTCAGTTTTGGGCTTCTCTCGCCGAGAGAAAGCTATTTTTACAAATGTTACAGTAAAAGCTGCAGGAAGCTCTCAGAAGTGAGTGTTTTGGTCCTAATCATTAGAAATCAGTTACTTGTTGATGGCAAACATGGTTTTGATTGAAAATATTGCTCCTTGTTTAAGAAAAACTGTAGTTGTCAGTTTTGACCTTCTCTCGCTGAGATAAAGCTATTTTTACAAATGTTACAGTAAAAGCTGCAGGAAGCTCTCAGAAGTGAGTGTTTTGGTCCTAATCATTAGAAATCAGTTACTTGTTGATGGCAAACATGGTTTTGATTGAAAATATTGCTCCTTGTTTAAGAAAAACTGTAGTTGTCAGTTTTGGCCTGAGAGAAAGCTTTTTTTACAAATGTTACAGTAAAAGCTGCAGGAAGCTCTCATAAGTGAGTTTTTTGGTCCTAATCATTAGAAATCAGTTACTTGTTGATGGCAAACATGGTTTTGATTGAAAATATTTCTCCTTGTTTAAGAAAAACTGTAGTTGTCAGTTTTGGCCTGAGAGAAAGCTATTTTTACAAATGTTACAGTAAAAGCTGCAGGAAGCTCTCAGAAGTGAGTTTTTTGCTCCTAATCATTAGAAATCAGTTACTTGTTGATGGCAAACATGGTTTTGATTGAAAATATTGCTCCTTGTTTAAGAAAAACTGTAGTTGTCAGTTTTGGCCTGAGAGAAAGCTATTTTTACAAATGTTACAGTAAAAGCTGCAGGAAGCTCTCAGAAGTGAGTTTTTTGGTCCTAATCATTAGAAATCAGTTACTTGTTGATGGCAAACATGGTTTTGATTGAAAATATTGCTCCTTGTTTAAGAAAAACTGTAGTTGTCAGTTTTGGCCTGAGACAAAGCTATTTTTTACAAATGTTACAGTAAAAGCTGCAGGAAGCTCTCAGAAGTGAGTTTTTTGGTCCTAATCATTAGAAATCAGTTACTTGTTGATGGCAAACATGGTTTTGATTGAAAATATTGCTCCTTGTTTAAGAAAAACGGTAGTTGTCAGTTTTGGCCTGAGACAAAGCTATTTTTACAAATGGTACAGTAAAAGCTGCTGGAAGCTCTCAGAAGTGAGGTTTTTGGTCCTAATCATTAGAAATCAGTTACTTGTTGATGGCAAACATGGTTTTGATTGAAAATATTGCTCCTTGTTTAAGAAAAACTGTAGTTGTCAGTTTTGGCCTGAGAGAAAGCTATTTTTACAAATGTTACAGTAAAAGCTGCAGGAAGCTCTCAGAAGTGAGGTTTTTGGTCCTAATCATTAGAAATCAGTTACTTGTTAATGGCAAACATGCTTTTGATTGAAAATATTGCTCCTTGTTTAAGAAAAACTGTAGTTGTCAGTTTTGGCCTGAGAAAAAGCTATTTTTTATAAAAGTTACAGTAAAAGCTGCAGGAAGCTCTCAGAAGTGAGTTTTTTGGTCCTAATCATTAGAAATCAGTTACTTGTTAATGGCAAACATGCTTTTGATTGAAAATATTGCTCCTTGTTTAAGAAAAACTGTAGTTGTCAGTTTTGGCCTGAGAGAAAGCTATTTTTACAAATGTTACAGTAAAAGCTGCAGGAAGCTCTCAGAAGTGAGATTTTTGGTCCTAATCATTAGAAATCAGTTACTTGTTGATGGCAAACATGGTTTTGATTGAAAATATTGCTCCTTGTTTAAGAAAAACTGTAGTTGTCAGTTTTGGCCTGAGACAAAGCTATTTTTTACAAATGTTACAGTAAAAGCTGCAGGAAGCTCTCAGAAGTGAGTTTTTTGGTCCTAATCATTAGAAATCAGTTACTTGTTGATGGCAAACATGGTTTTGATTGAAAATATTGCTCCTTGTTTAAGAAAAACGGTAGTTGTCAGTTTTGGCCTGAGACAAAGCTATTTTTACAAATGGTACAGTAAAAGCTGCTGGAAGCTCTCAGAAGTGAGGTTTTTGGTCCTAATCATTAGAAATCAGCTACTTGTTGATGGCAAACATGGTTTTGATTGAAAATATTGCTCCTTGTTTAAGAAAAACTGTAGTTGTCAGTTTTGGCCTGAGAGAAAGCTATTTTTACAAATGTTACAGTAAAAGCTGCAGGAAGCTCTCAGAAGTGAGGTTTTTGGTCCTAATCATTAGAAATCAGTTACTTGTTAATGGCAAACATGCTTTTGATTGAAAATATTGCTCCTTGTTTAAGAAAAACTGTAGTTGTCAGTTTTGGCCTGAGAAAAAGCTATTTTTTATAAAAGTTACAGTAAAAGCTGCAGGAAGCTCTCAGAAGTGAGTTTTTTGGTCCTAATCATTAGAAATCAGTTACTTGTTAATGGCAAACATGCTTTTGATTGAAAATATTGCTCCTTGTTTAAGAAAAACTGTAGTTGTCAGTTTTGGCCTGAGAGAAAGCTATTTTTACAAATGTTACAGTAAAAGCTGCAGGAAGCTCTCAGAAGTGAGATTTTTGGTCCTAATCATTAGAAATCAGTTACTTGTTGATGGCAAACATGGTTTTGATTGAAAATATTGCTCCTTGTTTAAGAAAAACTGTAGTTGTCAGTTTTGGCCTGAGACAAAGCTATTTTTTACAAATGTTACAGTAAAAGCTGCAGGAAGCTCTCAGAAGTGAGTTTTTTGGTCCTAATCATTAGAAATCAGTTACTTGTTGATGGCAAACATGGTTTTGATTGAAAATATTGCTCCTTGTTTAAGAAAAACTGTAGTTGTCAGTTTTGGCCTGAGAGAAAGCTATTTTTTTTTACAAATGTTACAGTAAAAGCTGCGTTTTTTGGTCCTAATCATTAGAAAACAGTTACTTGTTGATGGCAAACATGGTTTTGATTGAAAATATTGCTCCTTGTTTAAGAAAAACTGTAGTTGTCAGTTTTGGCCTGAGAGAAAGCTATTTTTACAAATGTTACAGTAAAAGCTGCAGGAAGCTCTCAGAAGTGAGTTTTTTGGTCCTAATCATTAGAAATCAGTTACTTGTTGATGGCAAACATGGTTTTGATTGAAAATATTGCTCCTTGTTTAAGAAAAACTGTAGTTGTCAGTTTTGGCCTGAGACAAAGCTATTTTTTACAAATGTTACAGTAAAAGCTGCAGGAAGCTCTCAGAAGTGAGTTTTTTGGTCCTAATCATTAGAAATCAGTTACTTGTTGATGGCAAACATGGTTTTGATTGAAAATATTGCTCCTTGTTTAAGAAAAACGGTAGTTGTCAGTTTTGGCCTGAGACAAAGCTATTTTTACAAATGGTACAGTAAAAGCTGCTGGAACCTCTCAGAAGTGAGGTTTTTGGTCCTAATCATTAGAAATCAGCTACTTGTTGATGGCAAACATGGTTTTGATTGAAAATATTGCTCCTTGTTTAAGAAAAACTGTAGTTGTCAGTTTTGGCCTGAGAGAAAGCTATTTTTTACAAATATTACAGTAAAAGCTGCAGGAAGCTCTCAGAAGTGAGTTTTTTGGTTCTAATCATTAGAAAACAGTTACTTGTTGATGGCAAACATGGTTTTGATTGAAAATATTGCTCCTTGTTTAAGAAAAACTGTAGTTGTCAGTTTTGGCCTGAGAGAAAGCTATTTTTACAAATGTTACAGTAAAAGCTGCAGGAAGCTCTCAGAAGTGAGGTTTTTGGTCCTAATCATTAGAAATCAGTTACTTGTTAATGGCAAACATGCTTTTGATTGAAAATATTGCTCCTTGTTTAAGAAAAACTGTAGTTGTCAGTTTTGGCCTGAGAAAAAGCTATTTTTTATAAAAGTTACAGTAAAAGCTGCAGGGAGCTCTCAGAAGTGAGTTTTTTGGTCCTAATCATTAGAAATCAGTTACTTGTTAATGGCAAACATGCTTTTGATTGAAAATATTGCTCCTTGTTTAAGAAAAACTGTAGTTGTCAGTTTTGGCCTGAGAGAAAGCTATTTTTACAAATGTTACAGTAAAAGCTGCAGGAAGCTCTCAGAAGTGAGTTTTTTGGTCCTAATCATTAGAAATCAGTTACTTGTTGATGGCAAACATGGTTTTGATTGAAAATATTGCTCCTTGTTTAAGAAAAACGGTAGTTGTCAGTTTTGGCCTGAGACAAAGCTATTTTTACAAATGGTACAGTAAAAGCTGCTGGAAGCTCTCAGAAGTGAGGTTTTTGGTCCTAATCATTAGAAATCAGCTACTTGTTGATGGCAAACATGGTTTTGATTGAAAATATGGCTCCTTGTTTAAGAAACACTATAGTTGTCAGTTTTGGGCTTCTCTCGCCGAGAGAAAGCTATTTTTACAAATGTTACAGTAAAAGCTGCAGGAAGCTCTCAGAAGTGAGTGTTTTGGTCCTAATCATTAGAAATCAGTTACTTGTTGATGGCAAACATGGTTTTGATTGAAAATATTGCTCCTTGTTTAAGAAAAACTGTAGTTGTCAGTTTTGACCTTCTCTCGCTGAGATAAAGCTATTTTTACAAATGTTACAGTAAAAGCTGCAGGAAGCTCTCAGAAGTGAGTTTTTTGCTCCTAATCATTAGAAATCAGTTACTTATTGATGGCAAACATGGTTTTGATTGAAAATATTGCTCCTTGTTTAAGTAAAACTGTAGTTGTCAGTTTTGGCCTTCTCTCGCCGAGATAAAGCTATTTTTACAAATGTTACAGTAAAAGCTGCAGAAAGCTCTCAGAAGTGAGTTTTTTGCTCCTAATCATTAGAAATCAGTTACTTATTGATGGCAAACATGGTTTTGATTGAAAATATTGCTACTTGTTTAAATAAAACTGTAGTTGTCAGTTTTGGCCTTCTCTCGCCGAGAGAAAGCTATTTTTACAAATGTTACAGTAAAAGCTGCAGGAAGCTCTCAGAAGTGAGTTTTTTGCTCCTAATCATTAGAAATCAGTTACTTATTGATGGCAAACATGGTTTTGACTGAAAATATGGCTCCTTGTTTAAGAAACACTATAGTTGTCAGTTTTGGGCTTCTCTCGCCGAGAGAAAGCTATTTTTACAAATGTTACAGTAAAAGCTGCAGGAAGCTCTCAGAAGTGAGTGTTTTGGTCCTAATCATTAGAAATCAGTTACTTGTTGATGGCAAACATGGTTTTGATTGAAAATATTGCTCCTTGTTTAAGAAAAACTGTAGTTGTCAGTTTTGGCCTGAGAGAAAGCTATTTTTACAAATGTTACAGTAAAAGCTGCAGGAAGCTCTCATAAGTGAGTTTTTTGGTCCTAATCATTAGAAATCAGTTACTTGTTGATGGCAAACATGGTTTTGATTGAAAATATTTCTCCTTGTTTAAGAAAAACTGTAGTTGTCAGTTTTGGCCTGAGAGAAAGCTATTTTTACAAATGTTACAGTAAAAGCTGCAGGAAGCTCTCAGAAGTGAGTTTTTTGCTCCTAATCATTAGAAATCAGTTACTTGTTGATGGCAAACATGGTTTTGATTGAAAATATTGCTCCTTGTTTAAGAAAAACTGTAGTTGTCAGTTTTGGGCTGAGAGAAAGCTATTTTTACAAATGTTACAGTAAAAGCTGCAGGAAGCTCTCAGAAGTGAGTTTTTTGCTCCTAATCATTAGAAATCAGTTACTTGTTGATGGCAAACATGGTTTTGATTGAACATATTGCTCCTTGTTTAAGAAAAACTGTAGTTGTCAGTTTTGGCTTGAGAGAAAGCTATTTTTACAAATGTTACAGTAAAAGCTGCAGGAAGCTCTCAGAAGTGAGGTTTTTGGTCCTAATCATTAGAAATCAGTTACTTGCTAATGGCAAACATGCTTTTGATTGAAAACATTGCTCCTTGTTTAAGAAAAACTGTAGTTGTCAGCTTTGGCCTGAGAGAAAGCTATTTTTACAAATGTTACAGTAAAAGCTGCAGGAAGCTCTCAGAAGTGAGGTTTTTGGTCCTAATCATTAGAAATCAGTTACTTGCTAATGGCAAACATGGTTTTGATTGAAAATATTGCTCCTTGTTTAAGAAAAACTGTAGTTGTCAGTTTTGGCCTGAGACAAAGCTATTTTTTACAAATGTTACAGTAAAAGCTGCAGGAAGCTCTCAGAAGTGAGTTTTTTGGTCCTAATCATTAGAAATCAGTTACTTGTTGATGGCAAACATGGTTTTGATTGAAAATATTGCTCCTTGTTTAAGAAAAACTGTAGTTGTCAGTTTTGGCCTGAGACAAAGCTATTTTTTACAAATGTTACAGTAAAAGCTGCAGGAAGCTCTCAGAAGTGAGTTTTTTGGTCCTAATCATTAGAAATCAGTTACTTGTTGATGGCAAACATGGTTTTGATTGAAAATATTGCTCCTTGTTTAAGAAAAACGGTAGTTGTCAGTTTTGGCCTGAGACAAAGCTATTTTTACAAATGGTACAGTAAAAGCTGCTGGAAGCTCTCAGAAGTGAGGTTTTTGGTCCTAATCATTAGAAATCAGCTACTTGTTGATGGCAAACATGGTTTTAATTGAAAATATTGCTCCTTGTTTAAGAAAAACTGTAGTTGTCAGTTTTGGCCTGAGAGAAAGCTATTTTTTACAAATATTACAGTAAAAGCTGCAGGAAGCTCTCAGAAGTGAGTTTTTTGGTCCTAATCATTAGAAAACAGTTACTTGTTGATGGCAAACATGGTTTTGATTGAAAATATTGCTCCTTGTTTAAGAAAAACTGTAGTTGTCAGTTTTGGCCTGAGAGAAAGCTATTTTTACAAATGTTACAGTAAAAGCTGCAGGAAGCTCTCAGAAGTGAGGTTTTTGGTCCTAATCATTAGAAATCAGTTACTTGTTAATGGCAAACATGCTTTTGATTGAAAATATTGCTCCTTGTTTAAGAAAAACTGTAGTTGTCAGTTTTGGCCTGAGAAAAAGCTATTTTTTATAAAAGTTACAGTAAAAGCTGCAGGAAGCTCTCAGAAGTGAGTTTTTTGGTCCTAATCATTAGAAATCAGTTACTTGTTAATGGCAAACATGCTTTTGATTGAAAATATTGCTCCTTGTTTAAGAAAAACTGTAGTTGTCAGTTTTGGCCTGAGAGAAAGCTGTTTTTACAAATGTTACAGTAAAAGCTGCAGGAAGCTCTCAGAAGTGAGATTTTTGGTCCTAATCATTAGAAATCAGTTACTTGTTGATGGCAAACATGGTTTTGATTGAAAATATTGCTCCTTGTTTAAGAAAAACTGTAGTTGTCAGTTTTGGCCTGAGACAAAGCTATTTTTTACAAATGTTACAGTAAAAGCTGCAGGAAGCTCTCAGAAGTGAGTTTTTTTGGTCCTAATCATTAGAAATCAGTTACTTGTTGATGGCAAACATGGTTTTGATTAAAAATATTGCTCCTTGTTTAAGAAAAACTGTAGTTGTCAGTTTTGGCCTGAGAGAAAGCTATTTTTTTACAAATGTTACAGTAAAAGCTGCGTTTTTTGGTCCTAATCATTAGAAAACAGTTACTTGTTGATGGCAAACATGGTTTTGATTGAAAATATTGCTCCTTGTTTAAGAAAAACTGTAGTTGTCAGTTTTGGCCTGAGAGAAAGCTATTTTTACAAATGTTACAGTAAAAGCTGCAGGAAGCTCTCAGAAGTGAGGTTTTTGGTCCTAATCATTAGAAATTAGTTACTTGTTGATGGCAAACATGGTTTTGATTGAAAATATGGCTCCTTGTTTAAGAAAAACTGTAGTTGTCAGTTTTGGCCTTCTCTCGCCGAGAGAAAGCTATTTTTACAAATGTTACAGTAAAAGCTGCAGAAAGCTCTCAGAAGTGAGTTTTTTGCTCCTAATCATTAGAAATCAGTTACTTATTGATGGCAAACATGGTTTTGATTGAAAATATTGCTCCTTGTTTAAGTAAAACTGTAGTTGTCAGTTTTGGCCTTCTCTCGCCGAGAGAAAGCTATTTTTACAAATGTTACAGTAAAAGCTGCAGGAAGCTCTCAGAAGTGAGTTTTTTGCTCCTAATCATTAGAAATTAGTAACTTGTTGATGGCAAACATGGTTTTGATTGAAAATATGGCTCCTTGTTTAAGAAGCACTATAGTTGTCAGTTTTGGGCTTCTCTCGCCGAGAGAAAGCTGTTTTTACAAATGTTACAGTAAAAGCTGCAGGAAGCTCTCAGAAGTGAGTTTTTTGGTCCTAATCATTAGAAATTAGTTACTTGTTGATGGCAAACATGGTTTTGATTGAAAATATGGCTCCTTGTTTAAGAAAAACTGTAGTTGTCAGTTTTGGCCTTCTCTCGCCGAGAGAAAGCTATTTTTACAAATGTTACAGTAAAAGCTGCAGAAAGCTCTCAGAAGTGAGTTTTTTGCTCCTAATCATTAGAAATCAGTTACTTATTGATGGCAAACATGGTTTTGATTGAAAATATTGCTCCTTGTTTAAGTAAAACTGTAGTTGTCAGTTTTGGCCTTCTCTCGCCGAGAGAAAGCTATTTTTACAAATGTTACAGTAAAAGCTGCAGGAAGCTCTCAGAAGTGAGTTTTTTGCTCCTAATCATTAGAAATCAGTTACTTATTGATGGCAAACATGGTTTTGATTGAAAATATTGCTCCTTGTTTAAGTAAAAGTGTAGTTGTCAGTTTTGGCCTTCTCTCGCCGAGAGAAAGCTATTTTTACAAATGTTACAGTAAAAGCTGTAGAAAGCTCTCAGAAGTGAGTTTTTTGATCCTAATCATTAGAAATTAGTTACTTGTTGATGGCAAACATGGTTTTGATTGAAAATATTTCTCCTTGTTTAAGAAAAACTGTAGTTGTCAGTTTTGGCCTGAGAGAAAGCTATTTTTACAAATGTTACAGTAAAAGCTGCAGGAAGCTCTCAGAAGTGAGTTTTTTGCTCCTAATCATTAGAAATCAGTTACTTGTTGATGGCAAACATGGTTTTGATTGAAAATATTGCTCCTTGTTTAAGAAAAACTGTAGTTGTCAGTTTTGGGCTGAGAGAAAGCTATTTTTACAAATGTTACAGTAAAAGCTGCAGGAAGCTCTCAGAAGTGAGTTTTTTGCTCCTAATCATTAGAAATCAGTTACTTGTTGATGGCAAACATGGTTTTGATTGAACATATTGCTCCTTGTTTAAGAAAAACTGTAGTTGTCAGTTTTGGCTTGAGAGAAAGCTATTTTTACAAATGTTACAGTAAAAGCTGCAGGAAGCTCTCAGAAGTGAGGTTTTTGGTCCTAATCATTAGAAATCAGTTACTTGCTAATGGCAAACATGCTTTTGATTGAAAACATTGCTCCTTGTTTAAGAAAAACTGTAGTTGTCAGCTTTGGCCTGAGAGAAAGCTATTTTTACAAATGTTACAGTAAAAGCTGCAGGAAGCTCTCAGAAGTGAGGTTTTTGGTCCTAATCATTAGAAATCAGTTACTTGCTAATGGCAAACATGGTTTTGATTGAAAATATTGCTCCTTGTTTAAGAAAAACTGTAGTTGTCAGTTTTGGCCTGAGACAAAGCTATTTTTTACAAATGTTACAGTAAAAGCTGCAGGAAGCTCTCAGAAGTGAGTTTTTTGGTCCTAATCATTAGAAATCAGTTACTTGTTGATGGCAAACATGGTTTTGATTGAAAATATTGCTCCTTGTTTAAGAAAAACTGTAGTTGTCAGTTTTGGCCTGAGACAAAGCTATTTTTTACAAATGTTACAGTAAAAGCTGCAGGAAGCTCTCAGAAGTGAGTTTTTTGGTCCTAATCATTAGAAATCAGTTACTTGTTGATGGCAAACATGGTTTTGATTGAAAATATTGCTCCTTGTTTAAGAAAAACGGTAGTTGTCAGTTTTGGCCTGAGAGAAAGCTATTTTTTACAAATATTACAGTAAAAGCTGCAGGAAGCTCTCAGAAGTGAGTTTTTTGGTCCTAATCATTAGAAAACAGTTACTTGTTGATGGCAAACATGGTTTTGATTGAAAATATTGCTCCTTGTTTAAGAAAAACTGTAGTTGTCAGTTTTGGCCTGAGAGAAAGCTATTTTTACAAATGTTACAGTAAAAGCTGCAGGAAGCTCTCAGAAGTGAGGTTTTTGGTCCTAATCATTAGAAATCAGTTACTTGTTAATGGCAAACATGCTTTTGATTGAAAATATTGCTCCTTGTTTAAGAAAAACTGTAGTTGTCAGTTTTGGCCTGAGAAAAAGCTATTTTTTATAAAAGTTACAGTAAAAGCTGCAGGAAGCTCTCAGAAGTGAGTTTTTTGGTCTTAATCATTAGAAATCAGTTACTTGTTAATGGCAAACATGCTTTTGATTGAAAATATTGCTCCTTGTTTAAGAAAAACTGTAGTTGTCAGTTTTGGCCTGAGAGAAAGCTATTTTTACAAATGTTACAGTAAAAGCTGCAGGAAGCTCTCAGAAGTGAGATTTTTGGTCCTAATCATTAGAAATCAGTTACTTGTTGATGGCAAACATGGTTTTGATTGAAAATATTGCTCCTTGTTTAAGAAAAACTGTAGTTGTCAGTTTTGGCCTGAGACAAAGCTATTTTTTACAAATGTTACAGTAAAAGCTGCAGGAAGCTCTCAGAAGTGAGTTTTTTTGGTCCTAATCATTAGAAATCAGTTACTTGTTGATGGCAAACATGGTTTTGATTAAAAATATTGCTCCTTGTTTAAGAAAAACTGTAGTTGTCAGTTTTGGCCTGAGAGAAAGCTATTTTTTTACAAATGTTACAGTAAAAGCTGCGTTTTTTGGTCCTAATCATTGGAAAACAGTTACTTGTTGATGGCAAACATGGTTTTGATTGAAAATATTGCTCCTTGTTTAAGAAAAACTGTAGTTGTCAGTTTTGGCCTGAGAGAAAGCTATTTTTACAAATGTTACAGTAAAAGCTGCAGGAAGCTCTCAGAAGTGAGGTTTTTGGTCCTAATCATTAGAAATTAGTTACTTGTTGATGGCAAACATGGTTTTGATTGAAAATATGGCTCCTTGTTTAAGAAAAACTGTAGTTGTCAGTTTTGGCCTTCTCTCGCCGAGAGAAAGCTATTTTTACAAATGTTACAGTAAAAGCTGCAGAAAGCTCTCAGAAGTGAGTTTTTTGCTCCTAATCATTAGAAATCAGTTACTTATTGATGGCAAACATGGTTTTGATTGAAAATATTGCTCCTTGTTTAAGTAAAACTGTAGTTGTCAGTTTTGGCCTTCTCTCGCCGAGAGAAAGCTATTTTTACAAATGTTACAGTAAAAGCTGCAGGAAGCTCTCAGAAGTGAGTTTTTTGCTCCTAATCATTAGAAATTAGTAACTTGTTGATGGCAAACATGGTTTTGATTGAAAATATGGCTCCTTGTTTAAGAAGCACTATAGTTGTCAGTTTTGGGCTTCTCTCGCCGAGAGAAAGCTGTTTTTACAAATGTTACAGTAAAAGCTGCAGGAAGCTCTCAGAAGTGAGTTTTTTGGTCCTAATCATTAGAAATTAGTTACTTGTTGATGGCAAACATGGTTTTGATTGAAAATATGGCTCCTTGTTTAAGAAAAACTGTAGTTGTCAGTTTTGGCCTTCTCTCGCCGAGAGAAAGCTATTTTTACAAATGTTACAGTAAAAGCTGCAGAAAGCTCTCAGAAGTGAGTTTTTTGCTCCTAATCATTAGAAATCAGTTACTTATTGATGGCAAACATGGTTTTGATTGAAAATATTGCTCCTTGTTTAAGTAAAACTGTAGTTGTCAGTTTTGGCCTTCTCTCGCCGAGAGAAAGCTATTTTTACAAATGTTACAGTAAAAGCTGCAGGAAGCTCTCAGAAGTGAGTTTTTTGCTCCTAATCATTAGAAATCAGTTACTTATTGATGGCAAACATGGTTTTGATTGAAAATATTGCTCCTTGTTTAAGTAAAAGTGTAGTTGTCAGTTTTGGCCTTCTCTCGCCGAGAGAAAGCTATTTTTACAAATGTTACAGTAAAAGCTGTAGAAAGCTCTCAGAAGTGAGTTTTTTGATCCTAATCATTAGAAATTAGTTACTTGTTGATGGCAAACATGGTTTTGATTGAAAATATGGCTCCTTGTTTAAGAAGCACTATAGTTGTCAGTTTTGGGCTTCTCTCGCCGAGAGAAAGCTGTTTTTACAAATGTTACAGTAAAAGCTGCAGGAAGCTCTCAGAAGTGAGTTTTTTTGGTCCTAATCATTAGAAATCAGTTACTTGTTGATGGCAAACATGGTTTTGATTAAAAATATTGCTCCTTGTTTAAGAAAAACTGTAGTTGTCAGTTTTGGCCTGAGAGAAAGCTATTTTTTTACAAATGTTACAGTAAAAGCTGCGTTTTTTGGTCCTAATCATTAGAAAACAGTTACTTGTTGATGGCAAACATGGTTTTGATTGAAAATATTGCTCCTTGTTTAAGAAAAACTGTAGTTGTCAGTTTTGGCCTGAGAGAAAGCTATTTTTACAAATGTTACAGTAAAAGCTGCAGGAAGCTCTCAGAAGTGAGGTTTTTGGTCCTAATCATTAGAAATTAGTTACTTGTTGATGGCAAACATGGTTTTGATTGAAAATATGGCTCCTTGTTTAAGAAAAACTGTAGTTGTCAGTTTTGGCCTTCTCTCGCCGAGAGAAAGCTATTTTTACAAATGTTACAGTAAAAGCTGCAGAAAGCTCTCAGAAGTGAGTTTTTTGCTCCTAATCATTAGAAATCAGTTACTTATTGATGGCAAACATGGTTTTGATTGAAAATATTGCTCCTTGTTTAAGTAAAACTGTAGTTGTCAGTTTTGGCCTTCTCTCGCCGAGAGAAAGCTATTTTTACAAATGTTACAGTAAAAGCTGCAGGAAGCTCTCAGAAGTGAGTTTTTTGCTCCTAATCATTAGAAATTAGTAACTTGTTGATGGCAAACATGGTTTTGATTGAAAATATGGCTCCTTGTTTAAGAAGCACTATAGTTGTCAGTTTTGGGCTTCTCTCGCCGAGAGAAAGCTGTTTTTACAAATGTTACAGTAAAAGCTGCAGGAAGCTCTCAGAAGTGAGTTTTTTGGTCCTAATCATTAGAAATTAGTTACTTGTTGATGGCAAACATGGTTTTGATTGAAAATATGGCTCCTTGTTTAAGAAAAACTGTAGTTGTCAGTTTTGGCCTTCTCTCGCCGAGAGAAAGCTATTTTTACAAATGTTACAGTAAAAGCTGCAGAAAGCTCTCAGAAGTGAGTTTTTTGCTCCTAATCATTAGAAATCAGTTACTTATTGATGGCAAACATGGTTTTGATTGAAAATATTGCTCCTTGTTTAAGTAAAACTGTAGTTGTCAGTTTTGGCCTTCTCTCGCCGAGAGAAAGCTATTTTTACAAATGTTACAGTAAAAGCTGCAGGAAGCTCTCAGAAGTGAGTTTTTTGCTCCTAATCATTAGAAATCAGTTACTTATTGATGGCAAACATGGTTTTGATTGAAAATATTGCTCCTTGTTTAAGTAAAAGTGTAGTTGTCAGTTTTGGCCTTCTCTCGCCGAGAGAAAGCTATTTTTACAAATGTTACAGTAAAAGCTGTAGAAAGCTCTCAGAAGTGAGTTTTTTGATCCTAATCATTAGAAATTAGTTACTTGTTGATGGCAAACATGGTTTTGATTGAAAATATTTCTCCTTGTTTAAGAAAAACTGTAGTTGTCAGTTTTGGCCTGAGAGAAAGCTATTTTTACAAATGTTACAGTAAAAGCTGCAGGAAGCTCTCAGAAGTGAGTTTTTTGCTCCTAATCATTAGAAATCAGTTACTTGTTGATGGCAAACATGGTTTTGATTGAAAATATTGCTCCTTGTTTAAGAAAAACTGTAGTTGTCAGTTTTGGGCTGAGAGAAAGCTATTTTTACAAATGTTACAGTAAAAGCTGCAGGAAGCTCTCAGAAGTGAGTTTTTTGCTCCTAATCATTAGAAATCAGTTACTTGTTGATGGCAAACATGGTTTTGATTGAACATATTGCTCCTTGTTTAAGAAAAACTGTAGTTGTCAGTTTTGGCTTGAGAGAAAGCTATTTTTACAAATGTTACAGTAAAAGCTGCAGGAAGCTCTCAGAAGTGAGGTTTTTGGTCCTAATCATTAGAAATCAGTTACTTGCTAATGGCAAACATGCTTTTGATTGAAAACATTGCTCCTTGTTTAAGAAAAACTGTAGTTGTCAGCTTTGGCCTGAGAGAAAGCTATTTTTACAAATGTTACAGTAAAAGCTGCAGGAAGCTCTCAGAAGTGAGGTTTTTGGTCCTAATCATTAGAAATCAGTTACTTGCTAATGGCAAACATGGTTTTGATTGAAAATATTGCTCCTTGTTTAAGAAAAACTGTAGTTGTCAGTTTTGGCCTGAGACAAAGCTATTTTTTACAAATGTTACAGTAAAAGCTGCAGGAAGCTCTCAGAAGTGAGTTTTTTGGTCCTAATCATTAGAAATCAGTTACTTGTTGATGGCAAACATGGTTTTGATTGAAAATATTGCTCCTTGTTTAAGAAAAACTGTAGTTGTCAGTTTTGGCCTGAGACAAAGCTATTTTTTACAAATGTTACAGTAAAAGCTGCAGGAAGCTCTCAGAAGTGAGTTTTTTGGTCCTAATCATTAGAAATCAGTTACTTGTTGATGGCAAACATGGTTTTGATTGAAAATATTGCTCCTTGTTTAAGAAAAACGGTAGTTGTCAGTTTTGGCCTGAGAGAAAGCTATTTTTTACAAATATTACAGTAAAAGCTGCAGGAAGCTCTCAGAAGTGAGTTTTTTGGTCCTAATCATTAGAAAACAGTTACTTGTTGATGGCAAACATGGTTTTGATTGAAAATATTGCTCCTTGTTTAAGAAAAACTGTAGTTGTCAGTTTTGGCCTGAGAGAAAGCTATTTTTACAAATGTTACAGTAAAAGCTGCAGGAAGCTCTCAGAAGTGAGGTTTTTGGTCCTAATCATTAGAAATCAGTTACTTGTTAATGGCAAACATGCTTTTGATTGAAAATATTGCTCCTTGTTTAAGAAAAACTGTAGTTGTCAGTTTTGGCCTGAGAAAAAGCTATTTTTTATAAAAGTTACAGTAAAAGCTGCAGGAAGCTCTCAGAAGTGAGTTTTTTGGTCTTAATCATTAGAAATCAGTTACTTGTTAATGGCAAACATGCTTTTGATTGAAAATATTGCTCCTTGTTTAAGAAAAACTGTAGTTGTCAGTTTTGGCCTGAGAGAAAGCTATTTTTACAAATGTTACAGTAAAAGCTGCAGGAAGCTCTCAGAAGTGAGATTTTTGGTCCTAATCATTAGAAATCAGTTACTTGTTGATGGCAAACATGGTTTTGATTGAAAATATTGCTCCTTGTTTAAGAAAAACTGTAGTTGTCAGTTTTGGCCTGAGACAAAGCTATTTTTTACAAATGTTACAGTAAAAGCTGCAGGAAGCTCTCAGAAGTGAGTTTTTTTGGTCCTAATCATTAGAAATCAGTTACTTGTTGATGGCAAACATGGTTTTGATTAAAAATATTGCTCCTTGTTTAAGAAAAACTGTAGTTGTCAGTTTTGGCCTGAGAGAAAGCTATTTTTTTACAAATGTTACAGTAAAAGCTGCGTTTTTTGGTCCTAATCATTGGAAAACAGTTACTTGTTGATGGCAAACATGGTTTTGATTGAAAATATTGCTCCTTGTTTAAGAAAAACTGTAGTTGTCAGTTTTGGCCTGAGAGAAAGCTATTTTTACAAATGTTACAGTAAAAGCTGCAGGAAGCTCTCAGAAGTGAGGTTTTTGGTCCTAATCATTAGAAATTAGTTACTTGTTGATGGCAAACATGGTTTTGATTGAAAATATGGCTCCTTGTTTAAGAAAAACTGTAGTTGTCAGTTTTGGCCTTCTCTCGCCGAGAGAAAGCTATTTTTACAAATGTTACAGTAAAAGCTGCAGAAAGCTCTCAGAAGTGAGTTTTTTGCTCCTAATCATTAGAAATCAGTTACTTATTGATGGCAAACATGGTTTTGATTGAAAATATTGCTCCTTGTTTAAGTAAAACTGTAGTTGTCAGTTTTGGCCTTCTCTCGCCGAGAGAAAGCTATTTTTACAAATGTTACAGTAAAAGCTGCAGGAAGCTCTCAGAAGTGAGTTTTTTGCTCCTAATCATTAGAAATTAGTAACTTGTTGATGGCAAACATGGTTTTGATTGAAAATATGGCTCCTTGTTTAAGAAGCACTATAGTTGTCAGTTTTGGGCTTCTCTCGCCGAGAGAAAGCTGTTTTTACAAATGTTACAGTAAAAGCTGCAGGAAGCTCTCAGAAGTGAGTTTTTTGGTCCTAATCATTAGAAATTAGTTACTTGTTGATGGCAAACATGGTTTTGATTGAAAATATGGCTCCTTGTTTAAGAAAAACTGTAGTTGTCAGTTTTGGCCTTCTCTCGCCGAGAGAAAGCTATTTTTACAAATGTTACAGTAAAAGCTGCAGAAAGCTCTCAGAAGTGAGTTTTTTGCTCCTAATCATTAGAAATCAGTTACTTATTGATGGCAAACATGGTTTTGATTGAAAATATTGCTCCTTGTTTAAGTAAAACTGTAGTTGTCAGTTTTGGCCTTCTCTCGCCGAGAGAAAGCTATTTTTACAAATGTTACAGTAAAAGCTGCAGGAAGCTCTCAGAAGTGAGTTTTTTGCTCCTAATCATTAGAAATCAGTTACTTATTGATGGCAAACATGGTTTTGATTGAAAATATTGCTCCTTGTTTAAGTAAAAGTGTAGTTGTCAGTTTTGGCCTTCTCTCGCCGAGAGAAAGCTATTTTTACAAATGTTACAGTAAAAGCTGTAGAAAGCTCTCAGAAGTGAGTTTTTTGATCCTAATCATTAGAAATTAGTTACTTGTTGATGGCAAACATGGTTTTGATTGAAAATATGGCTCCTTGTTTAAGAAGCACTATAGTTGTCAGTTTTGGGCTTCTCTCGCCGAGAGAAAGCTGTTTTTACAAATGTTACAGTAAAAGCTGCAGGAAGCTCTCAGAAGTGAGTTTTTTTGGTCCTAATCATTAGAAATCAGTTACTTGTTGATGGCAAACATGGTTTTGATTAAAAATATTGCTCCTTGTTTAAGAAAAACTGTAGTTGTCAGTTTTGGCCTGAGAGAAAGCTATTTTTTTACAAATGTTACAGTAAAAGCTGCGTTTTTTGGTCCTAATCATTAGAAAACAGTTACTTGTTGATGGCAAACATGGTTTTGATTGAAAATATTGCTCCTTGTTTAAGAAAAACTGTAGTTGTCAGTTTTGGCCTGAGAGAAAGCTATTTTTACAAATGTTACAGTAAAAGCTGCAGGAAGCTCTCAGAAGTGAGTTTTTTGGTCCTAATCATTAGAAAACAGTTACTTGTTGATGGCAAACATGGTTTTGATTGAAAATATTGCTCCTTGTTTAAGAAAAACTATAGTTGTCAGTTTTGGCCTGAGAGAAAGCTATTTTTACAAATGTTACAGTAAAAGCTGCAGGAAGCTCTCAGAAGTGAGATTTTTGGTCCTAATCATTAGAAATCAGTTACTTGTTGATGGCAAACATGGTTTTGATTGAAAATATTGCTCCTTGTTTAAGAAAAACTGTAGTTGTCAGTTTTGGCCTGAGACAAAGCTATTTTTTTACAAATGTTACAGTAAAAGCTGCAGGAAGCTGTCAGAAGTGAGTTTTTTGGTCCTAATCATTAGAAATCAGTTACTTGTTGATGGCAAACATGGTTTTGATTGAAAATATTGCTCCTTGTTTAAGAAAAACTGTAGTTGTCAGTTTTAGCCTGAGAGAAAGCTATTTTTTTAACAAATATTACAGTAAAAGCTGCAGGAAGCTCTGAGAAGTGAGTTTTTTGGTCCTAATCATTAGAAAACAGTTACTTGTTGATGGCAAACATGGTTTTGATTGAAAATATTGCTCCTTGTTTAAGAAAAACTGTAGTTGTCAGTTTTGGCCTGAGAAAAAGATATTTTTACAAATGTTACAGTAAAAGCTGCAGGAAGCTCTCAGGAGTGAGTTTTTTGGTCCTAATCATTAGAAAACAGTTACTTGTTGATGGCAAACATGGTTTTGATTGAAAATATTGCTCCTTGTTTAAGAAAAACTGTAGTTGTCAGTTTTGACCTGAGAGAAAGCTATTTTTACAAATGTTACAGTAAAAGCTGCAGGAAGCTCTCAGAAGTGAGGTTTTTGGTCCTAATCATTAGAAATCAGTTACTTGTTAATGGCAAACATGGTTTTGATTGAAAATATTGCTCCTTGTTTAAGAAAAACTGTAGTTGTCAGTTTTGGCCTGAGAAAAAGCTATTTTTTATAAAAGTTACAGTAAAAGCTGCAGGAAGCTCTCAGAAGTGAGTTTTTTTGGTCCTAATCATTAGAAATCAGTTACTTGTTAATGGAAAACATGCTTTTGATTGAAAATATTGCTCCTTGTTTAAGAAAAACTGTAGTTGTCAGTTTTGGCCTGAGAGAAAGCTATTTTTACAAATGTTACAGTAAAAGCTGCAGGAAGCTCTCAGAAGTGAGTTTTTTGGTCCTAATCATTAGAAATCAGTTACTTGTTGATGGCAAACATGGTTTTGATTGAAAATATTGCTCCTTGTTTAAGAAAAACTGTAGTTGTCAGTTTTGGCCTGAGACAATGCTATTTTTTACAAATGTTACAGTAAAAGCTGCAGGAAGCTCTCAGAAGTGAGTTTTTTGGTCCTAATCATTAGAAATCAGTTACTTGTTGATGGCAAACATGGTTTTGATTGAAAATATTGCTCCTTGTTTAAGAAAAACTGTAGTTGTCAGTTTTGGCCTGAGAGAAAGCTATTTTTTACAAATGTTACAGTAAAAGCTGCAGGAAGCTCTCAGAAGTGAGTTTTTTGGTCCTAATCATTAGAAATCAGTTACTTGTTGATGGCAAACATGGTTTTGATTGAAAATATTGCTCCTTGTTTAAGAAAAACTGTAGTTGTCAGTTTTGGCCTGAGACAATGCTATTTTTTACAAATGTTACAGTAAAAGCTGCAGGAAGCTCTCAGAAGTGAGTTTTTTGGTCCTAATCATTAGAAATCAGTTACTTGTTGATGGCAAACATGGTTTTGATTGAAAATATTGCTCCGTGTTTAAGAAAAACTGTAGTTGTCAGTTTTGGCCTGAGAGAAAACTATTTTTACAAATGTTACAGTAAAAGCTGCAGGAAGCTCTCAGAAGTGAGTTTTTTGGTCCTAATCATTAGAAATCAGTTACTTGTTGATGGCAAACATGGTTTTGATTGAAAATATGGCTCCTTGTTTAAGAAGCACTATAGTTGTCAGTTTTGGGCTTCTCTCGCCGAGAGAAAGCTGTTTTTACAAATGTTACAGTAAAAGCTGCAGGAAGCTCTCAGAAGTGAGTTTTTTGGTCCTAATCATTAGAAATTAGTTACTTGTTGATGGCAAACATGGTTTTGATTGAAAATATTGCTCCTTGTTTAAGTAAAACTGTAGTTGTCAGTTTTGGCCTTCTCTCGCCGAGAGAAAGCTTTTTTCACAAATGTTACAGTAAAAGCTGCAGGAAGCTTTCAGAAGTGAGTTTTTTGCTCCTAATCATTAGAAATCAGTTACTTATTGATGGCAAACATGGTTTTGATTGAAAATATTGCTCCTTGTTTAAGTAAAAGTGTAGTTGTCAGTTTTGGCCTTCTCTCGCCGAGAGAAAGCTGTTTTTACAAATGTTACAGTAAAAGCTGCAGGAAGCTCTCAGAAGTGAGTTTTTTGGTCCTAATCATTAGGAATTAGTTACTTGTTGATGGCAAACATGGTTTTGATTGAAAATATTGCTCCTTGTTTAAGAAAAACTGTAGTTGTCAGTTTTGGCCTGAGAGAAAGCTATTTTTTTTAAAGTTACAGTAAAAGCTGCAGGAAGCTCTCAGAAGTGAGTTTTTTGGTCCTAATCATTAGAAATCAGTTACTTGTTAATGGCAAACATGCTTTTGATTGAAAATATTGCTCCTTGTTTAAGTAAAACTGTAGTTGTCAGTTTTGGCCTGAGAGAAAGCTATTTTTACAAATGTTACAGTAAAAGCTGCAGGAAGCTCTCAGAAGTGAGTTTTTTGGTCCTAATCATTAGAAAACAGTTACTTGTTGATGGCAAACATGGTTTTGATTGAAAATATTGCTCCTTGTTTAAGAAAAACTATAGTTGTCAGTTTTGGCCTGAGAGAAAGCTATTTTTACAAATGTTACAGTAAAAGCTGCAGGAAGCTCTCAGAAGTGAGATTTTTGGTCCTAATCATTAGAAATCAGTTACTTGTTGATGGCAAACATGGTTTTGATTGAAAATATTGCTCCTTGTTTAAGAAAAACTGTAGTTGTCAGTTTTGGCCTGAGACAAAGCTATTTTTTTACAAATGTTACAGTAAAAGCTGCAGGAAGCTGTCAGAAGTGAGTTTTTTGGTCCTAATCATTAGAAATCAGTTACTTGTTGATGGCAAACATGGTTTTGATTGAAAATATTGCTCCTTGTTTAAGAAAAACTGTAGTTGTCAGTTTTAGCCTGAGAGAAAGCTATTTTTTTAACAAATATTACAGTAAAAGCTGCAGGAAGCTCTGAGAAGTGAGTTTTTTGGTCCTAATCATTAGAAAACAGTTACTTGTTGATGGCAAACATGGTTTTGATTGAAAATATTGCTCCTTGTTTAAGAAAAACTGTAGTTGTCAGTTTTGGCCTTCTCTCGCCGAGAGAAAGCTATTTTTACAAATGTTACAGTAAAAGCTGCAGAAAGCTCTCAGAAGTGAGTTTTTTGCTCCTAATCATTAGAAATCAGTTACTTATTGATGGCAAACATGGTTTTGATTGAAAATATTGCTCCTTGTTTAAGTAAAACTGTAGTTGTCAGTTTTGGCCTTCTCTCGCCGAGAGAAAGCTATTTTTACAAATGTTACAGTAAAAGCTGCAGGAAGCTCTCAGAAGTGAGTTTTTTGCTCCTAATCATTAGAAATCAGTTACTTATTGATGGCAAACATGGTTTTGATTGAAAATATTGCTCCTTGTTTAAGTAAAAGTGTAGTTGTCAGTTTTGGCCTTCTCTCGCCGAGAGAAAGCTATTTTTACAAATGTTACAGTAAAAGCTGTAGAAAGCTCTCAGAAGTGAGTTTTTTGATCCTAATCATTAGAAATTAGTTACTTGTTGATGGCAAACATGGTTTTGATTGAAAATATTTCTCCTTGTTTAAGAAAAACTGTAGTTGTCAGTTTTGGCCTGAGAGAAAGCTATTTTTACAAATGTTACAGTAAAAGCTGCAGGAAGCTCTCAGAAGTGAGTTTTTTGCTCCTAATCATTAGAAATCAGTTACTTGTTGATGGCAAACATGGTTTTGATTGAAAATATTGCTCCTTGTTTAAGAAAAACTGTAGTTGTCAGTTTTGGGCTGAGAGAAAGCTATTTTTACAAATGTTACAGTAAAAGCTGCAGGAAGCTCTCAGAAGTGAGTTTTTTGCTCCTAATCATTAGAAATCAGTTACTTGTTGATGGCAAACATGGTTTTGATTGAACATATTGCTCCTTGTTTAAGAAAAACTGTAGTTGTCAGTTTTGGCTTGAGAGAAAGCTATTTTTACAAATGTTACAGTAAAAGCTGCAGGAAGCTCTCAGAAGTGAGGTTTTTGGTCCTAATCATTAGAAATCAGTTACTTGCTAATGGCAAACATGCTTTTGATTGAAAACATTGCTCCTTGTTTAAGAAAAACTGTAGTTGTCAGCTTTGGCCTGAGAGAAAGCTATTTTTACAAATGTTACAGTAAAAGCTGCAGGAAGCTCTCAGAAGTGAGGTTTTTGGTCCTAATCATTAGAAATCAGTTACTTGCTAATGGCAAACATGGTTTTGATTGAAAATATTGCTCCTTGTTTAAGAAAAACTGTAGTTGTCAGTTTTGGCCTGAGACAAAGCTATTTTTTACAAATGTTACAGTAAAAGCTGCAGGAAGCTCTCAGAAGTGAGTTTTTTGGTCCTAATCATTAGAAATCAGTTACTTGTTGATGGCAAACATGGTTTTGATTGAAAATATTGCTCCTTGTTTAAGAAAAACTGTAGTTGTCAGTTTTGGCCTGAGACAAAGCTATTTTTTACAAATGTTACAGTAAAAGCTGCAGGAAGCTCTCAGAAGTGAGTTTTTTGGTCCTAATCATTAGAAATCAGTTACTTGTTGATGGCAAACATGGTTTTGATTGAAAATATTGCTCCTTGTTTAAGAAAAACGGTAGTTGTCAGTTTTGGCCTGAGAGAAAGCTATTTTTTACAAATATTACAGTAAAAGCTGCAGGAAGCTCTCAGAAGTGAGTTTTTTGGTCCTAATCATTAGAAAACAGTTACTTGTTGATGGCAAACATGGTTTTGATTGAAAATATTGCTCCTTGTTTAAGAAAAACTGTAGTTGTCAGTTTTGGCCTGAGAGAAAGCTATTTTTACAAATGTTACAGTAAAAGCTGCAGGAAGCTCTCAGAAGTGAGGTTTTTGGTCCTAATCATTAGAAATCAGTTACTTGTTAATGGCAAACATGCTTTTGATTGAAAATATTGCTCCTTGTTTAAGAAAAACTGTAGTTGTCAGTTTTGGCCTGAGAAAAAGCTATTTTTTATAAAAGTTACAGTAAAAGCTGCAGGAAGCTCTCAGAAGTGAGTTTTTTGGTCTTAATCATTAGAAATCAGTTACTTGTTAATGGCAAACATGCTTTTGATTGAAAATATTGCTCCTTGTTTAAGAAAAACTGTAGTTGTCAGTTTTGGCCTGAGAGAAAGCTATTTTTACAAATGTTACAGTAAAAGCTGCAGGAAGCTCTCAGAAGTGAGATTTTTGGTCCTAATCATTAGAAATCAGTTACTTGTTGATGGCAAACATGGTTTTGATTGAAAATATTGCTCCTTGTTTAAGAAAAACTGTAGTTGTCAGTTTTGGCCTGAGACAAAGCTATTTTTTACAAATGTTACAGTAAAAGCTGCAGGAAGCTCTCAGAAGTGAGTTTTTTTGGTCCTAATCATTAGAAATCAGTTACTTGTTGATGGCAAACATGGTTTTGATTAAAAATATTGCTCCTTGTTTAAGAAAAACTGTAGTTGTCAGTTTTGGCCTGAGAGAAAGCTATTTTTTTACAAATGTTACAGTAAAAGCTGCGTTTTTTGGTCCTAATCATTGGAAAACAGTTACTTGTTGATGGCAAACATGGTTTTGATTGAAAATATTGCTCCTTGTTTAAGAAAAACTGTAGTTGTCAGTTTTGGCCTGAGAGAAAGCTATTTTTACAAATGTTACAGTAAAAGCTGCAGGAAGCTCTCAGAAGTGAGGTTTTTGGTCCTAATCATTAGAAATTAGTTACTTGTTGATGGCAAACATGGTTTTGATTGAAAATATGGCTCCTTGTTTAAGAAAAACTGTAGTTGTCAGTTTTGGCCTTCTCTCGCCGAGAGAAAGCTATTTTTACAAATGTTACAGTAAAAGCTGCAGAAAGCTCTCAGAAGTGAGTTTTTTGCTCCTAATCATTAGAAATCAGTTACTTATTGATGGCAAACATGGTTTTGATTGAAAATATTGCTCCTTGTTTAAGTAAAACTGTAGTTGTCAGTTTTGGCCTTCTCTCGCCGAGAGAAAGCTATTTTTACAAATGTTACAGTAAAAGCTGCAGGAAGCTCTCAGAAGTGAGTTTTTTGCTCCTAATCATTAGAAATTAGTAACTTGTTGATGGCAAACATGGTTTTGATTGAAAATATGGCTCCTTGTTTAAGAAGCACTATAGTTGTCAGTTTTGGGCTTCTCTCGCCGAGAGAAAGCTGTTTTTACAAATGTTACAGTAAAAGCTGCAGGAAGCTCTCAGAAGTGAGTTTTTTGGTCCTAATCATTAGAAATTAGTTACTTGTTGATGGCAAACATGGTTTTGATTGAAAATATGGCTCCTTGTTTAAGAAAAACTGTAGTTGTCAGTTTTGGCCTTCTCTCGCCGAGAGAAAGCTATTTTTACAAATGTTACAGTAAAAGCTGCAGAAAGCTCTCAGAAGTGAGTTTTTTGCTCCTAATCATTAGAAATCAGTTACTTATTGATGGCAAACATGGTTTTGATTGAAAATATTGCTCCTTGTTTAAGTAAAACTGTAGTTGTCAGTTTTGGCCTTCTCTCGCCGAGAGAAAGCTATTTTTACAAATGTTACAGTAAAAGCTGCAGGAAGCTCTCAGAAGTGAGTTTTTTGCTCCTAATCATTAGAAATCAGTTACTTATTGATGGCAAACATGGTTTTGATTGAAAATATTGCTCCTTGTTTAAGTAAAAGTGTAGTTGTCAGTTTTGGCCTTCTCTCGCCGAGAGAAAGCTATTTTTACAAATGTTACAGTAAAAGCTGTAGAAAGCTCTCAGAAGTGAGTTTTTTGATCCTAATCATTAGAAATTAGTTACTTGTTGATGGCAAACATGGTTTTGATTGAAAATATGGCTCCTTGTTTAAGAAGCACTATAGTTGTCAGTTTTGGGCTTCTCTCGCCGAGAGAAAGCTGTTTTTACAAATGTTACAGTAAAAGCTGCAGGAAGCTCTCAGAAGTGAGTTTTTTGGTCCTAATCATTAGAAATTAGTTACTTGTTGATGGCAAACATGGTTTTGATTGAAAATATTGCTCCTTGTTTAAGTAAAACTGTAGTTGTCAGTTTTGGCCTTCTCTCGCCGAGAGAAAGCTTTTTTCACAAATGTTACAGTAAAAGCTGCAGGAAGCTTTCAGAAGTGAGTTTTTTGCTCCTAATCATTAGAAATCAGTTACTTATTGATGGCAAACATGGTTTTGATTGAAAATATTGCTCCTTGTTTAAGTAAAAGTGTAGTTGTCAGTTTTGGCCTTCTCTCGCCGAGAGAAAGCTGTTTTTACAAATGTTACAGTAAAAGCTGCAGGAAGCTCTCAGAAGTGAGTTTTTTGGTCCTAATCATTAGGAATTAGTTACTTGTTGATGGCAAACATGGTTTTGATTGAAAATATTGCTCCTTGTTTAAGAAAAACTGTAGTTGTCAGTTTTGGCCTGAGAGAAAGCTATTTTTTTTAAAGTTACAGTAAAAGCTGCAGGAAGCTCTCAGAAGTGAGTTTTTTGGTCCTAATCATTAGAAATCAGTTACTTGTTAATGGCAAACATGCTTTTGATTGAAAATATTGCTCCTTGTTTAAGTAAAACTGTAGTTGTCAGTTTTGGCCTGAGAGAAAGCTATTTTTACAAATGTTACAGTAAAAGCTGCAGGAAGCTCTCAGAAGTGAGTTTTTTGGTCCTAATCATTAGAAAACAGTTACTTGTTGATGGCAAACATGGTTTTGATTGAAAATATTGCTCCTTGTTTAAGAAAAACTATAGTTGTCAGTTTTGGCCTGAGAGAAAGCTATTTTTACAAATGTTACAGTAAAAGCTGCAGGAAGCTCTCAGAAGTGAGATTTTTGGTCCTAATCATTAGAAATCAGTTACTTGTTGATGGCAAACATGGTTTTGATTGAAAATATTGCTCCTTGTTTAAGAAAAACTGTAGTTGTCAGTTTTGGCCTGAGACAAAGCTATTTTTTTACAAATGTTACAGTAAAAGCTGCAGGAAGCTGTCAGAAGTGAGTTTTTTGGTCCTAATCATTAGAAATCAGTTACTTGTTGATGGCAAACATGGTTTTGATTGAAAATATTGCTCCTTGTTTAAGAAAAACTGTAGTTGTCAGTTTTAGCCTGAGAGAAAGCTATTTTTTTAACAAATATTACAGTAAAAGCTGCAGGAAGCTCTGAGAAGTGAGTTTTTTGGTCCTAATCATTAGAAAACAGTTACTTGTTGATGGCAAACATGGTTTTGATTGAAAATATTGCTCCTTGTTTAAGAAAAACTGTAGTTGTCAGTTTTGGCCTGAGAAAAAGATATTTTTACAAATGTTACAGTAAAAGCTGCAGGAAGCTCTCAGGAGTGAGTTTTTTGGTCCTAATCATTAGAAAACAGTTACTTGTTGATGGCAAACATGGTTTTGATTGAAAATATTGCTCCTTGTTTAAGAAAAACTGTAGTTGTCAGTTTTGACCTGAGAGAAAGCTATTTTTACAAATGTTACAGTAAAAGCTGCAGGAAGCTCTCAGAAGTGAGGTTTTTGGTCCTAATCATTAGAAATCAGTTACTTGTTAATGGCAAACATGGTTTTGATTGAAAATATTGCTCCTTGTTTAAGAAAAACTGTAGTTGTCAGTTTTGGCCTGAGAAAAAGCTATTTTTTATAAAAGTTACAGTAAAAGCTGCAGGAAGCTCTCAGAAGTGAGTTTTTTTGGTCCTAATCATTAGAAATCAGTTACTTGTTAATGGAAAACATGCTTTTGATTGAAAATATTGCTCCTTGTTTAAGAAAAACTGTAGTTGTCAGTTTTGGCCTGAGAGAAAGCTATTTTTACAAATGTTACAGTAAAAGCTGCAGGAAGCTCTCAGAAGTGAGTTTTTTGGTCCTAATCATTAGAAATCAGTTACTTGTTGATGGCAAACATGGTTTTGATTGAAAATATTGCTCCTTGTTTAAGAAAAACTGTAGTTGTCAGTTTTGGCCTGAGACAATGCTATTTTTTACAAATGTTACAGTAAAAGCTGCAGGAAGCTCTCAGAAGTGAGTTTTTTGGTCCTAATCATTAGAAATCAGTTACTTGTTGATGGCAAACATGGTTTTGATTGAAAATATTGCTCCTTGTTTAAGAAAAACTGTAGTTGTCAGTTTTGGCCTGAGAGAAAGCTATTTTTTACAAATGTTACAGTAAAAGCTGCAGGAAGCTCTCAGAAGTGAGTTTTTTGGTCCTAATCATTAGAAATCAGTTACTTGTTGATGGCAAACATGGTTTTGATTGAAAATATTGCTCCTTGTTTAAGAAAAACTGTAGTTGTCAGTTTTGGCCTGAGACAATGCTATTTTTTACAAATGTTACAGTAAAAGCTGCAGGAAGCTCTCAGAAGTGAGTTTTTTGGTCCTAATCATTAGAAATCAGTTACTTGTTGATGGCAAACATGGTTTTGATTGAAAATATTGCTCCGTGTTTAAGAAAAACTGTAGTTGTCAGTTTTGGCCTGAGAGAAAACTATTTTTACAAATGTTACAGTAAAAGCTGCAGGAAGCTCTCAGAAGTGAGTTTTTTGGTCCTAATCATTAGAAATCAGTTACTTGTTGATGGCAAACATGGTTTTGATTGAAAATATTGCTCCTTGTTTAAGAAAAACTGTAGTTGTCAGTTTTGGGCTGAGAGAAAGCTATTTTTACAAATGTTACAGTAAAAGCTGCAGGAAGCTCTCAGAAGTGAGTTTTTTGCTCCTAATCATTAGAAATCAGTTACTTGTTGATGGCAAACATGGTTTTGATTGAACATATTGCTCCTTGTTTAAGAAAAACTGTAGTTGTCAGTTTTGGCTTGAGAGAAAGCTATTTTTACAAATGTTACAGTAAAAGCTGCAGGAAGCTCTCAGAAGTGAGGTTTTTGGTCCTAATCATTAGAAATCAGTTACTTGCTAATGGCAAACATGCTTTTGATTGAAAACATTGCTCCTTGTTTAAGAAAAACTGTAGTTGTCAGCTTTGGCCTGAGAGAAAGCTATTTTTACAAATGTTACAGTAAAAGCTGCAGGAAGCTCTCAGAAGTGAGGTTTTTGGTCCTAATCATTAGAAATCAGTTACTTGCTAATGGCAAACATGGTTTTGATTGAAAATATTGCTCCTTGTTTAAGAAAAACTGTAGTTGTCAGTTTTGGCCTGAGACAAAGCTATTTTTTACAAATGTTACAGTAAAAGCTGCAGGAAGCTCTCAGAAGTGAGTTTTTTGGTCCTAATCATTAGAAATCAGTTACTTGTTGATGGCAAACATGGTTTTGATTGAAAATATTGCTCCTTGTTTAAGAAAAACTGTAGTTGTCAGTTTTGGCCTGAGACAAAGCTATTTTTTACAAATGTTACAGTAAAAGCTGCAGGAAGCTCTCAGAAGTGAGTTTTTTGGTCCTAATCATTAGAAATCAGTTACTTGTTGATGGCAAACATGGTTTTGATTGAAAATATTGCTCCTTGTTTAAGAAAAACGGTAGTTGTCAGTTTTGGCCTGAGAGAAAGCTATTTTTTACAAATATTACAGTAAAAGCTGCAGGAAGCTCTCAGAAGTGAGTTTTTTGGTCCTAATCATTAGAAAACAGTTACTTGTTGATGGCAAACATGGTTTTGATTGAAAATATTGCTCCTTGTTTAAGAAAAACTGTAGTTGTCAGTTTTGGCCTGAGAGAAAGCTATTTTTACAAATGTTACAGTAAAAGCTGCAGGAAGCTCTCAGAAGTGAGGTTTTTGGTCCTAATCATTAGAAATCAGTTACTTGTTAATGGCAAACATGCTTTTGATTGAAAATATTGCTCCTTGTTTAAGAAAAACTGTAGTTGTCAGTTTTGGCCTGAGAAAAAGCTATTTTTTATAAAAGTTACAGTAAAAGCTGCAGGAAGCTCTCAGAAGTGAGTTTTTTGGTCTTAATCATTAGAAATCAGTTACTTGTTAATGGCAAACATGCTTTTGATTGAAAATATTGCTCCTTGTTTAAGAAAAACTGTAGTTGTCAGTTTTGGCCTGAGAGAAAGCTATTTTTACAAATGTTACAGTAAAAGCTGCAGGAAGCTCTCAGAAGTGAGATTTTTGGTCCTAATCATTAGAAATCAGTTACTTGTTGATGGCAAACATGGTTTTGATTGAAAATATTGCTCCTTGTTTAAGAAAAACTGTAGTTGTCAGTTTTGGCCTGAGACAAAGCTATTTTTTACAAATGTTACAGTAAAAGCTGCAGGAAGCTCTCAGAAGTGAGTTTTTTTGGTCCTAATCATTAGAAATCAGTTACTTGTTGATGGCAAACATGGTTTTGATTAAAAATATTGCTCCTTGTTTAAGAAAAACTGTAGTTGTCAGTTTTGGCCTGAGAGAAAGCTATTTTTTTACAAATGTTACAGTAAAAGCTGCGTTTTTTGGTCCTAATCATTGGAAAACAGTTACTTGTTGATGGCAAACATGGTTTTGATTGAAAATATTGCTCCTTGTTTAAGAAAAACTGTAGTTGTCAGTTTTGGCCTGAGAGAAAGCTATTTTTACAAATGTTACAGTAAAAGCTGCAGGAAGCTCTCAGAAGTGAGGTTTTTGGTCCTAATCATTAGAAATTAGTTACTTGTTGATGGCAAACATGGTTTTGATTGAAAATATGGCTCCTTGTTTAAGAAAAACTGTAGTTGTCAGTTTTGGCCTTCTCTCGCCGAGAGAAAGCTATTTTTACAAATGTTACAGTAAAAGCTGCAGAAAGCTCTCAGAAGTGAGTTTTTTGCTCCTAATCATTAGAAATCAGTTACTTATTGATGGCAAACATGGTTTTGATTGAAAATATTGCTCCTTGTTTAAGTAAAACTGTAGTTGTCAGTTTTGGCCTTCTCTCGCCGAGAGAAAGCTATTTTTACAAATGTTACAGTAAAAGCTGCAGGAAGCTCTCAGAAGTGAGTTTTTTGCTCCTAATCATTAGAAATTAGTAACTTGTTGATGGCAAACATGGTTTTGATTGAAAATATGGCTCCTTGTTTAAGAAGCACTATAGTTGTCAGTTTTGGGCTTCTCTCGCCGAGAGAAAGCTGTTTTTACAAATGTTACAGTAAAAGCTGCAGGAAGCTCTCAGAAGTGAGTTTTTTGGTCCTAATCATTAGAAATTAGTTACTTGTTGATGGCAAACATGGTTTTGATTGAAAATATGGCTCCTTGTTTAAGAAAAACTGTAGTTGTCAGTTTTGGCCTTCTCTCGCCGAGAGAAAGCTATTTTTACAAATGTTACAGTAAAAGCTGCAGAAAGCTCTCAGAAGTGAGTTTTTTGCTCCTAATCATTAGAAATCAGTTACTTATTGATGGCAAACATGGTTTTGATTGAAAATATTGCTCTTTGTTTAAGTAAAACTGTAGTTGTCAGTTTTGGCCTTCTCTCGCCGAGAGAAAGCTATTTTTACAAATGTTACAGTAAAAGCTGCAGGAAGCTCTCAGAAGTGAGTTTTTTGCTCCTAATCATTAGAAATCAGTTACTTATTGATGGCAAACATGGTTTTGATTGAAAATATTGCTCCTTGTTTAAGTAAAAGTGTAGTTGTCAGTTTTGGCCTTCTCTCGCCGAGAGAAAGCTATTTTTACAAATGTTACAGTAAAAGCTGTAGAAAGCTCTCAGAAGTGAGTTTTTTGATCCTAATCATTAGAAATTAGTTACTTGTTGATGGCAAACATGGTTTTGATTGAAAATATGGCTCCTTGTTTAAGAAGCACTATAGTTGTCAGTTTTGGGCTTCTCTCGCCGAGAGAAAGCTGTTTTTACAAATGTTACAGTAAAAGCTGCAGGAAGCTCTCAGAAGTGAGTTTTTTGGTCCTAATCATTAGAAATTAGTTACTTGTTGATGGCAAACATGGTTTTGATTGAAAATATTGCTCCTTGTTTAAGTAAAACTGTAGTTGTCAGTTTTGGCCTTCTCTCGCCGAGAGAAAGCTTTTTTCACAAATGTTACAGTAAAAGCTGCAGGAAGCTTTCAGAAGTGAGTTTTTTGCTCCTAATCATTAGAAATCAGTTACTTATTGATGGCAAACATGGTTTTGATTGAAAATATTGCTCCTTGTTTAAGTAAAAGTGTAGTTGTCAGTTTTGGCCTTCTCTCGCCGAGAGAAAGCTGTTTTTACAAATGTTACAGTAAAAGCTGCAGGAAGCTCTCAGAAGTGAGTTTTTTGGTCCTAATCATTAGGAATTAGTTACTTGTTGATGGCAAACATGGTTTTGATTGAAAATATTGCTCCTTGTTTAAGAAAAACTGTAGTTGTCAGTTTTGGCCTGAGAGAAAGCTATTTTTTTTAAAGTTACAGTAAAAGCTGCAGGAAGCTCTCAGAAGTGAGTTTTTTGGTCCTAATCATTAGAAATCAGTTACTTGTTAATGGCAAACATGCTTTTGATTGAAAATATTGCTCCTTGTTTAAGAAAAACTGTAGTTGTCAGTTTTGGCCTGAGAGAAAGCTATTTTTTTTAAAGTTACAGTAAAAGCTGCAGGAAGCTCTCAGAAGTGAGTTTTTTGGTCCTAATCATTAGAAATCAGTTACTTGTTAATGGCAAACATGCTTTTGATTGAAAATATTGCTCCTTGTTTAAGTAAAACTGTAGTTGTCAGTTTTGGCCTGAGAGAAAGCTATTTTTACAAATGTTACAGTAAAAGCTGCAGGAAGCTCTCAGAAGTGAGTTTTTTGGTCCTAATCATTAGAAAACAGTTACTTGTTGATGGCAAACATGGTTTTGATTGAAAATATTGCTCCTTGTTTAAGAAAAACTATAGTTGTCAGTTTTGGCCTGAGAGAAAGCTATTTTTACAAATGTTACAGTAAAAGCTGCAGGAAGCTCTCAGAAGTGAGATTTTTGGTCCTAATCATTAGAAATCAGTTACTTGTTGATGGCAAACATGGTTTTGATTGAAAATATTGCTCCTTGTTTAAGAAAAACTGTAGTTGTCAGTTTTGGCCTGAGACAAAGCTATTTTTTTACAAATGTTACAGTAAAAGCTGCAGGAAGCTGTCAGAAGTGAGTTTTTTGGTCCTAATCATTAGAAATCAGTTACTTGTTGATGGCAAACATGGTTTTGATTGAAAATATTGCTCCTTGTTTAAGAAAAACTGTAGTTGTCAGTTTTAGCCTGAGAGAAAGCTATTTTTTTAACAAATATTACAGTAAAAGCTGCAGGAAGCTCTGAGAAGTGAGTTTTTTGGTCCTAATCATTAGAAAACAGTTACTTGTTGATGGCAAACATGGTTTTGATTGAAAATATTGCTCCTTGTTTAAGAAAAACTGTAGTTGTCAGTTTTGGCCTGAGAAAAAGATATTTTTACAAATGTTACAGTAAAAGCTGCAGGAAGCTCTCAGGAGTGAGTTTTTTGGTCCTAATCATTAGAAAACAGTTACTTGTTGATGGCAAACATGGTTTTGATTGAAAATATTGCTCCTTGTTTAAGAAAAACTGTAGTTGTCAGTTTTGACCTGAGAGAAAGCTATTTTTACAAATGTTACAGTAAAAGCTGCAGGAAGCTCTCAGAAGTGAGGTTTTTGGTCCTAATCATTAGAAATCAGTTACTTGTTAATGGCAAACATGGTTTTGATTGAAAATATTGCTCCTTGTTTAAGAAAAACTGTAGTTGTCAGTTTTGGCCTGAGAAAAAGCTATTTTTTATAAAAGTTACAGTAAAAGCTGCAGGAAGCTCTCAGAAGTGAGTTTTTTTGGTCCTAATCATTAGAAATCAGTTACTTGTTAATGGAAAACATGCTTTTGATTGAAAATATTGCTCCTTGTTTAAGAAAAACTGTAGTTGTCAGTTTTGGCCTGAGAGAAAGCTATTTTTACAAATGTTACAGTAAAAGCTGCAGGAAGCTCTCAGAAGTGAGTTTTTTGGTCCTAATCATTAGAAATCAGTTACTTGTTGATGGCAAACATGGTTTTGATTGAAAATATTGCTCCTTGTTTAAGAAAAACTGTAGTTGTCAGTTTTGGCCTGAGACAATGCTATTTTTTACAAATGTTACAGTAAAAGCTGCAGGAAGCTCTCAGAAGTGAGTTTTTTGGTCCTAATCATTAGAAATCAGTTACTTGTTGATGGCAAACATGGTTTTGATTGAAAATATTGCTCCTTGTTTAAGAAAAACTGTAGTTGTCAGTTTTGGCCTGAGAGAAAGCTATTTTTTACAAATGTTACAGTAAAAGCTGCAGGAAGCTCTCAGAAGTGAGTTTTTTGGTCCTAATCATTAGAAATCAGTTACTTGTTGATGGCAAACATGGTTTTGATTGAAAATATTGCTCCTTGTTTAAGAAAAACTGTAGTTGTCAGTTTTGGCCTGAGACAATGCTATTTTTTACAAATGTTACAGTAAAAGCTGCAGGAAGCTCTCAGAAGTGAGTTTTTTGGTCCTAATCATTAGAAATCAGTTACTTGTTGATGGCAAACATGGTTTTGATTGAAAATATTGCTCCGTGTTTAAGAAAAACTGTAGTTGTCAGTTTTGGCCTGAGAGAAAACTATTTTTACAAATGTTACAGTAAAAGCTGCAGGAAGCTCTCAGAAGTGAGTTTTTTGGTCCTAATCATTAGAAATCAGTTACTTGTTGATGGCAAACATGGTTTTGATTGAAAATATTGCTCTTTGTTTAAGAAAAACTGTAGTTGTCAGTTTTGGCCTGAGAGAAAACTATTTTTACAAATGTTACAGTAAAAGCTGCAGGAAGCTCTCAGAAGTGAGTTTTTTGGTCCTAATCATTAGAAATCAGTTACTTGTTGATAGCAAACATGGTTTTGATTGAAAATATTGCTCCTTGTTTAAGAAAAACTGTAGTTGTCAGTTTTGGCCTGAGAGAAAGCTATTTTTACAAATGTTACAGTAAAAGCTGCAGGAAGCTCTCAGAAGTGAGTTTTTTGGTCCTAATCATTAGAAATCAGTTACTTGTTGATGGCAAACATGGTTTTGATTGAAAATATTGCTCCTTGTTTAAGAAAAACCTAGTTGTCAGTTTTGACCTGAGAGAAAGCTATTTTTTTACAAATGTTACAGTAAAAGCTGCGTTTTTTGGTCCTAATCATTGGAAAACAGTTACTTGTTGATGGCAAACATGGTTTTGATTGAAAATATTGCTCCTTGTTTAAGAAAAACTGTAGTTGTCAGTTTTGGCCTGAGAGAAAGCTATTTTTACAAATGTTACAGTAAAAGCTGCAGGAAGCTCTCAGAAGTGAGGTTTTTGGTCCTAATCATTAGAAATTAGTTACTTGTTGATGGCAAACATGGTTTTGATTGAAAATATGGCTCCTTGTTTAAGAAAAACTGTAGTTGTCAGTTTTGGCCTTCTCTCGCCGAGAGAAAGCTATTTTTACAAATGTTACAGTAAAAGCTGCAGAAAGCTCTCAGAAGTGAGTTTTTTGCTCCTAATCATTAGAAATCAGTTACTTATTGATGGCAAACATGGTTTTGATTGAAAATATTGCTCCTTGTTTAAGTAAAACTGTAGTTGTCAGTTTTGGCCTTCTCTCGCCGAGAGAAAGCTATTTTTACAAATGTTACAGTAAAAGCTGCAGGAAGCTCTCAGAAGTGAGTTTTTTGCTCCTAATCATTAGAAATTAGTAACTTGTTGATGGCAAACATGGTTTTGATTGAAAATATGGCTCCTTGTTTAAGAAGCACTATAGTTGTCAGTTTTGGGCTTCTCTCGCCGAGAGAAAGCTGTTTTTACAAATGTTACAGTAAAAGCTGCAGGAAGCTCTCAGAAGTGAGTTTTTTGGTCCTAATCATTAGAAATTAGTTACTTGTTGATGGCAAACATGGTTTTGATTGAAAATATGGCTCCTTGTTTAAGAAAAACTGTAGTTGTCAGTTTTGGCCTTCTCTCGCCGAGAGAAAGCTATTTTTACAAATGTTACAGTAAAAGCTGCAGAAAGCTCTCAGAAGTGAGTTTTTTGCTCCTAATCATTAGAAATCAGTTACTTATTGATGGCAAACATGGTTTTGATTGAAAATATTGCTCCTTGTTTAAGTAAAACTGTAGTTGTCAGTTTTGGCCTTCTCTCGCCGAGAGAAAGCTATTTTTACAAATGTTACAGTAAAAGCTGCAGGAAGCTCTCAGAAGTGAGTTTTTTGCTCCTAATCATTAGAAATCAGTTACTTATTGATGGCAAACATGGTTTTGATTGAAAATATTGCTCCTTGTTTAAGTAAAAGTGTAGTTGTCAGTTTTGGCCTTCTCTCGCCGAGAGAAAGCTATTTTTACAAATGTTACAGTAAAAGCTGTAGAAAGCTCTCAGAAGTGAGTTTTTTGATCCTAATCATTAGAAATTAGTTACTTGTTGATGGCAAACATGGTTTTGATTGAAAATATGGCTCCTTGTTTAAGAAGCACTATAGTTGTCAGTTTTGGGCTTCTCTCGCCGAGAGAAAGCTGTTTTTACAAATGTTACAGTAAAAGCTGCAGGAAGCTCTCAGAAGTGAGTTTTTTGGTCCTAATCATTAGAAATTAGTTACTTGTTGATGGCAAACATGGTTTTGATTGAAAATATTGCTCCTTGTTTAAGTAAAACTGTAGTTGTCAGTTTTGGCCTTCTCTCGCCGAGAGAAAGCTTTTTTCACAAATGTTACAGTAAAAGCTGCAGGAAGCTTTCAGAAGTGAGTTTTTTGCTCCTAATCATTAGAAATCAGTTACTTATTGATGGCAAACATGGTTTTGATTGAAAATATTGCTCCTTGTTTAAGTAAAAGTGTAGTTGTCAGTTTTGGCCTTCTCTCGCCGAGAGAAAGCTGTTTTTACAAATGTTACAGTAAAAGCTGCAGGAAGCTCTCAGAAGTGAGTTTTTTGGTCCTAATCATTAGGAATTAGTTACTTGTTGATGGCAAACATGGTTTTGATTGAAAATATTGCTCCTTGTTTAAGAAAAACTGTAGTTGTCAGTTTTGGCCTGAGAGAAAGCTATTTTTTTTAAAGTTACAGTAAAAGCTGCAGGAAGCTCTCAGAAGTGAGTTTTTTGGTCCTAATCATTAGAAATCAGTTACTTGTTAATGGCAAACATGCTTTTGATTGAAAATATTGCTCCTTGTTTAAGTAAAACTGTAGTTGTCAGTTTTGGCCTGAGAGAAAGCTATTTTTACAAATGTTACAGTAAAAGCTGCAGGAAGCTCTCAGAAGTGAGTTTTTTGGTCCTAATCATTAGAAAACAGTTACTTGTTGATGGCAAACATGGTTTTGATTGAAAATATTGCTCCTTGTTTAAGAAAAACTATAGTTGTCAGTTTTGGCCTGAGAGAAAGCTATTTTTACAAATGTTACAGTAAAAGCTGCAGGAAGCTCTCAGAAGTGAGATTTTTGGTCCTAATCATTAGAAATCAGTTACTTGTTGATGGCAAACATGGTTTTGATTGAAAATATTGCTCCTTGTTTAAGAAAAACTGTAGTTGTCAGTTTTGGCCTGAGACAAAGCTATTTTTTTACAAATGTTACAGTAAAAGCTGCAGGAAGCTGTCAGAAGTGAGTTTTTTGGTCCTAATCATTAGAAATCAGTTACTTGTTGATGGCAAACATGGTTTTGATTGAAAATATTGCTCCTTGTTTAAGAAAAACTGTAGTTGTCAGTTTTAGCCTGAGAGAAAGCTATTTTTTTAACAAATATTACAGTAAAAGCTGCAGGAAGCTCTGAGAAGTGAGTTTTTTGGTCCTAATCATTAGAAAACAGTTACTTGTTGATGGCAAACATGGTTTTGATTGAAAATATTGCTCCTTGTTTAAGAAAAACTGTAGTTGTCAGTTTTGGCCTGAGAAAAAGATATTTTTACAAATGTTACAGTAAAAGCTGCAGGAAGCTCTCAGGAGTGAGTTTTTTGGTCCTAATCATTAGAAAACAGTTACTTGTTGATGGCAAACATGGTTTTGATTGAAAATATTGCTCCTTGTTTAAGAAAAACTGTAGTTGTCAGTTTTGACCTGAGAGAAAGCTATTTTTACAAATGTTACAGTAAAAGCTGCAGGAAGCTCTCAGAAGTGAGGTTTTTGGTCCTAATCATTAGAAATCAGTTACTTGTTAATGGCAAACATGGTTTTGATTGAAAATATTGCTCCTTGTTTAAGAAAAACTGTAGTTGTCAGTTTTGGCCTGAGAAAAAGCTATTTTTTATAAAAGTTACAGTAAAAGCTGCAGGAAGCTCTCAGAAGTGAGTTTTTTTGGTCCTAATCATTAGAAATCAGTTACTTGTTAATGGAAAACATGCTTTTGATTGAAAATATTGCTCCTTGTTTAAGAAAAACTGTAGTTGTCAGTTTTGGCCTGAGAGAAAGCTATTTTTACAAATGTTACAGTAAAAGCTGCAGGAAGCTCTCAGAAGTGAGTTTTTTGGTCCTAATCATTAGAAATCAGTTACTTGTTGATGGCAAACATGGTTTTGATTGAAAATATTGCTCCTTGTTTAAGAAAAACTGTAGTTGTCAGTTTTGGCCTGAGACAAAGCAATTTTTTACAAATGTTACAGTAAAAGCTGCAGGAAGCTCTCAGAAGTGAGTTTTTTGGTCCTAATCATTAGAAATCAGTTACTTGTTGATGGCAAACATGGTTTTGATTGAAAATATTGCTCCTTGTTTAAGAAAAACTGTAGTTGTCAGTTTTGGCCTGAGAGAAAGCTATTTTTACAAATGTTACAGTAAAAGCTGCAGGAAGCTCTCAGAAGTGAGTTTTTTGGTCCTAATCATTAGAAATCAGTTACTTGTTGATGGCAAACATGGTTTTGATTGAAAATATTGCTCCGTGTTTAAGAAAAACTGTAGTTGTCAGTTTTGGCCTTATCTCGCAGAGAGAAAGCTATTTTTACAAATATTCCAGTAAAAGCTGCAGGAAGCTCTCAGAAGTGAGTTTTTTGGTCCTAATCATTAGAAATCAGTTACTTGTTGATGGCAAACATGGTTTTGATTTAAAATATTGCTCTTTGTTTAAGAAAAACTGTAGTTGTCAGTTTTGGCCTGAGAGAAAACTATTTTTACAAATGTTACAGTAAAAGCTGCAGGAAGCTCTCAGAAGTGAGTTTTTTGGTCCTAATCATTAGAAATCAGTTACTTGTTGATAGCAAACATGGTTTTGATTGAAAATATTGCTCCTTGTTTAAGAAAAACTGTAGTTGTCAGTTTTGGCCTGAGAGAAAGCTATTTTTACAAATGTTACAGTAATAGCTGCAGGAAGCTCTCAGAAGTGAGTTTTTTGCTCCTAATCATTAGAAATCAGTTACTTGTTGATGGCAAACATGGTTTTGATTGAAAATATTGCTCCTTATTTAAGAAAAACCTAGTTGTCAGTTTTGACCTGAGAGAAAGCTATTTGTACAAATGTTACAGTAAAAGCTGCAGGAAGCTCTCAGAAGTGAGTTTTTTGGTCCTAATCATTAGAAATCAGTTACTTGTTGATGGCAAACATGGTTTTGATTGAAAATATTGCTCCTTGTTTAAGAAAAACTGTAGTTGTCAGTTTTGGCCTGAGACAAAGCTATTTTTTACAAATGTTACAGTAAAAGCTGCAGGAAGCTCTCAGAAGTGAGTTTTTTGGTCCTAATCATTAGAAATCAGTTACTTGTTGATGGCAAACATGGTTTTGATTGAAAATATTGCTCCTTGTTTAAGAAAAACTGTAGTTGTCAGTTTTGGCCTGAGAGAAAGCTATTTTTACAAATGTTACAGTAAAAGCTGCAGGAAGCTCTCAGAAGTGAGTTTTTTGGTCCTAATCATTAGAAATCAGTTACTTGTTGATGGCAAACATGGTTTTGATTGAACATATTGCTCCTTGTTTAAGAAAAACTGTAGTTGTCAGTTTTGGCCTGAGAGAAAGCTATTTTTACAAATGTTACAGTAAAAGCTGCAGGAAGCTCTCAGAAGTGAGTTTTTTGGTCCTAATCATTAGAAATCAGTTACTTGTTGATGGCAAACATGGTTTTGATTGAAAATATTGCTCCGTGTTTAAGAAAAACTGTAGTTGTCAGTTTTGGCCTTATCTCGCAGAGAGAAAGCTATTTTTACAAATATTCCAGTAAAAGCTGCAGGAAGCTCTCAGAAGTGAGTTTTTTGGTCCTAATCATTAGAAATCAGTTACTTGTTGATGGCAAACATGGTTTTGATTTAAAATATTGCTCTTTGTTTAAGAAAAACTGTAGTTGTCAGTTTTGGCCTGAGAGAAAACTATTTTTACAAATGTTACAGTAAAAGCTGCAGGAAGCTCTCAGAAGTGAGTTTTTTGGTCCTAATCATTAGAAATCAGTTACTTGTTGATAGCAAACATGGTTTTGATTGAAAATATTGCTCCTTGTTTAAGAAAAACTGTAGTTGTCAGTTTTGGCCTGAGAGAAAGCTATTTTTACAAATGTTACAGTAATAGCTGCAGGAAGCTCTCAGAAGTGAGTTTTTTGCTCCTAATCATTAGAAATCAGTTACTTGTTGATGGCAAACATGGTTTTGATTGAAAATATTGCTCCTTATTTAAGAAAAACCTAGTTGTCAGTTTTGACCTGAGAGAAAGCTATTTGTACAAATGTTACAGTAAAAGCTGCAGGAAGCTCTCAGAAGTGAGTTTTTTGGTCCTAATCATTAGAAATCAGTTACTTGTTGATGGCAAACATGGTTTTGATTGAAAATATTGCTCCTTGTTTAAGAAAAACTGTAGTTGTCAGTTTTGGCCTGAGACAAAGCTATTTTTTACAAATGTTACAGTAAAAGCTGCAGGAAGCTCTCAGAAGTGAGTTTTTTGGTCCTAATCATTAGAAATCAGTTACTTGTTGATGGCAAACATGGTTTTGATTGAAAATATTGCTCCTTGTTTAAGAAAAACTGTAGTTGTCAGTTTTGGCCTGAGAGAAAGCTATTTTTACAAATGTTACAGTAAAAGCTGCAGGAAGCTCTCAGAAGTGAGTTTTTTGGTCCTAATCATTAGAAATCAGTTACTTGTTGATGGCAAACATGGTTTTGATTGAACATATTGCTCCTTGTTTAAGAAAAACTGTAGTTGTCAGTTTTGGCCTGAGAGAAAGCTATTTTTACAAATGTTACAGTAAAAGCTGCAGGAAGCTCTCAGAAGTGAGTTTTTTGGTCCTAATCATTAGAAATCAGTTACTTGTTGATGGCAAACATGGTTTTGATTGAAAATATTGCTCCGTGTTTAAGAAAAACTGTAGTTGTCAGTTTTGGCCTTATCTCGCAGAGAGAAAGCTATTTTTACAAATATTCCAGTAAAAGCTGCAGGAAGCTCTCAGAAGTGAGTTTTTTGGTCCTAATCATTAGAAATCAGTTACTTGTTGATGGCAAACATGGTTTTGATTTAAAATATTGCTCTTTGTTTAAGAAAAACTGTAGTTGTCAGTTTTGGCCTGAGAGAAAACTATTTTTACAAATGTTACAGTAAAAGCTGCAGGAAGCTCTCAGAAGTGAGTTTTTTGGTCCTAATCATTAGAAATCAGTTACTTGTTGATAGCAAACATGGTTTTGATTGAAAATATTGCTCCTTGTTTAAGAAAAACTGTAGTTGTCAGTTTTGGCCTGAGAGAAAGCTATTTTTACAAATGTTACAGTAATAGCTGCAGGAAGCTCTCAGAAGTGAGTTTTTTGCTCCTAATCATTAGAAATCAGTTACTTGTTGATGGCAAACATGGTTTTGATTGAAAATATTGCTCCTTATTTAAGAAAAACCTAGTTGTCAGTTTTGACCTGAGAGAAAGCTATTTGTACAAATGTTACAGTAAAAGCTGCAGGAAGCTCTCAGAAGTGAGTTTTTTGGTCCTAATCATTAGAAATCAGTTACTTGTTGATGGCAAACATGGTTTTGATTGAAAATATTGCTCCTTGTTTAAGAAAAACTGTAGTTGTCAGTTTTGGCCTGAGACAAAGCTATTTTTTACAAATGTTACAGTAAAAGCTGCAGGAAGCTCTCAGAAGTGAGTTTTTTGGTCCTAATCATTAGAAATCAGTTACTTGTTGATGGCAAACATGGTTTTGATTGAAAATATTGCTCCTTGTTTAAGAAAAACTGTAGTTGTCAGTTTTGGCCTGAGAGAAAGCTATTTTTACAAATGTTACAGTAAAAGCTGCAGGAAGCTCTCAGAAGTGAGTTTTTTGGTCCTAATCATTAGAAATCAGTTACTTGTTGATGGCAAACATGGTTTTGATTGAAAATATTGCTCCTTGTTTAAGAAAAACTGTAGTTGTCAGTTTTGGCCTGAGAGAAAGCTATTTTTTTACAAATGTTACAGTAAAAGCTGCGTTTTTTGGTCCTAATCATTAGAAAACAGTTACTTGTTGATGGCAAACATGGTTTTGATTGAAAATATTGCTCCTTGTTTAAGAAAAACTGTAGTTGTCAGTTTTGGCCTGAGAGAAAGCTATTTTTACAAATGTTACAGTAAAAGCTGCAGGAAGCTCTCAGAAGTGAGGTTTTTGGTCCTAATCATTAGAAATTAGTTACTTGTTGATGGCAAACATGGTTTTGATTGAAAATATGGCTCCTTGTTTAAGAAAAACTGCAGTTGTCAGTTTTGGCCTTCTCTCGCCGAGAGAAAGCTATTTTTACAAATGTTACAGTAAAAGCTGCAGAAAGCTCTCAGAAGTGAGTTTTTTGCTCCTAATCATTAGAAATCAGTTACTTATTGATGGCAAACATGGTTTTGATTGAAAATATTGCTCCTTGTTTAAGTAAAACTGTAGTTGTCAGTTTTGGCCTTCTCTCGCCGAGAGAAAGCTATTTTTACAAATGTTACAGTAAAAGCTGCAGGAAGCTCTCAGAAGTGAGTTTTTTGCTCCTAATCATTAGAAATTAGTAACTTGTTGATGGCAAACATGGTTTTGATTGAAAATATGGCTCCTTGTTTAAGAAGCACTATAGTTGTCAGTTTTGGGCTTCTCTCGCCGAGAGAAAGCTGTTTTTACAAATGTTACAGTAAAAGCTGCAGGAAGCTCTCAGAAGTGAGTTTTTTGGTCCTAATCATTAGAAATTAGTTACTTGTTGATGGCAAACATGGTTTTGATTGAAAATATGGCTCCTTGTTTAAGAAAAACTGTAGTTGTCAGTTTTGGCCTTCTCTCGCCGAGAGAAAGCTATTTTTACAAATGTTACAGTAAAAGCTGCAGAAAGCTCTCAGAAGTGAGTTTTTTGCTCCTAATCATTAGAAATCAGTTACTTATTGATGGCAAACATGGTTTTGATTGAAAATATTGCTCCTTGTTTAAGTAAAACTGTAGTTGTCAGTTTTGGCCTTCTCTCGCCGAGAGAAAGCTATTTTTACAAATGTTACAGTAAAAGCTGTAGAAAGCTCTCAGAAGTGAGTTTTTTGATCCTAATCATTAGAAATTAGTTACTTGTTGATGGCAAACATGGTTTTGATTGAAAATATGGCTCCTTGTTTAAGAAGCACTATAGTTGTCAGTTTTGGGCTTCTGTCGCCGAGAGAAAGCTGTTTTTACAAATGTTACAGTAAAAGCTGCAGGAAGCTCTCAGAAGTGAGTTTTTTGGTCCTAATCATTAGAAATTAGTTACTTGTTGATGGCAAACATGGTTTTGATTGAAAATATTGCTCCTTGTTTAAGTAAAACTGTAGTTGTCAGTTTTGGCCTTCTCTCGCCGAGAGAAAGCTATTTTTACAAATGTTACAGTAAAAGCTGCAGGAAGCTTTCAGAAGTGAGTTTTTTGCTCCTAATCATTAGAAATCAGTTACTTATTGATGGCAAACATGGTTTTGATTGAAAATATTGCTCCTTGTTTAAGTAAAAGTGTAGTTGTCAGTTTTGGCCTTCTCTCGCCGAGAGAAAGCTATTTTTACAAATGTTACAGTAAAAGCTGCAGGAAGCTCTCAGAAGTGAGTGTTTTGATCCTAATCATTAGAAATTAGTAACTTGTTGATGGCAAACATGGTTTTGATTGAAAATATTGCTCCTTGTTTAAGAAAAACTGTAGTTGTCAGTTTTGGCCTGAGAGAAAGCTATTTTTACAAATGTTACAGTAAAAGCTGCAGGAAGCTCTCAGAAGTGAGGTTTTTGGTCCTAATCATTAGAAATCAGTTACTTGTTAATGGCAAACATGCTTTTGATTGAAAATATTGCTCCTTGTTTAAGAAAAACTGTAGTTGTCAGTTTTGGCCTGAGAAAAAGCTATTTTTTATAAAAGTTACAGTAAAAGCTGCAGGAAGCTCTCAGAAGTGAGTTTTTTGGTCCTAATCATTAGAAATCAGTTACTTGTTAATGGCAAACATGCTTTTGATTGAAAATATTGCTCCTTGTTTAAGAAAAACTGTAGTTGTCAGTTTTGGCCTGAGAGAAAGCTATTTTTACAAATGTTACAGTAAAAGCTGCAGGAAGCTCTCAGAAGTGAGATTTTTGGTCCTAATCATTAGAAATCAGTTACTTGTTAATGGCAAACATGCTTATGATTGAAAATATTGCTCCTTGTTTAAGAAAAACTGTAGTTGTCAGTTTTGGCCTGAGAGAAAGCTATTTTTACAAATGTTACAGTAAAAGCTGCAGGAAGCTCTCAGAAGTGAGATTTTTGGTCCTAATCATTAGAAATCAGTTACTTGTTGATGGCAAACATGGTTTTGATTGAAAATATTGCTCCTTGTTTAAGAAAAACTGTAGTTGTCAGTTTTGGCCTGAGACAAAGCTATTTTTTACAAATGTTACAGTAAAAGCTGCAGGAAGCTCTCAGAAGTGAGTTTTTTGGTCCTATTCATTAGAAATCAGTTACTTGTTGATGGCAAACATGGTTTTGATTGAAAATATTGCTCCTTGTTTAAGAAAAACTGTAGTTGTCAGTTTTGGCCTGAGAGAAAGCTATTTTTTACAAATGTTACAGTAAAAGCTGCGTTTTTTGGTCCTAATCATTAGAAAACAGTTACTTGTTGATGGCAAACATGGTTTTGATTGAAAATATTGCTCCTTGTTTAAGAAAAACTGTAGTTGTCAGTTTTGGCCTGAGAGAAAGCTATTTTTACAAATGGTACAGTAAAAGCTGCAGGAAGCTCTCAGAAGTGAGTTTTTTGGTCCTAATCATTAGAAATCAGTTACTTGTTGATGGCAAACATGGTTTTGATTGAAAATATTGCTCCTTGTTTAAGAAAAACTGTAGTTGTCAGTTTTGGCCTGAGAGAAAGCTATTTTTTACAAATGTTACAGTAAAAGCTGCGTTTTTTGGTCCTAATCATTAGAAAACAGTTACTTGTTGATGGCAAACATGGTTTTGATTGAAAATATTGCTCCTTGTTTAAGAAAAACTGTAGTTGTCAGTTTTGGCATGAGAGAAAGCTATTTTTACAAATGTTACAGTAAAAGCTGCAGGAAGCTCTCAGAAGTGAGTTTTTTGGTCCTAATCATTAGAAATCAGTTACTTGTTGATGGCAAACATGGTTTTGATTGAAAATATTGCTCCTTGTTTAAGAAAAACCTAGTTGTCAGTTTTGGCCTGAGAGAAAGCTATTTTTACAAATGTTACAGTAAAAGCTGCAGGAAGCTCTCAGAAGTTAGTTTTTGCCTCCTAATCATTAGAAATCAGTTACTTGTTGATGGCAAACATGGTTTTGATTGAAAATATTGCTCCTTGTTTAAGAAACAACTGTAGTTGTCAGTTTTGGCCTTCTCTCGCCGAGAAAAGCTATTTTTTACAAATGTTACAGTAAAAGCTGCAGAAAGCTCTCAGAAGTGAGTTTTTTGGTTCTAATCATTAGAAATCAGTTACTTTTTGATGGCAAACATGGTTTTGATTGAAAATATGGCTCCTTGTTTGAGAAAAACTATAGTTGTCAGTTTTGGGCTTATCTCGCCGAGACAAAGCTATTTTTACAAATGTTACAGTAAAAGCTGCAGGAAGCTCTCAGAAGTGAGTTTTTTGGTCTAATCATTAGAAATCAGTTACTTGTTGATGGCAAACATGGTTTTGATTGAACATATTGCTCCTTGTTTAAGAAAAACTGTAGTTGTCAGTTTTGGCCTGAGACAAAGCTATTTTTACAAATGTTACAGTAAAAGCTGCAGGAAGCTCTCAGAAGTGAGTTTTTTGGTCCTAATCATTAGAAATCAGTTACTTGTTGATAGCAAACATGGTTTTGATTGAAAATATTGCTCCTTGTTTAAGAAAAACTGTAGTTGTCAGTTTTGGCCTGAGAGAAAGCTATTTTTACAAATGTTACAGTAATAGCTGCAGGAAGCTCTCAGAAGTGAGTTTTTTGCTCCTAATCATTAGAAATCAGTTACTTGTTGATGGCAAACATGGTTTTGATTGAAAATATTGCTCCTTGTTTAAGAAAAACCTAGTTGTCAGTTTTGACCTGAGAGAAAGCTATTTTTTACAAATGCTACAGTAAAAGCTGCAGGAAGCTCTCAGAAGTGAGTTTTTTGGTCCTAATCATTAGAAATCAGTTACTTGTTGATGGCAAACATGGTTTTGATTGAAAATATTGCTCCTTCTTTAAGAAAAACTGTAGTTGTCAGTTTTGGCCTGAGAGAAAGCTATTTTTACAAATGTTACAGTAAAAGCTGCAGGAAGCTCTCAGAAGTGAGTTTTTTGGTCCTAATCATTAAAAATCAGTTACTTGTTGATGGCAAACATGGTTTTGATTGAAAATATTGCTCCTTGTTTAAGAAAAACTGTAGTTGTCAGTTTTGGCATGAGAGAAAGCTATTTTTACAAATGTTACAGTAAAAGCTGCAGAAAGCTCTCAGAAGTGAGTTTTTTGGTTCTAATCATTAGAAATCAGTTACTTGTTGATGGCAAACATGGTTTTGATTGAAAATATGGCTCCTTGTTTGAGAGAAACTATAGTTGTCAGTTTTGGGCTTATCTCGCCGAGACAAAGCTATTTTTACAAATGTTACAGTAAAAGCTGCAGGAAGCTCTCAGAAGTGAGTTTTTTGGTCTAATCATTAGAAATCAGTTACTTGTTGATGGCAAACATGGTTTTGATTGAAAATATTGCTCCTTGTTTAAGAAAAACTGTAGTTGTCAGTTTGGGCCTGAGACAAAGCTATTTTTTTACAAATGTTACAGTAAAAGCTGCAGGAAACTCTCAGAAGTGAGTTTTTTGGTCCTAATCATTAGAAATCAGTTACTTGTTGATAGCAAACATGGTTTTGATTGAAAATATTGCTCCTTGTTTAAGAAAAACCTAGTTGTCAGTTTTGACCTGAGAGAAAGCTATTTTTTACAAATGTTACAGTAAAAGCTGCAGGAAGCTCTCAGAAGTGAGTTTTTTGGTCCTAATCATTAGAAATCAGTTACTTGTTGATGGCAAACATGGTTTTGATTGAAAATATTGCTCCTTGTTTAAGAAAAACTGTAGTTGTCAGTTTGGGCCTGAGACAAAGCTATTTTTTTACAAATGTTACAGTAAAAGCTGCAGGAAGCTCTCAGAAGTGAGTTTTTTGGTCCTAATCATTAGAAATCAGTTACTTGTTGATGGCAAACATGGTTTTGATTGAAAATATTGCTCCTTGTTTAAGAAAAACTGTAGTTGTCAGTTTTGGCCTGAGAGAAAGCTATTTTTACATATGTTACAGTAAAAGCTGCAGGAAGCTCTCAGAAGTGAGTTTTTTGGTCCTAATCATTAGAAATCAGTTACTTGTTGATAGCAAACATGGTTTTGATTGAAAATATTGCTCCTTGTTTAAGAAAAACTGTAGTTGTCAGTTTTGGCCTGAGAGAAAGCTATTTTTACAAATGTTACAGTAATAGCTGCAGGAAGGTCTCAGAAGTGAGTTTTTTGGTCCTAATCATTAGAAATCAGTTACTTGTTGATGGCAAACATGGTTTTGATTGAAAATATTGCTCCTTGTTTAAGAAAAACTGTAGTTGTCAGTTTTGGCCTGAGAGAAAGCTATTTTTACAAATGTTACAGTAAAAGCTGCAGGAAGCTCTCAGAAGTGAGTTTTTTGGTCCTAATCATTAGAAATCAGTTACTTGTTAATGGCAAACATGGTTTTGATTGAACATATTGCTCCTTGTTTAAGAAAAACTGTAGTTGTCAGTTTTGGCCTGAGAGAAAGCTATTTTTACAAATGTTACAGTAATAGCTGCAGGAAGCTCTCAGAAGTGAGTTTTTTGGTCCTAATCATTAGAAATCAGTTACTTGTTGATGGCAAACATGGTTTTGATTGAAAATATTGCTCCTTGTTTAAGAAAAACCTAGTTGTCAATTTTGACCTGAGAGAAAGCTATTTTTACAAATGTTACAGTAAAAGCTGCAGGAAGCTCTCAGAAGTGAGTTTTTTGGTCCTAATCATTAGAAATCAGTTACTTGTTGATGGCAAACATGGTTTTGATTGAAAATATTGCTCCTTGTTTAAGAAAAACTGTAGTTGTCAGTTTGGGCCTGAGACAAAGCTATTTTTTTACAAATGTTACAGTAAAAGCTGCAGGAAGCTCTCAGAAGTGAGTTTTTTGGTCCTAATCATTAGAAATCAGTTACTTGTTGATGGCAAACATGGTTTTGATTGAAAATATTGCTCCTTGTTTAAGAAAAACTGTAGTTGTCAGTTTTGGCCTGAGAGAAAGCTATTTTTACAAATGTTACAGTAAAAGCTGCAGGAAGCTCTCAGAAGTGAGTTTTTTGGTCCTAATCATTAGAAATCAGTTACTTGTTGATGGCAAACATGGTTTTGATTGAACATATTGCTCCTTGTTTAAGAAAAACTGTAGTTGTCAGTTTTGGCCTGAGACAAAGCTATTTTTACAAATGTTACAGTAAAAGCTGCAGGAAGCTCTCAGAAGTGAGTTTTTTGGTCCTAATCATTAGAAATCAGTTACTTGTTGATGGCAAACATGGTTTTGATTGAAAATATTGCTCCTTGTTTAAGAAAAACTGTAGTTGTCAGTTTTGGCCTGAGAGAAAGCTATTTTTACAAATGTTACAGTAATAGCTGCAGGAAGCTCTCAGAAGTTAGTTTTTGCCTCCTAATCATTAGAAATCAGTTACTTGTTGATGGCAAACATGGTTTTGATTGAAAATATTGCTCCTTGTTTAAGAAACAACTGTAGTTGTCAGTTTTGGCCTTCTCTCGCCGAGAAAAGCTATTTTTACAAATGTTACAGTAAAAGCTGCAGAAAGCTCTCAGAAGTGAGTTTTTTGGTTCTAATCATTAGAAATCAGTTACTTGTTGATGGCAAACATGGTTTTGATTGAAAATATGGCTCCTTGTTTGAGAAAAACTATAGTTGTCAGTTTTGGGCTTATCTCGCCGAGACAAAGCTATTTTTACAAATGTTACAGTAAAAGCTGCAGGAAGCTCTCAGAAGTGAGTTTTTTGGTCCTAATCATTAGAAATCAGTTACCTGTTGATGGCAAACATGGTTTTGATTGAAAATATTGCTCCTTGTTTAAAAAAAACTGTAGTTGTCAGTTTTGGCCTGAGAGAAAGCTATTTTTACAAATGTTACAGTAAAAGCTGCAGGAAGCTCTCAGAAGTGAGTTTTTTGGTCCTAATCATTAGAAATCAGTTACTTGTTGATGGCAAACATGGTTTTGATTGAAAATATTGCTCTTTGTTTAAGAAAAACTGTAGTTGTCAGTTTTGGCCTGAGAGAAAGCTATTTTTACAAATGTTACAGTAAAAGCTGCAGGAAGCTCTCAGAAGTGAGTTTTTTGGTCCTAATCATTAGAAATCAGTTACTTGTTGATGGCAAACATGGTTTTGATTGAAAATATTGCTCCTTGTTTAAGCAAAACCTAGTTGTCAGTTTTGGCCTGAGACAAAGCTATTTTTTACAAATGTTACAGTAAAAGCTGCAGGAAGCTCTCAGAAGTGAGTTTTTTGGTCCTAATCATTAGAAATCAGTTACTTGTTGATAGCAAACATGGTTTTGATTGAAAATATTGCTCCTTGTTTAAGAAAAACTGTAGTTGTCAGTTTTGGCCTGAGAGAAAGCTATTTTTTACAAATGTTACAGTAATAGCTGCAGGAAGCTCTCAGAAGTGAGTTTTTTGGTCCTAATCATTAGAAATCAGTTACTTGTTGATGGCAAACATGGTTTTGATTGAAAATATTGCTCCTTGTTTAAGAAAAACTGTAGTTGTCAGTTTTGGCCTGAGAGAAAGCTATTTTTACAAATGTTACAGTAAAAGCTGCAGGAAGCTCTCAGAAGTGAGTTTTTTGGTCCTAATCATTAGAAATCAGTTACTTGTTGATGGCAAACATGGTTTTGATTGAACATATTGCTCCTTGTTTAAGAAAAACTGTAGTTGTCAGTTTTGGCCTGAGACAAAGCTATTTTTACAAATGTTACAGTAAAAGCTGCAGGAAGCTCTCAGAAGTGAGTTTTTTGGTCCTAATCATTAGAAATCAGTTACTTGTTGATAGCAAACATGGTTTTGATTGAAAATATTGCTCCTTGTTTAAGAAAAACTGTAGTTGTCAGTTTTGGCCTGAGAGAAAGCTATTTTTACAAATGTTACAGTAATAGCTGCAGGAAGCTCTCAGAAGTGAGTTTTTTGCTCCTAATCATTAGAAATCAGTTACTTGTTGATGGCAAACATGGTTTTGATTGAAAATATTGCTCCTTGTTTAAGAAAAACCTAGTTGTCAGTTTTGACCTGAGAGAAAGCTATTTTTTACAAATGCTACAGTAAAAGCTGCAGGAAGCTCTCAGAAGTGAGTTTTTTGGTCCTAATCATTAGAAATCAGTTACTTGTTGATGGCAAACATGGTTTTGATTGAAAATATTGCTCCTTGTTTAAGAAAAACTGTAGTTGTCAGTTTTGGCCTGAGAGAAAGCTATTTTTACAAATGTTACAGTAAAAGCTGCAGGAAGCTCTCAGAAGTGAGTTTTTTGGTCCTAATCATTAAAAATCAGTTACTTGTTGATGGCAAACATGGTTTTGATTGAAAATATTGCTCCTTGTTTAAGAAAAACTGTAGTTGTCAGTTTTGGCATGAGAGAAAGCTATTTTTACAAATGTTACAGTAAAAGCTGCAGGAAGCTCTCAGAAGTGAGTTTTTTGGTCCTAATCATTAGAAATCAGTTACTTGTTGATGGCAAACATGGTTTTGATTGAAAATATTGCTCCTTGTTTAAGAAAAACCTAGTTGTCAGTTTTGGCCTGAGAGAAAGCTATTTTTACAAATGTTACAGTAAAAGCTGCAGGAAGCTCTCAGAAATTAGTTTTTGCCTCCTAATCATTAGAAATCAGTTACTTGTTGATGGCAAACATGGTTTTGATTGAAAATATTGCTCCTTGTTTAAGAAAAACCTAGTTGTCAGTTTTGGCCTGAGAGAAAGCTATTTTTACAAATGTTACAGTAAAAGCTGCAGGAAGCTCTCAGAAGTGAGTTTTTTGGTCCTAATCATTAGAAATCAGTTACCTGTTGATGGCAAACATGGTTTTGATTGAAAATATTGCTCCTTGTTTAAGAAAAACTGTAGTTGTCAGTTTTGGCCTGAGAGAAAGCTATTTTTACAAATGTTACAGTAAAAGCTGCAGGAAGCTCTCAGAAGTGAGTTTTTTGGTCCTAATCATTAGAAATCAGTTACTTGTTGATGGCAAACATGGTTTTGATTGAAAATATTGCTCCTTGTTTAAGAAAAACCTAGTTGTCAGTTTTGGCCTGAGAGAAAGCTATTTTTACAAATGTTACAGTAAAAGCTGCAGGAAGCTCTCAGAAGTGAGTTTTTTGGTCCTAATCATTAGAAATCAGTTACTTGTTGATGGCAAACATGGTTTTGATTGAAAATATTGCTCCTTGTTTAAAAAAAACTGTAGTTGTCAGTTTTGGCCTGAGAGAAAGCTATTTTTACAAATGTTACAGTAAAAGCTGCAGGAAGCTCTCAGAAGTGAGTTTTTTGGTCCTAATCATTAGAAATCAGTTACTTATTGATGGAAAACATGGTTTTGATTGAAAATATTGCTCTTTGTTTAAGAAAAACTGTAGTTGTCAGTTTTGGCCTGAGAGAAAGCTATTTTTACAAATGTTACAGTAAAAGCTGCAGGAAGCTCTCAGAAGTGAGTTTTTTGGTCCTAATCATTAGAAATCATTTACTTGTTGATGGCAAACATGGTTTTGATTGAAAATATTGCTCCTTGTTTAAGCAAAACCTAGTTGTCAGTTTTGGCCTGAGAGAAAGCTATTTTTACAAATGTTACAGTAAAAGCTGCAGGAAGCTCTCAGAAGTTAGTTTTTTGGTCCTAATCATTAAAAATCAGTTACTTTTTGATGGCAAACATGGTTTTAATTGAAAATATTGCTCCTTGTTTAAGAAAAAATGTAGTTGTCAGTTTTGGCATGAGAGAAAGCTATTTTTACAAATGTTACAGTAAAAGCTACAGGAAGCTATCAGAAGTGAGGTTTTTGCCTCCTAATCATTAGAAATCAGTTACTTGTTGATGGCAAACATGGTTTTGATTGAAAATATTGCTCCTTGTTTAAGAAACAACTGTAGTTGTCAGTTTTGGCCTTCTCTCGCCGAGAAAAGCTATTTTTACAAATGTTACAGTAAAAGCTGCAGAAAGCTCTCAGAAGTGAGTTTTTTGGTTCTAATCATTAGAAATCAGTTACTTGTTGATGGCAAACATGGTTTTGATTGAAAATATGGCTCCTTGTTTGAGAAAAACTATAGTTGTCAGTTTTGGGCTTCTCTCGCCGAGAAAAAGCTATTTTTACAAATGTTACAGTAAAAGCTGCAGGAAGCTCTCAGAAGTGAGTTTTTTGGTCCTAATCATTAGAAATCAGTTACCTGTTGATGGCAAACATGGTTTTGATTGAAAATATTGCTCCTTGTTTAAGAAAAACTGTAGTTGTCAGTTTTGGCCTGAGAGAAAGCTATTTTTACAAATGTTACAGTAAAAGCTGCAGGAAGCTCTCAGAAGTGAGTTTTTTGGTCCTAATCATTAGAAATCAGTTACTTGTTGATGGCAAACATGGTTTTGATTGAAAATATTGCTCCTTGTTTAAGAAAAACCTAGTTGTCAGTTTTGGCCTGAGAGAAAGCTATTTTTACAAATGTTACAATAAAAGCTGCAGGAAGCTCTCAGAAGTGAGTTTTTTGGTCCTAATCATTAGAAATCAGTTACTTGTTGATGGCAAACATGGTTTTGATTGAAAATATTGCTCCTTGTTTAAGAAACAACTGTAGTTGTCAGTTTTGGCCTGAGAGAAAGCTATTTTTACAAATGTTACAGTAAAAGCTGCAGGAAGCTCTCAGAAGTGAGTTTTTTGGTCCTAATCATTAGAAATCAGTTACTTGTTGATGGCAAACATGGTTTTGATTGAAAATATTGCTCTTTGTTTAAGAAAAACTGTAGTTGTCAGTTTTGGCCTGAGAGAAAGCTATCTTTACAAATGTTACAGTAAAAGCTGCAGGAAGCTCTCAGAAGTGAGTTTTTTGGTCCTAATCATTAGAAATCAGTTACTTGTTGATGGCAAACATGGTTTTGATTGAAAATATTGCTCCTTGTTTAAGAAACAACTGTAGTTGTCAGTTTTGGCCTTCTCTCGCCGAGAAAAGCTATTTTTACAAATGTTACAGTAAAAGCTGCAGAAAGCTCTCAGAAGTGAGTTTTTTGGTTCTAATCATTAGAAATCAGTTACTTGTTGATGGCAAACATGGTTTTGATTGAAAATATGGCTCATTGTTTGAGAAAAACTATAGTTGTCAGTTTTGGGCTTATCTCGCCGAGACAAAGCTATTTTTACAAATGTTACAGTAAAAGCTGCAGGAAGCTCTCAGAAGTGAGTTTTTTAGTCCTAATCATTAGAAATCAGTTACCTGTTGATGGCAAACATGGTTTTGATTGAAAATATTGCTCCTTGTTTAAGAAAAACCTAGTTGTCAGTTTTGGCCTGAGAGAAAGCTATTTTTACAAATGTTACAATAAAAGCTGCAGGAAGCTCTCAGAAGTGAGTTTTTTGGTCCTAATCATTAGAAATCAGTTACTTGTTGATGGCAAACATGGTTTTGATTGAAAATATTGCTCCTTGTTTAAGAAACAACTGTAGTTGTCAGTTTTGGCCTGAGAGAAAGCTATTTTTACAAATGTTACAGTAAAAGCTGCAGGAAGCTCTCAGAAGTGAGTTTTTTGGTCCTAATCATTAGAAATCAGTTACTTGTTGATGGCAAACATGGTTTTGATTGAAAATATTGCTCTTTGTTTAAGAAAAACTGTAGTTGTCAGTTTTGGCCTGAGAGAAAGCTATCTTTACAAATGTTACAGTAAAAGCTGCAGGAAGCTCTCAGAAGTGAGTTTTTTGGTCCTAATCATTAGAAATCAGTTACTTGTTGATGGCAAACATGGTTTTGATTGAAAATATTGCTCCTTGTTTAAGAAACAACTGTAGTTGTCAGTTTTGGCCTTCTCTCGCCGAGAAAAGCTATTTTTACAAATGTTACAGTAAAAGCTGCAGAAAGCTCTCAGAAGTGAGTTTTTTGGTTCTAATCATTAGAAATCAGTTACTTGTTGATGGCAAACATGGTTTTGATTGAAAATATGGCTCATTGTTTGAGAAAAACTATAGTTGTCAGTTTTGGGCTTATCTCGCCGAGACAAAGCTATTTTTACAAATGTTACAGTAAAAGCTGCAGGAAGCTCTCAGAAGTGAGTTTTTTAGTCCTAATCATTAGAAATCAGTTACCTGTTGATGGCAAACATGGTTTTGATTGAAAATATTGCTCCTTGTTTAAGAAAAACTGTAGTTGTCAGTTTTGGCCTGAGAGAAAGCTATTTTTACAAATGTTACAGTAAAAGCTGCAGGAAGCTCTCAGAAGTGAGTTTTTTGGTCCTAATCATTAGAAATCAGTTACTTGTTGATGGCAAACATGGTTTTGATTGAAAATATTGCTCCTTGTTTAAGAAAAACCTAGTTGTCAGTTTTGGCCTGAGAGAAAGCTATTTTTACAAATGTTACAGTAAAAGCTGCAGGAAGCTCTCAGAAGTGAGTTTTTTGGTCCTAATCATTAGAAATCAGTTACTTGTTGATGGCAAACATGGTTTTGATTGAAAATATTGCTCCTTGTTTAAAAAAAAACTGTAGTTGTCAGTTTTGGCCTGAGAGAAAGCTATTTTTACAAATGTTACAGTAAAAGCTGCAGGAAGCTCTCAGAAGTGAGTTTTTTGGTCCTAATCATTAGAAATCAGTTACTTGTTGATGGCAAACATGGTTTTGATTGAAAATATTGCTCTTTGTTTAAGAAAAACTGTAGTTGTCAATTTTGGCCTGAGAGAAAGCTATTTTTACAAATGTTACAGTAAAAGCTGCAGGAAGCTCTCAGAAGTGAGTTTTTTGGTCCTAATCATTAGAAATCATTTACTTGTTGATGGCAAACATGGTTTTGATTGAAAATATTGCTCCTTGTTTAAGAAAAACTGTAGTTGTCAGTTTTGGCATGAGAGAAAGCTGTTTTTACAAATGTTACAGTAAAAGCTGCAGGAAGCTCTCAGAAGTGAGTTTTTTGGTCCTAATCATTAGAAATCAGTTACTTGTTGATGGCAAACATGGTTTTGATTGAAAATATTGCTCCTTGTTTAAGCAAAACCTAGTTGTCAGTTTTGGCCTGAGAGAAAGCTATTTTTACAAATGTTACAGTAAAAGCTGCAGGAAGCTCTCAGAAGTTAGTTTTTTGGTCCTAATCATTAAAAATCAGTTACTTGTTGATGGCAAACATGGTTTTGATTGAAAATATTGCTCCTTGTTTAAGAAAAACTGTAGTTGTCAGTTTTGGCATGAGAGAAAGCTATTTTTACAAATGTTACAGTAAAAGCTACAGGAAGCTATCAGAAGTGAGTTTTTTGGTCCTAATGATTAGAAATCAGTTACTTGTTGATGGCAAACATGGTTTTGATTGAAAATATTGCTCCTTGTTTAAGAAAAACCTAGTTGTCAGTTTTGGCCTGAGAGAAAGCTATTTTTACAAATGTTACAGTAAAAGCTGCAGGAAGCTCTCAGAAGTTAGTTTTTGCCTCCTAATCATTAGAAATCAGTTACTTGTTGATGGCAAACATGGTTTTGATTGAAAATATTGCTCCTTGTTTAAGAAACAACTGTAGTTGTCAGTTTTGGCCTTCTCTCGCCGAGAAAAGCTATTTTTACAAATGTTACAGTAAAAGCTGCAGAAAGCTCTCAGAAGTGAGTTTTTTGGTTCTAATCATTAGAAATCAGTTACTTGTTGATGGCAAACATGGTTTTGATTGAAAATATGGCTCCTTGTTTAAAAAAAAACTGTAGTTGTCAGTTTTGGCCTGAGAGAAAGCTATTTTTACAAATGTTACAGTAAAAGCTGCAGGAAGCTCTCAGAAGTGAGTTTTTTGGTCCTAATCATTAGAAATCAGTTACTTGTTGATGGCAAACATGGTTTTGATTGAAAATATTGCTCCTTGTTTAAGAAAAACCTAGTTGTCAGTTTTGGCCTGAGAGAAAGCTATTTTTACAAATGTTACAATAAAAGCTGCAGGAAGCTCTCAGAAGTGAGTTTTTTGGTCCTAATCATTAGAAATCAGTTACTTGTTGATGGCAAACATGGTTTTGATTGAAAATATTGCTCCTTGTTTAAGAAACAACTGTAGTTGTCAGTTTTGGCCTGAGAGAAAGCTATTTTTACAAATGTTACAGTAAAAGCTGCAGGAAGCTCTCAGAAGTGAGTTTTTTGGTCCTAATCATTAGAAATCAGTTACTTGTTGATGGCAAACATGGTTTTGATTGAAAATATTGCTCTTTGTTTAAGAAAAACTGTAGTTGTCAGTTTTGGCCTGAGAGAAAGCTATTTTTACAAATGTTACAGTAAAAGCTACAGGAAGCTATCAGAAGTGAGTTTTTTGGTCCTAATGATTAGAAATCAGTTACTTGTTGATGGCAAACATGGTTTTGATTGAAAATATTGCTCCTTGTTTAAGAAAAACCTAGTTGTCAGTTTTGGCCTGAGAGAAAGCTATTTTTACAAATGTTACAGTAAAAGCTGCAGGAAGCTCTCAGAAGTTAGTTTTTGCCTCCTAATCATTAGAAATCAGTTACTTGTTGATGGCAAACATGGTTTTGATTGAAAATATTGCTCCTTGTTTAAGAAACAACTGTAGTTGTCAGTTTTGGCCTTCTCTCGCCGAGAAAAGCTATTTTTACAAATGTTACAGTAAAAGCTGCAGAAAGCTCTCAGAAGTGAGTTTTTTGGTTCTAATCATTAGAAATCAGTTACTTGTTGATGGCAAACATGGTTTTGATTGAAAATATGGCTCATTGTTTGAGAAAAACTATAGTTGTCAGTTTTGGGCTTATCTCGCCGAGACAAAGCTATTTTTACAAATGTTACAGTAAAAGCTGCAGGAAGCTCTCAGAAGTGAGTTTTTTAGTCCTAATCATTAGAAATCAGTTACCTGTTGATGGCAAACATGGTTTTGATTGAAAATATTGCTCCTTGTTTAAGAAAAACTGTAGTTGTCAGTTTTGGCCTGAGAGAAAGCTATTTTTACAAATGTTACAGTAAAAGCTGCAGGAAGCTCTCAGAAGTGAGTTTTTTGGTCCTAATCATTAGAAATCAGTTACTTGTTGATGGCAAACATGGTTTTGATTGAAAATATTGCTCCTTGTTTAAGAAACAACTGTAGTTGTCAGTTTTGGCCTTCTCTCGCCGAGAAAAGCTATTTTTACAAATGTTACAGTAAAAGCTGCAGAAAGCTCTCAGAAGTGAGTTTTTTGGTTCTAATCATTAGAAATCAGTTACTTGTTGATGGCAAACATGGTTTTGATTGAAAATATGGCTCCTTGTTTAAAAAAAAACTGTAGTTGTCAGTTTTGGCCTGAGAGAAAGCTATTTTTACAAATGTTACAGTAAAAGCTGCAGGAAGCTCTCAGAAGTGAGTTTTTTGGTCCTAATCATTAGAAATCAGTTACTTGTTGATGGCAAACATGGTTTTGATTGAAAATATTGCTCCTTGTTTAAGAAAAACCTAGTTGTCAGTTTTGGCCTGAGAGAAAGCTATTTTTACAAATGTTACAATAAAAGCTGCAGGAAGCTCTCAGAAGTGAGTTTTTTGGTCCTAATCATTAGAAATCAGTTACTTGTTGATGGCAAACATGGTTTTGATTGAAAATATTGCTCCTTGTTTAAGAAACAACTGTAGTTGTCAGTTTTGGCCTGAGAGAAAGCTATTTTTACAAATGTTACAGTAAAAGCTGCAGGAAGCTCTCAGAAGTGAGTTTTTTGGTCCTAATCATTAGAAATCAGTTACTTGTTGATGGCAAACATGGTTTTGATTGAAAATATTGCTCTTTGTTTAAGAAAAACTGTAGTTGTCAGTTTTGGCCTGAGAGAAAGCTATTTTTACAAATGTTACAGTAAAAGCTACAGGAAGCTATCAGAAGTGAGTTTTTTGGTCCTAATGATTAGAAATCAGTTACTTGTTGATGGCAAACATGGTTTTGATTGAAAATATTGCTCCTTGTTTAAGAAAAACCTAGTTGTCAGTTTTGGCCTGAGAGAAAGCTATTTTTACAAATGTTACAGTAAAAGCTGCAGGAAGCTCTCAGAAGTTAGTTTTTGCCTCCTAATCATTAGAAATCAGTTACTTGTTGATGGCAAACATGGTTTTGATTGAAAATATTGCTCCTTGTTTAAGAAACAACTGTAGTTGTCAGTTTTGGCCTTCTCTCGCCGAGAAAAGCTATTTTTACAAATGTTACAGTAAAAGCTGCAGAAAGCTCTCAGAAGTGAGTTTTTTGGTTCTAATCATTAGAAATCAGTTACTTGTTGATGGCAAACATGGTTTTGATTGAAAATATGGCTCATTGTTTGAGAAAAACTATAGTTGTCAGTTTTGGGCTTATCTCGCCGAGACAAAGCTATTTTTACAAATGTTACAGTAAAAGCTGCAGGAAGCTCTCAGAAGTGAGTTTTTTAGTCCTAATCATTAGAAATCAGTTACCTGTTGATGGCAAACATGGTTTTGATTGAAAATATTGCTCCTTGTTTAAGAAAAACTGTAGTTGTCAGTTTTGGCCTGAGAGAAAGCTATTTTTACAAATGTTACAGTAAAAGCTGCAGGAAGCTCTCAGAAGTGAGTTTTTTGGTCCTAATCATTAGAAATCAGTTACTTGTTGATGGCAAACATGGTTTTGATTGAAAATATTGCTCCTTGTTTAAGAAAAACCTAGTTGTCAGTTTTGGCCTGAGAGAAAGCTATTTTTACAAATGTTACAGTAAAAGCTGCAGGAAGCTCTCAGAAGTGAGTTTTTTGGTCCTAATCATTAGAAATCAGTTACTTGTTGATGGCAAACATGGTTTTGATTGAAAATATTGCTCCTTGTTTAAAAAAAAACTGTAGTTGTCAGTTTTGGCCTGAGAGAAAGCTATTTTTACAAATGTTACAGTAAAAGCTGCAGGAAGCTCTCAGAAGTGAGTTTTTTGGTCCTAATCATTAGAAATCAGTTACTTGTTGATGGCAAACATGGTTTTGATTGAAAATATTGCTCTTTGTTTAAGAAAAACTGTAGTTGTCAATTTTGGCCTGAGAGAAAGCTATTTTTACAAATGTTACAGTAAAAGCTGCAGGAAGCTCTCAGAAGTGAGTTTTTTGGTCCTAATCATTAGAAATCATTTACTTGTTGATGGCAAACATGGTTTTGATTGAAAATATTGCTCCTTGTTTAAGAAAAACTGTAGTTGTCAGTTTTGGCATGAGAGAAAGCTGTTTTTACAAATGTTACAGTAAAAGCTGCAGGAAGCTCTCAGAAGTGAGTTTTTTGGTCCTAATCATTAGAAATCAGTTACTTGTTGATGGCAAACATGGTTTTGATTGAAAATATTGCTCCTTGTTTAAGCAAAACCTAGTTGTCAGTTTTGGCCTGAGAGAAAGCTATTTTTACAAATGTTACAGTAAAAGCTGCAGGAAGCTCTCAGAAGTTAGTTTTTTGGTCCTAATCATTAAAAATCAGTTACTTGTTGATGGCAAACATGGTTTTGATTGAAAATATTGCTCCTTGTTTAAGAAAAACTGTAGTTGTCAGTTTTGGCATGAGAGAAAGCTATTTTTACAAATGTTACAGTAAAAGCTACAGGAAGCTATCAGAAGTGAGTTTTTTGGTCCTAATGATTAGAAATCAGTTACTTGTTGATGGCAAACATGGTTTTGATTGAAAATATTGCTCCTTGTTTAAGAAAAACCTAGTTGTCAGTTTTGGCCTGAGAGAAAGCTATTTTTACAAATGTTACAGTAAAAGCTGCAGGAAGCTCTCAGAAGTTAGTTTTTGCCTCCTAATCATTAGAAATCAGTTACTTGTTGATGGCAAACATGGTTTTGATTGAAAATATTGCTCCTTGTTTAAGAAACAACTGTAGTTGTCAGTTTTGGCCTTCTCTCGCCGAGAAAAGCTATTTTTACAAATGTTACAGTAAAAGCTGCAGAAAGCTCTCAGAAGTGAGTTTTTTGGTTCTAATCATTAGAAATCAGTTACTTGTTGATGGCAAACATGGTTTTGATTGAAAATATGGCTCCTTGTTTGAGAAAAACTATAGTTGTCAGTTTTGGGCTTCTCTCGCCGAGAAAAAGCTATTTTTACAAATGTTACAGTAAAAGCTGCAGGAAGCTCTCAGAAGTGAGTTTTTTGGTCCTAATCATTAGAAATCAGTTACTTGTTGATGGCAAACATGGTTTTGATTGAAAATATTGCTCCTTGTTTAAGAAAAACTGTAGTTGTCAGTTTTGGCCTGAGAGAAAGCTATTTTTACAAATGTTACAGTAAAAGCTGCAGGAAGCTCTCAGAAGTGAGTTTTTTGGTCCTAATCATTAGAAATCAGTTACTTGTTAATGGCAAACATGGTTTTGATTGAAAATATTGCTCTTTGTTTAAGAAAAACTGTAGTTGTCAGTTTTGGCCTGAGAGAAAGCTATCTTTACAAATGTTACAGTAAAAGCTGCAGGAAGCTCTCAGAAGTGAGTTTTTTGGTCCTAATCATTAGAAATCAGTTACTTGTTGATGGCAAACATGGTTTTGATTGAAAATATTGCTCCTTGTTTAAGAAAAACCTAGTTGTCAGTTTTGACCTGAGAGAAAGCTATTTTTACAAATGTTACAGTAAAAGCTGCAGGAAGCTCTCAGAAGTGAGTTTTTTGGTCCTAATCATTAGAAATCAGTTACTTGTTGATGGCAAACATGGTTTTGATTGAAAATATTGCTCCTTGTTTAAGAAAAACTGTAGTTGTCAGTTTGGGCCTGAGACAAAGCTATTTTTTTACAAATGTTACAGTAAAAGCTGCAGGAAGCTCTCAGAAGTGAGTTTTTTGGTCCTAATCATTAGAAATCAGTTACTTGTTGATAGCAAACATGGTTTTGATTGAAAATATTGCTCCTTGTTTAAGAAAAACTGTAGTTGTCAGTTTTGGCCTGAGAGAAAGCTATTTTTACAAATGTTACAGTAATACCTGCAGGAAGCTCTCAGAAGTGAGTTTTTTGGTCCTAATCATTAGAAATCAGTTACTTGTTGATGGCAAACATGGTTTTGATTGAAAATATTGCTCCTTGTTTAAGAAAAACTGTAGTTGTCAGTTTTGGCCTGAGAGAAAGCTATTTTTACAAATGTTACAGTAAAAGCTGCAGGAAGCCCTCAGAAGTGAGTTTTTTGGTCCTAATCATTAGAAATCAGTTACTTGTTGATGGCAAACATGGTTTTGATTGAACATATTGCTCCTTGTTTAAGAAAAACTGTAGTTGTCAGTTTTGGCCTGAGACAAAGCTATTTTTACAAATGTTACAGTAAAAGCTGCAGGAAGCTCTCAGAAGTGAGTTTTTTGGTCCTAATCATTAGAAATCAGTTACTTGTTGATAGCAAACATGGTTTTGATTGAAAATATTGCTCCTTGTTTAAGAAAAACTGTAGTTGTCAGTTTTGGCCTGAGAGAAAGCTATTTTTACAAATGTTACAGTAATAGCTGCAGGAAGCTCTCAGAAGTGAGTTTTTTGCTCCTAATCATTAGAAATCAGTTACTTGTTGATGGCAAACATGGTTTTGATTGAAAATATTGCTCCTTGTTTAAGAAAAACCTAGTTGTCAGTTTTGACCTGAGAGAAAGCTATTTTTTACAAATGCTACAGTAAAAGCTGCAGGAAGCTCTCAGAAGTGAGTTTTTTGGTCCTAATCATTAGAAATCAGTTACTTGTTGATGGCAAACATGGTTTTGATTGAAAATATTGCTCCTTGTTTAAGAAAAACTGTAGTTGTCAGTTTTGGCCTGAGAGAAAGCTATTTTTACAAATGTTACAGTAAAAGCTGCAGGAAGCTCTCAGAAGTGAGTTTTTTGGTCCTAATCATTAAAAATCAGTTACTTGTTGATGGCAAACATGGTTTTGATTGAAAATATTGCTCCTTGTTTAAGAAAAACTGTAGTTGTCAGTTTTGGCATGAGAGAAAGCTATTTTTACAAATGTTACAGTAAAAGCTGCAGGAAGCTCTCAGAAGTGAGTTTTTTGGTCCTAATCATTAGAAATCAGTTACTTGTTGATGGCAAACATGGTTTTGATTGAAAATATTGCTCCTTGTTTAAGAAAAACCTAGTTGTCAGTTTTGGCCTGAGAGAAAGCTATTTTTACAAATGTTACAGTAAAAGCTGCAGGAAGCTCTCAGAAGTTAGTTTTTGCCTCCTAATCATTAGAAATCAGTTACTTGTTGATGGCAAACATGGTTTTGATTGAAAATATTGCTCCTTGTTTAAGAAACAACTGTAGTTGTCAGTTTTGGCCTTCTCTCGCCGAGAAAAGCTATTTTTTACAAATGTTACAGTAAAAGCTGCAGAAAGCTCTCAGAAGTGAGTTTTTTGGTTCTAATCATTAGAAATCAGTTACTTGTTGATGGCAAACATGGTTTTGATTGAAAATATGGCTCCTTGTTTGAGAAAAACTATAGTTGTCAGTTTTGGGCTTATCTCGCCGAGACAAAGCTATTTTTACAAATGTTACAGTAAAAGCTGCAGGAAGCTCTCAGAAGTGAGTTTTTTGGTCTAATCATTAGAAATCAGTTACTTGTTGATGGCAAACATGGTTTTGATTGAACATATTGCTCCTTGTTTAAGAAAAACTGTAGTTGTCAGTTTTGGCCTGAGACAAAGCTATTTTTACAAATGTTACAGTAAAAGCTGCAGGAAGCTCTCAGAAGTGAGTTTTTTGGTCCTAATCATTAGAAATCAGTTACTTGTTGATAGCAAACATGGTTTTGATTGAAAATATTGCTCCTTGTTTAAGAAAAACTGTAGTTGTCAGTTTTGGCCTGAGAGAAAGCTATTTTTACAAATGTTACAGTAATAGCTGCAGGAAGCTCTCAGAAGTGAGTTTTTTGCTCCTAATCATTAGAAATCAGTTACTTGTTGATGGCAAACATGGTTTTGATTGAAAATATTGCTCCTTGTTTAAGAAAAACCTAGTTGTCAGTTTTGACCTGAGAGAAAGCTATTTTTTACAAATGCTACAGTAAAAGCTGCAGGAAGCTCTCAGAAGTGAGTTTTTTGGTCTAATCATTAGAAATCAGTTACTTGTTGATGGCAAACATGGTTTTGATTGAAAATATTGCTCCTTGTTTAAGAAAAACTGTAGTTGTCAGTTTTGGCCTGAGAGAAAGCTATTTTTACAAATGTTACAGTAAAAGCTGCAGGAAGCTCTCAGAAGTGAGTTTTTTGGTCCTAATCATTAGAAATCAGTTACTTGTTGATGGCAAACATGGTTTTGATTGAAAATATTGCTCCTTGTTTAAGAAAAACCTAGTTGTCAGTTTTGGCCTGAGAGAAAGCTATTTTTACAAATGTTACAGTAAAAGCTGCAGGAAGCTCTCAGAAGTGAGTTTTTTGGTCCTAATCATTAGAAATCAGTTACTTGTTGATGGCAAACATGGTTTTGATTGAAAATATTGCTCCTTGTTTAAAAAAAACTGTAGTTGTCAGTTTTGGCCTGAGAGAAAGCTATTTTTACAAATGTTACAGTAAAAGCTGCAGGAAGCTCTCAGAAGTGAGTTTTTTGGTCCTAATCATTAGAAATCAGTTACTTGTTGATGGCAAACATGGTTTTGATTGAAAATATTGCTCTTTGTTTAAGAAAAACTGTAGTTGTCAGTTTTGGCCTGAGAGAAAGCTATTTTTACAAATGTTACAGTAAAAGCTGCAGGAAGCTCTCAGAAGTGAGTTTTTTGGTCCTAATCATTAGAAATCATTTACTTGTTGATGGCAAACATGGTTTTGATTGAAAATATTGCTCCTTGTTTAAGAAAAACTGTAGTTGTCAGTTTTGGCATGAGAGAAAGCTATTTTTACAAATGTTACAGTAAAAGCTGCAGGAAGCTCTCAGAAGTGAGTTTTTTGGTCCTAATCATTAGAAATCAGTTACTTGTTGATGGCAAACATGGTTTTGATTGAAAATATTGCTCCTTGTTTAAGCAAAACCTAGTTGTCAGTTTTGGCCTGAGAGAAAGCTATTTTTACAAATGTTACAGTAAAAGCTGCAGGAAGCTCTCAGAAGTTAGTTTTTTGGTCCTAATCATTAAAAATCCGTTACTTGTTGATGGCAAACATGGTTTTGATTGAAAATATTGCTCCTTGTTTAAGAAAAACTGTAGTTGTCAGTTTTGGCATGAGAGAAAGCTATTTTTACAAATGTTACAGTAAAAGCTACAGGAAGCTATCAGAAGTGAGTTTTTTGGTCCTAATCATTAGAAATCAGTTACTTGTTGATGGCAAACATGGTTTTGATTGAAAATATTGCTCCTTGTTTAAGAAACAACTGTAGTTGTCAGTTTTGGCCTTCTCTCGCCGAGAAAAGCTATTTTTACAAATGTTACAGTAAAAGCTGCAGAAAGCTCTCAGAAGTGAGTTTTTTGGTTCTAATCATTAGAAATCAGTTACTTGTTGATGGCAAACATGGTTTTGATTGAAAATATGGCTCCTTGTTTGAGAAAAACTATAGTTGTCAGTTTTGGGCTTCTCTCGCCGAGAAAAAGCTATTTTTACAAATGTTACAGTAAAAGCTGCAGGAAGCTCTCAGAAGTGAGTTTTTTGGTCCTAATCATTAGAAATCAGTTACCTGTTGATGGCAAACATGGTTTTGATTGAAAATATTGCTCCTTGTTTAAGAAAAACTGTAGTTGTCAGTTTTGGCCTGAGAGAAAGCTATTTTTACAAATGTTACAGTAAAAGCTGCAGGAAGCTCTCAGAAGTGAGTTTTTTGGTCCTAATCATTAGAAATCAGTTACTTGTTGATGGCAAACATGGTTTTGATTGAAAATATTGCTCCTTGTTTAAGAAAAACCTAGTTGTCAGTTTTGGCCTGAGAGAAAGCTATTTTTACAAATGTTACAATAAAAGCTGCAGGAAGCTCTCAGAAGTGAGTTTTTGGTCCTAATCATTAGAAATCAGTTACTTGTTGATGGCAAACATGGTTTTGATTGAAAATATTGCTCCTTGTTTAAGAAAAACTGTAGTTGTCAGTTTTGGCCTGAGAGAAAGCTATTTTTACAAATGTTACAGTAAAAGCTGCAGGAAGCTCTCAGAAGTGAGTTTTTTGGTCCTAATCATTAGAAATCAGTTACTTGTTGATGGCAAACATGGTTTTTATTGAAAATATTGCTCTTTGTTTAAGAAAAACTGTAGTTGTCAGTTTTGGCCTGAGAGAAAGCTATCTTTACAAATGTTACAGTAAAAGCTGCAGGAAGCTCTCAGAAGTGAGTTTTTTGGTCCTAATCATTAGAAATCAGTTACTTGTTGATGGCAAACATGGTTTTGATTGAAAATATTGCTCCTTGTTTAAGAAAAACTGTATTTGTCAGTTTTGGCATGAGAGAAAGCTATTTTTACAAATGTTACAGTAAAAGCTGCAGGAAGCTCTCAGAAGTGAGTTTTTTGGTCCTAATCATTAGAAATCAGTTACTTGTTGATGGCAAACATGGTTTTGATTGAAAATATTGCTCCTTGTTTAAGCAAAACCTAGTTGTCAGTTTTGGCCTGAGAGAAAGCTATTTTTACAAATGTTACAGTAAAAGCTGCAGGAAGCTCTCAGAAGTTAGTTTTTTGGTCCTAATCATTAAAAATCAGTTACTTGTTGATGGCAAACATGGTTTTGATTGGAAATATTGCTCCTTGTTTAAGAAAAACTGTAGTTGTCAGTTTTGGCATGAGAGAAAGCTATTTTTACAAATGTTACAGTAAAAGCTACAGGAAGCTATCAGAAGTGAGTTTTTTGGTCCTAATCATTAGAAATCAGTTACTTGTTGATGGCAAACATGGTTTTGATTGAAAATATTGCTCCTTGTTTAAGAAAAACCTAGTTGTCAGTTTTGGCCTGAGAGAAAGCTATTTTTACAAATGTTACAGTAAAAGCTGCAGGAAGCTCTCAGAAGTTAGTTTTTGCCTCCTAATCATTAGAAATCAGTTACTTGTTGATGGCAAACATGGTTTTGATTGAAAATATTGCTCCTTGTTTAAGAAACAACTGTAGTTGTCAGTTTTGGCCTTCTCTCGCCGAGAAAAGCTATTTTTACAAATGTTACAGTAAAAGCTGCAGAAAGCTCTCAGAAGTGAGTTTTTTGGTTCTAATCATTAGAAATCAGTTACTTGTTGATGGCAAACATGGTTTTGATTGAAAATATGGCTCCTTGTTTGAGAAAAACTATAGTTGTCAGTTTTGGGCTTCTCTCGCCGAGAAAAAGCTATTTTTACAAATGTTACAGTAAAAGCTGCAGGAAGCTCTCAGAAGTGAGTTTTTTGGTCCTAATCATTAGAAATCAGTTACCTGTTGATGGCAAACATGGTTTTGATTGAAAATATTGCTCCTTGTTTAAGAAAAACTGTAGTTGTCAGTTTTGGCCTGAGAGAAAGCTATTTTTACAAATGTTACAGTAAAAGCTGCAGGAAGCTCTCAGAAGTGAGTTTTTTGGTCCTAATCATTAGAAATCAGTTACTTGTTGATGGCAAACATGGTTTTGATTGAAAATATTGCTCCTTGTTTAAGAAAAACCTAGTTGTCAGTTTTGGCCTGAGAGAAAGCTATTTTTACAAATGTTACAGTAAAAGCTGCAGGAAGCTCTCAGAAGTGAGTTTTTTGGTCCTAATCATTAGAAATCAGTTACTTGTTGATGGCAAACATGGTTTTGATTGAAAATATTGCTCCTTGTTTAAGAAAAACTGTAGTTGTCAGTTTTGGCCTGAGAGAAAGCTATTTTTACAAATGTTACAGTAAAAGCTGCAGGAAGCTCTCAGAAGTGAGTTTTTTGGTCCTAATCATTAGAAATCAGTTACTTGTTGATGGCAAACATGGTTTTGATTGAAAATATTGCTCTTTGTTTAAGAAAAACTGTAGTTGTCAGTTTTGGCCTGAGAGAAAGCTATTTTTACAAATGTTACAGTAAAAGCTGCAGGAAGCTCTCAGAAGTGAGTTTTTTGGTCCTAATCATTAGAAATCAGTTACTTGTTGATGGCAAACATGGTTTTGATTGAAAATATTGCTCCTTGTTTAAGAAAAACTGTAGTTGTCAGTTTTGGCATGAGAGAAAGCTATTTTTACAAATGTTACAGTAAAAGCTGCAGGAAGTTCTCAGAAGTGAGTTTTTTGGTCCTAATCATTAGAAATCAGTTACTTGTTGATGGCAAACATGGTTTTGATTGAAAATATTGCTCCTTGTTTAAGCAAAACCTAGTTGTCAGTTTTGGCCTGAGAGAAAGCTATTTTTACAAATGTTACAGTAAAAGCTGCAGGAAGCTCTCAGAAGTTAGTTTTTTGGTCCTAATCATTAAAAATCAGTTACTTGTTGATGGCAAACATGGTTTTGATTGAAAATATTGCTCTTTGTTTAAGAAAAACTGTAGTTGTCAGTTTTGGCCTGAGAGAAAGCTATTTTTACAAATGTTACAGTAAAAGCTGCAGGAAGCTCTCAGAAGTGAGTTTTTTGGTCCTAATCATTAGAAATCAGTTACTTGTTGATGGCAAACATGGTTTTGATTGAAAATATTGCTCCTTGTTTAAGAAAAACTGTAGTTGTCAGTTTTGGCATGAGAGAAAGCTATTTTTACAAATGTTACAGTAAAAGCTGCAGGAAGTTCTCAGAAGTGAGTTTTTTGGTCCTAATCATTAGAAATCAGTTACTTGTTGATGGCAAACATGGTTTTGATTGAAAATATTGCTCCTTGTTTAAGCAAAACCTAGTTGTCAGTTTTGGCCTGAGAGAAAGCTATTTTTACAAATGTTACAGTAAAAGCTGCAGGAAGCTCTCAGAAGTTAGTTTTTTGGTCCTAATCATTAAAAATCAGTTACTTGTTGATGGCAAACATGGTTTTGATTGAAAATATTGCTCTTTGTTTAAGAAAAACTGTAGTTGTCAGTTTTGGCCTGAGAGAAAGCTATTTTTACAAATGTTACAGTAAAAGCTGCAGGAAGCTCTCAGAAGTGAGTTTTTTGGTCCTAATCATTAGAAATCAGTTACTTGTTGATGGCAAACATGGTTTTGATTGAAAATATGGCTCCTTGTTTAAGAAAAACTATAGTTGTCAGTTTTGGCCTTCTCTCGCCGAGAGAAAGCTATTTTTACAAATGTTACAGTAAAAGCTGCAGGAAGCTCTCAGAAGTGAGTTTTTTGCTCCTAATCATTAGAAATTAGTTACTTGTTGATGGCAAACATGGTTTTGATTGAAAATATGGCTCCTTGTTTAAGAAAAACTATAGTTGTCAGTTTTGGCCTTCTCTCGCGGAGAGAAAGCTATTTTTACAAATGTTACAGTAAAAGCTGCAGGAAGCTCTCAGAAGTGAGTTTTTTGCTCCTAATCATTAGAAATTAGTTACTTGTTGATGGCAAACATGGTTTTGATTGAAAATATTGCTCCTTGTTTAAGTAAAACTGTAGTTGTCAGTTTTGGCCTTCTCTCGCCGAGAGAAAGCAATTTTTACAAATGTTACAGTAAAAGCTGCAGGAAGCTCTCAGAAGTGAGTTTTTTGGTCCTAATCATTAGAAATTAGTTACTTGTTGATGGTAAACATGGTTTTGATTGAAAATATGGCTCCTTGTTTAAGAAAAACTGTAGTTGTCAGTTTTGGCCTTCTCTCGCCGAGTGAAAGCTATTTTTACAAATGTTACAGTAAAAGCTGCAGGGAGCTCTTAGAAGTGAGTTTTTTGCTCCTAATCATTAGAAATCAGTTACTTGTTGATGGCAAACATGGTTTTGATTGAAAATATTGCTCCTTGTTTAAGTAAAACTGTAGTTGTCAGTTTTGGTCTTCTCTCGCAGAGAGAAAGCTATTTTTACAAAATGTTACAGTAAAAGCTGCAGGAAGCTCTCAGAAGTGAGTTTTTTGCTCCTAATCATTAGAAATCGGTTACTTGTTGATGGCAAACATGGTTTTGATTGAAAATATTGCTCCTTGTTTTAGAAAAACTGTAGTTGTCAGTTTTGGCCTGAGAGAAAGCTATTTTTACAAATGTTACAGTAAAAGCTGCAGGAAGCTCTCAGAAGTGAGTTTTTTGCTCCTAATCATTAGAAATTAGTTACTTGTTGATGGCAAACATGGTTTTGATTGAAAATATGGCTCCTTGTTTAAGAAAAACTATAGTTGTCAGTTTTGGCCTTCTCTCGCCGAGAGAAAGCTATTTTTACAAATGTTACAGTAAAAGCTGCAGGAAGCTCTCAGAAGTGAGTTTTTTGCTGCTAATCATTAGAAATCAGTTACTTGTTGATGGCAAACATGGTTTTGATTGAAAATATTGCTCCTTGTTTAAGTAAAACTGTAGTTGTCAGTTTTGGCCTTCTCTCGCCGAGAGAAAGCTATTTTTACATATGTTACAGTAAAAGCTGCACAAAGCTCTCAGAAGTGAGTTTTTTGCTCCTAATCATTAGAAATCAGTTACTTATTGATGGCAAACATGGTTTTGATTGAAAATATTGCTCCTTGTTTAAGTATAACTGTAGTTGTCAGTTTTGGCCTTCTCTCGCCGAGAGAAAGCTATTTTTACAAATGTTACAGTAAAAGCTGCAGAAAGCTCTCAGAAGTGAGTTTTTTGATCCTAAGCATTAGAAATTAGTTACTTGTTGATGGCAAACATGGTTTTGATTGAAAATATGGCTCCTTGTTTAAGAAAAACTATAGTTGTCAGTTTTGGCCTTCTCTCGCCGAGAGAAAGCTATTTTTACAAATGTTACAGTAAAAGCTGCAGGAAGCTCTCAGAAGTGAGTTTTTTGGTCCTAATCATTAGAAATTAGTTACTTGTTGATGGTAAACATGGTTTTGATTGAAAATATGGCTCCTTGTTTAAGAAAAACTGTAGTTGTCAGTTTTGGTCTTCTCTCGCCGAGTGAAAGCTATTTTTACAAAATGTTACAGTAAAAGCTGCAGGAAGCTCTCAGAAGTGAGTTTTTTGGTCCTAATCATTAGAAATTAGTTACTTGTTGATGGTAAACATGGTTTTGATTGAAAATATGGCTCCTTGTTTAAGAAAAACTGTAGTTGTCAGTTTTGGTCTTCTCTCGCCGAGTGAAAGCTATTTTTACAAAATGTTACAGTAAAAGCTGCAGGAAGCTCTCAGAAGTGAGTTTTTTGCTCCTAATCATTAAAATTCAGTTACTTGTTGATGGCAAACATGGTTTTGATTGAAAATATTGCTCCTTGTTTAAGTAAAACTGTAGTTGTCAGTTTTGGCCTTCTCTCGCCGAGAGAAAGCTATTTTTTACAAATGTTACAGTAAATGCTGCAGGAAGCTCTTAGAAGTGAGTTTTTTGGTCCTAATCATTAGAAATTAGTTACTTGTTGATAGCAAACATGGTTTTGATTGAAAATATTGCTCCTTGTTTAAGTAAAACTGTAGTTGTCAGTTTTGGCCTTCTCTCGCCGAGAGAAAGCTATTTTTACAAATGTTACAGTAAAAGCTGCAGGAAGCTCTCAGAAGTGAGTTTTTTGCTCCTAATCATTAGAAATTAGTTACTTGTTGATGGCAAACATGGTTTTGATTGAAAATATGGCTCCTTGTTTAAGAAAAACTATAGTTGTCAGTTTTGGCCTTCTCTCGCCGAGAGAAAGCTATTTTTACAAATGTTACAGTAAAAGCTGCAGGAAGCTCTCAGAAGTGAGTTTTTTGCTGCTAATCATTAGAAATCAGTTACTTGTTGATGGCAAACATGGTTTTGATTGAAAATATTGCTCCTTGTTTAAGTAAAACTGTAGTTGTCAGTTTTGGCCTTCTCTCGCCGAGAGAAAGCTATTTTTACATATGTTACAGTAAAAGCTGCACAAAGCTCTCAGAAGTGAGTTTTTTGCTCCTAATCATTAGAAATCAGTTACTTATTGATGGCAAACATGGTTTTGATTGAAAATATTGCTCCTTGTTTAAGTAAAACTGTAGTTGTCAGTTTTGGCCTTCTCTCGCCGAGAGAAAGCTATTTTTACAAATGTTACAGTAAAAGCTGCAGAAAGCTCTCAGAAGTGAGTTTTTTGATCCTAAGCATTAGAAATTAGTTACTTGTTGATGGCAAACATGGTTTTGATTGAAAATATGGCTCCTTGTTTAAGAAAAACTATAGTTGTCAGTTTTGGCCTTCTCTCGCCGAGAGAAAGCTATTTTTACAAATGTTACAGTAAAAGCTGCAGGAAGCTCTCAGAAGTGAGTTTTTTGGTCCTAATCATTAGAAATTAGTTACTTGTTGATGGTAAACATGGTTTTGATTGAAAATATGGCTCCTTGTTTAAGAAAAACTGTAGTTGTCAGTTTTGGCCTTCTCTCGCCGAGTGAAAGCTATTTTTACAAATGTTACAGTAAAAGCTGCAGGGAGCTCTTAGAAGTGAGTTTTTTGCTCATAATCATTAAAAATCAGTTACTTGTTGATGGCAAACATGGTTTTGATTGAAAATATTGCTCCTTGTTTAAGTAAAACTGTAGTTGTCAGTTTTGGTCTTCTCTCGCCGAGAGAAAGCTATTTTTACAAAATGTTACAGTAAAAGCTGCAGGAAGCTCTCAGAAGTGAGTTTTTTCCTCCTAATCATTAGAAATCGGTTACTTGTTGATGGCAAACATGGTTTTGATTGAAAATATTGCTCCTTGTTTAAGAAAAACTGTAGTTGTCAGTTTTGGCATGAGAGAAAGCTATTTTTACAAATGTTACAGTAAAAGCTGCAGGAAGCTCTCAGAAGTGAGTTTTTTGGTCCTAATCATTAGAAATCAGTTACTTGTTGATGGCAAACATGGTTTTGATTGAAAATATTGCTCCTTGTTTAAGAAAAACTGTAGTTGTCAGTTTTGGCCTGAGAGAAAGCTATTTTTACAAATGTTACAGTAAAAGCTGCAGGAAGCTCTCAGAAGTGAGTTTTTTGGTCCTAATCATTAGAAATCAGTTACTTGTTGATGGCAAACATGGTTTTGATTGAAAATATTGCTCCTTGTTTAAGAAAAACCTAGTTGTCAGTTTTGGCCTGAGAGAAAGCTATTTTTACAAATGTTACAGTAAAAGCTGCAGGAAGCTCTCAGAAGTGAGTTTTTTGGTCCTAATCATTAGAAATCAGTTACTTGTTGATGGCAAACATGGTTTTGATTGAAAATATTGCTCCTTGTTTAAAAAAAACTGTAGTTGTCAGTTTTGGCCTGAGAGAAAGCTATTTTTACAAATGTTACAGTAAAAGCTACAGGAAGCTCTCAGAAGTGAGTTTTTTGGTCCTAATCATTAGAAATCAGTTACTTGTTGATGGCAAACATGGTTTTGATTGAAAATATTGCTCTTTGTTTAAGAAAAACTGTAGTTGTCAGTTTTGGCCTGAGAGAAAGCTATTTTTACAAATGTTACAGTAAAAGCTGCAGGAAGCTCTCAGAAGTGATTTTTTTGGTCCTAATCATTAGAAATCATTTACTTGTTGATGGCAAACATGGTTTTGATTGAAAATATTGCTCCTTGTTTAAGAAAAACTGTAGTTGTCAGTTTTGGCATGAGAGAAAGCTATTTTTACAAATGTTACAGTAAAAGCTGCAGGAAGCTCTCAGAAGTGAGTTTTTTGGTCCTAATCATTAGAAATCAGTTACTTGTTGATGGCAAACATGGTTTTGATTGAAAATATTGCTCCTTGTTTAAGCAAAACCTAGTTGTCAGTTTTGGCCTGAGAGAAAGCTATTTTTACAAATGTTACAGTAAAAGCTGCAGGAAGCTCTCAGAAGTTAGTTTTTTGGTCCTAATCATTAAAAATCAGTTACTTGTTAATGGCAAACATGGTTTTGATTGAAAATACTGCTCCTTGTTTAAGAAAAACTGTAGTTGTCAGTTTTGGCCTGAGAGAAAGCTATTTTTACAAATGTTACAGTAAAAGCTGCAGGAAGCTCTCAGAAGTGAGTTTTTTGGTCCTAATCATTAGAAATCAGTTACTTGTTAATGGCAAACATGGTTTTGATTGAAAATACTGCTCCTTGTTTAAGAAAAACTGTAGTTGTCAGTTTTGGCCTGAGAGAAAGCTATTTTTTATAAAAGTTACAGTAAAAGCTGCAGGAAGCTCTCAGAAGTGAGTTTTTTGGTCCTAATCATTAGAAATCAGTTACTTGTTGATGGCAAACATGGTTTTGATTGAAAATATTGCTCCTTGTTTAAGAAAAACTGTAGTTGTCAGTTTTGGCCTGAGAGAAAGCTATTTTTACAAATGTTACAGTAAAAGAAGCAGGAAGCTCTCAGAAGTGAGTTTTTAGGTCATAATCATTAGAAATCAGTTACTTGGTGATGGCAAACATGGTTTTGATTGAAAATACTGCTCCTTGTTTAAGAAAAACTGTAGTTGTCAGTTTTGGCCTGAGAGAAAACTATTTTTACAAATGTTACAGTAAAAGCTGCAGGAAGCTCTCAGAAGTGAGTTTTTTGGTCCTAATCATTAGAAATCAGTTACTTGTTAATGGCAAACATGGTTTTGATTGAAAATACTGCTCGTTGTTTAAGAAAAACTGTAGTTGTCAGTTTTGGCCTGAGAGAAAGCTATTTTTACAAATGTTACAGTAAAATCTGCATGAAGCTCTCAGAAGTGAGTTTTTTTGGTCCTAATCATTAGAAATCAGTTACTTGTTGATGGCAAACATGGTTTTGATGGAAAATATTGCTCCTTGATTACGAAAAACTGTAGTTGTCAGTTTTGGCCGGAGAGAAAGCTATTTTTACAAATGTTACAGTAAAAGCTGCAGGAAGCTCTCAGAAGTGAGTTTTTTGGTCCTAATCATTAGAAATCAGTTACTTGTTAATGGCAAACATGGTTTTGATTGAAAATACTGCTCCTTGTTTAAGAAAAACTGTAGTTGTCAGTTTTGGCCTGAGAGAAAGCTATTTTTTATAAATGTTACAGTAAAAGCTGCAGGAAGCTCTCAGAAGTGAGTTTTTTGGTCCTAATCATTAGAAATCAGTTACTTGTTAATGGCAAACATGGTTTTGATTGAAAATACTGCTCCTTGTTTAAGAAAAACTGTAGTTGTCAGTTTTGGCCTGAGAGAAAGCTATTTTTACAAATGTTACAGTAAAAGAAGCAGGAAGCTCTCAGAAGTGAGTTTTTTGGTCCTAATCATTAGCAAATCAGTTACTTGTTGATGGCAAACATGGTTTTGATTGAAAATATTGCTCCTTGTTTAAGAAAAACTGTAGTTGTCAGTTTTGGCCTGAGAGAAAGCTATTTTTTATAAAAGTTACAGTAAAAGCTGCAGGAAGCTCTCAGAAGTGAGTTTTTTGGTCCTAATCATTAGAAATCAGTTACTTGTTGATGGCAAACATGGTTTTGATTGAAAATATTGCTCCTTGTTTAAGAAAAGCTGTAGTTGTCAGTTTTGGCCTGAGAGAAAGCTATTTTTACAAATGTTACAGTAAAAGCTGCAGGAAGCTCTCAGAAGTGAGTTTTTAGGTCATAATCATTAGAAATCAGTTACTTGGTGATGGCAAACATGGTTTTGATTGAAAATACTGCTCCTTGTTTAAGAAAAACTGTAGTTGTCAGTTTTGGCCTGAGAGAAAGCTATTTTTACAAATGTTACAGTAAAAGCTGCAGGAAGCTCTCAGAAGTGAGTTTTTTGGTCCTAATCATTAGAAATCAGTTACTTGTTAATGGCAAACATGGTTTTGATTGAAAATACTGCTCCTTGTTTAAGAAAAACTGTAGTTGTCAGTTTTGGCCTGAGAGAAAGCTATTTTTACAAATGTTACAGTAAAAGCTGCAGGAAGCTCTCAGAAGTGAGTTTTTTGGTCCTAATCATTAGAAATCAGTTACTTGTTAATGGCAAACATGGTTTTGATTGAAAATACTGCTCCTTGTTTAAGAAAAACTGTAGTTGTCAGTTTTGGCCTGAGAGAAAGCTATTTTTTATAAAAGTTACAGTAAAAGCTGCAGGAAGCTCTCAGAAGTGAGTTTTTTGGTCCTAATCATTAGAAATCAGTTACTTGTTGATGGCAAACATGGTTTTGATTGAAAATATTGCTCCTTGTTTAAGAAAAACTGTAGTTGTCAGTTTTGGCCTGAGAGAAAGCTATTTTTACAAATGTTACAGTAAAAGAAGCAGGAAGCTCTCAGAAGTGAGTTTTTAGGTCATAATCATTAGAAATCAGTTACTTGGTGATGGCAAACATGGTTTTGATTGAAAATACTGCTCCTTGTTTAAGAAAAACTGTAGTTGTCAGTTTTGGCCTGAGAGAAAGCTATTTTTACAAATGTTACAGTAAAAGCTGCAGGAAGCTCTCAGAAGTGACTTTTTTGGTCCTAATCATTAGAAATCAGTTACTTGTTAATGGCAAACATGGTTTTGATTGAAAATACTGCTCGTTGTTTAAGAAAAACTGTAGTTGTCAGTTTTGGCCTGAGAGAAAGCTATTTTTACAAATGTTACAGTAAAATCTGCATGAAGCTCTCAGAAGTGAGTTTTTTTGGTCCTAATCATTAGAAATCAGTTACTTGTTGATGGCAAACATGGTTTTGATGGAAAATATTGCTCCTTGATTACGAAAAACTGTAGTTGTCAGTTTTGGCCGGAGAGAAAGCTATTTTTACAAATGTTACAGTAAAAGCTGCAGGAAGCTCTCAGAAGTGAGTTTTTTGGTCCTAATCATTAGAAATCAGTTACTTGTTAATGGCAAACATGGTTTTGATTGAAAATACTGCTCCTTGTTTAAGAAAAACTGTAGTTGTCAGTTTTGGCCTGAGAGAAAGCTATTTTTACAAATGTTACAGTAAAAGCTGCAGGAAGCTCTCAGAAGTGAGTTTTTTGGTCCTAATCATTAGAAATCAGTTACTTGTTAATGGCAAACATGGTTTTGATTGAAAATACTGCTCCTTGTTTAAGAAAAACTGTAGTTGTCAGTTTTGGCCTGAGAGAAAGCTATTTTTACAAATGTTACAGTAAAAGCTGCAGGAAGCTCTCAGAAGTGAGTTTTTTGGTCCTAATCATTAGAAATCAGTTACTTGTTAATGGCAAACATGGTTTTGATTGAAAATACTGCTCCTTGTTTAAGAAAAACTGTAGTTGTCAGTTTTGGCCTGAGAGAAAGCTATTTTTTATAAAAGTTACAGTAAAAGCTGCAGGAAGCTCTCAGAAGTGAGTTTTTTGGTCCTAATCATTAGAAATCAGTTACTTGTTGATGGCAAACATGGTTTTGATTGAAAATATTGCTCCTTGTTTAAGAAAAACTGTAGTTGTCAGTTTTGGCCTGAGAGAAAGCTATTTTTACAAATGTTACAGTAAAAGAAGCAGGAAGCTCTCAGAAGTGAGTTTTTAGGTCATAATCATTAGAAATCAGTTACTTGGTGATGGCAAACATGGTTTTGATTGAAAATACTGCTCCTTGTTTAAGAAAAACTGTAGTTGTCAGTTTTGGCCTGAGAGAAAGCTATTTTTACAAATGTTACAGTAAAAGCTGCAGGAAGCTCTCAGAAGTGAGTTTTTTGGTCCTAATCATTAGAAATCAGTTACTTGTTAATGGCAAACATGGTTTTGATTGAAAATACTGCTCCTTGTTTAAGAAAAACTGTAGTTGTCAGTTTTGGCCTGAGAGAAAGCTATTTTTTATAAAAGTTACAGTAAAAGCTGCAGGAAGCTCTCAGAAGTGAGTTTTTTGGTCCTAATCATTAGAAATCAGTTACTTGTTGATGGCAAACATGGTTTTGATTGAAAATATTGCTCCTTGTTTAAGAAAAACTGTAGTTGTCAGTTTTGGCCTGAGAGAAAGCTATTTTTACAAATGTTACAGTAAAAGAAGCAGGAAGCTCTCAGAAGTGAGTTTTTAGGTCATAATCATTAGAAATCAGTTACTTGGTGATGGCAAACATGGTTTTGATTGAAAATACTGCTCCTTGTTTAAGAAAAACTGTAGTTGTCAGTTTTGGCCTGAGAGAAAGCTATTTTTACAAATGTTACAGTAAAAGCTGCAGGAAGCTCTCAGAAGTGACTTTTTTGGTCCTAATCATTAGAAATCAGTTACTTGTTAATGGCAAACATGGTTTTGATGGAAAATATTGCTCCTTGATTACGAAAAACTGTAGTTGTCAGTTTTGGCCGGAGAGAAAGCTATTTTTACAAATGTTACAGTAAAAGCTGCAGGAAGCTCTCAGAAGTGAGTTTTCTGGTCCTAATCATTAGAAATCAGTTACTTGTTAATGGCAAACATGGTTTTGATTGAAAATACTGCTCCTTGTTTAAGAAAAACTGTAGTTGTCAGTTTTGGCCTGAGAGAAAGCTATTTTTTATAAATGTTACAGTAAAAGCTGCAGGAAGCTCTCAGAAGTGAGTTTTTTGGTCCTAATCATTAGAAATCAGTTACTTGTTAATGGCAAACATGGTTTTGATTGAAAATACTGCTCCTTGTTTAAGAAAAACTGTAGTTGTCAGTTTTGGCCTGAGAGAAAGCTATTTTTACAAATGTTACAGTAAAAGAAGCAGGAAGCTCTCAGAAGTGAGTTTTTTGGTCCTAATCATTAGCAAATCAGTTACTTGTTGATGGCAAACATGGTTTTGATTGAAAATATTGCTCCTTGTTTAAGAAAAACTGTAGTTGTCAGTTTTGGCCTGAGAGAAAGCTATTTTTTATAAAAGTTACAGTAAAAGCTGCAGGAAGCTCTCAGAAGTGAGTTTTTTGGTCCTAATCATTAGAAATCAGTTACTTGTTGATGGCAAACATGGTTTTGATTGAAAATATTGCTCCTTGTTTAAGAAAAGCTGTAGTTGTCAGTTTTGGCCTGAGAGAAAGCTATTTTTACAAATGTTACAGTAAAAGCTGCAGGAAGCTCTCAGAAGTGAGTTTTTAGGTCATAATCATTAGAAATCAGTTACTTGGTGATGGCAAACATGGTTTTGATTGAAAATACTGCTCCTTGTTTAAGAAAAACTGTAGTTGTCAGTTTTGGCCTGAGAGAAAGCTATTTTTACAAATGTTACAGTAAAAGCTGCAGGAAGCTCTCAGAAGTGAGTTTTTTGGTCCTAATCATTAGAAATCAGTTACTTGTTAATGGCAAACATGGTTTTGATTGAAAATACTGCTCCTTGTTTAAGAAAAACTGTAGTTGTCAGTTTTGGCCTGAGAGAAAGCTATTTTTACAAATGTTACAGTAAAAGAAGCAGGAAGCTCTCAGAAGTGAGTTTTTAGGTCATAATCATTAGAAATCAGTTACTTGGTGATGGCAAACATGGTTTTGATTGAAAATACTGCTCCTTGTTTAAGAAAAACTGTAGTTGTCAGTTTTGGCCTGAGAGAAAGCTATTTTTACAAATGTTACAGTAAAAGCTGCAGGAAGCTCTCAGAAGTGACTTTTTTGGTGCTAATCATTAGAAATCAGTTACTTGTTAATGGCAAACATGGTTTTGATTGAAAATACTGCTCGTTGTTTAAGAAAAACTGTAGTTGTCAGTTTTGGCCTGAGAGAAAGCTATTTTTACAAATGTTACAGTAAAATCTGCATGAAGCTCTCAGAAGTGAGTTTTTTTGGTCCTAATCATTAGAAATCAGTTACTTGTTGATGGCAAACATGGTTTTGATGGAAAATATTGCTCCTTGATTACGAAAAACTGTAGTTGTCAGTTTTGGCCGGAGAGAAAGCTATTTTTACAAATGTTACAGTAAAAGCTGCAGGAAGCTCTCAGAAGTGAGTTTTTTGGTCCTAATCATTAGAAATCAGTTACTTGTTAATGGCAAACATGGTTTTGATTGAAAATACTGCTCCTTGTTTAAGAAAAACTGTAGTTGTCAGTTTTGGCCTGAGAGAAAGCTATTTTTACAAATGTTACAGTAAAAGCTGCAGGAAGCTCTCAGAAGTGAGTTTTTTGGTCCTAATCATTAGAAATCAGTTACTTGTTGATGGCAAACATGGTTTTGTTTTAAAATATTGCTCGTTGTTTAAGAAAAACTGTAGTTGTCAGTTTTGGCCTGAGAGAAAGCTATTTTTACAAATGTTACAGTAAAATCTGCATGAAGCTCTCAGAAGTGATTTTTTTTGGTCCTAATCATTAGAAATCAGTTACTTGTTGATGGCAAACATGGTTTTGATTGAAAATATTGCTCCTTGTTTAGGAAAAACTGTAGTTGTCAGTTTTGGCCTGAGAGAAAGCAATTTTGACAAATGTTACAGTAAAAGCTGCAGGAAGCTCTCAGAAGTGAGTTTTTGGTCCTAATCATTAGCAAATCAGTTACTTGTTGATGGCAAACATGGTTTTGATTGAAAATATTGCTCCTTGTTTAAGAAAAACTGTAGTTGTCAGTTTTGGCCTGAGAGAAAGCTATTTTTTATAAAAGTTACAGTAAAAGCTGCAGGAAGCTCTCAGAAGTGAGTTTTTTGGTCCTAATCATTAGAAATCAGTTACTTGTTGATGGCAAACATGGTTTTGATTGAAAATATTGCTCCTTGTTTAAGAAAAGCTGTAGTTGTCAGTTTTGGCCTGAGAGAAAGCTATTTTTACAAATGTTACAGTAAAATCTGCATGAAGCTCTCAGAAGTGAGTTTTTTTGGTCCTAATCATTAGAAATCAGTTACTTGTTGATGGCAAACATGGTTTTGATGGAAAATATTGCTCCTTGATTACGAAAAACTGTAGTTGTCAGTTTTGGCCGGAGAGAAAGCTATTTTTACAAATGTTACAGTAAAAGCTGCAGGAAGCTCTCAGAAGTGAGTTTTTTGGTCCTAATCATTAGAAATCAGTTACTTGTTAATGGCAAACATGGTTTTGATTGAAAATACTGCTCCTTGTTTAAGAAAAACTGTAGTTGTCAGTTTTGGCCTGAGAGAAAGCTATTTTTACAAATGTTACAGTAAAAGCTGCAGGAAGCTCTCAGAAGTGAGTTTTTTGGTCCTAATCATTAGAAATCAGTTACTTGTTGATGGCAAACATGGTTTTGTTTTAAAATATTGCTCGTTGTTTAAGAAAAACTGTAGTTGTCAGTTTTGGCCTGAGAGAAAGCTATTTTTACAAATGTTACAGTAAAATCTGCATGAAGCTCTCAGAAGTGAGTTTTTTTGGTCCTAATCATTAGAAATCAGTTACTTGTTGATGGCAAACATGGTTTTGATTGAAAATATTGCTCCTTGTTTAGGAAAAACTGTAGTTGTCAGTTTTGGCCTGAGAGAAAGCAATTTTGACAAATGTTACAGTAAAAGCTGCAGGAAGCTCTCAGAAGTGAGTTTTTGGTCCTAATCATTAGCAAATCAGTTACTTGTTGATGGCAAACATGGTTTTGATTGAAAATATTGCTCCTTGTTTAAGAAAAACTGTAGTTGTCAGTTTTGGCCTGAGAGAAAGCTATTTTTTTATAAAAGTTACAGTAAAAGCTGCAGGAAGCTCTCAGAAGTGAGTTTTTTGGTCCTAATCATTAGAAATCAGTTACTTGTTGATGGCAAACATGGTTTTGATTGAAAATATTGCTCCTTGTTTAAGAAAAGCTGTAGTTGTCAGTTTTGGCCTGAGAGAAAGCTATTTTTACAAATGTTACAGTAAAAGCTGCAGGAAGCTCTCAGAAGTGAGTTTTTAGGTCATAATCATTAGAAATCAGTTACTTGGTGATGGCAAACATGGTTTTGATTTAAAATACTGCTCCTTGTTTAAGAAAAACTGTAGTTGTCAGTTTTGGCCTGAGAGAAAGCTATTTTTACAAATGTTACAGTAAAAGCTGCAGGAAGCTCTCAGAAGTGAGTTTTTTGGTCCTAATCATTAGAAATCAGTTACTTGTTAATGGCAAACATGGTTTTGATTGAAAATACTGCTCCTTGTTTAAGAAAAACTGTAGTTGTCAGTTTTGGCCTGAGAGAAAGCTATTTTTACAAATGTTACAGTAAAATCTGCATGAAGCTCTCAGAAGTGAGTTTTTTTGGTCCTAATCATTAGAAATCAGTTACTTGTTGATGGCAAACATGGTTTTGATGGAAAATATTGCTCCTTGATTAAGAAAAACTGTAGTTGTCAGTTTTGGCCTGAGAGAAAGCTATTTTTACAAATGTTACAGTAAAAGCTGCAGGAAGCTCTCAGAAGTGAGTTTTTTGGTCCTAATCATTAGAAATCAGTTACTTGTTAATGGCAAACATGGTTTTGATTGAAAATACTGCTCCTTGTTTAAGAAAAACTGTAGTTGTCAGTTTTGGCCTGAGAGAAAGCTATTTTTACAAATGTTACAGTAAAAGCTGCAGGAAGCTCTCAGAAGTGAGTTTTTTGGTCCTAATCATTAGAAATCAGTTACTTGTGTCTACACCAACAAAAGAGACGCATACAGAGCCGTCCCCCACCCCCACCTGGGCCTCTCCGACCACATCTCCATCGTGCTGATCCCCGCCTACCGTCCTCTGCTCAGGCGCCACACGCCAACACAGAGGACTATCACTGTGTGGCCCAGTGATGCCGCCCTGACACTGCAGGACTGTTTCCAGCGCACAGACTGGCAAATTTTCAGGGAGGCAGCTGCCCTTGAGGGACAGGTGGACCTGGAGGAATACACGTCGGCTGTCCTCGGTTACATCAACAAGTGTGCAGAGGATGTCACCACCACCAGGACTATAACAGTCTACCCGAACCAGAAACCCTGGCTGAATGTGGAGGTCAAGTCTCTGCTGAAAGCCAGGGATGCTGCGTTCAGGTCAGGTGACAGTCTGGCACTCAGAGCGGCTAGGAGAAGGCTGATAGCAGGAGTAAAGAGGGCCAAGGCCACATATGCCCGGAGGATCGAGGGACATTTTACATCTAACGATCCACGGAGTATGTGGAGGGGCATAAAGTGCATCACAGACTACAATGCCAGAGATGCACAGTGCCCCGGGGACCCCTCTCTGCCCGACGCTCTCAACACCTTCTATGCCCGCTTTGATGACCCAAACGCATCCCCCAGCACCAGACTCACTCCACCACCAGGTGAAGAGCCTCTCAGCGTGACCCCAGCAGAGGTGAGGAGAACCCTCCAGAGGATTAACCCTCGCAAAGCTACGGGTCCTGATAACATCTCTGGGAGGCTGCTGAGGAGCTGTGCACACCAGCTGACGGATGTCCTAACAGACATCTTTAACACCTCCCTCCAACAAGCAGCGGTCCCTACCTGCCTGAAGACGGCTACAATCATCCCCATCCTCAAAACCTCCACAGTGACAGGCCTAAATGACTATCGGCCGGTTGCCCTCACCCCGATAGTCATGAAGTGCTTTGAGAGACTGGTGATGGCCCACATCAAAGTCTGCATCGACGTCACTGTGGACCCACACCAGTACGCTTATAGGAAAAATCGATCCACAGAGGATGCCATTTCTTCTGTGGTCCACACAGCCCTCACCCACTTAGAGAAGAAGGACTTTTATGTTCGTCTGCTCTTTGTGGACTTCACGTCTGCGTTCAACACCATCAGACCGCAGACCCTGGTTTCAAAACTGACCACACTCGGACTGAGCTCCACACTCTGCAACTGGGTGCTGGACTTCCTTTCGGAAAGACCGCAGTATGTGAAGATCCACGACATCTCCTCCTCCACCATCACCCTCAGCACAGGCTCCCCCCAGGGCTGTGTGCTGAGCCCCCTTCTGTTCACTCTGCTCACACACGACTGCTCAGCGAGACATCCGAGCTGTCTGATTGTGAAGTTCGCAGATGACACAGCTGTGGTTGGACGAATCGCTAACAGCGATGAGTCGGGCTACAGGCAGGAGGTGGAACACCTGGAGGGTTGGTGCAGAGAAAACAACCTCTGCATCAACGTGAAGAAGACCAAGGAGATGATCGTGGACTTCAGAAGGGGCAGACATCTCCCCCCTCCCCTGCACATCGGAGGGACAGCGGTGGAAGTGGTCTCCAGCTTCAGGTACCTGGGCGTGCACATCTCCAACGACCTCACCTGGAGCACCAACACTTCCTATCTGGTCAGGAAGGCACACCAGCGCCTCTACTTCCTCAGGAAGCTGCGGCGTGCTGGACTGGGGAGCTCAGTCCTGACCTCCTTTTACAGATGTGTGGTGGAAAGCGTCATGTGCACCTGCATCACTGTGTGGCACGGCAGCTGCTCTGCAGCAGAGAAGAAGGCTCTGCAGAGGGTGGTCAAAGCTGCACAGAGGACTGTGGGATGCAGCCTACCCACCACCACGGACATTTACACCTCCAGGTGCAGGAAAAGGGCCTCCTGCATCATGAAGGACCCCACTCACCCCGCACATGCTCTGTTTGCCCCTCTCCCCTCGGGCAGGAGGCTGCGGAGCGTTAAGAGCAGGACCACCAGACTGAGGAACAGCTTCTTCCCAGAAGCTGTGAGACTGTTGAACTCTGGAGGACCCCTGCCCCCCATCCCCATCCCCAACCCCACCTCCACCCCCACCCCCCGTCCCCCATCTGGACCCCCCCACCACAGATGCACAGACAATAACACATAAACACTTGCACCGTAATCACTTTTCTTGCACATTTGCACGCACATCACCATGGTGTTATACTGTTGTTACTGTTGTTGTTTTTCTATTTATTGTATATACTTTTGTGCCTTAGCTTTATATTTTATGTTATATATATACATATGTATATATATATTTTATCTTATTTTATCTTATTTTATTGGGCTGCTCCAGGACCATTGGGCTGCTCCAGGACCAGGGGAAACCAATTTCGTTGCATCCCATGTTTACATGTGTTGTAATGACAATAAAAACTCCTTGAATCCTTGAATCCTTGAATCCTTGTTGATGGCAAACATGGTTTTGTTTTAAAATATTGCTCGTTGTTTAAGAAAAACTGTAGTTGTCAGTTTTGGCCTGAGAGAAAGCTATTTTTACAAATGTTACAGTAAAATCTGCATGAAGCTCTCAGAAGTGAGTTTTTTTGGTCCTAATCATTAGAAATCAGTTACTTGTTGATGGCAAACATGGTTTTGATTGAAAATATTGCTCCTTGTTTAAGAGAAACTGTAGTTGTCAGTTTTGGCCTGAGAGAAAGCTATTTTTTATAAAAGTTACAGTAAAAGCTGCAGGAAGCTCTCAGAAGTGAGTTTTTTGGTCCTAATCATTAGAAATCAGTTACTTGTTGATGGCAAACATGGTTTTGATTGAAAATATTGCTCCTTGTTTAAGAAAAACTGTAGTTGTCACTTTTGGCCTGAGAGAAAGCTATTTTTTATAAAAGTTACAGTAAAAGCTGCAGGAAGTTCTCAGAAGTGAGTTTTTTGGTCCTAATCATTAGAAATCAGTTACTTGTTGATGGCAAACATGGTTTTGATTGAAAATATTGCTCCTTGTTTAAGAAAAACTGTAGTTGTCAGTTTTGGCCTGAGAGAAAGCTATTTTTTAAAAAAGTTACAGTAAAAGCTGCAGGAAGCTCTCAGAAGTGAGTTTTTTGGTCCTAATCATTAGAAATCAGTTACTTGTTGATGGCAAACATGGTTTTGTTTTAAAATATTGCTCCTTGTTTAAGAAAAACTGTAGTTGTCAGTTTTGGCCTGAGAGAAAGCTATTTTTACAAATGTTACAGTAAAATCTGCATGAAGCTCTCAGAAGTGAGTTTTTTTGGTCCTAATCATTAGAAATCAGTTACTTGTTGATGGCAAACATGGTTTTGATGGAAAATATTGCTTCTTGATTAAGAAAAACTGTAGTTGTCAGTTTTGGCCGGAGAGAAAGCTATTTTTACAAATGTTACAGTAAAAGCTGCAGGAAGCTCTCAGAAGTGAGTTTTTTGTTCCTAATCATTAGAAATCAGTTACTTGTTGATGGCAAACATGGTTTTGATTGAAAATATTGCTCCTTGTTTAGGAAAAACTGTAGTTGTCAGTTTTGGCCTGAGAGAAAGCAATTTTGACAAATGTTACAGTAAAAGCTGCAGGAAGCTCTCAGAAGTGAGTTTTTGGTCCTAATCATTAGCAAATCAGTTACTTGTTGATGGCAAACATGGTTTTGATTGAAAATATTGCTCCTTGTTTAAGAAAAACTGTAGTTGTCAGTTTTGGCCTGAGAGAAAGCTATTTTTTATAAAAGTTACAGTAAAAGCTGCAGGAAGCTCTCAGAAGTGAGTTTTTTGGTCCTAATCATTAGAAATCAGTTACTTGTTGATGGCAAACATGGTTTTGATTGAAAATATTGCTCCTTGTTTAAGAAAAGCTGTAGTTGTCAGTTTTGGCCTGAGAGAAAGCTATTTTTACAAATGTTACAGTAAAAGCTGCAGGAAGCTCTCAGAAGTGAGTTTTTAGGTTATAATCATTAGAAATCAGTTACTTGGTGATGGCAAACATGGTTTTGATTGAAAATACTGCTCCTTGTTTAAGAAAAACTGTAGTTGTCAGTTTTGGCCTGAGAGAAAGCTATTTTTACAAATGTTACAGTAAAAGCTGCAGGAAGCTCTCAGAAGTGAGTTTTTTGGTCCTAATCATTAGAAATCAGTTACTTGTTGATGGCAAACATGGTTTTGTTTTAAAATATTGCTCGTTGTTTAAGAAAAACTGTAGTTGTCAGTTTTGGCCTGAGAGAAAGCTATTTTTACAAATGTTACAGTAAAATCTGCATGAAGCTCTCAGAAGTGAGTTTTTTTGGTCCTAATCATTAGAAATCAGTTACTTGTTGATGGCAAACATGGTTTTGATGGAAAATATTGCTCCTTGATTAAGAAAAACTGTAGTTGTCAGTTTTGGCCTGAGAGAAAGCTATTTTTACAAATGTTACAGTAAAAGCTGCAGGAAGCTCTCAGAAGTGAGTTTTTTGGTCCTAATCATTAGAAATCAGTTACTTGTTAATGGCAAACATGGTTTTGATTGAAAATACTGCTCCTTGTTTAAGAAAAACTGTAGTTGTCAGTTTTGGCCTGAGAGAAAGCTATTTTTACAAATGTTACAGTAAAAGCTGCAGGAAGCTCTCAGAAGTGAGTTTTTTGGTCCTAATCATTAGAAATCAGTTACTTGTTGATGGCAAACATGGTTTTGTTTTAAAATATTGCTCGTTGTTTAAGAAAAACTGTAGTTGTCAGTTTTGGCCTGAGAGAAAGCTATTTTTACAAATGTTACAGTAAAATCTGCATGAAGCTCTCAGAAGTGAGTTTTTTTGGTCCTAATCATTAGAAATCAGTTACTTGTTGATGGCAAACATGGTTTTGATTTAAAATATTGCTCCTTGTTTAAGAGAAACTGTAGTTGTCAGTTTTGGCCTGAGAGAAAGCTATTTTTTATAAAAGTTACAGTAAAAGCTGCAGGAAGCTCTCAGAAGTGAGTTTTTTGGTCCTAATCATTAGAAATCAGTTACTTGTTGATGGCAAACATGGTTTTGATTGAAAATATTGCTCCTTGTTTAAGAAAAACTGTAGTTGTCACTTTTGGCCTGAGAGAAAGCTATTTTTTATAAAAGTTACAGTAAAAGCTGCAGGAAGTTCTCAGAAGTGAGTTTTTTGGTCCTAATCATTAGAAATCAGTTACTTGTTGATGGCAAACATGGTTTTGATTGAAAATATTGCTCCTTGTTTAAGAAAAACTGTAGTTGTCAGTTTTGGCCTGAGAGAAAGCTATTTTTACAAATGTTACAGTAAAAGCTGCAGGAAGCTCTCAGAAGTGAGTTTTTTGGTCCTAATCATTAGAAATCAGTTACTTGTTGATGGCAAACATGGTTTTGATTGAAAATACTGCTCCTTGTTTAAGAAAAACTGTAGTTGTCAGTTTTGGCCTGAGAGAAAGCTATTTTTACAAATGTTACAGTAAAAGCTGCAGGAAGCTCTCAGAAGTGAGTTTTTTGGTCCTAATCATTAGAAATCAATTACTTGTTGATGGCAAACATGGTTTTGATTGAAAATATTGCTCCTTGTTTAAGAAAAACTGTAGTTGTCAGTTTTGGCCTGAGACAAAGCTATTTTTTACAAATGTTACAGTAAAAGCTGCAGGAAGCTCTCAGAAGTGAGTTTCTTGGTCCTAATCATTAGAAATCAGTTACTTGTTGATGGCAAACATGGTTTTGATTGAAAATATTGCTCCTTGTTTAAGAAAAACTGTAGTTGTCAGTTTTGGCCTGAGAGAAAGCTATTTTTACAAATGTTACAGTAAAAGCTGCAGGAAGCTCTCAGAAGTGAGTTTTTTGTTCCTAATCATTAGAAATCAGTTACTTGTTGATGGCAAACATGGTTTTGATTGAAAATATTGCTCCTTGTTTAGGAAAAACTGTAGTTGTCAGTTTTGGCCTGAGAGAAAGCAATTTTGACAAATGTTACAGTAAAAGCTGCAGGAAGCTCTCAGAAGTGAGTTTTTGGTCCTAATCATTAGCAAATCAGTTACTTGTTGATGGCAAACATGGTTTTGATTGAAAATATTGCTCCTTGTTTAAGAAAAACTGTAGTTGTCAGTTTTGGCCTGAGAGAAAGCTATTTTTTATAAAAGTTACAGTAAAAGCTGCAGGAAGCTCTCAGAAGTGAGTTTTTTGGTCCTAATCATTAGAAATCAGTTACTTGTTGATGGCAAACATGGTTTTGATTGAAAATATTGCTCCTTGTTTAAGAAAAGCTGTAGTTGTCAGTTTTGGCCTGAGAGAAAGCTATTTTTACAAATGTTACAGTAAAAGCTGCAGGAAGCTCTCAGAAGTGAGTTTTTAGGTTATAATCATTAGAAATCAGTTACTTGGTGATGGCAAACATGGTTTTGATTGAAAATACTGCTCCTTGTTTAAGAAAAACTGTAGTTGTCAGTTTTGGCCTGAGAGAAAGCTATTTTTACAAATGTTACAGTAAAAGCTGCAGGAAGCTCTCAGAAGTGAGTTTTTTGGTCCTAATCATTAGAAATCAGTTACTTGTTGATGGCAAACATGGTTTTGTTTTAAAATATTGCTCGTTGTTTAAGAAAAACTGTAGTTGTCAGTTTTGGCCTGAGAGAAAGCTATTTTTACAAATGTTACAGTAAAATCTGCATGAAGCTCTCAGAAGTGAGTTTTTTTGGTCCTAATCATTAGAAATCAGTTACTTGTTGATGGCAAACATGGTTTTGATGGAAAATATTGCTCCTTGATTAAGAAAAACTGTAGTTGTCAGTTTTGGCCTGAGAGAAAGCTATTTTTACAAATGTTACAGTAAAAGCTGCAGGAAGCTCTCAGAAGTGAGTTTTTTGGTCCTAATCATTAGAAATCAGTTACTTGTTAATGGCAAACATGGTTTTGATTGAAAATACTGCTCCTTGTTTAAGAAAAACTGTAGTTGTCAGTTTTGGCCTGAGAGAAAGCTATTTTTACAAATGTTACAGTAAAAGCTGCAGGAAGCTCTCAGAAGTGAGTTTTTTGGTCCTAATCATTAGAAATCAGTTACTTGTTGATGGCAAACATGGTTTTGTTTTAAAATATTGCTCGTTGTTTAAGAAAAACTGTAGTTGTCAGTTTTGGCCTGAGAGAAAGCTATTTTTACAAATGTTACAGTAAAATCTGCATGAAGCTCTCAGAAGTGAGTTTTTTTGGTCCTAATCATTAGAAATCAGTTACTTGTTGATGGCAAACATGGTTTTGATTTAAAATATTGCTCCTTGTTTAAGAGAAACTGTAGTTGTCAGTTTTGGCCTGAGAGAAAGCTATTTTTTATAAAAGTTACAGTAAAAGCTGCAGGAAGCTCTCAGAAGTGAGTTTTTTGGTCCTAATCATTAGAAATCAGTTACTTGTTGATGGCAAACATGGTTTTGATTGAAAATATTGCTCCTTGTTTAAGAAAAACTGTAGTTGTCACTTTTGGCCTGAGAGAAAGCTATTTTTTATAAAAGTTACAGTAAAAGCTGCAGGAAGTTCTCAGAAGTGAGTTTTTTGGTCCTAATCATTAGAAATCAGTTACTTGTTGATGGCAAACATGGTTTTGATTGAAAATATTGCTCCTTGTTTAAGAAAAACTGTAGTTGTCAGTTTTGGCCTGAGAGAAAGCTATTTTTACAAATGTTACAGTAAAAGCTGCAGGAAGCTCTCAGAAGTGAGTTTTTTGGTCCTAATCATTAGAAATCAGTTACTTGTTGATGGCAAACATGGTTTTGATTGAAAATACTGCTCCTTGTTTAAGAAAAACTGTAGTTGTCAGTTTTGGCCTGAGAGAAAGCTATTTTTACAAATGTTACAGTAAAAGCTGCAGGAAGCTCTCAGAAGTGAGTTTTTTGGTCCTAATCATTAGAAATCAATTACTTGTTGATGGCAAACATGGTTTTGATTGAAAATATTGCTCCTTGTTTAAGAAAAACTGTAGTTGTCAGTTTTGGCCTGAGACAAAGCTATTTTTTACAAATGTTACAGTAAAAGCTGCAGGAAGCTCTCAGAAGTGAGTTTCTTGGTCCTAATCATTAGAAATCAGTTACTTGTTGATGGCAAACATGGTTTTGATTGAAAATATTGCTCCTTGTTTAAGAAAAACTGTAGTTGTCAGTTTTGGCCTGAGAGAAAGCTATTTTTACAAATGTTACAGTAAAAGCTGCAGGAAGCTCTCAGAAGTGAGTTTTTTGGTCCTAATCATTAGAAATCAGTTACTTGTTGATGGCAAACATGGTTTTGATGTTACAGTAAAAGCTGCAGGAAGCTCTCAGAAGTGAGTTTTTTGGTCCTAATCATTAGAAATCAGTTACTTGTTGATGGCAAACATGGTTTTGATTGAACATATTGCTCCTTGTTTAAGAAAAACTGTAGTTGTCAGTTTTGGCCTGAGACAAAGCTATTTTTTACAAATGTTACAGTAAAAGCTGCAGGAAGCTCTCAGAAGTGAGTTTCTTGGTCCTAATCATTAGAAATCAGTTACTTGTTGATGGCAAACATGGTTTTGATTGAAAATATTGCTCCTTGTTTAAGAAAAACTGTAGTTGTCAGTTTTGGCCTGAGATAAAGCTATTTTTACAAATGTTACAGTAAAAGCTGCAGGAAGCTCTCAGAAGTGAGTTTTTTGGTCCTAATCATTAGAAATCAATTACTTGTTGATGGCAAACATGGTTTTGATTGAAAATATTGCTCCTTGTTTAAGAAAAACTGTAGTTGTCAGTTTTGGCCTGAGACAAAGCTATTTTTTACAAATGTTACAGTAAAAGCTGCAGGAAGCTCTCAGAAGTGAGTTTTTTGGTCCTAATCATTAGAAATCAGTTACTTGTTGATGGCAAACATGGTTTTGATTGAAAATATTGCTCCTTGTTTAAGAAAAACTGTAGTTGTCAGTTTTGGCCTGAGACAAAGCTATTTTTACAAATGTTACAGTAAAAGCTGCAGGAAGCTCTCAGAAGTAAGTTTTTTGGTCCTAATCATTAGAAATCAGTTACTTGTTGATGGCAAACATGGTTTTGATTGAAAATATTGCTCCTTGTTTAAGAAAAACTGTAGTTGTCAGTTTTGGCCTGAGAGAAAGCTATTTTTTATAAAAGTTACAGTAAAAGCTGCAGGAAGCTCTCAGAAGTGAGTTTTTTGGTCCTAATCATTAGAAATCAGTTACTTGTTGATGGCAAACATGGTTTTGATTGAAAATATTGCTCCTTGTTTAAGAAAAACTGTAGTTGTCAGTTTTGGCCTGAGAGAAAGCTATTTTTACAAATGTTACAGTAAAAGCTGCAGGAAGCTCTCAGAAGTGAGTTTTTAGGTCATAATCATTAGAAATCAGTTACTTGGTGATGGCAAACATGGTTTTGATTGAAAATATTGCTCCTTGTTTAAGAAAAACTGTAGTTGTCAGTTTTGGCCTGAGACAAAGCTATTTTTTACAAATGTTACAGTAAAAGCTGCAGGAAGCTCTCAGAAGTGAGTTTTTTGGTCCTAATCATTAGAAATCAGTTACTTGTTGATGGCAAACATGGTTTTGATTGAAAATACTGCTCCTTGTTTAAGAAAAACTGTAGTTGTCAGTTTTGGCCTGAGAGAAAGCTATTTTTACAAATGTTACAGTAAAAGCTGCAGGAAGCTCTCAGAAGTGAGTTTTTTGGTCCTAATCATTAGAAATCAGTTACTTGTTAATGGCAAACATGGTTTTGATTGAAAATACTGCTCCTTGTTTAAGAAAAACTGTAGTTGTTAGTTTTGGCCTGAGAGAAAGCTATTTTTACAAATGTTACAGTAAAAGCTGCAGGAAGCTCTCAGAAGTGAGTTTTTTGGTCCTAATCATTAGAAATCAATTACTTGTTGATGGCAAACATGGTTTTGATTGAAAATATTGCTCCTTGTTTAAGAAAAACTGTAGTTTTCAGTTTTGGCCTGAGACAAAGCTATTTTTTACAAATGTTACAGTAAAAGCTGCAGGAAGCTCTCAGAAGTGAGTTTTTTGGTCCTAATCATTGGAAATCAGTTACTTGTTGATGGCAAACATGGTTTTGATTGAAAATATTGCTCCTTGTTTAAGAAAAACTGTAGTTGTCAGTTTTGGCCTGAGAGAAAGCTATTTTTACAAATGTTACAGTAAAAGCTGCAGGAAGCTCTCAGAAGTGAGTTTTTTGGTCCTAATCATTAGAAATCAGTTACTTGTTGATGGCAAACATGGTTTTGATTGAAAATATTGCTCCTTGTTTAAGAAAAACTGTAGTTGTCAGTTTTGGCCTGAGAGAAAGCTATTTTTTATAAAAGTTACAGTAAAAGCTGCAGGAAGCTCTCAGAAGTGAGTTTTTTGGTCCTAATCATTAGAAATCAGTTACTTGTTGATGGCAAACATGGTTTTGATTGAAAATATTGCTCCTTGTTTAAGAAAAACTGTAGTTGTCAGTTTTGGCCTGAGAGAAAGCTATTTTTACAAATGTTACAGTAAAAGCTGCAGGAAGCTCTCAGAAGTGAGTTTTTAGGTCATAATCATTAGAAATCAGTTACTTGGTGATGGCAAACATGGTTTTGATTGAAAATATTGCTCCTTGTTTAAGAAAAACTGTAGTTGTCAGTTTTGGCCTGAGACAAAGCTATTTTTTACAAATGTTACAGTAAAAGCTGCAGGAAGCTCTCAGAAGTGAGTTTTTTGGTCCTAATCATTAGAAATCAGTTACTTGTTGATGGCAAACATGGTTTTGATTGAAAATACTGCTCCTTGTTTAAGAAAAACTGTAGTTGTCAGTTTTGGCCTGAGAGAAAGCTATTTTTACAAATGTTACAGTAAAAGCTGCAGGAAGCTCTCAGAAGTGAGTTTTTTGGTCCTAATCATTAGAAATCAGTTACTTGTTAATGGCAAACATGGTTTTGATTGAAAATACTGCTCCTTGTTTAAGAAAAACTGTAGTTGTTAGTTTTGGCCTGAGAGAAAGCTATTTTTACAAATGTTACAGTAAAAGCTGCAGGAAGCTCTCAGAAGTGAGTTTTTTGGTCCTAATCATTAGAAATCAATTACTTGTTGATGGCAAACATGGTTTTGATTGAAAATATTGCTCCTTGTTTAAGAAAAACTGTAGTTTTCAGTTTTGGCCTGAGACAAAGCTATTTTTTACAAATGTTACAGTAAAAGCTGCAGGAAGGTCTCAGAAGTGAGTTTTTTGGTCCTAATCATTAGAAATCAGTTACTTGTTGATGGCAAACATGGTTTTGATTGAAAATATTGCTCCTTGTTTAAGAAAAACTGTAGTTGTCAGTTTTGGCCTGAGAGAAAGCTATTTTTACAAATGTTACAGTAAAAGCTGCAGGAAGCTCTCAGAAGTGAGTTTTTTGGTCCTAATCATTAGAAATCAATTACTTGTTGATGGCAAACATGGTTTTGATTGAAAATATTGCTCCTTGTTTAAGAAAAACTGTAGTTGTCAGTTTTGGCCTGAGACAAAGCTATTTTTTACAAATGTTACAGTAAAAGCTGCAGGAAGCTCTCAGAAGTGAGTTTTTTGGTCCTAATCATTAGAAATCAGTTACTTGTTGATGGCAAACATGGTTTTGATTGAAAATATTGCTCCTTGTTTAAGAAAAACTGTAGTTGTCAGTTTTGGCCTGAGAGAAAGCTATTTTTACAAATGTTACAGTAAAAGCTGCAGGAAGCTCTCAGAAGTGAGTTTTTTGTTCCTAATCATTAGAAATCAGTTACTTGTTGATGGCAAACATGGTTTTGATTGAAAATATTGCTCCTTGTTTAAGAAAAACTGTAGTTGTCAGTTTTGGCCTGAGAGAAAGCTATTTTTTATAAAAGTTACAGTAAAAGCTGCAGGAAGCTCTCAGAAGTGAGTTTTTTGGTCCTAATCATTAGAAATCAGTTACTTGTTGATGGCAAACATGGTTTTGATTGAAAATATTGCTCCTTGTTTAAGAAAAACTGTAGTTGTCAGTTTTGGCCTGAGAGAAAGCTATTTTTACAAATGTTACAGTAAAAGCTGCAGGAAGCTCTCAGAAGTGAGTTTTTTGGTCCTAATCATTAGAAATCAGTTACTTGTTGATGGCAAACATGGTTTTGATTGAAAATACTGCTCCTTGTTTAAGAAAAACTGTAGTTGTCAGTTTTGGCCTGAGAGAAAGCTATTTTTACAAATGTTACAGTAAAAGCTGCAGGAAGCTCTCAGAAGTGAGTTTTTTGGTCCTAATCATTAGAAATCAGTTACTTGTTAATGGCAAACATGGTTTTGATTGAAAATACTGCTCCTTGTTTAAGAAAAACTGTAGTTGTTAGTTTTGGCCTGAGAGAAAGCTATTTTTACAAATGTTACAGTAAAAGCTGCAGGAAGCTCTCAGAAGTGAGTTTTTTGGTCCTAATCATTAGAAATCAATTACTTGTTGATGGCAAACATGGTTTTGATTGAAAATATTGCTCCTTGTTTAAGAAAAACTGTAGTTGTCAGTTTTGGCCTGAGACAAAGCTATTTTTTACAAATGTTACAGTAAAAGCTGCAGGAAGCTCTCAGAAGTGAGTTTTTTGGTCCTAATCATTAGAAATCAGTTACTTGTTGATGGCAAACATGGTTTTGATTGAAAATATTGCTCCTTGTTTAAGAAAAACTGTAGTTGTCAGTTTTGGCCTGAGACAAAGCTATTTTTTACAAATGTTACAGTAAAAGCTGCAGGAAGCTCTCAGAAGTGAGTTTTTTGGTCCTAATCATTAGAAATCAGTTACTTGTTGATGGCAAACATGGTTTTGATTGAAAATATTGCTCCTTGTTTAAGAAAAACTGTAGTTGTCAGTTTTGGCCTGAGAGAAAGCTATTTTTACAAATGTTACAGTAAAAGCTGCAGGAAGCTCTCAGAAGTGAGTTTTTAGGTCATAATCATTAGAAATCAGTTACTTGGTGATAGCAAACATGGTTTTGATTGAAAATATTGCTCCTTGTTTAAGAAAAACTGTAGTTGTCAGTTTTGGCCTGAGACAAAGCTATTTTTTACAAATGTTACAGTAAAAGCTGCAGGAAGCTCTTAGAAGTGAGTTTTTTGGTCCTAATCATTAGAAATCAGTTACTTGTTGATGGCAAACATGGTTTTGATTGAAAATATTGCTCCTTGTTTAAGAAAAACTGTAGTTGTCAGTTTTGGCCTGAGAGAAAGCTATTTTTTACAAATGTTACAGTAAAAGCTGCAGGAAGCTCTCAGAAGTGAGTTTTTTGGTCCTAATCATTAGAAATCAGTTACTTGTTGATGGCAAACATGGTTTTGATTGAAAATATTGCTCCTTGTTTAAGAAAAACTGTAGTTGTCAGTTTTGGCCTGAGAGAAAGCTATTTTTTATAAAAGTTACAGTAAAAGCTGCAGGAAGCTCTCAGAAGTGAGTTTTTTGGTCCTAATCATTAGAAATCAGTTACTTGTTGATGGCAAACATGGTTTTGATTGAAAATATTGCTCCTTGTTTAAGAAAAACTGTAGTTGTCAGTTTTGGCCTGAGAGAAAGCTATTTTTACAAATGTTACAGTAAAAGCTGCAGGAAGCTCTCAGAAGTGAGTTTTTAGGTCATAATCATTAGAAATCAGTTACTTGGTGATGGCAAACATGGTTTTGATTGAAAATACTGCTCCTTGTTTAAGAAAAACTGTAGTTGTCAGTTTTGGCCTGAGAGAAAGCTATTTTTACAAATGTTACAGTAAAAGCTGCAGGAAGCTCTCAGAAGTGAGTTTTTTGGTCCTAATCATTAGAAATCAGTTACTTGTTAATGGCAAACATGGTTTTGATTGAAAATACTGCTCCTTGTTTAAGAAAAACTGTAGTTGTCAGTTTTGGCCTGAGAGAAAGCTATTTTTACAAATGTTACAGTAAAAGCTGCAGGAAGCTCTCAGAAGTGAGTTTTTTGGTCCTAATCATTAGAAATCAGTTACTTGTTGATGGCAAACATGGTTTTGTTTTAAAATATTGCTCGTTGTTTAAGAAAAACTGTAGTTGTCAGTTTTGGCCTGAGAGAAAGCTATTTTTACAAATGTTACAGTAAAAGCTGCAGGAAGCTCTCAGAAGTGAGTTTTTTGGTCCTAATCATTAGAAATCAGTTACTTGTTGATGGCAAACATGGTTTTGATTGAACATATTGCTCCTTGTTTAAGAAAAACTGTAATTGTCAGTTTTGGCCTGAGAGAAAGCTTTTTTTTATAAAAGTTACAGTAAAAGCTGCAGGAAGCTCTCAGAAGTGAGTTTTTTGGTCCTAATGATTAGAAATCAGTTACTTGTTGATGGCAAACATGGTTTTGATTGAAAATATTGCTCCTTGTTTAAGAAAAACTGTAGTTATCAGTTTTGGCCTTCTCTCGCAGAGAGAAAGCTATTTTTACAAATATTCCAGTAAAAGCTGCAGGAAGCTCTCAGAAGTGAGTTTTTTGGTCCTAATCATTAGAAATCAGTTACTTGTTGATGGCAAACATGGTTTTGATTGAAAATATTGCTCCTTGTTTAAGAAAAACTGTAGTTGTCAGTTTTGGCCTGAGAGAAAGCTATTTTTACAATGTTACAGTAAAAGCTGCAGGAAGCTCTCAGAAGTGAGTTTTTTGGTCCTAATCATTAGAAATCAGTTACTTGTTAATGGCAAACATGGTTTTGATTGAAAATACTGCTCCTTGTTTAAGAAAAACTGTAGTTGTCAGTTTTGGCCTGAGAGAAAGCTATTTTTACAAATGTTACAGTAAAAGCTGCAGGAAGCTCTCAGAAGTGAGTTTTTTGGTCCTAATCATTAGAAATCAATTACTTGTTGATGGCAAACATGGTTTTGATTGAAAATATTGCTCCTTGTTTAAGAAAAACTGTAGTTGTCAGTTTTGGCCTGACAGAAAGCTATTTTTACAAATGTTACAGTAAAAGCTGCAGGAAGCTCTCAGAAGTGAGTTTTTTGGTCCTAATCATTAGAAATCAGTTACTTGTTGATGGCAAACATGGTTTTGATTGAAAATATTGCTCCTTGTTTAAGAAAAACCTAGTTGTCAGTTTTGGCCTGAGAGAAAGCTATTTTTACAAATGTTACAGTAAAAGCGGCAGGAAGCTCTCAGAAGTTAGTTTTTTGGTCCTAATCGTTAGAAATCAATTACTTGTTGATGGCAAACATGGTTTTGATTGAAAATATTGCTCCTTGTTTAAGAAAAACTGTAGTTGTCAGTTTTGGCCTGACAGAAAGCTATTTTTACAAATGTTACAGTAAAAGCTGCAGGAAGCTCTCAGAAGTGAGTTTTTTGGTCCTAATCATTAGAAATCAGTTACTTGTTGATTGCAAACATGGTTTTGATTGAAAATATTGCTCCTTGTTTAAGAAAAACTGTAGTTGTCAGTTTTGGCCTTCTCTCGCAGAGAGAAAGCTATTTTTACAAATGTTCCAATAAAAGCGGCAGGAAGCTCTCAGAAGTTAGTTTTTGCCTCCTAATCATTAGAAATCAGTTACTTGTTGATGGCAAACATGGTTTTGATTGAAAATATTGCTCCTTGTTTAAGGAAAACTGTAGTTGTCAGTTTTGGCCTGAGAGAAAGCTATTTTTACAAATGTTACAGTAAAAGCTGCAGGAAGCTCTCAGAAGTGAGTTTTTTGGTCCTAATCATTAGAAATCAATTACTTGTTGATGGCAAACATGGTTTTGATTGAAAATATTGCTCCTTGTTTAAGAAAAACTGTAGTTGTCAGTTTTGGCCTGAGAGAAAGCTATTTTTACAAATGTTACAGTAAAAGCTACAGGAAGCTCTCAGAAGTGAGTTTGTTGGTCCTAATCATTAGAAATCAGTGACTAGTTGATGGCAAACATGGTTTTGATTGAAAATACTGCTCCTTGTTTAAGAAAAACTGTAGTTGTCAGTTTTGGCCTGAGAGAAAACTATTTTTACAAATGTTACAGTAAAAGCTGCAGGAAGCTCTCAGAAGTTAGTTTTTTGGGTCCTAATCATTAGAAATCAGTTACTTGTTGATGGCAAACATGGTTTTGATTGAAAATACTGCTCCTTGTTTAAGAAAAACTGTAGTTGTCAGTTTTGGTCTGAGAGAAAGCCATTTTTACAAATGTTACAGTAAAAGCTGCAGGAAGCTCTCAGAAGTGAGTTTTTTGGTCCTAATCATTAGAAATCAGTTACTTGTTGATGGCAAACATGGTTTTGATTGAAAATATTGCTCCTTGTTTAAGAAAAACTGTAGTTGTCAGTTTTGGCCTGAGAGAAAGCTATTTTTTATAAAAGTTATAGTAAAAGCTGCAGGAAGCTCTCAGAAGTGAGTTTTTTGGTCCTAATCATTAGAAATCAGTTACTTGTTGATGGCAAACATGGTTTTGATTGAAAATATTGCTCCTTGTTTAAGAAAAACTGTAGTTGTCAGTTTTGGCCTGAGAGAAAGCTATTTTTACAAATGTTACAGTAAAAGCTGCAGGAAGCTCTCAGAAGTGAGTTTTTTGGTCCTTATCATTAGAAATCAGTTACTTGTTGATGGCAAACATGGTTTTGATTAAAAATATTGCTCCTTGTTTAAGAAAAACTGTAGTTGTCAGTTTTGGCCTTCTATCGCAGAGAGAAAGCTATTTTTTACAAATATTCCAGTAAAAGCTGCAGGAAGCTCTCAGAAGTGAGTTTTTTGGTCCTAATCATTAGAAATCAATTACTTGTTGATGGCAAACATGGTTTTGATTGAAAATATTGCTCCTTGTTTAAGGAAAACTGTAGTTGTCAGTTTTGGCCTGAGACAAAGCTATTTTTTACAAATGTTACAGTAAAAGCTACAGGAAGCTCTCAGAAGTGAGTTTTTTGGTCCTAATCATAAGAAATCAGTTACTTGTTGATGGCAAACATGGTTTTGATTGAAAATATTGCTCCTTGTTTAAGAAAAATTGTAGTTGTCAGTTTTGGCCTGAGAGAAAGCTATTTTTACAAATGTTACAGTAAAAGCTGCAGGAAGCTCTCAGAAGTGAGTTTTTTGGTCCTAATCATTAGAAATCAGTTACTTGTTGATGGCAAACATGGTTTTGATTGAAAATATTGCTCCTTGTTTAAGAAAAACTGTAGTTGTCAGTTTTGGCCTGAGAGAAAGCTATTTTTACAAATGTTACAGTAAAAGCTGCAGGAAGCTCTCAGAAGTGAGTTTTTTGGTCCTAATCATTAGAAATCAGTTACTTGTTGATGGCAAACATGGTTTTGATTGAAAATATTGCTCCTTGTTTAAGAAAAACTGTAGTTGTCAGTTTTGGCCTGACAGAAAGCTATTTTTACAAATGTTACAGTAAAAGCGGCAGGAAGCTCTCAGAAGTTAGTTTTTGCCTCCTAATCATTAGAAATCAGTTACTTGTTGATGGCAAACATGGTTTTGATTGAAAATATCGCTTCTTGTTTAAGAAACAACTGTAGTTGTCAGTTTTGGCCTTCTCTCACCGAGAAAAGCTATTTTTACAAATGTTACAGTAAAAGCTGCAGAAAGCTCTCAGAAGTGAGTTTTTTGGTCCTAATCATTAGAAATCATTTACTTGTTGATGGCAAACATGGTTTTGATTGAAAATATTGCTCCTTGTTTAAGAAAAACTGTAGTTGTCAGTTTTGGCCTTCTCTCGCAGAGAGAAAGCTATTTTTACAAATGTTCCAATAAAAGCTGCAGGAAGCTCTCAGAAGTGAGTTTTTTGGTCCTAATCATTAGAAATCAGTTACTTGTTGATGGCAAACATGGTTTTGATTGAAAATATTGCTCCTTGTTTAAGAAAAACTGTAGTTGTCAGTTTTGGCCTGAGAGAAAGCTATTTTTACAAATGTTACAGTAAAAGCTGCAGGAAGCTCTCAGAAGTGAGTTTTTTGGTCCTAATCATTAGAAATCAATTACTTGTTGATGGCAAACATGGTTTTGATTGAAAATATTGCTCCTTGTTTAAGAAAAACTGTAGTTGTCAGTTTTGGCCTGAGACAAAGCTATTTTTTACAAATGTTACAGTAAAAGCTGCAGGAAGCTCTCAGAAGTGAGTTTTTTGGTCCTAATCATTAGAAATCAGTTACTTGTTGATGGCAAACATGGTTTTGATTGAAAATATTGCTCCTTGTTTAAGAAAAACTGTAGTTGTCAGTTTTGGCCTGAGAGAAAGCTATTTTTACAAATGTTACAGTAAAAGCTGCAGGAAGCTCTCAGAAGTGAGTTTTTTGGTCCTAATCATTAGAAATCAGTTACATGTTAATGGCAAACATGGTTTTGATTGAAAATACTGCTCCTTGTTTAAGAAAAACTGTAGTTGTCAGTTTTGGCCTGAGAGAAAGCTATTTTTACAAATGTTACAGTAAAAGCTGCAGGAAGCTCTCAGAAGTGAGTTTTTTGGTCCTAATCATTAGAAATCAGTTACTTGTTGATGGCAAACATGGTTTTGATTGAAAATATTGCTCCTTGTTTAAGAAAAATTGTAGTTGTCAGTTTTGGCCTGAGAGAAAGCTATTTTTACAAATGTTACAGTAAAAGCTGCAGGAAGCTCTCAGAAGTGAGTTTTTTGGTCCTAATCATTAGAAATCAGTTACTTGTTGATGGCAAACATGGTTTTGATTGAAAATATTGCTCCTTGTTTAAGAAAAACTGTAGTTGTCAGTTTTGGCCTGAGAGAAAGCTATTTTTACAAATGTTACAGTAAAAGCTGCAGGAAGCTCTCAGAAGTGAGTTTTTTGGTCCTAATCATTAGAAATCAGTTACTTGTTGATGGCAAACATGGTTTTGATTGAAAATATTGCTCCTTGTTTAAGAAAAACTGTAGTTGTCAGTTTTGGCCTGACAGAAAGCTATTTTTTACAAATGTTACAGTAAAAGCTGCAGGAAGCTCTCAGAAGTGAGTTTTTTGGTCCTAATCATTAGAAATCAGTTACTTGTTGATGGGCAACATGGTTTTGATTGAAAATATTGCTCCTTGTTTAAGAAAAACCTAGTTGTCAGTTTTGGCCTGAGAGAAAGCTATTTTTACAAATGTTACAGTAAAAGCGGCAGGAAGCTCTCAGAAGTGAGTTTTTTGGTCCTAATCATTAGAAATCAGTTACTTGTTAATGGCAAACATGGTTTTGATTGAAAATACTGCTCCTTGTTTAAGAAAAACTGTAGTTGTCAGTTTTGGCCTTCTATCGCAGAGAGAAAGCTATTTTTTACAAATATTCCAGTAAAAGCTGCAGGAAGCTCTCAGAAGTGAGTTTTTTGGTCCTAATCATTAGAAATCAATTACTTGTTGATGGCAAACATGGTTTTGATTGAAAATATTGCTCCTTGTTTAAGGAAAACTGTAGTTGTCAGTTTTGGCCTGAGAGAAAGCTATTTTTACAAATGTTACAGTAAAAGCTGCAGGAAGCTCTCAGAAGTGAGTTTTTTGGTCCTAATCATTAGAAATCAATTACTTGTTGATGGCAAACATGGTTTTGATTGAAAATATTGCTCCTTGTTTAAGAAAAACTGTAGTTGTCAGTTTTGGCCTGAGACGAAGCTATTTTTTACAAATGTTACAGTAAAAGCTGCAGGAAGCTCTCAGAAGTGAGTTTGTTGGTCCTAATCATTAGAAATCAGTTACTTGTTGATGGCAAACATGGTTTTGATTGAAAATATTGCTCCTTGTTTAAGAAAAACTGTAGTTGTCAGTTTTGGCCTGAGAGAAAGCTATTTTTACAAATGTTACAGTAAAAGCTGCAGGAAGCTCTCAGAAGTGAGTTTTTTGGTCCTAATCATTAGAAATCAGTGACTAGTTGATGGCAAACATGGTTTTGATTGAAAATACTGCTCCTTGTTTAAGAAAAACTGTAGTTGTCAGTTTTGGCCTGAGAGAAAGCTATTTTTACAAATGTTACAGTAAAAGCTGCAGGAAGCTCTCAGAAGTGAGTTTTTTGGGTCCTAATCATTAGAAATCAGTTACTTGTTGATGGCAAACATGGTTTTGATTGAAAATACTGCTCCTTGTTTAAGAAAAACTGTAGTTGTCAGTTTTGGCCTCAGAGAAAGCTATTTTTTATAAAAGTTATAGTAAAAGCTGCAGGAAGCTCTCAGAAGTGAGTTTTTTGGTCCTAATCATTAGAAATCAGTTACTTGTTGATGGCAAACATGGTTTTGATTGAAAATATTGCTCCTTGTTTAAGAAAAACTGTAGTTGTCAGTTTTGGCCTGAGAGAAAGCTATTTTTACAAATGTTACAGTAAAAGCTGCAGGAAGCTCTCAGAAGTGAGTTTTTTGGTCCTTATTAGAAATCAGTTACTTGTTGATGGCAAACATGGTTTTGATTGAAAATATTGCTCCTTGTTTAAGAAAAACTGTAGTTGTCAGTTTTGGCCTTCTATCGCAGAGAGAAAGCTATTTTTTACAAATATTCCAGTAAAAGCTGCAGGAAGCTCTCAGAAGTGAGTTTTTTGGTCCTAATCATTAGAAATCAATTACTTGTTGATGGCAAACATGGTTTTGATTGAAAATATTGCTCCTTGTTTAAGAAAAATTGTAGTTGTCAGTTTTGGCCTGAGAGAAAGCTATTTTTACAAATGTTACAGTAAAAGCTGCAGGAAGCTCTCAGAAGTGAGTTTTTTGGTCCTAATCATTAGAAATCAGTTACTTGTTGATGGCAAACATGGTTTTGATTGAAAATATTGCTCCTTGTTTAAGAAAAACTGTAGTTGTCAGTTTTGGCCTGAGAGAAAGCTATTTTTACAAATGTTACAGTAAAAGCTGCAGGAAGCTCTCAGAAGTGAGTTTTTTGGTCCTAATCATTAGAAATCAGTTACTTGTTGATGGCAAACATGGTTTTGATTGAAAATATTGCTCCTTGTTTAAGAAAAACCTAGTTGTCAGTTTTGGCCTGAGAGAAAGCTATTTTTACAAATGTTACAGTAAAAGCGACAGGAAGCTCTCAGAAGTTAGTTTTTGCCTCCTAATCATTAGAAATCAGTTACTTGTTGATGGCAAACATGGTTTTGATTGAAAATATCGCTTCTTGTTTAAGAAACAACTGTAGTTGTCAGTTTTGTCCTTCTCTCACCGAGAAAAGCTATTTTTACAAATGTTCCAATAAAAGCTGCAGGAAGCTCTCAGAAGTGAGTTTTTTGGTCCTAATCATTAGAAATCAATTACTTGTTGATGGCAAACATGGTTTTGATTGAAAATATTGCTCCTTGTTTAAGAAAAACTGTAGTTGTCAGTTTTGTCCTTCTCTCGCAGAGAGAAAGCTATTTTTACAAATGTTCCAATAAAAGCTGCAGGAAGCTCTCAGAAGTGAGTTTTTTGGTCCTAATCATTAGAAATCAATTACTTGTTGATGGCAAACATGGTTTTGATTGAAAATATTGCTCCTTGTTTAAGAAAAACTGTAGTTGTCAGTTTTGGCCTGAGAGAAAGCTATTTTTACAAATGTTACAGTAAAAGCTGCAGGAAGCTCTCAGAAGTGAGTTTTTTGGTCCTAATCATTAGAAATCAGTTACTTGTTGATGGCAAACATGGTTTTGATTGAACATATTGCTCCTTGTTTAAGAAAAACTGTAGTTGTCAGTTTTGGCCTGAGACAAAGCTATTTTTACAAATGTTACAGTAAAAGCTGCAGGAAGCTCTCAGAAGTGAGTTTTTTGGTCCTAATCATTAGAAATCAGTGACTTGTTGATGGCAAACATGGTTTTGATTGAAAATACTGCTCCTTGTTTAAGAAAAACTGTAGTCGTCAGTTTTGGCCTGAGAGAAAGCTATTTTTACAAATGTTACAGTAAAAGCTGCAGGAAGCTCTCAGAAGTTAGTTTTTTGGTCCTAATCATTAGAAATCAGTTACTTTTTGATGGCAAACATGGTTTTGATTGAAAATATTGCTCCTTGTTTAAGAAAAACTGTAGTTGTCAGTTTTGGCCTGAAAGAAAGCTATTTTTACAAATGTTACAGTAAAAGCTGCAGGAAGCTCTCAGAAGTGAGTTTTTTGGTCCTAATCATTAGAAATCAGTTACTTGTTGATGGCAAACATGGTTTTGATTGAAAATATTGCTCCTTGTTTAAGAAAAACTGTAGTTGTCAGTTTTGGCCTGAGGCAAAGCTATTTTTACAAATGTTACAGTAAAAGCTGCAGGAAGCTCTCAGAAGTGAGTTTTTTGGTCCTAATCATTAGAAATCAGTTACTTGTTGATGGCAAACATGGTTTTGATTGAAAATATTGCTCCTTGTTTAAGAAAAACTGTAGTTGTCAGTTTTGGCCTGAGAGAAAGCTATTTTTACAAATGTTACAGTAAAAGCTGCAGGAAGCTCTCAGAAGTGAGTTTTTTGGTCCTAATCATTAGAAATCAGTTACTTGTTGATGGCAAACATGGTTTTGATTGAAAATATTGCTCCTTGTTTAAGAAAAACTGTAGTTGTCAGTTTTGGCCTGAGAGAAAGCTATTTTTACAAATGTTACAGTAAAAGCTGCAGGAAGCTCTCAGAAGTGAGTTTTTTGGTCCTAATCATTAGAAATCAGTTACTTGTTAATGGCAAACATGGTTTTGATTGAAAATATTGCTCCTTGTTTAAGAAAAACTGTAGTTGTCAGTTTTGGCCTGACAGAAAGCTATTTTTACAAATGTTACAGTAAAAGCTGCAGGAAGCTCTCAGAAGTGAGTTTTTTGGTCCTAATCATTAGAAATCAGTTACTTGTTGATGGCAAACATGGTTTTGATTGAAAATATCGCTTCTTGTTTAAGAAACAACTGTAGTTGTCAGTTTTGGCCTTCTCTCACCGAGAAAAGCTATTTTTACAAATGTTACAGTAAAAGCTGCAGAAAGCTCTCAGAAGTGAGTTTTTTGGTCCTAATCATTAGAAATCAGTTACTTGTTGATGGCAAACATGGTTTTGATTGAAAATATTGCTCCTTGTTTAAGAAAAACTGTAGTTGTCAGTTTTGGCCTTCTCTCGCAGAGAGAAAGCTATTTTTACAAATGTTCCAATAAAAGCTGCAGGAAGCTCTCAGAAGTGAGTTTTTTGGTCCTAATCATTAGAAATCAGTTACTTGTTGATGGCAAACATGGTTTTGATTGAAAATATTGCTCCTTGTTTAAGAAAAACTGTAGTTGTCAGTTTTGGCCTGAGAGAAAGCTATTTTTACAAATGTTACAGTAAAAGCTGCAGGAAGCTCTCAGAAGTGAGTTTTTTGGTCCTAATCATTAGAAATCAATTACTTGTTGATGGCAAACATGGTTTTGATTGAAAATATTGCTCCTTGTTTAAGAAAAACTGTAGTTGTCAGTTTTGGCCTGAGAGAAAGCTATTTTTACAAATGTTACAGTAAAAGCTGCAGGAAGCTCTCAGAAGTGAGTTTTTTGGTCCTAATCATTAGAAATCAGTTACTTGTTAATGGCAAACATGGTTTTGATTGAAAATACTGCTCCTTGTTTAAGAAAAACTGTAGTTGTCAGTTTTGGCCTTCTATCGCAGAGAGAAAGCTATTTTTTACAAATATTCCAGTAAAAGCTGCAGGAAGCTCTCAGAAGTGAGTCCTTGTTTAAGAAAAACTGTAGATTTCTAATGATTAGGACCAAAAAACTCACTTCTGAGAGCTTCCTGCAGCTTTTACTGTAACTTTTATAAAAAATAGCTTTCTCTCAGGCCAAAACTGACAACTACAGTTTTTCTTAAACAAGGAGCAATATTTTCAATCAAAACCATGTTTGCCATCAACAAGTAACTGATTTCTAATGATTAGGACCAAAAACCTCACTTCTGAGAGCTTCCTGCAGCTTTTACTGTAACATTTGTAAAAATAGCTTTCTCTCAGGCCAAAACTGACAACTACAGTTTTTCTTAAACAAGGAGCAATATTTTCAATCAAAACCATGTTTGCCATCAACAAGTAACTGATTTCTAATGATTAGGACCAAAAAACTCACTTCTGAGAGCTTCCTGCAGCTTTTACTGTAACATTTGTAAAAATAGCTTTTTCTCGGCGAGAGAAGCCCAAAACTGACAACTATAGTTTTTCTTAAACAAGGAGCCATATTTTCAATCAAAACCATGTTTGCCATCAACAAGTAACTGATTTCTAATGATTAGGACCAAAAAACTCACTTCTGAGAGCTTTCTGCAGCTTTTACTGTAACATTTGTAAAAAATAGCTTTTCTCGGCGAGAGAAGGGCAAAACTGACAACTACAGTTGTTTCTTAAACAAGGAGCAATATTTTCAATCAAAACCATGTTTGCCATCAACAAGTAACTGATTTCTAATGATTAGGAGGCAAAAACTAACTTCTGAGAGCTTCCTGCAGCTTTTACTGTAACATTTGTAAAAATAGCTTTCTCTCAGGCCAAAACTGACAACTAGGTTTTTCTTAAACAAGGAGCAATATTTTCAATCAAAACCATGTTTGCCATCAACAAGTAACTGATTTCTAATGATTAGGACCAAAAAACTCACTTCTGAGAGCTTCCTGCAGCTTTTACTGTAACATTTGTAAAAATAGCTTTGTCTCAGGCCAAAACTGACAACTACAGTTTTTCTTAAACAAGGAGCAATATTTTCAATCAAAACCATGTTTGCCATCAACAAGTAACTGATTTCTAATGATTAGGACCAAAAAACTCACTTCTGAGAGCTTCCTGCAGCTTTTACTGTAACATTTGTAAAAATAGCTTTCTCTCAGGCCAAAACTGACAACTACAGTTTTTCTTAAACAAGGAGCAATATTTTCAATCAAAACCATGTTTGCCATCAACAAGTAACTGATTTCTAATGATTAGGACCAAAAAACTCACTTCTGAGAGCTTCCTGCAGCTTTTACTGTAACATTTGTAAAAAATAGCTTTGTCTCAGGCCAAAACTGACAACTACAGTTTTTCTTAAACAAGGCGCAATATTTTCAATCAAAACCATGTTTGCCATCAACAAGTAACTGATTTCTAATGATTAGGACCAAAAAACTCACTTCTGAGAGCTTCCTGCAGCTTTTACTGTAACATTTGTAAAAATAGCTTTCTCTCAGGCCAAAACTGACAACTACAGTTTTTCTTAAACAAAGAGCAATATTTTCAATCAAAACCATGTTTGCCATCAACAAGTAACTGATTTCTAATGATTAGGACCAAAAAACTCACTTCTGAGAGCTTCCTGCAGCTTTTACTGGAATATGTTACAGTAAAAGCTGCAGGAAGCTCTCAGAAGTGAGTTTTTTACTTTTTTTCAACAAGTAACTGATTTCTAATGATTAGGAACAAAAAACTCACTTCTGAGAGCTTCCTGCAGCTTTTACTGTAACATCAAAACCATGTTTGCCATCAACAAGTAACTGATTTCTAATGATTAGGACCAAAAAACTCACTTCTGAGAGCTTCCTGCAGCTTTTACTGTAACATCAAAACCATGTTTGCCATCAACAAGTAACTGATTTCTAATGATTAGGACCAAAAAACTCACTTCTGAGAGCTTCCTGCAGCTTTTACTGTAACATTTGTAAAAAATAGCTTTGTCTCAGGCCAAAACTGACAACTACAGTTTTTCTTAAACAAGGAGCAATATTTTCAATCAAAACCATGTTTGCCATCAACAAGTAATTGATTTCTAATGATTAGGACCAAAAAACTCAATTCTGAGAGCTTCCTGCAGCTTTTACTGTAACATTTGTAAAAATAGCTTTGTCTCAGGCCAAAACTGACAACTACAGTTTTTCTTAAACAAGGAGCAATATGTTCAATCAAAACCATGTTTGCCATCAACAAGTAACTGATTTCTAATGATTAGGACCAAAAAACTCACTTCTGAGAGCTTCCTGCAGCTTTTACTGTAACATTTGTAAAAATAGCTTTCTCTCAGGCCAAAACTGACAACTACAGTTTTTCTTAAACAAGGAGCAGTATTTTCAATCAAAACCATGTTTGCCATTAACAAGTAACTGATTTCTAATGATTAGGACCAAAAAACTCACTTCTGAGAGCTTCCTGCAGCTTTTACTGTAACATTTGTAAAAATAGCTTTCTCTCAGGCCAAAACTGACAACTACAGTTTTTCTTAAACAAGGAGCAATATTTTCAATCAAAACCATGTTTGCCATCAACAAGTAACTGATTTCTAATGATTAGGACCAAAAAAACTCTCTTCTGAGAGCTTCCTGCAGCTTTTGATGGAATATTTGTAAAAATAGCTTTCTCTCTGCGAGAGAAGGCCAAAACTGACAACTACACTTTTTCTTAAACAAGGAGCAATATTTTCAATCAAAACCATGTTTGCCATCAACAAGTAACTGATTTCTAATGATTAGAAGCAAAAAACTCACTTTTGAGAGCTTCCTGCAGCTTTTACTGTAACATTTGTAAAAATAGCTTTCTCTCGGCGAGAGAAGCCCAAAACTGACAACTATAGTTTTTCTCAAACAAGGAGCCATATTTTCAATCAAAACCATGTTTGCCATCAACAAGTAACTGATTTCTAATGATTAGGACCAAAAAACTCACTTCTGAGAGCTTTCTGCAGCTTTTACTGTAACATTTGTAAAAATAGCTTTTCTCGGTGAGAGAAGGCCAAAACTGACAACTACAGTTGTTTCTTAAACAAGAAGCGATATTTTCAATCAAAACCATGTTTGCCATCAACAAGTAACTGATTTCTAATGATTAGGAGGCAAAAACTAACTTCTGAGAGCTTCCTGCAGCTTTTACTGTAACATTTGTAAAAATAGCTTTCTCTCAGGCTAAAACTGACAACTACAGTTTTTCTTAAACAAGGAGCAATATTTTCAATCAAAACCATGTTTGCCATCAACAAGTAATTGATTTCTAATGATTAGGACCAAAAAACTCACTTCTGAGAGCTTCCTGCAGCTTTTACTGTAACGTTTATAAAAAATAGCTTTCTCTCAGGCCAAAACTGACAACTACAGTTTTTCTTAAACAAGGAGCAATTAATTCAATCAAAACCATGTTTGCCATCAACAAGTAATTGATTTCTAATGATTAGGACCAAAAAACTCACTTCTGAGAGCTTCCTGCAGCTTTTACTGTAACATTTGTAAAAATAGCTTTCTCTCATGCCAAAACTGACAACTACAGTTTTTCTTAAACAAGGAGCAATATTTTCAATCAAAACCATGTTTGCCATCAACAAGCAACTGATTTCTAATGATTAGGACCAAAAAACTCACTTCTGAGAGCCTCCTGCAGCTTTTACTGTAACATTTGTAAAAATAGCTTTCTCTCAGGCCAAAACTGACAACTATAGTTTTTCTCAAACAAGGAGCCATATTTTCAATCAAAACCATGTTTGCCATCAACAAGCAACTGATTTCTAATGATTAGGACCAAAAAACTCACTTCTGAGAGCTTCCTGCAGCTTTTACTGGAATATTTGTAAAAAATAGCTTTCTCTCTGCGATAGAAGGCCAAAACTGACAACTACAGTTTTTCTTAAACAAGGAGCAATATTTTTAATCAAAACCATGTTTGCCATCAACAAGTAACTGATTTCTAATGATAAGGACCAAAAAACTCACTTCTGAGAGCTTCCTGCAGCTTTTACTGTAACATTTGTAAAAATAGCTTTCTCTCAGGCCAAAACTGACAACTACAGTTTTTCTTAAACAAGGAGCAATATTTTCAATCAAAACCATGTTTGCCATCAACAAGTAACTGATTTCTAATGATTAGGACCAAAAAACTCACTTCTGAGAGCTTCCTGCAGCTTTTACTATAACTTTTATAAAAAATAGCTTTCTCTCAGGCCAAAACTGACAACTACAGTTTTTCTTAAACAAGGAGCAATATTTTCAATCAAAACCATGTTTGCCATCAACAAGTAACTGATTTCTAATGATTAGGACCAAAAAACTCACTTCTGAGAGCTTCCTGCAGCTTTTACTATGTTTGCCATCAACAAGTAACTGATTTCTAATGATTAGGACCAAAAAACTCACTTCTGAGAGCTTCCTGCAGCTTTTACTGGAATATTTGTAAAAATAGCTTTCTCTCTGCGAGAGAAGGCCAAAACTGACAACTACAGTTTTTCTTAAACACGGAGCAATATTTTCAATCAAAACCATGTTTGCCATCAACAAGTAACTGATTTCTAATGATAAGGACCAAATATCTCACTTCTGAGAGCTTCCTGCAGCTTTTACTGTAACTTTTATAAAAAATAGCTTTCTCTCAGGCCAAAACTGACAACTACAGTTTTTCTTAAACAAAGAGCAATATTTTCAATCAAAACCATGTTTGCCATCAACAAGTAACTGATTTCTAATGATTAGGACCAAAAAACTCACTTCTGAGAGCTTCCTGCAGCTTTTACTGTAACATCTGTAAAAATAGCTTTCTCTCAGGCCAAAACTGACAACTACAGTTTTTCTTAAACAAGGAGCAATATTTTTAATCAAAACCATGTTTGCCATCAACAAGTAACTGATTTCTAATGATTAGGACCAAAAAACTCACTTCTAAGAGCTTCCTGCAGCTTTTACTGTAACATTTGTAAAAATAGCTTTCTCTCAGGCCAAAACTGACAACTACAGTTTTTCTTAAACAAGGAGCAATATTTTTAATCAAAACCATGTTTGCCATCAACAAGTAACTGATTTCTAATGATTAGGACCAAAAAACTCACTTCTGAGAGCTTCCTGCAGCTTTTACTGTAACATTTGTAAAAATAGCTTTCTCTCAGGCCAAAACTGACAACTACAGTTTTTCTTAAACAAAGAGCAATATTTTCAATCAAAACCATGTTTGCCATCAACAAGTAACTGATTTCTAATGATACGGACCAAAAAACTCACTTCTGAGAGCTTCCTGCAGCTTTTACTGTAACTTTTATAAAAAATAGCTTTCTCTCAGGCCAAAACTGACAACTACAGTTTTTCTTAAACAAGGAGCAATATTTTCAATCAAAACCATGTTTGCCATCAACAAGTAACTGATTTCTAATGATTAGGACCAAAAAAACTCACTTCTGAGAGCTTCCTGCAGCTTTTACTGTAACTTTTATAAAAAATAGCTTTCTCTCAGGCCAAAACTGACAACTACAGTTTTTCTTAAACAAGGAGCAATATTTTCAATCAAAACCATGTTTGCCATCAACAAGTAACTGATTTCTAATGATTAGGACCAAAAACCTCACTTCTGAGAGCTTCCTGCAGCTTTTACTGTAACATTTGTAAAAATAGCTTTCTCTCAGGCCAAAACTGACAACTACAGTTTTTCTTAAACAAGGAGCAATATTTTCAATCAAAACCATGTTTGCCATCAACAAGTAACTGATTTCTAATGATTAGGACCAAAAAACTCACTTCTGAGAGCTTCCTGCAGCTTTAACTGGAATATTTGTAAAAATAGCTTTCTCTCTGCGAGATAAGGCCAAAACTGACAACTACAGTTTTTCTTAAACACGGAGCAATATTTTCAATCAAAACCATGTTTGCCATCAACAAGTAACTGATTTCTAATGATAAGGACCAAAAAACTCACTTCTGAGAGCTTCCTGCAGCTTTTACTGTAACTTTTATAAAAAATAGCTTTCTCTCAGGCCAAAACTGACAACTACAGTTTTTCTTAAACAAGGAGCAATATTTTCAATCAAAACCATGTTTGCCATCAACAAGTAACTGATTTCTAATGATTAGGACCAAAAACCTCACTTCTGAGAGCTTCCTGCAGCTTTTACTGTAACATTTGTAAAAATAGCTTTCTCTCAGGCCAAAACTGACAACTACAGTTTTTCTTAAACAAGGAGCAATATTTTCAATCAAAACCATGTTTGCCATCAACAAGTAACTGATTTCTAATGATTAGGACCAAAAAACTCACTTCTGAGAGCTTCCTGCAGCTTTTACTGTAACATTTGTAAAAATAGCTTTCTCTCAGGCCAAAACTGACAACTACAGTTTTTCTTAAACAAGGAGCAATATTTTCAATCAAAACCATGTTTGCCATCAACAAGTAACTGATTTCTAATGATTAGGACCAAAAAACTCACTTCTGAGAGCTTCCTGCAGCTTTTACTGTAACATTTGTAAAAAATAGCTTTCTCTCAGGCCAAAACTGACAACTACAGTTTTTCTTAAACAAGGAGCAATATTTTCAATCAAAACCATGTTTGCCATCAACAAGTAACTGATTTCTAATGATTAGGACCAAAAAACTCACTTCTGAGAGCTTCCTGCAGCTTTTACTGTAACATTTGTAAAAATAGCTTTCTCTCAGGCCAAAACTGACAACTAGGTTTTGCTTAAACAAGGAGCAATATTTTCAATCAAAACCATGTTTGCCATCAACAAGTAACTGATTTCTAATGATTAGGACCAAAAAACTCACTTCTGAGAGCTTCCTGCAGCTTTTACTGTAACATTTGTAAAAATAGCTTTCTCTCAGGCCAAAACTGACAACTACAGTTTTTCTTAAACAAAGAGCAATATTTTCAATCAAAACCATGTTTGCCATCAACAAGTAACTGATTTCTAATGATTAGGACCAAAAAACTCACTTCTGAGAGCTTCCTGCAGCTTTTACTGTAACATTTGTAAAAATAGCTTTCTCTCAGGCCAAAACTGACAACTACAGTTTTTCTTAAACAAGGAGCAATATTTTCAATCAAAACCATGTTTGCCATCAACAAGTAACTGATTTCTAATGATTAGGACCAAAAAACTCACTCCTGAGAGCTTCCTGCAGCTTTTACTGTAACATTTGTAAAGATAGCTTTCTCTCATGCCAAAACTGACAACTACAGTTTTTCTTAAACAAGGAGCAATATTTTCAATCAAAACCATGTTTGCCATCAACAAGTAACTGATTTCTAATGATTAGGACCAAAAAACTCACTTCTGAGAGCTTCCTGCAGCTTTTACTGTAACATTTGTAAAAATAGCCTTCTCTCAGGCCAAAACTGACAACTAGGTTTTTCTTAAACAAGGAGCAATATTTTTAATCAAAACCATGTTTGCCATCAACAAGTAACTGATTTCTAATGATTAGGACCAAAAAACTCACTTCTGAGAGCTTCCTGCAGCTTTTACTGTAACATTTGTAAAAATAGCTTTCTCTCAGGCCAAAACTGACAACTACAGTTTTTCTTAAACAAAGAGCAATATTTTCAATCAAAACCATGTTTGCCATCAACAAGTAACTGATTTCTAATGATTAGGACCAAAAAACTCACTTCTGAGAGCTTCCTGCAGCTTTTACTGGAATATTTGTAAAAATAGCTTTCTCTCTGCGAGATAATGCCAAAACTGACAACTACAGTTTTTCTTAAACACGGAGCAATATTTTCAATCAAAACCATGTTTGCCATTAACAAGTAACTGATTTCTAATGATAAGGACCAAAAAACTCACTTCTGAGAGCTTCCTGCAGCTTTTACTGTAACTTTTATAAAAAATAGCTTTCTCTCAGGCCAAAACTGACAACTACAGTTTTTCTTAAACAAGGAGCAATATTTTCAATCAAAACCATGTTTGCCATCAACAAGTAACTGATTTCTAATGATTAGGACCAAAAAACTCACTTCTGAGAGCTTCCTGCAGCTTTTACTGTAACTTTTATAAAAAATAGCTTTCTCTCAGGCCAAAACTGACAACTACAGCTTTTCTTAAACAAGGAGCAATATTTTCAATCAAAACCATGTTTGCCATCAACAAGTAACTGTTTTCTAATGATTAGGACCAAAAACCTCACTTCTGAGAGCTTCCTGCAGCTTTTACTGTAACATTTGTAAAAATAGCTTTCTCTCAGGCCAAAACTGACAACTACAGTTTTTCTTAAACAAGGAGCAATATTTTTAATCAAAACCATGTTTGCCATCAACAAGTAACTGATTTCTAATGATTAGGACCAAAAAACTCACTTCTAAGAGCTTCCTGCAGCTTTTACTGTAACATTTGTAAAAATAGCTTTCTCTCAGGCCAAAACTGACAACTACAGTTTTTCTTAAACAAGGAGCAATATTTTCAATCAAAACCATGTTTGCCATCAACAAGTAACTGATTTCTAATGATTAGGAGGCAAAAACTAACTTCTGAGAGCTTCCTGCAGCTTTTACTGTAACATTTGTAAAAATAGCTTTTTCTCAGGCTAAAACTGACAACTAGGTTTTTCTTAAACAAGGAGCAATATTTTCAATCAAAACCATGTTTGCCATCAACAAGTAACTGATTTCTAATGATTAGGACCAAAAAACTCACTTCTGATAGCTTCCTGTAGCTTTTACTGTAACATTTGTAAAAATAGCTTTCTCTCATGCCAAAACTGACAACTACAGTTTTTCTTAAACAAGGAGCAATATTTTCAATCAAAACCATGTTTGCCATCAACAAGTAACTGGTTTTTAATGATTAGGACCAAAAAACTAACTTCTGAGAGCTTCCTGCAGCTTTTACTGTAACATTTGTAAAAATAGCTTTCTCTCAGGCCAAAACTGACAACTAGGTTTTGCTTAAACAAGGAGCAATATTTTCAATCAAAACCATGTTTGCCATCAACAAGTAACTGATTTCTAATGATTAGGACCAAAAAACTCACTTCTGAGAGCTTCCTGCAGCTTTTACTGTAACATTTGTAAAAAATAGCTTTGTCTCAGGCCAAAACTGACAACTACAGTTTTTCTTAAACAAGGCGCAATATTTTCAATCAAAACCATGTTTGCCATCAACAAGTAACTGATTTCTAATGATTAGGACCAAAAAACTCACTTCTGAGAGCTTCCTGCAGCTTTTACTGTAACATTTGTAAAAATAGCTTTCTCTCAGGCCAAAACTGACAACTACAGTTTTTCTTAAACAAAGAGCAATATTTTCAATCAAAACCATGTTTGCCATCAACAAGTAACTGATTTCTAATGATTAGGACCAAAAAACTCACTTCTGAGAGCTTCCTGCAGCTTTTACTGGAATATGTTACAGTAAAAGCTGCAGGAAGCTCTCAGAAGTGAGTTTTTTACTTTTTTTCAACAAGTAACTGATTTCTAATGATTAGGAACAAAAAACTCACTTCTGAGAGCTTCCTGCAGCTTTTACTGTAACATCAAAACCATGTTTGCCATCAACAAGTAACTGATTTCTAATGATTAGGACCAAAAAACTCACTTCTGAGAGCTTCCTGCAGCTTTTACTGTAACATCAAAACCATGTTTGCCATCAACAAGTAACTGATTTCTAATGATTAGGACCAAAAAACTCACTTCTGAGAGCTTCCTGCAGCTTTTACTGTAACATTTGTAAAAAATAGCTTTGTCTCAGGCCAAAACTGACAACTACAGTTTTTCTTAAACAAGGAGCAATATTTTCAATCAAAACCATGTTTGCCATCAACAAGTAATTGATTTCTAATGATTAGGACCAAAAAACTCAATTCTGAGAGCTTCCTGCAGCTTTTACTGTAACATTTGTAAAAATAGCTTTGTCTCAGGCCAAAACTGACAACTACAGTTTTTCTTAAACAAGGAGCAATATGTTCAATCAAAACCATGTTTGCCATCAACAAGTAACTGATTTCTAATGATTAGGACCAAAAAACTCACTTCTGAGAGCTTCCTGCAGCTTTTACTGTAACATTTGTAAAAATAGCTTTCTCTCAGGCCAAAACTGACAACTACAGTTTTTCTTAAACAAGGAGCAGTATTTTCAATCAAAACCATGTTTGCCATTAACAAGTAACTGATTTCTAATGATTAGGACCAAAAAACTCACTTCTGAGAGCTTCCTGCAGCTTTTACTGTAACATTTGTAAAAATAGCTTTCTCTCAGGCCAAAACTGACAACTACAGTTTTTCTTAAACAAGGAGCAATATTTTCAATCAAAACCATGTTTGCCATCAACAAGTAACTGATTTCTAATGATTAGGACCAAAAAAACTCTCTTCTGAGAGCTTCCTGCAGCTTTTGATGGAATATTTGTAAAAATAGCTTTCTCTCTGCGAGAGAAGGCCAAAACTGACAACTACACTTTTTCTTAAACAAGGAGCAATATTTTCAATCAAAACCATGTTTGCCATCAACAAGTAACTGATTTCTAATGATTAGAAGCAAAAAACTCACTTTTGAGAGCTTCCTGCAGCTTTTACTGTAACATTTGTAAAAATAGCTTTCTCTCGGCGAGAGAAGCCCAAAACTGACAACTATAGTTTTTCTCAAACAAGGAGCCATATTTTCAATCAAAACCATGTTTGCCATCAACAAGTAACTGATTTCTAATGATTAGGACCAAAAAACTCACTTCTGAGAGCTTTCTGCAGCTTTTACTGTAACATTTGTAAAAATAGCTTTTCTCGGTGAGAGAAGGCCAAAACTGACAACTACAGTTGTTTCTTAAACAAGAAGCGATATTTTCAATCAAAACCATGTTTGCCATCAACAAGTAACTGATTTCTAATGATTAGGAGGCAAAAACTAACTTCTGAGAGCTTCCTGCAGCTTTTACTGTAACATTTGTAAAAATAGCTTTCTCTCAGGCTAAAACTGACAACTACAGTTTTTCTTAAACAAGGAGCAATATTTTCAATCAAAACCATGTTTGCCATCAACAAGTAATTGATTTCTAATGATTAGGACCAAAAAACTCACTTCTGAGAGCTTCCTGCAGCTTTTACTGTAACATTTGTAAAAATAGCTTTCTCTCAGGCCAAAACTGACAACTACAGTTTTTCTTAAACAAGGAGCAATATTTTCAATCAAAACCATGTTTGCCATCAACAAGTAACTGATTTCTAATGATTAGGACCAAAAAACTCACTTCTGAGAGCTTCCTGCAGCTTTTACTGTAACGTTTATAAAAAATAGCTTTCTCTCACGCCAAAACTGACAACTACAGTTTTTCTTAAACAAGGTGCAATATTTTCAATCAAAACCATGTTTGCCATCAACAAGTAATTGATTTCTAATGATTAGGACCAAAAAACTCACTTCTGAGAGCTTCCTGCAGCTTTTACTGTAACATTTGTAAAAATAGCTTTCTCTCAGGCCAAAACTGACAACTACAGTTTTTCTTAAACAAGGAGCAGTATTTTCAATCAAAACCATGTTTGCCATTAACAAGTAACTGATTTCTAATGATTAGGAGTCAAAAACTAACTTCTGAGAGCTTCCTGCAGCTTTTACTGTAACATTTGTTAAAATAGCTTTCTCTCAGGCCAAAACTGACAACTAGGTTTTCCTAAAACAAGGAGCAATATTTTCAATCAAAACCATGTTTGCCATCAACAAGTAACTGGTTTCTAATGATTAGGACCAAAAAACTCACTTCTGAGAGCTTCCTGCAGCTTTTACTGTAACGTTTATAAAAAATAGCTTTCTCTCAGGCCAAAACTGACAACTACAGTTTTTCTTAAACAAGGAGCAATTAATTCAATCAAAACCATGTTTGCCATCAACAAGTAACTGATTTCTAATGATTAGGACCAAAAAACCTACTTCTGAGAGCTTCCTGCAGCTTTTACTGTAACATTTGTAAAAATAGCTTTCTCTCATGCCAAAACTGACAACTACAGTTTTTCTTAAACAAGGAGCAATATTTTCAATCAAAACCATGTTTGCCATCAACAAGCAACTGATTTCTAATGATTAGGACCAAAAAACTCACTTCTGAGAGCCTCCTGCAGCTTCTACTGTAACATTTGTAAAAATAGCTTTCTCTCAGGCCAAAACTGACAACTATAGTTTTTCTCAAACAAGGAGCCATATTTTCAATCAAAACCATGTTTGCCATCAACAAGCAACTGATTTCTAATGATTAGGACCAAAAAACTCACTTCTGAGAGCTTCCTGCAGCTTTTACTGGAATATTTGTAAAAAATAGCTTTCTCTCTGCGATAGAAGGCCAAAACTGACAACTACAGTTTTTCTTAAACAAGGAGCAATATTTTTAATCAAAACCATGTTTGCCATCAACAAGTAACTGATTTCTAATGATAAGGACCAAAAAACTCACTTCTGAGAGCTTCCTGCAGCTTTTACTGTAACATTTGTAAAAATAGCTTTCTCTCAGGCCAAAACTGACAACTACAGTTTTTCTTAAACAAGGAGCAATATTTTCAATCAAAACCATGTTTGCCATCAACAAGTAACTGATTTCTAATGATTAGGACCAAAAAACTCACTTCTGAGAGCTTCCTGCAGCTTTTACTATAACTTTTATAAAAAATAGCTTTCTCTCAGGCCAAAACTGACAACTACAGTTTTTCTTAAACAAGGAGCAATATTTTCAATCAAAACCATGTTTGCCATCAACAAGTAACTGATTTCTAATGATTAGGACCAAAAAACTCACTTCTGAGAGCTTCCTGCAGCTTTTACTATGTTTGCCATCAACAAGTAACTGATTTCTAATGATTAGGACCAAAAAACTCACTTCTGAGAGCTTCCTGCAGCTTTTACTGGAATATTTGTAAAAATAGCTTTCTCTCTGCGAGAGAAGGCCAAAACTGACAACTACAGTTTTTCTTAAACACGGAGCAATATTTTCAATCAAAACCATGTTTGCCATCAACAAGTAACTGATTTCTAATGATAAGGACCAAATATCTCACTTCTGAGAGCTTCCTGCAGCTTTTACTGTAACTTTTATAAAAAATAGCTTTCTCTCAGGCCAAAACTGACAACTACAGTTTTTCTTAAACAAAGAGCAATATTTTCAATCAAAACCATGTTTGCCATCAACAAGTAACTGATTTCTAATGATTAGGACCAAAAAACTCACTTCTGAGAGCTTCCTGCAGCTTTTACTGTAACATCTGTAAAAATAGCTTTCTCTCAGGCCAAAACTGACAACTACAGTTTTTCTTAAACAAGGAGCAATATTTTTAATCAAAACCATGTTTGCCATCAACAAGTAACTGATTTCTAATGATTAGGACCAAAAAACTCACTTCTAAGAGCTTCCTGCAGCTTTTACTGTAACATTTGTAAAAATAGCTTTCTCTCAGGCCAAAACTGACAACTACAGTTTTTCTTAAACAAGGAGCAATATTTTTAATCAAAACCATGTTTGCCATCAACAAGTAACTGATTTCTAATGATTAGGACCAAAAAACTCACTTCTGAGAGCTTCCTGCAGCTTTTACTGTAACATTTGTAAAAATAGCTTTCTCTCAGGCCAAAACTGACAACTACAGTTTTTCTTAAACAAAGAGCAATATTTTCAATCAAAACCATGTTTGCCATCAACAAGTAACTGATTTCTAATGATACGGACCAAAAAACTCACTTCTGAGAGCTTCCTGCAGCTTTTACTGTAACTTTTATAAAAAATAGCTTTCTCTCAGGCCAAAACTGACAACTACAGTTTTTCTTAAACAAGGAGCAATATTTTCAATCAAAACCATGTTTGCCATCAACAAGTAACTGATTTCTAATGATTAGGACCAAAAAAACTCACTTCTGAGAGCTTCCTGCAGCTTTTACTGTAACTTTTATAAAAAATAGCTTTCTCTCAGGCCAAAACTGACAACTACAGTTTTTCTTAAACAAGGAGCAATATTTTCAATCAAAACCATGTTTGCCATCAACAAGTAACTGATTTCTAATGATTAGGACCAAAAACCTCACTTCTGAGAGCTTCCTGCAGCTTTTACTGTAACATTTGTAAAAATAGCTTTCTCTCAGGCCAAAACTGACAACTACAGTTTTTCTTAAACAAGGAGCAATATTTTCAATCAAAACCATGTTTGCCATCAACAAGTAACTGATTTCTAATGATTAGGACCAAAAAACTCACTTCTGAGAGCTTCCTGCAGCTTTAACTGGAATATTTGTAAAAATAGCTTTCTCTCTGCGAGATAAGGCCAAAACTGACAACTACAGTTTTTCTTAAACACGGAGCAATATTTTCAATCAAAACCATGTTTGCCATCAACAAGTAACTGATTTCTAATGATAAGGACCAAAAAACTCACTTCTGAGAGCTTCCTGCAGCTTTTACTGTAACTTTTATAAAAAATAGCTTTCTCTCAGGCCAAAACTGACAACTACAGTTTTTCTTAAACAAGGAGCAATATTTTCAATCAAAACCATGTTTGCCATCAACAAGTAACTGATTTCTAATGATTAGGACCAAAAACCTCACTTCTGAGAGCTTCCTGCAGCTTTTACTGTAACATTTGTAAAAATAGCTTTCTCTCAGGCCAAAACTGACAACTACAGTTTTTCTTAAACAAGGAGCAATATTTTCAATCAAAACCATGTTTGCCATCAACAAGTAACTGATTTCTAATGATTAGGACCAAAAAACTCACTTCTGAGAGCTTCCTGCAGCTTTTACTGTAACATTTGTAAAAATAGCTTTCTCTCAGGCCAAAACTGACAACTACAGTTTTTCTTAAACAAGGAGCAATATTTTCAATCAAAACCATGTTTGCCATCAACAAGTAACTGATTTCTAATGATTAGGACCAAAAAACTCACTTCTGAGAGCTTCCTGCAGCTTTTACTGTAACATTTGTAAAAAATAGCTTTCTCTCAGGCCAAAACTGACAACTACAGTTTTTCTTAAACAAGGAGCAATATTTTCAATCAAAACCATGTTTGCCATCAACAAGTAACTGATTTCTAATGATTAGGACCAAAAAACTCACTTCTGAGAGCTTCCTGCAGCTTTTACTGTAACATTTGTAAAAATAGCTTTCTCTCAGGCCAAAACTGACAACTACAGTTTTTCTTAAACAAGGAGCAATATTTTCAATCAAAACCATGTTTGCCATCAACAAGTAACTGATTTCTAATGATTAGGACCAAAAAACTCACTCCTGAGAGCTTCCTGCAGCTTTTACTGTAACATTTGTAAAGATAGCTTTCTCTCATGCCAAAACTGACAACTACAGTTTTTCTTAAACAAGGAGCAATATTTTCAATCAAAACCATGTTTGCCATCAACAAGTAACTGATTTCTAATGATTAGGACCAAAAAACTCACTTCTGAGAGCTTCCTGCAGCTTTTACTGTAACATTTGTAAAAATAGCCTTCTCTCAGGCCAAAACTGACAACTAGGTTTTTCTTAAACAAGGAGCAATATTTTTAATCAAAACCATGTTTGCCATCAACAAGTAACTGATTTCTAATGATTAGGACCAAAAAACTCACTTCTGAGAGCTTCCTGCAGCTTTTACTGTAACATTTGTAAAAATAGCTTTCTCTCAGGCCAAAACTGACAACTACAGTTTTTCTTAAACAAAGAGCAATATTTTCAATCAAAACCATGTTTGCCATCAACAAGTAACTGATTTCTAATGATTAGGACCAAAAAACTCACTTCTGAGAGCTTCCTGCAGCTTTTACTGGAATATTTGTAAAAATAGCTTTCTCTCTGCGAGATAATGCCAAAACTGACAACTACAGTTTTTCTTAAACACGGAGCAATATTTTCAATCAAAACCATGTTTGCCATTAACAAGTAACTGATTTCTAATGATAAGGACCAAAAAACTCACTTCTGAGAGCTTCCTGCAGCTTTTACTGTAACTTTTATAAAAAATAGCTTTCTCTCAGGCCAAAACTGACAACTACAGTTTTTCTTAAACAAGGAGCAATATTTTCAATCAAAACCATGTTTGCCATCAACAAGTAACTGATTTCTAATGATTAGGACCAAAAAACTCACTTCTGAGAGCTTCCTGCAGCTTTTACTGTAACTTTTATAAAAAATAGCTTTCTCTCAGGCCAAAACTGACAACTACAGCTTTTCTTAAACAAGGAGCAATATTTTCAATCAAAACCATGTTTGCCATCAACAAGTAACTGTTTTCTAATGATTAGGACCAAAAACCTCACTTCTGAGAGCTTCCTGCAGCTTTTACTGTAACATTTGTAAAAATAGCTTTCTCTCAGGCCAAAACTGACAACTACAGTTTTTCTTAAACAAGGAGCAATATTTTTAATCAAAACCATGTTTGCCATCAACAAGTAACTGATTTCTAATGATTAGGACCAAAAAACTCACTTCTAAGAGCTTCCTGCAGCTTTTACTGTAACATTTGTAAAAATAGCTTTCTCTCAGGCCAAAACTGACAACTACAGTTTTTCTTAAACAAGGAGCAATATTTTCAATCAAAACCATGTTTGCCATCAACAAGTAACTGATTTCTAATGATTAGGAGGCAAAAACTAACTTCTGAGAGCTTCCTGCAGCTTTTACTGTAACATTTGTAAAAATAGCTTTTTCTCAGGCTAAAACTGACAACTAGGTTTTTCTTAAACAAGGAGCAATATTTTCAATCAAAACCATGTTTGCCATCAACAAGTAACTGATTTCTAATGATTAGGACCAAAAAACTCACTTCTGATAGCTTCCTGTAGCTTTTACTGTAACATTTGTAAAAATAGCTTTCTCTCATGCCAAAACTGACAACTACAGTTTTTCTTAAACAAGGAGCAATATTTTCAATCAAAACCATGTTTGCCATCAACAAGTAACTGGTTTTTAATGATTAGGACCAAAAAACTAACTTCTGAGAGCTTCCTGCAGCTTTTACTGTAACATTTGTAAAAATAGCTTTCTCTCAGGCCAAAACTGACAACTAGGTTTTGCTTAAACAAGGAGCAATATTTTCAATCAAAACCATGTTTGCCATCAACAAGTAACTGATTTCTAATGATTAGGACCAAAAAACTCACTTCTGAGAGCTTCCTGCAGCTTTTACTGTAACATTTGTAAAAATAGCTTTCTCTCAGGCCAAAACTGACAACTACAGTTTTTCTTAAACAAAGAGCAATATTTTCAATCAAAACCATGTTTGCCATCAACAAGTAACTGATTTCTAATGATTAGGACCAAAAAACTCACTTCTGAGAGCTTCCTGCAGCTTTTACTGTAACATTTGTAAAAATAGCTTTCTCTCAGGCCAAAACTGACAACTACAGTTTTTCTTAAACAAGGAGCAATATTTTCAATCAAAACCATGTTTGCCATCAACAAGTAACTGATTTCTAATGATTAGGACCAAAAAACTCACTTCTGAGAGCTTCCTGCAGCTATTACTGTAACATTTGTAAAAAGAGCTTTCTCTCAGGCCAAAACTGACAACTACAGTTTTTCTTAAACAAGGAGCAATATTTTCAATCAAAACCATGTTTGCCATCAACAAGTAACTGATTTCTAATGATTAGGACCAAAAAACTCACTCCTGAGAGCTTCCTGCAGCTTTTACTGTAACATTTGTAAAGATAGCTTTCTCTCATGCCAAAACTGACAACTACAGTTTTTCTTAAACAAGGAGCAATATTTTCAATCAAAACCATGTTTGCCATCAACAAGTAACTGATTTCTAATGATTAGGACCAAAAAACTCACTTCTGAGAGCTTCCTGCAGCTTTTACTGTAACATTTGTAAAAATAGCTTTCTCTCAGGCCAAAACTGACAACTAGGTTTTTCTTAAACAAGGAGCAATATTTTTAATCAAAACCATGTTTGCCATCAACAAGTAACTGATTTCTAATGATTAGGACCAAAAAACTCACTTCTGAGAGCTTCCTGCAGCTTTTACTGTAACATTTGTAAAAATAGCTTTCTCTCAGGCCAAAACTGACAACTACAGTTTTTCTTAAACAAAGAGCAATATTTTCAATCAAAACCATGTTTGCCATCAACAAGTAACTGATTTCTAATGATTAGGACCAAAAAACTCACTTCTGAGAGCTTCCTGCAGCTTTTACTGGAATATTTGTAAAAATAGCTTTCTCTCTGCGAGATAATGCCAAAACTGACAACTACAGTTTTTCTTAAACACGGAGCAATATTTTCAATCAAAACCATGTTTGCCATTAACAAGTAACTGATTTCTAATGATAAGGACCAAAAAACTCACTTCTGAGAGCTTCCTGCAGCTTTTACTGTAACTTTTATAAAAAATAGCTTTCTCTCAGGCCAAAACTGACAACTACAGTTTTTCTTAAACAAGGAGCAATATTTTCAATCAAAACCATGTTTGCCATCAACAAGTAACTGATTTCTAATGATTAGGACCAAAAAACTCACTTCTGAGAGCTTCCTGCAGCTTTTACTGTAACTTTTATAAAAAATAGCTTTCTCTCAGGCCAAAACTGACAACTACAGCTTTTCTTAAACAAGGAGCAATATTTTCAATCAAAACCATGTTTGCCATCAACAAGTAACTGTTTTCTAATGATTAGGACCAAAAACCTCACTTCTGAGAGCTTCCTGCAGCTTTTACTGTAACATTTGTAAAAATAGCTTTCTCTCAGGCCAAAACTGACAACTACAGTTTTTCTTAAACAAGGAGCAATATTTTCAATCAAAACCATGTTTGCCATCAACAAGTAACTGATTTCTAATGATTAGGACCAAAAAACTCACTTCTGAGAGCTTCCTGCAGCTTTTACTGTAACATTTGTAAAAAATAGCTTTCTCTCAGGCCAAAACTGACAACTACAGTTTTTCTTAAACAAGGAGCAATATTTTCAATCAAAACCATGTTTGCCATCAACAAGTAACTGATTTCTAATGATTAGGACCAAAAAACTCACTTCTGAGAGCTTCCTGCAGCTTTTACTGTAACATTTGTAAAAAATAGCTTTGTCTCAGGCCAAAACTGACAACTACAGTTTTTCTTAAACAAGGCGCAATATTTTCAATCAAAACCATGTTTGCCATCAACAAGTAACTGATTTCTAATGATTAGGACCAAAAAACTCACTTCTGAGAGCTTCCTGCAGCTTTTACTGTAACATTTGTAAAAATAGCTTTCTCTCAGGCCAAAACTGACAACTACAGTTTTTCTTAAACAAAGAGCAATATTTTCAATCAAAACCATGTTTGCCATCAACAAGTAACTGATTTCTAATGATTAGGACCAAAAAACTCACTTCTGAGAGCTTCCTGCAGCTTTTACTGGAATATTTGTAAAAATAGCTTTCTCTCTGCGAGAGAAGGCCAAAACTGACGACTACAGTTTTTCTTAAACACGGAGCAATATTTTCAATCAAAACCATGTTTGCCATCAACAAGTAACTGATTTCTAATGATAAGGACCAAAAAACTCACTTCTGAGAGCTTCCTGCAGCTTTTACTGTAACTTTTATAAAAAATAGCTTTCTCTCAGGCCAAAACTGACAACTACAGTTTTTCTTAAACAAGGAGCAATATTTTCAATCAAAACCATGTTTGCCATCAACAAGTAACTGATTTCTAATGATTAGGACCAAAAAACTCACTTCTGAGAGCTTCCTGCAGCCTTTACTGTAACTTTTATAAAAAATAGCTTTCTCTCAGGCCAAAACTGACAACTACAGTTTTTCTTAAACAAGGAGCAATATTTTCATTCAAAACCATGTTTGCCATCAACAAGTAACTGATTTCTAATGATTAGGACCAAAAACCTCACTTCTGAGAGCTTCCTGCAGCTTTTACTGTAACATTTGTAAAAATAGCTTTCTCTCAGGCCAAAACTGACAACTACAGTTTTTCTTAAACAAGGAGCAATATTTTCAATCAAAACCATGTTTGCCATCAACAAGTAACTGATTTCTAATGATTAGGACCAAAAAACTCACTTCTGAGAGCTTCCTGCAGCTTTTACTGTAACATTTGTAAAAAATAGCTTTCTCTCAGGCCAAAACTGACAACTACAGTTTTTCTTAAACAAGGAGCAATATTTTCAATCAAAACCATGTTTGCCATCAACAAGTAACTGATTTCTAATGATTAGGAGGCAAAAACTAACTTCTGAGAGCTTCCTGCAGCTTTTACTGTAACATTTGTAAAAATAGCTTTCTCTCAGGCCAAAACTGACAACTAGGTTTTGCTTAAACAAGGAGCAATATTTTCAATCAAAACCATGTTTGCCATCAACAAGTAACTGATTTCTAATGATTAGGACCAAAAAACTCACTTCTGAGAGCTTCCTGCAGCTTTTACTGGAATATTTGTAAAAATAGCTTTCTCTCTGCGAGAGAAGGCCAAAACTGACAACTACAGTTTTTCTTAAACACGGAGCAATATTTTCAATCAAAACCATGTTTGCCATCAACAAGTAACTGATTTCTAATGATAAGGACCAAATATCTCACTTCTGAGAGCTTCCTGCAGCTTTTACTGTAACTTTTATAAAAAATAGCTTTCTCTCAGGCCAAAACTGACAACTACAGTTTTTCTTAAACAAGGAGCAATATTTTCAATCAAAACCATGTTTGCCATCAACAAGTAACTGATTTCTAATGATTAGGACCAAAAAACTCACTCCTGAGAGCTTCCTGCAGCTTTTACTGTAACATTTGTAAAGATAGCTTTCTCTCATGCCAAAACTGACAACTACAGTTTTTCTTAAACAAGGAGCAATATTTTCAATCAAAACCATGTTTGCCATCAACAAGTAACTGATTTCTAATGATTAGGACCAAAAAACTCACTTCTGAGAGCTTCCTGCAGCTTTTACTGTAACATTTGTAAAAATAGCTTTCTCTCAGGCCAAAACTGACAACTAGGTTTTTCTTAAACAAGGAGCAATATTTTTAATCAAAACCATGTTTGCCATCAACAAGTAACTGATTTCTAATGATTAGGACCAAAAAACTCACTTCTGAGAGCTTCCTGCAGCTTTTACTGTAACATTTGTAAAAATAGCTTTCTCTCAGGCCAAAACTGACAACTACAGTTTTTCTTAAACAAAGAGCAATATTTTCAATCAAAACCATGTTTGCCATCAACAAGTAACTGATTTCTAATGATTAGGACCAAAAAACTCACTTCTGAGAGCTTCCTGCAGCTTTTACTGGAATATTTGTAAAAATAGCTTTCTCTCTGCGAGATAATGCCAAAACTGACAACTACAGTTTTTCTTAAACACGGAGCAATATTTTCAATCAAAACCATGTTTGCCATTAACAAGTAACTGATTTCTAATGATAAGGACCAAAAAACTCACTTCTGAGAGCTTCCTGCAGCTTTTACTGTAACTTTTATAAAAAAATAGCTTTCTCTCAGGCCAAAACTGACAACTACAGTTTTTCTTAAACAAGGAGCAATATTTTCAATCAAAACCATGTTTGCCATCAACAAGTAACTGATTTCTAATGATTAGGACCAAAAAACTCACTTCTGAGAGCTTCCTGCAGCTTTTACTGTAGCTTTTATAAAAAATAGCTTTCTCTCAGGCCAAAACTGACAACTACAGCTTTTCTTAAACAAGGAGCAATATTTTCAATCAAAACCATGTTTGCCATCAACAAGTAACTGTTTTCTAATGATTAGGACCAAAAACCTCACTTCTGAGAGCTTCCTGCAGCTTTTACTGTAACATTTGTAAAAATAGCTTTCTCTCAGGCCAAAACTGACAACTACAGTTTTTCTTAAACAAGGAGCAATATTTTTAATCAAAACCATGTTTGCCATCAACAAGTAACTGATTTCTAATGATTAGGACCAAAAAACTCACTTCTAAGAGCTTCCTGCAGCTTTTACTGTAACATTTGTAAAAATAGCTTTCTCTCAGGCCAAAACTGACAACTACAGTTTTTCTTAAACAAGGAGCAATATTTTCAATCAAAACCATGTTTGCCATCAACAAGTAACTGATTTCTAATGATTAGGACCAAAAAACTCACTTCTGAGAGCTTCCTGCAGCTTTTACTGTAACATTTGTAAAAAATAGCTTTCTCTCAGGCCAAAACTGACAACTACAGTTTTTCTTAAACAAGGAGCAATATTTTCAATCAAAACCATGTTTGCCATCAACAAGTAACTGATTTCTAATGATTAGGAGGCAAAAACTAACTTCTGAGAGCTTCCTGCAGCTTTTACTGTAACATTTGTAAAAATAGCTTTTTCTCAGGCCAAAACTGACAACTAGGTTTTTCTTAAACAAGGAGCAATATTTTCAATCAAAACCATGTTTGCCATCAACAAGTAACTGATTTCTAATGATTAGGACCAAAAAACTCACTTCTGATAGCTTCCTGTAGCTTTTACTGTAACATTTGTAAAAATAGCTTTCTCTCATGCCAAAACTGACAACTACAGTTTTTCTTAAACAAGGAGCAATATTTTCAATCAAAACCATGTTTGCCATCAACAAGTAACTGGTTTTTAATGATTAGGACCAAAAAACTAACTTCTGAGAGCTTCCTGCAGCTTTTACTGTAACATTTGTAAAAATAGCTTTCTCTCAGGCCAAAACTGACAACTAGGTTTTGCTTAAACAAGGAGCAATATTTTCAATCAAAACCATGTTTGCCATCAACAAGTAACTGATTTCTAATGATTAGGACCAAAAAACTCACTTCTGAGAGCTTCCTGCAGCTTTTACTGTAACATTTGTAAAAATAGCTTTCTCTCAGGCCAAAACTGACAACTACAGTTTTTCTTAAACAAAGAGCAATATTTTCAATCAAAACCATGTTTGCCATCAACAAGTAACTGATTTCTAATGATTAGGACCAAAAAACTCACTTCTGAGAGCTTCCTGCAGCTTTTACTGTAACATTTGTAAAAATAGCTTTCTCTCAGGCCAAAACTGACAACTACAGTTTTTCTTAAACAAGGAGCAATATTTTCAATCAAAACCATGTTTGCCATCAACAAGTAACTGATTTCTAATGATTAGGACCAAAAAACTCACTTCTGAGAGCTTCCTGCAGCTATTACTGTAACATTTGTAAAAAGAGCTTTCTCTCAGGCCAAAACTGACAACTACAGTTTTTCTTAAACAAGGAGCAATATTTTCAATCAAAACCATGTTTGCCATCAACAAGTAACTGATTTCTAATGATTAGGACCAAAAAACTCACTCCTGAGAGCTTCCTGCAGCTTTTACTGTAACATTTGTAAAGATAGCTTTCTCTCATGCCAAAACTGACAACTACAGTTTTTCTTAAACAAGGAGCAATATTTTCAATCAAAACCATGTTTGCCATCAACAAGTAACTGATTTCTAATGATTAGGACCAAAAAACTCACTTCTGAGAGCTTCCTGCAGCTTTTACTGTAACATTTGTAAAAATAGCTTTCTCTCAGGCCAAAACTGACAACTAGGTTTTTCTTAAACAAGGAGCAATATTTTTAATCAAAACCATGTTTGCCATCAACAAGTAACTGATTTCTAATGATTAGGACCAAAAAACTCACGTCTGAGAGCTTCCTGCAGCTTTTACTGTAACATTTGTAAAAATAGCTTTCTCTCAGGCCAAAACTGACAACTACAGTTTTTCTTAAACAAAGAGCAATATTTTCAATCAAAACCATGTTTGCCATCAACAAGTAACTGATTTCTAATGATTAGGACCAAAAAACTCACTTCTGAGAGCTTCCTGCAGCTTTTACTGGAATATTTGTAAAAATAGCTTTCTCTCTGCGAGATAATGCCAAAACTGACAACTACAGTTTTTCTTAAACACGGAGCAATATTTTCAATCAAAACCATGTTTGCCATTAACAAGTAACTGATTTCTAATGATTAGGACCAAAAAACTCACTTCTGAGAGCTTCCTGCAGCTTTTACTGTAACATTTGTAAAAATAGCTTTCTCTCAGGCCAAAACTGACAACTACAGTTTTTCTTAAACAAAGAGCAATATTTTCAATCAAAACCATGTTTGCCATCAACAAGTAACTGATTTCTAATGATTAGGACCAAAAAACTCACTTCTGAGAGCTTCCTGCAGCTTTTACTGTAACATTTGTAAAAATAGCTTTCTCTCAGGCCAAAACTGACAACTACAGTTTTTCTTAAACAAGGAGCAATATTTTCAATCAAAACCATGTTTGCCATCAACAAGTAACTGATTTCTAATGATTAGGACCAAAAAACTCACTTCTGAGAGCTTCCTGCAGCTTTTACTGTAACATTTGTAAAAATAGCTTTCTCTCAGGCCAAAACTGACAACTACAGTTTTTCTTAAACAAAGAGCAATATTTTCAATCAAAACCATGTTTGCCATCAACAAGTAACTGATTTCTAATGATTAGGACCAAAAAACTCACTTCTGAGAGCTTCCTGCAGCTTTTACTGGAATATTTGTAAAAATAGCTTTCTCTCTGCGAGAGAAGGCCAAAACTGACGACTACAGTTTTTCTTAAACACGGAGCAATATTTTCAATCAAAACCATGTTTGCCATCAACAAGTAACTGATTTCTAATGATAAGGACCAAAAAACTCACTTCTGAGAGCTTCCTGCAGCTTTTACTGTAACTTTTATAAAAAATAGCTTTCTCTCAGGCCAAAACTGACAACTACAGTTTTTCTTAAACAAGGAGCAATATTTTCAATCAAAACCATGTTTGCCATCAACAAGTAACTGATTTCTAATGATTAGGACCAAAAAACTCACTTCTGAGAGCTTCCTGCAGCCTTTACTGTAACTTTTATAAAAAATAGCTTTCTCTCAGGCCAAAACTGACAACTACAGTTTTTCTTAAACAAGGAGCAATATTTTCATTCAAAACCATGTTTGCCATCAACAAGTAACTGATTTCTAATGATTAGGACCAAAAACCTCACTTCTGAGAGCTTCCTGCAGCTTTTACTGTAACATTTGTAAAAATAGCTTTCTCTCAGGCCAAAACTGACAACTACAGTTTTTCTTAAACAAGGAGCAATATTTTCAATCAAAACCATGTTTGCCATCAACAAGTAACTGATTTCTAATGATTAGGACCAAAAAACTCACTTCTGAGAGCTTCCTGCAGCTTTTACTGTAACATTTGTAAAAAATAGCTTTCTCTCAGGCCAAAACTGACAACTACAGTTTTTCTTAAACAAGGAGCAATATTTTCAATCAAAACCATGTTTGCCATCAACAAGTAACTGATTTCTAATGATTAGGAGGCAAAAACTAACTTCTGAGAGCTTCCTGCAGCTTTTACTGTAACATTTGTAAAAATAGCTTTCTCTCAGGCCAAAACTGACAACTAGGTTTTGCTTAAACAAGGAGCAATATTTTCAATCAAAACCATGTTTGCCATCAACAAGTAACTGATTTCTAATGATTAGAACCAAAAAACTCACTTCTGAGAGCTTCCTGCAGCTTTTACTGGAATATTTGTAAAAATAGCTTTCTCTCTGCGAGAGAAGGCCAAAACTGACAACTACAGTTTTTCTTAAACACGGAGCAATATTTTCAATCAAAACCATGTTTGCCATCAACAAGTAACTGATTTCTAATGATAAGGACCAAATATCTCACTTCTGAGAGCTTCCTGCAGCTTTTACTGTAACTTTTATAAAAAATAGCTTTCTCTCAGGCCAAAACTGACAACTACAGTTTTTCTTAAACAAGGAGCAATATTTTCAATCAAAACCATGTTTGCCATCAACAAGTAACTGATTTCTAATGATTAGGACCAAAAAACTCACTCCTGAGAGCTTCCTGCAGCTTTTACTGTAACATTTGTAAAGATAGCTTTCTCTCATGCCAAAACTGACAACTACAGTTTTTCTTAAACAAGGAGCAATATTTTCAATCAAAACCATGTTTGCCATCAACAAGTAACTGATTTCTAATGATTAGGACCAAAAAACTCACTTCTGAGAGCTTCCTGCAGCTTTTACTGTAACATTTGTAAAAATAGCTTTCTCTCAGGCCAAAACTGACAACTAGGTTTTTCTTAAACAAGGAGCAATATTTTTAATCAAAACCATGTTTGCCATCAACAAGTAACTGATTTCTAATGATTAGGACCAAAAAACTCACTTCTGAGAGCTTCCTGCAGCTTTTACTGTAACATTTGTAAAAATAGCTTTCTCTCAGGCCAAAACTGACAACTACAGTTTTTCTTAAACAAAGAGCAATATTTTCAATCAAAACCATGTTTGCCATCAACAAGTAACTGATTTCTAATGATTAGGACCAAAAAACTCACTTCTGAGAGCTTCCTGCAGCTTTTACTGGAATATTTGTAAAAATAGCTTTCTCTCTGCGAGATAATGCCAAAACTGACAACTACAGTTTTTCTTAAACACGGAGCAATATTTTCAATCAAAACCATGTTTGCCATTAACAAGTAACTGATTTCTAATGATAAGGACCAAAAAACTCACTTCTGAGAGCTTCCTGCAGCTTTTACTGTAACTTTTATAAAAAAATAGCTTTCTCTCAGGCCAAAACTGACAACTACAGTTTTTCTTAAACAAGGAGCAATATTTTCAATCAAAACCATGTTTGCCATCAACAAGTAACTGATTTCTAATGATTAGGACCAAAAAACTCACTTCTGAGAGCTTCCTGCAGCTTTTACTGTAACTTTTATAAAAAATAGCTTTCTCTCAGGCCAAAACTGACAACTACAGCTTTTCTTAAACAAGGAGCAATATTTTCAATCAAAACCATGTTTGCCATCAACAAGTAACTGTTTTCTAATGATTAGGACCAAAAACCTCACTTCTGAGAGCTTCCTGCAGCTTTTACTGTAACATTTGTAAAAATAGCTTTCTCTCAGGCCAAAACTGACAACTACAGTTTTTCTTAAACAAGGAGCAATATTTTTAATCAAAACCATGTTTGCCATCAACAAGTAACTGATTTCTAATGATTAGGACCAAAAAACTCACTTCTAAGAGCTTCCTGCAGCTTTTACTGTAACATTTGTAAAAATAGCTTTCTCTCAGGCCAAAACTGACAACTACAGTTTTTCTTAAACAAGGAGCAATATTTTCAATCAAAACCATGTTTGCCATCAACAAGTAACTGATTTCTAATGATTAGGACCAAAAAACTCACTTCTGAGAGCTTCCTGCAGCTTTTACTGTAACATTTGTAAAAAATAGCTTTCTCTCAGGCCAAAACTGACAACTACAGTTTTTCTTAAACAAGGAGCAATATTTTCAATCAAAACCATGTTTGCCATCAACAAGTAACTGATTTCTAATGATTAGGAGGCAAAAACTAACTTCTGAGAGCTTCCTGCAGCTTTTACTGTAACATTTGTAAAAATAGCTTTTTCTCAGGCCAAAACTGACAACTAGGTTTTTCTTAAACAAGGAGCAATATTTTCAATCAAAACCATGTTTGCCATCAACAAGTAACTGATTTCTAATGATTAGGACCAAAAAACTCACTTCTGATAGCTTCCTGTAGCTTTTACTGTAACATTTGTAAAAATAGCTTTCTCTCATGCCAAAACTGACAACTACAGTTTTTCTTAAACAAGGAGCAATATTTTCAATCAAAACCATGTTTGCCATCAACAAGTAACTGGTTTTTAATGATTAGGACCAAAAAACTAACTTCTGAGAGCTTCCTGCAGCTTTTACTGTAACATTTGTAAAAATAGCTTTCTCTCAGGCCAAAACTGACAACTAGGTTTTGCTTAAACAAGGAGCAATATTTTCAATCAAAACCATGTTTGCCATCAACAAGTAACTGATTTCTAATGATTAGGACCAAAAAACTCACTTCTGAGAGCTTCCTGCAGCTTTTACTGTAACATTTGTAAAAATAGCTTTCTCTCAGGCCAAAACTGACAACTACAGTTTTTCTTAAACAAAGAGCAATATTTTCAATCAAAACCATGTTTGCCATCAACAAGTAACTGATTTCTAATGATTAGGACCAAAAAACTCACTTCTGAGAGCTTCCTGCAGCTTTTACTGTAACATTTGTAAAAATAGCTTTCTCTCAGGCCAAAACTGACAACTACAGTTTTTCTTAAACAAGGAGCAATATTTTCAATCAAAACCATGTTTGCCATCAACAAGTAACTGATTTCTAATGATTAGGACCAAAAAACTCACTTCTGAGAGCTTCCTGCAGCTATTACTGTAACATTTGTAAAAAGAGCTTTCTCTCAGGCCAAAACTGACAACTACAGTTTTTCTTAAACAAGGAGCAATATTTTCAATCAAAACCATGTTTGCCATCAACAAGTAACTGATTTCTAATGATTAGGACCAAAAAACTCACTCCTGAGAGCTTCCTGCAGCTTTTACTGTAACATTTGTAAAGATAGCTTTCTCTCATGCCAAAACTGACAACTACAGTTTTTCTTAAACAAGGAGCAATATTTTCAATCAAAACCATGTTTGCCATCAACAAGTAACTGATTTCTAATGATTAGGACCAAAAAACTCACTTCTGAGAGCTTCCTGCAGCTTTTACTGTAACATTTGTAAAAATAGCTTTCTCTCAGGCCAAAACTGACAACTAGGTTTTTCTTAAACAAGGAGCAATATTTTTAATCAAAACCATGTTTGCCATCAACAAGTAACTGATTTCTAATGATTAGGACCAAAAAACTCACGTCTGAGAGCTTCCTGCAGCTTTTACTGTAACATTTGTAAAAATAGCTTTCTCTCAGGCCAAAACTGACAACTACAGTTTTTCTTAAACAAAGAGCAATATTTTCAATCAAAACCATGTTTGCCATCAACAAGTAACTGATTTCTAATGATTAGGACCAAAAAACTCACTTCTGAGAGCTTCCTGCAGCTTTTACTGGAATATTTGTAAAAATAGCTTTCTCTCTGCGAGATAATGCCAAAACTGACAACTACAGTTTTTCTTAAACACGGAGCAATATTTTCAATCAAAACCATGTTTGCCATTAACAAGTAACTGATTTCTAATGATTAGGACCAAAAAACTCACTTCTGAGAGCTTCCTGCAGCTTTTACTGTAACATTTGTAAAAATAGCTTTCTCTCAGGCCAAAACTGACAACTACAGTTTTTCTTAAACAAAGAGCAATATTTTCAATCAAAACCATGTTTGCCATCAACAAGTAACTGATTTCTAATGATTAGGACCAAAAAACTCACTTCTGAGAGCTTCCTGCAGCTTTTACTGTAACATTTGTAAAAAATAGCTTTCTCTCAGGCCAAAACTGACAACTACAGTTTTTCTTAAACAAGGAGCAATATTTTCAATCAAAACCATGTTTGCCATCAACAAGTAACTGATTTCTAATGATTAGGACCAAAAAACTCACTTCTGAGAGCTTCCTGCAGCTTTTACTGTAACATTTGTAAAAATAGCTTTCTCTCAGGCCAAAACTGACAACTACAGTTTTTCTTAAACAAAGAGCAATATTTTCAATCAAAACCATGTTTGCCATCAACAAGTAACTGATTTCTAATGATTAGGACCAAAAAACTCACTTCTGAGAGCTTCCTGCAGCTTTTACTGGAATATTTGTAAAAATAGCTTTCTCTCTGCGAGAGAAGGCCAAAACTGACGACTACAGTTTTTCTTAAACACGGAGCAATATTTTCAATCAAAACCATGTTTGCCATCAACAAGTAACTGATTTCTAATGATAAGGACCAAAAAACTCACTTCTGAGAGCTTCCTGCAGCTTTTACTGTAACTTTTATAAAAAATAGCTTTCTCTCAGGCCAAAACTGACAACTACAGTTTTTCTTAAACAAGGAGCAATATTTTCAATCAAAACCATGTTTGCCATCAACAAGTAACTGATTTCTAATGATTAGGACCAAAAAACTCACTTCTGAGAGCTTCCTGCAGCCTTTACTGTAACTTTTATAAAAAATAGCTTTCTCTCAGGCCAAAACTGACAACTACAGTTTTTCTTAAACAAGGAGCAATATTTTCATTCAAAACCATGTTTGCCATCAACAAGTAACTGATTTCTAATGATTAGGACCAAAAACCTCACTTCTGAGAGCTTCCTGCAGCTTTTACTGTAACATTTGTAAAAATAGCTTTCTCTCAGGCCAAAACTGACAACTACAGTTTTTCTTAAACAAGGAGCAATATTTTCAATCAAAACCATGTTTGCCATCAACAAGTAACTGATTTCTAATGATTAGGACCAAAAAACTCACTTCTGAGAGCTTCCTGCAGCTTTTACTGTAACATTTGTAAAAAATAGCTTTCTCTCAGGCCAAAACTGACAACTACAGTTTTTCTTAAACAAGGAGCAATATTTTCAATCAAAACCATGTTTGCCATCAACAAGTAACTGATTTCTAATGATTAGGAGGCAAAAACTAACTTCTGAGAGCTTCCTGCAGCTTTTACTGTAACATTTGTAAAAATAGCTTTCTCTCAGGCCAAAACTGACAACTAGGTTTTGCTTAAACAAGGAGCAATATTTTCAATCAAAACCATGTTTGCCATCAACAAGTAACTGATTTCTAATGATTAGAACCAAAAAACTCACTTCTGAGAGCTTCCTGCAGCTTTTACTGGAATATTTGTAAAAATAGCTTTCTCTCTGCGAGAGAAGGCCAAAACTGACAACTACAGTTTTTCTTAAACACGGAGCAATATTTTCAATCAAAACCATGTTTGCCATCAACAAGTAACTGATTTCTAATGATAAGGACCAAATATCTCACTTCTGAGAGCTTCCTGCAGCTTTTACTGTAACTTTTATAAAAAATAGCTTTCTCTCAGGCCAAAACTGACAACTACAGTTTTTCTTAAACAAGGAGCAATATTTTCAATCAAAACCATGTTTGCCATCAACAAGTAACTGATTTCTAATGATTAGGACCAAAAAACTCACTCCTGAGAGCTTCCTGCAGCTTTTACTGTAACATTTGTAAAGATAGCTTTCTCTCATGCCAAAACTGACAACTACAGTTTTTCTTAAACAAGGAGCAATATTTTCAATCAAAACCATGTTTGCCATCAACAAGTAACTGATTTCTAATGATTAGGACCAAAAAACTCACTTCTGAGAGCTTCCTGCAGCTTTTACTGTAACATTTGTAAAAATAGCTTTCTCTCAGGCCAAAACTGACAACTAGGTTTTTCTTAAACAAGGAGCAATATTTTTAATCAAAACCATGTTTGCCATCAACAAGTAACTGATTTCTAATGATTAGGACCAAAAAACTCACTTCTGAGAGCTTCCTGCAGCTTTTACTGTAACATTTGTAAAAATAGCTTTCTCTCAGGCCAAAACTGACAACTACAGTTTTTCTTAAACAAAGAGCAATATTTTCAATCAAAACCATGTTTGCCATCAACAAGTAACTGATTTCTAATGATTAGGACCAAAAAACTCACTTCTGAGAGCTTCCTGCAGCTTTTACTGGAATATTTGTAAAAATAGCTTTCTCTCTGCGAGATAATGCCAAAACTGACAACTACAGTTTTTCTTAAACACGGAGCAATATTTTCAATCAAAACCATGTTTGCCATTAACAAGTAACTGATTTCTAATGATAAGGACCAAAAAACTCACTTCTGAGAGCTTCCTGCAGCTTTTACTGTAACTTTTATAAAAAAATAGCTTTCTCTCAGGCCAAAACTGACAACTACAGTTTTTCTTAAACAAGGAGCAATATTTTCAATCAAAACCATGTTTGCCATCAACAAGTAACTGATTTCTAATGATTAGGACCAAAAAACTCACTTCTGAGAGCTTCCTGCAGCTTTTACTGTAACTTTTATAAAAAATAGCTTTCTCTCAGGCCAAAACTGACAACTACAGCTTTTCTTAAACAAGGAGCAATATTTTCAATCAAAACCATGTTTGCCATCAACAAGTAACTGTTTTCTAATGATTAGGACCAAAAACCTCACTTCTGAGAGCTTCCTGCAGCTTTTACTGTAACATTTGTAAAAATAGCTTTCTCTCAGGCCAAAACTGACAACTACAGTTTTTCTTAAACAAGGAGCAATATTTTTAATCAAAACCATGTTTGCCATCAACAAGTAACTGATTTCTAATGATTAGGACCAAAAAACTCACTTCTAAGAGCTTCCTGCAGCTTTTACTGTAACATTTGTAAAAATAGCTTTCTCTCAGGCCAAAACTGACAACTACAGTTTTTCTTAAACAAGGAGCAATATTTTCAATCAAAACCATGTTTGCCATCAACAAGTAACTGATTTCTAATGATTAGGACCAAAAAACTCACTTCTGAGAGCTTCCTGCAGCTTTTACTGTAACATTTGTAAAAAATAGCTTTCTCTCAGGCCAAAACTGACAACTACAGTTTTTCTTAAACAAGGAGCAATATTTTCAATCAAAACCATGTTTGCCATCAACAAGTAACTGATTTCTAATGATTAGGAGGCAAAAACTAACTTCTGAGAGCTTCCTGCAGCTTTTACTGTAACATTTGTAAAAATAGCTTTTTCTCAGGCCAAAACTGACAACTAGGTTTTTCTTAAACAAGGAGCAATATTTTCAATCAAAACCATGTTTGCCATCAACAAGTAACTGATTTCTAATGATTAGGACCAAAAAACTCACTTCTGATAGCTTCCTGTAGCTTTTACTGTAACATTTGTAAAAATAGCTTTCTCTCATGCCAAAACTGACAACTACAGTTTTTCTTAAACAAGGAGCAATATTTTCAATCAAAACCATGTTTGCCATCAACAAGTAACTGGTTTTTAATGATTAGGACCAAAAAACTAACTTCTGAGAGCTTCCTGCAGCTTTTACTGTAACATTTGTAAAAATAGCTTTCTCTCAGGCCAAAACTGACAACTAGGTTTTGCTTAAACAAGGAGCAATATTTTCAATCAAAACCATGTTTGCCATCAACAAGTAACTGATTTCTAATGATTAGGACCAAAAAACTCACTTCTGAGAGCTTCCTGCAGCTTTTACTGTAACATTTGTAAAAATAGCTTTCTCTCAGGCCAAAACTGACAACTACAGTTTTTCTTAAACAAAGAGCAATATTTTCAATCAAAACCATGTTTGCCATCAACAAGTAACTGATTTCTAATGATTAGGACCAAAAAACTCACTTCTGAGAGCTTCCTGCAGCTTTTACTGTAACATTTGTAAAAATAGCTTTCTCTCAGGCCAAAACTGACAACTACAGTTTTTCTTAAACAAGGAGCAATATTTTCAATCAAAACCATGTTTGCCATCAACAAGTAACTGATTTCTAATGATTAGGACCAAAAAACTCACTTCTGAGAGCTTCCTGCAGCTATTACTGTAACATTTGTAAAAAGAGCTTTCTCTCAGGCCAAAACTGACAACTACAGTTTTTCTTAAACAAGGAGCAATATTTTCAATCAAAACCATGTTTGCCATCAACAAGTAACTGATTTCTAATGATTAGGACCAAAAAACTCACTCCTGAGAGCTTCCTGCAGCTTTTACTGTAACATTTGTAAAGATAGCTTTCTCTCATGCCAAAACTGACAACTACAGTTTTTCTTAAACAAGGAGCAATATTTTCAATCAAAACCATGTTTGCCATCAACAAGTAACTGATTTCTAATGATTAGGACCAAAAAACTCACTTCTGAGAGCTTCCTGCAGCTTTTACTGTAACATTTGTAAAAATAGCTTTCTCTCAGGCCAAAACTGACAACTAGGTTTTTCTTAAACAAGGAGCAATATTTTTAATCAAAACCATGTTTGCCATCAACAAGTAACTGATTTCTAATGATTAGGACCAAAAAACTCACGTCTGAGAGCTTCCTGCAGCTTTTACTGTAACATTTGTAAAAATAGCTTTCTCTCAGGCCAAAACTGACAACTACAGTTTTTCTTAAACAAAGAGCAATATTTTCAATCAAAACCATGTTTGCCATCAACAAGTAACTGATTTCTAATGATTAGGACCAAAAAACTCACTTCTGAGAGCTTCCTGCAGCTTTTACTGGAATATTTGTAAAAATAGCTTTCTCTCTGCGAGATAATGCCAAAACTGACAACTACAGTTTTTCTTAAACACGGAGCAATATTTTCAATCAAAACCATGTTTGCCATTAACAAGTAACTGATTTCTAATGATTAGGACCAAAAAACTCACTTCTGAGAGCTTCCTGCAGCTTTTACTGTAACATTTGTAAAAATAGCTTTCTCTCAGGCCAAAACTGACAACTACAGTTTTTCTTAAACAAAGAGCAATATTTTCAATCAAAACCATGTTTGCCATCAACAAGTAACTGATTTCTAATGATTAGGACCAAAAAACTCACTTCTGAGAGCTTCCTGCAGCTTTTACTGTAACATTTGTAAAAATAGCTTTCTCTCAGGCCAAAACTGACAACTACAGTTTTTCTTAAACAAGGAGCAATATTTTCAATCAAAACCATGTTTGCCATCAACAAGTAACTGATTTCTAATGATTAGGACCAAAAAACTCACTTCTGAGAGCTTCCTGCAGCTTTTACTGTAACATTTGTAAAAATAGCTTTCTCTCAGGCCAAAACTGACAACTACAGTTTTTCTTAAACAAAGAGCAATATTTTCAATCAAAACCATGTTTGCCATCAACAAGTAACTGATTTCTAATGATTAGGACCAAAAAACTCACTTCTGAGAGCTTCCTGCAGCTTTTACTGGAATATTTGTAAAAATAGCTTTCTCTCTGCGAGAGAAGGCCAAAACTGACGACTACAGTTTTTCTTAAACACGGAGCAATATTTTCAATCAAAACCATGTTTGCCATCAACAAGTAACTGATTTCTAATGATAAGGACCAAAAAACTCACTTCTGAGAGCTTCCTGCAGCTTTTACTGTAACTTTTATAAAAAATAGCTTTCTCTCAGGCCAAAACTGACAACTACAGTTTTTCTTAAACAAGGAGCAATATTTTCAATCAAAACCATGTTTGCCATCAACAAGTAACTGATTTCTAATGATTAGGACCAAAAAACTCACTTCTGAGAGCTTCCTGCAGCCTTTACTGTAACTTTTATAAAAAATAGCTTTCTCTCAGGCCAAAACTGACAACTACAGTTTTTCTTAAACAAGGAGCAATATTTTCATTCAAAACCATGTTTGCCATCAACAAGTAACTGATTTCTAATGATTAGGACCAAAAACCTCACTTCTGAGAGCTTCCTGCAGCTTTTACTGTAACATTTGTAAAAATAGCTTTCTCTCAGGCCAAAACTGACAACTACAGTTTTTCTTAAACAAGGAGCAATATTTTCAATCAAAACCATGTTTGCCATCAACAAGTAACTGATTTCTAATGATTAGGACCAAAAAACTCACTTCTGAGAGCTTCCTGCAGCTTTTACTGTAACATTTGTAAAAAATAGCTTTCTCTCAGGCCAAAACTGACAACTACAGTTTTTCTTAAACAAGGAGCAATATTTTCAATCAAAACCATGTTTGCCATCAACAAGTAACTGATTTCTAATGATTAGGAGGCAAAAACTAACTTCTGAGAGCTTCCTGCAGCTTTTACTGTAACATTTGTAAAAATAGCTTTCTCTCAGGCCAAAACTGACAACTAGGTTTTGCTTAAACAAGGAGCAATATTTTCAATCAAAACCATGTTTGCCATCAACAAGTAACTGATTTCTAATGATTAGAACCAAAAAACTCACTTCTGAGAGCTTCCTGCAGCTTTTACTGGAATATTTGTAAAAATAGCTTTCTCTCTGCGAGAGAAGGCCAAAACTGACAACTACAGTTTTTCTTAAACACGGAGCAATATTTTCAATCAAAACCATGTTTGCCATCAACAAGTAACTGATTTCTAATGATAAGGACCAAATATCTCACTTCTGAGAGCTTCCTGCAGCTTTTACTGTAACTTTTATAAAAAATAGCTTTCTCTCAGGCCAAAACTGACAACTACAGTTTTTCTTAAACAAGGAGCAATATTTTCAATCAAAACCATGTTTGCCATCAACAAGTAACTGATTTCTAATGATTAGGACCAAAAAACTCACTCCTGAGAGCTTCCTGCAGCTTTTACTGTAACATTTGTAAAGATAGCTTTCTCTCATGCCAAAACTGACAACTACAGTTTTTCTTAAACAAGGAGCAATATTTTCAATCAAAACCATGTTTGCCATCAACAAGTAACTGATTTCTAATGATTAGGACCAAAAAACTCACTTCTGAGAGCTTCCTGCAGCTTTTACTGTAACATTTGTAAAAATAGCTTTCTCTCAGGCCAAAACTGACAACTAGGTTTTTCTTAAACAAGGAGCAATATTTTTAATCAAAACCATGTTTGCCATCAACAAGTAACTGATTTCTAATGATTAGGACCAAAAAACTCACTTCTGAGAGCTTCCTGCAGCTTTTACTGTAACATTTGTAAAAATAGCTTTCTCTCAGGCCAAAACTGACAACTACAGTTTTTCTTAAACAAAGAGCAATATTTTCAATCAAAACCATGTTTGCCATCAACAAGTAACTGATTTCTAATGATTAGGACCAAAAAACTCACTTCTGAGAGCTTCCTGCAGCTTTTACTGGAATATTTGTAAAAATAGCTTTCTCTCTGCGAGATAATGCCAAAACTGACAACTACAGTTTTTCTTAAACACGGAGCAATATTTTCAATCAAAACCATGTTTGCCATTAACAAGTAACTGATTTCTAATGATAAGGACCAAAAAACTCACTTCTGAGAGCTTCCTGCAGCTTTTACTGTAACTTTTATAAAAAAATAGCTTTCTCTCAGGCCAAAACTGACAACTACAGTTTTTCTTAAACAAGGAGCAATATTTTCAATCAAAACCATGTTTGCCATCAACAAGTAACTGATTTCTAATGATTAGGACCAAAAAACTCACTTCTGAGAGCTTCCTGCAGCTTTTACTGTAACTTTTATAAAAAATAGCTTTCTCTCAGGCCAAAACTGACAACTACAGCTTTTCTTAAACAAGGAGCAATATTTTCAATCAAAACCATGTTTGCCATCAACAAGTAACTGTTTTCTAATGATTAGGACCAAAAACCTCACTTCTGAGAGCTTCCTGCAGCTTTTACTGTAACATTTGTAAAAATAGCTTTCTCTCAGGCCAAAACTGACAACTACAGTTTTTCTTAAACAAGGAGCAATATTTTTAATCAAAACCATGTTTGCCATCAACAAGTAACTGATTTCTAATGATTAGGACCAAAAAACTCACTTCTAAGAGCTTCCTGCAGCTTTTACTGTAACATTTGTAAAAATAGCTTTCTCTCAGGCCAAAACTGACAACTACAGTTTTTCTTAAACAAGGAGCAATATTTTCAATCAAAACCATGTTTGCCATCAACAAGTAACTGATTTCTAATGATTAGGACCAAAAAACTCACTTCTGAGAGCTTCCTGCAGCTTTTACTGTAACATTTGTAAAAAATAGCTTTCTCTCAGGCCAAAACTGACAACTACAGTTTTTCTTAAACAAGGAGCAATATTTTCAATCAAAACCATGTTTGCCATCAACAAGTAACTGATTTCTAATGATTAGGAGGCAAAAACTAACTTCTGAGAGCTTCCTGCAGCTTTTACTGTAACATTTGTAAAAATAGCTTTTTCTCAGGCCAAAACTGACAACTAAGTTTTTCTTAAACAAGGAGCAATATTTTCAATCAAAACCATGTTTGCCATCAACAAGTAACTGGTTTTTAATGATTAGGACCAAAAAACTAACTTCTGAGAGCTTCCTGCAGCTTTTACTGTAACATTTGTAAAAATAGCTTTCTCTCAGGCCAAAACTGACAACTAGGTTTTGCTTAAACAAGGAGCAATATTTTCAATCAAAACCATGTTTGCCATCAACAAGTAACTGATTTCTAATGATTAGGACCAAAAAACTCACTTCTGAGAGCTTCCTGCAGCTTTTACTGTAACATTTGTAAAAATAGCTTTCTCTCAGGCCAAAACTGACAACTACAGTTTTTCTTAAACAAAGAGCAATATTTTCAATCAAAACCATGTTTGCCATCAACAAGTAACTGATTTCTAATGATTAGGACCAAAAAACTCACTTCTGAGAGCTTCCTGCAGCTTTTACTGTAACATTTGTAAAAATAGCTTTCTCTCAGGCCAAAACTGACAACTACAGTTTTTCTTAAACAAGGAGCAATATTTTCAATCAAAACCATGTTTGCCATCAACAAGTAACTGATTTCTAATGATTAGGACCAAAAAACTCACTTCTGAGAGCTTCCTGCAGCTATTACTGTAACATTTGTAAAAAGAGCTTTCTCTCAGGCCAAAACTGACAACTACAGTTTTTCTTAAACAAGGAGCAATATTTTCAATCAAAACCATGTTTGCCATCAACAAGTAACTGATTTCTAATGATTAGGACCAAAAAACTCACTCCTGAGAGCTTCCTGCAGCTATTACTGTAACATTTGTAAAAATAGCTTTCTCTCAGGCCAAAACTGACAACTACAGTTTTTCTTAAACAAGGAGCAATATTTTCAATCAAAACCATGTTTGCCATCAACAAGTAACTGATTTCTAATGATTAGGACCAAAAAACTCACTTCTGAGAGCTTCCTGCAGCTTTTACTGTAACATTTGTAAAAAATAGCTTTCTCTCAGGCCAAAACTGACAACTACAGTTTTTCTTAAACAAGGAGCAATATTTTCAATCAAAACCATGTTTGCCATCAACAAGTAACTGATTTCTAATGATTAGGAGGCAAAAACTAACTTCTGAGAGCTTCCTGCAGCTTTTACTGTAACATTTGTAAAAATAGCTTTCTCTCAGGCCAAAACTGACAACTAGGTTTTGCTTAAACAAGGAGCAATATTTTCAATCAAAACCATGTTTGCCATCAACAAGTAACTGATTTCTAATGATTAGAACCAAAAAACTCACTTCTGAGAGCTTCCTGCAGCTTTTACTGGAATATTTGTAAAAATAGCTTTCTCTCTGCGAGAGAAGGCCAAAACTGACAACTACAGTTTTTCTTAAACACGGAGCAATATTTTCAATCAAAACCATGTTTGCCATCAACAAGTAACTGATTTCTAATGATAAGGACCAAATATCTCACTTCTGAGAGCTTCCTGCAGCTTTTACTGTAACTTTTATAAAAAATAGCTTTCTCTCAGGCCAAAACTGACAACTACAGTTTTTCTTAAACAAGGAGCAATATTTTCAATCAAAACCATGTTTGCCATCAACAAGTAACTGATTTCTAATGATTAGGACCAAAAAACTCACTCCTGAGAGCTTCCTGCAGCTTTTACTGTAACATTTGTAAAGATAGCTTTCTCTCATGCCAAAACTGACAACTACAGTTTTTCTTAAACAAGGAGCAATATTTTCAATCAAAACCATGTTTGCCATCAACAAGTAACTGATTTCTAATGATTAGGACCAAAAAACTCACTTCTGAGAGCTTCCTGCAGCTTTTACTGTAACATTTGTAAAAATAGCTTTCTCTCAGGCCAAAACTGACAACTAGGTTTTTCTTTAACAAGGAGCAATATTTTTAATCAAAACCATGTTTGCCATCAACAAGTAACTGATTTCTAATGATTAGGACCAAAAAACTCACTTCTGAGAGCTTCCTGCAGCTTTTATTGTAACATTTGTAAAAATAGCTTTCTCTCAGGCCAAAACTGACAACTACAGTTTTTCTTAAACAAAGAGCAATATTTTCAATCAAAACCATGTTTGCCATCAACAAGTAACTGATTTCTAATGATTAGGACCAAAAAACTCACTTCTGAGAGCTTCCTGCAGCTTTTACTGGAATATTTGTAAAAATAGCTTTCTCTCTGCGAGATAATGCCAAAACTGACAACTACAGTTTTTCTTAAACACGGAGCAATATTTTCAATCAAAACCATGTTTGCCATTAACAAGTAACTGATTTCTAATGATAAGGACCAAAAAACTCACTTCTGAGAGCTTCCTGCAGCTTTTACTGTAACTTTTATAAAAAAATAGCTTTCTCTCAGGCCAAAACTGACAACTACAGTTTTTCTTAAACAAGGAGCAATATTTTCAATCAAAACCATGTTTGCCATCAACAAGTAACTGATTTCTAATGATTAGGACCAAAAAACTCACTTCTGAGAGCTTCCTGCAGCTTTTACTGTAACTTTTATAAAAAATAGCTTTCTCTCAGGCCAAAACTGACAACTACAGCTTTTCTTAAACAAGGAGCAATATTTTCAATCAAAACCATGTTTGCCATCAACAAGTAACTGTTTTCTAATGATTAGGACCAAAAACCTCACTTCTGAGAGCTTCCTGCAGCTTTTACTGTAACATTTGTAAAAATAGCTTTCTCTCAGGCCAAAACTGACAACTACAGTTTTTCTTAAACAAGGAGCAATATTTTTAATCAAAACCATGTTTGCCATCAACAAGTAACTGATTTCTAATGATTAGGACCAAAAAACTCACTTCTAAGAGCTTCCTGCAGCTTTTACTGTAACATTTGTAAAAATAGCTTTCTCTCAGGCCAAAACTGACAACTACAGTTTTTCTTAAACAAGGAGCAATATTTTCAATCAAAACCATGTTTGCCATCAACAAGTAACTGATTTCTAATGATTAGGACCAAAAAACTCACTTCTGAGAGCTTCCTGCAGCTTTTACTGTAACATTTGTAAAAAATAGCTTTCTCTCAGGCCAAAACTGACAACTACAGTTTTTCTTAAACAAGGAGCAATATTTTCAATCAAAACCATGTTTGCCATCAACAAGTAACTGATTTCTAATGATTAGGAGGCAAAAACTAACTTCTGAGAGCTTCCTGCAGCTTTTACTGTAACATTTGTAAAAATAGCTTTTTCTCAGGCCAAAACTGACAACTAGGTTTTTCTTAAACAAGGAGCAATATTTTCAATCAAAACCATGTTTGCCATCAACAAGTAACTGATTTCTAATGATTAGGACCAAAAAACTCACTTCTGATAGCTTCCTGTAGCTTTTACTGTAACATTTGTAAAAATAGCTTTCTCTCAGGCCAAAACTGACAACTACAGTTTTTCTTAAACAAAGAGCAATATTTTCAATCAAAACCATGTTTGCCATCAACAAGTAACTGATTTCTAATGATTAGGACCAAAAAACTCACTTCTGAGAGCTTCCTGCAGCTTTTACTGGAATATTTGTAAAAATAGCTTTCTCTCTGCGAGATAATGCCAAAACTGACAACTACAGTTTTTCTTAAACACGGAGCAATATTTTCAATCAAAACCATGTTTGCCATTAACAAGTAACTGATTTCTAATGATAAGGACCAAAAAACTCACTTCTGAGAGCTTCCTGCAGCTTTTACTGTAACTTTTATAAAAAAATAGCTTTCTCTCAGGCCAAAACTGACAACTACAGTTTTTCTTAAACAAGGAGCAATATTTTCAATCAAAACCATGTTTGCCATCAACAAGTAACTGATTTCTAATGATTAGGACCAAAAAACTCACTTCTGAGAGCTTCCTGCAGCTTTTACTGTAACTTTTATAAAAAATAGCTTTCTCTCAGGCCAAAACTGACAACTACAGCTTTTCTTAAACAAGGAGCAATATTTTCAATCAAAACCATGTTTGCCATCAACAAGTAACTGTTTTCTAATGATTAGGACCAAAAACCTCACTTCTGAGAGCTTCCTGCAGCTTTTACTGTAACATTTGTAAAAATAGCTTTCTCTCAGGCCAAAACTGACAACTACAGTTTTTCTTAAACAAGGAGCAATATTTTTAATCAAAACCATGTTTGCCATCAACAAGTAACTGATTTCTAATGATTAGGACCAAAAAACTCACTTCTAAGAGCTTCCTGCAGCTTTTACTGTAACATTTGTAAAAATAGCTTTCTCTCAGGCCAAAACTGACAACTACAGTTTTTCTTAAACAAGGAGCAATATTTTCAATCAAAACCATGTTTGCCATCAACAAGTAACTGATTTCTAATGATTAGGACCAAAAAACTCACTTCTGAGAGCTTCCTGCAGCTTTTACTGTAACATTTGTAAAAAATAGCTTTCTCTCAGGCCAAAACTGACAACTACAGTTTTTCTTAAACAAGGAGCAATATTTTCAATCAAAACCATGTTTGCCATCAACAAGTAACTGATTTCTAATGATTAGGAGGCAAAAACTAACTTCTGAGAGCTTCCTGCAGCTTTTACTGTAACATTTGTAAAAATAGCTTTTTCTCAGGCCAAAACTGACAACTAGGTTTTTCTTAAACAAGGAGCAATATTTTCAATCAAAACCATGTTTGCCATCAACAAGTAACTGATTTCTAATGATTAGGACCAAAAAACTCACTTCTGATAGCTTCCTGTAGCTTTTACTGTAACATTTGTAAAAAATAGCTTTCTCTCATGCCAAAACTGACAACTACAGTTTTTCTTAAACAAGGAGCAATATTTTCAATCAAAACCATGTTTGCCATCAACAAGTAACTGGTTTTTAATGATTAGGACCAAAAAACTAACTTCTGAGAGCTTCCTGCAGCTTTTACTGTAACATTTGTAAAAATAGCTTTCTCTCAGGCCAAAACTGACAACTAGGTTTTGCTTAAACAAGGAGCAATATTTTCAATCAAAACCATGTTTGCCATCAACAAGTAACTGATTTCTAATGATTAGGACCAAAAAACTCACTTCTGAGAGCTTCCTGCAGCTTTTACTGTAACATTTGTAAAAATAGCTTTCTCTCAGGCCAAAACTGACAACTACAGTTTTTCTTAAACAAAGAGCAATATTTTCAATCAAAACCATGTTTGCCATCAACAAGTAACTGATTTCTAATGATTAGGACCAAAAAACTCACTTCTGAGAGCTTCCTGCAGCTTTTACTGTAACATTTGTAAAAATAGCTTTCTCTCAGGCCAAAACTGACAACTACAGTTTTTCTTAAACAAGGAGCAATATTTTCAATCAAAACCATGTTTGCCATCAACAAGTAACTGATTTCTAATGATTAGGACCAAAAAACTCACTTCTGAGAGCTTCCTGCAGCTATTACTGTAACATTTGTAAAAAGAGCTTTCTCTCAGGCCAAAACTGACAACTACAGTTTTTCTTAAACAAGGAGCAATATTTTCAATCAAAACCATGTTTGCCATCAACAAGTAACTGATTTCTAATGATTAGGACCAAAAAACTCACTCCTGAGAGCTTCCTGCAGCTTTTACTGTAACATTTGTAAAGATAGCTTTCTCTCATGCCAAAACTGACAACTACAGTTTTTCTTAAACAAGGAGCAATATTTTCAATCAAAACCATGTTTGCCATCAACAAGTAACTGATTTCTAATGATTAGGACCAAAAAACTCACTTCTGAGAGCTTCCTGCAGCTTTTACTGTAACATTTGTAAAAATAGCTTTCTCTCAGGCCAAAACTGACAACTAGGTTTTTCTTAAACAAGGAGCAATATTTTTAATCAAAACCATGTTTGCCATCAACAAGTAACTGATTTCTAATGATTAGGACCAAAAAACTCACTTCTGAGAGCTTCCTGCAGCTTTTACTGTAACATTTGTAAAAATAGCTTTCTCTCAGGCCAAAACTGACAACTACAGTTTTTCTTAAACAAAGAGCAATATTTTCAATCAAAACCATGTTTGCCATCAACAAGTAACTGATTTCTAATGATTAGGACCAAAAAACTCACTTCTGAGAGCTTCCTGCAGCTTTTACTGTAACATTTGTAAAAATAGCTTTCTCTCAGGCCAAAACTGACAACTACAGTTTTTCTTAAACAAGGAGCAATATTTTCAATCAAAACCATGTTTGCCATCAACAAGTAACTGATTTCTAATGATTAGGACCAAAAAACTCACTTCTGAGAGCTTCCTGCAGCTATTACTGTAACATTTGTAAAAAGAGCTTTCTCTCAGGCCAAAACTGACAACTACAGTTTTTCTTAAACAAGGAGCAATATTTTCAATCAAAACCATGTTTGCCATCAACAAGTAACTGGTTTTTAATGATTAGGACCAAAAAACTAACTTCTGAGAGCTTCCTGCAGCTTTTACTGTAACATTTGTAAAAATAGCTTTCTCTCAGGCCAAAACTGACAACTAGGTTTTGCTTAAACAAGGAGCAATATTTTCAATCAAAACCATGTTTGCCATCAACAAGTAACTGATTTCTAATGATTAGGACCAAAAAACTCACTTCTGAGAGCTTCCTGCAGCTTTTACTGTAACATTTGTAAAAATAGCTTTCTCTCAGGCCAAAACTGACAACTACAGTTTTTCTTAAACAAGGAGCAATATTTTCAATCAAAACCATGTTTGCCATCAACAAGTAACTGATTTCTAATGATTAGGACCAAAAAACTCACTTCTGAGAGCTTCCTGCAGCTATTACTGTAACATTTGTAAAAAGAGCTTTCTCTCAGGCCAAAACTGACAACTACAGTTTTTCTTAAACAAGGAGCAATATTTTCAATCAAAACCATGTTTGCCATCAACAAGTAACTGATTTCTAATGATTAGGACCAAAAAACTCACTTCTGAGAGCTTCCTGCAGCTATTACTGTAACATTTGTAAAAAGAGCTTTCTCTCAGGCCAAAACTGACAACTACAGTTTTTCTTAAACAAGGAGCAATATTTTCAATCAAAACCATGTTTGCCATCAACAAGTAACTGATTTCTAATGATTAGGACCAAAAAACTCACTCCTGAGAGCTTCCTGCAGCTTTTACTGTAACATTTGTAAAGATAGCTTTCTCTCATGCCAAAACTGACAACTACAGTTTTTCTTAAACAAGGAGCAATATTTTCAATCAAAACCATGTTTGCCATCAACAAGTAACTGATTTCTAATGATTAGGACCAAAAAACTCACTTCTGAGAGCTTCCTGCAGCTTTTACTGTAACATTTGTAAAAAATAGCTTTCTCTCAGGCCAAAACTGACAACTAGGTTTTTCTTAAACAAGGAGCAATATTTTTAATCAAAACCATGTTTGCCATCAACAAGTAACTGATTTCTAATGATTAGGACCAAAAAACTCACTTCTGAGAGCTTCCTGCAGCTTTTACTGTAACATTTGTAAAAATAGCTTTCTCTCAGGCCAAAACTGACAACTACAGTTTTTCTTAAACAAAGAGCAATATTTTCAATCAAAACCATGTTTGCCATCAACAAGTAACTGATTTCTAATGATTAGGACCAAAAAACTCACTTCTGAGAGCTTCCTGCAGCTTTTACTGGAATATTTGTAAAAATAGCTTTCTCTCTGCGAGATAAGGCCAAAACTGACAACTACAGTTTTTCTTAAACACGGAGCAATATTTTCAATCAAAACCATGTTTGCCATTAACAAGTAACTGATTTCTAATGATAAGGACCAAAAAACTCACTTCTGAGAGCTTCCTGCAGCTTTTACTGTAACTTTTATAAAAAATAGCTTTCTCTCAGGCCAAAACTGACAACTACAGTTTTTCTTAAACAAGGAGCAATATTTTCAATCAAAACCATGTTTGCCATCAACAAGTAACTGATTTCTAATGATTAGGACCAAAAAACTCACTTCTGAGAGCTTCCTGCAGCTTTTACTGTAACTTTTATAAAAAATAGCTTTCTCTCAGGCCAAAACTGACAACTACAGCTTTTCTTAAACAAGGAGCAATATTTTCAATCAAAACCATGTTTGCCATCAACAAGTAACTGTTTTCTAATGATTAGGACCAAAAACCTCACTTCTGAGAGCTTCCTGCAGCTTTTACTGTAACATTTGTAAAAATAGCTTTCTCTCAGGCCAAAACTGACAACTACAGTTTTTCTTAAACAAGGAGCAATATTTTTAATCAAAACCATGTTTGCCATCAACAAGTAACTGATTTCTAATGATTAGGACCAAAAAACTCACTTCTAAGAGCTTCCTGCAGCTTTTACTGTAACATTTGTAAAAATAGCTTTCTCTCAGGCCAAAACTGACAACTACAGTTTTTCTTAAACAAGGAGCAATATTTTCAATCAAAACCATGTTTGCCATCAACAAGTAACTGATTTCTAATGATTAGGACCAAAAAACTCACTTCTGAGAGCTTCCTGCAGCTTTTACTGTAACATTTGTAAAAAATAGCTTTCTCTCAGGCCAAAACTGACAACTACAGTTTTTCTTAAACAAGGAGCAATATTTTCAATCAAAACCATGTTTGCCATCAACAAGTAACTGATTTCTAATGATTAGGAGGCAAAAACTAACTTCTGAGAGCTTCCTGCAGCTTTTACTGTAACATTTGTAAAAATAGCTTTTTCTCAGGCCAAAACTGACAACTAGGTTTTTCTTAAACAAGGAGCAATATTTTCAATCAAAACCATGTTTGCCATCAACAAGTAACTGATTTCTAATGATTAGGACCAAAAAACTCACTTCTGATAGCTTCCTGTAGCTTTTACTGTAACATTTGTAAAAATAGCTTTCTCTCATGCCAAAACTGACAACTACAGTTTTTCTTAAACAAGGAGCAATATTTTCAATCAAAACCATGTTTGCCATCAACAAGTAACTGGTTTTTAATGATTAGGACCAAAAAACTAACTTCTGAGAGCTTCCTGCAGCTTTTACTGTAACATTTGTAAAAAAATAGCTTTCTCTCAGGCCAAAACTGACAACTAGGTTTTGCTTAAACAAGGAGCAATATTTTCAATCAAAACCATGTTTGCCATCAACAAGTAACTGATTTCTAATGATTAGGACCAAAAAACTCACTTCTGAGAGCTTCCTGCAGCTTTTACTGTAACATTTGTAAAAATAGCTTTCTCTCAGGCCAAAACTGACAACTACAGTTTTTCTTAAACAAAGAGCAATATTTTCAATCAAAACCATGTTTGCCATCAACAAGTAACTGATTTCTAATGATTAGGACCAAAAAACTCACTTCTGAGAGCTTCCTGCAGCTTTTACTGTAACATTTGTAAAAAATAGCTTTCTCTCAGGCCAAAACTGACAACTAGGTTTTTCTTAAACAAGGAGCAATATTTTTAATCAAAACCATGTTTGCCATCAACAAGTAACTGATTTCTAATGATTAGGACCAAAAAACTCACTTCTGAGAGCTTCCTGCAGCTTTTACTGTAACATTTGTAAAAATAGCTTTCTCTCAGGCCAAAACTGACAACTACAGTTTTTCTTAAACAAAGAGCAATATTTTCAATCAAAACCATGTTTGCCATCAACAAGTAACTGATTTCTAATGATTAGGACCAAAAAACTCACTTCTGAGAGCTTCCTGCAGCTTTTACTGGAATATTTGTAAAAATAGCTTTCTCTCTGCGAGATAAGGCCAAAACTGACAACTACAGTTTTTCTTAAACACGGAGCAATATTTTCAATCAAAACCATGTTTGCCATTAACAAGTAACTGATTTCTAATGATAAGGACCAAAAAACTCACTTCTGAGAGCTTCCTGCAGCTTTTACTGTAACTTTTATAAAAAATAGCTTTCTCTCAGGCCAAAACTGACAACTACAGTTTTTCTTAAACAAGGAGCAATATTTTCAATCAAAACCATGTTTGCCATCAACAAGTAACTGATTTCTAATGATTAGGACCAAAAAACTCACTTCTGAGAGCTTCCTGCAGCTTTTACTGTAACTTTTATAAAAAATAGCTTTCTCTCAGGCCAAAACTGACAACTACAGCTTTTCTTAAACAAGGAGCAATATTTTCAATCAAAACCATGTTTGCCATCAACAAGTAACTGTTTTCTAATGATTAGGACCAAAAACCTCACTTCTGAGAGCTTCCTGCAGCTTTTACTGTAACATTTGTAAAAATAGCTTTCTCTCAGGCCAAAACTGACAACTACAGTTTTTCTTAAACAAGGAGCAATATTTTTAATCAAAACCATGTTTGCCATCAACAAGTAACTGATTTCTAATGATTAGGACCAAAAAACTCACTTCTAAGAGCTTCCTGCAGCTTTTACTGTAACATTTGTAAAAATAGCTTTCTCTCAGGCCAAAACTGACAACTACAGTTTTTCTTAAACAAGGAGCAATATTTTCAATCAAAACTATGTTTGCCATCAACAAGTAACTGATTTCTAATGATTAGGACCAAAAAACTCACTTCTGAGAGCTTCCTGCAGCTTTTACTGTAACATTTGTAAAAAATAGCTTTCTCTCAGGCCAAAACTGACAACTACAGTTTTTCTTAAACAAGGAGCAATATTTTCAATCAAAACCATGTTTGCCATCAACAAGTAACTGATTTCTAATGATTAGGAGGCAAAAACTAACTTCTGAGAGCTTCCTGCAGCTTTTACTGTAACATTTGTAAAAATAGCTTTTTCTCAGGCCAAAACTGACAACTAGGTTTTTCTTAAACAAGGAGCAATATTTTCAATCAAAACCATGTTTGCCATCAACAAGTAACTGATTTCTAATGATTAGGACCAAAAAACTCACTTCTGATAGCTTCCTGTAGCTTTTACTGTAACATTTGTAAAAATAGCTTTCTCTCATGCCAAAACTGACAACTACAGTTTTTCTTAAACAAGGAGCAATATTTTCAATCAAAACCATGTTTGCCATCAACAAGTAACTGGTTTTTAATGATTAGGATCAAAAAACTAACTTCTGAGAGCTTCCTGCAGCTTTTACTGTAACATTTGTAAAAAAATAGCTTTCTCTCAGGCCAAAACTGACAACTAGGTTTTGCTTAAACAAGGAGCAATATTTTCAATCAAAACCATGTTTGCCATCAACAAGTAACTGATTTCTAATGATTAGGACCAAAAAACTCACTTCTGAGAGCTTCCTGCAGCTTTTACTGTAACATTTGTAAAAATAGCTTTCTCTCAGGCCAAAACTGACAACTACAGTTTTTCTTAAACAAAGAGCAATATTTTCAATCAAAACCATGTTTGCCATCAACAAGTAACTGATTTCTAATGATTAGGACCAAAAAACTCACTTCTGAGAGCTTCCTGCAGCTTTTACTGTAACATTTGTAAAAATAGCTTTCTCTCAGGCCAAAACTGACAACTACAGTTTTTCTTAAACAAGGAGCAATATTTTCAATCAAAACCATGTTTGCCATCAACAAGTAACTGATTTCTAATGATTAGGACCAAAAAACTCACTTCTGAGAGCTTCCTGCAGCTATTACTGTAACATTTGTAAAAAGAGCTTTCTCTCAGGCTAAAACTGACAACTACAGTTTTTCTTAAACAAGGAGCAATATTTTCAATCAAAACCATGTTTGCCATCAACAAGTAACTGATTTCTAATGATTAGGACCAAAAAACTCACTCCTGAGAGCTTTCTGCAGCTTTTACTGTAACATTTGTAAAGATAGCTTTCTCTCATGCCAAAACTGACAACTACAGTTTTTCTTAAACAAGGAGCAATATTTTCAATCAAAACCATGTTTGCCATCAACAAGTAACTGATTTCTAATGATTAGGACCAAAAAACTCACTTCTGAGAGCTTCCTGCAGCTTTTACTGTAACATTTGTAAAAATAGCTTTCTCTCAGGCCAAAACTGACAACTAGGTTTTTCTTAAACAAGGAGCAATATTTTTAATCAAAACCATGTTTGCCATCAACAAGTAACTGATTTCTAATGATTAGGACCAAAAAACTCACTTCTGAGAGCTTCCTGCAGCTTTTACTGTAACATTTGTAAAAATAGCTTTCTCTCAGGCCAAAACTGACAACTACAGTTTTTCTTAAACAAAGAGCAATATTTTCAATCAAAACCATGTTTGCCATCAACAAGTAACTGATTTCTAATGATTAGGACCAAAAAACTCACTTCTGAGAGCTTCCTGCAGCTTTTACTGGAATATTTGTAAAAATAGCTTTCTCTCTGCGAGATAAGGCCAAAACTGACAACTACAGTTTTTCTTAAACACGGAGCAATATTTTCAATCAAAACCATGTTTGCCATTAACAAGTAACTGATTTCTAATGATAAGGACCAAAAAACTCACTTCTGAGAGCTTCCTGCAGCTTTTACTGTAACTTTTATAAAAAATAGCTTTCTCTCAGGCCAAAACTGACAACTACAGTTTTTCTTAAACAAGGAGCAATATTTTCAATCAAAACCATGTTTGCCATCAACAAGTAACTGATTTCTAATGATTAGGACCAAAAAACTCACTTCTGAGAGCTTCCTGCAGCTTTTACTGTAACTTTTATAAAAAATAGCTTTCTCTCAGGCCAAAACTGACAACTACAGTTTTTCTTAAACAAGGAGCAATATTTTCAATCAAAACCATGTTTGCCATCAACAAGTAACTGATTTCTAATGATTAGGACCAAAAAACTCACTTCTGAGAGCTTCCTGCAGCTTTTACTGTAACTTTTATAAAAAATAGCTTTCTCTCAGGCCAAAACTGACAACTACAGCTTTTCTTAAACAAGGAGCAATATTTTCAATCAAAACCATGTTTGCCATCAACAAGTAACTGTTTTCTAATGATTAGGACCAAAAACCTCACTTCTGAGAGCTTCCTGCAGCTTTTACTGTAACATTTGTAAAAATAGCTTTCTCTCAGGCCAAAACTGACAACTACAGTTTTTCTTAAACAAGGAGCAATATTTTTAATCAAAACCATGTTTGCCATCAACAAGTAACTGATTTCTAATGATTAGGACCAAAAAACTCACTTCTAAGAGCTTCCTGCAGCTTTTACTGTAACATTTGTAAAAATAGCTTTCTCTCAGGCCAAAACTGACAACTACAGTTTTTCTTAAACAAGGAGCAATATTTTCAATCAAAACCATGTTTGCCATCAACAAGTAACTGATTTCTAATGATTAGGACCAAAAAACTCACTTCTGAGAGCTTCCTGCAGCTTTTACTGTAACATTTGTAAAAAATAGCTTTCTCTCAGGCCAAAACTGACAACTACAGTTTTTCTTAAACAAGGAGCAATATTTTCAATCAAAACCATGTTTGCCATCAACAAGTAACTGATTTCTAATGATTAGGAGGCAAAAACTAACTTCTGAGAGCTTCCTGCAGCTTTTACTGTAACATTTGTAAAAATAGCTTTTTCTCAGGCCAAAACTGACAACTAGGTTTTTCTTAAACAAGGAGCAATATTTTCAATCAAAACCATGTTTGCCATCAACAAGTAACTGATTTCTAATGATTAGGACCAAAAAACTCACTTCTGATAGCTTCCTGTAGCTTTTACTGTAACATTTGTAAAAATAGCTTTCTCTCATGCCAAAACTGACAACTACAGTTTTTCTTAAACAAGGAGCAATATTTTCAATCAAAACCATGTTTGCCATCAACAAGTAACTGGTTTTTAATGATTAGGACCAAAAAACTAACTTCTGAGAGCTTCCTGCAGCTTTTACTGTAACATTTGTAAAAATAGCTTTCTCTCAGGCCAAAACTGACAACTAGGTTTTGCTTAAACAAGGAGCAATATTTTCAATCAAAACCATGTTTGCCATCAACAAGTAACTGATTTCTAATGATTAGGACCAAAAAACTCACTTCTGAGAGCTTCCTGCAGCTTTTACTGTAACATTTGTAAAAATAGCTTTCTCTCAGGCCAAAACTGACAACTACAGTTTTTCTTAAACAAAGAGCAATATTTTCAATCAAAACCATGTTTGCCATCAACAAGTAACTGATTTCTAATGATTAGGACCAAAAAACTCACTTCTGAGAGCTTCCTGCAGCTTTTACTGTAACATTTGTAAAAATAGCTTTCTCTCAGGCCAAAACTGACAACTACAGTTTTTCTTAAACAAGGAGCAATATTTTCAATCAAAACCATGTTTGCCATCAACAAGTAACTGATTTCTAATGATTAGGATCAAAAAACTCACTCCTGAGAGCTTCCTGCAGCTTTTACTGTAACATTTGTAAAGATAGCTTTCTCTCATGCCAAAACTGACAACTACAGTTTTTCTTAAACAAGGAGCAATATTTTCAATCAAAACCATGTTTGCCATCAACAAGTAACTGATTTTTAATGATTAGGACCAAAAAACTCACTTCTGAGAGCTTCCTGCAGCTTTTACTGTAACATTTGTAAAAAATAGCTTTCTCTCAGGCCAAAACTGACAACTAGGTTTTTCTTAAACAAAGAGCAATATTTTCAATCAAAACCATGTTTGCCATCAACAAGTAACTGATTTCTAATGATTAGGACCAAAAAACTCACTTCTGAGAGCTTCCTGCAGCTTTTACTGGAATATTTGTAAAAATAGCTTTCTCTCTGCGAGATAAGGCCAAAACTGACAACTACAGTTTTTCTTAAACACGGAGCAATATTTTCAATCAAAACCATGTTTGCCATCAACAAGTAACTGATTTCTAATGATTAGGACCAAAAAACTCACTTCTGAGAGCTTCCTGCAGCTTTTACTGGAATATTTGTAAAAATAGCTTTCTCTCTGCGAGATAAGGCCAAAACTGACAACTACAGTTTTTCTTAAACACGGAGCAATATTTTCAATCAAAACCATGTTTGCCATTAACAAGTAACTGATTTCTAATGATAAGGACCAAAAAACTCACTTCTGAGAGCTTCCTGCAGCTTTTACTGTAACTTTTATAAAAAATAGCTTTCTCTCAGGCCAAAACTGACAACTACAGTTTTTCTTAAACAAGGAGCAATATTTTCAATCAAAACCATGTTTGCCATCAACAAGTAACTGATTTCTAATGATTAGGACCAAAAAACTCACTTCTGAGAGCTTCCTGCAGCTTTTACTGTAACTTTTATAAGAAATAGCTTTCTCTCAGGCCAAAACTGACAACTACAGTTTTTCTTAAACAAGGAGCAATATTTTCAATCAAAACCATGTTTGCCATCAACAAGTAACTGATTTCTAATGATTAGGACCAAAAAACTCACTTCTGAGAGCTTCCTGCAGCTTTTACTGTAACATTTGTAAAAAATAGCTTTCTCTCAGGCCAAAACTGACAACTACAGTTTTTCTTAAACAAGGAGCAATATTTTCAATCAAAACCATGTTTGCCATCAACAAGTAACTGATTTCTAATGATTAGGAGGCAAAAACTAACTTCTGAGAGCTTCCTGCAGCTTTTACTGTAACATTTGTAAAAATAGCTTTTTCTCAGGCCAAAACTGACAACTAGGTTTTTCTTAAACAAGGAGCAATATTTTCAATCAAAACCATGTTTGCCATCAACAAGTAACTGATTTCTAATGATTAGGACCAAAAAACTCACTTCTGATAGCTTCCTGTAGCTTTTACTGTAACATTTGTAAAAATAGCTTTCTCTCATGCCAAAACTGACAACTACAGTTTTTCTTAAACAAGGAGCAATATTTTCAATCAAAACCATGTTTGCCATCAACAAGTAACTGGTTTTTAATGATTAGGACCAAAAAACTCACTTCTGAGAGCTTCCTGCAGCTTTTACTGTAACATTTGTAAAAATAGCTTTCTCTCAGGCCAAAACTGACAACTAGGTTTTGCTTAAACAAGGAGCAATATTTTCAATCAAAACCATGTTTGCCATCAACAAGTAACTGATTTCTAATGATTAGGACCAAAAACTCACTTCTGAGAGCTTCCTGCAGCTATTACTGTAACATTTGTAAAAAGAGCTTTCTCTCAGGCCAAAACTGACAACTACAGTTTTTCTTAAACAAGGAGCAATATTTTCAATCAAAACCATGTTTGCCATCAACAAGTAACTGATTTCTAATGATTAGGACCAAAAAACTCACTTCTGAGAGCTTCCTGCAGCTATTACTGTAACATTTGTAAAAAGAGCTTTCTCTCAGGCCAAAACTGACAACTACAGTTTTTCTTAAACAAGGAGCAATATTTTCAATCAAAACCATGTTTGCCATCAACAAGTAACTGATTTCTAATGATTAGGACCAAAAAACTCACTCCTGAGAGCTTCCTGCAGCTTTTACTGTAACATTTGTAAAGATAGCTTTCTCTCATGCCAAAACTGACAACTACAGTTTTTCTTAAACAAGGAGCAATATTTTCAATCAAAACCATGTTTGCCATCAACAAGTAACTGATTTCTAATGATTAGGACCAAAAAACTCACTTCTGAGAGCTTCCTGCAGCTTTTACTGTAACATTTGTAAAAATAGCTTTCTCTCAGGCCAAAACTGACAACTAGGTTTTTCTTAAACAAGGAGCAATATTTTTAATCAAAACCATGTTTGCCATCAACAAGTAACTGATTTCTAATGATTAGGACCAAAAAACTCACTTCTGAGAGCTTCCTGCAGCTTTTACTGTAACATTTGTAAAAATAGCTTTCTCTCAGGCCAAAACTGACAACTACAGTTTTTCTTAAACAAAGAGCAATATTTTCAATCAAAACCATGTTTGCCATCAACAAGTAACTGATTTCTAATGATTAGGACCAAAAAACTCACTTCTGAGAGCTTCCTGCAGCTTTTACTGAAATATTTGTAAAAATAGCTTTCTCTCTGCGAGATAAGGCCAAAACTGACAACTACAGTTTTTCTTAAACACGGAGCAATATTTTCAATCAAAACCATGTTTGCCATTAACAAGTAACTGATTTCTAATGATAAGGACCAAAAAACTCACTTCTGAGAGCTTCCTGCAGCTTTTACTGTAACTTTTATAAAAAATAGCTTTCTCTCAGGCCAAAACTGACAACTACAGTTTTTCTTAAACAAGGAGCAATATTTTCAATCAAAACCATGTTTGCCATCAACAAGTAACTGATTTCTAATGATTAGGACCAAAAAACTCACTTCTGAGAGCTTCCTGCAGCTTTTACTGTAACTTTTATAAAAAATAGCTTTCTCTCAGGCCAAAACTGACAACTACAGCTTTTCTTAAACAAGGAGCAATATTTTCAATCAAAACCATGTTTGCCATCAACAAGTAACTGTTTTCTAATGATTAGGACCAACAACCTCACTTCTGAGAGCTTCCTGCAGCTTTTACTGTAACATTTGTAAAAATAGCTTTCTCTCAGGCCAAAACTGACAACTACAGTTTTTCTTAAACAAGGAGCAATATTTTTAATCAAAACCATGTTTGCCATCAACAAGTAACTGATTTCTAATGATTAGGACCAAAAAACTCACTTCTAAGAGCTTCCTGCAGCTTTTATTGTAACATTTGTAAAAATAGCTTTCTCTCAGGCCAAAACTGACAACTACAGTTTTTCTTAAACAAGGAGCAATATTTTCAATCAAAACCATGTTTGCCATCAACAAGTAACTGATTTCTAATGATTAGGACCAAAAAACTCACTTCTGAGAGCTTCCTGCAGCTTTTACTGTAACATTTGTAAAAAATAGCTTTCTCTCAGGCCAAAACTGACAACTACAGTTTTTCTTAAACAAGGAGCAATATTTTCAATCAAAACCATGTTTGCCATCAACAAGTAACTGATTTCTAATGATTAGGAGGCAAAAACTAACTTCTGAGAGCTTCCTGCAGCTTTTACTGTAACATTTGTAAAAAAAGCTTTTTCTCAGGCCAAAACTGACAACTAGGTTTTTCTTAAACAAGGAGCAATATTTTCAATCAAAACCATGTTTGCCATCAACAAGTAACTGATTTCTAATGATTAGGACCAAAAAACTCACTTCTGATAGCTTCCTGTAGCTTTTACTGTAACATTTGTAAAAATAGCTTTCTCTCATGCCAAAACTGACAACTACAGTTTTTCTTAAACAAGGAGCAATATTTTCAATCAAAACCATGTTTGCCATCAACAAGTAACTGGTTTTTAATGATTAGGACCAAAAAACTAACTTCTGAGAGCTTCCTGCAGCTTTTACTGTAACATTTGTAAAAAATAGCTTTCTCTCAGGCCAAAACTGACAACTAGGTTTTGCTTAAACAAGGAGCAATATTTTCAATCAAAACCATGTTTGCCATCAACAAGTAACTGATTTCTAATGATTAGGACCAAAAAACTCACTTCTGAGAGCTTCCTGCAGCTTTTACTGTAACATTTGTAAAAATAGCTTTCTCTCAGGCCAAAACTGACAACTACAGTTTTTCTTAAACAAAGAGCAATATTTTCAATCAAAACCATGTTTGCCATCAACAAGTAACTGATTTCTAATGATTAGGACCAAAAAACTCACTTCTGAGAGCTTCCTGCAGCTTTTACTGTAACATTTGTAAAAAATAGCTTTCTCTCAGGCCAAAACTGACAACTACAGTTTTTCTTAAACAAGGAGCAATATTTTCAATCAAAACCATGTTTGCCATCAACAAGTAACTGATTTCTAATGATTAGGACCAAAAAACTCACTTCTGAGAGCTTCCTGCAGCTATTACTGTAACATTTGTAAAAAGAGCTTTCTCTCAGGCCAAAACTGACAACTACAGTTTTTCTTAAACAAGGAGCAATATTTTCAATCAAAACCATGTTTGCCATCAACAAGTAACTGATTTCTAATGATTAGGACCAAAAAACTCACTCCTGAGAGCTTCCTGCAGCTTTTACTGTAACATTTGTAAAGATAGCTTTCTCTCATGCCAAAACTGACAACTAAAGTTTTTCTTAAACAAGGAGCAATATTTTCAATCAAAACCATGTTTGCCATCAACAAGTAACTGATTTCTAATGATTAGGACCAAAAAACTCACTTCTGAGAGCTTCCTGCAGCTTTTACTGTAACATTTGTAAAAATAGCTTTCTCTCAGGCCAAAACTGACAACTAGGTTTTTCTTAAACAAGGAGCAATATTTTTAATCAAAACCATGTTTGCCATCAACAAGTAACTGAATTCTAATGATTAGGACCAAAAAACTCACTTCTGAGAGCTTCCTGCAGCTTTTACTGTAACATTTGTAAAAATAGCTTTCTCTCAGGCCAAAACTGACAACTACAGTTTTTCTGAAACAAAGAGCAATATTTTCAATCAAAACCATGTTTGCCATCAACAAGTAACTGATTTCTAATGATTAGGACCAAAAAACTCACTTCTGAGAGCTTCCTGCAGCTTTTACTGGAATATTTGTAAAAATAGCTTTCTCTCTGCGAGATAAGGCCAAAACTGACAACTACAGTTTTTCTTAAACAAGGAGCAATATTTTCAATCAAAACCATGTTTGCCATCAACAAGTAACTGATTTCTAATGATTAGGACCAAAAAACTCACTTCTGAGAGCTTCCTGCAGCTATTACTGTAACATTTGTAAAAAGAGCTTTCTCTCAGGCCAAAACTGACAACTACAGGTTTTCTTAAACAAGGAGCAATATTTTCAATCAAAACCATGTTTGCCATCAACAAGTAACTGATTTCTAATGATTAGGAGGCAAAAACTAACTTCTGAGAGCTTCCTGCAGCTTTTACTGTAACATTTGTAAAAATAGCTTTCTCTAAGGCCAAAACTGACAACTACAGTTTTTCTTAAACAAGGAGCAATATTTTTAATCAAAACCATGTTTGCCATCAACAAGTAACTGATTTCTAATGATTAGGACCAAAAAACTCACTTCTAAGAGCTTCCTGCAGCTTTTACTGTAACATTTGTAAAAATAGCTTTCTCTCAGGCCAAAACTGACAACTACAGTTTTTCTTAAACAAGGAGCAATATTTTCAATCAAAACCATGTTTGCCATCAACAAGTAACTGATTTCTAATGATTAGGACCAAAAAACTCACTTCTGAGAGCTTCCTGCAGCTTTTACTGTAACATTTGTAAAAAATAGCTTTCTCTCAGGCCAAAACTGACAACTACAGTTTTTCTTAAACAAGGAGCAATATTTTCAATCAAAACCATGTTTGCCATCAACAAGTAACTGATTTCTAATGATTAGGAGGCAAAAACTAACTTCTGAGAGCTTCCTGCAGCTTTTACTGTAACATTTGTAAAAATAGCTTTTTCTCAGGCCAAAACTGACAACTAGGTTTTTCTTAAACAAGGAGCAATATTTTCAATCAAAACCATGTTTGCCATCAACAAGTAACTGATTTCTAATGATTAGGACCAAAAAACTCACTTCTGATAGCTTCCTGTAGCTTTTACTGTAACATTTGTAAAAATAGCTTTCTCTCATGCCAAAACTGACAACTACAGTTTTTCTTAAACAAGGAGCAATATTTTCAATCAAAACCATGTTTGCCATCAACAAGTAACTGGTTTTTAATGATTAGGACCAAAAAACTAACTTCTGAGAGCTTCCTGCAGCTTTTACTGTAACATTTGTAAAAATAGCTTTCTCTCAGGCCAAAACTGACAACTAGGTTTTGCTTAAACAAGGAGCAATATTTTCAATCAAAACCATGTTTGCCATCAACAAGTAACTGATTTCTAATGATTAGGACCAAAAAACTCACTTCTGAGAGCTTCCTGCAGCTTTTACTGTAACATTTGTAAAAATAGCTTTCTCTCAGGCCAAAACTGACAACTACAGTTTTTCTTAAACAAAGAGCAATATTTTCAATCAAAACCATGTTTGCCATCAACAAGTAACTGATTTCTAATGATTAGGACCAAAAAACTCACTTCTGAGAGCTTCCTGCAGCTTTTACTGTAACATTTGTAAAAATAGCTTTCTCTCAGGCCAAAACTGACAACTACAGTTTTTCTTAAACAAGGAGCAATATTTTCAATCAAAACCATGTTTGCCATCAACAAGTAACTGATTTCTAATGATTAGGACCAAAAAACTCACTCCTGAGAGCTTCCTGCAGCTTTTACTGTAACATTTGTAAAGATAGCTTTCTCTCATGCCAAAACTGACAACTACAGTTTTTCTTAAACAAGGAGCAATATTTTCAATCAAAACCATGTTTGCCATCAACAAGTAACTGATTTTTAATGATTAGGACCAAAAAACTCACTTCTGAGAGCTTCCTGCAGCTTTTACTGTAACATTTGTAAAAAATAGCTTTCTCTCAGGCCAAAACTGACAACTAGGTTTTTCTTAAACAAAGAGCAATATTTTCAATCAAAACCATGTTTGCCATCAACAAGTAACTGATTTCTAATGATTAGGACCAAAAAACTCACTTCTGAGAGCTTCCTGCAGCTTTTACTGGAATATTTGTAAAAATAGCTTTCTCTCTGCGAGATAAGGCCAAAACTGACAACTACAGTTTTTCTTAAACACGGAGCAATATTTTCAATCAAAACCATGTTTGCCATCAACAAGTAACTGATTTCTAATGATTAGGACCAAAAAACTCACTTCTGAGAGCTTCCTGCAGCTTTTACTGGAATATTTGTAAAAATAGCTTTCTCTCTGCGAGATAAGGCCAAAACTGACAACTACAGTTTTTCTTAAACACGGAGCAATATTTTCAATCAAAACCATGTTTGCCATTAACAAGTAACTGATTTCTAATGATAAGGACCAAAAAACTCACTTCTGAGAGCTTCCTGCAGCTTTTACTGTAACTTTTATAAAAAATAGCTTTCTCTCAGGCCAAAACTGACAACTACAGTTTTTCTTAAACAAGGAGCAATATTTTCAATCAAAACCATGTTTGCCATCAACAAGTAACTGGTTTTTAATGATTAGGACCAAAAAACTCACTTCTGAGAGCTTCCTGCAGCTTTTACTGTAACATTTGTAAAAATAGCTTTCTCTCAGGCCAAAACTGACAACTAGGTTTTGCTTAAACAAGGAGCAATATTTTCAATCAAAACCATGTTTGCCATCAACAAGTAACTGATTTCTAATGATTAGGACCAAAAACTCACTTCTGAGAGCTTCCTGCAGCTATTACTGTAACATTTGTAAAAAGAGCTTTCTCTCAGGCCAAAACTGACAACTACAGTTTTTCTTAAACAAGGAGCAATATTTTCAATCAAAACCATGTTTGCCATCAACAAGTAACTGATTTCTAATGATTAGGACCAAAAAACTCACTCCTGAGAGCTTCCTGCAGCTTTTACTGTAACATTTGTAAAGATAGCTTTCTCTCATGCCAAAACTGACAACTACAGTTTTTCTTAAACAAGGAGCAATATTTTCAATCAAAACCATGTTTGCCATCAACAAGTAACTGATTTCTAATGATTAGGAGGCAAAAACTAACTTCTGAGAGCTTCCTGCAGCTTTTACTGTAACATTTGTAAAAATAGCTTTCTCTCAGGCCAAAACTGACAACTAGGTTTTTCTTAAACAAGGAGCAATATTTTTAATCAAAACCATGTTTGCCATCAACAAGTAACTGATTTCTAATGATTAGGACCAAAAAACTCACTTCTGAGAGCTTCCTGCAGCTTTTACTGTAACATTTGTAAAAATAGCTTTCTCTCAGGCCAAAACTGACAACTACAGTTTTTCTTAAACAAAGAGCAATATTTTCAATCAAAACCATGTTTGCCATCAACAAGTAACTGATTTCTAATGATTAGGACCAAAAAACTCACTTCTGAGAGCTTCCTGCAGCTTTTACTGGAATATTTGTAAAAATAGCTTTCTCTCTGCGAGATAAGGCCAAAACTGACAACTACAGTTTTTCTTAAACACGGAGCAATATTTTCAATCAAAACCATGTTTGCCATTAACAAGTAACTGATTTCTAATGATAAGGACCAAAAAACTCACTTCTGAGAGCTTCCTGCAGCTTTTACTGTAACTTTTATAAAAAATAGCTTTCTCTCAGGCCAAAACTGACAACTACAGTTTTTCTTAAACAAGGAGCAATATTTTCAATCAAAACCATGTTTGCCATCAACAAGTAACTGATTTCTAATGATTAGGACCAAAAAACTCACTTCTGAGAGCTTCCTGCAGCTTTTACTGTAACTTTTATAAAAAATAGCTTTCTCTCAGGCCAAAACTGACAACTACAGCTTTTCTTAAACAAGGAGGAATATTTTCAATCAAAACCATGTTTGCCATCAACAAGTAACTGTTTTCTAATGATTAGGACCAACAACCTCACTTCTGAGAGCTTCCTGCAGCTTTTACTGTAACATTTGTAAAAATAGCTTTCTCTCAGGCCAAAACTGACAACTACAGTTTTTCTTAAACAAGGAGCAATATTTTTAATCAAAACCATGTTTGCCATCAACAAGTAACTGATTTCTAATGATTAGGACCAAAAAACTCACTTCTAAGAGCTTCCTGCAGCTTTTACTGTAACATTTGTAAAAATAGCTTTCTCTCAGGCCAAAACTGACAACTACAGTTTTTCTTAAACAAGGAGCAATATTTTCAATCAAAACCATGTTTGCCATCAACAAGTAACTGATTTCTAATGATTAGGACCAAAAAACTCACTTCTGAGAGCTTCCTGCAGCTTTTACTGTAACATTTGTAAAAAATAGCTTTCTCTCAGGCCAAAACTGACAACTACAGTTTTTCTTAAACAAGGAGCAATATTTTCAATCAAAACCATGTTTGCCATCAACAAGTAACTGATTTCTAATGATTAGGAGGCAAAAACTAACTTCTGAGAGCTTCCTGCAGCTTTTACTGTAACATTTGTAAAAAAAAGCTTTTTCTCAGGCCAAAACTGACAACTAGGTTTTTCTTAAACAAGGAGCAATATTTTCAATCAAAACCATGTTTGCCATCAACAAGTAACTGATTTCTAATGATTAGGACCAAAAAACTCACTTCTGATAGCTTCCTGTAGCTTTTACTGTAACATTTGTAAAAATAGCTTTCTCTCATGCCAAAACTGACAACTACAGTTTTTCTTAAACAAGGAGCAATATTTTCAATCAAAACCATGTTTGCCATCAACAAGTAACTGGTTTTTAATGATTAGGACCAAAAAACTAACTTCTGAGAGCTTCCTGCAGCTTTTACTGTAACATTTGTAAAAAATAGCTTTCTCTCAGGCCAAAACTGACAACTAGGTTTTGCTTAAACAAGGAGCAATATTTTCAATCAAAACCATGTTTGCCATCAACAAGTAACTGATTTCTAATGATTAGGACCAAAAAACTCACTTCTGAGAGCTTCCTGCAGCTTTTACTGTAACATTTGTAAAAATAGCTTTCTCTCAGGCCAAAACTGACAACTACAGTTTTTCTTAAACAAAGAGCAATATTTTCAATCAAAACCATGTTTGCCATCAACAAGTAACTGATTTCTAATGATTAGGACCAAAAAACTCACTTCTGAGAGCTTCCTGCAGCTTTTACTGTAACATTTGTAAAAAATAGCTTTCTCTCAGGCCAAAACTGACAACTACAGTTTTTCTTAAACAAGGAGCAATATTTTCAATCAAAACCATGTTTGCCATCAACAAGTAACTGATTTCTAATGATTAGGACCAAAAAACTCACTTCTGAGAGCTTCCTGCAGCTATTACTGTAACATTTGTAAAAAGAGCTTTCTCTCAGGCCAAAACTGACAACTACAGTTTTTCTTAAACAAGGAGCAATATTTTCAATCAAAACCATGTTTGCCATCAACAAGTAACTGATTTCTAATGATTAGGACCAAAAAACTCACTCCTGAGAGCTTCCTGCAGCTTTTACTGTAACATTTGTAAAGATAGCTTTCTCTCATGCCAAAACTGACAACTAAAGTTTTTCTTAAACAAGGAGCAATATTTTCAATCAAAACCATGTTTGCCATCAACAAGTAACTGATTTCTAATGATTAGGACCAAAAAACTCACTTCTGAGAGCTTCCTGCAGCTTTTACTGTAACATTTGTAAAAATAGCTTTCTCTCAGGCCAAAACTGACAACTAGGTTTTTCTTAAACAAGGAGCAATATTTTTAATCAAAACCATGTTTGCCATCAACAAGTAACTGATTTCTAATGATTAGGACCAAAAAACTCACTTCTGAGAGCTTCCTGCAGCTTTTACTGTAACATTTGTAAAAATAGCTTTCTCTCAGGCCAAAACTGACAACTACAGTTTTTCTGAAACAAAGAGCAATATTTTCAATCAAAACCATGTTTGCCATCAACAAGTAACTGATTTCTAATGATTAGGACCAAAAAACTCACTTCTGAGAGCTTCCTGCAGCTTTTACTGGAATATTTGTAAAAATAGCTTTCTCTCTGCGAGATAAGGCCAAAACTGACAACTACAGTTTTTCTTAAACAAGGAGCAATATTTTCAATCAAAACCATGTTTGCCATCAACAAGTAACTGATTTCTAATGATTAGGACCAAAAAACTCACTTCTGAGAGCTTCCTGCAGCTATTACTGTAACATTTGTAAAAAGAGCTTTCTCTCAGGCCAAAACTGACAACTACAGTTTTTCTTAAACAAGGAGCAATATTTTCAATCAAAACCATGTTTGCCATCAACAAGTAACTGATTTCTAATGATTAGGAGGCAAAAACTAACTTCTGAGAGCTTCCTGCAGCTTTTACTGTAACATTTGTAAAAATAGCTTTTTCTCAGGCCAAAACTGACAACTAGGTTTTTCTTAAACAAGGAGCAATATTTTCAATCAAAACCATGTTTGCCATCAACAAGTAACTGATTTCTAATGATTAGGACCAAAAAACTCACTTCTGATAGCTTCCTGTAGCTTTTACTGTAACATTTGTAAAAATAGCTTTCTCTCATGCCAAAACTGACAACTACAGTTTTTCTTAAACAAGGAGCAATATTTTCAATCAAAACCATGTTTGCCATCAACAAGTAACTGGTTTTTAATGATTAGGACCAAAAAACTAACTTCTGAGAGCTTCCTGCAGCTTTTACTGTAACATTTGTAAAAATAGCTTTCTCTCAGGCCAAAACTGACAACTAGGTTTTGCTTAAACAAGGAGCAATATTTTCAATCAAAACCATGTTTGCCATCAACAAGTAACTGATTTCTAATGATTAGGACCAAAAAACTCACTTCTGAGAGCTTCCTGCAGCTTTTACTGTAACATTTGTAAAAATAGCTTTCTCTCAGGCCAAAACTGACAACTACAGTTTTTCTTAAACAAAGAGCAATATTTTCAATCAAAACCATGTTTGCCATCAACAAGTAACTGATTTCTAATGATTAGGACCAAAAAACTCACTTCTGAGAGCTTCCTGCAGCTTTTACTGTAACATTTGTAAAAATAGCTTTCTCTCAGGCCAAAACTGACAACTACAGTTTTTCTTAAACAAGGAGCAATATTTTCAATCAAAACCATGTTTGCCATCAACAAGTAACTGATTTCTAATGATTAGGACCAAAAAACTCACTCCTGAGAGCTTCCTGCAGCTTTTACTGTAACATTTGTAAAGATAGCTTTCTCTCATGCCAAAACTGACAACTACAGTTTTTCTTAAACAAGGAGCAATATTTTCAATCAAAACCATGTTTGCCATCAACAAGTAACTGATTTTTAATGATTAGGACCAAAAAACTCACTTCTGAGAGCTTCCTGCAGCTTTTACTGTAACATTTGTAAAAAATAGCTTTCTCTCAAGCCAAAACTGACAACTAGGTTTTTCTTAAACAAAGAGCAATATTTTCAATCAAAACCATGTTTGCCATCAACAAGTAACTGATTTCTAATGATTAGGACCAAAAAACTCACTTCTGAGAGCTTCCTGCAGCTTTTACTGGAATATTTGTAAAAATAGCTTTCTCTCTGCGAGATAAGGCCAAAACTGACAACTACAGTTTTTCTTAAACACGGAGCAATATTTTCAATCAAAACCATGTTTGCCATCAACAAGTAACTGATTTCTAATGATTAGGACCAAAAAACTCACTTCTGAGAGCTTCCTGTAGCTTTTACTGGAATATTTGTAAAAATAGCTTTCTCTCTGCGAGATAAGGCCAAAACTGACAACTACAGTTTTTCTTAAACACGGAGCAATATTTTCAATCAAAACCATGTTTGCCATTAACAAGTAACTGATTTCTAATGATAAGGACCAAAAAACTCACTTCTGAGAGCTTCCTGCAGCTTTTACTGTAACTTTTATAAAAAATAGCTTTCTCTCAGGCCAAAACTGACAACTACAGTTTTTCTTAAACAAGGAGCAATATTTTCAATCAAAACCATGTTTGCCATCAACAAGTAACTGATTTCTAATGATTAGGACCAAAAAACTCACTTCTGAGAGCTTCCTGCAGCTTTTACTGTAACTTTTATAAAAAATAGCTTTCTCTCAGGCCAAAACTGACAACTACAGTTTTTCTTAAACAAGGAGCAATATTTTCAATCAAAACCATGTTTGCCATCAACAAGTAACTGATTTCTAATGATTAGGACCAAAAAACTCACTTCTGAGAGCTTCCTGCAGCTTTTACTGTAACATTTGTAAAAAATAGCTTTCTCTCAGGCCAAAACTGACAACTACAGTTTTTCTTAAACAAGGAGCAATATTTTCAATCAAAACCATGTTTGCCATCAACAAGTAACTGATTTCTAATGATTAGGAGGCAAAAACTAACTTCTGAGAGCTTCCTGCAGCTTTTACTGTAACATTTGTAAAAATAGCTTTTTCTCAGGCCAAAACTGACAACTAGGTTTTTCTTAAACAAGGAGCAATATTTTCAATCAAAACCATGTTTGCCATCAACAAGTAACTGATTTCTAATGATTAGGACCAAAAAACTCACTTCTGATAGCTTCCTGTAGCTTTTACTGTAACATTTGTAAAAATAGCTTTCTCTCATGCCAAAACTGACAACTACAGTTTTTCTTAAACAAGGAGCAATATTTTCAATCAAAACCATGTTTGCCATCAACAAGTAACTGGTTTTTAATGATTAGGACCAAAAAACTCACTTCTGAGAGCTTCCTGCAGCTTTTACTGTAACATTTGTAAAAATAGCTTTCTCTCAGGCCAAAACTGACAACTAGGTTTTGCTTAAACAAGGAGCAATATTTTCAATCAAAACCATGTTTGCCATCAACAAGTAACTGATTTCTAATGATTAGGACCAAAAACTCACTTCTGAGAGCTTCCTGCAGCTATTACTGTAACATTTGTAAAAAGAGCTTTCTCTCAGGCCAAAACTGACAACTACAGTTTTTCTTAAACAAGGAGCAATATTTTCAATCAAAACCATGTTTGCCATCAACAAGTAACTGATTTCTAATGATTAGGACCAAAAAACTCACTTCTGAGAGCTTCCTGCAGCTATTACTGTAACATTTGTAAAAAGAGCTTTCTCTCAGGCCAAAACTGACAACTACAGTTTTTCTTAAACAAGGAGCAATATTTTCAATCAAAACCATGTTTGCCATCAACAAGTAACTGATTTCTAATGATTAGGACCAAAAAACTCACTCCTGAGAGCTTCCTGCAGCTTTTACTGTAACATTTGTAAAGATAGCTTTCTCTCATGCCAAAACTGACAACTACAGTTTTTCTTAAACAAGGAGCAATATTTTCAATCAAAACCATGTTTGCCATCAACAAGTAACTGATTTCTAATGATTAGGACCAAAAAACTCACTTCTGAGAGCTTCCTGCAGCTTTTACTGTAACATTTGTAAAAATAGCTTTCTCTCAGGCCAAAACTGACAACTACAGTTTTTCTTAAACAAAGAGCAATATTTTCAATCAAAACCATGTTTGCCATCAACAAGTAACTGATTTCTAATGATTAGGACCAAAAAACTCACTTCTGAGAGCTTCCTGCAGCTTTTACTGGAATATTTGTAAAAATAGCTTTCTCTCTGCGAGATAAGGCCAAAACTGACAACTACAGTTTTTCTTAAACACGGAGCAATATTTTCAATCAAAACCATGTTTGCCATTAACAAGTAACTGATTTCTAATGATAAGGACCAAAAAACTCACTTCTGAGAGCTTCCTGCAGCTTTTACTGTAACTTTTATAAAAAATAGCTTTCTCTCAGGCCAAAACTGACAACTACAGTTTTTCTTAAACAAGGAGCAATATTTTCAATCAAAACCATGTTTGCCATCAACAAGTAACTGATTTCTAATGATTAGGACCAAAAAACTCACTTCTGAGAGCTTCCTGCAGCTTTTACTGTAACTTTTATAAAAAATAGCTTTCTCTCAGGCCAAAACTGACAACTACAGCTTTTCTTAAACAAGGAGCAATATTTTCAATCAAAACCATGTTTGCCATCAACAAGTAACTGTTTTCTAATGATTAGGACCAACAACCTCACTTCTGAGAGCTTCCTGCAGCTTTTACTGTAACATTTGTAAAAATAGCTTTCTCTCAGGCCAAAACTGACAACTACAGTTTTTCTTAAACAAGGAGCAATATTTTTAATCAAAACCATGTTTGCCATCAACAAGTAACTGATTTCTAATGATTAGGACCAAAAAACTCACTTCTAAGAGCTTCCTGCAGCTTTTACTGTAACATTTGTAAAAATAGCTTTCTCTCAGGCCAAAACTGACAACTACAGTTTTTCTTAAACAAGGAGCAATATTTTCAATCAAAACCATGTTTGCCATCAACAAGTAACTGATTTCTAATGATTAGGACCAAAAAACTCACTTCTGAGAGCTTCCTGCAGCTTTTACTGTAACATTTGTAAAAAATAGCTTTCTCTCAGGCCAAAACTGACAACTACAGTTTTTCTTAAACAAGGAGCAATATTTTCAATCAAAACCATGTTTGCCATCAACAAGTAACTGGTTTTTAATGATTAGGACCAAAAAACTAACTTCTGAGAGCTTCCTGCAGCTTTTACTGTAACATTTGTAAAAAATAGCTTTCTCTCAGGCCAAAACTGACAACTAGGTTTTGCTTAAACAAGGAGCAATATTTTCAATCAAAACCATGTTTGCCATCAACAAGTAACTGATTTCTAATGATTAGGACCAAAAAACTCACTTCTGAGAGCTTCCTGCAGCTTTTACTGTAACATTTGTAAAAATAGCTTTCTCTCAGGCCAAAACTGACAACTACAGTTTTTCTTAAACAAAGAGCAATATTTTCAATCAAAACCATGTTTGCCATCAACAAGTAACTGATTTCTAATGATTAGGACCAAAAAACTCACTTCTGAGAGCTTCCTGCAGCTTTTACTGTAACATTTGTAAAAAATAGCTTTCTCTCAGGCCAAAACTGACAACTACAGTTTTTCTTAAACAAGGAGCAATATTTTCAATCAAAACCATGTTTGCCATCAACAAGTAACTGATTTCTAATGATTAGGACCAAAAAACTCACTTCTGAGAGCTTCCTGCAGCTATTACTGTAACATTTGTAAAAAGAGCTTTCTCTCAGGCCAAAACTGACAACTACAGTTTTTCTTAAACAAGGAGCAATATTTTCAATCAAAACCATGTTTGCCATCAACAAGTAACTGATTTCTAATGATTAGGACCAAAAAACTCACTCCTGAGAGCTTCCTGCAGCTTTTACTGTAACATTTGTAAAGATAGCTTTCTCTCATGCCAAAACTGACAACTAAAGTTTTTCTTAAACAAGGAGCAATATTTTCAATCAAAACCATGTTTGCCATCAACAAGTAACTGATTTCTAATGATTAGGACCAAAAAACTCACTTCTGAGAGCTTCCTGCAGCTTTTACTGTAACATTTGTAAAAATAGCTTTCTCTCAGGCCAAAACTGACAACTAGGTTTTTCTTAAACAAGGAGCAATATTTTTAATCAAAACCATGTTTGCCATCAACAAGTAACTGATTTCTAATGATTAGGACCAAAAAACTCACTTCTGAGAGCTTCCTGCAGCTTTTACTGTAACATTTGTAAAAATAGCTTTCTCTCAGGCCAAAACTGACAACTACAGTTTTTCTGAAACAAAGAGCAATATTTTCAATCAAAACCATGTTTGCCATCAACAAGTAACTGATTTCTAATGATTAGGACCAAAAAACTCACTTCTGAGAGCTTCCTGCAGCTTTTACTGGAATATTTGTAAAAATAGCTTTCTCTCTGCGAGATAAGGCCAAAACTGACAACTACAGTTTTTCTTAAACACGGAGCAATATTTTCAATCAAAACCATGTTTGCCATTAACAAGTAACTGATTTCTAATGATAAGGACCAAAAAACTCACTTCTGAGAGCTTCCTGCAGCTTTTACTGTAACTTTTATAAAAAATAGCTTTCTCTCAGGCCAAAACTGACAACTACAGTTTTTCTTAAACAAGGAGCAATATTTTCAATCAAAACCATGTTTGCCATCAACAAGTAACTGATTTCTAATGATTAGGACCAAAAAACTCACTTCTGAGAGCTTCCTGCAGCTTTTACTGTAACTTTTATAAAAAATAGCTTTCTCTCAGGCCAAAACTGACAACTACAGCTTTTCTTAAACAAGGAGCAATATTTTCAATCAAAACCATGTTTGCCATCAACAAGTAACTGTTTTCTAATGATTAGGACCAAAAACCTCACTTCTGAGAGCTTCCTGCAGCTTTTACTGTAACATTTGTAAAAATAGCTTTCTCTCAGGCCAAAACTGACAACTACAGTTTTTCTTAAACAAGGAGCAATATTTTTAATCAAAACCATGTTTGCCATCAACAAGTAACTGATTTCTAATGATTAGGACCAAAAAACTCACTTCTAAGACCTTCCTGCAGCTTTTACTGTAACATTTGTAAAAATAGCTTTCTCTCAGGCCAAAACTGACAACTACAGTTTTTCTTAAACAAGGAGCAATATTTTCAATCAAAACCATGTTTGCCATCAACAAGTAACTGATTTCTAATGATTAGGACCAAAAAACTCACTTCTGAGAGCTTCCTGCAGCTTTTACTGTAACATTTGTAAAAAATAGCTTTCTCTCAGGCCAAAACTGACAACTACAGTTTTTCTTAAACAAGGAGCAATATTTTCAATCAAAACCATGTTTGCCATCAACAAGTAACTGATTTCTAATGATTAGGAGGCAAAAACTAACTTCTGAGAGCTTCCTGCAGCTTTTACTGTAACATTTGTAAAAATAGCTTTTTCTCAGGCCAAAACTGACAACTAGGTTTTTCTTAAACAAGGAGCAATATTTTCAATCAAAACCATGTTTGCCATCAACAAGTAACTGATTTCTAATGATTAGGACCAAAAAACTCACTTCTGATAGCTTCCTGTAGCTTTTACTGTAACATTTGTAAAAATAGCTTTCTCTCATGCCAAAACTGACAACTACAGTTTTTCTTAAACAAGGAGCAATATTTTCAATCAAAACCATGTTTGCCATCAACAAGTAACTGGTTTTTAATGATTAGGACCAAAAAACTAACTTCTGAGAGCTTCCTGCAGCTTTTACTGTAACATTTGTAAAAATAGCTTTCTCTCAGGCCAAAACTGACAACTAGGTTTTGCTTAAACAAGGAGCAATATTTTCAATCAAAACCATGTTTGCCATCAACAAGTAACTGATTTCTAATGATTAGGACCAAAAAACTCACTTCTGAGAGCTTCCTGCAGCTTTTACTGTAACATTTGTAAAAATAGCTTTCTCTCAGGCCAAAACTGACAACTACAGTTTTTCTTAAACAAGGAGCAATATTTTCAATCAAAACCATGTTTGCCATCAACAAGTAACTGATTTCTAATGATTAGGACCAAAAAACTCACTTCTGAGAGCTTCCTGCAGCTTTTACTGGAATATTTGTAAAAATAGCTTTCTCTCTGCGAGATAAGGCCAAAACTGACAACTACAGTTTTTCTTAAACACGGAGCAATATTTTCAATCAAAACCATGTTTGCCATCAACAAGTAACTGATTTCTAATGATTAGGACCAAAAAACTCACTTCTGAGAGCTTCCTGCAGCTTTTACTGTAACTTTTATAAAAAATAGCTTTCTCTCAGGCCAAAACTGACAACTACAGTTTTTCTTAAACAAGGAGCAATATTTTCAATCAAAACCATGTTTGCCATCAACAAGTAACTGATTTCTAATGATTAGGACCAAAAAACTCACTTCTGAGAGCTTCCTGCAGCTTTTACTGTAACTTTTATAAAAAATAGCTTTCTCTCAGGCCAAAACTGACAACTACAGCTTTTCTTAAACAAGGAGCAATATTTTCAATCAAAACCATGTTTGCCATCAACAAGTAACTGTTTTCTAATGATTAGGACCAACAACCTCACTTCTGAGAGCTTCCTGCAGCTTTTACTGTAACATTTGTAAAAATAGCTTTCTCTCAGGCCAAAACTGACAACTACAGTTTTTCTTAAACAAGGAGCAATATTTTTAATCAAAACCATGTTTGCCATCAACAAGTAACTGATTTCTAATGATTAGGACCAAAAAACTCACTTCTAAGAGCTTCCTGCAGCTTTTACTGTAACATTTGTAAAAATAGCTTTCTCTCAGGCCAAAACTGACAACTACAGTTTTTCTTAAACAAGGAGCAATATTTTCAATCAAAACCATGTTTGCCATCAACAAGTAACTGATTTCTAATGATTAGGACCAAAAAACTCACTTCTGAGAGCTTCCTGCAGCTTTTACTGTAACATTTGTAAAAAATAGCTTTCTCTCAGGCCAAAACTGACAACTACAGTTTTTCTTAAACAAGGAGCAATATTTTCAATCAAAACCATGTTTGCCATCAACAAGTAACTGGTTTTTAATGATTAGGACCAAAAAACTCACTTCTGAGAGCTTCCTGCAGCTTTTACTGTAACATTTGTAAAAATAGCTTTCTCTCAGGCCAAAACTGACAACTACAGTTTTTCTTAAACAAGGAGCAATATTTTCAATCAAAACCATGTTTGCCATCAACAAGTAACTGATTTCTAATGATTAGGACCAAAAAACTCACTTCTGAGAGCTTCCTGCAGCTATTACTGTAACATTTGTAAAAAGAGCTTTCTCTCAGGCTAAAACTGACAACTACAGTTTTTCTTAAACAAGGAGCAATATTTTCAATCAAAACCATGTTTGCCATCAACAAGTAACTGATTTCTAATGATTAGGACCAAAAAACTCACTCCTGAGAGCTTTCTGCAGCTTTTACTGTAACATTTGTAAAGATAGCTTTCTCTCATGCCAAAACTGACAACTACAGTTTTTCTTAAACAAGGAGCAATATTTTCAATCAAAACCATGTTTGCCATCAACAAGTAACTGATTTCTAATGATTAGGACCAAAAAACTCACTTCTGAGAGCTTCCTGCAGCTTTTACTGTAACATTTGTAAAAATAGCTTTCTCTCAGGCCAAAACTGACAACTAGGTTTTTCTTAAACAAGGAGCAATATTTTTAATCAAAACCATGTTTGCCATCAACAAGTAACTGATTTCTAATGATTAGGACCAAAAAACTCACTTCTGAGAGCTTCCTGCAGCTTTTACTGTAACATTTGTAAAAATAGCTTTCTCTCAGGCCAAAACTGACAACTACAGTTTTTCTTAAACAAAGAGCAATATTTTCAATCAAAACCATGTTTGCCATCAACAAGTAACTGATTTCTAATGATTAGGACCAAAAAACTCACTTCTGAGAGCTTCCTGCAGCTTTTACTGGAATATTTGTAAAAATAGCTTTCTCTCTGCGAGATAAGGCCAAAACTGACAACTACAGTTTTTCTTAAACACGGAGCAATATTTTCAATCAAAACCATGTTTGCCATTAACAAGTAACTGATTTCTAATGATAAGGACCAAAAAACTCACTTCTGAGAGCTTCCTGCAGCTTTTACTGTAACTTTTATAAAAAATAGCTTTCTCTCAGGCCAAAACTGACAACTACAGTTTTTCTTAAACAAGGAGCAATATTTTCAATCAAAACCATGTTTGCCATCAACAAGTAACTGATTTCTAATGATTAGGACCAAAAAACTCACTTCTGAGAGCTTCCTGCAGCTTTTACTGTAACTTTTATAAAAAATAGCTTTCTCTCAGGCCAAAACTGACAACTACAGTTTTTCTTAAACAAGGAGCAATATTTTCAATCAAAACCATGTTTGCCATCAACAAGTAACTGATTTCTAATGATTAGGACCAAAAAACTCACTTCTGAGAGCTTCCTGCAGCTTTTACTGTAACTTTTATAAAAAATAGCTTTCTCTCAGGCCAAAACTGACAACTACAGCTTTTCTTAAACAAGGAGCAATATTTTCAATCAAAACCATGTTTGCCATCAACAAGTAACTGTTTTCTAATGATTAGGACCAAAAACCTCACTTCTGAGAGCTTCCTGCAGCTTTTACTGTAACATTTGTAAAAATAGCTTTCTCTCAGGCCAAAACTGACAACTACAGTTTTTCTTAAACAAGGAGCAATATTTTTAATCAAAACCATGTTTGCCATCAACAAGTAACTGATTTCTAATGATTAGGACCAAAAAACTCACTTCTAAGAGCTTCCTGCAGCTTTTACTGTAACATTTGTAAAAATAGCTTTCTCTCAGGCCAAAACTGACAACTACAGTTTTTCTTAAACAAGGAGCAATATTTTCAATCAAAACCATGTTTGCCATCAACAAGTAACTGATTTCTAATGATTAGGACCAAAAAACTCACTTCTGAGAGCTTCCTGCAGCTTTTACTGTAACATTTGTAAAAAATAGCTTTCTCTCAGGCCAAAACTGACAACTACAGTTTTTCTTAAACAAGGAGCAATATTTTCAATCAAAACCATGTTTGCCATCAACAAGTAACTGATTTCTAATGATTAGGAGGCAAAAACTAACTTCTGAGAGCTTCCTGCAGCTTTTACTGTAACATTTGTAAAAATAGCTTTTTCTCAGGCCAAAACTGACAACTAGGTTTTTCTTAAACAAGGAGCAATATTTTCAATCAAAACCATGTTTGCCATCAACAAGTAACTGATTTCTAATGATTAGGACCAAAAAACTCACTTCTGATAGCTTCCTGTAGCTTTTACTGTAACATTTGTAAAAATAGCTTTCTCTCATGCCAAAACTGACAACTACAGTTTTTCTTAAACAAGGAGCAATATTTTCAATCAAAACCATGTTTGCCATCAACAAGTAACTGGTTTTTAATGATTAGGACCAAAAAACTAACTTCTGAGAGCTTCCTGCAGCTTTTACTGTAACATTTGTAAAAATAGCTTTCTCTCAGGCCAAAACTGACAACTAGGTTTTGCTTAAACAAGGAGCAATATTTTCAATCAAAACCATGTTTGCCATCAACAAGTAACTGATTTCTAATGATTAGGACCAAAAAACTCACTTCTGAGAGCTTCCTGCAGCTTTTACTGTAACATTTGTAAAAATAGCTTTCTCTCAGGCCAAAACTGACAACTACAGTTTTTCTTAAACAAAGAGCAATATTTTCAATCAAAACCATGTTTGCCATCAACAAGTAACTGATTTCTAATGATTAGGACCAAAAAACTCACTTCTGAGAGCTTCCTGCAGCTTTTACTGTAACATTTGTAAAAATAGCTTTCTCTCAGGCCAAAACTGACAACTACAGTTTTTCTTAAACAAGGAGCAATATTTTCAATCAAAACCATGTTTGCCATCAACAAGTAACTGATTTCTAATGATTAGGACCAAAAAACTCACTCCTGAGAGCTTCCTGCAGCTTTTACTGTAACATTTGTAAAGATAGCTTTCTCTCATGCCAAAACTGACAACTACAGTTTTTCTTAAACAAGGAGCAATATTTTCAATCAAAACCATGTTTGCCATCAACAAGTAACTGATTTTTAATGATTAGGACCAAAAAACTCACTTCTGAGAGCTTCCTGCAGCTTTTACTGTAACATTTGTAAAAAATAGCTTTCTCTCAGGCCAAAACTGACAACTAGGTTTTTCTTAAACAAAGAGCAATATTTTCAATCAAAACCATGTTTGCCATCAACAAGTAACTGATTTCTAATGATTAGGACCAAAAAACTCACTTCTGAGAGCTTCCTGCAGCTTTTACTGGAATATTTGTAAAAATAGCTTTCTCTCTGCGAGATAAGGCCAAAACTGACAACTACAGTTTTTCTTAAACACGGAGCAATATTTTCAATCAAAACCATGTTTGCCATCAACAAGTAACTGATTTCTAATGATTAGGACCAAAAAACTCACTTCTGAGAGCTTCCTGCAGCTTTTACTGGAATATTTGTAAAAATAGCTTTCTCTCTGCGAGATAAGGCCAAAACTGACAACTACAGTTTTTCTTAAACACGGAGCAATATTTTCAATCAAAACCATGTTTGCCATTAACAAGTAACTGATTTCTAATGATAAGGACCAAAAAACTCACTTCTGAGAGCTTCCTGCAGCTTTTACTGTAACTTTTATAAAAAATAGCTTTCTCTCAGGCCAAAACTGACAACTACAGTTTTTCTTAAACAAGGAGCAATATTTTCAATCAAAACCATGTTTGCCATCAACAAGTAACTGATTTCTAATGATTAGGACCAAAAAACTCACTTCTGAGAGCTTCCTGCAGCTTTTACTGTAACTTTTATAAGAAATAGCTTTCTCTCAGGCCAAAACTGACAACTACAGTTTTTCTTAAACAAGGAGCAATATTTTCAATCAAAACCATGTTTGCCATCAACAAGTAACTGATTTCTAATGATTAGGACCAAAAAACTCACTTCTGAGAGCTTCCTGCAGCTTTTACTGTAACATTTGTAAAAAATAGCTTTCTCTCAGGCCAAAACTGACAACTACAGTTTTTCTTAAACAAGGAGCAATATTTTCAATCAAAACCATGTTTGCCATCAACAAGTAACTGATTTCTAATGATTAGGAGGCAAAAACTCACTTCTGAGAGCTTCCTGCAGCTTTTACTGTAACATTTGTAAAAATAGCTTTCTCTCAGGCCAAAACTGACAACTAGGTTTTGCTTAAACAAGGAGCAATATTTTCAATCAAAACCATGTTTGCCATCAACAAGTAACTGATTTCTAATGATTAGGACCAAAAAACTCACTTCTGAGAGCTTCCTGCAGCTTTTACTGTAACATTTGTAAAAATAGCTTTCTCTCAGGCCAAAACTGACAACTACAGTTTTTCTTAAACAAAGAGCAATATTTTCAATCAAAACCATGTTTGCCATCAACAAGTAACTGATTTCTAATGATTAGGACCAAAAAACTCACTTCTGAGAGCTTCCTGCAGCTTTTACTGTAACATTTGTAAAAATAGCTTTCTCTCAGGCCAAAACTGACAACTACAGTTTTTCTTAAACAAGGAGCAATATTTTCAATCAAAACCATGTTTGCCATCAACAAGTAACTGATTTCTAATGATTAGGACCAAAAAACTCACTTCTGAGAGCTTCCTGCAGCTATTACTGTAACATTTGTAAAAAGAGCTTTCTCTCAGGCCAAAACTGACAACTACAGTTTTTCTTAAACAAGGAGCAATATTTTCAATCAAAACCATGTTTGCCATCAACAAGTAACTGATTTCTAATGATTAGGACCAAAAAACTCACTCCTGAGAGCTTCCTGCAGCTTTTACTGTAACATTTGTAAAGATAGCTTTCTCTCATGCCAAAACTGACAACTACAGTTTTTCTTAAACAAGGAGCAATATTTTCAATCAAAACCATGTTTGCCATCAACAAGTAACTGATTTCTAATGATTAGGACCAAAAAACTCACTTCTGAGAGCTTCCTGCAGCTTTTACTGTAACATTTGTAAAAATAGCTTTCTCTCAGGCCAAAACTGACAACTAGGTTTTTCTTAAACAAGGAGCAATATTTTTAATCAAAACCATGTTTGCCATCAACAAGTAACTGATTTCTAATGATTAGGACCAAAAAACTCACTTCTGAGAGCTTCCTGCAGCTTTTACTGTAACATTTGTAAAAATAGCTTTCTCTCAGGCCAAAACTGACAACTACAGTTTTTCTTAAACAAAGAGCAATATTTTCAATCAAAACCATGTTTGCCATCAACAAGTAACTGATTTCTAATGATTAGGACCAAAAAACTCACTTCTGAGAGCTTCCTGCAGCTTTTACTGGAATATTTGTAAAAATAGCTTTCTCTCTGCGAGATAATGCCAAAACTGACAACTACAGTTTTTCTTAAACACGGAGCAATATTTTCAATCAAAACCATGTTTGCCATTAACAAGTAACTGATTTCTAATGATTAGGACCAAAAAACTCACTTCTGAGAGCTTCCTGCAGCTTTTACTGTAACATTTGTAAAAATAGCTTTCTCTCAGGCCAAAACTGACAACTACAGTTTTTCTTAAACAAAGAGCAATATTTTCAATCAAAACCATGTTTGCCATCAACAAGTAACTGATTTCTAATGATTAGGACCAAAAAACTCACTTCTGAGAGCTTCCTGCAGCTTTTACTGTAACATTTGTAAAAATAGCTTTCTCTCAGGCCAAAACTGACAACTACAGTTTTTCTTAAACAAGGAGCAATATTTTCAATCAAAACCATGTTTGCCATCAACAAGTAACTGATTTCTAATGATTAGGACCAAAAAACTCACTTCTGAGAGCTTCCTGCAGCTATTACTGTAACATTTGTAAAAAGAGCTTTCTCTCAGGCCAAAACTGACAACTACAGTTTTTCTTAAACAAGGAGCAATATTTTCAATCAAAACCATGTTTGCCATCAACAAGTAACTGATTTCTAATGATTAGGACCAAAAAACTCACTCCTGAGAGCTTCCTGCAGCTTTTACTGTAACATTTGTAAAGATAGCTTTCTCTCATGCCAAAACTGACAACTACAGTTTTTCTTAAACAAGGAGCAATATTTTCAATCAAAACCATGTTTGCCATCAACAAGTAACTGATTTCTAATGATTAGGACCAAAAAACTCACTTCTGAGAGCTTCCTGCAGCTTTTACTGTAACATTTGTAAAAATAGCTTTCTCTCAGGCCAAAACTGACAACTAGGTTTTTCTTAAACAAGGAGCAATATTTTTAATCAAAACCATGTTTGCCATCAACAAGTAACTGATTTCTAATGATTAGGACCAAAAAACTCACTTCTGAGAGCTTCCTGCAGCTTTTACTGTAACATTTGTAAAAATAGCTTTCTCTCAGGCCAAAACTGACAACTACAGTTTTTCTTAAACAAAGAGCAATATTTTCAATCAAAACCATGTTTGCCATCAACAAGTAACTGATTTCTAATGATTAGGACCAAAAAACTCACTTCTGAGAGCTTCCTGCAGCTTTTACTGGAATATTTGTAAAAATAGCTTTCTCTCTGCGAGATAATGCCAAAACTGACAACTACAGTTTTTCTTAAACACGGAGCAATATTTTCAATCAAAACCATGTTTGCCATTAACAAGTAACTGATTTCTAATGATAAGGACCAAAAAACTCACTTCTGAGAGCTTCCTGCAGCTTTTACTGTAACTTTTATAAAAAATAGCTTTCTCTCAGGCCAAAACTGACAACTACAGTTTTTCTTAAACAAGGAGCAATATTTTCAATCAAAACCATGTTTGCCATCAACAAGTAACTGATTTCTAATGATTAGGACCAAAAAACTCACTTCTGAGAGCTTCCTGCAGCTTTTACTGTAACTTTTATAAAAAATAGCTTTCTCTCAGGCCAAAACTGACAACTACAGCTTTTCTTAAACAAGGAGCAATATTTTCAATCAAAACCATGTTTGCCATCAACAAGTAACTGTTTTCTAATGATTAGGACCAAAAACCTCACTTCTGAGAGCTTCCTGCAGCTTTTACTGTAACATTTGTAAAAATAGCTTTCTCTCAGGCCAAAACTGACAACTACAGTTTTTCTTAAACAAGGAGCAATATTTTTAATCAAAACCATGTTTGCCATCAACAAGTAACTGATTTCTAATGATTAGGACCAAAAAACTCACTTCTAAGAGCTTCCTGCAGCTTTTACTGTAACATTTGTAAAAATAGCTTTCTCTCAGGCCAAAACTGACAACTACAGTTTTTCTTAAACAAGGAGCAATATTTTCAATCAAAACCATGTTTGCCATCAACAAGTAACTGATTTCTAATGATTAGGACCAAAAAACTCACTTCTGAGAGCTTCCTGCAGCTTTTACTGTAACATTTGTAAAAAATAGCTTTCTCTCAGGCCAAAACTGACAACTACAGTTTTTCTTAAACAAGGAGCAATATTTTCAATCAAAACCATGTTTGCCATCAACAAGTAACTGATTTCTAATGATTAGGAGGCAAAAACTAACTTCTGAGAGCTTCCTGCAGCTTTTACTGTAACATTTGTAAAAATAGCTTTTTCTCAGGCCAAAACTGACAACTAGGTTTTTCTTAAACAAGGAGCAATATTTTCAATCAAAACCATGTTTGCCATCAACAAGTAACTGCTTTCTAATGATTAGGACCAAAAAACTCACTTCTGATAGCTTCCTGTAGCTTTTACTGTAACATTTGTAAAAATAGCTTTCTCTCATGCCAAAACTGACAACTACAGTTTTTCTTAAACAAGGAGCAATATTTTCAATCAAAACCATGTTTGCCATCAACAAGTAACTGGTTTTTAATGATTAGGACCAAAAAACTAACTTCTGAGAGCTTCCTGCAGCTTTTACTGTAACATTTGTAAAAATAGCTTTCTCTCAGGCCAAAACTGACAACTAGGTTTTGCTTGAACAAGGAGCAATATTTTCAATCAAAACCATGTTTGCCATCAACAAGTAACTGATTTCTAATGATTAGGACCAAAAAACTCACTTCTGAGAGCTTCCTGCAGCTTTTACTGTAACATTTGTAAAAATAGCTTTCTCTCAGGCCAAAACTGACAACTACAGTTTTTCTTAAACAAGGAGCAATATTTTCAATCAAAACCATGTTTGCCATCAACAAGTAACTGATTTCTAATGATTAGGACCAAAAAACTCACTTCTGAGAGCTTCCTGCAGCTATTACTGTAACATTTGTAAAAAGAGCTTTCTCTCAGGCCAAAACTGACAACTACAGTTTTTCTTAAACAAGGAGCAATATTTTCAATCAAAACCATGTTTGCCATCAACAAGTAACTGATTTCTAATGATTAGGACCAAAAAACTCACTTCTGAGAGCTTCCTGCAGCTATTACTGTAACATTTGTAAAAAGAGCTTTCTCTCAGGCCAAAACTGACAACTACAGTTTTTCTTAAACAAGGAGCAATATTTTCAATCAAAACCATGTTTGCCATCAACAAGTAACTGATTTCTAATGATTAGGACCAAAAAACTCACTCCTGAGAGCTTCCTGCAGCTTTTACTGTAACATTTGTAAAGATAGCTTTCTCTCATGCCAAAACTGACAACTACAGTTTTTCTTAAACAAGGAGCAATATTTTCAATCAAAACCATGTTTGCCATCAACAAGTAACTGATTTCTAATGATTAGGACCAAAAAACTCACTTCTGAGAGCTTCCTGCAGCTTTTACTGTAACATTTGTAAAAATTGCTTTCTCTCAGGCCAAAACTGACAACTAGGTTTTTCTTAAACAAGGAGCAATATTTTTAATCAAAACCATGTTTGCCATCAACAAGTAACTGATTTCTAATGATTAGGACCAAAAAACTCACTTCTGAGAGCTTCCTGCAGCTTTTACTGTAACATTTGTAAAAATAGCTTTCTCTCAGGCCAAAACTGACAACTACAGTTTTTCTTAAACAAAGAGCAATATTTTCAATCAAAACCATGTTTGCCATCAACAAGTAACTGATTTCTAATGATTAGGACCAAAAAACTCACTTCTGAGAGCTTCCTGCAGCTTTTACTGGAATATTTGTAAAAATAGCTTTCTCTCTGCGAGATAAGGCCAAAACTGACAACTACAGTTTTTCTTAAACACGGAGCAATATTTTCAATCAAAACCATGTTTGCCATTAACAAGTAACTGATTTCTAATGATAAGGACCAAAAAACTCACTTCTGAGAGCTTCCTGCAGCTTTTACTGTAACTTTTATAAAAAATAGCTTTCTCTCAGGCCAAAACTGACAACTACAGTTTTTCTTAAACAAGGAGCAATATTTTCAATCAAAACCATGTTTGCCATCAACAAGTAACTGATTTCTAATGATTAGGACCAAAAAACTCACTTCTGAGAGCTTCCTGCAGCTTTTACTGTAACTTTTATAAAAAATAGCTTTCTCTCAGGCCAAAACTGACAACTACAGCTTTTCTTAAACAAGGAGCAATATTTTCAATCAAAACCATGTTTGCCATCAACAAGTAACTGTTTTCTAATGATTAGGACCAAAAACCTCACTTCTGAGAGCTTCCTGCAGCTTTTACTGTAACATTTGTAAAAATAGCTTTCTCTCAGGCCAAAACTGACAACTACAGTTTTTCTTAAACAAGGAGCAATATTTTTAATCAAAACCATGTTTGCCATCAACAAGTAACTGATTTCTAATGATTAGGACCAAAAAACTCACTTCTAAGAGCTTCCTGCAGCTTTTACTGTAACATTTGTAAAAATAGCTTTCTCTCAGGCCAAAACTGACAACTACAGTTTTTCTTAAACAAGGAGCAATATTTTCAATCAAAACCATGTTTGCCATCAACAAGTAACTGATTTCTAATGATTAGGACCAAAAAACTCACTCCTGAGAGCTTCCTGCAGCTTTTACTGTAACATTTGTAAAGATAGCTTTCTCTCATGCCAAAACTGACAACTACAGTTTTTCTTAAACAAGGAGCAATATTTTCAATCAAAACCATGTTTGCCATCAACAAGTAACTGATTTTTAATGATTAGGACCAAAAAACTCACTTCTGAGAGCTTCCTGCAGCTTTTACTGTAACATTTGTAAAAAATAGCTTTCTCTCAGGCCAAAACTGACAACTAGGTTTTTCTTAAACAAAGAGCAATATTTTCAATCAAAACCATGTTTGCCATCAACAAGTAACTGATTTCTAATGATTAGGACCAAAAAACTCACTTCTGAGAGCTTCCTGCAGCTTTTACTGGAATATTTGTAAAAATAGCTTTCTCTCTGCGAGATAAGGCCAAAACTGACAACTACAGTTTTTCTTAAACACGGAGCAATATTTTCAATCAAAACCATGTTTGCCATCAACAAGTAACTGATTTCTAATGATTAGGACCAAAAAACTCACTTCTGAGAGCTTCCTGCAGCTTTTACTGGAATATTTGTAAAAATAGCTTTCTCTCTGCGAGATAAGGCCAAAACTGACAACTACAGTTTTTCTTAAACACGGAGCAATATTTTCAATCAAAACCATGTTTGCCATTAACAAGTAACTGATTTCTAATGATAAGGACCAAAAAACTCACTTCTGAGAGCTTCCTGCAGCTTTTACTGTAACTTTTATAAAAAATAGCTTTCTCTCAGGCCAAAACTGACAACTACAGTTTTTCTTAAACAAGGAGCAATATTTTCAATCAAAACCATGTTTGCCATCAACAAGTAACTGATTTCTAATGATTAGGACCAAAAAACTCACTTCTGAGAGCTTCCTGCAGCTTTTACTGTAACTTTTATAAAAAATAGCTTTCTCTCAGGCCAAAACTGACAACTACAGTTTTTCTTAAACAAGGAGCAATATTTTCAATCAAAACCATGTTTGCCATCAACAAGTAACTGATTTCTAATGATTAGGACCAAAAAACTCACTTCTGAGAGCTTCCTGCAGCTTTTACTGTAACATTTGTAAAAAATAGCTTTCTCTCAGGCCAAAACTGACAACTACAGTTTTTCTTAACCAAGGAGCAATATTTTCAATCAAAACCATGTTTGCCATCAACAAGTAACTGATTTCTAATGATTAGGAGGCAAAAACTAACTTCTGAGAGCTTCCTGCAGCTTTTACTGTAACATTTGTAAAAATAGCTTTCTCTCAGGCCAAAACTGACAACTACAGTTTTTCTTAAACAAGGAGCAATATTTTTAATCAAAACCATGTTTGCCATCAACAAGTAACTGATTTCTAATGATTAGGACCAAAAAACTCACTTCTAAGAGCTTCCTGCAGCTTTTACTGTAACATTTGTAAAAATAGCTTTCTCTCAGGCCAAAACTGACAACTACAGTTTTTCTTAAACAAGGAGCAATATTTTTAATCAAAACCATGTTTGCCATCAACAAGTAACTGATTTCTAATGATTAGGACCAAAAAACTCACTTCTGAGAGCTTCCTGCAGCTTTTACTGTAACATTTGTAAAAAATAGCTTTCTCTCAGGCCAAAACTGACAACTACAGTTTTTCTTAAACAAGGAGCAATATTTTCAATCAAAACCATGTTTGCCATCAACAAGTAACTGCTTTCTAATGATTAGGACCAAAAAACTCACTTCTGATAGCTTCCTGTAGCTTTTACTGTAACATTTGTAAAAATAGCTTTCTCTCATGCCAAAACTGACAACTACAGTTTTTCTTAAACAAGGAGCAATATTTTCAATCAAAACCATGTTTGCCATCAACAAGTAACTGGTTTTTAATGATTAGGACCAAAAAACTAACTTCTGAGAGCTTCCTGCAGCTTTTACTGTAACATTTGTAAAAATAGCTTTCTCTCAGGCCAAAACTGACAACTAGGTTTTGCTTAAACAAGGAGCAATATTTTCAATCAAAACCATGTTTGCCATCAACAAGTAACTGATTTCTAATGATTAGGACCAAAAAACTCACTTCTGAGAGCTTCCTGCAGCTTTTACTGTAACATTTGTAAAAATAGCTTTCTCTCAGGCCAAAACTGACAACTACAGTTTTTCTTAAACAAGGAGCAATATTTTCAATCAAAACCATGTTTGCCATCAACAAGTAACTGATTTCTAATGATTAGGACCAAAAAACTCACTTCTGAGAGCTTCCTGCAGCTATTACTGTAACATTTGTAAAAAGAGCTTTCTCTCAGGCCAAAACTGACAACTACAGTTTTTCTTAAACAAGGAGCAATATTTTCAATCAAAACCATGTTTGCCATCAACAAGTAACTGATTTCTAATGATTAGGACCAAAAAACTCACTTCTGAGAGCTTCCTGCAGCTATTACTGTAACATTTGTAAAAAGAGCTTTCTCTCAGGCCAAAACTGACAACTACAGTTTTTCTTAAACAAGGAGCAATATTTTCAATCAAAACCATGTTTGCCATCAACAAGTAACTGATTTCTAATGATTAGGACCAAAAAACTCACTCCTGAGAGCTTCCTGCAGCTTTTACTGTAACATTTGTAAAGATAGCTTTCTCTCATGCCAAAACTGACAACTACAGTTTTTCTTAAACAAGGAGCAATATTTTCAATCAAAACCATGTTTGCCATCAACAAGTAACTGATTTCTAATGATTAGGACCAAAAAACTCACTTCTGAGAGCTTCCTGCAGCTTTTACTGTAACATTTGTAAAAATTGCTTTCTCTCAGGCCAAAACTGACAACTAGGTTTTTCTTAAACAAGGAGCAATATTTTTAATCAAAACCATGTTTGCCATCAACAAGTAACTGATTTCTAATGATTAGGACCAAAAAACTCACTTCTGAGAGCTTCCTGCAGCTTTTACTGTAACATTTGTAAAAATAGCTTTCTCTCAGGCCAAAACTGACAACTACAGTTTTTCTTAAACAAAGAGCAATATTTTCAATCAAAACCATGTTTGCCATCAACAAGTAACTGATTTCTAATGATTAGGACCAAAAAACTCACTTCTGAGAGCTTCCTGCAGCTTTTACTGGAATATTTGTAAAAATAGCTTTCTCTCTGCGAGATAAGGCCAAAACTGACAACTACAGTTTTTCTTAAACACGGAGCAATATTTTCAATCAAAACCATGTTTGCCATTAACAAGTAACTGATTTCTAATGATAAGGACCAAAAAACTCACTTCTGAGAGCTTCCTGCAGCTTTTACTGTAACTTTTATAAAAAATAGCTTTCTCTCAGGCCAAAACTGACAACTACAGTTTTTCTTAAACAAGGAGCAATATTTTCAATCAAAACCATGTTTGCCATCAACAAGTAACTGATTTCTAATGATTAGGACCAAAAAACTCACTTCTGAGAGCTTCCTGCAGCTTTTACTGTAACTTTTATAAAAAATAGCTTTCTCTCAGGCCAAAACTGACAACTACAGCTTTTCTTAAACAAGGAGCAATATTTTCAATCAAAACCATGTTTGCCATCAACAAGTAACTGTTTTCTAATGATTAGGACCAAAAACCTCACTTCTGAGAGCTTCCTGCAGCTTTTACTGTAACATTTGTAAAAATAGCTTTCTCTCAGGCCAAAACTGACAACTACAGTTTTTCTTAAACAAGGAGCAATATTTTTAATCAAAACCATGTTTGCCATCAACAAGTAACTGATTTCTAATGATTAGGACCAAAAAACTCACTTCTAAGAGCTTCCTGCAGCTTTTACTGTAACATTTGTAAAAATAGCTTTCTCTCAGGCCAAAACTGACAACTACAGTTTTTCTTAAACAAGGAGCAATATTTTCAATCAAAACCATGTTTGCCATCAACAAGTAACTGATTTCTAATGATTAGGACCAAAAAACTCACTCCTGAGAGCTTCCTGCAGCTTTTACTGTAACATTTGTAAAGATAGCTTTCTCTCATGCCAAAACTGACAACTACAGTTTTTCTTAAACAAGGAGCAATATTTTCAATCAAAACCATGTTTGCCATCAACAAGTAACTGATTTTTAATGATTAGGACCAAAAAACTCACTTCTGAGAGCTTCCTGCAGCTTTTACTGTAACATTTGTAAAAAATAGCTTTCTCTCAGGCCAAAACTGACAACTAGGTTTTTCTTAAACAAAGAGCAATATTTTCAATCAAAACCATGTTTGCCATCAACAAGTAACTGATTTCTAATGATTAGGACCAAAAAACTCACTTCTGAGAGCTTCCTGCAGCTTTTACTGGAATATTTGTAAAAATAGCTTTCTCTCTGCGAGATAAGGCCAAAACTGACAACTACAGTTTTTCTTAAACACGGAGCAATATTTTCAATCAAAACCATGTTTGCCATCAACAAGTAACTGATTTCTAATGATTAGGACCAAAAAACTCACTTCTGAGAGCTTCCTGCAGCTTTTACTGGAATATTTGTAAAAATAGCTTTCTCTCTGCGAGATAAGGCCAAAACTGACAACTACAGTTTTTCTTAAACACGGAGCAATATTTTCAATCAAAACCATGTTTGCCATTAACAAGTAACTGATTTCTAATGATAAGGACCAAAAAACTCACTTCTGAGAGCTTCCTGCAGCTTTTACTGTAACTTTTATAAAAAATAGCTTTCTCTCAGGCCAAAACTGACAACTACAGTTTTTCTTAAACAAGGAGCAATATTTTCAATCAAAACCATGTTTGCCATCAACAAGTAACTGATTTCTAATGATTAGGACCAAAAAACTCACTTCTGAGAGCTTCCTGCAGCTTTTACTGTAACTTTTATAAAAAATAGCTTTCTCTCAGGCCAAAACTGACAACTACAGTTTTTCTTAAACAAGGAGCAATATTTTCAATCAAAACCATGTTTGCCATCAACAAGTAACTGATTTCTAATGATTAGGACCAAAAAACTCACTTCTGAGAGCTTCCTGCAGCTTTTACTGTAACATTTGTAAAAAATAGCTTTCTCTCAGGCCAAAACTGACAACTACAGTTTTTCTTAACCAAGGAGCAATATTTTCAATCAAAACCATGTTTGCCATCAACAAGTAACTGATTTCTAATGATTAGGAGGCAAAAACTAACTTCTGAGAGCTTCCTGCAGCTTTTACTGTAACATTTGTAAAAATAGCTTTTTCTCAGGCCAAAACTGACAACTAGGTTTTTCTTAAACAAGGATCAATATTTTCAATCAAAACCATGTTTGCCATCAACAAGTAACTGATTTCTAATGATTAGGACCAAAAAACTCACTTCTGATAGCTTCCTGTAGCTTTTACTGTAACATTTGTAAAAATAGCTTTCTCTCATGCCAAAACTGACAACTACAGTTTTTCTTAAACAAGGAGCAATATTTTCAATCAAAACCATGTTTGCCATCAACAAGTAACTGGTTTTTAATGATTAGGACCAAAAAACTAACTTCTGAGAGCTTCCTGCAGCTTTTACTGTAACATTTGTAAAAATAGCTTTCTCTCAGGCCAAAACTGACAACTAGGTTTTGCTTAAACAAGGAGCAATATTTTCAATCAAAACCATGTTTGCCATCAACAAGTAACTGATTTCTAATGATTAGGACCAAAAAACTCACTTCTGAGAGCTTCCTGCAGCTTTTACTGTAACATTTGTAAAAATAGCTTTCTCTCAGGCCAAAACTGACAACTACAGTTTTTCTTAAACAAGGAGCAATATTTTTAATCAAAACCATGTTTGCCATCAACAAGTAACTGATTTCTAATGATTAGGACCAAAAAACTCACTTCTGAGAGCTTCCTGCAGCTTTTACTGTAACATTTGTAAAAATAGCTTTCTCTCAGGCCAAAACTGACAACTACAGTTTTTCTTAAACAAAGAGCAATATTTTCAATCAAAACCATGTTTGCCATCAACAAGTAACTGATTTCTAATGATTAGGACCAAAAAACTCACTTCTGAGAGCTTCCTGCAGCTTTTACTGTAACATTTGTAAAAATAGCTTTCTCTCAGGCCAAAACTGACAACTACAGTTTTTCTTAAACAAGGAGCAATATTTTCAATCAAAACCATGTTTGCCATCAACAAGTAACTGATTTCTAATGATTAGGACCAAAAAACTAACTCCTGAGAGCTTCCTGCAGCTTTTACTGTAACATTTGTAAAGATAGCTTTCTCTCATGCCAAAACTGACAACTACAGTTTTTCTTAAACAAGGAGCAATATTTTCAATCAAAACCATGTTTGCCATCAACAAGTAACTGATTTCTAATGATTAGGACCAAAAAACTCACTTCTAAGAGCTTCCTGCAGCTTTTACTGTAACATTTGTAAAAATAGCTTTCTCTCAGGCCAAAACTGACAACTACAGTTTTTCTTAAACAAGGAGCAATATTTTCAATCAAAACCATGTTTGCCATCAACAAGTAACTGATTTCTAATGATTAGGACCAAAAAACTCACTTCTGAGAGCTTCCTGCAGCTTTTACTGTAACATTTGTAAAAAATAGCTTTCTCTCAGGCCAAAACTGACAACTACAGTTTTTCTTAAACAAGGAGCAATATTTTCAATCAAAACCATGTTTGCCATCAACAAGTAACTGATTTCTAATGATTAGGAGGCAAAAACTAACTTCTGAGAGCTTCCTGCAGCTTTTACTGTAACATTTGTAAAAATAGCTTTTTCTCAGGCCAAAACTGACAACTAGGTTTTTCTTAAACAAGGATCAATATTTTCAATCAAAACCATGTTTGCCATCAACAAGTAACTGATTTCTAATGATTAGGACCAAAAAACTCACTTCTGATAGCTTCCTGTAGCTTTTACTGTAACATTTGTAAAAATAGCTTTCTCTCATGCCAAAACTGACAACTACAGTTTTTCTTAAACAAGGAGCAATATTTTCAATCAAAACCATGTTTGCCATCAACAAGTAACTGGTTTTTAATGATTAGGACCAAAAAACTAACTTCTGAGAGCTTCCTGCAGCTTTTACTGTAACATTTGTAAAAATAGCTTTCTCTCAGGCCAAAACTGACAACTAGGTTTTGCTTAAACAAGGAGCAATATTTTCAATCAAAACCATGTTTGCCATCAACAAGTAACTGATTTCTAATGATTAGGACCAAAAAACTCACTTCTGAGAGCTTCCTGCAGCTTTTACTGTAACATTTGTAAAAATAGCTTTCTCTCAGGCCAAAACTGACAACTACAGTTTTTCTTAAACAAGGAGCAATATTTTTAATCAAAACCATGTTTGCCATCAACAAGTAACTGATTTCTAATGATTAGGACCAAAAAACTCACTTCTGAGAGCTTCCTGCAGCTTTTACTGTAACATTTGTAAAAATAGCTTTCTCTCAGGCCAAAACTGACAACTACAGTTTTTCTTAAACAAAGAGCAATATTTTCAATCAAAACCATGTTTGCCATCAACAAGTAACTGATGTCTAATGATTAGGACCAAAAAACTCACTTCTGAGAGCTTCCTGCAGCTTTTACTGTAACATTTGTAAAAATAGCTTTCTCTCAGGCCAAAACTGACAACTACAGTTTTTCTTAAACAAGGAGCAATATTTTCAATCAAAACCATGTTTGCCATCAACAAGTAACTGATTTCTAATGATTAGGACCAAAAAACTCACTCCTGAGAGCTTCCTGCAGCTTTTACTGTAACATTTGTAAAGATAGCTTTCTCTCATGCCAAAACTGACAACTACAGTTTTTCTTAAACAAGGAGCAATATTTTCAATCAAAACCATGTTTGCCATCAACAAGTAACTGATTTCTAATGATTAGGACCAAAAAACTCACTTCTGAGAGCTTCCTGCAGCTTTTACTGTAACATTTGTAAAAATAGCTTTCTCTCAGGCCAAAACTGACAACTAGGTTTTTCTTAAACAAGGAGCAATATTTTTAATCAAAACCATGTTTGCCATCAACAAGTAACTGATTTCTAATGATTAGGACCAAAAAACTCACTTCTGAGAGCTTCCTGCAGCTTTTACTGTAACATTTGTAAAAATAGCTTTCTCTCAGGCCAAAACTGACAACTACAGTTTTTCTTAAACAAAGAGCAATATTTTCAATCAAAACCATGTTTGCCATCAACAAGTAACTGATTTCTAATGATTAGGACCAAAAAACTCACTTCTGAGAGCTTCCTGCAGCTTTTACTGGAATATTTGTAAAAATAGCTTTCTCTCTGTGAGATAAGGCCAAAACTGACAACTACAGTTTTTCTTAAACACGGAGCAATATTTTCAATCAAAACCATGTTTGCCATTAACAAGTAACTGATTTCTAATGATAAGGACCAAAAAACTCACTTCTGAGAGCTTCCTGCAGCTTTTACTGTAACTTTTATAAAAAATAGCTTTCTCTCAGGCCAAAACTGACAACTACAGTTTTTCTTAAACAAGGAGCAATATTTTCAATCAAAACCATGTTTGCCATCAACAAGTAACTGATTTCTAATGATTAGGACCAAAAAACTCACTTCTGAGAGCTTCCTGCAGCTTTTACTGTAACTTTTATAAAAAATAGCTTTCTCTCAGGCCAAAACTGACAACTACAGCTTTTCTTAAACAAGGAGCAATATTTTCAATCAAAACCATGTTTGCCATCAACAAGTAACTGTTTTCTAATGATTAGGACCAAAAACCTCACTTCTGAGAGCTTCCTGCAGCTTTTACTGTAACATTTGTAAAAATAGCTTTCTCTCAGGCCAAAACTGACAACTACAGTTTTTCTTAAACAAGGAGCAATATTTTTAATCAAAACCATGTTTGCCATCAACAAGTAACTGATTTCTAATGATTAGGACCAAAAAACTCACTTCTAAGAGCTTCCTGCAGCTTTTACTGTAACATTTGTAAAAATAGCTTTCTCTCAGGCCAAAACTGACAACTACAGTTTTTCTTAAACAAGGAGCAATATTTTCAATCTAAACCATGTTTGCCATCAACAAGTAAATGATTTCTAATGATTAGGACCAAAAAACTCACTTCTGAGAGCTTCCTGCAGCTTTTACTGTAACATTTGTAAAAAATAGCTTTCTCTCAGGCCAAAACTGACAACTACAGTTTTTCTTAAACAAGGAGCAATATTTTCAATCAAAACCATGTTTGCCATCAACAAGTAACTGATTTCTAATGATTAGGACCAAAAAACTAACTTCTGAGAGCTTCCTGCAGCTTTTACTGTAACATTTGTAAAAATAGCTTTCTCTCAGGCCAAAACTGACAACTAGGTTTTGCTTAAACAAGGAGCAATATTTTCAATCAAAACCATGTTTGCCATCAACAAGTAACTGATTTCTAATGATTAGGACCAAAAAACTCACTTCTGAGAGCTTCCTGCAGCTTTTACTGTAACATTTGTAAAAATAGCTTTCTCTCAGGCCAAAACTGACAACTACAGTTTTTCTTAAACAAGGAGCAATATTTTCAATCAAAACCATGTTTGCCATCAACAAGTAACTGATTTCTAATGATTAGGACCAAAAAACTCACTTCTGAGAGCTTCCTGCAGCTTTTACTGTAACATTTGTAAAAATAGCTTTCTCTCAGGCCAAAACTGACAACTACAGTTTTTCTTAAACAAGGAGCAATATTTTCAATCAAAACCATGTTTGCCATCAACAAGTAACTGATTTCTAATGATTAGGACCAAAAAACTCACTTCTGAGAGCTTCCTGCAGCTTTTACTGTAACTTTTATAAAAAATAGCTTTCTCTCAGGCCAAAACTGACAACTACAGCTTTTCTTAAACAAGGAGCAATATTTTCAATCAAAACCATGTTTGCCATCAACAAGTAACTGTTTTCTAATGATTAGGACCAAAAACCTCACTTCTGAGAGCTTCCTGCAGCTTTTACTGTAACATTTGTAAAAATAGCTTTCTCTCAGGCCAAAACTGACAACTACAGTTTTTCTTAAACAAGGAGCAATATTTTTAATCAAAACCATGTTTGCCATAAACAAGTAACTGATTTCTAATGATTAGGACCAAAAAACTCACTTCTAAGAGCTTCCTGCAGCTTTTACTGTAACATTTGTAAAAATAGCTTTCTCTCAGGCCAAAACTGACAACTACAGTTTTTCTTAAACAAGGAGCAATATTTTCAATCTAAACCATGTTTGCCATCAACAAGTAAATGATTTCTAATGATTAGGACCAAAAAACTCACTTCTGAGAGCTTCCTGCAGCTTTTACTGTAACATTTGTAAAAAATAGCTTTCTCTCAGGCCAAAACTGACAACTACAGTTTTTCTTAAACAAGGAGCAATATTTTCAATCAAAACCATGTTTGCCATCAACAAGTAACTGATTTCTAATGATTAGGACCAAAAAACTAACTTCTGAGAGCTTCCTGCAGCTTTTACTGTAACATTTGTAAAAATAGCTTTCTCTCAGGCCAAAACTGACAACTAGGTTTTGCTTAAACAAGGAGCAATATTTTCAATCAAAACCATGTTTGCCATCAACAAGTAACTGATTTCTAATGATTAGGACCAAAAAACTCACTTCTGAGAGCTTCCTGCAGCTTTTACTGTAACATTTGTAAAAATAGCTTTCTCTCAGGCCAAAACTGACAACTACAGTTTTTCTTAAACAAGGAGCAATATTTTCAATCAAAACCATGTTTGCCATCAACAAGTAACTGATTTCTAATGATTAGGACCAAAAAACTCACTTCTGAGAGCTTCCTGCAGCTTTTACTGTAACATTTGTAAAAATAGCTTTCTCTCAGGCCAAAACTGACAACTACAGTTTTTCTTAAACAAGGAGCAATATTTTCAATCAAAACCATGTTTGCCATCAACAAGTAACTGATTTCTAATGATTAGGACCAAAAAACTCACTTCTGAGAGCTTCCTGCAGCTATTACTGTAACATTTGTAAAAAGAGCTTTCTCTCAGGCCAAAACTGACAACTACAGTTTTTCTTAAACAAGGAGCAATATTTTCAATCAAAACCATGTTTGCCATCAACAAGTAACTGATTTCTAATGATTAGGACCAAAAAACTCACTCCTGAGAGCTTCCTGCAGCTTTTACTGTAACATTTGTAAAGATAGCTTTCTCTCATGCCAAAACTGACAACTACAGTTTTTCTTAAACAAGGAGCAATATTTTCAATCAAAACCATGTTTGCCATCAACAAGTAACTGATTTCTAATGATTAGGACCAAAAAACTCACTTCTGAGAGCTTCCTGCAGCTTTTACTGTAACATTTGTAAAAATAGCTTTCTCTCAGGCCAAAACTGACAACTACAGTTTTTCTTAAACAAAGAGCAATATTTTCAATCAAAACCATGTTTGCCATCAACAAGTAACTGATTTCTAATGATTAGGACCAAAAAACTCACTTCTGAGAGCTTCCTGCAGCTTTTACTGGAATATTTGTAAAAATAGCTTTCTCTCTGCGAGATAAGGCCAAAACTGACAACTACAGTTTTTCTTAAACACTGAGCAATATTTTCAATCAAAACCATGTTTGCCATTAACAAGTAACTGATTTCTAATGATAAGGACCAAAAAACTCACTTCTGAGAGCTTCCTGCAGCTTTTACTGTAACTTTTATAAAAAATAGCTTTCTCTCAGGCCAAAACTGACAACTACAGTTTTTCTTAAACAAGGAGCAATATTTTCAATCAAAACCATGTTTGCCATCAACAAGTAACTGATTTCTAATGATTAGGACCAAAAAACTCACTTCTGAGAGCTTCCTGCAGCTTTTACTGTAACTTTTATAAAAAATAGCTTTCTCTCAGGCCAAAACTGACAACTACAGCTTTTCTTAAACAAGGAGCAATATTTTCAATCAAAACCATGTTTGCCATCAACAAGTAACTGTTTTCTAATGATTAGGACCAAAAACCTCACTTCTGAGAGCTTCCTGCAGCTTTTACTGTAACATTTGTAAAAATAGCTTTCTCACAGGCCAAAACTGACAACTACAGTTTTTCTTAAACAAGGAGCAATATTTTTAATCAAAACCATGTTTGCCATCAACAAGTAACTGATTTCTAATGATTAGGACCAAAAAACTCACTTCTAAGAGCTTCCTGCAGCTTTTACTGTAACATTTGTAAAAAATAGCTTTCTCTCAGGCCAAAACTGACAACTACAGTTTTTCTTAAACAAGGAGCAATATTTTCAATCAAAACCATGTTTGCCATCAACAAGTAACTGATTTCTAATGATTAGGACCAAAAAACTCACTTCTGAGAGCTTCCTGCAGCTTTTACTGTAACATTTGTAAAAAATAGCTTTCTCTCAGGCCAAAACTGACAACTAGGTTTTTCTTAAACAAGGAGCAATATTTTCAATCAAAACCATGTTTGCCATCAACAAGTAACTGATTTCTAATGATTAGGACCAAAAAACTCACTTCTGATAGCTTCCTGTAGCTTTTACTGTAACATTTGTAAAAATAGCTTTCTCTCATGCCAAAACTGACAACTACAGTTTTTCTTAAACAAGGAGCAATATTTTCAATCAAAACCATGTTTGCCATCAACAAGTAACTGGTTTTTAATGATTAGGACCAAAAAACTAACTTCTGAGAGCTTCCTGCAGCTTTTACTGTAACATTTGTAAAAATAGCTTTCTCTCAGGCCAAAACTGACAACTAGGTTTTGCTTAAACAAGGAGCAATATTTTCAATCAAAACCATGTTTGCCATCAACAAGTAACTGATTTCTAATGATTAGGACCAAAAAACTCACTTCTGAGAGCTTCCTGCAGCTTTTACTGTAACATTTGTAAAAATAGCTTTCTCTCAGGCCAAAACTGACAACTACAGTTTTTCTTAAACAAAGAGCAATATTTTCAATCAAAACCATGTTTGCCATCAACAAGTAACTGATTTCTAATGATTAGGACCAAAAAACTCACTTCTGAGAGCTTCCTGCAGCTTTTACTGTAACATTTGTAAAAATAGCTTTCTCTCAGGCCAAAACTGACAACTACAGTTTTTCTTAAACAAGGAGCAATATTTTCAATCAAAACCATGTTTGCCATCAACAAGTAACTGATTTCTAATGATTAGGACCAAAAAACTCACTTCTGAGAGCTTCCTGCAGCTATTACTGTAACATTTGTAAAAAGAGCTTTCTCTCAGGCCAAAACTGACAACTACAGTTTTTCTTAAACAAGGAGCAATATTTTCAATCAAAACCATGTTTGCCATCAACAAGTAACTGATTTCTAATGATTAGGACCAAAAAACTCACTCCTGAGAGCTTCCTGCAGCTTTTACTGTAACATTTGTAAAGATAGCTTTCTCTCATGCCAAAACTGACAACTACAGTTTTTCTTAAACAAGGAGCAATATTTTCAATCAAAACCATGTTTGCCATCAACAAGTAACTGATTTCTAATGATTAGGACCAAAAAACTCACTTCTGAGAGCTTCCTGCAGCTTTTACTGTAACATTTGTAAAAATAGCTTTCTCTCAGGCCAAAACTGACAACTAGGTTTTTCTTAAACAAGGAGCAATATTTTTAATCAAAACCATGTTTGCCATCAACAAGTAACTGATTTCTAATGATTAGGACCAAAAAACTCACGTCTGAGAGCTTCCTGCAGCTTTTACTGTAACATTTGTAAAAATAGCTTTCTCTCAGGCCAAAACTGACAACTACAGTTTTTCTTAAACAAAGAGCAATATTTTCAATCAAAACCATGTTTGCCATCAACAAGTAACTGATTTCTAATGATTAGGACCAAAAAACTCACTTCTGAGAGCTTCCTGCAGCTTTTACTGGAATATTTGTAAAAATAGCTTTCTCTCTGCGAGATAATGCCAAAACTGACAACTACAGTTTTTCTTAAACACGGAGCAATATTTTCAATCAAAACCATGTTTGCCATTAACAAGTAACTGATTTCTAATGATTAGGACCAAAAAACTCACTTCTGAGAGCTTCCTGCAGCTTTTACTGTAACATTTGTAAAAATAGCTTTCTCTCAGGCCAAAACTGACAACTACAGTTTTTCTTAAACAAAGAGCAATATTTTCAATCAAAACCATGTTTGCCATCAACAAGTAACTGATTTCTAATGATTAGGACCAAAAAACTCACTTCTGGGAGCTTCCTGCAGCTTTTACTGTAACATTTGTAAAAATAGCTTTCTCTCAGGCCAAAACTGACAACTACAGTTTTTCTTAAACAAGGAGCAATATTTTCAATCAAAACCATGTTTGCCATCAACAAGTAACTGATTTCTAATGATTAGGACCAAAAAACTCACTTCTGAGAGCTTCCTGCAGCTTTTACTGTAACATTTGTAAAAATAGCTTTCTCTCAGGCCAAAACTGACAACTACAGTTTTTCTTAAACAAAGAGCAATATTTTCAATCAAAACCATGTTTGCCATCAACAAGTAACTGATTTCTAATGATTAGGACCAAAAAACTCACTTCTGAGAGCTTCCTGCAGCTTTTACTGGAATATTTGTAAAAATAGCTTTCTCTCTGCGAGAGAAGGCCAAAACTGACGACTACAGTTTTTCTTAAACACGGAGCAATATTTTCAATCAAAACCATGTTTGCCATCAACAAGTAACTGATTTCTAATGATAAGGACCAAAAAACTCACTTCTGAGAGCTTCCTGCAGCTTTTACTGTAACTTTTATAAAAAATAGCTTTCTCTCAGGCCAAAACTGACAACTACAGTTTTTCTTAAACAAGGAGCAATATTTTCAATCAAAACCATGTTTGCCATCAACAAGTAACTGATTTCTAATGATTAGGACCAAAAAACTCACTTCTGAGAGCTTCCTGCAGCCTTTACTGTAACTTTTATAAAAAATAGCTTTCTCTCAGGCCAAAACTGACAACTACAGTTTTTCTTAAACAAGGAGCAATATTTTCATTCAAAACCATGTTTGCCATCAACAAGTAACTGATTTCTAATGATTAGGACCAAAAACCTCACTTCTGAGAGCTTCCTGCAGCTTTTACTGTAACATTTGTAAAAATAGCTTTCTCTCAGGCCAAAACTGACAACTACAGTTTTTCTTAAACAAGGAGCAATATTTTCAATCAAAACCATGTTTGCCATCAACAAGTAACTGATTTCTAATGATTAGGACCAAAAAACTCACTTCTGAGAGCTTCCTGCAGCTTTTACTGTAACATTTGTAAAAAATAGCTTTCTCTCAGGCCAAAACTGACAACTACAGTTTTTCTTAAACAAGGAGCAATATTTTCAATCAAAACCATGTTTGCCATCAACAAGTAACTGATTTCTAATGATTAGGAGGCAAAAACTAACTTCTGAGAGCTTCCTGCAGCTTTTACTGTAACATTTGTAAAAATAGCTTTCTCTCAGGCCAAAACTGACAACTAGGTTTTGCTTAAACAAGGAGCAATATTTTCAATCAAAACCATGTTTGCCATCAACAAGTAACTGATTTCTAATGATTAGAACCAAAAAACTCACTTCTGAGAGCTTCCTGCAGCTTTTACTGGAATATTTGTAAAAATAGCTTTCTCTCTGCGAGAGAAGGCCAAAACTGACAACTACAGTTTTTCTTAAACACGGAGCAATATTTTCAATCAAAACCATGTTTGCCATCAACAAGTAACTGATTTCTAATGATAAGGACCAAATATCTCACTTCTGAGAGCTTCCTGCAGCTTTTACTGTAACTTTTATAAAAAATAGCTTTCTCTCAGGCCAAAACTGACAACTACAGTTTTTCTTAAACAAGGAGCAATATTTTCAATCAAAACCATGTTTGCCATCAACAAGTAACTGATTTCTAATGATTAGGACCAAAAAACTCACTCCTGAGAGCTTCCTGCAGCTTTTACTGTAACATTTGTAAAGATAGCTTTCTCTCATGCCAAAACTGACAACTACAGTTTTTCTTAAACAAGGAGCAATATTTTCAATCAAAACCATGTTTGCCATCAACAAGTAACTGATTTCTAATGATTAGGACCAAAAAACTCACTTCTGAGAGCTTCCTGCAGCTTTTACTGTAACATTTGTAAAAATAGCTTTCTCTCAGGCCAAAACTGACAACTAGGTTTTTCTTAAACAAGGAGCAATATTTTTAATCAAAACCATGTTTGCCATCAACAAGTAACTGATTTCTAATGATTAGGACCAAAAAACTCACTTCTGAGAGCTTCCTGCAGCTTTTACTGTAACATTTGTAAAAATAGCTTTCTCTCAGGCCAAAACTGACAACTACAGTTTTTCTTAAACAAAGAGCAATATTTTCAATCAAAACCATGTTTGCCATCAACAAGTAACTGATTTCTAATGATTAGGACCAAAAAACTCACTTCTGAGAGCTTCCTGCAGCTTTTACTGGAATATTTGTAAAAATAGCTTTCTCTCTGCGAGATAATGCCAAAACTGACAACTACAGTTTTTCTTAAACACGGAGCAATATTTTCAATCAAAACCATGTTTGCCATTAACAAGTAACTGATTTCTAATGATAAGGACCAAAAAACTCACTTCTGAGAGCTTCCTGCAGCTTTTACTGTAACTTTTATAAAAAAATAGCTTTCTCTCAGGCCAAAACTGACAACTACAGTTTTTCTTAAACAAGGAGCAATATTTTCAATCAAAACCATGTTTGCCATCAACAAGTAACTGATTTCTAATGATTAGGACCAAAAAACTCACTTCTGAGAGCTTCCTGCAGCTTTTACTGTAACTTTTATAAAAAATAGCTTTCTCTCAGGCCAAAACTGACAACTACAGCTTTTCTTAAACAAGGAGCAATATTTTCAATCAAAACCATGTTTGCCATCAACAAGTAACTGTTTTCTAATGATTAGGACCAAAAACCTCACTTCTGAGAGCTTCCTGCAGCTTTTACTGTAACATTTGTAAAAATAGCTTTCTCTCAGGCCAAAACTGACAACTACAGTTTTTCTTAAACAAGGAGCAATATTTTTAATCAAAACCATGTTTGCCATCAACAAGTAACTGATTTCTAATGATTAGGACCAAAAAACTCACTTCTAAGAGCTTCCTGCAGCTTTTACTGTAACATTTGTAAAAATAGCTTTCTCTCAGGCCAAAACTGACAACTACAGTTTTTCTTAAACAAGGAGCAATATTTTCAATCAAAACCATGTTTGCCATCAACAAGTAACTGATTTCTAATGATTAGGACCAAAAAACTCACTTCTGAGAGCTTCCTGCAGCTTTTACTGTAACATTTGTAAAAATAGCTTTCTCTCAGGCCAAAACTGACAACTACAGTTTTTCTTAAACAAAGAGCAATATTTTCAATCAAAACCATGTTTGCCATCAACAAGTAACTGATTTCTAATGATTAGGACCAAAAAACTCACTTCTGAGAGCTTCCTGCAGCTTTTACTGTAACATTTGTAAAAATAGCTTTCTCTCAGGCCAAAACTGACAACTAGGTTTTTCTTAAACAAGGAGCAATATTTTTAATCAAAACCATGTTTGCCAACAACAAGTAACTGATTTCTAATGATTAGGACCAAAAAACTCACTTCTGAGAGCTTCCTGCAGCTTTTACTGTAACATTTGTAAAAATAGCTTTCTCTCAGGCCAAAACTGACAACTACAGTTTTTCTTAAACAAAGAGCAATATTTTCAATCAAAACCATGTTTGCCATCAACAAGTAACTGATTTCTAATGATTAGGACCAAAAAACTCACTTCTGAGAGCTTCCTGCAGCTTTTACTGTAACATTTGTAAAAATAGCTTTCTCTCAGGCCAAAACTGACAACTACAGTTTTTCTTAAACAAGGAGCAATATTTTCAATCAAAACCATGTTTGCCATCAACAAGTAACTGATTTCTAATGATTAGGACCAAAAAACTCACTTCTGAGAGCTTCCTGCAGCTTTTACTGTAACATTTGTAAAAATAGCTTTCTCTCAGGCCAAAACTGACAACTACAGTTTTTCTTAAACAAAGAGCAATATTTTCAATCAAAACCATGTTTGCCATCAACAAGTAACTGATTTCTAATGATTAGGACCAAAAAACTCACTTCTGAGAGCTTCCTGCAGCTTTTACTGGAATATTTGTAAAAATAGCTTTCTCTCTGCGAGAGAAGGCCAAAACTGACGACTACAGTTTTTCTTAAACACGGAGCAATATTTTCAATCAAAACCATGTTTGCCATCAACAAGTAACTGATTTCTAATGATAAGGACCAAAAAACTCACTTCTGAGAGCTTCCTGCAGCTTTTACTGTAACTTTTATAAAAAATAGCTTTCTCTCAGGCCAAAACTGACAACTACAGTTTTTCTTAAACAAGGAGCAATATTTTCAATCAAAACCATGTTTGCCATCAACAAGTAACTGATTTCTAATGATTAGGACCAAAAAACTCACTTCTGAGAGCTTCCTGCAGCCTTTACTGTAACTTTTATAAAAAATAGCTTTCTCTCAGGCCAAAACTGACAACTACAGTTTTTCTTAAACAAGGAGCAATATTTTCATTCAAAACCATGTTTGCCATCAACAAGTAACTGATTTCTAATGATTAGGACCAAAAACCTCACTTCTGAGAGCTTCCTGCAGCTTTTACTGTAACATTTGTAAAAATAGCTTTCTCTCAGGCCAAAACTGACAACTACAGTTTTTCTTAAACAAGGAGCAATATTTTCAATCAAAACCATGTTTGCCATCAACAAGTAACTGATTTCTAATGATTAGGACCAAAAAACTCACTTCTGAGAGCTTCCTGCAGCTTTTACTGTAACATTTGTAAAAAATAGCTTTCTCTCAGGCCAAAACTGACAACTACAGTTTTTCTTAAACAAGGAGCAATATTTTCAATCAAAACCATGTTTGCCATCAACAAGTAACTGATTTCTAATGATTAGGAGGCAAAAACTAACTTCTGAGAGCTTCCTGCAGCTTTTACTGTAACATTTGTAAAAATAGCTTTCTCTCAGGCCAAAACTGACAACTAGGTTTTGCTTAAACAAGGAGCAATATTTTCAATCAAAACCATGTTTGCCATCAACAAGTAACTGATTTCTAATGATTAGAACCAAAAAACTCACTTCTGAGAGCTTCCTGCAGCTTTTACTGGAATATTTGTAAAAATAGCTTTCTCTCTGCGAGAGAAGGCCAAAACTGACAACTACAGTTTTTCTTAAACACGGAGCAATATTTTCAATCAAAACCATGTTTGCCATCAACAAGTAACTGATTTCTAATGATAAGGACCAAATATCTCACTTCTGAGAGCTTCCTGCAGCTTTTACTGTAACTTTTATAAAAAATAGCTTTCTCTCAGGCCAAAACTGACAACTACAGTTTTTCTTAAACAAGGAGCAATATTTTCAATCAAAACCATGTTTGCCATCAACAAGTAACTGATTTCTAATGATTAGGACCAAAAAACTCACTCCTGAGAGCTTCCTGCAGCTTTTACTGTAACATTTGTAAAGATAGCTTTCTCTCATGCCAAAACTGACAACTACAGTTTTTCTTAAACAAGGAGCAATATTTTCAATCAAAACCATGTTTGCCATCAACAAGTAACTGATTTCTAATGATTAGGACCAAAAAACTCACTTCTGAGAGCTTCCTGCAGCTTTTACTGTAACATTTGTAAAAATAGCTTTCTCTCAGGCCAAAACTGACAACTACAGTTTTTCTTAAACAAAGAGCAATATTTTCAATCAAAACCATGTTTGCCATCAACAAGTAACTGATTTCTAATGATTAGGACCAAAAAACTCACTTCTGAGAGCTTCCTGCAGCTTTTACTGGAATATTTGTAAAAATAGCTTTCTCTCTGCGAGATAATGCCAAAACTGACAACTACAGTTTTTCTTAAACACGGAGCAATATTTTCAATCAAAACCATGTTTGCCATTAACAAGTAACTGATTTCTAATGATAAGGACCAAAAAACTCACTTCTGAGAGCTTCCTGCAGCTTTTACTGTAACTTTTATAAAAAAATAGCTTTCTCTCAGGCCAAAACTGACAACTACAGTTTTTCTTAAACAAGGAGCAATATTTTCAATCAAAACCATGTTTGCCATCAACAAGTAACTGATTTCTAATGATTAGGACCAAAAAACTCACTTCTGAGAGCTTCCTGCAGCTTTTACTGTAACTTTTATAAAAAATAGCTTTCTCTCAGGCCAAAACTGACAACTACAGCTTTTCTTAAACAAGGAGCAATATTTTCAATCAAAACCATGTTTGCCATCAACAAGTAACTGTTTTCTAATGATTAGGACCAAAAACCTCACTTCTGAGAGCTTCCTGCAGCTTTTACTGTAACATTTGTAAAAATAGCTTTCTCTCAGGCCAAAACTGACAACTACAGTTTTTCTTAAACAAGGAGCAATATTTTTAATCAAAACCATGTTTGCCATCAACAAGTAACTGATTTCTAATGATTAGGACCAAAAAACTCACTTCTAAGAGCTTCCTGCAGCTTTTACTGTAACATTTGTAAAAATAGCTTTCTCTCAGGCCAAAACTGACAACTACAGTTTTTCTTAAACAAGGAGCAATATTTTCAATCAAAACCATGTTTGCCATCAACAAGTAACTGATTTCTAATGATTAGGACCAAAAAACTCACTTCTGAGAGCTTCCTGCAGCTTTTACTGTAACATTTGTAAAAAATAGCTTTCTCTCAGGCCAAAACTGACAACTACAGTTTTTCTTAAACAAGGAGCAATATTTTCAATCAAAACCATGTTTGCCATCAACAAGTAACTGATTTCTAATGATTAGGAGGCAAAAACTAACTTCTGAGAGCTTCCTGCAGCTTTTACTGTAACATTTGTAAAAATAGCTTTTTCTCAGGCCAAAACTGACAACTAGGTTTTTCTTAAACAAGGAGCAATATTTTCAATCAAAACCATGTTTGCCATCAACAAGTAACTGATTTCTAATGATTAGGACCAAAAAACTCACTTCTGATAGCTTCCTGTAGCTTTTACTGTAACATTTGTAAAAATAGCTTTCTCTCATGCCAAAACTGACAACTACAGTTTTTCTTAAACAAGGAGCAATATTTTCAATCAAAACCATGTTTGCCATCAACAAGTAACTGGTTTTTAATGATTAGGACCAAAAAACTAACTTCTGAGAGCTTCCTGCAGCTTTTACTGTAACATTTGTAAAAATAGCTTTCTCTCAGGCCAAAACTGACAACTAGGTTTTGCTTAAACAAGGAGCAATATTTTCAATCAAAACCATGTTTGCCATCAACAAGTAACTGATTTCTAATGATTAGGACCAAAAAACTCACTTCTGAGAGCTTCCTGCAGCTTTTACTGTAACATTTGTAAAAATAGCTTTCTCTCAGGCCAAAACTGACAACTACAGTTTTTCTTAAACAAAGAGCAATATTTTCAATCAAAACCATGTTTGCCATCAACAAGTAACTGATTTCTAATGATTAGGACCAAAAAACTCACTTCTGAGAGCTTCCTGCAGCTTTTACTGTAACATTTGAAAAAAAAGCTTTCTCTCAGGCCAAAACTGACAACTACAGTTTTTCTTAAACAAGGAGCAATATTTTCAATCAAAACCATGTTTGCCATCAACAAGTAACTGATTTCTAATGATTAGGACCAAAAAACTCACTTCTGAGAGCTTCCTGCAGCTATTACTGTAACATTTGTAAAAAGAGCTTTCTCTCAGGCCAAAACTGACAACTACAGTTTTTCTTAAACAAGGAGCAATATTTTCAATCAAAACCATGTTTGCCATCAACAAGTAACTGATTTCTAATGATTAGGACCAAAAAACTCACTCCTGAGAGCTTCCTGCAGCTTTTACTGTAACATTTGTAAAGATAGCTTTCTCTCATGCCAAAACTGACAACTACAGTTTTTCTTAAACAAGGAGCAATATTTTCAATCAAAACCATGTTTGCCATCAACAAGTAACTGATTTCTAATGATTAGGACCAAAAAACTCACTTCTGAGAGCTTCCTGCAGCTTTTACTGTAACATTTGTAAAAATAGCTTTCTCTCAGGCCAAAACTGACAACTAGGTTTTTCTTAAACAAGGAGCAATATTTTTAATCAAAACCATGTTTGCCATCAACAAGTAACTGATTTCTAATGATTAGGACCAAAAAACTCACTTCTGAGAGCTTCCTGCAGCTTTTACTGTAACATTTGTAAAAATAGCTTTCTCTCAGGCCAAAACTGACAACTACAGTTTTTCTTAAACAAAGAGCAATATTTTCAATCAAAACCATGTTTGCCATCAACAAGTAACTGATTTCTAATGATTAGGACCAAAAAACTCACTTCTGAGAGCTTCCTGCAGCTTTTACTGGAATATTTGTAAAAATAGCTTTCTCTCTGCGAGATAATGCCAAAACTGACAACTACAGTTTTTCTTAAACACGGAGCAATATTTTCAATCAAAACCATGTTTGCCATTAACAAGTAACTGATTTCTAATGATTAGGACCAAAAAACTCACTTCTGAGAGCTTCCTGCAGCTTTTACTGTAACATTTGTAAAAATAGCTTTCTCTCAGGCCAAAACTGACAACTACAGTTTTTCTTAAACAAAGAGCAATATTTTCAATCAAAACCATGTTTGCCATCAACAAGTAACTGATTTCTAATGATTAGGACCAAAAAACTCACTTCTGAGAGCTTCCTGCAGCTTTTACTGTAACATTTGTAAAAATAGCTTTCTCTCAGGCCAAAACTGACAACTACAGTTTTTCTTAAACAAGGAGCAATATTTTCAATCAAAACCATGTTTGCCATCAACAAGTAACTGATTTCTAATGATTAGGACCAAAAAACTCACTTCTGAGAGCTTCCTGCAGCTATTACTGTAACATTTGTAAAAAGAGCTTTCTCTCAGGCCAAAACTGACAACTACAGTTTTTCTTAAACAAGGAGCAATATTTTCAATCAAAACCATGTTTGCCATCAACAAGTAACTGATTTCTAATGATTAGGACCAAAAAACTCACTCCTGAGAGCTTCCTGCAGCTTTTACTGTAACATTTGTAAAGATAGCTTTCTCTCATGCCAAAACTGACAACTACAGTTTTTCTTAAACAAGGAGCAATATTTTCAATCAAAACCATGTTTGCCATCAACAAGTAACTGATTTCTAATGATTAGGACCAAAAAACTCACTTCTGAGAGCTTCCTGCAGCTTTTACTGTAACATTTGTAAAAATAGCTTTCTCTCAGGCCAAAACTGACAACTAGGTTTTTCTTAAACAAGGAGCAATATTTTTAATCAAAACCATGTTTGCCATCAACAAGTAACTGATTTCTAATGATTAGGACCAAAAAACTCACTTCTGAGAGCTTCCTGCAGCTTTTACTGTAACATTTGTAAAAATAGCTTTCTCTCAGGCCAAAACTGACAACTACAGTTTTTCTTAAACAAAGAGCAATATTTTCAATCAAAACCATGTTTGCCATCAACAAGTAACTGATTTCTAATGATTAGGACCAAAAAACTCACTTCTGAGAGCTTCCTGCAGCTTTTACTGGAATATTTGTAAAAATAGCTTTCTCTCTGCGAGATAATGCCAAAACTGACAACTACAGTTTTTCTTAAACACGGAGCAATATTTTCAATCAAAACCATGTTTGCCATTAACAAGTAACTGATTTCTAATGATAAGGACCAAAAAACTCACTTCTGAGAGCTTCCTGCAGCTTTTACTGTAACTTTTATAAAAAATAGCTTTCTCTCAGGCCAAAACTGACAACTACAGTTTTTCTTAAACAAGGAGCAATATTTTCAATCAAAACCATGTTTGCCATCAACAAGTAACTGATTTCTAATGATTAGGACCAAAAAACTCACTTCTGAGAGCTTCCTGCAGCTTTTACTGTAACTTTTATAAAAAATAGCTTTCTCTCAGGCCAAAACTGACAACTACAGCTTTTCTTAAACAAGGAGCAATATTTTCAATCAAAACCATGTTTGCCATCAACAAGTAACTGTTTTCTAATGATTAGGACCAAAAACCTCACTTCTGAGAGCTTCCTGCAGCTTTTACTGTAACATTTGTAAAAATAGCTTTCTCTCAGGCCAAAACTGACAACTACAGTTTTTCTTAAACAAGGAGCAATATTTTTAATCAAAACCATGTTTGCCATCAACAAGTAACTGATTTCTAATGATTAGGACCAAAAAACTCACTTCTAAGAGCTTCCTGCAGCTTTTACTGTAACATTTGTAAAAATAGCTTTCTCTCAGGCCAAAACTGACAACTACAGTTTTTCTTAAACAAGGAGCAATATTTTCAATCAAAACCATGTTTGCCATCAACAAGTAACTGATTTCTAATGATTAGGACCAAAAAACTCACTTCTGAGAGCTTCCTGCAGCTTTTACTGTAACATTTGTAAAAAATAGCTTTCTCTCAGGCCAAAACTGACAACTACAGTTTTTCTTAAACAAGGAGCAATATTTTCAATCAAAACCATGTTTGCCATCAACAAGTAACTGATTTCTAATGATTAGGAGGCAAAAACTAACTTCTGAGAGCTTCCTGCAGCTTTTACTGTAACATTTGTAAAAATAGCTTTTTCTCAGGCCAAAACTGACAACTAGGTTTTTCTTAAACAAGGAGCAATATTTTCAATCAAAACCATGTTTGCCATCAACAAGTAACTGCTTTCTAATGATTAGGACCAAAAAACTCACTTCTGATAGCTTCCTGTAGCTTTTACTGTAACATTTGTAAAAATAGCTTTCTCTCATGCCAAAACTGACAACTACAGTTTTTCTTAAACAAGGAGCAATATTTTCAATCAAAACCATGTTTGCCATCAACAAGTAACTGGTTTTTAATGATTAGGACCAAAAAACTAACTTCTGAGAGCTTCCTGCAGCTTTTACTGTAACATTTGTAAAAATAGCTTTCTCTCAGGCCAAAACTGACAACTAGGTTTTGCTTAAACAAGGAGCAATATTTTCAATCAAAACCATGTTTGCCATCAACAAGTAACTGATTTCTAATGATTAGGACCAAAAAACTCACTTCTGAGAGCTTCCTGCAGCTTTTACTGTAACATTTGTAAAAATAGCTTTCTCTCAGGCCAAAACTGACAACTACAGTTTTTCTTAAACAAGGAGCAATATTTTCAATCAAAACCATGTTTGCCATCAACAAGTAACTGATTTCTAATGATTAGGACCAAAAAACTCACTTCTGAGAGCTTCCTGCAGCTATTACTGTAACATTTGTAAAAAGAGCTTTCTCTCAGGCCAAAACTGACAACTACAGTTTTTCTTAAACAAGGAGCAATATTTTCAATCAAAACCATGTTTGCCATCAACAAGTAACTGATTTCTAATGATTAGGACCAAAAAACTCACTTCTGAGAGCTTCCTGCAGCTATTACTGTAACATTTGTAAAAAGAGCTTTCTCTCAGGCCAAAACTGACAACTACAGTTTTTCTTAAACAAGGAGCAATATTTTCAATCAAAACCATGTTTGCCATCAACAAGTAACTGATTTCTAATGATTAGGACCAAAAAACTCACTCCTGAGAGCTTCCTGCAGCTTTTACTGTAACATTTGTAAAGATAGCTTTCTCTCATGCCAAAACTGACAACTACAGTTTTTCTTAAACAAGGAGCAATATTTTCAATCAAAACCATGTTTGCCATCAACAAGTAACTGATTTCTAATGATTAGGACCAAAAAACTCACTTCTGAGAGCTTCCTGCAGCTTTTACTGTAACATTTGTAAAAATTGCTTTCTCTCAGGCCAAAACTGACAACTAGGTTTTTCTTAAACAAGGAGCAATATTTTTAATCAAAACCATGTTTGCCATCAACAAGTAACTGATTTCTAATGATTAGGACCAAAAAACTCACTTCTGAGAGCTTCCTGCAGCTTTTACTGTAACATTTGTAAAAATAGCTTTCTCTCAGGCCAAAACTGACAACTACAGTTTTTCTTAAACAAAGAGCAATATTTTCAATCAAAACCATGTTTGCCATCAACAAGTAACTGATTTCTAATGATTAGGACCAAAAAACTCACTTCTGAGAGCTTCCTGCAGCTTTTACTGGAATATTTGTAAAAATAGCTTTCTCTCTGCGAGATAAGGCCAAAACTGACAACTACAGTTTTTCTTAAACACGGAGCAATATTTTCAATCAAAACCATGTTTGCCATTAACAAGTAACTGATTTCTAATGATAAGGACCAAAAAACTCACTTCTGAGAGCTTCCTGCAGCTTTTACTGTAACTTTTATAAAAAATAGCTTTCTCTCAGGCCAAAACTGACAACTACAGTTTTTCTTAAACAAGGAGCAATATTTTCAATCAAAACCATGTTTGCCATCAACAAGTAACTGATTTCTAATGATTAGGACCAAAAAACTCACTTCTGAGAGCTTCCTGCAGCTTTTACTGTAACTTTTATAAAAAATAGCTTTCTCTCAGGCCAAAACTGACAACTACAGCTTTTCTTAAACAAGGAGCAATATTTTCAATCAAAACCATGTTTGCCATCAACAAGTAACTGTTTTCTAATGATTAGGACCAAAAACCTCACTTCTGAGAGCTTCCTGCAGCTTTTACTGTAACATTTGTAAAAATAGCTTTCTCTCAGGCCAAAACTGACAACTACAGTTTTTCTTAAACAAGGAGCAATATTTTTAATCAAAACCATGTTTGCCATCAACAAGTAACTGATTTCTAATGATTAGGACCAAAAAACTCACTTCTAAGAGCTTCCTGCAGCTTTTACTGTAACATTTGTAAAAATAGCTTTCTCTCAGGCCAAAACTGACAACTACAGTTTTTCTTAAACAAGGAGCAATATTTTCAATCAAAACCATGTTTGCCATCAACAAGTAACTGATTTCTAATGATTAGGACCAAAAAACTCACTTCTGAGAGCTTCCTGCAGCTTTTACTGTAACATTTGTAAAAAATAGCTTTCTCTCAGGCCAAAACTGACAACTACAGTTTTTCTTAAACAAGGAGCAATATTTTCAATCAAAACCATGTTTGCCATCAACAAGTAACTGATTTCTAATGATTAGGACCAAAAAACTCACTTCTGATAGCTTCCTGTAGCTTTTACTGTAACATTTGTAAAAATAGCTTTCTCTCATGCCAAAACTGACAACTACAGTTTTTCTTAAACAAGGAGCAATATTTTCAATCAAAACCATGTTTGCCATCAACAAGTAACTGGTTTTTAATGATTAGGACCAAAAAACTAACTTCTGAGAGCTTCCTGCAGCTTTTACTGTAACATTTGTAAAAATAGCTTTCTCTCAGGCCAAAACTGACAACTAGGTTTTGCTTAAACAAGGAGCAATATTTTCAATCAAAACCATGTTTGCCATCAACAAGTAACTGATTTCTAATGATTAGGACCAAAAAACTCACTTCTGAGAGCTTCCTGCAGCTTTTACTGTAACATTTGTAAAAATAGCTTTCTCTCAGGCCAAAACTGACAACTACAGTTTTTCTTAAACAAGGAGCAATATTTTCAATCAAAACCATGTTTGCCATCAACAAGTAACTGATTTCTAATGATTAGGACCAAAAAACTCACTTCTGAGAGCTTCCTGCAGCTATTACTGTAACATTTGTAAAAAGAGCTTTCTCTCAGGCCAAAACTGACAACTACAGTTTTTCTTAAACAAGGAGCAATATTTTCAATCAAAACCATGTTTGCCATCAACAAGTAACTGATTTCTAATGATTAGGACCAAAAAACTCACTTCTGAGAGCTTCCTGCAGCTATTACTGTAACATTTGTAAAAAGAGCTTTCTCTTAGGCCAAAACTGACAACTACAGTTTTTCTTAAACAAGTAGCAATATTTTCAATCAAAACCATGTTTGCCATCAACAAGTAACTGATTTCTAATGATTAGGACCAAAAAACTCACTCCTGAGAGCTTCCTGCAGCTTTTACTGTAACATTTGTAAAGATAGCTTTCTCTCATGCCAAAACTGACAACTACAGTTTTTCTTAAACAAGGAGCAATATTTTCAATCAAAACCATGTTTGCCATCAACAAGTAACTGATTTCTAATGATTAGGACCAAAAAACTCACTTCTGAGAGCTTCCTGCAGCTTTTACTGTAACATTTGTAAAAATAGCTTTCTCTCAGGCCAAAACTGACAACTAGGTTTTTCTTAAACAAGGAGCAATATTTTTAATCAAAACCATGTTTGCCATCAACAAGTAACTGATTTCTAATGATTAGGACCAAAAAACTCACTTCTGAGAGCTTCCTGCAGCTTTTACTGTAACATTTGTAAAAATAGCTTTCTCTCAGGCCAAAACTGACAACTACAGTTTTTCTTAAACAAAGAGCAATATTTTCAATCAAAACCATGTTTGCCATCAACAAGTAACTGATTTCTAATGATTAGGACCAAAAAACTCACTTCTGAGAGCTTCCTGCAGCTTTTACTGGAATATTTGTAAAAATAGCTTTCTCTCTGCGAGATAAGGCCAAAACTGACAACTACAGTTTTTCTTAAACACGGAGCAATATTTTCAATCAAAACCATGTTTGCCATTAACAAGTAACTGATTTCTAATGATAAGGACCAAAAAACTCACTTCTGAGAGCTTCCTGCAGCTTTTACTGTAACTTTTATAAAAAATAGCTTTCTCTCAGGCCAAAACTGACAACTACAGTTTTTCTTAAACAAGGAGCAATATTTTCAATCAAAACCATGTTTGCCATCAACAAGTAACTGATTTCTAATGATTAGGACCAAAAAACTCACTTCTGAGAGCTTCCTGCAGCTTTTACTGTAACTTTTATAAAAAATAGCTTTCTCTCAGGCCAAAACTGACAACTACAGCTTTTCTTAAACAAGGAGCAATATTTTCAATCAAAACCATGTTTGCCATCAACAAGTAACTGTTTTCTAATGATTAGGACCAAAAACCTCACTTCTGAGAGCTTCCTGCAGCTTTTACTGTAACATTTGTAAAAATAGCTTTCTCTCAGGCCAAAACTGACAACTACAGTTTTTCTTAAACAAGGAGCAATATTTTTAATCAAAACCATGTTTGCCATCAACAAGTAACTGATTTCTAATGATTAGGACCAAAAAACTCACTTCTAAGAGCTTCCTGCAGCTTTTACTGTAACATTTGTAAAAATAGCTTTCTCTCAGGCCAAAACTGACAACTACAGTTTTTCTTAAACAAGGAGCAATATTTTCAATCAAAACCATGTTTGCCATCAACAAGTAACTGATTTCTAATGATTAGGACCAAAAAACTCACTTCTGAGAGCTTCCTGCAGCTTTTACTGTAACATTTGTAAAAAATAGCTTTCTCTCAGGCCAAAACTGACAACTACAGTTTTTCTTAAACAAGGAGCAATATTTTCAATCAAAACCATGTTTGCCATCAACAAGTAACTGATTTCTAATGATTAGGAGGCAAAAACTAACTTCTGAGAGCTTCCTGCAGCTTTTACTGTAACATTTGTAAAAATAGCTTTTTCTCAGGCCAAAACTGACAACTAGGTTTTTCTTAAACAAGGAGCAATATTTTCAATCAAAACCATGTTTGCCATCAACAAGTAACTGATTTCTAATGATTAGGACCAAAAAACTCACTTCTGATAGCTTCCTGTAGCTTTTACTGTAACATTTGTAAAAATAGCTTTCTCTCATGCCAAAACTGACAACTACAGTTTTTCTTAAACAAGGAGCAATATTTTCAATCAAAACCATGTTTGCCATCAACAAGTAACTGGTTTTTAATGATTAGGACCAAAAAACTAACTTCTGAGAGCTTCCTGCAGCTTTTACTGTAACATTTGTAAAAATAGCTTTCTCTCAGGCCAAAACTGACAACTAGGTTTTGCTTAAACAAGGAGCAATATTTTCAATCAAAACCATGTTTGCCATCAACAAGTAACTGATTTCTAATGATTAGGACCAAAAAACTCACTTCTGAGAGCTTCCTGCAGCTTTTACTGTAACATTTGTAAAAATAGCTTTCTCTCAGGCCAAAACTGACAACTACAGTTTTTCTTAAACAAGGAGCAATATTTTCAATCAAAACCATGTTTGCCATCAACAAGTAACTGATTTCTAATGATTAGGACCAAAAAACTCACTTCTGAGAGCTTCCTGCAGCTATTACTGTAACATTTGTAAAAAGAGCTTTCTCTCAGGCCAAAACTGACAACTACAGTTTTTCTTAAACAAGGAGCAATATTTTCAATCAAAACCATGTTTGCCATCAACAAGTAACTGATTTCTAATGATTAGGACCAAAAAACTCACTTCTGAGAGCTTCCTGCAGCTATTACTGTAACATTTGTAAAAAGAGCTTTCTCTCAGGCCAAAACTGACAACTACAGTTTTTCTTAAACAAGGAGCAATATTTTCAATCAAAACCATGTTTGCCATCAACAAGTAACTGATTTCTAATGATTAGGACCAAAAAACTCACTCCTGAGAGCTTCCTGCAGCTTTTACTGTAACATTTGTAAAGATAGCTTTCTCTCATGCCAAAACTGACAACTACAGTTTTTCTTAAACAAGGAGCAATATTTTCAATCAAAACCATGTTTGCCATCAACAAGTAACTGATTTCTAATAATTAGGACCAAAAAACTCACTTCTGAGAGCTTCCTGCAGCTTTTACTGTAACATTTGTAAAAAATAGCTTTCTCTCAGGCCAAAACTGACAACTAGGTTTTTCTTAAACAAGGAGCAATATTTTTAATCAAAACCATGTTTGCCATCAACAAGTAACTGATTTCTAATGATTAGGACCAAAAAACTCACTTCTGAGAGCTTCCTGCAGCTTTTACTGTAACATTTGTAAAAATAGCTTTCTCTCAGGCCAAAACTGACAACTACAGTTTTTCTTAAACAAAGAGCAATATTTTCAATCAAAACCATGTTTGCCATCAACAAGTAACTGATTTCTAATGATTAGGACCAAAAAACTCACTTCTGAGAGCTTCCTGCAGCTTTTACTGGAATATTTGTAAAAATAGCTTTCTCTCTGCGAGATAAGGCCAAAACTGACAACTACAGTTTTTCTTAAACACGGAGCAATATTTTCAATCAAAACCATGTTTGCCATTAACAAGTAACTGATTTCTAATGATAAGGACCAAAAAACTCACTTCTGAGAGCTTCCTGCAGCTTTTACTGTAACTTTTATAAAAAATAGCTTTCTCTCAGGCCAAAACTGACAACTACAGTTTTTCTTAAACAAGGAGCAATATTTTCAATCAAAACCATGTTTGCCATCAACAAGTAACTGATTTCTAATGATTAGGACCAAAAAACTCACTTCTGAGAGCTTCCTGCAGCTTTTACTGTAACTTTTATAAAAAATAGCTTTCTCTCAGGCCAAAACTGACAACTACAGCTTTTCTTAAACAAGGAGCAATATTTTCAATCAAAACCATGTTTGCCATCAACAAGTAACTGTTTTCTAATGATTAGGACCAAAAACCTCACTTCTGAGAGCTTCCTGCAGCTTTTACTGTAACATTTGTAAAAATAGCTTTCTCTCAGGCCAAAACTGACAACTACAGTTTTTCTTAAACAAGGAGCAATATTTTTAATCAAAACCATGTTTGCCATCAACAAGTAACTGATTTCTAATGATTAGGACCAAAAAACTCACTTCTAAGAGCTTCCTGCAGCTTTTACTGTAACATTTGTAAAAATAGCTTTCTCTCAGGCCAAAACTGACAACTACAGTTTTTCTTAAACAAGGAGCAATATTTTCAATCAAAACCATGTTTGCCATCAACAAGTAACTGATTTCTAATGATTAGGACCAAAAAACTCACTTCTGAGAGCTTCCTGCAGCTTTTACTGTAACATTTGTAAAAAATAGCTTTCTCTCAGGCCAAAACTGACAACTACAGTTTTTCTTAAACAAGGAGCAATATTTTCAATCAAAACCATGTTTGCCATCAACAAGTAACTGATTTCTAATGATTAGGAGGCAAAAACTAACTTCTGAGAGCTTCCTGCAGCTTTTACTGTAACATTTGTAAAAATAGCTTTTTCTCAGGCCAAAACTGACAACTAGGTTTTTCTTAAACAAGGAGCAATATTTTCAATCAAAACCATGTTTGCCATCAACAAGTAACTGATTTCTAATGATTAGGACCAAAAAACTCACTTCTGATAGCTTCCTGTAGCTTTTACTGTAACATTTGTAAAAATAGCTTTCTCTCATGCCAAAACTGACAACTACAGTTTTTCTTAAACAAGGAGCAATATTTTCAATCAAAACCATGTTTGCCATCAACAAGTAACTGGTTTTTAATGATTAGGACCAAAAAACTAACTTCTGAGAGCTTCCTGCAGCTTTTACTGTAACATTTGTAAAAAAATAGCTTTCTCTCAGGCCAAAACTGACAACTAGGTTTTGCTTAAACAAGGAGCAATATTTTCAATCAAAACCATGTTTGCCATCAACAAGTAACTGATTTCTAATGATTAGGACCAAAAAACTCACTTCTGAGAGCTTCCTGCAGCTTTTACTGTAACATTTGTAAAAATAGCTTTCTCTCAGGCCAAAACTGACAACTACAGTTTTTCTTAAACAAAGAGCAATATTTTCAATCAAAACCATGTTTGCCATCAACAAGTAACTGATTTCTAATGATTAGGACCAAAAAACTCACTTCTGAGAGCTTCCTGCAGCTTTTACTGTAACATTTGTAAAAATAGCTTTCTCTCAGGCCAAAACTGACAACTACAGTTTTTCTTAAACAAGGAGCAATATTTTCAATCAAAACCATGTTTGCCATCAACAAGTAACTGATTTCTAATGATTAGGACCAAAAAACTCACTTCTGAGAGCTTCCTGCAGCTATTACTGTAACATTTGTAAAAAGAGCTTTCTCTCAGGCTAAAACTGACAACTACAGTTTTTCTTAAACAAGGAGCAATATTTTCAATCAAAACCATGTTTGCCATCAACAAGTAACTGATTTCTAATGATTAGGACCAAAAAACTCACTCCTGAGAGCTTTCTGCAGCTTTTACTGTAACATTTGTAAAGATAGCTTTCTCTCATGCCAAAACTGACAACTACAGTTTTTCTTAAACAAGGAGCAATATTTTCAATCAAAACCATGTTTGCCATCAACAAGTAACTGATTTCTAATGATTAGGACCAAAAAACTCACTTCTGAGAGCTTCCTGCAGCTTTTACTGTAACATTTGTAAAAATAGCTTTCTCTCAGGCCAAAACTGACAACTAGGTTTTTCTTAAACAAGGAGCAATATTTTTAATCAAAACCATGTTTGCCATCAACAAGTAACTGATTTCTAATGATTAGGACCAAAAAACTCACTTCTGAGAGCTTCCTGCAGCTTTTACTGTAACATTTGTAAAAATAGCTTTCTCTCAGGCCAAAACTGACAACTACAGTTTTTCTTAAACAAAGAGCAATATTTTCAATCAAAACCATGTTTGCCATCAACAAGTAACTGATTTCTAATGATTAGGACCAAAAAACTCACTTCTGAGAGCTTCCTGCAGCTTTTACTGGAATATTTGTAAAAATAGCTTTCTCTCTGCGAGATAAGGCCAAAACTGACAACTACAGTTTTTCTTAAACACGGAGCAATATTTTCAATCAAAACCATGTTTGCCATTAACAAGTAACTGATTTCTAATGATAAGGACCAAAAAACTCACTTCTGAGAGCTTCCTGCAGCTTTTACTGTAACTTTTATAAAAAATAGCTTTCTCTCAGGCCAAAACTGACAACTACAGTTTTTCTTAAACAAGGAGCAATATTTTCAATCAAAACCATGTTTGCCATCAACAAGTAACTGATTTCTAATGATTAGGACCAAAAAACTCACTTCTGAGAGCTTCCTGCAGCTTTTACTGTAACTTTTATAAAAAATAGCTTTCTCTCAGGCCAAAACTGACAACTACAGTTTTTCTTAAACAAGGAGCAATATTTTCAATCAAAACCATGTTTGCCATCAACAAGTAACTGATTTCTAATGATTAGGACCAAAAAACTCACTTCTGAGAGCTTCCTGCAGCTTTTACTGTAACTTTTATAAAAAATAGCTTTCTCTCAGGCCAAAACTGACAACTACAGCTTTTCTTAAACAAGGAGCAATATTTTCAATCAAAACCATGTTTGCCATCAACAAGTAACTGTTTTCTAATGATTAGGACCAAAAACCTCACTTCTGAGAGCTTCCTGCAGCTTTTACTGTAACATTTGTAAAAATAGCTTTCTCTCAGGCCAAAACTGACAACTACAGTTTTTCTTAAACAAGGAGCAATATTTTTAATCAAAACCATGTTTGCCATCAACAAGTAACTGATTTCTAATGATTTGGACCAAAAAACTCACTTCTAAGAGCTTCCTGCAGCTTTTACTGTAACATTTGTAAAAATAGCTTTCTCTCAGGCCAAAACTGACAACTACAGTTTTTCTTAAACAAGGAGCAATATTTTCAATCAAAACCATGTTTGCCATCAACAAGTAACTGATTTCTAATGATTAGGACCAAAAAACTCACTTCTGAGAGCTTCCTGCAGCTTTTACTGTAACATTTGTAAAAAATAGCTTTCTCTCAGGCCAAAACTGACAACTACAGTTTTTCTTAAACAAGGAGCAATATTTTCAATCAAAACCATGTTTGCCATCAACAAGTAACTGATTTCTAATGATTAGGAGGCAAAAACTAACTTCTGAGAGCTTCCTGCAGCTTTTACTGTAACATTTGTAAAAATAGCTTTTTCTCAGGCCAAAACTGACAACTAGGTTTTTCTTAAACAAGGAGCAATATTTTCAATCAAAACCATGTTTGCCATCAACAAGTAACTGATTTCTAATGATTAGGACCAAAAAACTCACTTCTGATAGCTTCCTGTAGCTTTTACTGTAACATTTGTAAAAATAGCTTTCTCTCATGCCAAAACTGACAACTACAGTTTTTCTTAAACAAGGAGCAATATTTTCAATCAAAACCATGTTTGCCATCAACAAGTAACTGGTTTTTAATGATTAGGACCAAAAAACTAACTTCTGAGAGCTTCCTGCAGCTTTTACTGTAACATTTGTAAAAATAGCTTTCTCTCAGGCCAAAACTGACAACTAGGTTTTGCTTAAACAAGGAGCAATATTTTCAATCAAAACCATGTTTGCCATCAACAAGTAACTGATTTCTAATGATTAGGACCAAAAAACTCACTTCTGAGAGCTTCCTGCAGCTTTTACTGTAACATTTGTAAAAATAGCTTTCTCTCAGGCCAAAACTGACAACTACAGTTTTTCTTAAACAAAGAGCAATATTTTCAATCAAAACCATGTTTGCCATCAACAAGTAACTGATTTCTAATGATTAGGACCAAAAAACTCACTTCTGAGAGCTTCCTGCAGCTTTTACTGTAACATTTGTAAAAATAGCTTTCTCTCAGGCCAAAACTGACAACTACAGTTTTTCTTAAACAAGGAGCAATATTTTCAATCAAAACCATGTTTGCCATCAACAAGTAACTGATTTCTAATGATTAGGACCAAAAAACTCACTCCTGAGAGCTTCCTGCAGCTTTTACTGTAACATTTGTAAAGATAGCTTTCTCTCATGCCAAAACTGACAACTACAGTTTTTCTTAAACAAGGAGCAATATTTTCAATCAAAACCATGTTTGCCATCAACAAGTAACTGATTTTTAATGATTAGGACCAAAAAACTCACTTCTGAGAGCTTCCTGCAGCTTTTACTGTAACATTTGTAAAAAATAGCTTTCTCTCAGGCCAAAACTGACAACTAGGTTTTTCTTAAACAAAGAGCAATATTTTCAATCAAAACCATGTTTGCCATCAACAAGTAACTGATTTCTAATGATTAGGACCAAAAAACTCACTTCTGAGAGCTTCCTGCAGCTTTTACTGGAATATTTGTAAAAATAGCTTTCTCTCTGCGAGATAAGGCCAAAACTGACAACTACAGTTTTTCTTAAACACGGAGCAATATTTTCAATCAAAACCATGTTTGCCATCAACAAGTAACTGATTTCTAATGATTAGGACCAAAAAACTCACTTCTGAGAGCTTCCTGCAGCTTTTACTGGAATATTTGTAAAAATAGCTTTCTCTCTGCGAGATAAGGCCAAAACTGACAACTACAGTTTTTCTTAAACACGGAGCAATATTTTCAATCAAAACCATGTTTGCCATTAACAAGTAACTGATTTCTAATGATAAGGACCAAAAAACTCACTTCTGAGAGCTTCCTGCAGCTTTTACTGTAACTTTTATAAAAAATAGCTTTCTCTCAGGCCAAAACTGACAACTACAGTTTTTCTTAAACAAGGAGCAATATTTTCAATCAAAACCATGTTTGCCATCAACAAGTAACTGATTTCTAATGATTAGGACCAAAAAACTCACTTCTGAGAGCTTCCTGCAGCTTTTACTGTAACTTTTATAAGAAATAGCTTTCTCTCAGGCCAAAACTGACAACTACAGTTTTTCTTAAACAAGGAGCAATATTTTCAATCAAAACCATGTTTGCCATCAACAAGTAACTGATTTCTAATGATTAGGACCAAAAAACTCACTTCTGAGAGCTTCCTGCAGCTTTTACTGTAACATTTGTAAAAAATAGCTTTCTCTCAGGCCAAAACTGACAACTACAGTTTTTCTTAAACAAGGAGCAATATTTTCAATCAAAACCATGTTTGCCATCAACAAGTAACTGATTTCTAATGATTAGGAGGCAAAAACTAACTTCTGAGAGCTTCCTGCAGCTTTTACTGTAACATTTGTAAAAATAGCTTTTTCTCAGGCCAAAACTGACAACTAGGTTTTTCTTAAACAAGGAGCAATATTTTCAATCAAAACCATGTTTGCCATCAACAAGTAACTGATTTCTAATGATTAGGACCAAAAAACTCACTTCTGATAGCTTCCTGTAGCTTTTACTGTAACATTTGTAAAAATAGCTTTCTCTCATGCCAAAACTGACAACTACAGTTTTTCTTAAACAAGGAGCAATATTTTCAATCAAAACCATGTTTGCCATCAACAAGTAACTGGTTTTTAATGATTAGGACCAAAAAACTCACTTCTGAGAGCTTCCTGCAGCTTTTACTGTAACATTTGTAAAAATAGCTTTCTCTCAGGCCAAAACTGACAACTAGGTTTTGCTTAAACAAGGAGCAATATTTTCAATCAAAACCATGTTTGCCATCAACAAGTAACTGATTTCTAATGATTAGGACCAAAAACTCACTTCTGAGAGCTTCCTGCAGCTATTACTGTAACATTTGTAAAAAGAGCTTTCTCTCAGGCCAAAACTGACAACTACAGTTTTTCTTAAACAAGGAGCAATATTTTCAATCAAAACCATGTTTGCCATCAACAAGTAACTGATTTCTAATGATTAGGACCAAAAAACTCACTTCTGAGAGCTTCCTGCAGCTATTACTGTAACATTTGTAAAAAGAGCTTTCTCTCAGGCCAAAACTGACAACTACAGTTTTTCTTAAACAAGGAGCAATATTTTCAATCAAAACCATGTTTGCCATCAACAAGTAACTGATTTCTAATGATTAGGACCAAAAAACTCACTCCTGAGAGCTTCCTGCAGCTTTTACTGTAACATTTGTAAAGATAGCTTTCTCTCATGCCAAAACTGACAACTACAGTTTTTCTTAAACAAGGAGCAATATTTTCAATCAAAACCATGTTTGCCATCAACAAGTAACTGATTTCTAATGATTAGGACCAAAAAACTCACTTCTGAGAGCTTCCTGCAGCTTTTACTGTAACATTTGTAAAAATAGCTTTCTCTCAGGCCAAAACTGACAACTAGGTTTTTCTTAAACAAGGAGCAATATTTTTAATCAAAACCATGTTTGCCATCAACAAGTAACTGATTTCTAATGATTAGGACCAAAAAACTCACTTCTGAGAGCTTCCTGCAGCTTTTACTGTAACATTTGTAAAAATAGCTTTCTCTCAGGCCAAAACTGACAACTACAGTTTTTCTTAAACAAAGAGCAATATTTTCAATCAAAACCATGTTTGCCATCAACAAGTAACTGATTTCTAATGATTAGGACCAAAAAACTCACTTCTGAGAGCTTCCTGCAGCTTTTACTGAAATATTTGTAAAAATAGCTTTCTCTCTGCGAGATAAGGCCAAAACTGACAACTACAGTTTTTCTTAAACACGGAGCAATATTTTCAATCAAAACCATGTTTGCCATTAAGAAGTAACTGATTTCTAATGATAAGGACCAAAAAACTCACTTCTGAGAGCTTCCTGCAGCTTTTACTGTAACTTTTATAAAAAATAGCTTTCTCTCAGGCCAAAACTGACAACTACAGTTTTTCTTAAACAAGGAGCAATATTTTCAATCAAAACCATGTTTGCCATCAACAAGTAACTGATTTCTAATGATTAGGACCAAAAAACTCACTTCTGAGAGCTTCCTGCAGCTTTTACTGTAACTTTTATAAAAAATAGCTTTCTCTCAGGCCAAAACTGACAACTACAGCTTTTCTTAAACAAGGAGCAATATTTTCAATCAAAACCATGTTTGCCATCAACAAGTAACTGTTTTCTAATGATTAGGACCAACAACCTCACTTCTGAGAGCTTCCTGCAGCTTTTACTGTAACATTTGTAAAAATAGCTTTCTCTCAGGCCAAAACTGACAACTACAGTTTTTCTTAAACAAGGAGCAATATTTTTAATCAAAACCATGTTTGCCATCAACAAGTAACTGATTTCTAATGATTAGGACCAAAAAACTCACTTCTAAGAGCTTCCTGCAGCTTTTACTGTAACATTTGTAAAAATAGCTTTCTCTCAGGCCAAAACTGACAACTACAGTTTTTCTTAAACAAGGAGCAATATTTTCAATCAAAACCATGTTTGCCATCAACAAGTAACTGATTTCTAATGATTAGGACCAAAAAACTCACTTCTGAGAGCTTCCTGCAGCTTTTACTGTAACATTTGTAAAAAATAGCTTTCTCTCAGGCCAAAACTGACAACTACAGTTTTTCTTAAACAAGGAGCAATATTTTCAATCAAAACCATGTTTGCCATCAACAAGTAACTGATTTCTAATGATTAGGAGGCAAAAACTAACTTCTGAGAGCTTCCTGCAGCTTTTACTGTAACATTTGTAAAAAAAGCTTTTTCTCAGGCCAAAACTGACAACTAGGTTTTTCTTAAACAAGGAGCAATATTTTCAATCAAAACCATGTTTGCCATCAACAAGTAACTGATTTCTAATGATTAGGACCAAAAAACTCACTTCTGATAGCTTCCTGTAGCTTTTACTGTAACATTTGTAAAAATAGCTTTCTCTCATGCCAAAACTGACAACTACAGTTTTTCTTAAACAAGGAGCAATATTTTCAATCAAAACCATGTTTGCCATCAACAAGTAACTGGTTTTTAATGATTAGGACCAAAAAACTAACTTCTGAGAGCTTCCTGCAGCTTTTACTGTAACATTTGTAAAAAATAGCTTTCTCTCAGGCCAAAACTGACAACTAGGTTTTGCTTAAACAAGGAGCAATATTTTCAATCAAAACCATGTTTGCCATCAACAAGTAACTGATTTCTAATGATTAGGACCAAAAAACTCACTTCTGAGAGCTTCCTGCAGCTTTTACTGTAACATTTGTAAAAATAGCTTTCTCTCAGGCCAAAACTGACAACTACAGTTTTTCTTAAACAAAGAGCAATATTTTCAATCAAAACCATGTTTGCCATCAACAAGTAACTGATTTCTAATGATTAGGACCAAAAAACTCACTTCTGAGAGCTTCCTGCAGCTTTTACTGTAACATTTGTAAAAAATAGCTTTCTCTCAGGCCAAAACTGACAACTACAGTTTTTCTTAAACAAGGAGCAATATTTTCAATCAAAACCATGTTTGCCATCAACAAGTAACTGATTTCTAATGATTAGGACCAAAAAACTCACTTCTGAGAGCTTCCTGCAGCTATTACTGTAACATTTGTAAAAAGAGCTTTCTCTCAGGCCAAAACTGACAACTACAGTTTTTCTTAAACAAGGAGCAATATTTTCAATCAAAACCATGTTTGCCATCAACAAGTAACTGATTTCTAATGATTAGGACCAAAAAACTCACTCCTGAGAGCTTCCTGCAGCTTTTACTGTAACATTTGTAAAGATAGCTTTCTCTCATGCCAAAACTGACAACTAAAGTTTTTTCTTAAACAAGGAGCAATATTTTCAATCAAAACCATGTTTGCCATCAACAAGTAACTGATTTCTAATGATTAGGACCAAAAAACTCACTTCTGAGAGCTTCCTGCAGCTTTTACTGTAACATTTGTAAAAATAGCTTTCTCTCAGGCCAAAACTGACAACTAGGTTTTTCTTAAACAAGGAGCAATATTTTTAATCAAAACCATGTTTGCCATCAACAAGTAACTGAATTCTAATGATTAGGACCAAAAAACTCACTTCTGAGAGCTTCCTGCAGCTTTTACTGTAACATTTGTAAAAATAGCTTTCTCTCAGGCCAAAACTGACAACTACAGTTTTTCTGAAACAAAGAGCAATATTTTCAATCAAAACCATGTTTGCCATCAACAAGTAACTGATTTCTAATGATTAGGACCAAAAAACTCACTTCTGAGAGCTTCCTGCAGCTTTTACTGGAATATTTGTAAAAATAGCTTTCTCTCTGCGAGATAAGGCCAAAACTGACAACTACAGTTTTTCTTAAACAAGGAGCAATATTTTCAATCAAAACCATGTTTGCCATCAACAAGTAACTGATTTCTAATGATTAGGACCAAAAAACTCACTTCTGAGAGCTTCCTGCAGCTATTACTGTAACATTTGTAAAAAGAGCTTTCTCTCAGGCCAAAACTGACAACTACAGGTTTTCTTAAACAAGGAGCAATATTTTCAATCAAAACCATGTTTGCCATCAACAAGTAACTGATTTCTAATGATTAGGAGGCAAAAACTAACTTCTGAGAGCTTCCTGCAGCTTTTACTGTAACATTTGTAAAAATAGCTTTCTCTAAGGCCAAAACTGACAACTACAGTTTTTCTTAAACAAGGAGCAATATTTTTAATCAAAACCATGTTTGCCATCAACAAGTAACTGATTTCTAATGATTAGGACCAAAAAACTCACTTCTAAGAGCTTCCTGCAGCTTTTACTGTAACATTTGTAAAAATAGCTTTCTCTCAGGCCAAAACTGACAACTACAGTTTTTCTTAAACAAGGAGCAATATTTTCAATCAAAACCATGTTTGCCATCAACAAGTAACTGATTTCTAATGATTAGGACCAAAAAACTCACTTCTGAGAGCTTCCTGCAGCTTTTACTGTAACATTTGTAAAAAATAGCTTTCTCTCAGGCCAAAACTGACAACTACAGTTTTTCTTAAACAAGGAGCAATATTTTCAATCAAAACCATGTTTGCCATCAACAAGTAACTGATTTCTAATGATTAGGAGGCAAAAACTAACTTCTGAGAGCTTCCTGCAGCTTTTACTGTAACATTTGTAAAAATAGCTTTTTCTCAGGCCAAAACTGACAACTAGGTTTTTCTTAAACAAGGAGCAATATTTTCAATCAAAACCATGTTTGCCATCAACAAGTAACTGATTTCTAATGATTAGGACCAAAAAACTCACTTCTGATAGCTTCCTGTAGCTTTTACTGTAACATTTGTAAAAATAGCTTTCTCTCATGCCAAAACTGACAACTACAGTTTTTCTTAAACAAGGAGCAATATTTTCAATCAAAACCATGTTTGCCATCAACAAGTAACTGGTTTTTAATGATTAGGACCAAAAAACTAACTTCTGAGAGCTTCCTGCAGCTTTTACTGTAACATTTGTAAAAATAGCTTTCTCTCAGGCCAAAACTGACAACTAGGTTTTGCTTAAACAAGGAGCAATATTTTCAATCAAAACCATGTTTGCCATCAACAAGTAACTGATTTCTAATGATTAGGACCAAAAAACTCACTTCTGAGAGCTTCCTGCAGCTTTTACTGTAACATTTGTAAAAATAGCTTTCTCTCAGGCCAAAACTGACAACTACAGTTTTTCTTAAACAAAGAGCAATATTTTCAATCAAAACCATGTTTGCCATCAACAAGTAACTGATTTCTAATGATTAGGACCAAAAAACTCACTTCTGAGAGCTTCCTGCAGCTTTTACTGTAACATTTGTAAAAATAGCTTTCTCTCAGGCCAAAACTGACAACTACAGTTTTTCTTAAACAAGGAGCAATATTTTCAATCAAAACCATGTTTGCCATCAACAAGTAACTGATTTCTAATGATTAGGACCAAAAAACTCACTCCTGAGAGCTTCCTGCAGCTTTTACTGTAACATTTGTAAAGATAGCTTTCTCTCATGCCAAAACTGACAACTACAGTTTTTCTTAAACAAGGAGCAATATTTTCAATCAAAACCATGTTTGCCATCAACAAGTAACTGATTTTTAATGATTAGGACCAAAAAACTCACTTCTGAGAGCTTCCTGCAGCTTTTACTGTAACATTTGTAAAAAATAGCTTTCTCTCAGGCCAAAACTGACAACTAGGTTTTTCTTAAACAAAGAGCAATATTTTCAATCAAAACCATGTTTGCCATCAACAAGTAACTGATTTCTAATGATTAGGACCAAAAAACTCACTTCTGAGAGCTTCCTGCAGCTTTTACTGGAATATTTGTAAAAATAGCTTTCTCTCTGCGAGATAAGGCCAAAACTGACAACTACAGTTTTTCTTAAACACGGAGCAATATTTTCAATCAAAACCATGTTTGCCATCAACAAGTAACTGATTTCTAATGATTAGGACCAAAAAACTCACTTCTGAGAGCTTCCTGCAGCTTTTACTGGAATATTTGTAAAAATAGCTTTCTCTCTGCGAGATAAGGCCAAAACTGACAACTACAGTTTTTCTTAAACACGGAGCAATATTTTCAATCAAAACCATGTTTGCCATTAACAAGTAACTGATTTCTAATGATAAGGACCAAAAAACTCACTTCTGAGAGCTTCCTGCAGCTTTTACTGTAACTTTTATAAAAAATAGCTTTCTCTCAGGCCAAAACTGACAACTACAGTTTTTCTTAAACAAGGAGCAATATTTTCAATCAAAACCATGTTTGCCATCAACAAGTAACTGGTTTTTAATGATTAGGACCAAAAAACTCACTTCTGAGAGCTTCCTGCAGCTTTTACTGTAACATTTGTAAAAATAGCTTTCTCTCAGGCCAAAACTGACAACTAGGTTTTGCTTAAACAAGGAGCAATATTTTCAATCAAAACCATGTTTGCCATCAACAAGTAACTGATTTCTAATGATTAGGACCAAAAACTCACTTCTGAGAGCTTCCTGCAGCTATTACTGTAACATTTGTAAAAAGAGCTTTCTCTCAGGCCAAAACTGACAACTACAGTTTTTCTTAAACAAGGAGCAATATTTTCAATCAAAACCATGTTTGCCATCAACAAGTAACTGATTTCTAATGATTAGGACCAAAAAACTCACTTCTGAGAGCTTCCTGCAGCTATTACTGTAACATTTGTAAAAAGAGCTTTCTCTCAGGCCAAAACTGACAACTACAGTTTTTCTTAAACAAGGAGCAATATTTTCAATCAAAACCATGTTTGCCATCAACAAGTAACTGATTTCTAATGATTAGGACCAAAAAACTCACTCCTGAGAGCTTCCTGCAGCTTTTACTGTAACATTTGTAAAGATAGCTTTCTCTCATGCCAAAACTGACAACTACAGTTTTTCTTAAACAAGGAGCAATATTTTCAATCAAAACCATGTTTGCCATCAACAAGTAACTGATTTCTAATGATTAGGAGGCAAAAACTAACTTCTGAGAGCTTCCTGCAGCTTTTACTGTAACATTTGTAAAAATAGCTTTCTCTCAGGCCAAAACTGACAACTAGGTTTTTCTTAAACAAGGAGCAATATTTTTAATCAAAACCATGTTTGCCATCAACAAGTAACTGATTTCTAATGATTAGGACCAAAAAACTCACTTCTGAGAGCTTCCTGCAGCTTTTACTGTAACATTTGTAAAAATAGCTTTCTCTCAGGCCAAAACTGACAACTACAGTTTTTCTTAAACAAAGAGCAATATTTTCAATCAAAACCATGTTTGCCATCAACAAGTAACTGATTTCTAATGATTAGGACCAAAAAACTCACTTCTGAGAGCTTCCTGCAGCTTTTACTGGAATATTTGTAAAAATAGCTTTCTCTCTGCGAGATAAGGCCAAAACTGACAACTACAGTTTTTCTTAAACAAGGAGCAATATTTTCAATCAAAACCATGTTTGCCATCAACAAGTAACTGATTTCTAATGATTAGGAGGCAAAAACTAACTTCTGAGAGCTTCCTGCAGCTTTTACTGTAACATTTGTAAAAAATAGCTTTCTCTCAGGCCAAAACTGACAACTACAGTTTTTCTTAAACAAGGAGCAATATTTTCAATCAAAACCATGTTTGCCATCAACAAGTAACTGATTTCTAATGATTAGGAGGCAAAAACTAACTTCTGAGAGCTTCCTGCAGCTTTTACTGTAACATTTGTAAAAAAAGCTTTTTCTCAGGCCAAAACTGACAACTAGGTTTTTCTTAAACAAGGAGCAATATTTTCAATCAAAACCATGTTTGCCATCAACAAGTAACTGATTTCTAATGATTAGGACCAAAAAACTCACTTCTGATAGCTTCCTGTAGCTTTTACTGTAACATTTGTAAAAATAGCTTTCTCTCATGCCAAAACTGACAACTACAGTTTTTCTTAAACAAGGAGCAATATTTTCAATCAAAACCATGTTTGCCATCAACAAGTAACTGGTTTTTAATGATTAGGACCAAAAAACTAACTTCTGAGAGCTTCCTGCAGCTTTTACTGTAACATTTGTAAAAAATAGCTTTCTCTCAGGCCAAAACTGACAACTAGGTTTTGCTTAAACAAGGAGCAATATTTTCAATCAAAACCATGTTTGCCATCAACAAGTAACTGATTTCTAATGATTAGGACCAAAAAACTCACTTCTGAGAGCTTCCTGCAGCTTTTACTGTAACATTTGTAAAAATAGCTTTCTCTCAGGCCAAAACTGACAACTACAGTTTTTCTTAAACAAAGAGCAATATTTTCAATCAAAACCATGTTTGCCATCAACAAGTAACTGATTTCTAATGATTAGGACCAAAAAACTCACTTCTGAGAGCTTCCTGCAGCTTTTACTGTAACATTTGTAAAAAATAGCTTTCTCTCAGGCCAAAACTGACAACTACAGTTTTTCTTAAACAAGGAGCAATATTTTCAATCAAAACCATGTTTGCCATCAACAAGTAACTGATTTCTAATGATTAGGACCAAAAAACTCACTTCTGAGAGCTTCCTGCAGCTATTACTGTAACATTTGTAAAAAGAGCTTTCTCTCAGGCCAAAACTGACAACTACAGTTTTTCTTAAACAAGGAGCAATATTTTCAATCAAAACCATGTTTGCCATCAACAAGTAACTGATTTCTAATGATTAGGACCAAAAAACTCACTCCTGAGAGCTTCCTGCAGCTTTTACTGTAACATTTGTAAAGATAGCTTTCTCTCATGCCAAAACTGACAACTAAAGTTTTTCTTAAACAAGGAGCAATATTTTCAATCAAAACCATGTTTGCCATCAACAAGTAACTGATTTCTAATGATTAGGACCAAAAAACTCACTTCTGAGAGCTTCCTGCAGCTTTTACTGTAACATTTGTAAAAATAGCTTTCTCTCAGGCCAAAACTGACAACTAGGTTTTTCTTAAACAAGGAGCAATATTTTTAATCAAAACCATGTTTGCCATCAACAAGTAACTGATTTCTAATGATTAGGACCAAAAAACTCACTTCTGAGAGCTTCCTGCAGCTTTTACTATAACATTTGTAAAAATAGCTTTCTCTCAGGCCAAAACTGACAACTACAGTTTTTCTGAAACAAAGAGCAATATTTTCAATCAAAACCATGTTTGCCATCAACAAGTAACTGATTTCTAATGATTAGGACCAAAAAACTCACTTCTGAGAGCTTCCTGCAGCTTTTACTGGAATATTTGTAAAAATAGCTTTCTCTCTGCGAGATAAGGCCAAAACTGACAACTACAGTTTTTCTTAAACAAGGAGCAATATTTTCAATCAAAACCATGTTTGCCATCAACAAGTAACTGATTTCTAATGATTAGGACCAAAAAACTCACTTCTGAGAGCTTCCTGCAGCTATTACTGTAACATTTGTAAAAAGAGCTTTCTCTCAGGCCAAAACTGACAACTACAGTTTTTCTTAAACAAGGAGCAATATTTTCAATCAAAACCATGTTTGCCATCAACAAGTAACTGATTTCTAATGATTAGGAGGCAAAAACTAACTTCTGAGAGCTTCCTGCAGCTTTTACTGTAACATTTGTAAAAATAGCTTTTTCTCAGGCCAAAACTGACAACTAGGTTTTGCTTAAACAAGGAGCAATATTTTCAATCAAAACCATGTTTGCCATCAACAAGTAACTGATTTCTAATGATTAGGACCAAAAAACTCACTTCTGAGAGCTTCCTGCAGCTTTTACTGTAACATTTGTAAAAATAGCTTTCTCTCAGGCCAAAACTGACAACTACAGTTTTTCTTAAACAAAGAGCAATATTTTCAATCAAAACCATGTTTGCCATCAACAAGTAACTGATTTCTAATGATTAGGACCAAAAAACTCACTTCTGAGAGCTTCCTGCAGCTTTTACTGTAACATTTGTAAAAATAGCTTTCTCTCAGGCCAAAACTGACAACTACAGTTTTTCTTAAACAAGGAGCAATATTTTCAATCAAAACCATGTTTGCCATCAACAAGTAACTGATTTCTAATGATTAGGACCAAAAAACTCACTCCTGAGAGCTTCCTGCAGCTTTTACTGTAACATTTGTAAAGATAGCTTTCTCTCATGCCAAAACTGACAACTACAGTTTTTCTTAAACAAGGAGCAATATTTTCAATCAAAACCATGTTTGCCATCAACAAGTAACTGATTTTTAATGATTAGGACCAAAAAACTCACTTCTGAGAGCTTCCTGCAGCTTTTACTGTAACATTTGTAAAAAATAGCTTTCTCTCAGGCCAAAACTGACAACTAGGTTTTTCTTAAACAAAGAGCAATATTTTCAATCAAAACCATGTTTGCCATCAACAAGTAACTGATTTCTAATGATTAGGACCAAAAAACTCACTTCTGAGAGCTTCCTGCAGCTTTTACTGGAATATTTGTAAAAATAGCTTTCTCTCTGCGAGATAAGGCCAAAACTGACAACTACAGTTTTTCTTAAACACGGAGCAATATTTTCAATCAAAACCATGTTTGCCATCAACAAGTAACTGATTTCTAATGATTAGGACCAAAAAACTCACTTCTGAGAGCTTCCTGCAGCTTTTACTGGAATATTTGTAAAAATAGCTTTCTCTCTGCGAGATAAGGCCAAAACTGACAACTACAGTTTTTCTTAAACACGGAGCAATATTTTCAATCAAAACCATGTTTGCCATTAACAAGTAACTGATTTCTAATGATAAGGACCAAAAAACTCACTTCTGAGAGCTTCCTGCAGCTTTTACTGTAACTTTTATAAAAAATAGCTTTCTCTCAGGCCAAAACTGACAACTACAGTTTTTCTTAAACAAGGAGCAATATTTTCAATCAAAACCATGTTTGCCATCAACAAGTAACTGGTTTTTAATGATTAGGACCAAAAAACTCACTTCTGAGAGCTTCCTGCAGCTTTTACTGTAACATTTGTAAAAATAGCTTTCTCTCAGGCCAAAACTGACAACTAGGTTTTGCTTAAACAAGGAGCAATATTTTCAATCAAAACCATGTTTGCCATCAACAAGTAACTGATTTCTAATGATTAGGACCAAAAACTCACTTCTGAGAGCTTCCTGCAGCTATTACTGTAACATTTGTAAAAAGAGCTTTCTCTCAGGCCAAAACTGACAACTACAGTTTTTCTTAAACAAGGAGCAATATTTTCAATCAAAACCATGTTTGCCATCAACAAGTAACTGATTTCTAATGATTAGGACCAAAAAACTCACTTCTGAGAGCTTCCTGCAGCTATTACTGTAACATTTGTAAAAAGAGCTTTCTCTCAGGCCAAAACTGACAACTACAGTTTTTCTTAAACAAGGAGCAATATTTTCAATCAAAACCATGTTTGCCATCAACAAGTAACTGATTTCTAATGATTAGGACCAAAAAACTCACTCCTGAGAGCTTCCTGCAGCTTTTACTGTAACATTTGTAAAGATAGCTTTCTCTCATGCCAAAACTGACAACTACAGTTTTTCTTAAACAAGGAGCAATATTTTCAATCAAAACCATGTTTGCCATCAACAAGTAACTGATTTCTAATGATTAGGAGGCAAAAACTAACTTCTGAGAGCTTCCTGCAGCTTTTACTGTAACATTTGTAAAAATAGCTTTCTCTCAGGCCAAAACTGACAACTAGGTTTTTCTTAAACAAGGAGCAATATTTTTAATCAAAACCATGTTTGCCATCAACAAGTAACTGATTTCTAATGATTAGGACCAAAAAACTCACTTCTGAGAGCTTCCTGCAGCTTTTACTGTAACATTTGTAAAAATAGCTTTCTCTCAGGCCAAAACTGACAACTACAGTTTTTCTTAAACAAAGAGCAATATTTTCAATCAAAACCATGTTTGCCATCAACAAGTAACTGATTTCTAATGATTAGGACCAAAAAACTCACTTCTGAGAGCTTCCTGCAGCTTTTACTGGAATATTTGTAAAAATAGCTTTCTCTCTGCGAGATAAGGCCAAAACTGACAACTACAGTTTTTCTTAAACAAGGAGCAATATTTTCAATCAAAACCATGTTTGCCATCAACAAGTAACTGATTTCTAATGATTAGGAGGCAAAAACTAACTTCTGAGAGCTTCCTGCAGCTTTTACTGTAACATTTGTAAAAAATAGCTTTCTCTCAGGCCAAAACTGACAACTACAGTTTTTCTTAAACAAGGAGCAATATTTTCAATCAAAACCATGTTTGCCATCAACAAGTAACTGATTTCTAATGATTAGGAGGCAAAAACTAACTTCTGAGAGCTTCCTGCAGCTTTTACTGTAACATTTGTAAAAAAAGCTTTTTCTCAGGCCAAAACTGACAACTAGGTTTTTCTTAAACAAGGAGCAATATTTTCAATCAAAACCATGTTTGCCATCAACAAGTAACTGATTTCTAATGATTAGGACCAAAAAACTCACTTCTGATAGCTTCCTGTAGCTTTTACTGTAACATTTGTAAAAATAGCTTTCTCTCATGCCAAAACTGACAACTACAGTTTTTCTTAAACAAGGAGCAATATTTTCAATCAAAACCATGTTTGCCATCAACAAGTAACTGGTTTTTAATGATTAGGACCAAAAAACTAACTTCTGAGAGCTTCCTGCAGCTTTTACTGTAACATTTGTAAAAAATAGCTTTCTCTCAGGCCAAAACTGACAACTAGGTTTTGCTTAAACAAGGAGCAATATTTTCAATCAAAACCATGTTTGCCATCAACAAGTAACTGATTTCTAATGATTAGGACCAAAAAACTCACTTCTGAGAGCTTCCTGCAGCTTTTACTGTAACATTTGTAAAAATAGCTTTCTCTCAGGCCAAAACTGACAACTACAGTTTTTCTTAAACAAAGAGCAATATTTTCAATCAAAACCATGTTTGCCATCAACAAGTAACTGATTTCTAATGATTAGGACCAAAAAACTCACTTCTGAGAGCTTCCTGCAGCTTTTACTGTAACATTTGTAAAAAATAGCTTTCTCTCAGGCCAAAACTGACAACTACAGTTTTTCTTAAACAAGGAGCAATATTTTCAATCAAAACCATGTTTGCCATCAACAAGTAACTGATTTCTAATGATTAGGACCAAAAAACTCACTTCTGAGAGCTTCCTGCAGCTATTACTGTAACATTTGTAAAAAGAGCTTTCTCTCAGGCCAAAACTGACAACTACAGTTTTTCTTAAACAAGGAGCAATATTTTCAATCAAAACCATGTTTGCCATCAACAAGTAACTGATTTCTAATGATTAGGACCAAAAAACTCACTCCTGAGAGCTTCCTGCAGCTTTTACTGTAACATTTGTAAAGATAGCTTTCTCTCATGCCAAAACTGACAACTAAAGTTTTTCTTAAACAAGGAGCAATATTTTCAATCAAAACCATGTTTGCCATCAACAAGTAACTGATTTCTAATGATTAGGACCAAAAAACTCACTTCTGAGAGCTTCCTGCAGCTTTTACTGTAACATTTGTAAAAATAGCTTTCTCTCAGGCCAAAACTGACAACTAGGTTTTTCTTAAACAAGGAGCAATATTTTTAATCAAAACCATGTTTGCCATCAACAAGTAACTGATTTCTAATGATTAGGACCAAAAAACTCACTTCTGAGAGCTTCCTGCAGCTTTTACTATAACATTTGTAAAAATAGCTTTCTCTCAGGCCAAAACTGACAACTACAGTTTTTCTGAAACAAAGAGCAATATTTTCAATCAAAACCATGTTTGCCATCAACAAGTAACTGATTTCTAATGATTAGGACCAAAAAACTCACTTCTGAGAGCTTCCTGCAGCTTTTACTGGAATATTTGTAAAAATAGCTTTCTCTCTGCGAGATAAGGCCAAAACTGACAACTACAGTTTTTCTTAAACAAGGAGCAATATTTTCAATCAAAACCATGTTTGCCATCAACAAGTAACTGATTTCTAATGATTAGGACCAAAAAACTCACTTCTGAGAGCTTCCTGCAGCTATTACTGTAACATTTGTAAAAAGAGCTTTCTCTCAGGCCAAAACTGACAACTACAGTTTTTCTTAAACAAGGAGCAATATTTTCAATCAAAACCATGTTTGCCATCAACAAGTAACTGATTTCTAATGATTAGGAGGCAAAAACTAACTTCTGAGAGCTTCCTGCAGCTTTTACTGTAACATTTGTAAAAATAGCTTTTTCTCAGGCCAAAACTGACAACTAGGTTTTTCTTAAACAAGGAGCAATATTTTCAATCAAAACCATGTTTGCCATCAACAAGTAACTGATTTCTAATGATTAGGACCAAAAAACTCACTTCTGATAGCTTCCTGTAGCTTTTACTGTAACATTTGTAAAAATAGCTTTCTCTCATGCCAAAACTGACAACTACAGTTTTTCTTAAACAAGGAGCAATATTTTCAATCAAAACCATGTTTGCCATCAACAAGTAACTGGTTTTTAATGATTAGGACCAAAAAACTAACTTCTGAGAGCTTCCTGCAGCTTTTACTGTAACATTTGTAAAAATAGCTTTCTCTCAGGCCAAAACTGACAACTAGGTTTTGCTTAAACAAGGAGCAATATTTTCAATCAAAACCATGTTTGCCATCAACAAGTAACTGATTTCTAATGATTAGGACCAAAAAACTCACTTCTGAGAGCTTCCTGCAGCTTTTACTGTAACATTTGTAAAAATAGCTTTCTCTCAGGCCAAAACTGACAACTACAGTTTTTCTTAAACAAAGAGCAATATTTTCAATCAAAACCATGTTTGCCATCAACAAGTAACTGATTTCTAATGATTAGGACCAAAAAACTCACTTCTGAGAGCTTCCTGCAGCTTTTACTGTAACATTTGTAAAAATAGCTTTCTCTCAGGCCAAAACTGACAACTACAGTTTTTCTTAAACAAGGAGCAATATTTTCAATCAAAACCATGTTTGCCATCAACAAGTAACTGATTTCTAATGATTAGGACCAAAAAACTCACTCCTGAGAGCTTCCTGCAGCTTTTACTGTAACATTTGTAAAGATAGCTTTCTCTCATGCCAAAACTGACAACTACAGTTTTTCTTAAACAAGGAGCAATATTTTCAATCAAAACCATGTTTGCCATCAACAAGTAACTGATTTTTAATGATTAGGACCAAAAAACTCACTTCTGAGAGCTTCCTGCAGCTTTTACTGTAACATTTGTAAAAAATAGCTTTCTCTCAGGCCAAAACTGACAACTAGGTTTTTCTTAAACAAAGAGCAATATTTTCAATCAAAACCATGTTTGCCATCAACAAGTAACTGATTTCTAATGATTAGGACCAAAAAACTCACTTCTGAGAGCTTCCTGCAGCTTTTACTGGAATATTTGTAAAAATAGCTTTCTCTCTGCGAGATAAGGCCAAAACTGACAACTACAGTTTTTCTTAAACACGGAGCAATATTTTCAATCAAAACCATGTTTGCCATCAACAAGTAACTGATTTCTAATGATTAGGACCAAAAAACTCACTTCTGAGAGCTTCCTGTAGCTTTTACTGGAATATTTGTAAAAATAGCTTTCTCTCTGCGAGATAAGGCCAAAACTGACAACTACAGTTTTTCTTAAACACGGAGCAATATTTTCAATCAAAACCATGTTTGCCATTAACAAGTAACTGATTTCTAATGATAAGGACCAAAAAACTCACTTCTGAGAGCTTCCTGCAGCTTTTACTGTAACTTTTATAAAAAATAGCTTTCTCTCAGGCCAAAACTGACAACTACAGTTTTTCTTAAACAAGGAGCAATATTTTCAATCAAAACCATGTTTGCCATCAACAAGTAACTGATTTCTAATGATTAGGACCAAAAAACTCACTTCTGAGAGCTTCCTGCAGCTTTTACTGTAACTTTTATAAAAAATAGCTTTCTCTCAGGCCAAAACTGACAACTACAGTTTTTCTTAAACAAGGAGCAATATTTTCAATCAAAACCATGTTTGCCATCAACAAGTAACTGATTTCTAATGATTAGGACCAAAAAACTCACTTCTGAGAGCTTCCTGCAGCTTTTACTGTAACATTTGTAAAAAATAGCTTTCTCTCAGGCCAAAACTGACAACTACAGTTTTTCTTAAACAAGGAGCAATATTTTCAATCAAAACCATGTTTGCCATCAACAAGTAACTGATTTCTAATGATTAGGAGGCAAAAACTAACTTCTGAGAGCTTCCTGCAGCTTTTACTGTAACATTTGTAAAAATAGCTTTTTCTCAGGCCAAAACTGACAACTAGGTTTTTCTTAAACAAGGAGCAATATTTTCAATCAAAACCATGTTTGCCATCAACAAGTAACTGATTTCTAATGATTAGGACCAAAAAACTCACTTCTGATAGCTTCCTGTAGCTTTTACTGTAACATTTGTAAAAATAGCTTTCTCTCATGCCAAAACTGACAACTACAGTTTTTCTTAAACAAGGAGCAATATTTTCAATCAAAACCATGTTTGCCATCAACAAGTAACTGGTTTTTAATGATTAGGACCAAAAAACTCACTTCTGAGAGCTTCCTGCAGCTTTTACTGTAACATTTGTAAAAATAGCTTTCTCTCAGGCCAAAACTGACAACTAGGTTTTGCTTAAACAAGGAGCAATATTTTCAATCAAAACCATGTTTGCCATCAACAAGTAACTGATTTCTAATGATTAGGACCAAAAACTCACTTCTGAGAGCTTCCTGCAGCTATTACTGTAACATTTGTAAAAAGAGCTTTCTCTCAGGCCAAAACTGACAACTACAGTTTTTCTTAAACAAGGAGCAATATTTTCAATCAAAACCATGTTTGCCATCAACAAGTAACTGATTTCTAATGATTAGGACCAAAAAACTCACTTCTGAGAGCTTCCTGCAGCTATTACTGTAACATTTGTAAAAAGAGCTTTCTCTCAGGCCAAAACTGACAACTACAGTTTTTCTTAAACAAGGAGCAATATTTTCAATCAAAACCATGTTTGCCATCAACAAGTAACTGATTTCTAATGATTAGGACCAAAAAACTCACTCCTGAGAGCTTCCTGCAGCTTTTACTGTAACATTTGTAAAGATAGCTTTCTCTCATGCCAAAACTGACAACTACAGTTTTTCTTAAACAAGGAGCAATATTTTCAATCAAAACCATGTTTGCCATCAACAAGTAACTGATTTCTAATGATTAGGACCAAAAAACTCACTTCTGAGAGCTTCCTGCAGCTTTTACTGTAACATTTGTAAAAATAGCTTTCTCTCAGGCCAAAACTGACAACTAGGTTTTTCTTAAACAAGGAGCAATATTTTTAATCAAAACCATGTTTGCCATCAACAAGTAACTGATTTCTAATGATTAGGACCAAAAAACTCACTTCTGAGAGCTTCCTGCAGCTTTTACTGTAACATTTGTAAAAATAGCTTTCTCTCAGGCCAAAACTGACAACTACAGTTTTTCTTAAACAAAGAGCAATATTTTCAATCAAAACCATGTTTGCCATCAACAAGTAACTGATTTCTAATGATTAGGACCAAAAAACTCACTTCTGAGAGCTTCCTGCAGCTTTTACTGGAATATTTGTAAAAATAGCTTTCTCTCTGCGAGATAAGGCCAAAACTGACAACTACAGTTTTTCTTAAACACGGAGCAATATTTTCAATCAAAACCATGTTTGCCATTAACAAGTAACTGATTTCTAATGATAAGGACCAAAAAACTCACTTCTGAGAGCTTCCTGCAGCTTTTACTGTAACTTTTATAAAAAATAGCTTTCTCTCAGGCCAAAACTGACAACTACAGTTTTTCTTAAACAAGGAGCAATATTTTCAATCAAAACCATGTTTGCCATCAACAAGTAACTGATTTCTAATGATTAGGACCAAAAAACTCACTTCTGAGAGCTTCCTGCAGCTTTTACTGTAACTTTTATAAAAAATAGCTTTCTCTCAGGCCAAAACTGACAACTACAGCTTTTCTTAAACAAGGAGCAATATTTTCAATCAAAACCATGTTTGCCATCAACAAGTAACTGTTTTCTAATGATTAGGACCAACAACCTCACTTCTGAGAGCTTCCTGCAGCTTTTACTGTAACATTTGTAAAAATAGCTTTCTCTCAGGCCAAAACTGACAACTACAGTTTTTCTTAAACAAGGAGCAATATTTTTAATCAAAACCATGTTTGCCATCAACAAGTAACTGATTTCTAATGATTAGGACCAAAAAACTCACTTCTAAGAGCTTCCTGCAGCTTTTACTGTAACATTTGTAAAAATAGCTTTCTCTCAGGCCAAAACTGACAACTACAGTTTTTCTTAAACAAGGAGCAATATTTTCAATCAAAACCATGTTTGCCATCAACAAGTAACTGATTTCTAATGATTAGGACCAAAAAACTCACTTCTGAGAGCTTCCTGCAGCTTTTACTGTAACATTTGTAAAAAATAGCTTTCTCTCAGGCCAAAACTGACAACTACAGTTTTTCTTAAACAAGGAGCAATATTTTCAATCAAAACCATGTTTGCCATCAACAAGTAACTGATTTCTAATGATTAGGAGGCAAAAACTAACTTCTGAGAGCTTCCTGCAGCTTTTACTGTAACATTTGTAAAAAAAGCTTTTTCTCAGGCCAAAACTGACAACTAGGTTTTTCTTAAACAAGGAGCAATATTTTCAATCAAAACCATGTTTGCCATCAACAAGTAACTGATTTCTAATGATTAGGACCAAAAAACTCACTTCTGATAGCTTCCTGTAGCTTTTACTGTAACATTTGTAAAAATAGCTTTCTCTCATGCCAAAACTGACAACTACAGTTTTTCTTAAACAAGGAGCAATATTTTCAATCAAAACCATGTTTGCCATCAACAAGTAACTGGTTTTTAATGATTAGGACCAAAAAACTAACTTCTGAGAGCTTCCTGCAGCTTTTACTGTAACATTTGTAAAAAATAGCTTTCTCTCAGGCCAAAACTGACAACTAGGTTTTGCTTAAACAAGGAGCAATATTTTCAATCAAAACCATGTTTGCCATCAACAAGTAACTGATTTCTAATGATTAGGACCAAAAAACTCACTTCTGAGAGCTTCCTGCAGCTTTTACTGTAACATTTGTAAAAATAGCTTTCTCTCAGGCCAAAACTGACAACTACAGTTTTTCTTAAACAAAGAGCAATATTTTCAATCAAAACCATGTTTGCCATCAACAAGTAACTGATTTCTAATGATTAGGACCAAAAAACTCACTTCTGAGAGCTTCCTGCAGCTTTTACTGTAACATTTGTAAAAAATAGCTTTCTCTCAGGCCAAAACTGACAACTACAGTTTTTCTTAAACAAGGAGCAATATTTTCAATCAAAACCATGTTTGCCATCAACAAGTAACTGATTTCTAATGATTAGGAGGCAAAAACTAACTTCTGAGAGCTTCCTGCAGCTTTTACTGTAACATTTGTAAAAAAAGCTTTTTCTCAGGCCAAAACTGACAACTAGGTTTTTCTTAAACAAGGAGCAATATTTTCAATCAAAACCATGTTTGCCATCAACAAGTAACTGATTTCTAATGATTAGGACCAAAAAACTCACTTCTGATAGCTTCCTGTAGCTTTTACTGTAACATTTGTAAAAATAGCTTTCTCTCATGCCAAAACTGACAACTACAGTTTTTCTTAAACAAGGAGCAATATTTTCAATCAAAACCATGTTTGCCATCAACAAGTAACTGGTTTTTAATGATTAGGACCAAAAAACTAACTTCTGAGAGCTTCCTGCAGCTTTTACTGTAACATTTGTAAAAAATAGCTTTCTCTCAGGCCAAAACTGACAACTAGGTTTTGCTTAAACAAGGAGCAATATTTTCAATCAAAACCATGTTTGCCATCAACAAGTAACTGATTTCTAATGATTAGGACCAAAAAACTCACTTCTGAGAGCTTCCTGCAGCTTTTACTGTAACATTTGTAAAAATAGCTTTCTCTCAGGCCAAAACTGACAACTACAGTTTTTCTTAAACAAAGAGCAATATTTTCAATCAAAACCATGTTTGCCATCAACAAGTAACTGATTTCTAATGATTAGGACCAAAAAACTCACTTCTGAGAGCTTCCTGCAGCTTTTACTGTAACATTTGTAAAAAATAGCTTTCTCTCAGGCCAAAACTGACAACTACAGTTTTTCTTAAACAAGGAGCAATATTTTCAATCAAAACCATGTTTGCCATCAACAAGTAACTGATTTCTAATGATTAGGACCAAAAAACTCACTTCTGAGAGCTTCCTGCAGCTATTACTGTAACATTTGTAAAAAGAGCTTTCTCTCAGGCCAAAACTGACAACTACAGTTTTTCTTAAACAAGGAGCAATATTTTCAATCAAAACCATGTTTGCCATCAACAAGTAACTGATTTCTAATGATTAGGACCAAAAAACTCACTCCTGAGAGCTTCCTGCAGCTTTTACTGTAACATTTGTAAAGATAGCTTTCTCTCATGCCAAAACTGACAACTAAAGTTTTTCTTAAACAAGGAGCAATATTTTCAATCAAAACCATGTTTGCCATCAACAAGTAACTGATTTCTAATGATTAGGACCAAAAAACTCACTTCTGAGAGCTTCCTGCAGCTTTTACTGTAACATTTGTAAAAATAGCTTTCTCTCAGGCCAAAACTGACAACTAGGTTTTTCTTAAACAAGGAGCAATATTTTTAATCAAAACCATGTTTGCCATCAACAAGTAACTGATTTCTAATGATTAGGACCAAAAAACTCACTTCTGAGAGCTTCCTGCAGCTTTTACTGTAACATTTGTAAAAATAGCTTTCTCTCAGGCCAAAACTGACAACTACAGTTTTTCTGAAACAAAGAGCAATATTTTCAATCAAAACCATGTTTGCCATCAACAAGTAACTGATTTCTAATGATTAGGACCAAAAAACTCACTTCTGAGAGCTTCCTGCAGCTTTTACTGGAATATTTGTAAAAATAGCTTTCTCTCTGCGAGATAAGGCCAAAACTGACAACTACAGTTTTTCTTAAACACGGAGCAATATTTTCAATCAAAACCATGTTTGCCATTAACAAGTAACTGATTTCTAATGATAAGGACCAAAAAACTCACTTCTGAGAGCTTCCTGCAGCTTTTACTGTAACTTTTATAAAAAATAGCTTTCTCTCAGGCCAAAACTGACAACTACAGTTTTTCTTAAACAAGGAGCAATATTTTCAATCAAAACCATGTTTGCCATCAACAAGTAACTGATTTCTAATGATTAGGACCAAAAAACTCACTTCTGAGAGCTTCCTGCAGCTTTTACTGTAACTTTTATAAAAAATAGCTTTCTCTCAGGCCAAAACTGACAACTACAGCTTTTCTTAAACAAGGAGCAATATTTTCAATCAAAACCATGTTTGCCATCAACAAGTAACTGTTTTCTAATGATTAGGACCAAAAACCTCACTTCTGAGAGCTTCCTGCAGCTTTTACTGTAACATTTGTAAAAATAGCTTTCTCTCAGGCCAAAACTGACAACTACAGTTTTTCTTAAACAAGGAGCAATATTTTTAATCAAAACCATGTTTGCCATCAACAAGTAACTGATTTCTAATGATTAGTACCAAAAAACTCACTTCTAAGACCTTCCTGCAGCTTTTACTGTAACATTTGTAAAAATAGCTTTCTCTCAGGCCAAAACTGACAACTACAGTTTTTCTTAAACAAGGAGCAATATTTTCAATCAAAACCATGTTTGCCATCAACAAGTAACTGATTTCTAATGATTAGGACCAAAAAACTCACTTCTGAGAGCTTCCTGCAGCTTTTACTGTAACATTTGTAAAAAATAGCTTTCTCTCAGGCCAAAACTGACAACTACAGTTTTTCTTAAACAAGGAGCAATATTTTCAATCAAAACCATGTTTGCCATCAACAAGTAACTGATTTCTAATGATTAGGAGGCAAAAACTAACTTCTGAGAGCTTCCTGCAGCTTTTACTGTAACATTTGTAAAAATAGCTTTTTCTCAGGCCAAAACTGACAACTAGGTTTTTCTTAAACAAGGAGCAATATTTTCAATCAAAACCATGTTTGCCATCAACAAGTAACTGATTTCTAATGATTAGGACCAAAAAACTCACTTCTGATAGCTTCCTGTAGCTTTTACTGTAACATTTGTAAAAATAGCTTTCTCTCATGCCAAAACTGACAACTACAGTTTTTCTTAAACAAGGAGCAATATTTTCAATCAAAACCATGTTTGCCATCAACAAGTAACTGGTTTTTAATGATTAGGACCAAAAAACTAACTTCTGAGAGCTTCCTGCAGCTTTTACTGTAACATTTGTAAAAATAGCTTTCTCTCAGGCCAAAACTGACAACTAGGTTTTGCTTAAACAAGGAGCAATATTTTCAATCAAAACCATGTTTGCCATCAACAAGTAACTGATTTCTAATGATTAGGACCAAAAAACTCACTTCTGAGAGCTTCCTGCAGCTTTTACTGTAACATTTGTAAAAATAGCTTTCTCTCAGGCCAAAACTGACAACTACAGTTTTTCTTAAACAAAGAGCAATATTTTCAATCAAAACCATGTTTGCCATCAACAAGTAACTGATTTCTAATGATTAGGACCAAAAAACTCACTTCTGAGAGCTTCCTGCAGCTTTTACTGTAACATTTGTAAAAATAGCTTTCTCTCAGGCCAAAACTGACAACTACAGTTTTTCTTAAACAAGGAGCAATATTTTCAATCAAAACCATGTTTGCCATCAACAAGTAACTGATTTCTAATGATTAGGACCAAAAAACTCACTTCTGAGAGCTTCCTGCAGCTTTTACTGGAATATTTGTAAAAATAGCTTTCTCTCTGCGAGATAAGGCCAAAACTGACAACTACAGTTTTTCTTAAACACGGAGCAATATTTTCAATCAAAACCATGTTTGCCATCAACAAGTAACTGATTTCTAATGATTAGGACCAAAAAACTCACTTCTGAGAGCTTCCTGCAGCTTTTACTGGAATATTTGTAAAAATAGCTTTCTCTCTGCGAGATAAGGCCAAAACTGACAACTACAGTTTTTCTTAAACACGGAGCAATATTTTCAATCAAAACCATGTTTGCCATTAACAAGTAACTGATTTCTAATGATAAGGACCAAAAAACTCACTTCTGAGAGCTTCCTGCAGCTTTTACTGTAACTTTTATAAAAAATAGCTTTCTCTCAGGCCAAAACTGACAACTACAGTTTTTCTTAAACAAGGAGCAATATTTTCAATCAAAACCATGTTTGCCATCAACAAGTAACTGATTTCTAATGATTAGGACCAAAAAACTCACTTCTGAGAGCTTCCTGCAGCTTTTACTGTAACATTTGTAAAAAATAGCTTTCTCTCAGGCCAAAACTGACAACTACAGTTTTTCTTAAACAAGGAGCAATATTTTCAATCAAAACCATGTTTGCCATCAACAAGTAACTGATTTCTAATGATTAGGAGGCAAAAACTAACTTCTGAGAGCTTCCTGCAGCTTTTACTGTAACATTTGTAAAAATAGCTTTTTCTCAGGCCAAAACTGACAACTAGGTTTTTCTTAAACAAGGAGCAATATTTTCAATCAAAACCATGTTTGCCATCAACAAGTAACTGATTTCTAATGATTAGGACCAAAAAACTCACTTCTGATAGCTTCCTGTAGCTTTTACTGTAACATTTGTAAAAATAGCTTTCTCTCATGCCAAAACTGACAACTACAGTTTTTCTTAAACAAGGAGCAATATTTTCAATCAAAACCATGTTTGCCATCAACAAGTAACTGGTTTTTAATGATTAGGACCAAAAAACTAACTTCTGAGAGCTTCCTGCAGCTTTTACTGTAACATTTGTAAAAAAATAGCTTTCTCTCAGGCCAAAACTGACAACTAGGTTTTGCTTAAACAAGGAGCAATATTTTCAATCAAAACCATGTTTGCCATCAACAAGTAACTGATTTCTAATGATTAGGACCAAAAAACTCACTTCTGAGAGCTTCCTGCAGCTTTTACTGTAACATTTGTAAAAATAGCTTTCTCTCAGGCCAAAACTGACAACTACAGTTTTTCTTAAACAAAGAGCAATATTTTCAATCAAAACCATGTTTGCCATCAACAAGTAACTGATTTCTAATGATTAGGACCAAAAAACTCACTTCTGAGAGCTTCCTGCAGCTTTTACTGTAACATTTGTAAAAATAGCTTTCTCTCAGGCCAAAACTGACAACTACAGTTTTTCTTAAACAAGGAGCAATATTTTCAATCAAAACCATGTTTGCCATCAACAAGTAACTGATTTCTAATGATTAGGACCAAAAAACTCACTTCTGAGAGCTTCCTGCAGCTATTACTGTAACATTTGTAAAAAGAGCTTTCTCTCAGGCTAAAACTGACAACTACAGTTTTTCTTAAACAAGGAGCAATATTTTCAATCAAAACCATGTTTGCCATCAACAAGTAACTGATTTCTAATGATTAGGACCAAAAAACTCACTCCTGAGAGCTTTCTGCAGCTTTTACTGTAACATTTGTAAAGATAGCTTTCTCTCATGCCAAAACTGACAACTACAGTTTTTCTTAAACAAGGAGCAATATTTTCAATCAAAACCATGTTTGCCATCAACAAGTAACTGATTTCTAATGATTAGGACCAAAAAACTCACTTCTGAGAGCTTCCTGCAGCTTTTACTGTAACATTTGTAAAAATAGCTTTCTCTCAGGCCAAAACTGACAACTAGGTTTTTCTTAAACAAGGAGCAATATTTTTAATCAAAACCATGTTTGCCATCAACAAGTAACTGATTTCTAATGATTAGGACCAAAAAACTCACTTCTGAGAGCTTCCTGCAGCTTTTACTGTAACATTTGTAAAAATAGCTTTCTCTCAGGCCAAAACTGACAACTACAGTTTTTCTTAAACAAAGAGCAATATTTTCAATCAAAACCATGTTTGCCATCAACAAGTAACTGATTTCTAATGATTAGGACCAAAAAACTCACTTCTGAGAGCTTCCTGCAGCTTTTACTGGAATATTTGTAAAAATAGCTTTCTCTCTGCGAGATAAGGCCAAAACTGACAACTACAGTTTTTCTTAAACACGGAGCAATATTTTCAATCAAAACCATGTTTGCCATTAACAAGTAACTGATTTCTAATGATAAGGACCAAAAAACTCACTTCTGAGAGCTTCCTGCAGCTTTTACTGTAACTTTTATAAAAAATAGCTTTCTCTCAGGCCAAAACTGACAACTACAGTTTTTCTTAAACAAGGAGCAATATTTTCAATCAAAACCATGTTTGCCATCAACAAGTAACTGATTTCTAATGATTAGGACCAAAAAACTCACTTCTGAGAGCTTCCTGCAGCTTTTACTGTAACTTTTATAAAAAATAGCTTTCTCTCAGGCCAAAACTGACAACTACAGTTTTTCTTAAACAAGGAGCAATATTTTCAATCAAAACCATGTTTGCCATCAACAAGTAACTGATTTCTAATGATTAGGACCAAAAAACTCACTTCTGAGAGCTTCCTGCAGCTTTTACTGTAACTTTTATAAAAAATAGCTTTCTCTCATGCCAAAACTGACAACTACAGTTTTTCTTAAACAAGGAGCAATATTTTCAATCAAAACCATGTTTGCCATCAACAAGTAACTGATTTTTAATGATTAGGACCAAAAAACTCACTTCTGAGAGCTTCCTGCAGCTTTTACTGTAACATTTGTAAAAAATAGCTTTCTCTCAGGCCAAAACTGACAACTAGGTTTTTCTTAAACAAAGAGCAATATTTTCAATCAAAACCATGTTTTCCATCAACAAGTAACTGATTTCTAATGATTAGGACCAAAAAACTCACTTCTGAGAGCTTCCTGCAGCTTTTACTGGAATATTTGTAAAAATAGCTTTCTCTCTGCGAGATAAGGCCAAAACTGACAACTACAGTTTTTCTTAAACACGGAGCAATATTTTCAATCAAAACCATGTTTGCCATCAACAAGTAACTGATTTCTAATGATTAGGACCAAAAAACTCACTTCTGAGAGCTTCCTGCAGCTTTTACTGGAATATTTGTAAAAATAGCTTTCTCTCTGCGAGATAAGGCCAAAACTGACAACTACAGTTTTTCTTAAACACGGAGCAATATTTTCAATCAAAACCATGTTTGCCATTAACAAGTAACTGATTTCTAATGATAAGGACCAAAAAACTCACTTCTGAGAGCTTCCTGCAGCTTTTACTGTAACTTTTATAAAAAATAGCTTTCTCTCAGGCCAAAACTGACAACTACAGTTTTTCTTAAACAAGGAGCAATATTTTCAATCAAAACCATGTTTGCCATCAACAAGTAACTGATTTCTAATGATTAGGACCAAAAAACTCACTTCTGAGAGCTTCCTGCAGCTTTTACTGTAACTTTTATAAGAAATAGCTTTCTCTCAGGCCAAAACTGACAACTACAGTTTTTCTTAAACAAGGAGCAATATTTTCAATCAAAACCATGTTTGCCATCAACAAGTAACTGATTTCTAATGATTAGGACCAAAAAACTCACTTCTGAGAGCTTCCTGCAGCTTTTACTGTAACATTTGTAAAAAATAGCTTTCTCTCAGGCCAAAACTGACAACTACAGTTTTTCTTAAACAAGGAGCAATATTTTCAATCAAAACCATGTTTGCCATCAACAAGTAACTGATTTCTAATGATTAGGAGGCAAAAACTCACTTCTGAGAGCTTCCTGCAGCTTTTACTGTAACATTTGTAAAAATAGCTTTCTCTCAGGCCAAAACTGACAACTAGGTTTTGCTTAAACAAGGAGCAATATTTTCAATCAAAACCATGTTTGCCATCAACAAGTAACTGATTTCTAATGATTAGGACCAAAAAACTCACTTCTGAGAGCTTCCTGCAGCTTTTACTGTAACATTTGTAAAAATAGCTTTCTCTCAGGCCAAAACTGACAACTACAGTTTTTCTTAAACAAAGAGCAATATTTTCAATCAAAACCATGTTTGCCATCAACAAGTAACTGATTTCTAATGATTAGGACCAAAAAACTCACTTCTGAGAGCTTCCTGCAGCTTTTACTGTAACATTTGTAAAAATAGCTTTCTCTCAGGCCAAAACTGACAACTACAGTTTTTCTTAAACAAGGAGCAATATTTTCAATCAAAACCATGTTTGCCATCAACAAGTAACTGATTTCTAATGATTAGGACCAAAAAACTCACTTCTGAGAGCTTCCTGCAGCTATTACTGTAACATTTGTAAAAAGAGCTTTCTCTCAGGCCAAAACTGACAACTACAGTTTTTCTTAAACAAGGAGCAATATTTTCAATCAAAACCATGTTTGCCATCAACAAGTAACTGATTTCTAATGATTAGGACCAAAAAACTCACTCCTGAGAGCTTCCTGCAGCTTTTACTGTAACATTTGTAAAGATAGCTTTCTCTCATGCCAAAACTGACAACTACAGTTTTTCTTAAACAAGGAGCAATATTTTCAATCAAAACCATGTTTGCCATCAACAAGTAACTGATTTCTAATGATTAGGACCAAAAAACTCACTTCTGAGAGCTTCCTGCAGCTTTTACTGTAACATTTGTAAAAATAGCTTTCTCTCAGGCCAAAACTGACAACTAGGTTTTTCTTAAACAAGGAGCAATATTTTTAATCAAAACCATGTTTGCCATCAACAAGTAACTGATTTCTAATGATTAGGACCAAAAAACTCACTTCTGAGAGCTTCCTGCAGCTTTTACTGTAACATTTGTAAAAATAGCTTTCTCTCAGGCCAAAACTGACAACTACAGTTTTTCTTAAACAAAGAGCAATATTTTCAATCAAAACCATGTTTGCCATCAACAAGTAACTGATTTCTAATGATTAGGACCAAAAAACTCACTTCTGAGAGCTTCCTGCAGCTTTTACTGGAATATTTGTAAAAATAGCTTTCTCTCTGCGAGATAATGCCAAAACTGACAACTACAGTTTTTCTTAAACACGGAGCAATATTTTCAATCAAAACCATGTTTGCCATTAACAAGTAACTGATTTCTAATGATTAGGACCAAAAAACTCACTTCTGAGAGCTTCCTGCAGCTTTTACTGTAACATTTGTAAAAATAGCTTTCTCTCAGGCCAAAACTGACAACTACAGTTTTTCTTAAACAAAGAGCAATATTTTCAATCAAAACCATGTTTGCCATCAACAAGTAACTGATTTCTAATGATTAGGACCAAAAAACTCACTTCTGAGAGCTTCCTGCAGCTTTTACTGTAACATTTGTAAAAATAGCTTTCTCTCAGGCCAAAACTGACAACTACAGTTTTTCTTAAACAAGGAGCAATATTTTCAATCAAAACCATGTTTGCCATCAACAAGTAACTGATTTCTAATGATTAGGACCAAAAAACTCACTTCTGAGAGCTTCCTGCAGCTATTACTGTAACATTTGTAAAAAGAGCTTTCTCTCAGGCCAAAACTGACAACTACAGTTTTTCTTAAACAAGGAGCAATATTTTCAATCAAAACCATGTTTGCCATCAACAAGTAACTGATTTCTAATGATTAGGACCAAAAAACTCACTCCTGAGAGCTTCCTGCAGCTTTTACTGTAACATTTGTAAAGATAGCTTTCTCTCATGCCAAAACTGACAACTACAGTTTTTCTTAAACAAGGAGCAATATTTTCAATCAAAACCATGTTTGCCATCAACAAGTAACTGATTTCTAATGATTAGGACCAAAAAACTCACTTCTGAGAGCTTCCTGCAGCTTTTACTGTAACATTTGTAAAAATAGCTTTCTCTCAGGCCAAAACTGACAACTAGGTTTTTCTTAAACAAGGAGCAATATTTTTAATCAAAACCATGTTTGCCATCAACAAGTAACTGATTTCTAATGATTAGGACCAAAAAACTCACTTCTGAGAGCTTCCTGCAGCTTTTACTGTAACATTTGTAAAAATAGCTTTCTCTCAGGCCAAAACTGACAACTACAGTTTTTCTTAAACAAAGAGCAATATTTTCAATCAAAACCATGTTTGCCATCAACAAGTAACTGATTTCTAATGATTAGGACCAAAAAACTCACTTCTGAGAGCTTCCTGCAGCTTTTACTGGAATATTTGTAAAAATAGCTTTCTCTCTGCGAGATAATGCCAAAACTGACAACTACAGTTTTTCTTAAACACGGAGCAATATTTTCAATCAAAACCATGTTTGCCATTAACAAGTAACTGATTTCTAATGATAAGGACCAAAAAACTCACTTCTGAGAGCTTCCTGCAGCTTTTACTGTAACTTTTATAAAAAATAGCTTTCTCTCAGGCCAAAACTGACAACTACAGTTTTTCTTAAACAAGGAGCAATATTTTCAATCAAAACCATGTTTGCCATCAACAAGTAACTGATTTCTAATGATTAGGACCAAAAAACTCACTTCTGAGAGCTTCCTGCAGCTTTTACTGTAACTTTTATAAAAAATAGCTTTCTCTCAGGCCAAAACTGACAACTACAGCTTTTCTTAAACAAGGAGCAATATTTTCAATCAAAACCATGTTTGCCATCAACAAGTAACTGTTTTCTAATGATTAGGACCAAAAACCTCACTTCTGAGAGCTTCCTGCAGCTTTTACTGTAACATTTGTAAAAATAGCTTTCTCTCAGGCCAAAACTGACAACTACAGTTTTTCTTAAACAAGGAGCAATATTTTTAATCAAAACCATGTTTGCCATCAACAAGTAACTGATTTCTAATGATTAGGACCAAAAAACTCACTTCTAAGAGCTTCCTGCAGCTTTTACTGTAACATTTGTAAAAATAGCTTTCTCTCAGGCCAAAACTGACAACTACAGTTTTTCTTAAACAAGGAGCAATATTTTCAATCAAAACCATGTTTGCCATCAACAAGTAACTGGTTTCTAATGATTAGGACCAAAAAACTCACTTCTGAGAGCTTCCTGCAGCTTTTACTGTAACATTTGTAAAAAATAGCTTTCTCTCAGGCCAAAACTGACAACTACAGTTTTTCTTAAACAAGGAGCAATATTTTCAATCAAAACCATGTTTGCCATCAACAAGTAACTGATTTCTAATGATTAGGAGGCAAAAACTAACTTCTGAGAGCTTCCTGCAGCTTTTACTGTAACATTTGTAAAAATAGCTTTTTCTCAGGCCAAAACTGACAACTAGGTTTTTCTTAAACAAGGAGCAATATTTTCAATCAAAACCATGTTTGCCATCAACAAGTAACTGCTTTCTAATGATTAGGACCAAAAAACTCACTTCTGATAGCTTCCTGTAGCTTTTACTGTAACATTTGTAAAAATAGCTTTCTCTCATGCCAAAACTGACAACTACAGTTTTTCTTAAACAAGGAGCAATATTTTCAATCAAAACCATGTTTGCCATCAACAAGTAACTGGTTTTTAATGATTAGGACCAAAAAACTAACTTCTGAGAGCTTCCTGCAGCTTTTACTGTAACATTTGTAAAAATAGCTTTCTCTCAGGCCAAAACTGACAACTAGGTTTTGCTTAAACAAGGAGCAATATTTTCAATCAAAACCATGTTTGCCATCAACAAGTAACTGATTTCTAATGATTAGGACCAAAAAACTCACTTCTGAGAGCTTCCTGCAGCTTTTACTGTAACATTTGTAAAAATAGCTTTCTCTCAGGCCAAAACTGACAACTACAGTTTTTCTTAAACAAGGAGCAATATTTTCAATCAAAACCATGTTTGCCATCAACAAGTAACTGATTTCTAATGATTAGGACCAAAAAACTCACTTCTGAGAGCTTCCTGCAGCTATTACTGTATCATTTGTAAAAAGAGCTTTCTCTCAGGCCAAAACTGACAACTACAGTTTTTCTTAAACAAGGAGCAATATTTTCAATCAAAACCATGTTTGCCATCAACAAGTAACTGATTTCTAATGATTAGGACCAAAAAACTCACTTCTGAGAGCTTCCTGCAGCTATTACTGTAACATTTGTAAAAAGAGCTTTCTCTCAGGCCAAAACTGACAACTACAGTTTTTCTTAAACAAGGAGCAATATTTTCAATCAAAACCATGTTTGCCATCAACAAGTAACTGATTTCTAATGATTAGGACCAAAAAACTCACTCCTGAGAGCTTCCTGCAGCTTTTACTGTAACATTTGTAAAGATAGCTTTCTCTCATGCCAAAACTGACAACTACAGTTTTTCTTAAACAAGGAGCAATATTTTCAATCAAAACCATGTTTGCCATCAACAAGTAACTGATTTCTAATGATTAGGACCAAAAAACTCACTTCTGAGAGCTTCCTGCAGCTTTTACTGTAACATTTGTAAAAATTGCTTTCTCTCAGGCCAAAACTGACAACTAGGTTTTTCTTAAACAAGGAGCAATATTTTTAATCAAAACCATGTTTGCCATCAACAAGTAACTGATTTCTAATGATTAGGACCAAAAAACTCACTTCTGAGAGCTTCCTGCAGCTTTTACTGTAACATTTGTAAAAATAGCTTTCTCTCAGGCCAAAACTGACAACTACAGTTTTTCTTAAACAAAGAGCAATATTTTCAATCAAAACCATGTTTGCCATCAACAAGTAACTGATTTCTAATGATTAGGACCAAAAAACTCACTTCTGAGAGCTTCCTGCAGCTTTTACTGGAATATTTGTAAAAATAGCTTTCTCTCTGCGAGATAAGGCCAAAACTGACAACTACAGTTTTTCTTAAACAAGGAGCAATATTTTCAATCAAAACCATGTTTGCCATCAACAAGTAACTGATTTCTAATGATTAGGACCAAAAAACTCACTTCTGAGAGCTTCCTGCAGCTTTTACTGTAACTTTTATAAAAAATAGCTTTCTCTCAGGCCAAAACTGACAACTACAGCTTTTCTTAAACAAGGAGCAATATTTTCAATCAAAACCATGTTTGCCATCAACAAGTAACTGTTTTCTAATGATTAGGACCAAAAACCTCACTTCTGAGAGCTTCCTGCAGCTTTTACTGTAACATTTGTAAAAATAGCTTTCTCTCAGGCCAAAACTGACAACTACAGTTTTTCTTAAACAAGGAGCAATATTTTTAATCAAAACCATGTTTGCCATCAACAAGTAACTGATTTCTAATGATTAGGACCAAAAAACTCACTTCTAAGAGCTTCCTGCAGCTTTTACTGTAACATTTGTAAAAATAGCTTTCTCTCAGGCCAAAACTGACAACTACAGTTTTTCTTAAACAAGGAGCAATATTTTCAATCAAAACCATGTTTGCCATCAACAAGTAACTGATTTCTAATGATTAGGACCAAAAAACTCACTCCTGAGAGCTTCCTGCAGCTTTTACTGTAACATTTGTAAAGATAGCTTTCTCTCATGCCAAAACTGACAACTACAGTTTTTCTTAAACAAGGAGCAATATTTTCAATCAAAACCATGTTTGCCATCAACAAGTAACTGATTTTTAATGATTAGGACCAAAAAACTCACTTCTGAGAGCTTCCTGCAGCTTTTACTGTAACATTTGTAAAAAATAGCTTTCTCTCAGGCCAAAACTGACAACTAGGTTTTTCTTAAACAAAGAGCAATATTTTCAATCAAAACCATGTTTGCCATCAACAAGTAACTGATTTCTAATGATTAGGACCAAAAAACTCACTTCTGAGAGCTTCCTGCAGCTTTTACTGGAATATTTGTAAAAATAGCTTTCTCTCTGCGAGATAAGGCCAAAACTGACAACTACAGTTTTTCTTAAACACGGAGCAATATTTTCAATCAAAACCATGTTTGCCATCAACAAGTAACTGATTTCTAATGATTAGGACCAAAAAACTCACTTCTGAGAGCTTCCTGCAGCTTTTACTGGAATATTTGTAAAAATAGCTTTCTCTCTGCGAGATAAGGCCAAAACTGACAACTACAGTTTTTCTTAAACACGGAGCAATATTTTCAATCAAAACCATGTTTGCCATTAACAAGTAACTGATTTCTAATGATAAGGACCAAAAAACTCACTTCTGAGAGCTTCCTGCAGCTTTTACTGTAACTTTTATAAAAAATAGCTTTCTCTCAGGCCAAAACTGACAACTACAGTTTTTCTTAAACAAGGAGCAATATTTTCAATCAAAACCATGTTTGCCATCAACAAGTAACTGATTTCTAATGATTAGGACCAAAAAACTCACTTCTGAGAGCTTCCTGCAGCTTTTACTGTAACTTTTATAAAAAATAGCTTTCTCTCAGGCCAAAACTGACAACTACAGTTTTTCTTAAACAAGGAGCAATATTTTCAATCAAAACCATGTTTGCCATCAACAAGTAACTGATTTCTAATGATTAGGACCAAAAAACTCACTTCTGAGAGCTTCCTGCAGCTTTTACTGTAACATTTGTAAAAAATAGCTTTCTCTCAGGCCAAAACTGACAACTACAGTTTTTCTTAACCAAGGAGCAATATTTTCAATCAAAACCATGTTTGCCATCAACAAGTAACTGATTTCTAATGATTAGGAGGCAAAAACTAACTTCTGAGAGCTTCCTGCAGCTTTTACTGTAACATTTGTAAAAATAGCTTTTTCTCAGGCCAAAACTGACAACTAGGTTTTTCTTAAACAAGGATCAATATTTTCAATCAAAACCATGTTTGCCATCAACAAGTAACTGATTTCTAATGATTAGGACCAAAAAACTCACTTCTGATAGCTTCCTGTAGCTTTTACTGTAACATTTGTAAAAATAGCTTTCTCTCATGCCAAAACTGACAACTACAGTTTTTCTTAAACAAGGAGCAATATTTTCAATCAAAACCATGTTTGCCATCAACAAGTAACTGGTTTTTAATGATTAGGACCAAAAAACTAACTTCTGAGAGCTTCCTGCAGCTTTTACTGTAACATTTGTAAAAATAGCTTTCTCTCAGGCCAAAACTGACAACTAGGTTTTGCTTAAACAAGGAGCAATATTTTCAATCAAAACCATGTTTGCCATCAACAAGTAACTGATTTCTAATGATTAGGACCAAAAAACTCACTTCTGAGAGCTTCCTGCAGCTTTTACTGTAACATTTGTAAAAATAGCTTTCTCTCAGGCCAAAACTGACAACTACAGTTTTTCTTAAACAAGGAGCAATATTTTTAATCAAAACCATGTTTGCCATCAACAAGTAACTGATTTCTAATGATTAGGACCAAAAAACTCACTTCTGAGAGCTTCCTGCAGCTTTTACTGTAACATTTGTAAAAATAGCTTTCTCTCAGGCCAAAACTGACAACTAGGTTTTGCTTAAACAAGGAGCAATATTTTCAATCAAAACCATGTTTGCCATCAACAAGTAACTGATTTCTAATGATTAGGACCAAAAAACTCACTTCTGAGAGCTTCCTGCAGCTTTTACTGTAACATTTGTAAAAATAGCTTTCTCTCAGGCCAAAACTGACAACTACAGTTTTTCTTAAACAAGGAGCAATATTTTTAATCTAAACCATGTTTGCCATCAACAAGTAACTGATTTCTAATGATTAGGACCAAAAAACTCACTTCTGAGAGCTTCCTGCAGCTTTTACTGTAACATTTGTAAAAATAGCTTTCTCTCAGGCCAAAACTGACAACTACAGTTTTTCTTAAACAAAGAGCAATATTTTCAATCAAAACCATGTTTGCCATCAACAAGTAACTGATTTCTAATGATTAGGACCAAAAAACTCACTTCTGAGAGCTTCCTGCAGCTTTTACTGTAACATTTGTAAAAATAGCTTTCTCTCAGGCCAAAACTGACAACTACAGTTTTTCTTAAACAAGGAGCAATATTTTCAATCAAAACCATGTTTGCCATCAACAAGTAACTGATTTCTAATGATTAGGACCAAAAAACTAACTCCTGAGAGCTTCCTGCAGCTTTTACTGTAACATTTGTAAAGATAGCTTTCTCTCATGCCAAAACTGACAACTACAGTTTTTCTTAAACAAGGAGCAATATTTTCAATCAAAACCATGTTTGCCATCAACAAGTAACTGATTTCTAATGATTAGGACCAAAAAACTCACTTCTAAGAGCTTCCTGCAGCTTTTACTGTAACATTTGTAAAAATAGCTTTCTCTCAGGCCAAAACTGACAACTACAGTTTTTCTTAAACAAGGAGCAATATTTTCAATCAAAACCATGTTTGCCATCAACAAGTAACTGATTTCTAATGATTAGGACCAAAAAACTCACTTCTGAGAGCTTCCTGCAGCTTTTACTGTAACATTTGTAAAAAATAGCTTTCTCTCAGGCCAAAACTGACAACTACAGTTTTTCTTAAACAAGGAGCAATATTTTCAATCAAAACCATGTTTGCCATCAACAAGTAACTGATTTCTAATGATTAGGAGGCAAAAACTAACTTCTGAGAGCTTCCTGCAGCTTTTACTGTAACATTTGTAAAAATAGCTTTTTCTCAGGCCAAAACTGACAACTAGGTTTTTCTTAAACAAGGATCAATATTTTCAATCAAAACCATGTTTGCCATCAACAAGTAACTGATTTCTAATGATTAGGACCAAAAAACTCACTTCTGATAGCTTCCTGTAGCTTTTACTGTAACATTTGTAAAAATAGCTTTCTCTCATGCCAAAACTGACAACTACAGTTTTTCTTAAAAAAGGAGCAATATTTTCAATCAAAACCATGTTTGCCATCAACAAGTAACTGGTTTTTAATGATTAGGACCAAAAAACTAACTTCTGAGAGCTTCCTGCAGCTTTTACTGTAACATTTGTAAAAATAGCTTTCTCTCAGGCCAAAACTGACAACTAGGTTTTGCTTAAACAAGGAGCAATATTTTCAATCAAAACCATGTTTGCCATCAACAAGTAACTGATTTCTAATGATTAGGACCAAAAAACTCACTTCTGAGAGCTTCCTGCAGCTTTTACTGTAACATTTGTAAAAATAGCTTTCTCTCAGGCCAAAACTGACAACTACAGTTTTTCTTAAACAAGGAGCAATATTTTTAATCAAAACCATGTTTGCCATCAACAAGTAACTGATTTCTAATGATTAGGACCAAAAAACTCACTTCTGAGAGCTTCCTGCAGCTTTTACTGTAACATTTGTAAAAATAGCTTTCTCTCAGGCCAAAACTGACAACTACAGTTTTTCTTAAACAAAGAGCAATATTTTCAATCAAAACCATGTTTGCCATCAACAAGTAACTGATTTCTAATGATTAGGACCAAAAAACTCACTTCTGAGAGCTTCCTGCAGCTTTTACTGTAACATTTGTAAAAATAGCTTTCTCTCAGGCCAAAACTGACAACTACAGTTTTTCTTAAACAAGGAGCAATATTTTCAATCAAAACCATGTTTGCCATCAACAAGTAACTGATTTCTAATGATTAGGACCAAAAAACTCACTCCTGAGAGCTTCCTGCAGCTTTTACTGTAACATTTGTAAAGATAGCTTTCTCTCATGCCAAAACTGACAACTACAGTTTTTCTTAAACAAGGAGCAATATTTTCAATCAAAACCATGTTTGCCATCAACAAGTAACTGATTTCTAATGATTAGGACCAAAAAACTCACTTCTGAGAGCTTCCTGCAGCTTTTACTGTAACATTTGTAAAAATAGCTTTCTCTCAGGCCAAAACTGACAACTAGGTTTTTCTTAAACAAGGAGCAATATTTTTAATCAAAACCATGTTTGCCATCAACAAGTAACTGATTTCTAATGATTAGGACCAAAAAACTCACTTCTGAGAGCTTCCTGCAGCTTTTACTGTAACATTTGTAAAAATAGCTTTCTCTCAGGCCAAAACTGACAACTACAGTTTTTCTTAAACAAAGAGCAATATTTTCAATCAAAACCATGTTTGCCATCAACAAGTAACTGATTTCTAATGATTAGGACCAAAAAACTCACTTCTGAGAGCTTCCTGCAGCTTTTACTGGAATATTTGTAAAAATAGCTTTCTCTCTGTGAGATAAGGCCAAAACTGACAACTACAGTTTTTCTTAAACACGGAGCAATATTTTCAATCAAAACCATGTTTGCCATTAACAAGTAACTGATTTCTAATGATAAGGACCAAAAAACTCACTTCTGAGAGCTTCCTGCAGCTTTTACTGTAACTTTTATAAAAAATAGCTTTCTCTCAGGCCAAAACTGACAACTACAGTTTTTCTTAAACAAGGAGCAATATTTTCAATCAAAACCATGTTTGCCATCAACAAGTAACTGATTTCTAATGATTAGGACCAAAAAACTCACTTCTGAGAGCTTCCTGCAGCTTTTACTGTAACTTTTATAAAAAATAGCTTTCTCTCAGGCCAAAACTGACAACTACAGCTTTTCTTAAACAAGGAGCAATATTTTCAATCAAAACCATGTTTGCCATCAACAAGTAACTGTTTTCTAATGATTAGGACCAAAAACCTCACTTCTGAGAGCTTCCTGCAGCTTTTACTGTAACATTTGTAAAAATAGCTTTCTCTCAGGCCAAAACTGACAACTACAGTTTTTCTTAAACAAGGAGCAATATTTTTAATCAAAACCATGTTTGCCATCAACAAGTAACTGATTTCTAATGATTAGGACCAAAAAACTCACTTCTAAGAGCTTCCTGCAGCTTTTACTGTAACATTTGTAAAAATAGCTTTCTCTCAGGCCAAAACTGACAACTACAGTTTTTCTTAAACAAGGAGCAATATTTTCAATCTAAACCATGTTTGCCATCAACAAGTAAATGATTTCTAATGATTAGGACCAAAAAACTCACTTCTGAGAGCTTCCTGCAGCTTTTACTGTAACATTTGTAAAAAATAGCTTTCTCTCAGGCCAAAACTGACAACTACAGTTTTTCTTAAACAAGGAGCAATATTTTCAATCAAAACCATGTTTGCCATCAACAAGTAACTGATTTCTAATGATTAGGACCAAAAAACTAACTTCTGAGAGCTTCCTGCAGCTTTTACTGTAACATTTGTAAAAATAGCTTTCTCTCAGGCCAAAACTGACAACTAGGTTTTGCTTAAACAAGGAGCAATATTTTCAATCAAAACCATGTTTGCCATCAACAAGTAACTGATTTCTAATGATTAGGACCAAAAAACTCACTTCTGAGAGCTTCCTGCAGCTTTTACTGTAACATTTGTAAAAATAGCTTTCTCTCAGGCCAAAACTGACAACTACAGTTTTTCTTAAACAAGGAGCAATATTTTCAATCAAAACCATGTTTGCCATCAACAAGTAACTGATTTCTAATGATTAGGACCAAAAAACTCACTTCTGAGAGCTTCCTGCAGCTTTTACTGTAACATTTGTAAAAATAGCTTTCTCTCAGGCCAAAACTGACAACTACAGTTTTTCTTAAACAAGGAGCAATATTTTCAATCAAAACCATGTTTGCCATCAACAAGTAACTGATTTCTAATGATTAGGACCAAAAAACTCACTTCTGAGAGCTTCCTGCAGCTTTTACTGTAACTTTTATAAAAAATAGCTTTCTCTCAGGCCAAAACTGACAACTACAGCTTTTCTTAAACAAGGAGCAATATTTTCAATCAAAACCATGTTTGCCATCAACAAGTAACTGTTTTCTAATGATTAGGACCAAAAACCTCACTTCTGAGAGCTTCCTGCAGCTTTTACTGTAACATTTGTAAAAATAGCTTTCTCTCAGGCCAAAACTGACAACTACAGTTTTTCTTAAACAAGGAGCAATATTTTTAATCAAAACCATGTTTGCCATAAACAAGTAACTGATTTCTAATGATTAGGACCAAAAAACTCACTTCTAAGAGCTTCCTGCAGCTTTTACTGTAACATTTGTAAAAATAGCTTTCTCTCAGGCCAAAACTGACAACTACAGTTTTTCTTAAACAAGGAGCAATATTTTCAATCTAAACCATGTTTGCCATCAACAAGTAAATGATTTCTAATGATTAGGACCAAAAAACTCACTTCTGAGAGCTTCCTGCAGCTTTTACTGTAACATTTGTAAAAAATAGCTTTCTCTCAGGCCAAAACTGACAACTACAGTTTTTCTTAAACAAGGAGCAATATTTTCAATCAAAACCATGTTTGCCATCAACAAGTAACTGATTTCTAATGATTAGGACCAAAAAACTAACTTCTGAGAGCTTCCTGCAGCTTTTACTGTAACATTTGTAAAAATAGCTTTCTCTCAGGCCAAAACTGACAACTAGGTTTTGCTTAAACAAGGAGCAATATTTTCAATCAAAACCATGTTTGCCATCAACAAGTAACTGATTTCTAATGATTAGGACCAAAAAACTCACTTCTGAGAGCTTCCTGCAGCTTTTACTGTAACATTTGTAAAAATAGCTTTCTCTCAGGCCAAAACTGACAACTACAGTTTTTCTTAAACAAGGAGCAATATTTTCAATCAAAACCATGTTTGCCATCAACAAGTAACTGATTTCTAATGATTAGGACCAAAAAACTCACTTCTGAGAGCTTCCTGCAGCTTTTACTGTAACATTTGTAAAAATAGCTTTCTCTCAGGCCAAAACTGACAACTACAGTTTTTCTTAAACAAGGAGCAATATTTTCAATCAAAACCATGTTTGCCATCAACAAGTAACTGATTTCTAATGATTAGGACCAAAAAACTCACTTCTGAGAGCTTCCTGCAGCTATTACTGTAACATTTGTAAAAAGAGCTTTCTCTCAGGCCAAAACTGACAACTACAGTTTTTCTTAAACAAGGAGCAATATTTTCAATCAAAACCATGTTTGCCATCAACAAGTAACTGATTTCTAATGATTAGGACCAAAAAACTCACTCCTGAGAGCTTCCTGCAGCTTTTACTGTAACATTTGTAAAGATAGCTTTCTCTCATGCCAAAACTGACAACTACAGTTTTTCTTAAACAAGGAGCAATATTTTCAATCAAAACCATGTTTGCCATCAACAAGTAACTGATTTCTAATGATTAGGACCAAAAAACTCACTTCTGAGAGCTTCCTGCAGCTTTTACTGTAACATTTGTAAAAATAGCTTTCTCTCAGGCCAAAACTGACAACTACAGTTTTTCTTAAACAAAGAGCAATATTTTCAATCAAAACCATGTTTGCCATCAACAAGTAACTGATTTCTAATGATTAGGACCAAAAAACTCACTTCTGAGAGCTTCCTGCAGCTTTTACTGGAATATTTGTAAAAATAGCTTTCTCTCTGCGAGATAAGGCCAAAACTGACAACTACAGTTTTTCTTAAACACTGAGCAATATTTTCAATCAAAACCATGTTTGCCATTAACAAGTAACTGATTTCTAATGATAAGGACCAAAAAACTCACTTCTGAGAGCTTCCTGCAGCTTTTACTGTAACTTTTATAAAAAATAGCTTTCTCTCAGGCCAAAACTGACAACTACAGTTTTTCTTAAACAAGGAGCAATATTTTCAATCAAAACCATGTTTGCCATCAACAAGTAACTGATTTCTAATGATTAGGACCAAAAAACTCACTTCTGAGAGCTTCCTGCAGCTTTTACTGTAACTTTTATAAAAAATAGCTTTCTCTCAGGCCAAAACTGACAACTACAGCTTTTCTTAAACAAGGAGCAATATTTTCAATCAAAACCATGTTTGCCATCAACAAGTAACTGTTTTCTAATGATTAGGACCAAAAACCTCACTTCTGAGAGCTTCCTGCAGCTTTTACTGTAACATTTGTAAAAATAGCTTTCTCACAGGCCAAAACTGACAACTACAGTTTTTCTTAAACAAGGAGCAATATTTTCAATCAAAACCATGTTTGCCATCAACAAGTAACTGATTTCTAATGATTAGGACCAAAAAACTCACTTCTAAGAGCTTCCTGCAGCTTTTACTGTAACATTTGTAAAAAATAGCTTTCTCTCAGGCCAAAACTGACAACTACAGTTTTTCTTAAACAAGGAGCAATATTTTCAATCAAAACCATGTTTGCCATCAACAAGTAACTGATTTCTAATGATTAGGACCAAAAAACTCACTTCTGAGAGCTTCCTGCAGCTTTTACTGTAACATTTGTAAAAAATAGCTTTCTCTCAGGCCAAAACTGACAACTACAGTTTTTCTTAAACAAGGAGCAATATTTTCAATCAAAACCATGTTTGCCATCAACAAGTAACTGATTTCTAATGATTAGGAGGCAAAAACTAACTTCTGAGAGCTTCCTGCAGCTTTTACTGTAACATTTGTAAAAATAGCTTTTTCTCAGGCCAAAACTGACAACTAGGTTTTTCTTAAACAAGGAGCAATATTTTCAATCAAAACCATGTTTGCCATCAACAAGTAACTGATTTCTAATGATTAGGACCAAAAAACTCACTTCTGATAGCTTCCTGTAGCTTTTACTGTAACATTTGTAAAAATAGCTTTCTCTCATGCCAAAACTGACAACTACAGTTTTTCTTAAACAAGGAGCAATATTTTCAATCAAAACCATGTTTGCCATCAACAAGTAACTGGTTTTTAATGATTAGGACCAAAAAACTAACTTCTGAGAGCTTCCTGCAGCTTTTACTGTAACATTTGTAAAAATAGCTTTCTCTCAGGCCAAAACTGACAACTAGGTTTTGCTTAAACAAGGAGCAATATTTTCAATCAAAACCATGTTTGCCATCAACAAGTAACTGATTTCTAATGATTAGGACCAAAAAACTCACTTATGAGAGCTTCCTGCAGCTTTTACTGTAACATTTGTAAAAATAGCTTTCTCTCAGGCCAAAACTGACAACTACAGTTTTTCTTAAACAAGGAGCAATATTTTCAATCAAAACCATGTTTGCCATCAACAAGTAACTGATTTCTAATGATTAGGACCAAAAAACTCACTTCTGAGAGCTTCCTGCAGCTATTACTGTAACATTTGTAAAAAGAGCTTTCTCTCAGGCCAAAACTGACAACTACAGTTTTTCTTAAACAAGGAGCAATATTTTCAATCAAAACCATGTTTGCCATCAACAAGTAACTGATTTCTAATGATTAGGACCAAAAAACTCACTTCTGAGAGCTTCCTGCAGCTATTACTGTAACATTTGTAAAAAGAGCTTTCTCTCAGGCCAAAACTGACAACTACAGTTTTTCTTAAACAAGGAGCAATATTTTCAATCAAAACCATGTTTGCCATCAACAAGTAACTGATTTCTAATGATTAGGACCAAAAAACTCACTCCTGAGAGCTTCCTGCAGCTTTTACTGTAACATTTGTAAAGATAGCTTTCTCTCATGCCAAAACTGACAACTACAGTTTTTCTTAAACAAGGAGCAATATTTTCAATCAAAACCATGTTTGCCATCAACAAGTAACTGATTTCTAATGATTAGGACCAAAAAACTCACTTCTGAGAGCTTCCTGCAGCTTTTACTGTAACATTTGTAAAAATAGCTTTCTCTCAGGCCAAAACTGACAACTACAGTTTTTCTTAAACAAAGAGCAATATTTTCAATCAAAACCATGTTTGCCATCAACAAGTAACTGATTTCTAATGATTAGGACCAAAAAACTCACTTCTGAGAGCTTCCTGCAGCTTTTACTGGAATATTTGTAAAAATAGCTTTCTCTCTGCGAGATAAGGCCAAAACTGACAACTACAGTTTTTCTTAAACACGGAGCAATATTTTCAATCAAAACCATGTTTGCCATTAACAAGTAACTGATTTCTAATGATAAGGACCAAAAAACTTACTTCTGAGAGCTTCCTGCAGCTTTTACTGTAACTTTTATAAAAAATAGCTTTCTCTCAGGCCAAAACTGACAACTACAGTTTTTCTTAAACAAGGAGCAATATTTTCAATCAAAACCATGTTTGCCATCAACAAGTAACTGATTTCTAATGATTAGGACCAAAAAACTCACTTCTGAGAGCTTCCTGCAGCTTTTACTGTAACTTTTATAAAAAATAGCTTTCTCTCAGGCCAAAACTGACAACTACAGCTTTTCTTAAACAAGGAGCAATATTTTCAATCAAAACCATGTTTGCCATCAACAAGTAACTGTTTTCTAATGATTAGGACCAAAAACCTCACTTCTGAGAGCTTCCTGCAGCTTTTACTGTAACATTTGTAAAAATAGCTTTCTCTCAGGCCAAAACTGACAACTACAGTTTTTCTTAAACAAGGAGCAATATTTTTAATCAAAACCATGTTTGCCATCAACAAGTAACTGATTTCTAATGATTAGGACCAAAAAACTCACTTCTAAGAGCTTCCTGCAGCTTTTACTGTAACATTTGTAAAAATAGCTTTCTCTCAGGCCAAAACTGACAACTACAGTTTTTCTTAAACAAGGAGCAATATTTTCAATCAAAACCATGTTTGCCATCAACAAGTAACTGATTTCTAATGATTAGGACCAAAAAACTCACTTCTGAGAGCTTCCTGCAGCTTTTACTGTAACATTTGTAAAAAATAGCTTTCTCTCAGGCCAAAACTGACAACTACAGTTTTTCTTAAACAAGGAGCAATATTTTCAATCAAAACCATGTTTGCCATCAACAAGTAACTGATTTCTAATGATTAGGAGGCAAAAACTAACTTCTGAGAGCTTCCTGCAGCTTTTACTGTAACATTTGTAAAAATAGCTTTTTCTCAGGCCAAAACTGACAACTAGGTTTTTCTTAAACAAGGAGCAATATTTTCAATCAAAACCATGTTTGCCATCAACAAGTAACTGATTTCTAATGATTAGGACCAAAAAACTCACTTCTGATAGCTTCCTGTAGCTTTTACTGTAACATTTGTAAAAATAGCTTTCTCTCATGCCAAAACTGACAACTACAGTTTTTCTTAAACAAGGAGCAATATTTTCAATCAAAACCATGTTTGCCATCAACAAGTAACTGGTTTTTAATGATTAGGACCAAAAAACTAACTTCTGAGAGCTTCCTGCAGCTTTTACTGTAACATTTGTAAAAATAGCTTTCTCTCAGGCCAAAACTGACAACTAGGTTTTGCTTAAACAAGGAGCCATATTTTCAATCAAAACCATGTTTGCCATCAACAAGTAACTGATTTCTAATGATTAGGACCAAAAAACTCACTTCTGAGAGCTTCCTGCAGCTTTTACTGTAACATTTGTAAAAATAGCTTTCTCTCAGGCCAAAACTGACAACTACAGTTTTTCTTAAACAAGGAGCAATATTTTCAATCAAAACCATGTTTGCCATCAACAAGTAACTGATTTCTAATGATTAGGACCAAAAAACTCACTTCTGAGAGCTTCCTGCAGCTATTACTGTAACATTTGTAAAAAGAGCTTTCTCTCAGGCCAAAACTGACAACTACAGTTTTTCTTAAACAAGGAGCAATATTTTCAATCAAAACCATGTTTGCCATCAACAAGTAACTGATTTCTAATGATTAGGACCAAAAAACTCACTCCTGAGAGCTTCCTGCAGCTTTTACTGTAACATTTGTAAAGATAGCTTTCTCTCATGCCAAAACTGACAACTACAGTTTTTCTTAAACAAGGAGCAATATTTTCAATCAAAACCATGTTTGCCATCAACAAGTAACTGATTTCTAATGATTAGGACCAAAAAACTCACTTCTGAGAGCTTCCTGCAGCTTTTACTGTAACATTTGTAAAAATAGCTTTCTCTCAGGCCAAAACTGACAACTAGGTTTTTCTTAAACAAGGAGCAATATTTTTAATCAAAACCATGTTTGCCATCAACAAGTAACTGATTTCTAATGATTAGGACCAAAAAACTCACTTCTGAGAGCTTCCTGCAGCTTTTACTGGAATATTTGTAAAAATAGCTTTCTCTCTGCGAGATAAGGCCAAAACTGACAACTACAGTTTTTCTTAAACACGGAGCAATATTTTCAATCAAAACCATGTTTGCCATCAACAAGTAACTGATTTCTAATGATTAGGACCAAAAAACTCACTTCTGAGAGCTTCCTGCAGCTTTTACTGTAACATTTGTAAAAATAGCTTTTTCTCGGCGAGAGAAGCCCAAAACTGACAACTATAGTTTTTCTCAAACAAGGAGCCATATTTTCAATCAAAACCATGTTTGCCATCAACAAGTAACTGATTTCTAATGATTAGGACCCAAAAACTCACTTCTGAGAGCTTTCTGCAGCTTTTACTGTAACATTTGTAAAAATAGCTTTCTCTCAGGCCAAAACTGACAACTACAGTTTTTCTTAAACAAAGAGCAATATTTTCAATCAAAACCATGTTTGCCATCAACAAGTAACTGATTTCTAATGATTAGGACCAAAAAACTCACTTCTGAGAGCTTCCTGCAGCTTTTACTGTAACATTTGTAAAAATAGCTTTTTCTCGGCGAGAGAAGCCCAAAACTGACAACTATAGTTTTTCTCAAACAAGGAGCCATATTTTCAATCAAAACCATGTTTGCCATCAACAAGTAACTGATTTCTAATGATTAGGACCCAAAAACTCACTTCTGAGAGCTTTCTGCAGCTTTTACTGTAACATTTGTAAAAATAGCTTTCTCTCAGGCCAAAACTGACAACTACAGTTTTTCTTAAACAAGGAGCAATATTTTCAATCAAAACCATGTTTGCCATCAACAAGTAACTGATTTCTAATGATTAGGACCAAAAAACTCACTTCTGAGAGCTTCCTGCAGCTTTTACTGTAACATTTGTAAAAAAAATAGCTTTGTCTCAGGCCCAAACTGACAACTACAGTTTTTCTTAAACAAGGAGCAATATTTTCAATCAAAACCATGTTTGCCATCAACAAGTAACTGATTTCTAATGATTAGGACCAAAAAACTCACTTCTGAGAGCTTCCTGCAGCTTTTACTGTAACATTTGTAAAAATAGCTTTCTCTCAGGTCAAAACTGACAACTAGGTTTTTCTTAAACAAGGAGCAATATTTTCAATCAAAACCATGTTTGCCATCAACAAGTAACTGATTTCTAATGATTAGGACCAAAAAACTCACTTCTGAGAGCTTCCTGCAGCTATTACTGTAACATTTGTAAAACATAGCTTTCTCTCAGGCCAAAACTGACAACTACAGTTTTTCTTAAACAAGGAGCAATATGTTCAATCAAAACCATGTTTGCCATTAACAAGTAACTGATTTCTAATGATTAGGACCAAAAAACTCACTTCTGAGAGCTTCCTGCAGCTTTTACTGTAACATTTGTAAAAATAACTTTCTCTCAGGCCAAAACTGACAACTACAGTTTTTCTTAAACAAGGAGCAATATTTTCAATCAAAACCATGTTTGCCATCAACAAGTAACTGATTTCTAATGATTAGGACCAAAAAACTCACTTCTGAGAGCTTCCTGCAGCTATTACTGTAACATTTGTAAAAAGAGCTTTCTCTCAGGCCAAAACTGACAACTACAGTTTTTCTTAAACAAGGAGCAATATTTTCAATCAAAACCATGTTTGCCATCAACAAGTAACTGATTTCTAATGATTAGGACCAAAAAACTCACTCCTGAGAGCTTCCTGCAGCTTTTACTGTAACATTTGTAAAGATAGCTTTCTCTCATGCCAAAACTGACAACTACAGTTTTTCTTAAACAAGGAGCAATATTTTCAATCAAAACCATGTTTGCCATCAACAAGTAACTGATTTCTAATGATTAGGACCAAAAAACTCACTTCTGAGAGCTTCCTGCAGCTTTTACTGTAACATTTGTAAAAATAGCTTTCTCTCAGGCCAAAACTGACAACTAGGTTTTTCTTAAACAAGGAGCAATATTTTTAATCAAAACCATGTTTGCCATCAACAAGTAACTGATTTCTAATGATTAGGACCAAAAAACTCACTTCTGAGAGCTTCCTGCAGCTTTTACTGGAATATTTGTAAAAATAGCTTTCTCTCTGCGAGATAAGGCCAAAACTGACAACTACAGTTTTTCTTAAACACGGAGCAATATTTTCAATCAAAACCATGTTTGCCATTAACAAGTAACTGATTTCTAATGATAAGGACCAAAAAACTCACTTCTGAGAGCTTCCTGCAGCTTTTACTGTAACTTTTATAAAAAATAGCTTTCTCTCAGGCCAAAACTGACAACTACAGTTTTTCTTAAACAAGGAGCAATATTTTCAATCAAAACCATGTTTGCCATCAACAAGTAACTGATTTCTAATGATTAGGACCAAAAAACTCACTTCTGAGAGCTTCCTGCAGCTTTTACTGTAACTTTTATAAAAAATAGCTTTCTCTCAGGCCAAAACTGACAACTACAGCTTTTCTTAAACAAGGAGCAATATTTTCAATCAAAACCATGTTTGCCATCAACAAGTAACTGTTTTCTAATGATTAGGACCAAAAACCTCACTTCTGAGAGCTTCCTGCAGCTTTTACTGTAACATTTGTAAAAATAGCTTTCTCTCAGGCCAAAACTGACAACTACAGTTTTTCTTAAACAAGGAGCAATATTTTTAATCAAAACCATGTTTGCCATCAACAAGTAACTGATTTCTAATGATTAGGACCAAAAAACTCACTTCTAAGAGCTTCCTGCAGCTTTTACTGTAACATTTGTAAAAATAGCTTTCTCTCAGGCCAAAACTGACAACTACAGTTTTTCTTAAACAAGGAGCAATATTTTCAATCAAAACCATGTTTGCCATCAACAAGTAACTGATTTCTAATGATTAGGACCAAAAAACTCACTTCTGATAGCTTCCTGTAGCTTTTACTGTAACATTTGTAAAAATAGCTTTCTCTCATGCCAAAACTGACAACTACAGTTTTTCTTAAACAAGGAGCAATATTTTCAATCAAAACCATGTTTGCCATCAACAAGTAACTGGTTTTTAATGATTAGGACCAAAAAACTAACTTCTGAGAGCTTCCTGCAGCTTTTACTGTAACATTTGTAAAAATAGCTTTCTCTCAGGCCAAAACTGACAACTAGGTTTTGCTTAAACAAGGAGCAATATTTTCAATCAAAACCATGTTTGCCATCAACAAGTAACTGATTTCTAATGATTAGGACCAAAAAACTCACTTCTGAGAGCTTCCTGCAGCTTTTACTGTAACATTTGTAAAAATAGCTTTCTCTCAGGCCAAAACTGACAACTACAGTTTTTCTTAAACAAGGAGCAATATTTTCAATCAAAACCATGTTTGCCATCAACAAGTAACTGATTTCTAATGATTAGGACCAAAAAACTCACTTCTGAGAGCTTCCTGCAGCTATTACTGTAACATTTGTAAAAAGAGCTTTCTCTCAGGCCAAAACTGACAACTACAGTTTTTCTTAAACAAGGAGCAATATTTTCAATCAAAACCATGTTTGCCATCAACAAGTAACTGATTTCTAATGATTAGGACCAAAAAACTCACTCCTGAGAGCTTCCTGCAGCTTTTACTGTAACATTTGTAAAGATAGCTTTCTCTCATGCCAAAACTGACAACTACAGTTTTTCTTAAACAAGGAGCAATATTTTCAATCAAAACCATGTTTGCCATCAACAAGTAACTGATTTCTAATGATTAGGACCAAAAAACTCACTTCTGAGAGCTTCCTGCAGCTTTTACTGTAACATTTGTAAAAATAGCTTTCTCTCAGGCCAAAACTGACAACTAGGTTTTTCTTAAACAAGGAGCAATATTTTTAATCAAAACCATGTTTGCCATCAACAAGTAACTGATTTCTAATGATTAGGACCAAAAAACTCACTTCTGAGAGCTTCCTGCAGCTTTTACTGGAATATTTGTAAAAATAGCTTTCTCTCTGCGAGATAAGGCCAAAACTGACAACTACAGTTTTTCTTAAACACGGAGCAATATTTTCAATCAAAACCATGTTTGCCATTAACAAGTAACTGATTTCTAATGATAAGGACCAAAAAACTCACTTCTGAGAGCTTCCTGCAGCTTTTACTGTAACTTTTATAAAAAATAGCTTTCTCTCAGGCCAAAACTGACAACTACAGTTTTTCTTAAACAAGGAGCAATATTTTCAATCAAAACCATGTTTGCCATCAACAAGTAACTGATTTCTAATGATTAGGACCAAAAAACTCACTTCTGAGAGCTTCCTGCAGCTTTTACTGTAACTTTTATAAAAAATAGCTTTCTCTCAGGCCAAAACTGACAACTACAGCTTTTCTTAAACAAGGAGCAATATTTTCAATCAAAACCATGTTTGCCATCAACAAGTAACTGTTTTCTAATGATTAGGACCAAAAACCTCACTTCTGAGAGCTTCCTGCAGCTTTTACTGTAACATTTGTAAAAATAGCTTTCTCTCAGGCCAAAACTGACAACTACAGTTTTTCTTAAACAAGGAGCAATATTTTTAATCAAAACCATGTTTGCCATCAACAAGTAACTGATTTCTAATGATTAGGACCAAAAAACTCACTTCTAAGAGCTTCCTGCAGCTTTTACTGTAACATTTGTAAAAATAGCTTTCTCTCAGGCCAAAACTGACAACTACAGTTTTTCTTAAACAAGGAGCAATATTTTCAATCAAAACCATGTTTGCCATCAACAAGTAACTGATTTCTAATGATTAGGAGGCAAAAACTAACTTCTGAGAGCTTCCTGCAGCTTTTACTGTAACATTTGTAAAAATAGCTTTTTCTCAGGCCAAAACTGACAACTAGGTTTTTCTTAAACAAGGAGCAATATTTTCAATCAAAACCATGTTTGCCATCAACAAGTAACTGATTTCTAATGATTAGGACCAAAAAACTCACTTCTGAGAGCTTCCTGCAGCTTTTACTGTAACATTTGTAAAAATAGCTTTCTCTCATGCCAAAACTGACAACTACAGTTTTTCTTAAACAAAGAGCAATATTTTCAATCAAAACCATGTTTGCCATCAACAAGTAACTGATTTCTAATGATAAGGACAAAAAACTCACTTCTGATAGCTTCCTGCAGCTTTTACTGTAACTTTTATAAAAAATAGCTTTCTCTCAGGCCAAAACTGACAACTACAGTTTTTCTTAAACAAGGAGCAATATTTTCAATCAAAACCATGTTTGCCATCAACAAGTAACTGATTTCTAATGATTAGGACCAAAAAAACTCACTTCTGAGAGCTTCCTGCAGCTTTTACTGTAACTTTTATAAAAAATAGCTTTCTCTCAGGCCAAAACTGACAACTACAGTTTTTCTTAAACAAGGAGCAATATTTTCAATCAAAACCATGTTTGCCATCAACAAGTAACTGATTTCTAATGATTAGGACCAAAAACCTCACTTCTGAGAGCTTCCTGCAGCTTTTACTGTAACATTTGTAAAAATAGCTTTCTCTCAGGCCAAAACTGACAACTACAGTTTTTCTTAAACAAGGAGCAATATTTTCAATCAAAACCATGTTTGCCATCAACAAGTAACTGAATTCTAATGATTAGGACCAAAAAACTCACTTCTGAGAGCTTCCTGCAGCTTTAACTGGAATATTTGTAAAAATAGCTTTCTCTCTGCGAGATAAGGCCAAAACTGACAACTACAGTTTTTCTTAAACACGGAGCAATATTTTCAATCAAAACCATGTTTGCCATCAACAAGTAACTGATTTCTAATGATAAGGACTAAAAAACTCACTTCTGAGAGCTTCGTGTAGCTTTTACTGTAACTTTTATAAAAAATAGCTTTCTCTCAGGCCAAAACTGACAACTACAGTTTTTCTTAAACAAGGAGCAATATTTTCAATCAAAACCATGTTTGCCATCAACAAGTAACTGATTTCTAATGATTAGGACCAAAAACCTCACTTCTGAGAGCTTCCTGCAGCTTTTACTGTAACATTTGTAAAAATAGCTTTCTCTCAGGCCAAAACTGACAACTACAGTTTTTCTTAAACAAGGAGCAATATTTTCAATCAAAACCATGTTTGCCATCAACAAGTAACTGATTTCTAATGATTAGGACCAAAAAACTCACTTCTGAGAGCTTCCTGCAGCTTTTACTGTAACATTTGTAAAAATAGCTTTCTCTCAGGCCAAAACTGACAACTAGGTTTTTCTTAAACAAGGAGCAATATTTTCAATCAAAACCATGTTTGCCATCAACAAGTAACTGATTTCTAATGATTAGGACCAAAAAACTAACTTCTGAGAGCTTCCTGCAGCTTTTACTGTAACATTTGTAAAAATAGCTTTCTCTCATGCCAAAACTGACAACTACAATTTTTCTTAAACAAGGAGCAATATTTTCAATCTAAACCATGTTTGCCATCAACAAGTAACTGGTTTTTAATGATTAGGACCAAAAAACTAACTTCTGAGAGCTTCCTGCAGCTTTTACTGTAACATTTGTAAAAATAGCTTTCTCTCAGGCCAAAACTGACAACTAGGTTTTGCTTAAACAAGGAGCAATATTTTCAATCAAAACCATGTTTGCCATCAACAAGTAACTGATTTCTAATGATTAAGACCAAAAAACTCACTTCTGAGAGCTTCCTGCAGCTTTTACTGTAACATTTGTAAAAATAGCTTTCTCTCATGCCAAAACTGACAACTACAGTTTTTCTTAAACAAAGAGCAATATTTTCAATCAAAACCATGTTTGCCATCAACAAGTAACTGATTTCTAATGATTAGGACCAAAAAACTCACTTCTGAGAGCTTCCTGCAGCTTTTACTGTAACATTTGTAAAAATAGCTTTCTCTCAGGCCAAAACTGACAACTACAGTTTTTCTTAAACAAGGAGCAATATTTTCAATCAAAACCATGTTTGCCATCAACAAGTAACTGATTTCTAATGATTAGGACCAAAAAAACTCACTTCTGAGAGCTTCCTGCAGCTTTTACTGTAACTTTTATAAAAAATAGCTTTCTCTCAGGCCAAAACTGACAACTACAGTTTTTCTTAAACAAGGAGCAATATTTTCAATCAAAACCATGTTTGCTATCAACAAGTAACTGATTTCTAATGATTAGGACCAAAAAACTCACTTCTGAGAGCATCCTGCAGCTTTTACTGTAACATTTGTAAAAATAGCTTTGTCTCAGGCCAAAACTGACAACTACAGTTTTTCTTAAACAAGGAGCAATATGTTCAATCAAAACCATGTTTGCCATCAACAAGTAACTGATTTTATAATGATTAGGACCAAAAAACTCACTCCTGAGAGCTTCCTGCAGCTTTTACTGTAACATTTGTAAAGATAGCTTTCTCTCAGGTCAAAACTGACAACTAGGTTTTTCTTAAACAAGGAGCAATATTTTCAATCAAAACCATGTTTGCCATCAACAAGTAACTGATTTCTAATGATTAGGACCAAAAAAAGTCACTTCTGAGAGCTTCCTGCAGCTTTTACTGGAATATTTGTAAAAATAGCTTTCTCTCTGCGAGATAAGGCCAAAACTGACAACTACAGTTTTTCTTAAACACGGAGCAATATTTTCAATCAAAACCATGTTTGCCATTAACAAGTAACTGATTTCTAATGATAAGGACCAAAAAACTCACTTCTGAGAGCTTCCTGCAGCTTTTACTGTAACTTTTATAAAAAATAGCTTTCTCTCAGGCCAAAACTGACAACTACAGTTTTTCTTAAACAAGGAGCAATATTTTCAATCAAAACCATGTTTGCCATCAACAAGTAACTGATTTCTAATGATTAGGACCAAAAAACTCACTTCTGAGAGCTTCCTGCAGCTTTTACTGTAACTTTTATAAAAAAATAGCTTTCTCTCAGGCCAAAACTGACAACTACAGCTTTTCTTAAACAAGGAGCAATATTTTCAATCAAAACCATGTTTGCCATCAACAAGTAACTGTTTTCTAATGATTAGGACCAAAAACCTCACTTCTGAGAGCTTCCTGCAGCTTTTACTGTAACATTTGTAAAAATAGCTTTCTCTCAGGCCAAAACTGACAACTACAGTTTTTCTTAAACAAGGAGCAATATTTTCAATCAAAACCATGTTTGCCATCAACAAGTAACTGATTTCTAATGATTAGGAGGCAAAAACTAACTTCTGAGAGCTTCCTGCAGCTTTTACTGTAACATTTGTAAAAATAGCTTTTTCTCAGGCCAAAACTGACAACTAGGTTTTTCTTAAACAAGGAGCAATATTTTCAATCAAAACCATGTTTGCCATCAACAAGTAACTGATTTCTAATGATTAGGACCAAAAAACTCACTTCTGAGAGCTTCCTGCAGCTTCTACTGTAACATTTGTAAAAATAGCTTTCTCTCATGCCAAAACTGACAACTACAGTTTTTCTTAAACAAAGAGCAATATTTTCAATCAAAACCATGTTTGCCATCAACAAGTAACTGATTTCTAATGATAAGGACAAAAAACTCACTTCTGATAGCTTCCTGCAGCTTTTACTGTAACTTTTATAAAAAATAGCTTTCTCTCAGGCCAAAACTGACAACTACAGTTTTTCTTAAACAAGGAGCAATATTTTCAATCAAAACCATGTTTGCCATCAACAAGTAACTGATTTCTAATGATTAGGAGGCAAAAACTAACTTCTGAGAGCTTCCTGCAGCTTTTACTGTAACATTTGTAAAAATAGCTTTTTCTCAGGCCAAAACTGACAACTAGGTTTTTCTTAAACAAGGAGCAATATTTTCAATCAAAACCATGTTTGCCATCAACAAGTAACTGATTTCTAATGATTAGGACCAAAAAACTCACTTCTGAGAGCTTCCTGCAGCTATTACTGTAACATTTGTAAAAAGAGCTTTCTCTCAGGCCAAAACTGACAACTACAGTTTTTCTTAAACAAGGAGCAATATTTTCAATCAAAACCATGTTTGCCATCAACAAGTAACTGATTTCTAATGATTAGGACCAAAAAACTCACTCCTGAGAGCTTCCTGCAGCTTTTACTGTAACATTTGTAAAGATAGCTTTCTCTCATGCCAAAACTGACAACTACAGTTTTTCTTAAACAAGGAGCAATATTTTCAATCAAAACCATGTTTGCCATCAACAAGTAACTGATTTCTAATGATTAGGACCAAAAAACTCACTTCTGAGAGCTTCCTGCAGCTTTTACTGTAACATTTGTAAAAATAGCTTTCTCTCAGGCCAAAACTGACAACTAGGTTTTTCTTAAACAAGGAGCAATATTTTTAATCAAAACCATGTTTGCCATCAACAAGTAACTGATTTCTAATGATTAGGACCAAAAAACTCACTTCTGAGAGCTTCCTGCAGCTTTTACTGGAATATTTGTAAAAATAGCTTTCTCTCTGCGAGATAAGGCCAAAACTGACAACTACAGTTTTTCTTAAACACGGAGCAATATTTTCAATCAAAACCATGTTTGCCATTAACAAGTAACTGATTTCTAATGATAAGGACCAAAAAACTCACTTCTGAGAGCTTCCTGCAGCTTTTACTGTAACTTTTATAAAAAATAGCTTTCTCTCAGGCCAAAACTGACAACTACAGTTTTTCTTAAACAAGGAGCAATATTTTCAATCAAAACCATGTTTGCCATCAACAAGTAACTGATTTCTAATGATTAGGACCAAAAAACTCACTTCTGAGAGCTTCCTGCAGCTTTTACTGTAACTTTTATAAAAAATAGCTTTCTCTCAGGCCAAAACTGACAACTACAGCTTTTCTTAAACAAGGAGCAATATTTTCAATCAAAACCATGTTTGCCATCAACAAGTAACTGTTTTCTAATGATTAGGACCAAAAACCTCACTTCTGAGAGCTTCCTGCAGCTTTTACTGTAACATTTGTAAAAATAGCTTTCTCTCAGGCCAAAACTGACAACTACAGTTTTTCTTAAACAAGGAGCAATATTTTTAATCAAAACCATGTTTGCCATCAACAAGTAACTGATTTCTAATGATTAGGACCAAAAAACTCACTTCTAAGAGCTTCCTGCAGCTTTTACTGTAACATTTGTAAAAATAGCTTTCTCTCAGGCCAAAACTGACAACTACAGTTTTTCTTAAACAAGGAGCAATATTTTCAATCAAAACCATGTTTGCCATCAACAAGTAACTGATTTCTAATGATTAGGAGGCAAAAACTAACTTCTGAGAGCTTCCTGCAGCTTTTACTGTAACATTTGTAAAAATAGCTTTTTCTCAGGCCAAAACTGACAACTAGGTTTTTCTTAAACAAGGAGCAATATTTTCAATCAAAACCATGTTTGCCATCAACAAGTAACTGATTTCTAATGATTAGGACCAAAAAACTCACTTCTGAGAGCTTCCTGCAGCTTTTACTGTAACATTTGTAAAAATAGCTTTCTCTCATGCCAAAACTGACAACTACAGTTTTTCTTAAACAAAGAGCAATATTTTCAATCAAAACCATGTTTGCCATCAACAAGTAACTGATTTCTAATGATAAGGACAAAAAACTCACTTCTGATAGCTTCCTGCAGCTTTTACTGTAACTTTTATAAAAAATAGCTTTCTCTCAGGCCAAAACTGACAACTACAGTTTTTCTTAAACAAGGAGCAATATTTTCAATCAAAACCATGTTTGCCATCAACAAGTAACTGATTTCTAATGATTAGGACCAAAAAAACTCACTTCTGAGAGCTTCCTGCAGCTTTTACTGTAACTTTTATAAAAAATAGCTTTCTCTCAGGCCAAAACTGACAACTACAGTTTTTCTTAAACAAGGAGCAATATTTTCAATCAAAACCATGTTTGCCATCAACAAGTAACTGATTTCTAATGATTAGGACCAAAAACCTCACTTCTGAGAGCTTCCTGCAGCTTTTACTGTAACATTTGTAAAAATAGCTTTCTCTCAGGCCAAAACTGACAACTACAGTTTTTCTTAAACAAGGAGCAATATTTTCAATCAAAACCATGTTTGCCATCAACAAGTAACTGAATTCTAATGATTAGGACCAAAAAACTCACTTCTGAGAGCTTCCTGCAGCTTTAACTGGAATATTTGTAAAAATAGCTTTCTCTCTGCGAGATAAGGCCAAAACTGACAACTACAGTTTTTCTTAAACACGGAGCAATATTTTCAATCAAAACCATGTTTGCCATCAACAAGTAACTGATTTCTAATGATAAGGACTAAAAAACTCACTTCTGAGAGCTTCGTGTAGCTTTTACTGTAACTTTTATAAAAAATAGCTTTCTCTCAGGCCAAAACTGACAACTACAGTTTTTCTTAAACAAGGAGCAATATTTTCAATCAAAACCATGTTTGCCATCAACAAGTAACTGATTTCTAATGATTAGGACCAAAAACCTCACTTCTGAGAGCTTCCTGCAGCTTTTACTGTAACATTTGTAAAAATAGCTTTCTCTCAGGCCAAAACTGACAACTACAGTTTTTCTTAAACAAGGAGCAATATTTTCAATCAAAACCATGTTTGCCATCAACAAGTAACTGATTTCTAATGATTAGGACCAAAAAACTCACTTCTGAGAGCTTCCTGCAGCTTTTACTGTAACATTTGTAAAAATAGCTTTCTCTCAGGCCAAAACTGACAACTAGGTTTTTCTTAAACAAGGAGCAATATTTTCAATCAAAACCATGTTTGCCATCAACAAGTAACTGATTTCTAATGATTAGGACCAAAAAACTAACTTCTGAGAGCTTCCTGCAGCTTTTACTGTAACATTTGTAAAAATAGCTTTCTCTCATGCCAAAACTGACAACTACAATTTTTCTTAAACAAGGAGCAATATTTTCAATCTAAACCATGTTTGCCATCAACAAGTAACTGGTTTTTAATGATTAGGACCAAAAAACTAACTTCTGAGAGCTTCCTGCAGCTTTTACTGTAACATTTGTAAAAATAGCTTTCTCTCAGGCCAAAACTGACAACTAGGTTTTGCTTAAACAAGGAGCAATATTTTCAATCAAAACCATGTTTGCCATCAACAAGTAACTGATTTCTAATGATTAAGACCAAAAAACTCACTTCTGAGAGCTTCCTGCAGCTTTTACTGTAACATTTGTAAAAATAGCTTTCTCTCATGCCAAAACTGACAACTACAGTTTTTCTTAAACAAAGAGCAATATTTTCAATCAAAACCATGTTTGCCATCAACAAGTAACTGATTTCTAATGATTAGGACCAAAAAACTCACTTCTGAGAGCTTCCTGCAGCTTTTACTGTAACATTTGTAAAAATAGCTTTCTCTCAGGCCAAAACTGACAACTACAGTTTTTCTTAAACAAGGAGCAATATTTTCAATCAAAACCATGTTTGCCATCAACAAGTAACTGATTTCTAATGATTAGGACCAAAAAAACTCACTTCTGAGAGCTTCCTGCAGCTTTTACTGTAACTTTTATAAAAAATAGCTTTCTCTCAGGCCAAAACTGACAACTACAGTTTTTCTTAAACAAGGAGCAATATTTTCAATCAAAACCATGTTTGCTATCAACAAGTAACTGATTTCTAATGATTAGGACCAAAAAACTCACTTCTGAGAGCATCCTGCAGCTTTTACTGTAACATTTGTAAAAATAGCTTTGTCTCAGGCCAAAACTGACAACTACAGTTTTTCTTAAACAAGGAGCAATATGTTCAATCAAAACCATGTTTGCCATCAACAAGTAACTGATTTTATAATGATTAGGACCAAAAAACTCACTCCTGAGAGCTTCCTGCAGCTTTTACTGTAACATTTGTAAAGATAGCTTTCTCTCAGGTCAAAACTGACAACTAGGTTTTTCTTAAACAAGGAGCAATATTTTCAATCAAAACCATGTTTGCCATCAACAAGTAACTGATTTCTAATGATTAGGACCAAAAAAAGTCACTTCTGAGAGCTTCCTGCAGCTTTTACTGGAATATTTGTAAAAATAGCTTTCTCTCTGCGAGATAAGGCCAAAACTGACAACTACAGTTTTTCTTAAACACGGAGCAATATTTTCAATCAAAACCATGTTTGCCATTAACAAGTAACTGATTTCTAATGATAAGGACCAAAAAACTCACTTCTGAGAGCTTCCTGCAGCTTTTACTGTAACTTTTATAAAAAATAGCTTTCTCTCAGGCCAAAACTGACAACTACAGTTTTTCTTAAACAAGGAGCAATATTTTCAATCAAAACCATGTTTGCCATCAACAAGTAACTGATTTCTAATGATTAGGACCAAAAAACTCACTTCTGAGAGCTTCCTGCAGCTTTTACTGTAACTTTTATAAAAAAATAGCTTTCTCTCAGGCCAAAACTGACAACTACAGCTTTTCTTAAACAAGGAGCAATATTTTCAATCAAAACCATGTTTGCCATCAACAAGTAACTGTTTTCTAATGATTAGGACCAAAAACCTCACTTCTGAGAGCTTCCTGCAGCTTTTACTGTAACATTTGTAAAAATAGCTTTCTCTCAGGCCAAAACTGACAACTACAGTTTTTCTTAAACAAGGAGCAATATTTTCAATCAAAACCATGTTTGCCATCAACAAGTAACTGATTTCTAATGATTAGGAGGCAAAAACTAACTTCTGAGAGCTTCCTGCAGCTTTTACTGTAACATTTGTAAAAATAGCTTTTTCTCAGGCCAAAACTGACAACTAGGTTTTTCTTAAACAAGGAGCAATATTTTCAATCAAAACCATGTTTGCCATCAACAAGTAACTGATTTCTAATGATTAGGACCAAAAAACTCACTTCTGAGAGCTTCCTGCAGCTTCTACTGTAACATTTGTAAAAATAGCTTTCTCTCATGCCAAAACTGACAACTACAGTTTTTCTTAAACAAAGAGCAATATTTTCAATCAAAACCATGTTTGCCATCAACAAGTAACTGATTTCTAATGATAAGGACAAAAAACTCACTTCTGATAGCTTCCTGCAGCTTTTACTGTAACTTTTATAAAAAATAGCTTTCTCTCAGGCCAAAACTGACAACTACAGTTTTTCTTAAACAAGGAGCAATATTTTCAATCAAAACCATGTTTGCCATCAACAAGTAACTGATTTCTAATGATTAGGAGGCAAAAACTAACTTCTGAGAGCTTCCTGCAGCTTTTACTGTAACATTTGTAAAAATAGCTTTTTCTCAGGCCAAAACTGACAACTAGGTTTTTCTTAAACAAGGAGCAATATTTTCAATCAAAACCATGTTTGCCATCAACAAGTAACTGATTTCTAATGATTAGGACCAAAAAACTCACTTCTGAGAGCTTCCTGCAGCTTTTACTGTAACATTTGTAAAAATAGCTTTCTCTCATGCCAAAACTGACAACTACAGTTTTTCTTAAACAAAGAGCAATATTTTCAATCAAAACCATGTTTGCCATCAACAAGTAACTGATTTCTAATGATAAGGACAAAAAACTCACTTCTGATAGCTTCCTGCAGCTTTTACTGTAACTTTTATAAAAAATAGCTTTCTCTCAGGCCAAAACTGACAACTACAGTTTTTCTTAAACAAGGAGCAATATTTTCAATCAAAACCATGTTTGCCATCAACAAGTAACTGATTTCTAATGATTAGGACCAAAAAAACTCACTTCTGAGAGCTTCCTGCAGCTTTTACTGTAACTTTTATAAAAAATAGCTTTCTCTCAGGCCAAAACTGACAACTACAGTTTTTCTTAAACAAGGAGCAATATTTTCAATCAAAACCATGTTTGCCATCAACAAGTAACTGATTTCTAATGATTAGGACCAAAAACCTCACTTCTGAGAGCTTCCTGCAGCTTTTACTGTAACATTTGTAAAAATAGCTTTCTCTCAGGCCAAAACTGACAACTACAGTTTTTCTTAAACAAGGAGCAATATTTTCAATCAAAACCATGTTTGCCATCAACAAGTAACTGAATTCTAATGATTAGGACCAAAAAACTCACTTCTGAGAGCTTCCTGCAGCTTTAACTGGAATATTTGTAAAAATAGCTTTCTCTCTGCGAGATAAGGCCAAAACTGACAACTACAGTTTTTCTTAAACACGGAGCAATATTTTCAATCAAAACCATGTTTGCCATCAACAAGTAACTGATTTCTAATGATAAGGACCAAAAAACTCACTTCTGAGAGCTTCCTGCAGCTTTTACTGTAACTTTTATAAAAAATAGCTTTCTCTCAGGCCAAAACTGACAACTACAGTTTTTCTTAAACAAGGAGCAATATTTTCAATCAAAACCATGTTTGCCATCAACAAGTAACTGATTTCTAATGATTAGGACCAAAAACCTCACTTCTGAGAGCTTCCTGCAGCTTTTACTGTAACATTTGTAAAAATAGCTTTCTCTCAGGCCAAAACTGACAACTACAGTTTTTCTTAAACAAGGAGCAATATTTTCAATCAAAACCATGTTTGCCATCAACTAGTAACTGATTTCTAATGATTAGGACCAAAAATCTCACTTCTGAGAGCTTCCTGCAGCTTTTACTGTAACTTTTATAAAAAATAGCTTTTTCTCAGACCAAAACTGACAACTACAGTTTTTCTTAAACAAGGAGCAATATTTTCAATCAAAAGCATGTTTGCCATTAACAAGTAACTGATTTCTAATGATTAGGACCAAAAACCTCACTTCTGAGAGCTTCCTGCAGCTTTTACTGTAACATTTGTAAAAATAGCTTTGTCTCAGGCCAAAACTGACAACTACCGTTTTTCTTAAACAAGGAGCAATATTTTCAATCAAAACCATGTTTGCCATCAACAAGTAACTGATTTCTAATGATTAGGAGCAGAAATCTCACTTCTGAGAGCTCCCTGCAGCTTTTACTGTAACATTTGTAAAAATAGCTTTCTCTCGGCGAGAGAAGGCCAAAACTGACAACTACAGTTTTACTTAAACAAGGAGCAATATTTTCAATCAAAACCATGTTTGCCATCAACAAGTAACTGATTTCTAATGATTAGGAGCAGAAATCTCACTTCTGAGAGCTTCCTGCAGCTTTTACTGTAACATTTGTAAAAATAGCTTTGTCTCGGCGAGAGAAGGCCAAAACTGACAACTACAATTTTACTTAAACAAGGAGCAATATTTTCAATCAAAACCATGTTTGCCATCAACAAGTAACTGATTTCTAATGATTAGGAGCAAAAAACTCACTTCTGAAAACTTCCTGCAGCTTTTACTGTAACATTTGTAAAAATAGCTTTCTCTCGGCGAGAGAAGGCCAAAACTGACAACTACAGTTTTTCTTAAACAAGGAGCCATATTTTCAATCAAAACCATGTTTGCCATCAACAAGTAACTAATTACTAATGATTAGGAGCAAAAAACTCACTTCTGAGAGCTTCCTGCAGCTTTTACTGTAACATTTGTAAAAATAGCTTTCTCTCGGCGAGAGAAGCTCAAAACTGACAACTATAGTGTTTCTTAAACAAGGAGCCATATTTTCAATCAAAACCATGTTTGCCATCAACAAGTAACTAATTTCTAATGATTAGGATCAAAAAACTCACTTCTGAGAGCTTTCTGCAGCTTTTACTGTAACATTTGTAAAAATAGCTTTCTCACGGCGAGAGAAGGCCAAAACTGACAACTACAGTTTTTCTTAAACAAGGAGCCATATTTTCAATCAAAACCATGTTTGTCATCAACAAGTAACTGATTTCTAATGATTAGGACCAAAATACTCACTTCTGAGAGCTTCCTGCAGCTTTTACTGTAACATTTGTAAAAAATAGCTTTCTCTCGGCGAGAGAAGCCCAAAACTGACAAGTACAGTTTTTCTCAAACAAGGAGCCATATTTTCAATCAAAACCATGTTTGCCATCAACAAGTAACTAATTTCTAATGATTAGGAGCAAAAAACCCACTTCTGAGAGCTTCCTGCAGCTTTTACTGTAACATTTGTAAAAAATAGCTTTCTCTCGGCGAAAGAAGCCCAAAACTGACAACTATAGTGTTTCTTAAACAAGGAGCCATATTTTCAATCAAAACCATGTTTGCCATCAACAAGTAACTAATTTCTAATGATTAGGATCAAAAAAATCACTTCTGAGAGCTTTCTGCAGCTTTTACTGTAACATTTGTAAAAATATCTTTCTCTCAGGCCAAAACTGACAACTACAGTTTTTCTTAAACAAGGAGCCATATTTTCAATCAAAACCATGTTTGCCATCAACAAGTAACTAATTTCTAATGATTAGGATCAAAAAACTCACTTCTGAGAGCTTTCTGCAGCTTTTACTGTAACATTTGTAAAAATAGCTTTCTCACGGCGAGAGAAGGCCAAAACTGACAACTACAGTTTTTCTTAAACAAGGAGCCATATTTTCAATCAAAACCATGTTTGTCATCAACAAGTAACTGATTTCTAATGATTAGGACCAAAATACTCACTTCTGAGAGCTTCCTGCAGCTTTTACTGTAACATTTGTAAAAATAGCTTTCTCTCGGCCAGAGAAGCCCCAAACTGACAAGTACAGTTTTTCTCAAACAAGGAGCCATATTTTCAATCAAAACCATGTTTGCCATCAACAAGTAACTAATTTCTAATGATTAGGAGCAAAAATCTCACTTCTGAGAGCTTCCTGCAGCTTTTACTGTAACATTTGTAAAAATAGCTTTCTCTCGGCGAGAGAAGGCCAAAACTGACAACTACAGTTTTACTTAAACAAGGAGCAATATTTTCAATCAAAACCATGTTTGCCTTCAATAAGTAACTGATTTCTAATGATTAGGAGCAAAAAACTCACTTCTGAGAGCTTCCTGCAGCTTTTACTGTAACATTTTGTAAAAATAGCTTTCTCTCGGCGAGAGAAGGCCAAAACTGACAACTACAGTTTTACTTAAACAAGGAGCAATATTTTCAATCAAAACCATGTTTGCCATCAACAAGTAACTAATTTCTAATGATTAGGACCAAAAAACTCACTTCTGAGAGTTTCCTGCAGCTTTTACTGTAACATTTGTAAAAATAGCTTTCTCTCAGGCCAAAACTGACAAATACAGTTTTTCTAAAACAAGGAGCAATATTTTCAATCAAAACCATGTTTGCCATCAACAAGTAACTAATTTCTAATGCTTAGGAGCAAAAAACTCACTTCTAAGAGCTTCCTGCAGCTTTTACTGTAACATTTGTAAAAATAGCTTTCTCTCGGCGAGAGAAGCTCAAAACTGACAACTATAGTGTTTCTTAAACAAGGAGCAATATCTTCAATCAAAACCATGTTTGCCATCAATAAGTAACTGATTTCTAATGATTAGGAGCAAAAAACTCACTTCTGAGAGCTTCCTGCAGCTTTTACTGTAACATTTGTAAAAAATAGCTTTCTCTCGGCAAGAGAAGGCCAAAACTGACAACTACAGTTTTTCTTAAACGAGGAGCCATATTTTCAATCAAAACCATGTTTGCCATCAACAAGTAACTAATTTCTAATGATTAGGAGCAAAAAACTCACTTCTGAGAGCTTCCTGCACCTTTTACTGTAACATTTGTAAAAATAGCTTTCTCTCGGCGAGAGAAGCTTTAAAACTGACAACTATAGTGTTTCTTAAACAAGGAGCCATATTTTCAATCAAAACCATGTTTGCCATCAACAAGTAACTAATTACTAATGATTAGGAGCAAAAAACTCACTTCTGAGAGCTTCCTGCAGCTTTTACTGTAACATTTGTAAAAATAGCTTTCTCTCGGCGAGAGAAGGCCAAAACTGACAACTACAGTTTTTCTTAAACAAGCAGCAATATTTTCAATCAAAACCATGTTTGCCATCAATAAGTAACTGATTTCTAATGATTAGGAGCAAAAAACTCACTTCTGAGAGCTTCCTGCAGCTTTTACTGTAACATTTGTAAAAATAGCTTTATCTCAGCGAGAGAAGGTCAAAACTGACAACTACAGTTTTTCTTAAACAAGGAGCCATATTTTCAATCAAAACCATGTTTGCCATCAACAAGTAACTAATTTCTAATGATTAGGAGCAAAAAACTCACTTCTGAGAGCTTCCTGCACCTTTTACTGTAACATTTGTAAAAATAGCTTTCTCTCGGCGAGAGAAGCTTTAAAACTGACAACTATAGTGTTTCTTAAACAAGGAGCCATATTTTCAATCAAAACCATGTTTGCCATCAACAAGTAACTAATTTCTAATGATTAGGAGCAAAAATCTCACTTCTGAGAGCTTCCTGCAGCTTTTACTGTAACATTTGTAAAAATAGCTTTCTCTCGGCGAGAGAAGGCCAAAACTGACAACTACAGTTTTACTTAAACAAGGAGCAATATTTTCAATCAAAACCATGTTTGCCTTCAATAAGTAACTGATTTCTAATGATTAGGACCAAAAAACTCACTTCTGAGAGCTTCCTGCAGCTTTTACTGTAACATTTGTAAAAATAGCTTTCTCTCAGGCCAAAACTGACAACTACAGTTTTTCTAAAACAAGGAGCAATATTTTCAATCAAAACCATGTTTGCCATCAACAAGTAACTAATTTCTAATGATTAGGAGCAAAAAACTCACTTCTAAGAGCTTCCTGCAGCTTTTACTGTAACATTTGTAAAAATAGCTTTCTCTCGGCGAAAGAAGCTCAAAACTGACAACTATAGTGTTTCTTAAACAAGGAGCAATATCTTCAATCAAAACCATGTTTGCCATCAATAAGTAACTGATTTCTAATGATTAGGAGCAAAAAACTCACTTCTGAGTGCTTCCTGCAGCTTTTACTGTAACATTTGTAAAAATAGCTTTCTCTCGGCGAGAGAAGGCCAAAACTGACAACTACAGTTTTACTTAAACAAGGAGCAATATTTTCAATCAAAACCATGTTTGCCATCAACAAGTAACTAATTTCTAATGATTAGGACCAAAAAACTCACTTCTGAGAGTTTCCTGCAGCTTTTACTGTAACATTTGTAAAAATAGCTTTCTCTCAGGCCAAAACTGACAAATACAGTTTTTCTAAAACAAGGAGCAATATTTTCAATCAAAACCATGTTTGCCATCAACAAGTAACTAATTTCTAATGCTTAGGAGCAAAAAACTCACTTCTAAGAGCTTCCTGCAGCTTTTACTGTAACATTTGTAAAAATAGCTTTCTCTCGGCGAGAGAAGCTCAAAACTGACAACTATAGTGTTTCTTAAACAAGGAGCAATATCTTCAATCAAAACCATGTTTGCCATCAACAAGTAACTAATTTCTAATGATTAGGATCAAAAAACTCACTTCTGAGAGCTTTCTGCAGCTTTTACTGTAACATTTGTAAAAATAGCTTTCTCACGGCGAGAGAAGGCCAAAACTGACAACTACAGTTTTTCTTAAACAAGGAGCCATATTTTCAATCAAAACCATGTTTGTCATCAACAAGTAACTGATTTCTAATGATTAGGACCAAAATACTCACTTCTGAGAGCTTCCTGCAGCTTTTACTGTAACATTTGTAAAAATAGCTTTCTCTCGGCCAGAGAAGCCCCAAACTGACAAGTACAGTTTTTCTCAAACAAGGAGCCATATTTTCAATCAAAACCATGTTTGCCATCAACAAGTAACTAATTTCTAATGATTAGGAGCAAAAATCTCACTTCTGAGAGCTTCCTGCAGCTTTTACTGTAACATTTGTAAAAATAGCTTTCTCTCGGCGAGAGAAGGCCAAAACTGACAACTACAGTTTTACTTAAACAAGGAGCAATATTTTCAATCAAAACCATGTTTGCCTTCAATAAGTAACTGATTTCTAATGATTAGGACCAAAAAACTCACTTCTGAGAGCTTCCTGCAGCTTTTACTGTAACATTTGTAAAAATAGCTTTCTCTCAGGCCAAAACTGACAACTACAGTTTTTCTTAAACAAGGAGCAATATTTTCAATCAAAACCATGTTTGCCATCAACAAGTAACTGATTTCTAATGATTAGGACCAAAAAACTCACTTCTGAGAGCTTTCTGCAGCTTTTACTGTAACATTTGTAAAAATAGCTTTCTCTCGGCGAGAGAAGGCCAGAACTGACAACTATAGTTTTTCTTAAACAAGGAGCAATATTTTCAATCAAAACCATGTTTGCCATCAATAAGTAACTGATTTCTAATGATTAGGAGCAAAAAACTCACTTCTGAGAGCTTCCTGCAGCTTTTACTGTAACATTTTGTAAAAATAGCTTTCTCTCGGCGAGAGAAGGCCAAAACTGACAACTACAGTTTTACTTAAACAAGGAGCAATATTTTCAATCAAAACCATGTTTGCCATCAACAAGTAACTAATTTCTAATGATTAGGACCAAAAAACTCACTTCTGAGAGTTTCCTGCAGCTTTTACTGTAACATTTGTAAAAATAGCTTTCTCTCAGGCCAAAACTGACAAATACAGTTTTTCTAAAACAAGGAGCAATATTTTCAATCAAAACCATGTTTGCCATCAACAAGTAACTAATTTCTAATGCTTAGGAGCAAAAAACTCACTTCTAAGAGCTTCCTGCAGCTTTTACTGTAACATTTGTAAAAATAGCTTTCTCTCGGCGAGAGAAGCTCAAAACTGACAACTATAGTGTTTCTTAAACAAGGAGCAATATCTTCAATCAAAACCATGTTTGCCATCAATAAGTAACTGATTTCTAATGATTAGGAGCAAAAAACTCACTTCTGAGAGCTTCCTGCAGCTTTTACTGTAACATTTGTAAAAAATAGCTTTCTCTCGGCAAGAGAAGGCCAAAACTGACAACTACAGTTTTTCTTAAACGAGGAGCCATATTTTCAATCAAAACCATGTTTGCCATCAACAAGTAACTAATTTCTAATGATTAGGAGCAAAAAACTCACTTCTGAGAGCTTCCTGCACCTTTTACTGTAACATTTGTAAAAATAGCTTTCTCTCGGCGAGAGAAGCTTTAAAACTGACAACTATAGTGTTTCTTAAACAAGGAGCCATATTTTCAATCAAAACCATGTTTGCCATCAACAAGTAACTAATTACTAATGATTAGGAGCAAAAAACTCACTTCTGAGAGCTTCCTGCAGCTTTTACTGTAACATTTGTAAAAATAGCTTTCTCTCGGCGAGAGAAGGCCAAAACTGACAACTACAGTTTTTCTTAAACAAGCAGCAATATTTTCAATCAAAACCATGTTTGCCATCAATAAGTAACTGATTTCTAATGATTAGGAGCAAAAAACTCACTTCTGAGAGCTTCCTGCAGCTTTTACTGTAACATTTGTAAAAATAGCTTTATCTCAGCGAGAGAAGGTCAAAACTGACAACTACAGTTTTTCTTAAACAAGGAGCCATATTTTCAATCAAAACCATGTTTGCCATCAACAAGTAACTAATTTCTAATGATTAGGAGCAAAAAACTCACTTCTGAGAGCTTCCTGCACCTTTTACTGTAACATTTGTAAAAATAGCTTTCTCTCGGCGAGAGAAGCTTTAAAACTGACAACTATAGTGTTTCTTAAACAAGGAGCCATATTTTCAATCAAAACCATGTTTGCCATCAACAAGTAACTAATTTCTAATGATTAGGAGCAAAAATCTCACTTCTGAGAGCTTCCTGCAGCTTTTACTGTAACATTTGTAAAAATAGCTTTCTCTCGGCGAGAGAAGGCCAAAACTGACAACTACAGTTTTACTTAAACAAGGAGCAATATTTTCAATCAAAACCATGTTTGCCTTCAATAAGTAACTGATTTCTAATGATTAGGACCAAAAAACTCACTTCTGAGAGCTTCCTGCAGCTTTTACTGTAACATTTGTAAAAATAGCTTTCTCTCAGGCCAAAACTGACAACTACAGTTTTTCTAAAACAAGGAGCAATATTTTCAATCAAAACCATGTTTGCCATCAACAAGTAACTAATTTCTAATGATTAGGAGCAAAAAACTCACTTCTAAGAGCTTCCTGCAGCTTTTACTGTAACATTTGTAAAAATAGCTTTCTCTCGGCGAAAGAAGCTCAAAACTGACAACTATAGTGTTTCTTAAACAAGGAGCAATATCTTCAATCAAAACCATGTTTGCCATCAATAAGTAACTGATTTCTAATGATTAGGAGCAAAAAACTCACTTCTGAGTGCTTCCTGCAGCTTTTACTGTAACATTTGTAAAAATAGCTTTCTCTCGGCGAGAGAAGGCCAAAACTGACAACTACAGTTTTACTTAAACAAGGAGCAATATTTTCAATCAAAACCATGTTTGCCATCAACAAGTAACTAATTTCTAATGATTAGGACCAAAAAACTCACTTCTGAGAGTTTCCTGCAGCTTTTACTGTAACATTTGTAAAAATAGCTTTCTCTCAGGCCAAAACTGACAAATACAGTTTTTCTAAAACAAGGAGCAATATTTTCAATCAAAACCATGTTTGCCATCAACAAGTAACTAATTTCTAATGCTTAGGAGCAAAAAACTCACTTCTAAGAGCTTCCTGCAGCTTTTACTGTAACATTTGTAAAAATAGCTTTCTCTCGGCGAGAGAAGCTCAAAACTGACAACTATAGTGTTTCTTAAACAAGGAGCAATATCTTCAATCAAAACCATGTTTGACATCAATAAGTAACTGATTTCTAATGATTAGGAGCAAAAAACTCACTTCTGAGAGCTTCCTGCAGCTTTTACTGTAACATTTGTAAAAAATAGCTTTCTCTCGGCAAGAGAAGGCCAAAACTGACAACTACAGTTTTTCTTAAACGAGGAGCCATATTTTCAATCAAAACCATGTTTGCCATCAACAAGTAACTAATTTCTAATGATTAGGAGCAAAAAACTCACTTCTGAGAGCTTCCTGCACCTTTTACTGTAACATTTGTAAAAATAGCTTTCTCTCGGCGAGAGAACTTTAAAACTGACAACTATAGTGTTTCTTAAACAAGGAGCCATATTTTCAATCAAAACCATGTTTGCCATCAACAAGTAACTAATTACTAATGATTAGGAGCAAAAAACTCACTTCTGAGAGCTTCCTGCAGCTTTTACTGTAACATTTGTAAAAATAGCTTTCTCTCGGCGAGAGAAGGCCAAAACTGACAACTACAGTTTTTCTTAAACAAGCAGCAATATTTTCAATCAAAACCATGTTTGCCATCAATAAGTAACTGATTTCTAATGATTAGGAGCAAAAAACTCACTTCTGAGAGCTTCCTGCAGCTTTTACTGTAACATTTGTAAAAATAGCTTTATCTCAGCGAGAGAAGGTCAAAACTGACAACTACAGTTTTTCTTAAACAAGGAGCCATATTTTCAATCAAAACCATGTTTGCCATCAACAAGTAACTAATTTCTAATGATTAGGAGCAAAAAACTCACTTCTGAGAGCTTCCTGCACCTTTTACTGTAACATTTGTAAAAATAGCTTTCTCTCGGCGAGAGAAGCTTTAAAACTGACAACTATAGTGTTTCTTAAACAAGGAGCCATATTTTCAATCAAAACCATGTTTGCCATCAACAAGTAACTAATTTCTAATGATTAGGAGCAAAAATCTCACTTCTGAGAGCTTCCTGCAGCTTTTACTGTAACATTTGTAAAAATAGCTTTCTCTCGGCGAGAGAAGGCCAAAACTGACAACTACAGTTTTACTTAAACAAGGAGCAATATTTTCAATCAAAACCATGTTTGCCTTCAATAAGTAACTGATTTCTAATGATTAGGACCAAAAAACTCACTTCTGAGAGCTTCCTGCAGCTTTTACTGTAACATTTGTAAAAATAGCTTTCTCTCAGGCCAAAACTGACAACTACAGTTTTTCTAAAACAAGGAGCAATATTTTCAATCAAAACCATGTTTGCCATCAACAAGTAACTAATTTCTAATGATTAGGAGCAAAAAACTCACTTCTAAGAGCTTCCTGCAGCTTTTACTGTAACATTTGTAAAAATAGCTTTCTCTCGGCGAAAGAAGCTCAAAACTGACAACTATAGTGTTTCTTAAACAAGGAGCAATATCTTCAATCAAAACCATGTTTGCCATCAATAAGTAACTGATTTCTAATGATTAGGAGCAAAAAACTCACTTCTGAGTGCTTCCTGCAGCTTTTACTGTAACATTTGTAAAAATAGCTTTCTCTCGGCGAGAGAAGGCCAAAACTGACAACTACAGTTTTTCTTAACCGAGGAGCCATATTTTCAATCAAAACCATGTTTGCCATCAACAAGTAACTAATTTCTAATGATTAGGAGCAAAAATCTCACTTCTGAGAGCTTCCTGCAGCTTTTACTGTAACATTTGTAAAAAATAGCTTTCTCTCGGCGAGAGAAGGCCAAAACTGACAACTACAGTTTTAATTAAACAAGGAGCAATATTTTCAATCAAAACCATGTTTGCCTTCAATAAGTAACTGATTTCTAATGATTAGGACCAAAAAACTCACTTCTGAGAGCTTCCTGCAGCTTTTACTGTAACATTTGTAAAAATAGCTTTATCTCTGCGAGAGAAGGTCAAAACTGACAACTACAGTTTTTCTTAAACAAGGAGCCATATTTTCAATCAAAACCATGTTTGCCATCAACAAGTAACTAATTTCTAATGATTAGGAGCAAAAAACTCACTTCTGAGAGCTTCCTGCACCTTTTACTGTAACATTTGTAAAAATAGCTTTCTCTCGGCGAGAGAAGCTTTAAAACTGACAACTATAGTGTTTCTTAAACAAGGAGCCATATTTTCAATCAAAACCATGTTTGCCATCAACAAGTAACTAATTTCTAATGATTAGGAGCAAAAATCTCACTTCTGAGAGCTTCCTGCAGCTTTTACTGTAACATTTGTAAAAATAGCTTTCTCTCGGCGAGAGAAGGCCAAAACTGACAACTACAGTTTTTCTTAAACAAGGAGCAATATTTTCAATCAAAACCATGTTTGCCATCAATAAGTAACTGATTTCTAATGATTAGGACCAAAGAACTCACTTCTGAGAGCTTCCTGCAGCTTTTACTGTAACATTTGTAAAAATAGCTTTCTCTCGGCGAGAGAAGCCCAAAACTGACAACTACAGTTTTTCTTAACCGAGGAGCCATATTTTCAATCAAAACCATGTTTGCCATCAACAAGTAACTAATTTCTAATGATTAGGAGCAAAAATCTCACTTCTGAGAGCTTCCTGCAGCTTTTACTGTAACATTTGTAAAAAATAGCTTTCTCTCGGCGAGAGAAGGCCAAAACTGACAACTACAGTTTTAATTAAACAAGGAGCAATATTTTCAATCAAAACCATGTTTGCCTTCAATAAGTAACTGATTTCTAATGATTAGGACCAAAAAACTCACTTCTGAGAGCTTCCTGCAGCTTTTACTGTAACATTTGTAAAAATAGCTTTATCTCAGCGAGAGAAGGTCAAAACTGACAACTACAGTTTTTCTTAAACAAGGAGCCATATTTTCAATCAAAACCATGTTTGCCATCAACAAGTAACTAATTTCTAATGATTAGGAGCAAAAAACTCACTTCTGAGAGCTTCCTGCACCTTTTACTGTAACATTTGTAAAAATAGCTTTCTCTCTGCGAGAGAAGGCCAAAACTGACAACTACAGTTTTACTTAAACAAGGAGCAATATTTTCAATCAAAACCATGTTTGCCTTCAATAAGTAACTGATTTCTAATGATTAGGACCAAAAAACTCACTTCTGAGAGCTTCTTGCAGCTTTTACTGTAACATTTGTAAAAATAGCTTTCTCTCTGCGAGAGAAGGCCAAAACTGACAACTACAGTTTTACTTAAACAAGGAGCAATATTTTCAATCAAAACCATGTTTGCCTTCAATAAGTAACTGATTTCTAATGATTAGGACCAAAAAACTCACTTCTGAGAGCTTCTTGCAGCTTTTACTGTAACATTTGTAAAAATAGCTTTCTCTCGGCGAGAGAAGGCCAAAACTGACAACTACAGTTTTTCTTAAACAAGGAGCAATATTTTCAATCAAAACCATGTTTGCCATCAATAAGTAACTGATTTCTAATGATTAGGACCAAAGAACTCACTTCTGAGAGCTTCCTGCAGCTTTTACTGTAACATTTGTAAAAATAGCTTTCTCTCGGCGAGAGAAGCCCAAAACTGACAACTACAGTTTTTCTTAAACAAGCAGCAATATTTACAATCAAAACCATGTTTGCCATCAATAAGTAACTGATTTCTAATGATTAGGAGCAAAAAACTCACTTCTGAGAGCTTCCTGCAGCTTTTACTGTAACATTTGTAAAAATAGCTTTATCTCAGCGAGAGAAGGTCTAAACTGACAACTACAGTTTTTCTTAAACAAGGAGCCATATTTTCAATCAAAACCATGTTTGCCATCAACAAGTAACTAATTTCTAATGATTAGGAGCAAAAAACTCACTTCTGAGAGCTTCCTGCAGCTTTTACTGTAACATTTGTAAAAATAGCTTTCTCTCGGCGAGAGAAGCTCAAAACTGACAACTATAGTGTTTCTTAAACAAGGAGCCATATTTTCAATCAAAACCATGTTTGCCATCAACAAGTAACTAATTTCTAATGATTAGGACCAAAAAACTCACTTCTGAGAGCTTCCTGCAGCTTTTACTGTAACATTTGTAAAAATAGCTTTCTCTCGGCGAGAGAAGGCCAAAACTGACAACTACAGTTTTTCTTAAACAAGGAGCCATATTTTCAATCAAAACCATGTTTGCCATCAACAAGTAACTAATTTCTAAAGATTAGGAGCAAAAAACTCACTTCTGAGAGCTTCCTGCAGCTTTTACTGTAACATTTGTAAAAATAGCTTTCTCTCGGCGAGAGAAGGCCAAAACTGACAACTACAGTTTTTCTTAAACAAGCAGCAATATTTTCAATCAAAACCATGTTTGCCATCAATAAGTAACTGATTTCTAATGATTAGGAGCAAAAAACTCACTTCTGAGAGCTTCCTGCAGCTTTTACTGTAACATTTGTAAAAATAGCTTTATCTCAGCGAGAGAAGGTCAAAACTGACAACTACAGTTTTTCTTAAACAAGGAGCCATATTTTCAATCAAAACCATGTTTGCCATCAACAAGTAACTAATTTCTAATGATAAGGAGCAAAAAACTCACTTCTGAGAGCTTCCTGCACCTTTTACTGTAACATTTGTAAAAATAGCTTTCTCTCGGCGAGAGAAGCTTTAAAACTGACAACTATAGTGTTTCTTAAACAAGGAGCCATATTTTCAATCAAAACCATGTTTGCCATCAACAAGTAACTAATTTCTAATGATTAGGAGCAAAAATCTCACTTCTGAGAGCTTCCTGCAGCTTTTACTGTAACATTTGTAAAAAATAGCTTTCTCTCGGCGAGAGAAGGCCAAAACTGACAACTACAGTTTTTCTTAAACAAGGAGCCATATTTTCAATCAAAACCATGTTTGCCATCAACAAGTAACTAATTTCTAAAGATTAGGAGCAAAAAACTCACTTCTGAGAGCTTCCTGCAGCTTTTACTGTAACATTTGTAAAAATAGCTTTCTCTCGGCGAGAGAAGGCCAAAACTGACAACTACAGTTTTTCTTAAACAAGCAGCAATATTTTCAATCAAAACCATGTTTGCCATCAATAAGTAACTGATTTCTAATGATTAGGAGCAAAAAACTCACTTCTGAGAGCTTCCTGCAGCTTTTACTGTAACATTTGTAAAAATAGCTTTATCTCAGCGAGAGAAGGTCAAAACTGACAACTACAGTTTTTCTTAAACAAGGAGCCATATTTTCAATCAAAACCATGTTTGCCATCAACAAGTAACTAATTTATAATGATAAGGAGCAAAAAACTCACTTCTGAGAGCTTCCTGCACCTTTTACTGTAACATTTGTAAAAATAGCTTTCTCTCGGCGAGAGAAGCTTTAAAACTGACAACTATAGTGTTTCTTAAACAAGGAGCCATATTTTCAATCAAAACCATGTTTGCCATCAACAAGTAACTAATTTCTAATCATTAGGAGCAAAAATCTCACTTCTGAGAGCTTCCTGCAGCTTTTACTGTAACATTTGTAAAAATAGCTTTCTCTCGGCGAGAGAAGGCCAAAACTGACAACTACAGTTTTACTTAAACAAGGAGCAATATTTTCAATCAAAACCATGTTTGCCTTCAATAAGTAACTGATTTCTAATGATTAGGACCAAAAAACTCACTTCTGAGAGCTTCCTGCAGCTTTTACTGTAACATTTGTAAAAATAGCTTTCTCTCGGCGAGAGAAGGCCAAAACTGACAACTACAGTTTTTCTTAAACAAGGAGCCATATTTTCAATCAAAACCATGTTTGCCATCAACAAGTAACTAATTTCTAATGATTAGGAGCAAAAAACTCACTTCTGAGAGCTTCCTGCAGCTTTTACTGTAACATTTGTAAAAATAGCTTTCTCTCGGCGAGAGAAGCTCAAAACTGACAACTATAGTGTTTCTTAAACAAGGAGCCATATTTTCAATCAAAACCATGTTTGCCATCAACAAGTAACTAATTTCTAATGATTAGGAGCAAAAAACTCACTTCTGAGAGCTTCCTGCAGCTTTTACTGTAACATTTGTAAAAATAGCTTTCTCTCGGCGAGAGAAGCTCAATACTGACAACTATAGTGTTTCTTAAACAAGGAGCCATATTTTCAATCAAAACCATGTTTGCCATCAACAAGTAACTAATTTCTAATGATTAGGACCAAAAAACTCACTTCTGAGAGCTTCCTGCAGCTTTTACTGTAACATTTGTAAAAATAGCTTTCTCTCAGGCCAAAACTGACAACTACAGTTTTTCTAAAACAAGGAGCAATATTTTCAATCAAAACCATGTTTGCCATCAACAAGTAACTAATTTCTAATGATTAGGAGCAAAAAACTCACTTCTAAGAGCTTCCTGCAGCTTTTACTGTAACATTTGTAAAAATAGCTTTCTCTCGGCGAAAGAAGCTCAAAACTGACAACTATAGTGTTTCTTAAACAAGGAGCAATATCTTCAATCAAAACCATGTTTGCCATCAACAAGTAACTAATTTCTAATGATTAGGAGCAAAAAACTCACTTCTGAGAGCTTCCTGCACATTTTACTGTAACATTTGTAAAAATAGCTTTCTCTCGGCGAGAGAAGCTTTAAAACTGACAACTATAGTGTTTCTTAAACAAGGAGCCATATTTTCAATCAAAACCATGTTTGCCATCAACAAGTAACTAATTTCTAATGATTAGGAGCAAAAATCTCACTTCTGAGAGCTTCCTGCAGCTTTTACTGTAACATTTGTAAAAATAGCTTTCTCTCGGCGAGAGAAGGCCAAAACTGACAACTACAGTTTTTCTTAAACAAGGAGCAATATTTTCAATCAAAACCATGTTTGCCATCAATAAGTAACTGATTTCTAATGATTAGGACCAAAGAACTCACTTCTGAGAGCTTCCTGCAGCTTTTACTGTAACATTTGTAAAAATAGCTTTCTCTCGGCGAGAGAAGGCCAAAACTGACAACTACAGTTTTTCTTAAACAAGCAGCAATATTTACAATCAAAACCATGTTTGCCATCAATAAGTAACTGATTTCTAATGATTAGGAGCAAAAAACTCACTTCTGAGAGCTTCCTGCAGCTTTTACTGTAACATTTGTAAAAATAGCTTTCTCTCGGCGAGAGAAGGCCAAAACTGACAACTACAGTTTTTCTTAAACAAGGAGCCATATTTTCAATCAAAACCATGTTTGCCATCAACAAGTAACTAATTTCTAATGATTAGGAGCAAAAATCTCACTTCTGAGAGCTTCCTGCAGCTTTTACTGTAACATTTGTAAAAATAGCTTTCTCTCAACGAGAGAAGCCCAAAACTGACAACTACAGTTTTTCTTAAACAAGGAGCCATATTTTCAATCAAAACCATGTTTGCCATCAACAAGTAACTAATTTCTAATGATTAGGAGCAAAAATCTCACTTCTGAGAGCTTCCTGCAGCTTTTACTGTAACATTTGTAAAAATAGCTTTCTCTCAACGAGAGAAGCCCAAAACTGACAACTATAGTGTTTCTTAAACAAGGAGCCATATTTTCAATCAAAACCATGTTTGCCATCAACAAGTAACTAATTTCTAATGATTAGGATCAAAAAACTCACTTCTGAGAGCTTTCTGCAGCTTTTACTGTAACATTTGTAAAAATAGCTTTCTCTCGGCGAGAGAAGCTCAAAACTGACAACTATAGTGTTTCTTAAACAAGGAGCCATATTTTCAATCAAAACCATGTTTGCCATCAACAAGTAACTAATTTCTAATGAATAGGATCAAAAAACTCACTTCTGAGAGCTTTCTGCAGCTTTTACTGTAACATTTGTAAAAATAGCTTTCTCTCGGCGAGAGAAGGCCAAAACTGACAACTACAGTTATACTTAAATAAGGAGCAATATTTTCAATCAAAACCATGTTTGCCATCAACAAGTAACTAATTTCTAATGATTAGTATAAAAAAACTCACTTCTGAGAGCTTCCTGCAGCTTTTACTGTAACATTTGTAAAAATAGCTTTCTCTCGGCGAGAGAAGGCCAAAACTGACAACTACAGTTTTTCTTAAACAAGGAGCAATATTTTCAATCAAAACCATGTTTGCCATCAATAAGTAACTGATTTCTAATGATTAGGACCAAAGAACTCACTTCTGAGAGCTTCCTGCAGCTTTTACTGTAACATTTGTAAAAAATAGCTTTCTCTCGGCGAGAGAAGGCCAAAACTGACAACTACAGTTTTTCTTAAACAAGCAGCAATATTTTCAATCAAAACCATGTTTGCCATCAATAAGTAACTGATATCTAATGATTAGGACCAAAAAACTCACTTCTGAGAGCTTCCTGCAGCTTTTACTGTAACATTTGTAAAAATAGCTTTCTCTCGGCGAGAGAAGGCCAAAACTGACAACTACAGTTTTACTTAAACAAGGAGCAATATTTTCAATCAAAACCATGTTTGCCATCAATAAGTAACTAATTTCTAATGATTAGGAGCAAAAAACTCACTTCTGAGAGCTTCCTGCAGCTTTTACTGTAACATTTGTAAAAATAGCTTTCTCTCGGCGAGAGAAAGCCAAAACTGACAACTACAGTTTTTCTTAAACAAGGAGCAATATTTTCAATCAAAACCATGTTTGCCATCAATAAGTAACTGATTTCTAATGATTAGGAGCAAAAACTCACTTCTGGGAGCTTCCTGCAGCTTTTACTGCAACATTTGTAAAAAATAGCTTTCTCTCGGCGAGAGAAGCTCAAAACTGACAACTATAGTGTTTCTTAAACAAGGAGCCATATTTTCAATCAAAACCATGTTTGCCATCAACAAGTAACTAATTTCTAATGATTAGGATAAAAAAACTCACTTCTGAGAGCTTTCTGCAGCTTTTACTGTAACATTTGTAAAAATAGCTTTCTCTCGGCGAGAGAAGGCCAAAACTGACAACTACAGTTTTACTTAAATAAGGAGCAATATTTTCAATCAAAACCATGTTTGCCATCAACAAGTAACTAATTTCTAATGATTAGGAGCAAAAATCTCACTTCTGAGAGCTTCCTGCAGCTTTTACTGTAACATTTGTAAAAATAGCTTTCTCTCGGCGAGAGAAGGCCAAAACTGACAACTACAGTTTTTCTTAAACAAGGAGCAATATTTTCAATCAAAACCATGTTTGCCATCAATAAGTAACTGATTTCTAATGATTAGGACCAAAGAACTCACTTCTGAGAGCTTCCTGCAGCTTTTACTGTAACATTTGTAAAAATAGCTTTCTCTCGGCGAGAGAAGGCCAAAACTGACAACTACAGTTTTTCTTAAACAAGCAGCAATATTTTCAATCAAAACCATGTTTGCCATCAATAAGTAACTGATATCTAATGATTAGGACCAAAAAACTCACTTCTAAGAGCTTCCTGCAGCTTTTACTGTAACATTTGTAAAAATAGCTTTCTCTCGGCGAGAGAAGGCCAAAACTGACAACTACAGTTTTTCTTAAACAAGGAGCCATATTTTCAATCAAAACCATGTTTGCCATCAACAAGTAACTAATTTCTAATGATTAGGAGCAAAAAACTCACTTCTGAGAGCTTCCTGCAGCTTTTACTGTAACATTTGTAAAAATAGCTTTCTCTCGGCGAGAGAAGCTCAAAACTGACAACTATAGTGTTTCTTAAACAAGGAGCCATATTTTCAATCAAAACCATGTTTGCCATCAACAAGTAACTAATTTCTAATGATTAGGAGCAAAAAACTCACTTCTGAGAGCTTCCTGCAGCTTTTACTGTAACATTTGTAAAAATAGCTTTCTCTCGGCGAGAGAAGGCCAAAACTGACAACTACAGTTTTTCTTAAACAAGGAGCCATATTTTCAATCAAAACCATGTTTGCCATCAACAAGTAACTAATTTCTAATGATTAGGAGCAAAAAACTCACTTCTGAGAGCTTCCTGCAGCTTTTACTGTAACATTTGTAAAAATAGCTTTCTCTCGGCGAGAGAAGGCCAAAACTGACAACTACAGTTTTTCTTAAACAAGGAGCCATATTTTCAATCAAAACCATGTTTGCCATCAACAAGTAACTAATTTCTAATGATTAGGAGCAAAAATCTCACTTCTGAGAGCTTCCTGCAGCTTTTACTGCAACATTTGTAAAAATAGCTTTCTCTCGGCGAGAGAAGCTCAAAACTGACAACTATAGTGTTTCTTAAACAAGGAGCCATATTTTCAATCAAAACCATGTTTGCCATCAACAAGTAACTAATTTCTAATGAATAGGATCAAAAAACTCACTTCTGAGAGCTTTCTGCAGCTTTTACTGTAACATTTGTAAAAATAGCTTTCTCTCGGCGAGAGAAGGCCAAAACTGACAACTACAGTTATACTTAAATAAGGAGCAATATTTTCAATCAAAACCATGTTTGCCATCAACAAGTAACTAATTTCTAATGATTAGTATAAAAAAACTCACTTCTGAGAGCTTTCTGCAGCTTTTACTGTAACATTTGTAAAAATAGCTTTCTCTCGGCGAGAGAAGGCCAAAACTGACAACTACAGTTTTACTTAAACAAGGAGCAATATTTTCAATCAAAACCATGTTTGCCATCAATAAGTAACTGATTTCTAATGATTAGGAGCAAAAAAACTCACTTCTGAGAGCTTTCTGCAGCTTTTACTGTAACATTTGTAAAAATAGCTTTCTCTCGGCGAGAGAAGGCCAAAACTGACAACTACAGTTTTACTTAAACAAGGAGCAATATTTTCAATCAAAACCATGTTTGCCATCAATAAGTAACTGATTTCTAATGATTAGGACCAAAAAACTCACTTCTGAAAGCTTCCTGCAGCTTTTACTGTAACATTTGTAAAAATAGCTTTCTCTCGGCGAGAGAAGGCCAAAACTGACAACTACAGTTATACTTAAATAAGGAGCAATATTTTCAATCAAAACTATGTTTGCCATCAACAAGTAACTAATTTCTAATGATTAGGATAAAAAAACTCACTTCTGAGAGCTTCCTGCAGCTTTTACTGTAACATTTGTAAAAATAGCTTTCTCTCAGGCCAAAACTGACAACTACAGTTTTTCTAAAACAAGGAGCAATATTTTCAATCAAAACCATGTTTGCCATCAACAAGTAACTAATTTCTAATGATTAGGAGCAAAAAACTCACTTCTAAGAGCTTCCTGCAGCTTTTACTGTAACATTTGTAAAAATAGCTTTCTCTCGGCGAAAGAAGCTCAAAACTGACAACTATAGTGTTTCTTAAACAAGGAGCAATATCTTCAATCAAAACCATGTTTGCCATCAATAAGTAACTGATTTCTAATGATTAGGAGCAAAAATCTCACTTCTGAGTGCTTCCTGCAGCTTTTACTGTAACATTTGTAAAAAATAGCTTTCTCTCGGCGAGAGAAGCTCAAAACTGACAACTATAGTGTTTCTTAAACAAGGAGCAATATCTTCAATCAAAACCATGTTTGCCATCAATAAGTAACTGATTTCTAATGATTAGGAGCAAAAATCTCACTTCTGAGTGCTTCCTGCAGCTTTTACTGTAACATTTGTAAAAATAGCTTTCTCTCGGCGAAAGAAGCTCAAAACTGACAACTATAGTGTTTCTTAAACAAGGAGCAATATTTTCAATCAAAACCATGTTTGCCATCAATAAGTAACTGATTTCTAATGATTAGGAGCAAAAAACTCACTTCTGAGAGCTTTCTGCAGCTTTTACTGTAACATTTGTAAAAATAGCTTTCTCTCGGCGAGAGAAGGCCAAAACTGACAACTACAGTTTTACTTAAACAAGGAGCAATATTTTCAATCAAAACCATGTTTGCCATCAATAAGTAACTAATTTCTAATGATTAGGAGCAAAAAACTCACTTCTGAGAGCTTCCTGCAGCTTTTACTGTAACATTTGTAAAAATAGCTTTCTCTCGGCGAGAGAAAGCCAAAACTGACAACTACAGTTTTTCTTAAACAAGGAGCAATATTTTCAATCAAAACCATGTTTGCCATCAATAAGTAACTGATTTCAAATGATTAGGAGCAAAAACTCACTTCTGGGAGCTTCCTGCAGCTTTTACTGCAACATTTGTAAAAAATAGCTTTCTCTCGGCGAGAGAAGCTCAAAACTGACAACTATAGTGTTTCTTAAACAAGGAGCCATATTTTCAATCAAAACCATGTTTGCCATCAACAAGTAACTAATTTCTAATGATTAGGATAAAAAAAACTCACTTCTGAGAGCTTTCTGCAGCTTTTACTGTAACATTTGTAAAAATAGCTTTCTCTCGGCGAGAGAAGGCCAAAACTGACAACTACAGTTTTTCTTAAACAAGGAGCCATATTTTCAATCAAAACCATGTTTGCCATCAACAAGTAACTAATTTCTAATGATTAGGAGCAAAAATCTCACTTCTGAGAGCTTCCTGCAGCTTTTACTGTAACATTTGTAAAAATAGCTTTCTCTCAACGAGAGAAGCCCAAAACTGACAACTACAGTTTTTCTTAAACAAGGAGCCATATTTTCAATCAAAACCATGTTTGCCATCAACAAGTAACTAATTTCTAATGATTAGGAGCAAAAATCTCACTTCTGAGAGCTTCCTGCAGCTTTTACTGTAACATTTGTAAAAATAGCTTTCTCTCAACGAGAGAAGCCCAAAACTGACAACTATAGTGTTTCTTAAACAAGGAGCCATATTTTCAATCAAAACCATGTTTGCCATCAACAAGTAACTAATTTCTAATGATTAGGATCAAAAAACTCACTTCTGAGAGCTTTCTGCAGCTTTTACTGTAACATTTGTAAAAATAGCTTTCTCTCGGCGAGAGAAGCTCAAAACTGACAACTATAGTGTTTCTTAAACAAGGAGCCATATTTTCAATCAAAACCATGTTTGCCATCAACAAGTAACTAATTTCTAATGAATAGGATCAAAAAACTCACTTCTGAGAGCTTTCTGCAGCTTTTACTGTAACATTTGTAAAAATAGCTTTCTCTCGGCGAGAGAAGGCCAAAACTGACAACTACAGTTATACTTAAATAAGGAGCAATATTTTCAATCAAAACCATGTTTGCCATCAACAAGTAACTAATTTCTAATGATTAGTATAAAAAAACTCACTTCTGAGAGCTTCCTGCAGCTTTTACTGTAACATTTGTAAAAATAGCTTTCTCTCGGCGAGAGAAGGCCAAAACTGACAACTACAGTTTTTCTTAAACAAGGAGCAATATTTTCAATCAAAACCATGTTTGCCATCAATAAGTAACTGATTTCTAATGATTAGGACCAAAGAACTCACTTCTGAGAGCTTCCTGCAGCTTTTACTGTAACATTTGTAAAAAATAGCTTTCTCTCGGCGAGAGAAGGCCAAAACTGACAACTACAGTTTTTCTTAAACAAGCAGCAATATTTTCAATCAAAACCATGTTTGCCATCAATAAGTAACTGATATCTAATGATTAGGACCAAAAAACTCTTCTGAGAGCTTCCTTGCAGCTTTTACTGTAACATTTGTAAAAATAGCTTTCTCTCGGCGAGAGAAGGCCAAAACTGACAACTACAGTTTTACTTAAACAAGGAGCAATATTTTCAATCAAAACCATGTTTGCCATCAATAAGTAACTAATTTCTAATGATTAGGAGCAAAAAACTCACTTCTGAGAGCTTCCTGCAGCTTTTACTGTAACATTTGTAAAAATAGCTTTCTCTGGGCGAGAGAAAGCCAAAACTGACAACTACAGTTTTTCTTAAACAAGGAGCAATATTTTCAATCAAAACCATGTTTGCCATCAATAAGTAACTGATTTCTAATGATTAGGAGCAAAAACTCACTTCTGGGAGCTTCCTGCAGCTTTTACTGCAACATTTGTAAAAAATAGCTTTCTCTCGGCGAGAGAAGCTCAAAACTGACAACTATAGTGTTTCTTAAACAAGGAGCCATATTTTCAATCAAAACCATGTTTGCCATCAACAAGTAACTAATTTCTAATGATTAAGATAAAAAAAACTCACTTCTGAGAGCTTTCTGCAGCTTTTACTGTAACATTTGTAAAAATAGCTTTCTCTCGGCGAGAGAAGGCCAAAACTGACAACTACAGTTTTACTTAAATAAGGAGCAATATTTTCAATCAAAACCATGTTTGCCATCAACAAGTAACTAATTTCTAATGATTAGGAGCAAAAATCTCACTTCTGAGAGCTTCCTGCAGCTTTTACTGTAACATTTGTAAAAATAGCTTTCTCTCGGCGAGAGAAGGCCAAAACTGACAACTACAGTTTTTCTTAAACAAGGAGCAATATTTTCAATCAAAACCATGTTTGCCATCAATAAGTAACTGATTTCTAATGATTAGGACCAAAGAACTCACTTCTGAGAGCTTCCTGCAGCTTTTACTGTAACATTTGTAAAAATAGCTTTCTCTCGGCGAGAGAAGGCCAAAACTGACAACTACAGTTTTTCTTAAACAAGCAGCAATATTTTCAATCAAAACCATGTTTGCCATCAATAAGTAACTGATATCTAATGATTAGGACCAAAAAACTCACTTCTAAGAGCTTCCTGCAGCTTTTACTGTAACATTTGTAAAAATAGCTTTCTCTCGGCGAGAGAAGGCCAAAACTGACAACTACAGTTTTTCTTAAACAAGGAGCCATATTTTCAATCAAAACCATGTTTGCCATCAACAAGTAACTAATTTCTAATGATTAGGAGCAAAAAACTCACTTCTGAGAGCTTCCTGCAGCTTTTACTGTAACATTTGTAAAAATAGCTTTCTCTCGGCGAGAGAAGCTCAAAACTGACAACTATAGTGTTTCTTAAACAAGGAGCCATATTTTCAATCAAAACCATGTTTGCCATCAACAAGTAACTAATTTCTAATGATTAGGAGCAAAAAACTCACTTCTGAGAGCTTCCTGCAGCTTTTACTGTAACATTTGTAAAAATAGCTTTCTCTCGGCGAGAGAAGGCCAAAACTGACAACTACAGTTTTTCTTAAACAAGGAGCCATATTTTCAATCAAAACCATGTTTACCATCAACAAGTAACTAATTTCTAATGATTAGGAGCAAAAAACTCACTTCTGAGAGCTTCCTGCAGCTTTTACTGTAACATTTGTAAAAATAGCTTTCTCTCGGCGAGAGAAGGCCAAAACTGACAACTACAGTTTTTCTTAAACAAGGAGCCATATTTTCAATCAAAACCATGTTTGCCATCAACAAGTAACTAATTTCTAATGATTAGGAGCAAAAATCTCACTTCTGAGAGCTTCCTGCAGCTTTTACTGCAACATTTGTAAAAATAGCTTTCTCTCGGCGAGAGAAGCTCAAAACTGACAACTATAGTGTTTCTTAAACAAGGAGCCATATTTTCAATCAAAACCATGTTTGCCATCAACAAGTAACTAATTTCTAATGAATAGGATCAAAAAACTCACTTCTGAGAGCTTTCTGCAGCTTTTACTGTAACATTTGTAAAAATAGCTTTCTCTCGGCGAGAGAAGGCCAAAACTGACAACTACAGTTATACTTAAATAAGGAGCAATATTTTCAATCAAAACCATGTTTGCCATCAACAAGTAACTAATTTCTAATGGTTAGTATAAAAAAACTCACTTCTGAGAGCTTTCTGCAGCTTTTACTGTAACATTTGTAAAAATAGCTTTCTCTCGGCGAGAGAAGGCCAAAACTGACAACTACAGTTTTACTTAAACAAGGAGCAATATTTTCAATCAAAACCATGTTTGCCATCAATAAGTAACTGATTTCTAATGATTAGGAGCAAAAAAACTCACTTCTGAGAGCTTTCTGCAGCTTTTACTGTAACATTTGTAAAAATAGCTTTCTCTCGGCGAGAGAAGGCCAAAACTGACAACTACAGTTTTACTTAAACAAGGAGCAATATTTTCAATCAAAACCATGTTTGCCATCAATAAGTAACTGATTTCTAATGATTAGGACCAAAAAACTCACTTCTGAAAGCTTCCTGCAGCTTTTACTGTAACATTTGTAAAAATAGCTTTCTCTCGGCGAGAGAAGGCCAAAACTGACAACTACAGTTATACTTAAATAAGGAGCAATATTTTCAATCAAAACTATGTTTGCCATCAACAAGTAACTAATTTCTAATGATTAGGATAAAAAAACTCACTTCTGAGAGCTTCCTGCAGCTTTTACTGTAACATTTGTAAAAATAGCTTTCTCTCAGGCCAAAACTGACAACTACAGTTTTTCTTAAACAAGGAGCAATATTTTCAATCAAAACCATGTTTGCCATCAATAAGTAACTGATTTCTAATGATTAGGAGCAAAAAACTCACTTCTGAGAGCTTCCTGCAGCTTTTAATGTAACATTTGTAAAAATAGCTTTCTCTCGGCGAGAGAAGGCCAAAACTGACAACTACAGTTTTTCTTAAACAAGGAGCCATATTTTCAATCAAAACCATGTTTGCCATCAATAAGTAACTGATTTCTAATGATTAGGAGCAAAAAACTCACTTCTGAGAGCTTCCTGCAGCTTTTAATGTAACATTTGTAAAAATAGCTTTCTCTCGGCGAGAGAAGGCCAAAACTGACAACTACAGTTTTTCTTAAACAAGGAGCCATATTTTCAATCAAAACCATGTTTGCCATCAACAAGTAACTAATTTCTAATGATTAGGAGCAAAAAACTCACTTCTGAGAGCTTCCTGCAGCTTTTACTGTAACATTTGTAAAAATAGCTTTCTCTCGGCGAGAGAAGGCCAAAACTGACAACTACAGTTTTTCTTAAACAAGGAGCCATATTTTCAATCAAAACCATGTTTGCCATCAACAAGTAACTAATTTCTAATGATTAGGAGCAAAAAACTCACTTCTGAGAGCTTCCTGCAGCTTTTACTGTAACATTTGTAAAAATAGCTTTCTCTCGGCGAGAGAAGGCCAAAACTGACAACTACAGTTTTTCTTAAACAAGGAGCAATATTTTCAATCAAAACCATGTTTGCCATCAATAAGTAACTGATTTCTAATGATTAGGAGCAAAAAACTCACTTCTGAGAGCTTCCTGCAGCTTTTACTGTAACATTTGTAAAAATAGCTTTCTCTCGGCGAGAGAAGCTCAAAACTGACAACTATAGTGTTTCTTAAACAAGGAGCCATATTTTCAATCAAAACCATGTTTGCCATCAACAAGTAATTAATTTCTAATGATTAGGATCAAAAAACTCACTTCTGAGAGCTTTCTGCAGCTTTTACTGTAACATTTGTAAAAATAGCTTTCTCTCGGCGAGAGAAGGCCAAAACTGACAACTACAGTTATACTTAAATAAGGAGCAATATTTTCAATCAAAACTATGTTTGCCATCAACAAGTAACTAATTTCTAATGATTAGGATAAAAAAACTCACTTCTGAGAGCTTTCTGCAGCTTTTACTGTAACATTTGTAAAAATAGCTTTCTCTCGGCGAGAGAAGGCCAAAACTGACAACTACAGTTATACTTAAATAAGGAGCAATATTTTCAATCAAAACTATGTTTGCCATCAACAAGTAACTAATTTCTAATGATTAGGATAAAAAAACTCACTTCTGAGAGCTTTCTGCAGCTTTTACTGTAACATTTGTAAAAATAGCTTTCTCTCGGCAAGAGAAGGCCAAAACTGACAACTAAAGTTTTTCTTAAACAAGGAGCAATATTTTCAATCAAAACCATGTTTGCCATCAATAAGTAACTGATTTCTAATGATTAGGACCAAAAAACTCACTTCTGAAAGCTTCCTGCAGCTTTTACTGTAACATTTGTAAAAATAGCTTTCTCTCGGCGAGAGAAGGCCAAAACTGACAACTACAGTTTTTCTTAAACAAGCAGCAATATTTTCAATCAAAACCATGTTTGCCATCAATAAGTAACTGATTTCTAATGATTAGGAGCAAAAAACTCACTTCTGAGAGCTTCCTGCAGCTTTTAATGTAACATTTGTAAAAATAGCTTTCTCTCGGCGAGAGAAGGCCAAAACTGACAACTACAGTTTTTCTTAAACAAGGAGCCATATTTTCAATCAAAACCATGTTTGCCATCAACAAGTAACTAATTTCTAATGATTAGGAGCAAAAAACTCACTTCTGAGAGCTTCCTGCAGCTTTTACTGTAACATTTGTAAAAATAGCTTTCTCTCGGCGAGAGAAGGCCAAAACTGACAACTACAGTTTTTCTTAAACAAGGAGCAATATTTTCAATCAAAACCATGTTTGCCATCAATAAGTAACTGATTTCTAATGATTAGGAGCAAAAAACTCACTTCTGAGAGCTTCCTGCAGCTTTTAATGTAACATTTGTAAAAATAGCTTTATCTCAGCGAGAGAAGGTCAAAACTGACAACTACAGTTTTTCATAAACAAGGAGCCATATTTTCAATCAAAACCATGTTTGCCATCAACAAGTAACTAATTTCTAATGATTAGGAGCAAAAAACTCACTTCTGAGAGCTCCCTGCAGCTTTTACTGTAACATTTGTAAAAATAGCTTTCTCTCGGCGAGAGAAGGCCAAAACTGACAACTACAGTTTTTCTTAAACAAGGAGCCATATTTTCAATCAAAACCATGTTTGCCATCAACAAGTAACTAATTTCTAATGATTAGGAGCAAAAATCTCACTTCTGAGAGCTTCCTGCAGCTTTTACTGTAACATTTGTAAAAATAGCTTTCTCTCGGCGAGAGAAGCTCAAAACTGACAACTATAGTGTTTCTTAAACAAGGAGCCATATTTTCAATCAAAACCATGTTTGCCATCAACAAGTAACTAATTTCTAATGAATAGGATCAAAAAACTCACTTCTGAGAGCTTTCTGCAGCTTTTACTGTAACATTTGTAAAAATAGCTTTCTCTCGGCGAGAGAAGGCCAAAACTGACAACTACAGTTATACTTAAATAAGGAGCAATATTTTCAATCAAAACCATGTTTGCCATCAATAAGTAACTGATATCTAATGATTAGGACCAAAAAACTCACTTCTAAGAGCTTCCTGCAGCTTTTACTGTAACATTTGTAAAAAATAGCTTTCTCTCGGCGAGAGAAGCTCAAAACTGACAACTATAGTGTTTCTTAAACAAGGAGCCATATTTTCAATCAAAACCATGTTTGCCATCAACAAGTAATTAATTTCTAATGATTAGGATCAAAAAACTCACTTCTGAGAGCTTTCTGCAGCTTTTACTGTAACATTTGTAAAAATAGCTTTCTCTCGGCGAGAGAAGGCCAAAACTGACAACTACAGTTATACTTAAATAAGGAGCAATATTTTCAATCAAAACTATGTTTGCCATCAACAAGTAACTAATTTCTAATGATTAGGATAAAAAAACTCACTTCTGAGAGCTTTCTGCAGCTTTTACTGTAACATTTGTAAAAATAGCTTTCTCTCGGCAAGAGAAGGCCAAAACTGACAACTAAAGTTTTTCTTAAACAAGGAGCAATATTTTCAATCAAAACCATGTTTGCCATCAATAAGTAACTGATTTCTAATGATTAGGACCAAAAAACTCACTTCTGAAAGCTTCCTGCAGCTTTTACTGTAACATTTGTAAAAATAGCTTTCTCTCGGCGAGAGAAGGCCAAAACTGACAACTACAGTTTTTCTTAAACAAGCAGCAATATTTTCAATCAAAACCATGTTTGCCATCAATAAGTAACTGATTTCTAATGATTAGGAGCAAAAAACTCACTTCTGAGAGCTTCCTGCAGCTTTTAATGTAACATTTGTAAAAATAGCTTTCTCTCGGCGAGAGAAGGCCAAAACTGACAACTACAGTTTTTCTTAAACAAGGAGCCATATTTTCAATCAAAACCATGTTTGCCATCAACAAGTAACTAATTTCTAATGATTAGGAGCAAAAAACTCACTTCTGAGAGCTTCCTGCAGCTTTTACTGTAACATTTGTAAAAATAGCTTTCTCTCGGCGAGAGAAGGCCAAAACTGACAACTACAGTTTTTCTTAAACAAGGAGCAATATTTTCAATCAAAACCATGTTTGCCATCAATAAGTAACTGATTTCTAATGATTAGGAGCAAAAAACTCACTTCTGAGAGCTTCCTGCAGCTTTTAATGTAACATTTGTAAAAATAGCTTTATCTCAGCGAGAGAAGGTCAAAACTGACAACTACAGTTTTTCATAAACAAGGAGCCATATTTTCAATCAAAACCATGTTTGCCATCAACAAGTAACTAATTTCTAATGATTAGGAGCAAAAAACTCACTTCTGAGAGCTTCCTGCAGCTTTTACTGTAACATTTGTAAAAATAGCTTTCTCTCGGCGAGAGAAGGCCAAAACTGACAACTACAGTTTTTCTTAAACAAGGAGCCATATTTTCAATCAAAACCATGTTTGCCATCAACAAGTAACTAATTTCTAATGATTAGGAGCAAAAATCTCACTTCTGAGAGCTTCCTGCAGCTTTTACTGTAACATTTGTAAAAATAGCTTTCTCTCGGCGAGAGAAGCTCAAAACTGACAACTATAGTGTTTCTTAAACAAGGAGCCATATTTTCAATCAAAACCATGTTTGCCATCAACAAGTAACTAATTTCTAATGAATAGGATCAAAAAACTCACTTCTGAGAGCTTTCTGCAGCTTTTACTGTAACATTTGTAAAAATAGCTTTCTCTCGGCGAGAGAAGGCCAAAACTGACAACTACAGTTATACTTAAATAAGGAGCAATATTTTCAATCAAAACCATGTTTGCCATCAATAAGTAACTGATATCTAATGATTAGGACCAAAAAACTCACTTCTAAGAGCTTCCTGCAGCTTTTACTGTAACATTTGTAAAAAATAGCTTTCTCTCGGCGAGAGAAGGCCAAAACTGACAACTACAGTTTTTCTTAAACAAGGAGCCATATTTTCAATCAAAACCATGTTTGCCATCAACAAGTAACTAATTTCTAATGATTAGGAGCAAAAAACTCACTTCTGAGAGCTTCCTGCAGCTTTTACTGTAACATTTGTAAAAATAGCTTTCTCTCGGCGAGAGAAGCTCAAAACTGACAACTATAGTGTTTCTTAAACAAGGAGCCATATTTTCAATCAAAACCATGTTTGCCATCAACAAGTAATTAATTTCTAATGATTAGGATCAAAAAACTCACTTCTGAGAGCTTTCTGCAGCTTTTACTGTAACATTTGTAAAAATAGCTTTCTCTCGGCGAGAGAAGGCCAAAACTGACAACTACAGTTATACTTAAATAAGGAGCAATATTTTCAATCAAAACTATGTTTGCCATCAACAAGTAACTAATTTCTAATGATTAGGATAAAAAAACTCACTTCTGAGAGCTTTCTGCAGCTTTTACTGTAACATTTGTAAAAATAGCTTTCTCTCGGCGAGAGAAGCTCAAAACTGACAACTATAGTGTTTCTTAAACAAGGAGCCATATTTTCAATCAAAACCATGTTTGCCATCAACAAGTAATTAATTTCTAATGATTAGGATCAAAAAACTCACTTCTGAGAGCTTTCTGCAGCTTTTACTGTAACATTTGTAAAAATAGCTTTCTCTCGGCGAGAGAAGGCCAAAACTGACAACTACAGTTATACTTAAATAAGGAGCAATATTTTCAATCAAAACTATGTTTGCCATCAACAAGTAACTAATTTCTAATGATTAGGATAAAAAAACTCACTTCTGAGAGCTTTCTGCAGCTTTTACTGTAACATTTGTAAAAATAGCTTTCTCTCGGCAAGAGAAGGCCAAAACTGACAACTAAAGTTTTTCTTAAACAAGGAGCAATATTTTCAATCAAAACCATGTTTGCCATCAATAAGTAACTGATTTCTAATGATTAGGACCAAAAAACTCACTTCTGAAAGCTTCCTGCAGCTTTTACTGTAACATTTGTAAAAATAGCTTTCTCTCGGCGAGAGAAGGCCAAAACTGACAACTACAGTTTTTCTTAAACAAGCAGCAATATTTTCAATCAAAACCATGTTTGCCATCAATAAGTAACTGATTTCTAATGATTAGGAGCAAAAAACTCACTTCTGAGAGCTTCCTGCAGCTTTTAATGTAACATTTGTAAAAATAGCTTTCTCTCGGCGAGAGAAGGCCAAAACTGACAACTACAGTTTTTCTTAAACAAGGAGCCATATTTTCAATCAAAACCATGTTTGCCATCAACAAGTAACTAATTTCTAATGATTAGGAGCAAAAAACTCACTTCTGAGAGCTTCCTGCAGCTTTTACTGTAACATTTGTAAAAATAGCTTTCTCTCGGCGAGAGAAGGCCAAAACTGACAACTACAGTTTTTCTTAAACAAGGAGCAATATTTTCAATCAAAACCATGTTTGCCATCAATAAGTAACTGATTTCTAATGATTAGGAGCAAAAAACTCACTTCTGAGAGCTTCCTGCAGCTTTTACTGTAACATTTGTAAAAATAGCTTTCTCTCGGCGAGAGAAGCTCAAAACTGACAACTATAGTGTTTCTTAAACAAGGAGCCATATTTTCAATCAAAACCATGTTTGCCATCAACAAGTAATTAATTTCTAATGATTAGGATCAAAAAACTCACTTCTGAGAGCTTTCTGCAGCTTTTACTGTAACATTTGTAAAAATAGCTTTCTCTCGGCGAGAGAAGGCCAAAACTGACAACTACAGTTATACTTAAATAAGGAGCAATATTTTCAATCAAAACTATGTTTGCCATCAACAAGTAACTAATTTCTAATGATTAGGATAAAAAAACTCACTTCTGAGAGCTTTCTGCAGCTTTTACTGTAACATTTGTAAAAATAGCTTTCTCTCGGCGAGAGAAGCTCAAAACTGACAACTATAGTGTTTCTTAAACAAGGAGCCATATTTTCAATCAAAACCATGTTTGCCATCAACAAGTAATTAATTTCTAATGATTAGGATCAAAAAACTCACTTCTGAGAGCTTTCTGCAGCTTTTACTGTAACATTTGTAAAAATAGCTTTCTCTCGGCGAGAGAAGGCCAAAACTGACAACTACAGTTATACTTAAATAAGGAGCAATATTTTCAATCAAAACTATGTTTGCCATCAACAAGTAACTAATTTCTAATGATTAGGATAAAAAAACTCACTTCTGAGAGCTTTCTGCAGCTTTTACTGTAACATTTGTAAAAATAGCTTTCTCTCGGCAAGAGAAGGCCAAAACTGACAACTAAAGTTTTTCTTAAACAAGGAGCAATATTTTCAATCAAAACCATGTTTGCCATCAATAAGTAACTGATTTCTAATGATTAGGACCAAAAAACTCACTTCTGAAAGCTTCCTGCAGCTTTTACTGTAACATTTGTAAAAATAGCTTTCTCTCGGCGAGAGAAGGCCAAAACTGACAACTACAGTTTTTCTTAAACAAGCAGCAATATTTTCAATCAAAACCATGTTTGCCATCAACAAGTAACTAATTTCTAATGATTAGGAGCAAAAAACTCACTTCTGAGAGCTTCCTGCAGCTTTTACTGTAACATTTGTAAAAATAGCTTTCTCTCGGCGAGAGAAGGCCAAAACTGACAACTACAGTTTTTCTTAAACAAGGAGCAATATTTTCAATCAAAACCATGTTTGCCATCAATAAGTAACTGATTTCTAATGATTAGGAGCAAAAAACTCACTTCTGAGAGCTTCCTGCAGCTTTTACTGTAACATTTGTAAAAATAGCTTTCTCTCGGCGAGAGAAGGCCAAAACTGACAACTACAGTTTTTCTTAAACAAGGAGCAATATTTTCAATCAAAACCATGTTTGCCATCAATAAGTAACTGATTTCTAATGATTAGGAGCAAAAAACTCACTTCTGAGAGCTTCCTGCAGCTTTTAATGTAACATTTGTAAAAATAGCTTTATCTCAGCGAGAGAAGGTCAAAACTGACAACTACAGTTTTTCATAAACAAGGAGCCATATTTTCAATCAAAACCATGTTTGCCATCAACAAGTAACTAATTTCTAATGATTAGGAGCAAAAAACTCACTTCTGAGAGCTTCCTGCAGCTTTTACTGTAACATTTGTAAAAATAGCTTTCTCTCGGCGAGAGAAGGCCAAAACTGACAACTACAGTTTTTCTTAAACAAGGAGCCATATTTTCAATCAAAACCATGTTTGCCATCAACAAGTAACTAATTTCTAATGATTAGGAGCAAAAATCTCACTTCTGAGAGCTTCCTGCAGCTTTTACTGTAACATTTGTAAAAATAGCTTTCTCTCGGCGAGAGAAGCTCAAAACTGACAACTATAGTGTTTCTTAAACAAGGAGCCATATTTTCAATCAAAACCATGTTTGCCATCAACAAGTAACTAATTTCTAATGAATAGGATCAAAAAACTCACTTCTGAGAGCTTTCTGCAGCTTTTACTGTAACATTTGTAAAAATAGCTTTCTCTCGGCGAGAGAAGGCCAAAACTGACAACTACAGTTATACTTAAATAAGGAGCAATATTTTCAATCAAAACCATGTTTGCCATCAATAAGTAACTGATATCTAATGATTAGGACCAAAAAACTCACTTCTAAGAGCTTCCTGCAGCTTTTACTGTAACATTTGTAAAAAATAGCTTTCTCTCGGCGAGAGAAGGCCAAAACTGACAACTACAGTTTTTCTTAAACAAGGAGCCATATTTTCAATCAAAACCATGTTTGCCATCAACAAGTAACTAATTTCTAATGATTAGGAGCAAAAAACTCACTTCTGAGAGCTTCCTGCAGCTTTTACTGTAACATTTGTAAAAATAGCTTTCTCTCGGCGAGAGAAGCTCAAAACTGACAACTATAGTGTTTCTTAAACAAGGAGCCATATTTTCAATCAAAACCATGTTTGCCATCAACAAGTAATTAATTTCTAATGATTAGGATCAAAAAACTCACTTCTGAGAGCTTTCTGCAGCTTTTACTGTAACATTTGTAAAAATAGCTTTCTCTCGGCGAGAGAAGGCCAAAACTGACAACTACAGTTATACTTAAATAAGGAGCAATATTTTCAATCAAAACTATGTTTGCCATCAACAAGTAACTAATTTCTAATGATTAGGATAAAAAAACTCACTTCTGAGAGCTTTCTGCAGCTTTTACTGTAACATTTGTAAAAATAGCTTTCTCTCGGCAAGAGAAGGCCAAAACTGACAACTAAAGTTTTTCTTAAACAAGGAGCAATATTTTCAATCAAAACCATGTTTGCCATCAATAAGTAACTGATTTCTAATGATTAGGAGCAAAAAACTCACTTCTGAGAGCTTCCTGCAGCTTTTAATGTAACATTTGTAAAAATAGCTTTATCTCAGCGAGAGAAGGTAAAAACTGACAACTACAGTTTTTCATAAACAAGGAGCCATATTTTCAATCAAAACCATGTTTGCCATCAACAAGTAACTAATTTCTAATGATTAGGAGCAAAAAACTCACTTCTGAGAGCTTCCTGCAGCTTTTACTGTAACATTTGTAAAAATAGCTTTCTCTCGGCGAGAGAAGGCCAAAACTGACAACTACAGTTTTTCTTAAACAAGGAGCCATATTTTCAATCAAAACCATGTTTGCCATCAACAAGTAACTAATTTCTAATGATTAGGAGCAAAAATCTCACTTCTGAGAGCTTCCTGCAGCTTTTACTGTAACATTTGTAAAAATAGCTTTCTCTCGGCGAGAGAAGCTCAAAACTGACAACTATAGTGTTTCTTAAACAAGGAGCCATATTTTCAATCAAAACCATGTTTGCCATCAACAAGTAACTAATTTCTAATGAATAGGATCAAAAAACTCACTTCTAAGAGCTTTCTGCAGCTTTTACTGTAACATTTGTAAAAATAGCTTTCTCTCGGCGAGAGAAGGCCAAAACTGACAACTACAGTTATACTTAAATAAGGAGCAATATTTTCAATCAAAACCATGTTTGCCATCAACAAGTAACTAATTTCTAATGATTAGGATAAAAAAACTCACTTCTGAGAGCTTTCTGCAGCTTTTACTGTAACATTTGTAAAAATAGCTTTCTCTCGGCAAGAGAAGGCCAAAACTGACAACTAAAGTTTTTCTTAAACAAGGAGCAATATTTTCAATCAAAACCATGTTTGCCATCAATAAGTAACTGATTTCTAATGATTAGGACCAAAAAACTCACTTCTGAAAGCTTCCTGCAGCTTTTACTGTAACATTTGTAAAAATAGCTTTCTCTCGGCGAGAGAAGGCCAAAACTGACAACTACAGTTTTTCTTAAACAAGCAGCAATATTTTCAATCAAAACCATGTTTGCCATCAATAAGTAACTGATTTCTAATGATTAGGAGCAAAAAACTCACTTCTGAGAGCTTCCTGCAGCTTTTAATGTAACATTTGTAAAAATAGCTTTCTCTCGGCGAGAGAAGGCCAAAACTGACAACTACAGTTTTTCTTAAACAAGGAGCCATATTTTCAATCAAAACCATGTTTGCCATCAACAAGTAACTAATTTCTAATGATTAGGAGCAAAAAACTCACTTCTGAGAGCTTCCTGCAGCTTTTACTGTAACATTTGTAAAAATAGCTTTCTCTCGGCGAGAGAAGGCCAAAACTGACAACTACAGTTTTTCTTAAACAAGGAGCAATATTTTCAATCAAAACCATGTTTGCCATCAATAAGTAACTGATTTCTAATGATTAGGAGCAAAAAACTCACTTCTGAGAGCTTCCTGCAGCTTTTAATGTAACATTTGTAAAAATAGCTTTATCTCAGCGAGAGAAGGTCAAAACTGACAACTACAGTTTTTCATAAACAAGGAGCCATATTTTCAATCAAAACCATGTTTGCCATCAACAAGTAACTAATTTCTAATGATTAGGAGCAAAAAACTCACTTCTGAGAGCTTCCTGCAGCTTTTACTGTAACATTTGTAAAAATAGCTTTCTCTCGGCGAGAGAAGGCCAAAACTGACAACTACAGTTTTTCTTAAACAAGGAGCCATATTTTCAATCAAAACCATGTTTGCCATCAACAAGTAACTAATTTCTAATGATTAGGAGCAAAAATCTCACTTCTGAGAGCTTCCTGCAGCTTTTACTGTAACATTTGTAAAAATAGCTTTCTCTCGGCGAGAGAAGCTCAAAACTGACAACTATAGTGTTTCTTAAACAAGGAGCCATATTTTCAATCAAAACCATGTTTGCCATCAACAAGTAACTAATTTCTAATGATTAGTATAAAAAAACTCACTTCTGAGAGCTTTCTGCAGCTTTTACTGTAACATTTGTAAAAATAGCTTTCTCTCGGCGAGAGAAGGCCAAAACTGACAAACACAGTTTTACTTAAACAAGGAGCAATATTTTCAATCAAAACCATGTTTGCCATCAACAAGTAACTGATTTCTAATGATTAGGAGCAAAAAACTCACTTCTGAGAGCTTTCTGCAGCTTTTACTGTAACATTTGTAAAAATAGCTTTCTCTCGGCGAGAGAAGGCCAAAACTGACAACTACAGTTTTACTTAAACAAGGAGCAATATTTTCAATCAAAACCATGTTTGCCATCAACAAGTAACTAATTTCTGATGATTAGGAGCAAAAATCTCACTTCTGAGAGCTTCCTGCAGCTTTTACTGTAACATTTGTAAAAATAGCTTTCTCTCAGCGAGAGAAGCCCAAAACTGACAACTATAGTGTTTCTTAAACAAGGAGCCATATTTTCAATCAAAACCATGTTTGCCATCAACAAGTAACTAATTTCTAATGATTAGGATCAAAAAACTCACTTCTGAGAGCTTTCTGCAGCTTTTACTGTAACATTTGTAAAATTAGCTTTCTCTCGGCGAGAGAAGGCCAAAACTGACAACTACAGTTTTACTTAAACAAGGAGCAATATTTTCAATCAAAACCATGTTTGCCATCAATAAGTAACTGATTTCTAATGATTAGGAGCAAAAAACTCACTTCTGAGAGCTTTCTGCAGCTTTTACTGTAACATTTGTAAAAATAGCTTTCTCTCGGCGAGAGAAGGCCAAAACTGACAACTACAGTTTTTCTTAAACAAGGAGCAATATTTTCAATCAAAACTATGTTTGCCATCAATAAGTAACTGATTTCTAATGATTAGGACCAAAAAACTCACTTCTGAGAGCTTCCTGCAGCTTTTACTGTAACATTTGTAAAAATAGCTTTCTCTCGGCGAGAGAAGGCCAAAACTGACAACTATAGTTTTTCTTAAACAAGGAGCCACATTTTCAATCAAAACCATGTTTGCCATCAACAAGTAACTAATTTCTAATGATTAGGAGCAAAAAACTCACTTCTGAGAGCTTCCTGCAGCTTTTACTGTAACATTTGTAAAAATAGCTTTCTCTCGGCGAGAGAAGCTCAAAACTGACAACTATAGTGTTTCTTAAACAAGGAGCCATATTTTCAATCAAAACCATGTTTGCCATCAACAAGTAACTAATTTCTAATGAATAGGATCAAAAAACTCAGTTCTGAGAGCTTTCTGCAGCTTTTACTGTAACATTTGTAAAAATAGCTTTCTCTCGGCGAGAGAAGGCCAAAACTGACAACTACAGTTATACTTAAATAAGGAGCAATATTTTCAATCAAAACCATGTTTGCCATCAACAAGTAACTAATTTCTAATGATTAGTATAAAAAAACTCACTTCTGAGAGCTTTCTGCAGCTTTTACTGTAACATTTGTAAAAATAGCTTTCTCTCGGCGAGAGAAGGCCAAAACTGACAACTACAGTTTTACTTAAACAAGGAGCAATATTTTCAATCAAAACCATGTTTGCCATCAATAAGTAACTGATTTCTAATGATTAGAAGCAAAAAACTCACTTCTGAGAACTTCCTGCAGCTTTTACTGTAACATTTGTAAAAATAGCTTTCTCTCGGCGAGAGAAGGCCAAAACTGACAACTATAGTGTTTCTTAAACAAGGAGCCATATTTTCAATCAAAACCATGTTTGCCATCAACAAGTAACTAATTTCTAATGATTAGGATCAAAAAACTCACTTCTGAGAGCTTTCTGCAGCTTTTACTGTAACATTTGTAAAAATAGCTTTCTCTCGGCGAGAGAAGCTCAAAACTGACAACTATAGTGTTTCTTAAACAAGGAGCCATATTTTCAATCAAAACCATGTTTGCCATCAACAAGTAACTAATTTCTAATGAATAGGATCAAAAAACTCACTTCTGAGAGCTTTCTGCAGCTTTTACTGTAACATTTGTAAAAATAGCTTTCTCTCGGCGAGAGAAGGCCAAAACTGACAACTACAGTTTTACTTAAATAAGGAGCAATATTTTCAATCAAAACCATGTTTGCCATCAACAAGTAACTAATTTCTAATGATTAGGATCAAAAAACTCACTTCTGAGAGCTTTCTGCAGCTTTTACTGTAACATTTGTAAAATTAGCTTTCTCTCGGCGAGAGAAGGCCAAAACTGACAACTACAGTTTTACTTAAACAAGGAGCAATATTTTCAATCAAAACCATGTTTGCCATCAATAAGTAACTGATTTCTAATGATTAGGAGCAAAAAACTCACTTCTGAGAGCTTTCTGCAGCTTTTACTGTAACATTTGTAAAAATAGCTTTCTCTCGGCGAGAGAAGGCCAAAACTGACAACTACAGTTTTTCTTAAACAAGGAGCAATATTTTCAATCAAAACTATGTTTGCCATCAATAAGTAACTGATTTCTAATGATTAGGACCAAAAAACTCACTTCTGAGAGCTTCCTGCAGCTTTTACTGTAACATTTGTAAAAATAGCTTTCTCTCGGCGAGAGAAGGCCAAAACTGACAACTATAGTTTTTCTTAAACAAGGAGCCACATTTTCAATCAAAACCATGTTTGCCATCAACAAGTAACTAATTTCTAATGATTAGGAGCAAAAAACTCACTTCTGAGAGCTTCCTGCAGCTTTTACTGTAACATTTGTAAAAATAGCTTTCTCTCGGCGAGAGAAGCTCAAAACTGACAACTATAGTGTTTCTTAAACAAGGAGCCATATTTTCAATCAAAACCATGTTTGCCATCAACAAGTAACTAATTTCTAATGAATAGGATCAAAAAACTCAGTTCTGAGAGCTTTCTGCAGCTTTTACTGTAACATTTGTAAAAATAGCTTTCTCTCGGCGAGAGAAGGCCAAAACTGACAACTACAGTTATACTTAAATAAGGAGCAATATTTTCAATCAAAACCATGTTTGCCATCAACAAGTAACTAATTTCTAATGATTAGTATAAAAAAACTCACTTCTGAGAGCTTTCTGCAGCTTTTACTGTAACATTTGTAAAAATAGCTTTCTCTCGGCGAGAGAAGGCCAAAACTGACAACTACAGTTTTACTTAAACAAGGAGCAATATTTTCAATCAAAACCATGTTTGCCATCAATAAGTAACTGATTTCTAATGATTAGAAGCAAAAAACTCACTTCTGAGAACTTCCTGCAGCTTTTACTGTAACATTTGTAAAAATAGCTTTCTCTCGGCGAGAGAAGGCCAAAACTGACAACTATAGTGTTTCTTAAACAAGGAGCCATATTTTCAATCAAAACCATGTTTGCCATCAACAAGTAACTAATTTCTAATGATTAGGATCAAAAAACTCACTTCTGAGAGCTTTCTGCAGCTTTTACTGTAACATTTGTAAAAATAGCTTTCTCTCGGCGAGAGAAGCTCAAAACTGACAACTATAGTGTTTCTTAAACAAGGAGCCATATTTTCAATCAAAACCATGTTTGCCATCAACAAGTAACTAATTTCTAATGAATAGGATCAAAAAACTCACTTCTGAGAGCTTTCTGCAGCTTTTACTGTAACATTTGTAAAAAATAGCTTTCTCTCGGCGAGAGAAGGCCAAAACTGACAACTACAGTTTTACTTAAATAAGGAGCAATATTTTCAATCAAAACCATGTTTGCCATCAACAAGTAACTGATTTCTAATGATTAGGAGCAAAAAACTCACTTCTGAGAGCTTCCTGCAGCTTTTACTGTAACATTCGTAAAAATAGCTTTCTCTCGGCGAGAGAAGGCCAAAACTGACAACTACAGTTTTTCTTAAACAAGGAGCCATATTTTCAATCAAAACCATGTTTGCCATCAACGAGTAACTAATTTCTAATGATTAGGAGCAAAAATCTCACTTCTGAGAGCTTCCTGCAGCTTTTACTGTAACATTTGTAAAAATAGCTTTCTCTCGGCGAGAGAAGGCCAAAACTGACAACTACAGTTTTACTTAAACAAGGAGCAATATTTTCAATCAAAACCATGTTTGCCATCAACAAGTAACTAATTTCTAATGAATAGGATCAAAAAACTCACTTCTGAGAGCTTTCTGCAGCTTTTACTGTAACATTTGTAAAAATAGCTTTCTCTCGGCGAGAGAAGGCCAAAACTGACAACTACAGTTTTACTTAAACAAGGAGCAATATTTTCAATCAAAACCATGTTTGCCATCAATAAGTAACTGATTTCTAATGATTAGAAGCAAAAAACTCACTTCTGAGAACTTCCTGCAGCTTTTACTGTAACATTTGTAAAAATAGCTTTCTCTCGGCGAGAGAAGGCCAAAACTGACAACTATAGTGTTTCTTAAACAAGGAGCAATATTTTCAATCAAAACCATGTTTGCCTTCAATAAGTAACTGATTTCTAATGATTAGGACCAAAAAACTCACTTCTGAGAGCTTCCTGCAGCTTTTACTGTAACATTTGTAAAAATAGCTTTCTCTCGGCGAGAGAAGGCCAAAACTGACAACTACAGTTTTTCTTAAACAAGGAGCCATATTTTCAAACAAAACCATGTTTGCCATCAACAAGTAACTAATTTCTAATGATTAGGAGCAAAAATCTCACTTCTGAGAGCTTCCTGCAGCTTTTACTGTAACATTTGTAAAATTAGCTTTCTCTCGGCGAGAGAAGGCCAAAACTGACAACTACAGTTTTACTTAAACAACGAGCAATATTTTCAATCAAAACCATGTTTGCCATCAATAAGTAACTGATTTCTAATGATTAGGAGCAAAAAACTCACTTCTGAGAGCTTTCTGCAGCTTTTACTGTAACATTTGTAAAAATAGCTTTCTCTCGGCGAGAGAAGGCCAAAACTGACAACTACAGTTTTACTTAAACAAGGAGCAATATTTTCAATCAAAACCATGTTTGCCATCAACAGTAACTAATTTCTAATGATTAGGATCAAAAAACTCACTTCTGAGAGCTTTCTGCAGCTTTTACTGTAACATTTGTAAAATTAGCTTTCTCTCGGCGAGAGAAGGCCAAAACTGACAACTACAGTTTTACTTAAACAAGGAGCAATATTTTCAATCAAAACCATGTTTGCCATCAATAAGTAACTGATTTCTAATGATTAGGACCAAAAAACTCACTTCTGAGAGCTTCCTGCAGCTTTTACTGTAACATTTGTAAAAATAGCTTTCTCTCGGCGAGAGAAGGCCAAAACTGACAACTACAGTTTTTCTTAAACAAGGAGCAATATTTTCAATCAAAACTATGTTTGCCATCAATAAGTAACTGATTTCTAATGATTAGGACCAAAAAACTCACTTCTGAGAGCTTCCTGCAGCTTTTACTGTAACATTTGTAAAAATAGCTTTCTCTCGGCGAGAGAAGGCCAAAACTGACAACTATAGTTTTTCTTAAACAAGGAGCCATATTTTCAATCAAAATCATGTTTGCCATCAACAAGTAACTAATTTCTAATGATTAGGAGCAAAAAACTCACTTCTAAGAGCTTCCTGCAGCTTTTACTGTAACATTTGTAAAAATAGCTTTCTCTCGGCGAGAGAAGGCCAAAACTGACAACTACAGTTTTTCTTAAACAAGGAGCCATATTTTCAATCAAAACCATGTTTGCCATCAACAAGTAACTAATTTCTAATGATTAGGAGCAAAAATCTCACTTCTGAGAGCTTCCTGCAGCTTTTACTGTAACATTTGTAAAAATAGCTTTCTCTCAGCGAGAGAAGCCCAAAACTGACAACTATAGTGTTTCTTAAACAAGGAGCCATATTTTCAATCAAAACCATGTTTGCCATCAATAAGTAACTGATTTCTAATGATTAGGAGCAAAAAACTCACTTCTGAGAGCTTTCTGCAGCTTTTACTGTAACATTTGTAAAAATAGCTTTCTCTCGGCGAGAGAAGGCCAAAACTGACAACTACAGTTTTACTTAAACAAGGAGCAATATTTTCAATCAAAACCATGTTTGCCATCAATAAGTAACTGATTTCTAATGATTAGGACCAAAAAACTCACTTCTGAGAGCTTCCTGCAGCTTTTACTGTAACATTTGTAAAAATAGCTTTCTCTCGGCGAGAGAAGGCCAAAACTGACAACTACAGTTTTTCTCAAACAAGGAGCAATATTTTCAATCAAAACTATGTTTGCCATCAATAAGTAACTGATTTCTAATGATTAGGACCAAAAAACTCACTTCTGAGAGCTTCCTGCAGCTTTTACTGTAACATTTGTAAAAATAGCTTTCTCTCGGCGAGAGAAGGCCAAAACTGACAACTATAGTTTTTCTTAAACAAGGAGCCATATTTTCAATCAAAACCATGTTTGCCATCAACAAGTAACTAATTTCTAATGATTAGGAGCAAAAAACTCACTTCTGAGAGCTTCCTGCAGCTTTTACTGTAACATTTGTAAAAATAGCTTTCTCTCGGCGAGAGAAGGCCAAAACTGACAACTACAGTTTTTCTTAAACAAGGAGCCATATTTTCAATCAAAACCATGTTTGCCATCAACAAGTAACTAATTTCTAATGATTAGGAGCAAAAATCTCACTTCTGAGAGCTTCCTGCAGCTTTTACTGTAACATTTGTAAAAATAGCTTTCTCTCAGCGAGAGAAGCCCAAAACTGACAACTATAGTGTTTCTTAAACAAGGAGCCATATTTTCAATCAAAACCATGTTTGCCATCAACAAGTAACTAATTTCTAATGATTAGGATCAAAAAACTCACTTCTGAGAGCTTCCTGCAGCTTTTACTGTAACATTTGTAAAAAATAGCTTTCTCTCGGCGAGAGAAGGCCAAAACTGAAAACTACAGTTTTTCTTAAACAAGGAGCAATATTTTCAATCAAAACCATGTTTGCCATCAACAAGTAACTGATTTCTAATGATTAGCAACAAAAAACTCACTTCTGAGAGCTTCCTGCAGCTTTTACTGTAACATTTGTAAAAATAGCTTTCTCTCTGCGAGAGAAGGCCAAAACTGACAACTACAGTTTTACTTAAACAAGGAGCAATATTTTCAATCAAAACCATGTTTGCCATCAACAAGTAACTAATTTCTAATGATTAGGATCAAAAAACTCACTTCTGGCAAACATGGTTTTGATTGAAAATATGGCTCCTTGTTGAAGTAAAACTGTATTTGTCAGTTTTGGCCTTCTCTCGCCGAGAGAAAGCTATTTTTACAAATGTTACAGTAAAAGCTGCAGGAAGCTCTCATAAGTGAGTTTTTTGGTCCTAATTATTAGAAATCAGTTACTTGTTGATGGCAAACATGGTTTTGATTTAAAATATTGCTCCTTGTTTAAGAAAAACTGTAGTTGTCAGTTTTGGCCTGAGAGAAAGCTATTTTTACAAATGTTACATTAAAAGCTGCAGGAAGTTTTCAGAAGTGAGTTTTTTGCTCCTAATCATTAGAAATCAGTTACTTGTTGATGGCAAACATGGTTTTGATTGAAAATATTGCTCCTTGTTAAAGTAAAACTGTAGTTGTCAGTTTTGGCCTTCTGTCGCAGAGAGAAAGCTATTTTTACAAATGTTACAGTAAAAGCTGCAGGAAGCTCTCAGAAGTGAGTTTTTTGGTCCTAATCATTAGAAATCAGTTACTTGTTGATGGCAAACATGGTTTTGATTGAAAATATTGCTCCTTGTTTAAGAAAAACTGTAGTTGTCAGTTTTGGCCTTCTCTCGCAGAGAGAAAGCTATTTTTACAAATGTTACAGTAAAAGCTGCAGGAAGCTCTCAGAAGTGAGTTTTTTGGTCCTAATCATTAGAAATCAGTTACTTGTTGATGGCAAACATGATTTTGATTGAAAATATGGCTCTTTGTTTAAGAAAAACTGTAGTTGTCAGTTTTGGCCTGAGAGAAAGCTATTTTTACAAATGTTACAGTAAAAGCTGCAGGAAGCTCTCAGAAGTGAGTTTTTTGGTCCTAATCATTAGAAATCAGTTACTTGTTGATGGCAAACATGGTTTTGATTGAAAATATTGCTCCTTGTTTAAGAAAAACTGTAGTTGTCAGTTTTGGCCTGAGAGAAAGCTATTTTTACAAATGTTACAGTAAAAGCTGCAGGAAGCTCTCAGAAGTGAGTTTTTTGGTCCTAATCATTAGAAATCAGTTACTTGTTGATGGCAAACATGGTTTTGATTGAAAATATTGCTCCTTGTTTAAGAAAAACTGTAGTTGTCAGTTTTGGCCTGAGAGAAAGCTATTTTTACAAATGTTACAGTAAAAGCTGCAGGAAGCTCTCAGAAGTGAGTTTTTTGGTCCTAATTATTAGAAATCAGTTACTTGTTGATGGCAAACATGGTTTTGATTGAAAATATTGCTCCTTGTTTAAGAAAAACTGTAGTTGTCAGTTTTGGCCTGAGAGAAAGCTATTTGTACAAATGTTACAGTAAAAGCTGCAGGAAGATCTCAGGAGTGAGTTTGTTGGTCCTAATCATTAGAAAACAGTTACTTGTTGATGGCAAACATGGTTTTGATTGAAAATATTGCTCCTTGTTTAAGAAAAACTGTAGTTGTCAGTTTTGACCTTCTCTCGCTCAGATAAAGCTATTTTTACAAATGTTACAGTAAAAGCTGCAGGAAGCTCTCAGAAGTGAGTGTTTTGGTCCTAATCATTAGAAATCAGTTACTTGTTGATGGCAAACATGGTTTTGATTGAAAATATTGCTCCTTGTTTAAGAAAAACTGTAGTTGTCAGTTTTGACCTTCTCTCGCTGAGATAAAGCTATTTTTACAAATGTTACAGTAAAAGCTGCAGGAAGCTCTCAGAAGTGAGTGTTTTGGTCCTAATCATAAGAAATCAGTTACTTGTTGATGGCAAACATGGTTTTGATTGAAAATATTGCTCCTTGTTTAAGAAAAACTGTAGTTGTCAGTTTTGGCCTGAGAGAAAGCTATTTGTACAAATGTTACAGTAAAAGCTGCAGGAAGCTCTCAGAAGTGAGATTTTTGGTCCTAATCATTAGAAATCAGTTACTTGTTGATGGAAAATATGGTTTTAATTGAAAATATTGCTCCTTGTTTAAGAAAAACTGTACTTGTCAGCTTTGGGCTTCTCTCGCCGAGAGAAACCTATTTTTTACAAATGTTACAGTAAAAGCTGCAGGAAGCTCTCAGAAGTGAGTTTTTTGGTCCTAATCATTAGAAAACAGTTACTTGTTGATGGCAAACATGGTTTTGATTGAAAATATTGCTCCTTGTTTAAGAAAAACTGTAGTTGTCAGTTTTGACCTTCTCTCGCTCAGATAAAGCTATTTTTACAAATGTTACAGTAAAAGCTGCAGGAAGCTCTCAGAAGTGAGTGTTTTGGTCCTAATCATTAGAAATCAGTTACTTGTTGATGGCAAACATGGTTTTGATTGAAAATATTGCTCCTTGTTTAAGAAAAACTGTAGTTGTCAGTTTTGGCCTGAGAGAAAGCTATTTGTACAAATGTTACAGTAAAAGCTGCAGGAAGCTCTCAGAAGTGAGATTTTTGGTCCTAATCATTAGAAATCAGTTACTTGTTGATGGAAAATATGGTTTTGATTGAAAATATTGCTCCTTGTTTAAGAAAAACTGTTCTTGTCAGTTTTGGGCTTCTCTCGCCGAGAGAAAGCTATTTTTTTTACAAATGTTACAGTAAAAGCTGCAGGAAGCTCTCAGAAGTTAGTTTTTTGGTCCTAATCATTAGAAAACAGTTACTTGTTGATGGCAAACATGGTTTTAAATGAAAATATTGCTCCTTGTTTAAGAAAAACTGTAGTTGTCAGGTTTGGGCTTCTCTCGCCGAGAGAAACCTATTTTTACTAATGTTACAGTAATAGCTGCAGGAAGCTCTCAGAAGTGAGTTTTTTGGTCCTAATCATTAGAAATCAGTTACTTGTTGATAGCAAACATGGTTTGGATTGAAAATATTGCTCCTTGTTTAAGAAAAACTGTACTTGTCAGTTTTGGGCTTCTCTCGCCGAGAGAAACCTATTTTTTACAAATGTTACAGTAAAAGCTGCAGGAAGCTCTCAGAAGTGAGTTTTTTGGTCCTAATCCTTAGAAATCAGTTACTTGTTGATGGCAAACATGGTTTTGATTGAAAATATTGCTCCTTGTTTAAGAAAAACTGTAGTTGTCAGTTTTGGCCTTCTCTCGGAGAGAGAAACCTATTTTTACAAATGTTACAGTAAAAGCTGCAGGAAGCTCTCAGAAGTTAGTTTTTTGGTCCTAATCATTAGAAATTAGTTACTTGTTGATGGCAAACATGGTTATGATTGAAAATATTGCTCCTTGTTTAAGAAACACTGTAGTTGTCAGTTTTGGGCTTCTCTCGCCGAGAGAAACCTATTTTTACAAATGTTACAGTAAAAGCTGCAGGAAGCTCTCAGAAGTGAGATTTTTGGTCCTAATCATTAGAAATCAGTTACTTGTTGATGGCAAACATGGTTTTGATTTAACATATTGCTCCTTGTTTAAGGAAAACTGTACTTGTCAGTTTTGGGCTTCTCTCGGCGAGAGAAACCTATTTGTACAAATGTCACAGTAAAAGCTGCAGGAAGCTCTCAGAAGTGAGTTTTTTGGTCCTAATCATTAGAAATCAGTTACTTGTTGATGGAAAATATGGTTTTGATTGAAAATATTGCCCCTTTGTATAAGAAAAACTGTACTTGTCAGTTTTGGGCTTCTCTCGCAGAGAGAAAGCTATTTTTATAAATGTTACACTAAAAGCTGCAGGAAGCTATCAGAAGTGAGTTTTTTGGTCCTAATCATTAGCGATCAGCTACTTGTTGATGGCAAACATGGTTTTGATTGAAAATATTCCTCCTTGTTTAAGAAAAACTGTACTTGTCAGTTTTGGGCTTCTCTCGCCGAGAGAAACCTATTTTTACTAATGTTACAGTAATAGCTGCAGGAAGCTCTCAGAAGTGAGTTTTTTGGTCCTAATCATTAGGGATCAGTTACTTGTTGATGGCAAACATGGTTTTGATTGAAAATATTACTCCTTGTTTAAGAAAAACTGTAGTTGTCAGTTTTGGCCTTCTCTCGCAGAGAGAAACCTATTTTTACAAATGTTACAGTAATAGCTGCAGGAAGCTCTCAGAAGTGAGTTTTTTGGTCCTAATCATTAGAAATCAGTTACTTGTTGATGGCAAACATGGTTTTGATTGAAAATATTGCTCCTTGTTTAAGAAAAACTGTACTTGTCAGGTTTGGGCTTCTCTCGCCGAGAGAAACCTATTTTTACTAATGTTACAGTAATAGCTGCAGGAAGCTCTCAGAAGTGAGTTTTTTGGTCCTAATCATTAGAAATCAGTTACTTGTTGAAGGCAAACATGGTTTGGATTGAAAATATTGCTCCTTGTTTAATAAAAACTGTACTTGTCAGTTTTGGGCTTCTCTCGCCGAGAGAAAGCTATTTTTTACAAATGTTACAGTAATAGCTGCAGGAAGCTCTCAGAAGTGAGATTTTTGGTCCTAATCATTAGAAATCAGTTACTTGTTGAAGGCAAACATGGTTTTGATTTAAAATATTGCTCCTTGTTTAAGGAAAACTGTAGTTGTCAGTTTTGGGCTTCTCTCGCAGAGAGAAACCTATTTGTACAAATGTTACAGTAAAAGCTGCAGGAAGCTCTCAGAAGTGAGATTTTTGGTCCTAATCACTAGAAATCAGTTACTTGTTAATGGAAAATATGGTTTTGATTGAAAATATTGCTCCTTGTTTAAGAAAAAACTGTACTTGTCAGTTTTGGGCTTCTCTCGCCAAGAGAAACCTATTTTTTACAAATGTTACAGTAATAGCTGCAGGAAGTTCTCAGAAGTGAGTTTTTTGGTCCTAATCATTAGAAATGAGTTACTTGTTGATGGCAAACATGGTTTGGATTGAAAATATTCCTCCTTGTTTAAGAAACACTGTAGTTGTCAGTTTTGGCCTTCTCTCACCGAGAGAAACCTATTTTTACAAATGTTATAGTAAAAGCTGCAGAAAGCTCTCAGAAGTGAGTTTTTTGGTCCTAATCATTAGAAATCAGTTACTTGTTGATGGCAAACATGGTTTGGATTGAAAATATTCCTCCTTGTTTAAGAAAAACTGTACTTGTCAGGTTTGGGCTTCTCTCGCCGAGAGAAACCTATTTTTACTAATGTTACAGTAATAGCTGCAGGAAGCTCTCAGAAGTGAGTTTTTTGGTCCTAATCATTAGAAATCAGTTACTTGTTGATGGAAAATATGGTTTTGATTGAAAATATTGCCCCTTTGTATAAGAAAAACTGTACTTGTCAGTTTTGGGCTTCTCTCGCAGAGAGAAAGCTATTTTTATAAATGTTACACTAAAAGCTGCAGGAAGCTATCAGAAGTGAGTTTTTTGGTCCTAATCATTAGCGATCAGCTACTTGTTGATGGCAAACATGGTTTTGATTGAAAATATTCCTCCTTGTTTAAGAAAAACTGTACTTGTCAGTTTTGGGCTTCTCTCGCCGAGAGAAACCTATTTTTACTAATGTTACAGTAATAGCTGCAGGAAGCTCTCAGAAGTGAGTTTTTTGGTCCTAATCATTAGGGATCAGTTACTTGTTGATGGCAAACATGGTTTTGATTGAAAATATTACTCCTTGTTTAAGAAAAACTGTAGTTGTCAGTTTTGGCCTTCTCTCGCAGAGAGAAACCTATTTTTACAAATGTTACAGTAATAGCTGCAGGAAGCTCTCAGAAGTGAGTTTTTTGGTCCTAATCATTAGAAATCAGTTACTTGTTGATGGCAAACATGGTTTTGATTGAAAATATTGCTCCTTGTTTAAGAAAAACTGTACTTGTCAGGTTTGGGCTTCTCTCGCCGAGAGAAACCTATTTTTACTAATGTTACAGTAATAGCTGCAGGAAGCTCTCAGAAGTGAGTTTTTTGGTCCTAATCATTAGAAATCAGTTACTTGTTGAAGGCAAACATGGTTTGGATTGAAAATATTGCTCCTTGTTTAATAAAAACTGTACTTGTCAGTTTTGGGCTTCTCTCGCCGAGAGAAAGCTATTTTTTACAAATGTTACAGTAATAGCTGCAGGAAGCTCTCAGAAGTGAGATTTTTGGTCCTAATCATTAGAAATCAGTTACTTGTTGAAGGCAAACATGGTTTTGATTGAAAATATTGCTCCTTGTTTAAGGAAAACTGTAGTTGTCAGTTTTGGGCTTCTCTCGCTGAGAGAAACCTATTTGTACAAATGTTACAGTAAAAGCTGCAGGAAGCTCTCAGAAGTGAGATTTTTGGTCCTAATCATTAGAAATCAGTTACTTGTTGATTGCAAACATGGTTTTGATTGAAAATATTGCTCCTTGTTTAAGAAAAACTGTACTTGTCAGGTTTGGGCTTCTCTCGCCGAGAGAAACCTATTTTTTACAAATGTTACAGTAAAAGCTGCAGGAAGCTCTCAGAAGTGAGATTTTTGGTCCTAATCACTAGAAATCAGTTACTTGTTGATGGCAAACATGGTTTGGATTGAAAATATTCCTCCTTGTTTAAGAAAAACTGTACTTGTCAGGTTTGGGCTTCTCTCGCCGAGAGAAACCTATTTTTTACAAATGTTACAGTAAAAGCTGCAGGAAGCTCTCAGAAGTGAGTTTTTTGGTCCTAATCATTAGAAAACAGTTACTTGTTGATGGCAAACATGGTTTTGATTGAAAATATTGCTCCTTGTTTAAGAAAAACTGTAGTTGTCAAGTTTGGGCTTCTCTCGCCGAGAGAAACCTATTTTTACTAATGTTACAGTAATAGCTGCAGGAAGCTCTCAGAAGTGAGTTTTTTGGTCCTAATCATTAGAAATCAGTTACTTGTTGATAGCAAACATGGTTTGGATTGAAAATATTGCTCCTTGTTTAAGGAAAACTGTACTTGTCAGTTTTGGGCTTCTCTCGCCGAGAGAAACCTATTTGTACTAATGTTACAGTAATAGCTACAGGAAGCTCTCAGAAGTGAGATTTTTTGTCCTAATCATTAGAAATTAGTTACTTGTTGATGGCAAGCATGGTTTTGATTGGAAATATTGCTCCTTGTTTAAGAAAAACTGTAGTTGTCAGTTTTGGGCTTCTCTCGCTGAGAGAAACCTATTTGTACAAATGTTACAGTAAAAGCTGCAGGAAGCTCTCAGAAAAGAGATTTTTGGTCCTAATCACTAGAAATCAGTTACTTGTTGAAGGCAAACATGGTTTTGATTTAAAATATTGCTCCTTGTTTAAGGAAAACTGTAGTTGTCAGTTTTGGGCTTCTCTCGCAGAGAGAAACCTATTTGTACAAATGTTACAGTAAAAGCTGCAGGAAGCTCTCAGAAGTGAGATTTTTGGTCCTAATCACTAGAAATCAGTTACTTGTTAATGGAAAATATGGTTTTGATTGAAAATATTGCTCCTTGTTTAAGAAAAAACTGTACTTGTCAGTTTTGGGCTTCTCTCGCCAAGAGAAACCTATTTTTTACAAATGTTACAGTAATAGCTGCAGGAAGTTCTCAGAAGTGAGTTTTTTGGTCCTAATCATTAGAAATGAGTTACTTGTTGATGGCAAACATGGTTTGGATTGAAAATATTCCTCCTTGTTTAAGAAACACTGTAGTTGTCAGTTTTGGCCTTCTCTCACCGAGAGAAACCTATTTTTACAAATGTTATAGTAAAAGCTGCAGAAAGCTCTCAGAAGTGAGTTTTTTGGTCCTAATCATTAGAAATCAGTTACTTGTTGATGGCAAACATGGTTTGGATTGAAAATATTCCTCCTTGTTTAAGAAAAACTGTACTTGTCAGGTTTGGGCTTCTCTCGCCGAGAGAAACCTATTTTTACTAATGTTACAGTAATAGCTGCAGGAAGCTCTCAGAAGTGAGTTTTTTGGTCCTAATCATTAGAAATCAGTTACTTGTTGATGGCAAACATGGTTTTAATTGAAAATATTTCTCCTTGTTTAAGAAAAACTGTAGTTGTAAGGTTTGGGCTTCTCTCGTCGAGAGAAACCTATTTTTACTAATGTTACAGTAATAGCTACAGGAAGCTCTCAGAAGTGAGTTTTTTAGTCCTAATCATTAGAAATCAGTTACTTGTTGAAGGCAAACATGGTTTGGATTGAAAATATTGCTCCTTGTTTAATAAAAACTGTACTTGTCAGTTTTGGGCTTCTCTCGCCGAGAGAAACCTATTTTTTTTTACAAATGTTACAGTAATAGCTGCAGGAAGGTCTCAGAAGTAAGTTTTTTGGTCCTAATCATTAGAAATCAGTTACTTGTTGATGGCAAACATGGTTTGGATTGAAAATATTGCTCCTTGTTTAAGAAAAACTGTACTTGTCAGTTTTGGGCTTCTCTCGCCAAGAGAAACCTATTTTTTACAAATGTTACAGTAATAGCTGCAGGAAGTTCTCAGAAGTGAGTTTTTTGGTCCTAATCATTAGAAATGAGTTACTTGTTGATGGCAAACATGGTTTGGATTGAAAATATTGCTCCTTGTTTAAGAAACACTGTAGTTGTAAGGTTTGGGCTTCTCTCGTCGAGAGAAACCTATTTTTACTAATGTTACAGTAATAGCTACAGGAAGCTCTCAGAAGTGAGTTTTTTAGTCCTAATCATTAGAAATCAGTTACTTGTTGATGGCAAACATGGTTTGGATTGAAAATATTCCTCCTTGTTTAAGAAAAACTGTACTTGTCAGGTTTGGGCTTCTCTCGCCGAGAGAAACCTATTTTTACTAATGTTACAGTAATAGCTGCAGGAAGCTCTCAGAAGTGAGTTTTTTGGTCCTAATCATTAGAAATCAGTTACTTGTTGATGGCAAACATGGTTTTAATTGAAAATATTTCTCCTTGTTTAAGAAAAACTGTAGTTGTAAGGTTTGGGCTTCTCTCGTCGAGAGAAACCTATTTTTACTAATGTTACAGTAATAGCTACAGGAAGCTCTCAGAAGTGAGTTTTTTAGTCCTAATCATTAGAAATCAGTTACTTGTTGAAGGCAAACATGGTTTGGATTGAAAATATTGCTCCTTGTTTAATAAAAACTGTACTTGTCAGTTTTGGGCTTCTCTCGCCGAGAGAAAGCTATTTTTTTTTACAAATGTTACAGTAATAGCTGCAGGAAGGTCTCAGAAGTAAGTTTTTTGGTCCTAATTATTAGAAATCAGTTACTTGTTGATGGCAAACATGGTTTGGATTGAAAATATTGCTCCTTGTTTAAGAAAAACTGTACTTGTCAGTTTTGGGCTTCTCTCGCCGAGAGAAACCTATTTTTACTAATGTTACAGTAATAGCTGCAGGAAGCTCTCAGAAGTGAGATTTTTGGTCCTAATCATTAGAAATCAGTTACTTGTTGAAGGCAAACATGGTTTTGATTTAAAATATTGCTCCTTGTTTAAGGAAAACTGTAGTTGTCAGTTTTGGGCTTCTCTCGCCGAGAGAAACCTATTTTTACAAATGTTACAGTAAAAGCTGCAGGAAGCTCTCAGAAGTGAGTTTTTTGGTCCTAATCATTAGAAATCAGTTACTTGTTGAAGGCAAACATGGTTTGGATTGAAAATATTGCTCCTTGTTTAATAAAAACTGTACTTGTCAGTTTTGGGCTTCTCTCGCCGAGAGAAAGCTATTTTTTACAAATGTTACAGTAATAGCTGCAGGAAGCTCTCAGAAGTGAGTTTTTTGGTCCTAATCATTAGAAATGAGTTACTTGTTGATGGCAAACATGGTTTGGATTGAAAATATTCCTCCTTGTTTAAGAAACACTGTAGTTGTCAGTTTTGGCCTTCTCTCACCGAGAGAAACCTATTTTTTACAAATGTTATAGTAAAAGCTGCAGGAAGCTCTCAGAAGTGAGTTTTTTGGTCCTAATCATTAGAAATCAGTTACTTGTTGATGGCAAACATGGTTTGGATTGAAAATATTCCTCCTTGTTTAAGAAAAACTGTACTTGTCAGGTTTGGGCTTCTCTCGCCAAGAGAAACCTATTTTTACTAATGTTACAGTAATAGCTGCAGGAAGCTCTCAGAAGTGAGTTTTTTGGTCCTAATCATTAAAAATCAGTTACTTGTTGATGGCAAACATGGTTTTAATTGAAAATATTTCTCCTTGTTTAAGAAAAACTGTAGTTGTCAGGTTTGGGCTTCTCTCGCCGAGAGAAACCTATTTTTACTAATGTTACAGTAATAGCTACAGGAAGCTCTCAGAAGTGAGTTTTTTGGTCCTAATCATTAGAAATCAGTTACTTGTTGAAGGCAAACATGGTTTGGATTGAAAATATTGCTCCTTGTTTAATAAAAACTGTACTTGTCAGTTTTGGGCTTCTCTCACCGAGAGAAAGCTATTTTTTTTACAAATGTTACAGTAATAGCTGCAGGAAGGTCTCAGAAGTGAGTTTTTTGGTCCTAATCATTAGAAATCAGTTACTTTTTGATGGCAAACATGGTTTGGATTGAAAATATTGCTCCTTGTTTAAGAAAAACTGTACTTGTCAGTTTTGGGCTTCTCTCGCCGAGAGAAACCTATTTTTACTAATGTTACAGTAATAGCTACAGGAAGCTCTCAGAAGTGAGATTTTTTGTCCTAATCATTAGAAATTAGTTACTTGTTGATGGCAAGCATGGTTTTGATTGGAAATATTGCTCCTTGTTTAAGAAAAACTGTAGTTGTCAGGTTTGGGCTTCTCTCGCCGAGAGAAACCTATTTTTACTAATGTTACAGTAATAGCTACAGGAAGCTCTCAGAAGTGAGTTTTTTGGTCCTAATCATTAGAAATCAGTTACTTGTTGAAGGCAAACATGGTTTGGATTGAAAATATTGCTCCTTGTTTAATAAAAACTGTACTTGTCAGTTTTGGGCTTCTCTCGCCGAGAGAAAGCTATTTTTTTACAAATGTTACAGTAATAGCTGCAGGAAGGTCTCAGAAGTGAGTTTTTTGGTCCTAATCATTAGAAATCAGTTACTTTTTGATGGCAAACATGGTTTGGATTGATAATATTGCTCCTTCTTTAAGAAAAACTGTACTTGTCAGTTTTGGGCTTCTCTCGCCGAGAGAAACCTATTTTTACTAATGTTACAGTAATAGCTACAGGAAGCTCTCAGAAGTGAGATTTTTTGTCCTAATCATTAGAAATTAGTTACTTGTTGATGGCAAGCATGGTTTTGATTGGAAATATTGCTCCTTGTTTAAGAAAAACTGTAGTTGTCAGTTTTGGGCTTCTCTCGCTGAGAGAAACCTATTTGTACAAATGTTACAGTAAAAGCTGCAGGAAGCTCTCAGAAAAGAGATTTTTGGTCCTAATCACTAGAAATCAGTTACTTGTTGATGGAAAATATGGTTTTGATTGAAAATATTCCTCCTTGTTTAAGAAAAACTGTACTTGTCAGGTTTGGGCTTCTCTCGCCGAGAGAAACCTATTTTTACTAATGTTACAGTAATAGCTGCAGGAAGCTCTCAGAAGTGAGTTTTTTGGTCCTAATCTTTAGAAATCAGTTACTTGTTGATGGCAAACATGGTTTTAATTGAAAATATTTCTCCTTGTTTAAGAAAAACTGTAGTTGTCAGGTTTGGGCTTCTCTCGCCGAGAGAAACCTATTTTTACTAATGTTACAGTAATAGCTACAGGAAGCTCTCAGAAGTGAGTTTTTTGGTCCTAATCATTAGAAATCAGTTACTTGTTGAAGGCAAACATGGTTTGGATTGAAAATATTGCTCCTTGTTTAATAAAAACTGTACTTGTCAGTTTTGGGCTTCTCTCGTCGAGAGAAAGCTATTTTTTTTACAAATGTTACAGTAATAGCTGCAGGAAGGTCTCAGAAGTGAGTTTTTTGGTCCTAATCATTAGAAATCAGTTACTTGTTGATGGCAAACATTGTTTGGATTGAAAATATTGCTCCTTGTTTAAGAAAAACTGTACTTGTCAGTTTTGGGCTTCTCTCGCCGAGAGAAACCTATTTTTACTAATGTTACAGTAATAGCTGCAGGAAGCTCTCAGAAGTGAGATTTTTGGTCCTAATCATTAGAAATCAGTTACTTGTTAAAGGCAAACATGGTTTTGATTTAAAATATTGCTCCTTGTTTAAGGAAAACTGTAGTTGTCAGTTTTGGGCTTCTCTCGCCGAGAGAAACCTATTTGTACAAATGTTACAGTAAAAGCTGCAGGAAGCTCTCAGAAGTGAGATTTTTGGTCCTAATCATTAGAAATCAGTTACTTGTTGATGGAAAATATGGTTTTGATTGAAAATATTGCTCCTTGTTTAAGAAAAACTGTAGTTGTCAGTTTTGTCCTTCTCTCGCAGAGAGAAACCTATTTTTACTAATGTTACAGTAATAGCTACAGGAAGCTCTCAGAAGTGAGATTTTTTGTCCTAATCATTAGAAATTAGTTACTTGTTGATGGCAAGCATGCTTTTGATTGGAAATATTGCTCCTTGTTTAAGAAAAACTGTAGTTGTCAGGTTTGGGCTTCTCTCGCCGAGAGAAACCTATTTTTACTAATGTTACAGTAATAGCTACAGGAAGCTCTCAGAAGTGAGTTTTTTGGTCCTAATCATTAGAAATCAGTTACTTGTTGAAGGCAAACATGGTTTGGATTGAAAATATTCCTCCTTGTTTAAGAAACACTGTAGTTGTCAGTTTTGGCCTTCTCTCACCGAGAGAAACCTATTTTTACAAATGTTATAGTAAAAGCTGCAGGAAGCTCTCAGAAGTGAGTTTTTTGGTCCTAATCATTAGAAATCAGTTACTTGTTGATGGCAAACATGGTTTGGATTGAAAATATTCCTCCTTGTTTAAGAAAAACTGTAGTTGTCAGGTTTGGGCTTCTCTCGCCGAGAGAAACCTATTTTTACTAATGTTACAGTAATAGCTACAGGAAGCTCTCAGAAGTGAGTTTTTTGGTCCTAATCATTAGAAATCAGTTACTTGTTGATGGAAAATATGGTTTTGATTGAAAATATTGCTCCTTGTTTAAGAAAAACTGTACTTGTCAGTTTTGGGCTTCTCTCGCCAAGAGAAACCTATTTTTTACAAATGTTACAGTAAAAGCTGCAGGAAGCTCTCAGAAGTGAGTTTTTTGGTCCTAATCATTAGAAATCAGTTACTTGTTGATGGCAAACATGGTTTGGATTGAAAATATTGCTCCTTGTTTAAGAAAAACTGTACTTGTCAGTTTTGGGCTTCTCTCGCCGAGAGAAACCTATTTTTACTAATGTTACAGTAATAGCTGCAGGAAGCTCTCAGAAGTGAGTTTTTTGGTCCTAATCATTAGAAATCAGTTACTTGTTGAAGGCAAACATGGTTTGGATTGAAAATATTGCTCCTTGTTTCATAAAAACTGTACTTGTCAGTTTTGGGCTTCTCTCGCTGAGAGAAAGCTATTTTTATAAATGTTACAGTAAAAGCTGCAGGAAGCTCTCAGAAAAGAGATTTTTGGTCCTAATCATTAGAAATCAGTTACTTGTTGATGGCAAACATGGTTTTAATTGAAAATATTTCTCCTTGTTTAAGAAAAACTGTAGTTGTCAGGTTTGGGCTTCTCTCGCCGAGAGAAACCTATTTTTACTAATGTTACAGTAATAGCTACAGCAGGGGTGCCCAACCTTTTTTTAACCAAGATCTACTTTTGAAGTTGATGGCATGCCGAGATCTACCAAGTCAAGATCAAGGGCCAGGCAATAATTCAAACATGGAGCCGCAATCGCAGATGACACGTAGTTGAGTTTTTATTTGTACAGGAGGAGAATAGGCAGTATAAATGCACAAAAAATTAGCTGATCAACATGTCACAAATAGGTTGTCCATAACAGAACTTCAGAGGCACATCGTCTCTCTCTCTCAACCACACACACACACCTACAGAAAAGAACACTCCAAAAGGAGGAAGGAGGAGAAGAGAAGTCCAATATTTTCAAAATGAAAATTTCACTGGAGAGTGGCAATGGGAAACCAGCAGTTGGATTTAAATGAATCTGTAAGACAGATAAAATACTCCTCTAAGTGTATGGATATGATATGAATATGTAATTCAAGATACTACTACAACTACTACTACTAAAATAATAATAATAATAATAATAGTAGCCTAATAATAACCATAATAATAATAAACGCTTTTCTACCTTAGTACCTTAGTTTATCAGTCAGTGTGGTTCTGTACTTGGACTTGATTATTTTCATGTGTGAAAAGGTAGACTCACACAAATATGTTGATCCAAAAAGGGAAGTCATAATTAGTGCGCATTGTCTGAGGTTTGGCTACTTCTCTTCCAGCAGCAGGTTCCAGAAATCGCCAGTTATCCCAGGTGTTGCTCTGCATTTGATCTCAATGTCATTTTGCAGTGTGAGAATTTCATTCTCGACAGCACTGGAGTCCAGGCTGAAGAGTGTGGCTACTTTGGGCGCAATGCAATCCACATCAACATTTACACCAAATGGAAAGCACAGAACAAGGCTTCTCTTGCCTACTTCTTGCTGCTAGAGACCTGCAGCGCTTCTTCTCACATAGAGGGAAGAAGCAGTGGAGACCCTCAGTAGGGTTGAAGGTGCTCATCAGTAAGTCTGGACCTGTACTTGGACTTATTGAAGTACACATAGTACACATGAAGCAGCGATACGCTGTGGATCCGTGTCTGTAAATACGGTGTCAAAACGTCAACGACATGTCTTCTTTTAATGAAGTTTATATTTATTTAAAAGTCCGTTTTTCATCCTGCGCTGTGTGTGTGGGCTGCGACTCGCACACAAGCAGAGAGAGAGAGAGAGAGACGACACTCTTCTTCGTGTCCTCCGGGGCAGACTTGTAGCGAGGTGGAGCTTTACAGAGCTGGCATAACTACTATGCTGCAATCCTCCGATGCGGAACGCGGCGTACTACGGCGATTGCACAGAAGCATACCGGGGCCTTGAGAGGGGCTTCACGGCTTCTCCTGCGCGCAGCTGAGCCACCGGACAGCCTTGCCGATGTCCCGCCCACCAGAGCCATATACCTAACCGTGATTGGTTCATTTAGCTCCGCACACAACAAGTGTCATTCATATCAATTTTGCGGGCCGCACTAACATTAATCTTTCATATTAAGACGGGCCGCAAATTATCGTCCCGGGGGCCGCGAGTTTGAGACCCCTTTTTTAAAAAGGTGTTTACCGAACTTTATTTTTTTAATTTTTTTTGTCATTCGCGATCGACTGAAACTCCGCCTGCGATCGACTGGTAGACCGCGATCGACTGGTTGGGCACCCCTGAGCTACAGGAAGCTCTCAGAAGTGAGTTTTTTGGTCCTAATCATTAGAAATCAGTTACTTGTTGAAGGCAAACATGGTTTGGATTGAAAATATTGCTCCTTGTTTAATAAAAACTGTACTTGTCAGTTTTGGGCTTCTCTCGCCGAGAGAAAGCTATTTTTTTCACTAATGTTACAGTAATAGCTGCAGGAAGGTCTCAGAAGTGAGTTTTTTGGTCCTAATCATTAGAAATCAGTTACTTGTTGATGGCAAACATGGTTTGGATTGAAAATATTGCTCCTTGTTTAAGAAAAACTGTAGTTGTCAGTTTTGGGCTTCTCTCGCCGAGAGAAACCTATTTGTACAAATGTTACAGTAAAAGCTGCAGGAAGCTCTCAGAAGTGAGTTTTTTGGTCCTAATCATTAGAAATCAGTTACTTGTTGATGGCAAACATGGTTTTGATTGAAAATATTGCTCCTTGTTTAAGAAAAACTGTAGTTGTCAGGTTTGGGCTTCTCTCGCCGAGAGAAACCTATTTTTACTAATGTTACAGTAATAGCTACAGGAAGCTCTCAGAAGTGAGTTTTTTGGTCCTAATCATTAGAAATCAGTTACTTGTTGAAGGCAAACATGGTTTGGATTGAAAATATTGCTCCTTGTTTAATAAAAACTGTACTTGTCAGTTTTGGGCTTCTCTCGCCGAGAGAAAGCTATTTTTTTCACTAATGTTACAGTAATAGCTGCAGGAAGGTCTCAGAAGTGAGTTTTTTGGTCCTAATCATTAGAAATCAGTTACTTGTTGATGGCAAACATGGTTTGGATTGAAAATATTGCTCCTTGTTTAAGAAAAACTGTAGTTGTCAGTTTTGGGCTTCTCTCGCCGAGAGAAACCTATTTGTACAAATGTTACAGTAAAAGCTGCAGGAAGCTCTCAGAAGTGAGTTTTTTGGTCCTAATCATTAGAAATCAGTTACTTGTTGATGGCAAACATGGTTTTGATTGAAAATATTTCTCCTTGTTTAAGAAAAACTGTAGTTGTCAGGTTTGGGCTTCTCTCGCCGAGAGAAACCTATTTTTACTAATGTTACAGTAATAGCTACAGGAAGCTCTCAGAAGTGAGTTTTTTGGTCCTAATCATTAGAAATCAGTTACTTGTTGAAGGCAAACATGGTTTGGATTGAAAATATTGCTCCTTGTTTAATAAAAACTGTACTTGTCAGTTTTGGGCTTCTCTCGTCGAGAGAAAGCTATTTTTTTTACAAATGTTACAGTAATAGCTGCAGGAAGGTCTCAGAAGTGAGTTTTTTGGTCCTAATCATTAGAAATCAGTTACTTGTTGATGGCAAACATTGTTTGGATTGAAAATATTGCTCCTTGTTTAAGAAAAACTGTACTTGTCAGTTTTGGGCTTCTCTCGCCGAGAGAAACCTATTTTTACTAATGTTACAGTAATAGCTGCAGGAAGCTCTCAGAAGTGAGATTTTTGGTCCTAATCATTAGAAATCAGTTACTTGTTAAAGGCAAACATGGTTTTGATTTAAAATATTGCTCCTTGTTTAAGGAAAACTGTAGTTGTCAGTTTTGGGCTTCTCTCGCCGAGAGAAACCTATTTGTACAAATGTTACAGTAAAAGCTGCAGGAAGCTCTCAGAAGTGAGATTTTTGGTCCTAATCATTAGAAATCAGTTACTTGTTGATGGAAAATATGGTTTTGATTGAAAATATTGCTCCTTGTTTAAGAAAAACTGTAGTTGTCAGTTTTGTCCTTCTCTCGCAGAGAGAAACCTATTTTTACTAATGTTACAGTAATAGCTACAGGAAGCTCTCAGAAGTGAGATTTTTTGTCCTAATCATTAGAAATTAGTTACTTGTTGATGGCAAGCATGCTTTTGATTGGAAATATTGCTCCTTGTTTAAGAAAAACTGTAGTTGTCAGGTTTGGGCTTCTCTCGCCGAGAGAAACCTATTTTTACTAATGTTACAGTAATAGCTACAGGAAGCTCTCAGAAGTGAGTTTTTTGGTCCTAATCATTAGAAATCAGTTACTTGTTGAAGGCAAACATGGTTTGGATTGAAAATATTCCTCCTTGTTTAAGAAACACTGTAGTTGTCAGTTTTGGCCTTCTCTCACCGAGAGAAACCTATTTTTACAAATGTTATAGTAAAAGCTGCAGGAAGCTCTCAGAAGTGAGTTTTTTGGTCCTAATCATTAGAAATCAGTTACTTGTTGATGGCAAACATGGTTTGGATTGAAAATATTCCTCCTTGTTTAAGAAAAACTGTAGTTGTCAGGTTTGGGCTTCTCTCGCCGAGAGAAACCTATTTTTACTAATGTTACAGTAATAGCTACAGGAAGCTCTCAGAAGTGAGTTTTTTGGTCCTAATCATTAGAAATCAGTTACTTGTTGATGGCAAACATGGTTTTAATTGAAAATATTTCTCCTTGTTTAAGAAAAACTGTAGTTGTCAGGTTTGGGCTTCTCTCGCCGAGAGAAACCTATTTTTACTAATGTTACAGTAATAGCTACAGGAAGCTCTCAGAAGTGAGTTTTTTGGTCCTAATCATTAGAAATCAGTTACTTGTTGAAGGCAAACATGGTTTGGATTGAAAATATTGCTCCTTGTTTAATAAAAACTGTACTTGTCAGTTTTGGGCTTCTCTCGCCGAGAGAAACCTATTTTTACAAATGTTACAGTAAAAGCTGCAGGAAGCTCTCAGAGGTGAGCTTTTTGGTCCTAATCATTAGAAATCAGTTACTTGTTGATGGCAAACATGGTTTTGATTTAACATATTGCTCCTTGTTTAAGGAAAACTGTACTTGTCAGTTTTGGGCTTTTCTCGCCGAGAGAAACCTATTTGTACAAATGTTACAGTAAAAGCTGCAGGAAGCTCTCAGAAGTGAGATTTTTGGTCCTAATCACTAGAAATCAGTTACTTGTTGATGGAAAATATGGTTTTGATTGAAAATATTGCTCCTTGTTTAAGAAAAACTGTACTTGTCAGTTTTGGGCTTCTCTCGCCAAGAGAAACCTATTTTTTACAAATGTTACAGTAAAAGCTGCAGGAAGCTCTCAGAAGTGAGTTTTTTGGTCCTAATCATTAGAAATCAGTTACTTGTTGATGGCAAACATGGTTTGGATTGAAAATATTGCTCCTTGTTTAAGAAAAACTGTACTTGTCAGTTTTGGGCTTCTCTCGCCGAGAGAAACCTATTTTTACTAATGTTACAGTAATAGCTGCAGGAAGCTCTCAGAAGTGAGTTTTTTGGTCCTAATCATTAGAAATCAGTTACTTGTTGAAGGCAAACATGGTTTGGATTGAAAATATTGCTCCTTGTTTCATAAAAACTGTACTTGTCAGTTTTGGGCTTCTCTCGCTGAGAGAAAGCTATTTTTATAAATGTTACAGTAAAAGCTGCAGGAAGCTCTCAGAAAAGAGATTTTTGGTCCTAATCATTAGAAATCAGTTACTTGTTGATGGCAAACATGGTTTTAATTGAAAATATTTCTCCTTGTTTAAGAAAAACTGTAGTTGTCAGGTTTGGGCTTCTCTCGCCGAGAGAAACCTATTTTTACTAATGTTACAGTAATAGCTACAGGAAGCTCTCAGAAGTGAGTTTTTTGGTCCTAATCATTAGAAATCAGTTACTTGTTGAAGGCAAACATGGTTTGGATTGAAAATATTGCTCCTTGTTTAATAAAAACTGTACTTGTCAGTTTTGGGCTTCTCTCGCCGAGAGAAAGCTATTTTTTTCACTAATGTTACAGTAATAGCTGCAGGAAGGTCTCAGAAGTGAGTTTTTTGGTCCTAATCATTAGAAATCAGTTACTTGTTGATGGCAAACATGGTTTTGATTGAAAATATTGCTCCTTGTTTAAGAAAAACTGTACTTGTCAGTTTTGGGCTTCTCTCGCCGAGAGAAAGCTATTTTTTTCACTAATGTTACAGTAATAGCTGCAGGAAGCTCTCAGAAGTGAGTTTTTTGGTCCTAATCATTAGAAATCAGTTACTTGTTGATAGCAAACATGGTTTGGATTGAAAATATTGCTCCTTGTTTAAGAAAAACTGTAGTTGTCAGTTTTGGGCTTCTCTCGCCGAGAGAAACCTATTTGTACAAATGTTACAGTAAAAGCTGCAGGAAGCTCTCAGAAGTGAGTTTTTTGGTCCTAATCATTAGAAATCAGTTACTTGTTGATGGCAAACATGGTTTTGATTGAAAATATTTCTCCTTGTTTAAGAAAAACTGTAGTTGTCAGGTTTGGGCTTCTCTCGCCGAGAGAAACCTATTTTTACTAATGTTACAGTAATAGCTACAGGAAGCTCTCAGAAGTGAGTTTTTTGGTCCTAATCATTAGAAATCAGTTACTTGTTGAAGGCAAACATGGTTTGGATTGAAAATATTGCTCCTTGTTTAATAAAAACTGTACTTGTCAGTTTTGGGCTTCTCTCGTCGAGAGAAAGCTATTTTTTTTACAAATGTTACAGTAATAGCTGCAGGAAGGTCTCAGAAGTGAGTTTTTTGGTCCTAATCATTAGAAATCAGTTACTTGTTGATGGCAAACATTGTTTGGATTGAAAATATTGCTCCTTGTTTAAGAAAAACTGTACTTGTCAGTTTTGGGCTTCTCTCGCCGAGAGAAACCTATTTTTACTAATGTTACAGTAATAGCTGCAGGAAGCTCTCAGAAGTGAGATTTTTGGTCCTAATCATTAGAAATCAGTTACTTGTTAAAGGCAAACATGGTTTTGATTTAAAATATTGCTCCTTGTTTAAGGAAAACTGTAGTTGTCAGTTTTGGGCTTCTCTCGCCGAGAGAAACCTATTTGTACAAATGTTACAGTAAAAGCTGCAGGAAGCTCTCAGAAGTGAGATTTTTGGTCCTAATCATTAGAAATCAGTTACTTGTTGATGGAAAATATGGTTTTGATTGAAAATATTGCTCCTTGTTTAAGAAAAACTGTAGTTGTCAGTTTTGTCCTTCTCTCGCAGAGAGAAACCTATTTTTACTAATGTTACAGTAATAGCTACAGGAAGCTCTCAGAAGTGAGATTTTTTGTCCTAATCATTAGAAATTAGTTACTTGTTGATGGCAAGCATGCTTTTGATTGGAAATATTGCTCCTTGTTTAAGAAAAACTGTAGTTGTCAGGTTTGGGCTTCTCTCGCCGAGAGAAACCTATTTTTACTAATGTTACAGTAATAGCTACAGGAAGCTCTCAGAAGTGAGTTTTTTGGTCCTAATCATTAGAAATCAGTTACTTGTTGAAGGCAAACATGGTTTGGATTGAAAATATTCCTCCTTGTTTAAGAAACACTGTAGTTGTCAGTTTTGGCCTTCTCTCACCGAGAGAAACCTATTTTTACAAATGTTATAGTAAAAGCTGCAGGAAGCTCTCAGAAGTGAGTTTTTTGGTCCTAATCATTAGAAATCAGTTACTTGTTGATGGCAAACATGGTTTGGATTGAAAATATTCCTCCTTGTTTAAGAAAAACTGTAGTTGTCAGGTTTGGGCTTCTCTCGCCGAGAGAAACCTATTTTTACTAATGTTACAGTAATAGCTACAGGAAGCTCTCAGAAGTGAGTTTTTTGGTCCTAATCATTAGAAATCAGTTACTTGTTGATGGCAAACATGGTTTTAATTGAAAATATTTCTCCTTGTTTAAGAAAAACTGTAGTTGTCAGGTTTGGGCTTCTCTCGCCGAGAGAAACCTATTTTTACTAATGTTACAGTAATAGCTACAGGAAGCTCTCAGAAGTGAGTTTTTTGGTCCTAATCATTAGAAATCAGTTACTTGTTGAAGGCAAACATGGTTTGGATTGAAAATATTGCTCCTTGTTTAATAAAAACTGTACTTGTCAGTTTTGGGCTTCTCTCGCCGAGAGAAACCTATTTTTACAAATGTTACAGTAAAAGCTGCAGGAAGCTCTCAGAGGTGAGCTTTTTGGTCCTAATCATTAGAAATCAGTTACTTGTTGATGGCAAACATGGTTTTGATTTAACATATTGCTCCTTGTTTAAGGAAAACTGTACTTGTCAGTTTTGGGCTTTTCTCGCCGAGAGAAACCTATTTGTACAAATGTTACAGTAAAAGCTGCAGGAAGCTCTCAGAAGTGAGATTTTTGGTCCTAATCACTAGAAATCAGTTACTTGTTGATGGAAAATATGGTTTTGATTGAAAATATTGCTCCTTGTTTAAGAAAAACTGTAGTTGTCAGTTTTGTCCTTCTCTCGCAGAGAGAAACCTATTTTTACTAATGTTACAGTAATAGCTACAGGAAGCTCTCAGAAGTGAGTTTTTTGGTCCTAATCATTAGAAATCAGTTACTTGTTGATGGCAAACATTGTTTGGATTGAAAATATTGCTCCTTGTTTAAGAAAAACTGTACTTGTCAGTTTTGGGCTTCTCTCGCCGAGAGAAACCTATTTTTACTAATGTTACAGTAATAGCTGCAGGAAGCTCTCAGAAGTGAGATTTTTGGTCCTAATCATTAGAAATCAGTTACTTGTTAAAGGCAAACATGGTTTTGATTTAAAATATTGCTCCTTGTTTAAGGAAAACTGTAGTTGTCAGTTTTGGGCTTCTCTCGCCGAGAGAAACCTATTTGTACAAATGTTACAGTAAAAGCTGCAGGAAGCTCTCAGAAGTGAGATTTTTGGTCCTAATCATTAGAAATCAGTTACTTGTTGATGGAAAATATGGTTTTGATTGAAAATATTGCTCCTTGTTTAAGAAAAACTGTAGTTGTCAGTTTTGTCCTTCTCTCGCAGAGAGAAACCTATTTTTACTAATGTTACAGTAATAGCTACAGGAAGCTCTCAGAAGTGAGATTTTTTGTCCTAATCATTAGAAATTAGTTACTTGTTGATGGCAAGCATGCTTTTGATTGGAAATATTGCTCCTTGTTTAAGAAAAACTGTAGTTGTCAGGTTTGGGCTTCTCTCGCCGAGAGAAACCTATTTTTACTAATGTTACAGTAATAGCTACAGGAAGCTCTCAGAAGTGAGTTTTTTGGTCCTAATCATTAGAAATCAGTTACTTGTTGAAGGCAAACATGGTTTGGATTGAAAATATTCCTCCTTGTTTAAGAAACACTGTAGTTGTCAGTTTTGGCCTTCTCTCACCGAGAGAAACCTATTTTTACAAATGTTATAGTAAAAGCTGCAGGAAGCTCTCAGAAGTGAGTTTTTTGGTCCTAATCATTAGAAATCAGTTACTTGTTGATGGCAAACATGGTTTGGATTGAAAATATTCCTCCTTGTTTAAGAAAAACTGTAGTTGTCAGGTTTGGGCTTCTCTCGCCGAGAGAAACCTATTTTTACTAATGTTACAGTAATAGCTACAGGAAGCTCTCAGAAGTGAGTTTTTTGGTCCTAATCATTAGAAATCAGTTACTTGTTGATGGCAAACATGGTTTTAATTGAAAATATTTCTCCTTGTTTAAGAAAAACTGTAGTTGTCAGGTTTGGGCTTCTCTCGCCGAGAGAAACCTATTTTTACTAATGTTACAGTAATAGCTACAGGAAGCTCTCAGAAGTGAGTTTTTTGGTCCTAATCATTAGAAATCAGTTACTTGTTGAAGGCAAACATGGTTTGGATTGAAAATATTGCTCCTTGTTTAATAAAAACTGTACTTGTCAGTTTTGGGCTTCTCTCGCCGAGAGAAACCTATTTTTACAAATGTTACAGTAAAAGCTGCAGGAAGCTCTCAGAGGTGAGCTTTTTGGTCCTAATCATTAGAAATCAGTTACTTGTTGATGGCAAACATGGTTTTGATTTAACATATTGCTCCTTGTTTAAGGAAAACTGTACTTGTCAGTTTTGGGCTTTTCTCGCCGAGAGAAACCTATTTGTACAAATGTTACAGTAAAAGCTGCAGGAAGCTCTCAGAAGTGAGATTTTTGGTCCTAATCACTAGAAATCAGTTACTTGTTGATGGAAAATATGGTTTTGATTGAAAATATTGCTCCTTGTTTAAGAAAAACTGTACTTGTCAGTTTTGGGCTTCTCTCGCCAAGAGAAACCTATTTTTTACAAATGTTACAGTAAAAGCTGCAGGAAGCTCTCAGAAGTGAGTTTTTTGGTCCTAATCATTAGAAATCAGTTACTTGTTGATGGCAAACATGGTTTGGATTGAAAATATTGCTCCTTGTTTAAGAAAAACTGTACTTGTCAGTTTTGGGCTTCTCTCGCCGAGAGAAACCTATTTTTACTAATGTTACAGTAATAGCTGCAGGAAGCTCTCAGAAGTGAGTTTTTTGGTCCTAATCATTAGAAATCAGTTACTTGTTGAAGGCAAACATGGTTTGGATTGAAAATATTGCTCCTTGTTTCATAAAAACTGTACTTGTCAGTTTTGGGCTTCTCTCGCTGAGAGAAAGCTATTTTTATAAATGTTACAGTAAAAGCTGCAGGAAGCTCTCAGAAAAGAGATTTTTGGTCCTAATCATTAGAAATCAGTTACTTGTTGATGGCAAACATGGTTTTAATTGAAAATATTTCTCCTTGTTTAAGAAAAACTGTAGTTGTCAGGTTTGGGCTTCTCTCGCCGAGAGAAACCTATTTTTACTAATGTTACAGTAATAGCTACAGGAAGCTCTCAGAAGTGAGTTTTTTGGTCCTAATCATTAGAAATCAGTTACTTGTTGAAGGCAAACATGGTTTGGATTGAAAATATTGCTCCTTGTTTAATAAAAACTGTACTTGTCAGTTTTGGGCTTCTCTCGCCGAGAGAAAGCTATTTTTTTCACTAATGTTACAGTAATAGCTGCAGGAAGGTCTCAGAAGTGAGTTTTTTGGTCCTAATCATTAGAAATCAGTTACTTGTTGATGGCAAACATGGTTTGGATTGAAAATATTGCTCCTTGTTTAAGAAAAACTGTAGTTGTCAGTTTTGGGCTTCTCTCGCCGAGAGAAACCTATTTGTACAAATGTTACAGTAAAAGCTGCAGGAAGCTCTCAGAAGTGAGTTTTTTGGTCCTAATCATTAGAAATCAGTTACTTGTTGATGGCAAACATGGTTTTGATTGAAAATATTGCTCCTTGTTTAAGAAAAACTGTAGTTGTCAGGTTTGGTCTTCTCTCGCCGAGAGAAACCTATTTTTACTAATGTTACAGTAATAGCTGCAGGAAGCTCTCAGAAGTGAGTTTTTTGGTCCTAATCATTAGAAATCAGTTACTTGTTGATAGCAAACATGGTTTGGATTGAAAATATTGCTCCTTGTTTAAGAAAAACTGTAGTTGTCAGTTTTGGCCTTCTCTCGGAGAGAGAAACCTATTTTTACAAATGTTACAGTAAAAGCTGCAGGAAGCTCTCAGAAGTGAGTTTTTTGGTCCTAATCATTAGAAATTAGTTACTTGTTGATGGCAAACATGGTTTTGATTTAACATATTGCTCCTTGTTTCATAAAAACTGTACTTGTCAGCTTTGGGCTTCTCTCGCTGAGAGAAAGCTATTTTTATAAATGTTACACCAAAAGCTGCAGGAAGCTCTCAGAAGTGAGTTTTTTGGTCCTAATCATTAGGGATCAGTTACTTGTTGATGGCAAACATGGTTTTGATTGAAAATATTACTCCTTGTTTAAGAAAAACTGTACTTGTCAGGTTTGGGCTTCTCTCGCCGAGAGAAACCTATTTTTTACAAATGTTATAGTAAAAGCTGCAGGAAGCTCTCAGAAGTGAGTTTTTTGGTCCTAATCATTAGAAAACAGTTACTTGTTGATGGCAAACATGGTTTTGATTGAAAATATTGCTCCTTGTTTAAGAAAAACTGTAGTTGTCAAGTTTGGGCTTCTCTCGCCGAGAGAAACCTATTTTTACTAATGTTACAGTAATAGCTGCAGGAAGCTCTCAGAAGTGAGTTTTTTGGTCCTAATCATTAGAAATCAGTTACTTGTTGATAGCAAACATGGTTTGGATTGAAAATATTGCTCCTTGTTTAAGAAAAATTGTACTTGTCAGTTTTGGGCTTCTCTCGCCGAGAGAAACCTATTTTTACAAATGTTACAGTAAAAGCTGCAGGAAGCTCTCAGAAGTGAGATTTTTGGTCCTACTCATTAGAAATCAGTTACTTGTTGATGGCAAACATGGTTTTGATTTAACATATTGCTCCTTGTTTAAGGAAAACTGTACTTGTCAGTTTTGGGCTTCTCTCGCCGAGAGAAACCTATTTGTACAAATGTTACAGTAAAAGCTGCAGGAAGCTCTCAGAAGTGAGATTTTTGGTCCTAATCACTAGAAATCAGTTACTTGTTGAAGGCAAACATGGTTTGGATTGAAAATATTGCTCCTTGTTTAAGAAAAACTGTACTTGTCAGTTTTGGGCTTCTCTCGCTGAGAGAAAGCTATTTTTATAAATGTTACACTAAAAGCTGCAGGAAGCTCTCAGAAGTGAGTTTTTTGGTCCTAATCATTAGGGATGAGTTACTTGTTGATGGCAAACATGGTTTTGATTGAAAATATTACTCCTTGTTTAAGAAAAACTGTAGTTGTCAGTTTTGGCCTTCTGTCGCAGAGAGAAACCTATTTTTACAAATGTTACAGTAATAGCTGCAGGAAGCTCTCAGAAGTGAGTTTTTTGGTCCTAATCATTAGAAATCAGTTACTTGTTGATGGCAAACATGGTTTTGATTGAAAATATTCCTCCTTGTTTAAGAAAAACTGTAATTGTCAGTTTTGGGCTTCTCTCGCTGAGAGAAACCTATTTTTACAAATGTTACAGTAAAAGCTGCAGGAAGCTCTCAGAAGTGAGTTTTTTGGTCCTAATCATTAGAAATCAGTTACTTGTTGATGGCAAACATGGTTTTGATTGAAAATATTGCTCCTTGTTTAAGAAAAACTGTAGTTGTCAGGTTTGGTCTTCTCTCGCCGAGAGAAACCTATTTTTACTAATGTTACAGTAATAGCTGCAGGAAGCTCTCAGAAGTGAGTTTTTTGGTCCTAATCATTAGAAATCAGTTACTTGTTGATGGCAAACATGGTTTTGATTGAAAATATTGCTCCTTGTTTAAGAAAAACTGTACTTGTCAGTTTTGGGCTTCTCTCGCCGAGAGAAACCTATTTTTACTAATGTTACAGTAATAGCTGCAGGAAGCTCTCAGAAGTGATATTTTTGGTCCTAATCATTAGAAATCAGTTACTTGTTGAAGGCAAACATGGTTTTGATTTAAAATATTGCTCCTTGTTTAAGGAAAACTGTAGTTGTCAGTTTTGGGCTTCTCTCGCCGAGAGAAACCTATTTGTACAAATGTTACAGTAAAAGCTGCAGGAAGCTCTCAGAAGTGAGATTTTTGGTCCTAATCATTAGAAATCAGTTACTTGTTGATGGCAAACATGGTTTTGATTTAACATATTGCTCCTTGTTTAAGGAAAACTGTACTTGTCAGTTTTGGGCTTCTCTCGCCGAGAGAAACCTATTTGTACAAATGTTACAGTAAAAGCTGCAGGAAGCTCTCAGAAGTGAGATTTTTGGTCCTAATCACTAGAAATCAGTTACTTGTTGAAGGCAAACATGGTTTGGATTGAAAATATTGCTCCTTGTTTAAGAAAAACTGTACTTGTCAGTTTTGGGCTTCTCTCGTCGAGAGAAACCTATTTTTACTAATGTTACAGTAATAGCTACAGGAAGCTCTCAGAAGTGAGTTTTTTGGTCCTAATCATTAGAAATCAGTTACTTGTTGATGGCAAACATGGTTTTGATTGAAAATATTGCTCCTTGTTTAAGAAAAACTGTAGTTGTCAGGTTTGGTCTTCTCTCGCCGAGAGAAACCTATTTTTACTAATGTTACAGTAATAGCTGCAGGAAGCTCTCAGAAGTGAGTTTTTTGGTCCTAATCATTAGAAATCAGTTACTTGTTGATGGCAAACATGGTTTGGATTGAAAATATTGCTTCTTGTTTAAGAAAAACTGTACTTGTCAGTTTTGGGCTTCTCTCGCCGAGAGAAACCGATTTTTACTATTGTTACAGTAATAGCTGCAGGAAGCTCTCAGAAGTGAGTTTTTTGGTCCTAATCATTAGAAATCAGTTACTTGTTGAAGGCAAACATGGTTTGGATTGAAAATATTGCTCCTTGTTTAATAAAAACTGTACTTGTCTGTTTTGGGCTTCTCTCGCCGAGAGAAAGCTATTTTTTACAAATGTTACAGTAATAGCTGCAGGAAGGTCTCAGAAGTGAGTTTTTTGGTCCTAATCATTAGAAATCAGTTACTTGTTGATGGCAAACATGGTTTTGATTGAAAATATTGCTCCTTGTTTAAGAAAAACTGTACTTGTCAGTTTTGGGCTTCTCTCGCCGAGAGAAACCTATTTTTACTAATGTTACAGTAATAGCTGCAGGAAGCTCTCAGAAGTGATATTTTTGGTCCTAATCATTAGAAATCAGTTACTTGTTGAAGGCAAACATGGTTTTGATTTAAAATATTGCTCCTTGTTTAAGGAAAACTGTAGTTGTCAGTTTTGGGCTTCTCTCGCCGAGAGAAACCTATTTGTACAAATGTTACAGTAAAAGCTGCAGGAAGCTCTCAGAAGTGAGATTTTTGGTCCTAATCATTAGAAATCAGTTACTTGTTGATGGCAAACATGGTTTTGATTTAACATATTGCTCCTTGTTTAAGGAAAACTGTACTTGTCAGTTTTGGGCTTCTCTCGCCGAGAGAAACCTATTTGTACAAATGTTACAGTAAAAGCTGCAGGAAGCTCTCAGAAGTGAGATTTTTGGTCCTAATCACTAGAAATCAGTTACTTGTTGAAGGCAAACATGGTTTGGATTGAAAATATTGCTCCTTGTTTAAGAAAAACTGTACTTGTCAGTTTTGGGCTTCTCTCGTCGAGAGAAACCTATTTTTACTAATGTTACAGTAATAGCTACAGGAAGCTCTCAGAAGTGAGTTTTTTAGTCCTAATCATTAGAAATCAGTTACTTGTTGAAGGCAAACATGGTTTGGATTGAAAATATTGCTCCTTGTTTAAGAAAAACTGTACTTGTCAGTTTTGGGCTTCTCTCGCCGAGAGAAAGCTATTTTTTTTTACAAATGTTACAGTAATAGCTGCAGGAAGGTCTCAGAAGTAAGTTTTTTGGTCCTAATCATTAGAAATCAGTTACTTGTTGATGGCAAACATGGTTTGGATTGAAAATATTGCTCCTTGTTTAAGAAAAACTGTACTTGTCAGTTTTGGGCTTCTCTCGCCGAGAGAAACCTATTTTTACTAATGTTACAGTAATAGCTGCAGGAAGCTCTCAGAAGTGAGATTTTTGGTCCTAATCATTAGAAATCAGTTACTTGTTGAAGGCAAACATGGTTTTGATTTAAAATATTGCTCCTTGTTTAAGGAAAACTGTAGTTGTCAGTTTTGGGCTTCTCTCGCTGAGAGAAACCTATTTGTACAAATGTTACAGTAAAAGCTGCAGGAAGCTCTCAGAAGTGAGATTTTTGGTCCTAATCATTAGAAATCAGTTACTTGTTGATTGCAAACATGGTTTTGATTGAAAATATTGCTCCTTGTTTAAGAAAAACTGTACTTGTCAGGTTTGGGCTTCTCTCGCCGAGAGAAACCTATTTTTTTACAAATGTTACAGTAAAAGCTGCAGGAAGCTCTCAGAAGTGAGTTTTTTGGTCCTAATCATTAGAAAACAGTTACTTGTTGATGGCAAACATGGTTTTGATTGAAAATATTGCTCCTTGTTTAAGAAAAACTGTAGTTGTCAAGTTTGGGCTTCTCTCGCCGAGAGAAACCTATTTTTACTAATGTTACAGTAATAGCTGCAGGAAGCTCTCAGAAGTGAGTTTTTTGGTCCTAATCATTAGAAATCAGTTACTTGTTGATAGCAAACATGGTTTGGATTGAAAATATTGCTCCTTGTTTAAGGAAAACTGTACTTGTCAGTTTTGGGCTTCTCTCGCCGAGAGAAACCTATTTGTACTAATGTTACAGTAATAGCTACAGGAAGCTCTCAGAAGTGAGATTTTTTGTCCTAATCATTAGAAATTAGTTACTTGTTGATGGCAAGCATGGTTTTGATTGGAAATATTGCTCCTTGTTTAAGAAAAACTGTAGTTGTCAGTTTTGGGCTTCTCTCGCTGAGAGAAACCTATTTGTACAAATGTTACAGTAAAAGCTGCAGGAAGCTCTCAGAAAAGAGATTTTTGGTCCTAATCACTAGAAATCAGTTACTTGTTGATGGAAAATATGGTTTTGATTGAAAATGTTGCTCCTTGTTTAAGAAAAACTGTACTTGTCAGTTTTGGGCTTCTCTCGCCGAGAGAAACCTATTTTTACTAATGTTACAGTAATAGCTGCAGGAAGCTCTCAGAAGTGAGTTTTTTGGTCCTAATCATTAGAAATCAGTTACTTGTTGAAGGCAAACATGGTTTGGATTGAAAATATTGCTCCTTGTTTAATAAAAACTGTACTTGTCAGTTTTGGGCTTCTCTCGCCGAGAGAAAGCTATTTTTTACAAATGTTACAGTAATAGCTGCAGGAAGCTCTCAGAAGTGAGTTTTTTGGTCCTAATCATTAGAAATGAGTTACTTGTTGATGGCAAACATGGTTTGGATTGAAAATATTCCTCCTTGTTTAAGAAACACTGTAGTTGTCAGTTTTGGCCTTCTCTCACCGAGAGAAACCTATTTTTACAAATGTTATAGTAAAAGCTGCAGGAAGCTCTCAGAAGTGAGTTTTTTGGTCCTAATCATTAGAAATCAGTTACTTGTTGATGGCAAACATGGTTTGGATTGAAAATATTCCTCCTTGTTTAAGAAAAACTGTACTTGTCAGGTTTGGGCTTCTCTCGCCAAGAGAAACCTATTTTTACTAATGTTACAGTAATAGCTGCAGGAAGCTCTCAGAAGTGAGTTTTTTGGTCCTAATCATTAAAAATCAGTTACTTGTTGATGGCAAACATGGTTTTAATTGAAAATATTTCTCCTTGTTTAAGAAAAACTGTAGTTGTCAGGTTTGGGCTTCTCTCGCCGAGAGAAACCTATTTTTACTAATGTTACAGTAATAGCTACAGGAAGCTCTCAGAAGTGAGTTTTTTGGTCCTAATCATTAGAAATCAGTTACTTGTTGAAGGCAAACATGGTTTGGATTGAAAATATTGCTCCTTGTTTAATAAAAACTGTACTTGTCAGTTTTGGGCTTCTCTCACCGAGAGAAAGCTATTTTTTTACAAATGTTACAGTAATAGCTGCAGGAAGGTCTCAGAAGTGAGTTTTTTGGTCCTAATCATTAGAAATCAGTTACTTTTTGATGGCAAACATGGTTTGGATTGAAAATATTGCTCCTTGTTTAAGAAAAACTGTACTTGTCAGTTTTGGGCTTCTCTCGCCGAGAGAAACCTATTTTTACTAATGTTACAGTAATAGCTACAGGAAGCTCTCAGAAGTGAGATTTTTTGTCCTAATCATTCGAAATTAGTTACTTGTTGATGGCAAGCATGGTTTTGATTGGAAATATTGCTCCTTGTTTAAGAAAAACTGTAGTTGTCAGGTTTGGGCTTCTCTCGCCGAGAGAAACCTATTTTTACTAATGTTACAGTAATAGCTACAGGAAGCTCTCAGAAGTGAGTTTTTTGGTCCTAATCATTAGAAATCAGTTACTTGTTGAAGGCAAACATGGTTTGGATTGAAAATATTGCTCCTTGTTTAATAAAAACTGTACTTGTCAGTTTTGGGCTTCTCTCGCCGAGAGAAAGCTATTTTTTTACAAATGTTACAGTAATAGCTGCAGGAAGGTCTCAGAAGTGAGTTTTTTGGTCCTAATCATTAGAAATCAGTTACTTTTTGATGGCAAACATGGTTTGGATTGATAATATTGCTCCTTCTTTAAGAAAAACTGTACTTGTCAGTTTTGGGCTTCTCTCGCCGAGAGAAACCTATTTTTACTAATGTTACAGTAATAGCTACAGGAAGCTCTCAGAAGTGAGATTTTTTGTCCTAATCATTAGAAATTAGTTACTTGTTGATGGCAAGCATGGTTTTGATTGGAAATATTGCTCCTTGTTTAAGAAAAACTGTAGTTGTCAGTTTTGGGCTTCTCTCGCTGAGAGAAACCTATTTGTACAAATGTTACAGTAAAAGCTGCAGGAAGCTCTCAGAAAAGAGATTTTTGGTCCTAATCACTAGAAATCAGTTACTTGTTGATGGAAAATATGGTTTTGATTGAAAATATTGCTCCTTGTTTAAGAAAAAACTGTACTTGTCAGTTTTGGGCTTCTCTCGCCAAGAGAAACCTATTTTTTACAAATGTTACAGTAATAGCTGCAGGAAGCTCTCAGAAGTGAGTTTTTTGGTCCTAATCATTAGAAATGAGTTACTTGTTGATGGCAAACATGGTTTGGATTGAAAATATTCCTCCTTGTTTAAGAAACACTGTAGTTGTCAGTTTTGGCCTTCTCTCACCGAGAGAAACCTATTTTTACAAATGTTATAGTAAAAGCTGCAGGAAGCTCTCAGAAGTGAGTTTTTTGGTCCTAATCATTAGAAATCAGTTACTTGTTGATGGCAAACATGGTTTGGATTGAAAATATTCCTCCTTGTTTAAGAAAAACTGTACTTGTCAGGTTTGGGCTTCTCTCGCCGAGAGAAACCTATTTTTACTAATGTTACAGTAATAGCTGCAGGAAGCTCTCAGAAGTGAGTTTTTTGGTCCTAATCTTTAGAAATCAGTTACTTGTTGATGGCAAACATGGTTTTAATTGAAAATATTTCTCCTTGTTTAAGAAAAACTGTAGTTGTCAGGTTTGGGCTTCTCTCGCCGAGAGAAACCTATTTTTACTAATGTTACAGTAATAGCTACAGGAAGCTCTCAGAAGTGAGTTTTTTGGTCCTAATCATTAGAAATCAGTTACTTGTTGAAGGCAAACATGGTTTGGATTGAAAATATTGCTCCTTGTTTAATAAAAACTGTACTTGTCAGTTTTGGGCTTCTCTCGTCGAGAGAAAGCTATTTTTTTTACAAATGTTACAGTAATAGCTGCAGGAAGGTCTCAGAAGTGAGTTTTTTGGTCCTAATCATTAGAAATCAGTTACTTGTTGATGGCAAACATTGTTTGGATTGAAAATATTGCTCCTTGTTTAAGAAAAACTGTACTTGTCAGTTTTGGGCTTCTCTCGCCGAGAGAAACCTATTTTTACTAATGTTACAGTAATAGCTGCAGGAAGCTCTCAGAAGTGAGATTTTTGGTCCTAATCATTAGAAATCAGTTACTTGTTAAAGGCAAACATGGTTTTGATTTAAAATATTGCTCCTTGTTTAAGGAAAACTGTAGTTGTCAGTTTTGGGCTTCTCTCGCCGAGAGAAACCTATTTGTACAAATGTTACAGTAAAAGCTGCAGGAAGCTCTCAGAAGTGAGATTTTTGGTCCTAATCATTAGAAATCAGTTACTTGTTGATGGAAAATATGGTTTTGATTGAAAATATTGCTCCTTGTTTAAGAAAAACTGTAGTTGTCAGTTTTGTCCTTCTCTCGCAGAGAGAAACCTATTTTTACTAATGTTACAGTAATAGCTACAGGAAGCTCTCAGAAGTGAGATTTTTTGTCCTAATCATTAGAAATTAGTTACTTGTTGATGGCAAGCATGCTTTTGATTGGAAATATTGCTCCTTGTTTAAGAAAAACTGTAGTTGTCAGGTTTGGGCTTCTCTCGCCGAGAGAAACCTATTTTTACTAATGTTACAGTAATAGCTACAGGAAGCTCTCAGAAGTGAGTTTTTTGGTCCTAATCATTAGAAATCAGTTACTTGTTGAAGGCAAACATGGTTTGGATTGAAAATATTCCTCCTTGTTTAAGAAACACTGTAGTTGTCAGTTTTGGCCTTCTCTCACCGAGAGAAACCTATTTTTACAAATGTTACAGTAAAAGCTGCAGGAAGCTCTCAGAAGTGAGTTTTTTGGTCCTAATCATTAGAAATCAGTTACTTGTTGATGGCAAACATGGTTTGGATTGAAAATATTCCTCCTTGTTTAAGAAAAACTGTAGTTGTCAGGTTTGGGCTTCTCTCGCCGAGAGAAACCTATTTTTACTAATGTTACAGTAATAGCTACAGGAAGCTCTCAGAAGTGAGTTTTTTGGTCCTAATCATTAGAAATCAGTTACTTGTTGATGGCAAACATGGTTTTAATTGAAAATATTTCTCCTTGTTTAAGAAAAACTGTAGTTGTCAGGTTTGGGCTTCTCTCGCCGAGAGAAACCTATTTTTACTAATGTTACAGTAATAGCTACAGGAAGCTCTCAGAAGTGAGTTTTTTGGTCCTAATCATTAGAAATCAGTTACTTGTTGAAGGCAAACATGGTTTGGATTGAAAATATTGCTCCTTGTTTAATAAAAACTGTACTTGTCAGTTTTGGGCTTCTCTCGCCGAGAGAAACCTATTTTTACAAATGTTACAGTAAAAGCTGCAGGAAGCTCTCAGAGGTGAGCTTTTTGGTCCTAATCATTAGAAATCAGTTACTTGTTGATGGCAAACATGGTTTTGATTTAACATATTGCTCCTTGTTTAAGGAAAACTGTACTTGTCAGTTTTGGGCTTCTCTCGCCGAGAGAAACCTATTTGTACAAATGTTACAGTAAAAGCTGCAGGAAGCTCTCAGAAGTGAGATTTTTGGTCCTAATCACTAGAAATCAGTTACTTGTTGATGGAAAATATGGTTTTGATTGAAAATATTGCTCCTTGTTTAAGAAAAACTGTACTTGTCAGTTTTGGGCTTCTCTCGCCAAGAGAAACCTATTTTTTACAAATGTTACAGTAAAAGCTGCAGGAAGCTCTCAGAAGTGAGTTTTTTGGTCCTAATCATTAGAAATCAGTTACTTGTTGATGGCAAACATGGTTTTGATTGAAAATATTGCTCCTTGTTTAAGAAAAACTGTAGTTGTCAGGTTTGGGCTTCTCTCGCAGAGAGAAACCTATTTTTACTAATGTTACAGTAATAGCTGCAGGAAGCTCTCAGAAGTGAGTTTTTTGGTCCTAATCATTAGAAATCAGTTACTTGTTGATGGCAAACATGGTTTGGATTGAAAATATTGCTCCTTGTTTAAGAAAAACTGTACTTGTCAGTTTTGGGCTTCTCTCGCCGAGAGAAACCTATTTTTACTAATGTTACAGTAATAGCTGCAGGAAGCTCTCAGAAGTGAGTTTTTTGGTCCTAATCATTAGAAATCAGTTACTTGTTGAAGGCAAACATGGTTTGGATTGAAAATATTGCTCCTTGTTTCATAAAAACTGTACTTGTCAGTTTTGGGCTTCTCTCGCTGAGAGAAAGCTATTTTTATAAATGTTACAGTAAAAGCTGCAGGAAGCTCTCAGAAAAGAGATTTTTGGTCCTAATCATTAGAAATCAGTTACTTGTTGATGGCAAACATGGTTTTAATTGAAAATATTTCTCCTTGTTTAAGAAAAACTGTAGTTGTCAGGTTTGGGCTTCTCTCGCCGAGAGAAACCTATTTTTACTAATGTTACAGTAATAGCTACAGGAAGCTCTCAGAAGTGAGTTTTTTGGTCCTAATCATTAGAAATCAGTTACTTGTTGAAGGCAAACATGGTTTGGATTGAAAATATTGCTCCTTGTTTAATAAAAACTGTACTTGTCAGTTTTGGGCTTCTCTCGCCGAGAGAAAGCTATTTTTTTCACTAATGTTACAGTAATAGCTGCAGGAAGGTCTCAGAAGTGAGTTTTTTGGTCCTAATCATTAGAAATCAGTTACTTGTTGATGGCAAACATGGTTTGGATTGAAAATATTGCTCCTTGTTTAAGAAAAACTGTAGTTGTCAGTTTTGGGCTTCTCTCGCCGAGAGAAACCTATTTGTACAAATGTTACAGTAAAAGCTGCAGGAAGCTCTCAGAAGTGAGTTTTTTGGTCCTAATCATTAGAAATCAGTTACTTGTTGATGGCAAACATGGTTTTGATTGAAAATATTGCTCCTTGTTTAAGAAAAACTGTAGTTGTCAGGTTTGGTCTTCTCTCGCCGAGAGAAACCTATTTTTACTAATGTTACAGTAATAGCTGCAGGAAGCTCTCAGAAGTGAGTTTTTTGGTCCTAATCATTAGAAATCAGTTACTTGTTGATAGCAAACATGGTTTGGATTGAAAATATTGCTCCTTGTTTAAGAAAAACTGTAGTTGTCAGTTTTGGCCTTCTCTCGGAGAGAGAAACCTATTTTTACAAATGTTACAGTAAAAGCTGCAGGAAGCTCTCAGAAGTGAGTTTTTTGGTCCTAACCATTAGAAATTAGTTACTTGTTGATGGCAAACATGGTTTTGATTTAACATATTGCTCCTTGTTTCATAAAAACTGTACTTGTCAGTTTTGGGCTTCTCTCGCTGAGAGAAAGCTATTTTTATAAATGTTACACTAAAAGCTGCAGGAAGCTCTCAGAAGTGAGTTTTTTGGTCCTAATCATTAGGGATCAGTTACTTGTTGATGGCAAACATGGTTTTGATTGAAAATATTACTCCTTGTTTAAGAAAAACTGTACTTGTCAGGTTTGGGCTTCTCTCGCCGAGAGAAACCTATTTTTTACAAATGTTATAGTAAAAGCTGCAGGAAGCTCTCAGAAGTGAGTTTTTTGGTCCTAATCATTAGAAAACAGTTACTTGTTGATGGCAAACATGGTTTTGATTGAAAATATTGCTCCTTGTTTAAGAAAAACTGTAGTTGTCAAGTTTGGGCTTCTCTCGCCGAGAGAAACCTATTTTTACTAATGTTACAGTAATAGCTGCAGGAAGCTCTCAGAAGTGAGTTTTTTGGTCCTAATCATTAGAAATCAGTTACTTGTTGATAGCAAACATGGTTTAGATTGAAAATATTGCTCCTTGTTTAAGAAAAATTGTACTTGTCAGTTTTGGGCTTCTCTCGCCGAGAGAAACCTATTTTTACAAATGTTACAGTAAAAGCTGCAGGAAGCTCTCAGAAGTGAGATTTTTGGTCCTAATCATTAGAAATCAGTTACTTGTTGATGGCAAACATGGTTTTGATTTAACATATTGCTCCTTGTTTAAGGAAAACTGTACTTGTCAGTTTTGGGCTTCTCTCGCCGAGAGAAACCTATTTGTACAAATGTTACAGTAAAAGCTGCAGGAAGCTCTCAGAAGTGAGATTTTTGGTCCTAATCACTAGAAATCAGTTACTTGTTGAAGGCAAACATGGTTTGGATTGAAAATATTGCTCCTTGTTTAAGAAAAACTGTACTTGTCAGTTTTGGGCTTCTCTCGCTGAGAGAAAGCTATTTTTATAAATGTTACACTAAAAGCTGCAGGAAGCTCTCAGAAGTGAGTTTTTTGGTCCTAATCATTAGGGATGAGTTACTTGTTGATGGCAAACATGGTTTTGATTGAAAATATTACTCCTTGTTTAAGAAAAACTGTAGTTGTCAGTTTTGGCCTTCTGTCGCAGAGAGAAACCTATTTTTACAAATGTTACAGTAATAGCTGCAGGAAGCTCTCAGAAGTGAGTTTTTTGGTCCTAATCATTAGAAATCAGTTACTTGTTGATGGCAAACATGGTTTTGATTGAAAATATTCCTCCTTGTTTAAGAAAAACTGTAATTGTCAGTTTTGGGCTTCTCTCGCTGAGAGAAACCTATTTTTACAAATGTTACAGTAAAAGCTGCAGGAAGCTCTCAGAAGTGAGTTTTTTGGTCCTAATCATTAGAAATCAGTTACTTGTTGATGGCAAACATGGTTTTGATTGAAAATATTGCTCCTTGTTTAAGAAAAACTGTAGTTGTCAGGTTTGGTCTTCTCTCGCCGAGAGAAACCTATTTTTACTAATGTTACAGTAATAGCTGCAGGAAGCTCTCAGAAGTGAGTTTTTTGGTCCTAATCATTAGAAATCAGTTACTTGTTGATGGCAAACATGGTTTGGATTGAAAATATTGCTTCTTGTTTAAGAAAAACTGTACTTGTCAGTTTTGGGCTTCTCTCGCCGAGAGAAACCGATTTTTACTATTGTTACAGTAATAGCTGCAGGAAGCTCTCAGAAGTGAGTTTTTTGGTCCTAATCATTAGAAATCAGTTACTTGTTGAAGGCAAACATGGTTTGGATTGAAAATATTGCTCCTTGTTTAATAAAAACTGTACTTGTCAGTTTTGGGCTTCTCTCGCCGAGAGAAAGCTATTTTTTACAAATGTTACAGTAATAGCTGCAGGAAGGTCTCAGAAGTGAGTTTTTTGGTCCTAATCATTAGAAATCAGTTACTTGTTGATGGCAAACATGGTTTTGATTGAAAATATTGCTCCTTGTTTAAGAAAAACTGTACTTGTCAGTTTTGGGCTTCTCTCGCCGAGAGAAACCTATTTTTACTAATGTTACAGTAATAGCTGCAGGAAGCTCTCAGAAGTGATATTTTTGGTCCTAATCATTAGAAATCAGTTACTTGTTGAAGGCAAACATGGTTTTGATTTAAAATATTGCTCCTTGTTTAAGGAAAACTGTAGTTGTCAGTTTTGGGCTTCTCTCGCCGAGAGAAACCTATTTGTACAAATGTTACAGTAAAAGCTGCAGGAAGCTCTCAGAAGTGAGATTTTTGGTCCTAATCATTAGAAATCAGTTACTTGTTGATGGCAAACATGGTTTTGATTTAACATATTGCTCCTTGTTTAAGGAAAACTGTACTTGTCAGTTTTGGGCTTCTCTCGCCGAGAGAAACCTATTTGTACAAATGTTACAGTAAAAGCTGCAGGAAGCTCTCAGAAGTGAGATTTTTGGTCCTAATCACTAGAAATCAGTTACTTGTTGAAGGCAAACATGGTTTGGATTGAAAATATTGCTCCTTGTTTAAGAAAAACTGTACTTGTCAGTTTTGGGCTTCTCTCGCTGAGAGAAAGCTATTTTTATAAATGTTACACTAAAAGCTGCAGGAAGCTCTCAGAAGTGAGTTTTTTGGTCCTAATCATTAGGGATGAGTTACTTGTTGATGGCAAACATGGTTTTGATTGAAAATATTACTCCTTGTTTAAGAAAAACTGTAGTTGTCAGTTTTGGCCTTATGTCGCAGAGAGAAACCTATTTTTACAAATGTTACAGTAATAGCTGCAGGAAGCTCTCAGAAGTGAGTTTTTTGGTCCTAATCATTAGAAATCAGTTACTTGTTGATGGCAAACATGGTTTGGATTGAAAATATTGCTCCTTGTTTAAGAAAAACTGTACTTGTCAGTTTTGGGCTTCTCTCGCTGAGAGAAAGCTATTTTTATAAATGTTACACTAAAAGCTGCAGGAAGCTCTCAGAAGTGAGTTTTTTGGTCCTAATCATTAGGGATGAGTTACTTGTTGATGGCAAACATGGTTTTGATTGAAAATATTACTCCTTGTTTAAGAAAAACTGTAGTTGTCAGTTTTGGCCTTATGTCGCAGAGAGAAACCTATTTTTACAAATGTTACAGTAATAGCTGCAGGAAGCTCTCAGAAGTGAGTTTTTTGGTCCTAATCATTAGAAATCAGTTACTTGTTGATGGCAAACATGGTTTTGATTGAAAATATTCCTCCTTGTTTAAGAAAAACTGTAATTGTCAGTTTTGGGCTTCTCTCGCTGAGAGAAACCTATTTTTAAAAATGTTACAGTAAAAGCTGCAGGAAGCTCTCAGAAGTGAGTTTTTTGGTCCTAATCATTAGAAATCAGTTACTTGTTGATGGCAAACATGGTTTTGATTGAAAATATTGCTCCTTGTTTAAGAAAAACTGTAGTTGTCAGGTTTGGTCTTCTCTCGCCGAGAGAAACCTATTTTTACTAATGTTACAGTAATAGCTGCAGGAAGCTCTCAGAAGTGAGTTTTTTGGTCCTAATCATTAGAAATCAGTTACTTGTTGATGGCAAACATGGTTTGGATTGAAAATATTGCTCCTTGTTTAAGAAAAACTGTACTTGTCAGTTTTGGGCTTCTCTCGCCGAGAGAAACCTATTTTTACTAATGTTACAGTAATAGCTGCAGGAAGCTCTCAGGAGTGAGTTTTTTTGGTCCTAATCATTAGAAATCAGTTACTTGTTGAAGGCAAACATGGTTTGGATTGAAAATATTGCTCCTTGTTTCATAAAAACTGTACTTGTCAGTTTTGGGCTTCTCTCGCTGAGAGAAAGCTATTTTTATAAATGTTACACTAAAAGCTGCAGGAAGCTCTCAGAAGTGAGTTTTTTGGTCCTAATCATTAGGGATCAGTTACTTGTTGATGGCAAACATGGTTTTGATTGAAAATATTACTCCTTGTTTAAGAAAAACTGTAGTTGTCAGTTTTGGCCTTCTCTCGCAGAGATAAACCTATTTTTACAAATGTTACAGTAATAGCTGCAGGAAGCTCTCAGAAGTGAGTTTTTGGTCCTAATCATTAGAAATTAGTTACTTGTTGATGGCAAACATGGTTTTGATTGAAAATATTGCTCCTTGTTTAAGAAAAACTGTACTTGTCAGGTTTGGGCTTCTCTCGCCGAGAGAAACCTATTTTTACTAATGTTACAGTAATAGCTGCAGGAAGCTCTCAGAAGTGAGTTTTTTGGTCCTAATCATTAGAAATCAGTTACTTGTTGATGGCAAACATGGTTTGGATTGAAAATATTGCTCCTTGTTTAAGAAAAACTGTACTTGTCAGTTTTGGGCTTCTCTCGCCGAGAGAAACCTATTTTTACTAATGTTACAGTAATAGCTGCAGGAAGCTCTCAGAAGTGAGTTTTTTGGTCCTAATCATTAGAAATCAGTTACTTGTTGAAGGCAAACATGGTTTTGATTTAAAATATTGCTCCTTGTTTAAGAAAAACTGTAGTTGTCAGTTTTGGGCTTCTCTCGCCGAGAGAAACCTATTTGTACAAATGTTACAGTAAAAGCTGCAGGAAGCTCTCAGAAGTGAGTTTTTTGGTCCTAATCATTAGAAATCAGTTACTTGTTGATGGCAAACATGGTTTTGATTGAAAATATTGCTCCTTGTTTAAGAAAAACTGTAGTTGTCAGGTTTGGGCTTCTCTCGCCGAGAGAAACCTATTTTTACTAATGTTACAGTAATAGCTGCAGGAAGCTCTCAGAAGTGAGTTTTTTGGTCCTAATCATTAGAAATCAGTTACTTGTTGATGGCAAACATGGTTTTGATTGAAAATATTCCTCCTTGTTTAAGAAAAACTGTAATTGTCAGTTTTGGGCTTCTCTCGCTGAGAGAAAACTATTTTTAAAAATGTTACAGTAAAAGCTGCAGGAAGCTCTCAGAAGTGAGTTTTTTGGTCCTAATCATTAGAAATCAGTTACTTGTTGATGGCAAACATGGTTTTGATTGAAAATATTGCTCCTTGTTTAAGAAAAACTGTAGTTGTCAGGTTTGGTCTTCTCTCGCCGAGAGAAACCTATTTTTACTAATGTTACAGTAATAGCTGCAGGAAGCTCTCAGAAGTGAGTTTTTTGGTCCTAATCATTAGAAATCAGTTACTTGTTGATGGCAAACATGGTTTGGATTGAAAATATTGCTCCTTGTTTCATAAAAACTGTACTTGTCAGTTTTGGGCTTCTCTCGCCGAGAGAAACCTATTTTTACTAATGTTACAGTAATAGCTGCAGGAAGCTCTCAGAAGTGAGTTTTTTGGTCCTAATCATTAGAAATCAGTTACTTGTTGAAGGCAAACATGGTTTGGATTGAAAATATTGCTCCTTGTTTCATAAAAACTGTACTTGTCAGTTTTGGGCTTCTCTCGCTGAGAGAAAGCTATTTTTATAAATGTTACACTAAAAGCTGCAGGAAGCTCTCAGAAGTGAGTTTTTTGGTCCTAATCATTAGGGATCAGTTACTTGTTGATGGCAAACATGGTTTTGATTGAAAATATTACTCCTTGTTTAAGAAAAACTGTAGTTGTCAGTTTTGGCCTTCTCTCGGAGAGAGAAACCTATTTTTTACAAATGTTACAGTAAAAGCTGCAGGAAGCTCTCAGAAGTGAGTTTTTTGGTCCTAATCCTTAGAAATCAGTTGCTTGTTGATGGCAAACATGGTTTTGATTGAAAATATTGCTCCTTGTTTAAGAAAAACTGTACTTGTCAGGTTTGGGCTTCTCTCGCCGAGAGAAACCTATTTTTACTAATGTTACAGTAATAGCTGCAGGAAGCTCTCAGAAGTGAGTTTTTTGGTCCTAATCATTAGAAATCAGTTACTTGTTGAAGGCAAACATGGTTTGGATTGAAAATATTGCTCCTTGTTTCATAAAAACTGTACTTGTCAGTTTTGGGCTTCTCTCGCTGAGAGAAAGCTATTTTTATAAATGTTACACTAAAAGCTGCAGGAAGCTCTCAGAAGTGAGTTTTTTGGTCCTAATCATTAGGGATCAGTTACTTGTTGATGGCAAACATGGTTTTGATTGAAAATATTACTCCTTGTTTAAGAAAAACTGTAGTTGTCAGTTTTGGCCTTCTCTCGGAGAGAGAAACCTATTTTTTACAAATGTTACAGTAAAAGCTGCAGGAAGCTCTCAGAAGTGAGTTTTTTGGTCCTAATCCTTAGAAATCAGTTGCTTGTTGATGGCAAACATGGTTTTGATTGAAAATATTGCTCCTTGTTTAAGAAAAACTGTACTTGTCAGGTTTGGGCTTCTCTCGCCGAGAGAAACCTATTTTTACTAATGTTACAGTAATAGCTGCAGGAAGCTCTCAGAAGTGAGTTTTTTGGTCCTAATCATTAGAAATCAGTTACTTGTTGATGGCAAACATGGTTTGGATTGAAAATATTGCTCCTTGTTTAAGAAAAACTGTACTTGTCAGTTTTGGGCTTGTCTCGCCGAGAGAAACCTATTTTTACTAATGTTACAGTAATAGCTGCAGGAAGCTCTCAGAAGTGAGTTTTTTGGTCCTAATCATTAGAAATCAGTTACTTGTTGAAGGCAAACATGGTTTGGATTGAAAATATTGCTCCTTGTTTAATAAAAACTGTACTTGTCAGTTTTGGGCTTCTCTCGTCGAGAGAAAGCTATTTTTTTTACAAATGTTACAGTAATAGCTGCAGGAAGGTCTCAGAAGTGAGTTTTTTGGTCCTAATCATTAGAAATCAGTTACTTGTTGATGGCAAACATGGTTTGGATTGAAAATATTGCTCCTTGTTTAATAAAAACTGTACTTGTCAGTTTTGGGCTTCTCTCGTCGAGAGAAAGCTATTTTTTTTACAAATGTTACAGTAATAGCTGCAGGAAGGTCTCAGAAGTGAGTTTTTTGGTCCTAATCATTAGAAATCAGTTACTTGTTGATGGCAAACATGGTTTGGATTGAAAATATTGCTCCTTGTTTAAGAAAAACTGTAGTTGTCAGTTTTGGGCTTCTCTCGCCGAGAGAAACCTATTTGTACAAATGTTACAGTAAAAGCTGCAGGAAGCTCTCAGAAGTGAGATTTTTGGTCCTAATCATTAGAAATCAGTTACTTGTTGATGGCAAACATGGTTTTGATTTAACATATTGCTCCTTGTTTAAGGAAAACTGTACTTGTCAGTTTTGGGCTTCTCTCGCCGAGAGAAACCTATTTGTACAAATGTTACAGTAAAAGCTGCAGGAAGCTCTCAGAAGTGAGTTTTTTGGTCCTAATCATTAGAAATCAGTTACTTGTTGATGGCAAACATGGTTTTGATTGAAAATATTGCTCCTTGTTTAAGAAAAACTGTAGTTGTCAGGTTTGGGCTTCTCTCGCCGAGAGAAACCTATTTTTACTAATGTTACAGTAATAGCTGCAGGAAGCTCTCAGAAGTGAGTTTTTTGGTCCTAATCATTAGAAATCAGTTACTTGTTGATAGCAAACATGGTTTGGATTGAAAATATTGCTCCTTGTTTAAGAAAAACTGTACTTGTCAGTTTTGGGCTTCTCTCGCCGAGAGAAACCTATTTTTTACAAATGTTACAGTAAAAGCTGCAGGAAGCTCTCAGAAGTGAGTTTTTTGGTCCTAATCCTTAGAAATCAGTTACTTGTTGAAGGCAAACATGGTTTTGATTTAAAATATTGCTCCTTGTTTAAGAAAAACTGTAGTTGTCAGTTTTGGGCTTCTCTCGCTGAGAGAAAGCTATTTTTATAAATGTTACACTAAAAGCTGCAGGAAGCTCTCAGAAGTGAGTTTTTTGGTCCTAATCATTAGGGATCAGTTACTTGTTGATGGCAAACATGGTTTTGATTGAAAATATTACTCCTTGTTTAAGAAAAACTGTAGTTGTCAGTTTTGGCCTTCTCTCGGAGAGAGAAACCTATTTTTTACAAATGTTACAGTAAAAGCTGCAGGAAGCTCTCAGAAGTGAGTTTTTTGGTCCTAATCCTTAGAAATCAGTTACTTGTTGATGGCAAACATGGTTTTGATTGAAAATATTGCTCCTTGTTTAAGAAAAACTGTACTTGTCAGGTTTGGGCTTCTCTCGCCGAGAGAAACCTATTTTTACTAATGTTACAGTAATAGCTGCAGGAAGCTCTCAGAAGTGAGTTTTTTGGTCCTAATCATTAGAAATCAGTTACTTGTTGATGGCAAACATGGTTTGGATTGAAAATATTGCTCCTTGTTTAAGAAAAACTGTACTTGTCAGTTTTGGGCTTGTCTCGCCGAGAGAAACCTATTTTTACTAATGTTACAGTAATAGCTGCAGGAAGCTCTCAGAAGTGAGTTTTTTGGTCCTAATCATTAGAAATCAGTTACTTGTTGAAGGCAAACATGGTTTGGATTGAAAATATTGCTCCTTGTTTAATAAAAACTGTACTTGTCAGTTTTGGGCTTCTCTCGTCGAGAGAAAGCTATTTTTTTTACAAATGTTACAGTAATAGCTGCAGGAAGGTCTCAGAAGTGAGTTTTTTGGTCCTAATCATTAGAAATCAGTTACTTGTTGATGGCAAACATGGTTTGGATTGAAAATATTGCTCCTTGTTTAATAAAAACTGTACTTGTCAGTTTTGGGCTTCTCTCGTCGAGAGAAAGCTATTTTTTTTACAAATGTTACAGTAATAGCTGCAGGAAGGTCTCAGAAGTGAGTTTTTTGGTCCTAATCATTAGAAATCAGTTACTTGTTGATGGCAAACATGGTTTGGATTGAAAATATTGCTCCTTGTTTAAGAAAAACTGTAGTTGTCAGTTTTGGGCTTCTCTCGCCGAGAGAAACCTATTTGTACAAATGTTACAGTAAAAGCTGCAGGAAGCTCTCAGAAGTGAGATTTTTGGTCCTAATCATTAGAAATCAGTTACTTGTTGATGGCAAACATGGTTTTGATTTAACATATTGCTCCTTGTTTAAGGAAAACTGTACTTGTCAGTTTTGGGCTTCTCTCGCCGAGAGAAACCTATTTGTACAAATGTTACAGTAAAAGCTGCAGGAAGCTCTCAGAAGTGAGATTTTTGGTCCTAATCACTAGAAATCAGTTACTTGTTGAAGGCAAACATGGTTTGGATTGAAAATATTGCTCCTTGTTTAAGAAAAACTGTACTTGTCAGTTTTGGGCTTCTCTCGCTGAGAGAAAGCTATTTTTATAAATGTTACACTAAAAGCTGCAGGAAGCTCTCAGAAGTGAGTTTTTTGGTCCTAATCATTAGGGATGAGTTACTTGTTGATGGCAAACATGGTTTTGATTGAAAATATTACTCCTTGTTTAAGAAAAACTGTAGTTGTCAGTTTTGGCCTTATGTCGCAGAGAGAAACCTATTTTTACAAATGTTACAGTAATAGCTGCAGGAAGCTCTCAGAAGTGAGTTTTTTGGTCCTAATCATTAGAAATCAGTTACTTGTTGATGGCAAACATGGTTTTGATTGAAAATATTCCTCCTTGTTTAAGAAAAACTGTAATTGTCAGTTTTGGGCTTCTCTCGCTGAGAGAAACCTATTTTTAAAAATGTTACAGTAAAAGCTGCAGGAAGCTCTCAGAAGTGAGTTTTTTGGTCCTAATCATTAGAAATCAGTTACTTGTTGATGGCAAACATGGTTTTGATTGAAAATATTGCTCCTTGTTTAAGAAAAACTGTAGTTGTCAGGTTTGGTCTTCTCTCGCCGAGAGAAACCTATTTTTACTAATGTTACAGTAATAGCTGCAGGAAGCTCTCAGAAGTGAGTTTTTTGGTCCTAATCATTAGAAATCAGTTACTTGTTGATGGCAAACATGGTTTGGATTGAAAATATTGCTCCTTGTTTAAGAAAAACTGTACTTGTCAGTTTTGGGCTTCTCTCGCCGAGAGAAACCTATTTTTACTAATGTTACAGTAATAGCTGCAGGAAGCTCTCAGAAGTGAGTTTTTTTGGTCCTAATCATTAGAAATCAGTTACTTGTTGAAGGCAAACATGGTTTGGATTGAAAATATTGCTCCTTGTTTCATAAAAACTGTACTTGTCAGTTTTGGGCTTCTCTCGCTGAGAGAAAGCTATTTTTATAAATGTTACACTAAAAGCTGCAGGAAGCTCTCAGAAGTGAGTTTTTTGGTCCTAATCATTAGGGATCAGTTACTTGTTGATGGCAAACATGGTTTTGATTGAAAATATTACTCCTTGTTTAAGAAAAACTGTAGTTGTCAGTTTTGGCCTTCTCTCGGAGAGAGAAACCTATTTTTTACAAATGTTACAGTAAAAGCTGCAGGAAGCTCTCAGAAGTGAGTTTTTTGGTCCTAATCCTTAGAAATCAGTTACTTGTTGATGGCAAACATGGTTTTGATTGAAAATATTGCTCCTTGTTTAAGAAAAACTGTACTTGTCAGGTTTGGGCTTCTCTCGCCGAGAGAAACCTATTTTTACTAATGTTACAGTAATAGCTGCAGGAAGCTCTCAGAAGTGAGTTTTTTGGTCCTAATCATTAGAAATCAGTTACTTGTTGATGGCAAACATGGTTTGGATTGAAAATATTGCTCCTTGTTTAAGAAAAACTGTACTTGTCAGTTTTGGGCTTGTCTCGCCGAGAGAAACCTATTTTTACTAATGTTACAGTAATAGCTGCAGGAAGCTCTCAGAAGTGAGTTTTTTGGTCCTAATCATTAGAAATCAGTTACTTGTTGAAGGCAAACATGGTTTGGATTGAAAATATTGCTCCTTGTTTAATAAAAACTGTACTTGTCAGTTTTGGGCTTCTCTCGTCGAGAGAAAGCTATTTTTTTTTACAAATGTTACAGTAATAGCTGCAGGAAGGTCTCAGAAGTGAGTTTTTTGGTCCTAATCATTAGAAATCAGTTACTTGTTGATGGCAAACATGGTTTGGATTGAAAATATTGCTCCTTGTTTAATAAAAACTGTACTTGTCAGTTTTGGGCTTCTCTCGTCGAGAGAAAGCTATTTTTTTTACAAATGTTACAGTAATAGCTGCAGGAAGGTCTCAGAAGTGAGTTTTTTGGTCCTAATCATTAGAAATCAGTTACTTGTTGATGGCAAACATGGTTTGGATTGAAAATATTGCTCCTTGTTTAAGAAAAACTGTACTTGTCAGTTTTGGGCTTCTCTCGCCGAGAGAAACCTATTTTTACTAATGTTACAGTAATAGCTGCAGGAAGCTCTCAGAAGTGAGTTTTTTGGTCCTAATCATTAGAAATCAGTTACTTGTTGATGGCAAACATGGTTTTGATTGAAAATATTCCTCCTTGTTTAAGAAAAACTGTAATTGTCAGTTTTGGGCTTCTCTCGCTGAGAGAAAGCTATTTTTATAAATGTTACACTAAAAGCTGCAGGAAGCTCTCAGAAGTGAGTTTTTTGGTCCTAATCATTAGGGATCAGTTACTTGTTGATGGCAAACATGGTTTTGATTGAAAATATTGCTCCTTGTTTAAGAAAAACTGTAGTTGTCAGGTTTGGGCTTCTCTCGCCGAGAGAAACCTATTTTTACTAATGTTACAGTAATAGCTGCAGGAAGCTCTCAGAAGTGAGTTTTTTGGTCCTAATCATTAGAAATCAGTTACTTGTTGATGGCAAACATGGTTTTGATTGAAAATATTCCTCCTTGTTTAAGAAAAACTGTAATTGTCAGTTTTGGGCTTCTCTCGCTGAGAGAAACCTATTTTTAAAAATGTTACAGTAAAAGCTGCAGGAAGCTCTCAGAAGTGAGTTTTTTGGTCCTAATCATTAGAAATCAGTTACTTGTTGATGGCAAACATGGTTTTGATTGAAAATATTGCTCCTTGTTTAAGAAAAACTGTAGTTGTCAGGTTTGGTCTTCTCTCGCCGAGAGAAACCTATTTTTACTAATGTTACTGTAATAGCTGCAGGAAGCTCTCAGAAGTGAGTTTTTTGGTCCTAATCATTAGAAATCAGTTACTTGTTGAAGGCAAACATGGTTTGGATTGAAAATATTGCTCCTTGTTTCATAAAAACTGTACTTGTCAGTTTTGGGCTTCTCTCGCTGAGAGAAAGCTATTTTTATAAATGTTACACTAAAAGCTGCAGGAAGCTCTCAGAAGTGAGTTTTTTGGTCCTAATCATTAGGGATCAGTTACTTGTTGATGGCAAACATGGTTTTGATTGAAAATATTGCTCCTTGTTTAATAAAAACTGTACTTGTCAGTTTTGGGCTTCTCTCGTCGAGAGAAAGCTATTTTTTTTACAAATGTTACAGTAATAGCTGCAGGAAGGTCTCAGAAGTGAGTTTTTTGGTCCTAATCATTAGAAATCAGTTACTTGTTGAAGGCAAACATGGTTTGGATTGAAAATATTGCTCCTTGTTTCATAAAAACTGTACTTGTCAGTTTTGGGCTTCTCTCGCTGAGAGAAAGCTATTTTTATAAATGTTACACTAAAAGCTGCAGGAAGCTCTCAGAAGTGAGTTTTTTGGTCCTAATCATTAGGGATCAGTTACTTGTTGATGGCAAACATGGTTTTGATTGAAAATATTGCTCCTTGTTTAATAAAAACTGTACTTGTCAGTTTTGGGCTTCTCTCGTCGAGAGAAAGCTATTTTTTTTACAAATGTTACAGTAATAGCTGCAGGAAGGTCTCAGAAGTGAGTTTTTTGGTCCTAATCATTAGAAATCAGTTACTTGTTGAAGGCAAACATGGTTTGGATTGAAAATATTGCTCCTTGTTTAATAAAAACTGTACTTGTCAGTTTTGGGCTTCTCTCGCCGAGAGAAAGCTATTTTTTACAAATGTTACAGTAATAGCTGCAGGAAGGTCTCAGAAGTGAGTTTTTTGGTCCTAATCATTAGAAATCAGTTACTTGTTGATGGCAAACATGGTTTTGATTGAAAATATTGCTCCTTGTTTAAGAAAAACTGTACTTGTCAGTTTTGGGCTTCTCTCGCCGAGAGAAACCTATTTTTACTAATGTTACAGTAATAGCTGCAGGAAGCTCTCAGAAGTGATATTTTTGGTCCTAATCATTAGAAATCAGTTACTTGTTGAAGGCAAACATGGTTTTGATTTAAAATATTGCTCCTTGTTTAAGGAAAACTGTAGTTGTCAGTTTTGGGCTTCTCTCGCCGAGAGAAACCTATTTGTACAAATGTTACAGTAAAAGCTGCAGGAAGCTCTCAGAAGTGAGATTTTTGGTCCTAATCATTAGAAATCAGTTACTTGTTGATGGAAAATATGGTTTTGATTGAAAATATTGCTGCTTGTTTAAGAAAAACTGTAGTTGTCAGTTTTGGCCTTCTCTCGGAGAGAGAAACCTATTTTTACAAATGTTACAGTAAAAGCTGCAGGAAGCTCTCAGAAGTGAGTTTTTTGGTCCTAATCATTAGAAATTAGTTACTTGTTGATGGCAAACATGGTTTCGATTGAAAATATTGCTCCTTGTTTAAGAAACACTGTAGTTGTCAGTTTTGGGCTTCTCTCGCCGAGAGAAACCTATTTTTACAAATGTTACAGTAAAAGCTGCAGGAAGCTCTCAGAAGTGAGATTTTTGGTCCTAATCATTAGAAATCAGTTACTTGTTGATGGCAAACACGGTTTTGATTTAACATATTGCTCCTTGTTTAAGGAAAACTGTACTTGTCAGTTTTGGGCTTCTCTCGCCGAGAGAAACCTATTTGTACAAATGTTACAGTAAAAGCTGCAGGAAGCTCTCAGAAGTGAGATTTTTGGTCCTAATCACTAGAAATCAGTTACTTGTTGAAGGCAAACATGGTTTGGATTGAAAATATTGCTCCTTGTTTAAAAAAAACTGTACTTGTCAGTTTTGGGCTTCTCTCGCCGAGAGAAACCTATTTTTACTAATGTTACAGTAATAGCTGCAGGAAGCTCTCAGAAGTGAGTTTTTTTGGTCCTAATCATTAGAAATCAGTTACTTGTTGAAGGCAAACATGGTTTGGATTGAAAATATTGCTCCTTGTTTCATAAAAACTGTACTTGTCAGTTTTGGGCTTCTCTCGCTGAGAGAAAGCTATTTTTATAAATGTTACACTAAAAGCTGCAGGAAGCTCTCAGAAGTGAGTTTTTTGGTCCTAATCATTAGGGATCAGTTACTTGTTGATGGCAAACATGGTTTTGATTGAAAATATTACTCCTTGTTTAAGAAAAACTGTAGTTGTCAGTTTTGGCCTTCTCTCGCAGAGATAAACCTATTTTTACAAATGTTACAGTAATAGCTGCAGGAAGCTCTCAGAAGTGAGTTTTTGGTCCTAATCATTAGAAATTAGTTACTTGTTGATGGCAAACATGGTTTTGATTGAAAATATTGCTCCTTGTTTAAGAAAAACTGTACTTGTCAGGTTTGGGCTTCTCTCGCCGAGAGAAACCTATTTTTACTAATGTTACAGTAATAGCTGCAGGAAGCTCTCAGAAGTGAGTTTTTTGGTCCTAATCATTAGAAATCAGTTACTTGTTGATGGCAAACATGGTTTTGATTGAAAATATTGCTCCTTGTTTAAGAAAAACTGTAGTTGTCAGGTTTGGGCTTCTCTCGCCGAGAGAAACCTATTTTTACTAATGTTACAGTAATAGCTGCAGGAAGCTCTCAGAAGTGAGTTTTTTGGTCCTAATCATTAGAAATCAGTTACTTGTTGATAGCAAACATGGTTTGAATTGAAAATATTGCTCCTTGTTTAAGAAAAACTGTACTTGTCAGTTTTGGGCTTCTCTCGCCGAGAGAAACCTATTTTTTACAAATGTTACAGTAAAAGCTGCAGGAAGCTCTCAGAAGTGAGTTTTTTGGTCCTAATCCTTAGAAATCAGTTACTTGTTGAAGGCAAACATGGTTTTGATTTAAAATATTGCTCCTTGTTTAAGAAAAACTGTAGTTGTCAGTTTTGGGCTTCTCTCGCCGAGAGAAACCTATTTGTACAAATGTTACAGTAAAAGCTGCAGGAAGCTCTCAGAAGTGAGTTTTTTGGTCCTAATCATTAGAAATCAGTTACTTGTTGATGGCAAACATGGTTTTGATTGAAAATATTGCTCCTTGTTTAAGAAAAACTGTAGTTGTCAGGTTTGGGCTTCTCTCGCCGAGAGAAACCTATTTTTACTAATGTTACAGTAATAGCTGCAGGAAGCTCTCAGAAGTGAGTTTTTTGGTCCTAATCATTAGAAATCAGTTACTTGTTGATAGCAAACATGGTTTGGATTGAAAATATTGCTCCTTGTTTAAGAAAAACTGTACTTGTCAGTTTTGGGCTTCTCTCGCCGAGAGAAACCTATTTTTTTACAAATGTTACAGTAAAAGCTGCAGGAAGCTCTCAGAAGTGAGTTTTTTGGTCCTAATCCTTAGAAATCAGTTACTTGTTGATGGCAAACATGGTTTTGATTGAAAATATTGCTCCTTGTTTAAGAAAAACTGTAGTTGTCAGTTTTGGCCTTCTCTCGGAGAGAGAAACCTATTTTTACAAATGTTACAGTAAAAGCTGCAGGAAGCTCTCAGAAGTGAGTTTTTTGGTCCTAATCATTAGAAATTAGTTACTTGTTGATGGCAAACATGGTTTTGATTGAAAATATTGCTCCTTGTTTAAGAAACACTCTAGTTGTCAGTTTTGGGCTTCTCTCGCCGAGAGAAACCTATTTTTACAAATGTTACAGTAAAAGCTGCAGGAAGCTCTCAGAAGTGAGATTTTTGGTCCTAATCATTAGAAATCAGTTACTTGTTGATGGCAAACATGGTTTTGATTTAACATATTGCTCCTTGTTTAAGGAAAACTGTACTTGTCAGTTTTGGGCTTCTCTCGCCGAGAGAAACCTATTTGTACAAATGTTACAGTAAAAGCTGCAGGAAGCTCTCAGAAGTGAGTTTTTTGGTCCTAATCACTAGAAATCAGTTACTTGTTGATGGAAAATATGGTTTTGATTGAAAATATTGCTCCTTGTTTAAGAAAAACTGTACATGTCAGTTTTGGGCTTCTCTCGCCAAGAGAAACCTATTTTTTTACAAATGTTACAGTAATAGCTGCAGGAAGCTCTCAAAAGTGAGTTTTTTGGCCCTAATCCTTAGAAATCAGTTACTTGTTGATGGCAAACATGGTTTTGATTGAAAATATTGCTCCTTGTTTAAGAAAAACTGTAGTTGTCAGTTTTGACCTTATCTCGCTGAGAGAAAGCTATTTTTTACAAATGTTAAAGTAAAAGCTGCAGGAAGCTCTCAGAAGTGAGTTTTTTGCTCCTTATCATTAGAAATCAGTTACTTGTTGATGGCAAGCATGGTTTTGATTGAAAATATTGCTCCTTGTTTAAGAAAAACTGTGGTTGTCAGTTTTGGCCTTCTCTCGCATAGAGAAAGCTATTTTTACAAATGTTACAGTAAAAGCTGCAGGAAGCTCTCAGAAGTGAGTTTTTTGGTCCTAATCATTAGAAATCAGTTACTTGTTGATGGCAAACATGGTTTGGATTGAAAATATTGCTCCTTGTTTAAGAAAAACTGTACTTGTCAGTTTTGGGCTTTTCTCGCCGAGAGAAAGCTATTTTTTTACAAATGTTACAGTAATAGCTGCAGGAAGCTCTCAAAAGTGAGTTTTTTGGTCCTAATCCTTAGAAATCAGTTACTTGTTGATGGCAAACATGGTTTTGATTGAAAATATTGCTCCTTGTTTAAGAAAAACTGTAGTTGTCAGTTTTGACCTTATCTCGCTGAGAGAAAGCTATTTTTTACAAATGTTAAAGTAAAAGCTGCAGGAAGCTCTCAGAAGTGAGTTTTTTGCTCCTTATCATTAGAAATCAGTTACTTGTTGATGGCAAACATGGTTTTGATTGAAAATATTGCTCCTTGTTTAAGAAAAACTGTACTTGTCAGTTTTGGCCTTCTCTCGCCGAGAGAAAGCTATTTTTTACAAATGTTACAGTAAAAGCTGCAGGAAGCTCTCAGAAGTGAGTTCTTTGGTCCTAATCATTAGAAATCAGTTACTTGTTGATGGCAAACATGGTTTTGATTGAAAATATTGCTCCTTGTTTAAGAAAAACTGTAGTTGTCAGTTTTGACCTTATCTCGCTGAGAGAAAGCTATTTTTTACAAATGTTAAAGTAAAAGCTGCAGGAAGCTCTCAGAAGTGAGTTTTTTGCTCCTTATCATTAGAAATCAGTTACTTGTTGATGGCAAGCATGGTTTTGATTGAAATTATTGCTCCTTGTTTAAGAAAAACTGTGGTTGTCAGTTTTGGCCTTCTCTCGCATAGAGAAAGCTATTTTTACAAATGTTACAGTAAAAGCTGCAGGAAGCTCTCAGAAGTGAGTTTTTTGGTCCTAATCATTAGAAATCAGTTACTTGTTGATGGCAAACATGGTTTGGATTGAAAATATTGCTCCTTGTTTAAGAAAAACTGTACTTGTCAGTTTTGGGCTTTTCTCGCCGAGAGAAAGCTATTTTTTACAAATGTTACAGTAATAGCTGCAGGAAGCTCTCAAAAGTGAGTTTTTTGGTCCTAATCCTTAGAAATCAGTTACTTGTTGATGGCAAACATGGTTTTGATTGAAAATATTGCTCCTTGTTTAAGAAAAACTGTAGTTGTCAGTTTTGACCTTATCTCGCTGAGAGAAAGCTATTTTTTACAAATGTTAAAGTAAAAGCTGCAGGAAGCTCTCAGAAGTGAGTTTTTTGCTCCTTATCATTAGAAATCAGTTACTTGTTGATGGCAAACATGGTTTTGATTGAAAATATTGCTCCTTGTTTAAGAAAAACTGTACTTGTCAGTTTTGGCCTTCTCTCGCCGAGAGAAAGCTATTTTTTACAAATGTTACAGTAAAAGCTGCAGGAAGCTCTCAGAAGTGAGTTTTTTGGTCCTAATCATTAGAAATCAGTTACTTGTTGATGGCAAACATGGATTGGATTGAAAATATTGCTCCTTGTTTAAGAAAAACTGTAGTTGTCAGTTTTGGCCTGAGAGAAAGCTATTTTTACAAATGTTACAGTAAAAGCTGCAGGAAGCTCTCAGAAGTGAGTTTTTTTGTCCTAATCATTAGAAATCAGTTACTTGTTGATGGCAAACATGGTTTTGATTGAAAATATTGCTCCTTGTTTAAGAAAAACTGTAGTTGTCCGTTTTGGCCTTCTCTCGCAGAGAGAAAGCTATTTTTACAAATGTTACAGTAAAAGCTGCAGGAAGCTCTCAGAAGTGAGTTTTTTGGTCCTAATCATTAGAAATTAGTTACTTGTTGATGGCAAACATGGTTTGGATTGAAAATATTGCTCCTTGTTTAAGAAAAACTGTACTTGGGAGTTTGGGGCTTTTCTGGCCGAGAGAAAGCTATTTTTACAAATGTTACAGTAATAGCTGCAGGAAGCTCTCAGAAGTGAGTTTTTTTTGTCCTAATCATTAAAAAATTAGTTACTTGTTGATGGCAAACATGGTTTTGATTGAAATTATTGTTCCTTGTTTAAGAATAACTGTACTTGTTAGTTTTGGGCTTCTCTCGCCGAGAGAAAGCTATTTTTTACAAATGTTACAGTAAAAGCTGCAGGAAGCTCTCAGAAGTGAGTTTTTTGCTCCTAATCATTAGAAATCAGTTACTTGTTGATGGCAAACATGGTTTTGATTGAAAATATTGCTCCTTGTTTAAGAAAAACTGTAGTTGTCAGTTTTGGCCTTCTCTCGCCGAGAGAAAGCTATTTTTTTACAAATGTTACAGTAAAAGCTGCAGGAAGCTCTCAGAAGTGAGTTTTTTGGTCCTAATCATTAGAAATCAGTTACTTGTAGATGGCAAACATGGTTTGGATTGAAAATATTGCTCCTTGTTTAAGAAAAACTGTAGTTGTCAGTTTTGGCCTGAGAGAAACCTATTTTTACAAATGTTACAGTAAAAGCTGCAGGAAGCTCTCAGAAGTGAGTTTTTTGGTCCTAATCATTAGAAATCCGTTAATTGTTGATGGCAAACATGGTTTTGATTGAAAATATTGCTCCTTGTTTAAGAAAAACTGTAGTTGTCAGTTTTGGGCTTCTCTCGCCGAGAGAAACCTATTTTTACAAATGTTACAGTAATAGCTGCAGGAAGCTCTCAGAAGTGAGTTTTTTGGTCCTAATCATTAGAAATCAGTTACTTTTTGATGGAAAATATGGTTTTGATTAAAAATATAGCTCCTTGTTTAAGAAAAACTGTACTTGTGAGTTTGGGGCTTTTCTGGCCGAGAGAAAGCTATTTTTACAAATGTTACAGTAATAGCTGCAGGAAGCTCTCAAAAGTGAGTTTTTTGGTCCTAATCATTAGAAATCAGTTACTTGTTGATGGCAAACATGGTTTGGATTGAAAATATTGCTCCTTGTTTAAGAAAAACTGTAGTTGTCAGTTTTGGCCTGAGAGAAAGCTATTTTTACAAATGTTACAGTAAAAGCTGCAGGAAGCTCTCAGAAGTGAGTTTGTTGGTCCTAATCATTAGAAATCAGTTACTTGTTGATGGCAAACATGGTTTTGATTAAAAAAATATTGCTCCTTGTTTAAGAAAAACTGTAGTTGTCAGTTTTGGCCTTCTCTCGCAGAGAGAAAGCTATTTTTACAAATGTTACAGTAAAAGCTGCAGGAAGCTCTCAGAAGTGAGTTTTTTGGTCCTAATCATTAGAAATCAGTTACTTGTTGATGGCAAACATGGTTTTGATTGAAAATATTGCTCCTTGTTTAAGAAAAACTGTAGTTGTCAGTTTTGACCTTATCTCGCTGAGAGAAAGCTATTTTTTACAAATGTTACAGTAAAAGCTGCAGGAAGCTCTCAGAAGTGAGTTTTTTTTGTCCTAATCATTAAAAAATTAGTTACTTGTTGATGGCAAACATGGTTTTGATTGAAAATATTGTTCCTTGTTTAAGAATAACTGTACTTGTTAGTTTTGGGCTTCTCTCGCCGAGAGAAAGCTATTTTTTACAAATGTTACAGTAAAAGCTGCAGGAAGCTCTCAGAAGTGAGTTTTTTGCTCCTAATCATTAGAAATCAGTTACTTGTTGATGGCAAACATGGTTTTGATTGAAAATATTGCTCCTTGTTTAAGAAAAACTGTAGTTGTCAGTTTTGGCCTTCTCTCGCCGAGAGAAAGCTATTTTTTACAAATGTTACAGTAAAAGCTGCAGGAAGCTCTCAGAAGTGAGTTTTTTGGTCCTAATCATTAGAAATCAGTTACTTGTAGATGGCAAACATGGTTTGGATTGAAAATATTGCTCCTTGTTTAAGAAAAACTGTAGTTGTCAGTTTTGGCCTGAGAGAAAGCTATTTTTACAAATGTTACAGTAAAAGCTGCAGGAAGCTCTCAGAAGTGAGTTTTTTGGTCCTAATCATTAGAAATCAGTTACTTGTTGATGGCAAACATGGTTTTGATTGAAAATATTGCTCCTTGTTTAAGAAAAACTGCAGTTGTCAGTTTTGGCCTTATCTCGCAGAGAGAAAGCTATTTTTACAAATGTTACAGTAAAAGCTGCAGGAAGCTCTCAGAAGTGAGTTTTTTGGTCCTAATCATTAGAAATTAGTTACTTGTTGATGGCAAACATGGTTTGGATTGAAAATATTGCTCCTTGTTTAAGAAAAACTGTACTTGGGAGTTTGGGGCTTTTCTGGCCGAGAGAAAGCTATTTTTACAAATGTTACAGTAATAGCTGCAGGAAGCTCTCAGAAGTGAGTTTTTTTTGTCCTAATCATTAAAAAATTAGTTACTTGTTGATGGCAAACATGGTTTTGATTGAAATTATTGTTCCTTGTTTAAGAATAACTGTACTTGTTAGTTTTGGGCTTCTCTCGCCGAGAGAAAGCTATTTTTTACAAATGTTACAGTAAAAGCTGCAGGAAGCTCTCAGAAGTGAGTTTTTTGCTCCTAATCATTAGAAATCAGTTACTTGTTGATGGCAAACATGGTTTTGATTGAAAATATTGCTCCTTGTTTAAGAAAAACTGTAGTTGTCAGTTTTGGCCTTCTCTCGCCGAGAGAAAGCTATTTTTTTACAAATGTTACAGTAAAAGCTGCAGGAAGCTCTCAGAAGTGAGTTTTTTGGTCCTAATCATTAGAAATCAGTTACTTGTAGATGGCAAACATGGTTTGGATTGAAAATATTGCTCCTTGTTTAAGAAAAACTGTAGTTGTCAGTTTTGGCCTGAGAGAAACCTATTTTTACAAATGTTACAGTAAAAGCTGCAGGAAGCTCTCAGAAGTGAGTTTTTTGGTCCTAATCATTAGAAATCCGTTAATTGTTGATGGCAAACATGGTTTTGATTGAAAATATTGCTCCTTGTTTAAGAAAAACTGTAGTTGTCAGTTTTGGGCTTCTCTCGCCGAGAGAAACCTATTTTTACAAATGTTACAGTAATAGCTGCAGGAAGCTCTCAGAAGTGAGTTTTTTGGTCCTAATCATTAGAAATCAGTTACTTTTTGATGGAAAATATGGTTTTGATTAAAAATATAGCTCCTTGTTTAAGAAAAACTGTACTTGTGAGTTTGGGGCTTTTCTGGCCGAGAGAAAGCTATTTTTACAAATGTTACAGTAATAGCTGCAGGAAGCTCTCAAAAGTGAGTTTTTTGGTCCTAATCATTAGAAATCAGTTACTTGTTGATGGCAAACATGGTTTGGATTGAAAATATTGCTCCTTGTTTAAGAAAAACTGTAGTTGTCAGTTTTGGCCTGAGAGAAAGCTATTTTTACAAATGTTACAGTAAAAGCTGCAGGAAGCTCTCAGAAGTGAGTTTGTTGGTCCTAATCATTAGAAATCAGTTACTTGTTGATGGCAAACATGGTTTTGATTAAAAAAATATTGCTCCTTGTTTAAGAAAAACTGTAGTTGTCAGTTTTGGCCTTCTCTCGCAGAGAGAAAGCTATTTTTACAAATGTTACAGTAAAAGCTGCAGGAAGCTCTCAGAAGTGAGTTTTTTGGTCCTAATCATTAGAAATCAGTTACTTGTTGATGGCAAACATGGTTTTGATTGAAAATATTGCTCCTTGTTTAAGAAAAACTGTAGTTGTCAGTTTTGACCTTATCTCGCTGAGAGAAAGCTATTTTTTACAAATGTTACAGTAAAAGCTGCAGGAAGCTCTCAGAAGTGAGTTTTTTTTGTCCTAATCATTAAAAAATTAGTTACTTGTTGATGGCAAACATGGTTTTGATTGAAAATATTGTTCCTTGTTTAAGAATAACTGTACTTGTTAGTTTTGGGCTTCTCTCGCCGAGAGAAAGCTATTTTTTACAAATGTTACAGTAAAAGCTGCAGGAAGCTCTCAGAAGTGAGTTTTTTGCTCCTAATCATTAGAAATCAGTTACTTGTTGATGGCAAACATGGTTTTGATTGAAAATATTGCTCCTTGTTTAAGAAAAACTGTAGTTGTCAGTTTTGGCCTTCTCTCGCCGAGAGAAAGCTATTTTTTACAAATGTTACAGTAAAAGCTGCAGGAAGCTCTCAGAAGTGAGTTTTTTGGTCCTAATCATTAGAAATCAGTTACTTGTAGATGGCAAACATGGTTTGGATTGAAAATATTGCTCCTTGTTTAAGAAAAACTGTAGTTGTCAGTTTTGGCCTGAGAGAAAGCTATTTTTACAAATGTTACAGTAAAAGCTGCAGGAAGCTCTCAGAAGTGAGTTTTTTGGTCCTAATCATTAGAAATCAGTTACTTGTTGATGGCAAACATGGTTTTGATTGAAAATATTGCTCCTTGTTTAAGAAAAACTGCAGTTGTCAGTTTTGGCCTTATCTCGCAGAGAGAAACCTATTTTTACAAATGTTACAGTAAAAGCTGCAGGAAGCTCTCAGAAGTGAGTTTTTTGGTCCTAATCATTAGAAATCAGTTACTTGTTGATGGCAAACATGGTTTTGATTGAAAATATTGCTCCTTGTTTAAGGAAAACTGTACTTGTCAGTTTTGGGCTTCTCTCCCCGAGAGAAACCTATTTTTTTACAAATGTTACAGTAAAAGCTGCAGGAAGCTCTCAGAAGTGAGTTTTTTGGTCCTAATCATTAGAAATCAGTTACTTGTTGATGGCAAACATGGTTTGGATTGAAAATATTGCTCCTTGTTTAAGAAAAACTGTAGTTGTCAGTTTTGGCCTGAGAGAAAGCTATTTTTACAAATGTTACAGTAAAAGCTGCAGGAAGCTCTCAGAAGTGAGTTTGTTGGTCCTAATCATTAGAAATCAGTTACTTGTTGATGGCAAACATGGTTTTGATTTAAAAAATATTGCTCCTTGTTTAAGAAAAACTGTAGTTGTCAGTTTTGGCCTTCTCTCGCAGAGAGAAAGCTATTTTTACAAATGTTACAGTAAAAGCTGCAGGAAGCTCTCAGAAGTGAGTTTTTTGGTCCTAATCATTAGAAATCAGTTACTTGTTGATGGCAAACATGGTTTGGATTGAAAATATTGCTCCTTGTTTAAGAAAAACTGTAGTTGTCAGTTTTGGCCTGAGAGAAAGCTATTTTTACAAATGTTACAGTAAAAGCTGCAGGAAGCTCTCAGAAGTGAGTTTGTTGGTCCTAATCATTAGAAATCAGTTACTTGTTGATGGCAAACATGGTTTTGATTGAAAATATTGCTCCTTGTTTAAGAAAAACTGTAGTTGTCAGTTTTGGCCTTCTCTCGCAGAGAGAAAGCTATTTTTACAAATGTTACAGTAAAAGCTGCAGGAAGCTCTCAGAAGTGAGTTCTTTGGTCCTAATCATTAGAAATCAGTTACCTGTTGATGGCAAACATGGTTTTGATTGAAAATATTGCTCCTTGTTTAAGAAAAACTGTAGTTGTCAGTTTTGACCTTATCTCGCTGAGAGAAAGCTATTTTTTACAAATGTTAAAGTAAAAGCTGCAGGAAGCTCTCAGAAGTGAGTTTTTTGCTCCTTATCATTAGAAATCAGTTACTTGTTGATGGCAAGCATGGTTTTGATTGAAAATATTGCTCCTTGTTTAAGAAAAACTGTGGTTGTCAGTTTTGGCCTTCTCTCGCATAGAGAAAGCTATTTTTACAAATGTTACAGTAAAAGCTGCAGGAAGCTCTCAGAAGTGAGTTTTTTGGTCCTAATCATTAGAAATCAGTTACTTGTTGATGGCAAACATGGTTTTGATTGAAAATATTGCTCCTTGTTTAAGAAAAACTGTAGTTGTCAGTTTTGACCTTATCTCGCTGAGAGAAAGCTATTTTTTACAAATGTTAAAGTAAAAGCTGCAGGAAGCTCTCAGAAGTGAGTTTTTTGCTCCTTATCATTAGAAATCAGTTACTTGTTGATGGCAAACATGGTTTTGATTGAAAATATTGCTCCTTGTTTAAGAAAAACTGTACTTGTCAGTTTTGGCCTTCTCTCGCCGAGAGAAAGCTATTTTTTACAAATGTTACAGTAAAAGCTGCAGGAAGCTCTCAGAAGTGAGTTTTTTGGTCCTAATCATTAGAAATCAGTTACTTGTTGATGGCAAACATGGATTGGATTGAAAATATTGCTCCTTGTTTAAGAAAAACTGTAGTTGTCAGTTTTGGCCTGTGAGAAAGCTATTTTTACAAATGTTACAGTAAAAGCTGCAGGAAGCTCTCAGAAATGAGTTTTTTTGTCCTAATCATTAGAAATCAGTTACTTGTTGATGGCAAACATGGTTTTGATTGAAAATATTGCTCCTTGTTTAAGAAAAACTGTAGTTGTCAGTTTTGGCCTTCTCTCGCAGAGAGAAAGCTATTTTTACAAATGTTACAGTAAAAGCTGCAGGAAGCTCTCAGAAGTGAGTTTTTTGGTCCTAATCATTAGAAATTAGTTACTTGTTGATGGCAAACATGGTTTGGATTGAAAATATTGCTCCTTGTTTAAGAAAAACTGTACTTGGGAGTTTGGGGCTTTTCTGGCCGAGAGAAAGCTATTTTTACAAATGTTACAGTAATAGCTGCAGGAAGCTCTCAGAAGTGAGTTTTTTTTGTCCTAATCATTAAAAAATTAGTTACTTGTTGATGGCAAACATGGTTTGGATTGAAAATATTGTTCCTTGTTTAAGAATAACTGTACTTGTTAGCTTTGGGCTTCTCTCGCCGAGAGAAAGCTATTTTTTACAAATGTTACAGTAAAAGCTGCAGGAAGCTCTCAGAAGTGAGTTTTTTGCTCCTAATCATTAGAAATCAGTTACTTGTTGATGGCAAACATGGTTTTGATTGAAAATATTGCTCCTTGTTTAAGAAAAACTGTAGTTGTCAGTTTTGGCCTTCTCTCGCCGAGAGAAAGCTATTTTTTACAAATGTTACAGTAAAAGCTGCAGGAAGCTCTCAGAAGTGAGTTTTTTGGTCCTAATCATTAGAAATTAGTTACTTGTTGATGGCAAACATGGTTTGGATTGAAAATATTGCTCCTTGTTTAAGAAAAACTGTACTTAGGAGTTTGGGGCTTTTCTGGCCGAGAGAAAGCTATTTTTACAAATGTTACAGTAATAGCTGCAGGAAGCTCTCAGAAGTGAGTTTTTTTTGTCCTAATCATTAAAAAATTAGTTACTTGTTGATGGCAAACATGGTTTTGATTGAAAATATTGTTCCTTGTTTAAGAATAACTGTACTTGTTAGCTTTGGGCTTCTCTCGCCGAGAGAAAGCTATTTTTTACAAATGTTACAGTAAAAGCTGCAGGAAGCTCTCAGAAGTGAGTTTTTTGCTCCTAATCATTAGAAATCAGTTACTTGTTGATGGCAAACATGGTTTTGATTGAAAATATTGCTCCTTGTTTAAGAAAAACTGTAGTTGTCAGTTTTGGCCTTCTCTCGCCGAGAGAAAGCTATTTTTTACAAATGTTACAGTAAAAGCTGCAGGAAGCTCTCAGAAGTGAGTTTTTTGGTCCTAATCATTAGAAATCAGTTACTTGTAGATGGCAAACATGGTTTGGATTGAAAATATTGCTCCTTGTTTTAGAAAAACTGTAGTTGTCAATTTTGGCCTGAGAGAAAGCTATTTTTACAAATGTTACAGTAAAAGCTGCAGGAAGCTCTCAGAAGTGAGTTTTTTGGTCCTAATCATTAGAAATCCGTTAATTGTTGATGGCAAACATGGTTTTGATTGAAAATATTGCTCCTTGTTTAAGAAAAACTGTAGTTGTCAGTTTTGGGCTTCTCTCGCCGAGAGAAACCTATTTTTACAAATGTTACAGTAATAGCTGCAGGAAGCTCTCAGAAGTGAGTTTTTTGGTCCTAATCATTAGAAATCAGTTACTTTTTGATGGAAAATATGGTTTTGATTAAAAATATAGCTCCTTGTTTAAGAAAAACTGTACTTGTGAGTTTGGGGCTTTTCTGGCCGAGAGAAAGCTATTTTTACAAATGTTACAGTAATAGCTGCAGGAAGCTCTCAAAAGTGAGTTTTTTGGTCCTAATCATTAGAAACCAGTTACTTGTTGATGGCAAACATGGTTTGGATTGAAAATATTGCTCCTTGTTTAAGAAAAACTGTAGTTGTCAGTTTTGGCCTGAGAGAAAGCTATTTTTACAAATGTTACAGTAAAAGCTGCAGGAAGCTCTCAGAAGTGAGTTTGTTGGTCCTAATCATTAGAAATCAGTTACTTGTTGATGGCAAACATGGTTTTGATTAAAAAAATATTGCTCCTTGTTTAAGAAAAACTGTAGTTGTCAGTTTTGGCCTTCTCTCGCAGAGAGAAAGCTATTTTTACAAATGTTACAGTAATAGCTGCAGGAAGCTCTCAGAAGTGAGTTTTTTGGTCCTAATCATTAGAAATCAGTTACTTTTTGATGGAAAATATGGTTTTGATTAAAAATATAGCTCCTTGTTTAAGAAAAACTGTACTTGTGAGTTTGGGGCTTTTCTGGCCGAGAGAAAGCTATTTTTACAAATGTTACAGTAATAGCTGCAGGAAGCTCTCAAAAGTGAGTTTTTTGGTCCTAATCATTAGAAACCAGTTACTTGTTGATGGCAAACATGGTTTGGATTGAAAATATTGCTCCTTGTTTAAGAAAAACTGTAGTTGTCAGTTTTGGCCTGAGAGAAAGCTATTTTTACAAATGTTACAGTAAAAGCTGCAGGAAGCTCTCAGAAGTGAGTTTGTTGGTCCTAATCATTAGAAATCAGTTACTTGTTGATGGCAAACATGGTTTTGATTAAAAAAATATTGCTCCTTGTTTAAGAAAAACTGTAGTTGTCAGTTTTGGCCTTCTCTCGCAGAGAGAAAGCTATTTTTACAAATGTTACAGTAAAAGCTGCAGGAAGCTCTCAGAAGTGAGTTTTTTGGTCCTAATCATTAGAAATCAGTTACTTGTTGATGGCAAACATGGTTTTGATTGAAAATATTGCTCCTTGTTTAAGAAAAACTGTAGTTGTCAGTTTTGACCTTATCTCGCTGAGAGAAAGCTATTTTTTACAAATGTTACAGTAAAAGCTGCAGGAAGCTCTCAGAAGTGAGTTTTTTGGTCCTAATCATTAGAAATCAGTTACTTGTTGATGGCAAACATGGTTTTGATTGAAAATATTGCTCCTTGTTTAAGAAAAACTGTAGTTGTCAGTTTTGACCTTATCTCGCTGAGAGAAAGCTATTTTTTTTACAAATGTTACAGTAAAAGCTGCAGGAAGCTCTCATAAGTGAGTTTTTTGCTCCTAATCATTATAAATCAGTTACTTGTTGATGGCAAACATGGTTTTAATTGAAAATATTGCTCCTTGTTTAAGAAAAACTGTAGTTGTCAGTTTTGGCCTTCTCTCGCCGAGAGAAAGCTATTTTTTACAAATGTTACAGTGAAAGCTGCAGGAAGCTCTCAGAAGTGAGTTTTTTGGTCCTAATCATAAGAAATCAAGTTTCTCAAACTCTAGTGCAAAAAAACTAATTCGGCCCTCAGTCTAATGGTTGATTATGCTCGCGATCGTAATCTCAGTAACTGTTGGCTATGTCAAAATATGCCTTCAACCATACACTCACCAATGTCTCATCCAATTCCATTCACTAGAACGGATTATGAAATGTTCAATTGGAATAATTTGGCCATGGGATTTGAAGATGAAGCAGATGAGTGCTATACTCCTGCATACCCTGTAGATTCTGCAAAGTAAAATCCGCTGAGATTGCTTCATTGTACCTGCCTCTACATAAATATAAAAGAGAAATCTCAACATCTCAAAAGATAGCCAGCTTCCTCTTGCCTTGTATGTATATAACTGAACAGGAGCTTGAATCTCTGTCTAAAGTCCTGAAAAATCATCTCAATGCCTCCAGCAGAGCCATGTTAGCTGAACAACGGGAGCTGCAGAAAGTTAAAACTGTAGCTGTTGGCAGCACAGGGGGGAACTTGTAAAGTTATAGGTAATGAATGTTGCTCCTACATCTCCGACGCGACTGCTTAGGTCATGGATATTGCGCATGACACAGCTCAAGGTATCAAAGAGTTACATGATAAACATGGGTTTAACTTTGGGGATTTTTCTGGTACCTTGGGGTCATGGGAATCAGGGTTAGTAAAATTTTTGACTACTCTATTTGTCGGTGGACTCCTTATTCTTTTTCCTCTGCACTTGTATGATCTCATTGATTAAACTAATCGTGAAGAAGACAACAAGGTCAGTCGTCCAAGCACCCCAGGTGTGTATACGCCCAGAGGTTTCCAATCCAGTTGGGAAGAGGAATTGAAGGTTTTGGGGAAAGGATTCGAAGCTTTGACCTTGATGATCTTTCTCTTGGTGAAAATGATGAACAGGAGACTCATGGTCTGTAAATGGATGGTGTCTATGTTTTGTGTTATCTCTGTGTTCCATTTTAGGTTAACTTTATGTGATGATTCTGGCTTTACTGGTTGTTTAGTATTATAAGAGATGTGATTTTAATCATTTAGAAATTGCCATTTTATGAATCAGTTTTAAAATCTATTTTCAATGATGGTTTTCACAGTAATATAATACATGCTTAAAAGTTCAAAGTTACAATTTGGTTATGATGAAATGCAACTGATGGATATCGAATGTTCATGGGAAAGTTCTCGTATGTGCTGGTAACCTCTCCATGGTTGGTGACCATCTACTGTACATAAAGTACATGGGTCGAAGATTTTGCAGTGTCTTGATTTCAACAATGATTGTTGTGATTGATTTCAAAGAGAGAAGAAATTTGCTCTAAAAATGTTAAATCAATTGTTTTATGGAACCCCTTCTAATTGCTAGGGTTTTATCTACTAGGTGAAATAATAAATTTAATCTTTCTCCTCTCCCAGTGGCATATTTGCACATGATCTGTGACCTCCCTGATGACCTTCTTTAACACCTTTGTGTTGTAGGGGATCTTCGCTATCTTAAAGGCCCTTGTTGGCCTGAAGGTGGAACTCACACATCATGGGAATGGGATGATGGGGTACATAAGAGGGGTTCTTAAAGTTTCTCACTGATTGTATGAATTAATCTAAACCGATTGCTTTGTTTGAAAGATGATTTTTATGGATGTCCTTTTGAATAATTCTGTGTGATTACAAATGTTTTATAATGTTTGTGTCAATCCCATTCTGACTGTACTCCCTGGTGGTCTCTAAATTTGGTAATTATTATTATTCGGTAGTTAGTATTGATCTTATGATCAATAAGAGGGGATTGTTATGGAATTTTCTATGAGCCTTGTGGTCCTCGGCAGTATTATTTGTTTGTCTTTGACTAGGTGCCACCATATCTCAACACTGTGGTGGCCAGGGTCGGAAGAGGCCTGTTGCTGCCTTCCTAGTCATAATAGATAGCTTGCTGTTGCTGTTCCAATCTGCGTAAGCGGACATCTGTGTCCCCAGATTGGAAATATGCTGACAATAACACCTCCAAGAGTCAAAGACATTCTCTTTGACTAATTCTGGGGTGTGTAGTGTTTGGGTGTGATCTTTGGGTTTAAAGTATATCCACCATCACGAGTTGGTCAGAATGCGAGACCGACTCAAGTACTTCAGGTGTACTTTGAGAGTGTCTCTAGTTCTCGCTTGGCCAAGCGTCAATAAATAATACAGCATAAGACATCAGAGGCTCCTGAACACTTTCTTCCCTCCTAACATTTGTAGGAACAGCTTTCTCTCGGCGAGAGAAGGCCAGAAATGACAACTACAGTTTTTCATAAACAAAGACCAATATTTCCAATCAAAACCATGTTTGCCATCAACAAGTAACTGATTTCTAATGATTAGGATTAAAAAACTCACTTCTGCGAGCTTCCTATAGCTTTTACTTTAACATTGGTAAAACTAGCTTTCTCTCAGCGAGAGAAGGCCAGAAATGTCAACTACAGTTTTTCTTAAACAAAGAGCAATATTGTCAATCAAAACCATGTTTGCCATCAACAAGTAACTGATTTCTAATGGTTAGGACCAAAAAGCTCACTTCTGCGAGCTTCTTGCAGCTTTTACTGTAACATTTGTAAAAACAGCTTTCTCTCGGCGAGAGAAGGCCAGAAATTACAACTACAGTTTTTCTTGAACAAAGAGCAATATTTTCAATTAAAACCATGTTTGTCATCAACAAGTAACTGATTTCTAATGATTAGGACCAAAAAGCTCACTTCTGCGAGCTTCTTGCAGCTTTTACTGTAACATTTGTAAAAACAGCTTTCTCTCAGCGAGAGAAGGCCAGAAATGACAACTACAGTTTTTCTTGAACAAAGAGCAATATTGTCAATCAAAACCATGTTTGCTATCAACAAGTAACTGATTTCTAATGATTAGGACCAAAAAACTCACTTCTGCGAGCTTCTTGCAGCTTTTATTGTAACATTTGTAAAAACAGCTTTCTCTCGGCGAGACAAGGCCAGAAATGACAGCTACACTTTTTGTTAAATAAAGAGCAATATTTTCAATCAAAACCATGTTTGGCATCAACAAGTAAGTGATTTCTAATGATTAGGACTAAAAAACCTGGTCGGACAATTGACAGTTTCAGGTCAGACAAAATATGTCTGATCGGACAAATAAGAGTTTCTGGTTGACATTGCTGATTAGTGCTGACAAATGACACACAGCCCAGGACACGTAGGTCACTATCACCATGCACACGAAGGGCCATAGATTGGAGATTTAAACCTAAAGACCTCTTAATTCCCGCTCAGTGGCAAAGCAATCGGTGGTATCATTGGCTGCTATCAGCTGTCAAACAAATATCTGTCAATGAGTCATGTCAGTCAGTTTAGGAGTTTTAGAGCGGGAGCACATGTATGAGAGTTAACATTTCACTGCCAGAGAATTTTCATAAAAATTCCACTAAGGTCATACACCAACACTGGGAGGCCTAACCAACCATGTATGGGTTTGTGGGAGGCAGTATTACAGCTCCCTCCCTCCCTCCTAACTGGGCCGGCTGTTGCTTCGTTGCCGAAATCATCACACACCAATCACAGAAAAGGTCCCTCACCAAGTTCTCTAGTAAAGAAAACTTTTCCATTATTGCATCTCTCTGGGCGAAAAATGGGGCATAGGGGTATTCCCGTGGTATGGGGTGACATTTAGTGACAATATAACAGCTAGTCTTTATTTGTACACCAAAACAAACATGCAAATTCTTAAGGACCTCTCTAATGCTCAAATGAACCTCAGATAAGTCATTATCAAGCTGGTGTTGAATTTTATTTTTGCTGCAGAATGAAGCATCTGTGCTGCTCACAATATTTCCTCACACCTCTATTGTGTCTTAGCGCCCAATCCAATACTTATGGTAAGTATCAACATTCAATATCACAGATGGGGGGACTGGAGTCGCCAGATTTGTGACTTGTGACTTACTTGATCAACAGTAAAAAAAGACTTGCCTGGACTTTGGCTTGCCTTTCCTGACCTGCTGTCATATGACTTGGCAAGTCACATGACAAAAACCTGTCTTGTTAAAACATGTTTAAAATCAGCTGGAGAGATGGAGAGCACTCAGACCAACACCATCCCGAAAATCATACATTTTGGATTCAAAGATTATCAGACAACACCAAATAAAAGCGGAGCAACATGCAACATCTGCAATGTTAAAGTTACTGATACTGCAAGTACTACGTAGAATTTCATCAGACATTTCAGGACAGCTCAGAAAGAAAAGTAAGTGAGTGAAAGGTAAACATGATGTAACTTAGGTTAAAACTAGATGGATTAACAATTATTATTTTGTTGCTTGGCTGCTGACATCAGAGAGACTAGTAGTGGCTAGATAGTGGCTTGATATGTTAATATTTTTCTTATGACCCCCAGGTAATGTTGTTTCTCCTCTCATCTTGTCCTTATTTTATATGAAATCTAATTTAGTGCCTCCTTAAATGTCTCTCTGTTGGCTGTTTTTTTGCATAGCCCTGTATGTGCATCAATCACATGTTCAATACTTTCAGATCTGGTTATTGATTGCAACTTGCCATTGTTTTCATGTCTGTTGTTGACACAAGGTTGTGGTAAGGTTGTTGCATATCCCTGCATCCAGTGCCCGGTTGAATGTGTGTTTAGCCATGGTAGTGTGATGATGAGACCCCATCAGTCAGAACTCAGTGCAAAGGTTTTAACTAGTTAGATTTTTTGCAAGTGTAATGGCCACTGGTAATGGCTCACAACTCAAGATATTCTGATGCTTTGTTACTGTAGGCTCACATTGTTTTTCACATTGCTCTCTCTCTCGCTCTCTCTCGCTCTCTCTCTCTCTCTCTCACACACACACACACACACACACACACACACAAAAACAACTTTTGTTTTCTGACTCAGGATAACATGAGTGATAACAGACTTTCATATTATACAGAATGAATGGAGGCAAGTGTAAGTATTGAAATTTCTGAAACATGATATGAATAGTTTATAAAAGTCATTGGGCATTAACAGGTTAAAACATGCAGACACAATTACTGTTCATTGTCCGTTCTTCCTATCGTGCGCGCTCGCGCTCTCTGTCTCAAATTCAAAGTTAAAATTTAAATTTGCTTTATTGGAATAATCAGTTAAACAAAGCAAAACTAAAAATACAATTCATAGGTTACAAAACAAAAATGCAATTTTTAAAAATGTATCACTGCTTTTTATTTTCAACAACTTGTTAGAAAACTAATGACTGTGTCAGTGTAACCGGTCAGCTTCGTTAGTAGTCTGCGTTGTGTTCAAACATCTCTGGAGAAGCTCTCCGTTTATTCAATGACAAACCTGACAAAACATGTGTCGAACAACAACAAAAATCCGGTCACTCAATATGAGCTCCTGCACAAATTAAACAACATTCATTAGTATGCTACACTATGAATTTAAGCTAGCAACGTGACCTGGCCACAGTGCGACCTCTCCCAAGTGCAACAGAGAAAAGGGGAGAGGTGGAAGTACCGGCGGGGTACAAAAGCTGAGCCCCAACGTTCCACAATATATATATATATATATATATATATATATAGACATGTCAGGTAGTAAATATTTAACAAATAACAAATTAAACAAATTTTGTGTAATTATAAAATCAAACACAACTGTTATATATTATAATAGTGTGACACATATTATTAGTGTATAATTAAGTCTGTTACATTAACTTCACTTATTCTACAATGGATATAAATTTAGAAATTGTCCTCGTTCTTCATAGCCATTGCTTCCCATGGAGACCACTCTGAGTAGTTTCTCTCTCCCCCTGTGTGTACACGTTCGTTACAGCAGTTGATTTCAGACACCATGGTGTTTTGTTGAATTAAACACATTCTGTTACAGTGTTTCTTTTGACATACACTAATGTGATTATTTCACGTGGTTTAAGTAATAAAAAGCTGTTTTAAATGTATTCATTTTGAGGTGATTTATTAACTTGTTAGCTAAATATATTGACTCTAAAAAACAGGTTTGGTGAATACAGACTTGAGGGCTAAGACTTGTGACTTGCATGCATGGTACTTACTCCCATCTCTGTTCAAAATATATCATATATATATTGTAGCGGGTCAATTAGAAAAAATGCTGGGGTGCCAGTCAGAGTCAAGTCTGACAAAAAAAAAAGAACAAAACAAAACAAAAGTAATTTCGTCAACCCACACAAAAATAATATCCAGGCATAGGTATTTTCTCAATGCACAAACAAAAAACTCAAAAACAAGTTCATTACTTTTGGGGGAAGGACTGTTCCAGGTTTTCACCATCCCACCGTTCAGTCCAGGGCATGCAAATCAAAAAATGTGTTTCAAGTTTTACCGCGGACACCTACACAAAAAAAAAAGGAAATGAACACAAAATAAACCAGCATCTCTCGTTGCGGTGCAAAAATAATACAAAAGGAAACAAAAAGCACCACAGGTACTCACTGTACCGAAGTTACTACAGTAAATTATCAGTCAGTCAGAACTCTTCCACCAGAACCGGCACCTCCCGACACTTGAAACAGCTGATCCCCATCAACGGAAATAAACAATCTAATCAGTGGGTCAACATTTTGTGCCTGCCCAGATGTCCAGATAGTGGATCTTGGTGGAAGGACTCCAGTAACTGTGAGCAGAAAGTAGGAGGTATATAGAGTTGGTAGATGGTTTTGTATGATAGGGTGAAGCACAGAGAGAGAGAGGGCATCCGGTACAGTGTTGTACTTTCCCTTTCTGTATTCAACAGTAAAGGTGAATTATTGATGAGCCGTATTCTGGGTTCTGGGTTTTAAACACTGAATAGTCTATGTTCCAGGTAAGTTATCCACTTCTCAACTGCCCACACAACTGCCAAACATTCTAGCTGAGTGGAAGCATAGTTTTTCTCTGCAGGATTTAGACTGCGGCTGGTTCCATAACTGGACTTCTGGATGAGCACAGCCCCAAGTCCAATCTAACTCAGAAAAAATATTAGCACCTTAGAGGCTGTCCAATTCCAGGTTCTCACTGTTCCACCGTTCAGTTCATGGCATGCACCACCACAACACAGCAAATCAAAAACTCCACTCCGGGTTTTACACCCAGTGGATTTATTATGATTAATGAAATTTCAATCTTCTGTGCAACGCTTGTTACATACTATTGACAATAAATACTCTTTTGAATCTTAAATCTCGAATTCAGTGAGGACTGTAGTGGGTGATGTACTCTAGAGGATTCTCAGATCTTTAGTAAAGCACTCTGGATGTTTTTTCTTGATCCTGTGAAGAGGAGCAATACTCTAAGTCAGGGACAACTGGCACAGTCTCAAATTCATTCATCAGCACTTTCAAGTGAAGGATGTGCAGGACACCATAGGCACACTCTGACCTGCTGTATCCTCCATGGGTATTTTAGAGAAGAGTGTGAGGCAATAACATTAAGGCACATTTTGTTAATAGCACAGAGGCTTCAGTGAGTCCAACTGAGTCAAATCAAGTAGATAAGTTTCAACATTTTAGTGCCACAGTCCCTCTTTTTGTTATCATACTTCCAAACCAGCACAACAGGGAAACACTGTCTAAGGAAACACAAAAAGGACATATGACTTGATATGACTAACTCAGACAGCTGAAGGCTCATATAAGACATTATAACATTTTTTTACTAAGTGACTGGACATACTGTGGATTTTGGCCGCCATCACACACTTGAAGGGGATCTTTAACACCCAATATAAACAGGAGCTTTCATTGTTAATATGCATAACTGACTGTTACTTTCAGACATGTGAAAAATGTGAAATTATTCTTTACAATTTTTCTAATACACATAATCATGAATCAATTCAAAAGTTTGTCTCTGAGTCAAACCAAAAGTAAACACAGTAAGTAGCTCCCTTGAACAGTAACAGCATAGAGAGCTACGTGTTGGCTGACTGCTTTTTAACAAACTCGGGGAATTAATGTTAGCTTCATTAGCCAACTAATTACAGCAGATGACATTTGCTACTGACAGGTCTGAATATTTTCAACCAGCAAAACAGATGATTGTTGTTATTTTATACAACAATAGATCAAAGATAAGCAATCCATAATGTGTTTTATGAAGTCTTACATACTTAATTAAAGAAGAAACCTTGACAATAAGATACAGGGCGGTTATGACTCCTCCAAACCACATGTCGAAGTGTCCTTGGGCAAGGCCAAAAAAATTATTAGATCCTCCTATGGCAGGGGTCTCAGACTCGCGGCCCCCGGGCCAACTGCGGCCCCCGGGACGATAATTTGCGGCCCGTCTTAATATGAAAGATTAATGTTAGTGCGGCCCGCAAAATTGATATGAATGACACTTGTTGTGTGCGGAGCTGAATGAACCAATCAGGTATATGGCTCTGGTGGGCGGGACATCGGCAAGGCTGTCCGGTGGCTCAGCTGCACGCAGGAGAAGCCGTGAAGCCCCTCTCAAGGCCCTGGTATGCTTCTCCGCAATCGCCGTAGTACGCCGCGTTCCGCATCGGAGGATTGCAGCATAGTAGTTACGCCAGTTCTGTAAAGCTCCACCTCGCTACAAGTCTGCCCCGGAGGACACGAAGAAGAGTGTCGTCTCTCTCTCTCTGCGTGTGTGCGAGTCGCAGGGGCCACACACACAGCCTGTGCAAAGCGCAGGATGAAAAACGGACTTTTAAATGAATATAAACTTCATTAAAAGAAGACATGTCTGGGCAAAAGTGGACGTTTTGACACCGTATTTAAAGACACGGATCCACAGCGCCTCGCTGCTTCATGTGTACTATGAAGCAGCGTCCATATTGGTCGACGTCTCGATGCGTCCAAGGCAACAAACAACAAACACTGCTTCAGAAAATTTAAGGTTAAATAACTATTAATACAGACATTTGAAACTGAATAAAAATATAATTCATTTCTCTAACAGCCAGTCAGTTAATATGTGGTTTCTTCAGTCGTCTGTATCTGCTGTGTGATGATTTTTAATTTTATTTGTTTATTTAATTCATTATTTTGTGTTAAAAATAAAGGCATCTGAGAACATTGGAATGTTTTATCCGCGCTTTTCTTGTGGAAATCCTGATGCGGCCCAGCCTTACCCAGACTCTGCCTCCAGCGGCCCCCAGGTCAATTGAGTTTGAGACCCCTGCCCTATGGTCTCTGCCATCAGTATATGAATTTGTGTGCCATCCAAAACTTGGCATCTTTAATTAAAAACATATAATCCGTGCTTTCCAGTAGAACCTCGCCAAGATAGCTGCATATTTAAAGCTTGTGCGTCCATTCCCAACAATCTTAAACTCCAAAAAAAAGTGCCAATTTTCTATCAAACTGAACTGAAGTGAAAGGGGGTTCCAATGGATACCAGGGTAAAGAACAAGAAAAACACACAACAACCAGAAATACAACAAAACACAATGAAGAAGCTAAACAACTTAGAAGCCATTCAACAGCTAATGTAAGCATGCAGATAGGCAAGCTAACGCAAACAGATTTGGAACTGATTCTTCAGGAGCTGAGGATCTTTCGCCAGGATAATCAAGTGAGGTTGAAGAGCGAGCTGAGAAGAAAAGAAAAGAGAAAGAGAAAGAGAAAGAGAAAGAGAAAGAGAAAGAGAAAGAAAGAAGATATCTTAACACAAATGCTGAAGCTACTAGTCAAAATAGATGCTGTGGTTTCTGAGTTCCTCCAGCGACCATCTCGTAGTACTTTAGCTCAATTTGCTAAATCAGATCTGGTGGATTTGGCAGTACATTTGGGTTGGTCTAAAGCTAAGGGGGTGCCAAAAAAGGCTGAGCTACGGGGCATTGTAGAGGGGCTGGCTGTGTCTGCTGATCTTTTGGAGGTGGCGCCGGCTATAGCAGCCGTTGTGGATCCAGGTATTGGGAATGGGGCTTGGTCATTTGAGCAGTGCTTGCAGATGGAGAGGGAAAAGGCAAAACTGGAGAGGGAGAGATTTCAATTTGAGTTGGAGCAGGGAAAGTTGAGGGCAGCAGCAGCATTAGAGAAGGAAAGAATTAAAATAGAACGGTTGAGGTTGGAGCTAAAGAATGAGAATAGAAGTGAGGCTACAGGGATGCATCATGGCTTCGATGTTGCTGAAGCACTGCGTTTATCACCAAAATTTGATGAAAAAGACACTGACACATTTTTTGCATTGTTTGAACAGGTAGCAGGCATAAGGGGTTGGTCAGAGGCCCATCGGACTTTAATGTTGCAGTGTATTTTTACGGGGAAGGCCCAGAGAGCTTTCTCTGCTCTTAGTTCTGTTAACAGTGCTAGTTACTGCAAAGTTAAAACGGCAGTCCTGAAGGCATACGAACTGGTGCCAGAAGCTTACAGACAGAGGTTTAGAAGTTGGAAGAGAAGTGACCATCAAACCCATGTTGAGTTTGTTCAGGATATTTTAACTCATTTCAGTCGGTGGTGTTTGGCTTCCAGTGTGGAGTCATATGATGATTTGTGTAACCTTATTGTGTTAGAACAGTTCAAAAATTCATTGCCTGCCAAGCTGGCCACTTATATTACTGAGAAAAAAGTCAAAACAGCAGTATTAGCGGATGAATATGCTTTAACACATGGTAGTGGCTCAGCTGGTAGCCAGGGTCAGAGAGGACAGTGGACAGAGGCCTCCAGTAGCTCAAGAGGTTTCTCATGCTGTTAGACATGTTCCAGGGACAGACGGGAAATTTGATCCAAGCAGGACGTGTCATGCCTGTAAGAACAGGGGACACTGGAAAGGAGAGTGTCCACTCAATAAAGCCAGTCAGAGATCCATAGATGCCAGTGTGTATGTGAAGCCGGCTGGCCTGGTGACCTCTGCCCTTCATGCTAGCATGTATGACTCTGGTCATCCACCAGGGGCTGTGCCATGTAAGCATGTGGATGACTTGTATACACCTTTTGTTTCAGATGGTTTTGTGTTTTTAGATGGAAAGGGGAAGGTACCTGTTAAAATTCTGAGGGATTCTGGAGCTAATCAGTCTTATCCTGAGTAGTGTGTTGCCTTTCTCAGCCCATACAACTACTGGTAGGGAAGCTCCTGTACTGGGTGTTGGGATGGTTACACTCTGGGCTCCTGTTCATCGTTTCCATCTTAATTCTGATTTGGTGCATGGTGAAGTTGATATGGCCATCCGTCCTGAGTTGCCAATACAGGGAGTTGATGTCATCCTGGGGAATGATTTGGCAGGGTCAAAGATCTGGAAAAAAGGTCCACCATTTGTGTATGTGGGCTCAGTCTTGCAGCCCCGGCCCTGCCCAAGCTTCCCGGCCAAGCCCCAGGTGCAGCCGCAGCCCCGCCCGAGCTTCCCGGCCAACTATGCTCCAGTCTTACACAAACCTTTTAAAATCCAGGTGGATGCCAGTGCAGTTGGTGCTGAAGCTGTGCTCTTACAAGAAGGTAAGGAGGGAGTTGATCACCCTGTCTCTTTTTTTTCACGCAAGTTCAACCGTCACCAGCTGAATTATTCAGTAATTGAAAAGGGGAGACTAGCTTTGATTTGGGCCCTGAAATTTTTTGAAGTATATGTTGGCCCATCTTGGCCTGTGACCATTTATACTGATCATAACCCTCTGACCTTCCTGAGCAGCATGCACAATGCCAATAGTAGGCTTATGAGGTGGTTGTTGTTCTTACAGCCTTACACCCTGAATGTATGTCACATTAAGGGTCATGATAATGTATTAGCTGATGCACTCTCCCCTGCACCCTGTTGATTTTGCACAAGACCCTGTTAGTGGGGTCTTGTGTTTATGGGTGGGAGTGTGATGGCCCCTGCCATTTTGTGTGTTTTGGTTGTTGTCTGTGCTCCTCCCTTCATAGGTGTTCCCTGCCTGGGCTCCTCCTACTTCGTTGGGGAGATTCACCTCACCTGTGGCCTCATCTATAGATAGATAGATAGATAGATATACTTTATTAATCCCAAAAACTGGGAAATTAGAGTGTAACAGCAGCATAACACAAATACAACACAATGAAATAAAAAGAACAACCAACAATTAAGATAATAATTAAATAAGAATAAGATAATTAAATAAGAATAAGAAATTAAGATAATAATTACATAAGAATAAGTAAAATAAAATATAATATAATAATATATAATATATGACCGGATTTTAGCTATTATTATACACGCTGATGGCCTGTGGCAGGAAAGATTTCCTGTTCAGTCTGTAGTTTGGCAGCGGCGGAACTGATGACGTCACATACTACCACTGCATCAGCTGACGGAGGGATGTAAACAACTATCACGATGGTGGACGTGAACTCTCTCGGTAAATAATACGGGCGCATTCCCACAGCTAACAGTTCAATGTCCGGGGAACAGGGACGTTCCTTCAGGTTGACATGTCCCGGATTGCACCACCTCTCACTCACAAAAAGTGCAATCCCTCCTCCCTTCTTCTTCCGGCTTGAGGAACAGTCTCTGTCTCCACGTACCAAGCTGTAACCAGGCAACCCGTCGCTGTTAGCATGGATGTGCGAGTGCAGCCAAGTTTCAGTAAAAACTCCCTCTTGGGTTGCTGGTGCCTCCAGGCACCCTGTGGAGTTTTGTTTTGTTTTGGTTTGGGTTAGTTGGTTGTGCTCTGTTAGCTCTTTTGTTTCCTTATGACTACATTTAAGTTCTGTTTGTTAATAAATTTATGGTTAATTTAACTGGTCGTTGTGGTCCTCCCTTTTTGGTTATGCTCCTGAACGAGCTGGGCATAACAATGCCCAAACAGCTGACCAGGAAGCCGCTCCAAGTTTGAGGATGTATGAAGTTCCTGATGGTGCAGAAAAAAGAGTTGCCAAATAAAATCTGAAGGGGGTTGGTAAGTCCAGTGATATAGTCAGAGGGAAGATTCTGTTGAAATTAAAGAGTAGTCCAGGTATATCACCAAATTTTATGCAAAAAAGCATGAAACTTGCTACACTCATACAGTTTAGGACTCTGAACCTTTTTTTAAGTAAAGGAGCCATGCAAAAATTCCTTGTGGATGCCATGGCAGCCATTTCACTTTCTACCATAACAAAATTATGTATTTAGCATCATATCTCATGAATCAAACATGATAGTGGAAAATGTGATGTCTATCCCATTTTTTGATGGTCAATTACAATGATAACATGAACTGTTCAGATGAATAGTTAATGGTGAATTCAGTGGCGTTACTTGGAAATCACAGTATCTGAGAACCTGGGCAGTCTTGATAATATGTCTGTTGCATGTATGTTGTGTAGTTTTTTAAAAATCTTTCTTTTAGTTCATTAACCCAGACAATACAGTGACTGTAAAGACTAGAGCAGTATATGACCATAGCAACTTAAAATATTTTAAAAATGTATCAAACAAAGATTTACTTGAAAAAAGTGTTTATTTGATTGTTTTGTTATTTAACCCATTTTCCAATTCCTTCTTCACAGTCTCCTCTATATTGACACAGAGCTGTGCACTTAAGGGGACTATTAATGCATTTTGACATGCTTTTCTTGCAGCCACAACTTAATGATCAATAAATCAATGAATCAATAAAGATCAATGATGACTGGTTTGCTTGTGGAAGAGTTGACCACAGTGGTCTCCAATCACCTGGGTACATCCAACCCCAGTCTGTTGGAGATGGAATATTTGCTGCCACCTCAAGTGCAATGTCCTCCTTGGTACGCTGCTCTTTTGAGGTGATGCACTAGTGCATCCTTAATTGGGGGATTTGCTTCATTCATCTTCCTTTCTTTGTGAACAACTCAAGACGGGCTTAATGCTATTAAGTTGGATGCTGGTCATTTATAGAGGAGAGTTGTGAAGTGCTCCATAATGGAAATGACAACTGACAGTTTTTTAAGGACTTGACAGAGCACTTTGCAGGTTTTCTTCTGGGATGTCTCTGTACATTGTTGCATTCTTCTTTCCCTCAATATTGACTAGTCTCACAGTTCCTGCTGCTGAAAAATATCTGAGTGGTGATGATTGTCCTTCTGGAAGCTTCTTCTGGAAGCTTCTCCTCTCTCCAACAGAGGAACCCTGGAGCTTAACTAAAGCCCTTCTCCCCTGATCACTCTTAAATGGATGGCATCTCTAGGAAGTCCTGGTGGTTCCAAACGTCTTCCTTTTTTTTCATTTTACAGATGATGGAGGCTATCAACATTTTGGGAAATCCTCTTATTTTCTTCACTATCCTGCTGAGAGTTGAAGATGAGAAGTAAAATGGCCCTGTATGGTAATTATAATGCAACTGTATGTTGCTAGAAAACCAGCAGAGGGAGTTACTGGTCCCAACCAGAAATGAGGTTCAGCACAACACCCCCATAAAACAATGATTTGTGATTTTTACCCTTGATTTTGAATGAGATTGAAGGTTTTCACTGATCTTACAATGTGCTTGTTGATGGATTGTGTTGCCTTTGGACAAAGATAGGCTAGATGTTTCCCGATTTCAAATCATGGTGATAGCATTCTTCTTATCTACTCTTAGCAAGAAAGCAAATAAACAAAAACACAAAGTGATTTTTTCTTTAAGAAAGTATACTTAACGTATCTGTTTTATCTTGATGTATCTGTATCTGTCCTGTCCATAGGTGCAATGTCATCCTGACATTCTTTCTTAGGAAATTCACATGTTAATGCATGTGACTTTGATGACACGCACATATCATGTGACTTCAGACCACAAAAGTTTAAATGCCTAAGATTCCCAACCAGTCAGCAGATCCAATGAAGCTTACTTGAATAGTTAATAAATATTTTCAAGATGTCTTCAGTTCTCTATACTATACTAACATAATAACTAATATAATATTATTAAACTATATATATATATATATATATATATATATATATAGCAAATGAATCTGAATATTTATGCCTTTTTGTAAACTGGGGGCAGGCACCACCTTTGGTAAGAACAATCGGATCAATAGTTGGTGATATATTGTCTAAACTCTTCCTTAAAGAAACCTCAGAGGACGGATCCCTCTCCCAGGACGGACAGATGTGCAATGGATGTTACGTGTACAAAACAAATCAACACACACATATTGTACAATCACAATGGATTACAATGTATGATAAAATGAGAATTGGTTACAATGAATGATGAATTATCACAGTAGCAGTGGAACCTGTGATAGAAAAACACAGATGCACAGCAGCAGAAATTCATTAACTAACTATAAACTATAATGGAGATATGGTAGCAATAATGACAGTGACAACACATGCAGTAGACGCCGCGCAGGACACAAGAACCTGCTGTACAAGAGAGCACAGAAACTCACAGAAAGAGAGAGAGTGACAGAGAGTCCTAGTCCTATGGCAGCATAACTAAGGGATGATCTGAGCCAGCTATAACTATAAGCTTTATCAAAAAGGAAAGTCTTAAGTCTTGTCTTAAAGGTGTTGACTGTGTCTGCCTCCCAAACACAGAGTGGTAGTTTGTTCCACAGAAGAGGAACTTGATAGCTGAAAGCTCTGGCTCCCAATCTACTTTTAGAAACTATAGGAACCACAAGGAACCCAGCATCCTGAGAGTGCAGTGTTCTAGTGGGGTAGAAAGGTACTATGAGCTCTTTTAGATTTGACGGTGCCTGACCATGAAGAGCTTTGTTGTGTCGTGCAAGGAAGAAGCTAAATAAGAGAATGGTACATCTGTACTGAGTTACCAGATATATTACTTGCTAGACAACAGTATTGTATCAGTCCTAAAAATGTAAAGTTTGAAAACATTTCCCTATCTAATATAACACTTTAAAAAATTTGATGGCTTTATGGGTTTTCTGTGTTCTTGCAGGGATGATGTACTTCCAACAGAGGGAGTGTTGCTACTGTAAATGGACTGTTCTCGGTTTCTTTCCATTTAAGGAGAGCTTTTACTTGCTGCCACCACCAAGTGCTTGGTCATATGAGAATTGTCTGGTCTATTGTCTGGAAATTAAAGAGTACAATCTAGACATGCTCTATATGTATAATATATAATATATGTATGTATCTATAATTGTATTGTGATTTGGCATTATATAAACAAATTTTACTAGACTTGACTACCCTGTTACCATGATGTGTGAGGCAGAATAGAGACTGAAATTGTGAAGTCATCACAAATTTTCTGGTGTGTATCCATTATTTCTATTGCATGAGTTTGTCTTATAATTTGCTAGTAATATATAGACCACAGTACCCTAAAACTGATGAAATCACATGAGATCCTAATCATACTTAGACTGAATCTTACAAGTTTTGTAAATGAACAGTGTTGCACTAACTTAACAGGCCATATTTGTAGAATATAGTTTGCAAATGTTGCATTTAACTCTGGACTTCTCAGTTCCTTCCAACATTAACATCTGCCCCCCATTTTTCTGCCCCAATACTCCTTCCTCCATTTCTCCTCCCCTCTCTTCTACTTTCTTCCCAAACAGCAGCTTCTTTTCACATTGAAAAATGGAGGAGAGGAGTGAGGAGACAATGGCTTTCCCTGTCAGGATCTTCACTCTCCAGGAGGAGATGATAGCTGAGGAGGGGCACGTGGACACACATGAGGAGGTAACGGAGGAGATAGCAGATGGCGCACTCATATGCATAATTCTAAAGAATTGTGACTTGATTAAATGAACTGATGAAGCCTTTTGGATGAGAGGTGAAACGTCTTCAAAGACAAATAACCAAGTCCAGTTGCGTTCGATTTAATTTCTTTGAGATAACCATGACCTGGATGAATGAGAATATTTACAGACTTGATTAAATGTAATTCAAGTAAATTTGTTTTAGTGTTACTCTGTCTGATTCCATTTAATCTATGCAGTTTAAATTACCCAGGTCCAATTCAAACCTGGTCTGCTTTAATGCAATTTAATGAGAAAACAGACACTGTATTTACATGAACTAGAATAGTCTGTCTGCTATCGGAACCTGTTTTCTGATCTGACCTTGTATTTTATTTTTAAGTTTTGTATGCATTTTAAAGGCCTTTCAAGGGACAGACTTTACCATCCAATTTAGGCTATGAATGTTTTGTTATATTGCATTAGTTCATACTTCTATCTCTATACAAATTAACATTAAATAAAATAAAATATTTTAGTTTAGTTTATTAATGATTTGAAGGACTAAAATTATTGTGTTGGTAAGATTTGAATAGTTCACCAAAAAAGGAATAAAATCTAATTAAAAATTAAAGTTTACCAATGAAAAAAACAACACACTGTAGAAAATATCACAGGCTGTGTTTTGATTCTGACAAAAAAACACATTTCTCCAATGACAATGCTGGGTTGCTTAAAAATTTATATTCCTGGTTAAATACAGATTCTCGAGTAGATAGTTCCTATCTCATAGTGATTCTGTGGTTTACTCTTTAAGCCCATGTTCTGCAAATCTTGCAATAAAACAGCATGTTGATCTATTGTTTTTGAAGTACCTAAATGTTAAAAGTAAGATATGTCACGCTTTAAATCTGCATTGAGTACAGGAAGCTGAAGTGTTAAGATTATAATGCTGTATACTTGCAAGTTTTCACTTGAAAGACCATAGCAGTATGTTTGCAGGCCATTCATTGTAATCATGTATACCTTTATTAAATACACACACATTGTGTGGCAGCCATTAGTTTCTAATCATTTCTGTACTGTAATTAGTAGACTGTTGAAACGTACCCATCATCATCATCCATCCTGACTGATTCCCATCACTTGTGTGTAGTAGAAGAAACATTGCACTTCTTGGAGTACAAAAAGCATTGCCAGTGAACAAAATGCCAGCAGCCAGAATGGGAGAAATAATTTAGTTTTATACAAACATAATGTTTAGGTTGGTAAGGTATAGTTTAGTGATAATGCAGTAACATATTTTTTCGAGTTAATTTGTCTTTTCTAATGTTTTTTGAAGTGTGTAATTATAAAATAATAGTTTGTCTTAAAGGGACACATTTTGTGGGATTAAATCTCTTATACCTACAGAAATGAGATCACATCATATCTGAACTAGTCTGGTTTGAGCTGAAACACTCTGGTCTGGTTATGTTTATGAAGGAGGCACAGGTCCATGTGGAGGTTAGCAGAGAGCAGCAGATCAGTGTGTGCAGACAGAGAGAAGAACAGGAGCTCATTCTGCTCCTAACTACAGGACTGGAGGCTCAACAGCTCATTGTACAGGATGGTGAGTACTGTAGTTGGAACACCACTTGTCCAACTTCAAGAGGTTAAATAAGAATACCACTGCTGTTTTAGGGCAAATACCTGTCTGTGCATCTTAGTTAAAGAGTTTATTGTCTTTTGTGTGATGTGTGACAGGTCTGTTTGTGTCGTAAGACTGTCTTTTATGCTGCCTTCTTCTTCAGTCTGTCTTAAAACGTCAAAATAAAGGGGAAAAAAATGACCGCAGATACAGAAAAACAATGATGACACTTCTTCATTGGTGCTCATATAGTATCTCATGGAAGCTCCAATATTCATTCCATATTAGCAAAATTTTGGACTGACTTTTTATTCATATATATTTACAAGTACCTGAACCAAAAATGTTTGTGTTTGATATACATTAGTTCTGTGTGACTCAACAGGCAACAAAAACACAGCTTGTTGGAAGCATGAATGTGCTCAGTAAATCAAATCAAATCAAATCAAATCAAATTTTATTTATATAGCCCAAAATCACAAAATACATTTGTCTCAGAGGGCTTTACAATCTGTACAGGGAGTGACACCCTCTGTCCTTAGACCCTTGATTCGAGTGAGTAAAAACATGTACAGAACAAATCAACACACGCATATTGTACAATCACAATGAGTTACAATTATTTACATGAATGTTAAAATGTGAATTGGTTAACAAAAATACAAATGAGAATAACAAACGCAAAGACATATATCTGATAAATCTGAATATTTTTGTGAATAGTTTTTGTGAACTGGGGGCAGACACCACCTTTGGTAATAATATGGACTTCACAGTACCATAAATACTGTACCAAATGTGATAACAACCGGCTCAATAGTTGGTAATATATTGTCTAAACTCTTCTTCAAGTGTGTGTGTGTGCATGTTTTTAGGGAACAGAGCATCAGTCTACCAGTTCACCGTTTCCAAGGAAATGGACCACTGCCAGGTCGGAACTCAGTCCTTCCTGGTCACTGTAGGCCAGATGAGCCTTCTGCTGCAGTTTAAAACTCCAGCTGGTTTGTATAGTATACTTCTTATAATCCAGGTTGTTAGGTTAATACAGGGGGTGTCCAAAGTTTTTCCAGTGAGGGCCAAATAAAGAAAAATAAACATAGGAGGTGACATATTGACACATGAATACTGTGTGTATTTCTAACCCACCTATAATGTGAAGAACAATGCACTCACTGTGAGCAGGGATGCTGTGCTTTGGATTAAAGACTATATTTCTTGTTTTAGCAGAAATGTCCGCCTTTGGTAAAGCAGACTTGATTTCAGACAGCGTAGCAAAGTGTTCAGCATTAAAGCTTCGTAGTTGTGTCGAAACAGGCAGAGCTTTACACAGAAGGCTTTCATGTGCACATACAGGTGTGGCACCAGCTGTTCTTTGCCTTGTAGGTTCTTGTTCACATTGCTGTGCTGCGCAATAAGTTTAGCGACTTCATAGCTTGCTGTTGTGGCGTTTTCCTGTATTTTGTTAGCACGAGAAAAAAAAACTGTTGTTGAGCTTGTAGCTGCCATTTGCTGCTGCGATGTATGATGCGTAGCTCTGATGTTTGGTCTCATAGTGCCGACATTATTAGTTTGGACACCCCTGGGTTAATGTGTCAATAGTTTAAATATATAGAAACATATTGTCCCCTTCTGCAGATATGAAGAACTTCCAGCAGTTATTGAAGAGAGGGGGTGATGAAGAGACTCAACGTTGTACAGACGAAGATGAGAGTGGAAGCAAGGATGCAGAGAGAAGCCAAACACCTTCTAGATCACATCCCTCTATGCTTGAAGCAAGGATTAAAAATGCCCCTACACAGTGCTACCAGGTATGAAGCTCTGTCATTCTGACTGTTGTTACAAATACATCTGAAAGGAAGTAGAATAAATACAAATTCTTCATTGTTGCAGTTTCACAGCTGTCTGTCCCAGCAGCAGAGCCTGCTTCAGGACTACCAGAGGACTGCCACCTACCAGAGAGCCATTTTGGTTAATGAGACTGACTTCAGAGACAAGGTGACAACATATGTACTCAAGGGAACCTCAAAACACATATGGTTTTGATGGAGACGGTGGCTTTAAAAGGGACATACTATGTTTTTTGGATTTTTTTATGGTCAAAGTTTCAAAACTTGAGGTGAATGTATGTATAAGTGCTCACACACACACAGAGTACATACATCACATGCAGAGCATGGCATTCTGGGGAGTTAATGTGTCGTGGCAACATCTGGCTCATAGTTCATAGTTAGATGTCTATGTTAAACTTTGTCAAAGTTTCAAAACTTGAGGTGAATCTATGTAGAAGTGCTCCCTGCAAGTCAAAAGTCAAGGCTTCAAACTGCTGCGTTTGCTTTGTTTCTGGTGTTTTTTCTACCATGCTGACAAATTGATGCATCATTGTCTGTTCTGCAGCCTTGGTTGCTAAAGTTCTTACTACTAATGTGTTGTTTGTGTTGTCCACTCTCATACTGAAAATGTGTGGATAGATTTGAGAAGTTGACATTTTGAGCAAGAAATGAAAAAAAATATATAGAAATCTTACTGCTATAGTTTGTTTCATTGTTTGTTGACCTACCTTCCTGAAGCTAACCAGATACCCTAATCAGAATACAGGGGACTCATCAGGAGGGGTCCATAAAGAGACAGGAGCTAAAAGGCCTGTTTCAGACAAAAGCAGAATTGAGGGGCTACATAAATTGTCAGTGTAAGATACATAAGAATTTTTTTATACTGTAAATCAAGCGAAGATATTGCAGTAGAGCTCCAGATTAAAATATAGGCCTGAAAATGTGCTCCCTTTAATTTGTCTATTTTATTTTTAAAGCAGAGGTGTACAGTAACATGCTGTGGAAACAGCATTCACTTCAAAATGCAATAAAGTATTTTATTACAATGTAACTAAAGAAGCTGGCATAGTTGAAGCATAATTAAATTTATTAGAACTTGGGTCTCATTTTGTACTTCTGGCCATCATTTCAATACTCACCAAGTTAATAGACTTGGGAACATTGTTAGAGAGGATGCGTCAGGAAATATGAGCAGTCGGATGAGATTGGAAACATGTATGCTAAATTTATTTGGAAAAGGAAAAAAGGGGCAAGTAAACAATTAGAATGGTTTAGCTAATAAACTATTCATACATTCAAAATACCTTCTACAGATGAATATTTTCATCATGCGGAAAACAATCTTCCAACACTCAAATGCAAGGCAAATATATGAGCCTTACTGAGAAAGACAAAGCGGCACATGGAACACTTCTGCTTGCAATGCAACTGATAGCTAGGTTTGAGTAAAGCATTTTATTTATTTATTTTTTGGTTTCATGAAGATGTCCTTTATTTCTTTTGTAATAAATCAACAGAATAGTTATTAAATTATCTGTTTACTGCTAAAAACATTCTTCCTGCCAATGACATATAGCTACGGCACAGTTTGCTTATTTGTTTATTAGGGAATGTCACTTTTAAGTCATATCGGCATGGGATTCCATTGTGTGAACAGCGTTCAAGCCAAGAACCAAGTTATAATCATGACTCTTGGATCTGATTTAGGTTGCAAACATGGGAATCTCAATATGTTAAACAAAAACCATTTTTGACCGGAAACAGGGATGATTTTAACAACAACCATCTTATTTTGTTATGTCGCCATTTAGTGCCACGAAATCCACCATCTTCTCCAAACTCTGCGACTATGGCACGAAAGGCACAAAATCTGACTTTATCGCTCTCTCTCTTTCTGTCTCTGTAGGTTGTTCTGGATGTGTGTTGTGGTTCTGGTATTTTGTCTTTCTTTGCAGTCCAGGCAGGAGCCACCAGAGTGTATGCTGTTGCGTCGAGCCCCATGGCTAAGTATACACAAGTCAGTAAATTTAAATCCATCCATCCATCTTTGTCATTATATCATCAGTTCAACTGCGTACACAGGTTTTAAAACTGTCCTTAGTTACAGAATTTAAACCATTGTTCGAGTCTGTAGCAAACATGCATGCAAAATTTGAAAAGAAACGTAATGTGTGTGTTAGCCTTGCTAGAGCCTAAAGAGAAACTACAGCAATGCACTGGATAGCACGTGCGCGCACACACACACACACACACACACTTTCACACACACACACACAGAGTACATACATCACATGCAGAGCATGGCATTCTGGGGAGTTAATGAGTTGTGGTAACATCTGGCTCATAGTTCAGCAGGATAGGGGTTGTTGGGAGATGCTGATGCACACAGTACCAAGGTTAGACCGATATCTAATTTGATTCGATACTAGATGATATCATGATATTTAAACAACAGTTGTTGTTACAGCTACTTTATCTAGAGCAACCACAACATTAATTCTGGAAAAACAGGTTACATTTACATGACTAATTTTCATTCAGCTACTAATTCAGCAAAAGGTTTACCAACCCTGATGTCTAGCCAAGTAAAGTTTACTACATAAAACAAGCAGGTCATTAATGATCTTAACATTCTGTGCAACATACAAGAAAAAAGAATCACATAAAACCCTTCGATAAGAAAAAAAAAAAGGGTAAGATATTAATAGAATTGAAAGCTCCATGTATAAACAGCTGGTGAATAGGTTGGGTTGGTGCTTTACTTTTACAAAATGTAAGACATTTAATACCTTCTTTACACATAATATATATAGCTCTGGAAGAAATTAAGAGACCACTGCAAAATTATCACTTTATCTGATTTTACTACTTATAGGTATGTGTTTGAGTAAAATTAACATTTTTGTTTCATTCTATAAACTACTGACAACATTTCATCCAAATTCCAAATAAGAATATTACCATTTACAGCATTTATTTGCTGAAAATGACAAATAACACCAAAATAACAAATGTTTTCAGACTTTAAATAATGCAAAAAAACAAGATCACCCTGATTTTTTAATCTTGGCATGCACTCCACCAGTCTTTCACATTGTTCTTGGGTGACTCATGTGTGGAGATGGGCAGGGTCTTGAACTAGTAGTCCTTCAACAACACTTTGATTGACCTAGCTGTGTGGCATGGAGCATGCATGGAGCATTTTCCTGCTGGAAAAAAAACAATCCTCAGAGTTGGGGAACATTGTCAGAGCAGAAGGACGGAAGTTTTCTTCCAAGATAACTTTGGATGTGGCTTAATTCATGCATCCTTCGCAAAGACGAACCTGCCCAGTTCAAGCCTTGCTGAAGCACCGCCAGATAATCACCGATCCTCCGCCAAATTTCACAGTAGGTGCAAGACACTGGCTTGTAGGCCTCTCCAGGTCTCCAGATGTTGGGCAAAGCTGAAAATTGGACTCATCAGAAAAGATGATGTTTTACACAACTTGGGCCCTGCCCCTGTTTTGAACCATCCGGCAAAATAAAGGATTATCTAGTGTGTCAGGTATGATTAATCGTCATGCATCAGATTTTGTCTGTCTTCTGTGCAGATCCTTGTCCAGAGCAACCGTCTATCTGAACGGATCTGTGTCCTAGAGGGGGAGGTGGAGGATGTCAGCTGTCCTGACATGGTGGATGTCATTGTCTCTGAGCCTATGGGTTACATGCTGCTCAATGAAAGACTCATGGAGAGCTTCTTGTATGCCAGGAAATGGCTCAAGCCCAACGGTAAGCACACAGTATTGTCCACATTTTTATTACTGCTGACTAGAGCTATAAAATAGTATTTTATGAAATGGTATGAGTATTTTCTTCTTCAGTTCACAAGCCATGTGACTATTTACTTTACAAGACAAAATAAAATAAAAAAAACTTGCAACTGGACTTTTATCTTAAAACTAATGATTGACTTCACACGTCAAAAATACAGTGGCTTTCAAGAGTATTTATACCCTTTGAACCTTTCCACATTTTGTCACATTTTGACCACAAACATAAACATATATTTTTGGAATTATATGTGAAAGATCAACACAAAGTGAGTTTATTTTACAAATAAAAAACTGAAACATGCAGTGTGCAAAAGTATTCAGCCCCCTTTTCTCTGCGTTCAGAAGTTGTCTAATGATTGCTAATCGAATGTTGACCTAATAACTAAATAGAGTCCACCTGTGTGTAATTTAATCTTGGTAGAAATACAGCTGTTCTGTTACGGCCTCAGTGGTTTGGTAAGAATACTGGGGAGCAAACAGCATAATGAAGTCTAAGGAATACACCAGACAGGTCAGGGATAAAGTTGTGAAGAAACGTAAAGCAGGGTTAGGCTATAAAAAGATGTCCCAAGCTTTGAACATCTCACTGAGTCAGAAGCCATGTTAGGGACATAGCAAACGTGGAAGAGGGTGCTCCGGTCAGATGAGACCAAAATTGAACTTTTTGGCCTAAATACAAAACCCTGTGGTGGAAAAACTAACACTGCACATCAGTCTGAACACACAGTCCCCACTGTCAAATATGGTGGTGGCAGCGTCATGCTCTGCTTTCTCAAAAGTTTATTACAAAATGTTCAACAGCAGATACAGAACAGACTTCCAGGATGTCTGTTGAGAACCCCCAGCCAATCAGATTCTGTCTTGAAACTTCTTTCCTGCAGTATTTAAAGGGTCCCTTCAAACCTAAGGTCACATTCCACAGTTATGAATAAGAAACAAACTTTGCCTAATGTGGCATTGTTTTTAGTAAACAGATCTCACAAATACTACAATGGGAAGATGGATGGAGCCAAATACAGGGCAATCTTGGAATAAAACCTGTTGGAGTCTGCAAAAGACTTGAGACTGGGATGGTGATTCACCTTCCAGCAGGACAAAGACCCTAAACATAAAGCCAGGGCTTAATGTGTTAAAATGCCCAGTCAAAGTCCAGACCTAAGATCTGAAAACTGCAATTCACAAAGGGTATCCATTTTATTTGACTAAGCTGCAAAAGGTGGTTCCAAAAAGTATTGACTCAGGGGGGCTGAATACATTTGAACACTGCACAGTTTATTATTTGTAATTTAAAAAAACAACAACAAACAAACAAAAAAACAAACAAACATTAAAATCATGTATAATTTTCTTCAAAACTTCACATTTGTATGCCACTTTGTGTTGGTCTTTCACATAAAATTCCAATAAAATATATTATATATTTGTGGTCATAATGTGACAAAAAAACATTGAAGAGGTATGAATACTTTTGCAAGCCACTGTACTTTTATTGAGCATTTCTGGTTCATATCGACAAAATTATAGAGCTAAAGGATCCATAGTAAACATAGACTAAAAAAGAAAAAGGAAAAAGCGGAATAACCATGACCAGTAACCAGTTAACCTGAAAATGAAAAAAGAAAAGAGAGAAAGCAACAAAGAGTCCAGATAATATAGTTTCTCTTCTCATTTTAAGATAGTATTTAATGAGGGAATAGCAAATTCTATCAAATCGAGAGTGCTTGTTTAGGAATACGAGTTTTATTCCAGTGTGTAGGGATGTTTTTTGCTGTGCACAATACCAGACCAAAAGTGAAATGTTGTACATGCCTCGCAGGAACAAATCTCTTTTTAGGGGGTTCTTGAAAGAGATCCAGTGACCCATGTCTGACCCATGTCTGGCTGCAACTAACTACTCTTATCATTTGTTAGTTATTTTGTTGGAACATTTCTTTGGTAAAAATCTTTTATTTTTTGCTCTTTATCTCTCTTGTTTAGTCACTTTCTCACAGTTTTTCTCTTTCTTCAGGTCTGATGTTCCCCTCCTACGGTGATATTCATCTGGCTCCCTTCAGTGACGAAGAGCTCTACTTCGAACACCACGCACGAGCCAGTTTCTGGTCTCTTTCTCCCTCACTCTCTTTCACGCACGCACACACACACATTCACAGGCATAAATCCATGCATGAGGACACATACCGCCCCCACACCCCTCTCTCTCTGTCTTTCTCTCTCTCTCACACACACACGCACACATTTTCAGTGGTTGACCTCAGTCAGGCATGTTTCCTGTTGGGTGTAAAACGGTCGGGTTCAGTCCAGTCCTGGCTTTGACTGATATGGTCTTCTGCAGGCCGATATGTTTGGGTTGAAGCTCATAGTTTGAACTAAATCTCAATATATTTTTTAAAATATATAATTCTATAAAAAACACCATGATGGGGTATTAAGACTTAAACATTGTATCTAGATCAATCATTATAATAATAATAATAATAAGTTAAGTGATGTAAGTTAAGGGAAGAAAATTACATTATTGATTCCGTATATCATTTTATACTAATACTTCATCTGGCTGAAAAATCATATCACTACTGTTACATGACAGTGTTGTTTATTACAATCATGGAGTATGAACCCATGATTCAGATCTACTAAATAGACTTTAATTTCAGATAGACAACCACACATTTCTGGATTTACATACTAGTTTTTAGTGGATGAATATATGGATGATATATTTTGACCTGCCATTGTTGCTGTTGGGCAAGAAAACATGGTACCCAAAATAAAAAGATAAAGCATGAAACCGAAACGAGATAGATTTATAAGAATAGAGTATGTCCAGCTATTAAATCTTACATGAGTTTCTACATCCTACTCAGAGAACCTGTCCTTGATGTTAAACTGACATTTTGTTGATACATATGCAGACTTACAGTCAAATACTGAATACAGCAAGACTGTGCAATGTATTTAACAAATATTATCTTAGTTTCCTTAAACTCAAATTCCATGTAATTTACATAGCCAACCAAACTGTGAGATACTGTAAGTTTTACTATATATATATATATATATATATATATATATATATATTTATTTTTTTAAATAGACAGCATATCTGACAGCTGTTTTACCCAGTTCAGTCTAAGTCTCAGACACAGACAAAAGAAAACAAAAGACTTCAGAGCAAATCACAGACTGGAGCCATAAAAAAAAGGTGCAAAATAGAACGAGCTGCACAATTCTAGTTAATTTCACAAGTGATTAAACAATGGATTCAGAAGTTTTTAGGTCTGTCTTAAAACAACAGTCAGGAGCCTAAATGAACACTGAAACGTGTTTTTCTTGCTGTAATCATTCCTCCTGTTCATACTGACCATTAGAACATCCCTTCATAATGCACTTACAATGTAAGTGATGGGGGACAAAGTCCATAGTCTGGGCAAAAATGTATTTAAAAGCTAATATGAAGGTTCATCTATCCAAATGAGTCAAATCAAGTAAATATTTTTTCACATTACTCTTTTTAGTGTCAAAGCCCCTTTTTTGTTACTATACTCCTACCACAGCTCAACAGGGAAACACTGTCCGAGGAAACACAAAGAGGGAATCTGATTCTAAAATGGCTGTAAATGTGGTAAATATGCACTTGATATGGTATATCATATATCATAGTCATATAAGCTTCAGATCAGCTTTTAGATGCATTTTTACAATAAAGGATTGTGTGTAAAAAAAAAATTAAAAAATTGTGAAACTATCCTTTGAAATTAAGACAAAAATGAAAAAGGAATTAGGGTTCCTGTTTCAGGGATAACTAATGTATTTTTGCAGCAAGGACAAAAGTAATATAGTGTATACTGGACCCTATCAAAAACAAATGTGTGTGTGAGAGAGAGAGAGAGAGAGAGAGAGAGAGAGAGAGAGAGAGAGAGGTCTATATGCCCTTCATTGCTTTACCACTATTTGGAGATCAGGCTCAGTCAGCCCTGAGGAATGAAGGTAAACTCTAAACTGATGTTTTTCACCAAAACTATTTTTTGCGATGACACTGTGGAACGATTTTTTTATGAATGTATACTATATATACATTCATAAAATACTATATATGTAATGTATTAATAACAACTGCAACACTTAAGCATTGAAACGTCTTGGTCTTGTAACATACTTGTTGTCTCTTCACACTCTATTCAGGCAACAGAGAAGCTTCTATGGTGTTAACCTGAGTGCTCTGCACAGTCCTGCTGGGGATGAGTTTTTCAGGCAGCCTATAGTGGTATGTCTATGCAAAAATCCATTATCCATCCAGGTTCTTCTCACAAAGGTATCTTATACAGTCAAGCAGTACCCAGCGAATGAGTTTAAACTCTAGTCAAGATACTTTGGAGAAATGATTCATCCTAAACAATTAGTTGGATTAGGCTCGGTTTATTGCAGCATTGCTGTCACATGTTCATCATTTTGGCTTGCTGATTGGTTGACTGCAGAAAGAGGCATGAAACGATTGTTTGCAGACAGGCATCACTCTGCTTGTCAACCACAGTTATACAGTACACAACTCATATACCCATAATGTTAGTTGTATCAGGGTTTATCTTTAAGAGCAATCATAAAACATACATATAGTATGAATCTTGTTATCATTCATTTCAGTATCTCATGTCTTTTCCAGGACACATTTGATGTGCATATCCTGATGGCCAGGTCTGTCAAGCACTGCATCAACTTCATGGAGGCCACACAAGAAGACTTGCACAGGTAAGATATTATACATAAGTGCTTTGGAAGCATTTCCAGACAGTCAGTGGAGGAAAAAGTGTTGATATCTTAAGTAACAATAAGGTTACAGTAATTTATTTATATAAAATGTATTTAAACAGTGGTGGACAAAGTCTTCAGATCCTTCACTTAAGTAAAAGTACCAACACACCAGTGCAAAAATACTACATAATAAGTAATACATGAAAAAGTACATAAGTATTATCAGCTTGATGTAATTAAAGTATTGCAGTAACAGTAGTGTTTTGGTCCCTCTGACTGATATATTATTATATATGTCATCATCAGATTATTAATACTGAAGTATCAGTATGTGAGCAGCTTATTACTGTTACTACTTTATATACAGTTTGATAGTTTCGACTTTTTGCTTAGTTTGTTTTAGACAAGAGCCAAAAAGATTGGAAACCACTGTTTTCATCTTTAACAATGTGTTGAAAAGCTTGCTATATTATCCGTTATTGTCAAATCTTTTATCTGAAAAGTCAACTAAAACAAAACAAGAGTGGCAGTATAGTAAAGTAGTAAATATGGATTAATCCCTGCTGTAAATGGTAAAATGATACAAGAAAGGACAGTAGAGCATGCGGAATAAGAAGTAAGGGATATTACTGTACATGTGACATTTCAACATGAGAACATGTTAAGTTGAAATGCCTCAAGTTTAAAATACCCATGTTTCATCCAGAATGGAGATCCCTTTTGTGTTTACACTGCTTCAGTCTGGTCTGGTCCACGGGTTCGCCTTCTGGTTCGATGTGGCTTACATGGGATCCCAGTAAGAAACACACAACCATGACTTTTCTGCTACTTTGAAAGACTGTACTGATGGTGCATTTCATTGAACAATTCATTGGACAATTCCCCTCATCTCACTTTTAGTAGGAAAAACAGTAGGTTTCATAACATACTATAAAACAAGACAAGCAGAGAATAAAAGTTGACAGTTAGGCAAAAAAAACATTTCATATATATTGGTTAAAAACATTTATTTTTAAGAGTGAATTCTCAATAATTATTATTATTGTTTATATTGTTATTATTTATTTTACTATTATTATTCAATCCATGGAGGAGGGGGGGTTCTTATATAGAACATAATTTTAAAAAAATTACAAAAAGTCATTGTTAAAATAATATAATCTTCCAATCTTTGTCTCTTTCCGGAGGTCGACAGTGTGGCTCTCCACAGCTCCCACTGAGCCTCTGACTCGCTGGTATCAGGTCAGGTGTTTGCTTCAGACGCCGCTCTTTGCCAAACTGGGGCAAACTCTGTCTGGGACTGTCCTGCTGGCTGCTAACAACAGGTACACCTGAGCTCTCATCAGGCCTCCACTTCCAAATGTATACAAGTGGGACAAGAAATTGTCATTTCAGATTGTTTTTTTTATCAGAAGTAGTTGCTAAGATTACCCTTGGTTATGTATTTTTATTTTATGTTACCATGGCTACGTAATCAAACTGGTAACATCTCTCATAGAGGCTTGTTTTCAGTTTTTAACCTGTGAGTGTAAGAAGGAAACATTTACATTTCCATCACTCCAGGCACAGCTATGACATCCACATCACAGCCACAGTTGACCAATCAGGCTTCAGATCTGGAAACATCCTGGATCTCAAGAATCCTTTCTTCAGGTCCCCCGTTTTCCTCTGTGATACATAAATTATATTTCATATTTAAATATTTAAAGAGAAAGTGCCACACTGGTACGTATATCAACAGGCATGTTTTGATGATTGCTTTAAAGTCCTAAGAGACCACTTCTTTTAATATTTGAAATATAGATTTTTCCTCTGAGGTCAGGTTCCACAGCTAGAGATCTCCATACAGACAGCGAGCCGGAGGTCCAGGTCAGATGGCTTCTCTTCTTTAGAATGCAGGGTAAGGACAACAAAGGTAAAAAAATAAATAAATAAATAAAAATAAATCAGCACCTATACTGCAGGCAGACAAAAGATGATTTTAAATGTTTTTGTGTCTTTTAATCCACTTTTACTTTGTTCATGCTTTCATTTGAAGATGTATAAATAAGGACTGTTGAGGATTTGACCTTATGTTACGTTAACTTTATTTCCTTATTTGATGATGACATCTCTTTCATCTCTAAAGGAACCTCATGAGGAGTCATCAGATGTCACGCACCAAGCTTTGATGGATTCGTGTTTTTTACAGGGAAATTGGGAACTGTTAAATCTTTCATTCTGTCGAGGGTCAACAGCAGTTTTCTCCCTGTCTGTATTTCATTCATTTTAATAAAAACGTATTTTAATGTTATTCAGTTCCTTAGTGTTTTATCAATACATAGTTACAGCTTACCGAATGATCTCAAATACAGTGTTTGCATTTAGAGGCTTTGAGTTAATAAACTACATGTATGACAGTTGTATCTGGATCCATAAACAGAATTATGTATTTATTGTTGTAGGCTTTAAAAGGGTTTTTTTGACAGAAAATCACCTGACTGTATAATATGATGGAATAATCTAATTTGATGTGTTGAACTCTATTAAAACAATTCCGTTATTTCCACTGTATGAAGTCCTTTAACAGTTATTATTATTTATTATTATTAGTGGTTTGTTGAAACTATCATTACTAACTTAGTATCATGATATCAAAAATGTCAATTGTATAACATTTAACATGTTGGAATACTTCAGATCCCCTTCAGACAATTTATTAAGACATCTAAAAATACTTAAACAATGATTCGTCTCTGATGTTCTTTTTTCCCTAAAAAAAAAAAAAAAAAAGTATAATTACTATTAACGTTAAAATCCTTAAAATGACATCTTTTTTAGTTCATTTTGAGGATTTTAACTTTTTACCAAACAATGAGATGCTGTTTACATCTGTAAAAAAAATAAATGAGAGATGATTTTCATCAGTAAAGAGTAGCCCGGAAGTGTTTCTCTTGTTTCCGGCTGACAGATCACAACATTGACGCCAATGGAGCCGAAGCATTTCTGTTACAGCTCTTTGAAATAACTTAAAAGACCTTACTGGATTAAATCCAAGCGCTGCACAGAATGTTGGCTACGGGAGCAGTAAGTACATACCACTATTGTTTTTTACAATTAGCCGGCTAGCTATGCATATGTACAGGTTAGCCCGGCTATCCTATGCTAAAAACATTGACATTGCTAAGCTAACAATTCATTAATTCAGCTACATAACGTTATATTAGATAAACTATAAATATCACAGTGGTGATTTTAGTTATGATGCCTTCATAATATTGAGTTTACACTTTTTTGTTGTTTCTATAGCCGCCATACGAAAACGTACTTTACTCAGATTTCAGTTTTAATACATTTCTGCTTATTACGAGTCGTGCGTAACCTTAGTAACGTTAATAATAAGGTGCACAAAAAGACGCCGTGAGTCACTTTCATTGCTCGCTAAAGAAGATTTTAAAGGACGAGTTCACACTTTTTCGAGTTTGTCTTATACAACAGTCAAGTGTTCAGTGAACACTGCTGTGATCATTCCTCCTGCTCATACTGAAGATCCCTTCATAAAGCACTTACAATGTAAGCGAATGGGGGGGGCAAAATCAACAGTCCTCCTGTGGAAATAACCCCCCCCCCCCCAACTGCTCACTGGGCGCCGGTCTGGCTGGCTGCCCATCACTCCACCATCTCTCTCCACATTGCATGTCTCCATTGTACGGCATGTCTGTGCTGGTGTACTGCATGAGTGTGTGTATCAGGGTGAAAAGCATGTAAAATAAATAGAGTGAAAAGATAATTTCCCCATTGTGTGGATTAATAAAAGTAAATACTTCCACCACAGCTCTACAGGGGAACACAAAGAGAGAGTTTGATTCCTAAAAGACTGTAAATATGGCAGTTTTCCACTTGATAGGACTAAGTCAGACTCCAAAAAGCTTTAAATAAACTTTTAAATGCGTTTTTGCATGAAATGACTGGGCACACTGTGGATTTTGGCCCCCATCACTTGCATTGAAAGTACATTTTTAATAATCAGTATGAACAGGAGGAATGATTGCAGTGAGGAAAACCACTTGTGATGTTCATATGGACTCCTGGCTGTTGTTTTTAAAAAAAAAAAATAGTGAGCATATCCTTTAAGTTGTAGTTTGTAAGCCGTTTATGTTTGCTTATATATTCCAGGTTGTATTATACTAACAGATTTGAAATCGAACGTGCCTCCGTACTAGAGAGAACAGGCCATAGCAGTGCTTTATTTCTTGTGTTGTTTTCAGGCTGTAACCACAGCGTTGGCACAAGTGGACAGAGAAAAGATCTACCAGTGGATCAATGAGCTCTCCAGTCCAGAAACCAGAGAGAATGCCCTCCTGGAGCTTAGTAAGAAGCGGGAGTCTGTACCAGACCTGGCTCCCATGCTGTGGCACTCTTGCGGCACCATAGCAGCACTGCTGCAGGTGAGTCAGAGCAGCGTTTCTACATCAATCTTTTTCATGTCACGGACTCCTAAATTGATAAGGCAAGCATTCTGTAGTTGAGGATATAACTGCAGACACTTGGCTGTTGATGCAATATTGTTAACTAGATTTTATAAAGAAAGGACCGTTTTTTGTTTTTGTTTTTTTTTCGTCCCTGTCATCGCTAGGAAATCGTCACCATCTACCCATCAATCAACCCCCCCACTCTGACAGCACACCAGTCCAACAGGGTATGTAATGCCCTGGCGCTTCTACAGTGTGTAGCCTCCCATCCAGAGACAAGGTAACTGAATTCCATGTCAGGGTTCCCTTTGTCGCTTATCAGCAGATAGTTATTTTTCACTAATAAGTACACAATAAATAATAAGAAAGCTTAATAGAGTTAGATTTTAGGGATCATGTCCCAGGATACAAGTTAAAAAGTAGTTGGTCAGAGAACATGCTGCACCAAAACACATATCTAGAAGCACTTCAAACTGGCAAACATTTATTCACAGTTGGGTTTTGTCCTTCACAGGTCAGCTTTCCTGGCTGCTCACATCCCACTCTTCCTGTATCCGTTCTTACACACTGTCAGCAAAACACGGCCTTTCGAATACCTCCGCCTCACCAGCTTAGGGGTCATAGGTAAGAAAACTTCATGCCATTGATCAGTCATCAGATATTGTAAAATAATATACAGGGCTCTGATTTTTCTTTTCTGTTTTTCTTAAATGTTTTTTATGACTCAGTTCATAGTGTTTCTCACAAGCATAAATTGTTAATTAAATCCTGCCAAGTATAACTCATCCCCTGCTATGATGACAGATGTTAAAAACTCCGTTTGCAACATATGTATGTTCTGCTGTTCTCAATTTGTTGAAATTAAACTACCATCTGTACAGTTCATGTCTTGAAAATGTAGTCTCATTGGTTCCATGTGTCAATGCTGTCCAGGTGCTTTGGTGAAAACAGATGAGCAGGAAGTGATCAACTTCCTGTTGACCACAGAGATCATTCCCTTGTGCCTTCGTATCATGGAGTCTGGCAGTGAGCTCTCCAAAACGGTACTTTTAATATTTGCGACTTTTTAATCAGTTTTAATTTGCTCCCCTCCTACTCTCTGCCTGTCTCACCATGTCTCAATATGTTTTTTTGTTCCTTTTAGATGAACTGAATATTCATTTGTGACACAAAGACACAAGACACAAAAGAATCTGGTAGCAACGGCTCAGAACAAAGTCAAATAACACGAGGGAACACAGTTTTTGTTGAGTTAGGTCTGACAGTTGTTTTTAACTAGTCTTTGGGTGCGGAATCCAAAACTCATCTCATGTCAAGTCCTTGAACTATAGGATCCCTGTTTTCTTAAAAAAAGTATGAAACTGTCCCACTGTCTCAATTGTGACTGCACAAAAAGGTTGCCATGTAGCTGTAGATGAATCCAATTGTAATCAACTTGCAGATCTTACAACAGATCATCAGTGGAATTTTGCTTATCTTATTAAACTTGCAACTTTGGAATGAGCATGCTAATTTTAGTTTTAATCAGCTTAAAAATTTAACTCAATAGATTTTTTTTCTTTTCAAATTTTTCCCCAATGTAATGGAAGGGATCTTTTTTTTTTTTTCAGGTTGCAACCTTCATACTACAGAAAATCCTCCTGGATGACACAGGGCTGGCATACATCTGCCAAACATATGAGCGCTTCTCTCATGTTGCTATGATTCTTGTAAGTCACTATTCACTCAAATCTGTTTTGCTTCTTGAAAGTGTAGGATTTTTTGATAATTGAACTTTTTTGTTTCTCTTTCAATGTGTTACAAAATGTCTGTAGGAGATCTTCAGTAATAGTTTAATACACTTTGATTCACTGTCTTCTGTTACAGGGCAAAATGGTCCTCCAGCTGTCCAAAGAGCCCTCAGCCCGCCTGCTGAAGCATGTAGTGCGCTGCTACTTACGCCTGTCAGACAACTCCAGGTATCAGTGGAAAATCATTCTGAATCCACATCTTATGGCATTCATCAAGAAATGGAGTAAAAGTAAAAAATGTAGAAAACTTATTGCTGCATTTGTTTGGCCACTTGGTGGCAGAATAACAATTTGTGGGGATGTCACTATGAGTAGCACCTTCACACATAAGTAAGTTCAATTTTGAATTCAATAGCAATTTGTTTCTGTTTTCAAAAAAATCTTAAAACAAACTATTTGTTGTTAACATCCATGGAAGAGTCTCTGAAACATTATGTAGACATCACAGCACAGATACTGTATGTGTCCTGTGTTCCCTCTGCAGAGCTAGAGAAGCTCTGCGGCAGTGCCTCCCTGACCAGCTCAAAGACACCACCTTCGCCCAGGTCCTGAAGGATGACACCACCACCAAACGTTGGCTGGCCCAGCTGGTGAAGAACCTACAGGAGGGTCAGGTCACAGATACCCGAGGCATCCCTCTTCCCCCGCAGTGACTCCCCCACCCACCCACCATCACCACTCTAGAGGAACACCAGCAATGAACTGCCCAAGAGACGATGAGCCTTCAGCTTTAAACATGGATGCAGACAGACAGCACTGTTTTTTATAAGACTTGGAAAAAAAGGAAGGCTCTTGCCTGATTATTTTTGTCTTCAGAATCACATCTTGTGCACATTTTCATAGACTTTTGTTGTCTGGCTGTGTGTTCTCCAGCTGATTTACAGATGAACAATAAATTGTTGCACAACATGAAACACCTTCAGCATCATTCAGCTGATGTAAGACATTGCTATTACTGCATAAACTACAGTATTATCTTACAAACTGGTGTAATGTATTCCTGTACATTTGCGGATCCTTTTTTTTTTCGCAGAATATGAGCTTTTTTCATATTTCTCCATTTTATTGTTTTGGTCATGTATATTGGTTATTTAACAAACAAAGCGCCCCAATGTCTGGTGTAAATGACTTGACATCAGGTTGACTATTGTAGAGATAGCTGCTGGGTAGTGTAGCTTTTTTCTCTCCTCAGAGGAGGTCATTGTGAGGGAGCCCCTCCATTTTAGTTTTGGCTCAGTCTGTGTAATTTGATCTGGGAAGCTGAGCTGAAGCTGTGGATTATTAATGTCTCAGAACCTGAGCAGGTACTGCTGAAGACCACAGAAAGAATATTAACATTGAGGTTTATAAAAGTACCGTACGTGTGTGAGCTCTCAGGTGCATAAGTGATGTCAGTAATGACTTCAGAAAGAAGCTAGGAGCAGTTTTGGTAAATCTCCCCCTGCAGTGGTGTCCTCGTGGCCTGCAGTTAAACTGGCCCGATGAAAGTTTGATGAGCAGGGCTTAGTAACATTAGACCAGACAGAAAAGATGGTGGCTTGGACAGATGTGGTCCTGGGCCAAATCTGGAGGAAACTGTGTGATTGTAATCCTTTGCCACTGAGTGTGTTGTATGACAGCAGATAAGCTACCAGACTCTGCTGTGGAAAACACCAATTTAACGCGGCCAACATGACATGCATTCAAAGAAGGGATGATATGTTTTTATGATTTTTAAAGGAACCATTTTAAGTGGTTTATTAAAAAGAATAAATACACAATCAGTTATTTAATAATGCTTTATAGATCAGTTCTTGACTATCAATAAGAGGAACCTTTGGTTTGGTATGTTATGAAAAATGTGACAGAGGTTGAGGGACTCCAGACAAATTAAAAATGAACAAAATCAAAGTGTCAGAGGCTGAACAATCTGGACTTTTAGCCCAGAGTGTGGGTCAAACTCTAAAAACATTCCCTACTTGGTAAATGCCCACATCTTTCTCCATACCTCTAGTTTGTAACTCATTTCTGTCTCCAATGCCAAGATGAGATAAGCCTGATGGCATCACTATGACATCTTCAGGGTTACTTTTTCACCTAAAAAAGAGTCGCATGAAGACATCATACACCGACAGGTTGAGTAGTACTCTCTCTGACAAGTACACTGAGTCTTCTATTTAAAATCAGTGGTGTTCTTTAATAAATACGTTATAAATATGAGTAAGTCATTACTAAAAGGTAATGGCTCTACATTTATAATAACCCATCACTATGTTAGTAAAAAAAATAAAAAATTTCAATATGAGAAGTGGATAAAAAAGGTTTAATCTGCACTACTCATCCTTTCTAAGCAAATTCACGGGAAGGAACATCATGAAAATACATCTCTTAGCACAGTTTAACAAAAGTTAAACAGGGCCAAACAGGTGATCAAGCGGCGGAACGAAAAGGATCCGCAGAGAGAGGGGAAGGGATGGGAGGAGGAGGGGGGAAGGTACGCGTCAGAGTGAGTTGACTCCAGCTTCAGTTGCTGCTGTCTTTCATCACTGCAGCGTGGCATACAGAGGGACAGCAGCAGCTCCTGAGCCTTGTGATCTGTTTGTGCTCTACAACAGCCTCCAGCGTCGGCCGGGACTCAGGGATGATCCAGCAACAGGTGAGATTAACCTTGCAAGAATAGACCTTTGATGTGTGTGGGTATTTGATAGCTATATAGTCATGGGTATATTCAGCACTAATTTGTTTTCAATATGCTGCCAGTTACAGACTAGATAACATGAAAATATTTGAATGATAGCACACTGAAAGATTAGACGTTTCCAAGCACATGATATACTGTCAGCTGTGTTGTATGGCTTTGTGCCTTGTCCTGTATTTTCCTAACATAGTGGTAGATCTAACTCTTGCGACAGATAAACAGCAACGAAGTGCATATTTAAGTTTCCGGTTGTTTTTATGTAGGTTTTTGTGTACATTATTTGCGTTTTACTTATTTTAAAACTATTTACACTGTCAATATCATAATAATATATAATATCAATCGTCAATATAAAATACTTAATTACAAGTAAACATTTCCGCATAACAAATCCTACTACTTTTATAGTAAAACTATAAAAGACATTTACATTGGAGCTAAATTTACTTGAAGTACTGAAGTACTCACTTTACAGAAATCGAGCTGTAACTAATATAACTTATTATTATGTAGTACATGTTGATTGCACAGTGTACAGGCTACAGAATATTGACGCCATCGGCGTTTAGATTGGTTCCTAAAAGCCTAGCTTTGACTATGCAATTCTGATTGCAAAAGGGGTTTAAGGATTTGGTAGGAAAGAATAAAAACAGTTCCGCTACATACATTTGGACTACTTTTTCAGAACTTCAATTTACTTTCTTTGAAATATTGGAAGGTTTTACCTCTTTGTGGAACTGCAAACAACTCGCAGATATGTAAAATATGGCAGACGCAAATAGTTTGACAGACAGTGAAGTCAAAAAGTTTGGGAACCACTGGTTTAACTTTTAGGAATGCAGTGTTATGTTTATTTGTGTTTAATTTTAATCTGTATGAAGTAGCATCAAATGGAAACACTATATATAAGTAATATAAGTAAAGTACTAGTACTTCAAATTTGTATTTAAGTATAGTACTAAGTAAGTAAATGTACTTAGTTACTTTCCACCCCTGCTTATATGTCTGTTTTGTGTTTTTATTGTGTTGGACTTTATTCTAATCTGTAATTCTGTCATTACATGACTGCAGTAAGCAACTCAGTGGAAGCTTTGTCAGTTACAATTTGAATGAATGCAGGCTGAAACAAGGTGGTTTGAAGTGCCAAATCTGCACAGAAGACAGGCGTTTTGAACATGAGCTGGACTGACACTGAGTCAGTTCAGGTCCTGTCTGAAATGAATGCTGAGACCATGGCAGGGATTTGGGGAGATTAGTTGACCTAGTGAACACAGAACAAAAAGTGCAGGACAGGACAGAATGCAGTGAAAACATAACAGAGCAGCAAAAGAGCATCCCGATCAGCTTAGTGAGCTGCATGGTGACACAGTAAACAGCAAGGGGATGAAGGCTGAGTAATGAGACTGCTGATGCCATTTGGAGCATGAACCCACAGAAAAGGTTTATCCACATGTCTTTTGTATTTACAAGAGCTTGAAATAGAGTTCACATCCACCTGCCTAAGGACATTGCTTATGCCATTGCACAAGCTTTGTCCTATACAATCTTAATTAAGAATGTATGAATCTCACAGAGTCAAAATATAGAGCATGACATATATAAATGAAAGGCATTTGCAGGCTTTTCACTAATAAAAAGTAACAATACAATCCAGTGCAATGAAGACTAATGTGGCCATCAAAGTGTCTTAAAAGCTAATGAAAGACTGCAGTGGTTGCATTATCTTTAAGTAGCTCTTGAATGTCTTGAAACTGATGGTACATAAAAAATATATTCTTATTTTATATCCATATAAATTATATATATATATATATATAATTTTATGAGTTTAGCTGCAAGTCTACACCTGCCTGAATTGACACCATAGGCACAATTTAGTTAATCATACAAAAGATTCATATGATTTCTAAATGTCTTTGGCTTAGAAGAACTATGGAAAACTGTCTTCCAATGATTGACTCCTTTATTGTGTTTTCTTCTTTAGATGGCAGAGTGAAAAGACAACAAATGGCTTTCATAGGGAGTGGCCTCCGTAAGTCGGTTTCTGTCTCCTAGCGTGATTATAGTCTGCATCTTAAAATATTAAACAGAGAGCAACATGTAGTTTGTTGAATTGTACTGGAATATTTGCTGTGACCTTTTCCTATATATATATATAACTATATAACTCTCCTCTCTGTATCTCTGTAGGCATACAGGGGGATGACAACCTCCAGTCCATGTTGGTGGGGACGGTGATGAGAAAAATCAAGTCCCGTAACTGGAAAAAGCAGCGCTACTTCAAGCTACAGGATGACTGCATGACCATCTGGTACAAGTCCAAGAAGGCTGGCAATGCTCACTCCACATGTAAGGGCACATGATTTGCTGATGTGATGCACATCTCCGATCAAACACTGAGCCCAACATGACAATTATGATTACAAATGATGCCATTGATATGCAAGACATCACTTCATTTATTATGGTGGAATACAGTGGTGGATTAACTCACCTTTGTTTGTGTTATGATGATTAATCCCTGGAGATCAAAAGTGATTGCTTTATACTGTATTTGCTGTACTTTGCTCTGCTTTAACATATACTTGAATATCCTGTGTCGGTGTTTGTGTCCAGTTTCAGTGAGTGACGTAGAGGCAGTGCGAGAGGGCCACCAGTCTGAGGTGCTGCTCAGCATTGCAGATGAGTTCCCAGCTGACCGTTGCTTCACGCTGGTCTTCCGCGGTCGCAGGGGCAACCTGGACCTGGTGGCTGAGTCAGCAGATGAAGCACAGTCCTGGATCAGTGGCATGAGGAAGCTGATTGAGAACCTGGAGAACATGGGGGAGCGAGAAAAACTTGACCAGTATCTTTCATTCAGTGTTTTAAATCATTGAATCTATTAGTTCTTAAGATGCCTTGTCAAGGACCAAGTGGTTGGTCAAAGGTAATTTAAAGGTGTTTATAATCATTATATAGATAAGATTTTAAATCTTGTCCAGTTTACCACCCCATAAAAAATGAAACACATTCTGTTGATTTCTTCTCCTGGGGAGAATTGTGATTGCTATTATAAATAGATATGCACAAAGTGGACATCCATGTTTTAAACCTCTGTACAGCATAATGGTTTGGGGAAAAAAACATTTAATATTTAATATAATTAAAAAAAAAATATATATAAAAGCAGGGTTTTTCATTAAGCCATAGTTATATTTAGTTATTTTGATTTGTCTAATATTGTCATTGATCTACCTTGGAAAAAAATCCACATTGATCTGGATGGACATTTAACTAATATTTTAGCATTCTTACATTATAGGCCTCTGATTATTTAATAAAGTTTAATAAAGCGAATGGTCAAGGGTACACTGTCCATGGCACTAGAAGACAGTTTGGGGGTCCACCAACCCCAAGACCCAACATTGCAGCTACATTTCATAGTTATCTGGCCAGAAGCAGTGTAATTACAGTAAAATGTAACTCACAGCATGGTTAAAGATCAGTTCCTCAGAATTACATTTCTAGTGTAATGGATGAATTTACATGCAACAACTGGTTCCCAGTGCACTTTTCATGCAGTCAGAGCCTCAGCGTTAAGTTGATGAGAAATCAGGTCTTTGGGCCTCTTTGAGTGGTAGTTTCAAATCTCTTAGAAACACATTTGAGTGTTTCTTTCTGTGTTGAATGTGACAGTCTCCTTAACTGGCATACCTAGATGGATTGGAGACTGGTTCAAGAAGGCAGACAAGAACAATGATGGCAGGATGAACTTCAAGGAAGTGCAAGATTTATTGAAGATGATGAATGTGGATATGAACGAGCACCATGCTCATCGTCTCTTCACAGTGAGAGCCTTTGAACTTAACATATAAACTATGGCCATTCTTTTAAGCATTCAACATAGTGTTTTCATTCATACATACAACTTGACCAGCTTGAGGCAACGGTATGAACTGTATGAGTTTTGATGTCCATTGACCTATGTTCCTTTCTCATCCTTCAGATGGCTGATAAGTCCCAGTCAGGTACACTGGAAGACGATGAATTTGTGCTCTTCTACAAGATGCTGACCCAGCGCGAGGATGTACTGAGGGTTTTCCAGGAGTTTTCAGCTGATGGTCAGAAGCTATCTCAGAGTGACCTGGAGGACTTCCTAAAAGAGGAGCAGCTGGAGGGGGACAACATCCAGCAGCATGCCAAGCAGCTCATTGATTGCTATGAGCCCTCTGACACAGGTACATGGGCTTTGAAGAATCTTGATGTTTGTCTGATTTTATTAGACCAAATGAAAATTAAGATAATCAAGAAATCCTATCTACAATATGAATGACACTGTCCTGCTGTCTTTCCAGCCAAGCTGCTGAACGCCATGACTTTTGATGGCTTCTTAATGTACCTGGGCTCAGCAGAGGGTTCCATCTTCAACCCACAGCACCGGGCTGTCTTCCAGGACATGAGCCAGCCGCTGTGCCATTATTTCATCTCCTCCTCCCACAACACCTATCTGATGGAGGACCAGCTCCGAGGACAAAGCAGTGTTGAGGGGTACATCAGGTACAGGTTAACTTCACAGGCTCTGTCAAGTTTGTACTTGGTTCACCTGGAATATTCTTGCCTCTGATTTTGGAAATGAACAGAGTGAGGCACTCTGTGACTATCTACTATCCAAATTTATTTCCGGTGCCACTTTTATTTTGAGGGTTTCCCTCAGCTAATGCGTTCTCTGAGGTTACAGATTTAAACTTAATGTGATGTTGCCCTATTTTACAACCATTTGACCTTTAATAATCCATTCATTAATCAAATAAAAGCTACTCAAGTCAATTAAATGGGAGTCCTGACGTCAGACACCTAGTTTTAGGTGATTCATTCTATTTCATTACAGTTATTAATCTGACCCTCTTTGGAATTAACAAAAAAAAAAACATTACCTTCATGCTCTTGTGACCCTGAATAAAATATCTAAATAAAAAGACTGAATGTATGAATGAGTGACTGAACTTGAGTTTGCTGTGCAGGGCTCTGAATCGTGGCTGCCGGTGTGTGGAAGTAGACTGCTGGGATGGTGCCAATGGAGAGCCCATTGTCTATCACGGACATACTTTCACTTCCAAGATACTCTTCAAGGATGTGGTCAACGCAGTGGGCAACTATGCCTTCAAGGTAGCATCCCCTGCACAGGTTGTTTCACCTTGTAAATTACTGCCAGTCAGAGGTTTTTGTCTAAAGCTTGCTTATAGATTATTTCTTTGTTGTTTCTTTGTTTCAATTCTTAGCTGATTTGGCAGACAAGGTCTTTATCCAGTACTTGATAGAGCAAAAAGTGTGGTTGTAAGCTTTGAATGAAGTATGATGGACTAATATTTATTCTTTCCAAAAACAGAGGTGCTTTTTAAAACTCAGGATGTACATGTTGTAGACTCACAGCCTGATTAGAAAGAAGATCACATTGGTCTAAATTATTTTTCTATGTAGACTGGCCATGTTTTTGTAATCCCCTTGTGCTGGCATTGCAATTGTTTTTGCATTCGTTGTTCTGTAAAGTTGTTTCAACAAATCTCTCAACATCTCATTGTAAATTTATGAAAGGGAGTACAACTGTGCTATGACATCCAAGATATAATCTGAAAGCCCTATGAAGTGATCCATCTAGGGATCTGCTATGGAGTACCAGCCTCCTGCCAAAGTGAACAGCTGCCAGGTTCACGTGCATGTCAAAGCTATGTATGGGCATCTCTCCGCAACTGAATATTGTGGCCTCATGACCCCTTGTCCATCCATCTCCCAGTCTTTCAGCCAACCAGGCACAACCCACAGGTGTATGGCAGCAGGTGTATTAGCTTTCCTCTACGATAATGCACTCCAGTGTTAAATTACTCACTCACTCACTCCTTCCATCCCTCTACCTCCTCCTATCCCCCATCAGGTATCGGAATATCCAGTCATCCTGTCCATCGAGAACCACTGCAGTGTTGAGCAACAGAGAGTCATGGCTCAACACCTCAATCGCATCCTCGGTGACAAGCTACTGAAAAGCACATTAGACGGCAAGGCCCCCATTGGGTTGCCATCTCCTGAGGTGAGCAGTTCTTCCAACCCTACTTCACTGCATGTTGTACTAAAAAGCTGACTTTAAGGTGAAAAAAGGGTTATGTCTATGGAATTGCTGCCAGGATTATGGTCACAAACATTTTTTAGAATTGCTGAAGCATTACACTGAAGTTGTAGAAAGCCATCATCTATTAATCGGAAGATCAGTGGCTCGATTCCCGGCTCCTCTACTCGGGCAAGACACTTGCTTCATGTGTCGTTGGTGAATTCTGAATTTGCACATATTGTATCAAATCAAATCAAATCAAATCAAATTTTATTTATATAGCCCAAAATCACAAAATACATTTGTCTCAGAGGGCTTTACAATCTGTACAGGGAGTGACACCCTCTGTCCTTAGACCCTCGATTCGAGTGAGGAAAAACTTGACCACCAAAAAACCTTTTAACAGGAAAAAAGGTGGAAGAAACCTCAGGAAGAGCCACAAAGGAGGGATCCCTCTCCCAGGACGGACAGACGTGCAATGATGTCACATGTACAGAACAAATCAACACACACATATTGTACACTCCACATATTGTACAATGAATAATAATGAATTACAGTTGATGATAGGAATAGGTTACAATGAATGATGAATTATTACAGTAGCAGCAAATCATTACATAACTATAAACTGTAATGGGGATATGGCAACAATGATGACGGCGACAACACATGCAGTAGACGCCACGCAGGACCACAGCAGCAGACACAGTCCACAAGAACCTGCTGGACGAGAGAGCACAGAAACTCCGGGGAAGAAGTTTAATTAGTAACATGATAGATAGATGGATTAGATAGATGGATAGATAAGGAGAGAGAGAGAATGAGAGGGAGCGAGAGAGTATGTGAGTCTATGGCAGCATAACTAAGGGATGACCTGAGCCAGCCCTAACTATAAGCTTTATCAAAAAGGAAAGTCTTAAGTCTACTCTTAAAGGTGTTGACCGTGTCTGCCTCCCGAACACAGAGTGGTAGTTTATTCCACAGAAAATTGTATATTACAACAGAATATTGTAGAGCACTTTGATTGATTGAAAAGAAAGCGCTATACAAGTGCACTCCATTTACCATTTATTTCTGTATTAAATCTAAATCATGATCTTACTTTAGTGCTGACAGTGCTAAAAAGTTCAACAATGCAATATATACAATATCACTGTTGCAATTTAGTATAACTGTTGTTTATAGGAGACAGGGTTGCATAAAGACCTATGGGTTCTGAAAGAAAGAAGTAGAGACAGCCATTTTGTAGGTTCTAAGCTCTGTCTCAGTTGCCATGTCTAGGACATATGACTAAAGTTTTAAAGCTTTTACTCACTTGTTTTGACTGATTAGACTGTGTGAGCATGTATGGTCTCTACTTGATTGACATCTCCCTGACTCTCCTGTAAATCACTTCATAATGACAGCTACAGTTTTATGATTCTTATTAGTGCATTTTCATTAGTTTTGGTGACCTCTGGTAGATCTGATGCATACTGTAGCTCCTTCGAACATCATCAACATCATCATTGTTTGAGTTCAAACATTCAACTGTAAGAACATGAAGAAATAGACGGGGTCTTTTCAATTCATAAGCTAGCTTGCTGTCTGGTCAGCTAACAATCATCATCAACACATTAGCACAGTAGTTGTGGCTAGTAAATGTAACAATGTACACTGTAAACATAAACTACTGGCTTATTAGCTAGCTAAAAGAGAAGAAACTTGTTCAGCTTAACTCATCTGACTTCTGAAAGCCAGTGTCTCAGTTAGTACGCTGTCTTCTAGCATTCTTTTTCTTATACCATTAAAACAAAGCTAGCAAAAATACCATGTTCATTTTAACAACCTGATCTATCTTTGCCATAGTGATACTCAAATGGGTTCCCAGTTATCAAATGTCCAAACAAAGTAGTTCATGGATATTGATGTGGTGCTGAATTATGTCCATTGATTTTGATCGCTGCCTTCATGACTGGTGCTGTAACACATGTAGACATCTACATTCACTGACCTCATCAACAGGTTCAACTCAAGTATACCTTTAACTTGTTACTGAATGATATCACTGAATGTAGATTGTGCATTTATATTTAAGGTTGTATCTCATTCTTGGTCTTTGAAAAAGTCTTAAGTGTGTTCAAAATGTATGTGATAAAATCACTAGATGACAAAACCACAAACTTGAAAGCACCAGAACAGTAACTAAATGGATCTTGGGGTGAAATGTTTTTGTCAAATTCAAATTTTTCAGAATAGGAGGTAAGCAACTATATATATATATATATTTAAAGAAGAGGGAAATTAAGAGCATTTTGATTAACGATAGCTGGGAAAACGTGAGCTAAAAGAAGTCAGAATGTAAACAAATTCTCTTCTTTTCTTACCCTGGGCACCAGACAGTTTGGGACGTTTTGACACGTTTTGAGCTTGTTACGCATCAAAAAGTGACGAAGTAGCAGCTAAAGTCTGATTAGTCGTCGGAGGACAGGGGCGTCTTAGGAAATATCATTATTCTTATTATTACTACTATAGGCTTTGCTATACAGTTAAATTAGGACATAATAATCCTAACTAGTTTTAAGAATAGTGGAAATTCTATATTTTTTCTTCTCCCACTTCTGGTGCCCCCCCCCCAGCATTTGCCTATACTTCCTCTGCTACGAGGCAGCCCTGTATCCAAGCATGATTGTTTGTGAGAAGCGGCGGTTATCTTCTACTTGGTTAGGTAGTTTGATCCCTTTAGGGCCTGTCCGAACTCACAGTGACCCAGAGGGCACCTTCACTTACACCCCAAATCCTGTCATATGATCGTGTGTCTACATGCAACACTGGCACCTTGAATTATTCATCACCACAATATTTTACGTTCCACCAGCCATTCTGTGTGTGCTTTCAGGAATCTGAAAACTAAAACTCTCATGTTTCTGAATATAAATGTAAATGCTCTGAGTTTTGAATTTTCTTCTTCTTATTATTATATTAAATCTGGTTTCTTTCTGATGACAGTGGCTGAACCAATCCAGCAACAAAAAAAAAAGTAAGAGAAAGTATGTGCAGTCAGTTCTCCTCTGTTTTTTGTGGAGAAAATAGTTTTTACCTCCCAGACATGATTTGAAAATGAAACAGTGCCTTGAGGATTTTGTTTGATCTTCCTATCAGGATCTTAAAGGAAAAATTCTGCTGAAGGCAAAGAAGATCGGTGGTTTGGAGGAGAGTGTCAATGGGATGGTGGAGGACTCTCTAACCGGAGAGGTCAGTGATGAAGACGAGGTAGCAGAAATCGACGAAGACAACCTTCATCGTGAGAGCGTACGCAGAAGAATTAAGGTGGGTCAGGTTGTTCAACACAGATCTGTGGTCTGCTTTGGACCTAGACACTCTTATTCACAGTGTAGTGAGCCCGCCTGATTTAGATTCAGTTGTCATTTTTAGGCTGATGATGCAATATTGAGTCAAATCAGGAAGTACGTTTCAATTTGTGAATGGAACACTTAATAGATTAAGCCGCCTAAACCATAATAAAGTAAGTCCTTTTAATTAAACACACTTTTTAATAAATCAATTTAGTGTATTGCAAATGGTACTGTAGTTTCTTGAATTAAATTTAACTGCTCAGTCCAGGTTATTTAAATCTATAGACTTATAACAAATGTGGGAATCGTTTTTCCAGCAGCACTTTGCAGCATCCTTCAGTAGAAGTTCCCACTGTGAATGTATGTACAATTCCTGCATTAAAGTAAAGCAGAATGTTTAAAGTTGTGGAGCAGCTGAATGAACGTTGATTGTCCCATTGAACTGGATTCATTAAGGTGCCCAGAATAGCAGCAATATTGTGATGTTTGATATGCATTTACATGCTCCCCTTTAACCTGGTGACAGTTTTGATTTGTCCAATATGTCTTTATATCTGGACAGTTATCCCAAAACCACCAACATGCCAACAACCTTTCCAGTTCTGACATATTGTTCCTACAGCACCCCTCTATCAATTAGCGTTATCCATCCCACACTAGACACAGTATGTACCATAATACCTAAATTTACACCATCTGGAGAGGTAAGGAAGAATTAAAGGGGCCATATTATGCTTTTTCTGGTTTTCTGATATTTATGTGGTGTTTTGTTGCTGGATATCTAATGTATGTTGAAATGCTCCTTGCAAGTCAAAGGGCAGAGCTTCAACCTTCTCAGAGTGCTTTGTTTGCAACATATTTTATTTACCTTGGCAATGAGCTGACTTTGGGTTGTTGTGTATGCCCTGAAACAGCCATTCATTCTGTAAGCAACAGCCTTGCTTGCCAAGTCGTGATTCTCCTAAAGCTAGCCAATCAAAACAGACTTTGCCCTGAGGCTACATGAAGGGTTAAAGGGAGTTTTTTGAACTGCTAATCATGAAAAGATATTTCAGAAGCCCCAGATTAAAAATATAGACCTGGAAATGTCCTTTTTAAACATGATGTTAGATTATACTTAGGGGACGTATAAGGTCATATAATAAGAAGTTTTATTAAAAATGCAAGCTTCTGTACAGTATAGAAAGTAACCAAAATAAATTAATGGTATGATAAAGTGACTGTAAATATAATTAATTAACTGAATGATCAATCAATCAATCAAATTTTATTTATATAGCCCAAAATCACAAAATACATTTGTCTCAGAGGGCTTTACAATCTGTACAGGGAGTGACACCCTCTGTCCTTAGACCCTTGGTTCGAGTGAGGAAAAACCCACCAAAAAACCTTTTAACAGGGAAAATAGTGGAAGAAACCTCAGGAAGAGCCACAGAGGAGGGATCCCTCTCCCAGGACGGACAGACGTGCAATGGATGTCACATGTACAGAACCAGTCAATACACACATATTGTACACTCACAATGAATTATAATGAATTACAATGGATAATAAAATGAGAATAGGTTACAATGAATGATGAATTATTACAGTAGCAGTGGAACCTGTGATAGAGACACAGATGCACAGCAGCAAATCATTAACTAACTATAATCTGTAATGGGGATATGATGACAATGATGACGGTGGCAACGCATGCAGAAGACGCCACGCAGGACCACAACAGCAGGCACAGTCCACAAGAACCTGCTGGACGAGAGAGCACAGAAACTCCGGGGAAAAAGTTTAGTTAGTAACAAGATAGATAGATAGATAGATAGATAGATAAATAGATAGATAGATAGATAGATAGATAGATAGATAGATAGATAGATAGATAGATAGATAGATAGGTAGATAGGTAGATAGATCTACTTTTAGACACTATAGGAACCACAAGGAACCCAGAACCCAGCGCAATGTTCTAGTGGGGTAGTAAGGTACTATGAGCTCTTTCAGATATGACGGTGCCTGAACATGAAGAGCTTTGTATGTTAAGAGAAGAACTTTAAATTCTATTCTACATTTAACGGGTAGCCAGTGCAAGGAAGCCAAAATGGGAGAGATGTGATCTCTGATTTTGGTTCCTGTCAGAACACGTGCAGCAGCGTTCTGAATCAGCTGCAAACTCTTAAGAGACTTATTAGAGCAGCCTGATAACAAAGAGTTACACTAGTCCAGCCGAGAAGTAACAAATGCATGGACTAGTTTTTCTGCATCCGCTTGAGAAATGATGTGTCTGATTTTGGCAATGTTACGTAAGTAGAAGAATGCAGTCCTCGAAAGTTGTTTTATATAGTCATTAAAGGACAAATCCTGATCAAAGACAACTCCAAGACAAATCCTGACTGAAACTCCTCCTAAGCTGTTTGCATGGAGAAAATCACATAGCTGATTGGCTACGGCTTTCTCAAGTACCTTAGAGAGGAATGAAAGGTTTGATATCGTTCGTAATTGGCTATTGGCGTAATTAGCTTAATTACAGCTATTTTAAAGGACTGTGGTACATATCCTGATAATAAAGACAAATTAATCATATCCAACAAGGAAGGGCTAACTGGAGGTAATACATCTTTAAGCAGCCTGGTTGGGAGTGGAGTCTGGAGTCTAAGAGACAGGTTGACAGCTTAGATGAAGAAATTAATGAAGTTATTTGTTGAACGTCGATGGGAGAAAAGCAGTCTAAACATATATCAGGTTTTATAGCTATTTCCAAACTTGCTGTATCCGAAATCAGATGAGTGCCTGTTGAGGGCAAAAGGTGATGAATGATATTTAGAATTTTATCATTAAAGAAGAAGTCATTACTATTTAGGCTTAAAGGAATAGATGACTCAATAGAGCTGTGGTTCTCTGTTAACCTGGCTGCAGTGCTGAAGAGAAACCTGGGGTTGTTCTTATTTTCCTCAATTAATGAGGAATGAGGAATGAGGCTGTTCTGGCATTACGCAGAGCCTTCCTATAAATTGCAAGATTATCTTGCCAGGCTAGGCGAGATTCTTCCAGTTTAGAGGCACGCCATTTACGTTCAGATTTACGTGCCTCTTGCTTTAATTTGCGAGTGTGCTGGCTATACCATGGTGCTAACCTTCTTTGTCTCATTGTCTTCTTTTTCAGAGGTGCAATAGAGTCAAGAGTTGTCTGTAATGAGTCTGTAGTATTATTAACAAGCTGATCTATGTGTGAGAGGCTACAAGAAGCTGCCAAGTCCTCTGTAACATTAAGATATGGCATTGAATTTAATACTATAGTAATTGTTTCCTTACATTTAGCTACAGCACTGTCAGATAAACATCTGCTGTAGTAGTTTCTGAAAAAAGGCTTATAGTCCGGTTATTAAAAAATGGTCAAGTAGAATAGGATTATGTGGAAAAGACTATTAGATGATCAATTTCAATGCTATATGAGAGTACAAGGTCAAGAGTGTGGTTCAGACAATGAGTCTGTTTACACTCTGACAGAAGCCAATTGAGTCTAACAAATAGATAAATGCAGTACTAAGACTATCACTGTGGTTGTCAACATGAATATTAAAATCACCTACAGTAATTTCTTTATCTGTTTTAACGACCAAGCCTGATGCAAATTCTGCAAATTCAGATAAAAATTCAGAATAAGGACCTGGAGCTTGATATTATATAACAAATAAGATTAGCTGTAATGTTTTCCAGGTTGAGTGAGTAAGGCTAAGAATAAGACTTTCAAATGAATTCTAATTTAGTTTAGGTTTAGGATTTATGAGTAAACTAGAGTAAAATATGGCTCCAACTCCACCACCTTGACCAGTACTTCGAGGAATATGAGTATTACAGTGACTAGGGGGGAGTGGATTCATTTACACTAACATATTCATCCTCCTGCAACCAGGTTTCAGTGAGGCAGAATAAATCAATATCATAATCAGATAAAGTAAATTAATTTACTAAAACAGCTTTAGAGGACAAGGGCCTAATATTCAAGAGTCCACATTTAATTATCTTGTTTTGGACTCTTGGAGATGTTGATTTAATTTTTATTAGGTTTTTATGATTAACTCCTCTTCTGTTTATTTTATCTTTAAATAATGCAGGTGGACGGGGGACAGACACAGTCTCTATACTAGATGATTGGGTGGGCAGCTGCTCTAGTGGAGGCGCAGAGAAGCGTGTAAGACTGCAGCTCTGTTTCCTGGTCTCAACTCTGGATTGTCACGGGTTAGATCGACTAATAAACTTGGCCATGTGTCTAGATATGAGAGCTGCTCCATCCAAAGTGGGATGGATGCCGTCTCTGCTAATCAGACCAGGTTTTCCCCAGAAAGGTGTCCAATTATCAATGAAGCCCACATCGTTTTCTGGACACCACCTCGACAGCCAGCGGTGAAATGACGACATGCGGCTATAAATGTCATCACTGGTTACATTTGTTAGGGGTCCAGAGAAAATTATGGAGTCCGACATCGTTTTGGCATATTCACACACCGATGACACATTAATTTTAGTGACCTCCGATTGGCGTAACCGGGTGTCATTACAGACGTGAATAATAATTTTATTATATTTCTTCTTATCTTTAGCCAGCAGTTTTAAATTAGACTCAATGTCGCCCGCTCTGGCCCCCGGGATGCATTTAACTATGGTCCCTGGTGTCGCTGACTTCACGTTTCTTACAATTGAGCTGCCAGAGTTGGCCTCTCAGCGGGTGTGTCACTGAGTGGGGAAAAACGGTTAGATAGGTGGAGCGGTTGGTGGTGTACCGTAGGCTTCTGTTTGGGGCTATGCCTCCTTTGAACAGTCACCCAGCCTCCCGGCTGCTCGGGCACTACCAGGGGACGGCTAGCTACAGCTGCCTTCGGTGGTACCGCACCGGCTACAGGGGACTTGTTAACTATAGCAGCTACTGATTTTTCGGTGGTGCTGTACCGTGCCTCTAAGTCGCTAAGGCTCGCCTCCAGAGTTACAACTAAATTACATTTGATACAATTACCATTTTCGTTAAAGGAGGACGAGGAGTAAGTAAACATCTGGCACACAGGACAGGAGAGAGGAGAAGAGAGGAGAGGAGCGAGAAGCCGTTGTTTAGCTAGGCTAGCTAGTGAGACAAACAACAAACTGCTGAAAACTATCGACGTATGGTGGCTAAGGTTAAGAGACCTGTCTCTGTACAAACAGAACAAGTCTATGTGGTGGTGCAAAGTTGTAGAGACAGTCGCCAATGTGAGGAATATATGAAAATCTGACTAGGTGAGCAGAACAGTGAGCACTGTGTCAGTAACACCAGTAACCGGAAGTGACAGAATACGCTTACCGTAAAGCACGCTTACCGCAAAGCAATGATGTAGATATGTAGAAGAATTAGAAGTTATTCTCTAATAACATGCATGGTGCATTGTGGCAAAAGGTATCCTTCAGAGAGCAAATCCCTGCATTGATATTATCATTTCCTTGTTTCTGTCAGAGCATTAACCTTTTAAATCTCACCTTACTTGACATTAATTGAGATTCATTGCAGACAGATGATTAGTCCTTATAAGCAAAAGTAAACATTTTACTGAATGAATTATGTGTACAAATGTCAGGGTTTTTCTTCGGTCCAAAATCAGGTGGAGGTGGAGGTGGTACCTCATAGTTTCTTTCTTCAGTCTGTTAATCAACTCAAAGTCCTTTGATGGTGTTTCCTAGTTCTTAAATTTTATACATTAAACATTGTTTGCATTGGACCACTTGGATTAATTACTATGCTATTGCACTGTACTTATTTGCACTTAATTTTACGTTATATTCTAAGCTTTCGATTGAAAATGAAAATTTTTATATTAATCTGCTGCACAAATAGACACATTCATCTACCATTATTTTTGTTATAGTATAAACATTTAAAGATACATACTTGATTTTGGATATAGCCCAATAGCACCATTACATTGTTAGCCCAGTGTTAACATTTTGCTAATTAAAGTAACATCATAGCAAAACTAAAACACAAATAATTTCTCTGTGAGTTTATTGTCCCTGGGTGTTTTGTAGTAAACCACTCAGAGACACCTAGAAATCTGGACGCCTTTTTATTCAGCGGAAAAGGATTGCATAAACTTCTGTCATCCCTCATAAAAAATACAGAGGACTGAAGGGCAGGGAGCAGACACTGGGTGTTAGATAAGGTGATCTGCTTACACTGTGACAGGACAGCGAAACATAGGCAGGCAAGGACAGGGAAGAATGAAAAAGAGAATGAGGCTTCAACAAAGTGCTACCACTCGTGACAATGATGTCTTTCACCATAGTTGTTCAGAAGTGAATTTAACTGAACTGAAACTTAGAAACACATGATTTGGAAATAAAATGTTTTCCTCTTGAGGTATTACAACACTTACTTAGCTATAGGAACTACAGTTAATACTTCTTCGACCATCAAGCTTGTTGAAAGAGGTGGACAAGACAAATACAAAAAAATGAAGGATTCATCTGCCCATTCTGCCATGGCACACCAGACAAATGGGATACTTCATACTCTGACCAGCATTAACTGCAGTCAGTATCTCTTCTTGGTAAATGCTGTTATGTAGTGTCTGTAAATATTCAAATCATGTGTACTTGCTATAAAGGTAATAATTAATGCTAATGGTAAAATGTCATTCAATTCAATACCATACCACTAACTATAATTTGATTACATAAAGTAAGACATGAGCCATGAATCCTCCAATTTTGGTCATTGTAAATCATAAATATGACTTTGGGAAAATTAAAAGATGGATTAATTTACAATGTATAACTTTACAGAAAAAAGAGATAGTGAATATATTGGTAGAAGGATGCTGAGTTTTGAACTTTCAGACAGGAGGTCTAGAGGAAGACCAAAGAGGAGATATATGGATGTAGTGAAAGAGGACATGAAGGTAGTTGGTGTGAGATAAGAGGATACAGAAGACAGGGTTAGATAAAGGCAGATGATCCATTGTGGCGACCCCTGAAGAGAAAAGCCGAAAGGAAAAGAAGAAGATAATCATTAATGGAATCATTCTTTTGTCATTAATGCATCTATGATTTATATAAGACATATAGTTTTAAGGTAATTTCTTTAGTAGATGAATTTGCTCAGTTTTTATGAAGAAGTATGAATTGTCATTGCATGACCCAGGCTTCGAACCTAGTGACCCCTGTATCCAACCATATACAGTTGGGGTGGAGGTAGTATCCCATTCCTAACTCAAATATGTCTCTGATTGACATACTGTACTTTACATGCAATGTGGATTCGTTGATGTTACGACAGAGCCTTTGATGTTAAATGTGCATCTATGTCCAGTGCAACAAACTAAGTGTGTAAAGGAATCATTGGGCACTTAGAGTCATGTTTATTTATAAGCATCTGAGAAGCATGAAACACCACACTGGGATTCCTGTCAACACGGTCATCGGAGGTGAGGCTAGCGTCGAGGTTGGCAGTGATGTGAGCTTGGTGGTGCCCCTGCTAATGGTGTAAGTGTCTGAAGAGATGGCTGTGTTGCTGCCTGGTAGATGGGTAAAGGTGTAGGGGGAGGGAGAGAGGTGATGCTCCGAAACCTGGGTGGATCTGCCAGATCAGCTTTCATGTGGAAGTAGGCAGGCACACATGCAGAGGTGCTTGGGAGGATTCACTGTTGTGCTGTTTTGGCCTGCCACACCTCTGATCAATTAGCCCTCATAGAGTTTTTTTAGTCACCTAACCCCACTCCTCCCTGTCTCTCATGCCTGTCTGCTCACATGCCACTTATTAGCACATTAGATCTAGATTATTTGCCTTGCAATTTGCTCACCTCTGTCTGTCTTCCTTGCCAATGCAGGAAGTAAAAGTGTTGAGTTTGGAATGGTAGGTGGTCATGCAACGCATTTGATTTTTAAGTTCAAGTCCCACCACAGACTTGCAATTATCATTTGCCTTATTTACTAACCACAATCTTCCCCTTGAAAATGTTGCCAGTGGATGTTGTTCACTGTGAATGAAGCTCAACTTCATTGCCCAAGAAGATAATAAAACAAAAGAGATTAGCTCCATGGTAGAACTCCCACAGACCTGCAAATTAAAGTAAACTTCACAAAAACTGAAAAGGATATGGAAGAATCTTGCTTAGTCTGGCACAGTAGTCTTAAAACATATAGGAAGGCCCTCTGTAATGCCAGAGCTGCCTATTACTCATCAGTATTAAAGGAAAATAAAAAGAACCCTAGGTTTCTTTTCGACAATTTGGCCAGGCAGACAAAGAGTCGTGCATTTACAAAACACTCCTGTGTATTAGCATATACTTTCATCAGTGTGTTATTATCCTTTGTCTTCTTTTTTCCATAGAAGTCAAAGCAGCGTCTGTCCAAGGAGCTGTCAGACTATGTCATTTACTGCAAAAGCGTTCACTTCAGCAGTTTCAAACACTCTCGCATCCACTCCAAGTTCTACGAGGTGGCCTCGTTCACTGAGTCCAAAGCCCGCAAACAGTTGAGAGAAGCCGGTTTGTATATTCCCATTATTATTATCTCAGTTTTAGACAATGGTTACTAACAACAGAAAAATGATAGGGTCTGAATATCTTTATGCAGTGGATATTTTGTTTCAGTAGCTTCAAATTGAACCATGATCCACACATGATAACATGTAACAACGATTTGAATCCACTTTTTTTTTAACACATATCAGTCATATTCTATTCTCAGCGTCTGATGTATTATCTCTTTCAGGAGCAGAATTTGTTCACCATAACTCACGACAGCTGACCAGGGTTTATCCCAGTGGGTTCCGAACTGACTCCTCCAATTTCAGTCCTCAGGAAATGTGGAATTCTGGGTGCCAAATTGGTGATTGCAACTGAATGATAGATTTAGCTCAGTCAGGCTTTCAGATGTTACTTTCTGACATTTGTTTTATTATTAATGCTGCACTTGGCTTGGTTTCCTTAAATCTATACAGAGCTGCAGTAGAAAACACACTGAGATTTGCATTTTTTGTTGTTGCAGTAATTAATAGTGTAAAATATAGCCCAATTTTTGAGACTAGTAACAATATTCGGACGTTTAAAAATCCAATAATGATATAGATACAAATCCATTGTGACAAAGATACATGTGAGAGACATTTGACAGTTGTAAAATCAAATCTGATGGACAAAAAATGTTGTGATGATGACGCTGTTTCAAAATGACCTCAAACTTAGTTTATTTTAATATATCTGCAATATACAGTACTGTGCAAAATTTTAAGGCTCTAAAAGTACCTTCCAAAGGTAATGCCATAAGTAGTTTTTATTTATCAATCAACTTAATACTAAGATCAGTAAACAGAAAAAACTTAAATAAAATAAATATTGGTGTGAGCACACTTTGCCTTTAAAAGAGCATCAGTTCTCCTCACTACACCTGCACACAGTTTTTCAAGGTACTTGGCAAGTTAGTTGTTCTGAGTATCCTGTCTCAGCTTGACTGGACTTACTCTCTCTCTTCACTGAAGATAGTTCTTCATGACGCTTGCTGTAAGTTTGAGGTCATTGTTGCCTTTCTGATGGTATTGCATTATGGATGAAAATGTAAACATCTAAAGTGCCATTTGCACAGTACTGTATCTCCTGGCCAATTTGTCCGTCTAGTTCTAGTGGTAATTACACATCACTGATTTGAAGAGTTTTGTTCAGTTTCAAGATTCATTTTTTTTTAAAGCTGAGTCCTATAATGCACTTATTATTTATATAATATATATTAGGTATTTAGTAATTATACTGCTGACTTTGTAATTATTTGCTTCATTAAAAATGTTTTCTTGATGTTCTGGTTGAGTTCAGCATCGGGTGCTGCCATTTGTACTATTTGTACCAAGACCAGTCAGTAACATATCAGGCAACATGTCACGTCAACATGTCAAAAGAGAGAGGGATATAATATGCAGCAATTCAGACTCACTTTACTTTGACAATTAACGCGCATCATCACATGTTGTTTATGTTAAAATAGCATTGCAGATAGTGACACTTTTGACAGACTAAATGTGATCTAAAGTACCAAATGTGAAATGAAAGTATGGAATATGTAATTCCCAGACACGGGGATAACAAGCATGGTTCTGCTGCCTCCCTCTAATTTATTGGAGTAGATAAACTTGCTTCCAACATTTAAAAAAAATTAAAACATGAACCATATTTCTTTTTTTTTTTTCATTCAGTTGCGTTGAATTTCCAGACCGCAGGGGAAGGCATGGATCTCAATGATGGGCTGTTTAGTCAGAATGGCCGTAATGGATACGTCCTAAAGCCTAGTTTCATGAGAGAAGCGGAGAAAAGATTTGATCCAGAGACACCTCAAAAACGGGACGGCTACCAACCCCTTGTCCTTACCATACAGGTAGAAAAAGCAAAGACTCTGAGAAAAAATGCATCCTGAAGTGATTTTGCAATTTCAATCATTGTTTCAATGACAACACTGTATGCATTTATGCATCCATATGTTTCAGGTGATCAGTGGCCAGCAGCTGCCCAAAGTCAACATCAAAGAGGGATCTATAGTGGATCCTCTGGTCAGAGTGGAGATCCATGGAGTTCCCATGGACCAGGCCAAGCAGGAGACCAGATACATCGAGAACAATGGTAAAGGAAAGTCTAAGGCTTAATTTCACATAGAATCTCAAAGCAGCATGTGTGTAGGAAATGAGAAGTTATTTGTCCTTTGTGCAGGGTTCAACCCTGTGTGGTACGACACTCTGCGCTTCACCATCCATACTCCTGAGTTGGCCATGGTGCGCTTTGTGGTGGAAGACTACGACAAGACATCAAAAAATGACTTTGTGGGGCAGTACACACTGCCGCTTAGCTGCATGCAGCAAGGTCAGTATGAACAAGCTGAGTTAAGTGACATTTCGGTTATATATTATATAGGTTAAATTATTATCATCTGGTAATAATAGCCTCGAATAACCAGTAGCCTCTGCAGCCACAAGAAATTGCAGAGGTACATTTTCGCTTTCTTTTTTACTCGTGATTCAAAATGATCATGGAGCAAATATGTTGTGATCGCAACACTTTTCTTTTGTTGTTTTCTCATAACCCAGAACTATATACCGTAAAGGGATCTTTATATAAAGGCGTGAGACACTGATGTGGTAATAATTAGTGATGCTCCGATCACCATTTTTTGGGCCGATCGCCGATACCGATGACCAAAAAACTCGATCTGCCGATTGCCGATCACTGCCGATCAAAGAATGAATTTAAAATTTTAAATAATTAACTATAAAAAACAGTCAAAATCTTCAAATGTACAGAATGCCTTTATTTTACTGTAGCCTTTGAGAACAATATCTATGTCACCAATATCAACAATATCCATGTTTCAAAATAAATTCCCATGGGCTCACCACCCATGGGAGGGGTCTCAGGGGGGGAACCGCTTAGAAAGGTGCGAAGAGAGATGGGCGGCAGTCGGAGACGGGAACCCTGGCGGTCCGACCCCCGGTTGCAGAAGCTGGCTCTGGCAAAAGTGGCTGGGGAGAGGGAAGTCTGGGCTTCCCTGCTGAAGATGCTGCCCCCGCGACCCGACCACAGAAAAAGCGCGAACGAACGAACGAACAAAATAAAAATCTGAATCTTAACATTCAAAATGTTTGAAACATCGCTAATAATGTACGTCACGTGACCGGCTGTAATAAATGATTAACTGTGATCATAACGCCTTCTATTGCCTTCAATGGAAGAAGCAAAGCACAATTTTCCCAGGACATTCTTTAAAGGTTATGAGAAAGACAGTATAATAATTCATGAACAAATCTATTAGTTCATCGACAAGTTTAATCAGTTTAGTTTTTTATATGTTTTATTTTATTAAAGGTACCCTGTGGAGTTTCTGACCTGTACTAGCACTATGGAGCAGTTTTTTTCTCATGCACACTCACAGAAATACGGATAATACGATACACACTCCTGCCAATTGTTTTGCGCTATTCCACTGATCTACATTTCCAGGTCTGCGTTTTTTAAATCTGGGGCTCTACTTGAATATTGCATGATTTACGGTTCAAAGACCTCACTATTTATCTTATACTGGCCCTTTAACGCAGCCCCTCAGTTTAGCTTCCGTCTGAAACAGGCTATTTTAGCTCCTGTCTCTTTAAGGTTCCCCTCCTGATGAGCCCACTCTTTTCTGATTTGCCAGCTTCAGGAAACTCACCCTCGGGAAACTTCCAGCAGCTGTGGAGGCTATGTCAACAAACCATGAAACAGACTGTAGTAGTAGGATTTCACTAGTTGTTTTTTTTTTGCGTTCTCTACTCAAAATGTCAACTTCTCAAATTCATCCTACATGTTTAAGCCGACATCTGATCTGAAATATGAGAGTGGACAACACTAACAACAAACCTTAGCAACAACCTTAACAACCCAGGCTATGGAAAGGACTGCCTTTTATGGGCAGGTGCGACGAGCCAATGTCAGCTAATCAGCAAGGTGGAAAAAAACATTGCAGCGCTTAGAGCAGGTTGAAGCCCTGACTAATGACTTGCAGGCAGCATTTCTTGAGATTAATGTATATTATCCTCATGTTTTGAAACTTTGATCATCAGATTTCACACAGCTTCCACTGTAGACACAAAGGCTTTATACTACTTTTAAACATATGCAGTAGTACTTCCAACAACTGGAAACACACTCTGAAGTGTAAAAGTGCTCTTTTAAGGCCCTTGACAAGATCATTTCTTACCAGTAAGTCTTGTTGGAGGTGCTGAAGCTAATAAATAATGTATAATGACAGGGTCTGTGCACTCCAGTCTTCACAATATTTAATTTATACTCATGTGGGCTCTGCTGTATAGATAGATAGATATACTTTATTAATCCCAAAAATTGGGATTAATAAAGTATATATGTCTTGAATCATATATAGATACTGAAAGTCAGTGGTTTTGTTTTCTGTTCTCAGGGTATCGTCACATTCACCTTTTGTCCAAAGATGGAACCAGTATTCCTCCCTCCTCCTTATTTGTGCACATCAGAATCACGGGACTGAAATAAACCAAGTCAAAGGAGTTAGGTTGTAAGCAACTGGACTTTTTCTTGGAGTTTGAAGACGTTTCACCTTTCATCCAAAAGGTTTCTTCAGTTCTAACCTGATGATGGAAACCAGGAGCTCTATCTCTGGATCACAGAGGGTGGAGCTGTAGACCACACCCCTCATTCCTTAACAAAGGGTCACATGAGTCACCCTTCAAGGTGTAGGCACAGTTCTGCCTGTAGAATTCCCTGTTGTACTATAGTAGGTGGTGGTGAGGCAAGGTTCCAAGAGGGAGCAGATTTGGTCTAGGGTGAGGTTGGATCTCGTGTGTAGCCATTTGTCCTGTTGTAGTCTGTTTCTAACTGCCTCCACTGCTTCTGTTGTGGGGATGCAGGTGGTGGTGGTGATGTGACATCGTATGATACCATGGTTTCATCTGGGTCCAGTTTCAGTTGGCTGATCTTGTCGGTGAAGTACTTGGAGTTTTGCAATATTGTAAGTGACAGAGTTGATGTTGCTTATAATTGGCCCCTTCCTTGTGAATCTTCGGGAGTCTGTATATGCATGGGGTGGTGTCTCCTGGGTAGAGTCGGTAGTACATGTGTTGGTCAATGGCTTCTGAATGTCTCAGGTCTTGTAAGCAGCAGAGAATCTTTTTCTTGTAGCCCTCGGTTGGGTCCCTTTTTAGTCTCTCATATGTGTCAGTGTCGCTGAGTAGTGATTGACTTAGATGTATATTTAACACAACTATGCATGTCCCTTTGTCTGCTGGTAGTATGGTGATGGTTTTGTCCTTGCTCAGAGATGCAATGGCTTTTCTCTCCGGGTAAGTGATATTTAAAGGAGGAACCTTTGCACTAGTAAGTGCTGCCGATACCTTCATCTCATGTGACCCTTTGTTACGGAATGAGGGGTGTGGTCTACAGCTCCACCCTCTGTGATTCAGAGATATAGCTCCTGATTTCCATCATCAGGTTAGAACTGAAGAAGCATGTTGGATGAAAGGTAAAACGTCTTCAAACTCCAAGAAAAAGTCCAGTTTCTTACAACTTAACTCCTTTGACTACGATGACCTGGATGAGTGAGAATCTACACAGACATCGAAATAAACCAAGCTTCTTCACTTTACTACAGTGGAAGTACTAGAAATAAAATCCTACCATTTAGTGACGGGAGTATATCATTATGTAGAAAATACTCATAGTTCCTAAAATAGTATTTAACACTGTTCTTATTTGATGTGAAAAATACTATGCCAAATGTTTAATGGTTCTTAGGCAGCAGAAATATGTTAGCTATGCATGTATGTTTTTGTTTATTCACTATAGCGTGTGTGTATAACCTGTTCCTGTGATTGACTTGAACTTTGCTGCTCATGTTTGCTGTACTGTGTCTTTATGTTCTGCAGAAATATTGTGTTGTAGAGAGGAATGTGCCACCAATAAGTTTAGATCAGGATATTTATAATCTGTCAGTATTTTCCTTTAACTAACAGCACTTTGTGGACAGTGTACTACCGCTACATCAGTCATCAGCTTTCACTGTGGTTTAGATGCAATGCTTGAAACATAATTCTCATCCAGATGCACAGTTGTCTGTTGGAAAACTGAAGGGGGGATACAGGGAGATTATTTTTTTTTTATTTTTTATTTTTTTACATGATTTGAGATTAAGTAAATTAATTTTAAAGATAACAAAACATTGAGGTTCAAATTGCAATGATGTAAAACATTTCAAATACACTTCCTCAAATTCAGATTCTGGGTTTCCACCTAAGGAGTAAGGAAATAAGCAAGGACAGACTCAATTAATTCAAACTCTAACAATGTGAGACGGAAGGGACTGCTGCCCAGGACTGCAACTAATCATTAATTTCAATTTATATAAAGTTGCAGATTTTTTGTAGTTCATAAATTGGCATAAAATGGTTAAAAAATGTCTTGAAATATGTTGTCCAGTTGACACTCCAAAACCCAAACACAGACTATCTAAATGACTAAAATGATTGTCATTGTCAAAATAATAGTTTTTTCTGTCATTATTGTCATTATCAGTTGCAACTGATTGCTAATAATTAATTTTGTCACAACTCATACTGCTCTTTATAATCAGTTTAGCTGTACACTGTGGCAAAATGAAATATATATACCATTATATATATACTTTGATAGTAGAACTCAGTCAATACAGAATTTGTAAGACCAATAGCAACACTAATATTTGAGATTAGATATTCATTTGTGTTTGTAGCATTAACATTTTTAAAGTATCCCTTAGATTTGATTATTACTCCTGTAAGAAGTCCTCAAAAAGTCTTGGCTCTTATTTCTCTTTTGTTCTGTCTGTTTACATGTTTTTGAGCTATAATGCTAACTAACGGTATAAGACTAAAAGAGGCCCATGATTGTTTCACAGTGTAATAATGTAAGGATCTATACTCAACAGCTGGACAAAACTGAATCTAGTTGTGGTCAAATGTGGCAATTTGCAAATCCTTAATCCTACTTTTTCCAAATGTGACACTGGCACACCTTTGATTTAGTTTGACAAGAAAGCGCACATGTTCACAGTCCACATTAGTTTATAGAGTTGTATTAATATACAATATGGTGGTGGTAGGATCAGCTGAAACAATAAAATCTGTGCTTTCAAATATATAAAATACAGATTTAGGTTTACCAAATGCAAATCTGATACAAAGTGTCTCTGAGCCAAGACACCATGACAGCATTATGGATTCTTTTCATAATCTTTCATTCATGAAGATGGTCTTCATTTCAGACACATTGCTTCACATTTTGACCTATATTTACTCTTGGGAGATTGGCATCACAACCACCAAACTCTGTCAACCACTGAGCAGCTTCAGTGGAGCGCCTGGAGGCCAGAAACACCAGATTCTTCTGCTTGTGGTTCTTTTAGAAAAAGTTGATTTGCTTGAATAACACGAGTTCCTTTTTCAATCTTAAGATAAAGAGTGACAGCCTGAAATCAGAATTTAGTACTGATGAATCTCGTGTCAGGTATTTTTTTTGTGGTATGTACATATTACCCAAATGTGTTTTGATATGTCTATTTTTGTATAAGCTGAAACATTCGTACGCACTGTACAGTACAGCACATTGTAGTGTTTAATTGAATATTTGCTTGTTTTTTATTGTAGAAGACCTCATATTCATTTGCCACACCTATCTGGAAATAAATATGATTTTGACTTAATGTTGCAACTATTTCATCCTTTATTATTATCTTTAAGATTGCTGCTCTTCCTTATGAGCTGAGGAATCTACAGAATGTTTTCACATTTTCTGAACAAAGAGTACTTGCGCTTGATCAACACTCTCAAGTAACTAAAAATACTGCAAATATTTAAACATTCTGTGATGTAGTTGTTCCATTTGATCTGAGCAATAAAGTCATCTAAACTTTGCAAGAGATACACGGAGTGAGTTTGAATCTTAAAGTATGCCAAATTTGAACTCAGTGTAAAAGGATTTTATGTCTGCCATGAGTGAGTACACTCGTAATTCCATGTAATGATACTTCTGATTTTTTCAAAATTCTTTAAAAATAGACTGTTACTTGCACATTTGCACAGAGAGAAAAAAAAACAGTTTAATGTACTCAATACTAGTCTGCTGCTCTCCTGCTACAGATTTATTGCTCTACAGGTATTTACCATTTTCTTGATTCTACTGGAGTGTAATCCTGCTCCTGGACATTTGCAGGCATGCACCAACTGAAATATTTAGACATTCAGGTAATCTAACCTCAAATGTCTTTAAGCTTTAAGTTATTTGCATTGTGATGAATTAAACTGTACAGATTATTGTACAAGCCTCAATCCACTGGAGACAGGGATAAGATCACCTGGCCATTTCATTTCACAGACACAACACATGTATTGAGATTCTTGTATGACTCGCTCTAATCATATGCTCCCTGCTCTATATGCTAACGTACACATAAGGGACAACGAAATTAGTTTAAACAATATTGTTTTTTTAAATATATCACTCAAACAAATATGTATTTGATTAAATGCCGGCGCACAACAGCTTTCTATCTTATGGTAACAGCATACGGAACTTTGTTTCTGTACCACTTTCCACCCGACCCACTAACCCCGCACACCAGTCACGCTTGTCATGTCAACAATGCTAAATTACCCGGAGTGGAAATAAGCACTTCTGTCTGGTTTATACTTTCAGACTAAAACTATAGTGTACTTTGTTGTTGTTTTTTACAGATTATAAAACGATACATGTCTTTCGTCTTGTGAATATAGAGTATATATTAAAACCATAACAGTTGCTAAAAGAAAAATTATGAGCCAAAGTGCTAAATCTGAGAATTTTAAATGTTATTTTGAAGGCCAAACGAATCATTTTCCGGTCGTAGCATAACTGTCTTGACACGCAACACACGCTGCCGACACGGGGAACGGTAATGCCACTGTTTGTGTGAGACACAGAAGATAAACTTGAATATAAGCCTTTATTAACATGGTTGGAAAGATTAAACATGTTCGACAGAAGTTTCACCAGGAGGCAGTGAAGCTTGACAGGCCGACTGGCCTCACTCAGACCCCGGGCTGCGGCTCCGGGTCGTCTCGCAGTTTAGTGGAGCCTCCACACAAAATAACGTTAAGTCCGTCGCTTCTGGACCGTAAGAGCGACGCTACAAAACATGCTACACAGGTATGTTATGTCAAATAGTAAAAATGATGTCGACATGTGACACTGAACGTGTCGTCATGTTAACCGAGCATCAGCTTGTGGATTTCCTTTGTTGTTTTATCGGATGTGTTTTTGAGTCGTAGCAAATGAATCCAAGTAGTAAAATGCGTGTTAGCGGACGCACACAGTAACTGTACTACGACATTTTAATTATCACTTATTTCATTGAATTAAATGGTTAATGTCAAGTTGCTGCGAATCCAGTAGTAAAAAAAAGTAACGTTACACTTACTAGTTTGGTAAAGTTGGAAAGATATTCATATATTCGAATTTATTGAATCAATAACTCGTAAGAGAAACGTTGCTGAAACGCAAACCACGCCTCTTGCGTACAGTAGTAAGGTAGACAACAAGCGCAGGGTCCGTCTAAAAAGTGCAACACTGAAAAGATACTAGAAACAATATTCCGTAACCTTCACTCCTATACAGGGATGTGCCCCCACAATCACTAGGGATCAGTATAAGTTGTTCAGCTTGAGGGGAAATAGCTCGCTGTAGCTAGTTGTCTACTTACTATGGTACAAACATGCAATACAACATACAACAAACATACAAGCAATGTTTCGCTTATGAGCTATAGATAACAAGCTTTTAAAAATACAACACATCATCCAATATTTCACCAAAAACTACTGAAAACAGATTTGTGTATCAGAACTTAGTTTTTTTTCTTTTTTCTTCTCCCATCAATCATCTCACGACCCCTCAGATTTATCTGGTGACCCTTTGGAGGGGCCCGATCCCTAGGTTGGGAACCACTGGACTAAACTATCTAAGTGTGTATAAAGTAGTTGAAACTAGCTCCACTCCTAACAGCTACAACAGTAAGATGCTGCTCTAACACTGATGCTTCAGTATTAAAAAAAAAAAATATATATATATATATATATAATTATATATCAATATAACAATCTTATAGATGTTTTTTGAAAGTGAAGTTAAAAAAAAAATTTTATACGTTCTTTGTAAATCATGAAGCGTTACACAAAACATGTTGTCCATAATTTTATGTCATTCCCGAAACAGTGGGTTGAGATTCTAAAACTATATTGTAAGTTTTGTTTTTTTAACGTAAAAAAAAAAAATAAATGTAGCAAAACTTCTATTATTATTAATATATAAAGTATATATAAACACAAAATCACATGTCAGTACAACCCTTCTTATTCTATTATATATTATTGTGTTTCAGTAGTGACACATTTTGGGAAAGGGGGGAAAAAAAATCAAAACTGTCTGAAAATACAATATAAGAATTAGTACAATTACTAGAAATGTGTGCCTTGGATATACCATTTCCGCACATACAAAGTTTGGTGGAAAAGACACATTTATTTCAAGATATTTACAACTCTGACTTTGAAACAATTCTCTACAATGCCCCATATAATAATATATCAGTCACCAAATGACTACTTTTATTGCAATATGTTAACTACATCAAGCTCATAATACTTCATATTTTTACTGTATTAGGAATATTTTTTTTGTATTTTTACATTGCTGTATTGGTACTGTTACTTAAGTAAAGGATGTGAATACTTCTACCACTGATGGAGAGATACTCATGGCATGGACATAACATGGTGGATAATTGCTCAGATAAACCTATACTTATATGTTCTTATATTCTGAACTTCACAGGCCAATACACCCAACCCCTTCCCCACTGGGATCTTTGCAGGAACTGAAATCTCTCCAGAGGCCCTTGTGCAAACACTAAAGTTTGAGGAACCTCCAGAGGTACCCATACCTGCCAAGAAAGGTAATACTTGCTGAAAGTCCCCCCTGCACAATTATAGACAGACGTATGGTGACATATGTTAACATTATTAGATAGATTAAAGTCTGAGCAAAGACACCTGCTTACAGAGAGCCTCTTAATCAGACAACAGCCAAAAGTTTCATTTTAGCCATCACAGCGTTAACGTTAATTAGCTGCAGCTAATGCGGTGATGTCATTGCAACTGCTAAAAGCAATTGTTTGAATCTGACTGTTTTCTACATTGTTCGTTGTTAATAAAAACAGCATGCTGTCTGTTGTCAAGGATAATTGCATTAGAGGTATTTGTATTTTGCCTTTGTAATGCTTTTGCTTTACTTAAAAAATGGTGGTCATTTTGTACAAAGGGACAGGTTCTGGCACTTCTGTTCTATCTCTATGGCTTCAGCATTAGTGGCCAGTCTGTGCTCCAGGATCGACAGTCGCCTGTTTATGGGCTATGTTGTGTTGGAAGTCATGGGAGTAATCCAGATGCGTGCTTTGTCAGGTGTTCTTTAGCAAGCGTGAGGCTGAGGTAGGGCAAGTTTAGGCAGAGCTCATCTCTGGGCCTCTGGTTGAGGACGTCCAAGCGATGGGTGGTCTGAAGCAGTTTGAAATCACAGTTTCTGATTGAGCTGCCACTTTCTAATTGACCTTTGACAGATCCTAAATCTGATCAATGATTTGCTGCCTCTTCCAATGTAGCCAGCTGGGAGGTGGGGAGCTGACATCATGGATTGTGCGTTTGGTACTCTTTTCCTGGTATTCCACCTGCAGCTGACTGTGTATCTCTGTCAGAGAGCTCAGTTTACCCACTCAAGATGCAGATCTGCTTTTGGAGCACTTCTGTGATCTCATTGGTCTGCTGCACCTCCTTTCCCAGCTTGATGAGCACATGGTCTTGTACCAGGATTCTTGTGTTCAAACTGTTTTTGACCTTCACATGCTTGCTCATGAGCTGGCCATACAGCAGCTTCTCCTCAAGAAACGTCTTTGTGGTTTTCACCTGGTCCAGGGCGATGATTTCCCAGTCCGCCTGCCCAGTGATCTGGGCCTGCCTCAGGCTGACCTCCTTGATCTCCTTTGTTACTGTTAACGGTTGACTCACCCAAATTGAGAAACCCTAGGTTGGTTTTATTTGTACAGGTTTAGTTATGTCTGACTGTTTCTGCCTCCACCCTAATACAACAAAGATGAATTGAATTTAGTTTGCTCACAGCATGGATGAATTACATTCAAATAATCAACATGTCTTTCCAGAAACAGTATCCCTGTTGCTCTGGATAATTGACAGAACATACTGTCAACTGTTTCTATTGAAGCTACATTCTGCAACAGAACTATTCTCCACTGTATGGAAACTGTCAGTGTATTCTGAGGATTATTCACAATAACAGGGACATCTGACACTTGTTTGCTTGATTAATTAAGCAGTTGTTTGGTCTACATTTTGCTCCACAAAGTCTAAGGTGAAGTCCTCAAATGTCTCAACCAACAGTTCACAATCCCAAAAAAAAAAAATCAGTTCACTGTCATAGAAGACAGAAGAAACCAGAATATATATTATATTTATATGTGATGAGTTCTGGACCAAAACAAATGCTAGAATATCATTTGTCTTGCAAAGGTCATGAGCAAGACATTATTAAAGTTGGCCTATGAAAGTGAAGTACTTGTGGCATTGCGCTCTCAAGCCACTAGATGGCATATTTGACTCATAATTGTTGCACCACCACCACAGCAGAGTACAGGAAAGTTTTTTTGGGGATTTCTGTTGCACTAATAAAGGCTGCTGGAACATCTCATTCCAGCTTTGAAATGGCGGCTTAAAAAAAGCCTGCACACACATCTGAGCAAGGCTGTTGAGTAACAAAAAAAACAAATGAGACGAAAGGTGGTGGGTGCATTTCCCTAAGACTGTAGAGGCGAGTGATGGATGTGAGCCTAGTTGCTAAGCATGTTGTGCTGCATGAGACCTCACCAGACAACAGACCACTGCTATTTATAGACCATGCGCGGTATAAATTTAGCTCATGCATGAAATCAAGGTTTAGCTACATCAGTGTTTCCTTGCTTCAACTGTAATACACTAAAGGATGGTGCTATTAGCAAAAAAATGGTTTAAGGACAACATAATATCATACACTTATGAGCTACACACACACACACATATAGATAGATAGATAGATAGATATGTGAGTGTATAGTCTAAAGTTCTGACTGCAGCCTTCTGACAAATGGCTCTGGCTACAGTCTAATTAGAGGTATTGTATCGCTACCAGATCCTGGGGGGAAAACCCCGGCTCCTTTTTATTTTGAGGTCAGCTCCCAAAGACCTCCTCTCCTCTCCTCTCCTCTCCTCTCCTCTCCTCTCCTCTCCTCTCCTCTCCTCTCCTCTCCTCTCCTCTCCTCTCCTCTCCTCTCCCTTTCTCCTCATCTAATGCTCATTTATTTCTCTCCTCTCCTGTTAGACAACAATTATTTCCACTAGATTTTTAGCATTCCCTGTTCCCAGTGTTGTTTTACCCATTGTTTTTCTCTAGCTTGGTAAGAGGCAATTTGTCCATGCAGAGCTGTCATGTTTACTTACATCATTATAACGCGTCTACATTCATCAGAGCATCAGAGCGTACAATGGAAGAAACGGTTATCCACATGTGAAACTCAATAATGCTGGGTGTCTTACAACAGGAACCATAAAAAACATAAAACAAACTCTTGGAGATCCAGACATTAATGCCAGCTGTTTACAGTATTAATAAGATAAGATAATACTTTATTTATCCCACAACGGGGAAATTCACTTGTTACCAGCAGTGAAAAATAGAATCAAGGAGGGAAACACAAGTGTACATATTTACAAAAAGTACTAAAGTAGAATGTGCAGATTTAAGAATGTGCAGATTTACAAAACAAGTACTAAGGTAGAACATAAACGGGGAAAAAAACAAAACAAGAACTAATAAGTCTATTTAGTCTGCTTCTGTCCCTGTCCGTGCTGCCCCCTCTCCAGCAGACCACAGCATAAAGGGTGGCTGAGGCCACCACAGAGTCGTAAAAAGTCCTCAGGAGAGCCCTGCATACTCTGAAGGACCTCAGCCTCCTCAGCAGGTGGAGGCGACTCTGGCCCTTTTTGTAGAGAGCATGGGTGTTGTCAGTCCAGTCCAGTTTATTGTTGAGGTGAACACCCAGGAATCTGTAGCTCTGCACCATCTCTATTTTCGATCCATGGATGTTCAACGGTGTGAAGTGGGATGCTTTCCTCTGGAAGTTTACGATCATCTCCCTTGTCTTGCTGGTGTTGAGCTGAAGCTGGTTTAGTTCACTCCAGCTGAAAAAGTCCCTGATGATCGTCCTGTATTCCAGATCGTCCCCCTCTGAAACACATCAAACGACGGCTGTGTCATCGGAGAACTTCTGGATGTGGCAGTGGGCGGTGTTGTGGGTGAAGTCCGAGGTGTAGAGGGTAAAAGAGAAAGGGGGAGAGCACCGTACCCTGAGGAGCACCTGTGCTGCAGAGCACCACGTCAGACACACAGTGCTGGAGCTTCACAAACTGTGGTCTGTTGGTGAGGTAGTCTGTTGTCCACGCAGCCAGGTGTTGGTCTACTCCCAAGCTTTCCATCTTCACTCTGAGAAGGGAAGGCTGGAGAAGTCAAAAAACATGACCCTCACAGCGCTCCTGCTGTCCTCCAGGTGGAGCAACGATCTGTGCCGCAGGTATAGTACAGCGCCATCCACCCCGATCCTAGGCTGGTAAGCAAACTGCAGGGGGTCCAATGTAGTAAAATGCTTTATATACAGCATTTAAGTAAAAAGAAATTGAATTGAGTCTATCAATCGATTGATAATATATCATTTTGATAATTGATTACTTATCATTTTCAGGCAATTTCAGGGTTTTGGATGAAAAAAGCAGTGTGAACACATCACTTAGGACTCTGGGAAATGTTATTTTTTCACATTTGTTTGAGAAAATAATCATCAGATGAATCAGTAATGGAAACAGTTCCCCACTTCATAATTTCCCACCCTGGTCTACAAATGTTTTATAATGATTTCTAAAGACTGATTTAAAAAAAAAAAGAGTTTTCAGGTTCAGTACTTATGTTACAAGGTCAGTAAATGAGTCAGTTTCAGGAGTAAACTAGTAGAAGTAGTAGTAGCACCTAGTAGTATCGATGCAGCATGTGGTTTTCTAGCATGCTAAAATTAATATTTTAGCATGCAAAATGTTGGTACCAATTGAGTAATTTCCAAAAACTTGAGTAGAAATGTTATCTTCTGAAGAAACCAAAATCACCAAAGTTGTTTTGCAACTTCTGGGATCAGCAGGGACATGTCACGTGACAAATCTGATGTGTCTCACAATAAAAAGTGTCACTGTTGTCCGCACAAAATGGCATATTTAGCAATGCAACTTTTCCTTAGTGTCTGTCTACTCTGCCTCACCATTCCACTACTCGCCTCCTGTCTTTTTTCATATTTTATATCTGTCGAATTTCCCCCTGTAGAAACACGCTGTCCATGTAGCCCAAAGGGCTCAGGAAGGTGAAGAGTCTGAGCAGGATATAGGGGCTGGGTGGATGTGGGCTGGGTAGGTGAGGGGTCACCTCCAGCCAGTAGTAATCACAGCTATCAATTTCATCTAACAGTGGGAAGACGATGCTCCCAATGGGAGTAGAGTGGTGGTAAAGCACCCTTCCCAATCCTCCCTCTCCACAAACACAATAGACACCCCCACCCACTCATGAGAGATTGGATTTCTCCACCTCTATCAGCATTTGTAGTCAGCAGCAGATGCCTATCTTTTCCTGTTCTCTTACTGCAAACAGAAGCAAAAACACTTCTGTTGTTTTGTGGTAGCAGATAAAGGTCTGTCAGGATCTCTGGAGTGTGTAGAGTCTGGAGATAATATGCCTGTCTGAACAGCACACACTGACACACCAGCAGATGGGATGTGTACATAGCACATTTCACACACTTGATCCTGTGTAATTGTTGATTGAGTAGCTTGTCCTAATGGATTCTACTCTGTGGCCCCATCCTCAGAGCTCAGGAGTAAAGCTGATGAGTAGAATGTCCTAACTGATAGGAATGACCACAGCCAAAAAACAAGACTACAGTTGGGGAAAAAGTATGATCTGTAATCGTGTGCCTTGATAAGGCTGTCTTGAACTTATGGAATGTTGAGAGATCACAGGCAGTGCTGATCCTGTGGTTGATCTTACCATCTAAATATGCCGGTCATGGCCATGAGCACTGAATGCAGCTGCCTCTTAGAAATGTAATATTCATTTATATAGTGGAATAAAACCTCAATTACAAAACCCAGCCATTAGAATATGTTCTGATCAATAGACACCAATTCTTATGACATGTTAAACATGTTTTCAGTTGACAGAAATGAAACCTTTCCAAGAAAGCCTTTTACATCAAATTATGAATTCTGTATCAACTTCTGATTACATGCAAGTAGTTTGAACTGTGGTTTGAGTCCTTTCACACAAAAACAGTCATGGTTACTTAAAGTGACACTAATCAGTATGTTTTAGGAATTATAAACAGTGGATCAATGGCTGAAATGTAATGGGAAAGGTGTCACATTTCACATAAAACTATCACCAACAGTGCAGTTTTCCTCAGCTTTATGGAACTCAGTTATTTGGTTTTGCAGCACACAAACTCCAGAGGCCGAAAATTTGTCAATTTAAGCTTCTACAGTGTTCACTGTTGATGAACACTGTTACCCCCTCACTGCAGAAAGAAATCAGAATGAACACCAACTGACAAAGTAGTGCGCTATAAACATTAATACACCCTTTAGCATGAGCATGGAACTGGGACACAAACAAAAGCAGCAAATCATCTTCTGTAATATAATCTAAAGACCCGTGCATTGTATATTACAAATAATTCTAATGTATTCAGAGTGTGCTTATAATACTTGTGATGCATTTCAGTCTATTTCTTGCCTTTTAGAGATTGGTAAAGACAGTGGAACACAGATAACATTTCAGCCACTAGGTCAATCCTCATGTCTGAAGTTGGGCTAAAAGGGATCAATAGGCCAGCACACTGGGACAGTACAGGGCGGAACATATCACACCCTGCTGTGCACATTGAAATGACATGTGACCTATCTGTTGGCTCTGACCTTTCAACTCTACAGAGCTGGAGCTGACACCAATCAATGAATGATTTGATCAGTCAATGAAGCAAGGCCAGTGCGTGACATTGTGCAAACATTTCGTTTACACTGAATTCAATAATGATTAAAAATAAACTGTAAAGCACTTAATTGAATAACAGTAATTTTATGATTCCATAATAATATTTGATTTAGATACTGGTATGAAACCTAATGGTACATTAGGTTTCATACAGATATGTCAGATTTTGAGGAATCCCTAGAAAATAAGCATGTGTATATATAATGTGCGTTGGGGTTTTGACAGCTGATAGTTTGAGATTAAAACCTATAACTGATGTTTATGTTGCCTTTTAAAGTTTGCAACCTTCTTTTATGTGCATATAATTCTCTGCACTGATTTACCAATATGCAGCAAATATTGACCTCATATACATCAACAAACTAATGTATCATGATTGCAGTTGCTGCTCTCACCCTCATGCTGTTTTAAGAAATGGTGGTCAAGGTCTCTGTTGGATTGTTAGTTACAAAGCCATATATATATATATATATATATATATATATATATATATATATATATATATATATATATACAGATGAAAGAACAAGACCTCAATCGGAAATGAACTCTGAAATATTAATTTCTAATATCCCTGTCATCCAGATTCAATTTTATTATTATTTTGTTTGGTTGTAAGCAGCCAGTGAAAATCAAAATTTCCTACTATTGATTGTGTGATCCTGTTTCACATTAAAAGCCTACCAGTAGCTCTAAGAGCAGAATAGTTCTTTTCCTGATAGGATTTTAATTCAACACTCCTGCAGGAAGTTGGGAATTTTATTGCTCATATCTTAACACATGATTAAAAAAAAACAGTAATATGTGTTTGGCTTTTACCTGTTTGCAGGCTGCTGTTTGAAAATCTGCTTTTAATTGAGATATATAATTTTATATATATATATATATATATATATATATATATATATATATATAGACCTTTTCACATTTTGTTATGTTGCAGCCTTTTATTAAAAAGGAAAAAAAACCCGGAAACATCACATGTTGCTATGAAACTTCAAAAGCTCAGGTGTCTTTCAATTCTCTTGATCATCTCTGAGATGTTTCTACATCATTATCACTACCATCTCCTTAAAGGAAACTATTCCTGGTCCCCATAACAGCTCTGACATTTAACAGGCAACAAGTTGCTCATGTGGAAAAAAAAAGGGTATGCCCACTGTTTTCAGACACATGACGAGACTTCAAAAAATTGACCCAGATCTGAAATGTTGCACCAATTGTTACCATGGTGATTGTGATGGAATCTGCGATTCAAGCTCTCACAACTGACAATGCATATCAGAGCAAAAACCAAGCAATGAGGTAGAAAGAACTGTCTGCAGAGCTCAGAGACAGGATTGTGTCAAGATTTGGGGAAAGGTACAAAAAAAATCTGCTTCATTCAAGTTTCTCTTGAGCACAGCGGCCTCCATAATTTTTAAATGGAAGCAGTTTGGAACAACTTGAACTATTTCAAGAGCTGGCCTTCTGGCCAAACTGAGCAATCTGGGGTTTATAGGGGTGACCAAGAACCAGATGGTCACTCTGACTGAACTCCAGAGACCCTATGTGAAGATGGAAGAAACTTCCAGAAGGACAACCATCACTGCAGCACTTCGATCTAGGCTTTATGGCAGAGTGGCCAGTCGGAAGCTTCTCCTCAGTGAAAGACACAGGAAAGCCTGCTGGAGTATTCAAAAGAGGGAACCCAAGGACTCTTACACTGTGAGAAATAAGATTCTCTGGTCTAATGAAACCAAGATTGAACTGGCACTGCCCAATACCATCCCAACAAGGGAGCATTGTGGTGGCAGCATTATGCCAATGTGATATTTAATTATTTATATTTAACTCTTTCTGCTGCCATGAAGAGCAGGAAGGAAAATGAATATTCATTGAGGGTTCAGACCACCGTGCACATGTTGCTTCTCTTCAGCCCATTTTCAATCCTGTTTCAGTAGTCTATACACGACTTGTGCCACATTAGAATTTCTGTGTAGAGGATTGGAACAGAATACAATTTTTTTTTTTCTCTCTTACACACCAGCTTATAGTATTTGTGTCACCCGGTCTCTCTCGCCCCAGAGGATGACCTCACCACAGGGAACCTCAAGGTGGCTTTGCTGATAAAATGTCATTATACAAACTTTCCCTCCTGGCCCGGGATGTTTATTTCACAAAGGAGGAAAACAGATTAAACCCATGTTGTTCTTTTTCTTTTGCAGCTAACTGCTGTATTCAATGTGCACCACTGCTTTTACTCTTACATTTACATATATATATATTTTTCCTTTGGAAAAGGGTTATGTCAGCTTGGGGTTGGAAACTACACATTTCGGCATTACAAAGTGTTTACCAGGCAGGGATAGGACGGCGATATTGAACCACAATATTGTTTTTGTACAAACCGGAATGTAGAGATGCACACATTTCTCTTCCTATATTGATTCTGATACTCAAACTCTATATCTGTATCATGATCTCATTACTTGACGTGTTCTCTCAGCTCAGTCAGCTGTCACTCAGGAAGGGGGTGGAGGGTGGAAGCTCGCTATAGCTCATAGCCAACTCATTCCCTTGACGCCTTTGATGTATCTTTAACACATTTATGAATTTGCATCTCTATGTTTAATAATCAGGCTTTTCCCTATGTGTGTGTGTGTGTGTGTGTGTGTTTTTTACAGGCCCAGAAGAGAAAAAAGTCAAGTCAAAGAAAGAGAAGATGAAGGAGAGGAGGGAGAGATGGCTCAATAGTGAGTTTATTAAACTTAAGTAGATAAAACTGAATTTCAACACATGTAATTCACAGTTTGGAACATGACCTCACCGAATTTTTAACTTGCAGTGACTCGGAAATCTGAGTCAACTTAACATTTCTATCCTCTTTCTTTTTAATATTTCATTATTGTGTCTTGTTTATTTGGATTTCAATCTCAATTTCCATATTGCCAGAGTTAACAAACACAGACAGTCTAAATAAGAATACATGAATGTGATAAAAGTTAGTGTTCTTTTAGGGACTTCTATTTCTTCCTGTGAATATCAGGTGATTGATTGAAAAGACATAAAATACAATATAATATGCTTTGAATAATAATTGGTGTCTGATGACCGAACTTGAACAGTAGTTAATTTAGTATGCATTTGTGGGTTTTTTGTTTTTTTTAATTAATTACGCCAACACATTTAAATATTTTCCGTATAATTAGATATTTCCTTACAACATCACGTAAACATTTTTCTTCTGGTGCTCATAATAAGACGATGGGGTTTTTTTTTAAGTATTGGTCACAATCCAGCTAAACTAAAGTAGATCAACTTTAACTACTGAAAAATCCAAATCAGGCTAATCCATGTATGAAGAACAGAGTGTGAAGCTCTACAACACAAGTTTGTGGTTCTTCTGAGACTGAGATTACAATGTCCAATTTTAAAATGAACACACTGCAGATGACAATGTTAGAGGCTATATAGCAACAAGAAAAAAAAAACTTCCAACTGCTTGAAGTCGGACCAAACTCTACATTTGTTTAGTTTAAGATGTTTTATTTAAGATTTTGTTTAGTTTTTGGTGTTAAAATTAAAAATAAGAATTCTGCAGACACTCAAATTCGTTAATTTCTACCTGCGGCACATATAGTCAGATTAAAAAAGCCAAGTCTATAATTTAAATCACACATATATATATATATATATATATATATATAAACAATACATATCAGATGTTGACAGTAAAAACATTTCTGACTGATAAATGAGCGTTTGGGGCTTTTTGGATGAAGATGCATCTTTGGGTCTCTCTGTAATTATAACTCCTCTCTTCAACACCACCGACCGCCATCATCACTGCCGCCAGCATCTCCTATAATTGCAATCGGCCCTGTAACCGTACCCTTACTGCTGAGCCAATCAATTCCTCAGTAACATAACGCGTATCCTCTTCAGGCATATAATTAGGTGCTAATGGCTGTGCAACCCAGTCCTGCTGAAACCCAAGACCGACTCCATGGGTGACGGTTTTCAGGAATTAGAAGAAAAATGGAATGAAAGAGAAGCTTGTTTCGGATCAGAGACATTGAATAGGGACGGCAGAGTTCTATGGTTTTTTTAATATGAAGGCTGATTCCAGCATTTATTTATACTTGAAGATATTTTCATCATGACCTCGGTGGAAAGACAAGCTTTTCAGCGAAATATGAAATTTATGTAGAGCTGCCTCCAATGATTATTTTTTATTAACCTGTTGATTATTTCTTTGATTCTTAAATTAGTTGACTGAATAAACCAGGAAATATTCACATTTGAGAAGCTGAAATTAACAAATTTGGACATTTTTCTCATTTATTTTAAAAAAAATAGTTGATGATTAATGTAATTGTTGACAACTAATCAATTAATTGACTAACCATTGCAGCTCTAAACTTGTGAACAAACAAATGAATAACTCGTTTTTTTTATTTCCAATATGTTTGTAGGTACGAAAAAACTGGACATGTTGCCTCAACCACTGATACATGTCAATCTTTGTAGTCACTTCTCATAATTTAAAAAAAACAAAGTAGGATATAAAAGTACAATTGATTAAAATATGTAATATAAATAGCCTCTGATTTGCAGTTTGCATTTACATTGCATAAAATAAATAACAGGTGAGTATCATCAGTTGAGTTTCTAAATTCGTGACCCGTGTCGTGATTCGTGACGTGCAGTGGGATGTTCTCAGTAATCAGGTGCACACATCCATCATAGGCTTTTATGTAGTATTTGTACAATCTTTTATCCAGCATCTTCCTCGGTTCTCCATGCACTCCCAGGATGTCAGGGTGATGTTGTTCCTCTCATATTTGATTGTTTTACCATGTTTAAAACATGACATGAAGATGATATGACAGGCTCTCTCTCTCTCTCTCTCTCCCTCTGTGCGTTCTGATGTTTCCTCAGAGATCAGCTCCATCAAGCAGGCGAAAGAGCAGCAGGCAGCCGAGGCCCGGAGGCAGGCCACGCCTGTGGTGGGAGACATGAGGCCGCTGGCCGATGCCCTACCCGAGCTCTCCGAGCTCATCGCCCCCACCGCCACCGCTCCCGCTGCTCGCCGCAAGAGCAGGAAAAACAAAGTGTAAGTGCCAAGGTGACCGCTCTGCAGGTATCAGGTGTCAGCAGACAGGTGCTGTTGATCTTCAAGTGTGGTGCATTTCTTTTGTCCTTCAGAGTCTTAACTAAGAACAGCACGTGTGGTGTGAGTTGCGTGACATCATCAGTGTCAGCAGACTGACTGATGAGCCTCCATCTGCTGCCTGGTCTTACAGTGTTTGTAGCACTGTGTGTTGTGTTGTTAAATCAACAAATAATCAAAAAGTGCAATGGAGTGAATGATGAGCTGGATCTGTACTGCATTTATAGTGAAACAGGCTATTTTAGTTCAAGTCTCTATTAGGCACCCCTCCTCTTCGAGCCCACTCTAGTCTGTCTAGTCTAGTTAGCTTCAGGCCGCCCAGGAAGCTACGTAAACAAAACATGAAAGAAACTTTTTATCGTTCTCTACTTGAAATGTCAACTTCTCAAATACATCCATACACGTTGGATCTGGAATCCGATTTGAAATATGAGAGTGGACAACAGAACAGATAAAAACAACAAAACAACAACTTTAGTAACCAAGGTTACAAAATGGATGGCTGTTTATGGGCTTCCTTAATGAGTTGGACAACGAAGCGTGCAGAGAAGGTTGTCCAGTGTCACTGTAACTTTGAAACTAAAATGCTCCTATATCATTATATTGTATGCTCTTCCAGTTCTGGTTTCTCACATTGACAATATTGATGACTAGTTTATGCTATGAGTTGTCTCATGTACATCTTGATGCTGTATGTACACATGTCTGCTTCTCTGTCATCTCCCCTCTCTTCCATTCAGACCGGTGAAGAGGCCGGAGCCCACTGATTTCAGTCAGATGAAACAGTCACAGAAACGTAAACTCCTGTAAGCAGTTTTTTTTTTCTTTCTTCCTTGATATTTGTCTCCAATCAAAATCCAGCAAGTGAAATGACTTGTCCCTTTGCTCTTATTGCAGGGAAACAGAGACCAGCCGGTTCAACGACGCAGTAAAGACACTCAGTGCCAAAATGAATCCGCTGGCTGATGTCGGTGAGCATCTGAGGAAAAGGATGAGGCAGGAGGAAGAACAAGGTCCGAGCTAACAACAACAGCACCGCAACTGAAGTGCTTCCACAGACTTAAACAAGCCCTGAATCCCAGTCTGCACATGATGTTGTCAGGGAAACCCAAGCCTTGTTTAAAAGAAGGAGGAACCTGATATGTGGTACCCTGGTACACCTCTGCTGGTGACTGATTCCTAACAAAGACTGAGTATGTAGTATTTGTAAATCCTGACAATAACAGATATCCTTTCTGTTTTATTATTCATGTCCTTGGAAATAATAAATCCATCAAAGCTTAAAATGGTGTGTGTATTTTCTGTATGTCAGATTTGATTTATATATTTGTAGTGTCTCTAAATCTAAACATTTAGTAGGCAACAAAAGTGCCTTGTTTCTGTCTCCACCCATACAACTGTTTCTGCTCTTCTATTTTGGCAATATTCTCATTTTGACATATACACAATAAGATCAGCTCACAACACTGAACACTTAAACCATATGTAACCATATATAAATGTGTATCCATGTAAAAAAAATCTTGTAGGGACACCACTGAGACACAAACTGAATTAAAATATTGTCAAACTGTCATTAGCGAACAGATGAAAATGTGCAAGTGCAAATCACATGACATTTGTAAGGATTTGTTAGTGTCCACACCTCCTTGCAATCACTGCAGGTGAGTTCACAGTGATGGGAGTTACAAACTGAGGGAGAGATTTAAACAGATTTTATTCATATAATTGTTTGTATATTGTTTTCTTTGTATGTACAGTTCCAGTCGAACATTTAGACACACCTGCATTCAAGGTTTTTTTGTTTTTTTTCATTTTAACATTTTCTACATTGTAGAACAGTACTAAAGACATGAGATATATATATATATATATAAAGTGGTAAACAAACCGCAATAACATTTTAGATTTTTCAAAAAAGCAGTTTGTCTTGATGGCAGCTTTGCACAGCTTCATGATGAATTATGAAAGATATTTTGGTTTAAGACTTTTTTGTTTTGTTATCTTCTTCATAATAGTATCTCATAGTCATGAGATATCTTCTAATTATGACTCCTTTTGTTTAAGAATTATGAATTACAAAGCTTTAATGATATGTCTCATAATTACAAGGTAGCATTTTGTTCAGATGTTTCTCATAAAATTTAGCAAAACACAAACACCACACCAGCGCCTCTACTTCCTCAGGAAGCTGCGGCGTGCTGGACTGGGGAGCTCTGTCCTGACCTCCTTCTACAGATCTGTGGTGGAAAGCGTCATGTGCACCTGCATCACCGTGTGGCACGGCAGCTGCTCTGCAGCAGAGAAGAAGGCTCTGCAGAGGGTGGTCAAAGCTGCACAGAGGACTGTGGGATGCAGCCTACCCACCACCACGGACACTTACACCTCCAGGTGCAGGAAAAGGGCCTCCTTCATCATGAAGGACCCCACTCACCCCGCACATGCTCTGTTTACCCCTCTCCCCTCGGGCAGGAGGCTGCGGAGCATTAAGAGCAGGACCACCAGACTGAGGAACAGCTTCTTCCCAGAAGCTGTGAGACTGTTGAACTCTGGAGGACCCCTGTAGCCCCTGCCCCCCAACCCCACCCCCCATCCCCCATCTGGACCCCCCACCACAGATGCACAGACAATAATACAAAAAATACTTTGCACTGTAATTACTTGCACAATGCAGCTGTTTGCACAACCTGGACATTTCACCATGGTGTTATACTGTTGTTGGTTTTCTATTTCATTGTATATACTTTGTCTTAAATTTAAATTTGGCTTTACTTTTATATTTTATGTTCTATATATACATATGTATATATATATATTATTTTATTTTTTATTCTATATTTTATTCTATATTTGGATATTGGGCTGCTCCAGGACCAGGGGAAACCAATTTCGTTGCATCCCATGTTTACATGTGTTGCAATGACAAATAAAAATCCTTGAATCCTTGAAACATTATTATTCATACTGTAATTACATACTTGTAATTTAATAAAGTCTATCTATCTATCTATCTATCTATCTATCTATCTATCTATCTATCTATCTATCTATCTATCTATCTATCATGACATAATATATGCTTATGAGAAAAAATAATAAACAAAATTAGATTTTGTTAATCAAAAGATGGGATATATGTATTTATTTACATACTACTGCGCACACACACACACACAAACAAAAAGAATGCAGATCGCATTAATTAAAATTGCAGGTATTTGCCATTTATTGTTTAGTACCACCAAACAACACAATACAATAACAATGTTGGGATCTCTACTCATGCTCTGATCTCGATTGCTATTACTATTGCTGTTGATCCTCCTACAGCATCACTAATGCTATTGCTCTTATATGTATGCTGCCTGTCGTAGTTGGTAATTAGTGTTTGTCTAATATTTTTGTCTATATTTTTTTAATTATAATAGTCGCTTATACTAAGTAATGCTATTTCAAATTAATATTGATGTGAATAAATCCTGTCATAATTTAACCTGTCCTTGTTTTGATTGTTGTGGTTATATACGGATGTGGACACAATTGTTCTGTTAAAGAAAGAAAAAAAAACACAATTGTCACTGAAATAATAAATTAAAAAAAAAAATTACAGAAAAATTAACTAATGAAAATCATGCGTTTATGGTTCAACAGAATTGTTTAAAAAAATAAAACAAAAATAATTGGACAATGGGTTAGACAAAAATCATGGTACCCTTAATTTAATATTTTGTTGCACAACTCTTTGAGGCAATCATTGCAATCTGGTGATTTATGTAACTCTCAATTACATAAATCACCAGAATGCCCTGATTGTCTTGAGATTTCATTGTACGCTGCACAGATTCAAGACACCCTGTGCCAGATGCAGCAAAGCAGCCCCAGAACATAACTGACATAACTGAGCCTCCTCCATGTTTCACAGTAGGTACAGTGTTCTTTTCTTTGTATGCTTCCATTTTTGTGTCTGTGAACATAGAGCTGATGTGACTTGCCAAAAAGCTCTTTTTTTAGTCTTATCTGTCCAAAGAACATTTTCCCAAAAGATTTGCGGCTTTTTTATTATGCATTTTGGCAAATTCCAGCTTTTTTAATGATTTGGTGTGTGTGGTACACATCACAATACCAAACAGCACAGAGACTACTTTTTACCCTTTAAAAAGACAGACTTGGCTGATTACAAGTTTGAAGACACCTGTTATGCTAATTACAGGACACACCTTAGTTTAGCATGTCCTTCTGGTTAAATCTGGGCTCACCATTTTTAGGGGTATCACCATTTTTGTCAGTTTCAAGTTATTATTGTAGGTTTTTCTTTATTTAACAGAAGATTATGTCACAATCTATATATATATATATATATACAGTGGTCCTCTGCAGGCTTCAACAAAGGTAGACGGGTATGGACATGACTGTCCTACATTCCTGTTCTGCCAAATGGAACCTGGCATTCAAGTGAGACCTGACAGAGACACTCAATGACAGCAGAGGATAACCCAAAGCAAACACAGGAGAGCTGGTATAGAAGAGGATTAAAGGTCCAAGCTGCAACAAGTCTCCTGACAAGTTCCTGCTGAGGCTCAGGACTTTAAAAAAAAAAAAATTAAAATTAAAATTAAAAAGAGAAAAATGGAGGCCAACTATGAAGTATGAATTTTAAAAAATGTCCAGACAGGTGAATTGTGTTACATATTATATCATTTGTCAGTATTTCAGCTTGAAATAAATTCTGGAATTACAGGATGTGTAAATGCTGTACAAAGCACAAATATTCAGCACCTCTTGTACTGGACCCGAACGAACAAATGATAAATTATTATTTAATATTTCCAGATGATTAGTTTTATCTTCATTGTAACTTGTTTTGTCTTAATTATTCATGTACATGCATTCACGTCTTTATATGCAATCGCCTAGTTTGCAAAAGCTCAAACTGGGATACAGTGACTGAAAAATGTTTTGCATGTGTCTTAGGGCTGGAGTGCTCTATGAATTAAGAGGAAAAAGGAAAAAAGGAGAGTTGTGGAAATTAAAACAAATCCACGCCATGTGCTGTCTGAGGGCACGTTTTGTGCCTTAAAGTATTGCATTTTTCAGTCTTGAAATAGGTGGTGCTGGAAAAGTCATCTTCCTTTAAGATGATAGGATGCAGACTCAGAGTCAAAAAAAATAAAAATTCAAATTGTTACATTTAATTGTTAAATATGAAGCCATTGGTTTCCAACCTTTTTTCTTTTGACATCTTACATAAAGCAGTGTGTAGTCCACCCATATTGTTCACTATAATTTGTGCTTTTTCCTATTTTTCCCCGATTCTAATGCCAATATTTAAACTGTAGTCCAGCGCAAAAAAACAGTGTTCTTTTAAGATCATCTGGTGCTTCTGTATGAATGAGACACCGCTGTATAAAATCTGCAAAAATGGAAAAATGAAGCTAGATGTGTGCATGTAAACAAACTAATTACTGTTTAGGTCATATTTAATAGTACAAAGATTTAGAATATAAAATGTGAAGCTAATGTATGATAAACAGTGAGAGTGTTTCCCCAAATTCATGGGTGCTGGGAATATTTCTGTCATGGAAAGGCTTCAGAAACTTGTTGTTCATATATTTTATAAAAGATTATCACATGTTCATCTTTTCTGAAGGTGCAGGGCTCATGGGACGGGAGCTCACACACTGTACAGTAATACAACAACACATTCATTATACCATCAAACCAGGTTTCAATGCACAAGGGGTCTTTTGTCAGATCAAACAGGACCCGCTGTCGACCTGACGAGATCCCTGCGTGGATCCAATCATCGTTTAACGGTCTAATGGAGGTGTTGGAGAGGCATTATACAGTGTGTGTGGGCCTTTCATGTCAATTTCATTATATTTTCATTTCAATGTGCTATGAAAATCCACATAATTACACGCAATTAAATCAAATTAAATACAGTCTACTTTTGATTTTGGACAAAGATTCGTAGAATCACAACATGTAATCTTTGTCAACGAGAGTGGAGATTGAGGTGCAGATGTTACTGATGAAAATCAACTCGCACATACTTGTTTGTTAAAATATCCTTTTCTTTCTTTCAGTTCAGATGTGTTGGCCTCTCTCTGGTCTTTTGAATGGAGTGCTCCTCTGGTGTGTAGATTTCTCGCAGCTCATGAGTCTTTTTCATTTGCACACCGTCTGCCTCTCTGATTCACTCTGAGCTCTGCTCCCCTTGAGCTCCCTCGCATATTTCTCTCTCATGACTCATTCATATCTGCAGTGGGATGCTGGCTAACCTGGAAAAAACACCAAACAATGATTGGCTGTGAAACATAGTACATCTATCTCACTCAGTACTTTCCATATCAACACCTGCTCGGTGAATAATAGCAACAATACTTTAATTACAAGGTCCACTTTGAATGATTCTCCTGATGCTGAGAATCATCCCATGACTCCTAAGCACTGCTGGTGATTAAGGAGACATAAATTTGCTGCAGGCCTTCGTGTCTCACCTCACTGCCTGCTCTAAAACACAGCATACAGTAAATGAGTCAGTGTGGACTGGAACTAACCTGAGCACATGATCCAGTAAAGGAAAAGCCAGCTGAAAATAAAATTAAAATAAATTTTCGAGAAGCCATTAATTAATAATATAGTGTATTTTGCACCATGAAGTGTATTTGAATGTTCTCAGAAATACTCAAGGAGGGCCTGCAGAAATATATTCATTTACTGTATCAGCAGTATTTTACTACTTTGGCAACAGAGTGCTCATTATTGTTACGTTTTAGATCTGAACTCACTCATAGTTAGTGGAGACTTTGCAGGTCAGATATGACTTATTTAACAGTCAATCTTTTATTTTTTAAGAACATGAGCTCTATGAATATGGTTCACAATCTCCTCAATCTCTTTTTTCCACCTCATCCAAACACAAAGACTAAAACAAGAGGAGTAAACGAAAACACAAAGTTGCATCCTTAGAAATAGTTTTACAGAATAGTATCATGGTGCAGAGCTGGATCTTGCTCTCTTGCCCATACAAGGTCTATAAGAACTGTCCAAACCTTCCGGCTGCACTTGTGCTTACTAAATCTGGAGAAGAGGCAGGATTGGCTCGACCATGCTACAGCTTCAAACACACTTTGTATCATGTATCAAGCAGGACCAGACCTTATCAGCGACTATTACAAATTATTACGACAAATTCAGCATAAGGGTCTCATCTGGCTGGCACAAAGTTGAAGTGGGAATAATAACTGGCTGCACCATTTCACCCTGTTTTCACTGCTGATGCGCAATGCTCATACGATCGATGAGCTGCGGTGCAGGAGGCCTAAAATGAGATCTGACCTACATCAGTCTCCCATACAGGCTTACAACGGACGATCTAACAGTCACAACAGAGGACTGTTGAAGAAGCTACACGAGTGGCTGAAATCAGTGGACAGATGTACAAATGCATTCTGTTTTCTGAGTGAGATGTTACTGACCTTTTGGTTTGATTCCACATAGGAGGATGACTGGTGATTATATGATGCAGCTTAATGTGGCAGTGAAAATATTTTTTTGTATACTGTTTATTACAGTGTATGAGAAAGAACTGGCCAACTATGAAGATCTTACTAACCAATGCAGATAATGAGTTTCCAATGAGAATTAGGCCCAAATGCCGATATCTCAGCTGATCTGAATATTGATATATTGATCATGATTCATTATTTACTACCTGAAAATGTATTCTGCTGATTCTGCTCTGTGAGACAATCAAGACTACTGCAGCATCTTATGTGTGATGGTGAAGATAAGTGTTTCTGGATCAGAGCTCTTTAACGTGTGATCCCTCTTGATTGCATGATAATCTTTATAAAAAACAACTATTTTCTGTCATTATCACAATGATTTTTTCGGTGAGTCAGCTCTATGTCTCTTTGGTAAGAAGGTTGTTTGTGTTTAACTGTATTGACAGAACAGTTGGGAGGTTTTGGAACCGATTAAAGCAGGGCTATAATTTCACAGACAAACTGCTGTCTGCAAAAAGTATTTGCTGTGTGCCAGACTCACTTAACTGAATAACGGAGATGGAACAATTAGACTTATGAAAAAAAAAATAATTCAGCACATATTAATTCTAACAATCTAACAATCTTTAGCCCTGTCCTTCTTTTCTGTCTCTAAGGGTGAATTTAATTCACTTTTGAGAGATGCTAACAGTCTCCCCCTGCTTGTGCTGGGCTCGACTGACTTCAACCCTGGACCACTCTGCACTGGACGCATGTGTGTTTTTATTGAATCTCTGTCAGTGTTCGCAAGTTGGTTAAATAGCTGCAATTTCCCATCAAACAAAACCGAAACAACAGAACACCGCAAATTCATATATGACACATCTTCATCCAAATAAGCAACTTTTTCTAAAATCCTCACATGTATCATGTATGTTCTGAGTGTGCCCGATGCTAAAGACAGAGGATACAAGTCATTAAAGGGTTTTATACATCAAAGTCTATTTAACGGATTCCCTCTGGAGATGCACCATGTCCCATAAACCGCCTAAAGTTAGCTTGGAACAACTAGTAGAACACACTTGTATCTGTGACTGCACTGTTGCGCTGCATTGAGAGAATGTAAGCAGCATGTTTAAATATATAAAAATGCAGCCCTGCTTTGCATCTTTGTTTTTTTTGTTTTTTTTGTTTTTTTTTGTCACTGTCAATTGTCTTATAAAGTTGGAGTGCGATGCTAAATTAGTGGATCATTTCTAACTGCTCTCATAGAGATGCGCAGAATGATATTTTTCCACCTTTTTTGACAGCTAAATCAAATCAAATCAAATCAAATTTTATTTATATAGCCCAAAATCACAAAATGCATTTGTCTCAGAGGGCTTTACAATCTGTACAGGCAGTGACACCCTCTGTCCTTAGACCCTTGATTCAAGTGAGGAAAAACTTGCCCACCAAAAAACCTTTTAACAGGGAAAAAGGTGGAAGAAACCTCAGGAAGAGCCACAGAGGAGGGATCCCTCTCCCAGGACGGACAGACGTGCAATGATGTCACATGTACAGAACAAATCAACACACACATATTGTATACTCACAATGAATTATAATGAATTACAATAATACAATGAGAATGTTTACAATGAATGATGAATTATTACAGTAACAGTGAAACTAGTGGTAAAGATACAGATGCACAGCAGCAAATCATTAACTAACTATAATCTGTAATGGGGATATGGCAACAATGATGGCGGTGACGCCACGCAGGACCACAGCAGCAGACACAGTCCACAAGAACCTGCTGGACGAGAGAGCACAGAACCTCCGGGGAAGAAGTTTAATTAGTAATATGATAGATAGATGGATTAGATAGATGGATAGATAAGGAGAGAGAGAGAATGAGAGAGAGAAAACGAGAGAGTATGTGAGTCCCCCAGCAGTCTAGTTCTATGGCAGCATAACTAAGGGATGACCTGAGCCAGCCCTAACTATAAGAAAGTCTTCAGTCTACTCTTAAAGGTGTTGATCGTGTCTGCCTCCCGAACACAGAGTGGTAGTTTATTCCACAGAAGAGGAGCTTGATAGCTGAAAGCTCTGGCTCCCAATCTACTTTTAGACACTATAGGAACCACAAGAAACCCACCATCCTGGGAGCGCAATGTTCTAGTGGGGTAGTAAGGTACTATGAGCTCTTTTAAATATGATGGTGCCTGACCATGAAGAGCTTTGTATGTTAGTAGAAGAATTTTAAATTATATTCTAGATTCAACGGGTAGCCAGTGCAAGGAAGCCAAAATGGGAGAGATGTGATCTCTGATTTTGGTTCCTGTCAGAACACGTGCAGCAGCGTTCTGAATCAGCTGCAAACTCTTAAGAGACTTATTAGAGCAGCCTGATAACAAAGAGTTACAATAGTCCAGCCTAGAAGTAACAAATGCATGGACTAGTTTTTCTGCATCCGCTTGAGAAATGATGCGTCTGATTTTGGCAATGATACGTAGGTGGAAGAATGCAGTCCTCGAAAGTTGTTTTATATAGTCATTAAAGGATAAATCCTGATCAAAAACAACTCCAAGCTAAGATTATGAAGTTTATCTTTTGAATAGAATCTGTGCAGCATCTTAAATGGAACATGGCTTTCTATTTGTATACTGATGTTAAACAATGGTCAACGTTACAAAACCTGAGATTAACATATGCTCCCTGTAATGTTCACTTGCTGATGAGCTGACATTAGATTCTGAGAGCTGGCCAATCAGGACTAAGTGTGTTCATTTGGGAGGTGGACCTTAAAGAGATAAGCAAAAAAATGGCCTGTTTCTTTAAACTTGATGTGACGTATGTAGCAGCAAATAAAAATATGAATAAAATATGTCCCCCAAAGACAATAACCACCACATCTTTCATAAAAAGTCCATCAGTGTGGAACTTCTTACATGATGCACTTTGAATGGAGCTCATTAAGATGTATAAGCTGGTAAAAAAATACATTTATACATTTATCACAACACACATATCACAACTCTTATTGATTTTTTTTTTTCTAATCCAAGAAGCAAATTATTTGAATTAAAATAAAAATCAAATCTGAGCCTGTCTGTGATAATGTTAAACACGATGAAATGACAGTGAACCCTGTGGAGAAACAGGCACATTAAACTAAAAAAAAAACATTTTTTTCAGATATTTTTTTAGATATTTAAGTGATATCTTAATTCTAGACATCCAGAAAGACAAAAAGATATATTTCATGCTGAATTAAAGATATGTTTTCACTCATCAGAACTCTATCAAATACATCTGAAATGTATCTTTTGATTTGCCAGAATTCACAATTTAGATGAGTCAGAGCTGAATCCATACAACTCATTTTATCCTCAATGACGACTCATCTATAAATTGTTATAACTGTTATATATGTATAACTGGTCACATTGTAAATATGGTTTGCCAAAAATACTAAATACTAAAAATATAATTGCATATTGCATATACAGAGCAAATGCAGTTCAATGAGTTGCACTATTATTATTATTTCTATACGTAAAAGCCTTTAAAAACACTGGTGATAGTTAAGCATCAAACATCATTCTTGACCAAAATAAATATTATAATAAAATACGCAAAACGACAAGTGCACGTGTAAAAATATTAGGCTACAAATGAAGTGTGTGTGTGTGTTTATATTTCTTATATGAAGATGACCTAGTGTTACACATGTCACACACAACATATTTCTCTCACTATATCAACGAGTGTGTCCATTCAGTGTGTGTGTGTGTGTGTGTGTGTGTGTGTGTGTGTGTGTGCTGGTGCGCAACGCGCCACGATGTGGCCTCATTTTTTATTTTTTTATTTTTTTTTGCTCCCACCTCTTTCCTCCTGTCCAATAAGAAAAGGCAGATTTTGGAGCAGTCAGGAAAGACCTTGCCAGGGTGATGTTGCCCAGTGGTTCTCTGTGTGTGTGTGTGTGTGTGTGTGTGTGTTATTCTCTCTCACTGTACTCGACCACTATTCTCACTATTCTTCACTGATTCTCCCGTGCCGAACCGTGCTGAGCGCAGTGGAGTCGGGACGCTGCAGGACCGGTGACTGCTCACATCATTTGACTGAAAGCACCTTCTCCAGAAAGCTCACCGTAAGTACCCAACGACGGATTGTTCTCATCTCCTCTCGAGTTAACACATTTACAGCAGCTGTCATCTTACGAGTCAACTCCGTTTAAAATAATAATAATAATTTAAACCTTCTATACAACAAATAAAATTACAACTTAATTAACAGAGTAACGCTGCACAGCGCAGTGGATTAAAACTAGGAACACAACAGACAAAGCACGTGTATTATTGTACCTACTACTGCAATATTTGTTATCTGTATGCCGAATTGAAGAGCGAACCCAAATGAACAAGGTAGGCTCTTGAGTCAGTTTATGGCAATTTATGCTTTTGCCGATAATCAAGGTTTTCATTAAATGAACAATTTCTTCAATGGCGTTTGGCTTGACTTGCCTTGATGCGCGTATAAGCGCAGCGAACATGGACTGCGTGAAACATGTAACCTAGCCAACTGCATGCCGCAATATCTGTGATATATTTTTATTTATGGAACGTTTCAGCTACTGAGATTTCAACTGAGAGAATTTTAACTCAACATTCACTGCTTTATAACAAAATATACATACATAAAAAATAAAAAAAAGAGTGAGTTTAAAAATAATCTACAAGCATTCAAGTCATTTCAGGTAAAAGCCAGAACAATTTTAAACAGAGAAATATTGACTTTGGTGAATGTTCTATTGGGAGTTTAATTTTCAAATTAATATACAATCCTTGCTGATGCAAAAAAAACAACAAAAAAACAAAAACAAACATCAATTTGTGCTATTATTGAGAATAAGATATCAACATTAAAGTTAATTCATGACACTTATTTTTGGGTGAGTTAAACTTTTCGTGGAAACCAGTGTAAATTATGCATAATGCATAATTCTAGTATGAAGACTGATCATCCTGTGTTATTCCCCCTGCGCCTCTGGTTGTAAACAGGATGCAGATTTGGCAAATTCATTTGTGCTGCAATTACTTCTGGCCTCTGCACGGCATGGCATGGCTCAACTTGCCGCAGGGCTTTTTTTTTTTCGCTCTTGTCTTCCACTTAGCCTACATGCACAAAAATAGAACTTAAAAAAAGGCAGATGACAGAATGCATGCTCACTCCCATGCGTGCATATTCACAGTTGGTTAAGCGTGAGTCAGTCTGTGGGCATCTTTGGCAAAACTCATTCCTTTAGATTTACAGCACACCAGTCGAATATGAATCCAGGTTATAGGGAATAGAGTTATGTATTGTTTTAAAATATTTCAATACTTGTGCCTTTTTGAGGTTTTTGCTAATATTACAGACACTCCTGAGACGATCGTCTGGGAGAAGAGTCCGTTCTCTGCAGCTCTACCGCTGCCTCTGATATCTTGTAGCATTTTGTCATGATTCCTGTGGGAAGATAAATTGGTCTCAGGGATGAAATATAATATTTTTTAAAGTTATCTTAATACGTTTATTGGATAATACAACGTAGACTTTGGCGTCTATTTTACGTACAAATATCACATCAATAAAAATGTATTGATAAATGAAATTGAACAGAGTTAGGGTTTTATTTAATAATATACATTATAGATGGGATAACATAAATGACTGCATCTCACTGCCGAGGTACAGTAGTGTTGAAGTGTAGGGGCCCCTCCAGATTTTGGGCTCCTATGTTGCAGTTTCAAGTCTGACCTTGGTGTACTGCAAAGGGCCTTTCAGGCACTGCAAGCCCATTGTGCTATCGGGTCATTTTAAAAACATTCTGGGAGAAACACCTTCTGGGAGAGCCTGTCAAACTGAATCGTATAGAACATCACTGCAGCACAAAGTGTATACACTGCTGAATCTAAAAAAAAAGGTCTGGATTTTTTTTACCGGTTCGGTTTGTGTCGTTGAGACATTGATGCATTTCTCAAACTACTAAAACACACACCTTTGCTCTTGTGTCCCTGTCCTCCGTAACCAGACTATTTCCCCTTTTTTTTGCCTTAGCAATCCACCTTTAAACTTGACACAGAGTGAGAGGAGTGCTCAGGTGCCCAGGGATGTTCAAGCAGTCCTATTTCATCTTAATGAAAGCCTTGTCCCGAGGTCACGGCGGGACTTATCTCAGAGGCAAGGTGAGAGTCTTGATGAAGGACAAGAGGCTACATGCCAGCGAGATCAGACGCTCTGATCCTGAACGGGATTCATGATCACAGAGTAGTTGTCCTTATTCTCACAGCACTGCTAGATAGAGTTGTTATAATGAATGCTGAAAGAGCAGCCGTAGTGTGTCAAGGAACAGGAAGAGTGTTTTGTTTAGCATTCATTATTAACTAGCTCCTTCAGTCCAGACCTCATTTTTTCTAATAACACGGAAGAATGATAGAGCCTTCCTTTATTTAAGTCAATGCTAATATTAGATCTGCTAGGTAATCAGAGGCAGAGCCAAAAAAAAGAGGGAGATGAGCAGAAGGCTGATCTTATTGTGAAATTCACTGACAGTAAGACAGATGGCTTAAAATTTCCCCATCAGCGGAACGGAAACTACATCTCTGTGCATCCTTTTTTTTTTTTTTTTGACTTTATGATGCCTTGATGATCAAATGTATAGTCCACAACAGCATACTGCCATGCGAAAAAAAAACATTCAGGTATCAGCTTTTATCAGCTGATCATTACTTCCACTGGCTAAATCACAAAATGTTGTTTATCAGCAAACGAAAAATGGACGGCTCACTCTCTGCTTCTGTTTTCTTCAGTCTCAAGGTCGAATCTAATCAGATATTGCCAGTATGTGCCAGAGGTCTGTGCCCTAATCCCATTTTGGGCATGTAACAATGACATATGCCTAAAATAATAATAAAAAAAATACTTCCAAAAACAACCACCAGTTCTTTTGGAGAGCAGGAATTGTATTGTATTATCATACAGACAAACTGATGTCAGATTGCCATGGTTGCCTAAGGTTGTTGTGTCATGTGTTTTTTTTGTGTTGCCCACTCAATTTTTTAGATCAGATTTTAGCTCAAACATGTACATATTGTTTAAAAATCCTATTGTTTGTTGACATAGCCTGTGGAGCCAGTGGAAGTCTCCTGAGGGGCAGCTTCCAAGAGTTGGCCATGCAAGCCCTGAATTTTTGATATGGCCCATGTATCAGTAGACACTATAAATGTTCTTTATCTTAGGTATATATTTGGATAAATCTAATCTACGACTTCCTGTCATTAATGAAGGATATGTTTATGACTATATATCCTCCCAGCTCACTGTTGAGTTTCATCAGTGTTTTTTTTAATCTTTAACATTTTAACGTGACATTTTTCATATGAAAAAAAAACAAAACGGAGCCTTTTTCATTAAATTAAAGGAATGCTTTGATCCGTAACTGTAAAGCTACCAGACGGATATTTTCCCGTCTTCAGACCTCTCCTCCCAGCAGTCTGTCGATACTCTGCTCCCCTCGGTTTTGCTGTCTCAGTTTGTGAGACGCTGATGTGAGTATTCTCTGAATCCTTGCTGACTTGAAAATTTGAGTCAGCGCTATTTCTTCTGCTTCTCCTGTGTCCGTCTTTTTTCACCCTTTCTTTTTTCTTCTTCACTTTCTTTTAGCAGGAGGTCACGCCCCTGCCCTCTGTAGAACTGTGTTGTGATACTGCAAGCTCACTTTAATGTTTCATAGGTCGCCACTTTGATTGAGCAGAGGGAACGATGGCTCTTATTATTACCTGCTGAATATTTATCACTCTGAATTTTCTTCTCTCACCTGCCCTCTGATGCATTCAGGCCCAGGCTCACCACAAATACCCAATTAATAAATCGGAGATTTGAATGGCAATTCCGAGGTCTGGAAGCAGGCTAGCAAGGGATGTTATTGGTGGCCATTAAAAAAAAAAAAACCTTGTCGTGGTCTTTTGACAAATGCCGAATATACATTTGGCAAAATAGTTTCATATGAGTGGCAGTCATAGAAGAGATGTGTCAGGAAATCAGTGCTGGAATGACCACATAAAGATCAGTGTAAGCATGAGAGCTGCTGTTACTGGTGTATCTCAAGAAGAGATGGAGACATTTATTGATAATTAAAACTAGTGCGTATCTTTGTGTTGTGCCGGGCGGCTAAACCCAAGCATGAACGTTATTACATATGTATATGTTTGTACATCAATATTAAAGATGGAGATTTGTTGTGTTTTTGAGTGCAAATTTGACACAGCTTACGGTTTATGCGATCTTACGATGACATCTTCAACCACAGTGCTGGTCACTATGACAACTGGATTATATTGATGTGGTACCATAGATTGAAGGTGAAAAATCCCCAGACCCAATCCGAAAAATCTGTAATTAGATGTCTAAACTTGAATGCAGCATTTCAGTTTATTCCAGAACTGAATAATTCATTCTTTTTTCTGTTGAGTCTAATTAAGCGTGTTGCTTTTCAAATCGAGCTTAATTATTCGTACATTTGGGCTCCTTTGCTCTTTTTGGTCAGTTTTGAAACCCAAACTGGGACTATCTGGTGTCTCTGAAAAGCATCTTTTTGAAAACAGACTGTCTGTGCAGATCACTCCTGTTGTGTCCTTCAGTCAGCAGACATCAGTTCAGTATAATGAGGTGAAAAAGTTGCACATTTCATCTTTTGCTCCCTTTTAAAGAATTTAAAACATGAATGATTCACAGCCCATTGGAGGGAATGGTAATCACATGAATATAGAAGTGAACCATTCTTGCGGTCTAATGCCTAATAATGTAGATCAGCATCCACTGGTATCTACTGTTTGTGTTTGTCTGTGATAGATGCTCTAACGTTAGAGCACTATTTTGTACTGCAGCTTTGTTGGTTCAGTTTGTTCCTGGGTGTCAAAGTTGTGAACAATGATGGGCTGCACCGAAATGGATACGGCATTTCATTTATTTTGTGTTTTAGAATATTTAATGTGCAAATGTCCCATCTAATTCATTGTTTAGTGAATCAAAATGCAGCAACATTATTGAACGGTTCGAGCTTCTCAGGATTTTTTAGTTTTTTTTTTGGCTTATGTGAATATCTTTGATTTTTGGACTGTTTTTGGACAAAAACTTGTTAAAGGATAAAATGTTGGATATTGAGACAGATTTCAGATGCATCTTTGTATATTTTGACAGATGCAAAGCAAAGCATAGAAAGATCATCTGACTTTTCTTGAGTATCTCATTCTCAAGACTAAGAGTGTATAGTATCACCATAACCTCAGATTACTAATCAGATATGGAAAGATGTCAGCCAGGATCTCATCACAGCAGCCGATGCTATGATGCTTGCATGTCATCAAGCTTTTTCTTGGGGATGAGGAACACGGGTGGTGTGTGCGGTGTCAGTGTGTCAGATGGGGGCTGCGCTGTGACAGAGAGGGCAGGACCGGACCCCTGGGTGGTGTGGAGAAACGTTCTCGCTGCTGCAGTGGAGCAGAAAGGCTGCGGCTGTGTCTGAAATCACTGCCACAATCTCGACATCACATGCTGTAGTGAGGAAATCAATATTTTAGACTTTTTATTGTTTGGAAAAGACTGAACAAGACATTAAGTTAGCTTATTTAAGTAAAAATATTTAAAAATATGATAAACTCACGGTTACACTTTTAGTACAAATGTTTTTATATATAACTGTTACTTAATTGTGAGAGTTATAAAAAAAAAATGCTTGCAATATATACTGCAATCACAATGTTGGTCAGAGAGCGAACTTTTAGTTTAATAAAGTCTAACATTTTCAACTTTACTCGGCTCCTCCACCCACCGCCGCCTGTCTCGCACCTCCATCTTGTGACGGTCAGTGTCTGTAATGCAGCACCTCAAGGGGACAAGCCATCCGAAGACCCCGACAAGCCGAACCTTCATCCTCCCTCCTCCTCATCCACTGGCAGATGACATGACCGGCGGCCACGCGGAAGCAGACAGGCGAGAAGGCCAGAGATCACATCAGTTCCGTCTGCTGAGGAAAAGAGTGCAGGGAGGAGGGAGGAGGAAGGGCATATGTAGCTGTGTTGAAGACAAGTGTGTTTGTGTGCAATCTGAAGCAAAGCTGAGGCTTCAAATTGAAGACAGTATTCTTGAATATAAACTAATTTTAGGTTGGAATTCATATTATAGAATACGAATAAACAAGAAAAAGAGTATTTGAGCTTTGAGCTGATATGTGCGCAATGCCGATGTTAAATAAATAGCACTCCTCGTACTCGTCTGTGTGGTAAATATCAGCTAGGGCCAGCAGGTGATTAGCTTAACATAAAGACAAACTGAAGGAAATAGCTACCCTGACTCGTTAAACACTTGCGTACCAACACCTGTAAAGCTCATGAATTATCACGTTATGTCTCATTTGTTTAATTGCTACCAAAAACGAAGTGTAAATACAAGTCGGGGTTTTACGGGTTACGTGTTTAACATTTTTTTGGGCCTAGCACTATCAAGTACAGATGATGCTAATGGTAATATCAATAGCATTGGACAAATTAAAATTTAGACATGATGATGCCACTAGATGGAAAGCTACCGGATCACCAAAAGTACTACAGTCGATTCATCCTGGCAAAGAGCATGAAAGTCCATCCAATAATTGTTGAGATTTTTTTCAGTCTGGACGAAGTGGCAGAGCAATTGTCCGACCGAGTGACATTGGTGTGACATCGCTAGAGCCAAATGAAAAAAAAGGATTATAAACTTCCCCTTCTCATTTAGAGAAAATGGTGTTTTCTATTAGACAAATGAGCTGAAGCGGTTTGTTAAGTAGTGCAATATAGATAGTTTGTGACTGACTTTCAAACGTAGTCAGAACAAACATTTACCATCTTTGTGAGACTTTACGAGACTATCTGGAAAGGTTAAAAAATATGTCTTCTGTAAAGACAGTTACTTAATTGGATAGCTGCTTCCATTTCTAGTGGTTCGGGGAGAAAAGGAAGATTTAAAATTGGTCCAATAATCTTGGACATGAGGGTTGAGTCCCTGCTTTGAAGGCAAAGGGCACAACTCCGAACTCCAGAGAGGTCTAATTGGTAGCTCCTGGGGTTTAGCCGCTGGTATGTCTCAATCTTTGAAGTGTGCATTTTTCTCCTCATTACATATGCATTTAAAGGAGGATCACACAAACAATAGTGGGAGACATCTAAGTTGCAGGACATTTTTTGTCAGATGACCAATATGCATAATTGCAGATGTACAAAAACCTCACCTGAAATTCCACATCTCTGTCCTTTACACTACCGTATTTACCAGACTATACAGCGCAACGGAATATAAGCTGCACCCACTAAATTTTTAAAAGAAAAAAAAATATTTTTACATATATTAGCGGCACCAGACAAAAGATTTTGTAAATGTTTATTTACATACATTAATTGTTTCAAAAATGGTGCCTGTAACACGGCAGTAAAACAGCTGATCAGACAAAACAGCCATTAATGTTTTTATTCGTCCTCATGTGCACTGAAACCACCAAAGTCGTCTTCTTCAGTGTCAGAGTTTAAGAGCCTCAGAACATCTCCATCACACACACACCCTTTCAGTCTCTGTCAGCGTCGCTGTCAATGTCACTTTCATCCCGAGGCACAGTTACCACTGAAGTTGCGCTGTTCTCTCCACGCAGCAGTCAAGCCTTTCGTTAGTGATCGTGGATTCTTTCACACTGGCAGACCTCGGAAAAAGAATGCAGCCAGTTTTTATGAATGATTTCTCACCGCTGGTCATCCAATAATACTGTCCAAAACAAGCAATGCTTTTTTTCCTCCAAAATCCTGTTGCACCACGTTAGTCATTCAGTAATTAGGCTTTCTATCATCCACCCTTGACTATGCCTTTCGGGGGTTTTTCTTCTTAGCATAGTCATCTGCTTAAAAATGTTTGTGGCGTATTTGAAGTAATGTTATCATGACTTTGAGATTTGAAAATACCGTTTTGTACAATTCAATACACGATTTGAATTGTGGGTTCTATTAATATTTGATATAGCCTATGCTGATAAGTCCGTGAGTGTGTGACCTGTCTATAGGTTAGATTTCGGTAACCAGAGGACTTGATTAAAAGTTTGATACCAGTTAAATTATCTGATGACACTGTCATTCTCAGTCTGCTCACTAAGCACGATGGTCCAGATACACACCAAGTGGGAGTCAACGAGTTTGTTAATTGGTGTGATTCACACTTGCTACTAATCAACACATCAAAAACAGTAGAGATGCTGCTGGATTCCAGATCTGTCGGTCGTCAGGACCCAGTAACTATACATGGCCAGATCATCGACCAGGTGAAAAGTGTAAGGTATCTGGGAGTACAGGTAGACAGTGACCTTAGTTGGCGCACTCAGGTGGCCAATGTCTGCGCTAGAATCCACCAACGCCTTCATTTTTTGCGCAGACTCAGAGTTTTTGGAGTCTGTAAAAACATTATGCTCATCTTTTACAGAGCAACGATTGAATCAGTCCTTCGTTATGGTATCACCTGCTGGTTTGGCAATCTCACAGTAAAATCTAGAGCTGAGATTTTGAGCCTAGTCAAAACTGCAGGTAAGATTATGGGTGTGATGCCCCCCCTTAACCCACAGGATCTTTTTGAGCAGGCAACTATCAGACATGCAAAAGCCATTTTATCAGATAGTTCTCATGTGCTGAATGGGGAATATGTCCTTCTTAAGTCCGGGAAGAGATACAGGCTTCCCCTGTGCAAGCACAATCGCTTCAAGCACTCTTTTATTCCTTTATCTACTAAATTAATTAATGACCAGAAATGAACACATTTGGTTTTTTTTGGATGGATTCTTAACTTTTTTATAAAGGTTATAAAGTTAGTGTATGTGTGTTGGTGTGGAAATGGATGGGTGGCTGTGAGTGTGATAATTTCCAGGGGATGTATGACTGAGATATACTTATGGCAGGATAAATATTACTGGTATATGCATTGTGAATATCCATCTTTTTATCTTATCTAAAGACAAATTTCTCTCTGGTGGAGACAAATAAAGAAAACCTAACCTAACCTACCAGGGAAATTGGTGGTGCTAGAACCAAAACAGCTGATCATTTATTCTACTGAGGGTGCACTCTTTGTTAGGCAACTTACTTCAGAATTTTCCCATTCCAGTTGCATCATTTTATTGCAGTTGGAGACTTTTCCTTTATTTTTTTTCCCCACTTTTGAGAGTTTAACCAATGTATGGAAGCCAACCAATGCAGAGATAAGTAAGAGAAGGATGAAACTACGCATACATTGATTTTTTTCATTGTTGATTACTCAACAAAGTGAATACTTTTGCACACTGCACTTTTCAGTTTTTTATTTGTAAAAAAAAAATTGTGCTGGTTCGCTTTGCGTTGCTCTTTCACATAAAATGTGACAAAATGGGGAAAAGGTCAAAGGGTATGAATACTTCTGGAGCCACTGTATGTAGCTGTGGTCATGGAGGAACACTGGGGCCCATATGAGCACATACATTGAATTAACGCACTCGGCAGTTTAGATTTTAGGATTGAGAGCCTGTGTGATGTGTTGTAATGTTGAAGGTTGCAGGTATGTGACCCTTTCCTGGAGTGTCTCTCGGGGGCGCCCTATACTTTCATTTTCATTTTAATGTCAATAAAGCATGGGAGTTAGAGTAGGAGAGTAAATGGCATACAGTTAATGTGTGAGAGCGTGTGTGTTTGTGCTTCGGGTCCCGTCAGCAAACAGTCCCCTCAGCCGAGCTGCTTCCATCAAGACAGACGTTTTCCAATGCAGTAAGAGACAGCCAATCGAACGGCCTGTGTGCCAGCGTAATTCAACAGCACTCTGGGGACTCATTCAGTGGAGTGGCTGCACAGATAAAAGCTTCTAACATAAAGAAAAAAAACAAAAGGGCGACAGACACAGAGAGCAGTAAAGAGAAGATTTTGAGGCATAGTGTATGTACCTATAGTTCAAGCTGCCAAGACTAGTCAATCAAAAGAAAATGAAACTGCAACGATTTTGATAACTGAGTTATTTTTCAATAAAAAAAATGGCAAATATTTGATGGTTCCAGCTTCTCAGACATAATGATTTGCTGTTTTTCTTTGTTGAATTGAAGATATGATTGTGGGCTCTGAAAAATTGTGAATGCCATTTTTTCGCACATTTTTTCATCATTCATACAGTTTATACTGTAGTTTATATTTTTATTATTAGTTATTGGTTATTTTGTAGATTATTAAAAGCATTTATTGATAGTTTAGTGAAAATTACTTTTTTAAACACAATGGAATGTCATCAAATTGCTTTTTGGCATTGTATTTAATATCACATGACACAATCAATAGAACATAAAAAACTAAAAAAATATAATTAGAAAAATCTATCAGTAAATTATCAAAATCGCTGTAGATAGATTTTCTGTGAATCAGCTAATTAATTATTTATTAATCATATGAGTTTTAAACAAATCAAATCAAATTTTATTTATATAGCCCAAAATCACAAAATACATTTGTCTCAGAGGGCTTAACAATCTGTACAGGGAGTGACACCCTCTGTCCTTAGACCCTCGATTCGAGTGAGGAAAAACTTGCCCACCAAAAAACCTTTTAACAGGGAAAAAGGTGGAAGAAACCTCAGGAAGAGCCACAGAGGAGGGATCCCTCTCCCAGGACGGACAGACGTGCAATGGATGTCACATGTACAGAACAAATCAAATCATTAACTAACTATAAACTGTAATGGAGACATGGTAACAATGATGATGGTGACAACACACGCAGTAGACGCCACAGTCCACAAGAACCCAGAAACTCTGTCCTGTGTCTAGTCCTATGGCAGCATAACTAAGGGATGACCTGAGCCAGCCCTAATTATAAGCTTTATCAAAAAGGAAAGTCTTAAGTCTACTCTTAAAGGTGTTGACCGTGTCTGCCTCCCGAACACAGAGTGGTAGTTTATTCACACAGAAGAGGAGCTTGATAGCTGAAAGCTCTGGCTCCCAATCTACTTTTAGACACTATAGGAACCACAAGGAACCCAGCATCCTGGGAGCGCAGTGTTCTAGTGGGGTAGTAAGGTACTATGAGCTCTTTTAGATATGACGGTGGCTGATCATGAAGAGCTTTGTATGTTAGGAGAAGAATTTTAAATTCTATTACAGTGCAAGGAAGCCAAAATGGGAGAGATGTGATCTCTGATCTTGGTTCCTGTCAGAACACGTGCAGCAGCATTCTGAATCAGCTGCAAACTCTTAAGAGACTTATTAGAGCAGCCTGATAACAAAGAGTTACAATAGTCCAGCCTAGAAGTAACAAATGCATGGACTAGTTTTCTGCATCCGCTTGAGAAATGATCCTTTTGACTAGTGCGGTTTCTGTGCTATGATTCACTCTAAATCCTGACTGAAACTCCTCAAATAAACTGTTTGTATTGAGAAAATCGCACAGCTGATTAGCCACAGTTTTCTCAACTACCCTAGAGAGGAATGAAAGGTTTGATATCGGTCTGTAGTTGGCTTAAACCTCTTGATTTAGAGTCGGCTTTTTAAGAAGAGGCTTAATCACAGCTATTTTAAAGGACTAGTGGTACATATCCTGATAATAAAGACAGATTAATCATATCCAATAAAGAAGGGCTAACTAGAGGTAATACATCCTTAAGCAGCCTGGTTGGGATGGGGTCTAAGAGACAAGCTTTTACTCATTCTCTGCCTCTCAGTCATCAGCTGCACAATATGTATTTTTCTCATGTTCTATGTTTATGCTTCTACGATGCTTCAGACGTATTATGAAATACTCTACTTTGAATAATAATTTGGGTACAATTATGGGTTTTTTTTTCCCCAAAAAGCTGAAACATCCAACTGAAGGACCAAGAAGAAAAAAAAGAGAGAGAATAACTTTACATGTTTAACCTGATACAAGGACAGCAAAATGTATCAGTAGTATTGTGGTGTGTAATGAACACTGCAGTCTCTGGGCAACACTAGCAGGCACACAAGTATGATGCTACTGTGCATCTGTATCTTTACCACTAGTTTCACTGTTACTGTAATAATTCATCATTCATTGTCATTATTCTCATTTTATCATTGTCATTATTTATCACTATTATTCATTGTGAGTGTACAATATGTGTGTATTGACTGGTTCTGTACATGTGACATCCATTGCACGTCTGTCCGTCCTGGGAGAGGGATCCCTCCTCTGTGGCTCTTCCTGAGGTTTCCTTCCACCTTTTTCCCTGTTAAAAGGTTTTTTGGTGGGCAAGTTTTTCATCACTCGAATCGAGGGTCTAAGGACAGAGGGTGTCACTCCCTGTACAGATTGTAAAGCCCTCTGAGACAAATGTATTTTGTGATTTTGGGCTATATAAATAAAATTCGATTTGATTTGATTTGATTTGATTTGAAGTAGCATAGTCTTCCAACAGGTGCTTTACAAATCAGAAAAAACAATTGCCTCAATTTAACCTTCCAAACACTTAAACACAGTAGTGGCAACATGAGTGCTGTGATGAGATCAAATAAGCTCTGCTGTGCTTTAAAAATAGCACAGCTGACAGCTTTGTCTCAGACACTGCAGCGGGAAAACCGGCAAAGCAAAGATACGGATCATTAAAGGTGAAAATAATTGCAGTTTCCAGCTTCAAACATCAACCATCAAAGTTCACTAGATGAATAAAATTTGTGAAGTTTTACTTTGCCCCTGAAAAACTATGATAGGATAATCCTAGTTTTTCCATTGAAATGAATTAGTTATGACTGTGATGGTGTGACTGGAGTATAATCATTTGAACCCTTATTTATTCATTTTTCTTTTTATTATAGTTATTTAATTAATTTAATTAATTAATTGATAGGCTTCTGGCGCTTTATATGTCATATATTATCCAGACATGTTGTGTGTTATTTTCAGGACAGGTGTGGTTCTTCAGAAATGCCGTAATCTGGCACGTGAGAAAAAAAAAAAAAAAAGCTAAAAGTGTAAATTTTGTAATTTTTTTTTTTTTTACTTTTACCACAGAAAATTTACTGATGCTAACAGATGTGAAGAAAATTTAAACTGTGTGTTCTGTTTTGACACAGTTTTGAAATTAAGGGGTTTGAATTTTTTGGTGCAAAGGGCCAAGAAACTCTTTGTTAAAAGGGAATTTAACAATTTATTATTATTATATAGTATATTGTACTGTCTGAAATACTCAAAAAGAGACTAGATGATTACAATGCAGATGATGTAATGGGATGAGTGGTAGTCCTCATGACCTAAACTGACCTTTCTTCATTGAATAGCTGGAGAGTCACAGAGTTGACTCTAACACACTGAAACAGGAGGGTTTGAATAACCATGAGATGTTAGACCTGTAAGACCTCAAGCTGCACACATGCATTTTGATGTACTGTGTGTTGGTGTCTCTCTTTTTGGAGACTTCTTTACACACTTCTCTCACACACACACTGCCTCACCGCAGTTTCGCTCCTTCGTAAATCAGCACCACTCCAACTTAATCTGCCTTTGAAAAAATGGTTTTAGAAAACCAATCGGATGCAGGGGGAACTGAAAACCCTACCTAACTGTGTGAGTCCCTTCCCTCAGTCACAGACAGCTAGGTGAATTATGGGATTGGTTGCATTGACATGTTATTCAGTGAAATATTTACAACTGTAGGACTAAAGTATTCATGGGCCAATGAAAACAACAACATTCATGAATGAATTCAGTGATTCTAAAATTACTAATACAATTATAAGGGTTTTTTGGTACTGAGAATACATTTTTGTTTGGTGAATAATATAACCTTTCCTTGTATTGAATTGCTGAGTTTGGGTTTTTAGCTCCCCGATTTTGTCCTTGTCAGCCCACTACACCCCCACCTCATAAACCCCCCCCCTTAAACTGCCTCCTCTATATGCAAATATATGAAAGTAGGCTACAGACATCCCCCATATTTGCTCTGTGCAAAGCTGCATCTGTGAGTGCTTCTCTTCTTCTACTTGCTGCTTCTGTCTGCATCACAGTTGGACATTTGGACAGGTGTAAATGACTGCTTGGCCCAAGCAGATTAAAACCACACAGATTCTCTAACCAGGCATTGTCTTGTTTTTAAGACCTTAGCAATGGCTGAAGCTGAAATGGCCTTCTTTTGATTGTTAGTTAAGGTCTGCAGGCAGCCATATGAGAAAGCTCTGAGGATGCTACATCCCCCTGCGGTTTAGACACAAGCTGTTTGCTGGATGAGCTCACAGAGATGCACATGACATTTGTAGCATCCTGAACTGCTGGATTATACAATTTTTTATATTAAACCTTAGGGTTTCACCTCATATGATTCCTGAGTGCATTTCCATTACATGTTTGTTTTGGTAAATGGTTCCTTTTATTATTTTTTAACCAAGTCACTTATTTTATTTCATTCATTTTATTGCAATTTAATGACCCAATGCGTCTTTGATAGGATTGCTAACAAAATTCCAAAATGCCTCCCCGCTCACTGTTGATATTTTCAGTTTTAATGAGACTATCCTTAACAGAAAAATAACAGCACTGATTGTTTCATACTCCATTCCTGACCAGTGACCACATACAATGATGAAGTAGTGCGACATATTTCTACAAAACCAATGTATGTGACTTTTTCAGATGATTGTAATCTTCTATCAATCAGTGTTGATGTTTTTTTTAATCATAACTATAATCCTTCTCTAACCTTAAAGATGACATATTCTGCACATTTCCAGGCTATATTTTTAATCTGGGATAGGACAGCTAAAACAGCCTGATGAGCCACTCTGTTCTGATTGGTTCGCTTTCAGGAAGCTGCCCCTCAGGAGACTGCTAGAGGCAGTCCTGATCCTGAATAATATGTTTATAAAAATGATTTATTAAGCTGTTCAACATGGTGGTGCATTTTTAAAGGTACATAGATAGATAGAAATACAGTTCCATTTACATACAGTAGCTGGTACAGGTAATATACCTCTTTCTGAAGTTGTTTTAAAGGTAAGTTTAATATTTTTCCCCCATTCAGTTCAGTGGCTCGGATGTTGAACTCAAAATTTAAAAATATGTTTTTGTTATTGTTAAGTTAATGGTAGAATTAAAACATTTAAGGTTTATGTTTTTTTGTTGGTTATTTTAGAATTTAACAGTATGGAAGTCATGTCAATATCTCAAGATTTTATATATAAATAAATACACTTTTTTCATGTTGAGAGAGAACGGATACCGGTTATGTTCTGTTTGACAGAAATGTGGACAGCTCCTAGTGCTGAAATCAAGGTTTTATTATCCATCTTTTATGAGTACAGTTTGTGCCTGCAGGAGATTCCCCTCTCTCATTGTTATTTTAATATCACATATTGTAACTGCATTGTGGGTTATTAAGTGTGCATGAATCAACACTTTTTGGAGATTCCTATAAATAGAATAGAACTTTATTATTCCATGACGGCAGGAATTTTTTCTTCTTTGCGTGACTTTTTCTTTATGTCAATAAAAAAAAACATTAATAACAATGAAGACGTAGAAGCCAAATCGTGGCTAACATGTTACAGAGATTGTCAGTAGTAGCATCTATAATCTGAATTCCTGGATATTAAAGTTTAAAAAAAAAGTGCAGTTGCAAGAATCTTGGGATGTTTGAATTCAAAGAGAACTTATTTTAATTGTAATTATCTGTTAACAGATGTCTCTTGTTTTTCTGAGACTCACTCTGTAGTCTGTTGAGTGTGTTGTCATAGTGATTGTTTGTTGGATGGCTGTTGTGTGTGGTTGTACTGTCTGTGCCGCTGTGTGCGCGAAGTATATCGGTGCATCTCCGATGAGAAAATAGAAGGCTGTTCATGCTGATTCATTTTGAATGAGCACAATGGCCAATGGGGAAATTCCAACACGAGGCAACCCGGTCAATGGCTTTTATGAGTCACTCAGTCAGTTAGTCAGTGACATCCCCATGTCTAGGGCTGGTCCAGCTGTTTCGGTCCAGCTTAAAAGTATAAAAACAATAAAAAATATACAATAGTGAGCACAGAGTCAGCAGCTTCTTTTCCTTTCGGCTTTTCCCTTCACGGGTCGTCACAGCGAATCAGTTGCCTCCATCTAACCCTGTCTTCTGTATCCTCTTCTCTTGTGGCTACATTAGCCACATCCCTGGAAGCTGATCCTGTTAAAATCTCGACATCTGTCCAGTTGATTGAAAATGTACATTGTCGAATATTAAAATATTATTTCAAGATATTTGATACATACAGTTGGTCATATTTCAGGCTGGACTGTGTTGAAGGTGTTTTATAGCATTTTTAGGGGCGATTATAATGTAACCATGTGTCTTCATCAGCTTTTACATATACACAAATGTTCCAATGAGCACAGGGCCTCGATCAATTTAATAAATGATTTAATTTTTCTCTGGACTTCCAGAGAAATTTGGCAGAGAGGTATTGGCTGCATGGTAACCAGACCATCCCAAACATATTTTACTCTAATGTCCTTCAGCTCACCAAAAGAGCTCCCAGTCAGCTAGGAGATACAAAAAAACTAGCAGTCATACCACAATGTATCAGCTGACACCTCTCCTTTGCCTTGCAGAGTGATATCAGCTGATTATTTTGAGCCTTAAGTCCTATATTGTGTTTTGGGCTGTCAAGCAACAAGAGTCACCTAGGTGAGAACCACCTCTTAGGCTGTCTCTTGTATCCCAATTCTGTGACATTTATTTTGTTATTTATTTTAGTAAAGGGATTCATCTGAATCATGGTATTCAAATATGGATTTTCTCCCAAACAGAAAATAAAGTTCTGAAGGCCAGATCCACTCAGTCAGATTACGCACTGACTGCGTTCCTTTCGCTTTCGTATGTTGAAATATTGTATGTTAAATATTAGTTCCTTCAGCTGTGATGAATATTAAGATGCATAGGGGAGTGGGAGGAGAGGGAACAGTGTAGGAAGACTCCAATCTGCTGCCTCCCTATGTGTGGATGGAAAGTACATATGCTCCACCTACAGGTTGCTCGATATATTCTTAGGTTCGACTGACAGATACAGATATTTGTGGGCTGATTGCTGCTGATTTTGTGGTGATAGTCAGTGTTTTTGGATTTGAATATTATTCATAAACATTTTATCAATAAATTTGCATTGTAATCTATATCAGAGATTATCAGATTTAATATTAATCCCATATATCAACCTTGTTCTGTCTTTCTTGGTTTGCAGTCCAAAATAAATATTGTTTTAAAACTATTAAATATCACAATAGTCTGTGAAATGCAATTTACATAATCAAAGTAACTGTTCTTCTTGTTTCTTTTATTTTCAGAGCACAATATTAGTCCTCCTGGACCCTGAAGATAAACCAGGTTGGTTGACTCGGCATGCTAATTGCTTACTCCTTACTAAAATGGCACTCCAGCAGTTTAGTCTTACATTACCACAGAGTGGCTACTCAGTATTATATAATTACTAGGCTTCTCCGATAATTATATAATCTCTGGTGACATCACTATGACATCATCGGGGTTATTTCATGCTTGACAAAGCTCCACAGAAGACATTATACATACAACTGTTTTCACGGCATGAATAATATTAACCGTGACTGCAGACATGAAATTACTGTAGTGCCTCTATGTCGTTGGCTGATACCAAACTTGCATTCATGTTTAATTGGAATTTGAGAAAATGGAGTATATTGAAGGTCACTCTGTGCCAAATAGTTACATTAGGCAGGATTCTTCTAATTCGAGTGGACTGTAGTAACTGTAGTAACAGCTAAATATTCCATTGAGTTCTCTGGGAATAACTGAAACTACAGCCATGATTAATATAATTAGTTACATCTGTGTTTCTGTGTGAGCAAGATCTGTTTCCCCAAGGGATCATTTAATCTTAATTCCTCCACAAATTATAGTGATAAAACATATTATTTGTAATGAAGACAAAATGCTGCAAGTGTCTACATGAGTCCACATGGGGGCAGTGTTGGCTTTCAAACTGTCTTGCTGTCTCAATACCTCTACTTCTCCAAATTATCGTTAAGTTCTTATTTCCACGTGTTTCAGACTTAATTACAAAATAATATCATTATATGTTTTTTTTAGTAGAGAGAATTAACTAAAGAGATGTTGCAATAAAATGTCGTCGTATACTCTATTCAACAATAATCTGCTCAAATCAACATACATTTGATGCAATTGCAATTTAAAAATAAGCAATACGTAATGGATAGAAATGCAGCATAAACCATGAAAACAAGCATGAAACCATTAAAAAAAGATATTAAACAAAGATACAAAACCAAAAAGAGTTAGGTCAGCACATAAGTTGGAAGGTGCTATCCTCTATCTCACTGACTGGTTCCAGCTCTGAGGTGCATTATAACTAAATACTGCCCCATGTTAAGCGTGAACACAGGGAATTGTAATAGGAGTAACTAACTTGAACACAACCTTATAAATGCACATGCATCTATCATTTAACAATATTTAACAATATTTTAAGAAGAAAAAGTTTCTACTTTTGTCATCATGGAATTTAAATTTAATGTAATATAATTTCAATGTAAAAAATATAGCCATTTTGTAGTATTAACATCTTATGACTTTATTTTTTAGAAAGAAAGACATATTTCCTCAAAATATTACATTACATAAAAGTATTTTTTACTGATGCACCCATGTAAAAATACATAAACATTAGTATACAGAATATATAGAGTAAAGCTGTGGTACAAAGTTTGACCACATATGTATTATATGAAATGACTTAGTGTTTACAACTCTTTAGCATTGTGTAGCATTGTTGCCAGACATCTTTCTGTTGTTTCTGTTGGTTTAAGGTTTGGTTTTAGTACTTTAAAGTGCCCGCTCCTTTCAGAAATGTGTTTTTCTTCTTATTCCTTCAGTTGGATGTTGTCCTGTTTATGTCTGTTTTCACATTCATCTGCTGAAGGACGAAAGTTTCTCGATGCTTTTAATCTCAATTTAAGATTAACACCTACAAGCAGAATCTTGTCTGGAGCTGATCATAGTCCAAAATACCCAAGTGTGATGTGAAAACTTAAATTTGTGAAGTATAGGAGCAGCAGTTAATTAATAGAACATGTTCTGGAAAGAAACACATTATAAATTATTATTTAATAAAGAGTATTACTTAATAGAATTAGCTTTCAAATGTTAAATGTCCAGACACAAGAAGCTGTACAAAGCTTTCCCAGATTCAATCTCATCTAGAATCGGATCGGTTTATATAAATCAGATACTATCTGATTAAATAGTAAGACTAAATTATATTCCTAACCAGACATTTTGATGCTCGATTGAAATATGTCCCACTGATTAGTGGGACATATTTTGGTTAGCAACAAAAACAGATTTTTTTTTTCACAATGAGAAGTTCTGTAATGTCTCCCTTGTGCAAAGCACTTTAAAAGATGCTCTTTCCACTTGTCTCATGAAGTGTCAAAAGGGTGTGTGTGTGTGTGTGGGTGGGTGGGCATATTGGCTGACAGAGGAGGGAGGGAGGAGGAGTCTGGGTTATGGTAGACTGGCTGCCTCTCCTCCACCCTCCCCCTCTCCTTTCCTCCTCACTTCCATCCAAAGTTGTATAAGGCACACACTGTCTACAGAGAGTGAGGGACACATCAGAGCCAGCAAGGGTAGCTGAGGTGACTATCTCTGAGTCTTAGCCATGGCTCTGCTGCTGGAGAGCTCTCAGACTGCAGCAGCCTACTACTGCCTGATCCGCCGCAGATTCAAGAGAAGGAGAAAGAAACGCTCTGAACGTAAAGGTATGCTATGGACCTGCTGCTGCCTGCAATAGAGGAAGAGTGAAACACAGCACTGCTTTGTCAGTTTTGCGACATGAATAGAGTGGTTTTTATTGTCATCATGGGAAAAGCCAGATGAATCTCTGAGAGCTACTATTCAAAAGTGATTGGTTTGTTTTGGAGCTGCTTGTTGTTCGATACTTAATGTTCTGATGACTGAGTTGTAATATAGCTGACATCTAATCTCGCATATCATCTTTACTTTTTTTTTCTTTACTTTTCCAATAGTTATTTTTCATGTTTGCTATGTAGCCATAACTTAAAAAAATAAATAAATTAAACTATATAATTGTCAGGTGTTTTATAGATTTACGTATTAAGAACACATAGTTGGTTTAGATCTTTTGTGGGATTTGTTGGCAATAACAAAAATACAGAATAACACCACCTGTATCTCTTTCTCATTCATTTCCTTATGTGGTTAATGACTTTATTATATAACTTTTTGCAAGAATCTAGCATCAGACCACTTTCTTCTTAAAGGAGTGTTTCATTAGAAAATGATTGTGCAGATATGTACATGGATTAGACATCATTTACAGCTGTACACAGTTACTTAATGAAGTTACTTTAGTTTGCTTAGTATTTCCGACAAATAGATTTGGTTGAACTAATTTGCTGAACTCATGCCGAATTATGTAAATTAATTAATTATTATTATTTATTTTTTTGGATCAGCCTTCTATATGTTTATCATCACTGTGAGTCAGTTTGGATATTATCAGTAATAACAGAATAGAAGGTCTACTGAGTACTGACCGTTCCTAAATATAACCCATAAAAGGTTTTTAGTTTGTCAAAAAGCAAAATAAGCTAAGTTACAATACATATGCAATCATATATGCTTATACAGTATATTTGTGGCTTCATGCTGTAATACAACAGCTTTAAGCAAGCATGTGTTTGACAGCTGAAGGGATCTGAATGAAGTAAATATAGCCTGTATGAAACCTTCAATGTTGTGATAGTGAAGTCTTTGACAAGATTTGAACAGTTCAGAAGTTTACAGCAGCTCCACATGAGAAGTGTTGTTGAATTCACTGAATGTCATGACAATGTCATAGTTAGTGATTGGAAATGGACAGGGGTTTATTGAGCCAATATTGATCAGAATAGCGTGTGTCTCAATCAGTCTTGGTCCTGATCTATGCAGATCTTTCTTCGTGTGAATTTGACATCCCAGTTTGACTGAGTCCTTGATGAAAACAACTTCTAGTTAGCGGCTTCGCTTGAAATATCTTTATCCTCACACAGTTAAAGAATATTGAAAACATCTTTTCCATTTCCTGTAATGATAAGTACTGTATGCATTTATTCCTACAGCATATAACAACAACAAGATGACAACTGATGAGAGACTGATTATTTTAACGTTCATTGAGGGCTTGGGAATGTACGATGAAAAGTAAAGTTGGTCTGTGTTTGAAGTTAACCGTGTCAAAGATTTTTATCCTTAAATCATAGAATGACTTGTAGCTCGTTCGAAGTTGGACTCTCATTACAGCTACAGAAGACTGACTAACAACCAGAGAAAGGATTAGCTTCAATACTTTAAAGTATTCAGACATCACCAACCAGTTATCATATGCTTTATATTGAGTACAGCACAGAATGATCTGCTAACAAATTAGAAATTTCTCCTATTTCCACTAGTAATAGTACTGCTAATACAGTATCTGTACTGACAGAACCCTGCTATGTCCTGCATCTCTCTTCAGCATTAAATGGATATAGGCAGGAAACCAAATGAAACAAGCAGAATACCTCCATGCAAAACCTTTATTTTTACTGACATGAAAGATATGACATGAAATACAATTTTTCTTAATACTTTATTAACAATGAAAACAGCAACGTGCGTATAACTCAGCACTGGAAACACTCAAACAATTATATTTTTAAGGCTAAACAGACACATATCTTTGCATGATTTACAATTTAAAGAACACAGTGACCCTTTCTGCAGTCTCTCAGTTCAGACTGTCTGAACCAGGTTGTTGTAGCTCCTGTCTCTTTAAGGCCCCCCCTCTTGAACTCACTCTGATTTCTGATTGGTCAACTCCTGGAAACTGGCCCTCAACTGTGGAGGGTATGTCAACAAACCGTGAAACAAACTATAGTAGCAGGATTTAACTACTTTTCCCCGAATTCTTTACTCATCTTTACTGTACATCGTACATGTTTAAGCTAAAATGTGAAATAGTGGACAACGCAAACAACACACGGAAGAACCTAAGCAACAACCTAGCAACCAAGGCTATGGAGCCAAAGGCCTTTTATGACCTTGTGCAATGATCCAACATTAGCTGATGAACACCATTCTTCCAAAACATTTCATCTTTCGATGATGATGATGGTGGAGAGTGCTGTCACACATTAATCCAAAATCTCCCATACTGTAGGTATTCAATTGGGTTGAGATTAGGTGGCTGTGAAGGCCGTAGCATATGATCACACATCATTTTCATATTTATTCAAATCATCCAGTGACTCCTCATGTCCTATGGATGGAGGCATTGTCATCCTGGAGTGTTTCATCATAGAATAAAGGTGATCACTCAGAACAAGTTTGTATTGATTTGCAGTGATCCATCTCTAAGCGGACAAGTGGTCTGGATCCCCTCATTGTAGGGGGTCAAGCGTTCAGGCCTGTAGCCTTCTCTTGGTGTGCACCACCTATGCACCATGACTCATCTGACCATATCTCTGTAGACCGGTGCTTATGGGTTTTACACCAGTGAATTCTCAATTGTGAATTCATCTTTGTAATGAGGGGCCACCCTCTCTGCGTCATTGTTCTTGTTGACCCAGTCTGATCACATCCTGCACTGATATACTCAGTCACCTGAGGAAGAGTTGCTCTTCTGTTTTTTCATCTCATCAGATGTGTGCTGGTGACCTCAATTTATGACCCTATTTACTGACGTCTTTCCCATAGATCTAAATGCTGATGTCACCTCAGTCACTGTTCTTATTTAAACGCTAGCCAGTTGAGCAGCCGTTGTTACTGAAGCTCCTACTATCCTCCTACTATGTTTCAGCAATGAACTCTCTTTCAAAGTCACTTAGATATTTTCCCCTTTCCATCTTGATACAAAAATCTGAATCAACTGGGCCTGCTTAGCATTTTTATACATGCTACAGAGTATGATTAGATTTTAACTACTTAATTGTGCCATGTGTGGAACCATCTGAATTCATTATATTTCTTGTGGAGGCAAAAATTATTTTGCTCTGTGGTGAGGAATAAGAAATAGAAGACTCATTAATAACACTGAGCCCAAACTTAGATTTCCCTTACAAGTCCTCCCTTTTGTCATTTTGACAACTTAAGCATCGAGTTAACTAGCTAAGCAATTTGAGCATCGAGCAAAACATCAGTACTCCACCATGGCAGACCCCTGGCGGGGATGTAAACTCTGCAGGTTTTCAGTCAGCACTTTATGAACATGTGGTCCACGTATAACCACTCCTATTGAAACTGAAATGAAAACCATTTTTGAATGTCTGGGTAGACTGAACAGAGAAAAATAAAAAGGAGGGCCGAAGTACACCCTACCGCCTCGTATACTACGGCCCACGTCTGATTGGCTAATTGAGCCACACCCCCCGGAATTAGGCAGGACTCAGAGTCAAGGAGCAAGAGGGAGAAAAGAGGGGCAAAAGCTCCCACTGCCACACTAACAACACAATCTTCAGAGTGATTGTTAGTTTGGTAGTTGTACTGTCTGTGTCGTACGTGTATATGCGACATGCATGTTGTTTGTGTGTGTGTGTGTGTGTGTGTGTGTGTTCAGCATTCCATAGAGGCCAGTGCAGTCATGTTTTTCATCCATAAAAAGATCTAGAGGGAAGTTGCTCTAATACACATTTCTTTTAAAACCATTGAAATAATCACCTAACTGTACCAAACATTGGTCGAATTAAAATTAGAAAATGCATTTTTATGTGCTTTCTTACTTTCCTACATCACTTAGTAAATGTCAGACATACATGTATTCATTCTCTTAGTGAGCCCAGTTGAACATGTGTCTGGCCCTTGAGGCACAGATCAGCACTACAGCTCTGCTCAATTCATTTTCTGTTCCACCCCGCTTCATTTGCACCGTGCATGATTGCCAATGTCTGCTAATATTTTCACTGACTACAAAACTCGAGCGCACGTAATCCTCGCGTTAATTAAAATTTCAGCTATTGCCACTAAAAGTCAATGCGGGAGGTGAACTGCAATGTTGCATCTTTATCCCACTTGAAAGCTGGAAAGCGGGTATAAATAGTATTAATGCTAAAAGAAATAGAGCCATTGTACATACTTTGCATGCGGGGCAAGTAAGAACCCCATCATCTCCGTGTCCCTGCTTAGTGGGGTGTTGTGAGATGAACTGAAGTGTGAGTTTAATCTACTGGGAGCAAAAGTGAATTTCAGACAAGGTATAAGCCGATGTGGTCTTTGAGGCATGTACAGCATTCTGCCGGCAAGGGATGTGTCTGTCGCCCCAAAACCGCAGCCGCAGATCCATTTCTGGCAAACCGTGGCCACTCTGTGATGTGGAGGAGGTGATACAGACCCCTGACTCCCACCTCCACCTCCTTTCACCCTCCTCCCAAGTCTGACTTCCCCCTCACCCATCCCCCAGCTGGGGTTTGGCCTGAAGCACTGTTGATAACCCAGGCTCTCCCCTAAAACCCAGCGAGTTGTGAGCTCTGCCTGGGGCTATACACACACACACACACATATCGCTCTTCCACACCCGCTGTCCATCAAAATGCCCGATCAGACAGACGGTTACACTGATTATCAGTTTTTACTAATATTGACTTTTAATTAATTTAAAAAATATACTTACATTATCTGATCCATATACTGTTGAATTAATCTATAACTGTATTTTATGATCTATATATTTTGGATGAGATTCTCACTGTACAATCTCTACTCTGAAGTGGAAGTATAAAGTAGTAGAAAATGAAAGCAATCAGTAAGGCATCAGTAGACACCAACCTTCCACTCTCCTGCCTGTCCGTCAGCTCCCACTCTTACTAATCCTAACACCGTGGGTTGTGAAATTCAACATCAGCCCCGAGCTTCCCATCCTCCCCCAATCCTCTCTACCTGAGAGAGCGAGAGAGTGAGACCTGGCCTTGACTGGGGTGAGGAGAACAGCAATAGTCATCTGTTGTGCAAGGCGAGGTCAGTGATGCAGAGAGAGAACAGGGTGGAGGAGAGTCAACGAGTGTGAGGGGGAACCCGAAATCTCTCACACCGACCTTACGAGAGCTTCTGAAAAATGTACAAAATTACTGAATACCAACAGAGCGGAAAGGTCAAAATTCACCACCATAGTCCACCTTCAGAAGGGACTTTGTTAGACAGATGTCACACAGACAGTGAAGCCTTCAGAGTTAAACATTTTAAATATAGTTGATGCTCTTGTGCAGAGCCACTTTCAGTAACTGTAACTGTTTTTTTCCCTGCATGATTAGTCTTCACTATAATTGCGATGCAGCCCACTCTGTTCTGATTGGCCAGAACTTCAGGAAGTTGCATCTCAGCCAACTTTTCTCGACAACGACTTCCTCAAATCCATCTGTATATGTTAAAGCCAGAATCCAATCCAAAATATGGAGTGGACAACACAGAAAATGCAGACAACAAGTGTTACCTTCAAATTTTGAAACTTTGATGTTTAACGTTTGACCTGTGATACACCCAAGTTCAGCAAAAAGAGCTAAAACACAATCAGAGCTGATTTCTTTTGACTATATTCATCATCATTTAGTGGTTTCAGTTGCCTTAAACTCAACCAAGCCCTAACTTTAGAGATCAGATCACAAAACACATGTGTCATTTTGGAAGGTTAGCCTGTTTGTCATTGAGTCATAAGAATACCGCCTCCACCATCTCCACAGTTGTTTTAGTTACATGCTGTATCGCATCAGCTAGCAGGATAATCGCCATCACATTCATGAGATTTTATGCAAACTTAGGAGTATGCAAAGCTGGCTGAGAACATAATGACGTTTATGCTGTTGGACTGAGCCACTGTAGGTCAAGAAAAGTTTTTTTAAACATAGCTTCTCCTAAAAGCATAAGACAACACATGCCAAATACTAAATTTATTTACCTGGGAAAACAATATGATCCACATACTTTGTCAAATGAGCAAAAACATGAGAACATTAAAGTGAGAAAACGTGTTTTCCATTCACCAAAGCATAGCTGTCACTGTAAAAAGAGCGTGTTCCCATGAGAAAGCATTCTCGCTCTACTGGTCTCTCAGCATGTGTGTCCCACTTGACCACCACAAGCAGAGCTTTCTCAAGCATGTAGGCAGCAGCAATTTTCAGGCCCAGGAGGTCCAGGCTGCCTGCGGTAGCGTTAAATGAAAATGAGAGTGTGTGCCAGGGGAACAGTGAAGAAGAGGGAGTTATAAACTGAAAAAGTTGCACAAAAATGGACAACAGAGAGTCCTGAGGCTGACAGGGGAAATATATCACTGCAACCTATGAGCATTCAGAGCTGCAGTGAAATAATACCACTGTTTCGTACCAATATCAGTCGTACATGATGTTTTGTGCACATTTTTGCTGTACATACATTCACACCCTATACTGCCATGACAAAAGGGCTTGTGATTTGAAAAACTGAGCATTGGGTTTATAAAGATATACCACTAATATGGCTGAGGTGCTGTATACATGTACCTCGAGACTAGATGGTGGGACTCCACAAAGTGCAATGAAAAAAGTGGAGAAAAGCTGTATGAAAAGAGCAATGAGTGCATTTACAGTATATAGGATGTGTGAAATCAATATATATATTTTTTTTAATTAGGGCTGTAACTATGATTATTGTCATTATTGTTTAATCTGACAATTGTATTTTCTCAATTAATTGATTAGTTGTTTGGTCTAAAAAAATCCCCTGTTTCCCAAATCCCTAGGTGACATTAGATTTATTAATATTATATATTCAGTTTATTGTCCCAGAAGACTAAATGAACCAGAATGATTAATTGATTATCAAAATAGAGTTGTGGACTAACAGCTACATATTCAAATCACTTTGTGTCTTTTGGAGTGTCTTCTATATCCCCACCTCATATGACCTTGAGCTAAATACATAAGCTTATTTCATAAATGCCTCCTGTGGACATTCGCCCCAAGGCTTCGTTTGCAATGTGCTCTCTGTGCATTCTTTCTCTGTCTGTCTCCACTGCAGTATATGGATATAGATAATCCACTTAATTGCTTTACCTTCAGGAAGGCTGACACTTCTCCTTGGCGCCCAATGGAGAGGGTACTACAGCGGTTTGAATAGTTTGCTGTCAGCAGCAGAAATGTCTCTGGGGAGGGGGGTCTGTGTGGTGGTCTGCATGGAAGCCCTGTCGGTTAAGTGACTCGCATTAGCTTGTGGAATTGATTCATTCACTGTGCCCCTGCAGCTACTGCCTGTGCCATGCAGCAAATTAAAGCCATAATAAAGATTTCACAGAGTCTCTCTGAAAATGTTATAAAGATGGCTGCAGCCTTGGGAAGCAGTGAGGAATTTATTTTCTCTAGTTCAGCAGAGTTGGTGTAGCGCAGGTAAATTTACAGGGATGCAACTCCAAGTGCTGAACATAAAAATAGTTAAACAGAACATTCAAATAAAAACGTTCAAATTAATAAAGGAGAATATCATAAAAGAGCAGAACTCTCTGCCCACGTCAGGTCCTCAGCAGACCATTCTACGGGCTAAGACAGGACCCAGAGGACATGAGCGATCTAGTGGGTGCATATTTTGAAAACCATGTCAGACAAGTAGTTGGGAGAGAGAGCATTAGGTGATTTGGAGTCCAATAAAAGGATCTTAAAATCAATTCTTAAAAACAAAAGTAAAACTCTGTAAAACAAGTGTAATTTGTGCTCACCTTCTGGTCCTGGTCAGCACATGAGCAGCTGAATTTTGTATAAGTTGACGTTGATCTATGGCTTTTTTTTGGTGGACCAGGAAGAGCATTAGGGGGGGGTGATCATTGCATCACATCACCAGTGATCTGACAGAGGAGAAAGCACAAAAAAAAACAAAAAAACACTGAAGAAGTCATTAGTAACATGCATTAATGGGACATGAATGCATAGTGATTAGGAGAGGGAGAGGAGGAGAGAGTAGCTCAGTGCATCATGGGAAGTCCCTTGACTTTACCACACTGGTAACAAGATTAAACTTTACATATATGTTTTTCTAGCCACACATATTCTCATTGAGATTGTAAATAAATCATAGTTGTGTGTGTGTGTGTGTGTGTGTGTGTGTGTGATTAAGTTATGTATTAGACAGATTATTTTATGATTTTCTTTTAATCTGCTGCAAATGTCACATTTCCATACAGCTCCAGAAGCCTGTGAAAAAGTGAATTTAAAGGAGAAACTCCCTGAGAGCTGCACATTAATAAGCTTTCTGTTTATACCTTGCAAGCTGAAAAGGTCGTGCAATGAGCTTGTTGAACTGAGAAAACTTGATATGTCTTATTATTTTCAGATACTTTTGTTCATGTCACTTTCAAATGTCACATTTTAGCTGTGAATTATATTTACATTCCGGTACAATAGCAAACTGTATTATTTAATGCAGGGCTGCTTAATTATAGAATTGAACCCCTATTCAGTGTTAATGTGTTTAACACATTTACTGAACTAATGTTAGAATAACCAACCCTTTTCCCATCTGATGAGACCGAAACTTCCTTCCAGTGTTTCCAGGTTATCTCCTCTGTCCCCTTCATCCACCATCTCATCACTACTCTCTGGCCTATCAATATGTCACACCCCAGCCCGTCATGGCCCAATTTTTGCACATCTCAAAATGTCATTTCATGGTGAGAAAATTGAGTTTGTGTGAGAAAAGCGCAGTACTGCTGCCAATGTTCAAGAAAGTTTTATATATATATCTATATATATAGATATATATATCACATATTTGAGTCCTTTGTTTTTTCCCTCCTTACTGTCTTTTTAGCCTCTGAATCGATCCATCTGCATTAGGCCACTAAAAGAGTTCTCTGACAGCTGTTTTCAGTTGTTTTCCCTCTCAAGCATGATTGTAACTCGTCTCAAGTGCCAGGAAAAAAAGGCCCCCAAAATCCATTTATCATTGTCGGCTTAGCGGCTCCTTACTGTTGATGGCCGTGTCCAAACTCTCTGTCCTTTGCTGACGGGTTTCCTGAGGTTTGCTGCAAGAGGCCGACTTCATGTTCCCAAGAACATGAAATGAAAAATGTGTTATTTTAATTTTTTTTTCACGCACAGGAATAAGCAAAAGCACCGATGCAAAGCAGAAACGCTATACAATTAATACGACCAATTGATTTAGCATTCTTTAGCCTGTTAAAGAAGGGTCTCTCCCTGTACAGATTGTAAAACCCTCTGAGACAAATGTATTTTGTGATTTTGGGCTATATAAATAAAATTTGATTTGATTTGATTTGATGTTAACAAATTAAATCATTCTCCACAGCCTCCCGTGAAAGAAAATCAGTTTCATTTCCTTTCCGGGCAACCATCGGTTTCCATTAATTTCAGTACATGTGTAAAGGGTCAGTATGTTGGTAACATCCACCACCATCATCGCATTTCTGTTTCAACTTCCAGCTACTGTACCAGCTGTAGCTGCAATGAAGGATTATCAGTGACATTTCTTCAGTTTGACCTCCAGGTTCAGACAATCTGTACGAATTGTAAGTGTACATAGAAACATGGATGGAACTATGTTCTATATCATAGTTGATTTCCTCCTGTACCTGCTCTTTACCTCAATGTGTAAATGTATGAGAGCTATTGTGGTTTGTGTGTTGCAGTGCCTGGCGAGTGTGTTGGAGTGTGGAAACAAATAGATTTGTATTCATTTTGTCCTGCTTGCCTGATAAACAGATTCTCCATACGACATGGATGGTAGGCCACGGATTTCTTTAATACACACGCCGCTTGCCAATCCCACCAGCTGTTTATCCGCCACAATCTCATTTTCTTTCCAATTTGTTGATGGCACTTTGAGTTATTGTTCAACAAACAATGTTGCACATATATGCATATATATGAAATGGTACATATTAAACATGCATCAGTAGCAAATACCAAGAAGTCACCATAACATATATGTGAAAAAGACAGTAAACAAATGTGGTAAACAAGTTTTTTTAAATGAACATAATACAATTTTCAAATCCTTCAAAGTTTCTGTTTCTTCTCTCATCATGTGATGACAGGTCTTCCCGATAACTACATTTGTTGACATTTTACTCCCTCCCGAGTTAATTTTCTTCTTCCATTATCTTGTGAAAGGCAACCTAAGCCTTGTTCTCCTTCCACCCGTCTAACACAATAGAGCCAGAGAAGCCTGATAACATTGTCATTTCTAATGTATGGAGCCACACTGCTGAATGGCAGTGGGGCAGGAGGCCATATCTGGCAACAGAGGAGTGATTATGGAGACTGGAGCCTTTCCTGTCAATCCCACTGGCTTGGAGCTGTGTTCTTCTACCAGAAGAAAGCTGATTAGCCATCCATTTAGTCTAATTGAGGTCCTCTCACTTGCAAGCTCAGCATAGCAAACGATGTGAACCAACTTCGAATCAGAGCTAAAACAATTAGTCAAATCATTAATAAAATAAATAATAATTTCCATTAATTTTTGGACAGAATAACAATTAATTAAGAAAATATTTAGCAGTTTGATCAGTAAAGAAAATAATCATTGTTTGTAGCCTTAGAAACGATGACTAAAGTCACATAATTTATCCATTCCAGCCACCTTTTTAATCTATATGAAAAATATTCTGTTTTGTGTAATAAATAATGTCTAATATGTATTTTCTATACATACAATAAATGTTCATATATGTAAGTTGCATACTGGCTCCAAACTCGTTGTGGTGTCACAAATCATGCTTGTAGGTACATGTGAGGTTGAACGCGCAAAGAAAACTTGCTCTCTTCAGCATATGAATGTGAAAACAAGCATACATCATTCCACACAGTGAAGCTCAAATAATACACAAGAAGAAAAACACATTTTTGAGTGGAGGAGGACTTGCAACCTGGTATACAAACAGCAGGCACAGTCTGAAAAACATAGGTGTTTACCAGACACAGAGGATCTAATAAAAGATGTCAATATGTTGCATTATGAGAAATATTTTTTGAATCTTGATACATACCATCTAGAATTGGCGCCGCTCCCAGTACTGATCAGGGGGGAGGTGGTGGAGGAGGTGGAGGACTATAAATACCTGGGAGTGGTGATTGACAACAGACTGGACTGGAAATCTAACACAGAAGCTGTGTACAAGAAGGGGATGAGCAGACTCTATTTCCTGAGGAAGCTGAGATCCTTCAACGTGTGCAGCAAGATGTTGGAGATCTTCTACCAGTCTGTTGTTGCCAGTGCCATCTTCTTTGCTGCTGTGTGTTGGGGTAGCAGCATCAGAGCCAGCGACACCAGCAGACTTGATAAAATCATCAAAAAGGCTGGCTCTGTACTTGGTGTCCGGCTGGAGACGTTTGGTACTGTGGTGGACAGGAGGACGCTAAATAAACTGTTTACCATCATGGACAATGATCAGCACCCTCTCCATCACACAGTGAACAGACAGCGGAGCACTTTTTCCCACAGACTGCTTTGGAGTTGTATTTATTTAACATACAGATTCTGTATTTATCTAACATCAGATCAATTATTGCTGCTGGTTCACTCCTCACAGAACTGGATTCAAGAAATTCTGTAATTCATTTAGCTTTAAGTTCATCTTCTGGTCAAAGAGTGAAGTATTGAGATCATCTTCTAAACATCAGTGATGTATATTAATTGTTAAATTAGCTCATCCAGCTCAAATATAATCTTTGAGCAGCACAACCGTAGAGAGGAGTGAGACCCTGCTGTCCTCACGTCTCCGCATCCACCATAATCGCACAATTTCTGCCGGCCTCCGTTTGTTTATTTATGTCCAGGGTTGGCACATTGAGTGACAGCTCCCTGATTAGGCTGGAGGAAATAATGGCAGCTCAGTGTCTCTTATCGGCCCGAGACGAGTACCTATGTCTGACTGAGTAGCTCAGGGCTGGGTGGAGGTGGAGGTGGAGGTGGAGATGGAGATGGAGGGGGGGGCTAGCTGAAGGGAAGAATAAGCTTTGGTGATGATTTGTGACATATGAGCAAAGGAGGTGTTGAGGGATTAAAACTGGCTTCTTTCTAACAGGAAAATGTCAATCAATGTTAGATTTGATTTTAACAAATGTTTTGTAAAGAAATAAATACCATCAACTATCATGAGATGACAGTGAGCAAGCAACATTTTACCTTCTATTTTAATCACAGGTCTTTTTGCAACTTTCTTTGACGTCTTCCAGGTCGATTCATGTGACTTTGCTATCAAATTGTTGCTAATGTAAATGTTTTCATAACATGCACATAGTTAAAAAAAAAAACCTGCAAACCTGACACCACTCTGTCACAAGTCCCAACCTCCTCCACATCAACTATTATCACGTTCACATATGTTTTTAAGGGGGGGATCGCTCTCAAGATTCTTTGTCGCTGCTCTTTCTTCAAGAGCTTCCTCAAACAGCAGAGCTTCTCTAAATATAACCATTTCCTAGACTAAAGTGTCCCTGATTAAACTTGATCAAATTTGTATTTTCTTCCAGGTCGAGTAGGAGCCCGTCCACCTCGGAACCAACAGAGGCTGCTCACTATTGAGAGGGCCGAAGTTGAAAGCATGAGTGAGTCAATTTTTCCATTTAAAGTCTAAAAATGTTATTGATATCTGTGTGGTTTTTGTTTTTGTAACTTTTACACAAAGTATATATTTTTTTTTCATCCTCCAGTATAATTAGATTTTTAATTCCTTTTCTGTATCAGAGAATCACAACAGATCCAGATCAAGTGAGGTTTTATATGATCTCCATGTACTGTATAGGGGGAGTTAATATCCCTTGTGCACCATTGTATTCCTCTAGGACTGCTTGTAAAACCCAATTCCCAAAGCTCCTGAGGCAGGATCAGAGTTTAATCCCAGGGTCAGGCTGTATCTACTGTAATATTTCAATCAATTCTGATGGCAGATTCTAGGCTTTTTCTCCCCCAGAGAGCCACCTCTAGATTTGGAACGTAGGTCTATTTCAGCCTAAAACCACCTGACCCAGGATAAGCTTTAAGGAAACACTGGATATAGCAAGGTTATAAGTGAAGTTAAGTTTCAGAGAAAAGCAAATAAAAACTAGCTTTGCTTTCATTTGACACCATTTATGTGTCAGTATTTGCTTTTTTTTTTAGGCTGATGGTCTATCTACAGGGAAAGGATGCTTGGTTTGATAAGTTGGCTGTTTGTTTGCAAAAATTGGTACAATCAAGCATCAGGATGTGACAGCATTTCATTTTAAAGAGTGACTGTGGTTCTTTGTCAGAAGGAAAGGAGTTTGCATGCTCAAAGACATGAGACAGATAGTCAATTTGGTATTGTAATGCGGACTGCCACTGTTTTACCCCAATACTAACTGATGGGGCCTCTTTACAAACGTCATTATTTGTTTTCGGACAGCAGTAATCCTGTCCCTGTTTGGTGTGAGCCAAAATGAAACCAGCTGGGAGAACATGTGGATTATGTCTGGCAGTGTATGGAGGATTGCTTGCAGGCTGATGATGGGAGTAGTGAAGGTCATTCAAGGGTTGTTGTTTTTTTTGCTAAAATTCTAGTTTAATTCAAGTTTCTGAAGTGCCAGGTAACTTTACAACTTCGAATCCAAGGCACATTGGGACCCATATACAGTTGACCTTACAATTGAACTCGTGAAGTTGAACTTGTTTCTGCTTCAAGTGAATATTTTTCGTGCTGAGCTACAGCACTGGCTGTAGTAACAATAACCGTATGTTCCCTCTTCCCCAGCAGACCTATAATCACTCTCCCTCTCTTGTTGCTCAGGGCATTATCCGCCATTGTGTTTTTCCAGTTTGAGTTTCGCTCCCCTCTCACATGCTTGTTATTTACTTTTTTCATTGTCGCCTGTATTTTTATTGAACATGCAAGTCAACTCTGTGCAATTGGTTCAGAACATAATGATTTTAAATTCATATTGGCATGCATACAGCATAGTTTTGTCTATCACATAATTCTGTCAAGTTATACACTGGAGAGTGAAATCATTACTGTGGTGGTTGATTTAACTGGTTGGTGCAGTTTCTAATTTCTGACACGAGTAAATCTTTTGTATTCATATCCAAATCCATTGTAATGTACAGTAGCTATTTGTTTTTTTTTTGTCTGAAGTGGCCATATTTAACCAATCAAATGCTAAGAGTTTCTATAATTTCGCTGATATTTTTCTTCAGGCTCATTTGAAATGCAGAATGATTTTGGGAAAATCCCACATCCCCTCTAAACCTGCATTTTATAGGATTATTTTCTGTCCTGAGCACCGAAAGGAGTAACCTATCGAGCTTTTGCTGGAGGATGTTATAAATGGAAATTTACATTAAGTTCCATCGGCTTTGTTAACAGGGCCTGGTGATATGTGTTCCCAAAACACAGAAGATATTTCTGAGAAAGATATTAAGAAAAAAAAAAAAGAACACATAAAAAAAGCAGTTTGAATATTTGGAGGATTACACTGCAACAAATATCATGCATATTAAAATTTAGTTATAGTTGTACTTTGGTAAAGAATGTAATGTCATGTTGAAACTTTTAATGCCTTAATGTAATTTCATCGAAATTTTCTCCTAGTGCTGTACGTACCTGACCTATTAGACTTTATTGTGTGTTAGCAACAGCACGGTTGCCATAAGTCTGTACCAATATCATTTACTGTTTTTATTCTAATCTCACCATAAAAGTACTGATCAAGGAACACACATCACTTGTTCAGTTGCAAAGAGAGATAAAGGAATCTCTAAATTTTACATTTACAAGATCCTGCAACGAAGGCATTGTAAGTTACTCTTTCTGGGCACCGCAGGTTCATGCAGCACAGATGTTAAGGAAAATCGGAACTTGGACAACCTCTTCTCCAAGGGGGTTGCAGCTGAGTCTGCTCAGCTCCCCAATGGGAGTGCTGGGGGTGGGAGGAAACGTCCCTTAGAGGAGGGTAATAATGGGCACACACATTCCAAGTACAGGCCCAAGAAGCGTAAGAAAGCCCCTGGGCCCATTCTGCCTAAGAATGCCCTTATGCAGCTGAATGAGATCAAGCCGGGGCTGCAGTACAAACTGCTCTCTCAGACTGGGCCAGTCCATGCGCCTGTCTTTGTGATGACTGTGGAGGTCAATGGGCAGCTCTTCGAGGGTTCTGGTCCCACCAAGAAAAAGGCCAAGCTGAATGCAGCCGAAAAGGCCCTGCGCTCTTTCGTCCAGTTCCCCAATGCTTCTGAAGCACACATGGCTATGGGTCGGACTCTGTCTGTCCACACGGACTTCACTTCAGACCAAGCTGACTTTTCGGACATGCTCTTTAATGCCTTTGAGACATCCACCCCGGTAGATGACCCATTTTACCTCACTTCCAACAGTAACGGCTCCTTCAGCTCATTGGGAATAGAGTACCCATTGTTACCCTCCCCTGTCCCCAATCTTGTCCAGGCCCCCTTACCTCCAGTCCCTTCCACTTTCATCTCCCCGACAAGCAGCAAGAACCCTGTCATGATCCTCAACGAGCTGCGGCCGGGCCTTAAGTACGACTTTGTGTCGGAGAGTGGGGAGAGCCACGCCAAGAACTTTGTCATGTCAGTGACAGTAGATGCTCAGAACTTTCAGGGTTCTGGGCGGAATAAGAAGCTGGCCAAGGCCCGGGCCGCCCAGGCTGCTCTGTCTGCTCTGTTTAACATGCAGCTTGATCAGGCACCATCGCGACAGCCAATACCCAGAGAGGGACTGCAGCTTCACCTGCCACAGGTAAGCACGCAAGAAGGTAAATAACTACTGAAATGCTTCATTATTTTGTTGATTACTGTGTTGAGTCATGTTCAAGATATGCTCAATGTCAGGACAATGTGCAATCCGCGTACACGGACACCTGCGGAGGTACGCAGACAGAGAATATGTGCGCACGTTCTCTGTATGTCACACCTTTGCAGACCCTAAAACTAATAGGGCTCATGAGAAAGTAAACAGTTTTCCCATTGAACAACTTTCAAAGTTCTGTTCCTGGTTTCCCAAAGCATAAAATGACTAATAGGGGCTGATGGTGGTTTGTTTGGTTTTCATACAACAAAAACTTTTCCAAAGATCTTGTTTAAATTCTACATAAAGATCACACACTTATGTTCATTTTGCTTACTTTGCCACTTCTGCATTAACTGATCTTTCAACGTTTTGCTTTACCTGAAAGACCCATGGAGACGCATATGCACCTGAATCATGCAGGTTGAGCAAATAGCTGCACATTATTTGACTGAGTTTAGTTTCTTTACCTTCTATCAGCCTCCCCCAGAAGCAGGTATATTCCCTTGCTGACAGACTATATTATTGCAGGTTGTCATTTTAACGTTTAAGATGTACTTAAGAAATATGAGGTGTTGTTTTTTCCAATATATCGATTTTTTCAAACCTTCACACTTCACGTGCATGCCACATAACTAACCTGTCAAAAAGATCTAGTGAGATATCTACAGGTAAATCAAATTTTCAAGATGGCAAACACCGTAGACCCCCTTTAGGACGCTGTGTGTGCACAAGGAAAAATGTCAATAAGAGAGTGCAATGACAAAATTAGATTCAAAGGGCCTCAGTAACTGGTCCTGTAACAGAATTTCTTTCTATTAAATAAATGTAACAAAGTACATTATTAATATTATTAATACTGAGGGGGCATTTTGTTGTAGCTGCTCTCCTCAAAAGATAAATATGATTGGTCAGAAATATAGAGAGCTTAGAGCTTTCAACTGCATCACACAAGAGACTTGTTTTGGGATCGGTAAGTCGCCTCGGGTATCATTTCAGCATAAGTATTAATATATCAAATGAAGTCCTCACTATCTCCAAAAGACAAAAACAGAGCCGTAATAAAATGACACAAGACACACAAGAATGTTGCCGAATATTGAGAAAATATATGTTTGAAAGAGGCAGCATCTTGTTTGATTGTGTGTTACAAACACCATGTCGGATCGCATCTACGAACGTCATTGCTTGTAACCAACCTGACAAAGTCTGATTGAAGATGGAGAAGTTAAATACACCAGGAATCTATTTACACATAAACTAAATCCCTGCCTCTAAACCCTGCACGGTGATAACAAAGCTGCTATCTTAATTACCATCACCCTCTGAGTGCTATTCAAACACTGCTGTTCATTATGCCAGACTTTCCAAGTCAGTCTGCTTTAGTTACAGAGCAGTCAGTGAAGCAGAGGATTTGACTTTTAAGCTGCTAAGACCCCTGCCTGTCATTCACACCGGCGCAGCGCTGCCTAATTTATTCAGTAATAGTTCAGTGCAGATACGAAGCGCTTTCATCCCACTTTTGCATTGTTGTCTTCTGCTATTTGATAGTTCGTATTACGTACAATCTCATGAAATTATATTTTTCAAACTGGTTTCCTCCGTTTCGCTTCGTGTGTAATTCATATTCACATTTTTTGCCACCTCAGGTCCTCGCTGACGCTGTCTCTCGTCTGGTCGTTGACAAGTTCAGTGAACTGACAGACAACTTCACTTCCCCGCACGCTCGAAGGAAAGTCTTGGCAGGTGTCGTCATGACAACAGGTATTGCTTTTTTTTTTTTTTTTTTTTTTGTGCTTTTTACTCCTGACAGACTTTGAGTCAAACAGTTGCTGTAGAAAATATTCATCCCTTATCAGCAGCATCTCAAGGCTCTAAGTGTGTCAGTGATGCGGAAAATGTCAAGGGGATTGGATACTGGAACACTGCAGCTGGGCATTTACATAGTCAAGTGATTAAAGAGATGTTTGCTGCCCATGTTTTTCACAAAACCTTCTATACCCTTTGAATATGTATCAGCAGAGATTATTCTTTGTATTTTTATGTACAATATTCAAACCAACCCAGCTATGCAGTAAAAGGAATTCTGTCACTCTGTGAGTTTTTTTTAAACCTCTGTGTTTAGAGGCTAAAACATGATACCGTACTGAACTACTGTGCTGGACATTAAAACGTGAATGTCAATTTAATACAATGGTTATTTTGATAGGGTTCAACTACAGTTTCCATGACTCTGTAAAGTACACAGATCAGCAGCACCGTGGGGACACGGGGAGAGGATGCTGGTTTTGGGGTGTTTGGGAATATGTACCACTAAAGGACATATCAACTGGGAATATAAGGGTGTTCTTAATCTAAGCCTGTGTCATGCTGTATTTCTGTAATTTTGCATTTTTTTTGTCTATTCGTATTCCAACTAATTTTCAAAACAACTTAGCTCCAGGTACTTGCCAGGTGCACTCTGCAGGGGAAACAATCAAATTTTTTAAAAGCTTTCATACTCTTAAAGATGCCTCAGAAATCTCTCTCGCAAGCCCTTTTGATTGGTCTATTCTTTACACACAACATCTAATCAAATCGAATCAAATCAAATTTTATTTGTATAGCCCAAAAACAAAAAATTTGTCTCAGAGGGCTTTACAATCTGTACAGGGAGTGACACCCTCTGTCCTTAGACCCTCGATTCGAGTGAGGAAAAACTTGCCCACCAAAAAACCTTTTAACAGGGAAAAAGGTGGAAGAAACCTCAGGAAGAGCCACAGAGGAGGGATCCCTCTCCCAGGACGGACAGACGTGCAATGATGTCACATGTACAGAACAATCTAGAATCTACTGTCCATCCTGGGAGAGGGATTTCTTCTTCTGCTCTCCATGATGCTTCTTCCACTTTTAAGGGAAATTTTCCCCATCGAATTAAGGGTCTAAGGATAGAGGATGTTGTATTGCTGTACAGATTGTGAAGCCCCCTGAAGGCTAAGTGCTCAATTCATAAACTTTTTTCCTTCTGTTGACAGATCAATCATGATGGAACCCAATTACATAACAATAATACACCATGATAGATAATTTAGAAAAATCCATAAATAAATCCATCTGTCTGCAAAAATGTCTCCCAATCAGCTATTGATTATTTCACGTTTCTCTGTTTAGGTACAGATGTGAAGGAGGCTCAAGTCATCTGTGTGTCGACTGGCACCAAATGCATCAACGGTGAATACATGAGCGACAGAGGCCTGGCCCTCAATGACTGCCATGCTGAGATTGTGGCGCGTCGCTCGCTCATCAGGTACCTGTACTCCCAGCTGGAGCATTTCCTCAGGTGAGTCATCTTATCATCTTGCCTTAAACATATATATATATATATATATATATATATATATATATATATATATATTGTGCCTTATGAGATGAGATTACTCTACATGAAAATATAGATCTCAGAAAGCAAAGTCTTGGAAAGTAAAGTGTATCAACACCCTGGATTGTAGCTTCCAAAACTTAATTGACTGAGTGAAGGCAACATTTCAGGCACATCCTGGTGGCTAACTGGTAAAACAAAACAAAACAAAAAAATTGAACATATATATATTCATGTATTTCAATATTTCAATAATGATAAACATTTGGTATGGTCTTTGTAACAATAATCCAGCATGCATACACTCCTACTTTGTCCTATATTGAGTTGGCAGAAAGTGACAGGTAGTGCCATCCTGTATTTATACCAGATACAGGAAATATAATTGTGAATTTAAGTTGTTTTTGTATGTGTATATGTCACCCAGTGTAACAATGATGCGTTTCTAACGGTTTTTAGACAGCAATGGAACTCCGTGGCACAGACGAATTAGAAATATACTTCACCAAACTGAGTTGCTCTCAGTTAATAATAAAAGCACAGAAACAGACACTGACTGTCCAGTCAGAAACTGATATGTTCCTCAGTTCTGATATGATGTCTTTTGTTTTAGTTCTTTCATTTTGTTAGGATAACTAAACACAAGTATTTCCCTCCAGTAACACCGAAGAGGAACACCATAAATCCATCTTCACCCGGTGTGACAAACAGGGCTTCAGGCTGAAGGAAAACATCCAGTTTCACCTGTACATCAGCACCTCCCCGTGTGGGGATGCCCGCATCTTCTCCCCACATGAAGCTGGAGTGGAGGGTGAGTGGACCAAGAGATAAATAATGGGCATTACATGTTCTGTACCGTTTGCTGTAAGATCCTGAATGTTTCTGCTCTTGCTTTGTTGTCTGTGTCAGACCAGGGGGACAGACATCCCAACAGAAAGGCCCGCGGGCAGCTCCGGACTAAAATTGAGTCTGGTGAAGGGACCATCCCAGTGCGTTCCAGTAACACCATTCAGACGTGGGATGGGGTTCTTCAGGGTGAGAGGTTGCTCACCATGTCCTGCAGTGACAAAATCGCCAGGTCCGTCTTGTTCCATTATCTCATTTCTCTTTTTCATCTGCTTATGCTCTGACTGATCACACACAAAAGTGATTTAAATAGGTACCAGTTGACCTGTCTACCTAATTCAAGTAAATCCATGGTGACAGTGCAGATTCTCATAGTTCAGAATAACCTGAATGTACATTGTGCCTGTATATTCAGATACTCACCCAGGTTCATTCTCAATAACTTTTCAATAAGATCATAAATTAGATTTCATGTCAGTGCAGGATAAAGCTTGATTGAGCCGAAACATTGCTTCTTCTGATTTCATCTATTCCTCACATCTTTGCATCTTAGCTCCTCCAAGTAAGGATGCAAGGAAGAGATGCAAGGATGGAGGAAATTAATTCACCAAATGGAACATCCACGCTCACTCCAGGCTCGTTTTGAGGAGATGACAACTACACACGACACACAACACCTCGACTATCAAATGTATAAAAGTCAACTATCAATATGTAGAAATTATTAAGTAAAATTATTGATTTAATGGAAAAACACCTGATAAATTCTGTTCCAATACTGATTTTAAATCTATAGCTGCCATACGGCCGTAGAATGTTACTAATAAAAATAACACAGACTGATGATTAAGCTGTAAATCTGCTTTTACTTTCTTACTTTTTATCACTTTTTACACCAGCTCTATTTTCATTTGGGCTTTCTCCATTTTCATGTACAACTTCCAGTTTTTTTACAGATATTTTAGTGATACATGACATTACGCTACTTCCTACACATATTCACATTTAAAGATAAACCCCATTAGTGCTCTGATAGAGTAACAGTGCATACGTTATGGCCAATAGACCAGATCTCATGTTATAGAGGGAATGGTTGTTCTTTGCTGTTGCCAAAAGGTGCGTCTTCACTGGGAAAATGTAAAAATCTTTGTAAAGAAAAGTTAACAGTACGAGCACATATAGTATGAGTAAATAAATCGCCATTAGCTATAATCTAGCTACTTTCCTCTTTCACAATATTAAAAGGAGTCCCACTTGAGCTGTTGATGGGTGTTTTTCACGCCAGCTGGAGTCCTGATGATTATGTGCATGTGTAAAGAGGCTGAATTATCTCAGTGTCACATTTGCAATCACTCCATTTCTGTCTGTGTTGTCAGCTGCTGTTCTCAGGTGTCATTAGGCCACTGGAGCTTTGATTAGGCTTCTTTGATGAATTGCAGGGGATCCGCTAACAGCTTGGGACTCGTCTGAGCTGGAATCACATTTGTAATTTCAAGAGAATGAGTTGAACAATAATGTTGATTTTCGGCAGATTTGTGTTTTGAAGACTTGCTGGGGCTTTCTCAGGTTTGGACTCCTTTGTCTCTTTGATTTGGTGGTTTACAAATAAGGCACATGATCTAATAAATCTATGTGGTTTTGGCGTTCGCCTGATGGAATGAAAGCTTCGTTCTGTCCCCTGCAGGTGGAATGTGGTTGGATTTCAAGGCTCTCTGATGAGCTACTTCACTGAGCCCATCTACTTCTCCAGTATCATCCTGGGCAGTCTGTACCATGCCGATCACCTCTCCAGAGCCATGTACCAGAGGATTACTGAAATCGAGGACCTGCCGCAGTCTTTCAGCTTGAATAGGCCACTGCTCAGCGGTGAGAAGCGAGACCTGCACATTGACAGTACTCATGTGACATTTGTAAGAGCAAATAGTAGGAATGTTACAGGTCATGAGGAGTATTGGGGAAGTATATTTTAGGCATAAAAAAATGGAAATGGACTGCATTTATACAGAGCTTTTCTAGTCTGACACTTCATGTCAACATTCACCTATTCACACACATTGATACTACACCATCATCAATCAAATCACTGATCTGATTATTGGATTCGGTTTTATCTTTTAAATTCTGCATATTTCCAGGTAGATAGATAGATATACTTTATTAATCCCAAAAACTGGGAAATTAAAACTTGTTTTAATACAGGGCTCTACTGGAATATCTGTGCATAAAGAAAAAACTCTTATTTATCTTATGCTGACCCTTTCTGCGGCCCCTCGGTACAGTCTGAAACAGGCTATTTTAGCTCCTGTCTACTCACACCCCCAGTTTGGACTGTTGGAATGTGTCTGTGATCTGTAGGAATAAGTAATGCAGAAGCTCGTCAGCCAGGGAAAGCACCCAACTTCAGTGTGAACTGGACAGTGGGAGACCAAGGCCTGGAGGTGATCAACGCCACTACGGGTAAAGACGATCTGGGTCGACCATCCAGGCTCTGCAAACACACTCTTTATAGCCGCTGGATACGCCTGCACTGCAAGGTAACACACTGTTGACACTCTACTGATGTTACTGTACTGTACTGTAGTATAGTACACTGTGATGTATTGTACTCCTCTGTAATGTACTGTACTCTATTGTGATATATTGTACTCTTCTGTAATGTACTGTACTCTATTGTGATATATTGTACTCCTCTGTAATGTATTGTACTCTACTATAGGAAGGTTGTTAGAGCGGAGAGGATACTCGTAGGTGAACACTAACAATGTACATTTACTCAAGTACTGACAAGAACAATTTAGAGGTTGTTGCACTTACTACCTACCTACTACCTGAGTATTTCTGGTGAATGCTAATTTCCCTGATGCATGACTTCATATCTTGACATATTGCCATATAATTTATTAATATTGATTGATACTAAATTGATATATTCTCAATTAGTAGAAATTGTATGAAAAACAGTCAAAAGTTAGGTCCGAACCTTTGACTGATACTGCACACATACAACTCGTTTGAGCTCCTCTGGAAGGTCTTTACATAAGTAGAGGTGCCCTGGCAGGCAAAAAAGTAAGCTTTAGTGAAAAAACAATTGTTATGCAAACATACACCCTGCTTATTTGGCATTTGTGACTTTTTTACCAAACAGGCTTAGTTGTCAGTGTGAATGACCCCTCTTTCTTAATGTCCTGTAGCTGTCCTGTACTCTGCGGATCAGAACAGTGAGGCCCAGCAGCTACCACGAGACCAAGCAGGCGGCGCTGGAGTACCACTCCGCCAAGCAGACGCTCTTCAGAGCCTTCCACAAAGCCGGACTGGGTGCCTGGGTAAAGAAACCTATAGAGCAGGACCAATTTGCATTCGCCACCTGAGTTACAGTAGTGTTCGACACGTCAAACTGCTGGCTTTACTTTGTGAAACAGTTTCACTGGTGGAATTTTTTTCCTGAATTGTCATGGATTTGGATCTGAGACTGGACTGTGTGAAACTGGGGTGAAAGAGGCACCAAATTCAGATGTCAGACTCCATGGATTTTACATTCCACCTTTATTTTTTATAGCTTCGTGCTATCCTTCTCAGCCAGCAGTACACATTTGAAAAGATTATTATTCAGTCAGTTATGCAACTTTATACAAAGGACAAACAAATACTTTTGGGAATGGAACCTTGTAGTTAAAATGGCACTTGTTTATTTAAGAATAGTGATATATTCATTTTGCATGCATGGTTATACCACATTTGTAGGAAGTCTGCAGTATAAGGTTTGTTGATATGTTCAGTATTGTGATTTCAAACTGTCAGTGTTGTGATAGCTTAAGAATGTCCCTCTGCAGTTTATAAAGCCGTGGTTTATCTAGTCTGCTTGGGATCACAAAGATATACTCTTTATTTACAGCCAGGAATACACACACACACACACACACACACATGGCTATAAGGACTTTTAGAGGGAGGGCTTCACAGCTCCACCCTCCAATTCAAAGACCAGTTTGCTCTGATGTGTTTATTTGTATGTGGTACAAAGCAAAACTTTCTATAGGGATATTTTAAAGCTATGCTGCTGGAAATTTGAAATTCGGTCGAAAGGGCTAGGAAGCCTAGGTGGAGCTGATGAGAAACACAAGTGACAACCACCACAGCTGACTGTGATAGGTTGAAATACAACCGACTAGACATTTCTTAATCTGCATTCTTGTGAAAACACCCAGAAATGTTCTAACTTTGTTCATTTTATTCAGGATGCTTCAGGAGTTGACTTGTGTGGCTTTGGGGGGGGGGGGGGGGGGGGGGTCCCAGGAAAAGATTCTAGCCTGCATTTCATATGAACCAAATGGCAGAGAACAGCCAAACGTACAACTGTTAGAACTGTTCACCCTAAAACTGTCGCTGTGACACCTAAATTAGTTTTAAGTGGGTTTTGTGGGCAAAGAAACTGACCATTAAGATGTCAAATACACGGTTGAATAAGGACCGGTGGGGTGAAATCAGTCAGTTGGCATCTAAACGCATCCCCAAGAGCTACTACTACTGATACAATCGGTGAAAGGGATAATTCAGTGTACAGTGTTTTATTCTTTCATCCTGAATCTAGTGGCCACCGGATGAACTGCAGCTTGACATACGCACTCAGTCATGGTGGTTGATCCAAATTAATGATTCACTCTGTTGCCATTGGAATTGCTGGCTGTGAGAAGTTCGAATCTATTTGCTTATCAGTCTCAATAGCCTTGTACACCTGACCAAGCAAACTGAACTAAAAGGAGGAAACTCTCCAGAAGTTGAACATGTTGCCCTAATGTGAGGCCTGTTGCACTCGATTAGGGTAGCAACCCTTATGCAATGAAACTCAACAAGGGTTTCAGAGTCTTTCTCCTACAGTGATATGCAGTAACTACAGTAAACCCAAGTACTAGAATCCAGACACTACTAATGTTGTTGTAGATACATTGTCATTGTAACCACCAGTTAAAAAAGCTCACCAAAGATGATGTCAGCATCTGTCAAGCATACACATGTTCTGTTACTGTAATCCGCCTCTACAAATCTCATTTTGTAACCATTCAAATATACAGTATGTTTGTGATGAGGTGTAGTGTTTTTATATGTCCTTCTGCTGTTTAAAACCATACAAGTCAGAATCCCAAATCATCTCTTCCTCTACACCACATGTATATCACCTGTATTTCATGTCCTCAGCTGACTTGTATTTAATATATAATTTAAAAAAAAGAAAATCTTTATTGTAAGAGTTTTTTGTAAATTCTAACTTTAAAATATGTTTATATTTTCTAGATTATTTATTTTGCTTTAAAAGGCCTCCTGATTTAAACCTCCAGCCTCAAATTCATGCGGGGCATATTTAACTTATTTACTTTTAATGTAAGTTGACTTGTTTTCTATATATATTTTGAATATTCATCCTTCTGTTTCGAAGTTAATTTTTAAAAAAAAATATGTTTGAGCATGTGCAAACCTGTTACTGTCTCAACATACCTGGCTCTAGGCTCGGGTCCTCTGGGTTTTTGGAGCTACCAGCCAACTAAGTTTCCACAGGATGTGCACTTTCTTAAAAGGGAACCAATTACTTTTTTTCCATTGATTTTGAATGAAATGAAAGGGAAAAGATGGTCCATTGTATGACAGACCTATGTCTATATATTGGTGGCTGGGTTCATGCACTTTGTTATTGATTTGCCCCAATAAATATGGCAACGGTGGGGCCTAATGCATGAGCTCTATCTGTAAAGCATGAAAACTTATAAAGATAGAATATGTAGAAACTGAGTCGAAGCTAAAGATTTAATAAAATGTTATTACAATCTATTGCTTGTTTGTATTTGCATTTAAGAGTACTGTGATTTAGCTTTGCACACCTATCACATTGTCAGACTCACAATGGGCATTTTATTTTATAAAAAAAAAGTATAAAAAAATTGTTGCACCAGCACCAGAAGTTCCAAAACTTAACATCAAAAGTCGAAACTTTTTTTTTTCTACCATGCTGTCGAGCTGATGTTGGGATAGGGTCAGTCATGTTCTGTAGCCTTGGTTACTAAAGAGGTTGCTAAGGTTCTTTCATGTTTTATCTGCATTGTTCAGTCTCATATATTTCACATATTATAGATAATCAAAGCGGGTTGAAAAGTTATTTATATATATATTCATTAATTTACTTCCATTATGTTTACATTATTGTCTCAATGGCTTCCTTTGTGGTCACTAAAGGTGCACATTCATTTTCACAGTCAGCTGCTTGTTGGACAGATTCATCTAATATACCCGCAGCTAAAAATCCACAACAAAAACCTCACAATATCACATAAGAAACCAATCAAGACAAAGGGAATTAAGAAATAATTTAAAAAAAAAAACATTGAACAAAAACAAATTTATTAATTTGACCAACATTGCATGTAACAGCATTAATGCTGCCCCATTTCTCATCATTTTATGGCATGTGTGATGTCAAAATGATGAGTTATATCTAGGGAATGCTGCCCTGTTTTTGTTGGCGTTGACATAATGGCAGGCTACTGCTGTTTATCTGCTGCTATCTAAAGCTTTCCTGATGCCATCTCCACATGGGCTGTTAGAGGCCCATTACTTTTTGTCATATCAGCCACTGGCACCTGTGCAACATGAGCGAACCCGGTAATCTCACCACGGATTACCTGTCCTCTCTGCATCACCAGGGAACAGCGAGAACCCCCAACAAAAAGACAGACCTTTTTTTACATTGACTTTTTTTTCTTCTTTTTTTTCTCCTCGAAGTTTAGACGTTGATTTTCAGGGCATGGGATTTGAAAAAAAAGAAGAAATAAAAAAGGAGCTTCGGGGTGAAGTGGGATTAATGAAAACCGCTCTTCATACTTCTCCACATTCCCCAGTTTATCTGCAAATTATGTTCCTGGGCAAATTCTCTGACACGGGCGACATGAAACAGACCTTGTCCTCCACAAATTCTAAGCCTTCCCTTCAATCACTTTGTTATAGTAAGAGAGTCATTTCCTAGTCATGGCATCCAGCAATTTTATGCTTTACAGTTAGGCCCAAAAATATTTGGACAGTGACAAAAGTTTTGTTATTTTAGCCGTTTACGGAAACATATTCAGTATACAAATATATAATCAATATGGGTTTAAAGTGCAGACTCTCAGCTGTAATTTGAGAGTATTCACATCCAATAAAAGGTCTGGAGTTGATTCCAGGTTTGGTACATTTTGTTGTTTCATTTCATGCAGAGCCCAAATCATGAAGATTGTGTCACTGTCCAAATATTTTAGGCCTATCTGTATATCAAGGCCATCATTTCATCTCTGCTGCTTTTTTTTTTTACAGTTTTAACCGTATTAATTAAATAACTACAAATTATACATTTGAGTTAGGTTTTAATATTTGAAACAACATTTGCATTCAATCAATAGTTTTGATTTGACCAAAAAAAAAATGTGATAAATGACTCCCTTTCTTTGTAAATAGAACATTCCAGCTGAATAGTACCTCCCACCCTCACTCTCTGGCTTAGCGGAGCAAGTTGTCTACCATTAAGATATCTTCTCATTTGTCACAACTCATTTCCCCGGTAATTAAACCCTACTAGACACTCAAAGGGCCTTTGCATGAACATAATCTATATACAGTATGGCAGCACCTTCACTCACAGTTTTTCTTTTTCTCTGAGATGTAAAGTGTCCTGTAAAAAAAGAAAAGTGTGAATTATTCTTAATTCAAGGTACACATACTATCTTATTCCAGAGTTTATATGTATATACTCATGCTATACCAAATAAACAAAGTGAACATATCAAACAACAGACTACTAACTGAACTACAAATAGCAAAAAAAAAAAAAAACTGGACAATTCCTCAAAAGATGAACTTATTTAAATATGAAACAGAAACAAAAGTACCAAAATATAATCTTAAGAAACAAACAAAATATCTAAGTGCAGCTATCTGAATGCAACCATCACAGCTATAGAAGTAGAATGCTAATCTTTAGTGCCGATGTGGTAGATTCTGACTTCTTCAGACAGCTCCATGGTATTCTACTGGGTCTGCTCCCGTAGGGCCACTCTCCCTCCATCTATCCTCCTCCTCACTGATAAAATGTTATAGTCTACTCTGTATATGAGGGTCCTCAACTCAGATCTTTGATGTAAGTGGTGGTTAGAGTACATTTTGGGAATGATAATCAGATGGGGAAAAGCAACAAAGTGAACCTTGAGTTTCGAATATGTAATCAAATATATGTCAATGTAGGTCTGCTACAACGGACATGAACAGAAAGTGTCTGAGCTCAGTCAGTGACAGTTAAAGCATAAAATCTGCTGCGGTGACAATGAGAAAACATTAAAATTCTATGTTTAATATGGTTTTTCCACAAAAGAAAAGTTTAATAACCACTTTAAAAAAAATACTTAGATAGCATCTACTCCTTGTGTCTCCTTAAAAATTCCAGAATCTATACATATGTAAATATATATGATTTCATATAGTTTCATAAGCCCGACACAAGATGTCTTTTACTTTACTGTGCATGTGCACTGGAGGCTTCAAGTTTCCACACACTTGTGTGAATTGAATATTGGACCAAGATCAGCTCCAAACTATCGGTTATGTCACAAATAATACTCATAGAGCAACCCATTAAAATCTGATTTTCAGTAAGGTCGGAGAAACTGAATGAGTGAAAACTAATTTTAGACATACATCATTCTGCACAGTGAAGCCCAAACATCTAATTCAAGGAATACAAAAAATATATTTTCCAGTGGAGGGGGGCTTTAAAGCACTTGATAATAATAAAAGAGCAGAGAACCCTGATGGCCTGAAATCTGGTATTTTCCAGCTGTGGGGTGGATTGCTTTCACACCTACTGTGAGCTGCTGGAAGCAGACCTCAAACCCCTATTTTCAAAAAAAACACATTTTTCTCCAGTTTGTTTGGAACACCTGTGTTAAAAATGGACCAATGACAGATGAGACTAAAGGGAAAATTAGCTTAGCTTATTGAAAAAGCCCTTTAATTTCAGTTGGACGCAACACAGAAGACATTGTACCACTGTGTTACAGACTGAGAATTTCATCACAGATAGTATTAAACTTATGTTGTATATCAATATATGCAAACATCATACACAAATAAAACAATATTCTAAACACTATTTTAAAATAGGTGGTTATGCGTTGGAGCATCCACTGAGCTCAGTAGACCAGGTAACATCAAGGTGATGTAATCAGCTGCCATAAATCATGTAGCACAGGTCAATGGGACCCTCGACTGTTCAAGGCCTAAATTTCTATTTTAATTTTCTGCTTAGTGGAGTTGATGTATGACACAGTGAGTAGCCAGGACTCTTCACTCACTTCCATCCATTAATAAATGACAATGACCTTTTGTCACTAGCTCTATGAAAACTAGACTCTTTCACATGAGTATTAGGTGAGTGTTCCTGTGCAGTGTGGAGAAATGTTAGCTTTATATGAGAAATACCTCTACGTAAAGGTGTTTAATAAAGGCATTAACTCTTACCTCCCATGCAGCTGTTGGTTTCATTTTGTTGCAGTTCACTGTGAAAGTCAGTCTGAGATGTGGTCCACCACAATGAACAACTTATTGTCGGTTATGGTCCTGTTGTAGTCCAGGGGTCGCCACGGCGGATCATTTGCCTCCATCTAACCCTGTCTTCTGTATCTTCTTCTCTCACACCATCTACCTTCATGTCCTCTTTCACTACATCCATATATCTCCTCTTTGGTCTTCCTCTAGACCTCCTGTCTGGCAGTTCAAAACTCAGCATCCTTCTACCAATATATCCACAATCTCTCCTCTGGACATGTCCAAACCATCTCAGTCTGGCCTCTCTGACTTTATCTCCCAAACCTCTAACATGTGCTGTCCCTCTGATGTACTCATTCCTGATCCTATCCATCCTGGTCACTCCCAAAGAGAACCTCAGCATCTTCATTTCTGCTACCTCCAGCTCTGCCTCCAGTGTTACTGTCTCTAGACCAAACAACATTGCTGGTCTCAACACAGTTTTGTACACCTTTCCTTTAATTTTAGCTGAAACTCTTCTATCACACATCACACGTGACATTTTTCTCCACCTGTTCCAACCTGCCTGCACACGCTTCTTCAACTCTTTTCCACACTCTGCATTGCTCTGGACTGTTGTCCGTCTTGCTGTAACTAACCTTCATTCCTCGCCTTTCCAGGGCAAACCTCCACCTCTCTAGCTTCTCCTCTACCTGTTCCCTGCTCTCACTACAGATCACATCTGTCACGTCATCTGCAAACATCATAGTCCATGGAGATTCCTGTCTAACCTCATCTGTCAGCCTGTCCATCACCATAGCGAACAGGAAGGGGCTCAGAGCTGATCCCTGATGCACCCCTGATGTTCCACCTCCACCTTGAACTCCTTTGTCACACCTACAGCACACCTCACCACTGTCTTACAGCCCTCATAAACGTCCTGCACCATTCTAACATACTTCTCTGCCACTCCAGACTTCCTAATACAATACCACAGTTCCTCTCTGGGCATCCTGTCATAAGCTTTCTCTAGATCTACAAAAACACAGTGCAGCTCCCTCTGACCTTCTCTGTACTTCTCTATCAACATCGTCGAAGCAAATACTGTATCTGTTTTTTTTGTCATGAAACCATACTGCTCCTCACATATGCTCACTTCTGCCTTTAGTCTAGCTTCAGCTACTCTTTCCCATAACTTCATTGTATGGCTCATCAGCTTTATTCCTCTGTAGTTGCCACAACTCTGCACATCTCCCTTGTTCTTAAAAATGGGCACCAGAGTACAGTAACTATACAGGATATGTGAAATGAATATGAGACATAAGATAAAATTGCAAAGAACAATTTGAAATTTTTCTGCTTTTTACTAAGAGATGTTTGTCTAAAGACATACATTAATGTTGAATAAACATTTATACAATTCTTCATACTTCCACAACACTCTCCTTCTATAATTTGCACATTAATGAGGAATGAGGGATTTAATGACACTGCTAGTCTGTAGTGGCTCAAGGTGCAGTGTTGATATAACATGAAAATAAGCACAAACGTGCGCAAATTAATGCACCACCCAGCTCACAGAATAAATTAATTAGCAGTTGTTGAACATGATATATGTGACAAAAGGCAGTTCCAGTCTCTTTTGTTTTAAATATGGGAGTCTAATTGGTCTGTGAGCCCTGAGGGGACTGTTGCCATCTGATATCATCTATACATGTGGTCCTGCAACCACAATGACAGCTACTGGATTTGGATTTGAGAAACAGCTGACTTTATAAACTCGACTGTTTATTAAAATTAAATAGTTTTTCCAGTGGTCAGTAATTTTTTAAAAAAAATGTTATTTTTCAAGGGTGATATATTTGTTTATAGGAGATGATGTTGCATTGTGAGGAAGTGCTGGAGCATATCTGCCATCTTGTGGTTACTAATGTTTACTGCAATAACAGTTGGACTGGGATATCATATGCTTTGTTCTCAGAGTGTCTGAGCAGATATCTATTATCTCTTGTCATATTCTCTTATCACAGTATAAATATATTGTAATATTTTGGCAAATTCTTTTGGTAAAATATAACAGTAATAAAAATGTATTGTTTTTGTCTGCTTTATAGTATAGTTGACAGAACTTCAAATTTTGGACTGTTCAAAGACTCAACGCTGATAGGTCAAACAACAGCCACCTCCCATTGGCCTGCCGTAATGACGTAACCGTTTGAATGACGGAAGTGGCGTATCGTGGGGTAAATAAACTAAATAGTGGACTACTGTGTTGAACTAGCAGAAAGGTGCGTAACAACAATGACATATTCAAGTGTATGTTGAGACACTTAGTAATTAATGTCGTGTCTTTCACTTGTGTTAAAATGCAAAGTCCGCTAACAGTAGAAAGTATGTTTTTAGCCGTAATGCTACTTACCTGGTTAACGTTAGCTACAGAAGCTAACTGAGTTCCCCATTTAACAGTTTAATGTCATTTTATTTAAATAAATGCCATGATTTGTTGATCACTTATAAGCCGAATTGATCAGAATAAGGTCAATATTCGGAAATTGTCTTATTTTCAAAATATTTTGTCGTATAATGTTAACAACAGTCCAGTAGCTTTAAATCGATAGTTTTATGAGTTAGGATCTTACTGCAAATCTATGGGCACTAACCACGTGCATATTGTTTTTATTTCTTGCAGTCGGGGTGGAACGATGGAACAGGTATATCACCGTTGCAAAATACTACAGCTTAATATGATTAGCAGCACAGAGGCAGGGTAGGCTGTAAACACGGTGGATCATCTTTCATTCATTGTTGCTGCCGTAGTGGCAGCTCCTCTCAGCAATAGGGACAGCAGAAACCTGATCAGCAGTGGGTTTTGACAGGTGCCACATCACTCAAGAAGAGTGAGCCCAAGTCATGCAATGGTTACAACTAGTACTGCTGTTGAGGGGCTAGGCTAGTGCTGAGTGGTGGACTTTCAAGACAGGAACATGGACAACAGAACTCCTCATTTTTCCCAATCAGAAAATAGGACATATGTTTATCTGTGGACATACAGGCAGTTTCAGGTAGAACTAAAAGCTTAGCTATCTCCAACAGAAGACTGCTGCACTGTTTCCTTAACTACATGTTCTCATTGTTTGTGTTATAGCAGGAGCAGGTAGAATGGGATGACATGAACAAGCTTCTGCAGCATCATGGTTTTAAACCTGTCTATTTTGCCGATCCTGTTGAGAATAAGAACCTTTCAGGTAAGAGTCAGTGGCTCCAATTTATTAGAAAATTATACATTTCTACTGTGTGGTACAGAAAATCACTTTTTTATATATTTTTGTCTGCATGACAATAAGAATTAAGCTTTTGCCAGGTTGGAGTATCCGATTCCAGGTATGAGTTGAACATATTCTAATTGCTTGCAATTTCCTTTGAGGAGCTTGCAGATGCCTCATTTTCGGAGATGTCTCTGTTACGTCTTAGTCTGTGTGTCCTTAGATTTGGTTCTACTGGACAAGAAGTCAGCTGGGGAGATCAGGATGACTCTGAGGATAATGCTCACAGACTCTGAGAGGAGACAAGCCCTCATCCAGGAGCTCATCAAGTCCAACAACCAACTCAAGTAAGTCAAACAATGAACCAGTCAACAATTCCCTTTAGAAATGTAGATTTTCATGTTAAGTATGCTATGACAAAACAGGACGAGTAATATTATTGATTAATAGAAGATATATATGAGGTTAAGATTAATCCATATTTCATTCCAATCCGTCATCTCAACTGTAACATTGTAAATACTTTTCAGTATAGTCAATAAATTTATTGTAAATCACAGGAACTGCATAAATACTGTTTCAAAAATATTATGTACAGGTATGTACATGTAATATGTACTCAGTGTGTGCGTGTGTGCACGTGCATGCTCAAAGTCATGACGGAACATGTCACCCAGTGTAATAGTGTAGCTTATTGATGCGTTATTATAGTTTTTGAACTACAGGACAGAGGAATAAGATATATCAGCTTTTGTTGCTTGGCACATTTTTTACAGCTCATTATAGAAATGCCTGCCGTACATATTACTGCGGGTGTTTTGGGTCTTCAATAATATATATGCAGTGGAGTGCCAACCACCTGTCCTCCTGTCATCTAATCTCATGAGCTTCAGATGAGTACCAAAGGGATACATACACCCCCTGAGTTGTATAGCTCAGTGCAGGTATGAAAAGTAAACCTGAGGCTGGGTTGCAGTCAGCTGACCATCACCTCTTCAGTGACAGCTTCATTAAAAACAATCATTTGTCAAATAAATACTGTAGTTATAAACCTCTTGCTGTGTTATATCAATGATGATGACTGTAGTTCTACTGTTAACTGCTTAATGATCAAAGTTTGCATTAAATGAAGGAGAAAGCAGATAAATATGTACATGTTGCACTTTGAGAATGAACCTTCCATTTGTCTCCTCAGAGAGGAGGTCCAGGAGAACATGAGTCGAGCGGCTCTCCAGTCTCAGAGGGCCACAGAACTCGAGGGGCTGCTGGACGGAGTGAAGACCAGAGTCCAGGACCTGGAGGACCGCTGCCTAGGCAAGGCCGCTCAGAAGCACAGAGAGACACAACAACTGCAGCAGGAGAAACAAGACGCACAGGTGGGTCAACAGTCTTTTAGAACTTTAACAGTCTACATTCAAAGACACTTCAGTTTGAGTGATTTTTCAAAGCGGTCATTTTGATATTGGCTTTCTCTTTTATATTTATAGAGACAGTGTCATGTTTTGAAGCAGAAACTGTCAAAGCAGAAGGAGGAAGCAACCCAGCTTCAGAGGAAACTCTATTTCACCATGAAAGAAGAAGAGAGACGATTGGCTCAACAGAGTCAGACATTCCAACACATCTGCAAGAAAGTCAGCCAGCAGAACTCTGCAACAGATCAACAGTAAGAACATTACTGTGATTTTTTTTTTCCTTGACAAAATAAAAGGAGCTTCCTTCAGTATTCAAGTTATAATTAGCATTCCTACCGCCTACCTTCACTGCGAGTTTGTTTGGCTGCAGTGTAAACAGATACACCTGCTATTCTTCTCTTACATTTCGGACACACTTGCAGTTACCACCCGTGACCACAGGTGTCACTAAGTCAACCAGTTGAAAGTTAGAAATGTAAAATAAGCATTGTGGTTCAAAGAGTGTTTCTACAACAATTTAACCGGTAATTGAACATCAGCACTGTGTTGAATTCTTAGCTACATCTCTCTGTGTTCTTGTACTGGCAGGCTGCTGAATGTGATCGACTTCTATGAGACTAAAATGACACAACTATTGAATGAGCTCAGGTAAGACCTGCCTGACTTGAGGTTCAGTTTTGCTACACTGATGAAATGTCTACTCTCCACATTGCAGAAAGAAAAAATCTGTGCATCTGCTTATGCTACGCTGTCCCTTTTCACTACAGATCTGTCACAGGAGAATCAGGAGATCAAACAAGAAGTAAAACATCCAGCAATGTGACTCCAGCGTTCAAAACCATTCTCAAGGTAAGCTGGCAAACTTCCACGTGAATTTTTAAATAAATCGACTAATTACTGTAGCAACAATGTCGTTAAAACCTTTGCATTTTTGTCCCAGGCCTTTCAGGAACAGCAAAAGGAAAGCGAAGCTCAAATAGAAGAGCTAAAGCGAGAGCTGGAAACAAGGTTTGTATCAATGTATTCATTTATGCATCAGCAGATGAGCGTGTGTCGTCATGTCAGTAATCACATTGGTGTGTCTTCTTTAAAGGCCGACACTGAAAGAAGTGAAGTACTACAAACACAAAGTCCGCTGTTTGGAGGGATTACATAAAAGCAATAACACAAGGTAGGGACATCTGTGTTTGACTGCACTGTATTATTTTGGAGTTTGGCCTAGTGGTGACAGTAGCCAAGGTGTAATGAGTTGATTGGCCCCAAAATCCTGCTGTGTCTTTGACAGCCACTAGAACCACATATATGAGAAAGTTTCAAATCTAAAGAAGATACGTAGAATGGCAACAACTTTAAACCAGCAAGAACTTCTGTATTTATGTATATAGCACACAAATACGTGTGTGTAGTTCCCTTTTTATATTATATTTGTACTAAAATTACTAAGCACACTGTACAGTACTGTCAATCATGTCACACTGGGTAAGTGATCCGAGTATTGATCTTGTTAAAAGTACATCAGTCATGTCCCAAACGTCGTTGCAGCTTGCCAAAAGATGACGATACGGCTGAGATCTGTAAGTTGGAGGCTGGAAACATCAGTGACCAAGCCGGAGAAGCCACAGTGTGTGCCCAATATTATCATGTAAGAATTGACTGACTCCATAACATTTAGTCACCCAGAATCTATGAATATTTATATTTCCTTACTTGAACCATGGTTGGCTTCAAACTAGCTGTAATGATATAAATCTTGCTTGTATTTACACACCTTAAACTAAGACTACTGGAGGTGAGCACAGATTCAGTAGATCAATGTGATTTTTATTTAATTTTTTATCATTATCATCAGAGTTGAAAAACACTGACTGGCTAATTTTGTGTTTGTATCTCCAATGGGTCTAAAATAATTTCCTGTCCTTCGTCCTCGCTTGTATTCCAGCTGTTGAATGAGATCAGTGCCATTCTGACCGATCCCAACGCTCCGCTACAACTGCGCAGACACACAACCCCCTGTGTTGCTCCGGAGCCAGTTGAGTGCCAGGCTCTCCTCAACACACTGGAGGCCTGGGCCCAGCAGCTCCACCTGCTGAAGGTAAACACCATCTACTTGCAGGCATCAGTTTCACAAACCCCTTGGAGTGACTTGTATAGAATCAACCTGAGGTCAGTGAGTCACATCTGAGGATGTCATGACATATGAACTGACTGGAATTGCTGTGTGTGCATGGGTTTAGGACCTGCAACACAGTTTAAATAAACTGACTGCTAGACTGATGCCATGGCAGCAGTGGGATGGTGGACAAGATGCTGCAGAAGCTGTAAAGGTAGAGGACATGGTGTTGCTAGTGGACACCCTGCTGGAAAACGCCTCTGCTGATGATGAGAAGGTACTGTAGGAGCATATACTATTTAGCTGTATATGTCTTTTTAGATCATTTTTATTTGTGCATTGATAAAAGCAGACGTAGTAACGTATTGTGCGCATGGCAGGTGCTCAGAAGCCCCACTCGCTACACTCTGGGATCCATGGTGTCTCACTTCCAGAAGCTGTTTGACGTGACCTCGCTCAGCGGGGTCTACCCACGTATGAACGAGGTATACACTAGGCTGGGAGAGCTGACCAACGCCATGAGGAACCTCAGAGACGTCCTAGAGCTAGGTACCCTGCTGACACTATCTGAGCAGCACGTCTTCATTCAGTTTTTGTACAGTTGGGCTAAAATAGTAATAGAATGGTCTAAAAGTGTTCATGTTCATGTTTGTGGTTGTCTGTCAGATAGCAGGGTTCCTCCCAGTGAGGTGGTGAACACGGTGGCCAGACTAGTCTCCTCCACTGAAGACACAGCTGGGCTCCAGAATCTGCTAGGAGACGACATTGACAGGTTCATAGATATATACAATATAATAATAGTCCCTCTATACAACAACAGATATATACAGCTCTAATCAATCCAACTAATGCCCACAAAGACTGCCCGAATTGGGTGTCATGATTGATGACCAACTAAGCTTTAAGGTTCACATGGCCTTGGTTGCTTGGTTGTGTCAATTTGTGCTGTACAACATGAGTAGTAGGGGTACAGACGTGAGGTGTGCACGTTCTCACTGCACATTGTGTTTTCCATAAATACCACTTTATGTAGTAGCAGAGAATCTTCTCTGCTGTAGCCATAATTTGTTATTTATACTGATTTCTATAAAAAAAAAAAATTGACACACACTCGGCGGCATCTGCAAAAGTTCATCCAATCAAATGTGACTTTGGGCATGGTAGCTAGTGTCTTTTAACTCCCGCCTGTAACAGATTTCCAGGATTGCCTTTTTTTTACCTACGTAACATTGCTGCTGTGCGTATACTGATAAGACCTAGGAACAAAAAATATATATCTGTTATTGTTACTTACTTATTGAACTTATATAAGTTATTAACTTCTGTTTCATAGGGCTTTAACTTAATATAGTATTAAAAACACACAAGTATGCACAAGTATAATTTTTTGTTGTTTGTTGGTTACTTATTGTATATGTGTGCATGTGTTTTTCGTCATTTGCTCTTGTTGTTTCAGTATCATCGTGAAGGTGAAGCAGCACAAAGAGTTCTTTCCTGCCTTTTATTCTCTCGTTCTGGACATTTTACACACTCTGGGTAAATATGACACGACAAACACACCATGATACACACACTGCTCGTTGGGTTCACAGTGGGCTACATTTCGTGATCACTGCATACACAGAAAATGTATCTGTAGAGTTTACATATTGTGTCACCTCACAGCACTGACACAGCACTTCATCTGTGTGTGTTTTCAGGAGTTAATTGTATGGACGACATCCTTCCAGCTCTGAAGTCTTTGAAAAGAAAGCACAGCGACATGCAGCGTTGACTGAACTGTTTTTATCAATGTCATGACTGTGGAGTATGATTTCTGTTTTTAATTAAAAAAAAATACTTATTTTACTGAGGAATTTACCAATTAATTCATTACAAATCCTACAGTGTGATTTCCTGGATATTTGTGTTCTGACAGTGTATGTTTCATCTTAGTGCACTCAATGTAAAAACATTCACATAGGGAGGTAAGACGGTACACAACATACGCAGAGTTACAATTAATAAAGTCTTTATTTTTATGTATCTTCCATGTATTAAAATCTAGAAATTCCTTATGTTGTATGATGTTAGAGCAGTGATTACAAGTGGTCTGCATGCATTCAAAAGACAATAACTGTGCAATGTTGTCACTAAAGCAATTATTTTGCCAGGTTAAAGACATATTCAGACTCCCAAAGTCCCAAATAGAGGCAAGCTTATTCAGGGGAAAAAGCTACCAGCATATACTGAAAACAGGAACACATTTATTTACACACCCACTCAGGAAGTTCTACGATGAAGCATGTAGGGGCTGTCAGTTCCTCTCTATCTGACATAATGATTAAGACCATCAGAATAATCTATATTAGTGTATAATGCTTTTATTGTGACCATAATGTTCCAGACAATATCCTCTTGTATATTTCATCTCCACTGACTAAAGAATAAGTTTTCTGATGTTGTATAAACCAGTAAATGGCAACATTTACCTGTTTAATGGACATACTGTCGTAAAACACACTTTTAGAAACTGTGTGTTTCCTATAGTCAGGCAGCCATTGGCTCCCATCCGTTTTACTGCATTCTGAGTAAACATGTAGAGTCTTGACACTTGAGGTAGGTAATCCATGTTTTCCTTTTTTCTTAAGAATCAGCGGAGTTCCCCAGAAAGAGAACAGAGATTTGATCTGCCTACTTATAAAATCCAGAGCCCTGTTAAATCCTGTACGCTAAACCTAAGACTTACTTTATCACATGCTACACTTAAGAAACTTGTTTTAACTTTTTGTAAGGCAAGGCCACTACTAGACCCATTTTCAAACTAAAACACCCTGGCCTGGTTATATGCAGTGAATGTTATGTATCGTATAAGGCCTGAACATAGCCTTCCCTGTAAAAAGAAGACTGGTGTGCCCACACTATAAAACTATAAAACTCTTCCTGCTCCGTGCTCTTGCATAGCCTTTCCTTTAAATTAGGCCTTGAGGATCTAATATGAGTGTCGAGATTGTTTATTTCTCACCTTAAAATTTGTTCAGAAACAAATTTTGGTGGACTGCTAATGTGAAATAAGTAAATGTTTATGCAGTTGACTGCAGATGAGTCGTTTGAGGATGCTAAACTGGTGTTAGGATGTATTTGACAGGGATTTATGTGATTTGCAGAGGTGTGTTTGTGTTCATTTATCAGTGCGACAGCCACATATCTGGACATAATTTTGGCATAAGACCAAAAGGAAACATGGTGTGCGGTCTATGACCTTTAAATGGTACCTTTTTTTTTTTCTTTTTTACTTCTCAAAATGGATATTTCCAAGTGGAAAATGCGTTTGACTGCTGACAGCTGAAATGTGAAATGGAAAAGCTGAAAGCTCAAATGATTTGCACTAAAACTGCTGAAAAACCTGGAAGCTGCAGAAAAAATGTAAATCTGGCATTAACCAAAGAAGCTAAGAGTTGAAATACATTGTTACAAAAGCTGGAAGCTAAATTATAATAATGCTGAAGCTGAAAGTTGAAATAAGGTGAGCTCCTACTACTAACTCTGGGCTTTTATATTGAAAAAAAACAAGACTCATCCTGAGCTTTCACAGTGATTCACACAGTGATAAATCAGATAACAGAATCACTGCTTCATTATAACTGTGTATTCTGCACATGAGCCAACACATCTTTCTTACCACATTAACCGTAGTGTGGAGGTAGATAGGCAAGCTGGCTGACTCACAGACCTGCAATGCGAGACTTGTTCAGCCCTGCTTATAACAACCATATAGCAATCAGTCCCATGATTCACCAGTGGTTTCATTTCAATAAATGTTCAAATGATCCAATATTTCTCCAAAAATGAAAGATTAGAGAAAAAGCCCAAAAGCTGAAAACAGATATGTGTATCAGAACTTAGTTTTTTCTTTTCCCATCAATCATCTCACGACCCCTCACATTTATCTGGTGACCCTTTGGAGGGGCCGGACCCCTAGGTTGGAAACCACTTAACTAAACTATCTAACTGTGATTCGAACCAGCTCCACCTCCAGCAGCTACAACAGTAACATGCTTCAGTATTAATACTCCAGTGATGTCAAGAAAGACTTTGGGTGGGACAAAACCAAAAAAAAGTTTTAAATTTTTTTAGTTTTATTTTTGTTATTATTATTATTGGTATTACTATAGTCACCAACATAAATAAAGTAAATATGATTCAATAAAAAAACACGCTTTAGAAGATTATAATTTATAGTGTGACATAAGGTCTGTCTTGAACCAGTCAACCCCTTATTAAATGGTACGGTCCGGAAGTGCCACTTGGTTGCTAGGAGGCGCAGACGCTAGAAATAAAGCGCAGGGGATCAGACGCTGCCTATACCTGTCTGGGAGAAGCAGTATTAACGGTTCAACGTCACTCGCTTCTGTACCGGGGACAATTCGGTGGGTAGTTCGTTATTGGACGGGACGGCAGGGAAACATGTTTACATGTTGTTTTTCCTTTTTACCCGTTATCCCGCCATGACAGGCTGAAATATTAAAGTTATTTTATGTTGTTGATAATGGCCGCCGAGTGCACTCAAAACGCAGTTCTAGACTTTCTGAAGGAGAACGGCGGAAGAGTGAAATACGCGGATTTAGTTGGACATTTTAAGGCCGTATTCCCGGAGGAGCCGGAGAAGAAGACGGCTGTCCGGGAGAGATTTAAAAGCCATGTCGACAACGTTGCTTTCGTGAAAACCGAGAGTGAAGTTAAATATGTCTGCCTGAAGAAAAAGTTTCGCGGGTCGGTGAAGGACCGGAAAGACACGAGCCTCAGCGACGGCACCGCCGAGCCAGAAGCGGAACATTTACACCTTTTAAATCCAGAGAAATGCCGTCATCCCACCGTCTCACACCGAGCCGACAGTGGCCAGGTTGCTGCTGATGACGCCGAGGAGGAGCCAGCCCCGCTGCATGAAGTGGAACACCATATACCTGGCTCAGGTTACGGAAATGACAGCCAGGGGAGGGTTCCGTATGATTTCACCCCTGCAAGCATTTTTCTAGACAGACAAGAGGACAGAAGTTCGTGTCACGAGTTTGTTTGTATAGTCGAACCAGCGGACAGCAGCTCAGGTGACATGGGGAACATAGAAAGCTTTCAGAGAGAGAAGAGGGACTCTAAGAAGAAGGAGGTTGGAAATACGCCTGACATACCTGAGATTGCAGTGATTGAAGCGTCGCCCCTCCCTGCTGGAGGATCCATGTTCACCATGCCTGGGCCTGCACAAACTGGAACAACAGGACAGCTAGACACATCCACAGCTGGACTCAATCCCAGCCACAGACAGGTTGAAACGGAGTCTCAGTCAGGAGAGGACCAGAAGGAAGCAGACCAACTCCATGTGGTGACCAGGCGGAGAAGCTCTAAAGCATCCGAGCGGAGACTTCTCCCCAGACAGCCTGAGTCAGACGATGGGGAGGATGAGAGGCAGCTGGATGCACACAGTCTGTCTGGCAGTGAAGGGGACACCACCCCGAAAGGGAGTCGCAAATACTTCATCGAGGTCATGATGAACAGTTCTCCCCAGGTAAGGCGCAGCATGGTGTTACGCAGCTCAGTCTACCTGTCCTCTAGAAGCGACAGTGACTCGGCCTCCTTGGTGTCGTCCAACCTGGACGAGGACAGGACGTCTGTTACCCTGGACCCTCTGGAGCATGAGTGGATGATGTGTGCTTCGGATGGAGAGTGGGGCAGCTTGTCCCGCCTCCTCACCACAGAGCCCAGCCTTATCCTGAGGAAGGATTTTGTGACTGGTTTCACCTGCTTGCACTGGGCCTCCAAGCACGGCAAGCCTGAGCTGATAGCTCTGATTATTAACTTTGCCAAGCAGCACAACATTCCCATCAGTGTTGATGTTCGCTCCAACACCGGCTATACGCCGCTGCACATAGCTGCCATGCACAACCGCATGGAGGTGGTGAAGCTGCTGGTGGGCGCCTACAACGCAGACGTAGATGTCAGAGACTACAGCGGGAAGAAGGCTTGCCAGTACCTTACGGATAACGTAAGTGTGGACATACGGGACATCGTAGGAGCATACGAGCATTCTGTCTCAGAGAACTCAGACAGCGGGGAAGGAGGCCAATGGAGGTTCTCCAAGGTTCTCCAATCCAACTTCAAGCACCTGAACCCTAATGAATGTGACTCTCTGGATGAGGAGGGCCGTCCCAGAGAGAAACTCCTCAGAAGGAAATCCTCTCTCAGCAGGATGAAGCCCAAACTGCAGAAGCTCCGCTGGAGGACATCACAGATTGTCCACAGCACGTCGTTCCGTGATACAGAGGAGCGGGAGGGGTCTGAGAGAGGTTCCTTTAGGTCCAGACCCAAGACACATTTCTTTAGATGAGACAGGACAGGAAATGATACAGAGGTGATGACTAGACCAAAAGTAAAAAAAAATATATAATATATAAAATTAGAATTTTACTCTTGATAGTGGAAGATCTCAGATTTTCCAAACGACCAACATAATAAATATCTAATCACTTATATCTATGTGTCAGGAAGGAAAATGATTACATTTATCTTGTTATCCAGCAAACATCTGTCATATCTGATGATGAAATTTAAACCCTCTCTATTAGGTTTAACACTCCTGATCGAAATTGTAGAACCAGTTGAAACATTCACATTTTGCACTGTTGGTTCTAAGAAGGTTCTAAGTCGTGCTTCAAAATGCAAAAAGAAGAAATGGGAGCAAGACGATTATTATTGTTGCGCTGCATCAGCAAGGCCTGTCGCATCATGTCATTGCTGCTAAGACATGACAAGTCATTTTAAACTTTCTTAAAAGTTCCTTAAAAAAATGTCACCTTTTTTGCAGATTTTATTTCTATTTTAGGGTGTTTTTTTTTGTTGTTTTTTTTAAAAGTGGTCTTAAACTTTTGATCAGCTGATGAACAGCATATTTCAGTTGTAATGGTTGTTTGCAATAATTTGCTTACTCGCATATCTTCTTTTTGCATTTTGAAGCCTCTACTTAGAACAATTTTTCAACTGGTCTTTAATTTTTCATCAGGAGTGTGTATGCACAGACTGCCTTTGTACAGTAGAATAATATCAGTGTTACCTTAGCAACGGTGGTCAGGCAGTTTGAGACGGGTGAAATAGAAATAGAAATACAGTTGATAGCAAATCTAAAATCTAGATTACTAACAGTTTCATTGTATGCTAGATGTTAATGTGGGGCAACATTGTATGCTAGTACAACAACAGCACTTATCTTATTTAGCAAAAAGGATATTTCAAGTCCAGTTTGAACGTTTTCTAAGTGGAAAGAAAGTGATAATCTAAAAACAACCTTAGTCAGTCTGTCACTTAAATACTTTCTGACCACCCTAAAAAGAAAAACTACAACATGTGTTCATGCTCAGCTCACACTAAAGCCTTGAGTCTGTAATCTGGATTACTGCAGGCAGATTTCATGAGATAAGCTTTAATTGTAAAACAGAGTCGGTGCCATTTACTGTATGAGGACTTCCACTGGACTGTATTTTGAGAAGAAAGACTTTCTAAATAGTTACTGTACAAGTACTGTACACTGATTTTCATTATCAATGATATTATTTTCTCAATTGTTTTGTCTATAAAATGTCAAAAGATACTTAATTCTTCCATCTTTGCTTCAAGACGATTAAAACAATGATTCTCAAAATAGTAAATCTTCTCAAATATTCTTTAAAAAATAGTTTAGGTGTCGAGAGAGAAATGTCAAAGATGTTTAAGTTAATTTAGAAACTTTCTCCATTCCATGGTCTGTCCACTAGAGGGTGCTGGCAAGTTTATTTTGCATACTACAACATTAAAGGAATCCTTATCAAAAATGTTAAATGTTTATGTTTCACAAATTAATGTCTACTGATTTATTTATTTTTTCAAAAACTTAATTGGTATTTAAATTCAGGATCAGTCGGGCTTTTAATTGTTTTGATCATTTATTTTTTAAACAGGCCTCATCCCTGCCAGGTGTGGTTAGATGAAAGGTTCGTTGTGGTATATTCTAATATGCAGTATTCTCATCATAACTTTTTATTTGCTTATTTTGTTTTGGTGCTTAAATAATGTAAATATTTACTTTGGTTGCCTGTACATTGGGATCATTTTAATAGTCTTTTTTTACTATGATTCAATAAATAATATATTATTGCACAATATACATTATTATTATTACTGCCGTATAAATGACTCTGATTTCTAGGTAAATGTGAACATATTTAAAAATCCTCAAAACATTCTAAAAAAAATATGATTACAAGAATCACTCTAATCACTACAATCCACCGTCCTTGTTAAAAACATCATCTCATAATGTGTTCAGGTTCCAGAATCACTCATCTGTGTTGATGATGAGAGCTCATCTTTGATGCACTGTCATTACTTTTGATGGTTAAAATATTGTACAATATAATATAAATATAATGTAATATGTGGAGTTGTGTGCTCATAAGAATTTTAAAATACATATTTGGGGTCAGTGATAAAATGATCTCAAAGGCAGTTTATTTATTAGCAATCAACATGTACCATACAATCAACTTCGAGAGATTAATTTCACATGACTTAAGTAAAATACACTCATGGTCATGTGACCTCATGGTAAACCGCTGGTGCAACACAATTAATAAACTGGACATTTGCTCACATTAGTTTCAAACTGAAATGTATACAACACACTACACAAGGTAGAGCTGACAGTCTTTGATCATTTTGGCATATTCAGCTATTAACTAAAAGGGGAACTGTGTTTATGTGGTTTGTATTATACTTTCCTGGTTTCCAGGTGTTGGTGAGTGCTACTGCGAATGTGAAAATCAATTAATTAGCTTAAAGCTGCATTAGCCACTCCCAGCATAACACGCCAAAATTTCCGACTAAACTGCTGGCGGTCCAGTTGCACTGTGGGTAATGTAGGCGCCAGGTTTTTGACACATAAGAGGAATGCATAGACTAAAAAGTCTGTTTTAGCTGCATTAAGGCACTGCACCTTTAAATATTAAACTGTGTCAGCATGCAGTAGTTCTGCCAGACTACATGGAAACAAACAGTTTCTTAATAATTCCATATGAAAATGACTAAGATTAATATATATTACACTCATATAATATTATTATAATAATATTAGTATTTCACAGTGAATAAAAGGTGGCACAAACTTAGCAAACAGTTTGGATGGACCAGATGGACATTGAACTAACAATGCTAATTAACAATATGAATGTAACATAAATGTTTAAAAGGTTAGAAACATAAGACTTGACCAATATATAATACATAATATAATATAGTGCTGATCTTATCTGGTCCTCACATTATCACAGTATTTATTTTGGCATAGCAATAAACAAATTCAAAATGTATTTCATATATCAAATAAATGTTTGTTTGTTTTTTTGTTTTTTTTTGATTGTGTAAATTAAGTCTCAATAAAAATAAAAATAAATCACCACATAGAATGCTGATATACAATCTGTTCATTTTAAACTGAACATCCATGATTACAGTACATTATATCACACATACAATCATAACATACATGATATCTAAAAAAAAAAAATCAAAAAAAATCAATGCAGAGTCATTTGCAGGCTCTGCTAAGGCAGTGATGTTCCTCATGTGCTTAGACTGTCTGTGATTATACAACATAAAGAAGCTGCTCTACTAGTAAATGTCTGTCTGATCTGTTAACTGATTAAATGCCAGACACCAAACTCATCCACCATAGTGATAGTAGGCTGGGCATTATCTCAAACATAATATTATATCTTATCTTATATATTAATGAGCTTTAGAGGCACTAGGAGGCAGATTCTGTTACCTTTAGACAAAGTCGGGCTAGCTGTTTCCACTGGCCTTTATGCTAAGATAAGCTAAGCTGCTGCTGGCTGTAGCTTCATATTGCCTGTACAAACATAAGAATGATATTGATCTTCTCATCTAACTCGTATTTCCCAAAATGTCAAACTACTCCTTTAACGGCTCATGGTTGCAAGTCAGTATGAACACACCTTTTTATCTTTACTTTACTATTAACAACCTGTTGGTGAACCTGATAGCATCAATATATATATCGTATGCCATGGTGTTACTTTCGCTTTGACATAATGAAAAGTGACTTTAGCTTCAGTAGATGATTTTGGCATCATTCTCAGACATGCATCGGTGTCAAAAATATTTAGTGTTTTTCTTAAAGGCACTTATGATTAGTAACTTGTTAGGGTTATCTCTGATACAGCGTGGTGGTATTTAGTTTGAAAAATGTGGCCATTTACCAGACAGGGAAGGTCTAATTAAAGACACTATCCTGTTGCATTATGGGAAATGTAGGATTCACTGTTTCTTGGAATTTGGAATTTGGCTCATACCAAACGTTAGCATATCTCAGCCACTGCTGCATTGAGTTTGAAACTGAAAAAACCTGCTAGCTCCAGACACCATCTCTGAACTGGAACTGTTCCACCTGTCGAGGATCACAGCCTAGTACTGTATGTCAGGCCTCCTGCAGGCCTACAAGCTCACAGCTCTTTTTCCACAGCTCAGCTTGTAGCTCAGAGTCGTAGGAGCTGCCGGAGGACTGCGTCTTCAGGCCGTTGTAAAGGTAGCAGCCACCCACCCCCTCCATCTCAGAGGCAGCTGCAGCATAGACAGTTGTGGATGCTCCCTCTGCTGGTGTCTGAGGAGGACATACAGTGCAGACGGTAAGCAATTTTTCTTTCATTAGTCCAAAAAACTTTGTTCTGATAGATTTGTGCTTTTGTCAGCCTCATTATTTGTATCTTAACTTGCATGGTCACCTCTTTACTCCACATATTGATGGTTAACTCCACTATTGATGCAAACCTGCACAAATTAAAGCTATAACTTGGCACTTTAATGATGTATAATGCAGACGTGATACTGACAGACTCATCTAAATACATATTTGATCTTTTCTAAATTCTGAGAAATTAATCTACGCTCCTACCTACCTGCAGACCATCCTACAAATCACATGATGATGAACAAAAACACAGGACAAGTCGTGTTAGTACAGATGTACCCTGAACAGTATCCTGGCCACTGGCTTCTTGAGCGCCTGTGTGAGGCTCCACAGGTTGTTGTACAGTGCTGTGTCCACCATGCCGGGGTCCACAGCATTGACGGTGACAGGGAAACCTCCGACCGTCAGCTGCTCCTGCAGGTGGTAGGTGAAGAGTACCAGGGCCAGTTTGCTTTGGGAGTAAGCACCGTGGGAACTGTAGCAGATCCTGGAGACAGGAGGGGAAGACGGAAGAATGTGCAGGTAAATTTTGCTTCAGGTCCCGCTGCAGCAAAAATAGCATAGACACTGTCCACACGTGTCTATGTGTCTATTGCTAACACTGATTTTTTTCCCTCTAAACTTCTCACATGGTTTTGTTTCAATAAATGTTCAGATGATCCAATACTTCACCAAAAATCAAAGGTAAGAGAAAAGGTCCAAAAACTGAAAACAGATTTGTGTATCAGAATTTAGTTTTTTCTTTTTTCCTCTCGCATTAATCATCTCACGACCCCTCAGATTTATCTGGTGACCCTTTGGAGGGGCCCGACCCCTAGGTTAGGAACCACTGGACTTTTACCTGTATTGGTATTTTACTTAAGTAATGTATCTGAGTACTTCTTCCACCATCGTGTGGAATTGCTTTCACCTGCCTGGTGACCTGAAGTGTTCCTCTTACCTCCTGTTTAAGTCGTCCATGTTTACAACTCCACCGTAGTGTGTTGCAGAGGACATGATGACGATGCGGGAGCAGCAGCCCTGCTGTCCTGACTTCTTCAACATGTCCAGCAGCAGGTTGGTCAGCAGGAAGTGGCCGAGGTAGTTGAGACCAAGGTGTAACTCAAAGCCTTCCTCTGTCAGTTTCTCAGGAACCAGCATGATCCCGGCTGCACAAGGGACCAACAAAGGGGAAAAAGGAGTTTTTAAAGTTAGGATACAGCATAGATTCACTCACTCACGCTCAAAAATGTGACACTACTTGTGACCTTTCATGCATTCACAGTGACGATAAGAGCAACGTACCATTGTTAACTAGAACATGGAGGGGGAGACCTCTGGCTTTGAACGTTTGAACAAACTGTCGCACAGATTTCAGCGAGGCCAGGTTCAGGAAGATAAACTCAGCTGAGAGAAAGAAAAACAAGTTAGCTTTGACAAAATGATATGATGATTTTTATAAGAAGCACGAGTGTTTATTGTGTAAGGATTTGTGTCCAGACATGTTTGACTACTTCATTTTGTCACTTTGAGTGTGAATTCACACATTTGAAGCATGCTTAGATTTAGTATAATGCAGATCATCAACTCGGTGAGTCCACATTTTTTTAACGCAGTGTTATTAATGAATCACTTGTCACTGCTGCACACCCACATAACAACAATATTCTGCATGCCTCACCAGTGCGGTTATCCAAGTAACATTGTGCTACAGTGTCCATGTAAAGTGAAAAAAGCCTACTCGGAATTCAGTAAATCAAGCCTCCAATTAGTAACGCTTTTCACACACAGGCGGACTGAAACAAAAAGCTCTTTGTGTGTGAGGATTCTATGACTGCTGGCCTTTTTATGCAACACACTTAAAGAGGTTAAAGACTTGCACTTTTTAGGACACGTGCCTCGACATCACTTCAGTCAGTTTATGGCCGGCTCCACAAGCTCCTGAGGTGCTGTTTAGGTGGAGATCAGTGCAGTTTGTTCCATACTTTAGAATCAGTTTTCAAAATGACAATAAATAGGTCCGATCTCTACAGACACTGGCTGACTGTATACTGACTGAATTGAGCTGAGCAAAATGGAATTTAAAGTCATTAAAAAATTAATTCCAGCGTAAATACCAATTGAAACCCTTCAAGGGACCTTTCTATGTATTTACAGGTGAAGACTGTATTGGCTCCTTTTTCTGAAATAAGTAGGGAACTATTATTAAATAGGGAACGTTATTTTTATTGTATTCTTAATTGGATCACTCATCTGGCAAATAGAAATAGAAGACTTTGTTTTAGTGCTTTGACTGAAAAAGTTGCTATAATAACTGATAACTGATAGTCAAAGACAGATTGTTACCTTTCCCTTCATTGCCTTCTTCATGAATCTTCCTGACGGCTGCTGTGCCCTCTTCTCTCTCATTCCCAGCTGATGATGAAGATCAGAAAAGCTTGGTGGGCGGATGTCCAGCACATATCCACGTTCAAAAAGACTCGCTAAAGCTCATCTCAGCTGTTACCAACTGTACTAATCAATCATTAATCCTGAAATTAATCTAAACCTAATCTGAACTTGAATCTATGGTTTATTTTTTAATTATTTGAACAAAACACTGCATGAGCAACACAGCACAACAAAACATGCAATCACAAAGCATCTGAGTCTTTAGTCCTCCAAATTTCCCAAAATGAATGAGAACACTGTGTGCTAAGGAGATCAGTGTTTAGTAGCCATGTATGGGCCACTACCATCATCTTGGTTTCTTAAACTTCTATATTATTGCTAGGGATAGGATGGCAAAGATCGCTAGAAAATATAAAGTAAAGTGAGTAAAGTAAACATAACATAACAGAGATTGAATCAATAATGGATCTGGATTTGATTGAGACTGAATGGCTTCCATCCGACATGCAAAAAGAAGCAGGATGCTACAATCTTTACAGTAATGACTTAAACATTTTTTTTTAAATTAAGGCTTGAATTTGCGGTTAAAGCACAGAAAAGAGATTTATTTATTTATTTACAGTGAAAAAATTACGATTACGGCGAATATTTCAATGAACATGTATTAAAGAAGAGAAATCAGGACAATACTAATCTAATATAATAATACAATCAGCTAGTGCACAGACATAACTGCTGATTGAGTGAAGGCATGTGATCGGACTGGAGCCTACCTATAACAACATGCATGCCAAGGCTTGCCAGATGTCTTGCTGTCTCAAAACCCATTCCTCTGGTACCCCCAGTCACAATGGCAACCCTTCCATTTTGCTTGGGTATGACTGTGTGGAGGAGAGAGGGTACCACATGAGATAACCAAGATAATCACGTAAACTTTCCGATTGAGATCGTTTTGGAGTTAGTATCAATATGTGATTTTTTTCAGTATAAATAACAGGTAGTGTTGAGAGTAGTTTATTACAGGTAGGCCACTGAGTCTTATTGAGGAAGGACACGGGAAGGAGAGTCTACTGTATGTGTCTGCAATTAAATATGGACTTTATTAACTGTTCTACATGGGCCAAAACAGAGAGGTAAACCATGTACACTCTAACGGTTGTACAGAAAGGATCCATAAATTTATTGCCCTGTGAACGATGAGAAAAGTGTGTTAATATTGCAATAAAGGTTTGGACATCAACCAGTCAGGCAAATGTTGAAAACAAGATCTTTATTTTTTCATAAAGTTCTCTTACAACATCTTTATGCGCCAGTGTTTTGCAGGGCATGACATTTTCAAATTTCACCCATTGATGCTAGCAATATCCAGACAGGTATTTACAAAGTATATCTCGAGCACAACTACGAAAGTCATGATCAGCCAGAATAATCCATAGAGGTGGATGTTTGTAGGAGGTGTAATGCGATGAGCAGAAGGACCACACAATCAATTTGTTTTCAATAAATAACCAAAATTCTCTGTTTTTGATAATACATTTGACACAGGTTAATCTAATATTGAGCGATAATAATAATATTAGTAATCACACAATTTCAGACTTTAAAAATCCCTGGCATAGATGAACTACACTCTATTTGGAGATTTTGTAGCAAAATCCAAAATATGAAAATGATAATCATTTTGTGCCATAGTAAAAGTAAAAGAAAAAAAAGAAAAAGAAAGAAAAAAAACATAGGCTTTAATACACTTCTTCCACCTTTAAGTTTCTATCTGAGACTGAGATGAGAAGATTGTTATGAATCTAGTCAGGAGTCAGGATATGGTTAGCCTAGCTTAGCAGTAAGACTGAAAGCAGGAAGCCACTAACCTCGCTCTGTTTGAAAAGAAAAAAGCCTACAAACACCTCTAAAGCACACTAAGACAATGCGTGTCTTGTTTAACTTGTACATAGAAATGTAACAAGTCCGTCTGTCTCTTTGAGGCTATACTTAGACACAACAGTGATTTGAACTAAATGCTAACATGCATTCAAAATTCCTCTTCATTGTGTGATTTTAACCACACTCAAGTGGCTGACCCAGACTACAGTTCCCCTCCCAGACATTGTCTAAATCGTCCACACAGGGTTCAGGGTCATAGTAGCTCCGTGAGTTCTCATACAAAAAGACTTGTTGATCTACTAGTGCTGGAGCTATGCGGTTCCTCTTCCCACAAACAACAGTTCCAGAGGAGCTGAACAGCCTGTGACAGGGGACACTTGTGGCAGGAACACACCAGTATTTCTGGAGCACCTTGGGGAGGGTGGGGAACAAGGGTGCATGACTTGACCACCAAAGTAAAGGGTCATCATTCAGACCTAGGACTCTTTGTGATTTGTAGTTGCTTAACTCCTCTACAACCTGAGCATGCAGCTCCTCCTGACTCTGGTCTGCATCAGACTGACAAAATATGGCAGCCAAAGGATTGTCTTGGGATGCGCTGCCAGTTGAAGACTCTCCCAGAGGTGTCTGTTTTTTGATAGGGGGCTCGTCAGACACCACGGAAAAATCATCAAGGCACGGCTGCTCTGCAATCTGTTTCTCAAGGATTGCTTTTGCTTCTTCAATGATGTTACTCTCCACTTTAGAGCGTTCCTGTGTGGATAGGAAAGGCAACTTCTTGTACCGGGGATCTAGAAATGTAGCAATGTTGAGGAATGTTGAGATCTCTTGCGATAGCTGTGAATTCTGTGAGTAGGTGCTTGACAGGACCTTGGAGATAACCTCTTTGGTCATGCTGATCTCTTTGAGGTCCCCTTCCTTGACCTTAAGGGTGGTGTTCAAAAGCATATGAAGTATAGGCCTTACCATGCTAATGGTCGGGTACCTGCAAGAAGTGATCATATTTGCCACAACTTTAAAAGGTTGGAGGACTTCAATCAAGCCCTCCAACAAGGCCCAATCTGGACCATCAAATCTAAAATGAGGGCTGCTGGAATTCTCTATAAGTGTTGAAGTTACAGCAACCTGCTGCTCTTTCAATCTGTGTAACATTGCCAATGTGGCCAACCAAGACCTACCCCTGTCTGTGATGAGCGCAGACTGAGCAACGCCATGCTGCTTCTGTTTTTCTCTCAGTAGATACATTGCTGGTTCTTTGAAATGATCAACAAGTTTGCGGCAACATCCTAAGAAGCTGTCAACACGTGGCAGCTGGAAGGCTTCGTCTATTGCACAATTGACGGTATGTCCAAGGCATGGCATTTTCACAGAGAGCTCCAAGAGCGAGCACGCTTTCACAATATCCACTGAACCATTTGTGGTGGCACCGCTGACTTTGTGAGTTATCCCCCACTCCACAAAGGTTTCATACATTGCTCTGGTGATATTCTCAGCTGTGTTATCCTCTTGTACTTCAAACGTTTTAAGGCACTTATTGGTTATCGAGAACCCAGTTGTACTATTGTAATTAACTGAATGCATGAAGAGTGAAATATATGTTCTGTTCTGGGTTTGGCTTTGCCAAAGGTCTGTAGTAACGCCACAGTTCACAACCACACCTAGATCACTGAAGAGTATATCCCGGGTACGGCAATACATCTGAGGAAGCATTTTTACTACCAGGTCACTTTTGCTTGGTAGAGAGTATCCAGGATCGACAGTACTCATTAAGGTCTTGAAAGTAGGCTCTTCAACTATAGATACAGGGTACAACCCCTCGCAGATGAAGTTGATGATGGCTATCGTAAGATCATTGTGTCGTCTGTTTTCATAGTTTAAGCTTTGCCTTAAGTTTGTGTCCTGGGACTGCTGTACATGTAGACCTGAAGGTTCTGTCTTTATCCGGGAGAATGCTGTAGCGTATGCTTCACGCATCTGATCTGTGTTGCTCTTCACAAACTCACTGAACTCTACAGGGTGGTTCTTTTCTAGGTGGTATGACAAATTGGAGGTGTTTCCAGAATAAGCAATTTGGCTCATACATACACGGCAGTATATCCGTTTCCAGTGTAATATGCACCCATCTGCATCTGTGTCAAAGCCGAAGTATTTCCACACTTTGCTTTTTGCTCGTGGGTGTGCAACCAGGTTAAGGCCAGAGCATGAAGGTCCTGAACTTTTACTCTCCATCACTGGTTCCTTTGGTAAGCAATCCACTTTGATGCCTTCACTTATTGATCACCTAACAAGAATAGTAAAATACACATTTTGAGGACGTTTGTACGGTGAGGAAAACTTAACATCTGTTTGTGAACCTACAATACTATAATATTTTGGAATCTTTTATTAGCTGAATCCCAATCAGGGGATTCACCAACTACATTTACATGCAGAAATGAAGTCAGCATACATGGACAAGCCACATACAGTGAGAAAACAGGTTAATGAAGAAAATCAGATAACTTGATTATCTGATTTTTGATCCATACCCTCTAATAAAAGTGGGGAAACTGTATAAAAACCTCTAACATGGTATACAGTTACTGATTAAAATCAATTAGGAGACTGTTCATAGATAAGTAAGTATATTTTTGACTAATGTAGCATATTAAATATCAATATCAAATCAAGGTACATGATCAAGATACATCACATTGATATAAAAGTTATGCGAAAATATTGCAATAAAGTAAATGTTCTCATTAATTATGATATTCTGATATACCCAAAGCTATTAAGGAACTAGCTACCATGGTATGACCAGTATAGAAAAATTTCAATGTTTACTAATTTATATTCCCTCATCATGTAAGGTTCACTTTCTCCATACATAACATGGAAATTACAATACTACCATCCTAATCAGTCAACGGATCAGTCAACTCTCTACCATAATGTTAAACTAAGGTTTGAAGCAGAGATAATCTTTTGTTTGCTGCCAGATCAACCTGGTCTCGTTCCAGAGTCCTACGTACACACGAGTAAACAACCCTTTATAATATCAAACACTCAGGCTTCCCAGACATAAATCTTTTTGTTCCTTTAACCTTTAAACAAAAAAAACAATCCCAAAAAAATTCTAGTTTACATGACATTTCAGAAATCTGGTTACTGCTGAAATCCTGGAATAAGCTGATTGAGTGCATGTAAATGTAGTTTAATATCTGTCAATATATTGTATTCGAACATGCCTAACCAGCGACGCTTTACAGTGTGTGTTAAACAGGGGTAAATAAGACTTTTCATACCTTTATATAATTCTAACCATGTATATGAAGGTGAAACCAAAACAGGATAAATACACAATCTTGTTGTGACGTTTGTTTGAAGGTTGTTAGATGTTGAATAGTTACTTAAACTTATTGTTGCACTTTTATAATGAAGTCAGAGATTATAACAGACAATAACTTTTAATATTCACTTGAAAAAAAAGATCATTAGCTCAAACTCCTGACTTGGGTAAATTACCCGTAACGCTAATGGCTAACACTACAAAACACAAAGGCCTTGTTGTAAAAAGCAGGAATGTTTGCTTTATGAATCTTTCTGTCACGGGATATTCATTGTAAATAATGAGAATTTAGAAAATCCACTTACATATGGATAAATAGCCGGCATTCTTGGCAAGATTATAAGAGTGAAAACTCCGAGACTAATCCATTTCACTGTCAGGGGACACAGTCCCCTCATTGTATGACAGTGAAATTCATTAGTGATTAGTGACATGCTTAAACACATATTTTTTCATTTTGTTTTTTTGAAACTTGAATGAGACACACAGAACAGTAATACACAATAGTTAGTTACCAATAACTCATGCCACAATTATAGAATCTGCATTTCTAAATTTGCCGGTATATAAAATATATTATGATATAATGTGTGCGTGATTTTATAGTTCGGTGTCTTCAGTATTGCTCTACAATATAGAAAATAGTGAAAATAAAGAAACAAACCTTTGACTCGTACTGTATATCACAACAACAACAAAAAGTAATCATAAGTATTTTTCCATTTTGAAGAAAAAGGTAAAACGGTAAACAAACAAACAAACAAAAAAAAAAGTAAAATAATGTCATAATCTCTGATGTCTTCACACTTTTGATAGATGATCTTTATTTTAGTTTTGCATGGATATAAACTATTTCTGCAGTCAACTCCAACTTATTAACTAAACCACACAGCCACATGGCGTGGAGTGACGACACATGCAGTCTAAAGGTCACAGTTGGGACTATTTATGCTGTTAAATCACAGGAAAAACGTCCCTATTAAGCCATCCAAATCCGCTTGTCAGACATTTTTTAACAAATTTATTTTTTTTACAATTAAACAATAACTTTAATTGATTTCCAAATGTTAATCCACGGTGGGAAATAAGCACCAGCTACCACCCAAAAGGGAAAAAAAACATGAAAGAGACACAATAATATTTTACTATAGAGTTGAATATGAACATTTATCTGTCAGTGACTGGTAGATGTTCACATTTCTTTGTAACTTCTTCTGGGATCAGCAGGCACATGTCTTTCAATAACTCATAATTATTATTATTCAGTCACTCACAATATCAACTCAGTTGCAAGTGGTGCATGAGCTTAACAGGGACGTTTATCCTACACATATGTCATTTGAATAGAACTGAGTTATCATCATACATTATGTAATCTATTACATTATTGGAAGCCAGTGGTATATTACTCTGACACTCTTGCTAGTTAACAGTAATAGCAGTCAAAATACAGCCAGTGACATATTCCATATTTAACGTTGACGACTTGGGGAAGGAAATACAGCTTTATCTCTTAATTATTAATTATTAACCTGCAGCTATTTGAGTGGAAAGTCGTGATCATTTTTAAAATGTACGTGCTGGCTGTCTCAAGCAAAGTTATTGATTTTCCTAGAAATTGAGGTAAAATTATGAGAAATTGTCTCTTTTTTTTTTTTCTAAGCGGAACTCAACGGAACACATTGTGGACATTTGTTAAATGAGAATAAGCAGACAGTAACATTATGAAACAGAAAATATCCCTGACCTGGTAGCGTGAAAGATCTGTTGAACAGCTGGTACAGAAGCACTTTAACTCCGCATAAATACAGTCTAACAAGAGGCACCAACACCGCACACAGCCACATCCTTCTTCTTCCGAGTCGACCTGTGCTTCACTCTAAGAGGTCCGATCCCGAGCCTGGGAGGGATAAATCTGTCTGTGGTTCCGCCCTCAAGAGAAAGTGCGTCACCCACCCTCTAAGCTGCAAAATAGTAAAATAAATAAATAAATAAATAACAAGTACTGAATAATGTTACTTTATTATTAATCTGCATCCCTTTATTCATTATTCATTTTTATTTTATTTTATAATAATTATACATAGTTGAATAATTTTCCTCTTCTTGTTCTTTATACTTGTCCATATGCTGCTGTAATTTACCGTTATGAGAAGAAAGCCTATGTATGCCATTTTTATTCTAATACATTTCTGAATGTTTTATTTTTTTTTAAATTGCTGGTGTTATTTCTTTAAAGAATAAATCTAAATTAACTTATTTACCACTCCATTTTATTTGCACAATGGAAATTACATTTATTTCAGTTGTTTCTTTACCTCTGAAATAAATCTAACATCCCTAATAGATGACAATCTATATAAATGATACAGTATAGAGCATGTCTTCTATGTAGGCTGTCCTCGTCCTTATCCTAACTCTACTACCTCTCCCTCATTGACAACATAAAATACGACAAGGTGGCCGAGTGGTTAAGGCGATGGACTGCTAATCCATTGTGCTCTGCACGCATGGGTTCAAATCCCATCCTTGTCGATAAATGCCAACAAGACTTGGACTATAGGGTGGACCTATGACCAGCCCTCTAGCACCACCTGAAGGATAGACATGATCTGAGACAGGTCTTTACAATCAGAACATTTCATATCATATCTCGGTATAAATTCTGTTAACATACGTCTGTGGCTAAGAATCTGGGTGTAAGATTTTACAGAAATTACAATTTTGAAGCACACATTGGAACACACACACACACTGTCACTTAAAAGACACCATTCAGAAAAAGAATCAATCATACAGGAAGCAGAAAGCAGAGACATTAAAAAGCAGAAATAGCCTGGTTACCTCGCTCTCGACTTGCCTTTGTCATCCATACAGCAGATGTTGAGTCAATACTGCGCTTTGTTATGTAGAAATATTTCACAGAGCAACAGATGATGACAACATGGATGGAATATGAAGCTCCAGTAGTCCAAATGAGTCAAATCAAGTAGATATCTTTCAATATTACAATCTTTACGGTGCCAAATTCCCTCGATTTGTTTCTATATTTCCACCACAGTTTAACAAGGAAACACAAATAGATAATTTAATGCCAAAAAGATACATATATAAGCTTCACATCAACTTTTAAATGCATTTTTTTTTCACCAAATGTCTGTGTGAACACACTGTGGCCAACACCACTTAAGACTTACTTGAAAAAATGTGAAGCTATCCTTTAATTTTCCTTTTTTTTAATTGTTAAGGGAAACTTGACGGATTAAGGACGGATAAAGACACATCCCAACACTACTACTAAAAACCAGCATATCCACCTAAACATGAGAGAAAAAGACCAGATGAGAGAACCAAGGGTGTAAGTTTAGTTTAAGAAGTGGGAGGGGGGGATATGCATAAGAAGAAGCTGTCCTACTTACTGTATTGTTTAACCTACAATAAAAATAAATAATAAATAACTTCTTCCAGAAGTCCTGAGAAAATCAAAAATCAGGGAGATTAGGAGAACGGTGTCCCCTGGTGACAACCAAGTGTCAGTTATCATGAAAAAAAAATCCAGATTGTGATTATTAAATGAATGAAATGAAATGAACAGGATGTAAATTGCACATATTTATTGCCTTATGAGGCTCTTTAGGAAAAACAGTGACAGGACCTGTTATTGTAAATCACAGAAATTGTGGAAATAAGCCAATGGCCAGCAGGGGGAGTATGGGACATTACTGAGGCTGGGATTCTGGTATCCATCCCATACAGTAAAAGGTAAGGTGAAGTCATTTTACACTGTTATTTAAAGTTTCCTGTAATGATCAGTGCATGTTTATAGTATGGATTTACCTTCTAAAATGTGACACCTGAAAGTCTGCATATAGTCGATTAACTATAAAGTCGATTCCAGTTTAAAAAATCAATTCAAATGAACACACTTGGAACATGATGGGCGGTGTCAATGATTTTCTTTAAATACACATACACACACACACTGTAATAACTACAATGTTGCATGAATGCGGGATTTGAAAGTTGCTTTTTAATCACAATTAGAGCTTGACAAAGACATTGTACTGATTTTTACGCAAACTTGCGTCAAGTTTTACGCAGCGCGTGCTTTTGTTGACAAGCAAACACAAACACCTTTAAACGGCGTCGCTGTGAAGGAACTTAGTTTTGTGTAATTCTGTCAGTAAAAACTTTACTTTACTTCAACGTGTTTCTCATAAACACAATAACAGGCTAAAGGGTTAATTTAACACGCCTCAGAGGCGGCCACACCCAGTCTGTTCTCTTCACAGGCAAAAAGTTGACTCACACTCAATGTAACTGGACACTGGAGGAGAAAACTGTGGCCACAAATATCTCCAGTAGCTTCTAGCTAGCGAGGAAACTGGCTAGTCGCTACAACACTTAACAACACTTCATATTTTATAGGGGGAAAAAAAGAGTTTACAGTCAACATGAAGTTTTGTTTGAGGATTGTTTTGCTTCTTTTTCTCCTTACTGGAACATTAACACAAGGTAAGCGTATTATTATATATTTTACACCAATATTGTAAATGTAGTGATGTTAATTACTTTGTGGTTATGTATTTTTGTTGTGGTATTTCCTTTTAAGGTAACGCGGGAAAGCCTAATTTAAGCTTAAAGTAGCCGAGCCCAAGTTTTGCTTTGGGGCGAGGGCTTTTTTTTATGTTACCAATGACATGCTATGATTGACACGGTTACTGGCTAGTAGTAATGGTGTATCTTCTTTTCCCATTTTTCCATCATGGCCTCTTTCACAGCCTGAGGAATACAGCTAACAGCTACTAGAACCTATTAGTGTTGGTTAAGAACATTATGAATAATCATTTTAACAATTGTCAGTGAACCCCTCATCGTTAACTAACATTTATCTTATGCACACGTAGCACTACTGTGGATGGATAAGGGACAGTTATTGGCTTTGTGGTTTATTGTGTTGGTTTTTTTGTTGTGTTCATATATAAACCAAGCAGGGAGGTGAGTTTTTGCATGGACCTTTCCTTTTTTTTTATTTTTTATTTTTGGATTGAACTGGAATATTTTCTGAAGTAGAATCAACTCTTCATGTGTGTAGTCAGTGGACAGGGTGGAATGTAAAAAAAGCCCTAAGGTGCAAACAGAGAGTTTTGTTTTGTCCTGACCAACAGTCAACACCCCAAAGATATTCAGTTCACCCTCACAGATGAATAAAAAAACCCCACATAGAATTCACATTTAAGAAGCTGGAACCAGAGATGTTTTATATTTCTAGCTCTACTCCAGTAAACATTTTGAAACATATATTATAAATTAGTAAACGTCCGGGTTGCCTGTCATTTGTGTAACTTAGGGTACATCATTGTTGCAGGGAGATTTTTGTGAACAGTGAAATATTATGGATATAAGTATAATTATTAAGTATAATGGTATGAAGGAAAAGACTGAAACAGTGGCTAATGTGTTAAATAATAATAATAATAATAATAATAATAAACTACTTGTCCTGAATAAACTTGTTTGTTCCCCATGAGGTGAATCCTTCTAAGCACAATTAACTTACGTAAACAGTTTGCCTGGATAATAAACACAGATATATATTGATTGACATACATTTCAGGCTTTTGTGAGTCAAAAGTGAGCGGGACTCACACTCAGTAGTGTCAGTCAGCGCTGCCATAGTAACCAGCAAATACACTGCTGCAACACCCAAATACTGAACACATGTGTTTCCACTACGGAGGCAAAATACAGAATGCTGTAGAGTCCCAGGCAGCTCTTCAGTCACATGGAATGTGTCATATGTTTTTGATCAAACTGGCAGAAAATCTCTCTACTAAAGTAAAGACTCTGTCTGTATGTTTGTCCTTCACTTGATGTGTTGGTGTAAACATAAATAAGTCTAGGGTTTAAGGATAAATCCTTTTAGTGTGAACATCATATCGCTTCAGTGAATTGAAATTAGAAATGACTGCGTTGGAACAAGATGGTAGAAAATACATCTTTCATAACGCTGTCGACGAGAGCAGAATAATGTGATTTTTACACGCCCTTAAAGCTCCTTGTGGAGGATTAAACTGTTGCAACAAATGATAAGCTGGTCTTGATTTTGTAACCGTGTTCCGTGTCTTCCTCATACAGATTTCGATCTGTCAGATGCCCTCGATGACACAGGCGAGTAGCTTTCTGATTCTCCATGCGGTTGAATTTAAATGTTGACTTATTGTCATTTACTAACACTGCTCATTTTTTCTTTTTGTTCCTTTAGATCCGACCCCTGCAAAGCCCAAAGAGCAACCAAAGGCCCCAGAGAAGCCTAAAACTGATGGTTTGTATTTTTTCCACACAAGATAACAACTTAACAGTTAACAAACATCTGAGTGAGAGAGACAGAGATAGAGAGAGAATGAATATATATATATATAATAATGCAATACGCTCAATATTGTCCAATATAATCAGCTTTAAATGTAAAACAATCAGATCAGCAGATCAGATTAGATAACGTGATCTGTTCATAACTCTGAGGCTTCTTACTTATCACAATATACTTATTAAAGTAATGAAGGCTTATCTAGAATAGAAGCCACGCAGGTCAATAAAGTGCAGCAGGAGAATTTCAAAGAGGGTATTGAGGGTCGACTTTGAATTCATTTACTAACACTGCTCATTTATTTTATGTTAATTTAGATCCGACCCCTGCAAAGCCCAAAGAGCAACCAAAGGCCCCGGAGAAGCCTAAAACTGATGGTTTGTGTTTTTTCTCACAACATAACATCACACGGATTCATTAGATTTCATACAGGAAGGTGATAAACTGGTGTTGATTTGTAATGGTGTCCCACGTCTTCCTTATACAGAATTCGATCTGTCGTTTGCCCTCGACGACACAGGTGAGTAGCTTTCTCTGTAAGTACATTTGTAAAAAAACAATTTTGGCAGCACGCTCATCTTCAGGTAAACTCCTTGGCCGTGAGAAGCATACAAACAACAAGCAACACATAACGTGCGTGTGAGTGAGAGAGAGAAAGAGGAAAAGAAAGATGGCGGATATGATCCTATAGGGAAATGATCATGCGAGAGTTCCGGTCAGAGGATGACCAGAAGGTTCGAATAGAGACAATAGAAAATGCAGTCTGCAGATCTCTCATAATAAAATGGTATGTAGAGGTGAGCTAGTCCGTCTTTCAGGATCTGTTGCGTCTGTTGGTCTTGATCGTCACTGGCCATTTTACTTGCTCTGTCGGTGACTCGGTAGAGAAGCAGCGAAGTTAACTTGGTTGAAGAAGAGCAGGAGATATAATTTATCCTTCTTTTTGATGATAAGAGGTAGACACCTGGGAAACAGATGGCCGCTCTGCGCAGCTGCTCTCATCCGGGGTCGTCCGGGGGACTGTGTGCGAGTGTGTCAGATGTTTTATGCAACCGGTGATTCGTTTGAGGAGCGGGACCTTGTCCATCTAGTCCAATGGGAAACAGGGATTTAGCTTTTCAAAATCTCACACTTAGGTGCAAGTTGCAAGGCAGACTGGGAGTTGGAGTCTGTTTTTAAGCGTATAGGCCATCCGTTGTTTACCTACTTTTAGATACATTTCCAACAGGTAAAATACAAGTTAAAAGCCATTGTCTTCTACCCACAGATCCCACCCCCACACCTGACAAACCTGCTGTTAAACCCCCAGTGAGTGGAGGAGGTGAGTTCCAACTGAACCAGTTCTTGTTCACAAAATGTCAAATTAAACTGAGAACACATTACATGTTCGATGTATTTAAAAAAAATATAATCTACAGTTGTGAATTGTGTGTGAGTGGAATGACACATATTTTCATTGTCATTTCTTAAAGGTGGTGGATCGTTTGATAACAACGACTTGTCAGATGTTCTCGAGGGGGACTACAAGCCTGACGGAGGCCGCTCAGGAGGAGGTAAGACAAATTCAGGTTTGATTCCACTGCTGCTGATTTGTTTGTCCTTGTACTTGCTGCCAGCTGCCTGATCAAATGTCACCTACATCAGACCGCTAAGGTTAAATATATACAGCATCTGATGGATTATAGCACCACACAACCCTAAAGTGACATCTCTTTTCTTTGTTGTGTTTCCTTGTTGTCCTTCACAACCACTGACTCAGCCTAGCTGACTATCTGATGAGAGTGGCACAACATTTATTTGATGTCATGGTAATACTGAGAATACTGTCCCATGCTACTTTTTGATGGTATATCCATGTTGACTAGAACTAACATGCAGGACTCGACTCCTCATAGACACATCAGATCTGAGTCACATAACAGGGAAGAGTCTTCAGTCAGTGAACGCACAAAAGCGCTGCAAGTTTATACTTGTTGTGAGTTGAAAACTAGATCTAAATGTGACATTAAAGGACCATACCGTATTATTTAGGAGGTTTTACTCCATTTACTCCAGATCATTTTACAGTTCTGCTGACTATTGTGTGTTTTCCATTTTATAGATTGCATCAAATAATGTTCATACCTCTTCATAAATCTCATGCAATAACATGCATAATCTGACCTGAACATATTTGTGTCAATAACAGCATAACAGTTTCTTCAGCCATAAATGAGTGTCATATATTAATAACCTCAGTTACTAATGGGAATTATGAAATCTGCTCTCAAATACAACCCTAAACTGGTTTTGTAAATCAGTTTTATTTTCGAATTGGTTAAAAGAAATAAAGAAAATATATTGGCCCATGTTTTCACAATGATTTCTTTTTCAACTCAAACTGCTTATTTGTTCTATGCTTTCATTTTTAGAGTGCAAAGACACAATAAACGGAATAATTTCGTATGTCATGTCAAAAAAAACAAAACAATTTCCATTGTTCCACATTTAAATGAATCATATTAAGACACACAAAGTAGCTGTTTTGGAGGATATTTCTCATTGTTTAGTCAGAGCATGGAAAGAAGGAAAAGGAATAAAAAGCCACAAGCTATCCAATGTAATTAGAGCCATATGCTTGGTTTTCAGATCAGATTCCGCAGATCGTGTACATGAAGGAGCAGTGTGGATATGAGATGCAATAACCTGTTATTAACTGCAGCTTATAGCACCCTGTTGGGATTTTGTAGGAGGAAAGCCAACTTATTTGGGAAGAGGAACAAGAGTATTTTCTGTTGGATGGAAAGATCAATAAAAAAAAAAACTTTTTTTTCCTTTCTTTTTTTATTTTCAGGCGGTGCAGCAGATCCTGGCCAAGATACTCAGGGTATGTTTTTTTTTTTTATCCTACTTTATATCTTGTGTATTAGTTTTAGTTATTCGTACATTGAAGAAAAAACTATTTTTAACAGCAAACCCAGAAAAATGCTGGTCATGGGTTTACGAGACCACTGGGGCAGTTATTCTCCTTCATGCGGTGTTAGTCACACAGCTCATGGCCAGAAGCAAAAGCGAAGAAGAAGAAGAAGAAGAAGAGCTAAACTGATTGTTTTTATTGTAGAAACAAGATAATAAGAAACAATGAGTCATCAGTAGAGTCCTATATAAGGAAACCTGGTTTACTGCTACCAGCAAGTAGGCCAACCCCTTAGTAATGACCTAGAATCAACTAATGCCAAAATGCCACACATATAAACACAAAACCTTGCTCAATCGTGTTGTAACTAAGATATCTGCTGAAAAATAATAATAATTCATCCACGGACGGAGTGAGAGGAGCCTCTAGTAACATCAAGCCTGAAAAGTTATTTTTGATATATTGTGTGTTAAGTGTGGGGTTTTCTGTCAGATTTGTCAGTGTGTGTGTAAGTGTGTGTGGTAATTTGCCTCAAAGTGTCGGCGTTCAATGCGCTCGATAAAAATTATGTTGTGTTTCCCCCCAGTTTTACAAACATAAAAGAAAGCAGCACCGTACCTGAAATAAGCACAGCAGTGCTTACAATCTCTGATTGTGTTCTCTGCAGTCCTGGATGTGTTTTGTTTCTGTGGGCATCATTATGTCTCCCTGTGGAACCGACCTTTTGTTAAGCGCTTGTTGGGAATGTTTCATCTCAGAGGAAGTTGTGTTTCCTCCTTCTGTTTCATTACTGACCCAACAGCTATTGTGTTGTGGTGTTTTTTTATTCATTCTACATGCCACCGTCGTGTGCTCATGTGTTGTTGTGCTTTAAAAGCTCTGCAAGGATCATTACGGTGTTATATTTATCAGAATGCTTGTATCTTGACATACGAGCTGTCAGTTACGTTGCTAAGACTTAAGATATTTGTTCAGTTGCATTTAAAAAAAAAAAAAGAGTCTCTGAAGGCTGAATTGTCAGTTAGCCTGAGTTTCATACTGGTATGATCTTCATATTGGTACCCCTGGTCTGCTCTCTCTGGCTAAAACCCTGCTTCGATTGTGTGTCGTTGCAGATCCAGACCTTCTGTGGGGCCAAATCCTGAAGATGCTAAATGCTAACATTCCAGAGGAATTCTTTATGTGGATATCCAACTTAGAACAGATGTTTTCACGTCTATTAGAGAGGGCCATAGACCTGCTGCAAGCTATGGCATGAGCCTCAAGAAGCCATCAGTTCATGTACTGTATGTTCTGATTGGCTGTCAGGTCTGCGATGGTTCAGTGCCTGATTGGCTTGACAAAAAATATATATCAGGGTGTTTGAAAAGTCAGGAATCAGAGAGGAATCACTTTTTCACAGATGTGATCAGTGGTATGCTTTTATCTTTCTTGTAGTTCTTTAAAGTTATGTTGATCGGTTTGGTTGCCAGCTCTAAACTTGGAAAAAAAAACTACATTTATGGATTCAGTGTTCTCTGGACTGCTCCCGTGTGCATATTTCAACTTCAGCCCTGGCCTCAAACCACAATTATAGAGTGGACAAAATAACAAAAACACTTTGAGTACATGGATATTTGTTAATTCCAATTTTCCAAGTGAAAATTCCAGTTTTTCACAGAAATGTCTCTAAAGCCTAAAGTGATGTCTGTTGATCAGAATTATTATTAGCTACAGTACTTGCAATCCCTGGAACTGTTCCACATTTTGTCATGTTATGACCACAAACATAAATATTTTAAGTTAAAGACAATGTGAAGTGAAGTAGATTATATATTATATTTCAAAATTTTTACATAAAATTTCAGTAAAATATATTTATGTTTGTGGTCATAACGTGACAAAAAACGTGGAAAAGTTCAAGGGGTATGGATACTTTTACAAGCCACTGTATTTATTTTGGAAACACGTCAGTTTACAGTAGCTCCGTCACGCTGGCGGGTTGCTGTTAACATAGAAACAAGAGAATGTAACACTCCCGGTGACCTCTGACCTCTTGCTGTCTCAGCTCGTACCAGCTGCAGCGTTCAGAGCCATCCCGACACTGAGCAGTGGTGACTTTATCTTTGTGATTCCAGACTTACCAGATACTCTTGAGTTTGGGTGTGTACACATTTTTCTTGCACTCTCCACCCTGTGAGGTCTCCTGTGTATGAAGTACACATGTCATGTCTCCTTCTTCCATGGGTCATAATTATTACGGCCGCTAGATGCCGGAAACGTAACCATGGATCGTTTTTTTTTTTGGTGAGGATGCGAAGCTTTAATACTATCTTTGTCTTTTTACTGAATTATCTGTACATTTCTTTGTAATTGAAGAGTGAAGGTTCTTTTAAGGCTAAAATTAAAGAATAAAGAATAGGTTCACATTTCTTCAAGTCTTTATTAAATACCATATGAACGTCTGTTTTTTACACACAGCTGTGCTGAACTGAGGCAAATGAACAGTAAAAAAGGAGAACATTTCATACTAAAACAACTGTAACTTTGTATGAAGAGTTGATTCACCTTCCAGCAGCACAATGACCCTGAACAAGCCGGTATAAAAGAGTGTTTTTTTTAAACTAGTGATTGAAACCATGAATGCAGGTTTAAGGCATTTAAAGAGTGACTGTGAGAGTGATGTCCTTCTGAAAGTACACGCTGTACTCCTGTTTCTGTTTTTTAATGTTCATGCAACGCCCTATTTTTGTACACCGCACCATCAAAGACACACCTCTCCCTCATGACTCAGTAAGGTTTTAAAGTTGTGCACATCAGCCGAATAGCCAAGCATAATATTCATGCATGTTATCGTATATTGTGTGCCGCGTCTGTTGCCATGCCACACCCTGCCCCGGAACAGTTTTAAACCTAGCTTTATGGAGCTGATGATCTTTGTTATTTATTTTTTATTGCCAGCATGAGTAGATGCTGGCTTCATTAGAAGCTATTGATTGCCACCTTGTGGATTATAGACACGATAACATCAAATCTCGAAGAATTACAGTTAAGAAAGCTCTTTCAAATCCATTTTACAAGTTAAAAAAAAAAGTTCTTTATTGAGATAAAAGTAAGAAATATTTATTAAACTCTTACAGCAATGGATAATCAAAGGCTCATAGCAGGAGTAGACAGAAACAAAGATTCACGCTGCCGAATTATTCTTAACGTTTTCCCGTGATATGTTCTGAAAAGCAAATTGTTTTAACTGTTTTCAAAAGTAATTTTTATTGGTGTGACAAATTTACTATATCAAGTAGCAATTAACATAATGTAATATATAAATATAGATTAAATAATATAGGCTTCAAATTCAGGCGGAAATAATGCAGATTCCGTCCTGGCCAGTAAATGAGCTCTTCTCCCTTGTTGGGATACTTGAGGGGGCATGGGAGAAAGTGTACATAACAGATGGTTCATCATGACTAATATTGTATAATACTATATATTAAGACTCCTATTTCAAGGTTAATTGTGAACATACACATTTTTGTACTACAGTATATAAAAGCTCAGCCTGCTGTAACATGACTGTCTTTTCTTCTTCTGGTTTGGTCCTACAAAGCTGAAACTGGACAGATTGCAGGGATTGTCGGTGCCATCGGAGCAGCGGTTTTGGCAGCAGCTACCAGTTTCTTTGCTTACCAAAAGAAAAAACTCTGCTTCAAGCTGCAGGGAGGTCAGTGTCCGTCACTGCATTTATCATGCCAGGGTTTCTGTCTGTGCAAAATATTACAGGGCTAACAAGGATACTATCATCACAACAGCTGTCAGGATAAATGATGAAAATGTCCCTTCTTTAGGTGAAGACCCTGAGAGTGGCAAAGACCAGCAGGGTACCCAGTCTGAGCCTCAAGGTAGGTTGATTTAACAATAAATGAAAGACCATTAAAAAAAAGTAACTGTAAAAAGTGTTATCACCTGCATTTCTAAGGTATATTAAGCAATATATCCATTAACCAATGCCAGAGTCAGAGATCTGAAGCTGAATATTCAAAGTAAATCCAGACTTGTGTGTAGTCTGACATCTAGTGGTGAACTGCAGGTAGTGCGCTCATTCTCTGCTCTGGACCTGCTCCGTGTTCGGAGTTCTGTTGCTCTTTAATCCACTCACTCATTGCATTTATGTTCCGTTCTTTTACATTTCAGTTCTCAGCAACCTGCTCAAGACATCCTAGACACGCTCTGCACCCGCACAAACAACACAAAGTCAGTGGCCGATTCTACAAAACTCAACTTTATCCGACTTTCAATAAACTGTCATGTGTCATATTTGGTCATAAGAATGAGACTTTCTGAGTCTCATTGATGATTCTGCAGCCAGACCACTTTCCCATTCGCTTGAACGTAAAAATGATCCTAGACTTTTAGACCTTATTATATAAGTGGGTTAAGTTTTACATAGTTGCTACATGGGTGGGTTTACTGCCAAATGAGGTTTGTTACATAGAATAGACTCTTCCTGTCATCTTCTAACCTATAAACTTGTGATTGTGACCGTTGCAGACCCCACCCAGCTGGCACCTACGAAGGATTGAACAACCCTTTTTATATTTGCATGTGTTTTGCCTCAGAGTGGATGAACAGTATTTTCCTAAGCACCTTACATTTTAAAGGCAGTGGTTCTCAACCAGGGCTCCTTGACGGAGTTCCACGGTGTTATAATTTATTTTCACTATTTCTTTTACTATAGAAGTGCGGCCAATGTAAAAGTCATGAGGTTCCTCCGCAGTTACCTCCTCAAATATAATAGAATTCTGGTCCTAATCATATCAATCTTATCTAATGACATAATGTGTATCAATTAAGGGGTCGATGACATTAAAACATGTTGAGAACCACTGTCTTAAAGGATTGGTTCACCCAAACCACCGTGCTCCTACCGTTTTTTGCAACATTGGTGAACTGACCCTTTAATGCACACCTCAGAGCCTGCCTAAACCATAGATTGTATATTCTCAAATAGACTAGAGGTGTGTCTAGCATGGATAAATAAAGGACTGAAACATTGAGTAAGGGGGAGAGCTATACCTGTACTATAATGGAAGGCTTCACATGTTCAATTGAGTGTAATGTACATTTCTACGGCACTAATTGTCATGTGATACTCACCACTCTGCTGCTCTCACTTTCTTTTATCACAAATGTTTTTTTTAGATGTTTCAAACTAATAGCTCACATGGAACAGCATGGCTTGTGTTTTCTCGGCAACTGTAAGGCTTTTAATGTGAAATCTAAGTGAGTTTCACTGATGGTAGCTCAGTAAGAGCAGTATGAGTGGTGAATATGACAGAACTAATGAACATTATACTGACAACAGGTCAAAAGTGCTGAGTTTGCATTGGGGTTGACGGCTCTGTGACATAAACACAGTTCCTGTACCCTCTGAGAATGTACAGTAATCAATTATACAGCGTAACTCACACTCGTTTGAAGTCGATATATTGATCTGGATTTCAGAAGGAGCTTTCTCATGTAAAATGCTGATTGTGATGATGAGCAGATGGAGATTATGGAACACAAACATATATTTAAATGTACGTTCGGTGAGATGTATTTGACATATGTAATTGTTTAGGATCTTTTTTGTATCACATATATAAATGTAACATATAGTAGGTATTATAACCCTTGGGGTTTTGTTTTTTTGTTGTTTCTGTCTGTAGTTTGACTCCTTAAAGTCTTATTTTCTTTTAGGCTGCACTAATGCATATTAGCCATATAAGGTCAGATATTGTGTTGTTCTGTTGCCCTCAAGTGGCTCAAAAACTCAACTGATGCGGCCTATAAGAGGAAAATAAAGTTTTTTTAAGGACTCAATCAGACAGAAATGACAGGTTTTGTTTCAGTCATATCACTGCTTTACTACTCTTTGCTTGCTGTAGCAGAGCAGCAGCGTGTGACGTGCTGCTGCATTTGTCCACAGCCGTGATCATGAATCAACATTTCTCCTTCCGTTATCGTTCTCTGCACTATGTCGAATTTGGTCTCAGACGTACACCTGTGTGTCATCAGTTTGTTGAAGTCACACATGAGCACATAAAACTCATAACATCAGGAACAATTACATTTGGAGGTTATGATGAGAGAATTGTTGTTATGGTGCTATAATATTAAAATGAGCTGCACCCAGTGAGCTGTAAATACTTGAGAATAATATGTATACTGCTGACTTTTGCTTTACGCTTGATGCTGCCTTGTGCTTTGAGCTTTTCAGTATCGATCATGATCTCAATCTGAAAGCATGTTTTTAGGAGATTTTTGTATTCAAACCTGCCTGAGTGTATGTTACAGCTGATGATAAGATGAACGTTATTTTAGTGAGTGGATTTTAAGTGTGTCTACATGATTTCAATACAGAGGTGGTGTACAGTTTATCGTTGTTTTTGTCTTTTGTCGTTTATGATACTTGGGATTAGTAATCAAAAGATATTTTGGATCTTTCAAACACATCACCCCAATGTCCATCACCTAATAATCTGAATTCGGTCATGTGATAACAAGAGGTCGGACATATATACTAGAGTAGAATATTTCCAAATCTATCTTGTTCATGTGTTGCCTATATAGATGATCTTAGATCTTAGATTTTAATCTCAACTAAAGATGAGGTTGACTTGTCCAATGTGTCCATGGACTACAGAAAAGATGTGTCTAACTCTGGTTCATTTACAGCAACGCTTATTAATGTGCATTGTCTAATTGTCCTCACCAGGTCAGTTTTATACATACAGTGCTATATCACAACAAAAGTTATCTTATGGCACTTTACATATAGATAGACCATACTCAAAACAATTCCTCTATAAGCAAGCATTACAACAGCAAGGAAAACCTCAAGTAGAACCGAACTCTAGGTGCCATCTAGACAAGGGTCTTGACCTGACTACAGTTCAGCGTCAATGCTCACCTTCGATGGTGTGTAGCAGGTGTGAGGCAAAACACATGCAAAGTGTTCTCTTCACAGATGAATCCCGGGTTTTCATGCGTTATATGTGGAAAGTGAAAGTGAACACAGTGCATGATGGGCCACCAGCATTCAAACGCAGGAGGGCAGCTTATCAAGGTCGAGCCTGTTGCACAACACGTGGCAATGTTCACGTGTTGCTACTAGTTGAATGACCAGTTGAGCAAACACATGAGCAGCGAGCTCCTGCGTATAAAAAAAAACAGACGGGGGGGATGTGACATATCCTGTCAGCGCTCAGGGAAGCTTCCACTGCCAGTCGGTGTGAAGATGTGACTCTTCTGAGCCCTCATGACTGACTACTGCCAGACAACTTTATAAAAGTTTGGCAAATTTCTGATAACCTTCTTTTGTGGACGAGGGAAGTTATTGGATATCAAAAATGTCAGGTAGGTAACTTTATTTAATATAAAATATCTAAAGTAGTAATTGTAAAAAATGCTTCAGGCTGGTATTTGAGCTTCACTACAAAGGTAAGTAACTTCAATTAAGAAAACACGCGCCAAATGAAAATCCTCAACAACAAATTGCAGTGACTTGAAATCAGAAGAGACTCCGGCTCCTTCACACTTGTGCCAATTGTAATTGAACACTACATGCAGCAGCCCAGAGATGGCTACAGACAAAAGGTTACATAGCTCTGCATCTGACTGCAGGCCAGGAAAGTCCAACTCACACTTCACACACTTAGCACTCAAAAAATGTCATTATAGACAGAAGCTTATGGAGGAGGCCAAATATTTAAAATCATTCTAGTTCATTTGGGGTCCTGACTGTTGTTTTTTTCTGAAGCTTGAGATGCACGTACCCCTTGAAAGGTCACAGTGGGAAATAACTTCTGCATGTGTGCCCCATTTCATACTCACTGACACACAAAATGTTCCAATTAATAAACCTGGTCACAGCATGTTTACAATATGAGGATCTTATCAATTAAATGATGAAATCATAAAACACAAAGAAGATAGAAAAGTAGAAGAATCCCTAAGAAGGTAATCATCAGTCCGTGATCCTCCGTTCTGTCACCAGCTTCTGAGGCCTTTGTCACCCTGGCAACCACAGATGCCTACTGCATGGGAGCGACAGTGGTGGCCAACAGTTTACGGCGGCACGGGACGACTCGCAGCATCGTCGTCATGGTTACTACGAATGTCTCAGAGGAGTCGAGGTAGATCACTGTTCTTTCATTTGTTTCCAGAGCGAAAACATTTTAGTCTCTTTATTTTTTATTATTATTATAGTTTGTCATAGTTACCAACAGATGTCCTTCAAATCACACACAAATAACTTATGTAATGAATTATTAATAGATCTTATGTCCATAGATCCTCGTCAGTGAGTTTTAATGTTTGCATTTGATCTGACAAAGAGACCATACTGACCTAATGTCATCTCATCCTAATTTAACCAGGCTCTCGCTTGAAAACGTGTTTGATGAGGTCATCGTGGTGGATGTAATGGACAGTGAGGACCACATCCGCCTGTCCTGGCTGGGACGTCCTGAACTCGGCATCACCTTCACCAAGATCCACTGCTGGAACCTGACACAGTACAGTAAATGTGTCTTCCTAGATGCGGACACGCTGGTGAGAACACTCAGCAACCCCGCTGTATGTACAGTACAGTCTCAGTGTGACAGTGTGAGTGGGTCCACACTCAGCATCTGATAGGTCAAGAGAGTTCAGGTTTTTGATCACATGTTCCAAAAATGTGTACCGACTATTCTGTGAGGCATGTATCCTTGGTCATGTTTAGTTTAGCTTTATGTATTTAAGAACAATCAATGTTATGACATCTGCATTATGTCTGAGCCTGAGCAGCTTAGATACTTAGAAATGTGGTAGAAAAGTGGAACTAGAGGGGTGATTCTGAAACAAACCCAGAGCTACTATAATACACATGAGCTACTTACCTTATAGACAATATTCAGTCATTATTCCAGTTATTACAGCTTTGTTCCCTGTTTGATCAGTGCAAACATGTTCTCATGTTAGCATGGACACATGTTTGAAGACCGAGCTGAGTAAACAGAGCAAGGTCGTGCCTGCTCTGACGTTCACATGTGCTTATTGTGGAAAATAGATTATTGACTAGTCTGTAGGAGAATCACGAAACACCTGGATGAGTTGTTCCTTACTTTGACAGAAACTAGAACACGGTGGTACAGAACAGCCTGACAGGTTTCTGATCACGTGTCATCTGCTCAGTAAAATCCCAAAAGTGTTGGTGTTGGTTTCCCAAAGCTTTCCCATAGGAACCATCTAGGACTGTCTGATCCCATACATGCACGTGCATGAAGCTGTGACCTTTTCCCTCTTAGGTGCTGTGCAACGTGGATGAACTGTTTGAGAGGGATGAGCTATCGGCCGCTCCTGACCCCGGCTGGCCCGACTGCTTCAACTCGGGCGTGTTTGTCTTCAGGCCATCGCCACAAACTCACGCCAGGCTTCTGGATCACGCCCTGCAGCATGGCAGCTTTGATGGTGAGAAATGACTACATGTTTGGGTTCAGGCTAACGAGCAGAGAACGCTCTGAATACTGACAACTCCACGGAAAAACATCCATGTAAAAATTTAGAAGAAGAAGCATCCATTCAGTGAGATGTGTCTTATGCAGGGCTGAAAAACACTGGATCATTGTTTTTTAGGAGTTTTCGTTGCAGCCAGATACAAAGCTATCTGATTGGTTGGATCTAGTGGATATTAATTTAATCTGAATAGATGTTTTATGGTGAGACGCAGCCTGAGTTTGTGAAGCTACTTTTGAGGGATGAAGGTGGAATTCTACTTGTACTAATGGTCCCATTATAGTAGAATATAAAATATAAAAATTGGACTCCTGGACATTCTATAGCATATACAATACATTCTGGTAAATTTATAACACAATATGAAGAGGAATATTTATATTAAAAAAAATGAATATCATAATAATGAATCTCCTGTTCTGTCTGGCTTGCTACCAGGAGGAGACCAGGGCCTGTTGAACTCTTTTTTCAATAGCTGGCCAGTGGAGGACATCAATAAGCACCTGCCGTTTGTCTACAACCTCAGCGCTAACACAGTCTACAGCTACCTCCCTGCTTTCCAACAGTGAGTGCGCTTGTTTCCATTGTGCTCACTGGGCAGTGTATTTGTGGATTTTGAGTTAACCAGGTTTAGACTGACACACATCATGACATAAATTCATAGTCAAAGTAACAAGCTATTTGTCTTTCTTAAAATACATATATAGTGGCTACTGGCTATGACATATGACGAGAAATTACAGATTTTAAAGGGCCTCTCAGTGGATTAGGAGGAGACTCTGAGAGACAGATTTAAAAAGAATGATCGTTTTCTGTGCACCAGTGATATCCTGAAAACGCTTCCTAGTATGAGTCAAATTACACTGGATCCTACATTTCCCATAATGCAACTTGATGGCTTCTTTTCGTTAGACCCGCCCCGCGTGGTAAACCCTCATGTCTTTCATTTGGGTACCTGACTATTGCCACAAGAGTACCTGTACAAACATACTTTTTTGTTCCTGCAGGTTCGGCCACAGTGCAAAGATCATCCACTTCCTGGGAGCAGTTAAACCCTGGAGCCCCGGCGGCTGCTCACACACTATGGAACATTTTGTCTCCCTGTGGTGGAAGGAATACCTCAATCATATAACACCATCTCTCCCAGTGACACAGCCCAGTCAGGACAGTGAGAAAACACAAGTATGCGCATCCATGTGATCTCTATGATTGAGGGTTCTTATTAGTGCTTATTAACCAAAACGCTTATGAAAAATCTTAATTTTTAATCTATTTTACAGCCTTATACAAGGACCTTTATTTTTCATCTCCCCACAGGTATATATATATATATACCTTTCAGTTCAAATGCTATTTCAGCTTTAAACCTCGGAAGAATTTAAGTAAGTAAAAAAGTAAAGAATATAAATAAATTATATAAATACACACAAAGTATAGATCTAAAATTGTTGAATATAATCATAAATAATCTCGAAAATGATATGCTATATAGCAAATAAGTCATAAATAAGTGTAAGTTTCTGCTGGTCGAAGAGAAGACACTTGGTGCTGATTGGTGCTGCTAAATAGCAATGCCTTAAAATACATCTTAAATGAGCAAAGACATTTTCAGCAGTGCTGAACAAACAGGGCAGAATTATGAATTATGAATTATGTCAACTTGTATGCAACTTCATTTATCTTTTCCAGGAAGTTACATATCAGTTGCTTCTCGTGAAAATTATAATCTGATTCTAAGTGTCGTGCTTACTCTGCCCACTTACTGCCCGCTTTAGTTGGAAGTTTGTTAATCACTACGCTGCTGCAGGCTGCTGCAGGCCCCCGTCTTGCTTGTAGTTCCGACACTTAACATCATCCCTTGTTCTACAGATCCAAGAAGCAAAGAAGCCATTTAGAGAAAACTCGGATAGCTCCATTTCACTGCTCGTACGTTCCCCACTGCCTTCTGAGACGCTTCATCCACCTGCTGAACCACAGAGAGTGAGCTGAGACGCCAAATACTGATCACTTTAATATTTGCATCTCTTTTCCTTGGACTCTCCCTCTTTTTTAATTGTCTCTTTTTTTTGTGTGTCACTGTCGGACTATTCCAGGCTGCCATTGATTTCCATTAATATCTAGTGGAAGGAGAGTAGTTATACGCACATAAGCGCAATTAAAAAGCAACATCAATGGAAAAAAAAAGAACAAAAGACTGCACTTATTTTCCATTTATATCTACAAAACGGTTGCATGGGACAGTGTACAACAGCACACAGGGCTTACAATGCAGAGTCACACATTATATGTGACGCCAAGTAAGTAGTCATTAGAAATATGTGCTAATCAATCCTTTCATTAGATTAATGAATGACTCTATTAGCATAGCCAGTTGTGTTTATAATATATCATGGTGATTATTATGGTGGGTTATTAGGCAGCTCAAGTGGCTCTTGTTAGTTCCAGTAGATGAAACTATTAATTTATGAGTATTTCTGCTTGACTGACTGTTTAAAAAGGACTGGGACACAGAGTCTATTATCTGCCACAGGCCTCTGAGCATCTCATCACTTCATTTCTGTCATTTGTTAAATTAATTTCAACTTGATGCGTTGTGTTTATACAAAGACTAGTCCGAACAGACAGTTCTACTGTGTGACTTCACACTTTGCTACACAAGAGTACAGCGTGAACTGTGGTACACGAAGCATGACGTGACTGTGTGGTGTTTGTAGTGTCCCCATGCAGGTAACATACTGTTGGAGGATGAGTCAGGAACAGTGGAGAGGACGGAGGTCCAGGACTCATCTCTGGGTGCAGAGGGCAATAATGCCACTGACACTGATACACATCCAGTACGTAAACCTTTCCCCATTTGATTTCTGTACCACTCTGATTCCCATAGATGTCAAAATGTCCAGTGGTTTTGTTACAGGATTGTGTTAAAACACGTGATACAATATGATGTCCCCATAATACCCATTGATCACTTGAGACACATTCATGCACTTATCGCAATCGGAAATATCACAAAAAAAACCAAAACCAAAACCAAAACCAAAAAACTATATCATCACTGAAGAGACAAAAACATCAGTTCAGTGTTAAGCAAATGGATAAAAGAAACAAAAATGTCATATTTCCATCACATGTTCCACTCTTTTAGTGACGTCACGTTCTTATGTCCTCGTCTTCTGCAATGACACCGACTGGAGAATTAGTGCCACCTACTGTTTGTCTTAATAAACCAACTCCTAATATTCACATAGTGGGTGGAAGTGAGTATTAAAAGAGAAAGTGTGTGTTAAAACAACAGTTTCCTTGCTACGATCATTCCTCCTGTTCCTATTGGCTATCAAAGGATTCAAATGTGCTTTCAATGTAAGTGATGGAGGCCAACATCATTCTGTCATGCATTTTGCATTTTGTACAAAAATGCATTTTAATGAGGATTCATCAGTGTGAGTTAGAGATATCTGATGCATTTAAAGTCTGTTTAGCATCAAATTCCCTCTTTGTGTTTCTTTGTTGAGCTGCGGTGCAAGTATAGGAACTAAAAAGAGGGACTTTGGCACTAAAAACACCGAAAACATTGAAGGATATCTATTTTATTTGACTCATTTGGACGACATTGTAAGTGTATTAAGTAGGGATCTAATGGTCGGGATGATACAGCAAGAAAAAAACCTGTTTCACTAATCATTTGGGCTCCTGACTGTTGTTTAAGACTGACTTGAAAAATGGTGAACCTATCCTTTAATTCTTCTCTTTTGCCAATTATCTGAAAATTTGGTTAAATTTGCACCACCATTCAATTTAATTCGGATGGAAACTTGACAGCCTTCACACAGGGTCAACTCACAAATTGCTCTTTCATACACTGCAGATTAGATTCGGAGATTAAGAAACCATTACCTTACAAATTATGAAGACCTTGATTGAAGTGGTGTCTTTCTTCAGAGCTCAGTGTTGCCGTTTTGAAATTCAAAGTTGAGAGTTGAAAATATTAAATGTGACGCTAGTAGGAACACACACAAAAAAAAAAAAAATCAACCAATTCTCAAATTTGATATGCTCAACTTCACAATCCATTTGTGCATACAAATAAGAGTTTGAAACTAAAATGCAGCATGAGAAGATAGTGTGATATTTCTTGAGATGAATTCTCTTTGAAGACTGATTTGTTATTCTTCCACTTCATCGTGGCAGATGGCTGCAGACGCAGAGATGGAGCATCGCAGGCTGTGGGAGGCCGGACAGGCTGACTACCTGGGCAGAGATGCCTTCCAGAACATCCAAAGGATGCTGGACCGCTTCCTGGATTAGAACACCTGTAATTTAAACAGACCTGTGACCTTTAGTAACTGGCATCTACTGATACTGGAACTCAATAACAACATTATTTGAGAGTAAAAAAAAGTATCCTGAATATGTGTTTTAATTTTAACATAAGCACCGGGCAACTTAAACACTAATAAGGATCCCATAATTTTAAAGTCTCTCTCTACGCTAGAAGAAAGTTTTCCACATTCATCCGCTGAAGGAGGAACGTTTCTCTGAGCTCATCTATTTCCAGGTCTTATCATCATCAAACTGGAGCAGAAGAGGCTAAAAAAACCCAGTAGTCTCTCACTAGGTTTTTATTATTTTCATTCATGTCAACTGCTGAATAAATTAATATCTTAAGCTGAATGCCCTGTCGTTTAATTAATGTGCATGCAGGACTTTAGAAGACTTTAGACGATTTCTAAGACTTCAGATTTCTTAAGGTTGTTATGTTAGATGTTTAAATACAACACCAGGGGGCACTGTGGCTCTTTATTCACATCTCTGCCCATCATGGCAGCAGGAACACAGATTAATAGATGGCTGACTGCAGTCAACAGTATGCTGTCTAATCCTTATCCGCTAGGCACATGTCATTTTCACAGGCATTCCTCTCATAATGTCATGACACAGCGATGGGCGATACCGTGCTGAATACAAAGCAAATGGCAGGAGGTGAGCTCCTTGGCTGGGACTGCACTGTCAGTGAAAATACCTTATGATGACTGCTTTGAAAGACAACCTTGGCACATGTTTGAGCAGATCCTGCTCAACTCTGATTCATCAAGATCCAGGATAAGACGTTGGTTCCCATTGACGGCCTCATTCATTAGGCTCTGAAAAGATATCAGTCCATGCTGGCAGTTTTTAAATAACACCATTAAATAAAACCTCAAATCCAGGCTAACTAACAACAGAGGGAAAATAGATATCTTTATTTGTGGTTCTATCATGTGCTAGAGAGAGTTTCTGTTCCAGCAAAATAAAAAAAAACCAAAAAAAACAAAAGCAGCTGAGTCAACTGTTAAGCTCTCCTTTCAGGTTGAATCTGTGAAATCAGACCTTGTAATAATTAACTGGCGGACTAATCCTGTATTCATGGCTTGTTTGATTTAGCATAAATATGACCTGTCAACATGGAGGCGTCATTCACGTCAGCCTTAAAACGCAGGGATTGATGAAGTGTGTTAAAACAAAATCTGTGTTCAAATAAAATCTGCGAAAAACAGATTTTGATTAACTAGTGTGGCAGTCCAAAATAATCAAAGGCCAAGTGTGTTTTTTGGAAATACTTGCAACATGTCCATGTGGGCGCCATATGAGTTAATATGGGCTACATGGGTTTAAAATAGACAAACTGGGCTCCAATTTCACCTTATCCACTGGGCCAATAATTAATAGCTTATTGGAAACATTTTATCAAGGGCTAAAACACCAATGGTCAAGGCAGATGGCGTGCAAGTAGGACCTGGTTCTGCTCGAGGTTTCTTCCTGTTAAAGTTTTTTCCTTGTCGGGTCGAGACCTGCTCTATATGTAAAAGTGTCATGAGACAACTTTTGTTGTGACTTGGTGTTATATAAATAAAATTGACTTGACATAAGCTGGTTATATCCAGCCCCATGCAATGCATAGGAAAAAGTTCAAAATGAATATATTATATGCATATAAACTTGTCATATATAATATTTAGATCCAGCAATCTCACCTGCTTATGTTTGTTCATTGGTTTTACAGAAACAGCTGCTCTGGGGGCAGAAATGGTTTTATTGTTTAAATATGTGGGCGTTTGAAGCATACTGCAATATTTTAATATTGCACTTCCATAAAATCGAATGACTCACAAGAGGCAGATAAAAAAGATTTGTCAAAGTAGAAGCAGCAGACGCTGAGATCCAGACTTACTTGTATGTGTCAAGTTAAAAAAAAAAAAATGCTGGAACCTACAACCTACATCCCATAATTATGTCTTTCATGAGACTCTCTCTGACTAGTAAACACCCACAAAAAATCTAATTTTGTAAGATCAACATTTGAGTAGCTGGGGACTGAGTATCTGATGTGAGTTAGCATAATTTCCTCTGCACAAAAACGATCGTGTTATAGTCTCTCATGGTACAATGATCATTCAATCATTAAATGATTGTTGAATTGTTGGGAATTGCATTGTAAAGCCTTATGCTTTTGCTATTGCCTGCAGAAAACCTACTGTAGCCCCAATACTCTACTGTAATTTAATACTGCAAGTACAGTTTAAAAACCCAGATTTCTGATTTCTGAACAACTGATAAAAGAAATACAGAAGTCAGAGGTAGTGCAATCGTCCACTAATTGGAAGACTGGTGGTTCGATTCCCGGCTCCTGCAGTCCTGTAGTATGTTGAAGTCTCCTTTCGATGATACTGAACCCCAAATGGCTCTTGAAGGCTGTGTCATGAGTGTGTAAATGGGTGAATGCTGACATGTAAAGCACTTTGAGTAGTTGGATATATACAGTAAGTGCAGTCCACAGTTTACTGCTACTATAACCGTCTACTGTTATGCTAGCAGCCGTATGAGGCCGTTCTTAGGCACAGCGAGCAAAGAGAGAAGTTCTAATATTCGGCATGCTAAAATGTTCACAGTATTATACTGAATACCTTGTGTAGCAGATTAAGTCATTAGAATTCATTATTTGACAACCACAATCCTTGTAAAAGAGTCATTTGTCATAAAGTCATTGTCATTGGTCAGGAACATGTTCTGTATGTCTGTAGACAATGTCACCGTTGGTCCAGTTGTATGCTAACTGTTTCTTTGACTCTCCTTGACTCAACAAATAACAATTTCTACTTTCAGAGCTACTCCTAAGAAACATTAACAAAGAAAAAAAAAAAATCTGTGGTTTGTTTGAATGAAATCTTACAAACACATAACTCACTGAGAGCCATTGTGAATTTAGCCTCACTTGCGTAACCCGGCACTGACACCGCACTGACCCCACAAAGAATTTCACCATACTGACGGAGTCTATTTGCTTTGACAGTGTTGGACTGACAGCCTTATGTGCTTCCAAGAAATTCCACCTTTGTCGGGCACATCGGCGCAAAACTCAAGGAGGATGAAACTAAACCACCATACTTGGTCAAATAACCATTATCTCTAGGCAATTTTTTGTGTCTAGATTGTTTTTTGTTTATTACGTGTTTTCCCCTCTCCCACTTCTTTTAGTCTGTTTAGATGAACAAATAGTCCTGATAATGTTCCCATCTGGAACTCTTCTGTGGTTTGATGAGTAAACGAGCATTCTACTTGATCGAGTAATTGTGATTCAGGGATTATTATGGATGTGTGTGTGTGTGTGTGTGTAAGAGAGAGAGAGAACAGAAGAAGAAGAAAGAGAGAAATTGTGAATGTGTACAGGTGGAGGCTACATGTCCATGCCAGTCAGCCCCCGCTATTATTTATGCTGTGACTGCCTTCAGATACACACACAAGAAGGAAATGTGATAACTGTCAGAGAATTTTAAGCACCTCCATATGTTTTGGGTTAACTGGAACCGCTTCCTGCGCTCATCATATGTAGTAGCTGTCACATGACTATTTCACGTGGAGCTAATTTGATCAGCGGATCAACCGACAGCTACAGATTCTAATGACCCACAATTTCTCCGACCAGGCTAATTGGAGATTGCGAAATTAATGACAGTCAGCTGTGGACGGGAATGTTTCAAGGCTTTTGATGGGGAGGAGGAGCTGAGTGGAGTCAGTCTGCACAGTGGCAAGCTGCCGACTGAAAACTAGGCCATAAACCAAACCAGATTCCCACAATTCCACTCAAGTAAGCATTATGCAGTTGAATGGACAGATGTACCTTCAGGAACATTCAAGGTCAAGTGGTTACCTTGACTTGCTTAGATACATTTTTCAGAGAGATTGAACAAGAGGATTGGAAGATTTCACGGTTGGTGCTGCTGGGGTCCAGAACTTCTAAATAAGACATTGTTTCGTTTCGTTTTCTTCCGCTTATCCGTGGTCGGGTCGCGGGGTCAGCAGCTTCAGCAGGGAGGCCCCCAGACTTCCCTCTCCCCAGCCACTTTTGCCAGAGCCAGCTTCTGCAACCGGGGCTCGGACCGCCAGGGTCCCCGCCTCCGACTGCCACCCATCTCTCTTCGCACCGTTCCCCCCTGAGACCCCTCCCATGGGTGGTGGGCCCATGGGAAGGGGGTACAGCACCTGGTATTCCCAGGCGGTCTTCCATCCAAGTACTAACCAGGCCCAACCCTGCTTAGCTTCCGAGATCGGGCGCGTTCAGGGTGGTATGGCTGCCCTAAATAAGACATCAATTGTGTGAATTCTGTCTAACAGAACAAATAAAGAAACAATCAGCTTAATGTTGGCCTGCAGGCATGTTCACATCTGCCTGTAGAATTAGACTAAGTCCCAGAGTGGGAGATGATCCAAAGGTCTAAAGTTTACCGCACAGCTGTTGGAACCAGAGAGATTCTTTGATTCTCTGTGAGGGTTGTGTATCTGTTATATGGCTGAGAGAAAGCAGAGAGTTAGATAGTCAACATGGTTTCACAACCACCAGCACCCAAGAAGAAAGTTTTTTTGAAATCACTGGATTGGCACATTCTGACTACCGTACCTACCATACCTGACTACTACTTCCTTCTGTGTGTCAAGTAACGTGCCACGTTGTGTGTGTTGCACTTAATTTTGACTACGTTTAGTGATTGCCGAGTTTAGATCAGGAAATAAATAAAAATAAGTAATCATGATGACGGTGGCAGATCTCAATCCTCAGTGCTACAGATCAATTTTGATCAAAAAGTATTGAGCCCTAGTGCAGCTATCAGAATACTGTATTTGGTGTCTTGTAAATACTTGTGTGTGAGATTCCAGTGCTGTTAATTTAAACTCCAGGCAGCCAGTCAGTCTTGACGGCTGAAAGTCAGGTTTGCTGAGCCTACCACAAAATACCATCAAAGCCATAAAGTTTTGTGTCACCTCTTTACAATTTAGCAGTGTATTTACTGAGACTGCAGATCGTATAATTTACTATGAACACAAGCATTCGTGACAAGCAGTGTGCCACTCATATCAACACACTGTCAAAACAAGTAATATATCACACATGCACACTTACTGTAAGCTTAAAGCACTAAATCCGAGCCTGATGAAAATATTGTCAACATCACAGCAGTCACATGAAGAAAGCGGTTAGTTCATTACTGCTTTCATTACCAAGGAATCTCCACTACACTGTGTTCTCATGTGCGGATGAAAGAAGGCAATGTCTTCTGATTAGAAAAGACCTTTCTACTTCTCTTAGAATTCAGTTTCTCTCTTGCTCAGGCATAAAGTGTCAGATGCTGATCGTGTTGCCGTAGGACACTTCACTGCCAGAGCTGATATGAAAGTTTCCAGCCATTCATAAATCATATTAGGTTTTCCCACTAAAGTTTCTTCTCATTCTGTTGCATTAGAGTGGAAGAGGATGTGCATTGATTAGCAATAATCGCTTAAATCGTGACTTTGTTTTCAATTCCCCATGATGTCAGATGTCAGATTTCTTTAATACACCATTGAAAGTCGGACCGGATACTGCAAGTAGATGGAAGTAACTTGTGCATCTGAACAGTGTAAACATCCGAGATACTTAATGCTGATGATTGTCTCCGTCAGTAATGAGAGAAAATTATAGTCACACGTGAGGGTGAGTACAAGATGTAAGGTTTTCCGAATTGTTGACCATGTCTTGCATCACTGCAGCCTAACCAGTATTCAGGGTGGAAATTGTTGATTTTTAACTAAGCATTAAAAAGCATTTGGGTATAAATTAGATGAGGCAGCACAGTGGTGCACAGGTTAACCCCAGTGCTCTGACAGTCGTAATAAATGCAAGGTTTAACAAAGACAGTCAAAGACACTGAAAATTCTCAGTATGACTGTTTCAAATGCATATGCTGAACTAATAGGGGATTTCCTCATGGCTTCAGATGTTTCTTCTTTCTAGAAGAAGAGACTGCGGCTGTATTCCTAGGGCAATTATTGTAAGGTTTTACTCTCCAAGAGTAATGGTGACCTATTTCCCTTATCCAAAATGTAAAGTTGAATATCTTCTCACATTTTTATCTGTGCTCTGCTCTCTAGGGCCATTTAAACAAAAAAGCTACATTCAATTTCATTTTGAAAAAATATCAAAAGTCAACTTTTTTGGCTTTTTGCCTATCTCTAAGTTCTCATAGAAACATTATTCTCACTTACGTATGTCATTTAGAATGCAGTGGCAAACAATCTTGAGTCATCATTTTTCCAATCTTTTGCTTTCCCTGCATCAGCAATAAAAAAAAAGTTTTTTGTTTTTTGACCCTGTGTTTAGTAGAAATGGGTGGGAATCATTTTATTAAAATGCTATGCATCAGAGTCTGTCAGAAACAAATAATTTACACATAAGGATGTAGAAGCTGCATCAGCACTTTTAAGGAACAGATTCAAAGATGGTGCACAGTGCTAAGAGCAGAAATCAATCAGCATTTGAAACATCTGGCTCCAGTTATGGAAACACACGAAAATACCTTAAGGTGGACTTGTATGAAAGGAACAGGATACTGACAAATTAATATTAAAAAAAAAATTAGATGAACAAAAATGAGAAAATAAAAATCACCTGCCTTGAACAAAATCTGTCTCAGCTAAATTAAATTTATCTGTAATTAAGTTAAACAATATTTTCTAGTTAAAGCAAGATAAGGTATGTACTTTTTTACAGCTTAGGACATAATCTTGTTCTTTCCATAATCAACTTTGCTGAGTCATAAAAATAAAGGTTTCTACATGCATAGCTGGAGGATGCTACAAAGACTCTTTACTCACTGTTAGAAACAGAATCAGCTGAAGGATCTTTGCTTTATTGTTTAACACCTTGAGTCCATTTTATAGAGGCAAAATCTGATGTCATTTTGTAGGCTGTTAAATATATATATATATATATATATATATATATATATATATATACACACACACACACACACTTTGACAAAGAGCCAATTTAAAGTAACTAAATGCTCTAAAATGGGAGGTCCATTGATATTTCTCAGTGATTTTGAAAATGATCAACTACGGCCTACAAAATGTCGTCAAATTATGGCATCTATACTGCAGCACTGCAGGTGCTTCTTTTATCAATGTGACAGTAGTTTTTACAACATTTTGAAAATTAAAAACATTAGCTGCTTTTAACTGAGCAGTTGCTTGGGCATACAGTGTGGTGATGGACCACGATGAACATTCTTCAGAACACATTGAGAAGTGTAGCTTTAGAGTCTATGCCAATGGCATTCCTGGCTGTGCATCGATATATGCCAGCATCTCTTTGCGTCGGGTTTTGGATAATAAGGGAACCTTGCGGAAGGAGGTATTTGTTTCCAAAAAGGCGTGGTTGTGTGGTGACAGCTAAGCGGATTTTATCAGGTGTTTCCCATGCTACCTCTGCTCTAGGTATCCCAGTTGCTATGCAGTTCAACTGAACAGCAACTCCACGCTTGGCATAAGTTACAGAGGGAGGGCCACTGGTAATACGAGGTGGGAATGCAACCACAATTACTGACACGGAAAGCAGAGAGCTGCCATACTCATTTGCAGCTCGACAAACATAGGGCCCCCGATCATAAACTGATACTTGCTGGATGGCAAGTGTTCCATTGGATAGTACGGCATATCGTCCAGCTCTCTGTGACCTGTTGAGGAGAACCCCACTGGGTAATGTCCACGTTTGTTTGAGGGGTTCACCACTGGTTAGACAATGGAGCAAAAGGGTTTCTCCATTCATGACACTGACAGGGGTGTTGTATTTGTTATTGATCTCTGGCTTTCTCCCTCGGGACAATGTGACGGTATGCTCTACAAGTCCTCCAGAATTATACCCCAGGCAGCGGTATGTACCAGCTTCAGCAACAGATGGGTTACTGATGATCAAAGAGCCATCAGGCCGGTGGTAAAACTTAGAGAACTGAGCGCCGCTAAGCAAAGGTGTACCATTGGGTAGGATCCAAGTGATGTGAGGTAACACTGTGCTCTCAAAGGAGCAGTTCAAAGTCATGGCATTCCCCACAGTCAGTGATAAGCTATCTGTTTTAGGTCCTCTAATTTGCGGCCTTTCAACAAGCTCCTTTACATCTAAGTTAACCACTAGCCTGACCTCGCCTCCTTCATTACGAGCAATACAAATCAGCTGCCCCGAGTCTGTCCTTTTAGGTGACCGGATTTCCAAAGTACCATTCTTGTGAACTGCTATTCTGTTGCTGGAGTATGGTGCAGGGAGGATAATATTTCCTGGCAGGACCCATATTATGCGAGGGATAGGAGTTCCCTTCGCCACGCAATCCACCAGCCTCCGCTGATCCTGGACTGCGTCCACCCTAATGGCATTTTCAGTGCCTCTCAAGCCATTGATAATTGGAGGTGTTACCATGACCTCCAGCCGTATGAGTTTATGGTCTTGTCCTACACTGTTTCTGGCTATGCAGGTGTAGTTACCTCCATCAAAACGTTGTACCTTCTGAATTACCAGTGTCCCATCATTTAAGACCTGGTACTTGTCTAAGGCAGGGGAGATTACTCTATTTGTAGGGGATATCCATGTGATGACTGGCATTGGTTCCCCTTTGGCATTACACCTAAGTGACACCATCTCACCATAGAAAACCTTGACGATCTTTTGGTCGTTATCCTGGATTTTTGGCGGGGCAGTTGAAACCTTGATCTTGACTTTGACCTTCATCTCGTCTTTGCCTAGTTGGTTCTCAGCATAGCAGGTGTAGTCACCCTCTTCTCGCATGTCAACATCATTGAAGTACAATGTTCCATTGTTAAACACAACATACCTGCATAAAGTTTGGGCAGAGAGAGGGAGAAGAGGAATACAGATAGTTACAGTTTGATGACTGGAGTGTCCATAGACATAACTCATTATGCTTAACTTTCAATTCATTCTTTACTGAAGAAGTATTGTTGAAAATAATGAAATGCTTCCTTTTCATGTGTTCCTTTTTGTAAACATACAAAATATCAACAACACAAGTACTGTATATTCATATGAAGGACATGACAACATCTTTTCATACCAATAATGTGAGCTCTGTATAGATATTCAAGGGCTGGTATTTTGTTGTTTGATTGTTCTGTGTTCAGTCATCTATAATGTGTCTGAAAGAAATAGGTCTGGTTTCCCAGGCTCAGTAAGCTGACAGATAGTATTTACAGTATGTAACAAATACATACAGCTGAAGTACACAGGAGTTTTTATATTGTAGCAACATATACCTTAATTAGTTCCCGAAGTAATTTTCTGTGAAAGTGTAGTCATTAATCTTGGTGTGGAGCTGCCACTGTGTAGTACAGAGTCAGGGAGTAGTTTCCAATAAGTGAGCCCAGTTTTAATTTGATGATATAATCTCATTTAGCCATTCCTGATGAATCTTAAAAAGTCTTAATTGATTAATAGCAGGTTTCGGATCCATAAAAGAATCTGAAATGTTAAGCTGAACATGCTGAAGCACTTTGTGGTAACCTGGGAGTTGAGAGTTGATCAGTTGAGAGTCTACCAGTCTACCGTCAATGGAATAAATGGGATGGGCAAGATATCAGAAACATTCCTTAATATAGTGTAACACACTTCCAAAACACTACAGCCTTTAAAGTGACCATGAGGTTGAATCAACACTGACAACATAACTGTGACAGTACGTCAGCTGAACTCCCTTTGTGATAAACCCAATAGAGGTACCTTCTAGAAATGAAAGCTAAGATCGACTAATACTAAGCAGCTCATACCTGCGACCACGCCCCACACTGATGCTATCCCTCTCTTTGACTGGGTTGACCATGGTGCCATCTGGCAGTGCCCAGCTGATCTCAGGGTTAGGGAGCCCAGATGCCACGCAGTCCACTTTGAGGTCTCCACCATAGACCACCTCCTGACTGGATCGCTGCTGCTTCTGCTCAATCTTGGCTGGCCTTGTCAGCACATTGACCCGCAGCAGAACATAATCATCACCTATCTTGTTACGTGCCACACACAGGTAGTCACCACTGTCCTTGTCGGTCACAGGATGAACTGTTATGGTGCCATTTGAAAACACCTTGATCCTGGGATCAAAACTGCAAAAAAGAAGAAATAATTGCATCTTGAATGTAGGCATTTATGTATTTCATTTAGGATTAAAGAAATGTGTTTTTTTAATGCTTGCAGTTCTAAGCATACCTGTACTGAGCATCAACAAGCTTCTTTGAGGGTGTCCTCCAGATGATTCGGGGCTCTGGTTGACCGGTTGCCACACAGTTGAGCAACAGTTTATTCCCATAGATTACATCTGTTCTCTTGGGAGATGATGAGGAGATGCTGGCCTTGGCATAGGATGGATTCCTCCTTATACTCATGGTCACCGCTCTTCTGCTGGATGCTACCACATTACTGGCTGTGCACTCATATCTTCCAGCATTCCCGAGGCCCAGTCCACGGATGTAGAGGGTCCCATTGGGGAATACGACAAGATTGCGTCCAGTAACAAACTGGGAAGCAGTGAGCTGCACACCATCAGGCGTGAGCCAGTGGATGACAGGCTGGGGGGCACCTGTGGCAGTGCAGTGGATGTAGGCGGTGCTGCCCTCTGTGAATGTTTTGTTCTCATGTAGTGTCTGTTGAATCACAGGTGGCAATGTTGAGACATGAAGGTGGACAGAGACTGTGTCTGCTCCAGCTGCGCTACTACCAATGCACTTATAAATTCCTCTGTCTGTGTAACTGGTCTGGCTGATCCGGAGTGTTCCATTACTCAGGATAACCACACGCTGCTGAGAGGCAATACCAACTGGAGCAGCAGCCATGTGGACATGGTTAGGCAGCACCCATGTGACTCGGGGTGAAGGGTGCCCCTCCACTTTACATTCTAAATCAGTGCTGCCACCTAGATGGACTGTGATGTTTCTGTGCCGAGGCTGGAGGACACGTGGATGTTGAGACTCTACCACGAGATTGACCACCATGTTGTCTGTACCATACTGGTTCTGGGCCATGCACATGTACTGGCCCCCGTCCATGGGCTGTGTGTTCCTGATGATTAATGTACCATTTAGATGGACCTCAAACCTCTGGACCCTGGTGTTCTGGGCAATACTCGCCCCTGCATGAGTGGAAAGACAGACATGTAAAATATGCTAAATATAAGATTACAGAATGAATAATGACAAAAGTAGGAGAGAACACCATAAGGGCACAAGATCTTAAAATACTTAATTCTGAGTGGCCAGAAGACTTTGACGTAGAGTCAACTAATACACATAACATTCATTGCAAAAACAGTGCCAACACAAATTTAATTATATGACACAAAAAATATATAAATATATTTTTATCGTAAGAAAGGCTTTTATATTGGTTGATTGATGAGCAGTGTTAACCTATCAGTTTCAGTTACAAACCTTTAATTATTTTTTTTTCCTAACCTTAAAGGGGATGTATATTGCTTTTACACATCAAATTCTATTTACAGGTGTTGAAATACTTTCATGTGTGAAAAAAACAAAAAAACAAACCTTTTGTAGCCCCAGAGATAGCTATGCAAAGTGTGAAAAATTGCCTCAAGTGATGTCACTTGTAGTGCATTTGAACTTATTATTTATTTTGTATTTTCAGTATCAAAAACAGTTTCAATATCAACATTTTTCCTGCTAATAATGTTATGTACCATGTTGCCATATAATAAGCAAGAACATATTCTCCGAGTTGTGCAGTAGACCCAAAGTAACAACATGCTTAGCTGTTCAGCTATATCCCAACAATATATTTAACTGTGATATTTAAATATTTAAAATGTATTATCTTCATTGTCATCCATTCTGAAGGTCACGTGTGTGAACATTGTGCTGTACTGAACTCATGCAATATCATGAACATATGGAAAACATATCTTCTTTGGTGATGAATGTCTAACTATATTGGATCTTTAAGAAAAAATAATTGGACCCTTCCTTGCAAATTTGGCAGACATTCTGCAATGTGATTACCATGTAAAAATATCCATTCAGACATCTTTGACAATTGTTTTGATCTAATATGGCAGGTGTCTGCATTTTATTTTTGTGCCACTATGTGATCACACTGATTTAATAATAATTTCCATTATTCATGGTAATTGAAAAGAAGAAAGTGCCAAAACTGACATGAAAATTTACATAAAGTTGAGTTATGAGATTGAGTGATACATACCACTAGCGACTTCAGTCCATGAGAGGAAGGGCATTGGCTCGCTCACAACCTCACATGGAAGCTGGGCATCTGTTTCAGCTTTCACAGTGAAAGTCTGGAAATTGCTTTTAGTTATCCTTGGCTTCCCTCTTGGAATAGATTCTCGTCCAGGTAGCTGGTGCTCTCTGGATACGTCCTGAGTGCTTGTTAGTAGTCCCTCTCTAGATGGATTAATCTGGATCGCAGTAATTGTTGGGGTAAGGGTGGTTGTCTGCTTGATTACCTCCTCGTTGACCAGTTTTAGGGCTGGGGAAGTTGGATTTGTACTAATAAATAGAGCCTGTTTGTGGCCAGGTGATTGGGTTGAGGGATGCATGTCTGATCCTATGTTGGGTTGGATTTGCTGGTCTTGACTCTGGTTGTCTGGGATGCCATTGATCCTTGGAGCCTTGTGGGTGGTGGCCAGCAGTGAAGGGTAGATTTCAGCTATGTGTGATGTTTTGGGCAGTGTGACGTGTGGCACCACTCTAGATAGAATTAAAGGATCAGTCTGTGGTGAAGTCGCAGAAGGGGGTGCTGTACTGATGGCACTTGTGATAGGAGCATCAACATTAACTACAGTTTCCTTAAGATGCTGATCTACCCGCGACTCACTAAAAGTGGTCTTATTTTGACTCAAACTGGGATAAGATCTCTCAGGTACTGTAGGTGTTGTGGTAATCTGTGCTGTTCTAAAAACATCTTCAGAAAGCATGCTTAGTGTTGTTATTGAGCTACTTGGAGTGTATCTGCCAGAGGAATCAACTGAGGTGGATGAAGATTGCAACAGTGAAAAATTCTTGCTGATCTCAGCCTTTTTGGTCGGCGTGTATTGATGAGTTAATTGATTTTCCTTAAAATCTGTTTGTACTTGTGTTGTAGTGTGAAAACTCTCTGAACTGTCAGGCTGTGGCACAGGTTCAAAATCTCCTGTAATGCTTGCCCTTTGTGTCTCATCTGAGTGTTTAACAGGTGGTGTAAACCTTTGCTGACTGGCTGTTGTAAGCACATCTGAGCGCTCTGAAGGATACACACTCTCTGTGACTCCCAAGGCTGTTTGATTACTTGTCTTTCCGTGAACTGATTCTGGAGAGGCTGTTGGAAATGATGGTGCCACTGATGTGCTTTTGAGTAGTGGTTTGGCAAGAGGTAGAAGGCTGTCCTTTGTTTCTAGGGGAGAAGCTGGTAGTGAGGAGAGTTTGGTGGCTGCTTCGTCGTCATGCCTGGAGGCTGTGCTTTCTTTATGACTCAGTCTGGCTGATGACGCTGCTTGGCTGTCGGTGAATGGAACAGTGGTATTGAATTTGGCTGTTGTAACTTCTAATAGTTCTATTTTTAGCTTTGTAGGGACAGTGATCATGACTGTTGCTAGGGGAGCATTAGCTGGTGTGGTGGCAATAAACCGGGTTGGTTTATTTGGCTTTTGTTTACTTCTGTTTGGCTTTCTTCTTGAACTTCCTTTTTTTCTCTGGGAATTATTTCGTCGGTGGTGTGGAGGTGATTGTTCTTCTAACTCCTTCCTCCTAATTGTAGTGGGCATAGTATTAGTTGTCAGTGATGCTGTTGTGAACATTGCTTGAGATTGAAAACCATCAACTGTTGTGGCCTTTGTCTGAATATGTGGCTGTGATGTTGTTGCAGTCTTACTATGATATTTTCCATTTTTGTCTTGGCTTGGTTCTAATTCATTCGGTAGGACTGAAGGGATAATCTGACGTCCACTCAAAGAGAGGTTTCTGTCATTATTAGAGCTGGCAACAACATTCAATATATCTGTATTTGTGCTCTTCTCTGATGTCTTGGACCAATCAGTTGTTTTGACTCCATTATCATCTCTATTTGTGCTATGATTTTCTTGTAGGGTAAATGTACTGCTGCTACTTCCAGTATTTGTATTAGGCTGCCAAAATGTGACAGCGTGAGGGGTTACAGATGTGGTCTGTGGGAGGAAGTATACACTGCTTAAAGTAGTCTGTAACTCCAAGTTTGTATCAAGAGTTGTTTGCTGTACATTGTATGTGCTCTGTGTTGTGTAGGGCTTTGGTCTAGCATGCATGTCATGTGTATAATGGCTGTTTAATGTCATATCATCTGTATTATGTGTGGTGAAGGTCTTAGAGGTCACATGTGTACCTTGGCTTTGTGTTGTGTATTTATTAGGTTTCATTTGTGCATGTTGTACTAGAATGTGCTGTGTTGTGGAGTAATCGCTGTCCTTTTTCTTTTGCACAATCATGTCATCTAATGGCTCGTCAATATTTTCTTGTGACTGTGATGCTTTCTCTGTCTGTTTCTTTTCTGTTGTGCGCTGTTCTGGGATCGGTGTCACAGTATTCTGACTATTTCTTTCCCTTATCTTAGCCAAAATATCAGCCCACTTCTCTGGATCTATTTTACTCTTTGACATATTAATCCTCCTCCTGTTTTCAACTATGTTCTTATTGTTTTCAACATGTGAACCTGTTGGTTTTCGAAGCACCGGTAGTCCCTGCCTCATATTCCTTGATGGATTTACACCCCTCCTGCCTGGGGCCACACCTCCTGGAACTCTCCTTCTCAAAGGATCGAGGCGTCCCTTTGGAACCCCCTCCTGAGGGAACTCAATGTCCCCTGATGTCTCCTCTGTATCCTCTGTTGGAACTTTAATCTTAGTGTTGATCCCTGAAGCTGACTGAGGTCGTTCTGAGAACTTCCTCAAAGGCCTTATCAACCCTTTGCGCCTTACAACAGTGATTTTTGTAGCAAGTGTATCCACACCATGCAGATTCATGGCAACGCATTTATAATAACCACTGTCTAATAACTGTGTCTGAGGGATATACAGAGTGCCATTGGAATAGACTAATGCTCTGGAGGAGTTGGCTTGGAAACTAACTATGTTGCTGTTTGGTAGAATCCAGTTAATTTCAGCATCAGGGGATCCAGATGCAGTGCAGGTCAGGGAAATGGGGTTGCCTGCAAAACCTTCAATAGGTTTAATTGAGGTGTCTTCTCCCGGAGGGGGGCTGGAGGATTCCTGCACTGTCAGCTGGAACGGCTGGACAGCAAGATCCCCATCAACCTTCGCAATGCAGTAATATATTCCTGTATCTGCATGGCTAACAGATTTAATGACTAGTTGTCCGTCAGAGGACACAGATACCCTCTTGTCTGAGCTGCTATATGATGCCTCCAACTTGGAGCCATCTGGCAGCATCCAGTGGATAACTGCCTGGCCCGAACTGTGCACGTTACAGTACATTTGACTTGGGCTGCCCAGGATAGCACTTAACACTTTATGAGTCATGTTTGTTGACTCGATCATGACCCATGTCCTCTGTTTCTGCACCCGCTCTGCCTCCACTGTCTCTGAGAGATAGGTGCTCAGAATTAACTTTACCATCTTGCCTGATGATTGAAGTCTGTTCAGCTGAAGGTCCACAGATGTCTGCATCAGCCATGCTGTCTGGGCCATGATGTTAGCCTTAACACCTGTGTAGTACAGGGCATCCTTCTCAGAATCCTGTCTGTACACATAGGTTGGATGAGGATCTTTACTGAGCATAGTGTCTCTTTGTAAGTGAGCTGGCACATTGCTGTAGTATGCGATTAACCTCCATAGTCGCTCATACTTTTCTCTATCAACAGGACATTCAAGATCCACTGACAACGAGATGTTGGACACCAGCTGTAGCTGGTTTACCTGCTCCCAGTTGATCTTGGTAAGCTCTCTAGGTTCACCAATGCTACATTCCAGATCCACCTCATTCCCATGTTCATCTGACAAGCCCAGGGAGATGTTTCCAAATGGTTCTCTGAAATCCTCTGTGGTCATTACCTCACTCTCGACATCCTCAGGTAGGGTAGTCCTATGAGGAGAACTGATGATGGGGCGGCTACAGACCATGTTCTCTACAGCCTGGAGCTCTTTACTCTGGAGGTGCCTGGGAGAGGAGCATACAGGACAAAGCTGGCCACCGGGGAGTGCCCTGTCCTTTTTACATTTCAAGACATCTGGAGCAAAAACAATAACAACATTGTCAAATTAGACCATGAAGCGGTGTTGTTATAGATAATTTGATATGCTCTTGAGTCTCAGTTTTCTTCTTTACTGGTAAGTGTGAGTTACAAAATCTTACCTGGGGAGGTTTTATTCCAGTCATGGAGCCACTTCATGTTGCAGTCACAAGTCCATGGGTTTCCATGGAGGAACATGTTCTCCAGCTGGGGCATGGTCATCACCAGCCTGGAGGGCAGTGACATTAGCCTATTGTCTGACAGGTAGAGGTGCCTCAGGGTGGAGACATGAAAGTGGCCCATCAGGGTGAAGGTGGTGAAGGTCGCTGGGTGGAGCTGCTGAAGACGGTTGCCCTCCAGCTGCAGCAGTCGCAAAGAGGTAAGACCCTGGAAAGCGTCTGGGTGGATGAACTCCAGTCGGTTGTGATCCAGGTGTAACCTGGCCAAAGTCCACAGACCCTGAAGGGTATGTCTGTTGATCTCTCTCAGTTTATTGTAGCTAATCTTCAACATCTAAACCAACAAGTAACAACAAAAAAGAAAGTTATCATGAAATTATGAATCGTTAACACTGTCACACCTGCCCAGAGGCAATCATCTTAAAGATAATAGTCTGAATGTTTGATGAGACACAAAAAAAAGTTGCAACAGCACACTAGAATCTGTTCATTTAATGATTGAATGACCATATTTCAGTCAATATAAGGCTATACGAATTATATAAGTTTAAAACATTATAAAAAGAACTAAAAATAATATATATTTTTTTTTTGTGCCAAGCTTTTTTAATGCCCCTTTAGTTAGACATCCAATTGAAGGAGATTTTGAATTTTTTTGGGAATTTAATTCACATTTCAGGTTTATTTTTGCCATTTAAACAATAGAAACACAATGGTTACAAGGCTAGAAAAACATCCAGTTCTAGATATAGTCATGATAGAATTTTAGGTAAGAATCCTATATTGTTTTTTCTCATAGTTTGTGTAGGTGGACACCCAATAAGACCATTTGGAAACTCATGTTAATGATATAATTTGTAAAACAAAAAAAAAAGTGTGTGTAAAGTACGATAATATGACCTTATTATAAGACTTGTGCAAATAAACTAATGTAATGTTTCTTATTGGTTTTAACCTAATCTGAAGCAGCCATGCATTAATCGATTCATTCATTAACATAGTGTGTTCAGCCAGTGTACCTGCAGTGATATGAGGTCTCTGAAAGCTCCATCAGGCAGGCTGTGGATATCGTTCCCATGAACCATTAGAAGCTCCAGTTTCCTCAGGCCGGAAAGTGATTTGTCTGTAATCTTATTAATGCTGTTAAACCTGAAACAACAAAACCAAATGTGGGCGGTAAATAAACATTAAAGCCATTCATACACATGAGTCTGGGTAATGTCTAGTCAGAAAATAAATCCATTTGTTATACTGCATTAAGAGTGTAATCCAAACCAGTGGCAGTTAAGTAGCAAAATGACAGGATGCCAAATAGGACTGACCCCAGATTCATGCGTTCCACTTGCTTAGATACAGCAGCTGGGATGGTGATGAGGGTACGGAAGGTGCAGTGGAGCTCAGTGGGCTGGGGACAGGAGCAGGGTCGCGGGCAGGGAACACAGTCAACATGGGGCAAAATCATCAGCACCAGCAGGGTCTGGAAGATGCAGACGGCGGGGAGTTCCATCTTCATCCGGGGTTTTTTTTTTTTTTTTTTTACAGTTACAGCAGCTATCTGTTTGATAACTACAACAGCAGTAGCGTTACCGACAGTGTTACTGGTATGTTACCAAATGCGTTACTTTTACTAAACTATTACTTTTAGTTGCGATGCTGCTATTGGACCTACTATTACTGTCTCGACTAACAGCATCATCATTATTAATTAATTATTAATATTATAAAAATCGCTTTTAAGAACTGTATAGAGAACAAAGAATGACGGAGAGTCAAAAACAAACAAACAAACAAACAAACAAACAAACATAAAACTCAGCATCAGCGGCTGATAATGACTTTTTAGCTGAAACGCGACACAAAGAGATAAAATTATATTTCCCCTTGACCTGGCTCAAGCCTCCATCACTGCAAGCATGGATGAGCTCCGGTAAATTACGCACAACAGACAAAGTGCTTGCTAAGCATTTTATTAACTTTATCTCAAATATTTTATAAGTAAATATAGATGCTCTTACCTCAAAACCTTGATAGCCCCTCTCCAGGGAACTCCTCATATTACATTTTTTACCAGAGATGAAGTGAAGAAAACGCACAGCAGAAGTCAAACTAGAACAATAATGGATACCTCAAGGTAGGAAGGAATGCATTTAGTGTAAAAAAAAAAAAAATAATACATAGAGCAAAAAAATGAAAATAAGTTCAACTTCTGAATGGCATTGTGCGCTGTGGACATCCAGTGAGGAATGAGTGAAAAAAGCTTCTCCAGCGCGCAATGCTGAGGCGCAACAGGAGGAGTCAGTCAAGTTTGTCGAGGTTGACAGAAAAAAAAAAAAAAAGGTTTTTAGAGAGTTTTTGTAGTGGGTCTGACTAAGAATACAATGCTGTCATTACAGCCAAACTTTATGCTTTAAGCCCCCGTGTGTAAGAATGCTTAAGTTGCTACTGGTGAGTCATATTGAAACAATGAGAACGCAATTAAAACCTCAAGAGCTGACAGTTTCTTTCCAGGCCAGCTGGATGGGAGAGGCATGGAAATCTAAAGCCAAACAAACAGGAGACAGTGCAAGCTGCATCGCATTGATCACTGTCAATGTGTGTCATCTATTGTGTGTAGTGTATGGAAGTGTCTAAAAGTGTTAAAATGTATTGCAATTATGTACATTTATACTATGCACTTATACTATTTTTCATTGCACTGTCCATTATTGCCATTGTGTATTACAGTTGAATTAAATGAACAAACCTGTGTGTTGTCAGGTCCAATTGAGTTTTTTTTGTTGGCTTTGTAGTCCAGTCTTTCTTGGAAGACACAGTATACACAGTCAATAGAGGGGAAACAAGACTGTATAGATATGTGTGTCAAACAGAGTATATGAGGTTCTTCGAAATTATACATTTTAGCATTTAGTTATGGTATACATTGAATTTAGACTTAAAATATGCCTGTCTGCTCACTTCTACATCTCATGCATGTAAAGACAGGAGAGCTAAGTGTAAAAAGCAAACTTCAAAACCCCTTTCATTAACACTGACTCACACGCACAGCATGCAGTCTAGACACACTCATTGGTAAGTAGCATGCGCAGGCACATAGACAGACAGACAGACATGGGGCATACCAACAATGGGCCGCAGATAAAAAAACAGAAGTTGATATGACCGCCTGAGGGAAAGTTGAGGACGTCTGTGCCATTCTGTGCATCTGGAGCCTTAATATCTATCTGATATCAGCTCAAAATCCAAAAGCTGATTTATAGTTTTCTATCCCTTCATAATATCATGTGGTAAAAAATTTGGGCTTCGTTAGTTTGAAACACTTGAAACTCTACCTGCTGTGTTAGCTTTGGCCCCTGAGCTTCCCTCCTTTTCTCTGGAACACTCACATCACCTACGTGCTATAGGCCAGAGGCCCCCGTGGCTGCTGAGTCCCGCCTTTGTGACAGTGTTTAAGTTGGAGGGAAAGCGGAGGTCAAAGGTGACAGAGGGATGGTGAGCAGAGGGGCCTCCTGTTTTCGCTGCTGGACCGCGTGCCTCAATCCATCACTGTGTCACTGCAGGCCTGTTGCACACCTGCACCAACGTACCTCAATGGTGTGTGGAGCAGGATACTCTTGAGGAACCATATATGACTTGCAAGGCAAGGAATCCAAAGGCCTCTTTTCCATCAACTAAATACTGAAGGTAATCAGAGCCATGGAAGAGGCTTGCTTTCTATCCAGCAAAGACATTTTTAACTATCTATATGCCAGGTGTTAAAATATCTCGAAGCAGTAACAACTTTTGTCCACTAGGGGGCAGCGGAACAAGATGTTAAAAACAACACCTAATAAAGTTTTTTTTTTTTGTTATTCAGTTGCCTACTTACACATCCAGCAGTAACGGAGCTCTGTTGAGCTGAGGGGAACCTGTATTAAAATACTTTTTTTTAATGGATCCAAATTAGATATCCAAAACAATATATCAAAACATGATTAGTAATGCTCAGTTCATAGTGTTTCATCTTTAGAGTAAGGGGATTCCTCCCTTGAAGCCTGGTTTGTGGTGAGAAGGTCATGGGCCGCAGGTATTTGCTTCAGTTGGTAAAAGTACTTACAGCCTGAGAGCAGAGCTATAAAAACCCAGAGGAAAAAAACAAAAAACCCCAACAGTTGGAAAATTATGTCAACGTTGAATTTATTTCAGCAGAGGAAGTGCGGTTGCTTCAAGGAAATTAGCCACATTGCTCATAGTGGATACTTTTAATTTGAATGACTGAACCATTCATCTGTAATTAGTTTAACAATTTTCAATTCAGGGTGTTTTTGAAAATTATATGCACATTAGAATCTGTTATAGCGCTCAAAACAGCATGGAATACCAAAACATTCACCCAGTTTGCTGGGAATGAATATAGAAATTTTAATGTACTTATTATACAGTACAGGGACTGTACCTTTAAGTGAATTTCCTATTCCTCTTACCAATGTGCAACATTAATGGGTGTATACATTTGTGACTATATACAGTATGTGAGTTTTGTTTAATGTTTGCAAGCCCCTGTTACATCTCCAACAATAATATATATATATATATATATATATATATATATATATATATACTGTACTTTGGTGTAATAACTTTGGTGATCTTCTTGTTACTGTACACCTCACGTTTTTTTGGGGGTTATTTCAAATGAAAAGTTTACAATGCTAATTCATATTGCTATAAAGCTTTTACAGTATTGGGTAAATTGGCCTATATATATTTTTTCCAATAGGATGAATTCCGCGATATTATTTTGGAATTTCGCAGAATTAAGTAGCGCGCAGATATTGTGAGAGGTCCACTTTGAATCCCAGTGGGTGAAGTTGTGTGTACCGTCCTGCAGCGGGTGTCAATTAACTGTGACTGGAGAACTCAGCGCTCCAGTTGGATCGATTTGGCTCTGCAATATAAATATAGAAAATCACTAGCCATATCCCGCAGACATTCTGTGTCTCGTGCCTCAAGTTGCTACAAGTGGGTTAAGTAAGTACTGCAAGATTGTATGTTTTTGGGGAAAAAAAAGGAAACTCATTGTCACCGTAAGTTGAGTATTAATATTCATTTTCCAATGAAGTTTTACTTGCCTAACCATCACTGTTATGGGGTTGATAAGAGTCTTCAAAAGTCCCCCGTCATTCCAGTGTTACAGTCTCTGTACCGTGAAGATGGCCTGTGGATGAGTAGACCCACTGTATCCAGCCAGCTACCGTGACACACCTGAAAATAAACTGAGTTTAAGGGAAAAGCCAGAGTGTATAAATATGTCTGAATGTGTTCCTGTGTGAGAAAGAGACAGACGGAATAAAAAACGGCAATAAAAGAAGAAGGGAGAAAGGAGGTGAAAAGAATCAGCGAGAGCATTTGCTGCTTTTACACACTATAAATCTCTTTTAATCAGACATATGGCTCTCATATGTGCTCAAGGTGGCTGGCTGAAATCTAATGACGATTTGCTTGGATGAAAGCCCGCGGTGCTGAGGCCTGAGAGCGCTTGGATAGAGTTTGGACATTACGTAAACACCAAGGGAAGCCTAATGCCTGGAAAGTTAGAAGGTGAAATCCTCAACATCCTGCAGATGCATCCTGGGCTGCATCGGCGAGGCTGACGAGGCATGCAGAAGGTAAAGGGATTAAAGCTTCATCCTTCTTTTCTTCCACGTTGTTTTTTTCGAAGAGCGAGGTAGTGCAAGGTGAAAGCAGGATGCCTTTAAGATTTATTCACACACCCCTGCCATTTCAGGCTCTGAGAGCCAGGGCAGAAATTGGGAAAAAAAAGTACAGATATAAGTGCTTCACTAAGCTTTTTAAAGTCTTTATAGAGAAAAGGCTTTACAGTCCGAACAGACGAGAGGAAAAAGTAACTCATTGCAGGATGGAAAATCCTCCCTGACCTCGTCACCCTTAGACATATTTTGGAATTTAACATGTGTCAGCCTCTACAGGCCGATTCTCTTCCCCCCGTATCCTGCTCGCCGGGGTGGTTATGACCTCATGTAAGAGCCTGAGCCACAGCGGCGGAGGATGACATACGTCGTTCACACTCGAATCGTGATATGTTTTTTTCGACCAGACGTGATTCAGCTCCAGCACTTTTCATCTGACAGCTCATCCGATATGATGTTTTGGATGTTTGCCTGATGATTTCTCATTCTCCTAATCAACCAAGAAGAAGCAGATGTTTGAAGTTGTTGTGGCTGTTTGTCACTGGCTGCTGTCTTTCTCACTAACCAGAGCTGGAGTCAAAGGCACAGTTCACCCAAAACGAAGCATTCATTCAGCCTTTTGTTCCTGTGTAACAGCAATTTATTATTTTTATTATTTTTATGATTATTAACTTGGGTCTTATTATCAGTTATGATAACACCTGTCATGTCAATGCCCACGCTGCACAAGAATATTAGTGAGCACAACTATAGTACAGTAGCAGCTTTTACTGCCCACATTCCTATTCTCTTCCAAATAAACTAAACCCACCTGAGGGCTTCTTTACCGCCTGTTTGAGCATTGGAGCTTGTTTAGCAAGAGCTCCAATAACTGAATAAAATGTTTTCATAACTGATAGAATCTGTGTAGACCTATGTATAGAGTTGACTTAAAGCAACCTGCACAGCTGCAACAGTCTCGCCAATACTTGTTCCCATTTTTATGCCGTTTTTTAAAATTTTTTTTTTTTTTTATATATGGTTACATGCTGATATCTGAAAAGCTCAGCACATGGACCTGAAACTGTCAGCATGACTTGATCCTGCTTACGGTGTTGTGTGACCCCTTCCAAGGTGTACTTCACTGAAAATCAATCATTTCAGTATCAAATACTTACGGTAACAGCACGCCGTCTTGTCTTCAAAGCGACAAATCTCTGCTGGAAGTGGTGTATTTTTGGGAGAGCAAGGAATGTTTTTTAACAGTATGCTGCCGGAATTTTTCTTTTTTTTTTTTCTTTTTCTATGTTCTTCAGAATGCACCTAGCAGGTGCGGAGCTGACACACTGTCAAAACCACACAGGACCAAACACAAGCACTCACATCCCCATATAACCAAATATCCACTGCATTAATATGTCATGATGACAGTACATATCTTCATATCTTGTATGTATGCTTTTATCTAATTGAAGTTTTAGGGTCCCTGTATGTTGAATTTTGTATGTGACATATTTATTAGTATTTTTACATACATCATTTTCTTGACGAAACTTGCACATTTAAGATAATTTCCATGTACATATCGGCAAATAAGTTTAATAATTTTTTTTTCCTTATAGGGCTGTCAAGTGATTAAAACAATGAATTGCGATAAATTGCATGACGTCGTGTAGCAAATCGTTTTTTAAGTGTTCTGTAAATTTACTGTAAAGGAACATTTTTCCAGTGTTAATACTCTTATCAACAAGGGGAATATATATATATATGTATATACTTCATGTCACAGCTGTAATAAACAGTTAGCAGTAATAATAAGATGCTTTACTGTAGCCCCATATAATCAGTAAATGTTGATCAGTAGCCCCGGGGAAACTCCTGGCAACTATTTTCCATCCTCATGCTTCTGTAGTCGTGTCTTCTCAGTCACAGGTTTCTAGGTCAGTCCCTCAATCCAAGGCAAGCCTTTTTTTCACAGTTTTGTATTCCGCTGGCCTCCAGCCTCACTTTCAGAGAATAAACAGCCTCTCCTGCCTGCTGTGCTGCAGCTGTGCTCAGACCCTACAAATGCCCTGTGTTGACTGGCTAATACACAGCACCACCTGAGACGGAGCAGCGGGTCAGCCTGGAGACCTGGAACTGGCTGCCAGGCGTTAGGGTGCCTGGCTCACCGTCATTACACATACACACTAATTAGAGAAATGTGAAAGGGTTGGGACACATTAAACACACATACACGCACGCACACACACACACACACGCAGACCAGGTATAGACATTCTGAGGGAAATAGTAGTTACCAATGATTTCTATACAAACACATTGAAGTCTAACACTCATGTACTGTGGATGGGTTCAAATAGGGAGGGCTTTTCTCACTTAAGGGCGCAATGGTTCAGCTGTAAATTACTTCCTTGTCTGGCTTTTTCAGTACGATGAGGAAGGCAGCTGGATCACGAGAAAGCTATGCAGGGGAATAATGATCTGCAAGCTATAGAGTTTCATGGGAGCCTTGGGCTGTTTGGTGGCCACCTGTTTTTGAGCAGAATACTGCATCCATGCTGCAGTTCTGCTGAAAGATCTCATCACTGTTGCCCTCGACAACTTGACAGCAAGGAGTTCACATTTGGATTTTCTCTTTATGTCATAAACAGTGTGTCCAGGAGTCACATAACGAGCCAGATCACATAGATAAACCGGACTCTAGAATGATACCCCTGCTTCTGATGATCTCCATCGACCTATCAGTATCATTCGGTGAATCTCCTCTCCCCGGAGCGTCTCCCTCTCGGTAGTGTCTGCTCCCCTGGGCACGAGCCAGCCGCTCTGTTTCCTCAGCTGGGGACCAGGAATTCATCCAGGCCCATTTGTCTCCATCAGCGGAGGGATCTGTCTCCAGAGAATAATGCTCAGCAACCTAGAGCAGCTCAGAGTTTGTAAAATAACACACATTGTGTAGCTGTCGACGATTTTGAAGCTGCTGAATAGTGCGCCCGAAAGCCTGTGTTTAGCTCTGTTATAGGTGGAGGGATTGACGCTTCACTGACAGGCAGCACTTGTTGCGGACAGGAAGCAGTGCTGTTACACTGATGTGTCAGTTTGCCAATATTGCTCAGAATCAGCCGGTAAAATCTTAAAATGGAAATGATGACGGCACGTTCAGGATGAAGGGATGACACCAACTTACTGATGAACTATTGATCCGCTGAAGACAAAGATGGAGGGTTAACCGGTTCCAGTTTTATTCAGTAGAGTGATCTAATGTCTGGACTGTGGTTTTACATCAAACGTGTCAAGAAAAATAAAAGTCATTTCCAGTCGAGGAATGTGCAGGAGTATTTTACTCAAGAAGCAGTGGCAGCAATGTCAGTAAGAATACTGCGTGTGTCAAAGACTGATATATCACCCTTGTTGTCCCAAAAAAAAACATGTCAGTAAGTCACATCATCGCACTAGATGACATGTACGACCCTTTAAATGTCAGAAATACTCACTGGAGCACCAAATGTGGATTCATCCGCTGCTTTAAATAGTCCCCAACAAATTCATAGTTTCCTTTGCTGTAAAATTGTGTTTTTTGAAACCAAGAATTGTTTAAAAGAGTCACAGTGAGAGACACGGATCTATAATCTCTCTACCGCAGTAATGCGTTTTTCAGCAAAAGGACGCATTGGGAATTTCCCAATGATGTCACACATTTACAATTTTTTAGTCCTGGTTTATTTCGTAGTGTCTGTGGTTACCACGGTGACAGAAGATGCTGGTTTGATACTGCAGCGAACCGTTTTGTCAGAAGTACAACAGGCGAGCAGCTGCTGTATCTGTTTACAAGGCAGCCAAACACACTGTTGTTTTAATGGTTCCCTTGCTGAGTTCCTTGTAAACACAGTTCCTGTTTATTATTCAGTGTTGCTCACCGAAACTCGTTGTGTGTATCTTTGAGGGCTAAGTTAAATGCATCCCCTTCTTCATAACACATTTGCATAGCTCACTTTTATCAAAATTTCAACTAGACAAGTCCTATCTACCGGAAATTCAAATGTAATCCTTTCGCAGCAAGTTGGTAATATTTCGTCCTCTGTCGACTCACTCTGCTAATTGATCAACAGGACCGAGGTGAGCAGTCACACCTGTGCAGTAAAAACTACCAGGAGCTGATAGAAACCATCTGTCCACATGTCATTTTGATGTATCTCTCATTCCCTGGTTCCCCCATTCAACAAGGGTGGGAGCAGCAGGACCTTATTAGCAAAAGATGGAGACCTTTGGGGGCGTTAAAAAACAAAAAAAAAAACAAAGATTAACTTTTAAAAAGAAAACAGGAGGACTGCCAATGAGATCCCAAAGCAGGGGAAAAAGAAAGGAAAGGGATGCTGTTCGGAGTGAAAAGCGGTGAAGCTAAAATCACACTGACCTCTCTCTGTGGAGACTGTATGAGGAGAGAGAATGAAATCATACTAAACTGGTTACAGCTGCTGAAAAAATATATGTATAGACTCTCTGCAAACATATACACTGGAAGTAGATCAAAAATCAGAATTTTATTGTAATATCCCATGGCCTTGCATGACCTGAAAATGAACCGTCTCCTATAGGTTAACGAAAAAAGAGACAGAGATGGGAATGCACAGACTGTAGTCTATAGTCGCCCGTTTGTATTATGCTCCCACAGGTAATGAAGCGATAAATATAATCATGCTCGGCTGAGATTGCTGAGAAGCAATGCAACTGACCGACAAGGAAAAAAAAAACGTGGCATATCGCGCTTAAAGTTGCTTGAATTTCTAACGTGATACATATATATATATATAAAAGATTGCCGAGGACGCACTGTTACATAACTGCAAACAAAACAGGTAGCGCATTGTAATAAAATATGGCGATGCTTGCAAAGAGGCAGATGGGACACGAGGCCTCATGCGTGCTGGGAGTTAAGCGGACGCACCTTTGAAACAGAAACACATGGAGTGAAGTGAAGCAGAGAAGGTCGGATGAGCATACGGAGAGCGTATCGCCAGACAGACACATGGAAGAGGAAGAAATAACTCTGCATCAGGTAGGAAATTACACACAACAATCAGGAGATAAGAGATGCCAGACTTATGAATACTGTTTGACATATGTTTTATTCAAAACACCTGAACAATTCAACATTTAACCCAAACCACTGTCTCTCTGAATATATCAGAGTTTCTGTTTACTATCGCTCTCATCTGTCTGTTCGGTTTAAAGCTACAGTGAGTCTGGCTAGCTCATCCTATCCCAGCGCATTATACCATAACTCATTTATTTGATCCGTGCAAACAGCAAAGTGGAAAAGTGACAATTCACCATTTGACAGCAGTTGATACGCAGCTGGTTTGTGGCCCTGCAACAGGTCTGGTACAAGTGCTGAATTGAAACTTTTACATTTGGGTTAGGAAGAGTAAGACAACAGACAGAGTAACCAGATTTCCACGATAGCACATTAGTGATGTGTGTGGACACTTTGAGTGAATTATTCATGATTCACTGTGGGGTAGATGGAGTGTTGGCAAGGGCATGGATTTCTTCCTGGACCTTTCACAAAGTAAATATCTGTCAGTGTAGTAGCTATAGGCCAGCTGATGACTCCGCAAACTATCCAACATGCCCACAGATGTCCAGTTTTGTAAAGAAGACACATTAACCATCAGGAATTACTATGATTCATTGATTTGTGGTTGAGCCAAGTGAGCGAGGCAGCAGTGTTTGGGTGTGTTCCTGGCCAGCGGGAAGATGGATCTCTGAATCTCCCCCTCTCTTGTCTTACAGCCGTCAGCCTGTGTTTAATGTTTCCTTCCACTGGTGCCAAGAAGATGTCTCCAAATAGCGTTGGATCCCACTACGAGCTCAACAGCAAAGTGTCCACTGAGCACCAGGGATCCAGCGAAAATGCTCAAAGGGTCACGAGGCCAAGTGGGATTAATGTGAAAACAAGCGTGGCCTAAGTAGCATCTCAGGATATGAAAATCCATCAATAAAATGAACTGTTTCTAGGGACAACAGAGGTGCAGGCGTACATTCAAAACACACGGGAGATATTTGAAGGAAGCCTGGATGATTGAGCTCCTACTGGTGCTTTGAAAGTGGAGTTTCTGCAGAGTATCGGCTTAATGTGAGCAAGTTAAAGTTGGTATGAGAGAGACAGCGAGACTAGACTGTGCGAAACTGTGTCTGAGTGAGTGTTTTTCGGTCTCCAGAGGACTTAGGGACGGGGCAGAGAAGCACTCAATCACATCCAGCTGTTGAGCTGTTGTGGTGATGGATGGGAAGCACCAAGCATGTGTGTCCGTTTACTGGGAGAGGAGATCCAGTGTGACATGCACACAAAGAGACAACCAGCACATAAACACAAGCTGCCTTTCCCTTCTTTTTTTTTTTTTTTTTTGGCAAAGTCTAACCTGTCGTATTAAAAATACTTACTGGAAATGGAAAACTCCAAAAACGTCAGTTTAGATGTCACGCCAAATGTAAAGCGTAGTGATGTCGACCAAATAATGAGTCATGCTTCCTCTGATTAGGTAGTTAGATGATTCATTTTTATGGACATTTTACTTTTAATAATAAATGGTTGGTTTATCTCTAGCTCTAGGGCCAAAGCATCGGGGCCAAAATAAATCTGAGATTGTTTGATCATAATAGGGTCACATTTTTCACTAATGCTGTGAAATATCTCAAGATCTACCAGCTGGCTCGAGACATTCATGGGCCTCGGGCGATAAATCCGTCCCTGTACTGCCACCGTGACGTTAACCTTAAAGCCTGGTTGCACAGATTAATCGATTTTAAAAAAAAATCTTTTAATCGTAAGAATGCACACACCACAGACGCTTGACTCATGCGGATGAAAGCCATGACAGAAACAACGTGGCTTATGTGTTTGGAGGTGAGTTGGAAATAATCAAGTTTTATTGTCTCAAATGGATCTCGTGGAGGCTTTTTTCCGCTTTCCCGGTTGGTGACGCTTCCCAGTCGGCTTACTCTCATTGGCCATCGCAGGTTTTCACTCGGTACGCCATCACTGTTTCTTTTAAGGATTTCAAGTCGTAAATATCAAACATGTTTGATAACTGCCTCTCAAATTAAAGCAAACCCCTCTAATTAAAGTTAGATTAATCAAACGCTCCCGCATTATTTTTCCTCTTAAGCTGTAGAATGAATGTTTGATTGATATTTTAAAACTGTGTCTCAGAACACATCCTGTTCCCTAGAAGGGGAAAAAAAAAAAAATCTGCCCGGTTGTAAATTCCATACTATTCTGTCAGCAGGACAGATACAAAGGTGACCGTAAATCCAGAGACTGATGGGTGGCACCCTGGGTGATGTGTTGAGGTGTCACCTCTTTCCCAGCAGGGGTGTGGTGCATTCACAAGGCTTGTTATTAGAGCGATATCACAGGGTTTCTTAAAAAGCGCACCCTGTTGTTTGGCCCGGGTGGGGCTTCACAGGTCCGATGACACTAAAAAGACCTTGATGATATACAATGTGCAGATATTAGATGTCGTTTTCCTCTTCAGATTGAACAGAGCCGATCAATATGTTCTAGCAGATGTTGTGGAGGAACCGGAGCAGTCTCACTTTAACTTAAAGCATAAAATGCACAAAATGATTACATTCTAAGTGCATTATGAAGGTAACTCTCTCTCTCTCTCTCTCTCCCAGTGGTGGGTTCAGTTCCTCAACCAAGCATTGTTCAAACCCGCAGAAAACAGATATATGTCAGGTTGAACTTATACGGGGGGATATACTATATCTTTATATCATTATGTGAAGAGCGTGCACCATTTGTTAAATTATTTCGGTGCGTAGCAATCAATCAGGGTTGGTAAGGTTGTAGAATTTGCGTAAATTTGTGTGGGATTCTTTAAATTTAAAGTCCATGCTTTAAAAAAATGTGGTCAACGTAAAATATAACAAAGACATGCTGAAATTGTCTGTATTGAAAAAGACAACCTTTCAAATTGAGTTTACTGCCCCCCCCCCCCCCGTTACATGTGTGGCCACAGTGACTCACTGAGCCAAAGGAACGGTTGCCCGTAGGGTCGCCTCTGTTTGTCTCTAGCCTGTGGCCTCACTGCAAGAGCACTAATTATGTCTGCTCCATCGCAGCTCCCATTTACATGCAGGGTTCAGCAGGAGTTCATTTAGTCTGACAGGAGCTCATCTGTAATGGAGATCGCTGTTGCAGGAAAATCCAAATGGACATTAATTATTAACGTGCAAAGACCTGAGGTAAAAAAGAGAAAAAGACAGATGCATGTGACAATTTGACTCTTTGGTCGTGTCAGCATACTTGGCCAACAAACCATTGTTTCACTTTTTTATACCGTACGATATAAACTTTCAGAAATCTGAAAGTAATAAATGTCAATGTTTGCTTTTGTTGTTGTCCAGGTTAGGTCATTGTTATTATTATAGCTGGAAGTGGAATAAAGATGCGCTGCATTACAAAGCAACTTTGACAAAAACAAAAGCAGACGTGACAGATGTTAACTGTGATGGATTATGTTTCATCTTCCTGATTTGGATTTTTTTTTTTATATTTATTTATTTTTTTTCCCCCCAAGAAAAGATTTTCCAGATCTTAGCACTGAAAATATTAAAAGTTTACATGAATAAGCTTCATCACGTTACAAGATGCAGCTGATTGTGAGCATTTCCTGTCATAGAGGCCTTCTGGGAAGTCTCACCCTACACTCCCACGGCCTCTGCCGCCACTCCGCCAAATTCACCACTTCATAAGGTATTCATTAGCTGACTATTAGAGCTGTGCGGCTGTACACTCCGGATTTTCATCACTTAGAGCGAGATTAGCAGGGATTCCAGACAAAACATGACTTACTTTTCCACTGTAAACATAATAACCCTCCGTTAAAGTCAGTGTTCAGCACATTAACACCGTTTCTCAGTTATAGAGAAGAAATTAAAGCTCAAAAAATTTAACATGATCAACGGTAAGCTAATGAATTTAACTGCAATTAGATGTTAAAAAAAAAAAAAAAAAAAAAAAGATACAGGAATACGGGAGACCACCACCAGATGGTAATAGCTGAGAGATGCCATGTCAGCATTTCCTCATGATGCGGTTAAAGAAAAAAAAAAGAAAAAAACAAAAAACACCTCACTACTGTCACAAAGCCTCATTATCACCGAGCATGCTTAATATCAACCAGCTGAGATTAAAAAAACAAACTGGAAACACAAAGCAGCAAAAGGGGCAACGTCACACGGCGACCCCACATGGCACTGAGAGGAACTGCAGCACTCGTGTCGGACTGATTCACGATTACTCAGAATTTCCACATTGACCACATACACATCAGGTCTGAGGTCACAACCATTCCTGGTGACTTATTCAGTAATAAAGTGTCTCCTTAGAAGAAAAACAGTGACCTTCTGGAGGATTAGACAGTCTGGACATTTCCTAGCAAGCTTTGGGGGAATTCATTACAACAATTCACCCGCACACACTAACGGATCCACTCAGATTCCTTAAAGATATATACTTTCAGGTTGTCTCAGCTGCTTCCGTCTCTTTGTGCAATCCCAGACTGATTAGATAGCTGAAGATAGTTCTTTATAACATATATATATATAGTGTTTAAAAACCTTTACACAGTAGCATATATAATAATAATAATGTATATCAAAACCGTGACCGCCGAGTTTGAAGTTGCATCTTTGCCTACATAGACTGAACTCCTTTAAAGTCGAGAATACGGACAGTGTTTTATTTCCCCCTTTTTTACGATTATTTGAACTGTTGTTAATCGCAGCTCTAAATTACTGGCAAGACACAAGACCCTGCGGAAGCACAGTGTAATACAGAACAAGGGCTCTATAAAGCAAATACGATTAACACAAAAAAAAAAAAAAAAAAAATAAAATGAAGCAAATATGTTGGTGCCAAAAACTAGCTGCAGTTCCTCGAATGGCCACTTAGGGCTGGTGAGTTAATCCCCCATAGACCCCCCCATGTTAAAACAGCAACTATACAGCAGAAACACACCTCTTTATAGAGTCTTCTTTCCCCATTCATGACAACTGTACAGGGGGTGAAGTTTTATATAACCCAATCAAATTTTATTGAGGCTTGTAACGTTATATGAGAATAGGCATAGCTGTCAGTGTTTTACACAATGAGTTAGTGTGTTGTAAGTTCATTAAAGTTAATGGCAACAACACAAAATGTCATCGCCACGCCCCTTTTTTAGAAAACCTTAGATCCTATGGATGATAATGCAGTTTATAATAATTTATTATTTTCTTTTGGGACTATTTTGTCATGTTCGGATATAAAGTACAGTATCTCTCGTCACAACAATCAGGTAGGAAATCAAGGAGAGAAGATGTTTTAGGTTTTTCTTTGCATTGTGTTTTAACACTTCTGATTGGAGTTCTGATGCACAAGTCTTTGGACTTTTTCTCGGGAGTGCATTTCGCCATGAAACCCTGAATTATAGAAGCTTTAAATGAAGAGTTCATTTCCCCAAATGTCATATTTTCATTCTGTGAATATAAAAAGCTTTGCTTGACTACACAGCCTGGGGTGGGGTGGGAGTGAGGGGTGAGGTAGGGGGGTGGGGGGTGACCTTCAGAGTGTCTGTCGGATGGAGAATGAGTGAACGAGGAGACAGTAAAGGACCAGGCAAGACAAGAAAAGAAGAAGAAAAAGACAGAAAGCACGTTTCATTCTTGTTACTTCCAAACCAGACACTTTAGTCTCCATATACAAATATGCCTTTGCTTAAAGGTCCATAAATAAAGGTATAAAGGGATATTAAAAGGCATCGTAATGTACTGGATAGAAAACAATGTATGCTTGCTCTAAAACAAACATTTTATAGGCAAAAGGCGGGAGCTATAAAACATATTGCTGGGTCAGACAACACATGCATTACACTAAACCGGGTTCCTGTACTCAGCATTTATATACATGTTTGCTATTACACAGTAGTGATGACTCTTCTACTTAATAAAAGCTATATCTACACAGAGCTGCTGCTGAATGTAATGATGGAGGAGATACTGCACTGATGTGAATACATGTGGAATTCATATTACAGTGACCATTTTTTTTTTTTTTTAAACTTCTTTAAATACAATTGACTTGTTCACACTTTTGAAAAACGGTGACAATGAAGTTGGTATTATAGCGCAGACACATATGATATTTTAGATATGTTAGTATTACTGGATATAAGTACAAGAACTTGTAGTACAGAAAATTCATTAACCGCTGCCCACAAAACCACTGCGCTTAATATTTATTGTCAATTAGAATATGAGTGACTGAGGAAAAGACAAAGCGATGAGGAAATCAGGTGACTACTGAACATTTAGTCTTCAAAAAAAAAAAAAAAAAAATCAAATATTTCAAGTGTTTACTTCTGTGCAATCGAGCGAAAAGCAGAACTTAAATGTTCCACTGACACGTGATTGTGTATAAAAAACAATATTCGGGGGTGAAAACATTGAGGCTGACAGATGTTAAGAGTCCTAAAACTGCTTCACTGAGTTCAAACTCACATCAGTACTGCGTTGGCAGTAAGTGGGGGATCTCACAACCATTCTGGAACCATAGTAGAACACCGCGCTCCCAAAATACAGGACCAGCCCCTAGTTAAACTGCTACAGGCCTAGATTACCGGGGAACTTCCCATGATGCATTGAGCTCTCCCTCTCCATCATTTCCCATTAACGCATGTGACTAACTTGACTTCATTCCAGGCGTTTTGTTTTTTTTGTGGTGACGCGATAACCACCCACCTCAACCTCCATACATCATATATCTGGATTGCTTTGGCGAATCAACAATTCATCGCTTACATCATCAGATTTGTGTTATTAGCTTCATTATTTTTTTTGTCATTTGACACTATATACACTCATTAAAGGTCTTCCAGATTTCGCCTGACATGCTGCTTTCACTGTCCCCTCACACCAACACAGTGCTGTTCTCAGTCTGAACACCTGAGATCCTTTTAGTTTAGTAGAAGCTCCAGGCTGAGGTACAAAAATAAAGAAATAAATCACATCATTACTTTTCATGGCAGCGAACATTTATTTTTAAGGCTGATATTGTCTGGAAACATCAGCTAACTGATATATTTATACCTGGATTGTGTGATGAAACTGAATGCTAAAGAATACTGACCAGGTCGACCTCAAAAATCGCAGCGCCTTCCACCTCACACACGCTTCAAAAGCATGACAATAATGATTGATGAGTGAAGCGAGTGAGCGCAGGGGTGTCATGTGACCGTATGATAACAACACAGTAGGTTGTGAATAAACCTGCTGCAACAGGACATAACGGAGATGGTTAAGGAAAACTTGACAGTAAGAGACATGACAGCACGTTCCTGTTCTCTATGACACATGATTCCACTTCCATTAGCTCTTGACGCGACGGTGCACATTTTCAAGTGAACTTTATATGATCTGCGAGACATCATGCCCATCAAACTGTGATGTAAGGCACCTTTTACCAAGTGCTACTAGTCGCAAATGTTCAAATAAAGTGGCTGACTCGTACATACAGTGTAATAAGTCTAAAGACCCCACGGTAATGACTACTGACAGTTACAGCACCAGTCAGGATGTAGTCTGGAGTCACATTTAAAAAAAATGACTACACAGACATTTTTAAAAAGAGATAAAATATAAAACAATATAAAAAAAGACCTGATTATTCTCATTTTCAAACCTAGAAACAGTAACAGTCTTTTGGTTTCAAAGGAACCAGATTTTTTTTTTTTTTTTTTTTTGCATATGAACAGGCTCAGAGAAAGTGATAAAAAAAAAAACAACAAAAAAAAATTAGGAAGATAAATTAAAAATATAAAAAGCAAATCATCTTTGTGGTATGACACACGTCACAGCATTGAACATTTGGAGTTTGTCTTTGAAGGTGGTGGTGGTGGGGTGTTCTCAGCACTAAACTGTGACATCCCTGCTTTGATAAATACGTGCTTTCTCCAATGACGGGTACCGGGAACAGAATTGTCACTTTACAATATGTTCTGTCGATGTTCTCGGGATATCCTGTTAATAAATAAGTCAGAGGGGTTAAAAGTTCTTGAAGATCTCCAAGTCCTTCTGAGGCACAGGGGGATCTTTCTTCCAGTCGTCCTCTGGGTAAACATCAAAGTTGGAGGTGTCGCCCTCATGAGAGACTTTAGGAACTATAGGTGGCTGTAGAGACAAGGGAACATTGTAAAAGATCAAATGTAGGCTAATTGTCAAGATAGAGGGCAATATTTGTTGGACATTGTACCCCAATTCTATACTACATACTTATTTTATGTATTATATACTCATTTTTATAGTTATATATATCTGTTTTATACAGCATCCTCACGTCTCTTCCCAACATGTTCTAACTCGCTTCCCTGCTGAGAGAAGCTGAGACATGAGGCGGAGAGACAAAGCGTTAATGCCCGAGGATGCACACAACTGATTATCCGTTAAGAAGATGTTAAAAATATGGTTTCATCATATCAGCTACTGAAACGTAACATGTACAAAGCAAACAGTAAATGAGGTATTTGAGATTAGATATTGTTGATTCCAACAGCCCTCACCTTTAGTTTCCTCAGAGGAACTGCATCCCAGTCAATTGTCTTGAACCACCGGTGCTTTTTCACATCGTCTGCTCCATTCTGAAACGAAAATCATGGCCGTATTACACACAATTACCGTACAACACACACACTCCCTCACTGAGCAATTTTTCTCTCATTGGAATCGACGCACATCTTCATTTCGATTTCTGGTGTGTTACAGTAAAAAACTGTAACTAACATCCGGTCGGTGTTGTTGCCTAATCCTTTATATTTCCTTATTCTGTCTCTAAATAACTTAAATGCATACTGTGTGCTGGTGTCTATCTGCAGAGACCCTGCCCTCTGCCTGGATTTTCTTTTAATTATTTTTGCTGTGTTCAGGATGTTTATAGGTGTTTGAGCAGTGGGTGTATAGCACCCAGCCAACAACAGCACACTGGGTGGGAGGTCGGGACTCTATAAAAACGTGACCAGGTAACATTCTTGTTTTTTTATGTGCTTCCTCTAAATGCTTTCAACAGCGACACACATGCTGCTGCTAAGTGATGAACACCACTGCTGGAATTTCACATTTTAGCTACGAGCCGCTGACAGGAGATAGTTTCTCTCCTCTGCTCTCTGTCGAGCCACACACACACACACACAAAACACAAAGCAGAGAGACCACAGCCGACAACAAAAAACGCAACCGTCTATAATCCTACACAGTATGCCTTTAACATGGGCCTAAATCAGCTCCAACTCACAGAGAAGCAGCAGGGATCTTATTGGACAGACTGATCAGAAGCTCTTGCCAACAAATAACAGTTGGCCAATCAGAGCTCATGCTGCTGCTCTGTGGGTTGGACTTCATTTGAAAGTAATTTAATTAAAATTTCATTGAGGCTTAAGATACTGTCTGTGGACCGGAGAGGTGTGTTCAATGGATTTGCATTCAGCATTCACGACTCTCTATTGTATTTTGTAGTTTTAATTTTTAAGTGTTTTTTTTTTTTAAATTGCTATTGATTTCTAGAGTATTTCTTAATTATTATTGACTGACTTCTTTATTAAATCAACTCAATTATATAACAGATAAAAGTTTTTTTAAAATTAAGACTATGAATTTGCACTTTAAAAAGGTACGATGTAAGATTTGGCCAACTGATTCAATCAAACAGGGGGCAGCATATCACCAGAAATATATATATATATATAATGACAATGGGTTATTTAAGCTTAAGAAAGTATGAAATGGTTCTAATAAAACTATCATTACTCTGATGGCACTCTCCAGACTCACAGCAGCATCACTGCTGTGTTAATGAGTGATGCGACTGTTCTGCAGAGGAATATTGGCAGACACAAATCAATATCATCTCGTCTGAGATTATGTGGAGTTAATCACTGGTCTTTGTTTTATTGAGCGCAGCCCTCGGTGTCCTGCTTCTTTCCTTTATGTTAACTGAAACGCTTTCAGCCCTCCAGTTTGAATGGGAGTCTACACAGCTCCCATTGATGAGTGATGAAGTGGCAGACTCGCAGTAAAATGTTGTGTCTGCACTATTTTCCACTCTGTAATTCTTCCAAGAGGTTTTTTCAGATTCTTGAGGCTGTAAACAGTGAAATGAGGCTTAATGATTTTTCTGCTACATTTCAAACCTTCTGCGGTGTTGCTGCTGGGGAGGTTTAAGAAAAGCCAAATGTAGAGAATTGATATGTTGTTTTTTTTTAATCCCTTCGTCATAAACAAGAGGACAAACTTGATATGAGGGTGTCAAGGACATTTATTCATTCCAGACAAACTACTGATCACTTTACTCAGCGGCCTGACTGCACATGAAACACAAGTTGGAGCTCTAACAGTCAAATTGGGATCAATATGGCTTCAGTTATTATTGCCAAATTGGTTGAATTTTTCGGTTCGGATTTATAGAATCTCCGTGAGACTCAACTCAACTATTAAGAGGGAGCATAATGTAATAATATGAATTTTTTCAATTTCAAAGTAAAGTATTGCAAATCTACAGTTCTGTGCAAGTTCAAATGATACCCAGCCCTCCCTAACAGCAGTTCTCACGTCCTCTTGTGATCTAATCTGATTCAGATTTTGAAGCTGCTAGCACGGAATGAAAAAATGGGTTATTGATTATGGGCGCAGGCATTTCTACCTCTCAAATTGTTTTGAGTGGTCAAAGCTTGATATCTGTTTAGTTCTTACTCAACGGTTGAGTTATAAACAACCTTCCGTCGCTTTATGTCCCTGAGAGGAGTGAGGCTGTTGCTTCCATATATTTAGAATATGAATCAGACTTATTAGAAATAGAAGCCACAGGCAGATATTCATACAGATGGAAGCACAAAGCCGTAAAAGTCCAAACAAGCCCTTCTGTATATTCTCTTATTTTATTACTAATTGGAAACATGTGGAACTTGAGTCACACTATGGGTCCTTTCTTGTCCTGTCCTGGTTCTCACACTGCTGTCTTACTACCCAGTGTTGACCTACCATGTAGTTTAGGGAGACAGGAAGTCGTACCAACTCACCTTCATGTTGCCTAGCCGTCTGGCTCGGTCAATGACCAGAAATCTCTTGATGAGGTCTCTGGAGGGGGGAAAAAGGAAACAGTCAGTGAATCCAGCCTCGTACAGCATGTCTTTCTCTCTCACAAGGAAAAAACTGCCAGAAGGTCTTTCTAGCACTGTCAAAATGACAAATGCATCCTCACCAAAGGTAGCCTGACTGCCTATAAAAGGTGACGAGGGCTGGCTAAGTGAGTTGTGTCCTTTTGACAATCTTTTAATTGAAGAAAGTGAGCGCGTTTTTTTTTTTTTTTTTGCAGACAGGAACTTTTCTGAAACCATAAATGTGTGCATGTGATATAGACGTCCAAGCAAGAGGAGTAGAGATGATTCACATCGGCTCTTAAAATGGCAGAGTGCACGATTTCCGATGAAATCCGATAGCTGCTGATGAACAGAAAGCTTTTGATAAAGGTGCTGTATCTTCCATCTGACTGACAGGCTCATAAATACAGCGGATGGATGTTGACAAGTCGGCTATTTCTCATATCCTTCCTATGCTTAAAGACAGCCTTTTAGATGGATATGTCACAGAGAAATATTTTAAATCGGCTCCAAGGCAAATGTTTGCATTTATGACTTTTCATGGATTTCTTGGAGGAGAGTTCATTTTTTGAAAAAAAAAAAATAAAATGGAAAGAGAAACGAGGGAGAAAAACAAAAACATGAAGGACTACTATAATATTCCTTTTCATTAGAAACAAGATGTTTGCTTTTTACCTTAAAAGCTCCGGCAGTCAGTATTTTTATATCAACAATAGGTGACTGATAAACTTTAATGCAGTGCAGCTCTAGCAAACACAAGACAAAAATTCAAGCAAATAAAAGCATCTTTACCACTTTGACAACACCTGGAAACACATTCAGCAAGTTGAATTCCCATACTAGTGAATAAAATAAATGAAAATAAAAAATATACACGCTCATAGGGAAAAAAAAAAAAAAGTGTTAAAGGTCAGGTCAACACAATGTCAACATGTCCATAACAACTCCTTAACTACCAGCCAAATTTATGACTTCTGCATTACATGACTTTTACGGCTGGGGTCACCCTGGGACACATCTCCAGTCAGTCAGCCTGATTGTCCATGCTCGGCAGCAGCTGCTGCTGGGGACACGCCACTCTGCCTGCAGTCCTCTCTGCAAGGCCTTTTCACTGCTTGATGGATGGGAGTGTGTGACGTGGAACTGTGTAAGAGTGATATAAATGGTGGAAATATTAAAAATCCCTCTGTCTGCAAGATAGATGGCAGTGGGAAGCTCTAGCTTTGCTGAATTATCGGGGGAAGCAGTGTGTGCCTGGCCTCTCCAGGGCCACTGTGTCAGAACTGATTGACTGAGTGTGTGTGTGTGTGTGTCTACACACACACACCCACCCAAAGTGTATGCTGAGCCTGTAATCTTGCACATTCCTGTGCCCTCCAGCAGGTCTAATAGGTGGTGTGATTGGTGGGGGAACGAGTCCAAATCAGCTGGGTGTGTCATTACTGACTGCAGGTCCACCTGAAGCCCCTCTTTAGCCCCAGGGAGCTCATTGACCCCGTGTTAAAGGAAGGCTGCAGCACTTAAGAAAGACCACATCCACAGCCACTATGGCTCCCACAATCGTGTCGAATATTACACTTAAATAGTAATAATGGTGGGGTTGGGTGGTGTGACACTGACTATCTAACTGAACAGTTCCACCTGCAGGCCGGGTTCTGCTTTTAAATTTGAATTCACGGTAACAGGGCGACAGCTCCAGATGAACACACTGAGTTTTTAGCTGCATTGTAGGAATAGTCAAAATAATTTGGAGGAAAAAATAAGCTACATTATATAAATTACCTGTGCATTGAAAGCATTCATACCATGGATGCATTATGAGACCAGAGTCCATATTTATGAAACTATTTAAGTGGAATTTTGGACCAAGATGAAAGATAAAAGTTAAAATCTTTCACTTTTATCGTCTGGATAAACTGTTGCTTTCCCTGTTATTTACCTATTTGATCATTCCCAAACCCACCCCACATAGAAAGCTCTGATTGGCTACACATCGGCTTACTTGACATAGAAATCCAGATGGCGTGGGAATTCCAGTTTTCCGGCCAGGATCTTCTGGTAGATTCCAAACGGATTGTCATCAAAGAAAGGTGGATACCTGTAGAGAGAAATAAATGTCATGGCTCTCTTGTGCAGCGCTACCACTTTTTACAAGGTGCACACTCAATTTGTGCTTCGCAAAAAAAAAAAAGCAACATGATGCAAGGAGCAAGGAAACACAGGCAAGAGCTGACCCGGATCAATGTGAACAAAATGAGAGAGTGAACATGTGGAGAGGCAACATTACAGAGAGGGGCGCTAAGATAACTTTGTGCTTCTGATGTAGACAGAGAAGTCTTTGTTCAGGGCTATTTCACGATTCTATTAAGTGTGTGTGTGTGTTAGTATTTCTACCACCCACGGGCCTTCTGCTGCTGCACTTCACTGAATGCTTTCCCAGCTCTCCTGTTCTTCCCTCTGCTCTGGCCGGGACAAGTCATTACCCACAAATTACATAATGGGACCGGCCCCTAAATGCATTACGCACGGAGCAGACAGGCGTATAATCACACCAGTTTGTCACACGCCGCTTGCCTTTTTCAGAGTCAGGAGACAGCAGCATGGAGGCGTCTGGGTGCTGGCTGTGCACCACAGACTCCACTCTGGGTTTTCTTTCCAAAACTAGTGCTATCATAGCTGGGGAATCTGGGTCATTGTAGCAAAGAGGAGGGGAGGATGATACGATACCGCTATTTTTCAGACTTAAACTGATGGCTCATCAGTAGACTAAGCAATATATGACAAATACATTAGACAAACAGAAGGGTTTGGATGATCTAAGGTGGAAACTTTTTCCCTCAGAATTTATTAACTGCATAAAAAAAAACGGATTAGTGAGTTTAGAGCTCTCATAGAAACTGTGTCCTCAACACTGTTGGTATCAAAAGTCAACAAATAAATAAACCATCACATCATCTTTTTTTTTAAGGATTTGTTCAGTATTTTGGCTGTGACTCTACTAAAAGAAATTGATATTTCAGCGATGCATGGGTTGTACAAAAATGGTACAATGATGGTTTGAGCTTCTCTGTGCAGAATGACGCATCTGCAGAGTTTGTTTTTCACGTTCATCTGCTGAAAGCGGAAAGTTTCTCTGTACCCGTTGAAAATCTGATTTTTTAAGGGGCGGGGCCTATGAGCATGATTTGTGACATCACAACTAACCAGGAAGCCAATCATGGCCCAATAACTTACACAAGCGTGAGGATATACTGAGAATGGACTTCACAGTGAAGTACGAGACATCATGTGTCCAGCAGTTAAACTTCTGAAATTAAATATATATTTGCATATTCATGGATTCTGCAATTTTTTAATGAGGGAGAAGGAGTTAAATACCATTCTCAGGATTTTAACATCGTAATTATACTTAGCGATTCACATGCGTAAAGCTTCTTAATACTAAGGGATGAAGGGATGCCGTATTTTTAAGTGACTAGAACACCTTATGCATGTGTGATTGAGGCTATAAACTGTGATAATACCCTAACTAAATTAATTCTGAGCTTGTTAGCTAACGTTAAGTAATATAGTCTAAAGCTTTATATGGCGGGCACCAGACAAATGAGACGACAACAGCCCGGGTGTTGCTGACTTTATCACAGCAGAGATTGCTTTATTCATAATTAAGATGGATTATTTTCTTATGTTGAAGTTTGTTCTAAAAGCCTCTGGTGTTTTATAGCTAAGGGTTATGTTACGGCTTACCGATGTACAATTAATAATTCGAGGATTAAACTTTTTTTTTTTTTTCTTTCATTTGAATGCATTATATTCCCGTAACATTAGCCATTATAAGTAGCCTCCGGATTAAAATAAAAACAAGAGAAGGAATAAAGAATGCACCCTAAACTCAATATTTTCACGCGACTTCGCTTGCAACTTTAATTTACAATACTGAGCATTTTAATTTGACTCACATGAGCCCTGTAAATTATGGCTATAATCGTCATATAATACTATTGCATACTATTTGGTGTGTTGTTACTGAGACAAACAGCAAATAAACAAAACACATTTGAAAGTAGGTCATTCTCTGACTGTGTGTTCTTTCATTTGGTAGAGGCATTTTTCCACTGTCATACGATGAAGATATGTTGGGTTTAAGTGTTTTCCCTTTTATTCTTGCTTTCTGTCTTTGATGTGATTTATGATGAAAACTAATACAGATCATAGACGGAGGAGTCCCAGCAGCAGACTGTGTGTCTAAAGTCAAAACTGCACGAACTTGATGGCACTTTGACTTTCTAGGGTGACAGGCTGTTGTAATAGGACTGGTGAGGACACAGAGAAGGGGTCAATTTCATTACAGTCAATCCAGAAAATCGAGTCTGGGAGCAGACATGCTTTAATTAAAATTCCAGTGGGAATCGTCTTCGCATTAAAACACATTTTGATGCAACTTAACTCGAAAAATTTACATGAAAGTGACCCTGGGAGTTGGTGACTGACTGGACTGCTGTATGTTGCCATGACTTCACTACATATGGCCTGTTTTTAAAACTGAAGTGGATCTTTATGTGAAGGAGTATAGCTAAACAGGAGCCAGAATTTTCAGTGTGAGAGGATTCATACTAATACACGCAGCATCATCTGTAAAACTCCATACACAGACGCCGAGTGATTGGTTTCCATTAAAAGCTGAAGTCTTACCCTGAGGGTAGGATTACAGGGGCTGTGACCCTTCACTCGATGTTTTTTCAACTTGTGCTTCGCCGTAAGGGAAGGACGATCCACCGGCACTAAGTTTACAGAAGGAGCCGCTACATTCCTGGATCAGAACCCCTGACGATCAGCAACACATTACAGCATGATGAAGAAAGCTCTGGAGAGTCGAGGTCTCATAGTAACGCCTCATCTCAGTTTAGCATCCAAACTAATGCTAGCTAATTAGCACAAAGCACATATCAGAACTGAGAGGATACATAGACTCAGAGAGTGAAAACCAAAGAAATCCTAAAGAGTAAAATACATAAATTAAAGCTATTGAATAGCAGACACCATTCAGCAGGAAGAATCATGCTATTGAGCTGGTTTAATTAATGAATGGCTGAATTCTAGCATATCACCAGGTGTGCCACTGAAATAAAGTCTCAATCAATTTTAAAGTCAATCTCAATCTTCTGCCCGTCTCTCTCAGACTATCAACACGGAAAAGGGACATTATTATTATTCACACGGGACGAGGGAGAACATTAGAATAAACCCGGGTGATTTCTAAAGGGGGATCAACGTCATTGTTCTTCATCTACACAACAATGATTCCCATTCAGTTTAATTTGTCGCAGCTCTGCAACATCCAATAAGCACACAATGAACAAATTCCCCACACTGAGACAATAACAGCAGTGGAATTAATTGAATAATTCCTCTGTTCCATGTACACAGGCTCCACTGTTCTGTTCTCTCTCTCACTGGACCTATTTTTTTTTTGCATGGCTGTTATGTTGGATTGCATCATCATCGTATAGGTGTTCGTATTATTGCGTCCACCCACTGTGTGTCTGCCTATTTGTTTTGAAATATGATCATCAAGTTTATTCCGGTCATATGGGGAGATGCTCAAAGCATTTACTGTTTTTGCAGGGCTTTTTTCACCTGTGTGTGTGTGTGTGTGTGTGGACAGACGATGAGAAATTCTTTCTGTAGATATTTCTTTGATCTTTCAGGGCCAACGTCTCAGAGATGTTGTGCACAGTAGCAGATTTTTTTCAAGATAAACTTTGTGTCTTTAATCGTCAAGCAGTCTGAGCTCTATACTAAACTTAGTGTGTGTTCGGTGCTCTGGTGGAGGAGAGTGCCCCCTGGTGTTCAAAATTAATATATATATATACATACACACACATATACATACACACACAGACACATACAGTACACACTGCAGAGCTTACCCAGCCAGCATTTCAAAGATGAGGATGCCCAGAGCCCACCAGTCCACCGCTCGGCCATGACCTTTGCTTTGGATGACTTCAGGAGCCAGGTACTCAGGAGTGCCGCACAAGGTCCACGTCCTGCTCAGACAGAGTGGGGCAGAGGATGTCAAAAACCTATACAAATGTGTTCTAGGACAGGTTGTTGCAATGATTAAAAAAGCTACTTCTCCGGCAGGTTGTTCCAGATGTTCGACCTGGGACTAAAAAGCCACTTCACAATATGTGATTTTCACCTGTCTGAAAATGAAATTCGACAATCGTGAGAGAAACGTAGTGAAATATGTGGTGCAATCCAAAAGGGCCAAAAGGACAAGTAGATTTACTTTTCACTTGTTCACGTCTGGAAAGGTAAAAATCCAAGCCGTTACTTCCTATTAATGATCTTTTCATTTGATCCTGAATTGTGAAGCACCACGTAAAAAAAAAGTCCGTTTCAATATGAGCTCTGCGACTTAATCATCGATAATTGAGATGTTACCATGATGATTGGTTTACAGGTACACGGATGCTCTAAATAGCCACAGCTGTGTGTAATGGTTGCACACAACGACGGCTGGTCTGACGCTGTTGGAGAACCTTGCCAATACAAGCATTTTTCATATTTGCCATTCTTCTCATTGCACGCTTATGCTGAATCGACCTTGCATGGTTAACATCATTTCGCCCATTATAACCGACACTATAGTCCACTGTACACACCTCCTAAAACACAGTTGTTTCCAAACATGAGTTTTGTCAGTATTCTTACACAGATTTATTTTTTTTGGCTTAATTATTTCAAAGGTTACTGAGGTCAACTGCTGCCTCTACGTCTTCCTCTTTCCTCCTTATTTTTTTTTCTTTACATCTTGAATCAGTTCGTTACTTTCTCCTCATTTTTATTTCAACAACATCACATGGTGATCCTCTCTCCTGATTCCTTTACTCACTCTGAAAAGGTAAAGAGCCTTTCTACTAGTCAGAGTGAGCACAGCTTTAACCTGTATGGTGTTAATTACAGTAATTGTGGACAAAAAACATACAGCGTGAAGCCATCTAAACTTATCAAGCTACATTAACATTATGTAAAGCAGCTGCACAGAATTACTGCATGGTTAAAACAACATTAATTGGGGCTAAAAATCGTCGTATAGCAATTTTCTTCAATACTGCTATTTTCAAATCATAGAGGCACAGCATTTCTTAAAGGCGAAATGGCTCAAACTAATAATCATTTTCATTATTTAATATTATGTCCATTATTTTCTGTTTTTTCTAGTGCCGAACATTCATAGTACAGTTCTTCTTCTGCCTAAAACAGAATCATCTTCAACAAGCGTGTTAGGTAGCCACTACTGTTTGACAGGTGATAAGTAACTCCAGTTGCATGGGGAAGACAACACCTGTAGGTAAAGTGATCTTCCTGTGCCATCTGACCTGACTTTGTCATCTGTTATTCTACAATAATGATATGGGACCTGTGTATGGATACAGGAGTAACGGATCTGAAGCATTGGTGTTGGCTGGGCTGACACAGGATGGAAGCGTAATAAGGGAGAGAGTTCAGATATAGGTATTAGACAATAAGTGAAGGGTGTGGGGGTGACCATGATCAAGTCTAAAGCAGATTATTTGCCTCTATCTCTCTCATGCATGACAGAGCAGCTGATTGACACTCTGAGCATGTGTAACAAACATGCAGAGAGTTCTCTGTGAAAGCCACTTGTCCTCTGATGAAGAGCACTTGGCCCGGCACCAGGCTTTCATCATCTGTCTCTGATATAACCTAGGCAATGACCTCCGTCGGCCAGTTGCCGTGGTAACGGTTACTTTGTATGGAAATAATGTCGGTCCTTGTAGAGGATGAGGAGGCTGCTGATGTCAGGGGAATAAAGCAGAGGCGTGGACACAAGTGGAAATAAGAAGCATGTGTTGTTGCTCTTCAGGGCATTGTGTGTCATCACAAGCGCTGCGTGTGTAAATGTGTTGATGAGTGTGTCTGCCAGCAGGGGACACTGTGGCAGCACCGGCAGGGCCGGGTGCTGATGATATTCCATCACAGCAGACATGGAAAGTACAAGAGAGCTAGTGGCAATGAGGCAGTTGTCTTCCTATTCCAGGCAATTCTGTTGCCCTCCATTTATATAAGTGGGTCACTTGCACATCAGAGAGGTATATGCTCCCCATCTGTTTTGCTCTCCCAGTCTGGAGGAAAATGTAATCTTACTCCATTATGTTTACATGTCAGGGGGGGGGGGGGGGGGGTCAACCCTGAGCTCACTGAAACGCTGCAGTGCAGATAGAACGCCGACTCTTCTCTTCTACAGTGCATTGTTTCAATTCTGCCGAGGTCGCCAGGAGGCCTCCCTCGCTGTGTATCTAATTCAGACTAAATGACATCAGTCGGGGGAACTTTGTCCTTTAGTGGCACTGCTGTGGGGGTTTTTTTTTTAGAGTTTGGAGGATTTCCCTCAAATTCCCAATGTCATGGACTGTTTAAAAAGTTAATCATGTCAGGAGGTAACGAGCCAAACTAATTAAATACTACAGGGACATTTCATTACAGAAAAATGCAAAGTGGCTACCCCATCCAGCAAGGTACAGTCTACAGTCTGGATCCGAAGACATTGACATGCTATCAGTATAAACCCATTTTTTGCAACCATATGGTATCAATCATGATTTATTCTTCGAATAATATATATATATTGTATTCGTTTTGTGCCAATATTTGGGGTCTCTAACTCTAATGGACATGGGGATATTTGGAATCAAACAAATTGGTCTTAGGACCAAAATGGTATGTGGGGTAGCTAGCAGGAACATGAAAGTGTATATGAAAATAGCTTAATATATGGTGCTATTTTCCATGTTCCCATCAAAGATAAATACACATAGTTAATATGCCTGTATTGACAGCATCCAGTGAGCTTGGACCTGGCTCTTCACCAATGTTCTCTGTACTCTCCCAACTGTTGATTTAAACCGAACACTGTGCAAGGATCTTCACGCCCCTGAACAAATTGTCAGTTCTGTCAGCAGTTCTGTATGTGTTCACATTTATTCAGATAGACCTTCTTGTTCAGGGTATGTAGATCTGTGCACAGTGTTCAGTAGAAATCAAGAATCGGTAGGCTAGGAACATTTGTTTTTCGAGATATTAATGCCTAAACGTGGCTTCACACATAGGTGGTTTGGGAGTGTAAAAATCAAAAATATCAAGGCCCAAAAAATATAAAAAAAATATAAGCCTTAGTTTTGGGATCCAAACATTATACAGACAAACTGAACCAAATCTGAAATGGTGCTGCAACCATGTACATGGATTCTGTCTGACACAGAAAGATCCTCATATGACCCAGCTCCACTTGTTGCTCCACTTAAATATAAAACGTTCCATGTCAGAAATGTTCCCATTCTTCTAATGTCAGGAGCCCACATGAACACTGTTTCTCTTGCTGCAATCGTTCCTCCTGTTCGGCCTCAGTAACAAAAACATCCCTTTTTTTTTCTTCCTATACTTCCACCACAGCTCAACAGGGAAACACAAAGAGGGACTTTGATGCTAAAAAAGACTGTAAATGTGTCAGATATCCACTTGATATATCTAATAACTGATTCATTTTTGCACAAATTGACTGCGTGGACACACTGGATTTTGTTCCCCATCAGTTACACCGAAAAGACATTTGAAGAGGATCTTTTAATAGTCAGTATGAACAGGATGAAAGAATTATAGTGAGGAAAACCTCTTTCACTGCCCATATGGACGCCTGACTGTTTGGTTTTAAACCGTTCCTTTAAAGAGCAGCGTATCCCCATTCAGCTGCAGCCACACAACAACAACAAACACATCAACAAACCTAAACAACGCTTCGGTTTCATGAGCAAACTGCACTGCGTGACATAAATGTGCTGCTCATTTTACATGTTGGTCTCACGTCTGAATAAATTCCAAATGTCACCACAGCAATCTGATGAGATCAAACCTATTACGTGTAAACTGAGCACTGTCATATGTATTAGAGATACATCTTGCTCCACCTTCCTACATTTGTATGTCTTATGCATGAAGAAATCAGTTTAATAATGATAATGAGATAATTTGAAATTGTTTCACACTGTATGTCATCACATTAACAGACAGATGAAGCTAGCCATGTTCCATGTATGGAAAGGGCATCGCTAACAGTACAAGCAGAAGAGGAGAGGACACTCATTAGTTAAATGAAATAGAAATTTTGATGATAAATTGAATGGAAATATTGAAATAATCTTGTTTATTAATATTGTTTGATTATCAGATATTAAAAAAAAAAGAAATGCGGTCGTCAAAATACTGCCATTATTTCTATCACCTGTCAGAAAGCTTCTTAGCAAAGCCGAAGTCGGTCAGGCGGATGTGTCCTTCACTGTCCAGCAGGATGTTCTCCGGCTTCAGGTCGCGGTAGACGATTTCTTTGGAGTGGAGGTACTCGATGGCACATACGATCTCAGAGGTATAGAAGAGGCCGGTGCCATTGCTGAAGCGCCCGCGGCTGCGCAGATAGCTGAACAGCTCGCCGCCCGGCACGTAGTCCATCAGCATGTAGAGGAAGCGTTCGTCGTGGTGGGTCCAAAACCTGAACAACAAAAGATTAAACGACATACAGATGATTAAAGTCTTTTTAACTGCCGGATGTTCAAAAGCTCCTCAGTTCGCAAAGATAAAAGTGTTAAAATACTGTCTGACGTGGTGAGGAAATCAGATAAAATGAGAAGCAATATCAAAGTCTTTATTCCCCCGTGTGGGTTAGAGTCGTGTGCAACAACTATTTCAGCTGGAAGGGCACTTCAGAGGAATAAAAACAAGACAGCGCTGTCACTGATGAAGATGGAGGAGGCTTCAGTGTTTTCCATAACTGCTGGCTGCTGGCCACAAAGACGATTACGGACTCTTTTCTACGCCGCTTTCATCCTGACGTGGACAGAGTAAAATCATATTGGATTTCTAACCGTGGAGACATTTAATGTATCATGTTAATTCCTATCACAATTGTAATTAAATACAATTGTAGAGTTACATTGTATACATTTACTTACATATATGTACATATGTGCGCACAATTTTCTGTATATACCAGTTCTGATTAAAATGCACAAGAAGGCAGTGACCTTTGACCTTGTTCACTCAAAATGTTCATGAGTTTGCATTTTTTCATTTTTTTTCCGCAGGGGGCCATGCTAATCTTCTCTGTATTGATTCCAATTTTTCGTATGTGCTGCATAGCAAGCTGCGAGCAGTTGCAAGTGTTCACCCAGTAGCTCCCTGACCCATGCCTCCCTCCCTTGGTGATGCTGGGGAGTGGACTCACAGTCGGATGAGGAAAGGGTGGTTGACCTCTGTCAGCACCTCCTTCTCGTTGTGGACGTGCTGCTCCTGTTTCAGTCGGATCACGTCGGGGATCTTCATCTGCTTCAGGGCGAAGAAGGCTCTGCTCTTCTTGTCCTTGACCAAGAAGACTCGGCCAAAAGTCCCTGTGCCTGAGGCGGGTGGGGGGAGAGTGGGGAGGAGGAGAGAGAGGATTAACCACCGTGACAGCAATCCACAGCACACAGGGGCACTAGACCATAACAAATGAATGCTTATCTAACATTTAGCATGTATTGATTATGTGTGGATGCTGTGATGTCATGTGATGTGCTACGCTGAGGCTCAAACGCATCATTCATCATTAATACACACAAAAATGGTCTTACAATTCACTCATTAACTGATCAGAATCAGGTGATGCACGAATACATCAATATACATACCTATACTATAGCTATAACTACTGTAATGATCATTAATTAATTATTTGCTTGATAAATAATTCATCAATAATGAAAGTCGTTGTCAAATAATTTCATGCCAATCAACAAATCACTTCAGGACTGCACACATCACTCAGACAATGTTTTCCCTGCCTGATCTCCACCACATTGTATCTTTACTATGAGTGTTTATATGCATTTTTTTTTTTTTTTTTTAATCTTATTGATCCATCTTGTTTGTAATATTATCTGTAGGGGTTGATATCCAACCTCAATATGACACTTTAAAACAAAGCAATGCTGTGAAACCTCATTACAAGTTATGACCTTAATGTGGACAGGTGCCCCATATATGATGTTTCCTTCTTAGACTCCTTGGAGTATTTCACCAAGAAATCTAATGGTATTCAATTGGTGATACAATTTTAAACTGAACGGGCTGTTTCTGCTGCATCAGTAAGGCAACACCACTATATCATATGACCCCCGTACTTGCTCAGGTCTTTGAAATGACTGTGGGCAGGTATCTTCTTCTCTCAGCAGACGGAGGGTTTTTTTTTTAAGTGCTGCAGTGTTAGCTGGCTGTCCGGCTCATTGGTTAGTGCTAATTTCTCTGCTGAGTGATGGCTTATGAAGTATTCACGTATTGAATCCAAAATGTGCCAAAACGTTTGAGGATGAACCACAAGATGACACCGATGTAGGCAGTGCCATACACTGTCCGGGGTGCGGTCATTTTAGGTTTTTTTGGGATACGAGTTGCTTTTTTTCCCCCATTTATTTTTTAGAAATGCACAAAATTAACACATCAAAGAGTCCAGTATCATTCAGTCTCTGATTAAATGATGACATTACTGGACTTAACTTTATATATACGGTGCATACAAAAAGTATTTCCACATTTCATTTTGTTACAGCTTTATTCCAAAATCCATCAGGTTGGATGAAGAGTGCACAGTTATTTATCTGATCCCCCCTCTAGAAATGTTCAACATCTTTTAGGAGCCTTTTGGCAAACTCCATACCATCTTTAATACCATATGACCCTACACGCCTGATTGGTGGAGAGCTGCAGCGATGGTCGTTCTCTTCTGTCCACAGAGGAACCCTGTGGAGGAACCCTCGTCACAGAGTGACCATCAGGTTATTGGTCACCTCCCTAAGTAAAGCCTTTCACTTAGTTTAGAGGGACGGCAGCTCTAGGAAGTTCGGGTGGTTCCAAACTTCTTCCATTTATAGATGATGGAGGCCTCTATTTTTTAAATAAATTTGCAAAAAATCTCAATCGAGCTATTTCTAAGTTGTCATTATGAGATATTATGTGTAGAATTTTGAGGGTAAAAAAAAATATCGAACCAATTTTGGAATAATGCTGTAAAACAACAAAATGTGGAAAAAGTGAAGCACTGCAAATACTTTCCGTATGCACTGTGAAGGCACCGTCTTCAAGTAAATTATACGCCGCCACTTTATTCCAGTTTCTCTCGTCTTTTGAGACCAGTTGTGTAGTTGATTAAAGACCCTCTGTGTACACATCAGTGATATTCAACAAGATTACCATCTTTAATACCATATGATCAAAGGATCTGTTGCTATGGAAAAACACATACTTTCAAAGATGGATACATTTTCTTTTTCATTTTTACTTTAAAAGGTATTTACACATATTTCTACTAGGGATAGCTTGTTCAAATCAAAAATAATAATCAATTTCTCTGTTGGGATTCAGCAGAAAATAGAAAACACTGCTGTTAGTGGTGCCGGGTCAGAGTGGGACGGTGAGGCGACAGGAGTGGGCAGTAATGGTGGGTAAAGGCGGGCTATGAACGGTTTCCGTGGCCTCGTGTCACCCTCCTCTGGAGGAGAGCGAGGAGAAGCATTTGGCATTTCATTCCTCCAGTGCTGATGAGCAGAGAGGAGACAATAAATGTCTGATGACAATATGTGATGTAACAGTCGCCGTGAGTCACGCATGAACCTGATGAAACTCCCTAATGAAATGCTGGCTGCCTCATTCATGCTGCTTTACCTACAATGAACCTTTGTCTCAGGTCTGTTGCTGTTGCCATAACAACACAGAAACAGCATATCTGTCAGGTGAAATCCACATATCTCAACTGCTTAGTGTCAAACTCTCCAGACAGTCTACTCTGTCTACTATTCTTTTTGATAATCCATAATTCCATAAATTTAGTGGGACTAAAGTGATTGGCTGAAGTTTTGCCAGATCCGTTTTCATTTGACATTATAGAAAGTAGATATGGATAAATAGGATAAATAAATAGTGGATTTTTGTCTTGTCCCAACGCCTCAGCAATCATATTCATAATGTATTTTCTGTAGTTGGCAGCGTGCGGTTCGAGTGCTTGATTAACACATATTTTTGCTCAGCCCAGCATTTTTATTTTTTTTTGCTGTCATATACAATATACGCCGGTAAAATGTCAGAAAGGTATCTACTGCATAGATAAATGATCTGGTTGTTGGACAACTTTTTTTTTTGTTTTGCATCAGTTATGAACTGTACCGAGTTTGTTTTAACATTACTGGAGTCATATTTTTCAGTGACAGATATAAAACTGAACATCACTACAGAACAGATCATAAAGCCTGTATCTTCTCAACCATCTGAGGCTGTTTTTTTTTCTTTTGTTTCCTGCCTCTATTCGCAGTAGACTTTCACAAAATAACAGTGCCTTTCTCTTCTTTTTTTTCCGGTATTGTGGCCGGCTTGTTTAAATAAACTTAGTCAAAAGTCTTAGTAAAAAGTCGACATAGACCTGAACATATGAAGCAGTGTTGAAATAATGTCTCTGTAAAAGATCTGGCTAATAAAATAAAGACTATATAAAAGTCATAACAATATTAAGGATGCGCTAATGTATCGGCAGATATTCACCTTATCGACTGAACTGTTGCCTCCAATTACTTTCAAATTGGGTGAAAATCACCTGAATTTGAAGTTCCACAACAACAAAACGCGGTGGCGGCAAGCGGTCAGTGCTTTCCATGATGAGACAGGAGAAGCTGCCGCTTATCAGTGTCGCTGCTGGACCGGTGTAACATTTCACCTCACTGAACCGCCGCTTCACTTCACAAAGCCTGCTTTTGTTTGAAGCGTTTGAACACATTACGTGATGAGGAGAGAAAAACAAGATACACACTTAGTGAGGTTATTAATCATAGGGCTGCTTCTTTGGTATTTCCTGAGTCTGGGTTGTTATCAGATACCAAGCAGGGACGAAGTTCAACTGATAAAGAGACTGAATCTAGAAATGGCCGGTTGATGTGCTACATGTAACCGATACTTAACCCTGTGGAAACTATCTCTGACTAGTCTTCAACCTGCTCCATTTCTGGGCCTTAAGAAAACAATCGCACTGCATGCACCTCCTGAAATTCCTGTTTTATGAGTAACACATTCATGCCACTAAGATTAACAAATCCTTAAAAAAAATAAGTTGAGGTTAAAAATGTTGCTGATGAATTTACGTGCCCCCCTGCGGGACTTCTGCTGGTGTTGCCTTCGAGTGATTTTCTCGGGGGTCGTATACGCTACCACGGCATGTGACGGCAGCGAATAAATCTAACGGCGCAAGAGAGTTGCCTCATCATTTCAATGACAATTAAACAACAGCGGGCAGATAAAGAGCTTTAGCTGATTTGTTTTAGGCAGCAAATCCCTCTCATCAGACAAAATGGCTTGGCAAATTGGATTTTTATGCGGGGCTCATAAGCTCGGAGCTTTCTCCCAACAGCACAGGGTGGATGCCATTTCCCTGCTGCACACCTCCCTCATAGACATTAAGCTCAGGCTTTGTTACCCGCATGTAACTTAATGCATATTATTATTAAACTAGACGTCTTCCGTAAAGTATGCAGCATGATATCATATATTAGAATGCATGTTAAGTCCGCCTGAAAAATGAAACTATAGCTATTAATGAAAAAGGTTCGAGGGATGCAGTGTCATCACTCTGTGGCATTTGCCGTCTATTCCACCACCATCTGGCATTTTATGATCAGTCCGTAGCACTGTTCCACTATCAACTGTGAAACACTGCTGCTCTTGGTGCACAGGTTTCAAATAAAAAGGCCCCTAAGCTTTTCATACACGGCCCAGCCGTATCCGAAGGTTCTGACTTCTCTGATTCACTAAAACATGTTAATTGGATGCGTGTTCCAGGCAACATGTTATCATCCTAAAAAAAGGCCAAAACTGTAATAATAGCATTTAATTAATAATATAGCAAAAAATGAGGCTCAGGCTGAGGTAACATGACGAGAAGACGAAGCTATGCTGCCCTTTTGCCACCATGCTTATATAAAGAAGACATGGCACTGTGAACGTATGGATGGAGCGTATCAATTAAGTGGAAACGGTGGTTGAGGGACCCAAAGAAAAGTAGCACCTGTCAGACAGGCACAGGTGCACCACAGGTGGGGCAAAACATACTGTGGTCCGAATCAAAGTCGGAAAGAGAAAAAAACATCTGTTGGTGTGGTAAAGTCTCAAGAGCCTGATGTGTGGACATAACAACAGAGACAGAGACAGAGACACGTGATGGATTCAGAGCAGGGACTGACTTCAGACTAAACCTAACCAACATAACATGCATGTTAGCATGCTAGTGCTATACAATGGTCCCTCGCTATAACGCAGCCTAGCAGTTTTGCAGATTTTTTTTTTTTGTGTGCAATTTTGCATCCTTTTTTTCCCTCTTTTTTTTTAACAGCGCTTTGTGTTCTGCGCCCTGATTGGCTGTAGACCACTGTCAATCAATCTCCTCCTCCTCCTCCTGTACAGTACAGAATGCGTTCAGCGTGCCAATTTTACATAAATCTTGGATCGCTGTAGTGTGACTCTGAAGTGCTGAACTGTATGTCTGCAAGTTTCAACAGGTTTTGATCTGTGGTTTCGTTCCATAATACTGGACCTATTTTTTCTACGAAGGTCTGAACTTTACGAGTGTTTAAAGAAAAGTGCAAAAATATGAATGCCTGTCTGAGAAAAGTGTATAAAGTGTGTAGTGAGGGGTTTTGCAATCTTAAAACATGTAAAGCTGACATGTTATTTTTAGAACCTAACTACCGCGGTTAACATGGGATCACTGTATATGCATATATTCTTGTCTTTTGAAGAGACATGAAAGGTCATTCCTGAGTAATTTCCTACCCGTGATGTAGGTGTGACTCAAACATTTATCAGACAAACAAGTCAAACGTGACTAACTCCCTACAGGGCAGGTTGCTGCCTGAACATGGACTAATGTTGGCATGAGAGGTTCTCTGAAAGCTGCCTTGTTTACTGGCCAGCGTACACACCTCTGACTTATGGAACATGACTTCAGGCAGCTTTTGGACAGTCAAGCAAAGGTAAATTTGCAAATAGCTAACCCTATCTAACCCTGAGTTTCAAGTTATTTTATGCTGACTGCACTGCTGCTGGCTTCGCTTCATAACTGAGCACTAATTATGATGAAAACATTAGAAACAGAATGCATACAAAGCTGTTCTCCACTGGTTATCATGTTATTAGTGCATGAATGTGTAACTGCCATTTCTAAGGTTTGAACTATCCAAACTGTACACCACTGACACAGAATGAAAAAGCGTTCACAGCCTGGCTTCATTAAAAACATAACTTTTGCCCTTCAGCAGTTAAATACTGTATAAGTTCCCATTTACTAGTTCTGATTAAATCAATTATCCATTTTAATGGGTATTTGTGCTGAATTCTAGGTGTAAATTTAGAATTTACTGTTTTTTTGTTTTCCATAAAAAGCCTCCCAGGGCATGTATAATACTGCACACGTGCAAAATTTTTCTGAATAACCCAACCCAGCCAGTGGCTATATATATATATATATATATATATATATATACTGACAATGCCATAAGCCAAGAAATGGAGAAAATATGGCAAATGTTTCTATGATTACAGCATACAAATGAATTAGTTCATATATTAAAAACCTGACCTAAAATGTGTTTGGTTGGTGAATCCAGCAATGCTTGGAAACACCGGCTGCCCCTATTATTATTATTATTATTATTATTATTATTAGGTCCCTCGCTCACACACAGTGAGGGACCTATTAAAATCGCGCTGTTTATTATTATTATTATTATTATTATTATTATGAACAACTGCCACACCAGCAGCAGCATGCACACGCCAGGGCAATCCTTCACGCCGCTGTCCTACTTCCAGCGTCGTGACAACAATAAACACAGTAACAGTATGTATTTTTAATACATCACTGCATTGTGTTTCCTCAGTAGGGTTTAATTACTACTTATTAATAGGAAACTATGCTGACAGTTCCATGTTGCGTTTGTTGCTCTCAGTAGTGTTTCTGATTATTAGAGTTGAAACAATGATTTTAATTTGATTAATCAACGAGTTGGCAAATATTAAATTATTCAATAATCTATTAGGCCTGATAATATGAGTAATTTTAAAAGAAAATAATAATTTCCAGCTTTAGTCTTGAGTTGCAGTAAACTGAATATATTAACCCGATTACTGTTATAAGACAGACTTGAAATATATGAACCTGTTCTTTAAATCAATTAAGAAAATGGTCAGCATATTCATTTTTGATACCCAGCCCCTCTCGTGTATTTCCTGTGCTATTTTAACAATATTATGACTGTATTACTGCTTATCTTCCAGGTAGTTTGGAGACCACGTTGTGGCCAGTTGAGACGAGTGGTCAAACAAGTCGTCAAATCCTAAATCCTAAAAATGCCCTCAAGCTGATTGTATACTTTTGTGCATGTATTTAATAAAGATTTGAATAATCTGAACGCTTTTCAAAATGTATATGTAATGTAAATATTTGTGTCAAATTGATTTGGATAAGGAGGTACGCTTGGTCCCTCTGACTGATATATTATTATATATGACATCATTAGATTATTAATATTGAAGCATCAGTGTTAGAGCAGCATGTTACTGTTGTAGCTGCTGGAGGTGGAGCTAGTTTCAACTAATTTATATACAGTTAGCTAGTTTAGTCCAGTGGTTCCCAACCTAGGGGTCGGGGCCCCTCCAAAGGGTCACCAGATAAATCTGAGGGGTCGTGAGATGATTGATGGGAGTGGAAAGAAGAAAAAAAAAATAAAGTTCTGATACACAAATCTGTTTTCGGATTTTTTTACTTTTTCTCTCATCTTTGCTAATTTTTGCTGAAATATTGGATCATTTGAACCTTTTATTAAAATCACTATTTAGTGGAGCCGTTAACAACTCATATACTCATATACAAAAGCTTCTTATATTATCCATTGAGTCAAATCTGCATCTGAAAAAACTAACTAAAGCTGTCAGATAAATGTAGTGGAGTGGGAGTATAATGTAGCATCACATGAAAAATACTCAAGTACAATTACATGTAGCTGAGACAGCAGTCCAGTCCTGAGTGAACATGTTGTTGAAACTCACCCACTGTCGCAATGGTCTCCAGATCATCAAGGCAATATATCCGGTTATTTGGTGATGCTTCCCCAGCTGAACTGCTGGCGTTGCTTGTACTGTCCTTCAGGGAGTTGGTCTCATTATTGACTCCAACCTTTGCTTTGAAGGACGCCATTATGTATTTAAGAGCTTAATGTTACTGTTCGGGTTTAGAAATATCCAGTGGGACGTAAACACAACTCATATCATACATTTCTTGACGCGGCAGAGTTGTTGTCACTTCATCTTTCTTTGTCTAGCTTTGTTTTTCGGATAGTAAAAGACTTCCACATTGGTGAAAGTAAGCGGGAAAAGTAGCTAATGTTTATATTAACTAACAGATAATTGAAAGGTAAGCCACTGACATGAGAGAGACAAAGCAGCCGGTGACAGGTGTAATGTTACCGCACCGGGCACGTAGCGTTAGCGGCTTCGGTTAGCAGCTAGCGTATGGAGATGCACCGCAACACTGCAGCTGTGAACGGGAAGGGGCATCAGAGAAGCTCCGGGATGAATGGCTTCTTGTCCGGAATACAAGAGAGTTTCAATGCCTCGCTAACTCGACGGCTCTCATTGCTTTTCTGACTCTAAATGACCGAGTTTTTCCATTATTTACACAGCTACATCAGCAGACCTCACCCAGGAGCTCTCCCAACTGTCCACATCAAACAGGAAGAGATACAGTATCAGCCCAAGTCATTTCCTCTCCACACTTTCAAAATAAGAATTATAAGCTAGGATGATGAAGTTTATTCAGTTAAATAAAGGGCATCAGAGGTTATTGATGTTATTATTGAGTAGAAATGTATTCTAAACCGTCCAATTATTCTAAGTAAATTCTAAAACGTAACTCCACTCGTGAATGAATGAATACATTTTGTTTAAAACTGCATCATTTCCTGTATTTGTTATCTGATGGTGAGTAGCTTGACGCCGCTGGGAGACACGGGCTGAAGTGTTGACATCAGGTAGCCAATGAAAATGGGGCTCTCCCAGGATATTAACCAATAATGTGTTGGCAAAGGCGTGGTGATACACAGGTATGCTGCCCTCAATCAAGGTAGAAAACAGGAAATTAATATCCAGATCAAGGAGAGTCAAAACAGTTCAAGGATGTCACAGAAATCTTCATTATCTGAAAATAATAATAATAATAATTATAAAAAAATGCACAACCATTAATGTGCCATTTTTTCCAAAAGAAAGCATATTTGCATATTTGATTCAAAAATAGTCACAAAATATAAATAAATAAATAAATAAATAAATAAATAAATAAATAAATAAATAAATAAATAAATAAATAAAATAAAAATCATTAAATCCCACGATAAGTCCCAAAACCAACAAATTTTAATCAAATTAATTACTGTAATTTATTAATCGCAATTAATCGCAAACTCTGTGATAAAAAAAAATTAATAAATTCAAATAACCTTTTGTGCAAATAAACTATTGAATGAAGACATACAAGTTAAGAAAGTCTTGTCTTGCTAGGGACAGAAGTGGTTAGGCTTTCTCAAAGCTTTCGTCGTCCATCTTTGTTTTATGATGATACATTGTGCATCTACTTTACTGGTTACAGAAACAAGTGAGTACAAAGGTTCCGGCTCAAAAACTTTGAATATTATTATAAAATTATAAAATGTGATTAATTAGCCTTAAAAGTTTTTAACTCGCTAATTTCTTTCTAATTAATTAATCAAAATGAATGTGTTAAAGTCCCAGCCCTACTTAGTTTGTATGTCAATACTTTCTAGCCCTTTATAACTCTCACCACCAAGTTCTTTGGTAAATATTAAAAAAAAAAACAGTTCACAAATGTATAGATTAATAAAAATAAAAAAAAGACTCAGTAATTTCCTAAAACACGTCGCTGTAGTTTCAATCAAACATTACTCAAAACAGGAGGAAATAGTGCATTTTCAAGGGACTATTTTCAGCGGTGGATAAACACACATTTGGTGCTCTCATGAGTATTTCTGGTGGAAGGATAGTGTGTGTGAGATTTAAGGCAAAATATGTATTTATTTATGCTGCAACCCTTTTTACACGTTTTGATGTTGTTTTGTCTGGTTTTTGTAGGTCTGGTTAGAGGTCAACCTGCCCAGACCTGAAAATTTGCCTTTTGGCTAAATCTGACACATTTTTAATTGATGTGTGTTGTTCCTGGCAAATAGATGAATCACATTAAATCAGTGTTCATGTTAATGTAGGAAACCTCTCACTCAATGTGACTCATTGATGAGTGTTTGTTGGATAACAATGGCACTATATGTTGGGTGCTATTACAAGGGAGTGACAGCAACGTTCCAGGTGTGAGAGTGCATTGAAAAGCACTGATTCACTGGACATGTTTTGTGTCTCCTGTTCTAAATGCTGTTTCAAACACATATCGTGTATTGAATCTGGTGTATCTGGTCGTCTCAAACCCCGTGACCTCAGACTCTCCATTAGTAGCCCATGGCTGTTTAAGCTATATTTGGATTGGAGGTTAAAGTTGTCGGGGTGTAAAAGAGGAAACTCAAGATGTGTGCCGCTAACGCAGACTTAAAATACTCCACACTGAGTCAGCAGCTGGCCTCAGTCTACTTCACTCCCAACAGGCAGAGGAGAACTGAAAGTCTTGCCTGGACACTGAATGAGGTGTAGCAGCTTGCTTTGAAGCTACGGACTGTTTTATATTTTATAGTGACTGATAACTCTCTTTCAGTTTGGTCTTAGCATCCTCTGGCCTATATAAATCTGGTTAATTCACCACATCAGAGCTATTTAAAGAGTATAGAATTTAACAGGAGCATATTCATTTTCATCAAACCTAATTGCGATATTCCTGATTTGCACATTCGGTTATTTCATTTTTTTTTTTTCTAGTTTGAAAGTTTTCTGACCACATTTGCAATGCAAAGCAGAGAAGCTTCTATTAGTATTCATGCAGCGGCCTTTTTTTTTTTTTTTTTTTTTTCAGACAGTCTGCAGCACGAATGGAATAAAGATGTGTTTGATTTAGACAGAGGTGGCCTAACATTTGCACTCGCGTCCTCAAGCTGCGAAACTATTTGGCGCTGCACTATGATACTGCTCAGAGTTCCTCTGAAGCTGCCTGTCACACGCAGGGAGAAGGAGAGAGGGGTGTTTAGAAGGATTTCAGTGGCGTAGATAAGGTTCAATGAAGTGCTTCTGATTCACCTGATGTGACTGAACGAGTTATCTCGACGAGTGAAACTTTAAATAATCATAAAGAATGTCTTCACTGATATCAGTGAACACATTCCCTTTTTTTATATTGTTTGGAATATCAAATGTCAAGTTTAAAAGAAATAAGCCTGAGGAAAAAAAAACATTTTTATTTATTGTTATTAATAATATTATTTATTATTAAAGAGCTGCACTGTTACAGTTGCTGAAATATTAAAAAAAAAATACTTGAAATATTTTAAAATATAAAAATGCATGTAAAAAGTGAAACTAGAATGTATTTAAGTGTTGTTTACTAAAGCTAACATAAATCAAATAGAAATAACTAAATAAGCCCTAACACTAACCATTGTCCTCCAAGACAAATGCACCCTACACAATGTGTTCTTGACCAAAAAAAAAAGTTTTTATGACATATTTAATATAAGTAATGCATGAGTGCAGGTATTTTAGTGTGCTGCCGCCGCCATTATCAGTTTCATAAATGCCTCTCCCATCTGCTGAAGTCAGTCATGGTGTAATATGGCTATCCGACTGTGTAATTTCTCTTTGCAAACTGTCTTCCCTACCGAGCCCCATTCACATTCTCCATCCCATTTCATGTTCCTGGCAGTTTTTCCTTCTTCTCTTAATGTTACCTCCTGGCCAGTGTTTCAGATGCATATGTTATATGGCGGGGTTGATATTATAACGGTCTGCTCCGTTTTCATAAATGTGCGTCCAATGTTTCTGATTGCTGTCGGCTCTTTTACGCTGCCATATTTAAGTTTACTGTAGTTTGTTGACAGACATTAATTACATCTGGGATAGAAGAACACCTTGCAGATAATTAGAACCCTTGAAGATGTCCAGAATGATATAAGGTGGACGTAAAACTTAAATATTAAATCATATGTAGACTTTATTTTATCTTCTAGAATGATGGGTACAATACTGTATCCCTTACAAAAAGCATGTGAAATTAATTTTACACTTGAAACATCACGGACATGTATCATGTGTCTCATGTACCTTACTGTATATATATATATATATATATATATATTTCTTTGCACATGTAGAGTACATTAAATCTAATCTCTAAAAACATATGTATTTACCTGTTAACTTTTCACATAAAATAGTGTTTCAGTTGTGAAAATCTGCATATGCTTATATTTGAGTTTATGTTGTATTTTCTTGAAATGTTAAAAACACATTAAATATATATATTTTGGGTTCTGTACAGATGACTCAGATGACTTAGAAATAGATAGAAGCCAATGACAAATAAGACAATGCCTTTAAGAAATTCTGGCTGGACTGTAACACATTAATACCTTTAAAGAGCAGCTGAACATTTGAAGCTGAACAACACTTAACCTAATTCTATGATGCGTACCTACAGTCATTGGATGAGTAAGGAGTGAGGCTGTTAAAATACATAAAATATAAAGAGTTTTTCATTTTTATATTATACTAGGCTTGTCTGTTTTCTCCTGCCTGGGGTGTTCAATCGTTCCACTGACGTGAGCAGTGTCACTGATCTATCCTACGAGGCTCCAGTGAATTACTTTAATAACTGCTTTTTTTTTATGCCATAATTATAATTTGATTATTTAATAATGACTTTATTCGGATCGGCATGATCACTGACGCGTTTCGCATCCTTGCATGACTTTACAGAGAAGGCAAATGAAAAAAAAAAAAAAAAAAAAAAAATCAACATGAAGTACTGGAGTGCTTAATTATTGTTCACTGATGCCTACTCATGTATGCAGAATGTAAGACAGAATTACATTTGAATGTGCAACACCAGCCAGTCAAAGCCTTCTCTTATTTTCTTATGGGTTTAAATAACAGTGTTTAAGTTGGTACTATCTTTACCCATGGTCACACGTGAAGAATCACATGCCGAGGTCATGTGTTCAACACTTGAAAAGAGAGGCCACCATGAATTAAATCATATATTCATTTAATTCTAAACGATATATTTTACGAATGCAGTCATGCAACCTTCATTTTAAAGGGTTAACAAAAACCCTTATATATGAGAAATTGTCTTCAACTTGTTTATTTTTCTTTCATTCATTTCATTTTTTCATTTGGCAATTAATATAGCTGTTAATTCAAATAGCCGTTCTTCATTTTCTGCATATGTAAGTGCACATGTAAGACTCTATATATGTATTGTCTATGTATAAATTCTGGTTTCTATACATCTTTCTATCTTTCCTCTCTCCTCCTGATTGGTCATTGTTGTTAGTTGGATAGCATATTGATTCATCTAGATTCATTTAATCTTAAGAGACACTTTCACCTTTTTGTCAGTGTGCTGGCAATCTTTTTTTATGGAATGTAACTAACATAACTGGCTGTCTACCACATACTATGTTTGTTGTCATGATCTGACATCATATCTGCTTGATCAATCATCCTTGACACCAGTGTCGACAACCTCTGAAAGCACCTATCAGTATTCCCGGTATGAGTGTTAAAAAGTCTCACATACAGTAAACACAACTTCCTTATAGTAAGTAGCCTGGCAGGATTTCCTTTCAGCTGCCATTCTTAAAAAAATAACCATGGTAATAACTTAACATGAAGGTAAAGCAGCAAGGCAAATATTCACAATAGAAAAGTCTTTTGCTGAGGTTAATTAAACCAGTCTGCTCCAGATGTTGACTTTATAGCCCCTAAAATGTCAAGTATTACGGGATAAAGTTTTGGCAGCAGTCCACTGGAGGTGTAAGAAAGCTCCCATTCACTGTTCATTTAACTGTTCCTACAACCATCTGTTGTAAGAAAAGAAAAAAAACCATACTGCTCTGTGCTAGTAAGTCATATACAGTGCATGCTCAACCTCAGTCACATCAACAGAGTGTAGTAGACACAGATTTGTAAGGGCAGCATCGCCAGTAGGCATTTTAAGGTGGGATGCGAGTCAGGAGCCTCACAGAGGCCTGGAATCATCACTGAACAGCCCGGTGACAGCAACGAGACTGACTCGGATAATGACGAGAGGGATCCGGGCTGCTGGATTCTAAAATCGCCCAACTGAACAACGGTTTTGTATTTTTGTGTTAAAACTGAACAATGTTGAGAGGGATCCGGACATGTTTGATGCGGGAAATCGCCCACTTAAACTTGTATTTTTGTGCCAGATTTGTATTTGTAGCTGTTTCTCTCAGTCCCGCCCTTCTGTCTGTTTCTTGGACCTATAATCTCTAAACTATATACTATAAAGACTCAATTCTATTCTATATTTTTGCCTATATACTAGAATAGTGACACCTTCATGGTCAATATGATATGTAGCTAAGTGTAGTTGCACAGCAGTGAGAGGAGCATAGACGCATTGCTGCCTGTAACCTGTCCTATAGTATTTCTGTGAGCATCAGTAGCGTCTGTGCTGCTAAAAATACTCAAAACATCTCTGTAACAGAATATTTAGGGGGAGACGTTACTACAGATATGTGAACCTGGGAGTGAACTGCACCTGCACTTACTGCACCATGCTCAGCTGCCCCACTTACATAATTCAAGGTGAAATTTATACTCCATAGTCAAAACTATGGTGGTTTTTAATAAAGAGAAATCTTTATTAAAATGCAGTAAAGGGATAGGCCTACACAAAATAAACATGTGTACAAAGAAAACTACAAATGGGATGGAGCAGGAAGGATTTTGGTGTCTTTCAGCACCATTGAAAGTACACATGCATGATGCTAACGTGAATTAGATAGACATTCAGTCATTGATCTCCAAAAAAAATGTTCTCTCATATCTCCACCGACAAACACAGAAGGACAGAGTTGTCAGGGCTGCAGAAAAAAAAAGAAAAAAAAAAGACCGAACTTAAGGCAAGCAGCCAATCGCATTGTCCATCTGTCTCAATTTGCATCAAAACAAATATTTTAGCGATTGTTATTGGAGCAATTGTTTCCTGATCACAAGCAGAATATGAATTTTCCCTATAACATAAAAAAGTGCACCATAATGCAGTAATGAGAAATCCACCAATGGAACTGGCTGGGTGGAAGTCTGGAAAACATACCAATTCAGTTATTTTTACTCCACTCTAATGGGTGAATTATTACCCCCTGTTGGGTTATCTGTGCGCTGCATGTATCTGATTGTATACATCAGGTTTTTCATGTGTTCATGATGTGGAGGGCTGGGTTTCTTAGAAGTAGTCCGTAGCAGGAGATTCTAGGAAGAAATCTTAACTCTCTGATGATCAGCAAGGTGTTTGTTACGGTCAGCTGAGTGAAGCATAGCAGCACAGGTGACCTTTCACACCTTACAGCAAAGATGAAGATGAGTCTGGACGGAAGGAATGGAGACCTCATCCTTCCATCGCTCACTAGTCGGCACCAGAAACGGTAATTGGTTAAACTAGTTATTAATATTTCATTAATGTGCAACACCCGTTATCGTGCAAGGCGCATCATATTCCTACATTTCCCATCACACTTAATCGATTAAATTGTGCTCAATTTGCGTTTTATTCCTTTTTAGACAAGTTGACTTTTCAGATATGGAGAGGTATGTTCAATTTAAGTCTGCCTTGTTTTGTTCTGAATGAAAATGAAAATGTGAACATCTGCCCCCACTGGAAAGTTAAATTGTTTCTACAATTTGCAGTCAGGAAAACAATTTGGCCCAAACTTGCTTCACTGAGCTCCCTTGACGATGCTACAAACTGAAGAGCAACAGTTCCCGGGAGTGAACATTTTCTCTCCCACTGTGGACTGAATGTACAAATTATAAGTTTGTGCATGACATACAGAGATACGGTGAATCAAGATAACAATTCTTATTCCACATACATTTTCTTATCAAATCTATACAGGTAGCACGAAATAAAAGCAGATGAGCCACAGATGGAGTTTAAAGCTTAGAAACAGTGGACCGTCAAAAACATGCTGCAATATGTGCAAGGTCACTTATACATTGTTTTAAACACAGTGTTGTTATTTCTGATACTCACACTAAGGTACTAAACATTCTAGACTAAAGAATAGCTGAGTCACTAAATACAGAATTGAAGATTGTGCCAAATGATGTCACCCAATCATCGAAATGCAATCAACCAATGGATCAACTAAAAAAAACCTCCAACTAAAACATAATTTTATTGGTCAAAGTCAATCAATCAATCAAATTTTATTTGTATAGCCCAAAATCACAAAATACATTTGTCTCAGAGGGTTTTACAATCTGTACAGGGAGTGACACCCTCTGTCCTTAGACCCTCGATTCGAGTGAGGAAAAACTTGCCTACAAAAAAACCTTTTAACAGGGAAAAAGGTGGAAGAAACCTCAGGAAGAGCCACAGAGGAGGGATCCCTCTCCCAGGACGGACAGACGTGCAATGATGTCACATGTACAGAACAAATCAATACACACATATTGTATACTCACAATGAATTATAATGAATTACAATGTATGATAAAATGAGAATAGGTTACAATGAATGACGACCTATGATAGAGACACAGATGCACAGCAGCAGCAAATCATTAACTAACTATAAACTGTAATGGGGATATGGTAACAATGATGACGGTGACAACGCATGCAGCAGACGCTTAGACGATAGATAGATAGATAGATAGATAACCTAACTATAAGCTTTATCAAAAAGGAAAGTCTTAAGTCTACTCTTAAAGGTGTTGACCGTGTCTGCCTCCCGAACACAAAGTTTAACAATTATGTAGAGGTGACTGCAACCACAGTGCTGATTGACATTTTGATTGACATGCGTCTTAGTGACAGTGATCACATAAGGGTTATCCCATAAACAGTGTCAGCTAAAATGCAAATGTGTAAACCAAGGGCATTTTTTAAGCTCAAACTAGCTGAGTTCATATTGCAGTGGGGGTCAGATGGAGGTCTGACCAAGACCACTGAAGGACCATGGTGCAGCTGTTTTAGTCTGCCCACGAGTACAACTTGAACTGTGTTCAAGTCAACAAAGTCAAAAAGTTGCAGGATCACCAAAGTCAGATGGGTTCATCCAAGAACTATCCATCCAGTAGTGGACTGACATATTATCGTCCCTAGAGCCATGCTGCTAGTGTTGCTAAAATATCAAAGTGACTCAGTAACAGCTGCAAACAGCCCACAGTTACCTGTGTCCAACACTACTGTTTGGTTTCAGATGTGATGTGTCCTCAGCATGGATACACAGCTGCATTTTTAGTACTCTGGCTTCAAACATAGAGCTTTCTATGTCATTTTAAGGACAATTGGAGTTGGCCTATTTCTGACAAGCACCACTTGGTTACTCCGCTGCAAAGCAGCCATTGTTTCAGTACCACAGTAATCGTCTGGCCATCTGTCTCTGCAACAGAGCCAGCATCTGAGGCGACATCCCTGATGTTTAATGAATAAGGCTGGTTCCCTTGCAGAGCCTGAGACATACTGAATGCATCTCCTCTGTCCCGAACATTCAAACAGCCAGGATGGCTCTGGGGCCAGACGTGCTCTTCGGAGCGTACCCGCTATCCGACCACCTCTCGAGACGAGCATCTTAGATAAGCCCCAAGTGTTTGATGGGTAAAAAACGCTCTCCCTGCCTTTATCAATCTCAAACAGAGAGCTTTTTTTTTGCACCATTATTCTGTGCTCTAACTGATAAGGTGTGAAGAGCGTAGAGTGGCGTGAAAGACATATTGTGCAGGCCTGCAGTCTGCCCAGATAAAATGAGACTGAACCACAAAGGTCAAAGGCATCTGAGAACATGGTGAATTGAGTCTGTCTTCTGTTCAGGCTGCTCAAAGGAACATCCGAGGATCATGTTTAATTCTAGATCTTTATCGGTAAAGTATCCTGTTGTCACTTTAGGTAATAATGTTACATTTAGCAAGCAAAAACAAATTCCTGCTTTAAATCCAGGATGAAAACAGTCGAAACTGATATTGACTGTTTTTGCGGTCCATAACTGCCTTTCAGTGAAAAATGCAAGGATGAGGGATGTGTGACAGGTTGTAGTAACCTTAAATAATACTTTGCCATTTCTAAAAATATAAAATGGGACATTTTGTGACTTTGGTGCACAAATAAGGATAAAAGCATACAATCTTTCCATGGTTCCTTTTGAGGAGGGTATGACTAATATATTTTTGGAAAATTACAAAAAAAAATTGCAGCCCCTAAAATGCAGCATCATCTGTTAAACAGGTCTGAAAAGGATTCCATTCAATGTTTGCACATGTAACAAATGCTACACAGGTTTTCAATGGACTTATTTCATTCTTTCAATAAAACAAAAAAAAAAATGTTGTCATTGAAGATGCAACTTTTTTTGGGTCATTTCCTGCAGTCCCTGCCTGTTGTTTTTCAAGATATGAGATGTGCATTTTATGTTATACCCAACTCTTCCCACCAGACTCCTGCATGGGGAGCAGGGGCGCAACTACCTCCTTTCTGAGGGATATGCAGACACATTACAGGTGCCCCCCCCCCTTCAATGTTTACGTGTATACTTATTTATTCATGGACTTATAAAATATTAGACTTTTATTACAGACTTTTGTTTTATGTATTACAGCAGGTGATCAGCTCAATAAAACACAAAAAATAATGTATAACAATGTAATAACATAAATAAGTCCTCTACCTACCACTAAATTGTTACATGTCGTGCCCTGGGTCAGGCGATCATTGCTCATACTTGAACGAAGGTATGTTTTGATAAGCTTCAGCTTACTGAAGGATCTTTCTGCAGATGCAACCGTCAGAGGCATGGTCAGGAATACTCTAAGGGCTACTGTCAAATTTGGGAACACCAAATCAAGATTCTCCTGTATGAGGAAATTCAACTTCTCAAGAGCCTTGTAACCCTTCAGTAGACGGCTTGCTGGGTACATTTCTTGAATGATATCTCTGGAAACATCACAGGTAGTCAGGGCATATCTGGTAACTGATTCCTCCAGCTCAGCTTGTGTCATGTGCTCCATTTTAGTGATGAATTTAAATTTCTCAGACACAAGCTGAAGATTGGAAAACCTGTCAGACAACTCTTGCAGGACTGTGTCGACAATAACATTGAAAACCATGCACCTAAAGTGCCTCTCTGGTTCCTTTTTATGATGACCAGTGCTGGAATTATCATCATCATTAACTTACATGCAGGTAGGTAGGAACCAAAAACAAAATAAGTAGGAACTTATATTAAACATCAACTGACACAGAGGCAGTTATATCAATAATATCTCATTGGAAACGAATCTAAAACGTCACTAAATGAAACCATATTCCTGACATCTAAATAAAGTGAAGTTTTGAAAGAATGAAGAACGTGTATCAAGTCCTTCCTCCCACAGTTGGACCTGTCGTTTTGCTAGTAGCTTTGCTATCCTGAATATTTACAAGCCTCCTCTTGATACACTGACATAACTTAACCACTGTCTTTCAACCACCTCGAAAAGCTTTTTTTCATCCCCTCAAAACCTTTCTCCTTCTCCCTCTTCCGTTTTCTGCTTTGTGCTCTGGACAGCTTTTTTTCTGCCTCTCCATCTTTAGCTGTGACAACGCGATTCAAATGAATGGAAAAAAAACCGCGCCAGCGCGTGCCCGGAGGGGCGCGCACTGGAACGCTTATAGTGTGTGTGTGTGTGTGTGTGTGTGTGTGTGGGAGAGGAGGAGAGGAGAGGTGAGGGAGCGAAGGGGCGCCTAATTAGTGACATGCCCCTCTGTTATTGATCATATCATTTACACATACACAAACAGCTGTTAAATACAGAAAATGCCGACTCGAAATTATTGTTCCCCCATCGCTTTGGCGCCCCCTCTAACGCGGCGCCCCTATGCGCCGCATATAGTGCATACCCACTTTTTGCGCCACTGACTGTAGGAATAGCCAACAATATCAAAAATATAGGAATTCAACACCGCCATAGCAAACACAAGGTGGACCACGATACAGTCAATGAAAACTCGTTTTTAAGCAGCAAACACACTTTAAGTTCTCCCATAAACATTAGGCCCATATTCAATTTTTTTTTTTATTAGGGCTACCAGGCGTATACCAAAGCAGCTCCGTGTGTACGAGCCCGTTTGTCAGCATGTGAGGCTGTAAAAGTCACGGTCTTACATACCTCGACCATTAAACAGGACATTTAACCATCGTGGCAGCTCGTGGACAACAAGTGAATGCGACGGAAACAGGCGCGTGCGGAGTGTTTTCATTTCACGCGAAACGCACGAGTGAACCGCATACAGCAGGACGAAAGGTGACTGCGCCGGACTGACACCTGTTTAAAAAAAAATAAAATAACCAACGAGCTGTTTCTATTTCATCCTTCTCCCGCGGCTGTGTCCGACCTAACTCGCCCTGTGAGGACAGTGGCGGCTTTTCAAAGGACAAGGTGAAGTTGCCGTTTTCCTCCGCCGCGTCTCTCCGTGTGCCGGATGACTCGGTTGTGAGCCGCAAACAGAGAAGAGGGGAGGGCTGGTTGTAGCATCACAGAGGAGGGAGTTGTAAAGACTCGACCAATCAGGAGACTTGATACGATCACTGATTTCACTATGTTGAGTACAATTGGTGATTCTCAATTAAACGTGTTTAAATTTTGAAAGTTCTACTGTAATTTTTTTAAGGAAATTATTTGCAAAAATGGGTTCCCAAAATTAAAGATTGCACTGTCTAACAAAATTGTGTTTGTTTTTTTTGTCCCTGTGTAGTGTTATTTATTTATTTTATTTATATCTAAAAAAGTATCTTGCTGTCATTCTCAGATTTTTGCATTTGTGACCAGGACACTGGTATTTTAGTATTGGCCCATTTCCAATGGGAAAACGGGAGAATTTGTATATTTTCATTCACATAAAGTGAGAAAAAAACAACAACATAAGAATCACGGGATGCGATGATGGGAGACTATATTTGGGGACTGGGGCTCAGTGGCTGTATTGTATACTTTTGTATATTTTTATGATAAACACATTGTTTTTTTTGTAACTCTACGTGAATGAATTGGAAATATCTCAATTTCAAAATATCATTGCCTAGGTCACAAAAACAAAGTTTGAGAAGGAAATACTAGACATTTTCTATACTTCTTAGCCATAAGGAAATAACAAAACCGGTGTTACATAGTGTTATTACTTCCGTGAAGCCAGAGCCAGGTCAACTCACTGGAGGGCCTCGGAGCAAAAATATCCTTGAGCCCTGTTCACCCAGTCAATAATAATCCAGGGGACACCTCTAACCTGCATTAACTGATTGTTTGGCCACTTGGGGGCAGCAGGCACGAATATATCTTCACCTTTTAAGTTGATAAATCAAACAGTTGCCTATTTACTCATCCGTTAAATATGGAGCAACATTATCATTCATTTGGAGTCATGTTTCTGTCCACCTTATGAGTGTAAGTCCAATATTTACTCTCTTTTAGCTCTGTTTTTTTGTTTCTGTTTGCTCAGGGAAATATCAGGCAGTTAGCTGCTGAATGTTCTTAAAACAATACAAATATGAAGATGTAAGCAATTTCTACTCTATTACATTAGGGGAAAAAAGTGAAAGAAAAGAGAGGTTACATGTATTTTCATTTGTTTTGTGTGTGTGTGTGTTGAGCTCTCAGGGCCACTGTAGAAACAAATGTATTACTAATAATCATGGTATAAAAAATAAGACTATATAGTTCAAGAAACACATAACCTAAAAAGGAAAAAAAAATTTTTTTAAGTGCTGAACAGGTTGTACTAAAGCAGAACTGGGTGAATAAGGAACTGAAATTCAAATCAATCCTACGGAAAATATCATCTTACAGTATGAAATCTGTTTGTGAATGAATTCTTTATGAAGCAGAACAAGTGCTAAGTGAAATAACTGAGTTAATGAATAACTTATCAAGCTCTTACTGAGCACTCGGTCCAAAATATTATTTTTCAAGACTTAACAAATCTTACAAAGTTTAAATCATTCAGAAACCTCATGACAACAGGCTGATAGTATTGAGAATGAGGTTGTGGTCTAACAGTGGGATTCTCAGTGGAGTGCTGCAGCCAAAATCAATCCAGTGAGCATATTTCCAATAAATATGAAAAGGTAGCACATCTCAAGTTTTACCGTCAGTGTAAAATGACAACAGGATGTGGGTAACAGCAGATGTAAATGTGTTGATTTCAATATATCCTGTTGTGAACTGAAGAAAAAACAGTGAGTCTTGAAGCCCTGAGAAGCACGTGGTTCTGCACATACCAGATATTACATTTTATACTTCATACAAACCTTTAAACTCTACTCCAGCCACCCATTCAGCAAACTTATACAAACATAAATATTTTACTAGTGATACTAGTTTCTTTAGTACTAATAGGAGGAGTGATCAATTTAAATGTGCCACACAGTAAGTATGAAACTAGTAAAGTTAAGAATAATAGGAATTAAAGGGGTAGTTTGGAGTTTTATGGGTAGGCTACTTAATTGACTTCCTCTTTCCGACAGCATTGTTGCATTGCATTGCTGCACTGCATTGCTGCACTGCACTGCACTGCTGCACTGTACAGCACTGCTGCACTGTACTGCACTGCTGCACTGCTTTGACGTTTTTTGTTTCGCTGCACTGTTACGTTTCACTGCATTCTACGCACTGCATTGTCACGTTACACTGCATTTATCGCACTGCATTTAACACACCGCAATGTTACGTTTCACTGCATTTAACACACTGCACTGTTACGCTTCACTGCATTTTACGCACTGCATTGTTACGTTACACTGCATTTTACACACTGCACTGTTACGCTTCACTGCATTTTACGCACTGCATTGTTACGTTACACTGCATTTTACACACTGCACTGTTACATTTCACTGCATTTTGCGCACAGCATTGTTACGTTACACTGCATTTTACGCACTGCACTGTTACGTTTCACTGCATTTTACGCACTGCATTGTTACGTTACACTGCATTTATTGCACTGCATTGTTACGTTACACTGCATTTGTTGCACTGCATTGTTACGTTACACTGCATTTATCGCACTGCATTTTACGCACTGCACTGTTACATTTCACTGCATTTTGCGGACTGCATTGTTACGTTTCACTGCATTTAACACACTGCACTGTTACGCTTCACTGCATTTTACGCACTGCATTGTTACGTTACACTACATTTATTGCACTGCATTGTTACGTCACACTGCATTTATTGCACTGCATTTTACGCACTGCATTGTTACGTTACACTGCATTTTACGCACTGCACTGTTACGTTTCACTGCATTTAACACACTGCACTGTTACGCTTCACTGCATTTTACGCACTGCATTGTTACGTTACACTGCATTTTACGCACTGCATTGTTACGTTACACTGCATTTATCGCACTGCATTTTACGCACTGCACTGTTACATTTCACTGCATTTTGCGCACTGCATTGTTACGTTACACTGCATTTAACACACTGCACTGTTACGCTTCACTGCATTTTACGCACTGCATTGTTACGTTACACTACATTTATTGCACTGCATTGTTACGTCACACTGCATTTATTGCACTGCATTTTACGCACTGCATTGTTACGTTACACTGCATTTATTGCACTGCATTTTACGCACTGCACTGTTACGTTTCACTGCATTTAACACACTGCACTGTTACGCTTCACTGCATTTTACGCACTGCATTGTTACGTTACACTGCATTTTACGCACTGCATTGTTACGTTACACTGCATTTATCGCACTGCATTTTACGCACTGCACTGTTACATTTCACTGCATTTTGCGCACTGCATTGTTACGTTACACTGCATTTTACGCACTGCATTGTTACGTTACACTGCATTTATTGCACTGCATTGTTACGTTACACTGCATTTATTGCACTGCATTTTACGCACTGCATTGTTACGTTACACTGCATTTATTGCACTGCATTTTACGCACTGCACTGTTACGTTTCACTGCATTTATCGCACTGCATTTTACGCACTGCATTGTTACGTTACACTGCATTTATCGCACTGCATTTTACGCACTGCACTGTTACATTTCACTGCATTTTGCGCACTGCATTGTTACGTTACACTGCATTTAACACACTGCACTGTTACGCTTCACTGCATTTTACGCACTGCATTGTTACGTTACACTACATTTATTGCACTGCATTGTTACGTCACACTGCATTTATTGCACTGCATTTTACGCACTGCATTGTTACGTTACACTGCATTTATTGCACTGCATTTTACGCACTGCACTGTTACGTTTCACTGCATTTAACACACTGCACTGTTACGCTTCACTGCATTTTACGCACTGCATTGTTACGTTACACTGCATTTTACGCACTGCATTGTTACGTTACACTGCATTTATCGCACTGCATTTTACGCACTGCACTGTTACATTTCACTGCATTTTGCGCACTGCATTGTTACGTTACACTGCATTTTACGCACTGCATTGTTACGTTACACTGCATTTATTGCACTGCATTGTTACGTTACACTGCATTTATTGCACTGCATTTTACGCACTGCATTGTTACGTTACACTGCATTTATTGCACTGCATTTTACGCACTGCACTGTTACGTTTCACTGCATTTATTGCACTGCATTGTTACTTTCACTGCATTTGTTGCACTGCATTGTTTCGCTTCACTGCATTTGTTGTACTGCATTGTCTCACTGCGCTGCACTGTTACACTGCACTGATCACCTACAGCAGGGGCGCAACTACCTCCTTTCTGAGGGATATGCAGACACATTACAGGTGCCCCCCCCCCCCTTCAATGTTTACGTGTATACATCTTATTTATTCATGGACTTATAAAATATTAGACTTTTATTACAGACTTTTGTTTTATGTATTACAGCAGGTGATCAGCTCAATAAAACACAAAAAATAATGTATAACAATGTAATAACATAAATAAGTCCTCTACCTACCACTAAATTGTTACATGTCGTGCCCTGGGTCAGGCGATCATTGCTCATACTTGAACGAAGGTATGTTTTGATAAGCTTCAGCTTACTGAAGGATCTTTCTGCAGATGCAACCGTCAGAGGCATGGTCAGGAATACTCTAAGGGCTACTGTCAAATTTGGGAACACCAAATCAAGATTCTCCTGTATGAGGAAATTCAACTTCTCAAGAGCCTTGTAACCCTTCAGTAGACGGCTTGCTGGGTACATTTCTTGAATGATATCTCTGGAAACATCACAGGTAGTCAGGACATATCTGGTAACTGATTCCTCCAGCTCAGCTTGTGTCATGTGCTCCATTTTAGTGATGAATTTAAATTTCTCAGACACAAGCTGAAGATTGGAAAACCTGTCAGACAACTCTTGCAGGACTGTGTCGACAATAACATTGAAAACCATGCACCTAAAGTGCCTCTCTGGTTCCTTTTTATGATGACCAGTGCTGGAATTATCATCATCATTAACTTACATGCAGGTAGGTAGGAACCAAAAACAAAATAAGTAGGAACTTATATTAAACATCAACTGACACAGAGGCAGTTATATCAATAATATCTCATTGGAAACGAATCTAAAACGTCACTAAATGAAACCATATTCCTGACATCTAAATAAAGTGAAGTTTTGAAAGAATGAAGAACGTGTATCAAGTCCTTCCTCCCACAGTTGGACCTGTCGTTTTGCTAGTAGCTTTGCTATCCTGAATATTTACAAGCCTCCTCTTGATACACTGACATAACTTAACCACTGTCTTTCAACCACCTCGAAAAGCTTTTTTTCATCCCCTCAAAACCTTTCTCCTTCTCCCTCTTCCGTTTTCTGCTTTGTGCTCTGGACAGCTTTTTTTCTGCCTCTCCATCTTTAGCTGTGACAACGCGATTCAAATGAATGGAAAAAAAAACCGCGCCAGCGCGTGCCCGGAGGGGCGCGCACTGGAACGCTTATAGTGTGTGTGTGTGTGTGTGGGAGAGGAGGAGAGGAGAGGTGAGGGAGCGAAGGGGCGCCTAATTAGTGACATGCCCCTCTGTTATTGATCATATCATTTACACATACACAAACAGCTGTTAAATACAGAAAATGCCGACTCGAAATTATTGTTCCCCCATCGCTTTGGCGCCCCCTCTAACGCGGCGCCCCTATGCGCCGCATATAGTGCATACCCACTTTTTGCGCCACTGATGGGGAGGACAAGGAGTCTGTCATCACAACACCAACAAGCCCCAGCAAAAAAACAAAAAAACAACCGGTGCTATCTATGCTGCTAAGCAAGACATCAAGAAGCATTCTTTGTTTTTATCAAGCTGCAGAAAAATGCCATTTCTATTTTCTACTGCATATTATGTGTGTTGAATCTGGGTCTTCTCAAATCTACCCGTACACATGTTTGTGCCAAAATCCAATCCAAAATATGAGAGTGGACAACATGAACAGAACATGAAAAACCTTATGTAACCCAGGTGTAAAACTCAGGTAACTAAAACCTAAGCTTCACCTGAAATGGTTATTTTTATTGTTTCATACATTTAATATTTTCTGAGTTGCACTTGAAAGCAACACGGTCCCACTGTACTTGAAGGCAACACTCCGGTTCACCGCATTCAACCAAACGAAAGGCAGGTAGCCACTTAGCAGCCAATTAGCGTGCACGTCCCGCTTATTGTGTAGCAGGCAAGGTTGTACGCGGCATCTTGCACTTCCTTTTGACTCCAGCCGCGACAGCAGAAGGCAGCTACCCACTGAACGAAAGCGTTAGCACGGTGCTCAAGCGGTTACACGGGCAAACCGTTTTTTATCGTGTGAGAACTGAAAGCCGCGACGGTGCTCAGCACTGGAATAGAGTGCATCGGTGAGAATGACATTTTCGTTTTGATATGTTAGCTGCGGCTACTCATATGCTAAGTTGGTTAGCTATATGGAGGTATACTGTGGTGAACTGTTGCACTAAGCTTTTTGCACTTGGCACCTTAGCCTGTGCACTTAATATACTAAATTAGCATTTATTATAGCTGATTAGCATTGTGCTCATACTGGTACGCGTGACTGCAAGCAGCACAAAGTACATCGCGGTCAGCCATTTTGTCTATGTGTGATTAAAGGGAATGTTTATGATTTTGATTGATTTATGTTTCTAATTCTGAGCTAAAGAGGGGAATAATTTTATTTTGTAAATACGAATTGTAATGTGAAGGAATTTTCTTCTTTCCGTTGTGAGTTAATTTCATATTTCTTGTTACAGAAACTCATTATGAATGAATATATTCTGTTCATGATTTAAATGACCATTTCGGACATGTTGGTTTGAATTATTATCCAATGATTCATGATTTCTAGATTTAAAGTTATTGAGCTTTAGTGTAATGGAAGGCCAGAATGTCAAAGGTGACATTGTCATTATACTTTAGTATTATTGTTGTACAACTATTAGATTGTTTACTTAAAGGTCCTGTTAATGAAATTAAACAGGTCAGGTCTTCTGGAGATCCCTAGTCTCCAGAGGAACATCCAGCCTGTTGGAGAGGATCCAGAACCCCGAATGAAGTGATTCAGGACCAGGCTGTGATACATAGATGGCGAGCCTCCCAAGACCCTAAACAAGCTGGATTGATTGGGCGTAGCTGATAACCACCGGTGGTAGGGCCAACCTGGTTGGCAGGATCGCTACACAATCAAAAGAGTTAGCACATGACTCTAATCTAAGTTAGAGAAACATCTGGATTGAATATAAACAAACAGTACCGGTACTAAAAAACAGACAAGACTCTCACTATTTTAAAGGCGCCATTTTATTTTCATTTATTATTTTTCATACTTGTTGTTTATACTAATGTTGTTATAATTATGTTGTGCAGTATTCACTGAAAGAGTTCACATCCATTCCATGTGTGGTGGTGTTCATTGTTCGGCTGTTAAAGTCTATGGTAATTGAGCTCTTTTCGAACCTAGCTATTAAGTGTATCTACCACCCTGAACACGCCCGATCTCGTCTGATCTCGGAAGTTAAGCAGGGTCGGGCCTGGTTAGTACTTGGATGGGAGACCGCCTGGGAATACCAGGTGCTGTACCCCCTTCCCATGGGCCCACCACCCATGGGAGGGGTCTAACGGTGCAAAGAGAGATGGGCGGCAGTCGGAGGCGCGGGACCCTGGCGGTCCGACCCCTGGTTGCAGAAGCTGGCTCTGGCAGAATTGGCTCGGGAGAGGGAAGTCTGGGCTTCCCTGCTGAAGTTGCTGCCCCCGCGACCCGACCACGGATAAGCGGAAGAAGACGAAACGAAACAACCTTGACAACCAAAAGTAGAGGGGGGTGGGGGCATTTTTCCCATAGTCCACCATGATAAAATAGACACCTGTAAAACTGTTGACAGGACACTCAAACTGCAAACACGGTCAATTATTACTTTTTTGCAACTTTTAATCCATGAAGGTTTTGTATCTGTCAAACTTTCCCAGAGTTGAGTAGAAAAGCAATTCTAATGTTGGCAACATTGTCCTAATGTAATGCAAAGCCTTATGGGCAGAGCATGCTTGGACGGGACCGACAGGAAAAACATGACTCACATGACTCATATTCAGTGGGCCGCACAACATGGAAGCAAACCCAGGAGCTAGAAAGCTTTTTTTGGCTCATGTGCAAGATGAGCAATTTTCCTTTATGTTCATTCATGGGTGCAACCAAACGCTTCTTGCTTTTATGCTCTTGAAGGTAGAAAAACGTTGCAAACGAAGCATTCAGAACAGGTTGAAACTCGGTCTTTTGACTTACAGGGAGCATTTTTACCTATATTTAATATATAGACATCATAACAGGATAGAAATAACAGAAAACCACAAAGAGCACAATGTGCAACCGTATGGAGATTTAGGGTCTTGCTTATCAGTTATATGTTTGCTACATTGCAAATGAAGTACCTGTATTTATATTGTATATGTAGGTGTAAAATATAATATTACACCTGTCTTATCTTTCTGCAAAGGATTGGGATGAGAAATAGAATATATATACAATAGACAGAAAAATGAAGTGAAAGCAGTTTTAGGCTATAAAATGTGCTTTGACAGTTCAATATCTCAACCACTTGCAGACAAGTCCTGCTAATGACGCCGATATTTTTTTGTTTTCTTCCACCTTCTCTCGCTGCTTCTTTTTCATTTCATTTCATTTTTTCTCTGTGAGAAAGAGACACGAGTGTTCTTTTAAGAAAACAAGCTAATCCGCCGCAGCAGTGCGTGCGTGGCTCGACACAGGAAGCTGTCGGAGTCCGTGATTAAGACAGGAAGCTTAATCAACCTTCAGAAAACAAGGGACGACTAAGGTGAAACTGTTTCTGTGAACTGCAAACGGGATGACAAATAGTTCAAAGAAGCGTAGAGCGCAAGGAGAGCTGAGATAAATATTAAATATTAAATAAATATTAAAAAAGACAAAATTCTCTAGTCTGATGAGACAAAGACAATGACAATCATGACATGACAATCCATAAAAAAATTAGCCATTCATTCATTCTGCTGTCAGTTATACAGTATTAATCCCATCATCAGGATAGGTTGTAGTTTTTCCTATGTAGAGCTGATCAGATATATAACATGTTTTAGAACACCATTTCTATTCATAATCAATCAATAGTTGGTGGATGTTTAAGTGTTGCTAATGCATGTTTTGCTTTTTATAACAAATAAATCACTTACCTCGACATTTTGACTGAAATATATTTTAGCCATAATCAGAGCTCAGAACATTTTGAGCAGGTGGAAAACTGTACAATATATATTTTTTTTTATTCATTTTATTTACATCAAGTCTTAATATAACATATGTTCCTCTGTGCTGGTCTTTTTTTTTTTTTTTTTTTTTACAATTGCTCTTGATTTTACAGAACTGACTGTAAGTTAAACTTCATAAAAGTTCCACAAAACAACCAGATCTGAAATGCTATGAGGGGATATTATAGGAGAGATAGTGTAGATACGTCCACACAACCGTTTCCAGGAACGAATAGAACCATCATGGTGACTAAAGGCCATAAAACCATTTGATTTGACCCATTGTTATTAAAATACAGATTAGTGCAGCTTGACGCAAAGGCAATTTAACTCCGAGTCAGGCCCGCATTTGAGACTGTCCGTTAAATCTAGCCGAGAGACACGCAACACTAATGATGTCGTCAATGAGGAAGGATGAAAGGAGCTTGAAATCAGTGTAAACGGGTCCCTGACATCCCTTACAGAGGCCTCTGTCTGCACAACAGGGATGTCTAGAATCACAAGAATGGGGAAGGGGGGGGTTTGCAGAATATGTAATGACAACTTACATAATAGATTTCTGACTAAACATAGCAAAGCCCCTCTGGCTATGGCTGATATGTGCCTTACACCTTCTTAGCAAACAGGAGCCTTGTCTCTCCTCCATGTCTCGCCATTGGGGGAGGGGGACATCCCTTTCACGTCCATATGGGGGTGCTGTGGAACTTTGCTTTGCTGCAGGTTGTGACACGCTCTTGTTGATTCCGCTCCGCTACTGGAGATTTAAATTAAACATTAAACACAGAGTAAAAAAAAAAAAACGAGAACAGAGGAACGGGGAGACGGCAGAGATGGAGGGAGGGAGGGAGGGAGAGAGGGAACGGGAGAAAGAGACTCTATTCATGAAATGTCTACTTTCCTTCTCCTGACATAACACAGTGGGTGGATGATTCATTGCTCATGAGGGACGATGTATTCCGACAAAGGATGAATATTTTGGTGGTTTGAGACTTTTTACTAACAACCCCTGTTGTATTGTAAATATATGAAGCCCCTAGGGACTGATTTAAAAAGCTGCTAGGTTACCAACTCAGGAATTGAAGATGAAATCCACCAATTAGGTTTTTTTTTTTTTTTTTTTTAGGGTTAGTGTTGGGTATTTTTAAGGTTTTAGTAATGTTCAAGATTCCGTGAAAGGTTAGGGTTCATCTTCAAATGTTGCCACTGATGACAACTGCAGCAACATTTGTGCTTTCTTCTCCATTTGAGGGCCAGATGTGATGTAATTGAGTAGCTGAAATGTCAAAAAGGAGTGGGGGGGGGGGAGCAGGCGGGCACGGTGAGAGGATTAATGCAGTGGCTCTGAGCCATGCAGCCAGTTTTGCTATCATGACCTTGTCGACTAACTGCCAGTCAACTCAGACCTCCGAGGGTTTCTGCTTCCTTAGCCGAGGCCGATGCCGTGTCTGTCACGCCAAAAATACCCCCCCCCTCACCGCCACCGCCGCCGCCACCGCCACCGCCCCTGGAGACGCCACATGGCAGGTAGGCAGCAGCGTGGAGAGACTGTTTTAACTCGAACTCCAACTGAAAGCAAAGACAGATTAGAGAGCCAACTCCATCAACCTTGGCTTGAATTTTCCCCTACGAATTAAGAAATCTGCCAGGGACAATTGGAGGACTTACTCAAAGACATAAAAAAAAAAAATGATTCCCTTATTGTGTAGCCAGAAGTTTTTTTGTGTCTGGAAGAAAGTGCATAAATTAAATCACATTAGATAGTGCCTAAGTACTTGACACCAGTGCCCAATTAAGATCTGTAAGGCCTGTAGCACAGAGCACGGAGGGAGCCTATAGCGTTTTAAAGGCAAATATATGACAAAATGCTACGTTTTCAGACTTTGATAACCTCGTTTTTTTAATTACGCAATTACATGGCATGTCTTCTAACCCTGCTCTCTTCGGTGCCTTTTTAAAAGCAGCCTCCGCGGTCAGGGCCATTTGTTCAGCGTAACGACGGCTTTGAACTTGCGGGGAAATAATATGCAAAAAAATCTCTCCTTTGATGCGAGAGCAAAGTGCGCTTATTAAACAATTAGCATAGTTATTCCGCCGGTAATCACCCGGAGAGACTGCAAATTGGCAGGAGAGTTTAAAAATAGTCTGAAATTTCAGCACGAGGGGGGGGGGGCTTTAATACCTGATTGCGTGCCCTGGGGCAAAACATTGCAACTGTGTCTCCGGTGTGTCTGTAGAATGCAGATATACACTCACAAAGGTAACGATATGCGGTGTATCTTCATTGTCTTTATGGCTTTTGATGTTTTCCATGTCCTATTCTGTCTTTTATCATTAGTGTTGCACAGAAGCATGTTTCCAGCATTGACAACAGCTCTCTCTCTGACTTGGTTATTGCTAGAAAACTGATGAGGGCACGAGCTTTTATCGAGATGATTCACTGACGATCAGAGTGTTTTTAAGGTGAGATCCTCATTTCTGTTGCCGTGTTGCTTCAGTGCTGCTCTTCTCAGATGATCACCCGTCACTCAGTCGTCACAACGCCAGAGGTGCAAACTCCAAACGGGTGAGAAGCTGACAGCTTTGCTCCAGAAAATGTGGTGACATGTTTCACAGGAAGGAAGGAGCCTTTTCTGTAAATGTGTATGCATTTGCACTTTTACACCCCCCCTCTCATATATAATATATATATATATATATAATATTAGCTGTGTTAATTATACCAAATCTCAGATCTCAGAATGTTTACCACCTACATGTGACTTTCATCAGGGTAAAACTGGTGATTTAAGTTTTGCCCAGTCAATCCAGTTTACAGAGTCTGACTTATATATATATATCGCTCATATTAAATATTTATAAGGGAAAACAAAAGAAGACCCGACGTTTCCGAGGTCAAAACGTACAAATCTAAAGTCAAGTTCAAGTACGAAACAGATCATCAGAGAGAGAGATGTGCCTTTTCACCCAATTCAAGGGAGCGCTACAACCTGCAAGGTGAGGGTCACATGACAGATGGAGACAACTGAAGGCGTCAGCTGGCAGCACTTTACTTGAAATCCCCTTATTTATTGTTTTTAAGCGCTATACAAACATTTAATGGTTTGCGACACACTATAATACAGTTAGAAGCAGACATAAGGGCATTACATATTCAATAATGTGCAGAATTGTCAACAGTTGCAACTGTTTTTTTTCCAATCAAACAAAAAAAACTACATAACAAGGTGGTCATACACACATCTAGCATGATCTATAACCGTAGACACCACTTTGGGCACTGCTACTCATTGTATCATCATGTATGTGTTAAGTGGTTAAGGTAAAACCTCCACCTCTCGAGCTCCTCCCCCGCCTGTTCCCTGCTGCAGATCACAATGTCATCTGCATCATCGCGTTCAATGTCAATTAGACGCAGGTGTAACTGCACACCTACCATACATGCTGAGGTATGTCATAAATGTCAGGAAGAGATAGGGACATTTATGCATTCAGTATAGTACATCTATTCTGAGAGCAGTAGTTGTTTCAGCACGTGCTGGGCTAAAAATCTTGCCATCACTTTCCAGTCCAAGTGTACTTTCTTAAACGTATTTCCACACCAGTAACGTGTATCATATGAAAATCTACTTGTCTGCTATGCTAAATAATTTTAATAATGTTCATACGTACTGTGCAGTTTGCTGCATTTCTGCTTTGTCTGCTGTATAACGTGTTCATCGTGCTCTTCAGCACCACAGACAGCTCACCTTCCTCACTGTCGCCCACGCACTGTTTCTGTAACATCTGAATATATTTAAGAGCATAACACTTTAATCCTAACCTTTGATATAATTCACCGTCAGGAAACAAGTTCTTTTAGTTTTTTTTTTTTGTTTTTTTTTAAGCTGTTGTTTTCTTGTTTATTGATGCTGTCGGCAGCACAAACTAAATTTTATCCTCCTCGTCGTGCTGGAGAGGAGAAATAGACGTGTCAGCACCTCAGCACATAACTATCTGCACTCCAGATTGGGGTTGGGTTTTTGTGTGTGATATGGGGGGAAATTGATTATTTAACACTACAATAATTAGTGTTATTTGGCCTTTAGGGCAAAAGAATTCTCGAACAAAAACCAAAACAATGAAGCCCGAGGCTTCTGAAAGATGCAGAGGGGAATGTAGAGTGGGTGAGAATGAAATGTGAAACATTGCGTACTGAATTTTTGCAACTCCCACAGCTTGAGGCTGAAGACAGTGCCTTAAAGTGCAATACCACCAATGGCCACTTGCTGCTCCAACTGGGTCCCACTCAAAGCCTCATCTTCTCTCTCTCTCTATCCACTTCTTTAAGAGGTCTTTAGCTTTGACGTCTGCCATGTGGGCGTTACTTGACAGCTGTGATTGACAGTTGGCCCACCTCTGGGCTTCAAACCAGCTCCATTTAAAACCAATGGGTGGTGTCACACTTTGCTACATCTATATTTATATACAGGCTATGATGTGTAAACCATGAACACTAATACCTGTACTTCCCATTGACAGGTTCAGGGAAGCAGGCCATTTTTTCAGACAGATCATTTTTTCTCTTGTAGAACTGAAAACACCTCTGATAAAGTATTACGTTTATATAAATATATATATATATGTTTCTCCATTAATATTCATCCATAGCTTCTGTCTAAACCTTAAGTATTTTTGTCTGTGTGACAGGTGGGTAATGTTTTTTTCTGACTCAAATGGGTTGTGATTTTTATGAAAAATAAGACAAAAGGATTAAGGTTGTCCCGAGACGTGACAGCAGAAAGCGTATTAGCTGCACAAACAAAACGAGTTTGAGTTCATTTGCAGCTGCAATAACACTGCAGCTGAGTGACAATGAAGAAAATACAGTTGATAAAATGTTATGGTTGGGGGAAAAAAAAAATAAAATAAAAACAAGACGGGAAGGGAAGAGGCAATCGATCAAGTGAAATTACAAAAACAAAAAAAAGGGGCCTATAGACACATCTTCAGTTTGTAAAAAGAGGAAATCAGGGTGACAGGTGGAGAAACAGATGCACCGGGAAGAGAATCCAAATGTTGTCACATATAACAACGTGGAAAACTCAAGTATAATAAGGATGTCATGAGATCGCACACACACACACACACATTACTGTATGACTAGGGTTGTACTTTAGGTACAGCTATATGGCTAATCCCCATAATTCTAGAATTTATGAATATGCACATATATCAGATTTCAGATGTTGAACTGCTGAAAAACATGATGTCTTCTACTTCACTGTGAAGGCCAATTCTTTAATTCAATTACTTTATTTAACCCACAACGGGGAAATTCACGTATTACAAGCAGCGAAGAGGAAAAAAATAGAAAACAAGGAGGGAGTGTGTGTGTGTGTGTGTTTTTTTTTTTTTTTTACATATTTACAAAAGTACTACTATTAAAATGTGCAGGTAACACTGGTGTTTCATTCACCTTTTACCTAGAAAGCAACTCCATCCTAAGATACATTATTTTCTCCAAAGCCAAATCAATACTAGGATGTAAACATCCATTCAAAATGAAATCAGGTAATATCGTTCCGAAGTCCTGGAAGAGTGCACAACTTTAGACTTCGTTTTGACTGTTAAAGAGTTTCAGAGGAAACAATTAAGAGTTGAAATTAAACGGGTTAGTGGTACTTTGGTAGAAAAACTGTTCTCAGTGGAATCTGTTCACAGCGACGACTGCTTCGGGATGACACATTGGTTCCTCACAAGAAGCCACGGATGTCTAATTATTAGTTTTTCTGGCTTAACTGCTGTTTCAGAAGCTCCCCGTGATGCACGGACATAAATCCCATGCAGAACACTTCACGTCTTACTCGCTGAACAACAGCTGAGGCAACAATTTAAAGGAGTTTTTTTAGTAAGTAAAGACTAAGCAGGTGTTTGCTGTACTGCAGTAACAGTACATAAGTATAGTGATCTTGATGCAGTAACAGTAGTGACTGATATATTATTATATATGACATCATTAGATTATTAATAGTGAAGCATCAGTGTTAGAGCAGCATGTTACTGTTGTAGCTGCTGGAGGTGGAGCTAGTTTCAACTACTTTATATACAGTTAGATAGTTTAGTCCACTGGTTCCCAACCTAGGGGTCGGACCCCACCAAAGGGTCACCTGATAAATCTGAGGGGTCGGAGGAGATTATTGATGGGAGTGGAAAGAAGAAAAGAAAAAAAAGTTTTGATACACAAATCTGTTTTCAGTTTTTTGGACTTTTCCTCTTTTAATCCTCGATTTTTGCTGAAATATTGAATAATTTGAACATTTATTGAATTTAAAAAAACCATGTGCGAGGACAATTTGTTGGAGCTGTTAACAACTCATAGGCTAAATGTGACCCCGACTACACGCTGCTTTTAGACATCAAAAGACGAAAAAAAGGTTGAAAGCACCGGTTTCATCTTTAATCAATGCGTTGGATTTTAAAAGCTTGTCATATTTTCCGTTGTGTCAAATCTGCATCTGAAAAACTAATTAAAGCTGTCAGATAAATGTAATGACATAGAAATTACAATATTTATTAAATACAAGGACCTCAAAATTGTACTTAGATTTAGTACTTGAATAAATGCTCTTAGTTTCTTGGCGGTTGGCTGGTTATGATGCTGAATGCCTCTAACAAGACAGCAGACTCATCCAACCAACAACACCAACAGCAGCATTTCAATCAGTGTCACTGATAGAAGAAAAAAACAGATATTGACGATATATGTAATATATTATTCATGCAACGCAATTCCTGCAGAATTCGTCTCAATGGCCGGGAATTCCATCTAATGCAGAGGTCAAATGTGTCCATAGAATCAGAAGCCACACTGCTACAGCAAACAGCATCGCATCACTGCTGAAACAAACAGAAAAACCTGGAAAACGCTGAATGCCGTGCTCTGGCATGTGAATCCACGTGTTTTCTCTCACTTCCTATTGTAGCAGGTCGAAAACAATCCGGCAGCAGTAGAGTCATGTTGTGCGCTTCTGGCCCGGGACTTTCACACTGACAGCGTGACACCAGTTATTAATTGCAGCCATTACCAAACCACAAATGAGTTATTTCAAATGTTCAACAATGGGATAAACAGGCTTCCAGAAGGGCCCTGCGGAGCGCCTGCCTGTGTTTTTTTTTTTCTAAGGCTCCGCCACTGCAGATGGAGCCCCGGAGCGCAAACCGACACCTGTCTGCTGACGGATCAGCACCTAAACAACAGTCTGCTTTAAATAACCAGATTGTGATGCTGCTCACGAGTTCTCAAACTGCTGATTCATGGCGTTCCATGTTCACGGCACAAGTGCAACGAATCTCAACAAATCAAAGACACACATAGGGGAGCGCAACATAAAACATACAACATACAACATACAACATACGTGTGTTCTTCCAATGATCCAACAAACACTTCACTTAACATACAGCTGCATGGAAGAATGTGTGTTGGCCTTCATGAGTCCACTGTGTGCTTTAAATGAGTGCACTGAAGTTCACATTAGAGTGCTTTTTTAAATAACTTATGCTGATCATTCAGAGGATGAAATGTGGGAAATGTTATGTCACACACACACACACACACACTCTCTCTCTCTGTCTCTCTCTCTTTCTAATTTGCCACGCATTGCTTTAGAAGGGCTCAGAGGCTGGAGAACAAAAAGGTGATTAAATAAAATGCAAATCCGTGTGAGATATTACACTTGATTTTGAACGCAACTCTGAGACATTGCGATGCATTGCATTGGCTTGTGATTATAATGTTCCTTACTGCACGACTACGGAATCAGGAAAAATCATTTCTCATGCACGATTATGCATGAGGGAATGTCACTCAGGGACAAGGCTGTACGGAGCGTTGAAATGTCTACATCGCTATTTATAATCCACTATGGTAACATGATAATATTTGGAATCTTAACACGGATTCACTGGTTCCTACACACATGTCCATTAGCGGATCATTAGCCAGCAGGGGTGCCATTATTCTGAATGGACAGGATTATTAGGGGAACAGTTCAGCAGGGTCACTCCTGCCCCGGAAAATCATTATATGTCATGTCACGGCCCCCCTGCTGCTGTCAAAATGTCCTGGAATCTGAAAGGACGCAGTAAACTCACCTATTTTTTTCCCCTCATAATACTCAATTGTGAACAAGAAATCCATGTTGAAATCATAGAAATGAACAAAACAACAAAAACAAAAAAAAACAAAAAAACATTTCTTACCAGGTCTTTTGGATAATGAAGGCACATGATTGGCACACCTATCTGCGGCCAGCTTTCATATTGTCCATAGGGCCTTATGTTCATGACACAAGTGCATCAAATCTCTTTAGTCTTTATTTACGTGGATAAAATACATTTTTTTGTGTTGGGACTTCAGCGCTTCCCAGGTGTTCAGCCTCTGTTTCCCATCATATACCTGTGTTAGGAAACAATCTATTTTCAGATGTGACCACAGTAGATAGGACCACACCAGCTGAGGGGTCTCCCGGGGGCCATGTGGTCCCATCTGCTCAGGTACGCAGCATTTATCATGAGGCACAAGTGCTACAGCTGTTTGCATAGTGTGTGCAAAAAAATGACGTACAGGGATGTATGAATGGAAAGTTCATCTGCGAAAACGCATTTATTCAAGATCTAAAAAACAACAATGATAAAGGATCCAATGCATTTATTTAAATAAATAACAGTGAGACTGTTAGGAAATGTTGTCTTTGCACTAATCTCCCTGAACTTCACTCTACTGCATTCAGTTTGAGTGTTTTGATCTCCTGTGCACGCAGAGCCACTGTGTGATGTTGGTATTCTGAGGCTATTAGCAAATGTTCCACAATAGATTCCATCACTTTCGGTGCTTCGGTGCCTGTTGCTTTTCTCTTTTGAAGTTAGCACCGTCTTCCCCCCCCTCTCACCCTCCCCCATCTCTCTCTCAGTAATGACCCAGTGTCCTGGAGAAAAAGAAAAGAAGAAGAAAAGGCTTGAACCCTCAGAGTGTCTGCAGCCTGAGGCTCTCCCGCTCTGCTGTTCCCTCATCACTAAATGATTGATATCTTTATCCTGGAAGGTAGCCGTCCCTTCAGAGGCTGTGACCAATTACCAACAGTAGAGGCTTATAAAAATGTCTGTCTTTAAATAAAGATGTAATTCTTTTTAAAGGCTTGCATCCATTGGTTTTGATTGAATATAAAATCATAATTATATTAATAAACAACGTTACTGGAGCTACTACAGCAGATTTTTTTTTTCTGTCTGTCAAACACATAAGCATATGGTAAAAAAATATGAGCACACAAGAGTCATGTTTTTGTTTTTTGTTTTTTTCAAACATTAAATGTGAGCTGTGAGGGAAATTTATGGATTTTTACAAAAGCTATAAGTCAACAGGGGCCGTATTGATGTTGCACTTCACCAAATATTTTCAGCCTTTTACTGGAGAAGAGTTATGTTATTAGTTTTGTATATTAAAATAAAAAATAGGTTCCCGTTATTTTGTAAGCGTCCAGACATTGTCTACACAGCCAATGAGTTATTTAAAGAAAAGAAAGGATGAGTTAGTACTGTATGAGTTCCATTAGTGTACCTTTAATATATTGAAAAGCAATTTGTGTAGAGGTCCAATACTGCCAGCAAAATGAATATATAGTTAGATTTAAATTATTAAATATTGTCAAATTAATTACTATGCATATTGTAGTCAAAACTATAACTTTACGTAACACGTTAGCTCATTGATGGTTGGTTGGATTCTGTTGTTGGCATGGAACATAGACACTCCCTGTGAATTCATACACAAATATTTGCTTTTTTTTTTTTTTTATGTAAGTCCACCGATAAAAATCGAGAACACGGAAAAGAAAAAATCTAAATCAATTTTTATTTTTTTTTAAACGTACAAGTGTGACTTAAGTGATCCAGTGAAGTAGATTTAAGTGAAACCCACAATGTGGACATGAAGATGCTTCCAGGACAGTAGTGGTGAAACAGCCTCTCACTAATGAAAGCTCTTTCACAGGCTTTTGTGGTTGGATGTGGTCCTTCCCAAACTGAGCGAGGAGTCATTTCTCTGATCCATTACCCTTCACTCCCCTGTGTCTGCTTGGACTTGACGTCTGGCGGCTTGCTCTTAATCTGTTGGATGTGAAACATTAACTCGCACAGTGCCTCCCCCCCCCTACCCCCCAGGGTGTCTCTGATCTGCTCACCCCTGACCAGGGAACACAAGTAAACACTAAACTGATACTCCCTAACACTCCATCAGCCCCAGTCATTCTATGTTGGATATGTGTGGGAGAAGCAGGTGCACCGCAATGACTATTACTGCCAGTATATACCATATAATTCAGATTGTGTACATTTTAACGTAGTGAAAAGGATGTAATTTGTTGTCCTGTGAATTCTGTGCAATGCCCACATGAACTGTCAGATCTTTGAATCATCAGTCTGGCATTGACCAATCAGCAGAGGTTATACCCCGGTACATAAAGCAGATAACTGCCTACTGTTAAGTGTACAATTCGGACTAATTCATTTTTCTTCTTCAACTGTTGTTAAAAGTGACTATTGGCAATAGAATTGCCAGAAATAGATGTACTTTTGCAAATATGTGAGTGAATTTATTTTTATGAATGCAGGATAGAGTGTGTTTTGCTGTGCATACTGTATGTTCAGCAGCACTGTGATGCTTCTGCCTCAGCCAGGTGCTCCAGGTGCAAGGTCTCGGGAGAAAATTTGAAATTTGGTGGTTTAGTTGGTAAGTACGAACTCATTATATTTGGGCTCATACATAGTTCTTTTGCAAAAAAAAAAAAACCAACCTGTTAGAATTAGAAATTCTTTATCAGACAAATTACTTTCTTTTCATTTCTTTCTTTTCAGTTTTATATATCCAACTACATTATTGCAGTATATTAGATTCTATCATAAAAGTCAATAAGAAATATCCTAATAGAGAATCACTGAAAATTAACTACACACAGGCTTGGATATAATGATTAGGAACCAGCTAAATCAACTTAATGTTTTTTTCTTCCCCTTATAATTTGAATCAAATTGCACCGCCATTTTTTAATGTCCAAAAATTAAATATCTGCAAATTACAAAAGAATTTTCAATCTGTAAAATAAAGCAGGGTTTTCCTCACTGAAATATATGTTATAATATATAATATATAATATGTTTGTTTGGGTGATATGGAGGTGATTTATGACTAGATGTTATATCTCTCCCTATATATAAAACCATCTGTTATCACATACTTGAAGTTCATAACAAGGTGACATGATAACAACAGAGTCTGCTGGAAATGCTAATCAGTATTTTTGTTTAAAAAAAAAAAAGGCTGTGAGGGATCATATCCATACAGAGGGAACAGGATGAACTCAGCATGCATTATGACATACATAATTCCAATACGTGCAGTGCCATTTGCAAATTGTAAGAAAAACATGCATCTTTAAATTTAGTGTTATAAAGTGAGTCTGGGTCTTTAAGATGTGTTGTATTATGAGTTCTCATGTTTTTACTGTCCATTAGTGTCCAGTGGGATTTCTGGGAGCTCATGATAGATGTTTTATTGCCACACAGCACATAAACTGCTAATAAGTAGAAAGCGACTTTTGATTCTTTACTGCAAATAATGTACCAGAAAAAAATAAACTGTTAAGCAGCTAAAAAATACAGTGTCATGTTACAATCCAATTTCTAATGGAAATCACACCTGAACTACTACAGTATCCACAGGGTGGTCTTATAATTAGGCAAGTCTTAAATCAATGCCAATACACTGTTTGTTCATACTGCATGGGCACGTATTCTCAGGTGTGAGAGAAGTGTGTTTTCGTAATGACACTCACCACTTACAGCTGTCTCACTACTGCCTGCAGCTCACTGTGTCAGCCAAGGGGAAACCAGACAGCTGACCTTTATAACCTTTTATTAATGCGCGGTGTTGAGCAGGGTTTGAAAACAGGAGGTGAGAGAAATCGACAGGACTCCCAGAGGACGAGGCAGATCTCACTTCAGGTCACTCTTGAATTTGAAAGTTTGGTGTGGCAGTCTTTTTTTTTTTTTTTCCCCAGGGAGAGTAGAATAGCATGCTTAATTGAATTTATTTGTGTCAGGAAAAAAAAGCCTTCTGTTTTCTGGTCTTAGTTTAGAGAAGTTCATTTAAATTCAATTATCACTAACTAAGATGAATGAAAAAAAAAAAAAACACTCTAAATATGAGTTTTGTCAATTGGGAGCAAAGTAAAAAAAAAAAAAAAAAAAAAAAAACATGGTGTGTGAAGTTTATGAGAAAGAGAAAACGGGTGACGAATGAAACGCATTTGTGTGTTTTAAGGCAGCAGGAAATAATCTGCTAACACACATCTTAAGGCGTTTAAACTTAGGTGCTACCGCCATCAGTTTCTCAGGGGAAACCTGACATGCAATCATTGAAAGAAAACGATTCCCCTCTTAATCTACCTTGTATGAATTAAGGTTAAGAAATTATATTGATTGAATTGGGCTTAAGAAATAATCGTAATTGGTTTATGTGACATTATTAACATTTTATAGGCTATTGGTTACTTATTGGAAAAAAAAAACAACTAACTTTTATACAATAACATTCATGACACACAAATTGATCCACAAATGGGTGGTCCCAAATACTAAATCACATTTGTGTATAAGACATACAACCAGTGCATATGTCAAAAAGGGGGTAAATGCCAAATGATATGTTGAAGCCTTGATGGTCCAAACACCTTAAGACATTAAAAATGGATGTGTTAAACAAGGTATGTCTTCTGCTTTTAAGACGTACAAATTTGTTCATTAATATAATCGCCAAACTAGACATTTTGGTCCAATCCGTGTTTGTACCAGGGTTTATAAATATAAAATTGTCTAATACAGATTAAATGAAATACATAATAAACTGAAGTAATACCAAAACAAAAGCCAAACTTAACTAAACCCGTTTCCCTCCCCTGACTACTGCTTTTTTCAAAATAAAAGCTCAAATTTAACATCCTGTATTGGTATATGATGCCCAATTTAACAAAGTCAATGATCCTGTGTTTTTTCACCTTAGTGAGACAGATGCTTTCCGGCTCCCTCACACTGTGTAACACCAGCTCCTATAGAGTGTGTTCTGGATGTATTATGGATTGTTTGTAGCCTAAGCGGGTAGCCTCTAGTCTGAAAAATTAAGGCAATGCTGAAGTACTTTAAAAGTGCATTCATTCTAATGGCCAGCAGGGGGCAACTCCACAGGTTGAAAAAAGAAGAAAATGACCCAACGTGATTTAGTCAATTATCATCCCATTTAGAATAAAATAGATGATTGGCTGGGTATGCTTTAGGGCGTGGCTACCTTGTTATTGACAAGTCAATCTGGTCCAAATATGGTCACTTTGAGTTACTTCCGGCTCTAAAAAAAAACAAAAAAAACAAGAAGACGACAGTCAAACTGACGAACTCTTCAGAACGAGAATCCACAAACCAATGGATGACGTCATGGTGTCTGCATCCATTATTTTTTACACGTTATGTTGTTGCCTTAACGTTGCTAGGCTACACAGGAGCTCTGTTTTCAGTCTTCACATACATCTGATGGAAAGATATATTTATATTTTACCCAATACAGCTGTTTCCCATGTAACCATGTTCACTACTGTTAGAAAATCAAATCTTTTTTTATATATTTATTTTTTTTATTTTACATGTGCTTTAGTACTGAACAAATATTCACATTCAACCCAAGAAGCATGCTGCGGCATTGAGGCGCCTCTGTGTCCTTCACATAGACAGAGAGGCATGTGATTCAGAGCTTTTATAGACCAAATAAAGTTTTATTGCTGTCACTCCTCCCACTTCCTGGTTGTCAGATACTTTTCGGCCTGCGTCTCGCGACAACGCTAACGAAAGCGAGGAATATATGTCGACTTATCAGTGCGGCGCGGCGCGGCAAAGAAATCAAAATGTCAGGAGGAGCTTTCAAGGCTGTTTCCATCCACTCACTAATGAACCCAATTTATGGAGCTCAATTAAGTTCAATTGGATCTGCTTACTGTTTACCAGAACTGATTTATTCCACTTAAAAAAAAGGTTGTATGACGTCAGGTCATTTGCTGAAGAGGTTTATAATTAATCTCCCATCATGACAACAATGGTTGCTATTAAGTGGTTGAAAGCCTATCTTTTAAATACATAACAAGGAAAGTATTCCAGAGCACAAACTCATCTTTGGAAAGCCACATGTGGTAAATAATATAAAAAAAATATATATATAGTTTGAAACCACAGAGGCAGTAAACCATCACAAACATTAAAAAGGAAATGAATTAAATTGAAACAATGCAATAAAAAAGAGAGAAAAAAAAGAAAAAATAAGTTCACTAATGGCTTTAAAACTAATAAAAGCCTTAAAATGATTTCCTATAGCTGAAAAAAAAGACTTCTGACAATATTAAACCGCTTTCCTATCTGGATCGTATACAGCTGGTTATTTGTTCAATGCATTCAGAGAGTAGTTCCACTTACAAGGTAATAAGACATCTATATATATATATATATATTCACACATGAAATGGGCTGTAAAGAATAGAAGCCACGCATGAACTTCACTGTTTGTTCTTGTTAACAAGCCTGTGCGTGATGTTCACCGCAGCGTGTGCAACCTCAGTCATGCAACTAAGCGCTCATTCTGCATAATAGCTCTGTGTGTGTTTATTACACTAATAAAAAAAAAAAAAATGCATCCTATGTACCGTAACTTCAATTCATATATATATATATATATATATATATATATATATACCTACTGATATACAATATTTAAAATACAATATACAATAGTTGTAAATGCAATATATATATATATATATATTCGAGTGGTTCAATCTTATTTTCGCTTCGATTTCGTCTCATAATGTATGTACATTTGCTCTGTGCGTTGTTGCCAGAGGACACTGTTCAGCTCAGTTTACAGTCAACAGACTCCTAGTGATGGAGAGCGCAGCCTGGAATATATATTTCCATGAATAGAATGTGAGGAAAAAAATAAAAATAAAAATCTCGAGAAGATGTAAATGAGATGCTTGATAATGAGCCAGTGTAATGGATGTATTGTGAGAACTGCTTAAAGATGGCACTGGCATAGCATAGTTTCTAAAGTCTGCTGTTGAGAATGTGCAGTTATTTGCCACTGGAGCTCATCATGTCTCTGTATACATGTTTGGGTTCTCACACAAGTACAATTACTGTGTTTAGATCTACTCGAACACATCACACCAAGAGGGAAAATGAACCTGAGTCTGATTCAAGTGGATTATAAAGTACTGGTCTTAAAACCCCCTTACGGGAGATGATCTTTGTCCAGTCACAAAGCAACTCTGGCAATGTATTCGTAATATACATGTTGGGATTCAGTGTATAAAGGCTGCACAGTTCAAGCAGAAATAAACAGAAAGAAAAAGAGACCTTCATATTTTAGCTACTGTGGCATTACAAGGTATAAGGTTAACCTGCGTGCCACAAATAAGCTGACACACGGCTAACCTGAGGCCGTGTTGTGTTTAAACAGTCGGAGTATTGGTTTATTTCTAAGGCTCTAGGCAAACTATAATTAAGCTGTCATTTGTAGCACGTTGTAACTGTGCGTAATGGTTAATTAAAGGCGCCGGACTACATATATACAATGAACAAACTGAAACAGTCAGGGGGGCCCAAAGCACATTGTAGCCCCAGGCCCGCCTGTAGCAGGTTGCTGCGGCCATGGATACACACGGACACTCCAGTCATAGCAAAGTCAGTACCTTGACATCCAAAACTGGTTTTTTATAAGGTTTTTTTTAGATTTTCATAAGGCAGTGGGTAGATAGAGGTTGAATTTGGCATACGGCATGCACCTCAGGGTCCTCAGAAAGACTCTATTGATTCCAAGAAAGAAAACAGCCACATTTATCTATATTTTTATTTTACTTTGTAGGATGACAACAAACAGTGAGAGGAAAAAGGAGGACACATATTTCAACTAAAAATGACACGACATATCATAAGCACTAATTACATGTAGGGTTAGTGCAAAATAGTGCGTAGTAAAAGAGGGGTCCTGGATACATCAGCAATTAAATCCGAGTAGCTATACAATAATGAATTTGTTTGTTCTGTGATCTGTGACGAACAGGTTCAGGAATTGCATTTTGTCACCAAGAGAAATAAAACACCTAATACAGTATATATCAGAGGTTGAGGGGTGGGAGGGTGAATGTGATGTTGCCTTATTCTTTCCCTTGTTATCGCTTTATCAGATGCACTTTCTTCTGGATAAAGCCAAGCAACTACCACAGAAACTATTTAAAAACACTCAACTGGGTGACGTGTTCCTTCGTTCCCGCAGACCGTGGTCGCTGCGAAACACCGTTGAGCGGCGAACATGGGAGAAATCTATTCAGTTCCCCATTTTCTGATATTCTGGGAGTTACTGGCTTGTAATCATTAGACAGTGATTGACATTTTCCTGGCTCTCAGATACCGACCGGGAAGGACGGAGGCGTGTGTATTCTTAGCCGCTTGGTACACAATCAAAAAAAGTTTGCCGCGGCCTAACAGGTTGGTGCCACAAAAAACAATATTTTAGAACCTAGAAAGGCATGTATATTTCATACGCACCAGCAGAGTATCAATCTCTGCCACATGGCAATCAACAGTGGGGATACTGATTCAGTTTATTTTCTCATCTCGGGAATGTACTGCGGGGGTCTGTGGCTGCTGCTGCTGCTGCCTCATGCTGTCATCTTTCTGTTGCAATGAATAATTCTATAGAATTTCCCTCCGTCGCTTGTTTTTATGTTGGACGATTACCACCGTGGCTTTATGCTCCATCCCCACTGTACACACACACACACACACACAGACCACATTCACCCTCTACAGACAAGACACCGGGTTGTTGCTCACTGTTCCTCATCACTGTCAGCGCCGACACGAGCTCCGTGTAAAGGTGTGTGTTAACACAACATTCAGTCGCAGGCGGAGGAGCTGCCAGCAACGTGCCAGCCATGAGATGGAGCGACACATACGCCGCAAACAGAGGAGCTGTCAGCATCCCCCCCCCCCCACACACACACACACACACACAGGGCTCCAATTCCATTCAGGACCCAATAACAGAGTCATTTTCTCCCAGCCGTATAGCTGTGTTTATCTCATGTGCCTCAGCCTGCTCTCAGATTGCATGTTCATCGCTGTTTACGCACTACACGTGTATGTGTGTGTGTTAGGGTGTGAAAAATAAATAAATAAATAAAAATATGGAAACACTCTCAAGGTGCTGGTGCTTCCAATCCAACCAGAAATAATCTACAGAGCATGTTATCTCTATTTCACCTGCTCTCTGCTTCACTTACACACTTCACACCTCAGAGCTGGTTTCACATGAGCAGCTGGAGGCTGAAATAAAAGCTTAAAATAAATACTAAGATTTAAACTACAGCTTATTCTGATGATTAAAAAAAATACAGAATATTAAAAAATATATATTTAGCTCTTGCTCTGTGACCATGAACGACGCAGCGCATTTGTTTCTAGTGTTTTGCTGCCGTCTCGGATTCGGAGCGCGCATCAGGCTTTGCTCAGGCCGATTTATGAACCGAGTCACACTCAATAAGTACGACTTTTATCGTTCAAATCTCACTTCTCCGTTTGCCTCTCTCGTGAAAATCTGCCTGGAAATGGCATGGAACGTGCAATGATGTTCTTCCTGTCCAGCAGAGAGGTTGATAACAAATGGTATGGTAATGCTAAAGGTTGGCAGAAATTAACCGAGTATATTTACTTGGTTGTCAACGAAAATGCTAAAGTGTCCACTTTCCAAAAAGTACGAATAAAAGCCTCGTTTTATCTTAAAGACGATGCATCAATGTTCAAGAAGAGAACTTCCTCTGCATTGTAGTTTTTAGCAAACCACCCAATAATGCTCAGTAAGGCTCATCATGCTGAAGATGATGATGGGTTTGTTGGTACCTGAGATGGAGCAGAACCTTCCGTACTGCAGTGACTACTATGCTGAGCTGACGGCGGTATCCCATCTCCATTCGCCAAGCGGCATACTAAAAATGCACGCGTTCCACCGTTTCAGGGTGACGGAAGTGAGGGTCAGCCACGTGACATCGAATCAACAGACATGTGCGGGCTTGACTTTCATGAAGTGGTGAGGCACGAATCAGCATCTATCTAAAACCTTCCCAAATGTCCGCTGTGGCAGCCGAAATGTCCAAAAGAATACGCAGATCCACTATCAGCCTATCCATATGCCCCTAACTTCCATGAGCCAGAAATATAAAATCTCATATTCATCTCCATATGATGAAGTGATGGCTCTTTTTTACTATTTCCTCTTTCAGTGCCACCATCCTAGAGGAACTCCTATCTCTGCTGTATCCCCCCCCCGGCTAAAGGTCAGACATCGTGCTGAATTATGACCAGCCTGTGATTTTACGCAGCACCGCAGTCAATCTGTTATTATTAATAATGATAGTAATGATGAGCAATGCTTTAAAATACTCATCCTCCTGTAAAATATGTCTCGCAATTAGTATCTTAATGCGTGAGTGATTGTTGGATTAATAATGCCGCGATCGATGGTTTTAAATAGGTCGTTCTCCTGAAGCCGCCTTGCTGATGATGATGATGATGTGGATACCAATGAGGAAGCTGCTTAATTTCATGTCATGTTCATCATGATTATATCTAATGCATAACGTCTGCCACGAACAGGACAACGGTGTGACAGCTATTACGGCTGCACTGTGTAAAGAAGGTGTACCGCCCGATGCTGTCATATATCGTTCAAGCAGGCAGCTTCAACGTGACGGCGCTTGACATGTGACGAGTGTAATCCAGACTGATAAAAAAAAAATGAACCTGAGCATAATCAAGCTATTTTCGGGCCACATTACAAGATCACATCCCAGTTCAGACTTATGTTTCACGATAGAGGAGAAATAATCAGCCGGCTGAGATAAAGCTGCGGTAATTTATCATCGGACTGCAAGCCACAGGGGTACAGAGGCCCCTTATACTCCGAGAGGACGATCCATCATTTAACATGCTAACAAGGCAAGGGGTTTTAACATGAAAGATAACGCAGGTGCAGCGTTATCGGGCTCTCTCAGAGACCTCGGCAAGCACCGATGGAGGGGGGAATGCTCTCTTATCGCCATCTGCGAGAAAACTGCCCTCACGAAAACCGAAAGAGACTGTTCAATATCCAAAATAAAGAAAAGCTAAACATCTAGTGATTAATTAATGGGGAGAGTAGATTCTGTGTGACCGCATGGATTTAGAGCTCTGCAAACTGGCAAATGACTAGGATGGCGTCAGACGACACGTCAGAAAGCTCAAGTCTCTGCTCATATTAGAGAGCACAAATAGTCTCCAAAGTTCCCAGCGTCGTGTGAACGTAGCATGATTTCATTGTTATTGTTTCGGGTTTTTTGGTTTTTTTTTGAAAAATTTGAAAAATGTCAGTAATGTATAACAGAATGTCCTGTTTACATTCAAAACGCTCTTCAGGTGAGGTGAGTCAGGTGAGGTTTTCTGTAAAAGATGCTTTCAATGTCAGTGATTGGGGTCCGAATCCACAGTGTCCACTGGAAACGGGTGATCATTAGGATTTTATCAATACTATTACTCTACTACTACGGTGCGATAAAGAACCAAACTTTATTGGTTTTTAACACTTCACTATTAACCAAGCTAGTGCACTGTGCTGGTGTAAAACATAGAGGTGGATGAGTGGTGTATTGATGATGCACTTAGACTAACGATCATAGTTGCTGTCAACTCTTACACTCAGCTGGTTTACTGTCTTCACCACAGTGTGCCTGTGTGTGTGTGTGTGTGTATGTGTAGGAGTTGATCTAAGACTACAGAGAGCAGAGGCAGGATGATAATAAATTGCACCAAAACCTGAAAAAGTAAAGATAAAAGAACCAATAACATTGGAGCTTATCAATACTGCAGTCATCAATAATTTTAGCACCGGGGGCCCATTAAAATAACAAGTTTCAGTACTGTCAGTGTGAGTTGATTTTAACCCCAAGTGGGTTACATTGTAAGTGCATTATGAGGGTATCTATTATTTATTAGAGGGATAACAGGGAAATCACATTTTTCTTAAAAAAAAAATATATATATATTGTTAGTTTTTTTTGAGAGTCCGTCCATCTATAATAAATGACACTCTCGCTGTTGGGAAAATAGTAATAATATTTCAAGGGCAAGCTCGAAAAGCTCCTCGCCAAGTGCTATTCAGTTTCCCCTTCCCACCCCCCGTGTGCCAATCCAATCAATGCTATCAAAAAATGTTGCCGCTCTGCAGATGAACTTTTGCAGAAGTCCACCCCGTGGAAGAGATACTCCTCATCTCCGTTCCCCTTCCCATCCGCATTCTCTCAAGGACAGAACAGAGAGGAGCAGATATCGTGCTGCAACCTGATCTATATTCTGGACTGGCTGTGTGCTATATAAAGAAAGTGATGGACCTTTTGTAAGTTTACCTGCTCCACTTTCCTCAAAAAACTTCTTCTACTACGAGCGAGCGTCAGATAAGGCTGGCTTGCTGGGAGAGATGAAGAAGTCTTGCACACAAACAGTGAAGTCGCCTAACATGTCCTCGGTCAAATAAAGGCTGTTTCCACTGCTCCTGGCCCTCTACTACTCTATCTAGTCAGTTGCATTACATTTTCCTGCACCGTCCTTGTTTGATATGATCATGTGTAATACCAGAGGCTGAAAATTCAACCCGCTCTCCAATCCAAACATTACATCCACGGCGTAGCGTGCAGTACAGTGAAGGATTAGTTTCTGGGGAGATGTTAGACTTGTTTTGCTGTTTTATGCAATATTGCATAGTGCGATTGTAAATGTTTTCTCCATCAACAATAATAATAAGTAATAACTATTAAAAACATGTTTTATCCAACAACTTCCACCAACTGCCTGAGAGCCCACATCAGCGGGGGATCTTATTTAAACACAATATAATACCAGCAACTATAGAAACAACAACTGCAATAATTACCTGAAACCCTAAATAGTTTTCAGAACATTTCTAATAACAGCAGTAACGACCCAGGATCATTTCATAAGCTTCAGTGTCATCGGATCCTGCAGTGCTCTGGTGGCTCTGAAAGCTCAAGAGCGGACCATATAATCCTGTTAGAGTCTGGGATGTGATTCATGATCTTTAGTGGATGTCATCCTTTTCTCTTCCGCTCCCATTTTTCACATCACTGTCCTCTGTATGCAGCAGACATAATCTTTACACCCCGAGACTCTTCACTAATACGCAGTGTGAAATCCCTCCGTGTTCATCTGGGGTTCCTCTCGCTCTGAGGAGGAGGGGAAAATGATGGATATAAAAGTGCGGGAAGTTACACGATGCTGTTTGGAAAGAGACCTCGGTAATTAGAAGGAGATGCAAATTGTTTTTTATTTTTTAATACTGCCAATAAAGCAACTTCTAATGACAAAAAAAAATAATAATACTGGAACCAGTGTGCACATGGTCATAATTATAGTGATTTAAGTATGCTGTGTAATTGTTGTCTTTTTGTAGGAATTGCAAAAAAAAATTTTTTTACTAGTTTATGAATCGTATCTAACATAATGAAGATGAATATTATGATGTACTTTATCTGTGTCCTATTGCATAGCATTGCTCTGCATGTGTGCAGTTTTTTAGTTTAGTTTTAGTTCAATATATAAAAAAAAGAAACGGTTGATTGATTTCAAATCTCTAGCTACTGAAATCATGCTAGAATTCATTTTCAGTTATTACTGTACACTCACATCAATAATCATTATGAGCAGCAAAAATATATATATATATATTTTTTTTTTTTTGCCTTGGGTTTTGTCTCTCAGTGAGGCAGTTTGTTTGATTGGTGGAAGTTGTGAATGCAACCTAAGAGGAATATCTGCAGACGGTACTTGAGGCCGAACGATGCATTGCCGCCTTCTTCTTCTGCATGGTCTCAGGGAAACATGATTTATTCTATATTATGATTTCCAGTTTTCCTGTCTTTATAATTTCAGTATAATGTCCATTTCCACAGCACCAATTCCAGTGAAATATTTCATATTATTATGTCTGCAAATAGATATCAAGTGATCTATCCTTCTTCCTGTGATTTTATTTATTATTTTTCCTTTTTTTTTTTTTTTTTGCCTTATTGCCTTATTAGGGACTGGTCTTCACTTGTTTGTGCTGATATTTGAGACCTCATTTGAATAATGGCATTCTATATACAAATATCATAGACATCTGAAAGCAAACCCTTGCCCTGATTTTTTGGCTATATCCATTATGCACTAAAATATACAATATTCCACCTTGTGTGTGTTTATAGAGGTTTTTTTTTTAACATTCAATGTGAGCTGGAAGGTAATTAGAAAGACGAGGGGATGCAATGGGCTTATTTTTATTTTTTTTTAAATATAAAGAATAATATTTATAATTTTTCTTGAGCTTTCACATCAGTTCTGTGTTTTAACCACAGCTTACAGGAAAGCTTGGAAGGATCAAAGACAGCCAATACTGCCATTCAGTCTTTCGTTATATTCCAGGACTTTTGATCAAACCAGTTTTGCACTTGCATTTCAAAGTTAGTCGTGAGTTAGAGCGATCACGTCTCCATCTGTCTATTAAAACATTTAGACCTGTCAGGAATTCACACGTGATTTGAAGAGGAGTAAACAAAGTGCCTTCATCTTCCACTTTAAGACGTTGTGTTTGCTTTTAACTCCCTCAGCAGGTCTTCCAGACCGACTGTGCCTGTCCGCTGCTAATGTGCTTTCAGACAGTTAGTCAGTGAACGGCCTCTAATTTCTGCCCCGTGGATCCTTGAGTCTTAACAGAATTGTATCGCCTGTCTGTCCGGTGTGAAGCCCAAAGCGATTGTCCTCTAATGAGGAACAATTGAGAAGCAATCTAAGCCAAGAGCAGAGGTAGCATTGTTGCCCTGCAACATCCAATTTGGACTGGATTCATCTTAATGCAACAGTCTTTGTAGCTCCGGATTAGTGATAGAACTGCAGTAGCAGGAGCTTAAAGTCCCAGACAACACTGATTGATTGAGCTTAAGTCAGGTACACGTTTGCAGGAGATATCCAACCCATTTGCTGTTTTCCAGCTCTTTCCATGTGTTATCGCTGGACTTTTTTTTTTTTTTTTCGGCAGAATGCAGCACAGTGTGATTCAAGGAGAAGCGACTGTTATCCGAAAGCTATCCCTCCAGGCGCTGGCTGACTAAACGCTCCAGCTGTGTGTTGATAGACTGACCTCAGGTGGGCCGCAGCAGGGGCAAGGTCGTCACATTGAGGGAGCGTGGGGGTGCGTTCAATAGGGAGACAATGACAGGGAAAACGACCATCTTTTATCTTGTGAAGGTGAAGCGGTGTTGACAGGGACCAGAGCACAACCCTGACACTGATTAATAGCTTTGTTGAAGACAGTTTAGAGGAAACACTTTTGATGTATAAATGTGTAGTTGTGCTTTTTTCTTTTTTTTTCTCCCGTTCTATATGTTTACTTGGGTACCACTTTGCGATGACGTTTGTGTAGGTGGCAGATACTTCTGTCTCTGCTCATCTGCGTCTGTCCTTCTTGTTACCTTCCAAACAATACTTCTGCTGCAGACAAACAACAATCTTTGCAGAATCAGAATCAGTCACTGCCAATTTCCGCGTCGTGGACATGTTAGGAGCTACTTTTAGGTTTAGGATGTTCTGTGATTACAGCTCCAGAACTAAACTGGTAGCTCCTAACAGGTAGTGAGAGCTATTTGAATAACAGCATCATTACAACTAACCTGTGATTTAATACTGGTGCATACGGGCTGTAATTTTGGCTACATTTTTGGCTATCACAGCTTAAGCATACACCAAATGAATTGATAAGTGTGCAGAACTAATAGTCAGTATATGCTTATTACATGTTCATGCATAATGTTACTCTCAATATGTTGTATCACAGTAGCTGCAGCGGGTCTCAATCAAACCTAATATGTGTTTGCATAGCATTATACTTTATTTGCCTTTCACAGTAAAGTCCCCGGTGCAGGAGAGTGAGATTATTATTCAGCCTGACTGTGGCCTTGTGTCGAGGTGGATGGGCTGGCTGGGCTTGATGTGTACACGGCATACTAATGAACACAGACAAGACGCTCTAAATGTGATGCTTTGCTTTATCTGGAAAACAGATATCTGTGGAATGACGTAATTCATAACTGTGTAATAATAAGCAAAACGAGTAGTGAGAGCTGGTGGAGGCGCTCACTGGAGGTCCTGAGGGAGGCGTAGCTTTGCAGTTGACCAGATGTGTCTGTCTCTTTCGTCCCCTCTCTCTATTTAAAGTGGACCAATGCCACATAAATAGCAGATCTAAGGCAATGGCACACTGTGTCACATGAGAGAGACATAATAATAAAAACCCAAACACGTCTTCCAGATATCAATATACAAAAAAAACAACAAAAAAAAAAAAACAGCATAAAAGCCCAAACTTTTAATTGTGTGTCTTTCGTGGCTTCAAAAGAGCTGATTGGTAGAAGAGCTTTGATCTTCCTGCATGAAATTCAGTTCTGGACTAAACCTAAAATCAGCATGTTGTGTTTATTGGGAAAGACTTTGTTTGTTATTTTGTTTTGTTTTTTTAGCATTATCTCCCCACTTTCACAATCAACACAAACCATGTATTTGCTTTAGCTGACGTTGTAAAATTCCATATTTATATTTCAGTGGTGACAACAATGACCCCCTGATACCAAGCCGCATTGTTACGTAAAATCGGTTAAAATTAATCCATCCATTTTCACCAGATGTGTGGTGAAGTGCAGACGTATTTCATAAAAAAAAATAAAAAAAAATATTATTTAATTACTTTGAAATATAAAATCATCAGATTCGAAATATTTCCTTTGTTTTTTTTTAATATTTAAACTGAAGGTACAAGGAAAAAAAAGAATAAATCATTATACTCAAGGACAAAAACAGCCCATGTTGACTATGGTGCGCTACAATTTATTTGAAGAAAGAGATTTGCGATCCTTTTAAATACAAATGACCACCTTAAACACACAAATCAATACGACATGAAATGCAGAAAATCCACAGTCATTGGAAATCCAGCTCTCATTAGGTTAATAATAGAATAAATGCTTTTTCTGTCTAGTCAATACAATTGTTCCCTGATTCAAAACAGCTTCCCATTGGTTGAGTGAGCCAGACAGCGAAATGAACAACGTAATGGGAAAGCTGATGAATGAGAGGAATAAAACATTTAATTCCCCCACGGAGAGATGAGAGACTGAGTGGACGAACCTGTGCTGTGGCTACACGTCATGTGCAGACAGTGTTTTGTTGGCAGCGGTGTTGATGAGTAAGAGCCACAGTGGCGCGTCACACGCTGTTCAATGCGCCGCAGCTAATTGCCTCACTGATGTTAGTCGTGCACGTTTCCCTGACGAATGTTCGCTTGGATACGAATTCAGACACTGCATTTATCTGTTCATCTATAGCATCGTAGCCATATTCGATTGCGTCCTTACTGGCTCCGTTTTTGCGAAGGTGATGGAAGCATCAGTCGCAACTGATACAAGAGATTTCCGTACACACACATCACACCCTTTGTTTGAGGTTTGGATGATACCGAATGTTACAAACTGCTCTATATATATATACTGCAGAAGAGTTGATTGTGTTTGTTGACTTCCTCGACACCTCCACAGCGGCTCCACAGAGAGTTGTCACACATGGCTGCCGGGCCTTCACAGATGTTTAGTTAAGATTGCTCTGGAAGTTCGTCAACGCGTAATGAATAATTAAAACCGATCCCACGACGTGAGGAACCCTCCCACCGACAGACACCTGAGCAGTTTCAGTGTCACTTAAGGTCCAATTAATGAGGGGCAAGAGCTATTGAGGCGGCAGAGCCTGACGTTTACGCTGTGTTTGACGCCAATCGCTGACGAGGGAAAGATAAAAAGTACACAGAGACAAAGGTCATACTAGGACGGATCGCTTCTTCCGCACAATTTTATTTTTTTTATGTTAAAATTGTAAGTTTAGCATGAAATAGGATCCTGACACATCTGGTATCGCATCACTGTCACAGCTGGAGGAACCAGCTCATTTCTAGCTGTAGGACTTTGATATTTAAAGCTGAATTCTGTTTGTGCCTTGGTGAAAAAGTCACGATTGGGTTCACGTCCTCAGACTTGTCCCTGAGTGAGACGTTTGATCATCCGGCTTATTGTTTAACTGAGCAATAGCATTAGGCATTGTTGTGTGTGTGTGTGTGTGTATCTTTCTGGTGTGTGTATGAGTTTCTGTCAAGGTGAAAAGTGTCCAGATTTCAAAGAATGCTTGAGTCACAGTCAATTCTCAGGGCGCGATAGAAAGCAGCTCTGTCTTTTAATATATAATAAGTGGAGACAGTCAGTGAAAGGCCATTGTTTTGGCATTACATTCTGTTTTCATAAATCATTCATTTGGCTTGAATGTGACTGTAGAGCATCCAAAAGACACGGCTGCATTTTCTCAAGATGATGTGGGAGAGTGAGGATGGAACATTTGTTTTGCAGGAAGAACAAAGGCATTTTTTATTTTATTATTTTTTAAATCACACAAGTATTTATAGACGCACACAAACATTTGGGGAAAATATACTAATTTATCTTATCCGAGTCGGAAAAGGGAATAGATGCAAGGCTAAATCAGCAGGCAAAAAGAAAGCAGAGTTCTTCATTTTAAAGCTTAATTTAAGCTAACAGATCGGTATTTTTGTTTCAGTTACAAAGAAATTGAATTATGAACAGTTGGAATAGTACACAAACACACACACACACACACACACATCACACACAACACATATATATGATCGAATAGTTGCTTGCCACTTCCAAAGTCAGGCAGTTTTATTTATACTGGGCATTTCATACACAATGGCACTATACTAACACCTTAAAAACTGGATAAAATAATAAAAACTGGATGAATGATGTTGACTAACACTCAACATGATTACAGACATTGCCCCAAATTTTGACCTAACTTACAGTTATTTGCAGACAATAACTGGAAGGTGTGACATCATTTCTTTGGCTTTCATTAGACAATCATCTTGGTTTCGTCTTTGTAATATTGGTCCTTGTCGAACTCGGAATGTGCTGAAGCAGATATTTAAGGTTCTACATTTACATTATTTAGTTGTGAGACTATTTTCTATCTATCTTCATATAAATTGAAAGTCTTTTATACAATTTGGACTATTTTTCTGCCCGTCCAAACAACCAGTAGCTTTCCAAACATTTGAGCAGAGCCGACCTGCACACACATTAAACAAGCCTCACACATTTACGAGTCTCTTGGCGGTTTAAAAGTGAATGGCAAATCAATTGACCAGAAGGAACTGGAGATCATTTCACGAGGTATGCACATCTCATTACATCAAATCTGAAATGAATCTGGCGTTTGCGTGGAGTCACATTTCTCCCACCGCTTTGAAAAAAAGCCACACTTGACGCTCCACTCTCCTCATCAGGATGGATAAACAAGGAGATCTCATTCTAATTGGATAGTGGTTGGGGCCATGCCTTCCATACATCATGGAAATAGAAGCCTGCCAAAGCAGCAAAGTAATTAAAACAAAAATAAAACATGATGGTCTTCTAAAAGCTACGCCTTTAATGAACAAAAAGACTAATTAATTGCACTGTGTCAAGGAGCACACTCACACTGAATTATAGATGAGAGGGGTGGCAGGCTCTGAAAGTAATGGGAGATATATGTGGGCTACGGTACAATTAAAGCAGGCACAAACACAGACCTGCTACAACAGAAGCTTCTCTGTACTGACACCGTATGGAGTAAGTCCAAGTCTAAACCAACTAAATGTCTGTGAAGCAACAGTACACACATAATAGAGTTCTAAACACTCATATGAGTATCTATGCTACATATACTTGAGTGAAGTCACATCAGTCAAGATGTTCCCCTGGAAAGATGCTCCACTCGTCTTTGTATCTACAGTAGTAATGAGTTCTGATTAAGATGCACTACAAATGGGAATCAGACTGTATTCACACAAATACATGTGTAAAAGCAATTAAAAATTAAAGTAACATCACATGGGGATACACCATATATACAAAAATCAATATATTCAACGTAGTTTATGGTGTTTGACAAGTCGTTATTAATGTTTTATTTACTCTACTGCTGTTACACTCGAATTTAAACTGTTTAATTAAAAACTGTGTAAATCTTCCAGGTTTTATGTGTTTTTAACAGTGTTTTTGTTGGTACATTAAGTTACGGATGAAAGTTTGCCTTTGACTTTTTTAATTTTTTTTGTTTTTTTTGCAAATGTTGATTTATGAATATAAAATGTGACCAAAAAATAAATGTTTAATTAATGAGGTAAAACTGAAACAAATTCCTGCCAGCGATCAGCAATAAATCCTGATTTTATTTTTTATTTTTTTTTCAAAATAAATACACTGACAAAAACTGCATAATGATTGGATTGATAAAACCTGTGAAGCATTTTATTAGCTATATTTTATTATATTATTTAAGAAAAGCCAAACTACCTACAAATTGATAAAGCAGGAGGTGTATTATATAATATATTGTTGAAAAAAATTGACTAACAGACTAATTCTTGTTTATGAGATGACTTGTTTATGAAAATCCATGTTAAATTCAACACATAACTCATCTTTTTAACAGAATATAGATTCATTAACTAGCACATTTATTGCTGATTAAATGAATGACTCTACCACTTAATAAATAATAAATGTCACTATGACTGCTGCTCGGCTTTAAACACCTATAAAAGGTGTATAATATTTGAGAACAAATATTCAAATAAACTGTAATAATAAAATCCGATGGCTTAATAGACTTAATTACGTTCAATATCACACCTTGTCATAACTAATAAATTCATACACACGTTTTCAGGCGCCGTAGGTCATATTTGCAATATTGACATCGGATCACACACTACTAACACGATTAGTAGCTGGTTATTAAGCCGACTGGATAATTACAGGCTTGCAGCCACAGGTTTACAATCAAGGAAAGCTCACACGCATACACACCATATAACATCACAGTAACCCATTTCCCAACTGTTTGTAGTCTTTCCAGCAGAATAATTCATCCATCCGACACATAACTTCAATCATAATGCCGGTGCAGCGAGCGGGAGACTTTCATCTTTGGTTTTGCTGAAGAGGAAGTGGCCGGCCGCACCAGGATGACTGTTCTGAAGTAGGCAGCTCAGTGCCAGAACCTCCATGTCGATACCAGCTACTTCTCAGCACTTCCTACTGATAAGCAGCTATTTATTCGGTGTGACTTCCCCTATTTGTGCAATCTATCCTGTCAAGACTCAAGTCATTTCAATCCTCTCAACTGAAAAAAAAAAAAAAAAAACAGGAACAGGAACAAGAGTGGGAAAATTGGCCCTTCTTTTTGAATTTGGATAAGTCAGCAGTGTTGTTTACGCAGCAAACAAAATGCTCCTGTGAGCGGCGATCGTATTTCCATATATTAACACCACCGGTTATACTCATATTTCCACTTCCTGCAGCACATGTTCCGCTCGCTTTTGAAATGCAAATATCAAAAAGGGCCCAAAGAAAACAGTGCTTATCACATTTGACTGCGTTTAAATGGGAATAGATAAGTACACTGCCTCTGAGTTGGCCGGATATGAACGAGCTTTTGAACCCTACCGTCATTGTGCCGCGGTTACATGGCGGCGTGCCACAGATCCTGCCACGCTGGCGTCCGTGACACCTATGTGTTGGCTTTCACAGCGGGGTTTCTCTGCTCACTTTACATCAATGGAGAGAAGCTCAGAAGCTGTTGCTCAAAGGGGAGCGAAGGGGGGGGCACAGAGGGGCTTTGATGGGCTTGATTCCCTCTTTTTATTTTTCTTGAAGACCTTGTTCATGCCATGAGAGGTAAATGTGCCCACTGAATAGGATCAATCTGGGAATGATGATTAAACATGTGAGATTAAAGCTACCTCTGCCATCGAAGATGAAGCTGTTTGTATTTTCTAATGCAAAAAAAAACCATTCAATACAGCGACCGAGGCTGAAACCTCTGAGGCACAACTCTTTTTCTTTGACTGAAAATGGTGAAAATGATGTTTGATCAGTGTTGTCAGATTTCTTTTTTTTTTTTTTGTGCGATTACTTTATATGGAATTGAGTTGGATTGCATGACAACTGAATCTGAGAATTAACATCCCTGCAAAAAACAAAACCAAAACCAAATCCTTCTTGGAGGTGACATCTTGAAGCTTGAATTTGGCTTTTTCTAAGTTTTTTTATCTCTCCCGTCTTCTAGTAATGACATTTAAATACAACTAAATAGTTTCCCCAATTATGTTGTGTTAGCAAAATGAATCACTGCCTGGATTATCTTCAAATCCTAACAAACTCCTGTCACATGATATCCTTAATTTACCAGTACAGTGCTGTAAGTGAGCATTTCCTGGATTTTTTTTTTTTTTTTTCCAAAAACCTATAAACCAGATATAATCAAGTGATGAACCTTCTGTGAAAATAGCTCACAGTCAGTGCAGTGCTGGAACAAAACACTGCCTGCAGTGCTTTATAATCCATAATGTGATACAGTGCTGATGCAAAGATTGCATTGCCTTCTCTTCAAAATGGAGAGCCGCAGCCGCATGCTACTGCATCTTCATTTCCCGTTCAGCTGAGCGGAGGTTGAGAGCGTTCACGGAGCGTTACCGCTCTATCACACGCTCACCGGAGCATATTAGGAAGCTCGCGCAGCTCCACACCTCGCACCTCGAGACGTGTGTGGAGCAAAGCAACCGCTGAGAGTTAATGTTCTTTAATGCATCTGGAAAAATCCATTATGTTCCGTTAGACAGCCCACCAGTGCCATTGTTAGGATGTCTTTACTTGCAATACTGAGCACATCGCATACATGAAACAGCTACAATGACTGTGTCTGCATGACGACAACCTGTATGGTTGACAAGAAGCTTTACTCATAAGGCGACATGTTTGTCCAATATCAAGCATGTGGCCCCAAAAAGCTAATACATGTCATGGATGGTTTGATGGGAAGTGTTCAGTTAGCTGATAAAGCAGACAAAGGGGGTGCTTCCAACCTTTTTATGTTTTTATGTTCTGCAAGATAAGTGCAGGGTCAGCATTCCTCAACAGCGCTACTGGGAGGTTAGCGACGCTGTATTCCATTTGATGTGACTATAAAGTGTTGTAAATATCCTCGAACCTCTATGCAAACGTGGAGACTTGACTTTTGGAAGAATGGTCTGATTCACGGTATGACTATGACTGAGCCTTTGAAACACAAGTGGGGAGCAAATCACATTGCATTAGTGTATTGGACTTTAGAGTGGTGCGTAAAACCGTGATGGACACAATCAAATAAAATCAATTTATATGTTAATCTTTACGCAGTATACATCCGCACACACACACACACACGCGCGTAGGACCAATAATCCCATGGGTCCCACAACGTTCCAGTAAAGTGGACAGCAGGCTGAAGGAATTTACAGTTACATACTGTACACTTACTGTAGCTGTTGTAGCGCAATGAGACACATTTTGCACCATCTTTGCACCATTCTGGGTAAATCAATAATCAGTGTATATAATGTTGTAACTGTCAATGGTAAATCAACCAACAAACGGTGTTGATAATCAGTTCAAATCATTTTTTTCAAGTAAAAATAAGCATTTGTTTGTTTTTCGCTTCTTTTTAAATGTAGATGGATAAACCAAGAAAATGGAATAATTGATAATAAAATGTGTTACCTATAGAGAGGCAACCCATCTGCCCGCTATAGAAGCTCTGTAATATTGGACAGGGCACAATTCCTTCAGGAGTGGATCAGAGGTGAAAGAATCAATGTGGACTGATGGGATAGGCCAAGACGGGAAGGAAATTTCACCCCAATGTCCTCCTGAACTTAGTCCAGAACCCTTTGCAGCATCTGCAGAGTTTACAGATATGACTCCAAATTCCTCCAATGATATAAGCCTTGATCCCTGGACACCAAAATCCTTTTTGTGCCTTAACAAGATAATTAAACATTCCTGACACTCAAGAGTAGGAACAGTGTTTTTTTGTATTCTGTTGTAAAGGGGTGAAAGTGGAAAGCTTCTTGCTCGGCTGGAATATGGGATAAGAGATGCAGTATCCCCCAAATGAGGTCCTCAACCCCTGCATCTTGAATTATGTGCTAATCCTTTTTTTTTTTTTTTTTTCCTGCTGCTCGCATGATGGTGGCTTTTAGAGAGAGAAAGCAATAAGAGAAATAGATAAAGGATGACAGACAAGGTCTCAAACATTATGGCTTGTTTCGATTAAAGGTGCAAAGACCGCAGTGCATTTAGAATGATTTGAATTGAACACAGTTGCATTGACCTCAATAAAGCAACAAAAGAAAAGGACTGAAATGGTGTTAAAAGATTGTCTGAGTCAACTGAGTGCAATAGGTTTCTTCTTATTTTTCTTACAGGGGAACATATTCCTTTACAGTCTGACAATCTACTGTAGCCCATGCAGAACTGTGTAATCCTGTTAGACATTAAAAAAAAAAAAGAAAACACACACAACACCCTTTTCATTTTAAAGAAACAGGTTTTCATATTTTAGGATATGGGGTGGTTTGCATGCACCCTCCATGCTGGATTACTAATTGATCTTGTTTTACATTGCAAATGAGTCATTCATATTAGTGTTGGCTCTCGCTCAAAGGGAGGGTACAGTGGTCTTATCCAGCCGCTGCAGGAATTGATTAGCATTGCACAGAGAGTGAGTCTTGGCAGCATTTCGACATAACCATGCAAATGTGAATGAATAGCTAATGTATCGTGGGGGGAATGTTTGTTTGTCTCATGTTGGGGGATTTCCGAGGGGAATGCATTTCCAGGACGGAAAACACTGCCGGTCCTTGTCTCTTCTATTTCGAGAAGAAAAAATATACACCTCTCAAGCAGTGTGTACCAGTGCAATACAAATGCAAAATGCATAGTGTTTTAGTGTCTGAGCTGATAGTCTGTAATGCGAATCAATCGCCCCCCACAAGTCAATCATGTGTGCAACATCGGCGAGAAAGAAGAAAGACTGAGAAATGTTTTGCTGTATCATTATGACAATGGCCCGGGCCTCCAGTCACCCGGCGCAGATGCAGCTTGTTGTATCAGTGGAACGAGATGTGCTGTGCTGTCGTGCCAGGTTGCGTCTGGATGAACACAAGCCGTCATCACCAGTCATCGTGAGCCAGCAGGACCTCCGGTGCGGGCGAGCTCACAGGTCACGTGACTAAAAGGCTATATAGCTTGTTATTGTATCACGAGCCTGGCTGGTGCTCAAGGTACCGAGATGCTAGTGAGCCTCCATCCTTTGTTGTTGACAGTGGTCACCTCCAATCACATTGCCCTGGGGTGTAGTTTAATCATTTAAGGTTGTGCTATCTGAAGCAAGTGCATGTAATTACAGTTAAATCTGTCTCCTTAATTACTTAAATGATACGACAATATTCAGTATTTCTCTTATTCAACAAAAAGACCAATTGCATTGCAGCCAGATGACGAGCGATGGCTAAAATTCAGTATTGCATTTATAGCGAACTGCTTAATGATACTCAGTACATCAATTTTATCTAAATGAATATATATCTGTGCCGGACCTAAGTTGTTTTCTCTTATACGTTTATGAATTAAGAACATGTGAAAAAAAGACTTTGCTTCTTTTCATCTGTGACACAAGTATATGATATATTTTAAAATACTATTTCAACTTCAGTAAAGTAGATTTCTTATCAATCAATAAGAAAAAAAAAAATGTTTTGTCGATTTATATCCAGAAAACGTAAAGTCAGCACCTCTTGCGTGAATGATTTTAGTCATATTTATATGGATTTTCCTTTGGCACCTGCATCAAGTCAAACCATGCCACATTGATTTGTGTCTCTAGTTTAAACGTGCTGAGTTTGTGCGGAGTCACGCCCAGTCACATCTGAGGTTGACCATCGTCCGAGCAGGTTGCAGCCCGCAGAGCTGACCATGCCAAACCCACGAGAGCCCCCTTCTCCCTCTCAAACAAGCATGTATTTGCACAACTCACGTCTGTGCTGGATACCAGAGAAGAATACGCTTACTTGCAGTACTTGCAGATATACTTTATCATATTTTACTGTTTTCTGATGCTTTCAGCTGTATTGGTGTTGTGTTTAATTACTGCTGATGGAAACACTCCCTCGGACCGAATGCATCAAAGTCTGAAAGTGAAGTGAGTCATTTCGTGGATTGTGACGCACAAAAAAATGCATCCACATTTTTACAGCTGCTACTTTGACTACTACTTGTAGTAGTTAATAGAATAGAGATTGATTTCAAAGTAGTCCACGCTGTGTTTTCATGTCACAGGCAAAGAGTGGCCAACACTCAGTCAGGATGAGACCTGTTTGAGATTGAGAAGGATAGATAATGACTGCTGGGGCTCTGGACCTTTCTTTAATAAGTCAATTTCGATGATGCCAGAGCCTCTGCATTAATGTCAGAACACCTTGCCAGTTGTTATCATTTGAAAACTGAATTTTGCAGTGCTGAAGAACTCCCTTTGGCATTGTTGCAAGCTGGAATCACTGCTAGCGTTCTTTCTTCTATCTTTATGTTGCTCTTAATATTTGGCAGGAAAACATCTGGCCTGGACAATATGAATCCGGTCCCGAGTTACTGTACAGTATATCTTGATCAATTTTTTACTACACCGAGACAGCTAATAGTATCTATCCTAAAAGCTAGATATCTAGCTATACAGCTGAAACAATGAGTCAATTAACACTTGGAAATTATTTTGAAAACATTCTTACAACTGCAGATGTATTTTTTTTTTTTTTTTGGAGGCATTAAATAATGTACACCATATTGGCACAGTATTTAATATTTTGTAAATTACATGTGAGAATCCATCTCATCAGGCTTCGAGTTGTGTCTGAAGCACCAGCGGTTCGGACCAATCAGCGTCTTGCATGATCTTTGCGAATCCAGCCTCCTCACAAGGTAAGACGGTGACAGACAGATGGTTCATCCAATCACCTGACAAGTATTTTTTCAGACACTGTCGGGTTAAAAGGTACCTGCCTGCTCCTGGCAATGAGGTTTAGAGCGCTGACACTGAAATCATTATTTTTCATAACTTTTTAGTGTACCTATCGCTATCATGATCGTTAACAAACTAATGAGCGTCCAAATGTTCGATGAGTCAGTGTCTGGAATCCAAACACTATAAAGTGATTCACTTGGAAGCAATTTTAAGTGCAATGACTTGGATTTAAAGCTGGCAAGTCTGACTTTTCTGTTAGCTTCACATATTTGTAGGTTTCGTGACTGAACTCTAAATGTATTTCTAACAAATAACCAATATATACCAGCACAGAGCCCTGGCTACGATTACAGTACAGTGTATTAACTCAACAAATGAGTTAATGCACAGTTAGAGCTAGGTGCATGCTTTTCAGACTGATTCGACTTGCAAATCATCTCAGTGGGAGGAATTGGATATCTAATCTCTTCCTTTACACTGTCACAAAACCCCATAACAAGTAATCTGTTTCTAGGTGAAACAGATATCGTCTTATGTAGATAGATAGATAGATAGACATGAAAACCTACTTTTTCATATTTTTCATAAGAACATTGTATTTCTTTGTCTTTAATCTGGCCAGAAGGCGTTTTGACTAGTTCTTGTTTGCAAGTTTACTTTAGTTTATCTATTGCCTTTGCTGGCTTAAGCATAAATTGAAGTGTAAAACAGGTTTATACTGATACATTAGGCTTCCAATGAAAATGTGATCAGGTTCATTACTCTTGGCTTCAGTTCGCCCTCATCGGTGCAGCTAATTTAATCATCCTTTTTTTACACTGATGATTAAATTTAAGTGTCAGGAGTAGGCCACTGTTTTTCAGCAGTATAAGAATGAAGCCCGCAACAGGTCACAACGCCGGATCTCCCCGGAGTTTTATTGTGACAGCGAGGTTGCCAGGTTTGATGCTATATGTGTGTGTGTGAATGTTCAACAATTCCATTAGGCTGATAGAAGTGGGAGATGATGCTGGTGTGACAGTCAGCCAACAGGTTAAGATTTTAACTACACAAAGTATCAGATTTTGCCATAGAAATATGAATATTGGCTTTATTGTAGTATAATGCACACATTTCTATATTTTCTTACAAATTGTTTTATTCTTATATATATTCCTCTCCTCGAATGTGACTAAAACATGACCCGATCTTCCCTCTGGGATCAATAATGTATTTCTGATTTCTGATTAACTCTGACCTTGTAATCAGCACCATTGGAAAGTAATTCTGAACACATTCCTCTGTAATGCCATATTTTAAGAAAAGTTCACTGGGGAATTTTATATTTATTTAAGCGCTCTGCAAGCTTTTATTTGCTCTAATACACACCGCATTCCTCTGCGACTTGTACTCACAAACCGAATGCAGCGAGGGCATGCGTTTCTTTACAGCTACAGGTGTAAAATGTCGAAACTTGATTTAGGTACCTTATGAGCTGTGAAAACAATAGCCCCAAAATGTCACAAGTAATCCAGCAATCTGATGCCTCCTCATGCTTGGCTGCTTGAGGGCTCTGTCACCACCAATGGTTTTCCAACATTAACACTGGCATGATGAATTTCAAGTTAGCCTACAGATGGACATACACCACTGAAAGCATAAATCCTCATGTTAGATATACTCTAATACATATTTAGGTTCCTCACATCTTTGCTTCTGCTTGTTGGAGGAGACAGTCTATGATCATTTAACAGCGCAACCAGTTCCCACATCTGTGTTCTCTTTAAGGTCAGTTAAACTCGTTCTGCATGTCATAGTGTAATGACACTGATCATGGTGCAGCAGCGGCAGTACTAGATTTCCATGTAATGATACAGTAATCTACAGTCATTTCCCTCATCCTGACCCAGTGATGTGTTGACAGCTCTGGCGCATATAGAAATGGAATGGCTCCATGTCACAGATGTCATTGTAACCACATGTGACAATAACAGTCTAACTTTTATCATGCAGCTGAGGTGTGTTTGTCAGGGGTCTGTGGACTCTTAATGAAGCCCAGTATTCCTAGGAATGTGTTCATGTTGGATGACTCCATGCATTGCGTCTGTGATTGGCCACACAGCTGATTTAGGAGTCAGTAATCCTGCGTGAGTTTGATTTATCTTACATACATCATCAACAATGGACACATTACATGACGCATCATTACATAAGACATTTTGCCAGGCCTGAACAAACCGATGCCTGACATAGGGCTTAGTTTAGATATTCTCATTGTTTCTTTGGATTTTGGTACTTGGTAGTTGGTACTAAAAAAGTTCAGTTGGTAGTCGGGTGTTACCCCTAATAGCATAGCATGAGTTGAGTTGTGTTTAGTTGTTAGTTCTCTTTTATGGGCCAGAACTTTAGTCATACACCATTTGTAAATGATTTCTTCTTCTTTGGGTAAATAACACCCTCTTTTTTTGAAGACCATGCCTGCCAGCTTGGTCCCAGTGGTTCAGTGGCGGCACAGGAATTCATATACAGGTGAAAAGAAGGCATGAGGAGTTCAGGCTGTTGGACCTCCATGCTGGAGACCAAAAATATTGATTAGAGCATTGTGCCCTCCAGAAATGTCCAAGAGCTAGAATAAATACAATAAAACCACAGTAAGGTGAATTGTCCATATGTTCCTTTATGGCTGCCCGAGTAAAACGATTGCTACTTGAAAACAGGGCTGCTCTGAAGACAGCAAGTTTTAAATGACTGTTTTTAAAAAATAAAAAAAAACCTGATTGCTGTTTTTTTAGTTGGCATTCCCATTGGTTATAATGACATTTTAGAGACTAGTTAGATTACATCACTGCCCACATCATATATTTGCAACTAGCAAGAGTCTGAAAAAGAATTAACCCAATCATTTAAACAGATGTCCAGTTGGAAAGTAGCTCTTTTAACTTTTTAATGGATGTCTATAATTGACACTTTGGCTTTGCCTCTACTTAATAGGTACTTTGTTTAATACGGTCAGACTGTTAATTTCAAACCTGTCTGATCCTTAATGTGGTCGAAGCTGTACCAGCGGGTGGGTAGTTAAAAAAAAAAAAAAAAAAAAATCTGTTATAGTTGAAATGAATTAGTAATGTCTGACTTCTAGCACTTCTTAATGCAGTGTGATTACCTGGATCAGATGTTGAAGTTTCGCTTGGAAAGGGAAAATGTTCCTACAGGAGTTATTTGAATTCAATGTAATGTTAAAAGTTTGCAAAGTTTCTGTTTTCGTTGTCTGCTCAGCTACAGTGCTGCAATGTGGACAGGTTGTATTTAAAGTGGAGGAAGACTTGAAACACTTATTTTATCAGTTAGTTTCTCCTGACCCTGCTGAATCACTACTGTTATTTATTTTAAAGCAGTCATCAGGGCTCCAAATGTTGTCATGACAACACTTGGATGTTTGACTCCACCTTCACTTGATTCCTTGGACTTTTTTCCTTTGCTGACTTCTTTTACGTCACAGCCATCATCCATAGATGGCTCACTAAGGAGAGGACATGAAGGAAAGACAATGTGGTGATGTGGAACAGAATGCACTCTGATAGCTCCGTCTCACCTTAATGTCAGTATGTGATGTTATCTGATGCTTGTTAGGCCGTTACAGACAAACCTTATGCCTTCTGGCTTCCTTTATGTCTCAGTGAGATTGGTCGAATCAACAAACATGCTCAGTTTATCAGCATTGTAATTCGTCTCTGAAGACAACTTAATAGTCTCTTTACAAGGACACATCAGGAAAGCAAAGAAAAATGGCCGATTAAAATTAAACTGTTTTCTTTTATGTTTTCTATCTCTGACACAACGTCAGGCGGAAGGATATTATACCTTTATCAGAGATAAAAACTCAAAAGGGACCTCCAGGAGCAATATGCCTGTTATTGAAGGAAAAAAAAGCTGTTAATCTGTCAACTTTAAAGAAACACAGCTGAGCTGAATGTGTTTTTTTTTTTCTGTTTGGTAACACATCTTCAGCTGATTCTGATGTATCCTGCTTTGAAATATATTTTCTCTGATTTGGAGGGTTTGGTTTGATGTGCGAGTTTGAAGGTAATCAGCTCCAACAGTCCTTTGTCAGCATCTACCAGCTGGCTGCCGGATCAAACGGAGCTCGACAACATTTCAGGCATGCAGCTGAAAGCCTGACAAATGGAATAACCAAAGGGCGTTTTAGAAAATAACTCTCATTCTTCTCACACTACCAACTCTACTCAAGACTGAGCCGCAAACATTTAAGTTGAAAATGCCCTTCTGCGGGCTGTGTTAGACTCAACTATAAAAACAAACCTTAGTTGACGTCCACAGTAGGCATCGGGTCAAGACAAATCCACTGATTTTAAATAGAGAAAAAAAAAATTGCTATTTACACTGGTACACACACAGTCAAACAGCACAGTGGACAATTATAGCTCCTGTGGATTTGCATTAGGTTATATTGTTGTAGTCTTCAGCTTGTACCTGGCCTCGACCCACATCTGTAGCAGTCTTGATCAGTCGCTGTTGTAGCCGCTCGCATGTCCACCAGGCTCTTGCCCACTCGATTCAAATCCGAGACCAAAGATTTACACATCAAACTCTGTTGAGACCTGTCAGTCTTATCAGGATAATGAATGAGTGGAATCTATTTAGAGTTCCTTTAAAGTAGAAAATGATGGGAAATACATGACATGACAGTCGCTCTGTCAAGTAAGACTTTTCTCAGAAGCACAGAGATGGCAAGAGAAAAGCTGTCAATCTGCCAGGGAGGCAACCGATGCTGAAACAGCAACTCTTTCTCACTGTGACTACTTGTGTTTGTGTACTCCTGTTACACATGTTGAGAGGTGGTGGTCATCATTGCACTGTATATGCAAGGTACATTGAGGAATTAGAAAATTAGGATGCAAATCTCCTCCAATATTCCATCTCTGCTATGGCACTCTCATGTGTTTAGGAGGTGGTTAAAAAAAATTATTTGCTCAGTTCTGTACTTGAGATAATCACGTTTTCACAGAAATGGATTTCGAGATTTTTTTTTTTTCGAGGAAAAACATATTTTTCATGACAAAGATTCAAAAATTCATTTCATGGTGCGAATCGAAAAAAAAGTGTTTTTCTTTTTTTTTTTTTTTTTTTTTTTTTTTACTGAAATGGCATTATGATTTTGAAAGGCTGATTTAAACACAAATTGTTCAAGCTCAACGGATGTTTGTGTAGCTAGTGTTTATTTAAATTAAAACTGAACATGATAACTTTAACACTGGATTCCATTTGTCACTATACCAATTAATATAGTATAATATGGTACAAGCTTTACATCACACACACACACATCGACACACCTGATGGAGATTTTACTATTAGGTGTTTGCTCAAGCAGATTAGTGTATTAATAAGGACATATTGACTTGATTGTAGGTTAGAGCTGTGGTTTACTGTTACTTTTATTAAGAGCGAAGATGCATGCGGTGATGCTTTACTTGCAGGGACCCTGTTACAGGCAGGTCGCCTCTAATCTGTTGCAGAATTTGGCTGCAGCCCAGCCTCTACCCAGCATTTTGATCACACTCCTGTGACAGGGAACACCTGTGGACGACTGCTGAAGATAAGACTTGTCAAGCGCACCGAGCACCAAAGCAGTCCGTGCATACCAATGGCCTGAAAGACAAACACCATCTCACGCTAACTCCATTCTGAAGGTCTTTCTGCAGAAATTTTTAATTAGCTCCATTAATGTGGACGATTATATCAACCTGGCACCGGTAATCTCAACAAATAAAAGAGCTGGAATAATCCGTCACTGAGATATTCCCTTCCGCTCATCTTTTGACAGTTTCTGCATCTGAGCCTGGAGTGTATACCGTACTATTTTCCACATTTTTGGATTCAAAATGAGATGCAAGTTATTTGTTTCAGCTGAGATAGCAGGTACCAAATGAAAGAAAACGTGACAGTATTGTGCACATAATTGCGAGATGAGAATGTCTATTTTTGGCACAAATCCACCTCCTATCACACTCTGTCTCTGCTCAGAGCTGTAGAGTAACACAAGGTCATTGCAGCTTTTAGGACTTTAATGAAACCAAATTTTGTCCCGTTTGAATGGTATCAAAGGCAGCCTTTTATTAGCCAAATGGTTCATTGTGTTGCATTAAAGGGTCTTACATTTGGGGGCAAAACACCTAGTGAAGTAATTGAATTGGAAATCTCTTTTTAAAGCTGTTAGAACTGCTGCCCTGCCATTGTAATGGCCAAACATCCAAAGACCAGATGTGATTCTTACTTAATTAAGTTACCTTTAACATAAAGATAAAACATCTATTCGTAGGAATACATATGATGTATTGTGCAAAACATCTGATGTTACTGAAAGCATAATGGAAAGTAAATCAATACTACATGCAATTAAGGATCAATGGCAGTTGCAGAAACAACTAATCTATATGCAGGTTTCCTGTTCACCTGTAATAGTTCCGCACTGTGCAACACTTTAAAGACTGTCTGTCCACCGACTGATGACATCAAAGTAGACGCACTCATTTTTTACATTTCACTGTGATGAGACATAATCAAACTGGTTTAAAATTCCGTGTTTGAACCAGATTATTTCAGATTATTTCCATGCACCCTGGACGTAGGTGAAATCTACCGGATTGCTTTGATACTGAAGAAAATGTCTTATTTAGATGATTTCGATGGACGATCTAAAGTTCTAAGGTGGTCACATTAACTAACAACAATGAATTTAATAAGAAAAGGTGTGAGTTTTGACACCAATGGTCTTCAGTGGGGTTCAACGTGTTTGTGGTTGTAGTACTAAATGGACATTTTATGCATCATTGTGAACCACACATTTGAGATTAATAACATACAGTTCCTGAAGAAAAAAACTGCTATATGAGTCACTGACACATGAGGAAGAAAGATTGGACTACTGACAGCAGCAGGACTCGCTATCATCTCAATCCACCTTATTCCTGCGCGGACAAATTCCTCAAAGATTGCCAAATTATTCATTCTGTTACTGACCAACTCCCCAACTCCCCTGTTTTTTTTCTCTTTCCTCATTACAGATAGTGGTAATGAGAAACAGGGAAAAGAGCATGTACTTGTCACTATTGGCTGGAGTGTGTTGATAAATAGTCCCAATTAGCAGTAACCTTCAAGCAGCCACTCGAGGTTTTACCAGGAAATCAGCTTTGTTTGCCTGGAACAAGCCCTCGTATTCAAGTGATTGAGTGTCTCAAAACTGCAAAGAACTAAGTTTATTCTCAGCTATGAACGCCTCGCGATTTTAAGTTTGTCCTTATGTGATGGAGTTGTTTCCGAAGAATGGGTCTTTTCAATAGAGGCTGGTAAGAGAAAAACTGTACATGCCGAGTTTTTGAAGGCAGTCACAGATTTCACATCAGTGTTTTTCAGAATCTCTGTAGCAGCTTTTAATATGAGCCTGATGTATTGAGTGTTTTGGTAAGATCCTGTGTACTGGCCCATGAAAAGAACTCTTGTGTGAATCGACTATACTCTAAGTGATGTTTTTCAGAGACAGAGTTTTCCTTGTTGAGCCATGATGGAGGGATTACGTCCTGGTATGGAGTCATTTTTCTACACAAAATTCGTCCTGTGGATTTCACTTATCAAGATATCCCTGCACCTAATTAATCATAATCCACCACTGCATTTGATGGAATCATAGAAACAAACATCAACAGCACATGATTATTCAATACACAGTGAATCGCAATTCCCAAAGCCGTCTGAACAATGGTCTTCAGTTTACTGTCATACATAACATATAAAAAAAAAAACAAAAAAAAAAAAACATCTATCCGTTTTGAGAAGCTAAATTTAGGAATATTGTTTCATCTTGGTTGAAAAATGAATCAGACGTTTATAAATCTATTATCAATGCTTTCTTTGCCCGTTGACTAATCAGTTCAGTTCTATTCATAACTCAAGTCTAACCGAACACAAATCTCCTAAAAGGTACTTTAAGAATCAGAATGACTTATTGCTGTTAACTGGGTCTCCATCCATGAAGGGCCAACATCCATACATGTGCTGAGAAATAGAAGAAAAAAAAGTAAAGTATGTCTGGTTGGTTGGTTGTTATGGTTAGGACTGTGGCTTGCGGTCAGAATAACTGGTCATAATAAATATTATTACTGAGTCTGATTACACTGTGGTGTTCCTATGCACAACCAGTTTAGCACTGATCAATGATATTGACCGATTGATCTAAAATTTAATGAACGCCTGTGTGTCATCAAACTATGACTCGATCATGTTATCCATCCCACTACGCAGCTGTACATGGACCTGTGCTGCTTGACACACGTAACGTAGCGTCACCGAGAAGTTCTTAAACTGAGGGGAGCTCCTTGAAGATGTTCACGCATCAAAAGTAATTAATTCCTCTAAAGTCGATAATCACGGCGTTAATTATACGTGTTTACATCTGCAGAGGTATAATCAGAGGGGCTCTATGCCTATTCATGAGTTCTTGATTATGAATGCAGTTTAACATAGAAGTGGGTTTAGGCACCTGATGGTGTTAAAAGTAAATTACATTAATACATGATTAATGCTGTTAAGAGAGCAATCACCAATTTGTCCAAACAGGAAAGGATGCTTCTGTAAAAAAAAGAAAAAAAAAAAAGAAAAAAAAGTCAGTTTTGCTATGATTGCTATGTTTTAAATATAACTCTTCCTCAGTACTGTTAAGGCATATTGCCTTCATTACTGCAACTGATACAATATCATCTGCATATAGCGAAATACTTATGAGCTTATAAGAAAGAAATACTTTCTTGAAGTCAACAAAACATGGAAACACATATTTCTTCTTTTGTAGTCTAGCTCTCACCATCTCCTTATACAGAAGGCCAACAAAGACAATCATAACGATGGTCAAGGTTATCCTAGGAACGCCTTACAGCACATCTCAAAAGGAAAGAAAAGGAGTCATGGAGTCAAACAGAGTCTACTGTTATCGCTATATATATACTATAAACACAGCACAGAGGGGTCAGGCAGTCTGCTATGATCAATGAAATGAATATGTTTTAGTCCAGGCCTTTCCACAAGATCAGAAGATGTGTAAACTTTTATATCCGAGACATGCGTTAGGTCAACATGTGATGTAACGATGTAGTCTGCAGCACCGTTTTGCAGAAATGCGTAGGTTTAAACTCTTTGAAAAATCAATATGGAACCGACGTGTTCGCAGTCCTGTTGCTGAACAATTCTTACAGAAATCTCCAAAGGCACTAACTGATACCAAAATCACCGGATGGCTTGTTCTATGGTGATCCTCAAGATCTTGGTGTCTTGATGAGGTTTTTGATTGATTTTAGCCAATCAATGGACTGCAGAAACAACCTCATACGAGACGGCTGGGAATGTCTGTTGGATTAAGCGTGTTTTGTGCTGCAGAGGAGTTGTTATAATTTTGATAGGCTTGTGGGTAAACTCCAAGTTAGCAATGGTTTTCACAGTTAATTTGATAAAATACAGCACTGTAACCTCATCATCACATACATCATATATATATATATATATAATACAGTCTGCATAACTGTGGGAGCTGCTGATCAATACCTGTGTCTCAATAACTTAGCTGAGATCCCTAACTTTAAAAACTCAGCCTGCAGCGTGTATTTACATTGGACACTCGTGGATCTACTGGAGAAAAACAGCGATATAAAGTCATTATATTATGAAGCATCCGCCTTGCTAACATTCTTATATAATTCTAGCTATTCAATAAATTCAGAGTTGTGGAACTGCGCAAGCATTTCTTTGTTTTTCTTAAATCTATTTATGCTTTTGTCCTTGCAATCCATTTGTTCTTGCAGTCAGTGCAAGTCTGTGGGTGCAGTAGTGCAGGCAGCTCCCACTCCAGATGGCTGCTGTGTGCGGCACCCTGATGAACACAGCGCCCACGTAGGGCCCTGAGGTGGGCCCTTGGCTTTGTTAATGAGCAGAGCTGCCAGGATATGTATGTCTGGGCACGGCTCGCACGCTGTCTGGATGACAGCCACCTGTAAAAAGTGGTCTGTGGGAGGTGAAGAGGAGGCGTGCAACTGCTAACAGCAGCACGGTCACTGTGTGCTGAAAATGTGAGAAAGCAGCTGAATGTTGAGCATGAATAAGGAGCGCTTTAGTCACTGAAATCACTCAGGTTCAGCGTGTTTTACTGCATCATGCCTTGATTTGCCTCAAGAACACTTGCGCAGTCACACACATTTATTTTCAACCACTGATGCCGTGCCATTTGGTAACTGCACCTGCCAAGACACAGCAAGAGGTGAGGCTAAATGAAATCAGGATTCAGAGCGGAGACAGGGTGCCAATTCATTTATTTTCATCACACTTTTCCTAATCTTAAAAAAAATACAACAGCAACAAAAACATTATTACAAGCTCGGATGTGGCATTAAGATGATACAGCTCTGCTGCTTGTACCCATGTGAGAATAGAAAAATCAATTTCATTATGTCATTCAAAATAATTCATTATCCGTACATGTCTTATGTAGAGATGTGCAGTAAAAGATGTGGCGGAGTTTGTACTGTGGTGATTGAGATATATTTTTTTTTTTAAAAACTTAACTTTACTTAACTTTTAGAACTTAAAAGACCAAGTCTACACATATGTATTTCGGCTGCTGCTTGAAAGCTTAAATTTGCTATATTTCTGCATAAATATGATCCGATTTTCATGCTATTCAGGTCCTAGATATTAAACAAAGAGACATCAATTCAGCAAATACTTTTTTTCACTTTATTTTACTGATGACAATCAGTTGTGAATCTGGAAGGCCGTGCCTTATCAAAAGAAGAAAAATATGGGTCTTCGCCATCAGTGTCTGATAGGTTTGTGTAATGGCTCAAACAAAGGAGATTTCTGAGGCTCTTAGAAGATGGGTTGTTGTTGTTGTTGATGCTCACCAGGATGGAAAAAAGATGACAAAACCGTTCCTGAAGAGCCTGGACCTTACCATTTGACTGTCAAGTAGATCCTGTCCAGGGGACATTTGTATGAATATGAATTCCTTCCTCCTGTATTTTGCATATTTCTCAGCAGTCCCTTGAAATACAAATTGCACGAGTCCAAACATGCAATTTCCAACAATTTCCTTCCATTATTATTTGCGCAAAGTGCTGCCCTTTAGTGAATAAACACATTTAAGATGTTTAGTGCCTTAATATGGAGCCACTTTGACCTAAATGCTAATGTTAGCAGGCTACACTGAAATATTTAACAAGCATACAGTAATGTTTGCCATATTCACAATCTTAGCTATTCTTAACATGCATTAAACACAAAGTAAAGCTGAGGATAAGTGGAATGTCATTAGCATCTGCAGGTTTTGGACAAATTGACATTCAGACCAGATGGTGGCGCTAGATAAGAAGTCAGAGGATCACCAAACTCACTATGACTATAGACTATACACATGATGTGGAAACCAAGTGTACACATTTTGCTCCTATATGTAGGAAATGTTGATATTAAACCGTGCAAGTCAAAGACATTGACTTGCAGGTGGCACTAGATGACGTCATGAATACGTGAACTGTTACGCTGTTGCAGAAATGGTTTTCATGTTTCAAGGTGAAACTGAAAAGAGAAATGGAAGGTAAATAGTTAGTATGCAAGAAAACGTCCTACTGATAAAAAAAAAAGCGCCAAATATTTAGTAAGTGGACATTTTGAACTTCAAATCTCTACGGGAGTGTTATGAACACGCAGCGTTGGGTGATTTATAAAAGGCCTTGCCACGGAACAGGGTCAGAGGAGGCCACATCAATAACACGGCACAGAGTGGCGTAAGGTTAAACCTGTCCTTAGGCGGTGGGAAGAGGTGATGTTGACACTGAGCCAATCAGAACCTCCCTGTTCTGCCCCGGACACAGCAGTGCGGATGACTGACAGAGAGCCGCTCAGTGCAGCCAGATAAGCTCCATCTCGTCCTGTCGGTGTCTGAATTACAACACAGGTGTGTTAATGTAAACTCGACTGAACCAACGTTACAGTAGCGATCTGTGGTATCTGCTGGAATACAAATGTGATTCTTCACCTACTGAATTCACCTGGTAATTTTCACTGATTAGAAACTCCTCTCGCCCCATCCCACCCATCCCAAACCCCACCCTGCCCTGTTTGGAGCAGCTTGCCTGCATGGCTGCACTTGTTAATCTAACCCAAGGACTGTGAGATATGAGGCCTTGCTGATTTATGTTGCTTCTCCTGAAATGCTAGCAGGGTCTGACACTCACCTGGGAGGCGGGTAGCGTGTGCAGAAGCACGGGTGTGGACGGCTGCATGTTGTGGCAAAAATAGATGGAGCGGGCTGGAAGTTTGACCTTGGTAGCTGCTCCTCTGAGAGTTAGTCACTCTTAAAAAAAAACAAAAAAACAGTATCAGCCTGGGTGTGAGATGACTCCCAGTGCTTTTCAAAGTCATAGACTGTGTATAATAAACACTTTACAGTCAGAGTTAAAACATTAACTTCAACTTAGAAGTCAGTTTTGGGATTCGGAATCACTGTTTGGCAGAACAAAATGAGGAGAAGTGTTGGATTAACGAATAATCTTATACATATACAGTAGGTGCATTTATAATAAACGAAGTTTTTTTTTACATTTATGAAGAACATGACAGGGAAGGGTAGAAAAATCATAATAACCTAAAACCTAAAACAATGACATTTTATAATATAATCCAAGAAATGTAAATAAAAAAGAGCATTGAGTCTATTAAATCTTTTTTTTTTCTTTTTGCTGATGTTAAAATGAAAACAGAACAGCCCTGCAGACACTGACCCCATGACCATTTAAAGTAAAGTAATGGATGGATGGACAACAAAAACATCACCCTAGATAGCAATTATGGTTTTAGTAAAGTAGAATCAATTTCACTGAAAACAAATCCATATCTCTTCACCAGAGCAAATAGCTTTTTTTTTTTTTCAGGACTTTTCAATTACCTTTTTAAGGATCTTAGTAACAAAATGCAAGTGACCAAAAATAAGCCGTCTCTTTGATAATTGATAAAACTATCCACCGAAGAAGAATAGAAGAGATCCAGAAAAGTTTAGTAGAATTTATTAAATTTATGTTTTCATTTTTATTTCATTTTTCCACCACTGTCCATTAATCTTTGTAAAAAAAACAAAAAAACGACTAAACATGTGACCTTAATCTCTATACAGGATTCATACAGATTAAATTGATATGTTTTCTGACAACAAGCCATGGCTCTTTAAAAATGTTGCATTTGAAATTATAATGACGGATGCTATAAACCATGATAATAATCAAGCGTACATTTTTTTTTTTTTCAGAAAAAATGACAAATCTATGTTTCATTTTTCCAATCCGAAACCGGAGCACAAACTGCGAAAATTACACAATTATTATTCGTTGTAGTTTTTGAAAATGTCACCACAAGTAAAGGTTCTATTAAAAAAAAAAAAAAAAAAAAACTGAATGGAAGCTAAATTATGGACATAGTGAACCTGGATAACAGTTATTACTTCCGTATAATCTATTGCTGTCACTCTGTGACACACAGAGTGCACAGAGACACATTGAAAAGAGAAACAGGTAGCCAACAATAGCACACATGCAGGCTAAAATCACTTATTTATGATGCATTCTCTGTTTGATAACCCGTGTACGGAAGCAGCCTCATTTCTCACTGTCAATGTCTCCTCCTTACTTGGCTGTTAGAGGATCACAGGCCTTTCCAAGACAAACTCCTCACCAGCCATTCACTGTGTAATTATCGACAGCCAGTGACACCCCCCCCCCCCCCCCCCCAAGTGATTTATTGTCATTATTTTAGCAAGAGATAAAATGTAAATCTGGATAATGGCTGTCATTTTCACGATCAGTACGGAGAAACTTAGCATACAGATTGATTTTGGTCCGTTTGGCCGGTCAGAGTCAAGGAAATTAAGCGGTGAGTCATTTGGAAGACGCTTTGCGAGGGTCCGAGCCGAGAGCACTTGTTTTATACCTCTTCACAGATGTATCCCGCTGTAGAGTCACTACGATGTGGTGCAGGTATCTATGGGAAAGTAATGGAGATATGTGATGACAACAAAATGATGGCTTAAACACTTGGTTTGTCCTCGATAAACTTTTTTTTATTTTTTTTTTTTTATTACAATTTTAAGAAGATTAAGGGGAAATTTAAAGGGAAACATCATTTTGGACTTGTGATTTATTGTTGTGTTGATGATTTATTTATTTATTTTTTTGGGGTCTTTTTATATTCATAGTGCAGGGTCTTTTATGTTGTCATTTTTGGTTTGAGTCTTTTTGTGTCCTACTCTCTGCTTATATGTGTATATTATGTATGTTTTTTTTCCACCAAATGACCACTATACTATATACTACAATTATATCTACTTCTTTTCCCTTACTACAAATCCTGGCGTGCAAATGCTATTCCACAATGAAACCAAAACATCCAACTGTAGGAGCAAAAGAAAAAAAAAAACATATTTGAGAGAATGATGTAGCTGAATCTTAAAAGTCCTGCACACCCTGACCAGCGTTTTTATTTATTGTGGCTGATTCGAGGTCTGCTCAGGTTGAGGCTGGTCAGTTCATGTCATACGGAACACGGAAGAAAAAAATGGGAACGATTTGCGTTTTCACAACTTGCAAACAGTCTCATCATCAAACGACTCAAGACGGTTCTTGAGTGAGGGGTTAAAATCCATTTTTTTTCTGATATCGCAGCTTTCAGAGAAGTAATTAAAACTTGGAAACTAACATGAATACTGTTTACAACTCGGAAACTTAGAATACCAGTAACTCCAGTATGACATGAATGCAGCATTATAGGAAGTACATAAGAACAAGTCGTTTGGCAACTGATGGCCATTTGAAAAAAAGTTCTTTAAACTTGTAAGTGGACACTTAACTATAAAAAAAATGACATCACTGTAAAGCAACCAGAGTTTTAGTCATGGCAGGAACTATTCCTATCCACTGTCTCCACACAGTGCTGCTTATGACTTCATAACCTGGCAGAAGTTACTGCGGACACACACATATACACACACACATACACACAGTGAGTTGCCTGCCAGATTTGGTTTCTACTATCAAATCTGCTGTGTAGTCAAGTTTAATAATGAAACACAGTGCATTATTATTCATGTGGTGTTCTCGCTTTCATCACTGCAGCTGGGGGGGGGGGAATATGAAACAAAATCACATTGTATCACATATTAGCTCCGAAGGAACACATCTCGCTCTTCAGGTGTGATTTGGTTTAATAGGAGACAGTGTTGCGTGTGCAGCAGCCTCAGCCTCACGATGATGACTGACACGATGGTGAGGAAGTTAAAAAGGGCCAATCATCTCTTAGGAGGGGCAGATGCCACCCGGTTTTTTAAAGCTTGATTCATCTCAGCCTGTGATTACTTTGGTTTTTCCCTTTCTTTCTTTCTGCTGCTGCTTCTTTTATCAAGAATGTGTGCTCTCATTTAAATTTTCCTTCAAAAGGAATATATCCTGAACAATTCCAAGTCTATTGATTTACAGTTCTAAACTCTCTCTCTCTCTCTCTCTCTCTCTCTCTCTATATATATATATATATATATATATATATATATATATATATATATATATATATATATATATATATTCTGGAGGTCACTGGGCACTCAAAACAACAGGATGGAAAAGAAAACTGAGCAAGACAATACAGGACAAAGCACTATGACCAATCAGAGCCGGAGTGGAACTTATTTTCAGCCTGGAAGTTGCATGCTCAGACGTCATACATTAGAAGTGTGTGAGTGAGAGAAATGACATATATAAATAAATAATATAAATATAAAAAAAGTTCAAAAGTATTCTGCAGTTTTTTTTTTGTTGTTGTTTTTTTTTATTACATTAAAACTGAACAAACTCTCCAGGATATTAATTAATAAAGTATAATGTCTTGTAGTGCCCCGTCCACATTAAGAGGATGTATTATGCTTTTTGTGGTTTTCTACTGTGTACGGTTGGGCAGCTGTGGTTCACAAAGGTAAAGCGATTGTCCGGTATATTGCAGGTTCTTCCCTGTGTTGTTCACTCTTATTTTGGCTTGTGTGTGTGTGTGTGTGAGTGTATGTGTGTGTCCCTTTCAAGTATAAAATTGTCAAATGGCAAATGCCATTTAAACTGTAGATCAGAGTCAAGTAAGATCTCTCTTTTCTGCATTTTCTCTTTTCATAGCATTCACATGTAAGAGCGATGATTTCCGCTGCTCTGCAGTGCAGTTAGTCAGGAGGAAATCCAATTTCTGCTCTTTTTGCTGGAGAATAACTGCTCGAGTCCATCTCAAAAACAAAGGATTTGTCCTATCTGGGAAAACAGAGCTGCAAGAGCTTTTATCGTTTCGTCCGAGAACTCTATGTAGATAGTGCCCATCTCAAGGGTTTACTTGACGTGCTAAACAGTCGGAGTCCATGGCAGCACTCCAAAATGTGTTCACCCAAAACAAAAAAAACACACGAGGAGTCCACGCTTGGTTGGCAGACTTTCACTCTCAAGTAAATCTCTCCAGTGAATGCATTAAATTGAGAAATTCTTGTCAAGATCAAGAGACTTTTTTTTTTTTTTTGGCAGGAAATCAGCACCTCTTTATCTCTGCAATTACTTTTTGATTAAAAAGCCATTAAAAAGGCACCTGACACGTCGATATTTTGCCTCCATCCTCCCTGCTGTGAAGCAGGTGCTGTTGTCTGACACCACGTACCAGTGGGGGGAAAAAAAAAAAAATAGGAAAACAGATGTGTGTTCAGGAATTTGAAGCTGCAGTTTCAATATGTAGGTGACAGCTCTGTCGACAGCTATTGTTGATTATAAATTAAGTAGTTAATGTTCTTTTCAACGGTTACCATTACAACCGCAATAAAGCTTAAAACACACACGCTAAACACAACTGCCTCTGCCGAGACATGACCTCTTACTTGATATCACTTCCTGGAGTAATTTTAAAATGTCCTGTTTTGGAATGGAAATGTCCTTTTGGATCCAGCTCGGTTCCTCGGGGCTTGGATGATGACGGCGGCCGTTTTTCTCACTCTGCCGGTGGGTTCACGGCAGCTGATCCTTTCAGCGGGGGCAGCAGAGATCAGCGGGTCAACCAAACTGAAGAAAGTGGGGTTAATCCAGCTTCCTCCTTCTGCAGGAAAAGGGTGAGAGTTCTGGGTTACGCAGCAGTCTTCTTCTTCGGATCCAGTAATCTGCTTGGTTGATCACAGACAGTCTCTGCTTGTCCACAGTGAGATGGCAGCGGACGGTTTAACATACTTCCCATGCATAGCAACAGCCACGACTGGAAGCGAGGTGTGTTAAACATTTCGGGTGTGTTAACCTTTCAGTGACATCACGATGGATGAGCAGGACTCTTCGTGGGTCACGGTGGGTCTCATCCAATAGTAGTCCAGAGTTTGGAAAGGTGGAGTGAAACAATGCATAAGAGTTCTCTTCCGACTCATTTTATTAGAATTTGGCACAATTTCCTTTGTTATGTGTCTGTCCGAGAGCTGTTTTATCTGGCCAAATTGTATTTACGTCTGGTCCTCTGTGCCTATGAAACGCCAGAAAACAATGGAGCTGTAATGCATCTATTTCCACCCCAGCAGATTTCCCATGCATATCTGTACATCCACTGTTACTGGACTCTCTATGACCTCTGGCTGTTTGAAATTCACCACTGTGCAGCTGAGCTATTTAGCGCCACGTAATATCGCCACGCACATAACTCCCCCCTTGTTTTAATGATTAAAACAAATAGAGTTTTATTCCTCTCTCCACAGTGCGTCTGTTGGCAAATGATAATGCGGGCTGTGAAAATGTGCCATCTTCTATTTATAGGTTTTCAGCCTAATAACTTAGCGTCTGGCATTCGTCATTTTATTGGTGAGACAGAGTACAGGGCTCATTGAGGATCAGTGAGAAAGCTTGCTCCTTGTAAACGTCACTGCATTACGTGACGTTAAAGCCATCAGGCCGAGACAGCATCTGGGTATATCATGATTCATCAGGACACAGCAACCATACATACATACATACTAAAAGTACACAATGTCAGAATATGATGCGCATGTGATCCAAAAATATACAACCGCCATTGGACTTGTGCCCAAACACCGACATCACCAACACTCTTAATATCTCCTGAGCAATGAGAGGGCGACTCAGAGGACTTGGGTGTGGAAGAGGAAGACTCAGTTGGGCAAGAGGACAGGACTGATGGGCCACTGTCGATATTGGTGTATGTGTTGGACTATCGACAGGAGATACGCAACAGTTGTGTGCAGATTTATCCTAGCCAGATCCATCACCCGTGTTTGGGAGGAAGTGCTACAAGTACTCCAATTTGTCACATTTTAAAAAATATCTGGATTTAAATGACACCTTGCTTCACTTCAGGGTGTGAATTACCAATACCGATGGGACAAAACTGGCAGTTGATGCCCCTGTAGGTTTAATCAATTATTCTCTGAATAAGGATTTTTTTTTTTTGTTCTCAAGGATTTAATACAGCTCTCATTTTTCCATCCAAATCACTGTTAGCCACGCGTCTCATTGATTGAGGCTGAGTTTCACCAGCCAAGGGCGTAGGGTTTGAATAAGTCAAACGACTCATTTGCTGGGCGTTCAACAGATACATCTTTTGAGTTGCTTTTTGCTGACTTGCCATCCCCCCCCCCCCCCCCCCCCCCCCCCCCCCCCCCCACAAATGTATCTGTCCTAATACAGGGACCACTGTAGAGAACGGTAAAAGGAATCATTTTCTGAGCGATGTCGGAGAATATCTCTCTGCTTCCGAGGTGTGCGTTCCTTTTTTACGTGCACAGATGTGATTGGGTGTGGGTGTGTCTAGCTACTGGACTTTAGATCTACTACTAAATATGAAAAGAGATTCTGAGTGGCTTCTTCAAAACTCTGAAGGAAATAAACTCCCCCCCCCCCCCCCAGTACATTGCTGCAGTTTGTCTCGTGGGTTGTTAAAGAGCACCGAGTAGTTTGTATTCAAGCTGATGGTGCAACTATATTTAGATTTTTTTTGTCCAATATAATGAGGTTGGATTGATGAGGGAGAAACGATTCAGGGTCATCCAAAGAATCAGGTCCATTGATGAGTTTAATATTTTTGTTATTTTGTTGCAGTTCACACAAAGTATATACATCCATACAATATTGTCAGGGACTTTACAGTTTTCTAAAACATTTTTTTTTTTACCAAATGTGTCTTCCCACTGGCACTAGTTCCTACAATCTGACATGAGAACATATAATCTCTATATATATAATAAAGGACCACACTGTATTTCTTCAACAAGATGTGACATTTCCACTCAAAAACCAAAAAGGTAAAGCATGATTCTCAAACACTACACATCCTCTTCCTCCGCCTAGCCTCTCAGAATGCTCTTGTCTGTGCAACGGGGGTTTTTTTTTACGCTGTCAAAATTGATTTTCTCACAACAGGTGTGCGTCTGTGTAATACCTTTCGCCTTCAGTACCACTTTATTTTCTGTTTGATAGGCACAACTACACCTGTTTTTGTGGTTGTAGATGAGGCTGTCTGTGTCAAAATGTAGCACTCTTCTCCTGCAGCTGGCCTTACTCTGCCCGTGAAAGCTACCACCTTGTCTACCTTCATCGGAGGGGCTACGCACCGTTCACTGTAGACCCACTTTAATCAGAGCCAATCTGTCATTTAGCAAAGAAAAGTATTTGACGCTGTGTTTTTTTCCGAAAACATTTACCAGAAAAACGTGAATGTGAATTGTCACAACATTCATAATGCCTAACCTGTGTGATTTTTAGCCAGGCGGTAACTCATCTCTAGAGCTTTGTTGAACTCAGGAGTGACCCAAACCCCCCCTGTAACCCTCTGGCCTCGTCGTCATGACGCTGTGCAGCTGCGACGGAGTCTAAACACCAATTTTCCAGCAAGGGTTCTGGATTAAAAGACAAATAAAACAAAATGATTATTACAGATAATAACCTGTAAAAGAGGAAGTTTTGATATATATTATACACACAAATGAAATAAATACACACTGAATAAACTACCACTCTGTGTTTGGGAGGCAGAGATGACGACAACATTGAGAACAATAGCGCATAATATACCTTTCTATCTTATTACTTTATGAGCAAGATATTGCATTGATTTTTTTTTTAATTCCACAGCAGCATGTTCAGCTACTGCATTATACTATACGAGATGAGGATAGATATAAACACCACCACCCATCAGATCCTCTGGTAGTCTACTGTCTAGTGAATAGATCATTTGTTGGCATATGGGAACATATGAACACATTGGCATTATATAAGCATTATTTCTAGATTAATTGGTCCGGTGATTATTTTCAAATGACGGGCTGCCTGATAGAAAGGTCACTGAGGTTTTTTTTTTTTATGCAGATGAAACAACCGGAAAAAAAAAGAGAAGCTCATCATATGGAATGGCTTAGAAAAAGAGGAAACGACAGTAACAAGCGTAGAGCGGCAATTACACAAGAACCTTTTTTTGATAGCTAAACGAAATCCTCATGAAGTCATTGAGGAGGAACTGAGCACAATGTGTGTTTATGCTGTCGAACCTTTTTATGCATTTGTGTTGGAAATCGTTGACCTTTCAAGCTAGAGACGAGATGACGGAAACAACACATGTCTTCCCTTTTTTCTAAATCCGTAACTGATTATGACAGGGTGTGATATTATTGTAGCACCAGTCATTTGCATCTCACTGTGGTAAAATGAGCTCATTTCATGGTCTGCTGGGTGGTTCGGGGGGCCCCCCACAAATAAGTAAGAATTGCCAATTGCCTCAGCGTTTGGATGGTTGTGGAACCGACGGCCACAGAGACGAGGAAGTTTGGAGAAATGTGAAAAATCAAGCCTCGGTAATGTCTGGCCTCAGCGCACATTAACACACTCTGAGATTTGCATATTGCTTTTCCTTCAGATGCAGTAAAAAGAGATGGATCATTTCCCAAACCTTTTTTTAGCCCAGAGGAGGCAGAGTGGGGAGGGAGGAGGCTCTCCTGTCACTGAAGTCAGTATGAACCTCCTGGACTGAGCTCAGATCCGTGAACCCATGCCAAGACTCCTGCAAATTCAATAAGTCAAGGTCATTTTGAGCTGCTACTTTTGGCATTCACCATCAATAAATCATTGCCATATTAATTTTGAGACATTAGTATAATTACTGCAGACAAATGAGACCATCGCGGAGAATACTGGCAACGCGTTCTGGATTTTTCTGCCCACAATTTATAACGAGTGACACCGGATTGCATAGAAGGACAATCGCTTTTACGATACAAAAAGAGATTATGAAGCCAAACGGTTACCATCAATGCAACGTGACTCGGTTCGCATAACTGTACGGATTTGTGTGGCTATTGTAATCTCCTTTAAGCAGGGACTCGTCAAAATAAAACAATGTAGGGGGCTGCATTAGTAAGAGCGGGTTGTTTCAGGTACAGGTGTGATATGATATGCAGGTAGCAGGGAGAGAATTTTACAACCCTGGCAAGTTATCACGTGAGCTATTTTATCTTTCCACCACCAAGAATATGTTTGCATATATGTGATTGGCCAACACCTTGATGGATAATGTCATGTTGCAGGAAATGGGACTGCTCCCATTCAAATGAATGAAAGGGCTGTATTCTTCATGCATTTGTCTTTTCAAATCCAAGCAGACACTTTTGTGTGTCAGTAACACTTCGATATCCATTGGTATTTATTGGTATTTAATCTTTATACTACCACTAAATTAAATCACAGATTAATTATTGGTGTCGGGAAGAAAGCAGACGATACAACAAAGCATACAAGTTTTTTTCTTTTTAATGATTTACAGCAAGACAAAGCATATACCAAAGTCCACAAAAAGACTTTTTCATGCATACCTCCTGGTATTTGCAGTATTTCTGATGATAAATTCTGTTTGCTTGTCCATCTGGCCGGGACTTTTCAAATGCATAACACTCAGCGCTTTCCCTCGAGCTGTGGCATGTGCTTCCCTTCAAGGCACGTCACTGTCAGCCGCACAGGCCAACTCTGTTGTCTGTTGAGCTTCTCTTGTCACAATGCTTATATTCACTGGTCGTAACCTTGCTTGCTTGCGCATGTGCCCGGACTGAAATAGAGTCGCTTCTCCTTTAGTAGCTACTGGGCAATATAAGGACGACAATTGCTAGAGAGTAGAGAGGGTCCCTGTGGGCGATACGGTGGTATAGTGGGTGCTGCTGAAGTGCTGGAATGGAACAGACAAGGCACCATGTACAGCAGTCACTTTCAATCAGCCAGTCCTAAACTGCCGGTCTGAACCAAAAGTGGGTCAGTGGTTTATTTTTGGAAAACCATAAGAAAGTATATTCCCATAAGTCCCAAGGCAGAAGGGGGATAAAACGTATTCCTTGAATCTTTAAGCCCAAGGCCAAAATGAAAAGCTTAATGTCTAATAAGTATCTCATTTACGCCTGAGGCTGAAAAGGTTTTAAGAAAGCCTTATCTCAGTGATGCTCAGTGGCCCAAAATCCCTATTGAGTTTTGAATATCAAAGCCTCCTACAAGGGAAGATATAGATGTTAGTGAGCCTCGAGAGCCGCAATTATACTACTGTACTTTATACTCTGCACTTTCTTTGACTGTCTTGTGTCATAGGAGGGTTAACCTCCTACACATATAGCTGCCCCGATGCCTTTCCTCATCTATTTTAGACACAACTTTTCAAAGTGCTTGGTCATCAGTGTTGCTGCGAGAGTCACAGAGACACAGTGAGAGGCCAATAACTCGACTGCTATTTTGGTTCCGAGGCACCTTTCGGCGTTCTGCTGGGAACTGTGTGAAGCTGCACTGCAGTGATTGCAATCTTGATACTCTTCTCGGACTCACAGTTCCGATCAACACTAATTAGTTTGCGCCCACTTATCTTAAATATGTCTGAAAGTGAAGCTGGCTCATTCTTTCCCTCTATAAAGCCAAAGTCACTCACTACATTTTTTTTTAAATCAATGGAGTTTTCTTGTTTTCTCTGCAAAAAAAACAAATCAGATCATTGACGACAGAATAGGATGATTATCAGCAGAGAGCTGAGGAGTAATCTCATATAGAGGTGATGTTTGACAGGCCTTTTATCGTTCTTCTTGTTGTTTTTAGTCACAGTAGTGAAGTACACACTACATACTCAACAGATGCTTAGGGATTTGTGTGTAGAATAGGGAGGTAGCTATTTGCACCCATAGTTATAACATCATATGCATGTTTTCCTATTATCTGACATTGACGTTGTTAATTCACACGTCCTTGTTTACCTGTTGTCTTCATAAATTTAATAATCTTTATTGGCCAAAGTACAGTATGTTTATGCATAGAAGGAATTTGACTGGTTCAGTGGCTTTCAATTTGCTCAACACAATAATCCTCAGAAAGAGTAGTTATATCATTAGACAACGTGTTTCTAAGGTGTTTAGGGCCAAACACAATAACTAAAATTACAAATCATCTAGGTCTTTATGTCCTGAGGACATGCACTAAGGTCAACACTAAGGAGTTTTTAATGTCTGATGTATTGTTTAATAACAGAGCTTTTACTTTATGCGTCTGAGGTCAGGTAATAAAAGTATTAATAAAGGTGACAACTGTCATCTTTGCGCCACTATAATACCGAAGCACGTTTACAGCATTGTAGTTTGCTATACAGTGTTTTCTTGAGCTATTGGTAGGGCAATCAAAATGCATTTGGTGTAACTGAGCGCCGCATCCCATCGAGCGAACACACAAGTAAAGCAGATGAAATTGTTATTGAACATCTGAGACCAGCACGGAAGCATCCGCAGTGAAAATGATTTGGCGAGTGGCAAAAACAACTCAGCAGGAATAAATCTGCTCGTCATTCTGTTTAAAAAATAAATAAATAAATAAATGCAATTTGTTTGCATGGTTGTGCTATGAAAGAGTCTTCCCCTTTGTTCGTTAATTATGAGAGTGTCATTCCAAAGCAACTGAAGGAAAATACAAAATGCATGGACAACGTTGAATTATGTTGTCTTTAGAGGAACATTCGACTGGTTGTGCACAAACAGTCTTGTGCAAATGACATTAGTGACCCAGTTAATGCAGGTGGCGCTGTAGTTTTTCCTGCCTTCCAGGGACCCGATGTTTAACCGTCGGGTCCCTAAACATTAGCTTATTACAATCAACTTGCAGAGACTTAAAACATGCTCAACATGAAACACATGTCCACATTAGTTTTCCTAAAGTTACTTCATTGTAGAGTTTTAATGGTGTTAAAAATGCAGGTTGTGATCTTTGAAACCGCGGTGCATTCACATGCTGAAATGCGAGTCTGACAACGGAGCCTCTTCATTTCGCTGTAACATAGTGCCGCATCGATGTTTGGAAACTCAACAGGGGAACACAAATAATTATCAAGACTTGTCATAATTTTGACGGCTACGTGACGAGCGGCGGCAAGAAGATGATAACGAAATGTTGTAGCATGAGAGTTTTTGCCGGAGTGTACAGAGGATGAAATGGTGCTGACATGAGCGGAGGGAGGCAGGGGAAGAGCACGAAGAGGAAACACTGCTGCTACATCAAACTAAGCTGACTCTGACATGAGCCACCATCACCATCGGGCCCTAAAAGATGGACTAAAGACACCCCACACACTTTCTAGACAATAAAAGTAAAAGGCTGTTACTTTTGATAATCTGAAAGGGTGTGTGTCTGCGCTTGTTGCTGCAGAAACACTGTATTTATTGTTGCTACTAGGTGATAGCGCCGCTGTGTTCGAGTTTCAATCATTTGTATTTTTATCTGTAAAAATCCACAGACTAGTCAACAAACCTACAGGGTTTAACACAACAGTCGTGCTGCTGTGTTAAACCTTGAAGTTTCGTTGACCCATGGGTGCACCCTGTCCTCATATGCATTGGTCCCTAACCTTGGTCGGTATCGTAACGTTTAAATATCCCTTCAAAATAAGATTCAGATACGCCACAAATACATTTTAAAAGAAACATTTTATTTTCATGAACATTTCAAGTAAAACCTTCATATTTCACATAGAGTTTTTTTATTTTTTATTTTTAGTTTCTGCATGTTTGTGTGCCCGTTAAGACTCCTTAAGGTTTTTCAAAATAAAAGATCGCCCAGACTCAGATTATAAATAAAACTAAAGTAATTCATCTCTTTTGCGGCCCGGTACCAATTGATCCACGGACCGGTACCGGTCCGCGACCTAGTGGTTGGGGACCACTGCTAAAGGTAAAGGTGACAGATGCGCAAAGTCACTTAAAAATGAATATAGGGAAGGTGTAACATGAAGTGGATCCGGAAGCTTTATGACGTTTACTATACTGCTTGTAGGGCACAGGTCAGGACAATCTGTGGCTTGCTATTGGTCAACGGTACAAATTTACAGGTCGTTGAACATCGTCTTGAACAATAAATTGAAACATTAAAATCCTTGTGTGTCCCTTAACGCGCAAAATCATGGAGTTATCAGGTGAGGCTGATGCAAACACTGTCCTGTCATGAGATTACATCTTAATATATTTCTGTCAAACTGCAAAACGTAGTTGATTTTATTAAAAAGAACAAGAACAAGAACTCTCATATTAAATATCCATTAAATTATCATCGTGATGTCTATTTTCTGTGCACCGCAACAGGGCTTTGATCTTTCTGACTATCGATTGAGGCTGGATAAGAAAAAAAAAACGCTGGCTTCAGACTTCGGGATGAAGGACTTTATGAAAAATGTTGATAGCAGCCTCTGTCTCATAACTCAGCCCAGGCAGGTGCACAGCCATTATGAATTCCTCATTATGAAAAATAGAAGTACACTTGAAATAGGAGCACTGGCGCACAATTATACATTACCAGGAAAGAAAATAGCTCCCCAATGGGTCGATGTAAGAAAAATGCAGCTGATAGGTGAGTGGGTTTGTGTATCAAGACATAATGCTGTTTATGTCTGTATACCGTTTGTATATGTATAACTTCAATAAGACATTTAGTGTGTGTCTTACTGCTCCATTTCTTCTCTTCTCTTTCATTCTTTCTGGCTGTTTTTTCCTCCATTTTCCCTTTTTTTTTTTACTTCCCCTATATCTCCCTTCTCTCATCTGTTGCTTTTCACTCCTCCTTTCTTTTCCTTCATTTTCCTTTGACTTCCTCTATTGCCACGTTTCTCTATCCTTTCCTCATTTTCTCTTTTTTTTTCTCTCCTCTCCCCTGTTAGTTTGTTCCTTTCTCTCCTTTCCCCTCATCTGTTCCTTTTTTCCCACTCTCTCCTCTCCCCCTCCATTACCTCACCATAATAGAGTAAGTGGCCCATATAAACCTGCCTGCAGCTCCCTGGGGTGCTTCTGGTGCATTAGGCTTTGGGTGATGGTTTCAGCCTTTTCTGCCTTTTTTTTTCAGCCTGGCTCTAATCTCTATTCCAGCGGACAACTCCCTCTGCTCTTCACGGATGCTCACTTTAAACTATTTGGGAGGCAGAGTCCAGAAAAACAGACCTCTTTAGTCTCTCAGAGACAGTGCAATATCTGCTCATCCTGCCTGGAAGGTACTCAGACAAATCCATGGTTTTAATTCTTATTTTTCATCTTTTATTAGGGCGATCTGATCAAAACCTCTCTTTTGAAGGGAGTTTTGCCAATGGCCGTGGTGGTAGGTGGAGTTGGAAAGGGAGATAGTGTGTGTCGGAAGGTGGAGGTGGGCGGTGGGGGCATCACCAGCTTAGTAACTTCCCGGCTTTGCTTCATCAGCAAATTTGTTCAAGCGGAGGGCACTAGAGTTATGTGTCCACAGGGCAATAAGGACTGCACACACACATCATCCACACTGGCCCCATTACTTCCGATGAATATGGTGGACGTCCCACTGTGTCAGACTGGGCTGTTTTTAGGCATAGGAGAGCTATTTTTTACCCCCTAATTTTAGTGATTAATTTCACCTTTTTTTAAAGTGCCACACTCATGTCCAGCGTTTGCAACAAGGCAATTCATAGCTTCGACTCTGGTGAGGGTGCGGATGCTTCATAACGGAGCAGCAGACCAGAAATGTATCTTGACCCTAAATCATTCAGTGCTTTATAAACCAACAGTAGTATTTTTTTTTAAACTCTATTATAAAGTGTAAAGTGTAATGAGCTGAGAACTGGAGTGATGTGATCCACTCCCCCCGAGCTTATTAAGATCTTAAGCAGCAGCATCTGAATCCGCTGCAGCTGTCTGATTGACTTTTCAGAGAGAGACACTGTTACAGGAGTAGAATCTACTGAAGATAAATGCAAGTTTTTCTAAATCCTGCTGCAACAAGTCATTGAATTCTTAATATATATTGTTATGGTGATAGCAGGCTGACTTTATAATTATATGATCTTACAGTATATAACATATCTGAATGACTGAGAGTGCCAGAGTTACATCGGTATACCCGGGTTCTGGAAAAATATATCGAACCTAGTGTTTTGGGTTTGTGCATTTTCCAGGCCCGCCTGTGTAGGACACTCTGAAACTTGTTGCTAATACCAAGTATAATGGGGTTAATGTGCTTTTAATCTTGTGCTGCAGGCACACAGCAGGGATTTACTGGTTTTTAGGCAAGTTGCTTCATCTGAAATACTGAAAAAGTGATCATGGCTGTACGTTTCCTAAATCCCTGCCTTGTTAAATGGGAAACCTGAAAACCTGAGTACTGAAAAGGATAAAAAAAAAAAAAAAATACCTGGTTAAAAAATGACAAGATACTTTCTATTTTGTTACTTTTTAGGGGTGTGCAGGGCATTGCAAAATAATAAACAGCAGTTGTTGATTAAATCTTAATCTTGATGTTAAAGTTGGCATTAAGTTAGATTAAGTGCTTTCACCGACATCCAGCAGTTGGAATTGTTAAGAGAAAAAAACAACAAAATAATCCTGCATATACTGTAAAGAAAAAAAGAAAATAAGGTTGCTTCCAGGTCTTTCCTTTCTGTCTAACCACAGGACCTCATCAAAGTAAAGTATTGCCTGACATGACAGATCCAGCCCTGATATGCTCCAGCAGCTATATCACCACATGCTTCCTCCGTTGCTTATAGGAGGGGTATGCGCTCATGGGCCCTGCGTTCATACACCGACACCATGCTGAAAAAAAAAAAAAAAAAGAAAACCTTCCCGAATACGGTTGAGAATACAGATGAAGAACAGAAAAATGTGTGTGGTCGATGAACTATTTGCAGACCAGAACCGCCCGGTGGAAATGCTCTGGGTCATCCATCTGCTTGGCTGGAGTGAGGATATTGTGTAGCGTGTCCAGGAAAGTGACAAGATGGGCAGCATTGTAAGGGCCAAGGGTCGAATGGTGATGGAGGACGTCTTGGTGACACATAGCTGCAAGGACCTCAACAAATAGCATGCCGGCTGATCATGTTCATTCCCCCCATTGCTGCCTTTTTGCAAGGTTGAAACCCACTTCATCAATACATATGAATTCATGCGGAAAACTGCAGCTGCGTCTAAACCCCCTGATATATATACAGCAATATCAGAAATAGACCTAAATCAGTCAGTATATCACGTTTCATTAAAGATTTTATCGCATTTATCAGGCGCAAATTAAATTCAGTAATTTGTCAGTCTCTAATACTTTGGGACATATGTGTGTGTGTGTGTGTGTGTGTGTGCCGGGATAGAGAAACAACAAACACAATGACAGAATCAGCTTAAAAAACCAAATGAAGAATTGTGCCTGAAGAAGATTTGAAAAAAAAAAAAAAAAAACACATTTGAAGGAAGTTGTGTGAGAACAAAGGGGTAGAAAGAGGAAGGAGGAAGAGGAGGAGGAAAGAAATAAAAAAAAAGAGGGTAGATAAATAGATTTTCTCACTGTGATTAATTATGCAGGCAGCAATTTTCCGACATGAAACCTTGGAGTTTTGGGGAGCCAACAAACATGGAGCTCATTCCTCTCCCTCTCCACCCTCCCTCTGTCTCTCTTTTTCACGCAGAGACTCATTTTTCTCTCCTTCTCCTCCTCTCTGCTTCATTTACTCCCCGTGGCTCACCTGAGATTGATGCTCCTCTCCTCTGATTGTGGTAATTACTCCTGTCCTGCTGCTGCAATGCATTATGCACAACAGACTCACAAACCATAGGAGGGGGCAAGGCCAGATTGCTATTCATTGGCCCCTTGACGCATGCTGGGAGATGCTTACCTGGGGCCTCGTCAAGGACCGGAGACAACAGCTGATTTGTACTTGGAGTATTTAGCTCCGCTGGCTGACGATTGATGTGTCAAGGTGGAGATGAGGATGACATCTTGCTTGTTGTTTGCTTCAGTATTTTTGAGGGCAGACCTTCCTCACTGTCATTTGTCAAGCTGAAGATCGGAGCTCACTGTGTCGGATCTAGACTCACAAATCAGTCTCTAAATGTTTCGCTCAACTGGACGCTGAGGACAATATACCAGCGGAGCTGCAATGCAAAGTTTTTAGGGTGGCCTATGGAGGATCGTTTCTGGTGAGGCGTCTCCTTGACAAAATGCAAGGGGCAAAGGATCCTTCTTCACTGAACACATTGATTGTTTCCAAGTTTGATTTAGTGTTGCGATCAGCATTGTGTTTCCTTAATACACTTTTATGTCAATAATATTAACAATATTGTGCACATGGGCTCAGCTCAGCAGCAGTATTCGCTCAGACCTATCTGCACACCAAAGACAGCGTGTGCACCTCTGATGTCGAACCCCGACCCTGGAACAGTTCTGTGCAGAAAACCTCCTTCCTCTCTCTCGTTCACTCTTCCCATGGCCACACGATCCCATTGTGCTGCGTTGCAGTTCACAAAGATCATTATCAGCACATTTAAAATAATGAATGTATGCATTCATCTCTGAGGCGGGACCTGGAGGTCGCTAATTATCATCACTTCCACTCTTTTGTTGTTTTATTAGGAGGGGGAACGAGCAGTGAGTCAGGAGAGTAGATGAAGCTGGAGGAGCTGCAGGGTCTGAACCTGAACTCAGAGGCATACTGTACTATATCCTGCTAAATATCTTTATGATATCAGTTTTTTTTTGTGATTGTGACTTTCATTATATATTATTATATATAATAACATTTCACCCACTGTCGTCATTGCTGGCATCTAGATATGAAACAGTTATCTAAAGCAAAAGTTATTATCCAAAACTTGTCATGTAAACACCCATTAGATTACATCTTGTAGAGCTGCTTTCTGGTTCAATTGAGCTCCGCTGTACAGTTTTTAAGCAATTATAGATGAATCCAGCTAATTTATGCGTCGCAAACACCGGAACTGAACACACTTCCATTCATAGTGTAAACGGAAATAGTTATTGAGTGATTCATTGGGGTTTATTCAGGTTTAGTGCAAAATCGCTTGAAACGCATCATACACATCTGAAACACATAATGCCGTAAACGTGCATTCCAGTAAGTGTATGCATGTAAAGATTTACACGTATTACTCCTTTAAAAAGTCAATACATAACTTACTTCTTGTACATTTTTTTTTTTTTTTTTTTCATTTTGTCAAAAAACTAAATATTTTCCATCGCAGTTACCATCTGTTGTACTGATGATTTAACTGCGTCGTCTTTGGGAAAAAATGAGCTTTTTAGCTCTCTCATTCACAACTCCATAGTGGCCCCTTAAACCAGTGTTGTTATTTCCAGGCTGTGTGTTTACATGTCATACTTGTCTTCATTTGATGATCCAATAAGACACTAATAATTCAACCCACCTACACTGCCTACTTTAATAACATCATGTAGAATGATTAAATGAAGCTAGTAAGACATTCGTCCGTAGCAGAGGCTTTAGGCTCAGACCACACGGCCTCATTCATCTGCTCAGATGAAGACGTCAGGCTCATATGAAGCGGTTTCAGGAAGTGGTCTCGCCTACGGATTCACTGTCGCCCTCCTTCTTCAGCTTCCTCATAATTATACAGGCCCACACACTGTCAGCAGATATACATGCAGGAGGGAAAAAGAAAAAAAAAAAAAAAAGATAATCAATCTGTGCATCTAATCCGGTTTTATACAATGGCATTATATCCATAATTAAAAAGAAGATTAATAGCATCCTTAAAATATGACCTACACACAGGGAGCAGAGCGTGGAGCTGTTTCTGTAAACACAGGGCTGCTCAAAGTTAGTCTGTTTACTGTATGTTAATGCACAGGCTGTGTAATTAATAGGGAGCGCTGCACTTTGCATGTGACCTTGCAGTAGCATGATGATACCTGGGGACATGTTTCTCTGCGAGGGGTGAAATAATACGCTGAGATTCAGATGCAAGCCCCAATCATGAATAATGAGATTATAACATATTAAGCATGAAGATGCACTCGTATTTGAGATTCAGTTATACAGTGAACTCGATGCTGTCATAGGTGCTCTATACATCATTTGATTTTTAATAACTGACCAAATATTATATATGAATGACGTGTAAACCTGACGCTGAATCAATAAGGGTCTGATGGGGGAGGCTTGATTCAGTTGGCAGATGAATCGACGCCGTTTTTTAACAGTAAAAACAACAGGAACATGGAAAATTTTACACATCCATAATTCCCACGACAACTGCGTAAATGTGCGTTATATAATCGTAACGTTGAGTGGAGGTTCGTTATTGTAGTTTGGCCACTTATCGGCACTGGCAGCAGTTGGAGCTGCAGCAGTGGCTGTCACACATGGCTAATGGAGGCGAATAAGGTGCTGTAAAACCCTCAAAGCACAACTTAAGCAAGACATTTTAGCTGCCTGAACCACATATTAAAGGGGTACTCCACCACTTGTATTATATCTATATATATATATATATATATATATATATATTTGCTATAAGCAGTCAGTGATGCAAACTTACTTTTGGTCAGTACGTAGGTATTTCATATTCTGAACGAGCCATTTTAATCTAGATTAATTTCAAGATTTCAATGAGATTAATCTAGATTAAAAAAAAAAAAATCTATGCCCACCACCAGTTTCCCTTAAATGCATGCTACATGCACGCATGCTTTTTGCGATTTTCTGATTTTGGTATCGATGTCTGTACTGTAGATGTTGGATGTTAAACGTCGTCAGTTCCAAAACTTGAGGTGAAGATATACAGAAATGCTCTCCCTGCAAGTCAAAGTCAGGGTTTCAACCTGCACTAAACACCTCATTTGTGACAGTTTTTTATTTTATTTTATTTTTTTTACTTTGCTGACGAGCAGACATTGGCTCCTTAGCCTATGAGAAAAAGTAGTAGCATTTGTCACCTCCGGTTTGTAAGCCTTCTGCAATACACGTGTAGTCAAAGCCGATGCTGAGCTGGTGACATCAGCATGATGAGCTGGAAGGCGCTGACGGGACTTTGTTGTCTCCTTTCTGTCCTCTCCTCTGTCTGTGGACTGCTGTTACATCTCCTGCTCACCTACAGATATGATAGGACGGCAACCCGCAGACAGCTGGAGCTCACCCACATTAATGCTGCTCTCTACTTTATGTTTACTTCTGCATCCGCAGGCTTGAAATACAGCTCTTGCTTCGCACATGGCCATCTTTACATCAGTCGAATTGTAAATCTGTCGGTAAAATGCTGAGCCACCAGCTCACAGGAAAAGAAAGACCTCTCATTTAATATTCAGGCCTATAAATAATGTCTCTGTTGCCACTTTTATGCGAGCTCGAGAGGCCAAGCTGAAGCTGTGGCCCTCGTACAAGAAGAGGAGGAAATGATGGATCCATGACTTTGGTTAAAACGAAGACACTCAAGTCCTAAATCATGAATATATTCATTACACGGGGGGATTATCTTAGTCAGATATACTTTGTGTGCAGACAGACATGCTCTGTACAAATATTCATACACACAGTTTGTCTTTCAAATTAACAGGACAAGTATGATGGTGCACAAATATATTAATTAGTTGGGGGTGTGGAAACCATTTTCATAGAGCGAGTCGGAGGGATTGCAAGTTACTACGGTAACTGAACATACAGCATCATGCTGATTAGAAAACAATCAGTAAAATGATTTATTGGTATATTTAATAGGGACAGTGTAGGCCACTTTTTCATTTCTAACTGTGAATTGGAACATTAAAAAAATAATAATAATAATTAAAAAATCTGAAACAAGGAGTATTGGTGTTGGTATCAGTTATCAGTGATTCTTGGTAGCGCTTCTCGAAAGAAGTCGGAATGCAGCGACCTGTCACCAAAACCCACTTTCGACGCAAATCTCTCAGTCTTGACTTCGGCCGAGAGTGATTTATGTTCTCAGTGTCTCCATTCTGTCTCATCACTCACTGAGGGTGCATTACACACACACACACACACACACACATGCACAGTCATCTGTGTGGAGAGCTGATACACGCACGCTGACAGAGGACAGAGGGGTTGCATCCTACAACGATAAGTTATCACATAATAACGTGAAAACTTTATTGCAGTAACGGAATAATCTAAACTGATTGCTTATTTTCTTGATATAAAATATATGGATAGCTTAATGGAGTATTACATAAACAGACTATTAATGAAGGTGTTAAGGTTATTTAAAATATTTATCAGTTCATCGTCCCTGTCAAATAAGTAAAATACAAGTTTCAGAGCACGGATCGTGAACCTTCACAGGCTTTCATTTAAAGGCAGACCTTGTGAAGGTATGATTCATCATCAGTGACTCTGTTTTCATCCCCGCATGTCTGATGGTACCACAGTACATCCACTCCTCTTCTCTCTTTGGATCTTTTTTTTTTTTTTTTTTTTCTACCTGTACTTTCCTCCATAAATGCACAAATTCTCCTCAATTTTCTACTTCTTCTGTTTTTCTTTTTCCCTTTACCTTTACCCTCGGCTCACTTATAAGATAGCAGCTTGGATGCTTGCATCTTTTTTTTTGGCTCGCTGTTAGAGGGGTGAGAGGCTAGCATCTGGAGGCATCGTATCAGCAGTCTGGATAGATGTGGAAGGAGCCACTGCGGGAGCTGGCACGCCCGGGTTAACTGCCAGGGGGATCTCCAGCTCAGGGGTCACTATCTCAATCACAGCATTCTCCCTTTCTGCAGTCACAGTGTGGTCAATCTCTGGAGCTTCTTCTCTGCTAGTAGTCAGGCTTGGATTGAACACAGACCTGTCAATGTGAGTCGAGCCCAGAGGGGGGATAGATCCCACTGCCCCTGAATCCTGCCTGGGGATTCGGAGGTGTTGCTACACTTTTCCAAAGCTTCGGGTCGCAGTCGCTGCCCTTCATTCTCTCTGGTGAAGACACAGACATGTGGGTGGGGGTCATCTTTTTGGAAGTAATGAATTTGTCAAACGTTACTATCCAGCATTACTGCAATTTGTCAATTTAGGGTGTTTACTAAGATCACAGATATAACTGAGGCCAAATGTGGCTAAATACAATCTTAAACAGTTTTGACTTGTGTTGCGCGTCTGGAAAGCAAAGTAGTGTTAAAGAGAGTGTTTTCTATGGGCCCTATGGGTTTTCAGCTAGGGTTAGGTTGTGTTTATATAGCCTTGTTCCAATAAATAAAGAAAAAAAAAAGAGAGAATTTTAATAATGAATAATATATATAAACTATTTCAACTAGAAAAAAGGTCAAATTTAATGAAAACATAATAGCAGGCTTAATGTGGTTTAAAAGAATATTAAACTAGTAAACATAGGACCCCGGGGACATACGTGGATACAATCACCCGAAGATGAACTTTTTAAAAATTCATATTTCATGAGACCTGAACAGTGCTAAACCTCGGGTCCCTTTAGTAATTAAGGACAAATGCACAACTGTTTTAAGGCTAACAAAGGAAAGCAGCAAAACCATATAGCCCAGAATTGTTGGTAAGCCTCTAAAATACCCACGTGTGTCACTTATTTATGTGCTTGTTGCTCCTTAAAACAATGCATTTAAAAAAAAATTATAATAATATTAATAACTGTCCTTTTTTTTCCTGCTCTGACTGCAGCATATCACCTATAAGCATGCGAAGGTGTTGCAGGGAGCTCATTTCACTGGAAGTAATCGTTAGGAAGACACAGAGGAAGAGGCAGAGGGGGCGAGCATTTCTTAAATAAAGCCGAAACAAGTCATATTGCTCCATGTCATAAGACAGCAGCCATTTCTGTCCTTTGTTTTTACACCGAGCGTCTCCTTAGCCGTGGATTCTCCAGCTCAGGTTTTTAATGTGAAGGCAGTAAAAGCATGATTGATGTTTTTACACTTCAGCAGGTTAAGGACGCAGGACGTGCAGGACGTCAAGGACGTCATATCCCCGCAGTTCAAAAGATAAGACAAAAAAAAGCCTTTAGCCTGATTGGTCGGTGTAAAAATGCATTCTGGGATAATCGGTTACCTTACAGTCCCATCCATTGCCATTCAACTAGTGTGACTAAAAAAAAATGCGACTCAGTCATTATGACTCAATATGATGATACGATAATATATGGTGTATTAACATCACATAAGTTATGATTGGCTTGTCAAGCACACATTCACTATACTGTAGTTTCATGTATTCAAAGTGACCATATGTTGTGTCTAACCCACGTAATGTGCAGAAGGTAGATACGATCTGTGGAAACCGTTCTCCAGCCAAATGTGCGCCTCATGATGACACTGCCCTCTCTTCATTTTTTAACCTCCAGTGCTAATGGCTCCATTTCATGGCCATTTACCTCTGCTCATGTGGTCCTAGTGAGTCATTAGAGCAGATTTCTGCGGAGCCGCAATCAAGTTATCCTCAGGGGGGGGGGAGCACATGATACTTGTGGCACGACACAAGGGTAATAGCAGCTCGCATCGGCACTTGGCGGCGAGGAACATAATATCATGTAGATTGTGATATTGAGACCGCAAATAGCCAGCGCTGGCACAGTCAAGAATGGTGTCTGTTTACTGGGTCAGTCATTTATTTATGAGAGTTTTGGATGTGCCTGGCTACTTCCTCGGATCAACGTGATTTTTTTTTTTTTTTCATCAGTTTATTTCCCCCGAGGATGGAGGTAGGGATGGTGGACTGAAGGATTCTCTGCACGGAAGAACCTGTATCTGAGAAGCAGGATGGTCAGCACATTTTGCATGATAGATGAGGAACAGAGGGACTGAGTATACCCTGTTAACTGCAATTCCGCTGTTATTTATTCTGCACACACTACTGCAGTGTGTTTAAGAAGGAGCGGAGCTGACTACTTGTTTATATAGTAAGCTTATGGCAAAGGGCATTACCATAAACTTCGCATTAATAATGTCATGCTTACAGTAAGTTTTTTTTTTTTTTTTTTTTTTTTTAATTTTTAGCTCTTTCTGTCCCCAGTTAACTACCTGCTGAGCAACAACGCTGCTGCAGTAGGTGGAAAGAAATCCAGTAATGTATTATGAAGGAATATTGAATTTTGAATAGGGCGGCTCACATTAACTTACTCTGAGAAGTAAACAAAACCAACTAGCAGCAAAGGCCAAACTTTTGTACAGATAAAATACTATCTTGGGGATGTAATAGAATTGTACAACACCAACCTAGATATGGTCTAGGTGAGCTTTTAAAGTATCCCTGTACTTTGACCTTGGGGGGGGGGGGGGGTCATATTATGGAAAGTCTGCAGCAGATGAAAATATAAATACAGTGTTTCCGTTTGAAATTGTTTCAAATGTTAACATGTGAAATGTTTAAATATTAAGATGCCAGTTCACATTTACAATGTACTCGTTTTTACTACACAATACATACGTCTATTGTTTCATTGATAAAAAAAACAAACAAAAAAAAAAACGATCCCATCTGGCTGCTTGTTTTAAGCATGTGAAGAGATGAAATCATGTCAAAAGTTATGATTTCTTAGTTATGCTCGAAATACGAAATTGCTACTTTTAAAAGAAGTAGCAATTTATATATAATTATACTTGCAAGTGTTGACTTGTATAGCGACGGGACAGCTTTGTAACTCTTGACATTCAAGTTTCAAGCATGCGTTTACTCGGAATGAGTCGTAAAATCTCAGCAACAAGCTGCGATATCTTATTTAGAAAAAAATAAGGACCGAAACAACTGAGAAACTAAGAAGAACTATCTCATCAGACAAAAAAAAAATCCTCTTGATCTAAGATATTTCATCTTACTTAGATTTGTTTGTTCAAACAAAGAGGGTTCCCTGAACCTGTCTCAACTTTTGCCATGCGTCCACTGCTATTATTAAGTGATTTTATTTTTTTTTTGTTCCTAACAGAGAAAACAGCTGCAACACACTTTATCCAAGTTAAGCCACCATTCTGGGCTACAACAGACTGTGAATAATAGCCTGATAAATAAATAATAGCCCTGTAGTCGTCCTGGGAGTAAGACATATGATTCAGGTACAACTTTGTGCTTTGTGACTATATTCGACATGCACAGTAGCTGTTTGTGAAAAAAAAAGTTAAAGATAAAGTTTCATTTGTTTTAGTTTAACCTATTTCTTTTGTATCTACAGAAGATGCTATTCGATCAATGAAGGCAGATTTTCCATCATGCTTTGATGGACTATTGAGGCCTATCCAGGGTAAGATATCGACTGGCCGAGTGACTGAAGCAGAAAACCCGAATTAGCACCAATGAAGACTGTTTCAACTGGTTAAATCGTGTCAATTTATATGGAAGATTAGAAACATATTTTTATCAATGGGCTGATTTGCCTGGAAACTTCATCATATATGGAGATTCGAATCGCATCCTCCAGGCTGATATTAATAGATCTGTGGGGATCGTTGGTCTCCCATACCCAGACACGAAAGGACTTATTGCATTTTTAGAGCTAAAATTAATTGATGTATGGAGAAGAGCTCACCCTGTTTACCTTTTTCCAGGATTGACTACTTGTTGGTCTCTACTTCCTTAATGCCCATAATTCCTCAAAGCTGGTATTGTAGTATCATCATTTCAGACCATGCTTCAGTTTCATAACATGCCATAGCCTTTGAAATGCCCCACAAGGTGGCGCCTTCGCTCATTTTGGCTGAAGGACCCTGAATTTAATGAAGTTTATTGGAATTTTCTTTTGAATAGTAGTATGGATATAGGTGACTGGTTGCAATGTAGTCGTTTTCGCCGACCACGCAGTGCCGCTGTGTCCAACATATGACCTCTGCTGAAGGGACAACATCTGCCAGAAGCTTTGAAAGATAGCATCCGCATTAAACAGCATTAAAAAACACGAAATTAGCCAAATGTTAATATTAGAATAGTCTAACCAGTTTTAATTGCATTAATCTGATGTGAAAAATATATTTTATAATCACAATCGGACTCAGTCAGAGCTGCGTATGAAGAATGATAACATGATCGCTAATCATTAAAGGACATTTCGGGAATATTAGTTGTGCAACTGATTTTTTTTTTTCATATCATATGGTGACATTCATTTAATGTACACATTTATAAATCAGAAAGACATAAATCACTCATTTTGACACTACAGCTATTGCTTATTGCAGAATTGTATTGTATTGTATCAAAAATGTATCCCAATGTGGCCTTGATGATGTTTTCTCCACTCTGTCTCCTGTTGGATGGGCTCAATTCAACGAACTCTACAGGCAAACAGCAAAAACCTACAGAGGCTGCAGAGTCTGAATGGTGTAGCCATTCAGGTGATTGCATCAATAGATGGCAGAGCACAATTTCCCAATACTCACTCACCGCAGCACAAAATGAAACCCATTACTGCTTATTGTTAGCCGTCTGTCCACGGCCTCACATCTAAAGGACGTAATGTGCCGCTAGTGATTATCACATCTACAGCATTCTTCACATGACCTAACCTCATTTAAGACTCAATAAGTTGAAATTAAAATGAGAATGGGTGTTATTACGGAGCGTCATATTCGGTTATGAGGAAATAGTGACTGTGTCAGAATATCAGCTGTAAAATGTAAAGCTTTCCAGCAAGCTATATTTGTATATTCAGACTTTTTTTTTTTTTTTATAAAGGAGAACAAGTAGCTCTCATTTTAAGGATCTTTGTGGAAAAAGCAACTGCCTTGTAGGGGGTGTACTATCAATCACTTATTTTGAATGATAGGAACAACTGGTCTTTGTTAGGTACATACGTACATATGTTTGTGTCTATCCTGATGTGTGGCGTTATTACAGTTAACACTATTAAGTATAACAAGGTGGGCTCCAGATCATCATAACATCATAACAGTATATAAATAGTCAAAAGCATGATGTGCCCACTTTATAGTAAAAAGCTCTTTAAGTCCCAGCTGTTGTAGCTGCATACTTGCATGCTTCTTCTTTTCTCATTCATCCAGGTTAGACGTCTAGCTCTACATTTCTAATCCAGCCTTTGTGCACTGGCGACTTCGGACACTAAGGAAATAGAAGTGTTTGCAGAGACGCGCGCGGAGCCGAGCTGTGAATTGTACGACTTGATGAAATCCTGCTCGCGGAGGGGTCAGGGCACAGCGTTTCTCTGAGGTGAGAATATGTCTGGCTGTTTAAATAATGTGTTCCTGGTATGTTCTTCCTCCTGATAGCCATGTCTAGAAAGAGGATCCCTGTATTTACTGAGAGTGTGTGTGTGTCTGAGCTGAGCCCATGTTAAACAACACAGCACCCGCTTCAGCTGACCAATGATCCGCAGCTGTCTTTTGTTTACAACACATTTACGCTGAATTGCTTGGTACAGGGCAATGTCAAACAACCACCTACGCCTCCACCTCACCATCCACCACACACACAAACACACACATACTGCTCTATATCTATCTTTACTTTTTGTTTCCATACAGGTTCCACCCTCTTGAAAGCATAGTGACAACTACCCAGAATAAGTTGTAGGGAAGGAAAACAAATGTACTGCATTTAATCACATTTTAATGATGTTGTGATCGTCAGTTCTAATGGATTATCATTTTTTAATAAGCACCATTTTGCGCCGATTGTTTTGCAAATAATCCAAAGGCATCTGGGATTTTAGGGCAATTATGATGCGCCGAATAAAACGTTTTAGAGTTCTAATATTATTATTCACAGAGGAAGGCGTAGCATAATCTGCAGTTAAAAGCTTTTGTTAAATAAATAATAACGCGGCTTTAGAATGACAGTTCTGACAAATAGCGCCCGTGCAAATTTTTTTACTGTAGCCGCAGTGTGCAAACGGAAAGAAAAGAAAAAAAAAATCAAAAGTGCTCAATCCAACACCGAATGTTGACCAGTGGAAGATGCAGGTCTTTAAACACCAGTTAGTAGGTCCATACAGTATATATATATATATATATATACCCGCTAAAATATATATAAAATATATATCTTGGGATGCAATGTTTTAACAATACTGATTCTATTAAATAACTCAGTATATCTGGTGGTACAGGGTATGGATCCCGTCGCTGGCGTAAGAGGTCGGACCACATCCAAATTTTACTCTAGTCTAATTGGGAAAGGTCAGTCTCGGGTCTGTATGTCAACAACTCCAATACCCAATTAGTGGGTATTGAGTGGACCCGAGTGTACGTTTTTTTTTTTTTTTGTTTTTTTTTTTAGTCTCTGATCATGTGGTCGCAATCACTGCGCAGGAGAAAACTGTTTAAATTCAGCCGTTTGAAATCTGATCGAGATGAAATCCAGCCAGATTCAGCCAGCTAATAGTTGTTGTAACTAAATGCATTACCTATATAAATATATAAATTGAGAATAACTCGTTTTCTGGCTTTTTTTTTTTTTTTTTTGCAAAAACTATTTCAATAGGGTGTGTGACAGACAACCACATATGTGGCTGAAGGCAAATCAAAGTGAAATCTCATTAAACCAGAGTACCAGGATTGACTTTTTTTCTTTTTTAATTCCCAGATTAAATTTAAAACAAAAAGGATCGAACAACATGTTGCTTCATCAGATTGCTACTTTGATCTGTGACACAGAAGAATATTGATTTATTTATTAATTTTTTTGGTTTACTGTTGATTACCAGCTGCCACCGAGGAGATAAACACTGCTTATCTTATTTTTTTTTTCGTATCTTAATCTTATCTTCTTTGCGGTCACTTGCCTTTATTCATCTGTTGGTGAATTATCCACAGCTACACAACTAAAGGTTTAAGGTTCCACATCATTAGCACATGTTCACATAAAACGCAATCATAGTTTGTCTGGTTTAGATTTTGTTTACTAGCACCTTTGACACCTTTGATCGTTCTGACCATGTGACATGTGCGAACAGACAACTTGTTAACTATTTAGAAAGGCCACGGATACGAGATTCCCTACAGTACCCTAGAGAGGCACAAAATCAGATAAAGATGTTTATTGGAAGAAGGAGATTGGCAACAACCGTTGTGTGAGAAGGTGTGGAAATGAATCAGAAGTGAAGCTGTGAGTCAACCTTTAACTCCCGGTTCCCAGCAGATAGACGCAGAGGCAGAACTCCTTCAAGAAACTAAGAAACACTGATAAGTAATGAAGAAAAAGGGCAACTACTGTTTAATTCCATCATGTCTCACTCTGTTAGGTCTGTTAGTTGAGTTAACATCTTCTTTTATGTATTCTCTAAAAGTTCGAGGACAGACGTTGAAGGAGAATTCATAAGAACAGTCGCTGCAAAGATAATCCGACTGCATTCAGACTAGGCTTACGTAATCGCGCGATAGTGGATGTTGGGTCTGTATTTCGTCCTTCAAACTCTGAAGGATGGGAGCGATGGAAAGTAGGAGGCTTATGACTTGTAAGTGCTGTGTGTTTTGTTATCAGTCGTCACGGTACTCAGTTAATAAGTCAGTTATCACTAGTAAAGGGATCAATACCCAACCAGGTAAACCTCGGTTTGTTTGCTCGGCTATTGTTTAGTAATAACTGCGATTATAAATTGTTTTGACGATCTTTTTTGGACTCTCTCTCGCTCTCCCTCTTCACTTTTTTGCTCCCTCTTTACCAATCACACACACACCCATACACATTAAAGCTGCCTTCAGGTGTGATCGCGTGATATCATGGAGGTTGCCTCGGGAACGCACAAACCGCAAGAGTTCTGGTTTTATCAATTTGGCTATTGGTCCCTGGTGACGGGGTTGGCAATTGTGGTAAATATTTCTAACTATTAATAATTAATTTATTAATCTAATTATCACTACTCATTGTCAATAACCAATGTACTTCTACTAGTGAAGATGGACTATAAAAGACATTGTTTCTATTATCATGTTGTTTCATTCAGGCTATATAAACATGGATGGCACCGTGAAAAAGATGACTTTATTACCAAGGTCAGAATGTAATTGAAAAAATAAATATAGGCTACCAGTCATAAAACTGAACACCGCTCACTCTCCTGAATCCAAATTATTATATAAAAATAAATAAATGTAGAAATATATGCAAGAGAGGCACAACATGTCCGGCCTACTTTTTTTTTTTTTTTTTTTTTTATTTCCACAGGTGAAGGATGGTTACATAAATGAAATTCACAGAAATAAAAAAATAAAAAGAGAAATAAAAAAAAAGTAAAACAAACAAGTAAATGAAACAACAGCTCCATATAAATCATTCTTGGGGGTATGAGCAGTCAAAAAAATCCCTGCAGCATGACCCTAGAGATATAATAGGGTTCCCGCACTCTATAGAACTGGTCTGTTTTTGAATGCAATATCCACTGAAATAAAATATTCTTCCTCGTTCCAGAAGTAAGAATGAAATACAACCTCCTATTATGATTGGAAGTTAAACGTCGGCTTGGGAGGCCCAGTATGAGAGACGCAGTGTTCATCTCCAGCTCTCTATGTCAGATAACACTTAAGAATAGTACATTTCGAACACGACCAAAAACAATGAGTTAGAGCATCAGTTTCAATCTCGCATTTAAGGTGAAATACAATACCTCAAGTTTGCTTTATAAATTTGCTTCGATTTCAGACTTATGAACATATGTAAGTACACAAAGCCTGCAGGAGACCACTTAAAGGGACAAGAAGGTAAAGCAGCTGATGTTGAATTAAGGATCCCAAGTGGCATGGACATTTCGTTTGCTAAATAAATCAATAATGTTAAGGAGGGCTAGTATTGATGTCTCTGGCTTGGAAATAAATATCATATAAACATCATCTGTATACAGACTAATCTCGTGCTCATAATCAACTTAGCAGACCCTGTATAGCAGGTACCGTCCTTATGGCTTCCACCAACGGTTCGATGGCAGTTTCAAACAAGAAGGGTGACAAGGGGCAGCCTCGTTTCCCTATACAATGGAAAAAATGGTCCGATTTAGGCCCTGACAGTTCTTTCCCTGTTCCTGCTTAAAGAAGATATATCACACCTATGGCAACTCAAGCCCACACCAGTGTTTTTTTTATCATAATACTAACAATGCAACTTTATCAGTTGACTGTTACATGACATAGCAGTCATTCATCAGCAATTGACATATTGTTAATGCTGCGTAGCCTGCAGTGCTGCACTCATCAGTGCGGTGCAGAGTGCTTCCTGTCCCGTGAAGCTCTGACCGCCGCTCCGACATCTGACAAATGACGCGCCACACAGACGATGCGATGCGACAGTTGCCCGTTATTGTCTCTGTGTCATGTGGTCGTCATGGTTGCATGACCTCCTCTTCATCATTGTGACTGAACGGACGGATGAAACGTCGAATCATTCGGCTTTTGATTACTCATCAGGGCTGTCTGCACGTCAGATTTGATGCAGACTTTGAATGAAATAACGTCAGTCCATTGTAAGAAAAAATCCCATGTTCCATTTCACCATGTTTTGCTGTTATTGAAAGGGATTCTGCACTTTTTCCACTTGTTTGTTCACTAGGAGGGCCCACCTCACCCAATTACAACGGCTTCTCGGGTACTTTACAAAGTGCTATGACATTTTCTCCATTTTCTCATAATCATGATGCCATCATACCAGCGACATTACATACGCATCTTTAAATCGCACGAATACCCCGCTGTAAATACATTTTGAACTTTATTTTAACCACATCATCTCCCACATCATCTGCCTGTGTCTGCTGTCAGTCAGCCTGGTGAAGGGAGCTCCCCAGAGCTGCTTACTGATAGACAGCTGCTCCTGTGACAGAGATGCTGAATGCAGGTCGGGGGTTGTTAAGGGGTCGGTGTCTTTATATATAGCATTTCTAATAAATTATAGAAAAAAAAAAAGACGGTGCAAAGCTGCAGTTACTAATTTTGAAAAGGAATGCACAGAATGTTAGCCACTATGTCACATCACAATGATCCAAATAGACAAAACAATCATTTGCTGCAAGTGTTTCCATAAACCATCTTTGTAATATCTTTCCAAAAAAAAACCAACTATATTTTTGAAGGACTTTCAGACGCCCTGCTTGCAGTATGCATTAAATGACACATCACAGTTCAGTGTAGCCACAGTGCTCTTATCTCAGCCGGATGTCTCCATCTCTCAGGTGACAAAAAAAAAATATTCATTCATTCTCATTCGATACTGACAAGGTTATAAATCCCTCCAAGTGGATTTTCTGTTTCATTTCACGATTGCAATGTTGTAATGGTGAAATGAGGAATATGGATGAGACTTCCTCCTGTACCGACAGTGCTAGGATAGGGGGCTATCTGATAGGGCCTATCAGAACCCATAGAGGAGCTGCAACCTTGAGCAACCTTGTTGCTCGGACGCTGATTCTCCATTGATGAGGGTAAACAAGGTGATGCTGACGGAATCCAAATGTCCCGCTGTAGAGATCTGTAAGAATCGCACACTGATAACACTGTTTACATAATTAATCATGTTGCAAAATTAATCTCCCTCAGGTGAACGCCGGGATACATTATCTCTCAACTTAATACCGGTTATCTGCAAAAGGGGCATTTCAGAACATTTGGACAAAATGTCTCGGGAGCTTTTTTACTTTGAGCCTTGAAGACTTTTTTTCTGTGTTTCAAGCCTGATTTTCAGGCTCTGCTGGGTCAGGCAATCATTAATCTCCATTTCTGCACTTTGGGATTTGTTGTGACGGTCCCCTCTGATATTACTCCTCTCATTTTCCCGTCGAAAAGTGTAGCCAGCAACACAGCCAGCTGTAAACTTAATGGCAAAAAAAAACTAGAAAAAAAAAAAAAAAAAAACCTTGTGCAAAAAGCGTGTAAAGGCACGGGAGATGAGAGGTGGGAATTCCAAAGGGGCCTCTGACTCTTTGAATTAGAAAATGGATGAGACAAATATTCACAACACTTAAGACACTCATATTGCACTGAGGCTATTTTCCCCACGGATTCGTGGATAATTACATGCCCACTGGAGATGTAAAAGGCTTATATGAGAGGGAATGTAATGAAGGGAGATATAAAAGAAGTCATCAAAAGGAATACTTAAAATGGGACCTACAGGAATCAAAAGATTTGCCGGGGTAAATCGACTGCAGCTACTGAAACGTCCCTCCGGTTGTGATGTTCTCAGTTAAACTCTCTCTTATTTTGGCGCGTGCATCAGTATTTTTAATCGGTTTTTATGAGCTCGGCAGGTAAGGCGTGCATGCTGGAAATGTGATTTGAGGGGATACAGTCATATAATACAAATAATTAAAAATATATAATATTAAAAAATACTCGCACAATAATGCGTGTCCAATACTGTTTTTTTTTTTTTTTTTAAATAAAATATAACTAGCACTTTAAAAATCCTTGAAGTGGCGTCTACTCCACTGGCAGGTTTTCAATAGTTCAATGCAGCCCGATACAGCTGCGGCACAAAGCACTGTTACAAAATCACCATGAGAGTTGAATTAATACGTTTATGGCACACAGTCTAGATATAGAATTGAATAACTTATATATGGGAGAAAAAAGTACTACAGATTGCAAAGCAATTTTAACAGATTATATTATACAGAATAAACCTTTTTTGCCCTTATTGGGTCCATCGCCTGTGCTTCCATCGGTCTATAAATGCATAGGCCCATGTGTATTACTGTGAGTGTGCATGTAGGACTGTGTGTGTGTGTGTGTGTGTGTGTGTGTTATCTATGCACATGTGGTTCAGGACTGTCTGTGGTATTGATGTATTGAGCTGTGTGCCTTGACCTGGGCTGGGCCACTAAATTGAGTCTTTATCAGTTTAAAGTATCTCTGAGGCCAATCCTGCCGAGACATCAATTATTTATGTGGATGGCACGATGATTTTGGGAACAAGTAGTGTATTGATAAACACGTCTCACGAGTGGCAGTAAATGCCAAACCTGTTGTCTTCGTAACGGCAAGCCATCTTTCCTGGCGTTTCATTACATGGAGAAAATGTGGAGTCCGGCAGTATTTTAGGGAAATATCAGCAATTTGTGTCTGCGTTCGGTCTGGTGGATGGCGGAAGTGGATGAATATAATCATAAAACAGAGAATATGATACGATTTCAAACAAAAAAAAACCAAAAAAAAACCGTATGCTATATCAGTTTACCTTCATATCAGAGAGAATGCTTTTAATGATATGCATGTGTTGGAACATCCTTCATATTTACTGATTGGAAGATGCTTCTTTTAGAGGAATCTGCAAACATGAGGACAAACCATAGGAATGTAAATAAGATAAGTAAATAAGTTCCAGGAGCATCCCAGCACACACAGGCACTGTAAAAGGCATCCACTTGTTGTAAACTTCCTTTTTCAAAATAAAAGATAATTATCTGCTTTATAAAAATCTGTTCTCATTGATTCTATATGATACCTACACTGACTCAAATTCGTATTTGCATTCCTTTCAAGTGAAGTAGTCCACATTTTCAGGATATGTGTATTTCATGCTGACAGATCTGGTATCGTTAGAAAGTTTGGGATCTCCAAAACAAATTTGAATGAAATTTGACGTCAGTTTGAACAAAGTGTTTGTAAAGATGGAGACACTGGGCCAGCCTCCCATAATAATAACAAGCCGCGCTAGCCAAGTACATCATGATTTGTGGCTCTTGTGAAGTCAAAATCGACATGTAAACCTGAAGCAGCTAAACAGACTGAAATGATCTGTGCGACTGGTTGCATTTGCTCCAGATTCACATCCCCTATATAGGAACTGAAAGGTGACCTTTGTGTCACGGCCTGCCACAGCTTGTGATTAACATCTGCACTCAATCCACACCCGCAACATTCACACAGCGTGAACACCATTAGCAGAGAAATATGGAGACATCAAAAGCCCTTTTTTTTTTTTTTTTTTTTTTTTGCATCTGACAGCTCCGCATACTGGCAACTACATTTAGAATAACGTCAAGTCAATTATTATTGACTATTGATTTGATTTATAGAAACCCGACAATTCTCCCATGAGTAAACACTTGGCAACGATGGCGAGGAAAAAAATGGGCAGAACCGGGTCCTGGGTGGGCGGCCATCTGCCTCGATGCACAGGAGCAACAGTAACAACTATAATCATACAAATATAAGGAATAAAATGAATAATGCTATGAAGATGCGAGCGATGAATTGTTGATTCACCATAATGATCCAGATCTGTGATTGGGTGGATGGAGAGGGGCGGACATCACTATCTCTGGATTATAAATCAAGTTAGTCACATGCACTAACGGGACATGAATACATACAGGTGGAGAGTCTAGGCCTACAACAGCATAACTAGGGGCTGGTCTGAGCCAACACTAACTAAGTATAATTCTTGTTCTTGTTAGTACACATGCAGCAGAGTCTTTAGTGACTTGTTGGAGCAGTCTGATAATAAGAAATTGCAATGATTCAGTCTGGAAGTAAAGAATGCATGGGTTTGGTTTTCTGCATCTTTTTATAAACAGGATGTATCTGATTTTAGCAATGTTATGTAGGTGGGGAAAAAAAAGGCAGTAAAACACCACCGACATACTTCACTGTAGGGATGTATTGGCCAGGTGATCAGAGGTGCCCGGTTTCCTCCAAACATAATGCTTGGCATTCATGCCAAAAGAGTTCCATGTTTGTCTCATCAGACCAGAGAATTTTGAGAGTCTTCCAGGAGCTTTTTGGGAAACTCCAGGTAGGCTGCCATGTGCCTTTTACTGAGGAGTGCCTTCTGTCTGGCCACTTTACATACAGGCCTGATTGGTGGAGAGATGCAGTGATGGTCGTCCTCCTGGCAGGTTCACCTCTCTACACAGAGGAACCCTGTATAGTGTCTAAGAGACAGGTTGAAGAAATCATTGCTGTTTCTAAGGTGCCTGTGTTTGAGGATCAATTGGATTTTGCCTTTAATACTTACTACTACTACTTTGCCAGACTAAGTGAGACTAAGTGAGATGCTAATCTTTTTTGTTTTATTATCCCCCCTTTTTTTTCAATAAAAGAGGTTTCTGTGGAAAGATTAAAATGTTCAATTTTGATGTCATATACCCGAAAAAAGGTTGAGAGTGTGTTTAAGGCAGTCGTTTGAGTTTTTCTACACTGAACTGTTTTAAAGACTTCATTACCCAGGAATCCTTTTAGCTCGAGTTTGTCACCAAATGTTTTCTATGGTTTTCATGGTTTCTGTCAGCAAATGACAAATGACTTCCTCATACACAACGTTGCATCAGTGTTGTAATCTGTTTACATACAGTGAGCGGGGCAACTAAAATTAAAAATTGAAAACCTACATACAACAAACAGCATTCAAAGGTATAGGGATCATCACTTATGTCAATGTCAAATGTCATTTATGTGTTATTCTGCATGATAAATAAGTAAAATGAAAAATAAATAATGAAATAAATTGGTTATAATAACCACACGCTTTTATAGTGAACAATTCGACCCCAACAGATGTAATTACTTTAAGAAGATGATTATTATAAACTTTTTTTTTTCCATGTTCTTTATTTTGCATGCAGATCACCATCTAATTGACTTTTAAATGTACAAGTTCCATTTCTAAACAATAGACAGGGCTAAGATACATACTAACAAACCGGTGTGTGTAGATAGATGGCTAGTAACATTAATGGAACATATTACATATTGGATAAGAATGGTTCATAGCATGTTAAAATGCATTGTACTGTGGGGCAATGATGGATTTTATTTAGGTAACAGTACTGTAGTATCTGAGTATACTGCATGATAGATTTCCTATTTTTTTATACCACCACTTCATGTGAAAGGTATAGTTTGATTCCTAGTTATTTTTTTATTTTTTTATTTTCAATAGAAGTGAAACTGTGGTGTCTAGGCTGGGGGTTGGGCTCCAGGTGCTCTTATTACAGGGATGGGTGTGGTGCTGTGGAGCTGTCTGCACACACCTGAAGCTGATCTTCGTCTCGAGCAGTATTTAGAGGCTGGTCTCCTGCATGCTGCTGCCAGATTGTCACCGCATCGTGGTAGAGCAACTAGGCTTCTCTTTAGACTTTGAAAATCGTGATTTAACTGAGTATTGACTTCTATTTCTGTCTCCAGACTCCAGCTCTTCGTCCTCCTCACCACCAGGCTTCTGCACCTGTCCGCCCCAGCCTAAACCCCTCGACGGCCTCTCCCTACCTCGTCCCCGGCTCAAGCTTCCCCCCGTGAACTCCCCTGCCCCAGCTGCCTACCTGGGGCCCGTGGCACCCCCCTGCCCCCCCCCCCCTTTCCCTGTGCTCTAATAAACGGCTGCTTGTTTGGCAAAACTCCGCTCCTCTGCATTTTTGGGTCCACTACCAGCGAGCCATCACAGTACAATCTGGCCATACCATGGACCCAGCAGATGGAGATTCTCTTCGTGAAGCCCTCACCACCCAAGGGAGATTGCTTGGAAGGCATGACCGACTACTTTCCAATGTCATGAGCTCGTTGCAGGACCTAAGTGCCAGTGTGGCTCAAATTGCATCTCAACTGTCCACCCGGACTCCCCCAGATGAAATCCCCGCAGCAGTGAGTAGCCATACTTCCCCTCTGACTCAAACACCCCTCCCCCCTGCAGCCAAGGAACCTTTTGTTCCACCTCCGGAGCATTATTCGGGCGATTTGGGTTCCTGTGGCCGTTTTCTTTTACAGTGCTCTCTAGTTTTTGATCAGCAACCATCAAGCTACCCGTCAGATCGCTCACGTATTGCATATATTGTTAATTTACTTAGAGGAAGAGCAGGTCAGTGGGCTACTGCATTATGGGAGGGAGGTTCTAGTGTCCTGGGGTCATATGATTCCTTTATAGCTGAGCTTCGCAGAGTTTTTGATCATCCTATTCAGGGTCGGGAGGCTGAGAAACGTCTATTGTCCCTACGTCAGGGTTCCGCTTCTGTTGCTAATTATTCTATTGACTTCCGCATCCTAGCTGCAGAGAGTGGGTGGGACAGCAGGGCACTACGAGCCGTTTTTGTTAAGGGGCTTTCGGGCGATATTAAGGATGAACTAGCAACTCGCGACGAACCCGATTCATTAGATGAGTTAATTTCACTGGCCATCAAGATTGATAACCGACAGAGGGAGAGGAATAGAGAAAGGACCGGCAGGCCCCAACCCACAGCCAGTCCCCCCCCCACACCACCCCAATTTCAGACCCACTTCAGCTCCCCAGTCAGCACTCGTGGACCCCCATCTGGCTCAGTGGAGGAGCCCATGCAGGTCGGACGGGCTCGTCTGACACCTGAAGAACGCCAGCGACGGATGCAAGCTAGACTCTGCCTCTACTGCGGCCAGACGGGACACTTCATTGCCTCTTGCCCCCAGTCGCCAAAAGACCGGGCTCGCCAGTGAGGGAGGGCACGCTGGTGAGCCAGACTTCCTCTCAATCCTGCTCTCCCCCTCGAGTTAGTGTGTCTGCTTCCCTTACCTGTGGAGGGGTTACCCTTCCATTTCAAGCCCTAGTGGATTCTGGAGCCGATGACAATTTCATTGACCTAGAACTTGCTAATCAGTTGCAAATCCCTCTCGAGCCACTTGCCAAACCCCAAAATGCTAACGCTCTAGATGGCAGACTCATAGCCACTGTGACCCACCGTACAGAGCCCGTATTATTAGTAATGTCTGGCAACCACCACGAGAAGATCCAGCTGCATGTTCTGCCTTCTCCCATCTCTCCAGTGGTTTTAGGCCTCCCATGGTTAAAACTCCATAATCCCCACATTGACTGGCAGACTTCGTCTATCGCCAGTTGGAGTGTTCACTGTCACTCCTACTGCCTCCACTCAGCTTTTCCTGCCTCTAGTTCCCTACGTTCCCCCCCTCCAGCCCCTCCAGATGTATCCAAGGTTCCCTCAGATTATCATGACCTGGCAGCGGTCTTCAGTAAAGACCTGGCATTGTCCCTTCCCCCTCATCGACCCTATGATTGCGCAATAGACCTCCTCCCAGGTGCCAAACTCCCCGTCAGCCGCCTCTATAACCTGTCCCACCCTGAAAAAGAGGCCATGGAGCAATACATAAACACCTCCCTGGCAGCAGGCCTCATCCGTCCCTCTTCTTCCCCATTAGGAGCTGGTTTTTTCTTTGTTGAGAAAAAGGACAAGACACTTCGTCCCTGCATTGATTTTCGAGGATTAAATGACATCACCATTAAAAACAAGTATCCTCTTCCCCTGATTGATCCCTCTTTTGAACCCTTGTGTCATGCTCAAATCTTCTCCAAGCTCGACCTCCGCAATGCATACCATCTGGTCCGTATTCGGGAGGGAGATGAATGGAAGACAGCCTTTAACACCCCTTTAGGCCACTTTGAATATCTGGTGATGCCCTTTGGGCTCACCAATGCCCCTGCTGTCTTCCAAGCCCTCATCAACGACATTCTCCGCGACATGCTGAATAATTTTGTCTTTGTCTACCTGGATGACATTCTGATCTTCTCCCGCACACCAGAGGAGCACGTCCAGCATGTCCGCCTGGTATTGCAGCGCCTCCTGGAGAACAAGCTCTATGTTAAGCCTGAGAAATGTGAATTTCACCAACCTTCTGTCAGCTTCCTGGGTTACATCATTGCTGAGGGCCAGCTTCAACCAGACCCCCTTAAAATCAGAGCTGTGGCTGAATGGCCAATCCCCACCTCCCGCAAACAGCTGCAGCGCTTTCTTGGTTTTGCCAATTTTTATCGCAGGTTCATCAGGAATTTTAGCAAAATTACTGCCCCCCTGACCAGACTTACCTCATCGAATATCCCCTTTTCATGGCCTGCGGAAGCTGAACAGGCTTTTCAGAGGCTTAAGAAGCTGTTTACCTGTGCCCCAGTGCTCCTCCACCCTGACTCTTCCAGACAGTTTGTGCTGGAAGTGGATGCGTCTGAGTTAGGCGTGGGGGCTGTCCTATCTCAGCGTCATCCAGAGACTTCATCACTGGCCTACCACCTTCGAAAGGTAACACAGTCATCCTCACTATAGTTGACCGGTTCTCCAAATCTGTTCATTTTGTCCCTCTCCCTAAATTACCCTCTGCTCTCGAGACTGCAGATCTCCTTGTTTCACACATTTTCAGGATTCATGGTATTCCAGTGGACATAGTTTCCGACAGAGGTCCACAATTCTCATCTCAAGTGTGGCAGGCTTTTTGCAGAGCCATTGGGGCAACTTCCAGCTTATCATCCGGTTACCACCCTCAGTCTAACGGCCAGACAGAGCGGGCCAATCAGGACTTGGAAGCAGCTCTCCGGTGCGTCTCTGCCAGACATCCCTGCTCATGGAGCATCCAGCTGCCTTGGATTGAATATGCCCACAACTCCCTCGTCAGCTCGGCCACAGGTATGTCTCCATTCATGGCAGCTAATGGTTTTCAACCTCCTCTATTCCCCACCCAGGAGCGTGAGGCCGCCGTGCCTTCAGTCCGTGAGCACCTTCGCAGAGTTCATGAAGTATGGAAAGCCACCCGAGCAGCTCTCACTCGATCCACCCAGCGCAACAAGCTACTAGCGGACAAACATCGCTCTCCAGCCCCCCAGTACCACCCTGGTCAAAAGGTGTGGCTGTCCACACGAGATCTCCCCCTGCAGTTGGAGTCGCGGAAGCTCGCCCCTCGCTACGTTGGCCCGTTTGAGGTTGAGAGGGTAATTAATCCATCTGCTGTGAGACTAAGGCTGCCTGCCTCTATGAATGTCCATCCAACTTTTCATGTGTCTCTGTTAAAGCCTGTGTCCTCCAGCACTCTAAGCCCTCCGGCCGAACCCCCTCCTCCCGCCCTGGTCATTGATGGTCATCCTGCCTACATTGTTCATAAGATCTTGGATGTGAGGCGTCGGGGGCGCGGTTATCAATATCTGGTAGACTGGGAGGGGTACGGTCCTGAGGAACGGTCATGGATTTCTCGACGACTCATTCTGAGCCCACAACTGTTGGAGGACTTCTATCATGAGTTCCCTCACAAGCCCGGGAAGACGCCTGGAGGCGTCATTTAGAGGGGGGGTACTGTGGTGTCTAGGCTGGGGGTTGGGCTCCAGGTGCTCTTATTACAGGGATGGGTGTGGTGCTGTGGAGCTGTCTGCACACACCTGAAGCTGATCTTCGTCTCGAGCAGTATTTAGAGGCTGGTCTCCTGCATGCTGCTGCCAGATTGTCACCGCATCGTGGTAGAGCAACTAGGCTTCTCTTTAGACTTTGAAAATCGTGATTTAACTGAGTATTGACTTCTATTTCTGTCTCCAGACTCCAGCTCTTCGTCCTCCTCACCACCAGGCTTCTGCACCTGTCCGCCCCAGCCTAAACCCCTCGACGGCCTCTCCCTACCTCGTCCCCGGCTCAAGCTTCCCCCCGTGAACTCCCCTGCCCCAGCTGCCTACCTGGGGCCCGTGGCACCCCCCTGCCCCCCCCCCCTTTCCCTGTGCTCTAATAAACGGCTGCTTGTTTGGCAAAACTCCGCTCCTCTGCATTTTTGGGTCCACTACCAGCGAGCCATCACAGAAACACAGGTACCGGTGTACCTGATGACAAAAAACATCAACAGCAAAAGTGTCCCCTAAGGTGCCCCCCCCGCATGTAGAGCAAACATGGATGAAGTGCTTTATAGAGTGCCCCTACACAGTATGTGACAATTTGGAATGAAGTGCCCTTGTGAGTGCACTTTCATGGGGGAAGAAAATGTGATAGTGCCCTGCAAGAATACCCACAGTGATGAAATGCAGTGCCTTATGAGTTGCCATTGTAATGGGGTGAGAGCTGGGGAGGGGGGTCCTGTATGGGTGTCCTAGTGGAAAAAATTCCACCAATCTTGCTTCTTAATGCTTAAAACAGCTAATTCACAAAATGCTAATAGTTCCAGTACATTAACCTATATTTATTTCAAAGATGTTGTTTTTTTTATTAACACACATCATTATTTTAAGCTGATTGAATGTATTAGGTGCCCTTTTATATTTATATATATATATATATATATATATATATATATATATGAATGTCAGTTTTGATACATTTTGGTAAGCTGTCCAGCCTTATGCCACGTCCTATATGGAGACTCCAGAATATAATTTAGGCAGTTAAATACAATATACAAAATGAATGTAGCAAGGATGAAATGTCCTTTACTATTAGGGCCCATGATTTGTGATTTGGTAGGGTAAATGTGTATTTTCGTAGTCCACCAAAAGCAAAATTGATAATGTACATAAATAGTAGAGAGCATTGGGCTTTTAAGGCAGAATCTCTCCATGTGGATCTTTTCCACCACTCATGGCTAGTTTCACAGCCCCCTCCCCACAATAACCCAAGAGACTTCAGTGCAAACCCACTGCAGGAGAGTCTATAGACAATCACAGCAGCATTTTAATTTGTCCCCTTGATATCTTATTTGCCAAGGAGGGACCCTGGAGGGGCATCAACTCAAAAGAGCACACAGCGTTATTGAACCAGCCAAGGATCACATAAAGGGCTTAGTATCGACGCAGACAGGGCGAATGGATGACAGAGAAGTAAAACCCTGGCTGGGGGAAGACAGAGAAGATGAAGGAGGGAGAGAGAGAGAAGAGGGATGAAGGATCTGAAGTAGTCTGAAAATGAAGATGGGCTGTGGGGAAAGATGAACAAAGAAGCAAGGTTAGACACAAGAAACAAGAAGAAGTAGATGTCAAACAAGAATAGATGGTTTAGGGAAAAATAGCACCTCAAGCCATCAGAAACCATCAGACCTTAAAAAAAAAAAAAATTTCCATAAGCCTGACTTAGCCATGCAGAGGAGTTTATAAAGCCATAAAGAAGCCTGATATAGATATTATATGTCTTATTACTCGCTGGGTATTTAACCTTGTAGAAACGTATAAAATACATTGTTAGGCACGTCACTTGAAAATATACAAAATTATTCATTACTTGTTAATTTAAAATGTAAGTAACTTACTTTATGAATAATTGGCTACATTATTCGTTAAATTTGTTTCCGTTAGAGCCATGCCGTTGATGCACATTAATACACCCCGAGTCATTGTGGCGATTTTTATTACATTCCCCCTTCTCGCATCGGTATACAGTCATCTGAAGGCAAACTATTTTATTGCTCTTCTGAATGGCTACACTTTCTTTATAGATAGGGAGGAGAAGCAATGAATTGTAGGGGCATAACTTTCAGATGGTATCTCCTTTAGAGGCATTTATGGTGTTGAACTCTTGTGCACACACACAACAAAAAGTGATGGAGGTAGTTAGTAGTAAAAAAAAAAAAAAAATTGGCCGAGAAGTTTAAATCTGCCAACATTCTCACCACACACCTGGCCGATCACTTAATGCAGTCATCATGACTGCCAGATTGTCTGTTTCACAATCTCATGAATTCTTATGAATAGTTCATTTGAAGCATGATTATCACACATTTATACATACAACAGTGAGTGAAAATACAGCAGGTGATGAGACAGAAATGGCAACAGGAGCAGAAAACAGAGGTAACAAGAAAACGGAAGTCATTAAATAATCAGTCCAAAATAAAGTGTGTGTGTGTGTGTGTTAGTTCACAGAATGTGAAATGCTAAATTGTTAATCTGACTCAACGCTGTTCTCATTCAAAAATATTCACAGTGGGTTGCGCTTAAAAAAAAAAAAACTTCAAAGACGGTGGAAAGTCAGGCTTTAATCTCTCAGTTTAAACCATACACTATAGCTGAAAGCCATTAGGATGGACAGGTTGCTGACTCAATGCCTGCCTAAATCACCCAGGTAAAGCCTCGGCCGTCCGTTTCGTTTTATAGGACAGATGCATCAGTTTAAGCAAGCGGAGACCCAATCGAATCCCCTGACAGACGAGCCCCGAGCAGCCAACTGCGATTTGACAGGGGAGACACCTGATCATGCACATCAGCCCAAGATTTAATATTCACTTCTCTCATATTGGCTTCAGATTATTTATCCTCAAACTTTATCTACAGAACTTGTTTACGCGGATCGGCGGGCACAGCAGAGCAGTAGTGTAGACGATTCGTCTCTTTCACACATCCCATTTTTCCATGTTAATTATCTGTAATTCGAGGCACATTTACAGTTAAAACAACAACGCAGCTCTACAAAAGCCTATATTCAAAAGAGGTGTTACAGTGCCAAGGAATACCAGGAGGGGGTGTTATGTGGGTTTTACATCCCCCAAAATCCTACACACTTGCACAGGCACCCTGACCAATTACCAGCACAGCAACAAAGTGGTGTCTCAGCACTTTCCCACTTGTCAGTGGCTACTTAGCTAAGCCAAAAGCACCCATGCAAAAAAACTTAACACAGATCTCTGCAATGGTAAGCAAGGTTTTTTTTTTTTTTTTTTTTTTTTACCATTGCAGCCTCTGACCCGCAAACAATAGTCATTGCTTTCCTTAGGGCTGATATAGGCACGTATTCTCCGTGTTACTATGCTTCTTTTCACCCGACAGCCATGAAATGAACCATAAAGGTTAAAAAGATCTCACACACGATAAAAATGAGAAACCCGACCAGCTCCGCACCTGTTAACAAGGACTACTAGTTACCGCTACCAGTCTACAAGTCTCTGCAGTCGTGGATGAAAACTTCACCTTGTCCTCTAAGGCTCATTATGCACTGAGATCATTAGGATTTATCGACTGGGAGTCATGAATGTTTGTACCAAAGTTTGTGTCCACTTGGGAGATATCCAGCTATTTAACTGAGTCAATGAAAACACCTTCAGAAGTTTTTCACTGGATAACTTTGACCTTCTGGTGGTACTAGATGAGGACCCAAAGACCATAATTATCGCCACAAAATGTCTTGGAAAAGCATCCGATACAAAAAGATATTTTTATTCTTGACCGACTGACTGTCCATCATGGCGAGGCTAAAAGAAAAAAATGATTTCACAATTACAACTACTTGAGTCAATTGATGGTCAAGCTTCTCAATGAGTATCCCCCGCATGTGAAACCATACTCGTCCTTTCATGCATACTAAAAAAAAAAGCAATCAACGTAATTAGAATGACATTTTTAATACCCAGCGATCCAACACAAGATCATTTCTCGTGTTCTATCATCTTGATTGTATTCATCCTTTAATTACTATCCATTAAATCACCGTGCTCTTCTCAAACTGTCAGTGATTGATTTTGAATTATAAATCTGTTTTTTTTTTTCAAATAACTTGAGCATGAAATACATAGATATTTAGTCAAAAAAAAAAAAAAAAAAGCTGGGGAAATAACTCCTGAGGACACTGAAACCCTTACTTAAATTTCAGGACATTTGCAGTTCTTTCCATTAGATATCTGTAATTATTCACATGGTGCTGTAGCAATCTCACAACTGTGTGATGATATTACATTTTATCCCTAATAAAACGCATTCAGACTTTTATGCATCTCTTTCTGTCTAGAAGGCGGACACAAGTTCGAAAATACTCATCTACAATGCGAATCAATATCTAATTACAAGCCACACATTACAGTTCTTCGGCGGGGGAATGTGGAGAGGCCTTCTCTTCACCCTTAAACCAAGGGCTCAATAACACCTTGTAGATTATTTCTTCACCCGTCATTTGCATGCTGCCCCAGTAATGGCCCCTCACTTTGAGAATCTATTACCATTTTTTGCCTTAAAGTCAGCACTTTTCAGAGGATGGAGATTTGTCTCGCTGCGGTCCATCACTCAGCCTAAGCTGGATTCGATTTACACCGCAAAAAAAAAAAAAAAAAAAAAAAGGTAATAACGTCGCCGCTGAAGGTATGTTTGTCTTGCAGAAATTTAAGTGCCATTCTTTGGGCCCGATTGTTTAACAGAGGCAGGATTTGTGGGGATGAAGTGACTCACGACGCCGACGCATGTGTAATATACTATTTAAGAGTGCAATTTAGAAATGATGATTCATTTCTGCATTTAAAAAAAAAAAAAAAGAGCTGCAAGATGTGGAGAAATTGAGAACAAATCACTACAATTAACATAATTCGTGGAATCTATAATTTATCTCGTAATTTCCTCGTTTCTAATCACTTTTAATATGTGTAAAAAATGCGACCACCATACAAAGCTCAAGGGAATTCTGACCACCTCTAGATGGGCCTAACCAGACGGTAATCAACATACTCCCACTGGGTGATCGCTGTCAGTCCATAGGGGATCACTACTTCATCTGCTGGTCTAATTAAACAGTTGGGAAGGCAGTGACACCGGATCTAGCAGAGTTCACTAAGCACTTCTCAGCACATGAACCAGCTGTGCAGGGCACGAGTCTTTTTAAACCACATCATTCACGACTGCATCATTCACGACTGCATTTAGGGACGATGAACCACTCTCCTCCACAGGACATCAAAAAAAAAAGGGTATCCACTTAAATTGCAATATAGATTGAGGTATTTGTTACGTCCACGTCACCCACCTACGGGTGGAATGAGGGTCATGAGGTCATTAAATTCAAATGCATTCATCCCCTTAAGACCCATAGTCATTGGAGCATGTCAGCAGAGAATAGACAGTACCAGCAGATATATTGTAAGCTGGACTCACAAAGGGTAATCAAACCCTTTCCCGTCCGCACTCACTAAATACTCTACTGGTATTCAGCTTTATTATATTACCTTACAAACTGCTGAGTAATGAAGTCAGTTATACAGTTATCTCTTAAAGTATCTTGGGGAAGGCAAAGCTCAAAGCTTCCTCGAGCAGTTTTAATGAATTCTACAATGACCAAAGACCTTTACAGCAACTTTTGCAAGAGAAGATGTCAAAGCTCAAGAGATCGCCAATCGAATTTGGGTTACTTTGCCACATTCGGCACCCCAGCGACAGGACACGCCCCACACTGTGTATTCACGCAGGTATCCGCACTCCCTAGTCTGAGGGCTACCTGGTTGATCCTGGCAGTAGCTTATGTTTGTCTCAAACATTAAGCCACTCAAGGCTGGTACTCTGGAACTGCAAATGGCTCATCAGTTATAGTTCATTTGATCAGTGTGGTGTTACCTGATAGCTGTGACAACTCTTACTTCCCAACAATCTATGGTTTATTACAACTTGGGTTTTTATTTATTTATTACTTGGGCAATCAAGTCTATTGGTTATGATAAACATATATTCTCACCATATGAATTTGATCAGAACATGGCACAAGTAACCAGTAGATCAGACAGGTCGAACCAAGATAGCACTTTTGGAGGTTTAAAAGAGACATCAAAGCAAATCAATATTATTCCACTGGATGATCTTTAGACATGATCCAAATAATTGCTGTATCGAATGCAACGTCACTTCAGCTAGTACGTCCTGCTTTTTAAGAAATAAATGAGAAACAAAACCGACACGTATATAAATCGTTAGATGACATTCAGGCATCATAAATCTGCTGCACCTGATCGAGCAACAGCCAAAGGTCATTGCAAAGCTCTCCTCAGCAGCGGCAGGCACAGTAGATGGGGCAGAGATATTTTTTTTGTCAATAGAGAAAGTATATAAAGTTCACACAGTCTTTGCTGAGGATTAAGCTGGGTACAGTCATGTTTGGACGGCTCCATCTATCAAGCACTAAAAGTGAAGTAGATATGCATTGGGTCATCCCTCTCCTTGTCACACCATACGAGCGGGCGAGTGTGTACATAAATCTTCACCCCGTTTGCCACAGAGAATTAGCTCGGCGCTTTGCAATGATGCCGCAGTAACAGACGCTTCTCTTGATATTTATAAATTGATTACACGTCCTACATCATCCGATTATGCATGTCGACTGTTGCTCTACGCGCACACAGTGTTTATCTGGGTAAATGGCAAAATCCACTGCGCGTAGTGTGTATATATATGAGTTCAAAACGTAGTGTACGATTTGTGTAATAAGTTATACACTCCACCCATCCATCGCAGTAGACAACAGATACAGAGACACGTCAAGTGACAAAGTCATTATAACGCAACGTAGGGAAGATGAAGTTGAAATATAGACACTGTAATTGTGACATTGTACAGCCTCGCTATGAGATATAACACAAGACAAAAAGCTGTGAAAATAATATATTCTCTAATAATATATTACTGAATTGCTCAGCCGATCGACATTAAATGAATCTGCAACCGCTCTGATCAATTGTCATTTTTCTTTTTTTTTTTTAAATAAGCACCAACCTGTGATTTTGCCCACTATTAATATTGTCCCTGTCTCAACATATCCAGACATAAACCATGATGTGTTTGAACTGTTGGAGAGATTCAGTCTACCTTTCCGCCTAAGGTACTGCTGCTGTGCTATTTTACAGCTCAATGCTTAACGCTGTTCCTAATAATATCGCTAAATAATGACATTGTTGGGTACAAAGTGACACTGGCAACCCATCCCAGGTTTATTTTTGATGCACTGAGAGCAGCAGACACAATATGTAGCATATGTTCACAATAGCACTTTCACACCGGCACAATGACTGAACTTGTTATAATTGGTTCTTCTTGGTTTTTTTGCCGGAAAGACCAAAGAGTTCTTCTGGTCAGCACTTCTCACACAGTCCATTCACAGCTCCTTAACTAGGCAAAAAAAAAAGGGTTGACTTTCATTTATTTTAATGAGCCAACACACGAAGACACATGCACAGATCTGGTTTTTTTTTGTGTGTGTGTATGTGAACGACAAGCAAGACTTCAGATTTCACCCTCAATAATCACAAAACCCCCGGGCGTGAATTTGTTAATTTGCACCAATTAAGTCTAAATCTTTTATGGACTTCATGGCTAAATTCGTAAGAAGAGGACGTTGTAATCTTTAAAGGACCATAAGAAAGTGTGCACGGGAAAGATTAGTCTGTTACAAAACACTGATAAAACAAGTATTTGCTGCGTGAACTTTGCTAACGTGCTAATTTTGACTCTCTCTTGCTTACAGCGGAATGCGCTTGATTTGTAAGCGCGACGTTTTAAAAACGACATTGCATCTGAATTATTCATGTCTTATGAAATATCATTTAGTCCGCGACAGACACTGAAGGTGAAATTTCCGGCTGCATCGCCGCAGCGTACGGGCTTTGGATGCGGCAGCCGTCAGAGTGATGTGTCATGTGGAAATGATTAATGTGAATGTGCGGAAGGTGCAACAGTAACAGCGTGGGTGTTGATCACAGGCAGAAGGATGATTAACATGATAGAGATGTGCCCAGGTAACTGCTATACATTTTAGGTGATAGATGCTGTTAATCTGAGTCCTATTTAAGGAAGGCAGGAGAACAGTCATAATCACAATGGCGCTGCCTGAAAGGCCTTGCTGTTTGCATGAGAAAATAACTTTCTTGATGTTATTTAGATTGAGCTACAGTCAGGTAAATAGTTGTCAGAGATTTATTTTTTTATTTTTTTTCAACTTGCTGTCTGAATTCACGAGCTTTTGAAAACATGATGTAGCTGGGATAAAGCAGAATGCAGCTGCTCTGAGAGGCATCCGCACCTCCATATGCAGAGGGGTCACACAATCCGGAGGTAAAGGGAAAAAAAAAAAAAAAAAAAGCTCTGTTCAATCGTTCCCACTAAATTACCTTGGCAGATATCAAACAGAGTCCTTCACTCTCCCTGAATGATAATTGTAGCTGGCTGCCAGGACCAATACTCGGGGGGTCATCTGTGGCAGAGAGGCTGGATGCCGTGAAGGATTCAGCCTTAGTCCTTCTCTATATTTCCCCCCTTTTTTTGCTTTTAAAATGTGCACCCTTGGGATGCAGCTCAGTAACAACCCTGCGTCCCGCCGCGCCGCACTAGGAGGTGAGTCCAAATTCATCCCAAATTCCCAAACGTGACACACATTTAGCTCTACTTCTAGTAGACGAGTCAGACGAGTGGCAGCAGTTTCTTTAAGCTTCTCGACAGTGACATAAATACAGACAGTGTTGCCTGTGCAACTGCGTTTGTCCTTTGACCTTTTTACGGAGCACAGAGCAAAAAAAAAAAAAAATGTCTTTGAGACACAAAGAAGAGAAGATGAAAAAGGCTGATAAATAGGTCCGTTTTCGATTGAACTACATTTGTGTAACCTCTGTAGAGGACACAAATATATCTATGCCCTTCTATCTGCGCCATACACCGACGAGCGATGCTATATTTTCTGTGTCGTATTTCAACTAAAAAGACATAATTATTTGTTTCATCGCATGCGCCTGGGTGATATGGTTCATTCTCACTTCTGAACGATCCCTTGCTGAGAGAGTGCGTGAAGGAAGCTTCATAAATAACTGTCAAATGTGATTCTGAGGAAGAAGTATTTTTAGTCCCTGTTAAACTTTAACCATTCCTTTGAAGGGGCCCTGAGTGGACTTGAGTGGATAAGAGGGTAAAAGAGCAAAAAGATGGATTCATTTTTCTTTTTTTACATCTTTCCCGTCCTTTTAATCTGTCTTGATTTGTATGCTGCCCGTGTGTAGTCACCATTTAGACTTCGCTTTATCCCTCTATTCAGCCAACTTTTTACGTTGAGCTGACAGAACGAAAAAAGGGACTCTCGTTTCGACAATATAATGAGAAGAGACTCTTTCTAAATGGCAAAAAATGAATCGGTGATTGACCAGCCGTACATTAGTGTGCACAAATTCAGCACCGTAACCAAGCCTGAAACCAAATGTCCATACCTGTTACAGATGCAATTTATACACATCAGTTGTTCGCTCCGGCTGGTCAATATAGAGCTCAGGATCACCTTGTGACATGTAAATGAGGGTCCTTAAGTGTCACACGACAGGCAGGGCTAAATGAGCCTTATGATTCTCCATCACTACCCACCTGATTCTGACTTTCACTATACAAGCCTCATGGCCTCTGCTGCTGAAACTCATTATGTTTCTACTGAGACCAAGTATATATATATATATATATATATATATATATATATATATATATATATGGCTGCCTTTAATGTGTCTGTTTGTCCACTGATGGATTCATGCATGCTGCAACCAATGTGTCTTCTGGGGGTTTTGTTTGTGTTTGGTTTTTTTTACGCGTAGCCCAAATAACATATAAAACATAAAAATAAAATAAAAAATGTATTCTATAAATATAGTTTTATGCTCATTTCTGTCATCGCCCTTCATTAAATGTGCAAGGTGTGTTTCTGGAAGGATTATCAGTTCAATACGTACTGGTTTTTTAATGAGGTCAGAAGGAGAAGTACATTGATTTATTTTACAATTATCATTTTACATACGAACTATACAAAGGTAAAGACAATCTCAACGCAACGACAACACAAGTACCATATATACATACAAGTACTTATATTACAGCTATTTTTTTTCTGACTATACACACTTATTTTTCCTGACAAAACAACTGCAATGCAACGGGACTCATCTTCAACTGGAAACAGATGTCCAACATTATCTGCATGGCTATCATTTTTTTCCTATGCATTGCAAAATAGATAATTTTTCAAGTGCTTTTAAGCAGGCTATCCAAACCCATCTGGCATGACAGAAGTAGAATGTAAATTCCTCTCACTCTGTAATTCTGTGGGTGGATCACCTCAGCCCAACATGAGGAGTTGTTATCAATCCAGTGGCTGCTTTTATTGAGATGTTTTTTTTTTATTGTGAACATATAGTCATTAACACTTTGGAGTGCCATTGACTTTATTCTTAATTTTCTCGATTAATTAATGATCTTAATTATTGATTGCTGTTGATTCTGACAACAAAACGTTAACAGCAGTACTGCAACTCAGCTACTTAGTAGCGTTGACTCAGTTACAGTAATGTTAACTTGCTATTTAGTTGGCTAATTTAATTAGACAGATCAAATATATAGATTAAATAGATCATATTTAAGATGATTATAATAAATGTGCCCTTCCCATGGGCCCACCACCCATGGGAGGGGTCTAACGGTGCGAAGAGAGATGGGCGGCAGTCGAAGGTGGGGACCCTGGCGGTCCGACCCCCGGTTGCAGAAGCTGGCTCTGGCAGAAGTGGCTGGGGAGAGGGAAGTCTGGGCTTCCCTGCTGAAGCTGCTGCCCCCGCGACCCGACCACGGATAAGCGGAAGAAGACGAAAAAAAAAAATAAATAAATGTGTAAGTGGCATGTAAAACACATAGTTTAGTGATATCACCTGATATAAAAAGAAATGATAGTTTTGCACCAACATTCTGCATTATTGCACATATCTTCAAAATGCTGAGTATAGGAGTATAGTAAAAAATCTTGATTTATGTTCATGTTTCACATAAGGGTATATAATGTACATGAGTATACTGTATATCAAATATTAAGCCTATACATATATAATGCCTTGATGAAATACTGATATGTATGTCAAATCATGCAACAAAATGTCATATGTCATGTGATTCAAACATTGGAATATATTATATAGTGCGCATAAAGTATAAGTAATACACGCAGGTGTTTAACAGCAGCTTCATAGTAACTAAATACACCTCGCCAGCTCCACTTCCAAAGAAATAATCCCCAAAAATAAAGACCCACGTAAACAAACAGTTTAAACAACACACGCTCTCCCACGTGAAAAATTAAACGGGGGGAAGTTGATTAAGGCATCTGCAGCGGAGAGAGCGAAAAACCGAACAAATAACCCGTCAAACACTGTGTCCGTTCGGATTACCGCCAGACCCGAGAAGAACATCTGCTCTTGATCCAATCGATTTTGATTTCTAATTAAGTTTGAAGGTGAGGATCTGCACGGCTACATGCGGATAAATCTCCCAACACCTGGCCAATATCAAGTGACACGAAACCTGAGACAAATCCAAACAAAGGCGAGGGAATCCTTTATCCTTTACTCTGTCTGCTGGCGGAGGTGTGGGATATTCAGCTGTGCACATGAGCCTGTTTCTTTAGGTTGCTTTGAAAAGACTGCCTAATCATCAATAATACATGGAGGTAATGCTTCCTTTTGAGAAAGAATGGGAGAACTAGGCTGCAGAAGCCTCAATCTGTGCACCTTTCTCTCTAACTTTAAAGACGCTTGAAGATCTTTAATTCAAAAGCAGAGCACACCTCAGCCTCTGCTACAGAATATATTTTATAGTGAAACTAAATGCCTTCTGATTCACCTCTAAGTCACTATTTGCCTTTCATCGGTATTTCCCCTCTATTTCCCCGAGGCCTCCCTGCTCTCTTTCACACTCATAAACTATTGATCTTTAAATATTTATCCCGCAAACATCCACAGGACCTGACCTGTATTCCCAGTATATGTGAAATATTCACCTTTGGATAAATAATTGATGACGGCATCTGTGTTTCAGCACCTTTGTGAACCTTTTTTGGTTGGAGGCACCAGCCGAGTCGTGCTTTATTGGGAGGATCGAACCTCGGAGCCCCGGCAATTTCTCGACAGTGACAAAGCAGAGCTCGAGCTTTAATTGGGCCCTCGGCTGAGAGGCAGTTGGGGAGGGAGGTGGCGGTTGAACAAAGTGGAGTATCAAAGATGTGTAAAGAGGTTAGCATGATGACCCGTAAGATGCTGGGTTGCAAAGGGTTGTTTTTTTTTTGGTGGGACAGTGTGGTAATGGATGATGGGATGATGTCATCAAGGTGGTGGTGGTGGTGTTGGTGGAGGGGGGGTATGTGCTGACTTGTGACCCCCTTTCCTCGCCTCCTCAGTGGAAGTCACATTGATCCACTAGCTGCACCGGCATCTAGTTAAGACATGCTTTTCTCGATGTGGTGACGGGTCGGAGGGAAACTTGAACAGATAATTTTCCCTATTTACACAAAAAACATAAATAAACTATATAATAATGTAAAAAAAACAGTGAAATTTATGGTCAAATTAAATAATACACTTACAATTATCAATGTTCTCCAGCTCTTTATTATGTGATAATAATAATAAAAAATAAATATATATATACTAAAAGAAAAAAAAATGTAATTTTAAAGTCCTTCAAAGAATTTACACCATACTAAAATATGTTAGTAATACGATAAATAATAAAATGAATGATATAACTCACCAGGCTGCATCGTCTGCCTCAAGAAGTCTTCTGACCCAATTCAATTATATTTGAATATATATTTCAACATGGTTCATAAAAACTGAAATCTGCTCTATTGCTCCGTAATAAATTATAGATATCAGTTTATAATATACTTTTTGCCAAACTAGACTGATGACACTACATTACTGCAAATTACAGCATGCAATCACTGTCAGTGAGTGTTTACACTTTATGTCACCTTTTACTATCTAGGGCATTTATTTCAAAATAAAACAAAATAAAACAGGGGCTTCCCTTTTGAAAATATTACAAATCTATGTTTAAATATAATGATGTTTTATGGTGAGATAACACTGTGGGTAATGTCCACTCGGTTAGGATTAGGGAAAGATCATGGGTTAAAAATTGATCACTTGGAATGTGTTTTTTTTTTTCTTAAAGTTACACAACCTTCACAACCGTTGTTGGGTTTAGTTTAATGCACCCGACCTGAGATACATAAACCAACAAACAATAAATGTGCACACTTACAACATTTTCTCCATCCATTTTGACTTGGTTGTCTTGACTTTGAGCTGTTTCTTTTTAAGGTCAAGAGGTATGAAAGTGAAGTTTTATCTGTGCACTAAGTGCAACGCTAACTTTCCACACATGCATATTACTGCTTATTTATAGCCCTTCTTAGAGTCACTCAAGTGTGGACAAAAAATATATTCCATTATAGGTGCCTGTGCTTGGCTGCATACCTCTCCTCTATTATGTGCCCTCATGTGTGCATGTACACCTTTTTGTGAATGTAAAAGGCAGTTAATGGATATACGAGTTGACAGCCAGGCCGCTGTGGACATCATGGTACATGGTGCCGCCCTCAGCTCCCTGAAGGGCAAAGCTAGACCAGCCCATTCCTGCTTACAGACTACTAAGTGACCCTTTCCACTCTGATAAAGATCCACACATAATTGGGACATGAATGCATGGAGTAAATAAAATACAGAAAGTAAAAGACAAAAGTTGGAGTAATGTAAAAGGAAGAAAAAAGTGTAGAATAGCCCGATTGGTAACGATAAGGTGATTAATAAAGAATTCTTAATGGTAAGACATGGGTATATTAGTCACTGCTTGAAAGCTGGCTTTGAGAAAATACTTAGGATTTGATTAATAGGGAAAAACATCAGCCCTTGGCCCAGGGAAATTTGGCAGTAGTAAAAGATAAAGGAAATATGAGGATAACAGTTTAAAAAAAAAGATGCCGCAGATCTGGACAAAAGCCCTCTGGGGGGGCCGCTTTTCGACAGGCCAAAAAATCTTGGAAGATTGCTGGGTGAATGTTGGGTCAGTTCTGGGAACTGGAGTTATAGAATAAAAGATTAAATAGTAAGTTCCAACTCGAACACCGAATTGTGATCAGTGTTTAAAGCAGCCTCTCACTGAATAACTGCATCCTAATAAGGTTGCATGAATTTAGAATAAGAAAGCATTTGTTGAATAGGATAAAACACACAGAGGACTTAATGATCATCGAGAGAAGTGGAGAGATCAGTGGTGATGGTTTCAGTGTGTGAGCATGTGTGGATGAGTTGGTAATATACACAATATAATATTAGAAACATTAAGGTCTTATTAAAGTGAAACAAGCAAAACATTTTATATTGATGATATACGGTATGAAATTATAATTTGGGTTTTAAAGAAGACAAACATCTGTTGTAGATTAAAATGACTGAACAGATGCTGAAGGTATACTATATTGAATTGCATATTGTGCTGTTAAAAAAGACCTATAAGATACTAAATTTCTGTATGTTTCTTCACTTGTCCACCGCCAGGGAGACATAATCTGAACATTGTTAAGCAGATTTATCTGCAAAAGTTGAAAAAGATAAGACGGATAGAGAGGCAAATATCCCACTTTATGAAAGGGAGGTAAAGTTTAGGGATGTTTACCCTTAGCTCCCAGTGCTCTGTCACGAGGATAGCTACCGTATCAGATATGATAGTCGAGTAATAGAAACGGGAAGTGGAATTATATTTCCAAATTTCGAAAAGTAACAAGACAATGGTACGTTTGGGAACTAAGTGTGGATAGAGATGGAAGAAGATGGAATTAGGAGGTGGTGATGAGCAGAGTGATTTGATGGAGATGGGTGGATATGATTCTGTAGTCAGTTGTACGGTGGCTAAAGCAGAGAAGAGAGGAGATAAAACGTGGAGAAAAAAAAGGATGTAGGGGAAGATAGCGAGAGTGAGGATGAAGACAGTGATGGCGATTGGGACAGTAAGGAGAAAGGGGGTATAGACCAATGCAACGGATCAGAAAGTCGAAGATCGCTGGAGGATCAATTACATGAAACGGTGAAATAGAAGAAAAGATTGCATTGCGCTCAAGAAAAAGGAATGATGTGTCCTGTGGTCAATCAAGGACAGAATTTGGAGTAGAAGCTTTGGCAGTCCTGCTATATGGAACATACTTTGAAGTTAACTACTCTTTAAGATGGACTGTATCCTTGGATCTTGAAGTTGGAAGAAATCAAGGTGGGAACACAAATTGCTATAGGAGATAGTAAGAGGCTTTTGGCTAACCTCAGTGTTCCAGTTATGGAAGAGAGTTTACAGAAAGCTGGACCTGATCGATATGTGGAGCCTGCTGTGAATCGTTCAGAGTTGTTTTCTGTAAATATAGGTTGAGTGTGGAGAGTATTGATGTACATCCTGATAATATTCTTATTGAGTCTATGTGTCGAGAGGCCATCAAGTATGAAGAAATATTACAGGAAATGACCCGGATTTGAATGAAATGGAGCAATCAGTTTTGTGAGCCAAAATACAAAAGGGCTGCCCTTGTCAGGGAGGAATAAATTGGTAGAGGTGGTTGGTCTTGGCATGGCAAAGGGTGTTTATATGGATCATATAGCCCATCAAGTAGAGCTATATCTGGAAAAAAGGAACACGACCAGAAAGAGCAGATAGTACAAGACACCCTCGTAAAACTCGATCAAATACAACTGGTGAATAATGTGAAGATAAAAATGTGTTTTTGATAAGTATGAATTTGATTAGGTCCAATAAAAATTGAAGAGTATTAAAGCGCCATCTCGGTAAATTATTCCAAGACATTCGTTTGTGTGGGGATCAGACAGGAAGTGAGCTGGTGAGGTCGAGAAGTGTATCGGTCAATGCCGCAGAATTTTTTTCGTGTTAAAGTTCACGCAACATTCATCCTCAGATTGCACCAATTCCTATTGAAACAATTGATTTTGCAGCTAGCGATTGCCATTTTAAATGCGACCACCGCGTCCTTACATAGGTCCAATTGAAATTTCCTTAATCACACATATTTATGTTTATGGAAATTGGTTCCCAATTACACTGATTACAAAGCTGAGTAGTTTTTCTTTTTTTTTTTTTTTCCAAATAAACTGAAATAAACATTGGATCAGCTAATTACCAGTCATATGTAACATGATACTAATATTTGACTTGGAAATGTTATATTCATTAGTACATTAGATCTCTTATTTAGTTAACGAGTTTCCAATGGGGCTTTTCTTTTGTCTTAAATACACTCCTTTTTTTTTTTTTGGTGCTGCATTTATTAAAATAGCCTATATATTTTATAATAATGATGACTAAAAATTGCATGAGAAGTCTGGCAGTACCATCCCTCTCTATTTTTAGTGGGTGAATTGCTCTTCCCTGTCGTACACACAGACGTTTCCTACCCATATTTTCAATTTCATTAATGAGCCTTACACCTCATAAACCCAATATGGTTTGTTTAGGGAATAATCTGATATAATCCCTTCTTTTGTATTTGTCAGTAAAGATTATAAAGAGTTGATGATGCTAATAGGAGAATATCTCTGTGACTATTTTTCACTTCAGGATCCCTTTTGTCCGAAGGATCAATCAAGCTGTACAACTGATCACCATGTCTGGCTGCCACAGTCGCAGCCACGTCGGTGAAGTAAAGGACAGGACTGTGAGCCACCGAGAGTCATTTAAATTAATGAGTTGGTGACACAGAGAGAGATGCCTGGATCTGACAGTTACCACATCTGACACTTCTGTGGGCATGGTGGGAGGGTCTAGGGGGGGAGGTGGAAGGGGACTTGACGGTGAGTTGGCTGTGTTCTGGGGGAACGAGGCAACGTGGTGCTGAATGAGGCCATCCAACAGAACGGTCAGGGGAGATGATGAAACAGACGGAACGAGAAAGGAGCATCTCGCCAGGAAGTGACAAGACATAAAGACGAGGAGGCCAACTTTCATCCATCCACCCTCCCATCACACACACACACTCGTTTCCATCACTACATTATTTCCTGGAGACTTATCCTGATTTCCCTTACTCTAACCCTTAACATAACCCTAAATGTATTTTTAACTTTAAACCAAGTCTTCACCCTAAAATCAACAATTTATATTAAGGAAAATTGCTGTTTGTCTCCGGGCAAGTCCCCACAACATGAGGAATACCTGGTCCACACACACACACACAGCTCCCCTTCGACAACTGCCAATTATCAGATATGCTGACTCGGTTCTGTTCACTTAAAGCTGTCAGTCACTGCAGATGGGTACTTAACTGGCCTATTTATCCTGTAGGAGGAAGACAGCACCTTCCCTGGTGTCTTTAATATTTCCACGAGCTTCAAAATGTGCCACTATCCATACCTTAAACACATCAACGTTTGATCCAGGAGTATCTACTCATAGCATATGTATTATCATAATGAGGAGCAAAAAATGCAAAAAGAAAATGGTTATAATTTCATTTGGAGACTGTATGTAAAGCTAGATTGGAAGTGCTGGTTCACCCCTAGCACCACTACTTTGCTATTCACCAGGCAGCCTTTTGACCTAATGCTCCCAATTAATAAACTATATTTAATAATTTATCTCACAGACTAAGCAAATACAGTACCAGCAATTAGATGGTCCCTTCACTTGTTTCTAGGCGATTGAAGGAGGGTTAATTTAGCATGGGACAGAATGAGACCGATTAAGTTGTGAATATAAGGAGTATTGCAGTGAGAAAGGAAAAAAAAAAGTCTTCCAACATGTATAGAAGTCAAACCTAGACATTCAGAATCTTTAGACCCAACTATGAACTATGAATAAGGGTGAAAAATGCGAGAAATTCTATACGTAGCAATGACTGATTCTCCTTTTATTTTTTTTCACCACTTACACTTATGAAATAACATAAGGATCACTTCCAACATATGCTGAGATTTTCAGTTTACACCTTTATCTCAGAACACACTTCTAGTTTTCTGTTTTAAATGCACATAGGTTATGGAAATATGAAGTACAGTCTATTAGGATTTCAGTATTTTGGAGAACTGTACATTTCGTGACACTTGTACCACCTTATGCAGTCATTGTATGTGGTTATCTTGATAATCCAGGTCATCTTTCAATACAAATACTCCCCTTTTCAGGGCTTTTACACGTATACCACATTTAAAGAGGCTTTGGAGAATGGCAAAACCGATAGAAGAGAGTGTGAGGCTGAAGGAAGGGACAGAGGCAGAACGATGACCAAAGGATTATTTCACGGTCTCAACACAGTCTGATAAATGAACAGAAACAAAGATTAATGACAACAACTATATATAATTGCGCGTTCCCATTTGAAAAGCATAATATGTGTCGGCCTGTATTGACTTTTAAAATGATCACAGACCAATTTAGAGGCGACGGGAAGTTGCTCTTAGCAACGCGGCCCCGCACACGATTTGCAAAAGCTCTATTTTTCCCCGTGCACACTAAAACACCAAGATAGCGTTTTTGGAAAAGCTTAGTTGTGGTGGCTGAAATGAAATAATTATAAATATTGTTTTGAAAATTTAATTTTGAAGGAGACAGTGTTGGCTTAAGGGCAATATTGGGCAAAAGTCAGAGTTTGAAGACATAGTACATAGCTGGGGTTCAAACATTTGGGGATTTATTGGTGCCAAGGATATTACATATAAGAATATAATGGAGCACTGAGTTATAGCTGGTAAAAGGTTGCATATAGAGACCATATAATAAAATGCAGGGTAGCTGAAACAGGAGTAATGTGCTCTCTTCTTTTTTTTCTGGTCTTCGTTAAAGTCTGCTGTCAAACTTTTTTGGTTGACTTTGACATTTGATATTTCTGAGGTGGAAAAATGCTGTCTTGGTCACTTTGCTAGTATGGCAAAAAAAAAAAAAAAAAAAGACATCAAGACATTTAACTTCTGCTTTGGCGTGGTGGGACAGCTTCCTCACCTCGTTAGTCTCTCTCTTGCATGCAGGTCCTGGCAGTAGTATCTCTAATGTTTAAGTTGAATTAAACATATGGTCAGATCTATTGTTTTATCAAGGCCAAATAGGCAGTCCGTATGTACATAATAACTGCAAATATGTCAAATGTGTTTTTGCAGAGCACAAATTTCAAACTGGTTAGCTGCCGAGCTCTTTGGAAGGAATTAGTTCGGATATAAAAAAGGTATTAGCTGTATTCTTCAGCAGTCTCTGACGCCTGCTCTACAACACTGTTTTAATACTTTATTATTAAAGAAATAATAACATCATAGATCGCCTGCCACGTCACAGACTCGGGTGCTGCACTGTTGTCAGGGCAACGGACAAAGTGGGAATTTGCATCCAAACCGCTGCGAATACTTGTACATGTGGAAGAAGGACAATAAGACAGAGACAGAGATGGACTCTCGACATGCCCGCACATGCAAACACTCTCCCCTCAAACGGTGTTTGCTGTCTAGTAGATTATATTAGCCACCTGTTGCTGCCTGGCATTTTGACAGGGGCCTCGCAATGAAACGGCTTCTCGTATAAACTATGCAGTCGTGTCACCTAAAAAAAAGATTATTTCAAAAGCTCAATCACACAGTCCGTTGCTGTTTCTACACATCTCCCGTTTTTTTAAAAAAGCCTGCTCCATGTCAGCTCTTTTATACTATTTGCACATAGTGAATCAAAAGTAACTCGCCAAACAACAGATGCCACCGAGTTTGAATTGTGGTTGGTACATTAATAATCATAATCATCAGCCTGGCAACAGGCAAACAAAGCATTAATAGGAATGCATGACGGTGCCACCCATATTAGACTTATTTATGTGCTCTAGCCCAAGACCCTCTAATTATCTATTCACATATTAAATATTAATATTCTGCAGACACACAGGTCTTTGAGGGAGGATCACAGGTGGAGTAATTGCGACGACTGCGCTTCAGACAGCTCTTCCTGACATTGCCGAGGGACGGCAGCATTTCGACTCTGACTCAAGGCTTATTATTCCTGCTGGGGCGAATGCACAACCCACTCCGCTGGTGTCCCAGTGGGACTAATTTACCACTGTGTCATTTACAAGCCCAGCTCTCTCTCCCCCCCAAAACAACGCAGCAGCCAGCTCTAAACAGTTTACAGTGGAGGCGTCTGTGCACTCCACCGCTGAGCCGGCCAGATCGATGATTGATTGGCGGATTGAATGATTATGATTCATGCCCATTTGCCCGCTGCGTCTCAGGCTGAGTGTCTCTGCGATGGCTGGCAGCTCATTTGTTAACATTAGAGCCGGCGTCAGGGTAAAGTTACTTTGCATTTTAAGAGGACAGCAATTGCCAACTCGTATCAGCTGTGACTGAAACACCACAGTCGGTGTTCACATGTTATGTCACCAAATGCAGTGTTGATGGGCCGCTGTCGTGGTGCTCAACGGTCCCTGGTGACGGTTTAGAAACTCGTTTTAGAATACAGTGGTGTAAAGAAAAAAAAGGTTTGCCCACAACTAAAAGTTTCGGATCATTATTTAAATATAACACAAGTGATCACAAAATGCACTTTTTAAATGAAGGTTTGTCATTATTAAGGGGAAACAAAATCCAAACCTACATGGCCTTGGTGTGAAACGGTGGCTGTGTACTGAAGGATGAAGGAAAACAAAAATGAAAGACTTTGGCCTCAATCCTATTGAGATGCTGTGGCACGGCCATAAAAAGGTGCCAGGGCCATGTAGGGTTAAATTTTGTTTTCCCTTAATAATAATAACCTATATTTTTACAAACTGCATTTTGTGTGATCGAATATTCAAATTAGTTGGATCTGAGACATTTAAGTGTGACAAATATGCAAAACGGTAAGAAATTAGGAAGCTTGATATCTTATTCGTCTGCGCGAAACAGGTCTATTGATGTCGAAAAGTTACAATATGTAATAAAAATATGGGAATGAGTCAGTTGGTGACGTGTTACCATGGACATGCACTATAGTGTATTTTGACTTAATCCCACACACACCACCCTACTGCCAGAAAAACTCACTAGAGGACCAAATGTGGATTAATCCGCTGCTGAAAATAGTCCCTAAGAAAAAAAACTGCTTTTTGAAAAGATTAGTTTATTATATGTGCTTTAATGTTCTACACATTGGCATCTCTACACCACATTGACATGTACCGACAGCTTGAGAATTTAAATCAGACAAACACAACGGTGAAATGCCGCTGAGCTCACATTAGCTGGCTTTGATCGGATTGTTGCAGGCGATGATAATGTCAGGCCTGCGAGTCTCTGGCCATCCACTCTGACAGTGACACCGCCCTGATATCTGACCTTTCAAGTCCTCTGAATCACCTTCTCGTTAATTGTCGGAGTGAACTTTGAGCAGATTCAATATTCCACTGCCTCAGCCGTGTGGAGCAGCGGCACTTCCTCTCCACCATCACATATCATCCCGTTTATTTTTAGACTCCCCACGAAGCTCAGACAGCTCTCTGCAGATAATATGCTGTGTGTGCCTGACCTGAGTTCTGTTTAATACCGCTGTTATTTTAATGATTTCAACAATACTTTATTGGTTGAAATGACATTTTTACTACCGAGGCTTGAGGGGTGAGTTTCCAGAGCATGAAAAGCAACATCCTGCACTCTTATTTGGAAGGAAAAGGAGATTTATAAAGTTAAGTCACATGAGATGTACTTCGGTCAGACTTAAGTCACAAATCTGATTACTTTAGACTCAGTGTAAATCAAAAAATGACCTTCAACTTGACACAGACAACTCATGACTTCACTAACTTCATGGCTGATCTGAATAATGTAATATCCTAGGCTGCTTCCAGGACCCAGAAGCACTGCCAACATTTCTAAATGATCCAATATATTTGATCTGCTGTTATGTTGATTTACAGCTGAGAGATAATCGACCAATCAGAGCTTTGTAGGCGGGATTAAGTATGGTGCCCCATTCATTCCAGTGATAACGGCTCACTGAGCGTTTCTCAGGTATCTGCTGTAATTATTTTCAATGCGTTTGGGATGCTTCGAAAAATGTATTCATCATATACAGCTTTTTTCTTTTCGAATTTCAATTCGATTGAATTACGATATTGTGCGATATTGTACCATTTCGATGCATGTCCTGAAACATGATACAGGTTATGGTCGAGCAATTAGTTGAACTCAGGTCTATTATGGATCCTGTGCCATGAGCTGTAAAGAGCTGGGAGAGTGAATCAATTATACATCCAGGGTTATTATTATTATTACTAATCTATTACAAGCATATTGCTGTAGAGCAGCGTGCAGGGTCCCACAGTCCAAACACATGCAGGTTAGGTGAATGGACTGCTCTGCTGGCAGCTGTGAATGTCTATCTGCATGTGTTAGCCCTGTGATACTTGTGACCTGTATTGGTCTACCACCTCTTGCTCAGTGTCAGCTTGTGGTATAAGTGGGTACAGATGATGGATGGACCGTTGTTTGCTAATCATTTAGTGTGACATTCAATAAATCAAAATACACACTCCAAACTTCCTTGTGACTTGCAAAAAAAACAAAAAAAAACATAACATAACCACTTCACTTCATCAGCCCAGTGTCCTATATGTTCATGTTGGATCATTTTACAGTAGTTACATGCAGTTCCAATGTTTTTTTATTATATATTTATATTGAAAATACTGTCCTTTCAACTAATTCATCTTGTCAGTTTTAGTTTCTGGTGACTAGCATAACCAGTATTATCTCAGATATATTGGCATCACCATATGGCTGATATGCTTGGCTGATAAGTAAATAACAATAACGTTATGTGACATTGTTATAGAGCGATTTTTAACCACGTGTTCTTCTCATCGTTTACGTCCCCTGTCAGTGTTTTTTATTTCTCGTGTGTTCAGGCCTCTCCATGTTTCTCTGCCTCTTTATGTCGCCCCTGAGGGCCTTTCGAAACGCAGCACCGGGCAGATTCTCACTGTAAATGGAGCATCAAGGTCATTGTTAGCTGTGGGAAATGTGTACTATTAATGCCGGGCATGCTGAAGTAGCATGCTGTGGCATAGAGAGCATTTTGCACCTCTGAAGCTAAGCAACAGACGGAAGCTGCTGATTTATTGTCTTTCTTTTGCAAAACAACACCAGCTTGTACAATAGTCCATACACAACGGGAAAATAATCATCGCTTTACACCTATTCTTGAGTCTTGAACTGAACTATTGTGAATCTACAGCTTTCGCGCAACAAAAGAAAAGCCAAAACTCCTCAAGTGCACCAGCATTAAATGTTGTCTGAAGCCAAACAGCAATACAAGTACTGTGCCTGAATGCACTACTACATACATAAATACATAAATGAATGTTTTCATTATGACCATCAAATACTATCAAAGGAAAAAAAAGACACAATAACAATAAAAACACCACCATTTATTTGTGTATCTTATTAAAATTACATATATCATACTATATATTCATCATGACCTCTACTATGTTTAATTATGTATAAATGTGCACATTAAATACACAAAAAAACAATTTATATCTACTCAACAAAGCAGTATGAAAGCAATAACGATGCAGGTAATTCTGATATGAGTCACCTGCTGCTGACAGTTCGGGTGGTTTCAATTCAATATAATCTCTATCTTTCTTACTCATAGGATTTGACAGGTTTGATAACTGAATCTACAGGCACAGTTCAGACAGTTAGTCCATCATAATCAGGGAATAGCCCTGCTGCCGACCCTGCACTTTCCAAAATGCACATCGGTAACATTTGTCCAATGTTCTATGTTTTATGTTATAGTCTGCAAAGGTCGTCATCAAAACAAAAGTTCCACTATAGATTGCAAGAAGATTCTAAATATTAGGTTATAGAATAATGGTATCAAAAGGAGAATGATGAACAAATGAATTTAGAAGCAATAACAAAGTAGCCAGCCCCCTGTAGTACCCCACTTAAACTTATTTTAATACCATATTGTATTGTATTGTTTGCATTCTATGCACAGGTTTAAGACAATCACTCTTTACTTTATGATTTTATGATAAGTTATAAAAGCACAAGAACCGGATTGGTCAACTGCCAAAAGAACCACTATATCGCCATATGCTTACATTATATTGGATTTCAGTCAGAGACATTCACGTCAAAGGATGGCCATTTATATCAAATGGTGATACAGTTAGACAGCAACAAGTAAAATATTTCACAACTGACGTTAAATTGGACGATTGCATATGAATATGACTGAATGTTACCAACTGCACACCTGCGGATTCAGCGATATGTGAAAACAGCAAAAAACAAGCGAGAACCAATTGCAACTTCAGTGCTCTGAGTGAACTAACACTTCGATAACGGTGCTCTAAAGTACCACTCAGTCATTATTTCCAAGTTTTGGTGAAGAAATATGTGCAACTTTAATTGAATCCAGCACAGCTCCTCCCGTTGTGGATTTATCAAGGCTAGTAGTTCACTCAGTCCAAATAACAAACTAGTTTCATGCTAGAGCTCTCTTAATTATGTAAGATCCCAATATAAACTCAGTCTCATTTTTTAGTTTTGCTGTCTGTTGCGAATCCATGTTGCATAATGTCGGGAAAAGAAAAACAGGTTTAATGAACATAGTCAACAGTCACAAAAATTTAAACTTATTAAAAAAAAAACTTTAAAAGCATATAAAGCTTGTTTTCCGAACTCTTAACCCATTTTTTTAATTAATTTTTGAAGATTTGTTTGTTCTCCCCCTCATCCCTGAAAGGAGGAGGATGAGGTCCTTCCATTTATTTTCTTCTTGCCCAACAGGGCATTTAACATAGTGAAATATCGACTATAGTCCCATAGCCTGGGAGAGGAGTGAGCTGTCAATCACTACTGCCCATCAACACCCACACAGCAGACATCAAAGCTACTATGAATCTTTAAATCTTAAAAAAATAATGACTTGTTGAAAAAAAACATATTGCTGTAGTGCTTCTAGAGAGAATTTGAAACTTTTTGAATTGGAGTCAGTTAAAGTACCATATGCAGTGGCCTTAGCTTCACGCCATGGTAGTTGCCATTTGTCAATAACTGAGGCTGTGGACCACATAAAGTCTACACGAGTCCTCTTGCAGACTGGACAGTCTTAAGTCCTGTAAATTTCCAAGTCTAGGGAAATAGATTGAACCAAAGACCAAAGACTCTAAACTGTCTAATAGACAGAAAACCTTTGTTTTCACTTGCAAATACATGCTCTAGATCCTATAGATTTATGTTAAAATTGTATGATTAGTTCTATAATTGCATCCCCAGATTGAGTAATGAAGTTCTAGTAAATGCATTTATTATTCATAAACATAATTAAATACAAATTTGGCAATGACTTGGCAATTATTTTGAGTGATTTCTCCCAGCAGCGTCATTCTTCAGTCTGCAGCGATTTTCCCTTTCATGCCACAGGAGTTTTGGATAAATCGGGGGGGAAATTAGCATTCTCCTTGAGAGATCCAGATGTCACGCTCTGCTCTGTCAGTGCCTTTGGTCTGTGATAACAATGGACACACAGTCTTCATGGAAGACACATTTAGACCAGCAGCTAGAGGCTTGAGTCACATCCATCTTTTGTTTCTTGTGAAAGACAGAGATGCCCTCTCATGGGAAGCAATTGTACTTGCTTCCATAAGCTTAAAGAAGAACCTGGGGAAATGTCAAACATACGTTTTAGCAGTCAAAAATGTTGTTTTTTAACATATTTTTTATTAATAAAATAAAGACAAAATGCTCTTTGATGAATTATTTTTTTTTTTAAATGCTCCTTTTTGTTTCAGGAATGGCTGACATGATTCTGATGACTCTTGCGCTAATGGAATTAGTGCTGGTGTAGAAATGGACATTATGTTGAATTTATGAAAAGAACAAATCAACATGAAGGACGTGTTTAGTATGTATTTACTGAAAAAACAGGAGCAAAATTAAAAGCAGATAAAAGCCTGATTGTCTCTGCCACTGAGGTAAATAAAGTCCCTGGACGCTATCTGAGAATTTATGGTATCCGTCTATCCACTCCCACGACTCAAAAGCATTCTGCTGTTTTTAAATGCTTAGCCACTGGATATGTTGAATGTTTGTGTTGCATATTCATAGTCTGCACTTCTCTCTTTCAGCTTTCTGTTGATTCAATGGAAGAAAAAAAAACACATTCACAAGGGTACTTCAAGGACTGTATATGTTATGTCATAGTTAATAAAGCTATGGATGCGAGAAGACAGAGAAAATACAGGAATGTGTTTATGAACATCATTTGTTGGAGACCGGGGTTGCAAAAAAATGGTCTGCCTGATGACAAAGGAGTACTGCTGTGATATTCAATTTTATAAGAGATCTGGGATGCAAGTTTTTACAGTAAGTAGTATTTCTCTGATTTAGTTCGGGAATGTAGTGTGAAATCAATGTAGAGTTATTCAGGCTGACCTCCAAACATCAGAACACGTAAAATCCTAAACAAGACCCACATTCTTTTTTTTTTCTTGCAAGAATAACATCTGCTGTGTATTGTGCGGCTGGATGTCTGTCGAACAAAAAAAAAAAACGAAATACTAACAGACCATCTTCCTGTGAGGAAACATATGTGCAAGAGTAATGTTGATGGATAGTCACTGTCCTTGTAAGACAGACTTTAGAAAAAAACATATTTAACAATGGACTCTGAAACGGTAATGGAAATACATTACATGGGCTCCTGGTACACTACAGTAGCAGTGTATAAATGCCACAATGTATGATTTTCTAAAGTGTCCATGCCAGGTTCTGAATTAAATGTCCAACCATCATCCTACTAAACCCTTGAATTAGCAGCTAGCTTCTCCTTCTGCTTTTACCATGTGGGGTTCAATCAAGCCAGGTTTTGTCAGGCGACAAATGATAGCATACTTGAAGTAAAAAGAAAATGTTAGGGAAGCTACAAAAACTGTTGGATAAACACACGGACTTCAGTAGATTCTTGTCCCTTGAGACAGGTTCCCTTTACGGTCTTAACTCGGGGCTGAAGCTCAACATGTTGCCAAACGTAGGAAACGGTGGAGAACCGTCAGAAGACAAAGACGATTAAGGTAAGAAAAGACATTGCCTCAAAAACACCCCAAACTCAATCACAACCCAAACGTCAATTACACTCAATTAAAGCAAGAAATCTGTTGTTTGAGGCAGGAAGCAATGTCCTGGTGTGAGGGGAAATCGTTCACCCCTTCATCCTTCCCTGCTCGAGGCAAAATCCAACGTACGTACCCTGCAGATGGCTGCTGTTTACCTTTTTGTGCCGCTCTTCTGATAAATCGCAGAGCTAAGGAAGCGTTGTGAATGCTTGGAGATAACAAATGAAAAAAAGCATCTGTGCGTTCTTACATTCACTGGTCTTGAGTTGGCTTTGTCGTCCTGACTTGCGTTGATTAGGACTACACTTCGTGCAACTGTGCAGCGATTAGCGCATGAACTGAGCTGTTAATTGCTCTGCTTTTGATCCCTTCTCTGCTGCATTCCTGTGTATCTGTTAATTGTCCACGGTATGCAGGATACTGACAGTTTTTAACAAAAAGCCGAAGGTTGCCTGTGTATTTAGAAGAGACAAACGCTGCTATAGAGAGAGGCGTGAATTGGTAACATTAGCTAAAAGGCTAAATGTTACATACTAAATGGCGGCATGTTAATATGTTATGTCTCTGAGCACAAGGACAGATACATACATTTAGTAAAAAAAAAAAAAAAGATTTCTTCTTGCTAAAATGTTGTAAAAGCAATTACATCCCTATTTCAGGCAGAGCATTGCAGGAAATCTGCAGTGGACATGGTTATAGTGTTACATGTAAGACAGTAGATATGAATCAAACACCGAAGACCAGAATTGTTGCAGTTTTGGGGAGGACCAATATGTGTGTGTAGAGGGAGAAAAAAAAAAGGTAACAATAACAACTAGTGGTAACCTGAAAAAGCAATGTGCCTTCACATTAAGATTAATGCTTGAAATGGATACTGCTTCTCTGTTATCTACCAAGTTTCAGCAGCAATTTCATTCCAAAAAAAAAAAAAAAAGTGGAAAATAGCTCAGACTGGAAGATGCATACAAGAAAGTTCTTGGTAACAATAAGGCAAGGCCCCGCTGGGCATCGTGATATAACATTTCCTGGTGTGGATGCAGCTGAATGAATTGAGATCAGGCAGCTCAAACACATCCGTAAAATTTCTTCTCCTCCAAGTGCAGAAGAAGGTAGTAAGACAGCACAAGAGGACTGGTAGCTACGATATAGAGTTATCATATGACATGAATATTCATAAGTTGCAAACATGGGAATCTTTCGCATCATTGACTTTCCTCCTACATGATCTGAAACTTACATAGGACCAACCAAGTAAAAATGAATGACTTAATTTGCTCCGTATGCTGTTTCAGAAAAAAAAAAAAAAAGAATCTCTTATTTTGTAGGTTTCTATTAAATGAATAATTAGAATACTGTCAACGTTTGAAATTTATTCCAATTCAGTAACACCTCACATTATTACATGGTAAATAGAGCATGCTATATATATTGATTTTTTTTTTCTGAGCAGCTTACCACTGACATATTCTTCAGCTATTCACTGCTTGTTTTTTGTGCCATTAAAGTCGCTGTTAGACTTTGAAATTGGATTATCATGGTATTTGCATGACTGTAACTAGAGCCAGTGTAACAGTGGCGGAAACCAAGTCGACTTATAGGATCAACAACTTAGTGAATTTCACAGCAAATATAAAAAAAAAATAAAAAAAACTACCACCAGTGTGTTTTTTTTTTATGATAAGGCAGTCTGTCACATCCTTTAGAGCTGTGGGAAAACTGAGAAGAACATAAATTGTCATTGATGAAGCTTGTAGGACGTCAGTGTCTTTGTTACACAATCATTAGATGGAGAAACATAATGAATACAAGAGATCTGATGGCTCTGATTGACCCACTATGCAGACACCATATCGCAAACCCAATTAAACACCTATGGGAGATTTTGGACCGACATGTTAGACAGAGCTCTCCGCCACCACCATCAACACCAAATGAGGGAATATGTTTAGGAAGAATGACGTCCATACTTCCAGTAGAGTTCGGAGACTTGTAGAATCAATGCCAAGATGCACTGAAGCTGTTCTGGCAGCACATGGTGTCCCAACACTTTAACTAACAAACTTTATGCTGGCTTTGCCTTTAATTTGTTACCTATCTGTAGTTTGTGGAGATGAATGCATTGGACTCTTCAGAACCACAGATGATTTCTACAAATGTTTTTGAGAGTGTCTACAGTCAGTTTTGCTAAGTAAAAGGTGGACACAACACAAGGACTCAACCTCTGTTTGAAGCCCTATTCCAGATCATTTGGATTGTCGCTGATAGCCGGTTGTTTGAATGTTTTCAATGTGTTGGTATATTGCTATTTTGATATCATGCAACTCATTTTTTCATACTCCTAATGTTTGCTAATGTACACTGGCAGGACATGAGATGACTAAAATCTGCCTTTCACCTTAGAGATTGGTAAGGAGAGGTGTGCCAGTTTGGTTCAACAACACATGAACATATTTTAACTCATGCCATGTGCACATGCATTATAATTATAATATATTTGATTTAGCAGTGATAAGGCATTACACTGTGCAATAACAGTCAGAACTTGCAGCTGTGAGGGCAGGTTGATTCATCACACCTGAATCTGCTGGCCTCGTTTTCTGCTGGCCTTGTTTTGGCAGTAACAAAAAGTCAAAAAGAAGCTTAAATGCGTGTATCACTGGATTACCGACATTTTTATCGCATTATTATTAGTATTATATTATTATTATTACTTCCACTTACTTATCTGTATTAGTTAAAAGGCCTCTAACTGATTTATTAGAACAATTAGTTACAGTTTCTTAACCGCTTATAAATGATGCTTTATTGAATAGAAAGTGATACCAATTTATTCTTTCTTTCTGACATGGGGAAATATAAAAACTTAGAAATAACTTTTGTCAAATGACTCTTGCTTTCGAGGTAGACTGATGTCATTAGACGAGAATGATAACAGTTTGTGACTAAAATGTCATTTAAACAGGGTCTATTTCTTTGCGGTAGATTAGGTATTATATGAGCTGGTCAGTGAGTTTATTTCTCACTGAAGTATTTGATAAGATTTGGTTTTAACTCCTACCTCAGTAATAATTACAGCCTACCTGCTGTTTCTCTGTGCACTCAATGGTTTTTCCACAATTTACATCCCACCCAAGTGACACATTTTGGAGCGTCCGGGACTTTCATCAGTTCAGTTGCACCAGTTGATTTTCTGCGAGACAATTGACGAAGTTTAAAGTGGATTTTGTTAAGTCAGTACACAGATAAGAACAGATTTTATGTAGTTAACACATTTTAGGAAATGCTTTGCGTAGAGTTCTTCAGTTTGAATGAATATGTCCATTATTTGTAGAAAATCCCCCAAACACCAGCCTTCATGCTTCAATGTTAAATCTCACTCTGTACTTTCACCCTTTTCACCAGAATTTGAACACCTTGCTTTGCACAATTTAATCGACATTGAACTTTCATCTGTGTGCTTGTGATATCAATGATCGATGTTGGAGTGCTGAGGATGCAGCTCAAGCCATATCAGCCTTTGACCAATCATCACACGGCATCAGCCGTCCTTCACTTTTCTTAAAATGTACTATTTAAGTTCTTCTTAACTATCTTCCTTCTGCCTGAGAGATGAGTGACGCTCTCTTCTGGTCTTTATGATTAGATCCAGAGGCTTCCTATGGTACCAGCGCATGCATGGTGATATATCCAAAATTTAACATCCCAGCCCCCCAGCGTCAGTTTTACTACCCAAAAATATTCTTTTAAGGTGACATATGGATACTCTGATGATGTTAAATCTATGTTAAACACGGTCCAAATACAAAAAGTGAAGTTAACGTATGTTGATATGTACCCTGCAAGTCAAAAGCCAGGGTTTCAATCTGTTCTGCACACAGGTTTTCCTACCTTGCCAACAAACTGATGTTGGCTTGTCACGTGTGCCCATAAACAGCCATCTGTTCTGTAGCCTTAGTTGCTAAGGTTGCTGTTAAGTTTTTTTTTCTATTTATATATATATTTTTTTTTTCACATTTACATCGCCTCCGGAGCCAGCGGAAGTCTGCTGAGGCAGCTTCCAAGAGTTGACCAATCATAACTGAATGGGAGGAGGGCCTTAAAGAGACAGGAGCTAAAACAGAGGCTGCAATGAAGGGCTGTATGAGTTAAATAAGGAGTTTGTTTTTAAATTTTAAATCATGGATATATATTCCAGTAGAGTTCCAGATTAAAAGTATAGACCTGGTAATGTGCAGATTATGTCCTCTTTAAGGTGTTTTATATGTACTCATAAACCTTTCAGACCCAAATGTTTACTGACTACAGAACTTGAATGTAAATGTTGTACCAGTTAGAATGACTTCTGGATGTTAAAGTTATACATTATTTCATCAATTTTTGCTTGTTCAATAAACATAGCTTGTCAATCTGAGCAAGACTAAGATGACGTTAGCCAGCTAAAATAATCCCGGTCTTGTTAATTAGATTTGCGCAATGCAGGTAGGAGTTTTTGATTTGTTAATCTGAGATAATGTGAAATTTGTGTATGTTCTCATATGGACATTTTGAAGGAGGAAAGGAGTCAAAATTATTCGGGTTTATGTATGGATTTCATCTATGGAGTTAAGCTTGGGGTTTAATTACGAGCATTGGTTATTATCCAGCTAACTGTGAATAAACCTTCATATCACACATAGTCATCAATTTAACTGTGATATAAAAATACTGATTGGTACAGCTTTAGGAATTAAAACTAAAGATTTCCCTATATGCCCATACACTATGTACAGGGTTTTATTTTATTATTTTATTTCACCACATCTAGATGTTAAAGTTGCCAAACATTATGAATTTTCAACTAGCTTGTTAACATGTATTTATAACTGATAAAAAAACTGAATAGTGTGATCCATATAAATTTGTTGATAGTGTGCTAAAACAAAGCCTGGCTGTGTGAGTGGTTAAATATTATTTTCAAAACAGCATGTGGTACAACATAAAGACATCTTCCATTATGTCTGTGGAAATTGTGTTTAAATCTAATACTATAAACTGGAACACTAAAGCCGTATTCCACACGCAGGTCATTAATCTAAATAAAACCTTTCTGTGTGTGCACAGTATGGTCAGTCCTATCATGCAGAGGAGTTGCTCTATTTCCTTTCATTTGTGGGACAATTTCCCACAGTGCAAGAGACACAAATTAAGCAAATATTAAAGTTGTCATGATGCCACAGTGCAGACAAGAGGAGAGCTTCAGACGATGCACAGCTAGCACGCTTGTTTTCTGTGTGGAACGCTTTCCTTCTGTCACTGAGGCCAACAATAGTGTCTGGCTGGGTAAAAAAAAAAACAGGTACACTTTACTTCAAGTGTTACTGATGAGCTATTATAGAGCGCAGGCACGGAACGTGAGCGTTTCAGTGTATGATCACTATATTCACGGCATTACACCATATGAATACTGATAATAACGTGTGACATTTTGTGACACGAGGCTTTGGTGCAAAATAAAATAAATAAAACAGTGATGTGCTTTTCCAGCTCTTTCAGAATCACTGATAGTTAAGGCTGGTGAATTATTAACACTCAAAGGTGTGTTTTTGCTCACTGTTTCTTCTGATTGCATGTTTGTTTTCACATTCACACTCTAATAAGTGACTTACGTAAGTGTGATATGGAAATGTCAATAAAAAAAAAATCTAACAAGGTAAGGTGACAAAGGCGACATAAATTGTAAATATATTTGAATTAAGATGCAAAAGATGAAATTAGTTTGCAAAGAAATAAGTAGTGAGTAGTCATAATTGGAGAGCATGCGTCTGCTGTGTTTATGTCGGTAGTGTGAATACACTGTTCTATACATTGACTTTGCACGAATGTGTCTTTAACGTTTCGATTCATGGCCAAATAAAGCAACGACTCCAAACATCCCCAAGAAGATCCTCCGTGTTTGCCCTGCAGCCAATTTGACATTGCATAGACAGATGAGAGACTGCTGTAATTCTGTAATATTAAAACAACATGCAGGGGAGGAAGACCGTGATTAAATTTTTTAGACCGAGGCAGAACCCTTTACATTTTGCGAGTAACCCAATTTTGGCTGTGTCTGCCTGGGGGCCAGTGAAAACACTGCTCCCTGCACTGCTTGCCATCCAGCCAGCCGCTATAAATCATCTGTGCTGTTTCATCTGGCGACAGAGCGGCAGGCCCGAAAAATATCATCTGCCACTGACCTCTGTGTCCTACATGCTATGGCTTCCATCAGAGGAAGACACACTCCCTCCTCTGTTCCCCAGACACACCGTCACTGTGCTATGCAGACCTGTGTGTGTGAACATGACAATGTTACACTGTTCGAGTGTTTAAATTTTGCAAAACTACTTTGTCGTGTTATTCATATGCAAGTTTGTGGCAAGAATCATGTTTTGTTTTTGTTTTTTCTTTAAGATTGTTACATTATTGATCTGCGGATGTGTGAAGCAGTAAACAGTAGTCGAACAATTTATTACATTTTATGAGTTGAGAATGTAAAAACATACATCTGGAGAGTAAATGCCAGGTAAAGATTGCAGAGTAATGACTCTTCAATGCTTCAGTGTTCTTGGTTTCTGCTTCCAAGGCGTTAGCAACTTAAAGAGCCTCTGTGTTCCTTGTGCTTGTAAGCCGCTAATGCCTCAAAAAATTCAAATCAATTATTAAACTCCGCAGACTGCTCAACGTACAGGAATCGGGAACCTCTAGAGACTTAAATTAAATCTTACTCAGGTTGTTGACAAGCAGGTAAATAGGTTTGCTAAAATCACACCCAAGGATTGGCTCCTAACTCAAAGAATTTCTTACTACTCTACTCTTACCGAAGCCGAAGCTTTTTCTGGTTGTTGTTACTAATTCATGGAAACACAGATATTGCCACATTTCCTTTGACTGGACCGTCAGTTCTTAATACTACTAATAACAATATTAACATAGTAATTCTGAAACTGATTCCCATCTGTCTGCCGTTGGAAAGGAAGTTGTGAAGTTGGATGAGATCCACTGTAGAACAGCTTAGCACACAAGATGGCAGTACATCTGCTTAGCAGTCACACAGACACATTTACTGGCATTTTACATTTGCATCTCGCCTTTTAAACAAACGGAGACGATTGCATTTATACCCTCTTTGCTCTCCAGTTCAGCATCAACAAATGTAAACATTGTAATCGGACGGCGCCAGTTGGATGTTGTGATGGGACGACGTGAAAGCGAAGAGAAACGAGGACATTAGAGCAGGCCAGCTGCTTCCCCCAGATGCCCCCAGCTTACAGCGTTAGTCCATCAGGGATCACCAGGGTGCTCCTGGTCAGTCCATTACACACAAATAAAGCCCATACAATGGGCTGGATCAAAGTCCAATATTAGTGCAGCAAATCACTAATGGCAAATAGCTATCATTGTCTCCCAGTAGCCATGACTGTCCTAAAAAAAAATAGTGCATCCTATTAATTAGCTTTTGCAAATTACAATCAATTTCGCTCTATATTTCAGGAAGTTTGGCATCCTTAAGGGTTCGGTATGCTTCAAAATAACTCCTTTGTATAAAGTGTTGCATTATTTCCTCTGTGTAGCTACACTTAAAGGTGGGCTGAAAAGCCTGGTATCACAGGGAGGAAATTCAAATATTGTACAAAAGTGAAAGGAAATGGTTTGATGTCATGTTGAAATGGGATATGAATTATGGACTCTTGTCCTGTGGCAGCAAAGGGACAACATTTGATGAAGTTGCTCTGTTTTTAACCAAACTGCAAGTCATCAGTCTTTCTCTCACCAAGTCATTTTTGTACCACAACACTTAACTATAGAGGTAAAGGAGTCTTTTGTAACTGAAGGCATCGGTAAATTATGGTGAGCTACCCATATGGGCATCAAATTGTGTGCTGGTGTTTGCTGATATAATGCACACTGCAGACAGTGCTTCAAGGCTACAGTATAGTATATACACAATTATATACACAATGCAAAGAGCGCTGGAGGAAAGGGGGAATCAATAGGGGGGCCGTAGCTCATTTTTACTCTGGGATCTCCTTCCATGCCCTGGAGAAATGATAAGGCATTTCGAAATATCTGGTTATGACAGATAACCTGGTGTCACAAGGCTTTATGGCATAATACATTCTAATGGCTGTATCCCAGAGACCTATACAAGGAGCCAAACACACACACACACACACACACACTTGTGATTCATTAATACCATGCGACCAGTTTTAGAAATTGTGTGGAGGCAGGGGATTTAGAAATTCAGCTGGCGTAAGTCCCATGATCCTTTGCTGCCATCACCTCTTAGTCACTCATTTACATGGACAACAAGTGATGCAGAAAACTCCTCAGGTCAGGTACCTTGTGCTGCGACGCATGAGGAAACTATTGAGGAATCTGAATGTGAGATGAGGGACAATATCTTTCCAAAGTGAAAGAAGTGGATTTCTGGAGGCCATTACCACTACCTCGGTTCCTCACCACTTAACTGCATATATATTAACTCAGAAGATTTCATATTCATCTATTAAGGCTCCAGCTACCCAGGGAGAGGAATGCAATCAACTAGCTTCGCTGCGGAGGTATTTACCTGCATTTTAATTCATGTTTGGGGAACACAGCTGCAGCGGGGTTGTCTGCAGCATTCATAGCATCTAGAAACAACTCAACCTTCTTTTCTTATAACGTAAACTACACACACATACAGAGGCAACCTTCATTTCTGCCCACTGCCATTTGGTGCACTACCTTGTCGCCGTGGCGATCGATATACCGAGGTAATGGCTGCCTGGAGAGTGGTGTGCTTGAATGACAGTTCTGGGACTGCGGTTGAGTGATGGAGCGCTGTTGCCAGCTTAATTAACTTCCAGTTGAGTCTCCAGTATTCACATTCAGCAGCGTCCCATCTCCACCCCTCCACCCATCACCTAAGCATAAACAACGTGTCAATTAAAAGGGGTACCTGCAGATTCCGCTTGCTTTGTTGCACACAAGTCTGGAAATAAATATTAATGTTTGAATGTATGAGGCTTGTTTGCTGTATCATATATTATGGATCAAACATTTCTACTAATGAAAGAAAGTTTTTCCCCCTCATAAAAAAAAAATAAATAATTGTATACATCAGCCTCTACCTATGGAGGGGGTTGCAAATGTCAAAATAGATTCTATGGAGACATCCACTGCACCTCAGTAACTGCAGATTACTATTAAAGATTTCAATTTTCGCCCTGTCACTTCAGTTTTAAGTCAAAAGCTAATTTGCTTGGCTTGTTGCAAAGGGGATCAATAAATTGAATAGTGAAAAGAGAGGTAAAGTGTAGCGGTGCTGGGAGGCTGGTTTCAAGACAGTTTTACTGAATACAGGATGCTTAGAGGCTTGATGCAAGTGTCAAGGGAGGCCTTGTAACCACAGCGGCAGCACTCTTTGCTATTCAGCTCAGAAGCGCGTCTTGTTTTCCCTTACGGAGCACAACAACAACTCGCAAAGGCCGAAACAGTCAGAGAATTTAGCTTAGCTGGCAGAGCTCAAACTGTTTGCAGATGCAATTCAATGTTTCAAAAGTTTCAAGTGCTAGATTGCCGGTATCGATTGAGTCGAACTCAATAAAGCACCATACAGCTGCATCACTGCAGCTAGAAAAGTCAATCTACCTTGAAAATAGGGGTCTTTGTATCATAGGAAAGCTGAATTCAGCCCGAGCAAGATTCTACACACGACTTACGTTTTATACTGAATACTGTAAATTCTCACATCAAAGCCACTATTACTACTATAAATTATGGTCTCAAAATTTAAGCAGGGGAATAGCTGTCATGAGGAAATTATGGTCATTGACTAGGGCTGAAATTACCTTCATTACAATAGCTCACATGGAAGATTCAGTATAATGAGCATTTTCATAGCACTAATTTCACCGGTACAACGGGGCCGAAAACACTTTTCATTGTATCACAGAAAACCTGTTAAACATTTAAACTCAGTAAGATCCCGCACAACTCATGCTTGTTAGTTATTCTGTATTATAAATTGTCATATAAATGGCAATTTAAAAAATAATAGCGGGGAGCGCGACAAGCACAGCAAACAAAGTGCGTGAATTTATGCATATTTTGAGCAAATTTGATTTATTTCACTTATCTGCATTCAAAGTCTCCCTACCTTTTTTTATTTGCTATTTGTGAGGCTTTTTTAAAAAAATGAAATAGAATAGAATTAACTTAATTTATATATATTTTTGTGGCTGCAGAATAAAAAACATTTTGTTACATATGCACGAAGCGTAAGGATCGAAAGAAAATTGCAGAAGGCAGAAATTGGAATATTGGAAATAGATAGGAACACTGGAAAAATGTAGTAAATGAAAACAGAAGCAATGTATCAATACCCTTTCGTATGATGCCCTTTGAAAAAAATGTAGGCTAAAAATGTATCCTTTTTTTTCCGTCGCTCAGGTAAATAAAAGACAGCTATATGAGAATTTACAGTATAATCAAACTGACATGCACAGACATCACATCTCATTCGCACAAATTCAATTAAGCCGTCAATGTCTTTTTTTTTTTTTTTACTTCTTTTTTTTTTTTAGAAAATACCTTGATACTTTATTAAAAATGTTGCAGAAAAAGTTTATACAGGTGTCCAGCCAGAAATATCTCTATTGTCACTTAAGGCAAAACCGCAAACAAATATAAGACAATCTAAGGATTTTAAAACTCTACATTAAAACCCTTGTTATTTTGACCTGTTTAGGGACCAAATGGCAAGAATATATCTTTTTTTATAGAATTTACAAATGTAGTTTAAAATCTTCTGGATGTACTTCCGTTGTTTTTGTAATAGGATGCAAAACGGAAAGAGAGTAATGATTACTTTTGTTGTAATTTTATAATAATTAATATCATTAATATTTACACTCATTCACTTGCTTTTGTAACCCAAAATATCACAAGCCTGGCACAATACTTTACATATTGCTAGCATATGACAATTTGAAATATCTAACATATATTTCTTTACAAACATATCCAACTAATATTAATACAAAAATTCACTGCTTCTTTTATTTCTAAATAATACATTGCTGGTCACATTGTAAGCTCAGGCAGTGCTGAGATTGCAAGACAGAAAATAGCCCACAAAGAAAACTGTTGGAAGCATAACAAGGATGAGAGCAGGTGATGGGATCCAGTCAGTTCTCATTCTCAGGCAGAAGACGTGTCTGAAAATGGAGAGTAAAGCTCTTCCTGGACATGCAATGTCTAAACAGTGAACACAAAGCAACACACAAGACAGTAGTGTATATAATGGCCTGCAGACGCACAGTGTGCACTTCTCCAAGGATGAGATTGTGTTCGCATTTTGGTTGCTTTGCGAAAAAAAGAATGAAACACAGGTTGTAATTGAAAAAAAAAAACAAAAACAAAACTGAATAATGTCTCGGATATATTTACACGTACTTCAACAGAAAACACAAGCTGAAAAAAAAAAAAAAAAAGGATCTCAGCTAAAATAAAAACAATAATAAAAGGAGCTCTTTTAATATTCTTTTTTTTCTTTCTTTTATGTTTTATTTCCACACACAACTATATATCTTTTTCTTTTTTTTTTTTTTTAACAAAGTTTTCATAAATACATTTCAGGCTGGGGTGTAGAATTCTGTGCCCAAGTCAGGTATCTGGTGCATGGAGGATGATGAGAAGATGATGTTCCAGACACTCAGTTGTTGATTTTCAACAAGTTTTCTCACTATTATGTATTTATGGCACAAAAGCCTCAGCAAAGGCTTCTTTGTCACACTGAAACAGTTCATTTTGTATTGTAAGAATATTAACAGTCATCCTCTGGTTGCCTTTTCGTTTGGTAAAACTCCCCGAAGTCATTCCATGTAGTTTTTCTCCAGATAGAGTTATTACTATGGTAACATTCAATTTTATATTTTCATGAGTTCATAATCACCTTATACTGTATATACTTTTCAACAAGGCATGGTAGCAAAATAACATCTGCTGAGACTTTGGAGTCTGTGCTTCACACAGTCAGTCACTCACATTTGCTTTTGCAAAGTGGCCTGGCTGATCGAGAAGGAATCTGGCTCATGTCCCAGTGGAGCTATACCCGCGTGGTGGAGTGGCCATGGGGCAAGTTGGTACTGTTCTGGCTGCCACCGAAAGTATTGAAGTTGTGCAGAGGTTGCATGCCAGCAAGTGAGTTGGGGATCATGGTGATGGTACTGGGCGTCATCAAAGGTATGTCATCAGGCGACCGACGCAAGGTGAGGGTGTAGTCAGGCGGGCAGGTGAGGCGCAACGTGTCGTGGGCCTGCAGTGACTCGCACTCATGGTGGTGCTCATGCTCCAGCTGCTGCTGCTTCATTTGCAGTGACATCAGCTCCTCACTCTGCAGGTGGGCCACGTCGTTGGCAGTGGATGGCGTGTTGGTTGGGGCGGAGTTGCGCTGCGGAGTGGGGACGCGCCGGTTGGACTCGTGCCGGCGTTTGTCTTTTTTGTAGTAAAGGGCAGCAAAGGCCAAGATATTCAAGAAGAGAAGGGAGGCTCCCACAGCGATTGTGACGCTCAGCTCGGTGGAGTAGTCCCGCTTGGTCTCGATCACCACGGTCGACTCATCGGTGAGGTCACCGCTCTTTCGTTGGTCGGTGGTCTGCTTGGTGTTAGCAGGCGGAACTCCCGGGTGGCGGGTGGTGGAGGGCCAGTTGTTTTTGCCTGGGAATCGCTTGGTGTAGGGGTATGGGGTGGTGTCCTGCGGAGGTATTTTGGTAGTGGTGGATACATATTGAAAAAACTCATTTATGTTGTGGAGATGCGGAACCAGTTCCAGCCAGAAGGCGACCTTGGTGGCGCGATAGTGGTCACGGACTCGAGGTTTGAGGCCGATGTGAAGGTAGAGCTGGTCCTTGGGGTTGTACTTGGTCCAGGCTACCTCTTCAAAACGGTTGGGCTTTGTGTGGATGAACTTTGTGTCCTGTGGAACTGGTTGGTTTGGATCCCTGAAAGAGAAAAAAAACTATATTTATATAATATAATACTTCACTCTAATTTGTTGATGAGACATGCTAAATAGAATGTGCACCTTCATCAACATTCAAAACATAATGACTGCATTTAAAAAGTATATTTTTATATGACTCTTAAATTAGGCTTTTGCTTCAAACAATTTAAAGCAGCATGATAATACAATTCTGCAATGTAACTGTCCATTAGATTCACTTAGGACTAATTTGTGACATTTCCAGTCCAGTCATTAAAAAGTCAAAGCCTTTCTTTTATTCTCCCTCTCAAAGCTAATGTGTTTGGAGGTGACGAGCTCACAAAATGTCATTCATACACCAATGACAAGTTTGTTGTCACAATTTCACAATATTTAGTGTTCCTCTGTGTGATTTTGTCGCAGGTTAGAACATTTTGTAGGAGAGATTTCATCAACCTTGGAGAGGTAAAGGAGACTGAAGGATAGACAACAACCTTGGAGAAGACACTGGAGTGTTGGAAATCACCTAACACATTGAAATTTTTAATTTCTTTTGCACAATAGAATAAGTAAAAAACACATTTTTAATTTTGAAAAGAACTAACTAAAGAGAGCTGTAATAGCAATTAATTTGGCATATAATGTACCATTACTTCTATTACTAATGAAATAAATGGAATAAAAGAGTCATAGCATGGCTTTTACAATATGCCATTCTCGTGATTAAGGCTTCGGGAGATACTGATGTCTGTGACTTGCACTAAACGGCACAATCACTAATGTTTGTTCCTATTTGTATGATAATATGAAACACAATGACAGTTGAGTCTGATTATCAGGCCATTTCATGTTAAACACACACACACACACTTGTTCAGTATTAAACAGAGACATTGACTTTATAAACAGGCCTTGTCGCATTGTTTATTATAATCAGTCAGCAGCGAGTAATCTTGGACCCAAGCTGTTTCCACAGCAACACAACAGCATATGGCAAAGCATAAGCAGAATTTTTGACTGATCACTCAATGCTGAAGTAGCATTTGATATGTTTGTGTGTAAGGAATGTGTGATTAACAACCTTCAGGGACAACTTTGTTCTTATTTAACCAGAAACTCTATGTCCCCCCTTTTAGTTAAAAACCAGACTACCGCAACATCAGTTCCTACTGCCACATGAATCATATAGGCTGCAGATCTCATATTTTACCAGACAATGATCTCATTATTATCAGATTTACTATTGCATGTATTCCACTATGTGCAAATGACAGAGAATGCGTTCACATGAAGCAAATGTAAAGCTACAAACATCCTATAGTATGATGAGGAGTTATTGGTTTAAAATGATCTAAACCATGAGCAAAGCAGTCTTTTTGGGAGCCAGAGCTGACCCAAGAGATCTGAAAAGTAATCACAGTTTTTGGAAGGTTGTTCCACTGATTGTGCACAACAAACGAGGGCAGAGTGGAAAATAAATCTGCAAACACAACAACAGACCTCTAACGCACGCACGCATGCACACGCCATCTGCTTGTGCCTCATTGTAACAAACTTTATTTTATTATTTCAAAATGTCTTTTTTTTTTTTTTTTTTTTTTTACACGTTCATCAATATTCTGTGTTTTATAGCAGTTAGCAGTGTATGGATTTAAATGGTAGAAATGAAATATTTGGTTAAACATGAATAGCAACTTGACATGCGGTATGTCAGTGGGTGCCAGCTGGCTATTCAGCAAGCCTATACAAACTCAACAAACCCTGTGAAACTAATTCCAGTCATATTGATCCGTATCCCTTCACTGTGGTCTTAGAATCTCAGAACGAACCTAAGATGTGCTTTGCCTGTGCTTTTTTTTCTTTTATAGTCACTTTTGACCAAATAGCTCCAAGTGTGAGAGAGAGAGCTGAGAGCACCAGCACCAGAGAGACAGAGAGAGAGAGAGAGGGAGGGAGAAGCACAGAGAGAGAGAGTAGTAGTGGTCGAGCGAGCTAGAGAGTGAATAAAGAGAGCGAGCCGGAGTTATATATTGTTTCACTGTCCCCACACTGACGGGAAGGGGTCACATTGCCTGACCCTGTGCGAATACGGCTTAATACCTCCTTTATTGTTTATATAAAGTGATCACATAAAAAAAAAAGAGCAGCGATTCTCTCATTACTTTGCGAGTAAATAAATACTGTAATTAAATAGTGGCAGTAGTTGTGGAAAACAATGTATATATATATATATATATATATATATATTTACAATGTAAAAAATAATTTTGCAATTGCAAAACAAAAACAATAAAGTAGACGCCTGTTAAAGATCACACAAAACAAACAAGGAAGGGTAGTTGTTGCCAAGGTAACAATTTTTTTGGATCAAAAAAATGTGCACTGCTCCACCTGTGCCTTAGGGTAATGTAATTCTCTCATTAAAACGGTCGCACCTGTCCTGTAACTGCCGGCTACATAAGGAGCCATGCATAAGGTGCTGCTAGCATGTGGTGGGGTTTCACTTAAGGCCAGTCATCTCAGTGCTAACATATGCTGGAACAATATGCCACTCCTCTGCTACCAAATTTGCCAGGGAAAAGACAATGCTTGAGGCCTTTCATGCTCACTGAATTGCAAAATAGATGTTTTATTTTTCATATATCTCCGTCAAGCATTCAATCTGTTGATAAGAACAGTGACTCTTCGCCATAGGTTGAGGTACTAAATCTATACTCGTCCTCTCTGAAAACCGAAAATATACAAGAGTGGTGGAACAGATGCTTTCATGTACTTGGATGAGCTGTAATGTATTTAGTCTTACCTTGCATCAACTGACACCAGAGCAGCTGTTTGTGACATGAGCAGCTTTTATAGACTGCTGTGTGTGTCTTTAAATTTTATACAAGTTAGACAAACATGAGAAAAGTGCAGTTGAACAGCCAAATCAGTCACAGTCAGGTGCTGTTGTGTTTCATACTTTCTGATAACAAATATCCTATGCAATACCCTGACCTGATGAACGTCAGAGCACTGAAATGTTGTTGCACATTATTGACATTGATCCTACGTACCACTCCTGTCTATAAGGTTTAGCCCTAGTATGCCCTCAAGCACCCAAAACACTGGTTCCTTCATTTCCCCGAATGCAATGCCTCTTTCTACCTTTGCTGTCTGATGAAAGTATAGTAACAGAAAGAGGGAGTTTAGGTTCTGAAAAGACTGTAACGTTGAAACGTATCTACTGGATTTGACTCATTTGGGTGCCGAAGCTTCATATTAACAGTAGGAGGACTTTGGATTTTGGCCTCCATCGCTTACATTGTAAATCCATTATGAAGGGATCTTCTAATGCTCAGTATGAACAGGAGGATGATTACAGCATGTTTCAATGTTAATATTTAAAAGACCTGAAAAAATATGAACCCAAATCTATAAGTATAAAGCTTTTTAGTATATATTAATGGTCTTCAAGCCAATGCAAAAATGCTATGGTACACTACACTCTGATTTTGATGTATAGAATTGATGGTGTTCCCCATTATTTTTTGTTTCAAACAATGAATCAGATTTGCTTTGGTCATGATCTGAACAATTAGTGAGTTTCCATATAGTCCGAATAATTTGAGTTTAAGAGACTTTGATGGCAGTACATGGCAAATATGTTGGAGTCATTCAGCAATGTCCAGGATTCCTATGTGTAGAAACACACTCGTAACCCCCTCATACATAGTCACACTCAATAATATTGCATACATCCAAACTGTTCAATTTATTTGTACTGACATCAGAAATTTTTTTTCCGAAACATCAATCTGCCGTGATTCACGGCGGGAGACTTTACACAGGGTAGGGGAGACTTGTTGAAAAATGGCCACGATTGCCGTTGATGAATTTGCTTTCAGTCACTGCTTTATTGGAAGCACATTGAAAAAAAAGCAGCAAGAGAAAAGAGCCTTCCCGAAAAAACGTCTATACGGCAGCCAATCCCCCCGCTGATCAGGCATCAACTGGATGGGAGCCAAGCAGAGAGCAGGGGAGTGAGCGCTAAAGCCTGTGAAGCTGATCAACACTTTATTTATTCACCTTAAAGTGAATTTTCAGTATGACTGGGCTGCAAACACCCTGATACCTAATCTCAAGGTGCATGAAACAAAAAACGTGATCCAAATATAAACAGCCAGCAAATCCTCTCATCAAATCCAGCAGTGCTGCAGTAGCAGGGGAGGATTTGTTTTATTAACCTCCACTTGATCTCTTCAACTCGTGAGTTGATCATTAAAACATTAAATCATAATGAAACTTTTTTTCGTGGTTTGAATTGTAAGAAGCAGCCTTAACAAACTGAATCTTGGCATTCGCCCATTTGCGTGGCAACTATTTACATCTATATTCTAATACATTGGGCAGTTTGTTCCCTCCAAAAGGTTTTTAAATGTTGGCAAATCCTGCAACATGCTGCATCAGCAACCAGCAGAATCGGTTTAGTTACGAATGAATGAAGTAGAGCTAAAGCTAATCTAATACAGCAGCTCTGCCTTTAAAATCTATTTTTACTAAGCTTATACATTTTCAGTTTTTGTTGACATTGTCAGAAACGTTGTATACTTTATGATTATTTAGGTTGTAGTAGGTGATGGTGGTCTACTGAGGTGTGTTGTTTTGAAAGGTGTTTATTGAGCGTATGAGAGCACAACCAGGAAGTTGGATTTTAATTCGGTGTATAATTCATACTTTTGCTGTTTTACTCTTGTTTTAAACTGTCTTTATAGTAGAATATCATTATATCTCAGTTTTATGTTTGATGATAGGTATATCATATTGTCCGGATAGATTCATCAAAGTAAGATGAATAAAAATTATTGAAAACTCAAAGAAAGCAAAGGAAAAAGTAAAAGAACACTCACCCTGTTTTAGCAAAGTTAGTCCAGTAGGTCATGACGACTGCACTCAGCATCACGTCATTCTTGGAGAAGTTGCAGTTGAAGAGATCCGTGGGACCGATCATGGGGATTCCGAACACATATGGTACTTCATCACCGTGGGCTGAATCGGCCCAGCTGGGCTTCATGTCGCTCTGACAGTGGTGGTAGAAAGCATAGAAGTAGGTGGGAGAGCCATACTGGGCGTGGAGGTCAGCTGTAGCCACTGCTGGTGCCACCCACTGGTGGTCAGTAAACAGAGCCACCAGGGTCTTGCGGCGGGTTTCTGGGTTCTCCTTGTCCGCCCAGTCCGTGTACATGAATTTGATGGTTTCGCGCAGAGTGTCCTTCCCTTCTGGGTAGCCATACAGATGATCCACAAAGTCCGACACAGCAAAGTCAAAATCGTTGGCGGACACTCCATCCTCACTGTCCACGATACCATCTACGAACTTAAATCCCTCACCCTGATTGACCCCCAGCATGATGTCATAGTTGAGAAACTCCCCTTGCTCCATGAGGATCTGAGGGTCATCCGGGATCACGTCTCCATCGATCACAGGGCCAAAAGCAATGTGGTACTTTGCAGGCGTGATGTACTGCTCGATCAGCTCCTTGTAGTTCTTGTTCTGCAGGCACTCCACCAGGTCGATGGTGTCCAGCATGTTGCAGCCCACCTTCTCAGCCAGGGCTCGTGTGTACTTAGCAGGCTGGTAGTTGACTGCCCAGCTGGACAGAGCTGTGCCACTCTGGATGATAGCTTTCTGGAACAGATCTGAGATTGAAAACGGCATTAGTGAAACAAACACACGGAAACACACACAGAGATGCTGGCAGCAAAAAAGTTCAGCTGTTACCTGACGGTAAAGATAGATTAGTTATGGAACAAAAATTTAGGTTTTAAGACAAAAAAGTTGAGTGTCTTAAGATTTAATAGCTAGAAACGGAAGTTAGAGTGTTTTTCGCAGTGAACCAGGATATTCGAGGGATACACAGTTGCAAGTGGGATTTAAACGAAATCCTTAGCATATATATAGAGCTGCAGAGAGAAACAAAGCCGCAGAGGTCTGTTGGCTCTACGCACACCCAAACCTGTTGTTAGATCAAGAGGAGGACAAGGGCGAGATGAATGAATTAGACCTCAGTCACGTTGTCTTGGTAAGAAAGAACTAACTAACCCTCTCCATATTGTTCTGTTAGCTACTGCGACCCACAAACAGTCAAGTGGAGTTTCATTTGAGTGGTGTGTCACGTTTGATTGGATGAACCTTTATAAACGCCCCCAAGAGTAGGATGAGTCATCAACCATTTGAAACCATTTTACAGGAAAGGGAATACAAGGATTTTGATACTGATACTCAGATACTGATTTGTTGACATATATTAGACATCTAACAAGGGATAAATGAACAGAATTTAAAACTGGGAAATGTTTTTTTGTTTTGTTTTTTGTTTTGTAACAAAGGTAACAAAAAAACAATCAAAATCAAAACCTGATTCAGATTTATTTTCATACTTCCTATGTTATTATTATGATTATGAGTTTGAGTTTTATTTATTTTTTGGGGGGGGGCCAACATTTTGAGTGAAAAGCAGCAAACGTTGGATTAAAGCACAGAAGTGAAGAACTTTGTGGAAATGCTTTGTTCTGCTCTGAAGGTGCAGTTTCAGTGTGTTTGACTGACAGCTAAGTCCAGGCAGGGTAAACCTTGGCAGGGAAGTGGAGGGACAAAATGAACGCACTTGAACTGTAGCTTATAAATCATGCTGACCAACATGACATTTGCAGGTACCTTTTTAAGCTATTTAATGTGATACACTTGACAACTTAATGAGCGATCTAGTGCGCAAACTGATGTCAGCAGTGCCCTTTTGCCTGGTGGATGTCTATGGGTCTTGAGGTGTGTTGCGTCTCAGACTGTTGTGTGGCTGCTTGTCAGAGTGCCTGCTAATGACACTATTGGAAAATATATTTAAGAAAATACATTTAAGAATGAAACCATTTGAGAAATGAGCGCGAGCAGATGTTTAAAATGTAGCAGAAAAAAAATGTGTATTTTATTTAGTTGGACTCTCTACGTGAAACTAATCCATTATTGGCACATCTGTCAGGTAATATAAGGCTGTAACTACACCACTTCACTTATGGTAAATGGACTGCACTCATATAGCGCTTTTCTAGCCTTTTCAATCACTCAAAGCGCGTTACAATACATGTACATCAGAATACTGATGGCTACCATGCCTGCTGAGCATCAGAGGGATCTAAACATTCACACCAACACGCGCAGCCATCGGGAGTAATTTGGGTTTAAGTGTCTTGCCCAAGGACACTTCGACATCAAGGAGTTGGTAATCGAACCGCTGATCTACTGATTAATGGACGACGGTTCTGCCTTTGAGCGACAAACTAACATGGATCTATCCTTTTTGCATAGCTAAATAACATATGTAGTACTCAGCAATATATTAATGTACATTGGTCATGTTTGGCAGATGTCCAATCGGCTTAATAAAATCAGTATCAGGGTCAATACTAATCTAATGGATTGGTATATATATATTAAGCCCAGTCACACAGAATTCAAGCTCTATCTTTTTTCATAATTGCATAAAAACATTTCAAGGCAAAAGAGGATGATTCAGAATTCCGACGTTACGTCTTTGTGTCCCAAATGAATATATATATATATATATATATATATATATATTTATATAGTTTCAGAAAGTGCTATTTATACCCATGCAAACACACAGTGGTTGTGACTCAACGAGGCCAACTTGAAAAAAAACATTTCCCACATGGCCTGGTTAGCAACATACAATCTTTTGTCAGATGTGGGGAATCGGTTAAACTTCAAGTCGGATGTTAACTTCAGAACTATACATACATACACATTTGCTGGTGTACAAGCTGAACATGCTGTTGTCTTCATGGAAGCTTTACAACAACAGAGATCCAATTTACAGCACAGGATGGAAAAAGGCGCATTACCTGACCAGTGATGTATTATACATCACCGAGAATGCTTGGCAGGTCAAATAGTGTTTGTCAACTCTCCGCCATGATTGCTGCCCATGAGGACATTTTATCTAAATGTAAAGTAAGCCATTTCTATTCCCTCAAGTAGAAAATGAAACAGGCCTAATAACTGCAACATAAGACCACAAGAGCAAATAGAAATTCTCCCTTTCTGTGATTGCCTATAAGGTAAACCCAATGGACTTCTACCAGCAAGATAAAAAGGTTGATTTTTGCGTGAAGGTGCATTTTTCACAAAGTCTGTATTTGTTCCATGCAGTCTGGAAAATGGCCTGGGAACTGCAGCAACAATTTTATATATTTTTTTTTTAGATCCAATCCTCCAAATCTTCTTTTTTCTGACAGATAGGTCAGGCAATGTTACACACCGGTTGTATAAATCTGAGTTGGAAGGAATTATTCATTTGTCAAAGCCAAGAACTCTGTGAAAAGCCACAGGAAAAACTACAAGAATGACCTTTTTGCTTTTTGGTTTTTTTTTAAATTGCCATTAATAAAACATGAATAAAATATATGCAAATACAGCATGATAATCTGCTTCTCATGCATGCTTCTCCTCCACAGCAAATGGCCACAGAGATGTTTAGAGGCTGAGGCAGCGTACATACTTGAATGAACATCTATTTGGTTGATCTCTCTACGCGTATTAATCAGATATGATGTCATGAGTTATGTGATGAAAAGTAACAAAGCAGGCTATTTGAATAACTGATGCTACTAAAATCATTCAGTGCATTCTTCCTGCTACACAAGTGCTGTTTGTGTTTCTGGTCTTTGGTGTTTGTTTGTTTCATTGTGTTTAATTTATATATTTCCCTGTCCTGTACCCCAGCAATGCATGTCAAAACAGAAAACTCGTGTGAAAACAGGAAATATGTAGGCAAAAAAAATATGAAAACAAGACTAAAGAGAGGGATTGCAGGGATTTTGATGACCCGTAAGCATGAGCTTCTACAACATGCACTTTTAATAGCTTGTGGGACTTTGGTGCTAGTTCCTGCCTTGCACTTCCGTTGCATTTTGCCAACCAGCGGCCCATTTCACCAAATGTGCAGGTGTGATCTGCAATATGACATAATTTATTTAGCTTCCAAGAGCCTTGAAGTGTGCAAATGTATTTGTATTTGCAACCAAGTTCTTAGTCCTTTGTCAGCCAAATCTAGCGGGTATCTTCCAAAGCTACATTTTTTTCTTTTAGTACTGAAAGTTTATGGGGTGACAAGCTGCACAGAGCAGAAAGTCAGGCACAGCAACAGCATGCATTTTTTTTTAACAGAAACAGATTTTGTTGGACTGTTCAGGTGAAATGAGCGGGCCCTTTCTCCGGGGCTGTAAGCTCTTTGAGGCTGCAGGCGGGCGTGAGCTACTTGCATATGTTCTTAACATTTAGCGTTGCACTCTGAAACACATTTAGATTTAACATTTAACATTCAGATATAGGTTTAATGTTTAGATTTAACATTTAGATTTAGATTGAATATTTATATATGTTTTTACATGTTCTTGTTTTAAATAAATTTATTTTCTCAAATGAGAGGAAAATGTGTTAAATGTAAGGAAATTGAGATAAAATGTCTTCTTTATAGTAGTAGTATAGTAGTTTTTATAATATCTCATCATAGCCAGTATTCTGCCTAAAAAAATGGAATAATTCAAGTGGAAATATGTCATCAAATGTGTCAATCTCTCACATTGTTTTGCCATTATTTTCATTTGCCATGTTTTTCTGGACATTCCAATCACAACTACTCTGTGTCACCAGAGTTAAATTGTTGTTTATAACTGCTTTAAAATTGAACAAAACCAAGTTAATAGATGTACCTTCTGAGTAATGCGAGAGGGTGAGCAGGCTGACGCATGATGCTCCGGCACCAGAGCCAAAAATGGTCACTCTCTTTGGGTCTCCTTTGAAGGCCTGGATGTTCTCTTTGATCCACCGGAGAGCCTGAATTTGATCCAGCAGGCCGTAGTTGCCCTTGGCTGCCTGGTCCCCTGTGCTTAGAAACCCTTAAAAACAAACAAGAGAAAAACACATCTCAACTTTCACTTCTGAAAGGTTTCCGCCACTGATTTGTTGTAGCATGAGTATACAACACATTAGGATTTGTTTTCCTTCTTTTATTATGTTGTCTCAAAGCCTAAAATCTCCTGAACGTGTTAAATTTGTGAAACTATGAAGGCATCATCATTTTGTTTGTGTTTGTATCCATTGAAGTTTTTTTTTTTTTTTTTTATATTTGAAGGCTCTTGGCAGAATTACCTAGTTGGGATAGAAGAAGGAGCCCAATAAAAATCAAATCAAAATCAAATCGTAGCTCTCATCTGAATTCATCTGCCTGTTTTTCAGTGTTTTATGCAACTTGTATTCTTAATGCATAATACATTCAGTATAGCATGAGACTTGTACTTTACTGCTTTAAATTACTACTTTGAGCAGTTCAGATGAAAATAGGTAGACGGGAGGAGAAGAGTCAGGAGGGGTTGCTAGATTTTAGATAGAATTAGATATTCAGACCCCTTTGCTTTTTTTTTGCTTTTTTTTTTTTTTACATTTTAGTTATGTTATAATCATTGAATTAATTTTGTCTCATTAATCAACAATTAATTTACCAATACTGCTGTCGTCCTTAGGCTTAATGAAGACCAGAATACTAGATCATAATGTACACAGTGATGGGTATTAGACAACGAGTTTCATATAAAACTCATTTTCCTATAATTCACCATCCAGTCTTATCTTCACTTCATAATACTGTATTTTCTGGATAGTGTATATTAGCAGCAAGGAAACCACAGCAGTTCTTCACCAACAGCCAGAATGAATCCAGTGGACATTGAGCTTAGCAACGCTGGCTGGACCTCACAATACATACATGTGACGTCCTGACTCAAAAGACTTTTAATAGTGCAGCGACTTCATGCAAATTTCCTCTGACAGGTGGGAGCAGCAACCTGACAACCAAATCACTCTTGTTTTGATTCCCTTGTGAAACAGAAGCACAGTTGTTTTTTTCGACTCCAGTCGGCCACATAAAAGAACCGAGAGCTGATTGTTGCCAACAATGGCTTCCCCCCATTCTCTATCATAGACTTTTAACAAGCTACTAGGACTCAAACACGCAAAACAGTGCATGGGAAAGACATCTCTTTGATAAATAAAATGCTTTGTCATGCATCTGCATAGAGGGAATGTGAGAAAATAACTGCCATAACCCTCATCCTACCAACAGATTGAACATACCAAGAATAAACTATAGTAATAAACAACGACCGTAGCAAAAATGTTAAATTATTTCTTCTCAAAAAATAATTAATTATGTAATTATATATATCTGAAAATACTGTGTTGTTATTATTTTTATTTAGGGTCGTCGACAAAGCAAATTTGTGTCTACTGCATCTCAAAATGACTGGACAGAGTGCAATCCATCAGCCTGTTCTCAAGCCATTCAGCAATGAGTTCTGTTGCCTCGAGCGCCAACCCATAAATAGTCAAGTATGCAAAGGCCTTTGAATTTGATTTCACCCACGGTTCCAGAAACGGTCGTCCAATAGAGATCCCGTCCAGTCAAGCGCCAGACCAACCGGCCTGGCAGCAAGCTCCACATCCGAAACTTGTTGACAAATTAGCAAATGTGCCTAAACCCATTAAGTGGCTTTCTAAATGCTGCCACTGGGGAAACTGGTTGCTTCTCCTTGCCAGACCTGGGAGCTCGATGGGCCAAGCCTGGCAGTGACAGTCTGTCTCTGCGAGCTGACCCAGGCAGTGTAAATGACAAATGGGATGAGGACTGCTGGGGGGAAAAAAAAAGAAGAAAAAAAGAGGAGCGGTGGCCTGTGGTTCTTTGATAGAGAGCAGATCCAGTTTGTCATGGTGAGGTGGAGGGGATGAGAAAGAGGGGATGGAGAGCAGGGGTGGGGGAGAATTACATAGCCGTTGGCAGCTCCATACACCCCGTAGGATGACCACAGGCCCTGGCTCTCCTCTCTTCTCTCCTCTCCAATCCACCTTTTTACTCCTCCTCTCCCTCCATCTCTGTCATTTCTCTTCTGTTCCCTATTTCATTTCTCTTCCCTCTCATCCCTCACCATAAAGGAGCTGAAGAGAGAAACATGCCTACCAGGCGCTCCCCAGGATGTGTGAAGATTAGTCAAAGCTTCATTTCAAAGCACCATGTCCCGAAAATAGACTGCATATATAACTAAACCTACTGCCTAGAGATGCATTATGGACAAATGTCTGAGAAACAGACTTATCTGAGACCAAAGAATAATAATAAGAAATAATAAGGAATACGAAATGTTTTGTCCCAACCAATAGTCCACAACCCAAAGATATTCAGTTTACTTTCATAGAAGACTAAAGAAAGATATTTAAGAAGCTGGATCAGATTATTTAGCAGATTATTTTTTCCTCGAACCCACGTATCATTCATGATTTCTTTTTTTAACAAATAACAAAAGAACACAGACTGACAACAATAGAGCCATGGGAAGACCTCCACAACAAACGAGTGCATTATCTCATCTGATCCTATTCATGCAGAAACAATATGCGGTAATGCTTGGTACAACGTTATCGTGTTTAATTCCACGTTGAACACAATTATAGGCCTGATGTTCACTCTATAGAAAATTACAGCAATTTAAATCCAGAAATTGCTTAGAGAAACACAATTAGACTGTTTTTTTTTTCAAAAAGATCTATGCTCTGGTGTACATAGTAATGAAATGGATGGCAGCACAATATTATAGACAGTTTTATTTATTCTGTGCTTATAGTTGTTAGTTATCAAAAAGTCGTCTGACACATTTCCTTAATAAATAGTGCAAATAGCCTCTGACAATCAGACTGGTAGTTCCTGAAAAGGAAGATGTAAAACATGGCAGGTCTTTGATGAATAGGAGGCCAATTGCTGAAAGACCTTGTTTACCTCCTGAGTAATGCAGGAGAAAGCGATGGTTGTGAATCCAGCAAGGCTCACGCTGGCACTCTGACAGTCATTCATTTAACTCTTCTAAAGTGAAAAAAAAAAAAAAAAAAGAATTATCACTTAAATTTAGACTTCATGGAATTCCAGCAGACATTTTTGCCCCTGCTGTGTCTTTTAAAGAATGACTAGTGAAATTAGAGCCAAAGGAGAGCTGTCAATAGTGAAATGGAAAAACACTGTAATTGCACACGCATCTTGCAAGGTGAATTATATGAAGAGAATGGTGTCTACTCTTTTAACGTGATTGCTGATATAAAATTCAAACAAATTTCCCAGTTTCACCTGTCAGGTGGAGAATAAGTGCTTGGTTAATATATTGTATGCGATGCTAAAGTGAGTGTGGAGACCACCTGTGACAGTTCACAGTAGCTCCTCTGGGGATGCACAGTTTTGGCAGTGTTAGCTGGTCGGTAGTCAGAAGTAGAACCCATGATATGTCAATATATATATATAATATATATATAAACTTTACTATATGTGATAGTTACCCATTTAGCTTTCACACAAGGATCATATTTGTTCTTTTCAGAAAGAAACTATTTAACTCTGCAAAGAAGCTCCTCTGACATAATTACAGGAGAATAAGGAACTGTGTCATCTGCATACATATTGATTTTGCCCTTCAACAGCCATGTTGGAAGGTTATTTATGTACTGTATATGCTATATGTAGTACAACAGTGGCACACTGCACACGGGATATTTGGCAACTTAACCATCTGGCTACAAGCAAGTGAACCTTGTGATAACTTTTTTTTAAGTCAAGAATGAACATTCAAGCTTAACTATCTCAGGTTTGACTGGCACTCAGTACTGTGCTTCCAAGAGATTATCTGTCAGTCAAAAAGTCATATGCATACTGTATATGATCATATGCTACCTTGTGATTTTTATTCCTAAGAAACATGACCTAACCAAATAGACTCAGATTTGAAAATACAAAAGATGTAATAATAAATATAAGTTTTTGACCGATAAATGACTGCTGTCGTTGTTGTCAATGTGGTTACTAATCCAATGCGTTTACAGCAAAAGGGTAAAGCATTTATGTCGTTTAAGTAACTGCATTGTCGACATCAGTATTGTGACTGAGCGCCAGTCCTGCAAGCCTGGAAACTCTGCTGGATAAACTTCAAAATCCATGTGATCAAATCTAACAAGTCAATGAAATTGTTGGCATTTTGGAGACGCAAGATATTTCCACCTGACGGCAGAAAGACGCTTGCAGAGCCAAATACGAACGCTCGTCACTTAGTTCCATTTGCTCAACTGACTTAATCTGCAGAAAATATCTGAGTTGAAATTTAAAATGATTTTTTTTTTTTTTTTTTCCCCAAGTTCTGAAAATACCATCTGAGTGTTATCTAAATGCCACAGCATGATACTGTAAACAGTTAGAATGGTAAAAAAAAAAAAAAAAAAAAAAAAAAGTAGCACCAACAGATGACAGAAAAGCAGCGTGAGTGACACAAATGACACAAAGTAAAATGGCAGGGCGGCGCTGTGGACAGACGGTGACCCGGCAGAATGCCAACTGCTTGAGCTTTGAGCACAAAATGTTCACAGGCCGGAGAGCCATATGAGCCAATTGCATGTGTTTAATTTTGTTACATCACTCGTGCTAGAAATGGAGAAATGTCTATTTTATATCCTCTTTGAACTCAAAGTTGTAAGAAGCGGAGCAATAAGTATAATTGGGGTGATGTGAATTTCCTCTTCCGCAAACGCATGGCTAACTCATGGATGGACCTCAAAAACAAACGTGTGGTTGCACTGTTTTCATGACTATATGTGTAGAAATCGCTGTCAGTGCTTACTTAGAGACACAGTGCTGCCATGATCATGTTATCCGTCACGTTCAACAACAAGTGCACTGCGGCAAGCAACTTTATTACGTAGCTAATTACCAGTTTAATGGAACTATTTAACTTTTTTTCCATTACTGAGCATTTTTGCTTCTGTTGGTAGTGATGGGGCTAAGGGACCTGAAAGTAGAGTGATCTCTGCACATTTACCTGCTGGCAGACTGATGCTTTGTTCATTCCATTGCAGTTACATTGACTGTGGCCTCATAGAGTCACGTTAGGAAACAGAAATCATTAAGATATTTTGCACCGCAAAGAGTCAAAATTCAACATCGCACAACACTCTCTGTCTAGCGGATTTAACACTGTGACTCAGTGCGCACATAACACTGCTCTACAGACATGAAACATAATCAGTCTGAAGGCTTATTCCTTATGTATTGTTTATCTGAAAAAAAAAGAAATACAATTCTGGGAAAAAAAAAATTTTCAGAAAGAATATAATACAGTAAATTAAGGAACTGGCATTTGCCAAATGGTTACAGGGTGGGATTTGTTGAAAAGGGTTCTGACTATAAAGACAGTAAATACATATTCTTTTTGCATGATTTACAGTTAAAAAATAAAACGTATTTAACTCATACTAACCCTTTACGCAGCCCCTTAGTTCAGCCTCTCTATGAAAAAGGCCATTTTAGCAAGACAGACAAATTCAGTTGCAAACAAAGTGTTAAGGGCAGGTTGAAGCCCTGACTTTTGACTTGCAGGTAGCATTTCTATATCGCATTCATATGCAGTATATAAACTGTTTACTGTATATAAAATGTTCTTAACGGTAGATACGCCCTGCTTTGACTCTCTATATGGCAAATATGATCTTCAAGGTCATCTCATTTATGGGTTTAATAAACAGACAGCGAACAGTAAATTGAAAACAAAGACAGAGAAGAACAGCGAGCTTTGAAGGCAGCCTAAATTGACTCATTGTCTCAGCTCATCCATCGTGTGAATTCCTCTCTCTTAATAGCTCATACGCCGCCACAAACACAGATGTTTGCCCGGCCTTAATTATTTGGGGATGTTTTCGGAAGCAGGTAAACAATATACATCTGTCGTCTGGTTTTTCTCATTTTCAGTGAGAAAGCCTTTTGATGAGATGTGACTTCTCTCCCCAACGAGCGATGGCGCGGGGCGTCTTCTCTCCGCGTTGTTTACTCTGACGGTGAGAGATGTTCTTCACAGCATCAAAGCTGATCTGGGACGAGCTGGCTTCAGGCACAGATACACGACATGTATGTATGAAGTGTATTCTATGTGAGCGTGTGTGTGTGTGTCTGCAGTCTGGTGCCTTTAGATCAGGTGACACAGGATAAAACGTATGTATTTTTCCCCTCTTTATGCATCACATATGTATGTATTAGTAAACAGCTGTAGTACGTTGATTAAATGCACATTTATTTAGGAAAATGTAAACGCAATAAATTGAAATAACAAAGACCTTGAAACTAGATTTTAAAATAAATGTTTAAATTGTCATGTGTTGCCTTATGGAGTATAATACGCTGTAAGGGTTTGGTAGCCCCGAGGCAGTTGGCCCCATTTCTACACAGCTGGTAATCCAGTCTTGCATATCTCACATCCAGGTAAAGGACGCCATCATGATCAAACGAGCGCGTTTGGACATATGTTGCAGTGAGAAGACGCGTGTTGCCCTGTGAGTGTGCAGCAACAATCAAAGAGCTGGTGGAATGTGGAGCTAATTTTAGCTATGGTGCTGTGGTATTACATAACAAGTCTCCACATTTCACAGGAGAGTCGTATGTTTCGTGTGGAATTTCTGTACGGACACTAAAGCCCAATTAAATCGAAACGTCTAACAGATGCCCCGCCTGTGTCAAAATCAAATTTTAATACCTTTAAAATGTGGATATCATGCTGACATGGTGCATTTTTCAACATTTTCTTTTTTTATGTGAATTAATAATACAGTATTCGAGTAAATGTACTTCCCACCACTGCCTGGAATGGATGCCCCCCCCCCCCCTTCTTCCAGTCTTTATGCTACACTAGCTTAAACACATCTGGACTCACAAAAAATGAGACTGATAAAAGCAAACAAGCATGTTTCACGAAATGTCAGCGTGTCCCTTTAAAATTGAAATTTGACAGGCCAGGAGAAATCACATTTTCCCTGCGTTTGTACCGGAGCTGCATTCTAATAGCAGGTGTAAATACACACACACACAAGCTCCATCAAGGGTAACAAAGGCAACCCTTTTTGAATTTAATACGACCCAATGAGATGCTTCAAGCAGATGGCTTGGATGAGATCTTCAGCGTGTAGATGTTAGAAACGATCGCTCTTTTCTATAGTAAATCTGATCGCCGGAGATGCGAGGCCATGCTAGTAACGCAACGGATTCTGTGCTCGATGCACTTCGGTGACCTTCGGCGAACTTATAGGAGCTGAAAATTGGGTTTGATTGAAATAAATCAGTGTGAAAATCAAGGGTAAGAATGAATGACGGAAAAAATCAAATCAAACAAGCTCTTATGCTGGTTTAACCTGGCCTTCTCTCGCACATTGCTTCCTGGGATACGGAGGGAAAGTCAAGGGGGAAAACAGGAGAGAGTGCGAACGTGTCAGAGAGATATTCGACTGCGACGAGCCCCCTCTCAACTGTGGAAAAGTGCAATTGGTTACACATCCATTCAGCTGGGGCGCTACCCCAGTGATCCACTAGCGTATGTTCATTAAATTCTGCAGAGCTAATTAGAATCTATTTGACATCCACGGGGAGACATTTGCACAGCTTGCAGAACTGCACAAACAATTCACAGGCACAAGCAGCCGTGAAAAGATGCCATTACGGCATGTAAGGTATTTTTACTTGACTTGAAATGTCTTATTAAGCGTAGTCGTGCATGTAATGGAAGCGCTTTTGGCTATTACTCCTTTTTAAACAATATAGTAGAAATGAACGTAAGGCTTGAAAGGCAATATATATATATATATATATATATATATATAAATATGAGATTAAAATGTCTTTTGTTTGATTAAAAGTCTATCCTTTGTTGTTATAATGTAAAAAACCTATTTTACAGGAGATGTTTCCCAGAATTAGAATACGGACTTCTTACTTTTCTCATTTATTCTCATGAGGAAATTATTCACATTTACATATCTGCACGAGCAAAGCGTGTCATGTGTTCTCGTGTGTATCTGATACACGTCAACATGTCTTTTTTTTTCTTTTTTTTACTTATATTGAATGCTCTCACGTAGCTCTTCTTTTCAGTATTCATGCATGCCATTGAGCAGAGGTGGTGTCAGGGGGTGGGGGGTGAGGGTTGCTATAGCGATGCCAAGACTAGGCAAAAAAAAAAAAAAAAGACAGTGGTTACAAGTATAGTTTGATTTAATGATAAGCTTCTTTTAACCCTCTGAGCTTTGGTTCACAGCAGTAACTGATTGTTATTCAAAGTTTGTCGCTGTGTAAAAAGTCATATTATTAGAGCCCTGGAATTTACTGCACTAATAAAGGAGGAAGATGTTTTAAAGATAGGAAGATATTTTTATTGTTTCGTGTGTGTGTGTGTGTGTGTAAGCGTGCATATGTGTGCATTATCTTTTGGTGACGTGATATCTGCACCATATATGTATATTTTACTCTATTACTATAATGACTATATGACTTGTATTCCGGAGGTTGGACGGTGGAAGTATAGTTCCACTTCCAGTAAACATGTTGCTGTCCTCTTTTCCCAGCGGATGTCTCGTTGTATAATTACGATTACTTTAAATTAACGTGATTAGTGAGGAGTGAGCGAGAAAGATGGCAGTGGGGAGCAGATGTGTTCGACGGTGGGGAGTAGCTGGTGGCACCCTGACAAAGACTGAGCGTTGTTACCGCTGATGAAACATGAGTCAATCAAATTTCGTCTCAGGTTGTTGAGCTTTTTTTTTTTTTTTTTTTAACGCTACACTTGTCACACGTTATGCTTCGGTGAACGCGCCGCAAAGAGCACTGTTTGAACACAGCGGGGAGGAGGACTGTTTCAGTGCAAGCGTGGATTGCGATGGCGATGTTGTCACTTCATAAATGTCAGTGGAGTTGTCAGACTCTTGACCACTTGTCAATCTGAGTCAGGGCTACTTTTTCTTCCTCCTACTCTTCTTAACTTGGCCCGGTTTGGCCCGGGGCGTGGCTGCTGCGGCTCCGACACCCACATCATTAGCCTCATTATCGCCACATTCCACGTGACGACACGCTCATACACAGGCTGTCAGGCTGGATGTATGAATCTCTGACAGGGCTCCTGCTTGAGCAGCCGGAGGAATCAAATGCACGTGTCTGCCTGAGGAGCAAAAAAAACACAAGCCTACTGTTCTCCCCTTTAAAAATAATCTGTCTTTTCTCTGCAACTCTCACCCACTCTCACCCACCCTCTATCATGCAGCTGAGTTGAGTGGGGATGTCACCCCCCCCCCCCCCCGCTCTTAGTTTCCCAAATTGCTCCCAAAACCTATCCAACCATGGCAGATCTGCATTCAGCAAAGGACGAAATGAGGGCACATAGAGAGGAATAAGTTTCCGAAATAAAAACGTGTAGATGTTTCTGTGCACGACGGCCCCTGGGAAAACGGGCTTCTTAAATAGGGTGAAGGAATCACTTAGTCATAGCGGTGGATAAAAGCCGACCTTCAGGCTCCTCGTACAAGGACGAGGAGGCGATTACCCGAGATTTGATTATTACTGTATGAGAGGTGGAGTCTTCCCCTGTGTGAGGATACAAATGAGTTTACAGCAAAAAAAAAAGGAAATTTCATATCAAAGTCAGAACTGCAGAAACAAGTTCAAAAGCACACTTTTGAACTTTTGACCATGGTTAGTAGTTAATTACATCCGTCTTTGTTCCTTTTATTATCCAATCTTTTGTTTCCTTCTTGTGTCCTTCCTTCCTGATTTTATTGCTTCTTTTCAGTCAGAGCTGGTGCCAGGATTTTTTCTTTTTTTCTCTCAGTGCTAAGAAGGGGCTTGACCGATATGTGCATTAATATGTTTTACATGGCTTAATTACTACATAAGGAAGTTTTCTTTTTTCTTTTTAAAAAAAAATAAAAACAGATATGACATACAGCAAATGTAAATGCAGTTTTAAATTGAATGTGGACAACAAATATTTTATAGAAAATGGCTATAAGCCTGATACAAGTGACAACAAGGCAAAAGGTGAACGGCTTCAGCACCGGACAGCTCCCACGCACAAGCCACAATAATAACAACACAATACATGTAAATATACATGTAAATATACACATCCAGCATTTTCCCAACGGCTGTCAACTGTGCACATCTAAATCTATATCACGAGCTTTCCTCCTTTCTACTCATCTTTCCTTCTTGGTTTTCTTCATTCTTTTGTCACATTTTATATATATAATAATAGAATTGTGTCATTAATATCTTTATTTCTTTTTTCTGTCCGTCCTTCTCTCCTGTCCTTACATCCCTTTGCCTTTCACCTCCATTCTTGCATTCTATCCCTTGTCTAATATTTCTTTCTTTATTTGTTGCCTCTTTATCATCACTTATCCTATCCCCTCTCCTTCCTCTCTGCCTTCCTTCTTTACATATTTTTTCTTTTGAAACTTGCTTCTCCCTGTCTTTCTTTTTCTCTTTCATTTTCTTTCTTCTTTTCTATTCCCCCTTTCTTCTCATTTTTCCTTTTCTTCCCCAACTGACCTATATGCATATCCAGTATCCCTTGTATCTACCAAAGTGCATGTTTAACAGTCTTCTTAACTTTCCATACCGGAGTAAAAAAAAAATAAAATTCCGTAACAGATCAGAATAGTCCACAAGACGACTGCACAACAGAAGAAAGTGCAGGCGCCTATTTCCTGTCATTTCAGCACTTTGCACTTGTCATTTGGGGAAACGGCCGACAGGAAAGAGGAAAATTGGTGGAAATTTGAAGCAGCAGCAGAGACAGTCGACCTCGCAGTGAAGCTTAACAAGCTTTCTGCTCTGACCCCAGCTGTGCTCAGCCCCTCCTCGGACTCCTCTGCCAGCGATGGTGTACATATTGCAGGGGTGTATGATGTGTGACAGAGCTGTCACAGGTATCAAGCCTGTGTGAGGCATATCCACAGACTGAAGCGAGCAGTGTGGGGAGGACAGGCAGGATGGAGGAAAGTAACAGGGGCTGGAAGGGGAGGAAATGGGCTGGGGGGAATCTCCATCGGAGTGACAGCTCGTCCAGGTGGGGGACAGTTTTTTGACAGTGATAGAGGAGGAGCAGCTCCAACACACACTGTCATCACATCCATACAGTCACTTCTATTCTTTGCAGACTTCCTATACTGCAGGAGTGTTTTGCAGATTTGTTCAGTAAAAGCAGATAATACAGTATGTAGACATAATGTACTGCAGCATGACGGACTTCACACACACTCACCCTACAACAGCCCTGAACACTGGACACACATCAAGTGCTGAGGCAAGATCTGGGTCACAAGGCATTAAATCCCCTTGTTCATCAGCTGCCCTTACACACACACACACACACACCGCAACCCACTACCGTCACCTCACTGCATACCATCTGTCCTCCAAAAGCTGGGCTATCAAATCCATCAGGGTCTAACAGGTCAACCTCCACAGAGCTGCCGGACACACGTGATGCATCCAGCTGACAAAGCTCAGTTTGTTTGGGAAATTACTATTATTTAATCATTTCATTTGCTCTTATTGTGAGGTATACTGTATTTGAAAAAAAAAATAGATTCTTCTTATGTTCTTACCTCGTCAAAATTAAACCCCTCCGTCCGCAAAAAAAATTTAAATTAAAAAAATCATATACTAGTAAACATTTTTTTTTGCTTTTGTTTTCGAGAAACATAATTGCAACCCTGGATTATCTTCACTGGATTACAGCATCAGGAGGATGTCAGAGTGGATGGTGAGGGAACAAAGTGCAGGATTTATTTGTTTTTGTCTTTTTTTTCCCCATGTGTGTTTACGTTTAAACTCATGATCCTAGTGAAAATTCATAATATATAAAATATTTTTAGGATGCATGGTTGCATAAAAATGAGAGATAGACAGAACTTTGGTGTTTTTTTCTTAACATAAATACTTTAATACCTTCAGTATGGATGTATTTTTTTGGCAGGACTGGTCCTCCATAGAGGAATGCCTCCATATTGCAGCCTTACCATTCTTGGTCAGACTGCTGTAGAATCCTATCAGGCAGACTGATTAGTCAACTGATGGCCATAAAAAAGGAGAACAAGCAGGACTTGGAAGAGTCAGGGGGAGACAGAGTGAGAGAGACACGGGAGGAAGGAATGCTTTTTGTAGATTAAGAAAGCAAAGACTGTCTGGCAGATATCAGGGGGAAGCACAGAACAACCACGTTAGCTGACTTTTCAGATAAAACCTTAGCACAGCTGGTGTTTTTTCTTTTTTTTTTTTTTTTTTTTCTACTGTCAGACTTTTACCATAAAATGCTTCAGTTGCTCTGATGTTCATTTTAACTTCGGAAAAAAAATCAATCAAGGAAGATGAGAAAACTGACCCATGTTCTGTTCGACCAAGCATTAGCCTGCAGTTATTGGTTATGTTGAGCCACAGTGCTGTTTTGAAAGCACCCGGGAAAGGTCTCGAGCACCCAAATCAAGCTGCAGCCATGTAGTATTCAAGCTTCAACAGGCTTATGTGGAGGGTTAGGAGAAATTCTATATAATAAACAATCAATATTTGTGATTACACATTAGATTAACTCCTGAGGCCGCTGATGACACACACCCGCATTCACTCAGCGCTGTTGTCTTTGCTCTGGCTGCTTTCCATCACCTCAAATATCATGCCAAGTCAAGAGAAGTGGGTTGCAAAGCCGAGACAAATGACACAAGTAATCAATACTAAGCAAAAATACAAGCATGTCAAAGCAGCTGCTAATCCTCGTTGTCGAGAGTCTCTGTCGAGAGGGGAAGTTGACAGGGAAGTAAACAGCACCTCCCTCGCCTGAAAAACAAAGTGTGAAATCAATGCTGGAATATGCAAAACATGTCAAAGTAATTGCTTGTAGTCAGTGCTTTGGCCTCGAGAAGCCTTCTCAAAATCAGGTGGGTCCTAATTAAGCACCCTTAATGCACGGATGTTGTCATAGTTACCGTTATAAGAGCGAATACGTAGCGTTTCTCCAACGTTGCAGCCTGCCCTCTGCAGCTGTTTTATCTCGGGCTGATTGAAATGCGTTTTTTTTTTTTTCACCCGGGTTTTACGGGCTTGCTTTTTTTAATTATCACACATGAATGCGGTGAAGTGCAGCGCTGTGACAGGTGATCTCCCCCCGGGTGTTAAGACAGAACAGGACATCATCAGTCATCTCAGGCAGCTCAGAACTTTGCGGTGCATTCAGGTATTGTAGGACATCAAGATATACTGGCTATATTTAAAATCTAAAATTAAAAAAAATTAAAAAAAAGGGGGGCAAGTTGCACACTCCAATGAAATCTTACAATTCTATTCTATATATCAACTTTATCATCTTGTGTCTTTTTGTTCCTGTCAGTGCACACTCGGTCTATGATAATGTCACGCTATTTCAGCCTTTCAGCTTCCCTTTTCCATACGACAATGCATAAGTCCAAAGAGATATCTTGTACATATGCATTGAAAAAAAGAGATGAAGAGTAAACAGTAGACAGTATTTAGATTGCAGTTAAATTGCCACTTACTGGCAAAGACTCACAAAACCAAATTTCTATTGCAAATACTGTATATGGATAAGAAATTATCAGGTGTGCTTTATGCATCCATAAAGGTTATGGTGCATGTCGAAAGATAACTAATACATACATCAGAACCTAGGTTATATGAGTGGAGCAGTGCTCATATTCATGCACACTCATTAGGATTCAGACGGGTTAATTAGGGAGAGAAACAGCAGCCGCTGCCTCCACGCTTGTGTCTTCAGAACATCAAAGCAGCGTCGGCCCACTTGGTGGTCGGCCATCTCTATCCTCTAGTCATTGAGCAACATCACTCTTTAATCAGCTTTGCATCTGGGGAACGCTCTGCCCCACAGATATCATGTAAATGAGTCCACTTCTCTTTGGTGGCACATCGCCTGGTGAGGCCCTGATGCTTTCTTGGTTGGTCTGGTGGTCTGCTGTCTCTGCAGTCAGAGTCGGAATACTCCATCGTTATATAAGATTGGATTTCTGCAGGTCTTAACGAAAGGCAGTTTTTTTTATTTCGAGCTGTCTCATAGGGACAAAATGTTTACCTCTTATCCCCCCAATTCAGTTCTTGCAAGAATTTTTTCCCGTTTTGGCTCATGAGGTATCTGAGTGCACCTGGGTCACTGAACGCGTCACTTCTGTCAATAAATACTCGGTGTCTGGTGTCTTTGGCCTATAACAATGAATCCCAGTTGAACATGGGAGATCTGTGACTTGGTGATGCATCTAAACCACCAATCTCATTCCGTCTACAGTACCAGTCAAACGTTTTGACATACTTTCACATTCTCTTGAATGAATCACAACAGCTAATTTAACTTATTTTTGGGTCTCTTGTGATCATATAGTCCTGGAGCACTGGCTATGAACAGGAATGCCCGTCAACATCTATGACATGACAGCCTGCAGATATCAGAACCGTAGTAATATCCTCTGACGGCAGCTTTTGCCTTTCTGCAAGCGTAAGGAAGCGCTGTCTTTGATGTAGTTGACGTCTGCTGGAGTTTAGCGAAGGTGCACTGTGCAAACATCCTGCCTCTTCAGCCATAACAGAGAACAAGTGTGGTTTTAAACCTCGCAAAGACAACTGTATATGCACAGACACCTTTTGAGTAATCTGGAACAAAGCTGTCGAGCCCAGCCGTCTCTGTCTCTCTCTCTCTCTCTCTGCAATGCCGTTTACTGTTTCATATTACCGCTTTTACCTCACTTGTCGCTCAGATTCCAAGGCGTGGGCTGGATGAAATGAAATAAAGAATAAAAATGCTAATGTGGCATATCAACTGATGTCTAGATAATGGTTAAATTGTGACACAAAAAGCCAAATACTAAAGATAAAGGTTTACCACAAGAATAAAAAAATAAAATCAAAGCACTACTGAACTGCTTAGCATTACATTTACATGTCTGCGAGCCTTTGTGAAGCCTTCAATGGTTCCCACTACCAACGGGCACCATATAGCGACCTCTAAACTTTTAGCCTACCATGTAGCATCACTAGCATACTCATCCAAAGACTGTGCTATGGCTGCTATGTCAAATCAGCCATATGCATAGGCTGATAGCCATAGGCTGGCACAAACTGGTTCTCGGAGGATGGAACCCACTGATGGTAATAATGCCCTTTTCCTCCGGCGCATTTATAGTTTTGAGAAAAAGGTCTTGAGAACTTTTGTATACCAGTATAACTGTTTTCATACATACATAAAATAAGGGTCAGCTTGCTTATTTGCTGAATAAACTCAAGGTATTTCTGTTTAGCATATATATATATATATATATATATATATATATATATATATATATATATATATATATATACAAGCGGCCCCCACTATGTTAACAAGCACACGGTATGTCATTTTGAGGAAATTACATATGAATTTCTGTCTGACGTGTTTTCCATTAGAAGTGGATGATTGAAGTGAACGGAGGTGGGGAATCAGGAAGTGACTCATACACTCCCGGGAGGGAACTGGAGGAAATGGACTGTGCTGATTTCTGATGAGTGAGTGTAACTGCTAAACCAATGAAGACACTAGCCCTGTAAGGGATTTCAACCTAATGCGACTATCTTAGCCATCTCGTGATTTAGATGTTTTGGGGACATATTTTGCTTTTTTTTTGTTTTTTGGGGAAGCTATTTGCTGTTCCCTTTCATTATCCTGCAGACCTGCTGCGCTGCTTTTCAATTCGGGCAATAATGAGCCCAAAATCTCGCCAACTGTAATTGCTGGAATTTCATTTTCGGCGCGCAGTTATCTTGACTAACCTTTGCTTATAACAGCATTTATTCAAAGGATGGTAACACTCATCTAGCACAGGGGTGAGAGGGGTGGGAGGTACAGCCATCATTTGGGGGGAAGGGGCATTGAAAACAGCACCGCTTTGGATCATGAAGATTTACTCAACAACTTACCACAAAACTAACACATTTTAAATGCATTACTTTCTGATTTGATCAGGCATTATTAGCTGAGGAATAGCCATGTACATGTACAGGCCAGAAGGGACGTCCATCTCCTCCCAGGGAAAATCCATCTGGACTCTTTTTTTTTTTTTTTCAAACCTCTCAAATCCCTCCAGTGCATCTGTTGCATCCTGTAGCTTGACAGTCTCCACGAGGAGAGGCTCTCAAGTTAATAAATGCTCGGAATTATAACATTTCCAACGATGTGTCCTCCGAGCCACATTTTGTTGATAAGCAACATTTTTATCCCTCTCGGTTATTTCAGACGGATGAGTTCGGACCTCAACATGAATATCAATATCGTTTGGATTTCGTTCGGAATCACAATGAAGCCTGGGCGAAGGGCTGTGACAACGTTGACCTTTAAAAGCCAGGTTTGGTTAGGAAAACACGGAGACCAGGGTTATATAAGAAGAAACTTTCCAACAAGTTATAAAAGCAAATGGAGTGAAGTAAGAGATAGCTCCATGAGGGCCAGTGGCTACAAAGAGGTGCCCTTTTAAAGAAAACGTGCTTTCTTCCTGAGAGTGAGACGTTCAGATGGTTATCAACCTCATGTCTGCTCCGTATCGAACACGCAGACATGAGACTGATATCGATTTGAACATCTCGCTCTCAGAAAGAAACTGAATTAGATTATTTCCTAATATGTCGAACTATTAAACCTGAATAACTCCAAAAAACATGAGGGTAGAAGAGAAGGGCTGATGTAATGAAAAGCTAATGGACGCCCCTGATTAGTCAGGACCATGGAAGTGGCACACACACTGTAAAAAAGCACACACAGAGCACCATTTGTCATGTTAATGACTGTTTTGCCAAAGCGACAGACGACTCTGCTCACCCACCGCCCCTCGTGCGGGTCATGTGTGCCGGGCCAAGATGAAAGGCATGTTCCGCAGGATGTTTTTTTTTATTTTTTTTTTCGTTCTTCTTGCAGCAGGGTCTGAGCTACAGCTGCAGCCCTCTGCCTTTCTGTGTCACGTCACAAAGAATCACCTCATTGCCTGAATCACAAACGAAGTGGATATCTGCTGCTGACGATTGTTATTAAGACAGCCACATGCGACGGCGCATTTCCACTCCCGCTCCTCACGTGTCGGCGACACTCTGTTGCCGAGGGGGAGGAATTGTAGAGTTGTAATGACTCCCCCCTACAGCCATTGCTGTCCTTGCAGAGACAGAGGAGTCATAAAGAAGGAGGAAGAGGAGGCTGCTGGGAGGCTGGGTACCTGCCTTCTGGCTACCAGAGAGGCTTCTAATAGACTAGAATAGAACAGAATGAAGCAGAATAAAATAAAGGAAAAAGAAAATGCACAGAAAGTAGAGGGTAGTCGAGGAGTGCTGTGTCACCTAAAAATCAAAGTGGAGTTTCTGTTGCACTGAGACTGATACAGTAAGCTTTTAGCTTTCAATCGGGTGTGAAGCTAAAGCTCATTTTGTAACTAGTAACATTATTCGTTGCGCTATTGCATTACAACAAATAGTGGAATAAGATGTTCTCTAGTATATATTAATCATGGTCAAAGTTCCAAAACTCGAGGTTAACGTATGTAGGAATGCTGCCTCCAAGTCAAAAGTCGGGGATTTAACCAGCATACGTTGTGCTCGTCCATAAAGGGCCGTCGGTTTTGCAACCTTGGTTGCTAAGGTTGTTGCTAAGGCTTTTCTACGTGTTGTTTGTGTCCACTCTCATATTTATGATTGGATTCTCCATTTGAGAAATCGGCATTTCAAATAAAGAACAAGGCGGACAAATAGAAATGTCTGTTGAGGTCAGTTCTATGAGCAACACTGTATAGATACATCCTGGTCATCAACTGTAGGTTCGTTGCTGTAACACAACTTTTGCAATGACCCTACACGTGACTTTTCAGGACAAAGAAATCCACTTGATACCTCATCATAACTTCAGCTTAACTCAATCCATCTATTTGCAACTACTTGTTATGTTATGTTATGTAATCCTCACAGTGTGTTCTGGGACCGCCCAAGGTCTCTCCACAAGGAGGCATGTTGAACCAACTCGACTGTCTCCCTTTGACATGAAGGAGCAGCAATTTCACTCCGAGCTCCTTCTGGATGTCTGAGCTCCTCACCCTGTCGCTCATTTCAGCTGCTCGTACCTGTGATTTCTTTTTGGTTACGACCCGAAGCTCTAACCATAGAAGAGGGTCGAAAGCTAGACACAATAGTAATGGAGAGCTTCACCGCCACCAGGAAGATAAAATCCCACATTCCTTCAATGAGCTGTATTCCATAGAATCATGGCTCGTATGGACATGAGGAATAATTACACTGACCAACTCATTTGAATGTGCATATATTATATGGGAATTGCATTAAAACATTATGTTCAAAAGCAGTTCCCTCGCTTTCCTCATCATCTCCCCCAAGTCTCCCATGGATGACCTCCTGGACCCCAACTCCGCCATCATATCCAAACTAACCCATGCCAGGAAGAATATCTTTGCACAATATTTACCAATGAAAATGGGAACATATTCTGTACCTGGTACACTCATCCTCTATTTGTGCACAACGTAGGCTCCTCCTGTGTAAAATCCTACTTAGAGGCAATTTTTTTTTTTTTTCGTCTAACCACAAGGATGCTTGTAACAGATGCAAGGGCTCACCTGCAGGTTTCACCCCCTAAATTTGAATACTGGATCAAGGAGGCACATAAAATATAAGATCCTGCACTAAAAGCCTTCCATACAATCTGGAAGAACTTTCTAGATCATATAAATTGGTGATACTGGTGCCTGATCCCGTTCACTCTTTTTTTTGTTTTTTGTAGTTTTTTTGTTTTTTTTCTAAATGTCAAAAGTTATACATAAAGATTATATTGGAAGACTGATTGGATTGGAAAAAAAGATTATAAGAAAATAAGTCATATTAATTAATTAATGTGAAAGGTAGTGAACAGCTGAAATGATTGGACGATTTTGAAAAATGAACTTTGCAGAAGAGAAGGAGTTTAATTAATTATGCAAAAAAAAACATATTTTCTTATTAATAACATAATAATAATAATAATAATAATAATGGCATTCAGACTTCCAAGGTTTGTCAGGAATGGAAAATATGAAATCCCGCCTTGACATTGACGACTTGAATAAAAGGTTACTTTCCTTTGTGCTGTTACGTCACCGCACAATAAACTGCTTGGTTAGTACGAGTCAGTGACCCTGACAGGAAAATCACTCACAAATAGGACAGGTGTGTTGAAACTGGGAGAGATGGGCTGTCAAATGTCTGCTCACCAATCAGCTGGAATAACCTGTTTGTGTGTGTTGACAGCGAAATATGTCAACACATACAAATACTGCATAAAATACATATCCATTAGTGTTTCCGTGTTGCGGTGTTTCTTGTTGGTAAAAGCTTAGCACTTATTAGGCGCATTGATAATAATGACTTGGCAAATACATTTTATTTTTTTTCATTAACTTTTAAGCTTTTAAATATTAATTGCAAATTTATAAGGTAATTATGTGTCAGGTATTTGTGTTTTTAACAGAAATATAATTGAATTAAGTTTCAGAAAAAGGTTCAACGAAAGAGAATGGAAAGAGAAACACTTTAATTAGTCTGGCTTTAAGTAACCTTCACATTTCTTTTGTTTAGTTTTGCAATTTTCAAGCATAAAAATGAGATTAAAAATACACGTGAAGGTTTAATCGATGAAATTATGTTACACTGAATGTGATTAAATGATGAGAGAAAAGTAAGGGCAGCTGATGGGTACATAAAGTCATCCAATGGAGCCAATCGCGAGTCGCCTCACATCTGAACACAATGGGCAGTGCGTAGGGTTAGAAGGAGAGGACATGGAGAGCGCCATGTGCCTCTGACAGATCCCAGCGCGGTGTAATGAAGCTCACCGTCACTCTGGCTCATGTGACAACTTCCTGAAAGCCAGATGGCACTCATGTGTTATCCGAGAGACCTCATCCTGGCACCTCCAGCCTGCGCGTCACTGCTGGAACCACAATCTGTAGGAAATGACGACCTACTGCAGCTACAGTTAAAAAAAAAAACGAGGGGGAACCTAGCCCAGGTGTCCTGGTGATGCATGACGCTGCTACCTCGCTGCAGGTTTATACGAGCATGTTGGCGTTAAAGGGTCACACTGATGCCTGCTCCCAAGATTTGCACTTCTTCTTTATTTTTCTGAATCTATGACTTCTTGAGAGCTGTTATCCGTTCATACTGATAACAGAATGATCGGTGACTGTACAGAAGTCTGCCACTAATCAACTCAAGAACAAAGTTTCAGACTTTGTTCAATTGATATAGAAAAAAACTTTTATGATTCCACGATTCCATTATCAATCTCTATGAACAGATTTGAAGTACTTTACTTGAGTATTTCCATGTGATGCTACATTATACTTCCACTCCACTACATTGATCTGACAGCTTTTGTTAGTTTTCAGATGCAGATTTGACTCAATGGATAATATAACAAGCTTTTAAAATCCAACGCATTGATTAAAGATGAAACCGGCGCTTTCCATCCTTTTTTATCGTCTCACTAAAAGCAGTGCGTTGTCAGGGTCACATTTTCACATGTCTATGAGTTGTTAACGGCTCCACCAAATAGCGATTCAATAGATGCTCAAATGATCCAATATTTCAGCAAAAATCAAAGATTAGAGACGGAAAACAGATTTATCCGGTGACCCTTTAAAGGAACCCGACCCCTAGGTTGGGAACCACTAGACTAAACCATCAGTGCATCTCAGTGTACAATTATAGCGGAGATTGTGCCTTTAAATGAAACCAGAGGAAAGTGAGCAGAGTGAAACAGTGTAAGGGATACAGTCACTGACAGCTGTCCAACAGGGTGTGTGAGGTTAAAGTGGTGAAGGGTGATGAGTGTCTGATGACTTCACTCACTCCACTCAGCCTGTCAGCACAGACGCTATTGAAGGCCACTCAGCTCACAGAGCTCATCACCCCTTCACACAACATGTGTGCTTTAACTCAGCATCACACTGTTCACACACACACACACATTCACCGCACCGGGCCAAGAAAATCGCACAATTACCCAGAAATCTTGTGAGGGACTGATATTTAGCAGAGCTTTGTCGATCGTGCTTGCAGTCAGATCTAGTGCCCTCTTGTGCTCGTCGCTCTTTTGTCGCTAAAGAAGGGAAATACTGTGCAATAAATGAGCCTTCTTGATGACATAGTTAAAAACCAACAGCATCCTTACCGCATGTATGGATGCTTGTGATTTGAGATCATAAGGGAGCGACCCAAAAATCCTTTGAAGCAATCAAACTGCGATTTTAACTGTAAAAACAGTTGGACAGTTTTAACAAGTCATGCTATCTTAATGAACGATGTGTTTCAACTGTGGCCAGCAGGATAACCTCAATAACAAATGCTTGCTTATTGCTCTGCAGCAGCGTCCACCGGGGTCAACCTGGGACGACTTCCCAAGCTGTGTGTGTGTGTGTGTGTGTCTGCTGGTGGCAAGAGGCAAAAAGTGTCAGCGCTCTTAGTGAATCTGCATGCTTTGAACGTTAGTTAATGTCCCTTTTTTATCAGACTCAGTTGTTTGTAGAGCTGCATCATGTTACAGCTAATGCGAAACGGACATTTTCTGCTCTTTCACATTGTTTTCCCCCCCGCCAATCCTGTTACTGGGAAGCAGCTGTTTAGGACATGTGGATCAGTGTTAGTAGTAGAAGAACCAGCCACAGTGAGCGGTACATGTAATGCATTTAGAGCTGTACATGTCTGTGCTTCGTCGACCTCCAACATAAGAGGCATGCAACTACATTTACCGTTCCGTGATTCTCTGTGGAACTATCTATGCTTCGTCAGCTTAACTTGAACGGTTGCGGCTGCTCTGATGCAAGAGTCTACATTAGGCATCAGGTTAGCGTGGGAGCCTAACAAGATCTCCATTTCAACATTGTCTCTTTGCTTCTTCCTTTCTGTTCTACCCGCCTTCCATTGTTGTCTCTATCTGTATTCTCATCTGCATTCTCTCTCTCTGTCTCTCTCTCGCTTTTCCTCTCTGCAGTGCACACTTTTCCAGAACACCTTTTCCCCCCGGCTCTCCAGCAACTAAATATAGTGACTGGTGCAGACAGCTCGGCCTTATAACAAATGGTAAGCAGAGCAGAGCGGGAGCAGAGGAGGAGCAGCGGCTGTGGTAGCGTGTGCATCAGGATGTACTCTGGTTTCAACAGACCGTGAACCACATGCAAACACAGAAACCTCAGGGTGCACAGATCACATTTAAGAGTGCAAATAAAGAGCCCGAAACAGAAATTCACATCTGACACAAGGATTTGTCTTCTGTCGCTATATTGCTGTTGACCGAAGATAGGATCTGCACAAACATTTGCCTTGAACCAGGACTGCACTTCGATTGAAACAGTACAAGCTTTATTTAAGAGGAGAGGACAAGAATTATAACAGCAACAGAGATTTAAACTAACAAAAATTCCATTTTTTTGTCTCTATCAACTGAACTATGGACAGACTTTGCTTTGACTAATATGATGGTTTTACTTTTGCTCCATGCTAAGTGGATATTTATTATTTAAAATGTTACTTTTCATATGTAAAGGATATGGTGATAGCGATTTTCTATATTTGTCTTTGGTTGTGTGTGTGTATCCAAACCCTGATATATCTTATTCCTATGCGCTGTAGACCTCCATTGTATATTATATATATATATATTGGCTATTGGCTATTATTGGCTAGGCTAACAAAGAGTCATAACTCTATTGATCAATGTATTCCTATAGATTTCAGTAGTAAGTTGAAGTTCATTCACTTCTTTTTATATTAGAGACAAACTTTCTTTTTCACCTCCTGCCCTCAGACCAGCGCTGATTTATCCTCAAACACAGGAACCTTAGAAACAGCAGTAAAATCTGATATATATTTAGACAGTTTTTTTTTTTCTCCAATCGACCTTCCTGGACTAACTTTATCAACCTTTCTATTAGACCCTATCGCAACCGGACAGGTTAAGGAAGTATTACCTTATTATAGAACTTCTTTATTAGATATTCTGTCTTTATTAACAGGCTATGTACCACAGTCATTTAAAGTAGCTGTAATTAAACCTCTCCTCCCTGTGCTTGGAGCAATCCTATCCACCTTATACTGTATATGCTTCCTTTAGGTAATATTATTAGAAAACACTCCATAATTGTTTAATTGTTATGCAGATGATACCCAATTATATTTATCAATGAAGCCAGATGAAAGCATTCATTTAACTAAACTTCAAGCATGTCATAAACTCATTTTCTGCTATTAAAGTCAGATGAAATTGACATTGTTATGCCTTACACCTTAGAAATGCATATGCTAATGATACAGCTACTCTAGATAGCATTACATTCAGTGTTATATTTAATCAGGATATGTCCTTTAACTCCCATTTAAAACAAAACTCAAGCGCTGTCTGTTTTTTCACCTACATAACCTTGTTAAATTTAGACACATCCTGTCTCAAAAAGATGTTAAAAAAAAAAGAAAAAGAAAGAAACTAGTCCATGCATATTTTACTTCCAGGATGGATTATTGCACTTCCTTATTATCAGGCTGCCCCAACAAGTCTCTAGAGACCCCGGTCCAGATGCTGCTGTGCATGTACTGACAAGCATTAGGAAAATAGATCATATTTCTCCCACATTAGCTTCTCTGTACTGGTTCCCTATAGAATCTATAATAGAATTTAAAATCCTTTAGGCGCCATCGTATATTAATGAACATATAGTAACCTATTATTCTACCAGAACACTGTGCTAAAAAAGTGCAGGCTTAATTGTGGTCCCTAAAGTCTGTAAAAGTATTGGAGGCAGAGCCTTCAACCACCAGGCTTGTCTCTTTTGGAACCATCTTTTTAGTTTTGGCCAGGGGGTCAGGGAGTAGGATTAAAAACGTTCCTTTTTCTGCGCTAAATAAATAAAATTGACTTGACTTGACAAAAGCTATTAAAAGCATCAATGAGCCACATCGTTTGGTATATGGGGATTTGCTGACAATAAGAACAATAGAAACGGGCACTGGGTAAAACTCTTTTTAATTCATATATATATATATATTCCCCTTCCTTAAACAAGGAGCCGACCACGGCAAAGGCAACTCTGCGCGTGTTTGGAGGTCTCAGGTGTCTAGACTGTGTCCGTCTGGTAGAGGACATTCAAAAACAATTGCACATCCCTATTCAGAACATGAGAAAATTCCACAAGCTTCCAACTTATGCCAAACTCCGGTGATAAACATGTTTTGTTTTTTTGTTTTTTTCCTTGAGATGACAAAAGATTAAAACTGCAATTTGCTCCTACGTAGCCTCCAACATTTCAAGCTCAGTAGCAGAGAACTCCCACTCTATTTTTTTTTTTTTTTTTTTTTTGCAGACATGCACAATAAGCTTCTTATATCAGCTCCGCATCAGGTCTTCGTTTACAGCAGCACCTTCAAATGAAGTACACTTTTGCCCATTCACATCATCCACGATTGAAAATATCCCACAGCTCTGACCCAGGATTAATAAATCTGCCCCTGAAGGACTAACTTTACTTTGCAGCCAGCACTTACAGGCTGACTTTTTTTTTTTTTTACAAGGGTGAGATTTTATAAAGAGTAAGAAAGGTTTGTTTTCCGGACCACTTCAGAGGTTACACTCAGATTTGAGAAACATAGTAAGAACATGTTCTGCAGCCACGAGAGAGTAGCAGCAGGGAAATGCTGTCAGTTGTGTTTTCAGTACAGAGTGTCTGAAATTTCTTTCCCTCAAAACGTGTGATGTTATCAGCCTCCTCTCAGGCTCGAGACATTTTCTTGGTCGGGAGACATTCAGAATACAAAAAATATATGTCAAAGGTAAGATAAAGTATCCCCTGTGTGAGCTCAAAACCACAAAATAAGATGCACAGCAGGTGTAGATACCAGCTCAGATCACGACGCATCAATCCACCCGGCACAGAATTGTGATGCTGCAGACTGATTTTTGAGTTTTCATTTAATTTGCTTCCTCTTATCGTGGGCTGTTGGGGTGGGGAGGGGCATCCAAAAATGCATTTGAATAGAACTATTTGAAATGAAGAGGTTAATAAAAGGAAGAAAGAGAAATCCATACACCCACAGCACAATTAGTGGCTGATTAGCACTGGAAAAATAAAAAAAAAGCACAATAGGTGGAGGCGGAGAACCCCACAAAACTCTACAGGCAATCAAGAGCAACAAAGGTGTATCAAACATCTTTGTGTGTGTGTGTGTGTGTGATCCAGGGTGACGACTCGTTCTAAAGTTAAGGTATATTAGGTTAGGGTAATGGTTAAGGATAGGCTTGTGGTTAAGTTTAGGATAAGTCTCCGAAACAAGCCAACAAGCGTGTGTGTGTGTGTCTGTGTGCAAGGATTAACCCATTTGAATTGCTTCGGTATACAAGTATAGTATTTGTTCTTTTAGCATTAAGTGTCCAAACTGATGGACTCACCCAAGACTCCAAGCCGGTAGTTGATTGTGATGACAATGACGTTCCCGTAGCTAGCCAGGATGCTGCCGTCAATCATGTTGCCAGTTCCCTCCATGTAGGAGCCTCCGTGGATGTAAACCATGACTGGCTTTAACCCGTTCTCATCATGGATATCTGGGAAGAAGAAAAAAAACAAAAAAAAAACAACAACAAATACATTATAAAAAATAGAAAAACATTGCAGTATTTGATGGGATACCACATGCAGGCTGTGGCTGAATTCAGTGCAGTTGGAAAATTTCACAATAAAATATTAGTTTAGTTAATGATGCATAAGAAAACCTAAAGTGGACTGATCTAAAATATTCTACACATGTCTAAAGGGTTAAGAGGAAATCGTGGCCATGCAGGAAATATGGATGAAAATCACTCGTGATATTATAATCTGCAGAAAAAAAAACGAAAAAAAAAAACACTACAGAGTTTCAGTGTCTGCACAACAGGGGAATTAGTTTGACCTTTTTTTGTAATTTAACACAGATCATCTTTACAGTAAGAAGGATTGTTGGCGTTAGAGATACGGTCTAATGTTCTCCAGCGGAACCCGATGAGAATCCTGACGGCTTTAACACTGCAATCTCTACATCTGTCTCCTCTCCCGCCCGCTCCGTTTGTTCTCGGTGTAACGGCGCAGGGAACGTTGCAATTAGGCCAGATGAATACTTTGTTTATGACGCTCCACGGTTGCGATTAAGCTCGGTGATTAGTACACGTGTAGGTGGCGATTATAAATTAAGGGTTGGGTCCTTTTTGCGTGAAAAAGAAGATGGAGGAGAAGATATAAATCCTCCTGACGAAAGAGAGCAACAACTTCATCACCAGCAGCCTGCAGCTGGCTTTTTACATGGAAATCCTATGGGTGTACTCTATCATGACATTGTGGAAATATTATTTTTTTCTCTTTATTCCTTTTTAAAAAAATGATAACAAAACTCCAGTGTGAGCTATTGTTGTCCTCGCATGGCCCTGCAGCTCTCAAATCTCCTGCACTATACTGAAGCCGTGTTTCCCTGCAAACCAACAGCTGAACGAACCCATTATCCCCCGGCCCTGCCAACAAGGCTGCTTGGAAGTCTGTCAAATGTCATTCGGGATGAGAGCATCTGCTGAGGAAAATATTGAGTTGAGAGGGGAACAAGAGCTTCAAAAGCCATGATATTGAGCTTACTGTAGATTCTTGTTTTGCAGGGGGGGGGGGCTTGATTTACCTCAGCTGCAGAGAAAACCAGGCATCTTGTTTGAAACAGGCTTATATGAGAGATTTAGTAAGAAGCTGTTTCCCTGTTTCAGATCTGCTTCTGATTTAATTGCGTGATAAATTTCAGAAGAAAAGAAGAGAAAAGAAGTATTCCAATCCATTGCTAAAGTAAAAGCACAAACACGAAGCATCAGTGTTAGAGCATGTTACTGTTGTAGCTGCTGGAGGTGGAGCTAGTTTCAACTACTTTATATACAGTTAGCTAGTTTAGTCCAGTGGTTCCCAACCTAGGGGTCGAGCCTCTCCAAAGGGTCACCAGGTAAATCTGAGGGGTCGTGAGATGATTGATGGGAGAGGAAAGAATTAAAAAATAAAGTTCTGATACACAAATCTTGTTTTCAAGTTTCTGGACTTTTTCTCTAATCGTTGATATTTGGTGAAATATTGGATCATCTGGATCATTTGTTGAAATTAAACCATCTGAGAAAATGTAGCGGAGTGGAGATATATGATGATGGAACTACTCAAGTGAAGTACAAGTACATCACTGTACTAATCACACTGCTGCTGCTTCTTTCTAACCATATTACTGTTTTAGTCCATCCAATAATTCCATCAGCTTCAAATGTTGCTGGGTTTTTTTTTTTTTATCTATGAAATTTAACACCTCCAGAGATAATGCCTTGCAGTGCTCTCCTGTGGGGTAAGGGTTAAGGTTATTACTGGGGGTTAGGGTTACCCAAACCATATTAACCCTGACCTCTAACGGCTTGTTTGTTCAAAATTGCATGGTTGAACCGATTATGTTATAATATACTTTCATATAGTACACATTACCGTTCCTTCAATGAAATTCAACACTTTATGCAAGTTGTCAAAATAAAAGCCTGACGAGGAAAAAAATAACCTATAGTTACATTGGATGGACGCCATCTAGCAGCCATAGTAATTATGACCAGGAGAAGCGACGCACTGGGATATTAAAGGACCGGTTCACAGGTAGCTTAACTGTAGTCAAAAAACAACTTATTCCTACTTCATGAGCGACCAGCCTTTATTCGTTATATTATTTGAGACTATTTGAGATTTAAATATCTGCTTTTGTATGCTCAGGAACATGAATATTATTTAAAATTACATAACGGTGCTACTTCTGCAAGCTGTGTGAAAAAAAAAAAAAAAAACTAAATCTAAAGAGCTCCTGTCTGTGCTGTGTAATTGGTTTTAAAGTGGAGGCCCGCTGCCCACACCAATTATTGGCTTCTCTTCCAATGGCCGTAGGCTGTGGTGAGATGCACAACAGTGTGCGACTAGAATTCTGGCTGTTGTATATATGTTGCACCTCAGTAGACCTGGCAGAATGCAAAGCAGCCAGCCAGTCAAGCAGGCAGGGAGGGAGGCGCAGGGCCTCCTCTGCAAAATAAAACTGTGAGGCAAAGAAGTTGAAAGCAACCCACAGTGACAGGTTATTAATCTTCGCTGTACTCATGGGCGCCTCGGCTTTGCTAATATGACTGCATCTATTTCACACCTGCAAACAAGTGTGTGTGTGTGCGTGTGTGTGTGTGTGTGGGGGGGGGGGGGTACTAAAGATTGAGCCTGAGGAGGAGCTGTGGTCGACAGCCTGGACCGACCCCGGACAGATTCACTTGAGTCAAATACGGGGCTGCTAATTACAGAGGCAGGACTGGCAGGAGGATGTCAATAAGTTCCTGTTTGTCATTCGGCCCCACTTTTAGGAGAGGCGCACAGCGGAACGGTGTGGGCGGCGGAAACAACCTTGAAGAGACAGATGCACGTAAAACAAGAGCGCTGCCATTAAGTTGTCATCGTCTCTGACTGATACGCATCTGATGGAAGCTGCAGGCCTCTGTGAGCTCAGACAAAACTATTCAGCTGGTTCTCCATCAAACAAACAGGCAGGATGACTGTTACTACGCTTGTCTTTTTGGTGTAGTGCAGCAGTGGAGTCAGAAGTCAGGAGGGAGGGGTCCACTCAGGGCACTTTGAGCCAACAGAGCGATTCCCTATAGATTTAGAGCCATGTTTTATGCCTGGGGAAGGAGAGGGTGGTCTCGGGGCGCTGTGCCCCAGTCCTGTCAGTGCGGAGTACACTTAAAACTAAAGAAATCGAACTGCTTCAAGTGCTCTTCTCTTTCTGTCTCTCTCGCTCCGGCTCTCTGGCCTCTGGAGCTGGCTGGGTGACTGTGCAGCGAGTTAGTCCTGGACATTCATCACTGCCACCAGGACTGCAGGGATAATATATTCCTCCGCTGGCTACGCAGCAATTCACACATTACTCATCTTTATATGGGTGAGGGGGGGGGGGGGGGGGTGAGGTAGGTAGTGTTTGAGGAGAGAGAGGGAGGGGTGGGGGGGGGGCATGTTTGAGAGGGTCTGTCTGACTTTTCCATTTGCTCCCAGCATTTTCTCCTGTTAGCAGGGCAAATACAAATGGTAGTTAATGGAGGCGATGTAAAGTGCGTCGCCCCCCCACCCAGCACCCCACCCCCCTCCACCTCCATCACTATCACTTCTCTCTGCCCACAGCAAACCCACTTCCTGTTCACTGGAGTCACAGAATGTCATTATGTGACCCCCCCACAGCCAAACACAGACCTGTCAGTAAGAGCTGCACTACCAGAATTCAATGTTCATATATGATCATATATCTATATTACATAATGGACTATGTTACTTTACATACAGCATATGGACATTCATACCAGAAATATTAATTTTGCATATATTACAGTCCAGATATTATTCCAGCACAGACCTCTCGTGGTTAAAGAGCCCTTTAATTTCATGTCCAGACCTTTGTATGTTCCGATGACCTTGGGGGGATTCTGGTGTCGCTACACCCTGCATTACAAACAGTCTGCCTGTGATGTTTTCATGTGATACATACTTAACAACTCGTTTAAATCAGAGCCCATTCAACATTAACCCTTACAGATTTAAATTCAGTGGAAAAGATAAGATCCCTATTTCTCAGCTGAGAAACCCGAATCGAGTGAAAAGTGGCGAATATTTATATATTTATTCATAATTACAATCTGCATACAGCTTACGAATGTTAGTATGTACTCATCATTGCATAGACGTAAAACACAGATCCACAAGAAAGAAGCGGAACCAGTTCTTCGCAGCGATGCTAGTCAGCACTGAAGTAATCACAGAGCAGATTCCTGCAAAGTAATATGTTTATTAATTTCTTCACAATGTCTCGCATATCTAAATAAACAGCAGAACTTGTCCTTTCTGGAGGTGCCCATCATGGTTCTGATATCTAATATCTTCTACCCAGTTATGAAAAGAAAGATCTACTTCCAGCATTTTAATGACGAGACACATGTAAGAACATAACATCTACATCATCTGTTTGGCCGAAGTTGAATATGCTTATGGTAAATTATGAATGTTTGATATACTCCTACGAAAATATGCATGGCTTAATATAGATCTGCAATACAAACACACCTGTGTACTCATAGCCATAGGAACGCCGATATGCTATTAATATTTGAGAAAGAAATGATCTCATTATGAAAATGTCTTCTTCTTTTCTCTACTTTTAGATGAGCTATTCAAACGTGTGTATATCGCATGCCTATTAAACTTAGTGTATAGCCACAAAATTGGATTTTTGTATGGAAATATATATTGAATACAGCGTATGCAGACGCTGCATGCTCTGAGGAAACCATAATGTTCTTTCCATAGTGTATTTATTTCAAAGGAGGAAAGTAATTAAAGTAAAACCTTCAGAAGCAGTTCTTGTAAAAAAAAACTGTTTACATAATTGAATACTTTTAATTGAAAGGTGGCTTTGATTCAAATAGCATTCTTAAGAAGACGAGCACTTCTAACCGAAGCTTGTTTAACAATAAGAGGAGCAAACTTCCAGGAGAAGTGATGCAGGAGAGAATAGCACATAAGGTCTAAGAGAGGTTATCTGCAGTGCTGCAAGGGGTTCTCTATGCAGCAGCCGCTGAGGTATAGGTGCACCACAGGGGAGCCACAGGAGTAATTCATTGCCACTGCAGATGTTCAAACAGTCAGCGAGTGCATCGATCGCGCACGAGCTTCTGAAAACACAGTAAGGCTCGAAGATCCGAGCGTGCCGAGTGTTGGCCTTTTACCAGTGGATTCAATATGGCACAACAGAAGCTAAGATCATCAAAAAGTGACACTTATCCTGTTCTGTACATTAAAAACAGAGCTACGGGCGTCTCAGGAGGAACACTTTCTGTCTAAATAATCAAAAAGCGCAGGGTTTCATCTCGCAGTTCCAAGGTGGATGTTGTCATTTTTCCACACCTGCTGTGGGCAGATGGTGGTTTTTTTTTTGTTTTTTTTATTATTTTAACATTACCATCTCTCAACGATCTGGCCCGGCTAATTTGAGGTAAACTATAGCTACATCTGTTAGGTGCAAACCCTAATATAACAATGGTATTTGCTAACCGGTGTGATGGAACCCCCGAAGGGAATTAAAGCTTTTAAAAAGATCCAAAGTAAATAACAGTTTTTTTTTTTTCTGCAGAAAACAAGAGGAATCGCTTTATAGAACAAATGTGGAGATTATCATTTCATTTGGCATAAAAATATGTTGAGAGGAGGGAACAAACCACCAACCCTTAAATTAAAGGGACAATTCACCATTCTCAATCATTAGCACTAACCCTGCTCTGGGGTTTTGCTTTATCAAAAGAATTTTTTTCAACCCTATATTTAAAAAAAAAAAAAAAAGCCTGCATTATTATGATATCAGATTTAATGAAATATGCTCACCATTTCCTGCATTTACATTTTAATATAGTTACTAGCAAAAAAAAAAACTCACAAAGGACCAGATTTACATATGTAAGAGTGCAAAGACAATTTCCACTGCACGTTTCATTCAATTTGTGCTCAGAATTTGCATGTAATTAGCACCTAATACACTACAACAGCAGCTCATCGCTCCTGCAGCATTCTGCAGGTGAAAGCGGTTGGAAGGGTTTAGTGGAGACTTTATCTGACACATCACATAACTCAGTAACGAAATGATAATGTGATAGATTTGATACACTTTCACTCATACTCGTTCAATTATTACAGAACCAAATCTGTAGGCCTATTAAGTTTAATGAAACCTTATTTGTATTTATTTATGCTTCGTCCATTGCCGGATCTCCCTGGATATGCTCATGTTCTGTCCGCTGCTGACATTTCTGCAGAAGTAAAGGTTAATTCTGGTTTCTCTTCCTCATCACGGCCTTCACGTGCATTACACCAGCGCTATTTAATCCTCTGCCTCTGGAGAGAGGCGGAATTTTTTTCACTTTGTTAAGTGCACGGATCTTAGTTACTTCAGCGACTGCACGTTCGACCACATGTGTCACACTGTGCCCTCTTGTTATATAAGATATCCTCCCTTACAGTAAGTGCATATGCAATGAAGATAGAGACAGAGTGGATCGCAAACAGGTGTGAAGATGCAGATTCTCAGGCTCAAGATGTCAAAGGGAATGTTGGATACAGTGACATTAAGACGTGCACAGTGCCCATCTATACCTCATCTGTGCTTTATTGTTAATTAGCAAATGTGAGCATGTTAAAACGCCAAACTAACATGGTAAATTTATTTACGTTAGCAACAGAAACAGGCGGAACATAGTTTCATTAAATCTCACACTAAACCAAATATGTGATTTTCCTCTATGTAACTGTTACTAGTCATAAAAGGACTTTTTACTTGTATTGGATTTTTTTTGCCTCCTTCTTTATATGTTGCCTTTTTTACATTTGATTTCTTTCCAAGAAAAATACATAAAAAAAATAAAAAATAAAAATAGTGGAGCCATAAGACAGGCATGAGTAAACATTAACAGCCGCAGTGCTCAGAAATGTGTTTATCTGCGGGGAAAAGTTAGTGTTGCAACTCAGTCAAGTCAATAGATGTATTTACTTCACATTAGGGTTGAATTGTTTACAACAGGCATATTTATGACAAACAATAAAATATCTGCAATATTAAGTGGAAATAGCAAAAAAACCCCATTGAGTGATAGATAGATCATCTCTCTCTGGTCTACACTCAGCGTACACAGAGGGGCCGGGCTAATACGAATAATAAAGAACTCAAAGTTAGGATTATGTGAAATATCACTCTCTGGAGCAACATCAGTCAAAACGGAACAACTGCCTATAATAAAGTGATTCAAAAAATGTCAGTGCTTTTTTTCTGGCACTTGCCTGTCTGTCCCTCAGAAGACAAATGGTGCCCTTTAAGTGAAATGTCTTCTATGGCTTTTTCACCTCCAGTTATCTGTCAGTCCCCGCAGATCACCCGACACAGCAAAAAAAAAAAAAAAAAAAAAAAAATTTCCACTATTTGGTTATTATCATGCAGAGGAGCGAGGCGTTAATAGTAGAAGAAGAAAAAAAAATGTGGCAAAGATTTTCAGCGAGCCACCGATGAATAAATCTCCACTGTCAAAACAACATTGGGTTAGTGCTCATGCTTCACCGAGCAATGGAGGAAGAAAATAACAAAAAAATGTCAAAAGAGAGGAGAGGGACGTAGTTATTTTTAAAACTTGAATTCGTCAGAAGAGGTAAAATAACATGCATAGCTGGATTCTGATCTCATTTGGCAAAAACAGGTGATAAAAAAAAAGAATTACTGGGACCTCCTTCCTGTTTAGAGGTGCTCTTTCACCTCAGACAAAAAACCCCTCTGATTCACATGGCTCCAAAGAGGAAAGAGGTTGATACAAAAATGAGAAGAGTGCGTTCGTTGAGATGCACTTCAAGGGGAGGAAAAAGAGAGGCGGAGGAAGGAGGTGGTGGTGGTGGTGGGGGGGAAGGGGGAAGTCAAAGGAAATCAATTAAAAATAGACGTCAGCGGGTTTGCTGTCATGCACAAGTGTCAGGCTTTTATTTTGTCGGTCCAAAAAAAGGGGGGAAAAAAAAGGATGAAAAATACCTTTAGCACCGCCACCATCATTACTGTTGAAATCTGCGCCTTGTCTGTTTGAGTTGGCTCCTAGTGTTGAGGAGAAAAATAGAATAAGGGGAAACATTTAAAAAGGTAAAAAAAAGAGAGAAAGAAGAAAAGCTGTTTTTCTTCAAAAAAGGATTGAGAAGATCGGGGGTGCTGGAAGATATTCACAGTGAACAGGCTGTAGTGTGATGAAGTGTCTTTGACTAACAAGGAGCCTGACGGGGTAAAAAAAACAATTTGTGACCAAAACAGTTCCATCAGCTGAAAGTAATGCCACACTGTTGTGATGCATTCGACACGATAACACCACTGTCTAATACAGTACTGCGAATATAGTTATTATAGCTTTTATTAAAACCATTACACATAGACAATATTTGGTTTCCATAAATCATGGTTTTAAGAAAACAATGTTAATGTATGGTTGGCAATGGGAAACATTGAGCCGATGAGCCTACTCTGTTCTTATTGGTTAGCTTCTAGAAGCTGTGTCTGGAGGCTACATCCACACACCATAAGACAAACTATGTTACTATGTCAACTCAATATGTCAACTTCTCATGGCCAAAAATGTCCATAGGAGTGAACAATGCAAAACAACACATGGTAAAAAAAACCTTAGCGACGACGTTAGCAACCGAGGCTAAGGAATGGACGCCTGGTTATGGGCATGTACAATGAGCCAACATCAGCACGCCATCGATGTAGAAAACCTTGTCTCAAATAAAGCGATTGATCGGGTTGAATCCCTGACCTTTGACTTGCAGGATGCATTTCTACATATGTTAACCGCATGTTTTAGAACATAGTGCGCCTAGGTATATGACCTAGATAATGGGGTCTTTTGTGGGGTTTTTTTGTTGTTTGTTTGGGTTCAACCTCACTGTGATGACACGAGGAAGAAAAAATGAAAATAAGTACAAAAAGACAATTTTTTTTAAATTATTTTAAACTCTGTTTGTTAAATGTTGAACCTTTAAACACTCCCTGATTTCGTCGTAACACCCAAAAAAAAAATCCCCGTCTCCTTTCGACTCTGAAATCTGTGAACTGCGCAAACTGAGTTATGAAACATGAGGAAAAATGTAATGATTTTGGTGATAGTGTTTTGCTTTCGAAAAAACATGAGGTGCAAAATAAGAGCGGACATGATACAAATGAGTTTTCCCTGGAAAAATGGAGCTTATTATCCACCCTGCCCGATAGTCCTCCACCTCTTACACCGCTCCGAACGTAACATCTGCTCCTCTTGTCGTGCTTGCACCTCCGTGATTGTGTGCCGTAGCATCCACTGATGAGCGAGCGGTGGCGAATAGGTCTCAACAGGCCCATGGTGTGGCAGCATAGCTGGGACGGTGGAGTGTTTGCACAATATTGCCGCACACTGGGAGAGCAAGCTGCACAAACACAGGCTAGTGCCATGTCAGTGTAACCTGGCCGAGCATGAATGTCCACATCTGCTCTGGCTGGTCTCTCTCTCACACACACACACACACACACAGGCACTCAACACACATAAAAGCCTTGTTAAATCTGATTGCATACAGATGAATATGCACACCCACAGACTTCATGAAATCATTTTTTTTTTTCACAGTGGATTAAGTATATGAGCCATGTTAAACCAATAGCTAGAGAAGCATATAATAAAGAAAATGCGATTAATGTATGCATTGCTGCTGATACTGAATTAATGTGTATATACTATATCATACTACATGTGATTGTAATGAGCTTATTCACACTTGATCAGTGTGCAAGCGCAGAGCATTTTTAAAATTTCTATGCTGCTTTTGCCAAGTTATGAATAGAATGATCCTCTATAGGTTTTAACGTCATATACTGTACAACGTATTATACATTATGAACAAGAAATTGTTAAATTGTGCACATATCAACATATAAACAGTAGATGTAAATCATTTTGCACTACTGGGCTTTTTTTTTTTTTTTTTATATAAATGATATGGTTGTCTATGATTGGTTTTAAAACTTAACAACATATAACTCTTGCATACATTATCAATAAGACACATCAGGTTATGTTAGAGGTGAGGAAGACAAAGGAAGAATATGAATTATTGATGACGATGAGCCCGCGTGGAGCCGCTCACGATGTTTGAGGGAAAAAAAAAAGGACTCAGAACAAAGCGATTGGGAAAAAAAAAATTACAGCAATTACACAAATAAAACCTTGTGTATGAAAAATGGGAATAGAATGCTGTGAAATTACGCACACGGTGATGTAGCAGTAATCGTTCCCTAGTTACAGATGACACATGAAGGACACAGAAGAATAACTATAATAAGTATGCAAGGAAATATGCGACAGCAGTCATCGTAATAAACAGGAAAAATGTAAGCAAAGAAACTGTTCATATAGAGATGTATCATTGAGTGGCGTCCAAAATCCTGTGTTTTTCCAGGGCTTCCTTCAATATGGCAGATGGCAAACCAAGTGCCGCGCGTCACAAGATCACAGACTCCAAATGTCACATCCAGACTGACGTTTCATCTGTCGTCTCTGATGCGGCGGAGCGGTGCAGGCTGAGCGACAGGTAGTATGCCGCTTCTCCACCTCTCTGCCATGTCGTGACCCAGCCTGAGGTCATTTCCTTTCTACGTCTCCCTGAGTACGGCTGTGCTGTCACAAACTCCCTGCACTTAAAAAAAGCACTGGGAGGTTGTTGTTTTTTGCAAGGTGGCAACATGTTTTCTGTTGCCTAAAAGCCCTATGACTGTGACCGCAATTTCATTTGGATCTGAATATGACTCAAAAGTTAAAGGAATATTGAGAAGTAGCGGAACAGACAGGATCTTGGGGGTGATAAGTGCACGTGTGATATTTCTTAGAAACTATCGTAACTATTAGTTATTAATCAGGCATCATCAGAGGAAAACAAGCATGTCCTGTCAATGCTTTTTTTTTGACTGATTATGTAGAGTGCTAGAGGTCACATCGTGACATTAGAGAACGATGCGGCCCAACCGTGTGTTCAAACAGAACGCAAAGCAAAGTCTTAGATCGCATACAAAGTCAACGAGAAAAAACCCAACTAGAAGTAAATCCGGCCAATTTAATAATATGTTTCAACTTGAGCGAAACATTTGCATGTATCCTGGAGCTTCGTGAATCATCATAAACATATGAACAAGAGGAGGGGGGGGAAAAGGAGACCGGAGGGAAATAATACAAAGTCTCTGGTGAGTCCTGAGTTGACTCAGATGCTGAATTAAACACAAAAAAAAAATTAAAAACAATTGGCTAATAAAGTGGTTTACCATAAACAGATGCCCATACATGTTTACCAGATGTTAAGCCTTTAGGTTAAAACACAGACGTGTGTGAATTCTGTCTACCTCTTAGGATAAAAAAAAAAAAAAAAAAAAGCAAAGTCAACTGTATTTAGGGATATTTTTGATATAAGCCCAATATGCATTAAATTAAAAATGACACCATATAGCAAAGAAAACTATAAAGGTGAGTTGATTTTATTTCCCAGCACATGACAGGCAGGCTGTGGCTCACCGTAGCACAGATTCTGGACTGTAGCCTACGCCGAATAAAGTGGAAATGCTGACTTTACGCCCCTACAAAATTACATAATCACTTGATGTGTTTGGCATTGAGATGCAAGTAAATAAAACTGAGCCGCGGTGGCTCGGAAAATGCAGTCCTAGAGCCATTTTCTCTCTCTGTTTACCTTGGTTTACCTCATTTTATCTTCGCCCTATAAAGTGCTGCACAGCGCATTTTAATTTAAGGGAACAGCTTGCTCCAACACTTTGAAAAAAAAAGCTGGGAAAAAAAAAAATGTCTTTAGGTTCGGGAGCTTGCTTGGAATAAATCACTGCTGCTGCTGAAACATTAAGCTGTTGCTACTGCCTTTTGGAAGGGCATATGAAGGGAACAGGCGGCTTTAATGCCAGGCTGGGTCTTATATATGAGCCGAGTGATAAGCAGTAAAAATAAAACTAATGCGGGAGATGTCAACAATTAAGAAATAAAGATGAGGCGGCTGCGGTATTGTCTCCCTCTCGGAGAAAGCCCCCCGGAGGAAACATCTTCACTCTGATTAATTCACTTTCCAGCTGCATGCCACCTCCCCAGTCAGCCTGCTGCTACTGCAGAGGCTGATAAAGCCAGCTTTACTGCCTAAACACACCACACACACACACATTCACAAAAGTAGCCTCCCTCTCTCTACTTCCAACACTTCATACATATCCACATAGCCTCTTTCTTTCTTTCTTTATGCACACAAATGAAAGGAGCTCTCGGGGCATCCCGTCACCTCGTCTGCTCGGCCAATGGATTCTACAGAAAAATTATAAAAGGCCGTGACAATGGAGTCATTTGAACGTGCTCCGCTCAGGCCGGAGCAGATTTCCTCTTTCAACTTCAAATCAGATGACAAAGAATAGGCCTAGCTTAATCTGTCAACCCACTTGAGGTGCAGTAAAAAACTATAAATCCCTCCCTGATCCTCGGCTGGCAGGATATTTTGACATTACACCAGATTTCTGAAAAGGCCAACTCGGGGGATATAAAGATGATGGGCAACGAGGGAAGCTCTCACTGGGATAGAGATGTCACTCCTCACTAAGCTCAGACTATGGAGACACATTATTATGACTCTTTTATCACACTTGTGTTTCTCTATTTGATATAACAGGGCATAATGTGTTAATGGAATGCAGTATGTTATCTAAGTATATCTACAAAGTACTTTTTGGTCTATTTACCAAGCTAGTGATGTTCAGCAAACCTCATATTTTGTATTATGAGTAACTCCGATGGTTCGAGTGGTTTATAGTCTGAAGCTACCGCGCCATGTTTTCCTACATGTTCACCTCACCTCCAAATGCACACAGGCTTTCCCGTTTGCTTTCAAAAATCCATTAAAAATAGCTTAGAGACATAGTGCTGCCTGGACTAATGTAGTGTGTCATGTTTCACAATGCCTGGTCTGATGAAAACCTTTCAAAATCCTGTTGGATAAATGGATAAAGTCACAGTAGCCAGGCTGAACAGGAGTCTGTTTTGGAATTAGTTTGAAAGCTGACATTTCAGATACACTGTGTGATGTTTTCTTCTTTTACATTCGTTGTATATTATATATAGATTACAAATACAACGGAAGCAAAGTGGCTTATGTAGCCCTGTACAAAAAGTCATAAGGTACAGAGCATAAAAAGTAACAGAATATTAATAGGTTGTATTAAAAAGTTCATAAATAAAGAGTTCATAATAGTTAAGAATGGTTTAAAATGTGTGTTAGTTAAAAAGCATAAATATATGTACAGTTAATAAATAAGACTATTTTACAGTTAAAAGATACATTCATATAAAGGTCTTTTTGAGTTCATTTTGATTATAAAATATCTGTGATCAGAGATAAAAGAGAATAATAAGCCGTGTTTGTGTAACCTAACCTGTCACTTGTTATGTCAATCATTTCATTCCTGTTTTATCTTTGGTTATTTGGGATCTCACGAGCCAATTGGAGTCGCGTGTAAGGGGCGGGACTAGTGGCACAGGTTAGTGTGGAGAGTAGTACGCACTTGGAAAAGAGAGAAGGCATCGTTTGTGTTGGAAGCATTAAAGTTTAATCCTGAAGGTCGACTACCCGTGGTCCTGATATAAACTTCTGTGTGACCTGCAAGAGGTGAATATAATGTGTATGCCTGTATTTTGTGCTATATCGAACTGTTATAGTGAATAGAGACTGAATGTAATGCGTTTAGCGACATGCTAACTAGCGGTAGCATTCGGTGCTAATGTGCCTGCATATCGTAGCTAATTCGACATGAAATGGCAGTGGATATTGTGGCTCAATTTAGATACTGTGCTGTACTCTGCTGTACTGTGCTGTACTGTCCTGTACTCTGCTGTACTGTGCTGTGCTATACTGTCGTGCTAATCTGCGTTTGGATGCGTCGGGCCGAGCCTTGCTGCTGCTGTACCTTTCCTTGTGACTTCGCCATTGCCTCGTGTGTGACCGGATACCTCACCCACCATTTTCATTATCACACATTCTGCCCTACTAACAAACCCTGGATTCGTGAGTACTAACATACACATGCATATGCTTTTATTTGGTGCTCAGCTTTGAGTGAAGCGGCCATTACAGTTTTTAGGCCCCACCGCACACGAGCTTCAATTAACAGGCCTGCAACGGGTTAAAAGCTATTTTAAGTGTGTTTCATCTGAATGTGTGTGGGCCCACAGGTAAAATATTGAGTTTGCATTGTTGTGAAATAAAGAATACGGTTTTGAAGGTAACTTAAAGGTTTTAAAAAAGGGATTAATATTATTTATTTTGATGACTAAATACAAAAGCTTTTATTTGGGAAAGTAAAGTGTTGGTTATAACAAGAGTATAAAAAAGGTTTTATTTTAAGTTAAAGAAAGTGTTTATTTTGAAAATCTTTAATAACTTTGTGAATTGTGCATTACATTTATTTTATTTTATTCTTTAAAATCATTAAGCTATTGTTCTGTATATATTAATAAATACCTGTTAAAGGATTATTTTTGCAGTTAAAGTACAGTTGTGGTGGTCATTATTTCCAAAGTAGTAAACATTATTAGAGGTATAGATTCTAACAGTAACATAAAACAGTTGTATTTTCCTACAACGAGCCCAGGCCCAGTCTCATAGTATTAACCACTCTAGCTTTATTTTAACTACATGGGACCTGGGTTACACTTATAAAGATAAAAGAAAAAATGAAACTATTCTATTTAATGATACTGCTTGAGTTAATGGATTATTCATCATGACTGATGGTGTTTAGTACAATCAGACTCTAGGTCTATATTTATCAGTTTGATAAATATAGACCTAGAGTCAAACTGTGGAAGTGGGCATTATACAGAATGTATGAAGGCTGTATAAACATAAGGTAAGTGTTAGTTTTAGGGAACAGGGAGAAGTTATAAACAAAGGTCTGCCTCTAATCTAAGCATATTCTAATAGTGTACTGGTTCTCTCTGCCACTGAGGAAAATAAAGGCCACTATTTGAGAATTTATAGAGAATTTATGGGATCTGCTTTTCCATTGATGTCCGCTAAGACAAATACACTGACACTAAATAATTGCACATGCTGTTGAGCAGAGTTATAGTGTCAATATGCACAGTGGAGAATGAAGGATTTTGATAAAATAAAAAGAGTGACCAAAAATAGAAGCTTCCCAGCTGCAAACATGTCACACTGCAGGATTTATGCAGAGGTGAGGTTTGTGTTTACCAAGGTATAATTTACTCAATATATATTTCAATTTCTGAATCTACTACTAAAGGACGAACTCAAGGTCCACCGGGTATTTCTTGAGTTTTTGACAAAGTAGTAGTGATTTACGTTGAGCAAACTGCCTCTGCTAATAAAGTGGTTGATAGCCTGTCACAAAGTTAGTAAGTGGATTCTTTGAGTTAAGATTTGTTTGTCAAACTACCAATCAACTGGCAATTTATTTCAAGTTTAACATATTCTTATTCTCATATAAAATATAAAATCTATATAAACTCATTCATTTATTGTTTTTTTTCTTTTTATCCCCTATAGCTATAGCCAGTCTATAGCTTATATAATTATGTATTGAGTACATTAACTTTTGTTTTTGTCAGGGATACTGAATCATTTGAGAAAAGATTCCGACTGTGCACTGACACAGGATTGCGAGATTATCCTTCCCCTGCACTTTTTAATCTACCATGTACTCAAAGAGCTCGGACTAAATTTAGCACAGAGCTGTCAAAGATCTCAGCCAGTCAGTTAATGTACCTCGCTGTCCTTCCAGAGGCCGTTCACACTGTCCTGCTGCGTCCTAAAACAGCCCGCTCCCTCTGACCTCTAACCACATCAGGTTATGTTGAGATTTTTTACAGAACACACTTTGAGTACCATGCATGGCAGCCACTGAGGGACCTGAGGTGGGTAAAGTGCTCTGCTGGTACAAGCATCACAGCCACTCCAAGTCACAAGTGTTCGCTCAAACAAGGGAGCGCGGGGGGGAAAAAAAGCCATTATGGATGAACTCTCAACGGGGGAGCATTACAGAACCTTACATTCTGTGTTTGTTTTCATTCTAATATTATATCACTCTTGACTAACAGCCCTCTTATCAGAAGTAGTAGTACAAAGCAGCTTGGGCTGGTAGAGCTCTCAGCACTTTGACAAGTGGCTCTGCATTTCCTCTCTTTTGGAGAAACCATTGTTCACTGATTAGATAGAGTGTTGGCAAAATCGGGGGAAATGTGTATGGGTCCCAGGTGATTACGGCAGAATGAAACAAGTTTAATCTTAGTGTCATAGACAAGATGTCACGACACATCAATCACTGTAAAGGTAGACTTTAAAAACCAAGCGTGTCCTTGATTAAGCCCAACACTTTAGATACTGATGCATATGAGAATAGTGTGAGTGAAATGATAATTAAAAATTACAGATGAGAAAAATGAACGTGTCGTCGTACTCTCCAAAATGATGCTAAATTGTCCAAAATGCATTATGAATGGAATAAACTGGCAAGTGGGCCCCAGAACAAAACTGAGCTGTGGGCCCTTGCTGACCCGGTTTCCTTTCACTAGTTTTGCATTGTTCTCTGTGAATGCACACCCAGAAAACACAGCGGACGACAGATAGCAGTGTCATTATCAACCTCCAAATGAAACATAAAAATTATGTTGGTACATGCACATGCAGAACAACAAAGAATCATTTTCTGGACTCTGTCACTGCGATAACATCGCTTGTATGTGTCTTCCAAAACTGTTAAAAATACATTTTATGATGCTAAAACAAACACTCCGAGTAGGTTTACATAGGCACAAACAAAAGTCATGGTACAATTATCCCTAATTGATACAATTAACCCTAATCCAATCACGTTGTTACAATAATAACCACTTGGTTATGGTTAGGGGCAGATCATGCTTATGGGGAAATAAACAGAGATTTCCCACTATATGTTTTTTCCCGGTATGTTTTGTTTTGTTGACCCATCCATCCACCCTATGACGTCACCTGATTTCCTCCTTTGCGCTCATCACTACAGCCACTAGAGGGCACTCTCACTTGAAGATAAACATATTGGCGTTTTGGGGCACTTGCTGAAATGACTGTTATAATTGTTTTTCTTCATCATATTTTCCCCAGAGCCCCAGAAACCAACCACTATTAATTACTAAATAGTGGCCAATGACTATACTGACCTCAATGCACAGAGATCCAGGCCTGTAATTGAAAGAAGCATATCCTCATCATCCGTCATCCAGTACTCTTTTCATTCACTAATTAGTTCCAGTTGTCATTTTTTGAGCAAAGCAAAATTACTGACATGGAAATCTGACACTCCTTGTGCTAATGCCTCAAATTAAAAGCCTGTTTGAAGGGCGTAGTATTCCTGTTACTAGTAGGCTTTTAATTTGAAGCATCTGCAGGAAAAGTTTTAAGTTATCAACGCTAACTTAACCAGCAATGTTGTAAGTAATTAGTGAACAAAAAATGCATTGATTGAGTGCGTAGCAATATACAATATACAATTTCTTGTGATCCCAGCACACAGCAAATGTGAAATATTATAGGGAACAATACAAAGACATACAGGAAGAGATTCAAGAAAGAAGATGAGAGACAAAGTCTTTGACCTACCATCCTCTGTGGGAACGTAGATGTTCAGGTAAAGGCAGTCCTCGCTCTGCTCCTGCACGTAGGTTACCACTGTATCCAAGTTGGCAGTGAACCACACGGGCAGCATATCATTGAGTAAAAAGCGGTCCTCTAAGAACTGAGGACAAACTGGAGCAAACTGAGTAGCATTCCTGATGCCCGGCCAGGACATGGGTGGTTCTGGCGGCTGGAACCTCCGCTCCCCCGTTGGGGCCAACGCATATGGGATCCCCAAATACTGCTCCACTGGTCCCAGAATCTCATTGGGTAATGTAACCTTCACTCCCCGCAATTTTCCGTAATTTGTGGTGACCACGGGGTACTGCTGGGCTTGAACGGCGCCCAGACAGATGGATGCGAGCCCCATCCAGAGCAGAAGGCTGGCCTTGGTGGGACACATCCATGAAGGGCTTCCAAGCGCTGACATGCTCCTGCTGTGCTGACCCTGGCAGATCTGGGTGGTTATGGTCCACCCTTGGGTTCTCGGCGCCCCTCCGGCCCCCTCCACCGAGATACTTCCTGCTCCTCCTCAGGCCGTGAGCTGAGAGACAGAGCACCAGCCAATCAAAGCAATTTTCTCAGAGCGTCCCATTCCGAGAGCCTGCATGGACATCAGCAACTGTACAACTCCCCCCCCCGTCCAGAACAGGAGAGAGCTTAGGACGTGCTTTAGTTACCTGGGCTCCAGCTTGATGAGAATCTGAAAGAAGAAGAAAACATTAGTTGATCCATTATAGCATCATGGGCAATTATCCATCTCGCCATACAGCACATTTTCTCGAGTAATTTAACACTAGATTTAGCCATGGTTAATGTGTGCAACTTCTCACACCAGCAGTGATTACTCTAAGGAAAGAGTCTATTCTAACCCATTTAAAGTGGAAACTGTTATTGTTCTCTAAAGATGGCAATGTTGGATAGTCAGTCCACCACTTTAGTCCATACAGAAATATCAGACATTAATCGGCATCAGAGAAGATGAAGCCTAATGGCTTTGCTGGCTCTCCTGACTTCCCCTATTGTGCCACCTTGAGGTTGAAATGTTTGGTTTTATAAGAAATATCACAACAACTATTGATAGATGAATTCTAGGATGTCACTTTTTATCTGGAATTCAAAACTATACAAACACGTGAAAAGAAAAATATCCTTGGTTATGTGTAACAGAGATATCCCAAAAGCCCCTTTATTAGCTTTTCAGAACTTATACCACATTTCACTGTCAAGAATGAACCTCCATTTTTAAGATAACACAGTGCATAAGCTCAACAGGCCTTTCCTTGTATTTGACGGGGGAGTGTAGGTGAAATTCACATTGTTGTTGATGATACTCTCGCTCTCTTCGTTAATGGCGTTAACAAGCTAGCCATGTAGCTAGCCGTGCCCGAACCGATAATGATGGCACCAAACTATTTGACAAGTTGTTTGGTGACTTTGTAAAATGCAGCTGGTTTACCGTGAGAACAAAATCAGTTGTTTGCTTTTTCAAGCAAGTGAGGCAACAGACGCACCACAAACGAGTGGAACCATAGTTGGTTCCACAAAACCTAAAACATTCATATTCTCCACAGAGTGAATCGTGATGCCTTTGATGAAACTTGGTGAAAACTTCAGTTGGTCCAGTACTTTGACTTATGACTTTGGTTTATGTACTTTGTGTTATGTTCGAATTAGCAAATGTTAGGTGGCGCAAAACTAAGATGGTGAACATGGTAAACATTTTACGTGCTAAACGTCGGCATGTTAAATTTGTCATATTTTTGGTGACATTAGCATTTCGCTCAGTACAGCCTCGCAGAGCTGCTGTGGTGGACGGTGGCTGTGGACTCTTCATCTTAATAAAAGTTTTTTAAAATGCTACCTCATGCTGGCAGTCATTACAAGTTACATTTGGAAGACACAAAAGCATGTGAACTTTAAAGCATTCACCTGTAAAGAGTGACAATTTTAAAAAAAAAAGATTTTTTTGGAGGGTTTTGCAAAAATAAATCAAACTCAGGCTCCTCTGCGAGGGAAATTTGGAAATCCCTCTGAATCGAATTAATCAATTATTAAATCTCACGCTGACCAGCAGTGACTTCTTTCTGATATCCAATATGAATGAAAAGTTTGCATCAATGAATTAGTAGAATTCTAATAGCATTAAAGTACTTGCCAATCTTTTCAACCATTTCTCCAACACTGAGAAGAATTCAAATGACAAGAACCTCAATGTAAAGTATAGAATTCACAATGTATCAATAGATTGATCTACTAACGAGTATTGAGTATCCAAAGTCTGATATATCTTCCTCAGCGTCATATAGCTCTGTTGTTGCCCAGAAACTATATATAAAAAAACATATAAATGAGTCACAAGGTTACACTGGGTGAAATTATCATGAACCCCCAATCCCACACATACCATCCTACTCACAAATATGGATTATCCCCCAACAAATACACTATTTGGCTATTTTTGGAAATTGGATAAACCAAACCTTTAAACTTAAAAAATTTGCCATCCTACCATCTTAAAAAAAAAAACAGCTGTGTGTTTCCATGGTAACAATCACACCTGCTGACAAGTGGGGGGAAAAAAAGGCAAAAATGTCTGATCATTTTTGCTTTACTAGCAATATTGTGGATGCCAGAACCGAGAAAGCAAGGCGGGTTTTTTTTTTCAAGACGGCAGTAAACAAGCCCTTAAAAATATTTTGAGAGGAAAATAGTTTCTTAAATTCCTAATACTCTTTCTCCCATCTCTGAATCCCCCAGTAAAACATCCCGGTAACTGCCTTTCACAACTTCTTTGCAGGAGAAAGGAGAAACAGACAGAGCTGCATGCTTTTAGTTTAAAAAGGAGAATACAGAGAATACACTGCAGGTTAGTTTTACTGAAGATAGCCAAGAATGAAAAATGAAATAGACTTTCAGACCAGAGTGAGTTAAACTTTCCACTTAAAACTGTATGGTCACCCAGGATGCATGGATGACATCATGATCCCCTTTCACCCATAATGTACCATGTCTGATATTTTGGCTGGCAGCGCTTGTGGTCGACTACATGTGGCTCAGCCTTCACTGTGATGCCACAGTTTTATTGTTGATGCAGATCATCATATTATAATCTACAAGACAATACAATGAGTTCATTCATTTATTTAATCAAGTTCGGCTATTTAGGCTGTACTAGCTGAAAACATCTCCAGATAAGTTGCACCATTGCCGTCTTTACAGTTTAATACATACGTGAACACGTGATGCATTCATTTATAACTGCAAACAAACACCTGTCGTAGGTGTCTGGTTACAAAAAGTTAACGTGGTATAACGTATAACATGTATAACAGTGTATGCAATATTTCACAATATTTGCAGGTTCGTGATTGCAGGCCGTAAAATAATGTAATTGGAGAAGACTCTCTGATTAAGACATGCATGTGGGTTGTTATATCCGCAAATATGCAAGAGTGATTGTGGTAAATGTTATTATGAGATATAAGGTATTCATTTTGACATCATGTTTATTCATATTTTAATTAGTTATCTATATTATTTGGACATAAGCCTATGGACATAAGAAAGTGGTTATTTTTTTATTTTATATTCTCTTATTCTAACTGACTCGATAACTTTGATACGCCATCATCACTTTCTCCCTGGAGTCATCCTTGTGCTGAGTGTGTAGGAAGGCTCATCAATATCTCCTCGGTGCTACTCTAAGGTGAACTTTAAGTCCGATTCCTAGGAGTGATTCTGAAAATGGTTGATAAACGCAGCCCCACTGGCATATCTCAAATGAATCTGACTTGATTCGTGTTCATAAACAAAATTCTACCACAGCTGTCAACAAGAGCCTAATCGGGACTATTCTGTAATTTGATCATGTGTTGACTATCTGACACCGAGTGTCTCTGAGGACACTTGTGACAGTGCCCAGGGTATTTATAAAAATGTATGTGTTTTGATTTGTAAGAGTTATTGTAAATAAAGTCTGTTGGACTGCGGAAAGTCAAGCAAACACGTTGAGTCCTCTAAGTCATGGTCCAGTACGATGGTAATGAAGCGGCTCCCGAAAGTGTCACCAGCTCTGGGACAGCGTATTGATTAAACTACCGGTGAAGTGTGTGGAACATTTTCTGTGGATTCCTGTCTTTAGTTGTCATTACACTGCTGCATGGGCAGCCTTCAACGGACACCAACCAGGACTTTAAAAATACTGATGATGTGAAGTCCCTCCGTTCACACCAAAAGGTCATTTTTAAAAATGAATCATTTGTTTGCAGCATAAAAAAATGCGGGATATTGTAGAGCAACCATTAGTCGACGAGAAGAGTAGTTAAAGGGAAAATGAAAAGAAAAAAAAAACTCCATTCAGGAGCTTCATTCAAAAATGATGGATACAGGAAGTGGCGACACATGGCGACGCCCAGCCAAGGTGACCAATGGCATAACTCACATCACTCAGTCAACAATTCTTTCTCATCCATGGAACTAACTTGTAAATCAAAATTATTATTATTATTATTATATTTAAATGTGCATTTTTTTTCTGCTCTTCAGTGAAACGTGAACTCATATCACCAGTGTCTCTATTCAGTGTTATTATGGCCATGGGTTATTGAAGACAGTTAACCAAGAACAGACCATAATGAAACTTCATATTTACCCCACAGGTTCTCCTGTCTGCCCTCATTACATTATACACATTTGCATATTAATAAGGAAAAAAAAAAAAGAAAAACGCATTTTCTTGAAACCACTGAATGCTTTAAGACACTGAGCGCGTTTCAAAATCACAAGTGTTATGAAAACAAAGCATACGATATATGTGCTATGGTTATTGTGCTACTGACTCATACCACAGTACATCATGATAATTATGGCGGAGGCCGTTTTATAGCCTCTTGACCTTTGACCGTACGGAAATTAAACCGTAGTTTCAATTATTCTAAAAACAACAGCGATATAGATATCCTAGCAACAGGAGATATATCGCCTCGAGCAGATTGTCGCTGCGTGGTGTTTTTTCAGTACGACCGAAGGCCGTCCCATCATTGGCACAAAAGTGTTTATATAAGAAAAAATGATATTTCTACTATAAGAAGAATATCAGCCGACTCACATGGCAGCCCAGGAAGCGTCCAACAGTAAAAGGAATGAATGCAGTGACACTTATACACGGGTGAAATCGTTGCTCATTGTTCATCGAGGTTATAGGCTTGTAAATGTTTGTTTGATGAATTGTCAGCGTACAGTATTTGTAATAATGTGTTTTTTTTTTGTTTTTTTTTATGATAAACTGTCCTTCAGACGGCTCAGGCTGAATGTAAAGCGTGCACCGTGGACCTGCCTGGCAGAAGCACGCAGGAGATTGCGATTGGAGACATTGTTCTCACGCCTAATGATTATACGGGGTAAGTCTTATGAATACCAATGAAGGTGCTTTCTGCCATTTGCATTTCAATCATTATAAAGTGATCCTGTCTGAGCCACCCTGTTCTCCTTACTGTAAAATGTCACTGACACCGCTGCAGCTGACAACTATATATATATATATATATATATGGATCCCTGATGATGATCCCTGATGATGATGCCAGAGCAGGAATCATTGTAGACGAATATATGTGTCAAATGTCAACCTGATGTTGGCACTAAATGAAAAGACAGGAGGTCAAAAAAAAAAATTATTGGGATTGGGCAGTGGGGAATTCAAATATGTAATCAAAATATCATGGCAATCTGTTCAGTACAGAGCGGTGAATCGACCAACCGTCAAGCCAATTAACCTAAGCCGGATCATGTCTTTAGACTGTGGGAGGAAACCCACTCAGACTCTGGGAGAACATATCAAACTTGCGGGTTTGATATCTTCAAACGTGTCCTTCTGCCTCATATTACCTGTATATCGTATAAGGAAAAGTCATGTATAAGTCTCCGCGGAGACTGAAAGCAATACAGTATTCATCTGTAAGGGCGATAGAGTAAATCTGGGCAATACTATCAATGAAGATCATACTTTGTAGGTCAAGTACAATGCATCAAACATATGTAGCTCCATTATTTCTCCCACAACTCAGAACCACCTACAAATGACTATAAAGGTAACATAATATGTGCTACAGTGATCTTAACGTTGACTATATAACATCTCAGGTTAAGTACTCATCGCATTTCCGTCGAACTGTTGACAGCACGTAACTGTGAAATGAGTTCAAGCGCCTCGGCATCACCTTCAAGAATTGACTTGACATAGAAAAAGGTGTTATTCTGTATCTCTATATAAAACCAACCAGAAAGAGCAGTCTTTCTGGTAAACACAGAATCATAGAAAAAGGCCTTTCGGGTTGCACATCCGGGTCATGCTGTTCAATTTAAAAGTCACTTCAGTTTTGTGTTTCCAAACCAATTTGAGAATTATCAACACTGAGCAGGTTCGATTCAGGCGTTGTCCTCTGAGAGGAGGTATTCTGCATTTTGTCTCTGCGTGCCGCTCGCAATTCACATGGTAGAGAAGTCAAACAAACATAGGCCATTTCAACATGCAATACACTTAGCAAAAGAAACCTGCGTGACACCTCCAGCGACTCCGCTTTTCAAAATAAAATGTACGAATAGCAGATCGCCCTGCATAGCTAAACACAGCATGTCAGACAACTCCCTGCTGTTTCTACTAAGTCTATTGTGTGTCTGTGTTTGTGTATTATATAATGGTAGGCCTGCATTTGTAACTATATGCAGGATGAGAAAAAAAAAATATATATATATATATATATATATATTAAAGACATGGATGCTGACCAAAAGATTACTTTCATACAACAACAACCAATTTCCTGCATTTGTCCCTTTGACATGTTGTTTCCGGGAATATCCGATGTTATTTTCAAACATGCAATGGATTACGGCGAGACAATGTTTTTTACTTTGGAATGACATGACTTTCATCCCCGAATAAAACCGTGCGTGCAGTTTGTCAAAATTTGGACAGGACCGTGCAGGACAATCACAAGCCGAGAGGGAAACATGATTGGAAGAAGGCATCTGTGTGATTGGTCAGAGAACTGAGACACTGGATGTTTTTTTTGTTTTTTTTCTTTCTCTTTTCATTTTTTACAATTCCTGAAAGTTTACTGAGAATTACATTAATCTTGATTTTAATCTTAATTTTTTTTTCTCTTATACACCCTCCTTCCACCGGCTTTGCTGCACTAGAGGAAGATATGAAGGATATAGGAGCATATCCTCATAGATATTAATGTAGTTACAACCCATCCTACAACACTAGTGCAGGTTTTGAAATGCAAAACATCACACCTACACATTTTTTTTTTGTCCTCGCACAAACAAACATAAACACACACACACACACACACACACCTGACAACACAACACTACAAAGAGATGAACAGATTCTCAGTTTTCTAGTAAAAAAAAAAAAAAAGTGAAAACATATTCTGAACATGATCATTTCATCTCAGACCAACAACACACACACACACACACACACACACACACAAGGTCATCATGAAAGCAGCAGTCTGTGTGAGGCTATGAATGCCACCCAATGTGAACACAAGCTGAAAATCACAGCATTAGCAGCGGTGTAGCTGTAAAAATTCATGCAAAGCACCCCCCCCCCCCCGCCCCCACACCCACCACTCAACCCTCTACAACCCCCCCCCCCCCCTCTCTCTTTTCTCCTTTTCCCACAAAATCCACATCCAGATATCCACACCACCATCTTGTGGCTGCTCGCAGAGATCTGCTGGAGGATGCCCGTCTCTGCTGCACCTTGTTCAGATCTGAAGAGTTGTGGGTAAAAAAAAAAAACCAAAAAAAAAAAAAAAACCGCAGGTGTGAAATGCACTTAAACGCTTTGCCATCTTTGAGGTGCACCGCGCTTTGCGCCAGATCGCGGCCGCTTTCCGCGTCATTCCTGCCGCAGCAAAGTTAACCGAGCTGTTGCTTTGGCACCGAGTTTGGTTCAAGCGTCAAGAAAAAAAAAGCACCGAGCAGGAGCCTGCGTGGGTAACACTGATTTACACAAATGAACGGTGTGTGTGTGTGTGTGTGTGTGTGTGTGTGTGTGTGTGTGTGATTTAAGATTTTTGTCCGCCTTTGACCATCACTGCTGTCTGTTATGACTGCTGTCAATATCTCATCAATAATATGATCAGCAAGTCATTCACAAATGAACAAAACATCAGGTGGATGAAAGTGCGCAAGAATGAGACGCCGCTGCCGCTGGTGCTGCGGGGCTTTTACAGAAACCATCAACGTTGTGCATGTTTTTTTTTTTCTAATATTTCTCTCATAAGTTATGATGGGAAAGATGACTAGGATGTAGTTGAGGTTAACAGTTAATGTCGCATGGATGGAGACAAGGAGGATGAGGAAGAGGAGGAAGAGGAGGAAGAGGAGGACGGGGGGAGATCGGAGCCTGAAAAACGCACAGAAATTCAGCCGCGCTGGAGGAAAAAAGCTGAAAGGCTCAGCATGTCTCAGCCGACAGCACACTTACCTCAGCCAGTGTCCCCCACCGTCACACTCTGCTGCGAGTCCCGACTTCACACGACAAATTCACGCCACATACAGAAGAAGAAGAAGAAGAAGAAGAAGAAGAAAAAGAAGAAAAAAAGAAAATACAATAAAGTCCACGTCCAGCCCGCTGCTCTGCAAATCCAAAGTAAGAAGCGCAGTCCCGATGTGCTGAAGACAACCCAACTATACGTGTGTGAATGTGAATGTGTGTGTGTGTGTGTGTGTGTGTGTGTGGTGACAGAGAACAGAGATGCGGCTTTATCAGCACAGAAGATGTTTCAATGAGTCATTGCAGAGGCACTGGAAACGGTGCTGAATCTAATTGCTCTCATAGAGCGAGTGTATTGCCAGGACAAGATTAGTGATAGAGAAACCAGGTCTCTCTCTCTCTGTGTGTCTCTCTCTGTCTCTCTCTCTCTAGCTTGCCATTGGACTACATCGACTGAAATTTACTAAGCCTGCAGCCAATGGATTGCCGCATTCTCTCCATCACCCTTAACCAGCCGCTGTGTTGTGGCAGCTCTGGCATGGTGCATGGAACATGGCACCGGCTGCTTCTCAAACTGAGGTCCCGGGGCCCCCACAAGGACCCTTTGAGCATTCCCACAGAAGCATAAGGAACATTGTATGGATATACCTAACTATATAAAACTATACATAAAGTAGTAGAATAGCAATATGGAGAAACAGAAGTGCATATTTACATAAAAATGCATGACAAACATATTTTACATACTGGTGGTCATACTATCATCTTCAAACTCAGAGGTGCATATGATAAAATTAGAAGAAACTAAGAAAATGTAGTGTCATCTGATCAAAAAAAAAATCATATAAATATTGAAATATATATTATGCTTTATGATTAATAAAGTATATCTATCTATCTATGATGTTGGATGTTAAACATGGTTAAAGTTCTAAAACTTTTGAGGTGAACATATGTAGAAATGAAATGCCTGCCAGTCAAAACTCAGGGCAGAAACCTGGTTGAATGCCTCCTTCACAACATATTATATTATTATTATTATATTTCAGATCAGATGTCTGCTTGAACATTGAACATTTCTGACATGTATTGTTATTATTGAAGCATTTCCCTTTAAAGTCGCCCCTTATGTTATCTTCAGCTTATGACTTCTTCTCATACAATTGTACATCTATAGATGAAACTCACCTAATGGCTTTATTTGAGCTCAAGGAAACAAGGAGGAGAATGTATAATCCATAGATGTTATGCTTGACCTTCAGCAGCAGTTACATTGAGATAATGATAAAATGTTGTAAAAAAGAAAAAAAACGAAGCTTTTAAAGTTCCAGTAGGAATCTTTGAGATATCGTGGTCAAGGCCTTTTACAGAAAGAACACAAATAAAATCAGTTCCTGTCATGAGGTCAGGTCTACAGCAGCAACGCAGAGTCAGAGCTGACAGAAGGCAGAAGGCCTCCCTTTGATATCATCATCATTTATTCCCTCTCCCTACATCATAACCCTCAGCGGGCGGGCGGGGGGGGGGGTATCCTCCATCCTCTGAAGTATAAATCAGCTTTCAGTCGGCGGCTCGGCCCAGATTGACTGGGTGACTTTCACGAGACTGATGAGGGAACTTCACCGAGCGAAGGCGGATCAAATGTACAGCCGGATTTACAAATTCACCTGCAACCTGAGGCCTGTGGACCTTTGATTAACGACACATATGACCTCTCTACCCCCTGGATGGGACATGCTGCACGGTGGAATCATCACTGATGATTTCATCGGCCGCACGTGTTATTATTGGCATAAAGTCATCCGAAATAGTTTAACTGGAATATGCCTGGTATGTCCCCCATATATTTCAAACTCCAAACATTTGTAGTCTCCAAACATGAACTGAGATTACACTGATTACATCACTATGACATCATCAGGGTTATTCTTCATCCACAAAACTCCTCCAGACCCACAGAAAACATTATAAAACAGTAGAATACTGTGAGATCTCTGCAGCGTGGAGACAAAGTAAAGCCCAGTGTAAAATCCAGCAGTGGATTGGGTGCGTATATGGATGGCTGGAGTGTGGGGCTGTGTGCTCTCTGGCAGAATGACGAGACTGTCACACCTGTAGACTCAGAGCAGCGCCACCAAGATAAGGGCAAGAAAGTGTGGCGTTTAATACTTCACAGGAGGACGAGCCTCGCCTCTGATGATTTAGACAAACAGTGGCAGAAACCGCATGCACACAGAGACAGAGACGGGGAGGGATGGTAGCAGAGGAGGAGGGGGTGGGGGGGGGGGGGGTGGTTAGGGGAGAGATCTGGGACGGCGAGGACTCCTCACTTCCTCTGTGTTTAAGCACAGACGATTCCTGTCGCCTCGGGGTAGCAAACAGATACATAAAGGCAGTAAAGAGACCACTGAGGCATGATGATGGGATTCTTCAGGAGCAGCGGGCTCTCTGGTGTTGACACATGAAGACAAGGACGAGGCCTCTTCAGCGAATACTTAGCAACAAGTGCAGTATGTCTGCCTTCATTGGGTTTTTGATGCAGATAGTCTCTCTTTTCTTTACTGTTATTAAAGGAGTAATCAGTAACATTTTACACTGATAACCATGTTATCCAGTGATTAATGTCAGTCACTCCTCAGAGTGAGGTCTTATATGTATGCACCATACATGAGAAGTCATTTTTCTCGTGGCGATGTAAGCCTCGCTTATAAATAATTTATTTTATTTTGAATCACTGCCAGCACAATCCAATTATGAGATACATTAATGCAATTATTATTATTATCATTATTATTATTGTTATTGTGTTTGGACTCGGCCAGAGGACACAAACAGCTGCTGTTCTGGTCCTGAGACAGTCGGAGTAATTATAATCTCCTCTTCGTATTGGAAATTCGGTGCAGCGCACTAATTCAGTCAGGAGCTGGTCGAATGCAACAGAATCAAATATGAAGAACGGGTTTTTGATCAATGGAACTCAATACCATTTGAGAATTTTTTTTTATATAATAACATATCTTGCAGAATCTACCATGTGTGCAACAGACAATCCCTACATATCTTAGTGTATATTTGATCAGCAGTCCACCAACCTTGAAATCAGGAAGTTTTTGGATGGATCTTCTTTACTATACCACCCTTCCCTCTCCTTGACCCGCCACTGATCCCCGCTTCTCAAACAGAGAAGTGCACCTCGCAGAGGTCCCGCGTCACCCCGGCGTGAGTCTCATGAGTTCGGATTGATGTTGCCCACAGTTCTTCCCTGACCTTACTTAGACCACGGAAATTTCCCGGCGATCTTGCTGACCAACTGGGCTTATGATCCAAATTGTAAATGGCAGCTGCCATAGCAAACAGGCACAGACGGACAGATGGGGTGTCACGGAATCAAAATATATATACGAGACGTCATAAAGTCTAAAGGTGAAGCTTATGTTGCTATGCTGCAGCTGCTGTTTGATGTGCATTTTAGTCAAGTGAACTGTATTCAGTGTAAATCATGATCGTCAGCCAGTCACAGAGCGATCGTTTTCTCACTGCCTTTTTCTGTCTCATCTTATAAGCCTCGCTGTCATTCTTTTTTTATCATGCCATTGCATCAGGTTCACCTGACACTGTCTCAACATGTCTAAAAAATAAAAAAAAAAGACTGGTGAGCGTCTGGTGAACATATGATTGGATGTTGTACGTGTTGGTGAACAAATCTAGCAACAAAGCAGTCTTCTAATTCTACTTTCCTACATGTCCCAGAATGCATTTAGACAAAACAACCTCCAAAGAGCAGCCCTGAAGTTTTAAAACACAAGTTCAATCCTGGTCAGCTTCACCCCGACTACTGTGGATGTCTGATTAAGTGTTAGCATTATGGCTAAGTGTTAAATATTAAACCATTGGGTTTTCAGGGTGAATGTAGCACTCCAGCGTATCTGGGAGTTACATTCACAATGGATAGGTTTAGTTGCTGGCATTGAACACTGGCATTGATATTAGTGTGTCCTATAGGTGGAGGCGAGTTCGGTTTTGGTTGGTATGGTGACGTCTTGCAGTATTGCCCAACATCTGCATCCTGCCAGGTAGATAGAAGATAGAATTTAACAATGTGTTGGATTTTAAAAACGTCTTTTATTATCCGTTGAGTCAAATCTGTATCTGAAAAGTAACTGAAGCCGTCAGATAAATGTAGCCGAGCAGAAAGTATAATATATTTCCCTCTGAAATGTAGCGGAGTGGAAGTATAAAGCAGCGTCGCATGGAAATACCGCTGACTAGGGAGCAGCTGTTGGTGCAACACCCGAGGTAACTCCCTGAATGTTTACAACGAACCCAGAATGCAAAGCTGGTCTGTGGGGACCAAAAAAAAAAATGAGCCCATGACCTTGACCTGTATAAAAAAGTAGGTCCTGCCTGGCAGCGCTCTGCTCACTGGCTGCTGTCACTGAGAGCCCCATTAGTGGCTGGCAGGCAGTGCAGATGCTGCAACTCTCACTGCTTGGTTTTAGGAATTTCGTTTAATCACATAAAATCATAAGCGCCAGGCATTAGTTTGTGTAATCACGTATGTCTCCAGGCTGTTTGAGTCAGCAGAGTGAGGAAACAAACTATGTCAAATGTTCATTATAGCTGCATTAGAGCTCTATTTGTTGGACAGTAAGTGGCAGGGTGGGAGGCCACAGTCACACAGCTGCCACACCAGATTAAGATGGATTATTTGTTTGGCAGAGGGGTAATCCTGTGTGATTGCTGATTGGCTACAACCTCCCTGTGTTGTGATTGGTGCTTTGTACCGACAAAAAGGTATCAATTCTGAAATAATCACCACATCATTTGCCTCTCATTCCTCATATTTATTCTGCCCCAGTTGTCACACAACTTTATATACTTCTACTTCAATTATTCCTGAAAGTCAAAGTGTGTGTGTGTGTGTGTGTGTGTGTATGCGTGTGTGTGGAGGGAAATCACATAAGCAGCACGGCAGAGTAACACCCACGAGGAAATGTGTTCAACACCTGGCTGTTATTCCTCCTTCACTGAATAGAAGTGAGTCTGTCATTGCACCAAAGACAAGTTCTTTTTTTCTGTTCTATACATTAAGTATTCAGGCAGCGACTTACAGTCTATTTCTACACATTTTGTTGGGTTGAATAAAACAAAAAAAATAAGAACATCAGCTATTCATGGGTTTTAACAAGAGGAGTGTAAAATGAATTTGGGATTTGAAGGACTTCAGTGACCACCTGTCTCTCCGTTTGGAATGAGAGACTGTATGAAAATTATTTAAATGAGACGGGCGCTCAAAAAAATTGATTTTTTTATAATTTTGCTGAACAGACTTTTTGAGGGACTCCAGATTCCAGAAAAAATATATATAATATATACTGTATCTAATATATATTTTATATCAGATTGCCCTTGTGAAGAATACATACATAAACAGATATGAACATCTGTCATACGCTTGCCATGTGTTTGTATCAGAGCTTATTCATCCATCATAAACATCAGCTGATAAGCCCAATATGTCAGTTTTAATACACTCAGAATATGGATTTTTAAATATATTACTGATGAACAAATTACCATGACCTTCATGACATGTAATTGTTGTTTCACTGTATACATTTCACTGTAATATGAATGCTTCTATGAATGTATTAATGTGTCAGCTGTAGACAAGCTGGGCCCCTTGTTACTTTGCCTGGATCAAAGAAATATGAAATAAAACTATAAATTATTTATATATAATACAATATGAAAAAAAAACAGTATTTGTTTTATGAGGACATGACAACCCTTTGATATTGTCTCCCACTTTATACGTAAAAAAGAATTAAGAGAATTTATAATGCATTCCATGCCAGATGGATTAGGGTGTTCTGCATCCTCTTGACCAATGAGATCGCAGGATTAAGAGTGAAAGAAGAAGAGACGGGAAGAATTGTGTCCAGCATGGTGTGGGAGACTAAAAGTTCAGCATCCGACAGATGGTACTTTAGATCACAGAGGAATATGTCCTTTTTTATTATACTATACCAGGCCTATAGAGACATTGCATGGGTGAAAAGGGTTTTGTGGACACTCCCCTTCATCTCTACGACAACCAATCAAAAGTCTCTCCTCTTCCTCCTCTACTCCGCTACATTTCAGAGGTAAATCTTGTACTTTCTACTCCACTACGTTTATCTGACATTAATGATTAGATGCAGATTAAACTAGCTCCACCTCCAGCAGCTACAACAGTAACATGCTGCTCTAACACTGATGCTTCAGTATTCATAATCTAATGATGTCATATATAATAATATCAATCAGTCACTACTGTTACTGCAGCATTCTGCCTTTGTAAAACAGAAAATAAAAGAATTAACTAATGTACAGGAATATGTAATAATATATATTAGTGAAATTGTCTTTGAACATGTTTTGTATCAGCAGTAAACTCGGTGCTGTCCATGGTGCTGAAAGATGCACAGCTACTTTTAAACTTATTATCATGATTCATATTCATGTTTTTAAATAAATTTTAAATCAAGCGCCTTATGTTTCTAAAGACAGCTGCGTCTGCTGTTTCTGACCACAAAAACTATTTAACGTTCATTTGTTTTCACATTAGTTCACCCAACGCGATGGTCAGACACACATTATTCTTCCAAGCAGAGTATCTTTAAAGTTAGTAAAAGCTGTTGAATCACCTAAATGTTAATAAGCAGGTTACGCTTCAAGTAATTGTCGACTTTCCGTATTAAATTGGATATTTAGGTGGGAAAATAAGACCCAGGTACGTTCAGTTTCAGCATTTCTGCAACTTGTCAAATAAGCGAAAACGTTATTAATACATTGTTATTTCGTCCAGTATTATGTTTTATAGTGAAACGCATTTGCTGTTTCAATTCAGTTGTGTATGAACATCATTTGGAGGTTTTGTGTTGCTCACACCGAGCTGCTGATAGGATCCGTAAGTGGTGTTTGAAAGACAATGTTGTACTTGAACGAGGGTTAACAAATGGAGCCAGTTTACTGCAAGACAGTGTGATACAAACTGCAATCACGGCAGTGTGGAATGAAAGCAGCATTCAAGAAAAAAAAAAAACATTTCCGTTGTTGGTCATTTTGCAGCCATCAGAGACTATTGCAACATTTTTTTTTCACTCCATGTTTGCAGGAAGATTTTTTCCAAGTAAATACTAAGCTAAAAAAAAAAAAAAGTAAAGGTTTTCTTGAGCTGAATGCGCTGTGAGTTGAATCAGTGCAACACCTTATGAGAAAGGAGGTCAGCGTGAATGAATGGATCGGTTGATACAGCTTAGTACCTTGACACGCGAGACCACAGTTCATTTCTTCTAACCATGACCATGATTGTTTCCAAACAACAAGCAGGAAGCAAGCAAACGCAACAAAATGTGGTGCAAAATGTAAAAAGTCTAACTTTTTGGTCATGGGAATAGTAGACAAAATAATGTGAACTCTACCAGAGGCTCCTGTTGTCATCACAGGTTCAACACCTTGGTAACCCTCATGATTTCATTCCTGGTCGATTTGCTGACACCCCCGGTTGCTGCGGTAACAGTAAAGTGTACTCATTGAGCACACGGTTGGTTGGAAATATTATGAGCTAGCTTACCACTTAGGAAATATTAGCCGCTTCAACTGAATTGTGCTAACGGGGCATGTCAATGTTATTGAGACAATAATCACTTGTTGAAAAAAAAAAAAGTTGAGGCTTTTTGAAAGGGAGTCAGGAACATCAAGAGGACGTCGGTGACATTTAAGGTACTTCTGCATTGTCTTCTCTTCTCAGTGTCACGTCTCAAATACATGTTTTATGTGGTATTTGGTGGACAGACCTTGGATCAAACTACACATGGCATTAGATTTTGGTTTGTCACTAAAAAAAGATCTTATTTTAGACCTAACCTAACAGAGAGGCCAGATCCTCAGGGGAGTATGTTTTAGGGTCAAGAAGGCGAATTAACTTAAAATCTAAGAGAGAGAAAAACGATGTTTCTGGGTGGAACTCTGGTTCAAGAATAGTTCAGTTTTTATAGAGGTTTGGCACTCTGAGTGCCTTCTCATTAGCATGAGTGATGGAAACTCCATCTGATTTTACAGTTTGGCCTTGAATTAATTCCTGCCTGTCCATGGTAATAATGTTTTTCAAACAGTTCGGAGATGTTTTCAGGCAGTTTTTTTCTTTTTTTTTTTAAAGCAGGATGCGGACTACAATGGGAGGAGGAGGCTGAGACCTTATACTGTGGAGCGATCACTCACACACACAAATACAAGTCTGTGTCACAGATACAGAACTGAGACTACGGAGCTTACTGCTTTTCTTTCTAATGCATTAGCCTTAGAGAGTGATGTTTTATGTAACCCAGGTCGCAAACAAAGTATTGCCAATAGCATTTTTCTGCCTCCTGTTTGAATCTGGCATTGATTCTGGTCCAGGATAATTGTAACAAACAAAAGAAAAGCGTCATCTTGCTGAGAATAGGAATCCGGATGGGACAGGCATTCCTGTTTGGGTTTTTTTAGCACACGTGCAGCTGGCACACTTATGCATACAGTACATGCGGTCACACATTTTCCGTCCGCAGTGGGGCTGTGCAGACCTTGCAGTCATGGGCACATGATGAAATTTATGTATATTTATGACCGACGTGGACCCTCACAGCCACGTGAATTGGCCTTAACACTGCAGAAGTAGCTAATTCAAGAGAAAAATGGCATGACTACTAGCATTGCAGCGGAAGGGGAACTTGGAATAATTTGTAAACACCCCCCCCGAGTCGGGTTAACAAGAGGGATGTGCTGCTCTCATTTTCATTCTGCCATCGGTGGGTGAATTCAACAAGAGGCCAACAAAATGTGTCCTTGTGACAAGATAGCTATGTAGAAACATGGTAACGTGTGCAGTTTTCTACTTCCTGATCTACTAAACAAACCCCATCATCCTTTCAGTGATTAAAAACCTATATAATACTATAAGACCCTTATAAGGTCCTTCAGTTCTTCCAGTAAAGGCCCACTGACTTTCTTCTCCGTTATTTTTGCATCGTTTTCTGACAACTTAATATGAACAGGTGCCTTGATTGAAGTCACGATCATGCAAAAAACTCTATCTGATCTTTAAATTATAATTAAATAATGCAAAAATGATGTATAAAAACCAGAAGATAATAATTAGATAGTGATCTTGAGAAGACTGACCAAAAAAAGAAACCTGATGAATGTCACCTGTTCATGAGGTGTTCCAAAAAAATGTTACCGAAGCGCCAAGCGAAAGTCCCGCTGTCAGAAATCAGTGGCGGTAAAGTTGTATAAGAGGACCAAAAACAACGATTAAATATTAATAATAACAACAATCCAGAAGCCAAAATCAAACCATGATGATGATGTTAATATGATGAACAGAATATCAATTTTGCATGAGACTTTGTGTACTCGGGTACGATTCTCTTAATTACATTAATGGTAGAAGTTGTGTGTGTATATGTAGTTGTGTGTACCTAACGTATAATAGAAATTGTGCTCATGCCTTCTTTACACATATTTGTTAAGTAGTCTATAAAAAAATACTGCTTCACAGCAGGGGGGGATAATGTATGTGTATATTTATGCATAGGACATTTTCATCCACTAAGTTACAACACATTCACATAATAATAAAAGCATTGTGATGCCAATGCATACAAATGAGGGAACGTTACAGTGAGCCGTGTTTCTAGGTCTCGTCTTTCCGTTTGCACGCAGCAATCCGCGGGTTAATATGTCTGCCGAAGTCTATTTCAGAAGCGCGCCCAAGGACTTTCCAGCATTACGGGAGCCGCATTAGCTTGCAAACTGTTCAATTGTTTCATTATCCTGAACATAAAGAGCCGACCAATCAGTGACTACCACAATGCCGTTATCTCATATCCGCCAGTATACGTTAATTATGCATTCAGGTCAGGTCTCTTACATGTTAACTCTTTCGTATCAACTTTAAAGTGAAGTGTCTGTCTTATAGATACACATCCTGATTTTGTCTGACGTACCCAGTAACATATCTTCCCAAATCCCCAAATTTGCAAGTTTGCAGTCGTGTACCTTTTAATATAGAAACAACCTGATATATGTATTATGTACGCATGCCACGTCCCACACAAAATGAGCATTATTGGAAAAAAAGGAGAAACAGTAGCATCAGAAACATGCTGAGACCTCGCTACGAGAAAACCCATCATCAGCACGATTGCTTTGTCACAGCTCTGGAATACAGAGCCACTTAAGGGTGGTCAATACAGTTTAAAAAAAAAAATTGAACTGTTGAACCTGGCAGCATTTGTCCTGCAAAATAAATGCACCACATACAATAAAATAAATAAAAAAATCCCTAAGATCGTTTGTTTTACCAAGACAAACCGCTATCTGCCACAGACTACGTGAGAGTCACTCTATGGATATTTGCTGTCTTCAAAATCAAGCGGTTGTTGAGTGCATGACCTGTGCAATCACTGTTTCATAGTCAGTTTCCTGGAGTCAGAGAGACCAGTGTGTGAGAGTATATTAAGGAAGGCATGTGTGTGTGTGTGTGTGTGTGGGATGGGTAATCAGCCACAGCCAGTCAGGCTCAGGGCGGACCATCAGTGGCATTCAGGCTGCCCCGCACATTCTGTGTGAGTGGCATGCAGCAGCCTTGGCCCACTTCTCCCCGCTGAGAGACCATTTATGGGTCTTGCGAAAAAAGGGAAGAGGACATGCATAAAACAAGGCTGTGCCCCCGGGGTTAGTGTGTGTGGACGGGAAGCATGGGTGCAGAAAATTCACTGACACAGAAAGCCTCTTATGAAACCAGGGAGAGGAGAGGCACTGCTGGACACACGGAGAAAATGATGTATACAGCATTGGTTCTTAAAGTGGGGGTCCGGAAAATCTATAAAGTATGACGAAACAAATCCCTTACTATGAGCCTCCACGTGTTCGACACTGTGATGAACAGATATCTGCTTATGAGTGCAGAATCTGTAGGCGACGGGACAAGATTTTGGTACCGGAAGCATTCTGTTTGTAGTCATAATATTGACCAATCAAGTTTGAGTAGGCTTTGGTTGTTTCAGAATAAGGTGTAGTTCATTGAAGCAGGCGCCCCCCGTGTTCGGTTGATAGGCCCTCTCTTGATACGGGATGCTTTCTCCACAGTCGATGATGTCAGCGGTCCAGGCAGTAAGGCGATGATGGTGCCATTCCTTTCCAGGAAGCTCATCCACCTTGTTGAGTAAAGAATGGTTTTAGGGGCTTTCAGGGTGGTGGTGGGTGAAAATGTCCAGAGTCTGAGCCAGGACATGAGGCTTTGTCAGTGGAAACCCATGACTGGCAGAATACAATAAGTATTCCACCAGGGAATGTTCATCTTCAGGGGTGAAAAGTGGCTTCTGAATATAGACTTTGGGACCCCAATCCGCTTGGCTGTCTGCTCCCATCTCCTGCCTGTTCCATAGCCTCTGGGGTTCACTTCTTTGCTCTCCTTCTTTTTTTTTTTAATTTGCCGGATATTTGGTATCTGTAAATTGATATACTTTTTTTTTTTTTTTTTTTTTTTTTCAGTCAGAAATAAATTCAAAAATTCTGTCTACAGGCCACATTTCATGCCTTGAATAAGGTTGGAAATATTCTATAAATTAATAATTGTCAGCGCAGCATTCGTAGACACGTTTAGCATTTAAATGTCTACATCTACCTTTACTTTTATCATCTTGTGGCTCCTAAAAAAGGCAAAAAAAATAATAATAATAATCTCAGAATCTGAATCTGAATCTGATAATATCCAATCTATACCCCAACCTTACTTCCTGCTTTGGCACTGATCACTAGCCTTGAATATAAATGATGCGCTTCAGGATCATCCAATATAAATGTAATCCCTTTGCATATTTATTTTCATCCCAAAAGCACTGTCATCATGCCATCTTGCCATATCCAATCTTGACTTTCATTCATTTTCTACTGTCTATGACATTGTTTGTTGGCATCTTCCCTGACCTTCATCTTCTCGTTGACATAACAGCCTCAGCAGGATCATGTAGCCACATGGACTACAGATGAATGGTATGGAGTGTCTTAGTGGGACAAAAACTGTTTGCAACAGGACTAGTCCAAGTCCATAGCCTGCCTTATGGTTATATGACATATAGCTGTAGATTTGTCATTAGCCACCCAAGGAATCATTAGGGCCCGAGTCGACTGACTGTTGGATCCATTGGACGTTTTCTTAGAATGGCTTGATGAGTTTTTGGGGTGCGATCAATACGCCTACTGCCTGCTATCTATCTGTAATGCCTCCCACGCTTCATCCCTCACGTCCAGAGGTCTACATGTTTCCCACTAACCATGCAGCACCTCCAGACAAGAGCTCTCCATTTTAATAGATTCTATCTTCCCCTCCAATAAGGCAACAGAGGAAGAGGAGAGCTATATAGAGAGAGCTTTCTTCATTAGGCAGCTGGAAATCTTAATCAAAAAGCTGTTTGCCCCCCCCCCCCAAAATGAAGCGATATTGCAGAATAAACATCTCGATATTGTTTTTTTTGTTTTTTTTTCCATCCTACATTAGCATGAATCCAGGATGTGCAGACAGATTGAATACATTTTCACATCCACGCTGCTTGTCTCGGATTTATTCTGTTCATTAGATTTGTATCTCGCCAAACTCTTACCTGAGCCACGTCCAAGGTCCCGTTATACCAGTTGTTTTATGACAAACCAGCATATTATCAATCTAATATTTGACTATATTGTAAACACATAACATGTAGTTATAGTCAATCATCTTACAAGCAAAGATGCCCCTTTACATTATAAAAGGCACAGCACTGTTACCAGTAAACAGCTCAGGGCTATCTTCTGGGTAAGAATATGAGTAAAACAACCTTTTTTTTTTTCTAGTTATTAAAATGTTTGGCTTTCCTGTCCCATTTGTATTATACCAGTGGTGAAGAAAATCACTCAAGTCCAGTCTAAGAGTTTGCTGTGGGGATGTGAATTTTAATAAAGTGTGCCGGCACACAGTGAACCTGCGGACAGAGAGAGAGAAGATCTGAGTCAGTGAGCTGACCCAGACTGAGTGAAATGCTTCCATTTTATTCAGTCTGGATGAATGAAATGCTTCCACCCCCCCACAGGTTGAGTGGGTCATCCACCCACAGTGAGATTACACTCAAGGCCGGATCATAGGGGGAAATTTTAAGAAACTTTAAAATTTACTGTTAAAAAGTCAATGAACTGATCCAAGTACCGCAATGTTAAAGTATTGTAAGCAAAAGGAGTTACTTTTGGATTTAATACCAATACCAAATATGCAAATAAAGACAAGAAAAAAATAGGCAGCTAATAGGCAGCTTTCTATAAAAAAAAATAAAAATAAAAAAAAGTGTCATACTCCCCAGAGAATAAACCCTTTGGACAAATGTTATATTTTATATCAGTGCAGCAACAGGCTTGTCTACATGACACATTTCAGCTGTTTAGTGTTCTGTCCAGTATAGGTGGTAATGAACAACTGTCTTAATTTTCAACTAAATTATCTTTTGACTCTGGGGTCAAATAAGGGTCAGTTTGATGGATTTTGGAGTATATTATTAATATTTGTTTAAAAAAAATGAATGAAAATGAAATTTGACACAAAAACACTTCACTTTTTTTACATTTTTTAAGACATTTTTACCTTTATGTGACTAAGCAGTGTATGTGCAGCGTGACCGCGTGTTGCTCTAGAAATGTAAATCAAGTTGATGGCCATGTTTGATTGATCTATCATTTAGGACAGTAGAGAGGGAGCTTAAATTAAGTATTGAACCAGCCTCAGGCTAAAATCATCCATCGTTTAACTGGGCTGTGACAAGCCAGACACAAGATTATATAAATGACTACATCATCTGTTTGGAGCTGATCCCTCAACAGCAACGGGCTATTGACATTGAGTTAAGCTGTATAACACCCAAATGAGCTGGACTTTAATCTCTAATAACTATATAGCTACGTTACAAGATGAATTTGTGTAAAAACAGATGTAAGGAATGAGTGAAGTATGTAGAAGGAAGGCTTTATCCTTCATTTAACTTTGTTAAGGATCATTATTAAGATGACACACTCACGCATGTACCAGGACTTGTCATTATTTTTCTAATGAGCTCGTTTAATCTAACTGCCTTCGAACAGAAGTTTCGGTACGTTTTTCACTGGTTTAAGTTATGCTTGTGTTTAAGGTATACAATATAACTTATGGCTCCCTCTGCATAATATGATGACCATGACGAAAACAAATAATAAATAAATTAGAATGTGACTTCGCATCTTGATGATGGTGTCACTAAAACGCATTGATCTGATGCAGATGCAGAACAATTACAATCAGAGTGACCAAATCAATGAAAATGTTTGCTTGGCTCTTTCAATACATTGTCTGACATTAATATGAATCTAACTACTAAAAGAAAAAAGTAAAAAAAAACATATTTTATTTAAGACTAACAGCAGCAATCAATAACTTCCTAATAGAGCGATGTTTGTCACTGGACATCATCTGTGGACAGCTCCTGGTGCTGAAATGAAGTATGACCACTTTATATAAAATAAGACATGATTTAATTTAAAGTGTGATTTCAGTTCGATTATGTAACCAAACATCATTTGCATTGAGCCAAAAAGTAGAAAATAAAAAACATCATTATTCATATTTCAAGCAAGTGAATGCTTGATTCTAAGAAAGACTCAATAATATGTTAAGACTTGATGAGGTCAAATGAATCAATCACAGAGAGCATCTGTAAACACTTTTAAATCTTGACATTGCCATATTAAGTCAGTAGGGGGGCCCAGGGGCAATAATATCTGTGGGCCCCTACTGGCCACCAGGTAATTTGGTTGAACAGAAATCTATTTAAAACGATGTGTCATGCAAATTGTGACGCGCAGCCTCTCTACATGACAATTAGACAAATAATTCAGAACCCACCTTGGGGGCTCTGTGAGTGTTCTTTGCTGGTGCATATTTCCAAACACATTTGCAATGAATAAAATTACCACAAATCAACTGACGCATTAATGAAAACGGGGTCTTTGGGGCCCTTTTGTGCCACGTGCCCACTAGTTGACAATCCAGCCGTGAGTATTTACGAGCCAGCTGTACCGTAATGACGTTTAAATATCAAGAATTAGTCAAAAATTCATTTAATTCTACTTTTTTATTGAGTAATAAAAATCCTGCTGAATCAAAACAATGAACTATAATAGGCTAAAAGATATCAATGAGTGCAGCTTTATCTGTTTCTCATTGTATGTTTTAGACAAGACATATGCTGTGACAGTGTCTGCCGCAGTCCTTGACCATAGGCCTCAGTGCATCACAGAGAAATGGCTTCCTGCAGCATATCCAGCCCCTGTTGTGAGCTCATCAGCAAACACGGGCACAGTTCAAGAGAGCAACGCTTCCTGACGGGGGTCACAATCAACGTGGACTTCTTCAGAAATGGCATCAAAGGGATGCCACGTCTTTCTCACTGAGAAAGTCGTTGCTAAAACGGGGGCTGACATCCCAGCCGGTGGCGGCGGTGGTGCGGCAGCTGGTCCCTGTGATTTCACCATCCAAAACTCCCTCTGCAACCCCCCCACCCCCCTCAGTGACTGACAGTATTCAGCTGCGGGGCCAATTAGCAGTGCACGATTACCCAGTGATAAATGCGAGCCCGAAATTGATTTAACACTTTGCCAGTTCTAAAGATGACAAAGAGGGGGATTTGACCTGAGCCGTGGCTTCTTGAATGACGCGGAGGGTTCCTGTCGGAAGCCAAAAGACCTCCATCTATATCACAGAAGGGGTTAAAACGATCCTTAGTGGAGTTTTGCAATGCTGTCTTAATTAATGACCATCATAAAAGTGACTAAAGTCTGTTGTAGGGAGATGAACCTGATTGGTTTTATTTATTTGAGCTATTTACTGTCGAAGGCTGCAGCACTTCTGATTAAGGGAAAGTGGGTCCCATTTCTTTGAATTGTTAGGTATGTTCCACACATCTAGTCTAATGTACTCAAGCAAACATTGGTCACATAAAAGATGTTTACTCGACTATTAATTGTTAATATTCCCAACTACTGATTAGGGAAATTGTTTTAAAATATGCATCCTGCTACACACCCTTCCACCATCCTGACCTCCGCCACGCTTCCTTTCATGCTACAAAAGGGCCAACAGTCGGTCTGAGAGATAGCGATAAAGGTTCATAATGATTTAGAAAGCTGCATTTAAGGACTGATTGGCTCGAGGAACATGGGCAGAAAGCTTATAGGTCAGATATAGTGATAAAGTAAGAGACTTTAAGTGGCAAAACATGTACTTTGAATCTGCATGACTTTTAGTGACGCGGCACATTTGCACCTCTCCCATTAAGCTCATGCAAACGAGACGACTCGGCGGGGCAGTGTTGCAATTGCAAACTCAGTTCCAACAGCCGCTGTCATACACGGCTTCATCGAAACACATTGATACATACACACGCTTCTGTCCTCGTTGGCTTATACCTTTATTTATTTATGGTCTCTTCTTCACTGGAAAGTTTCACCTTGGGGAATGTTTGAACCCAAAAAAAAAAAAACCCTGTTTCCACGTGAACAAACTTGAAAACGTGCATTAGGAATCTAATTACTATTGATCCCGTGCCTGTCCGCATTCTCAGAGTAAATTCATTTGGCCGGGCATACTGTGCTCCGCCAGCTTCGCTCTAAAAATCCTTTCAGCCCAGCATCTACACAAAACCCAGCAGCTAGTTGAGCTTGGGAGACAGCCTCAGAGCTGTACTCCATGCCTTTCATATGTGCTATCCAATTACAATATTGCTCAACTGAGACACTTGTTTTAATTATGATTCATTAGGCCAGCCTAGATTCTCCTCATCTGAATATGTTTGCATTGTTTTACATGCAATAAATCTTTCTTGAAATCCAGTTCTTTCCACTGTGAAGCCCGTCTGATTCAATCCCACTTCATACGGAAACACTTTTATTTTATTTATTTTTTACCTGTGACAGAAGACAACTTCATCCTCTTTATTACGGATGGGCTGAGCGCCGCGCCGTGACGTTCCGAGAGGTTAAGAGTGACATCAGATTTTGACAGGTGATAAACAATCCGTGGAGCATATACAAATGATCGCCTGTGCGTTTTGGGTGTGATAGAGGAAGGAAAAAAGACACTATTATACAACACGCAACCATTCAGAGCGACGTCACAAACAAGAAAACGTGACAAAAGTTAATTTTTCAGAGACCATATACAAACAACGACGCTGACTTGACAATCTGACCTTTAAAAAAATAAAATAAAATACAATATTCTTCATTAATGTTCATTATTTACTAGTTTTATAGCGCCTGTTGTTGCTTATTAAACTCCCCTAGCGTTAATTAGTCTGCTGCTCTCACCACATGAATATGACACCGTGTGCTGGTAAAGTAGGCGAAAACACACAATACAGATGGTTTGATTCATTTCATCACACGCTACACACACACACACACACGCACACACACCTCACACACAGTTTAGCTTTCCATTAAGTCGACCCGCTGACCCCCGTGATGCTCGCAGTGTGAGAGTGTGGGTGAGGGGGGGAAAGCCTTCCACGGTGACAGACTGTTACTTAACAACATGCGCTGATGGTTATTTGCTGCTGATCTTGATAGTAGAGTTTTAACCTTTCATTTAATAAAAACTAAACTGTTACAGGGGGACATATTCTGCATATTATATTATTACTTCATTATGTAATAACGGCCTGTAATAAACAGCCTGAACACAATATATATATTGTAATAACTAGAAGCATCCGTGAACAGTGGGGTCCTGCTGCTTCACCAGCTTTAGCCCTGGCTCTGGGCGCCGCTAGCAGCCCACTCCCACTTGACCTAAGTGGCTTGAGTGTACTCCTTAAACATGTAACGTAATTTGGTCCCACTCCATGTATTGATTCCTAAACAAGCAGCCTCATATTCAGCTCCGCGGCTGAAAAGGAAGACTGAAGAATCGGGGGCTGATGTGGTCTGACATGTTGGTCCATGTTAAAAGATCTCCAGCAGCTGCTGAATAAGATGAAGAGAAGAGTTTTTGGAGGATGATAAAATAACTGCTTTTATGAAGCAACCAGTTGCAGGTTTCTGTGTTTTTTACAACAAGTGTGAGTCCCAGGAAGCTAATGCTGAATCCATGTAGGGTTAATTGATGCAGTAAAAGGAGACCACTCCAATGGTTCCATCACATTGGGTAGAAAAAGCATTCATAAATAATTCAGGAATCATCTTAAATGGCATCGGCGCGGCGATCTGTTTAATTGGAGTGATTAAGGCCCCAGCTTCAAGTAAACTGAGGAGGAACAGACGTGACGGCGAGCAGCAGGGGCTGGAAACCGAGCCGAGAACCTCTCGACTTTGGCGATAAAACTGAATTAATTATGATTTCCGTCGCTCTTTTCGCACTTGTCTTTCTTCGATTGTGTTACCTATTCTGGATTATCACAGTGTTGATACAATAAGACTGTAATTTAAGTTGCAAACAGGTTTTTAAAGGTCGGAAAACACAAAACTAGATCATCATAGAAAGAAAATGTGTCTTTTGACCGTTTGGAAGGTGCAGGCGAATGATATTATATTATTATCATATTAGAAAATAGTGAAATGTTCAGCATATTCGTCAACGCAAGCAAATGTAAAGCCGTAATGAAGTTTTAGACCTGGGAGTTTTTTCAGCAGTTTTGTATGTTTTCCATCGCTCGACTGACTTCCTTCCTGATAGGCGGCTGATGGGGAGCTGCAGGTCGGTGGAATGCTCATACGGGTCCGAGGTGCCCCAATGAATGCACAGCGTTTTCGGGCTCTCTCCTTGCTCTCGGTGCCACTGATCCTGCCTGAGTGTGATGAGACAGGGCAGTTCTCTCCTTCCTTCTCGGTCAACTTAAATTGACACTTCAGGGATTTTAAATTCTGATCTTTAGCCCCCACTGGTTTGGCCTCGCTGGAATACTTGCTCCACGCTTTTCGCCTGACTGTTCTGAGGGTTTCCTTTCCTCGTGGCCCCTACTGGGCTACGTACGCTACTTTCTTGACTCTTAAAAATGACTTTTATATACAACTAACTACATTTGGTAGGGAATATAATATATACCTGAATTGTGTTAACTGGCAATGGAGTGTTACAGCGGGGTCCAGTGTGATAAGGACACTGAAATACATCATTTTTTAAAGTACTTCTCATTTAAACTGAGTTTTAGGAGACATTCACCTTTGCTTCCATAATTTGCATGGTCATAAGTAAACACACGTTAAGTTTAGTCACCTAAAGTATAAGATTTTCTATATTTTTCTTATTGTCCATAAAAAGACCAACAGCAACAATGCATTGAAAGTCTGATATGCATTATTTTATTCCTCTGTTGCTCCATTGGAAGCAGATAACGACTACTGTTAAAGAAAAACAGAAAAACACACAGTGTCACACACACACACACACAGCGAATGAAATGTTTCACTCCATGCACTCTGGGGGTCTGGAGCGCTCGGCTCTGCCAAATGCAAAGTGTCTTTGCTAAAGAAAAAAAAAAAAAAAGCCAGCGTAACAATGTACCAAGTGTTAGATGTTAAACTTTAATCCACCTTTCAATTAAATATAAGCAGCTGCAGTGAGGGAAATACACTATAAATGGAGAGTGTGATCAGATAAGGGCCATGATGGTTTCCAGGGTAAAGATTTCCTGGCTTACGGTTGTCTGATGATGCACATTAAAATTGTATTTATGACACTGTAAATTGGAAACAAGCACTCTGTGTGTGTCCTTTCTTGCAAACATGCCTTTCACGAATAGTCATCCCCGTCCATTATACAAAGCTATATTTATTTATAGGGCTGTTAGTGCATAGAGTGAGCCATGCATCTTACATATACAGAATGGCAGAGCAACGATGACAGGAACATCTGGTTCTTAAACTTCAGGGTTCCTGATTTTTCATTTTAGTTTCTGCCAACAAAGAAAAAAAAAATAATCCACAGTCGCAGTTTTATATCTTGATGATCCGAATTCTCTTTTTTGCTACAATGTTCATTTTAACTAAATACGATGGAAATTCAGGGTAATCTGCAAAAAAAATAAAAAATTAAAAAAATCACGGGGGAAAAGAAGCTCAACAATCAGGCACTTAACTCGTGTGGGTTATCTTTGACTGAAAGGAGGTCAGCCAAAACATCCAATCACACACACAATTGGCACTCAACTTAAAAAAAAAGCCCAAAAAAAAGCCAAAAAAAAAAATAAAATATGTTCCACACACAACAATCTGGTATTGTTTACCATGCTACGAAAGGCAACGTTGGTCGCTCACTGCTTCATAGTGAAAAAGCAATAAATGGAATTTGGTACAAATATTCATCTTCCCCAGAAGATGAATTCTAATAACTTTTATAAGTGAGTGAGATGATGAGATGTCAGATACTGTACATAGAAATACAGATGTCATAACAGCTTCATAATTTAAATATGATCAAATATGAAGTAAATAATAAAAAAAAAAATTCCCAGTTAAAATAATATTCCAGATATATATAATGTTCATATTATCAGCTATTGATTCAATAGTGTGCTTAATTTTAGGCAACTAAAATTACACAATAAGAACGTTGAAGTTGGACAATGCTGCAAACTCTAGATTATCCTACATTCAATGCCAACAATTTTTTATTTTATTTATTTATTTATTTTAAATGATCATCTTTCTGCAGTATCAGTTTGAATTTGCATAGCATACATTCATCTCTGTAGTCATCTGCAAATTCTAGGGTTCAGGGTAGGAACTGCTTTTTTTTTTTTTTTACCACAATGTGGAAGATGTGAAAAGCATCCATTTTTATTTTAATTCATTTGATACATACACATATTGCACTTATTATTCTTCACAGCATAAATATAATGACAAACCAGTTGACTTCGGATAGCCTTGATGGAATACTTCATGTGGCAAGCTCTATAAAAGATACTTTTTTATTCTGCATGACAGGACACAAACTGTTCATTGATCTAAAGCATAACTATAATTTGACTATTTCAGGTGTTCTGTTAGATTGAATTTTTTAAAAAAAAAGTCTTTTTACACCTTTATTAAATATTTTTCCATCCACATTTCTCGAATGCTTGAGTCGTGACTTCAGAAGTCACCCCGCCTGCTTAAAATCATATTTTCAGTTGAGCTCAGAGGAATTTTCCACTTTCAGCAGATGAATGTGAAAACAAACTCTCCGCATACATCATTCCGCACAGAGAAGCTCAAACATCCGACTGCAGGAACAAGAAGAAAAATATATTTTTTTGAGTGGCAGAGGACTAAATACAGTACTGCACTTTTTCTCTATAGCTGAAACACTTACCTACTCACACCTAACCTAAACCGAACTCACACTCAGCTGTTATCCTTAGGTGTATGTCTGGCACTTTATTCTTTAGCCCTGCTGATCCGAGGAGAGGAGAGGAGAGGAGAGGAGAGGAGAGGAGAGGAGAGGAGAGGAGAGGAGAGGAGAGGAGAGGAGAGGAGAGGAGAGGAGAGGAGAGGAGAGGAGAGGAGAGGAGAGGAGAGGAGAGGAGAGGAGAGGAGAGGAGAGGAGAGGAGATCTCCTTGGCAGACATTAGGGGACCTTTCACTTCTTGTACATACTTCTGTGTTTCTTATTATTTGTGTTCTTTTTTTGTGTGTGTGTGATTTGATAGCTGCATAACAGCGTCCTCCTCTCTAAACTGCTGTCTCGCTCTTTCAGAGGATGTCTGGCTGCAGCGTGGCCTTTCAACATTAATTAGTCAAAGGGGATTTAGAATTCATGAGTAAAGGCTGGCAACATCCGTCAGGAACAGCACAAGACTCCTCGCTGCCAGCCCGAAGTTCGACTTTTCTAAAAAAAAAATAAAAAATGAAAGAAGTAACTCCTACAGATTCATCACAAGTTTGTTTGGCTGTGTCGACTTTCCCCGCATTCAACAAACACTTTGAACATCTCACAGAAAGAATAAGTGGGTAATGTGCACAAATGAGCATCAGTCTGTACAGGCTGACAGTCCATCAAGCTAAAAGGAGGAAGGATGCTCTGCATAGAAATGTGGAATGCGTACAAAACTCATCAGTGAGGCCGAAATAAGCAGGAGCTTTTTAAAAGTGTAGCGGGTTCTATATTCCTCTTGTGTATGGGATGATGTATGGTGCATTTTGCTTGAATTCATCCCATTCTAACTTGTCCTGCTCCCCTTATTGAAACTCCTCTCTTTGGGTAGGCAATGGCATTACATTAATTCTTCCAGACAGAGGCTCTTATCAAAATGCAGCAGGCCTACTCGGATAAATAAAGGTCTGGCAGGGGCGAAGAGAGAGAGAAGGGGGGGGGGTTGCAGCTCACTACAGCTGAGCCACGGACGCATATAAAAAAGATATTAGATCCATTCTAATTATGCCCAGGGAAACGTGGTGGCTCGGCCTCCGCCGCGTACAGTAGAGGTCAGCGAGAGAAGTACAGCAGTGATTATGAAATCGATAGCTCTCCAACCGAATAGGGTCGACTGATTCTGAAAGGCCAATTATCACGACAGCCGCCTCAGCAAATACATGCGATCTTTTTTTTCTTTTTTTTTTTTGGCTGTTGCTAAAATCTGCTTGGAAATAAGACAGTTACACACGAGCAGTGCTGAGCAGAGCTGTAAATGAAAACTTTAGTAAAAGCAGATAGCATCCTGTTCACCAAAATGCCGTTAGTTAGTGGAGTCCGTGGCTTCAGTATGCATCCTATCTGAATTATGACTTAACTTTTTGGGGCTATATAATGCAGGATTTTTAGTCATATTTATGTGTGGAGACATATTGTCTCTATATTTATGCAATAGACACATAATAATCTCTTCAAATTCTATTTACTACTTTATTTAATTTGTTCATGCTTCTTTGTGTTTTTCCATTACTGGTGTATGCAAACAAGCCTCACCTTAACACATCTTCAGGGTTTGTTTTTTTGTTTTTTGTTTTTTTTTATCTGCATTAATTTATTTTTTGCCTTCTTGTGTGCAGAACAAAAAGCTAACAGACACACGGCCCTGGCATATTAAGGTAATTACAGAGTGAAAAATAGGCAACAGTTGTGTATTTACACACACAGTAGACACTGAGCAACATTAAGTTTGGAGTCATGTTTGTGTTCACCTTTAGTTCTGGTTTGGTCTCCAGTGCAAACAACACTTCCATGTTACATGTAGTCATTTGATTAAATGGCAGTATAAAAATAGAATATGTCTTTATATAAAGCCTAAAAAAGTTTTCCTAATGTTAAACAGGTTTTCAGATCACCAATATTTCTTTGGTACCATTTAAAACTGATTGCGTCAATCCTCTGGCCCCCCTAGAATATGCACTGGGGCCAACCCATTTCACTCATAGGGTCAATAATGTCCAGAGGCTTGAACGCCCTGGAAGCAGCTCCTCTCTTCTCTGGCCAACTCCTGCACCGAAGAGGCTCCAGTGCAGAATCCCTTTGATGAGCGCGCTTTCTGTCTAATTAATGAGGGGGGAAATCTGAGGATTTTTTTTTTTTTTTTTTTACAAGCTCTAATTCTTCTGATGTCTCATTAAAAATCCAGTCTGGAAGTGCCCTAACCTATAGGTGGTTTCAGTCGGTCTACAGGGGGATGTGGTGGAAGGAGAGTGCGGGTATAAGCTTTCTATTCTACCCCACCAGAGACAGTGGGTTCCCCCCCTGCAACAGCCACCAAAAAGCAAAAACCTCTAAGAAATGTTATCCTGTTGGGGCCTTGACTTTAATTTAATCCTGTAATAACACCACTTTGTAAGGGTCCCACATACCTCAGGGCACACACAGGGGATCTGTAATTGGCTGTTGTTCCATATATATATATAGCCATGAAAATTCTCAATAAATCCTTCCGTGATAACATAACAGGATTACGTTGTGTTCCCTTCCTGCCGTAAATCGAGCTCAAATTCAAGCGTATTTAATTCGATAACCGTCAGCGAGGCAAGAAATAATCATCTCGATGAACACATTTACATTTGACACATTAACATGAAAAGACTGCGGTTTGTTCGTTTTGAATTCACAGCTGATATTTCATCATACCCTCTTCTGATTAATGAGCAGCTATAGAGAATGAATGTGTAATAAATGTAAAAAACGATCAACGGGTTGATTTACTTTATTGTAAAATAGCGTCATTATGTGGGCTCAGGTATGGTGATTGATTGCCATGTGTCATTTGTATTATAAATAATAATAATAATAATATTTTATAAAAAAAAAAACGTGCTATTGATGATAGAGAGATCCTTTAATTTGAAACTCTGAACAGACTCGTCCTTTTGTGCACTAATTCAATACAAATATCTTATTTCACAATTGTCTGCTTAATGTGTAACCTATGTATTACCTTGTCTTTGGAAATAAGTGACAAAATGAAAGAATAAATAAAGGTAGGTCAAAAGGTTCCAGACGATAAGGTCATAAAATTGACATCTGTTTCCTTTCTTATATATGACTGTGGTATGTGGCCGTAGGGCTAATGTTTAAAGAAGCCTTTAAATACTGAAGGACAAATGACGCGAGTTAGAGAGTCCGATCTTTGAGGGTTTTTTTTATGATAATAACATCTTCACATCACACATTGTAATCTAATAAACAACCTATTGGATCCACGAACAATAGAAGGAAATAAACAGTGAACCTTAAGGCTTGACAGATCAGTGACAGTAGTAGTAATAGTTAGATCTATACAGTCCATGTGTGGGTTAATAGCATCTCTTCTCTCAGCTTCCTCCTCCACTCCCCAGCCTATAATCAATGGATTAGCCCCCCAAAGCACCAAGAGACTAATTCATCATCTCAGTAATTCATAGCGGTGCTGCTGCAACTGATGCAAAGACACCTCTCACTACACCAACACGCTCTTCTCTCTGTCTGTCCTCGGCATTCAGTGAGTTTGACATGAGCGTTGTGTGCTGAGTCATGACTCCTCCTCCTCCTCCTCCTCCAGTAAACACACTTCAGGTATGTGAGCACTCCAAAAAAAAATTAAAAAAAAGATCAACAATCAGAAAATACCTTTTAAATGTTCTCAAAAGCACAGAAGGGAGAATCTCTCTTCTGGTTTGTTTAGCAGCTTTAGTGTGCAAAGAACACGTTACATCACCTGTTTATCAAGCAGCAGCAGAGTTTTCTTCTGCAAGGCACACGCTGTGCTTTTCTGTAAAAAAAAAAAAAAAAACAGTTTAGCGAACACCTGTACATGTTGGAGCGTGGACAATGAAAACGTCGCATGGAGGAAAAAAACCATAGCAACACGTTTAGCAACTAAAAGGCTATGCAACACACTGACATGACATTATGGACATGTGCGACAAGCCAACATCACCTTGTCAACGAGACTGAAAAAAAATAATAAAAACATCATGAATAAAGCGTCCAGAGCAGGTTGAAACCTTGATGCTCGACCTGCAGGGAGCATTTCTACACACATTTAAAGTTTTTGGAACTTTAAACTGTGTTCAACATCCAACAACTTAACAGGATCACATAACAGGCACTAGGTATATCTAGTCTTTTATTTGATGAAATATTTATTTCACTGGCTGTCCGGTCAGTCTGAATCTAAACTTAAAACTCATCTTTTTTTTTTTTTCGCCTTAACCTACAATTAATTGCCTTTAATTGATCTTATACTGCCATTTACTACAGGCGCTGTCCTGCAGACGACATTATTGATTCTGATAACGACTGCATCTCTCTAACCTCTCTCTCTCTCTCTCTCTCTCTTCTCTTGCTGGACGGGGCCGTTTCCTGAGGCCCCCCCCCCCCTCGTCCTGCAGGAGTTCAGCCTCACCTCATGTCTCTCTCGTTTTCTCTCTCTCTCTCTCTCTCTCTGTGTGTGCATGTGTAGTCTGTTCTCCTGCCAGGTCTCCATGGCGATGAAGGTCATGTGGCTCTGTTCTTGGCATCCTCTTTATCATATTTTTTTTTTTAGTGTATATTACAAATCCATTATAATTTTGTTATTTAATAATGGTGTATTTTTTTTTTTTTTTTTTGTTAAGGTGCCTTCTCATCAGTTCTAGTTCATTCACACACCATCTGGAGCATGGGCGTTAGCTGTCTTACCCAAGAACACTTGGACTGAAGGAGGCAGGAATCAAACAACCAATCCTCCGATTAATGGACGACACTCTGAGCCACACAGGAGAGGGATCCCTCCTCTGTTGCTCCCCCTGCGCTTTCTTCCTTCTTCTTCTTCTGTGTTAAAAGGGATTTTTAAGAGAGTTGTTTGTTATTCAAATTGAGGGTCTAAGGACAGAAGATGCTGCACTGCTGTACAGACTGTAAACTCCCCCCACCCCGAGGCAAATTTGTGATATTGGGTTATACAAATAAAACTTTTTTTTTTAATTCTGTTTGGAACTGGGCAGTTATAATGCAAAAAAACAAAAAAAACAAATGTGCAGCGCAGCTTCAAAATAAAATCCACGGCGACAGTCTAAATGCGTGACTGATGGGTTCACTGCTACACCACCTTTGTCGCGGCGCCCGGCAAAGCAAAAACATTTTCAAATTCTCCACTTTTAGAAAATAACTCCTATTTACATATCATCTCTTTCCCAGTGGGCCGTCGTTGAACTCTCCTCGCTAAAAGAGTGGAGAGCGATTGCTGCCTGAGAGAAAAAAATTAAATATTTCTTTTTTCTGCCACCCAGCATTGGAGATGGTTAACTAAAAGTTTGGCCCATCCAACATAAAGCCTTAAATATTGTTCAGACTTTTATTGTAGCAGAGACCCTGGGGATTTGCTTCCATTTCCGTCTTTGTTTTCTTTGTCACAAAGGAAAGCAAACCTTGTATTATTTAAAGTGCCATCAGTGTTCAAACTCTCTCCTCCTCCTCTGGGGATCAGCGAGGAGTGTTTTTAGGCCAGCAGCCTGGTGTCTGTGGCTCTCACTGTCTGCGACTGTGCTACACCTGCTGACATATATATATATATACATACAGTAAACATACACCGGCGCGGAGAGGCACTACCTCCTCCCTGCCCCCACCTCCTGCTTATCATGCGCACCCTTCTGTTGATCGTGGATTTCCTCGAAGCATGGCATAAATATTCAATCATCCATGGTATCAATAGAGCGTCCCACAGATGAATGTGCCACTTCACGAAATACGCTCATTTTGAGTCGAAACGTTTAGACGGCTTTTGATTTAGCTTGGTGAGTAAGTCACAAGTGCTAATTTAAATTCTACTTCTTATTCCTTTGATGATTCAAATTCATAGAAAATGAATTGTGGGTCAGATGTATCAAGGTCCACTTACTATGTCCACCTGTCCCTGATCACCACCAGTAGGCCCTGATAAGTGTTCCCCCTCCTGGTATGAATGTGTGGTTTTAAGCAAATTAGTTTTGTTAAATGCAATTGTGAATCTTTTTAAAACTGAACCACGTCTCCATGCCGCATTCATGACGAATTCGGCTGCCTTATAATTAATCGTGTAATCGATTTCCTCGGGCTTGATCCCGAGGCGGCGTTGTCGGAAGATAGTATTAAGTATTTCTCCCTTTCGTTTCGTTGCCCTCCCCCAAAAAAACGTAGACGTATCTAGAAAAAAAGTCATTGTGATTTTTTTTTTTATTTGAAAACTGGTTGTAGGGATGTAACCAGAGTTTTTAAGAAGTTATTTCCCATCTTTCATTCAAACAAGCCTGACAGCAGTTTACCTCCTGGCACTTTACCGCTTCCTTCATGTGCTCTACTGCGTGTGAAGAGCTGGAGGCCACTGAGAATTGAAGAGCTGACTTTAACTGGAGACACACCTCTTTAATTCGACTGATGTTATCTACTTCTCCTGCCCAACTATTACATCAAGAAATATGGATCAAATGCAAACTGCCACTACTGCTTTAAAGCCATTATGACGCGATCATATAGGACAAACAGCTTGAGTTGTTTAATGCAGCGCTTGCTGCGGTTTCAGTGCTATTGACATCTTGGCAGATGACAGCCTGAAACGCTTCCATCGACCCAGCAGACCCCCCAGAGTGCAGACGTGATCAGAGCCGGGCTCTGAGACCAACTGACAGAGCTCCGAGGGGCCTTTCCTGGCTGCTCAGCAAAGAGCTGATAGGCCCATTTAAATAGAAAGACAAGGGGCATCCTTCACTGTCCATTAGGATCCCAACGGAGGCCTGGTGGGTCATTGACACGTGCTTTACAATAAGAGCTTGTAAACGTTTACAAGTTATAAATGGAGGGTCTCCTGCTGGTTAGGCAGAGAATTAGCTACATGATATATATATATATATATATAGATAGATAGATAGATGGATGGATGGATGGATGGATGGATGGATGGATGGATGGATGGATGGATGGATGGATGGATGGATGGATGGATAGATAGATAGATAGATAGATAGATAGATAGATAGATAGATAGATAGATAGATAGATAGATAGATAGATAGATAGATAGATAGATAGATAGATAGATAGATAGATAGATAGATAGATAGATAGATAGATAGATAGATAGATAGATAGGTATATAGGTATATAGATATATAGACCATATCTCTATCTCTTAATATATATCTCTTTATCTCGACATATCGCTTTATCTCTTAGTATATCTCTATATCTCTGTCTCTACATATCCCTATATATCTCTATATCTCTATGTCCATATATCTCTATCTCAACATATCTCTATATATCTATCTCTATATATATCCTACATGTTTACCAGCTTGCAGTCTTATTTCCTGTCTGCTGCATTTTCTGGTGCATTACAGCCACCTGTAGAGCACTGGCAGGACTATACTGCATTGTACTTACACAAAACAAACAGAAAATAGAGGCATTCTAGACAATTTCCATCTTCTACGTCTATGCCCCACCTATGGCTGGTATGAATCCGCATACAGATTAACAGCTTTGTGTTACACCTCTATAGCAACATGAGATGGAAACTTGGCTGAGGTGCACTGAGACATTTTGTGTATTTCAGTGTGTTGAACACACTTCTACTGTAGGATGGAAATGTTTCTCCTAGCACCTCACACTGATGGCCACATACATAATTCAGGAAATCAAAGGCAACCAGCTCTCCCAACATGTTCATAGTGTTACCTGAGGCAGTTTTTATTGAACACAGATGACCCTTTACAGCATCATTTACCTCCCTTTTAAAGTGCAGTATTTTCTTAACTGTATACATTTATATTTCATTTCCTCTTATCGAAGCCGTAACTGGGTGGCGTCTCTGTAAAGTGGACCGCCATACCAGTCGTCCTCGCAGTGCTTTGCCGATGTGCTGGGATGAAAAATGGGGTTTTGTGGAACACTTGTTCGCACACATTCTATTGGCTTCAATGGAAGCTTTAAGCCACATAGTGTACGCCTCAAAAGAGAAGAAGATTAACAGTGAGAGATAAAAAGAAACAGAGAGAAGGCTCTGAGAGTGTGAGGACCGTGAAAATGAGATGCTGAAGCTCTGTTAGCTCATTTGTCACTTCTCCTTTTGCAGGAAAGCCTGTGTAAAGTATTCATGGCCTCCCTTTTTTACTTTACATTTCTCTCTCTGTATTAGATCACTATTGACTCTCGTCAAGCCCTCCAGAGCAAAGGATCTCTGAGCGAGCAGTGATGATGTGCCAAAGTGTGATATCGCAGCTGATGCAGAACGTCTGCTGAGCCATACCAAAATGACTATTCCCCTGCCAGATTAACACAGGCTGTGTCATACAAGTAGAAAGCAAGGTGGAATAGATTATACTCTATAGATGTGATTAAAAATTAAGTCACGAATCAATGCTTACCATAAATAATTTAACAGACCTGTGCAGGCTCAAATTAAAAGCACACAATATTGTTTGATGGGGTAATTTTAGTTAAAGAAATAAATAGAATCGAGCGTGTTGCTGGCACAGAGGAAAAACATATCTGCAGGCAGCGGTGCTTAAACTGTGTGATGCTCGGATCAGTTCTAATGTCAGATTAGGTGCATGCCTTAAAATACAGCAGTGACTTGGCATAAGAGATATGTCAGAATACACAGCCCTGGCCAATCATAGCACGTTGCCTGGGCCTGATTGGGCTGAGAAAGACGTCCGGGACGAGCGTCACTACCGCAACATGAGGTTGAAGTTGAAGTGTCACCGATGGCTCTCGGCTGATTCCCATTCAAAAAGCCTTAACTTCTGTTTAGAGATCCTAAGTCATGACTAAGAGGCATTTTGAATAGCTGTCAGCCTTGTTACTTTCAGTGAAAAGCCAAACTCTGCTTTTGTGTAATCTTTCAAACAGCTGGAGCAGATCACCCAGTGAATCCACAGTGTTTATATTCCTGTTGAGTGAAGGATTGAATTTAAAATCCTTCTATTTACTTTTCGAGGCTTTACACAATTGGGGTGCACCGCATATCACAGGTATAGGTCACGGTATAGTCTGCCTCCTGGGGGTCAGGAAGTGTGTCAAATATCATCTCAATGCCTGTTTTTAGACAAACTCATCTCTGGCTGTTGGTAGAGACTATAGTCTTCAGTCTCTCTGGAAAGTCGGTAACATTTACATCATTCATTTAATAATCTTCCAAAACCTCAAACATTGTTGAAACTGGTTCAATTATGCACATGGTTTATAAGTGATGACTGCACAGCAGCAGGTAATCACACTTAGCTGACTCCATCTGCAGCTGGCTGGGTTGAATTCTCTCCATGTCTGTCCGACAGGATGAGACGCTATACTGTTATGCCTCTGCTTTAAAAAAACAAGGTAAGACACAATATATGAATTCAAACATTTATATTATAAGCTGATCTTTATAATAGCATCCATGGATACGCCCTCCCAGTGAAGCTGCATACTGATATCAATCCTCGTTGTTGTAACAGCTTAATTTTAACGAAAGCATGTTTATCTGATGTCCAGCTTTAATTTGGGCATTAAACTCCTCTTTGTGTGCACAAATCTGCATCCTAACAATCTCCTCGGGTATCACCTGTATGTATTCTCTCATCACTGGAAGCTGAATAAAACATGAGGGTCCATTTGCATCACTGAGGAAGCATAGCAAGTGCTGAAAGGAGTTTCTGCATCCTATCTTAAAAAAAAAAAAAAAAAAAGTGCTTCTCGCGGTCAGAGGCCTTCTGTATCTTCATCTCCATAAAATCCCTTTTGGTTCGAGTGGAGGTTGCACACTTTGGCAGCAGAATACCAAACGACATCCAGCGGAAGTACTTCCATTGGATTTTGGCATTCTTCTGTGCTCTACCCTTCTTGGCAATTCAGCCATGGGCCTGTGCTTTTGGAGATATGCACACTCAAGATATTCTTTCACTTGGTGAGGAAGAATAGAGAAATCTATCTAACGGTTCTGCCACCTTTATATGCAAACTTTGCTTGTTTCTCTCAGACAAATCAATTAAATGACTTAACTCACTGTTGCTTTAGTGGATTTTACTGACTATAATAGAGAAGCTGCTGTATATTTAATCTCTCATTTCCTTCCGTTAGGTGATGACTTTTCCCTCAGTTTTTTTTTTTTTCAATCCCTCCCTGAAGAAAAATACAAAAAAAAAACTGCTTCCCTGTCTCCTCGACGATATGACATTCAAGTCAATATCTTTTGATTCTGCACGTCTGAGACAAGATTTGAAGGGAATGTACAGGAAGAGGCATGCCTGCATTATCTGATGAGTTTCCCCATCCTGCTCGTTCGGGGGGACTGTTTGGCAGACCCTTAAGACATGAAAAAAAAAAGCTTTAATGTTTAAAATGAGGTCATCCATACAATGTCTGGCGTCCACTGTTTTTTTTTTTTTTTTTTTTTTCAACTTTGCCTCTAGAGAAGCTGCTTGTCTGAGCGCTGATAAAAAAAAAAAAATCTGGATATAAAAACCTGACGTTGAAGATGAATGTGTCCCGAAGCCACTTTCACCTATCGGTCCCAAAGCACAGAAAAGGACAGGGGCCTGGTAAAAAAAAAAAAAAAAAAATGTCGGGGAGCTATCTCTGCTGCTCCCCGTCTCTCTCCTGTCCCATCCGCTCGCAGGCAGAATTAAAGTTGAAAAGGTTTGCCGCGAGGATAAAAGAGAAAAAGGGACTGAAAGAGATGGGAGAGAATGCTAATTTAGTTTGGATAAAGGACAGTTTTTTTTTTTAAGGTGTAGCCTTCAGGGCTCTTGTGTAATCTGTATAACAGGTATGTTTAGAGACACACTGTGATGCGGGGGGCATTTGGGGCGGCTCACCTGTTGTACAGTCACCTTGCCAAAAAGGCTTTAAAAAATAGCGGTATTCAAATATGACAAAAAAACCCTCTGCTGGAAACCGTTTATGTTGGAAGGGGTCAGAGAGGAAAGACACCGAGCTGCACAACACTCTTCACAAGCTGGATTTCACTTTCAAAGAGGACTACATGCAGCAGGATAGTAGTGTCAGTGTAATAGTCTGTATGGAAATGCTCGTATTCCATAGAATCCCAGACACAGAGCCTGGAAAATCATGCTTGATGGCAGCACAACAGAGACTACAGTGCTCAGTAAGAACACTTCAAGTCTTTTTACAGTGAGTGAGGACTTAACCTTGAATTATTAACGTACGGCAACACAAGATGAAAGATGCATCCCTCTGCCTATAACAGCATTGTGTGTTGTGTCTCGCTCGCTCGCTGAGGTTTTCATCAAGCTTCACTGACTCATCTCGAGTGTAATGAAAAGAGTAAAGCTGGCGGTCAGTACAAGCTATTAAAATTCGCTTCACACTCACTGAGCACACCTTTAGTCACGTCACTCGTTATTAGTAATATGATACAGGGCAGTATAGTAGTCATGGTTATATCATGTTTTTTTTTACGTTGCTATGCAATACGTCACCAAAGTAACCACTGACGTCTGAGAAGAAAGGTGACGTGGTTAAAAGGTCCAGCGGGTTAAGAAACACAGCAGCAAAACGATCAGTCGTCATAATTTACCGTATTTGTCGGACTATAAGGCGCATCTAAAATCATTACAATTTTCTCAAAAATCAACAGCGCGCCTTGTGTATGACCTTCGGTTGCGTTTACTAACCTCGAACCGATAATCAGATGTGCCTTATGTGTGGACAATGACAGCAGTTGACATGTTAATTGATACTGCGCCTTATAATCCGGCGCGCTTTATGGCCCGGAAAATACGGTATATAGAATAGTTGTAATAAATCTGGTTTGTGCACGTAACCTCTCAACGGCGGTTACGCATCATTGTTGCCTTGTTGCCATGACGCAAGCTGCCTCTTCATATCCTTCTCTATTCACTATTAGCACTACTTTTCACCATTCGTTTTCGTTTCGTCTTCTTCCGCTTATCCGTGGTCGGGTCGCGGGGGCAGCAACTTCAGCAGGGAAGCCCAGACTTCCCTCTCCCCAGCCACTTCTGCCAGAGCCAGCTTCTGCAGCCGGGAGTCGGATCGCCAGGGTCCCCGCCTCCGACTGTCGCCCATCTCTCTTCGCACCGTTAGACCCCTCCCATGGGTGGTGGGCCCATGGGAAGGGGGTACAGCACCTGGTATTCCCAGGCGGTCTCCCATCCAAGTACTAACCAGGCCCGACCCTGCTTAGCTTCCGAGATCAAACGAGATCGGGCATGTTCAGGGTGGTATGATGACCCCCCTGATTAATACTTTCTGTCTGAAATGTTTAAACATATATATGCCGTCTATATATATATATATATATAGTCAGTGAACTGTATGTGACCCGATTACTAAATTCCTTAATTAAATTGCTCAAATAAATAAAAAATGAGGCTGTACATCAACTATACATGCATGAGTTATATTCTCCCCACGTCTGAAGATTCTGAAAAGGAAAATGTAATATGTCTGAAAATAACCCATAACCTAATTAAATCTGAAATCAAAGTCAAGAAGAAAATTAATTAAAATGAATAGAAATTGCATAATTATCACGCTCTGGGTTTGTGTTACGGATTTCTTTATTTGATAATGAAAAGTTAACACATTTACACACAGCAGCAGAGCATTTTGACGGTCTGATCTGGTGTTATTTTTCAAGCGCCATTCATTTGAATCTAAATCAACATACAGAGAGACCCTTTTAAACAGTGCAATCACTGTGTGGACACACAGTAAGGTAAGTGCTCACACACACACACAGGACATGTAAAAACTACTGAGTGATGAGTGTGTGAGCAGGAAAGCAGCTGAGGAGATTACCCTCTCCTTGAGGATGAAAGGCCAGGAAGGCATGGAGAGGAAGTGGATGGGAGTGTAGTGAAATCCTATTTCAGCACCAGGCTCCTGTGGCGGACCTTCGTTAAAGCCTGCTTGGTGAGAGGACATGTGAATTGTGGTAAGTGTAGAGGGAAGAGATGAAAGGGTGAGGACAACACACACACACACACACACACAGCCTCTTTCCTGGATTACACTGAGGAGTGAAACAGTGTCTTTGGCATTTCAATAAGACTACTTAAAACACAATGTAGAACAGGGACGGCGCTGCACAAACATTTGACTGTTTCACTGAGTGTATTCAACAGCTTCCTACTTTAAATGTCTGACTTGATGCAGCGTTCTGTAAAAAAAAATAAAAAATATTACAAAGACAAACATTTGAGAAGCTTCATGTATCGTCCAGCACAAGCACTGATTGTCAAAAGACAACTGATTCAAAATTGAGCTAAGTTTGATAAATACACATTTTAGGCTTTTTTATATATTTATATATATATATTTATATATATATATATATATATATATATATATATATATATATATACCACCTGCATTATTGTGTATGTGGTGTGTTGTGACTGCTCTGTGCAGTAAAAGTTGAATTTAATTGAACATTGACTGAGCTGCTAGGTTTTTTTTTTTACAAAAAACAGTCCCAGAAACAGCGATTTACTGCTAACAATAGTAGCTCGTAGGATTTTACAAGTCAACTCAGATAATCGGTAGAGATATAGATGGTGCCTTACTGGTTAGCATCACGCCACCAGGAGCTCAATTCACACTGATTTGCGATAAAGCAGGTGAAGAAAAATAAGACATTTATTAAAGCAAAATGATTTGCTGGGTTGGAGGAAGCAGAAATCTATCCTAGATTACATATATCCATTGTTTTAAAAAGGTCTTTACTTTTAAAAACCTTTTTTTTATCAAATCTGGCTCAATTTTAAGCTGCATGAGTAACCCTGAGGATTGGAGCAGATACAGTATGTGTCTGTGTCACACATGAGGTTTGACATTGAGGCACTTAAAAAAAAAAGTGATTAATTAAATAATCTACATTACTGTTCACACAAATTACAAATAGACATATTTCCCCCCTTCCTCCAATAATATGTAACTGTGCAGATCATTTTTTTTATATGAGATTTCTTCCTCCACCCCAAAACAATGGAGGTAACTGCTTATGTTTGTTTCTTTGTTTGCGGTGCTCCCAGCATCAAATGCATCTTATCTGTCCAGAAACACTGTCCCCCATTATACTCTGGATAATCCTCAGACCTCACTGTCAACAGCTTTCAGTGGAACTAGTTTCTGTGTCAACACATTACTGCTGAGTTTATCAAATGCAAGTTTTTAATCCAGCATGACAGTTCAATCTTTTACCTCGATTGTACTTGGAGTGGAGGCTAATATCTAGACTTGGGCATCGATTCCAAAGGAATCATTAAGAAATTAATTTTGATTATGCTTATCGGTTCCTATATAACCGTTTATCATTGCAAACAATATCTGCATATCTATCTGCCAGGTCTATGTCACTCCTAATAAACTAGCTTTAAGGGTTTGACCAATGATGTGATGTCTCATCAACAGAAAAGAATCAAATGTCATTAAAGGGCACCAACAAAAAAAAGAAAAAAAAAACATCAATATTCCATGCAGCAAATCAATCAGCTTAGCTTTCTCACTCTATCATCGTTTCTACATGAGGATGATTTACACGGTGTGGTTCCAGGTGTGGTTTCTGGGCTTAGTCGTATGCTGGCAGGCCAAAGAGCTCCGGCTTAAACTCCTCCATGCTCCTCAGCCGCAGCGTGGCCTCCTGGGTAAGGCCCGGGTCTAGGTTGTCGTCAGGAATCATCACCACCTGCATCCCTGCAGCCAGCGCCGCCCTCACGCCGTTGGGAGCGTCTTCAAACACCAGGCACTGAGCAAGGACAGGAGTGAGGAAAAAACAAAGTGATATTATCCTATAAGCCTATTAGGTCTACAGGATTTCACCCCTCCAGACACCAGAGAGCTCAGAGCAAAGACAAACACAGGAAAATGGGAAAACGCGAGCACCATTTCCAATGTGATGAACCCGGCGTACCTCAGAGGAGTGCTGTTTACCTCTGGCAGGTGGACTATCCATTAAATCTGCAATTTGAAGAACGATGCACCCTGTAGCACCACTTCATTGGCGTTGTTTATATTTCATTCACCACACTGAAAGCATTTATTTCACTCTTTGTCTCCCTGTCGAGCTGCGGTGGAAGTATAGTTACTAAAAAGATCGGAACCTGCATAACCAAGAAGGATCTCTCACCGCTACATATCCGAAAATATGAAAAACACGGAGGCTAATTGGCATTTGAAATCCTGATCTGTGCACACGTTGGACGAGGACATTCTAACAGCTGCGGTAAATTAATACGACTGAACCTTCACTAGGAGGTTAATCATTTTTCAGTATCCAATAATCACATTCAGGAGTGTGCGGACAGGGAGAGGGAGAGAGGGGACACTGCGGTGTCCAACTATCCAACAGCTACCACTGCGGAACTACAGGACACGAAATGAAATCATTCCACAACAATTCGACATCTAGTTTATGTGCTACAGTAAGTATACACTGGTTTAAGGGTTTAAGATCACTTTTGTCCAGTGTGCATTGCTTCAGGATAAGTTCATTATAAAGGATATTCTAATCGTCTAATAGAATATTTGTCCCGGTGTAGAGCGGACTGTATGATGTCGGTATTGGAGGAAGTCAGATTTCGCGATGAATGTCTGGCATCACTTTGCATATTTTGAAAATGCAGCAAAAAAGCCGCTGTATTGTGATTGGTTGCTTTGTAGAAGCATCTGGCACAGGCTGTCTTTGGTCCCCGCAACAGTCAGTGGACACAAGGACGTCTCGGATCATCGTTTTCGTTTTGGACAGACTTTTAAAGATTTCTTCACATTTTCTTATAGGACATAAAATTGTCCCAATCCCTGTTTTTTTTCGAGGTAGACAATCCCACAATCACACCCACTTGGTGTGAGTCAAACTATTCTTCACACGTCTACGTCCGTCACTTTTCATTTGTACAACTGAGTGCAACACCATAAACACCACCAAGGACAGACTGACCTAAACTATGCGCTGTTATTCCCACTTGTATGATTCATTGCATTAAACTACAAATTAATGCAAAAGACACACAGTTCTTTAGAGAAGGTACAAACACTGTTGCCTGTAGAAGTGTTTTGAACACCACATTATCCACAAAGGTTTGTTTTACGTACACACACAGTGGCTGTGGATAGAAGTACTTTTTTATTCATTTTGAGATGCCAGTATTTAATGTATTTAATTAAATATTCCACCTTTATTTCTAATTAACATCAATGTATGCCATAAATTGCCCTTTAATCTGAATTTCAAGTGCCTCATCCCTCATTTTTTATTAACAATGGCGGATGGTGAATTCATTATCGGGTTAAAACAGCTTTAAGTTTGTCTTGGAAATTGCAATTCAGTGTGAATAAAGGAAACAGCTCTACGCAAGCCACCAAAAAGCTAAGTCTCAGAGAAAATCTTAAAAGACCTTTTGTTCATCTCAACTATAATACTCAGGTAGAACAAAGAGGTCTCCTCTTAAAGCCTAATTCACTTCTGTGATGTCACTAAGCCCGAAACTGGAGGAAGTGGAACAATGGCTGCGGAAAAACCCTGACAGAACGCAACGGAGGGCTGCTTGCTAATTCCCTTGATTGGGAGCAATTAAAACTGGTAATTACCCAATGAGCTAGTGAAATGACCCTTTAATCTGTTTTCAATGTGCTGTAATGAAATGGATGAAAACAGACACAGACGCATTGTAGCTCACAGTGGATTGATAGCCAGGGTGGATTACACAATGAGAAAATCATAAACTGATCATAAACTGAGGCAGGTCACAGGCGCTATGGTTACAAGTTATCTTATGTTTCATGAAATTCCTGCATTGGAAAAGGGCTATTCATTCAAGATACGGGCTGCTGTTACCTTCTCCATGATCAGTTAGCTTAACTTTCAGTTATATTCCATATTGCAGTTTAGTGGACCAAATACATGAGTGAACGATTTGGCACAATGGTTCCAGTTTGCAAAACAAATTGCACCGAGATTCCCACCCACTCCTTATCTCTATGGGTGAGAGACCAGTGTGACTGAGTGTTCTTACGTACCGACAAAACATCGGTCTCACTACACTTCAAACAAACTAAAACATGTCATCCAACCAAGACTACTTGTTTCCGAATAGCCACAATGGACGGCGAGGTGTAAAGCCTACCATCAGCCTCCTCTAGGATGCCTCTCCAACCTCTCTCCAAGAACCTCGGCATGTCTTTGTAGTCGTCACAGGATGAGGCGTACAAATAGGGCCAATGGTGTACATGCTCAGACATGCTCAGACTCAGTCTTTTCTTAAAAGCATTCATGGTGTTGCAGAAAAAGTTGTGAAGGCTGAAAACTGATGCTGCTGGGCCTTATTTCTTTGCTCCTAGTCCTTCTATGCAAGTAATACATGGCTAAAGTCGTTTTAGCATATTTGTTCTTTCAGCAACAGTTTCAGATAGAATAGTCTACTCTGAATAGTAGAATAGTCAACTCAATGACCAACCGTTAGAATATTTGAATTGATCAATGGAAATAATTTGTCTTCCTATGTAGATTAAGAAATAATTACGTTCTATAGGGCATATGAGTAAAATATCAAATGCAAAATTCTCACGTTTGCATACTGCTTTTTTTTTTGTTTTTCTCAAACACACATAACATTAAGATCAGTATGCTGCAGAAAAAATATAATAAAAATAGATATTTTAAATATACAGCTATGTTGCTGTGACTGATGGAAAAAGCAGCCTTGTTTCAAACACCGGATGTTTTGGACTCAGTCGTAATTGTATGAAGGTGTATAGTATGTAAATGTCACTGAACAAAGTTTCTGAGTTTCTTCCCAGGGGTTCCGGCTGGTCTCCTGAATTCACCCCACCTGGGTGAAACTAAGAGCAGGTCGCTGGTTGCCCTATTCAAAAGGTGCCATGGAAGATTTACAACCTGTCCTCAGGCTTACAGCCAAACACATGCAAGATTCATCACAGCCAACTGCATCTATATTCACTGTGTACCTGAGTCAAGACAAAGAGGAGGTGGGGTGAAAGCCAGTCCTAAAAAAAAAAACTATGTGTGTGGTGTGCACGGATAGTCGCGTGCACCTTTGTTATTGTCTCAAACATAATTGGTCCACTAACACACACACACACACACACAGTCAAACCCTTTAGGGGAGTGTGTTGTGGCGAGATGACAGGAGCCGATGCCTGCGTGCTGCGATTTGGAGAGGATTCAGGTCTTGTTTGGCTGCAGACAGCACTGCTGCTTGTGGACAGCAGTTCAATAAGGACACCTCTGCCTACGAGAAGAACCGGATTGAGCGACGTCCTGCTACATTTCAGCTGCAATCGGAAAAGGATCATCTCTTAAAAAAGAGCAGATGAGGGTTTTTTTACGCTGAGGGGTCACAGGGTGCTGCGATATGTTGATTCACTCCACAGCACTTTGATGCATAGAGATGAGTCAGCTTCCTAATAGAAGCAGACAATCATCGTTTTTATAGTGATGCAAGCCTAGCCTCTGTTAGGAGTCACTGGGTAAACTCCAGCCATCCATCATTTTATTTTTCTTTTAAGTAACGACACAAAATGATTGAACAGGAAGGTCAGGAAGCTTGTTGGTGTAGTGAGTACTCGCAAGGTTGGTGATGAGCTAACTGCTAACTCACCTGCCGGCCGGGCTTACAGCTACCTGAGCGTTTCTCCGTTTTCTCTGTTCTGTTTTATTTCTATCTACCCCGACTCTCGGTACAACTTATGGAGAAATGTGAAAACCATAAAAGAGACGGTGATGTTGGGATTCTTGCCAATCAGGTTAAGACATTGTCCTCAGTTGGTCTTTTACACATGTAGCACACAGTGTCAGTGTCGGACGCATTCACACACTCTGTTTCGTTTAGGTGAGGGTAGGTGTCTGGGTACTCTGTCCATCCTACACAGATTACTTTATTAAAGCATGGACTGAAAATGGCTGTGCATGAATAAGACACTAATATTAATTGTGCCATGGAAAGAAGGGACCTCTTTAAGCAGCTATCCACATGAGTTGGATGCCTTTGTTGTAATTTTTGCCTTTTGGCTGTGGTAGAGATACTTTTTTTTTTTTCTTTGTAAGCTCTGCAAGCCAATTTAGCATTCCCATATTTGGCTTCTGGCTTCTAGTCTGTTAACCAGTTTAGGTGGACTGGGATTCAGTTCAAGAAGCGGTGGACTGTTTGATGCAGCTGCCATGTTTTCATCTTTTTTGACATCTGCATATAAACACCCAGTGGAGACGACTTTGGAGAGGAATTGCAGTTTCTGCATAACATTTTAGGAAAATATTGAACATTTCAGTTTTGAATATAATTATTTAACAATATGCCTGCTGATTATATTTATAATGGTGCACAACAGTGACCCCAACTACCCAAATTAGGAAGCTCAGTATAGTTAACATCTGAAGTCAAGTCCAAGACAAGATTTCTCTTGTTTGTTGGGTTCAATTGTCAGGCTAAAGCAGTTGGATCCAAGCCAATCCAATGATTGGATGACTGGGATTGAGCCGTTGCCATCACACATGGCAATCACAACTTGAATGGCTAGAATTGTAGTTTTTTAATGTAGTGTGGATTCGCTGTAGTACCAATTGTACCACTGCTTTAGGTAAAGTTACAGGTGTGTTTGCTGACCACACATGAGGGCCACACAAACTGTAAAACAAAAACTGCACATCTCTGCTCTCCAAGGAAGTGTGCAGCATAGCAGGGTTGTTGTCTGGCGGCTGGCTCATGCTGGTATGCTGAACAGCTTCAATGGAAATTGCGTGGTTAATGCAGGTGATTAATTGACTATTGACTGTTAACGTGGCTGTTAATGAAATTGCTTAAAGATCCCCTTTAAACATGTATTTTAGGCGTATAAAAACAATCTGCTTGGAACAATAATGTGTGTCTGATTGGTTTTCCACCAAAAAGTTTAGTTACAATGCTAAAATCCTTCCTCCTCCCTCCATAATCTATGAATATGTAAATATATTTCATGTCTCTGATTCTCTTATGATGTGCCCAGGGATGAGGCCGCTTTTGTCCCCAACAGAGGTATGAAAAAAAGATATATAAAGACAACAGTGGCAATAATTAAATAAATGGATGTTATTACAGCTGAGATGCGTGGTCGATCCATGCTGTGAAACTTTAACAAGCCGATGCGCCCACATATATGTCAAACACATGAACACTCTCGAGTAATATATATATATAATAAGAATATGGTATGTGCATTACGTGTGTGTTTGTGTCCTGTGAGCAGTGGCGAGTGAATAAGCGACAGTGACAGATTGCCCGCCGCATCTTCTAAATGATTCCTGGAGCCCGGGGCAGCTCGAGCGAGGGATATGTAACATTTCATCATCTCTGTTGTGGAGAGCAGAAATAAAGCCAGTGTTAATGATAGACAAACCCTTACAATGGAGGACAACAAGAGGAAATGTGTAATTGCGTGTGTGTGTGTCTGTGTTAGTGCCATATCTCAAAAGGTCACGTAAATGGTTCAAGGCCAATTCTGAAGCCTCTGCCTACACAAAGCCAATGACTGGCTGGGTAAACAACACAATAGATATCAGACAGATGTTGAGACGATGTTATAAATGTCCTTTGTGGAACATATACTGATAACTAGCTTGACAAATCAAGCAGCCAGTGACCTCTATGAGGAGTAAGCAAAAGTCAAAGACCTTTATGAATAGCTGTGAGATGTGGTCAGCAGCTCAGAAAAAAAAGGTTTAAAAAATGGTCAAGACAGCTTTCGTCCAAAATTGTATCACTGCTTCCAGCCTGTCCCTAACAAACATATCTCCATGACAAAGAATTCAGTTGGCAGAAGCGTCACTATAATGAGCTCAAAGGAATAAGGATAAGGAAGGACATATTATTGTATATTTATGAATTGTTCCAAGGTTCTAAGAGCCATGTTGATTTGGACATTCTCAAGCTTAGTAATGTCAGTGTTAGTTGCAGGATTCTTTGGTTGGCCACAGTGCTGTGGATGGGTGATCAAGTCAAGTCAAGTCAAGTAATGCCTGTTTTGATATGGACATTGTGCCTCTAAAAGAAATGTGAATGGGTGTGAATCTAATGCAGCAAAAAAAACAAACTAAAACCGTCTTACCGCCTCTGCATATATCTCTCCAGCAGGACCAAATGGTAAGCAGCAAAGCGGGTAATTACTTTGGTAACCACCGATATAGACAGTGGTTAATTAATAGTGTTATGAGACAGTGTTTAATTCAACGTGTACCTGATCCGCTAACTAACACATATTTTCCCTAAAATCAACCATGAATGTACAGCCAACTATCTCTATCAGACTATTACTTAATATATAGTATATATATATTTGTATTTACTTTTTCTTATTATTAAATCTGCCTTCGGTAGATCCAGGACTTAAATTGAAATTTTTGAAGAGGGAGAGCCTTTGTCCTTTGAGGGTTTGGATATGAGACCACATTGTTTTTTACAGGGACTATGTCATCAGTAGAAAGCAGTTCCAGGACAAACAGAGACTCATATCTCAAATTGAATCTAAATGGTATACAACAAAGGGAGACATTTTCATTTTTATTATTTATTTACTTGTAATTAAAACTGATTTTTTCTGGTTGGACAGTCAGAGGATATAGTTTAGAGATATTCTGGTAAGAAAAATTAACCTGAAACTGTAAATTGCGCCCCCTGTCTCAATTTTGAGGCACACATATGGATCCTACTGCTGTTTGATGGCCATAGTTGCCATATTTAATGAAGTCAAAGGGAAAATTATTGGTTTTATATATATTTTATAGTTGGCAACACTGTCATATGACTTTCAGTTTAAAAGGTTCTTTGTAAAACTGGTGAAAAAGAAACACAGGCTGACATGTTTACTGAGTGACACAATGCATTCACAGCAGAGGCAGCTATTACTGAGCACGTTTTCATTAGGAGATAACCTAGCGCTGTGCTCATGTGTAAAGAGATTGCAAAGAAAAGCCTGTGGACAGCCCAGGGAAGAAAAAAAAATCACCATTGAGCCAAAATGAGTGTCTGCAAATCTTATAGCCACTCTGCCTCCCTTTGCTTTGCTTGTGATCTGTGGAGGACCCTGCAGAAGGCTTAACCCACACAAGTCTGTGGTGATAAAGTATCCAGCTAGGAAAATAAAAACAGGAAGGAAGGATGAAGCAGTGTATCCAGATGCAAGTTGTGCAAGTCATATGCAACACTAGATAAGAGGAATGAGGAGAGTTGCAGAGTGTGGACTAAGTGGTTTTGAATCAACTCGGCCATCACTGCAGTTTAAATCATTCACCCACCCATAATATTTTGTCAGAGTTTATTCCAAAAGCTTACTATCTTCAATATTTTACAGTAGGGAAAAAAAAACACAAAGTGAGCCTCTCAGCCTGAGAACTGTTTGAAAACTCTTGGGACCTTTTTACGGAAACCTTTCAAGGCATCCTTTATAACGTTCGCAGTTTATTTATCACAACAGATGCTTCTGTTCCATCACTGACCCTGGCCATGTGGCACAATCAAACATCAAACTGGAGAAAAATGAAAAAAAAAAAAAAAAAGGCTGTAGTAATAAATGAACAGCAGAAAGTCTGAACACTGTGAGTGTTTTTTCCCCCATTTCGTATCAGAGCGCTGATTCTTTATTACATGAATCCTTGTAAAGCCCTGATGGTTTCTGAGGGATGAAAGCCAATAAAAGTATGGGGGTGGGGCAGGTTTTGAATCATAGTTGCTGTGTTGTTGCAGCATCATTATCTGCACATCCAAAGCTCCTGTGGCCTAAAGGGAATTCACTTTTTCCATCCAGTCTGTGTAAAAAACCTTTTTCTTACTCTCTCTCATTTCAATCATTTGAAGGAATAACAGTGTTATAGTCGTTATGGTCAAATGGGCGCGCAATAGTTATAGTCATATGATTTTTCTACCCTTTGCTATCCACTCAAACCTGTTAACTTTCATGGTAACTATCTTGAGAAACCAAATCCAAAGACCCCATCATTCCAGTCTAAGGTCAGTTACAGAATGTGACAAAGGAATCAATGATTCTTAAACAACAGGATTGAAATCACGAAATAATTTTTTTTCCTGTAAGTTGAAAAAACAAGATCCACATAGCCACTTAGGCATTGTTGTTAAAGATTTGTATGCTGATAAAAATATGTGAACATGATTTGATGAAACAGCTGTAGCCATGAGTTCTTCTCTGTGAGTATTAAAAACTACTGTGTGGTGTTTTAGTGTCTAATTAGTAAAACTGTTTAAATCATACAAACCTCCTGCTGTTTATATGTTGTGAGCTTATTAATGGTATCTATTGCCTATTGATTGATCAAGACCAGCTATGAGCTTGGTTAAACGGTTTATAAGACAGGTACAAGTGATTTTCAAACGAATGTCCAATGACCTGTCACAGTGGGAGCATGTAAATCCTCTCAAACAAGAGAGGTCCAAGAGTTGAGTCCTGAGGGACACCATTAAAAATGGATAATACTCCACTTCTATACTTATATTGCTTTACAATTATTTGAAATTGTATAAACTGTTTTTGTTGTATGTATTATGTGATATTAATGTTGATTATCTTGCAAGATGAAGATGAATTTCTACTTTTGTGCAACTTGTTTTGATTTAATTTGAAATACCTGATTTTGTCATCAAAAAAGTTTTTTTTTTAGACAATGTTAGATGATCTGACATGCACTTCCTTTGAAGCATACTGAGGCTGATTGCTTCTTATGAAGGCCAGACTTATCAAATGCAATGGAGTCCTAGACAATTAACAGCACATTGTGAAAATTTTGGAAACTTACAGGAAGTGGAATTATTATTATTGGCATCCAAGACAGACTAATTATACATGATGAAGTCCAAGCTATTCCAAAGTGCGATCGTGACAGAGGTGGGTAGGAGCTCTGCCAGGGTTCTGGTGTGTCCAGCAAGGACCACAAATGTCAAGAGGCATTCAAATCTAGACCAGTGCCATCAAGAATCACCACCTTGAGTGGAGAATGTGAAGAACACTCTCATGGAGATGTTGGCTCATTTTCTCATACTCCTGCACGGATCATGGCAGAGAGGCTTCAATGTATCCGGGCAGGACACATGCTGAGAGGTGGGTAAGAGTGCCCTCAAGGCTAAAGAGCAACCAGTAAGGACCACAGATGCTGAGGGGCGGTAGAAGCGCCCTCAAGGCTGAAAAGCAACCAGTGAGATGCTGAGAGGCACTGTATCCACAACAGTACCACCAAAAAAATCTACCACCATGGAGGACACTTTACCAGCTCTTTTACCTCACTTTCTCACTCTCCTGTTGGCATCATAGCTAAGAACTGAAGACCTCAGAGATCCAGACCAGCGCTACTTAAAAAAAAAAAAAAACACAACCTTTATACACAGAAATGTAGGGATGTGTGAGCATCATCTCTGGTAAGTGCAATGGTGCAATTATCAATGAGCACTTAGCTTTTAAATAGTGACCTCAACCACTTACCTTCAGCGAATCTTACAATTCTGATATAAAAACCTTAATTCGCTGATTTGCCTTTGAAACCTACGAGCTGGTGTGTATTTGATGAAGTTTGGGGGTGAATACGGTGAGCTTTGCCGGAGGAAGTAATGGGCCAATTTAATGTTCAGATAGAAAAGTTCATGTCTTAATTGTACCTGATTTGAATATCTGGATTATAAAGCATTCCCTAGGTGTAATGCCTTGTATGATTAATGACAGGGGAAGAACTAGTTCTCTCTGCCTCTCTCCCTCCCTGTCGGTGTGAGCATGAACTAGCTCACTTTCATGTTTCATTAATCTTATTCAGGCTGCCAAGCACACCTTTGGTAAAAATCTCCTGTCTCATCAACAGTGTTACTTTGGAGTTCTGAAAAATGTCTCTGCTCTCTATGGAAAAGAGAGCAGTGCTTTTTCTTTTTACTTTTGGTCAACTTAGACAGCAGGGGCCGACACCACATTACTCACCTGTGAGGCCACTGAACTGCAGTGTTCACAGTGAGGGACGTGGGGGGGATTTCTCCGCTCTGCCCCTGACATTTCCCATATCACATCAGATCACATCTTGTAATATATTTGCGTTGGCCACGGTGGACATTTTTACAAAACCGTCCTAAATGGGAGACAGTTTTTATATATTTTGCACTTTGCATTTTGTTTTAATCACCCTCAATCCCATATCCAAGTGTCAGTAAACAGTTTGGTAATCAGAAGGCACATTACGTACTTAAAGGTGTATCCTGACTTCAACTAGATGGTTATCTAAAAATACCTCACTGATGACTAAAAGTCAGTTTATGGTGTGTCAAAGTGAAAATCCTTTTTTTTACTAAGTCTAGTTTTGTCTGTGTGATCCTAAAGGTGTGACATGCATCTGGCTTTCTGCATGTTTCTCACATCTCTTAGTGACTTAGAATGAAGATTAGGGCAAGGACAGCTGACAATTGGATGTTTGTTATTGCCGTAGACCTACTCCTTCTGTTTACCTCCTCCTCTCCACCCTCCTCCCTCTCTAAGCTCTCTGCCTGCTTTCCTCCTCTCTCTCCCTCTGTCTTGTGTCTTCTCCGCTCACCCCTCCTGCTCCTCTCCTCTGTCACGGAGTGGGAGCCAGGGAGTGATGCATCATCATTCGTTATTCTACTGAACACTCTGTCCGTTTCCCCCCTCTGAGCTGCAGTTTCATATCTCATCAAGAAAAATGCCAGCCCTAACCGTGGCTGGCTTCAGATTAAAAAAATCAGGTGTGCTGTGCCATAGGCAGACCTATTTGCAGCAAAAGGCTTTTAAAAGTGAGAGGAGATGAGTTAGCAAGAATATATCTATTGGATGCCTCAAATTTCCCTGTTAAATTAGGCTATAAATGTCCAAATTCAGTATGGGGAATATATCGTCATTCCTCATTTTTTTTGAATAATTTCCCTTGGACTGCTCCTAGTTTTTCACATTACCCATCTGCATATGCACGGTTTTATAGTTTGAAGCTGATATATAATCTCTATCACTTTTTTTTTATTAAGGTTAAGGGTTATAGCAAACTTGCTGAATCAAATGTTCATTATTTGACGTGTGATGCCTTGATTTCCACAGAGAATAGTACATGTTTGACAGAAAGCCTCGTCCATCTGTGTCAACCTGCACAGATGCGGCTCTCGTCAAAGCTGTTACTGTCTAGATGCTGTTTGCAGCTTGCCTTTCGCACATAAAATTAGTAGAAGACAGGCAAACTTGTTGCATTAACGTTCAACGCAATGAGTAATGCGAACGGGAAACTGTAAAAAAAACACATGAATAATTTTTTCATGTTTTAACAAATCCATTTATTTTATTTTATTTTTTTTATTTTTTTTTTATTTTTTAAGGATTGATGTTTCAAGGGCATGTTGCCAATTCAATCTTTGTGCACGGCTGTCCTGAACATAAAATTAATGTGAATGTGCTAGTTGAAGGCAATGTCTTAGAAAAAAAGGAAGGCATGAAAAGTGCACGGTCTGGTTTCCTACACTGACTGAACAAAATCTGAATAAAAAAACAGAATAAAACCTGTTCACAAGCAAAAGCCGAGTTTAAACCAGCATATTTTGGCATTTCTGCAATACACATTCCTGCCGTCATTTTTACGCCGGTCCTCCTGATCGACAGTAACTTGAAACTGAAGGCAAAAGAATGAGAAGACTGGTGGCTAGCAAATATGAATGTAAACAATGCAAAAAAAAAATTCCGCTCTGAAAATGTTATGATTAAGGAAATGCACTCAGCACATTTATTAGGCATCGAGGAACAGAAGCTGTGGGTTTTCTACAGGCTGCATGCAAATCTCAGTCTAGATATACACATGTGATGGGTGGGGCGAAAGCATAACCTCTACCAACTACAGCTTAGTGGTCTTTAAAAAAAAAAATAACTATAATTGATAATGTGCATGCAGTATATTCCTAAAAGCCCTCCAGAATTTCACACGAATAAGAAACTGAATGAAATTGCATTAAGAAAAAAAACAAGCATGTCATTAAATGACATATCTAATTAAGAAGTGGAATGATCCAACAGCAAATTTGCTCAAATTAGCATACGCTAATTATATTGCTATCATTTTTTATTTTTTATTTTTTTTCCAAGTCTTTTCATGGAACTAGGTCAGGCCTCACACTGTTACTTTTAGTGAGATATTTGGCAGCTATTTTAGACTGACTCAACACTGCCGAAAGAGCTCCAGAGTGTCTGAAAATATATATCTTAAACAGCCCACGAATCCTGAAAGCATCACCACTTCTGATCAAAGTTGCCACGTGCAGAAAGCGTGCGTCTGTCAAGCGCAGTGAGCGGCTGACATCAGGCGCCGCGTGCATTACTGGAACACACATTAGCTGCAAAATAAAAAGCCGCTGGCTGACGTGCAGGACAGCTAAATGCAAAATAGATACGGGAGGTATTGATCGACAGCCTTTCTGATTTGCGGGCGCCTTTAGGAAACCTTTTTTTTTTCCTAATGTTGATCCATTATCAGCGTTGCAGCATGCTGCATATTGCGTTTTCACTGAGGGTATAATAAAGCTCTTGTTTTGGTTATGATTATTAATCCATATCCAGTGTGCAAAATACCCTCTAACTGTCTAGCAGGGGTTATATCAGCCAAGTAGCTATACAACACCATCACACAATTATCCGTCCTTTATTGTTTATTTAATGAACCTGTTTATTTCAGTAAAACTACTACACAGCTGTTACCGCACAGAAGAACCTTCCATGGCTCAAAGCACACAACCCTTCTCATTTTGCTAGATTTTTTAATTTGAAAGCATGCGTTAAAAAATATGAGTTAAAAATATGAAAACGAATACTGTTGTATAATTGAAATAAATGTGTTAATTTTATGTTCGGAGTGCTATAAATAAATAAAAAAAACTCCAACTAATACTGTGAGAGTTCAGACATTTTTTAACCATAAATATATCCACTTTTTTTTTTTTTTTTTTTTTTATAAACATAAATTGCTACTTGGAATAGTAATCTGTGACTCGTCATCAAAATTAATTTTCTATAAATCGATTTTGCTTTTGAAGGAATTGGGGGGGGAAAAATGTATATGCTGCTGCAGATGTATAATGTTTATATGTACTACATTTGTTTTTTTTTACTTTGCCTCATGAACCACTTTATGACTGAACTTGTGTGTATTTCACACGAGACAGCTGTCAAGTTAACATCCGGTTGTCACGGTTACTGGATGACTCCAGTCTGCAGCACATTCACTTTGTTCCTCATTTGTTTCATTTCTTCACTTCATGCTCTTTTTAGAGAAAAATAATGTCAGATTAAATATCTGTATCAGATTAAGTCTCATCCCTTTATCTGTCAGCTGAACATTTTCGCTCCTGTCTCTTTAAGGCAGCCCACTCTGTTCTGATTGGGCAACTTGAGGTAGATGCCCCTCTGGAGGCTATGATAACAAACCTTTACTTGAAATTGCCACATGTTCGAGATCTGAATTGAGAGTGGACCACACAAACAACACATATTACTGATATGATACTGCAGTATTTAGTGATGAGCGTCCTACTGCTGCTGCAGCTGTGACAGTGTTTACTACAGGTCTGATGGTGCTGCACACACTCCACTGTCAAAACAATCCCTCTTTATAGGTGCAGAATGTCTCCAACAGTTTGCAATAATAACTTGACATTACAGCCTACAGCAGGCAAGAGAACCTGCAGAAACTCTAATTTAAATATCACCACACTTCAAAAAATAATGGGGGAAAAATGGATTGACCTGACCTTAAAAATGTCTTACATTTGCAGTAAGTGGTACTTACATTCTCTGGGGAGGCTGGAGGCTTGAATCTGCTAGCACAGACCAAGAAGGAGTCAGGTTGAGGTTTGCTGTTCTTCACCTCCGGATCGTCTCCCAGAACAATGTGGTCAAACGCGGCGAAGAAGGCTTTGTGTTGGCTCGTCTTCAAAGTGAAGGTCGCGCCCGCCGAGCTGGTCGCCACGGCGATGGGGATACTGTGTTTCTGCAGGTGGCGCATCAGTTTCTCCACACCTTTAGTTAAACGATGAGATGTGAGGTTAGAGAAATATATCAGTTTGTCACTTAACAAGCTGACAATAAAAAATAATAATAATATGGACATATAAAGATATGGAGCTTCTTCACAGACCACAGCTTATGAATATGTTTTTATTTGTATATTTTTTTTAAATTTTGATAACCGAGCAGAGTTGTGGGAGGACTTTAATCTAGAGCTTCAAGGATAACAGTCCATAAATGCTGTAATAAAAACTCCCTGAAGGAGGACAGTCCTTTAACTCGCCTGTGAGGTGATGAACATAGACACTGAAACAATCTCTATGTCCTCAGTAAACTGCTGGCAGTGCTGCTCCATGCATAGTTGGATGGATGGATGGATGGATGGATGGATGAGGGCAGCAACTAACAATTTCATTACTGAAATGATTGCAAAAAAATAATGCCAAAATATTCCAGAGATGCTGGAATCAGAGAATTTGGCATCTTTTCTTTAAAAATAATGACATTAATAGTTGGTGATTCATTTTCTGTTGATCAACTAATCAGTTAATCATTTCAGCTATAGTCTAAACAAGACAGTTGAGTTCGTCGGCGATCGAACGGCTGATTGATTAATTGAGAAAATAATCGACAGAATCAGTGGCACCGAAACATCCAGGACTGAGGTTTCGACTCGACTGCTGCAATGACTGCAGAATCTATTCAATACTAAAATGAATGTTAGCTGCAAGTATCAGAGCAAAATGTTGCAGATGGTAAGCACACATACAAATGGCAGAAGCAGCACACTCCTACATAGAATAATGAGGACATCATCCCACGCAAGAGCTACCGATGGACCACTCATAGATGACAAGCCAGTTGAATTTTACTTCTTTTGTGTTAAGCCCTTAAACGTGGCACTGATAATACCTGGTTAATGAGGTGTACCTGGCATGAGTTTGGCAGTGGGAAAGATCCTTTCTTGTATTTGTCTGCTTTCAGCCAGGAGTTCCTCTGCTGTCATGGGAAGTTCCAGAGTGTCCCGGATAATTTGAGCAGCATCCAAAGCCTTTTTGCCCATCACTGTCGACTTCACGTCCCATGTGTACTGCTTTCCGAAGCGGTCACATATTTCCTGGAAGGACACAGTGTACAGTCGCTCTGTGTCTAAAAAAAATGAAGAAATACAAGAGAGTGAATGAATGGCTTTTCAATTAAAAGGTCATTTAGGATTAAGCGTGGATGATGAATAGAACCTCTGGTACACAGCCACAAAGCAAATGAACACAGACTCAAATAGCTGGCTGGTTCCATTAAAAAAGTAAATATAAGAAGTGATTCCTAAACTATCAAGGTTAAACATCCATTTATTCCTGACGTGACAATTTCTCTTGTAAAACGAGTTGGTAGCAAGCCAAACTTCATATAAAATAAGGTCATTTTAAGAGGCCGGGTGTAAACAGAAGCATTGAAGTCGGACTTCATCATTATTTTTTTTACTTTTTTTGGTTATTGGAAACAAATTAGAAATTCGGCGTATATATAATCATTAAGGGATTTCAAACTGTGGGTAAAATGCCACTTTTTAGAAGTGGGTCACTGCTGCAACACGTTAAAATGTCAGATCAGCGTCTATCAGGGTTAAGAACAGAGTATCTGTCTGTAGCACAGACTGCTTTATCACATATGCGCCGAATGTATCGTGTATTATAATGTTTAATACAGTGTATTAAATCATGTTTGATATGATAAGTTATTTCATCCATATGCGAAGAAATCAAACTTCGACTTTTTGTCTACGAAGTTTGGCAGGCGACCCTCCCACCGTGCCTTGTTACGGACTCGGGAAGTGAATGAGTTTCTCTGTTAACACAGCTCTAACGTAGGTGCACATTTGTAAAAAATAAAACGTACTACATATAAAACACAAAGTTCAGTTCAAGACCTAATAGTAATCCATCCATGTCGAAAATGACATGGCTCACAGGTTTGTAGGAGCCGCTTGACACGGACATGTTTGACTCTCGAGTTTAGTTCCGCGTTGTAAGTAAGCCGGCAGGGGACAAATAAAAACTAACACCGACATATTCGTCCTGTTATAAAAAAAGCTAATAATAGTGTGTGTTTTCATAAAAAAAAATGATTTATATCAACAGTTATTCACATGCTTTACTAAAACAGTTGAACTGAATTAAAGTTAGCTCAATATTTCTGTCTGAAAACGAAGCTTCAGTTTGTTCAGGGAAGTTTTATGATCGTCCTCGCGCAATGGCTGCTGGTAACTGAAGTTTTTCTGATTTGATTTTCTGCTTCAATCTCTATTTATTTAAATGTAGTGATTTCACTGAACAAAAATGACTCATATGTTGCACTTTGTGTTTATTTATTTCTGTTTAAGATATATATATTTTTAACATGGTTATGTTATGACATATGTATGCATTTATGAAGTGTTCTATGATAGTTATTTGCCAATTTGTATAAGCAATAATATATATTTTTAGCATTTTTATGTGTGTTTTTCTCAGTGTCCGTGCACTGTATACTGACCACAATTTGAACACATATATAGTAAAAGCACTGCAAACAGTACCGTGTAATATGAATCTTGTTTTCTTTACTTAAATATTTAAAAAATCATCATCTTTATTGTCATTATACACAGGTACAATGAAACTTTGTCCGGCTTCTCTCTGATAAAGTTAAGATAGATAGAGTTATCCTGACCCGAACCACGCCACCAGTGTAACTTCCTGTTATAAATTGGTAGTGTAAGGCCAAATGTGATATAACTCCGATTACATCACTATGGCATCAGCAAGGTTATTGCCTCAGACTTGACAAAGCTCCTCCAGAACATTATACATCTATTTTCACAGTCTGGGTAGCGCTAACCACGACAAATAAACGGTTCTTCATGCATAAATGGCTTATTTAACTGTATATCCACAACTTGTGAATGCCCTCACTTCATTTAAGTCAAAGACGTGCCCCGGAACACACAGTGTAGATGCCGCTCTACAGCGTTCTAAATGAAAAAAAATATATAATAATAATGTTTTTATGATGTAAAAATACAGTGTGTCACATCTCTATTCTCCGGAGTGTCACAGAGATGGGTTGCTGCAAATTACTGACAAAAGGCTGCTCGCTGCATTGTTTCCACATTTTCCCGGAATAATTGGAAGCGCCATGTTAACAGGAGTTCGTCTTGTTAGTGTGAAAGAGATGTCAGGCGAATGAGACAACCTCGTAACCCGGACGATCTAATGAGCCTGTGGATTTCCGGTCTAATTGGGGGATGGGTGAGAGTGAAATGGAAGCCGTCAAATGCGCTTTGTGCCAGATTGCGTAGTTTAGGGAATCGCTCAGTCCAACTGAAAGATGGAGCAAGAACCATGTGGGTTTTTTGTTGTTTTTTTTTTCTTGAGAAGCATACAAAGAAAAGTGCAATTTCTTGATTCAATGGTGACGATGAGTATTTTTATTTTGTTCCAGCGAGATCTGGAATGCAGAAGAGACAACACGGGAAGCCCGACGATCCTTCCAATCCTACAAATCAACGCAACAACAAAAAAAGATGACAGTGTGGAAGACATAGCAGGAGATTGCTATGAAGCTAGCCCGGAGCGACACTTTGCTGTCTGACTGAAACAGTGTGTCTGTAGATATAAATAGTAGAGTGGTAGAATCACAGCCAGAAACACAGTTAGTTATTTTTCACATTCTTCCTCTGGAGTGGGACTGTTACAGAGACACTGCTGCAATTAGCAACCGCAACTGGGGATGATTGTGTTCAAAGCTTTTGCGTTTGCGGCCTAATTATTGCTCTAAGATCCATATATGAACATTATGTGGGTTTCTGGCTATTCCAGACATGTTTTAGATCACCTCCTTTACCCTCATTAGACAATTCAAAAATGTGTGAATATGTAAATATATTCAAAAAGTCCGTTATCAGTGTTGGAAGCTTTCACGGCACACTTGTGTGAGTCGAATATCGGAATATTGGCTTCCAAACTATTTGTGATGTCACAAATCGTGCTCGCAAAATCATATTTTCAGTGAGTACGGAGAAACTTTCCACTTTTCAGCGGATGAATGTGATAACAAACTCTTCACGTACATCATTCTGAGAAGCTCAAACATCCAAGTGTGGGAGCAAGAAGAAAAACACATTTTCGAGAGGAGTATTCTGTATTCTGTATTCTGTACATGGCTGTATTGAGCTACTAGGTGGCCCCAGGGCAAATATAACTAATGACCCTTATCAACCCCCCTTTTCCTTCCCATGTTAAACAGGTTTTCTTTGTTAAAATGATACATGGGTTCACATTTGCTGTGTTGTAATTTAATCAACATGTTCATTTAGGCTTTTAGACTGTTGAAGACCTGAATTTGCAATGGATGTCAACCCTTGTATGCAGAGTGGAGGACGTCAAAGCTTAGTTTTCTGTAGATTTAGATTAGAGATTTGTATTCAATAAAATAAAAGTTTATAATTTTAAGGATACTTAAATTATGGGTTTAACTATGGGCTGTCCATTCCTGCAACTGAACATATTCCTAATAGATGGCAAAGTTGGATTCCTGAATCAGACACCTTTCTTCTAGTTGTGACTGACGATAGCAATAGCACGTAGAAGGACGAGCTACTGATAGCGCTGCAGGGATATTTTACATTCTCAGGTCTCAGGTCATCAGTTCACGATGAGGAAAGCTAACGTCCCTCTTGTTGGTGCACTTCCGAGAAACGCGTTCACAGAGAACAGAGCGGTTGTGGTAATACGACGAGAGTTGTCTCTGATCGACGTTATCGTAGACGGGATACGGAAGCAGGAAGAACTGTTCAACAGAATGGAGAAGCATAAGATCTACTCGCACATTACTGTGAGCCAAGGGAAACATAAATACAATGCAACGTTCATAGTTTCTCCATGTGGACCATCGTTGAAAGGTTGTTTGACGTTTTATAAAAAGCGTGTATTGACCTTCCCAGGTCCCTTCGAAGTCAGACACTTTTGACGCTTGTCTCGAATTGCAATATGACAATCTTTTTTTTTTTTTTTTGATTGCAATTAGTTGACATGATGTGATGAGTTTAGCAAATACCACAGCTTTGGGATTCCAATCATTGAGCGATAAAGTTGGTCTACAGCAATAATGAGAGTTGTTGTACATATTTGCTATCAGAATCGAAGCATTGGGAAATGTATTAAACTCTTAGAGACATCCAGGAGAACTTGGGAAACTAACATTTCCATGGTTCAGAACCCTGTCAATCATTCAAAGAAGGCTAAAGCACCTCATCTTTCCCAAACGTCCTTTGACGGAAGGAATCGATGCAACAAGTGGATTGAAAAAGAGGAAATGAGAAAATCATTGGAACTTTGCCATTCCTGATGCATGTATTGCTGTTTCAATTTGATGCTTCATATACTCGTATTTTCTTATCGTATCATTACATGTATTTCATTATTTAGACTGAATGAATATTTCACTGTGTAATGATTTATGTTGTGCCTCAGAAAGGGAAATATCATGAAAGACGAAGAAGAGAGATGTTCTAGCTTTAAGCAAGCTGCTTCGGCAAGCGGTCGCCCCGGGAGACTGACGGGACAGAAATCATGGGGGATCGTGGGTGGAATTTTCCCACAAGGAAGGATGTTTTTGATGTGCATCGAGTCAATCTATTTGTTATTTTCTTTTTTATATGCATATTCATATTTGTGATCGCATACGTCTTTTCAGTTGTACTCAGTAATGTTAGAGTATTCATTCATCATCTGGACATAATTTGGGCGTAGGAGCAAAAGGAAACATGGAATCTATATTTCAATAGATCGAAGTGATGAAAGATGCAATATAGGATTGTAATATGTTTCAGATGTGGGAGATGGCCAAACATACATCATGTTAGTCTATTCTTGTGACGAGGAGACCTGTCTTTGTCTTCCCAACTTGTTTTCTGTTGTGTATTTTCACCCTTTGTCTATTGGATCAAGATGTCTCTTTCAGATGACTTATATATAGTATAAGTTGACAAATTTCTTCAGAGGAGAATGTATGGATGGAGGCATTAACCCATCAGTGGACTGAGGCTCCCCCTCACTGCACCCATGAAATGCACTTGGAATCCAATCCATTTTAATGTAATGATTTTGTGAAGCACCATCATAATGAATATCGGCGACAAATATCCGATTTGTGTTTGCAAAATGATCAGCGTCAGTCTTCCGAACCTGCATCGGTTAAAGATTGATATTTATCGCCATTAATGAAGCTCCTTTGTTACGTTAGAGTGCCCATCGACCGGCAGATGTCGGCAAATGAATTCACTTTGATTTGATAGGAAGGGATCAATAAGTGTATTCAGTGTTATGACTACACTACCAGAGGCCCAGCTGACAAATCCTGTCTTCTTACGGCCTGACAGACAGCCAAGGATGATCATCCTTTAATGCCGACACTGTCACATCCACAGATGATACAGTCATTTGTAATTCTCCTCCAGTTTATCCTTTGATTACTTACCATGACACTTCCACAGGAGACCCTAAAGCAAACAACACACACACACACACACACACACACCGCTATTTACATTGTGATGATAAGGTCGTTAACTCTCTGCGGCTGATCGGTATCGCCCTCAGCTACAATTCCCCAGCCAACCATTTGTCCTGGGTGAGATATCAGCAATCACCATTTTAAATGAGGAAAGGTGATATGAAATGCTAATTCAGCAACGAAGATCAATACCGTTCACCCGAGGGGGGGTAAAGTAAAGCTGCGAACTGCTACACAGAGGTGTCCTTCAGCAATCAGTGAAAGACTTGACAAAACAGAGGAAGCACCGTTGCTTCTTCCCCGAAGAGAGCTTTTTTTTTCTGATTTGTCAAAATAATATTTTGGGAAACTGTAAAGTAATAATAAAGTGTAGTGAACTGCAGATAAATAGCAAGTTTCATCCATCGCTTCCATTTGTGACCGTACCGATGCACAATCAATTCATTGATGCAGTTTGTACAGATCATGAGTGGGCAGCTCTAAGTACGTCTGTTCACGCCTGGTATTAACGTGCATCCCGACACGTACACGACTTCCTTTTGCAAAGACCATATGACCAGATCTATGTACGCTCCATCCAAAGCTGTGTTCGGCTTCTTCGATGAGAGGATAAACATAATAATAATAATAATATATAATGCGTCTATAGAGAGATGGCTATGCACGTTTATACATAAGGCACATGGGCGCCAACTTTATTAAATATTTAAATCTCCGGACACACAGACAGGATGTAATGTTAATTAACGTTCTGTTTTCTTCTACCCATCCAAAAGGTCTACTGTTACACACACACACACACACACACAGTCCAGGTTCATACAGTGAAAATGTTTGGGGAGTAAAGCAGCCTGATAAATCCTGAGCTCCATTATGTCAAGCAGCGCAGCAAAACTAAAAGATTCTCGTGATCAATCTGACAGGACAGAGAAAACTATCCAGGGGAAACTGGCAATTAAACATTTAGCTTCGGAAATGTATGCAGTTATTGTTCATCCAACTTAATGCTCGTGGGTTAAACCAGGCGAGATCCTTCTTCTTGTTTTACTCTTTTCCGGTGCATTATACTGTGCATCGGATGATGTGCTAACAATCTAAATGCCCACAGAATTAGCGGCGTTAAGACACATTTGCATCAATGCATCGTGTTATCATTGTGTATCGTTGTAAACTTGAGGCCCACAGCTCATTTTTGCCTTGGAATCCCCTTTTGTGGGTTAATCCAATGAATCTGTGTGTTTGTTTCTTTTCAACATTCTGAACATGCTGTTTGTTTGTTCTGATCCGGGTGTATTCAGGAATATGGAATATTATAAGTGTGCATGAAATGATAAATGTAACTATAACATTGAGGTGATGGGGTAATGATGATGATGATGACGGTCATCATTGCATAAAGCAATACGTAGTAATGCATTTGATGGACCAAATTAGTCAGCGGGAGGCTGGAAGCACTCGAGACTCAAGTGTTTATGAAGAGGCTCCCCCTCACTGTAGATAACGATAATTACGTTGCGCTCATTGGGGGCATCTCCGTTTTTGTTTTTTTTTCAGTGACAAGGTCGATTACAGGGAACGAGATTTCACGCAAAAGACGTTTATTTTTAGTCAGTTAATCTTTATACGTAAGTTGGGTATAATTACTGGTGAAATAGTGAGCAAAAAAAAATGCATTATTTTATTAACCGTGCAGTCACTCAATTATACACAAAGATGAAGATAATAATAATAATACAAAAACATTAAAGCGTTATCTCCTCTCTCCTAATTGAGACCGTTCTCACCAGAGAGCTCTGCTTCTTTTTTTTTCTTTTTTTTTTTTTGGTTCCAACACTTAAAACAACCACTTCTCGTGACCTTGTGAGTAATAACTGCGTGACGTTCATTTAAACCATTGTTTTAGTTGAGCCATAGTGTTCACTATATCGCCTATGAACGCTCTCCCTGTTATGGTGATGATTATGATGCCAGCCATCAAGATCTTTGTTTGCAGGTCTGATGGAGAGTGGTTGAGGTCTAATTCATTCATCAGGCAAGGCAAGGAACTATTTTTTTGATTTATATGACATATTTTATTACATTTATTGTGCATATAAGTGACGTATATTAAATAAAAAAAAAACACATGTTAGCATGGAATCATAAACTCATGTATCACTCTCAATTTGAACGTATGAATGCATTTTGCATCTCTATGTGTCTTATCATTAATAAATGTGTCATTAGTCCTTTATTACTGGTTCAGAGAGCAGAGGCGGTGTTTTCTTTAGGTCTGACACCATTCGTTTATAGAGAAACACACATTCACACAATATATATATATATATATATATTACCTCCAACAGTAGAACATAACAGTCACGTTTACTTCTACCAATGTTACTGACAATGTCAACTGTCAATCTATGTGGTAAATACAGTCGGGTGTTGTTAGTCATCACGCAAAAAGAACAAGAAACAACAGAAAAAACACACATTACTTTCACAGTCATTTCTCGCTGTGCAGAAGTTGCATTTATTGGCAATAAAACTATAGACCTTTTTTTCAAGCACCTCCAGTTCTTCTGTTTGCTCTCACGCTGGGGTTCAAGTTTGTTCCATATCATGCAATCTTGTAGGTCCTGGAGTCATTCAAATAATATTTCCCACTGCCATCCAGCCTGCAGACTGATATGCTGCTGTGTTGTCCTTAAATGTGTCCCTGTTTCTATCTGAGGAGTTAGAATCACAGATCCTCTAAGTCACTCAGGTCATTTTTATAGCCCCCCATTAAAAGTGTGAACAACAGCATTATGGACATTGGACATCTGCACTTGTGAGAGCTGGGAATTCTGACTGGACTGTGGTAAATAAACACATCACATAGTTGTATTTGGATCCATAAAGTGTAGAAAATTTGAAGTCTGTTTTGCACTGGGAGCCAATCAATTGATTTAAGTAGTGGAGTAATGTCTTGTTTGTTGTGTGTGTGTACGCATTAGGACTCTGAATGAGCTGGAGCCTTCCTACTGTTTGTTTGGGTTATCCAGCAAAAAGAGCATTATGGTAATCTCAAATGAAGGAGATGAATGAGTCTCAGAATCCTTTTGAGATATAAATCTTCTAACTTTTGATGTTTTTTTTCTCTCTCTCTTTTCATGTGATAAAAAAGGTGATGTGCTCAGGTTTTTTACCGACGTGACTATCAAAGTTAAGATCAGAGGTTCCCGGCCTGCTCAGAGATGCTCGGTGTCAATACGTTCTCAAAGCAAGGATCTCGGTCTTTCTTTGTGTTTATTCGCCAGTTTCTCGGCGTTCAGGAGTTGATACCGCCGATGCCTTCTCGGTTCATCACGAGGATGAACAGTTACGGAAATGTAGTCAAAGCTGCGTTGATTTTTGCCACTCGAGGGCAGCAGAACAACAGCAGAACTTATTAAAGTATGATTATTGTAACTGTAATAGAAATGTTATCAACTTATTGCGTCAACCTGATGAATGTAAGCCCTATATTCACTTTATTTTTAGCTCTGCATTGGCTTTAAAATTCATAATTATTATTGATATAAAGGAATAAGCCTGCTTTTAATTCATCTTCTCACCTTCTTCAAAGACAGTACAAATAATTCATGCATGTTGGGCAAAGTGTATCTGTCTTACAGAGACACAAGGTCCTGTGAAGCCCTGCAGAGCTGTGTGTGTGTGTGTGTGTGTGTGTGCGTGTGTGTGCTGGCCAGCATGCTAAAAGATGACTTTGAATTGTTTATTGCACATCTGCTGTATGAGTAAGCATGCTAACTTGCTATTAAAGTGAGAGCTGAGGCTGTTTTGAATGGTAGACGGAATCACCAACATTTAGCTACTTCTGCAGCCTCATCGATAATGACTGTATTTTGCAGCGTTCTTCACACTCCTCTGTACACGATAAAAACATTCTCACATTTATCTCGTTATGCACTCAAAGCGTACCTTTAGATATCTTGACAGTAACAGTATATAAACAACAGGAAAAAAAAAATCACACTTCAAAATCACTGTTCCATTTAAGACATAAAGGAGGGAGCTGACGCGATCAAACAATGGCTAATCACTAATAATGGCCAATGCTGGGTACTGGCACTGTTTCCGAGCAGCTGTGAATGTGTGGACCAGTGATTGTGAAGAATGAATGAAAACAACTGAGTCATCTAATGCAAGTAGGACTTAAAAAAAGCTCTGCCTGAACTAACCCCGTGCTCCATATACAGTTTGAAATTCACCCATTCAGGTAGACGTTATGCAGCCACGCTGTCTCAGTCTAGCCTGCATTTCACTGTCGATTCATAAACATTTTGCATCCCGTGCTGTTGCGTGCCTGCCAGTCATAAACCTCTCCTGCCCCCCTGTATACATGTACTAGAAATATATGAACAGTGAAGGAGCCAGACAAATATGTAAATTCTAAGCTCATAACAAATGCAAAACATGTAAACAAGCATTTATCACAATCCTCCCATTTCTTCTAGATACCGCACGGCTCCCTTTGTGCAATTAACTTTTGCATTTTATTCTTTTATTGCCTTTTTAATTGAAACATTGATTCATTTCTGCCTTGAGTATGCTCTGGGAGTTACAGCCACTAAACCGCACGGACGTCTCTATTACCGCAAAATGTACTTAGTATTATATCATTTTTAGTCATCAACATATCTATCTTCATTATCGCGGTTGTCTTCAGGAGTGTGAGCGTCAGCAGCAGCGGCGGCGGCGGCTCTCCCCGACGGGTGCACTGTGCACATTAGGGTTTAGTGCGCGTGTGAAAATTGTCTCTTCAGTTGAATTTAATGATATTGTGATTCTGTTGGAGCTCTATGCAAACGTAACCTGAGGTGACCCCGATTTCTGTGCTATGAAGTCTGAAGTCAAACCAAGACTGGGATTGTTATCGAAGATGAGTGGAAGGATAACTTCATCCTTCATCCTTACATCGAGGAATCGACAGTGACGGTCTCTCCTGTAGACAGCTAACACCTTTGGTTTTGTTCAAACCTTGTTAGGTAGGTCCGTAAAAAGCCATAACAGTTGGTTCACAGTACATTAGGCTACATTTCACCGAACCCTAAGCTGGAAGAACTCATCAGAGCAATCGATGAGACAATGAGACGGAAAAACCCTGTGAAGAGTTCTTCCGCTTAGGGTTCGGGGGAAAAGAGTGAAACTGTGTGAAATTAGTGAGATTGAACAGCTACCTGCCAACTTTACAGATCGAATCAATAGAAATGGGAAGTTTCGCTCAACGCCGAAGCTGCATGTGACTACGAGTATGATCTGGTCTGGTAATTGTTCAGTCAATTCCCCAGTTAAACATATCTGGCTGTATCCCCGACTTATAAATGCTTACTGTGGAAGACTTATTGACCTTCCTCTTTCTTTAAAGTCACCATTGATGCAAACCCCCGAATATCGCTGCCAAGTCTTCTGTAGCATAACGTGTATATTATCAGTGAAACGTTGGGTAATTTTTTTTAATGACTTGCATATAGTTGTCAACCGTGTGTCTGATAACTGGTGCGGTAATGTTGTTTGTATCATGATGTATAAGAAATCACCACCTCTACATGGTTCAAACTCACATGAAAGCTCGCTGTTAGAACTTTTATTTTATTTTATGCAGAAACAAACACACAAACGCGTTGATAAATGAGGCCTATTATCTGCATTCCTGTTTTTGCGTTTGTGTGTCGCGAGCAGAAAGGGTCACAGTCCCCCCCCCACCCCCCCACCCCGCATTAACAGTCTGCTGCACTTCAGGAATATCTTCCCGCTTGATACGGCTCTTGATTTATGTGGCTGTCAATGGCTGACGTGCAGTGACCCCTGAGCAGCCCAATAAAATATTCATATCTGCACCGGGACACATTGCAGCCCCAAAAAAAAAAAACCACTGGGCTTCTCAGCCGGTTCAGAGCAAATATAGGCGGCGTCCTATATTTGCGTGGTCGGAAATGACTACAACTAGTGGAACCCCCGTGGAAAGCTGGAAATAATGTGCGCCTAATTGGGTGTGACTAAAGCCAGAGCTTTATGCATTTATGTTTACAGCACGAAACTCCGAGTAACCCACGCGTGTTCATGAGGAAATGGAAGAAAATAGATCCGAAATCTAGGAATATGGCACTTTTTTTTGCAGGCATATTATTCCCCCAATAACTACGACTACCACAACCGAACCGTTTGCTTTGTTTCGATCACGAGGTTGCTGCAGCTTGTCAGGATCCCTTTCAGAAAGCCTGTCTGGAGCCGCTCCACTTAAAACAAATGGACGGCTTATTCTGTAAACTGCTAGTATTTCTGAATCTAAATGTTAATTGTGGCACGGAACAAAAAAAAATGTACACATATCCCAGAAAATCACATTGGATAATACGACTGCCAACTCATTGGTTTGGCAGCGGAACAGCTTCCGAAAAGTGTTGCTTGGTGGCAGATCTCAGTCGTTGGCTCACTTGTTTACTTGCCTTGGAGGAGACTTGTTGATATTGACAAATTACATTATTTTTTTTTCGTGCATGCAGATTCCATTTTAATGATAACAAAGCGTTGTGTAAAGCAATCTATTCGCACGTTGCCAGACAAAGAGAACATTTTGGGTTATTCTCCGGTTGCCAGTTTACTGATCAGGAAAGGATACTGTTTATCTGAAGGCGTGTTGAAGAGGGACATGATGTCATTGTCTATGATTCCCACAGCTTACCAGGATACTGTAGAGTGATTAACACTCAAAGTCAGCCTGATGTACAGCTGCCTCATTAGGCTTTCCAGAGAGAAATGGATCAGTCTTGTAACATTACTTCACATATTTACACTCCAGTAATTAGAAATTACTAAGTCAGATTCTCATCGCTGCATCTTTTATCCGAGAGATTAATTGTCTTGTCAAAAAAAGTGACGTCGTTTTATTGGCTAAGAGGGTAGGGACCACGAGAACAAAAAAAAAAAAAAAAAAATTATAAAAAAAAAGGCAATTAAATTACATCATTGTAGTCATCTGACTCGCATAGAGTGTTTCAACCGTTTACGATCAATTATTTAATAGCGGAAATGAATGAAACAGGACACATGATTAATATATCATGTACAACCACAGGTGCATGGAAGGGTGAGCTACATAATATGGAAATGAGATGCACCTATTTAGTGTAGTGTATGCTGTATATTACAAGTGAGACTGCATGCACTTATTTTAAGTTGAACACATGCATACAGTCCTGTGTGGATTATGTCAGTAATATGTTTTTAAATGAATTTTTTTTGACATGAGGTAGAGAGCGAGTCCTTTCAGAAAATGTCCAGCTGGTCAGAACAAAAATGATCTGCAGCCCTCAGAGCCATAAAACAAAAAAAAAAAAGCCAACAACACCAACCGCAGTAACACATAACCATCCATAACACACTGCGAAAACTCAATTTTCTTTTCTGTCACCAGTGTTCTTCCACACGCTCGACCATGGACACATATCACATCTGTTTGAAGGACAATCTGTAGTTAGAGTACACCCGTGCTCCAGTGTGCAGTCATACATTTACCTTCAACTATGTAGCCCGGAGTTACTGAGAGTGCATACTTTCCATTTAACACAATTCATCAAAAAAAAGAAATGATTATTTCGGCTGTGAATTAAGACACTAACTATGCTGTAAAAGCATAAAAAATAATAATAATAATAAAAAAAATCAATCTTAAAGTGTCTCTGTTCCTTTGCAGCACAGATACAATATAATACAAGTATACAATGAATCCTTAATGCTTCGTTGAAAATGTGACCCTGGACGTTCAGGTATAAACTAATATCATTAAATGGAAAGCATTAGCCTTAATTATACACTCTTGACTGTGCAGCGGATACGAACCGCTCTGCGCTGGATATGTGTTGATGCATACACACATAGATATAATATTTAAAAAATGATTACTGCAGCTGCAAACCTCATCAAGGTATTACAGTACAGTGATTATCTTGTTTTTGCAGTATAGGCATAGTTCTATCTATTATAACCGAGCATTACTTTGGGTAATAATGTGTTTGTGTGTGAACTATTAAATCTCAACAAGTCAACAGAGAAAGTGTAAACAGGAGATGTCACACATGTGGCCCAACACCACCTAACCTGCTGGGCAAGCCTTTAAATCCTCACCCCCCCCATTGGGGTGAGATCTGCCAAGGCTATGCATCACCCGGCAACATATAAACATGGACAAATAAACAGAAGTTGCTGCTCCGTTTCTTCTTCTTCTCTTTTACCAATGCGTGTTTACTGATTTGTACTGTTTTGCCGGGTGGAAAGCCAATTCGCCTCCTAATCCCCTTTTGTTAGAGACTCCCAGGCATCATGCTCTCATGTGACACGCCTTCCCAAGTTGTGTCTGCTATGTTGCTTCTCCTCATCCAAAAAAAAACAGCCTGTGCCTCAGATATGCCTAAACTTACACACTATGCACTATACTGTTTATTCTTTTCCTACATTTTTTTTTCTTTCTGCAACAAGATTATGTTTTTGGCAAGCAGACGGTATTTTAAATATGATTTAGCAAAGTTTTGTCCCTCCTTACTGTGAAGACCCAACCATAACCTTGTTTTTGTATATAACGAATCACTGACGTATCAGGCTGAGTGGCTCTAAACACAGTGATGTAATTCATATTTTGGCCTTTCTGTTCGTCCTGATTGTTTAGTATTATTTTTCCAATTCAATGTTCATCACTTTTCTGAGTATATATATATATATATATATTAAAAACAGCACTGCCAGAGCTACACCGCTGCATAAAATAACCTCTAAATAAATATATACGAATTGTAGCTTGATCTGCATCAGCCTGGGAGAACAAGTGTTAATCCTGCACCAAAGAAGCCTCACAGCTCAGAGAGGAGGTGTCAGAGGAAGAGGTGGCGGTGTCATCAAGTCCTTACAGTACACAACTAAACAACAAACAAAAGGGGAAATAAACAAAAGACAGAGACAGAGAGGGAAGGAAACGTCTTCAGATCAGGTTACGGCGAGCGCTGCATATTTAAATTGATTTGTTAACAGCTGACTCGCTTCTGCAAATAAAACTCTAATGTTAGTTTAGTCTGTTTGTTATTGTCATTCTCTCAGTATTAGGATTTTAAATTAGGGCTGCAAACACTTAAAAAAAACACTGTAATCCACAAAACAAACTGTCACTTCATACATAGAAACCCAGACAGAGCAGGAGCGGCGCGGTGAAAGCATCTCAGTGTCAGCTGTTTGCTTATTGTTGGAATTTTTTTTATTTTTTTTTTGTTTCTTGTGAATAAATAAAATCACTGTGTCTTACTGATGTATAAAGTACTGAGCAAGTAAAAAAAAAAAAAAGGAAGGGTGCAATAAAACGTAATTATTAATATTAATAATGAACACAGTCAATTAACCCTGCACTTCCACAAAGCTTTTTTTTTTCTTTTTCTTTTTTTCTTTTTTATTTCCTCAGCGGTGGGATTGTTCTAGTTTAAGTTGAGATGAGGTCGGGGGATACAGGATGCCGTTTTAGGAAAGTAAACTGAGCAGGGTCATGGACATCTAAATTCTAGTGCCGTCAAGAGATTTTAAAAAAAATTCATTAATTATGATCTGTAATTAGTTGAAAAGCCCTCAATTTGAGGTATTTTTATTTAAATTTATTACCATATTATAGCAGATCAAAAGACTGATAAATTAAAAAATTAAATTAATAATTGTTCATCATCACAAAATAGGCGCTGAAATGACATCAATCATAGCGGCTATGCTTATCTCATTCCTTGCATTTCTAGTGTGAAAAGTACAATATAAATAAAGGCTGCGCGCTGCATTCAGTGTTTCTTAAACTGTCGTGTAAATGTCAGAATCCTGCATTTTTTTTTTTTTTTTCTGTCATAATACAAAAAACAAAGACGGTGTGTTTATGTTCTCCCAGTGTGCACCACACTGCACCCTCCTCAGCTTACAGGAGGCTGATTGCTATAGAAACACAAGAACTTAGCTGCTGCTGCAATGTTCAAGTGCCAGGAAGGTGGGTGCAACAAGGACACTCAGAACTAAGCAGCACAAAATACTACAAGGCTCTTTGGAACAATTTCATAAAACTGGCAATTTATTTGAATCTTGTTTAAATATATGATTTTGTGCGTATAACTTATTGCTACTTCTGGAAGTGTGACAGCCAGATTTCTTAAGAAAACGGTGTTTGGACAAATGTTCTTGGAATCCAATCCTATCTGTCTGACCGTGATATAACCTCTGGGGGGCAACTGCCGATATTTCAACAAGCAGATATAGATTATGAATATACAGTTGTTGTTTACCGATTAGCAAATTGAGACGGTTCGGACGGGCATTTCGGTTAATATCTATAAACGGATACATGCATACCAAATGCAGATCAATGTTTTTGGTTTTTTTTTATCCCTTGGATGCATGACCTACCGATACCTACACTCTAATCAAAAAAATGACCCCTAATAGAATCGATACGTTTTTTGCATTTTTTCATCTTCAATCTTTAAAAATCTAACCAGAGTCAGATGCGTTAAGGTCAGCGAAGGCTACTGTTCTTTAACAGTAAATACGCTCAATGTCCCGTGGTGAAGCTTTACCTGTTAACGTGTGTGTGTGTGTGTGTGTTACACAGCAGCTCTCCTAGTGCAGCTGCATGTGGACCGTTGTTCCCAGGAAAAAAAAACATCTCTGATTAGCTCTGTCAGAGTCTGATTCTGCTGCCCGGATGATCAAAGAAGTACCGGAGGGGAGCAGTCATAATCTGTGAATCGCAGATTCGAAGAATAAAGTCAGAATACCCTCGGTGGCGGTGGATGGACCGCAGTCAAACGCGGCCTCGTCACATCCCATCTTCAGCTCTGCCCATTAACTTTTAATCTGGAGTGGTGTGAAAATCCATCGCGGCGTAATACCGCCGTGTTTCCCTGCTCTGCTTCTCCTGTGATCTCCTCATAAAAATGTATAACTTCTACTGTCACCATATAGGAGAAACTGGAGGACATTATTAATGTATTCTGGAGAAATTGGAATGCATTAAGTGCTCGGAGCATTGCCCACTAGAGCAAGTACCGCAAGCACTGTGATTACAGTGCTTATACCTTCAGGAATAATTTAACACAATACAAGGTTTCTATGGTGCATTTACTTCGGATAGATCATATTTACAACAAGCTGCATGGTCCTTTATACTCAATCCATCAGAGCTCGGAAGACGGAAGGAGTCTGCGGGGAACGACGCTTACGGAACAGTCTTCTGTGTGAATAAATCAGGCAAAAAAAACCAACTAAAATCATAACCCGTGATGCGGATTTGACTCATTGGATAATATAACAAGCATTGTTAAAGGTGACTTTTAAGGAAAATGAATACTTCTTCCACCTAAGAGAAAGATGTCGCTGACCTTAATGACGCATTAGAGGTTTAAAGCATGAGGTATGAGGTTCAGGAGGCATCTTTTCGTCTCACTGGTTCACTCTCACGGTGGCGATTTCTTCTTTCTTTCTTTTTCTTTGAAATGTTTGAACCGAAGCTACACGAGTACCAGAAAACGTTTGTATCTTATATGTAGACCTTGTTTTTTTCCCCTACAAGAATTCAACTCACTTGATCTCTGTGACCGAGTCGACACTTTCTGCGGCCGAGAAAATGAGAAAGAATGAAAAAAGAAAGAAAGCTGTGAGGCCAGAGTCCTCTATTCCCCTCCCCAACAAAAACGGATATTAATTTTTTTTAAAGATCTAACACATTTAGATTTTGTTTCAAATCCTTTTCTACTCTCCAATCTTGCCACCTATTTCATATTATTTAGATTTGACTCATTTTTACTGACGATTAAATAAATACATATAGATTTTAAATTGTGCAATGCAAAACTTCCCCCATAGATCATTAAAACGTCCGTTTCTGGGATTTGATGGACATACAAGTACCTCAAAAAAATTTTACTTGTGCTACAATACTTGAGTAAATATACTTACTGACTTTCATATTCAACCTTTAAACTTTTTTTTTTTTTCTTTTTTTTTAAAGTTTCCTGTTTCTCTTGAGTTAACAGGCCCACTTTCAACACAAATCTGACTTCAGTAAATGTATTAGCAAAGGCAAAAGCCTCCTAACTATACTAGACACTGTGTTCGAACTCTTAAATTCAGGCCTAATTCCACTTTCACTTTCAATATCTTTTATATGTGTGATTTAAAAAAAAACCAACAACAACAACAACAACACAGCACCCAAAAAAACAGGCTGTAGAAATGATGCCATGAGCAATGAGAGGGTGGGTGGATGGCTCAACAAAACACTTAACTCAGGAGATCTCTGCTCACTCTGCATTTCAATCAATCAATCAATCAATCAATCAATCAGTCGATCATTTGTTAATGACCATATGATGGTCGGTACAGCATGGTGGGTCAGCAGCATCAAACGTAGACATATATATATCCAGTGTAGGAATGTAACTAAGTACTTTTATTCAAGTACTGTACTAAAGTATGAATTCAAGGTACTTGCAGTATTTCCATCTTCTCCCAGTCGAATCAGGTTTATTTGATCCCCTACAATGATTTCAAAGACTGGACTCATTTATAGAAGGAGAAAGAAAAGGAAAAAGAAAAGTGTGTGATTTCAGTCAGAACATCCAGAAGTCAGAGTAATTAATTACGGGTCGCCACCTCACAGTAATTCTATGTCGCCCCGCATCCATTCACAATATTTACCGTCCTCCGAGCTCATGGACGTATCGCTGACATACAACAGCATTTCTCTGCCGTCTGTTCCAGTCATGTGGGAGGGAGGCTGGAATCAATACAATCTTTTCTCCGAGGAGTCTCCTGTGACTGACTTGGCTCTTTCTCTTCCTCTCTCTCTCTCTCTGTCTGTCCAGACTTTCAATCTGTCTCCCACTTTAGTGAAAGAGCTCTCGTGTGTTCCTGGCCTTAGAAGTGCTTACATGTCACGACCCTTTTATTACCCACGCCGTGGAGATCCTCTCCGGCGGGCTTCTCTCCTCGCTAAACTCGTAAAGTGACATAGCAGCGTGTTGCTTGTCTGCGGGGGGAAGAGGAGGTAATTTTGCAATGTGCTGCATCGACCTTAACTTTAAAACCGGCCCACTTAAATTTGACACCGGGGCTTCTCGTTTCGTTCGAGCGGCCCGGGTCTTTTCCCCTTAATGCCTCTCCCTCTGCCGAACTACTTTGAGCACTGCAGATGGAATGACCTGCCTCTGCTGCAGTGACTTCTCGGGAAATTAGCTGCTGCAAGCTTTTCAAATGTTTTAACACTGACCAAAACTCTTCCGGGGCAGCAGTGAGCGATGTCTGCACCAAAAAGTTAAGTGGTCCTTCACTCCTGCCATGCAGAGCCTCACTCATATTCTCACCGCAGTTAGTTAGAGTAGTTATTACTGAGCTAACTGAAATATTTATTAAAAACATTTTCATCGTTTCCCCTCCCCATCATGACTCACTGAGAGTTATCCTCTTTGTGTTATGGATATCAGTAGAGAGTAAGATCCACATGCAGGGAACAGAGGCAGCTTTAACTGAAGAAAGTGTTTATTTTCACACATAGACTCAGGAGTGCAGGCAACCCAGATCAGGACAGAACAGATGGAGCAGACAGAACAGGGCTCAATGGAGCAGCGGCGCTGAACAGAGCAAACTTGACTAAACTAAACAGAAAAGCCTTGAAGTGAACAGGGTAAAACAGGGACAGAGTGGACGGAACCGAGGCTCTGAGCAAAGAAAACAGGACTCAGATGCAAAACTGACAGTTAGCAAGTTAGAGAGGTCCAGAGAATTTGGTTTAACTGAATATTCAAATCCAAGGAGACGCAAATGAGCAATTTTGAGCGGGAAAAGGCATTTTTTTTTACTGCTGGGGAAAAAAAAAGAAAAAAGTCATATGTAATGAAAATCATTTGACCAAAATACATAGACCACAGTATTAAAAAAACTGATTTAGTGCGTAGTTAATTAAAAAAAAAAAAAAAAAAAAAAAACATAGTAGGAATTGTCAATTGGTAGAATTTTATTATTTTTTTTTTTAATCACTATAAATTTTTTACATTATTACACCGCAGAGTCGAGTTTAGTTCTGCTATATGATATTTGAATGCTATTTTTTATTTTATTTTTTAATTATTATTATTCCTATTTGTATTGTGACTGAGAAGCAACTGATTACAGGTCATAATTCACCAGCCTTTATATTTCACAGTCATTACCGACGCTTCAACTTCCTGCAGCACTAATGTTCATAAGGCATTCCCTGCTGTCGTTACACCGCTGTGGCTGCTGCTGAGTTTGATTTGGAGAATCTAGGACAAAGCCTCCTTGGACACTGCGGCTCTGTGGAAAAAAAAGAAGCTGGAGGAAGTCATTACACACGTGATGATGAACAGCTGGAGCTAAATTATAAGTTCCATATCTCGCAAAATTCTCATTTTCATGCAGCGTTTAGATATAGAAACAGTGGAGATATTCCACATTAAACAGTGGCAGGAACGCAGGAAGTCTATTTAATAATGAATTAGGGAACACAATGGCGTACAGTAAAATATTTTCTAAATGGTTCTTACAACTTCGGTGATGGAGAAATACTTTTTTTACTCGCCAAACAGATGTGACATTTATTACAAGAATTCAGCTGTTAAACAAGTTCCTGCCGCATGGTCTAACAATTTACATATATTACATGAAAAAGAAAGTGGATTTCTGATAAAAAACACACGGGGGGGGGGGAGAATGGGGGAGAAAAACACAGAGAGAGAGCCTGTGGGAACATGTGGCGGGAGCTGGTGATAAGGATGGACTCCGAGTTGCAGAGGAACAGCAAGGAAGAAGATTCTCTCCTCATTTTTCTATTTTCAACATTTAACCCTGAGCTGTCAGTCTCTCTCTCTCTCTCTTATGAGGAATTAGACAGCCACCGTCGAAGACACCGTCTAATAACAGTGAGTCACAGCACATCACTCGCCTTCACTCTGGTTATCTGAAGTAAGCGGCGGGCTGAGACTGATGAGCTGCAGTGATGTTCTTCACGTTGCTCACTGGACACATAGATCTCATTCGTCACACAGAAGTGTCTCTGCACTACAAACATAGTCGAGACCTCCGAATGTTATTTCCCTCAATTTAATTTCAGTTATAACCTTAAAAGAAGAATTTCACTGCTATAAATATGATGATTTTTCTTTTTTAATTTATAAAAAAAAGGACAAAAAAAAGATACCTTTGAGGTAGAAATGTGCAATTATTATCAAAATTGGTCAAAATCGGCGCCCCATGACTAGAAAAAACTGTTTGCTCTAAGATTTACTGAGATTCATTTTCATTTACAACGTTTTTTTCTCATTGAGTCTGGTTATTATAACACCTTCAAGCAAATAAAAAGGTAAACCTTAACTGAGTCTATGTAAAAGTTGTGTAACTGATATGAGTTACAAGTGGTGATAGAAAAGAAGGTTCGTGGAAAAATCTGAGAAAAAAAAAAAAAGTCAGAATTGCTTTGGGGCATAATTTTAAAGCTGGAAGTTGTGCGTATAATGAGAGAAAGGTGAAGAAAAAAAAAATGAAAAATGAAAATGAAAAAGCTATTGACAAAAAAAATGGGCCATAATAGTTAATGGGTCCCTATTGCATTTTTTTTAGACAGTGGAATAGATGAAAATTGAAATCATTTTTGTTTCAGAGGTCTATTTATATATATATATATATATATATATATATAGGTGAATTCCATCCACGGCTTCAGGTTTCATGAAGAGTGTGAGGAAAAATAAATAAAAAACAACACTGACCTTAAACGTTGACCAATGCTGTTGTTTTTCTGAACATGACATAAGTAGTCATGGGAAGAATGGAAAAAAGAACAGAATTAAAAAAAAAATAATGTGAATCTGTCCTTTAACTAACCTGAAAGACAAAGCAATTTGTAACATCAACCTCTAACATGAACACAATATGCTCCTGCGTTACTATGCCAACTACCACGGATGACAGCGTGGTAGCAGCACCGAGACTGTCAACAAGAACCCCTGTAAAATCATCAACAATCACGCAGTCAGAAATCTATCAGACAGCCTCAATCACCCAGAATACGACACAAGCTGAAGTTTGATTAATCATTCAGAAAAAAGAAAAAAAAAAAGGCAGAGTAAATGACATCACGTCATCGCAAAGCGGCTTAAATCGATGTTACATAACAGATAAAAGTATCTGAAGGCTGATTTTCCCCTTTAATATCTACTTAGGTTCTACGGCCTTTCACCGTGTGACATGTTCTTTTGTGCCGCGTCCCAGCAGAGCCTTTAAAAAAAAAAAAAAAGCCTTTCAGAGTCGTTTCTTTAAGCCGCAAGAGACCAATGTCTGAATTCTAAAAAACTAAAAAACGAGTTCGGCAAATTGATTTATAAAAAAAAAACCCTTTATGATAGACGTTGATATGTTCTGTGAAGGACGACCTCTCACTCGGCTGCAATGCCGTTCCATTAATGCTGTTATTTTTGGTTATATACACTACAAAAAAAGCTTTTAGTTTCAAATACTTGATGGGAGCCAATATTTATTGTTTGCTGACCTACTATCAGTATGAAAGGTGTTATTAGCTTTCCTGCTTAAAGCTGGAGGAGCGGTTTTGTGCCATTTCTAGGTGAGCATGTGGACATTTTATGAATTGTTTTGTTGTTTTTTTTTAATAATAACAGCTTTTACCTTAGATACCATAGATACGCGAACGTTGGGTTATAAGCTCAGGTTCAGGCGCAGTCGTGTTGGATGAAGACGATTCCCCACGTGAGGACAGAAGTGATGGAGTCAGCGGTGTGTGTTGTACACAATGCTCCGTGTGTCTGGGAGCTGTTTCGCTGCCAGCCCACTCTGTTCACTCTGCCTGCTCCGTTTCACCTTGTTTACTGAAGAGAGAGAGAGAGAAAAACAAAAAATGCATTCTTTCAGGCCATCATATTTACACAAGCAACCCCTGTTTCTCCATTTCAGCGCAGCATGTTACATGTCAAGTCCTGGATTTCAGTGTCAACAGAGCGATATAGAAGGGGGACACAGTGCAAGCGGTTACAACAATAGACAGAGTGTTCCAGGTGGGACAAATAAGTCATTTTTCTGTGCATTAAAGATAATGGCTATGATTCGTGTATTTATCTCTAAACATAAAAGAACACACACCTCTGCTGTAAACAGGCAAATGGTGTTGCCGCTGTATGAGAAAACTAATTGTACGTCGTTTTACTATGAATTTCATACACTTTTTCTGCCTGCTATCCGGCGCTAACAGATCACCACTGTGCTACAGGCTGCTCTGACGGCTCTGACATCCCCAGAGCCAGCAACAGTCTCTGGGCACTGACCCCATCACCAGCTCCCCCCTGCAGCCTCAGCTGTTTAGCTGAAGTTAACTAAAGAAATCATGAATTATTAGCTAATATTGCAATTGCATGATTCGGACAGGAATTGAATAATAATAATATTTCAACCTAATATTTCTCGTTTCTTTTTTTTTAATTCTTCTGATATGACGTCTTTAAGTCTGTGAGTTCACTCAGTTTGCTAAATTTGCAACATACATATGAGCATATTTCCCAGCATGCATTGCTTGCTTAGGAAAGTTAAAGGGAAAACTGATCCGATGCATGTTTTGAACGCGTGAATACATACGCGGTGGTTCACTTTCATAACAATAAATACTATGTGTACTGACTCTATAGAGCAGCAGCAGTTACTACAACTGCATATTTATATATTTATTATCATGCAATATTTAACATATATATATCCCCCATCACTCATTTGCATTTTTCAGTGTAATGTATAAATTCACATATTTACGTGCCAGTAACATGAATGTATAGACTTCATAATAACCCTACTTAACACATGATTATGTATTGATAAGTGGGTTCGTCTTTAATATATGCAGTGATGTATTATTTATAATTATGCATAATTTACACGAGCATAATACTTATGGAATGATGTCTTTAATTATTAGTTTATATCTTAACCAAGAGATAAGTCCATAGTGATTTTCAATACTTTAATAGCAGTTAATATGGTACAAACACAGTATTGGTTGGCGTGTACAAACTGAAATACACTAAAGGACTAAAGGACTATTCCGGAGGTTTTCATACGTCATAGACTTAACGGCATTATATTGCTAAAGGATTGCTAATCAAATCCAGGTTTTCATGTACTCAGTGTGAAGTCAACACGTTTCCTAAAGGTCACTTACTCATCTCATAGCCATGAACACTCATCATATCATATAATTCACACATGAATTCATGTTAAGTTGTGAAATGAATCACTGATGCGCGCCGTGTGAGTCGGGTTGCAGTCTGTTTGGTTGTTTTGTGCATCACACGAAACCCTACAGGACTATGTTACTTCACACGTGAGGACGTTTCAAGACTTATAAACTTGTAAAATCTATTATATAATCACTTTTCAGAAGTTGTTATTATTTACGGTTTTATTTGATAGGGACACATGCGATGCGCATAGACGAAAACGGCTATCTAGCAAGTCAATAAAAGAGGAAAAATACACTTTCTATGAAGAGAGAGATATATTGGCTGGTAAAAGAAGGTAACCTCCACAAAAAAAAAGATCAGTTTAGCTTCCCTTCCTCTATAATCATGGATGTACCATGAAAATCCTTGGCCTCTCTCTGTGTGTGTGTGTGTGTGTTTTTATCAGTCTGTACACCGTGTCAGCTATTGTCGAATGCCAGCAAGGAGGAGAGAAACATAGTGGATCGCAAAGCCCTGGCATTCCACATGAAACCTGAGGATTTGTGCGAGGCCTGCCGAAGGGCACCGTGTGAATGAATCCCCCCCCGCCCCCCCGAGAGAACGGAGCCCAAACATGCGAGAGCTGCTGCTCATCCCTCATTATTGATATGTAGAAGGCCCCACAGGCCTTTTATTCACACCGCCCTGTGATTCCTCTCCGTTATGTGCATGATACACCGGGGATACGAGCCCAGAAGGAGGGAAAACATGAGCGTTACACTTGTCTTCTGCTGCTGGAATATCACACACACACGCTCTCTCTCTCACACAATACGAGCTAGTGTAGCAATGAGCAAAAAAAAAGTTGACACCGCGGCGAACAGAAGTCCACTGGCTGTTGAAATGGCCGTAATTAAGAGAGGCCATTGGTCTACTTTACATTAATTAGCGTTTCGATCGTCGCTCAGCGAGGTTTGTTCGCGTTATTTTTGACAAGGGCCCAAAAATCAAAAGCACAACGATTCCTTAAACATCAATAATAGTTTAAAGAGCACACCCACCTCGCTGATTAGCATGCCGGCGTCACCTTTTCTCCCGACTCAATAACGTGACCGTGTGCATACATACAGAGCATGTGTGTGTGTGTGGGTGTGAGCTTCACTCCAATAATCAAAGCATTGGCAATTAAAAACCTCTAGATCTGTCCAGAAGACCCGGTCTATACGTAATTGTATAATCATCATCAGACCGAGTTCCGGGTTCGAGGCTCTCGCGGTCAGTCTGCAGTCTGTCTGCAGAGATGGTCTAACTTCATCTAAGATTAGAGGAGATTGCCCTCACCACAATCAAACACACACACACACACACACTTCCCACCTCCCAATCAGAGAGCCTGGGGCTTTATCTTGCATCTGAGATCAGCAGCTCAACACTCCTCCTTGGACCTCCTCAAAGAGATAGCAAATCTAAAACGCTCCTCTGCCCAGTCTGCTTTATCTGCAGTGGCTGTTAATGTGGCTCATTACTCCCGCAGACTGGCTTTTAAGCTGGAGGTAGAAAGATGGAGGACACCTTCAGACACCCACCACCCACCCACCGCCCACCAATTCCTCATCTGGAAACATCTGAGGTGTATTTAGTAAGAGGAGAGCTGCTGGTTTTTTTCAGACCATCAACACCTGAGCTAGGTGCATCACTCAGGAGTTCAAGGATGAGAGCTTCAAGGATTCATCACTGAAAACCTACTATTTGTATTATTGATATTCTGTTGATTATTTTTCCAATGTTTTTTTCTCCTTTCATATTATGGATAGTGTAAATGATTAAATAAACAGAAACGAAAGTCTCTAAAAATGTAAAGAATTTGCATATTCATGCTTTCTGGTATTTTTAAAGGAGACATATAATCATTCTTTTTTTTTTTTGTCATATATATATATATATATACGTATAGGCTATAAACATGGTCAAAGTTCCACAACCTGAGGTTCCTGCGAGTAAAAGTCAGAGCCCGCTCTGAACACGTCATTTGCAACATTTTTTTTTTCTACCTTGCTGACGAGCTGACATCACAAGAGCTGGCCAATCAGAGCAGAGTGTCTTAAAGAGACAGGCGCTAAAGAGGCCTGTTTCAGAGGCCGAACTGAGGGGCTGCCATGAAAAGATAAATAACATTATTTATCTATCTCATTTTTTTAGATAGATAGATAGATAGATAGATAGATAGATAGATAGATAGATAGATAGATAGATAGATAGATAGATACTTTATTAATCCCAAAAACTGGGAAATTGGAGATTTCATACATACACAGATATTAAAATATTAAAAATATAAACCTGTAAATGTGCAGAGTATGTCGAGTATGTCGGACTCATAAGACACAGATTTGATTGGTCAAAAATCGAAGCAGTGGAGAAACAGATGACCACACTTCTAGTCCTGTAGTATGTGTCAGGCAACACAAGCAATGAATCTGTCATTTCCCATGATGCAACTCCATAGTGTCTTTTCATTAGACCCTCGCTAGTAAGCTGGCGTGTCTTTCAAACTCCACACTTCTAGTTTTTTTTATACATCTATGAAGGGTCAAACGTTTACGACATTCCTCTTGCCTTCAATAAAAGTCACGTTTAAAATTGTGAAGGACATCACTCCTGAAGGTGTAAAAGCTTGTTTCGTACCACAGCGCGCAACAAATAGGCAAGTCAGGCAACGGTGAGTTATGTGCATGAACTGATTTCCAACCGGAACGCTCGCTACTCTCAGCCCAGCGGCGGAAAACGGCTGGAATTCATACTTTATCACACCTTTACACTTTACAGTACATTACGGTTCATAACTCATAATGGAGACCTCTGGGAATATAAACACCTTAAAAAGAGGAATCGGTTGCTTTGCCTGGGGATGAAGTGTTATTACTTTTTGCTGAGTCATGAATAATGGATCGAGTTGCTGTATAATCCCTGGGCGATAACTACCCCGATCAGCATGGAAGGCGGGAGGGGGGGGCTTGGGGGGGGGGGGAGTCTGAAAATAGAAGGCAGAAAACAAAAAAGAAGGATGACCTCTTTTCTAAGATCAGGAGTGCGATGCAGCAGCAGTGTCTCCCCCTCTCCACCCACCCAACCTCCCCCCCCTACCAGCTGGGACAACTGGCATTTTATGGCCATCATCCATTTTGCCGTTTGCAAATCTATCCACCTTGACAAAGTGTGCTCTGGCAGCATGCAGGGGTCCAGGTTCGAGATGTGGGGGGATCGTTATAGCAACAGCGACTATATGGGGATGATTTAGATCGGCCCTCGATCTACTGCATAGATGGATATCTGTAACATCTCGTCGGTAAGTGATTGTGTTACAGCGGCTGACGGGACTAAAGCACATCTATTTCAGAGCAAGGTTTCTTTTGGATTGTGTTAGAGAGCTGAATAACAAGCAGCTGCAGCTGCAGCAGAACAACTGCTCCCCCATATGATAGCAGGTGGTACTGCACCCTCTCCCACCTCCAAGCTTCCAAGCTGATTTTGCTTGCAGCATTTATGTCATTTCTATTGCAGTATTTTACCTTCCAAATGAAACAAAGGTGAACTAAATTATCCCCGAGCATTCTTTTTTTTATTTAGCTCAGCTGTAATAAAACCGTTCTAGTTCAGAATTTGTTTTCCCACGCCGACACTTATCTAAGCTGAAAAGCTAAGTTATACTGTGTTGACAGTTTTTATTTGAGACTTCATTATTAGAGTTTAAACAGTCGTTTGACAGCCGATTGGAGAGAACATTTTGCCCCTCTTTGCTGACACAGAAAGTGTCACAGATTGTTCTTGTGTTCGTAAATGCCTGCAGGTTTCAGGTCAAAATGGAGGAAAAACTCTGCTTTACACACACACACACACACACACCTTTTTCTGCTGTGTAGATGGTAGTATATTAAACTGCCAGAGTAAAAAAAAAATAAAAAAATCAAGCCAAATGTCATATTTTTTAAAAAAAAGAAAGAAAACTACAACACTGAGCCACTTGCCTGACTTTTACAGAATAGTGGCCTAACCTTTTCAGGTCAGATCCACGAGGAATAGAAATAAGTGAGAAAAAAGGGCATCTGCATTCTGCTCAGCGTGCCAGAGGAGCCGCCCTGCTCTCAGAGAGCGATGTCAAACCTCAGCGATGACTCCTGAGCTTCATCTCAAATATACTCATTAATACAAAACAAAGAAGCTTGTAGTACTTAACCTCTGCCACGCGCCTTTTCTCCTCGATTACTGACTTTGATCGCAAAAAAAAATGGATGGTAAATGATTTGATTGCACTAAAGTCCCGTATGATGTTTTACAGTGTACCGGATACTCTAGCTCCTCCTGTCATAACACAAGTTCGTATGAAGAATGAAAGTTATACAAGGAAGAGCCCGGGAGGAGTGTGTGAAGGCAATGCAGCAATTAATAATGCTATTAGTTCCGTGTGTTTGACAGCGGCAGATTCATTCGTGCGTCGACGTTTTGCATTGAAAGTCAATAACCGGTTCTGAGGGAACTTGCTTACATTCATGGTCCAAGAATTTTTAATTATTCCGGTGACCCCTTATGACCTTTCCTCTTTCACACTTGGCAGACTTTCGTCTAGACTCACTGTCAGTGCTGCATGCAGGAAAAATCTGCTTTTCAGAGTGACACTTCTGCAACTGTTGCCTCCCTCACACTTTCTGTTGTGGACTACGTTAACTGGTCAATATCCGATTTTTTTTATTTATTTTTTTTATATGATAGGCCGATATAAGACAGCAATCTGATACAGTCTAACCACCACTTATTTCCCAGCAGAGCCGCAACATTAACTGCAAGCCACCGAATGCCGTGCACTTTATCCTGACTGCCCGTCTTAATGCTACTCGGGCTCTATAACCTTAGAAATCTCCGCTTTTGCAATTAGTTTTAGGTGTCGCAAACCTAAAATCAGATGATATCGCAGATTGCTCCTGAGAATTTCTCAACTTATTCAGCAGTGGAAATGAAATTTATATATAAAGTTGCAAACTCAAAGTTTTGTAAGTTGCTAAATATTAACAGGAGTGTTTGAAAGCAGGCAGTGCCTGGGGGGGAGGATGCTAGGGGCTTTCTTATATCACAACTACAGGATCAGTTTAGTAGCAGCTTCTGTATTAGTGCAATTTAAGAGTTGTATTGTTATGAAATTGGAGTGTTGCTACAGTGAATTGCTCTATATTATGAACAATGGTGAATGCACGTGGAAAGGCTATGTGGTAAATATGGTACAGTTACAAAACGTGGTGCAAAAATGTTTCCTGCAAGTCAAAAGTCGGGGCATCAACCTGCCCTTCTACCTGACATTAGATGATTCACGCATGCCCATAAACAGACGTCCATTCCAGCCTCGGTTATTGAGTTTGTTCGTGTTTTTTTTAATATATATTAATTAGCGTGCGCATGAGGGACACTCATGAGAGACCTTTGGTCAAAGCACAAGCATAAAATCCTCAGCCTGACGGAATGTCACACCGGAGGAGCGGGTCTAATAAAATCTCGGTCACAATCAGTGTCACACTGTATCTCAGTTTGAGGCCGCCCGACTGTGAAAGATTTTAATAGAAAATAAAAAAAAATGTCTGAGAGCAGAAGCTCCTGACGGTTGAAAACACAGCAAACTTCTTTTCTGCTTTGTGTGTTTGCAGGTGGATGTTTTGAGGAGGATGTGTGTGTATGTGTGTGTGTGTGTCTGCACAGTGTTTGCATTTCAATTAGTGCTACAGTCTGTAATATGCTCTTTGTGTTTAAGGCCACGTCTAATGACTTGCACCAGCTAATTTATTCAGGCTTTCCCAGCTCAGCATTTCCCCAACCGCCTGTGATCAATTGAATTTATCAGGAGGACATCCCACTTTGACCACGGGTGGGGGGGGGGGAGGCCTAAACAAAAACAGTGGAATAGCTAATGTCAGTGCGTGGATGTGTGTGTGTGTGTGTGTGTGTGTGTATCGATCATTTCTTATTCGCACTGTGCTCTGAAGGGACTCGTGTTCTCACGCTGTGATGGAGCACTGGAACTGAAAACAGAGAATGCCTGGCGGACTCCTGTTTATAATCAGTTGTGTATGTTGTTCATATTAGTCGGGACATGGCGTATGTCTCCTTAGAGACTTGCCTGGCCCTGCAGCATACAAGCGTGAAATGTTGTTATGTGTGTAATGTGTAATGCAAAAAGGGGGTGGAGGATGTGGAGGAGGATCCCCACTGAAATGTGACAGCAGCAGACTGGAGAGAAAACATGTGTGACTCTATGGTGTTTTTTTTATTTTAAATAAGATTCAGCCCCGTCAGACAGCAGCTTACATGCTGACAGTAAAAAGTAATGGCATCGAGCAAGATCTCACCTGGGGGCATGAGGCAATCTTCCGAATGACTCGGCTGTGATAAAATCCTAACTGTTGGAATTTCAAAGGGGGGGATCGAGATGTTTGTTTGGATCAGTGTTCGGGAGCATATGTTTGTAATGCAAATCCGACAAAGTTACAAAAGGTATATTTGAAGACTGTCTCGTGGCGGTTTCACTTTCGGTTTCAGTGTGATGTATAGGAGCCTAAAAAGGCCCCCTCCGGTGCAACATACATCTGTGTGAGTGTGTGTGTGTGTGTGTGTGTGTGTGTGTGTGTGTGTGCGTGTGTGTGTGTGTGTGTAGTTCCATGTACAGAAAGCTCATATCTAACTTGAGTTTCGCTATTGATTCGATTTGTAAGGAGAGCCTTTAAGCTCTGCCGTAGTGGAATGTAATGTTTTTTTCAGCTTTATTTTTGGAACAAAAGATAAATATTTAATCAGTCTGAAATAAAAAAAACCCACAGCGTGAGGACACAGCCTTGTAACTAGCTTCAAGGTTCTGCCAGTAGCAATAATTCATGACCGTTTCCCGTTTGATGTTTGTAATTTCATCAGTAAAAGAGGGACACTCCGCCTGTTAGGATAGGGAATATGATATCCCCGGATGATTAAACACACGTCTACGCGTCGGAAAAGAATTCATTTTTCACAATCTATGTCCTCAAACTGTTCGATTCAAACCTTCCGGAGACGTTTAATGTCATGTTTAACTTAGACGGACTCCGACAACACCTGTTACTATCAGCTGCATATCTTCCCTGGATCAGGAAATACAGGTGCACATGCATGCACGATGCACTGTGTGCCAAGTTCTGAAACATGAGTTTAACGTATGTAAAAAAATGCTCCCTGCATGTTAAAAGTCAGGGCTTTAACCTGCTCTGGACGCCCATATATGGCCATCTGTCGTCTCTGTTGCTATGGTTTCTCCATGTGATGTTTTGTGTTGTTTTGTGTCGCGGATATATTTGAGAAGTAGCAAAACCCTACCGCTAGTTTTCATTTTTGTAGTTGACTGAATATACAGCTGACCAATCAGAACAGAGTGGGCTCATCAGGAGGAGGCGGTGGGAGGGCGGGGCTCTTAAAGAGACAGTAGCTAAAACAGCCAGTTTCAGTTTTCTGAACTAAAGGGGCTGCATAAAGAGATAAATAAGACAATCCCCCTTTGATATGTGCAGATATAGATCACAGGTTAACATAGTGTTAATGAGCTACTGGTCTTTCACGCAGTTGTTTTATGGTGATCATGTGAGTATAATGCATTACGCAGTGAGGCGTTACCTTATTTGCTGTGGCCAGGGATTTGAGACGCTGCACACACACCAAGACGCTGAAACCTTTAGCCCTTTTTTTTCATTTCAAGCGAAGTTGTCCCGTTGCAGAAAGCGATTGAGTTTCGACTGGACCTAAATGTGATACAGAACACAGTATTTTTTGGGGGTTTTTTTTCTTCCTTCTCCTCCTCCTCCTCCCTGCCTGAGCATCCGTTCTAAGAATCACAATGACTGCTTTTCCCTCCTTCCTCCTCCTGAAAGGATATCCAATTTTCCCTTCCTTAAATAGTTTGTCCTCCATTTTCCCGAGGAGACACAGTAAGGTTTCAGAAATTGCCTGAGATCGATGCATTTTTTTTTTTTTTTGCACATCTGCTGTCTCTGAATGTTAACGTCCTCGCAGCCACGTTTGGCCTGTGCTCGGGTATATTTGCCTGTTGTGTATTTGTTGTGTGAAAGCAACTCTTTTTTGTTGTCCGTCAGGTTAACTAATCCTTCCCTTAGTCTCACAGGATCCGGCCCTCTAACGCTGCGCTGACATTATGATGAATCATGTCCCAGCGAGGTGAGTAATCCTTGTCCTTGCACTCTGTTATGCAGATCTGCAGTGATATGACAGGTACGTATTTGCACTGTTTTGATGTGATTGTCCTAATGGCCTTTCAGCAAGCCGTCACCTCTCCCCTCTCATCTGTCACTTCCAGTCCTTTTTTTGTCTGTGCACATGCTATCCTTCCATCACTCCCTCTCTACCTCTCTCTCTATTTCACTTTCACTTTTTTTTTTCTGGATCTACAGGAACTATTTGATCTTTTAACAGATTTACTTTATCTGTATGACCTTGCGGTGTCTTTCCAACAGCACTTGTGTGAGGGTTTTGGAGGACAAGGGGACAGGGAGGGAAGCGTGGGGGTGTGAGTGGAGGGGGGTGAGTGTTTCTCTCCCTCAATCTGCCCGTAAAAAAGCCTTCAGGCCTTTATCAGCTGGCCCGAGTGCTGAGAAGTGTAATTGCCCCCCCCCCCCCTGTTTCCACACAAACACACATCCCACTCCTCAGCAGCGGATGGGAGTCAGATAACGTCCCCTACATCATTTCTTTTCCAAAAGTGCCTCTTAATTATAACTCTGCTTTGGATAATGAGTCTGATATCTGAAATTGGACTTCTTCATTTCTTTTATCCATGAATTTCATGGCCTCTGAGATGAGAGTGTGTGTCCCCACACACACACACACACACACACACACACATGCGCTCTCTGTCTCTCAGCTAAGCTTCATCGCCACAGGCTTTTTCACTAGAATAACTAGCAGCCCCCTTTATCAAGGGGAATAATTAAATCACAGCTCAGCTCAATAGCATCATGTGTTTGACCTCTGCCAGCACTTGAACAATGTTGAACGAGTTAACATTTCCTCTGATACATATATATATGTATCAGAGGATATATGTATATATACACACACACGTCTGTGAGCATCTTCAGTAGGAACCAATGAGCTTGGAGCATAAATAGAGGCACTAACATATTGTTGTTTTTGGTCTTTTCATGGTATTTGTGGCCAATAAATATATATATATATATGTGAATATATATTTATATATGCATTTTAGACAGCGTAGGACACTTTTCCCTCACGAGCTCAGACTAATGAAACAGTTTTCAGTGAGTCAGCAGCCTCTGGAGGCAGAGTGACGCAGGTTTAACAAACTGTTAAATAATGTCCTCTCACACCACACTGCAGGGCGCCGCCGCTCAAATGACTGAATCAAGGACAAAGGTTTGTTTTAAACGGACTTGTTTTTAAAATAGTTTTCTATCATATGCACACATGTATGCACACACGCATGATATTGACTGAAATATAGATTTGCAAGTGACAATTTTATCATTTATCAACATCTGGATTCGACTTGATGCTAGAAATGTTCCTTTAATTTATAAATGGCATCTCTACCGAGCATTCACCAAACAAAATGCATAACCCTCCCCTCAGCTGATGGAGTTCAGCTCTGCTTTTTTTTTTTTTTTTTTCCCCCCCACCACAGTATGTAACCCACCTAATTCACTTTAGGCTATACATAATCATAAGTAACGTTCCAATGGCAGAGGGGTCCATGGGAAATAAATGCTGACTGCGATAGCGGAAGGAAGAATTGCACTGCATAAGGCGGGCGACATAACAAAGTATGGCTAATAATAAAAGTGCACACTGCTTTATCATTTGGTTTATTATATGACAGGATATATCAGACTTCCTGTGAAAGGTTTTATTACAACTTTTTGGGTTGAAGATATAGTTGCTTTGTTCATATAATAGGTCTTGATCCTATTGAAGAACTTTCAGACAGGACATTATGTAACTCATTTCACACACAGTTGATTTTTCTGTGTGTTTTGTTTCAGGCGGACCTCGAGTCTCAACCGTGTGCTATAACGCCGGCACGGCTTCACACAGTTAATTGGGCCCCCGTGTGTTTGTGTGTGCTTGTCAAGCAGCTGGGGTTTTTCAGTGTATTGTCAAGAGGACGCAACGATTAAACCTCATGGGTCTGATCTGTCAGAGGAGAAGGGAGCCATTCCTGGCATTTTATAAAAACGTTATGTCAAACTTGTCTCTGCAGCAGTGGAATGAGGCAATAAAATCTGTTTTGTGATGAAACTGTGGAATCTGACTTTCCTCATCCTGGCTGAAAAGGGATCAGAAAAAAATTCACATTCAACAGTACTGAAAAAATAACATTCAGAAGCTGATTCTACTCACTTATCAGTTTGCATGGTGTGGAGAGATATATCAAACAAAAAATCACTTATTCCAATCCACGGTGACACAATTTGCCTTTCGCAATTGCTTCATTTATATAGAATTTCCATGCAATTACGGAAACCAGTAAACGTGTTCACCTGTGAAATCGAGACTTGCACGGTGTTGCAAAGAGAGAGAGAGAGAGAGAAAAAAAATGCATGCATTATGATGCATTTCAACAGCACGTGGAGGGAGATTTCATCCGACGCCTTTTAATCTGAAATTGAAGTAACACTGTGTACTTTCAAAGCAATTTATCATCAGTTATAGAAGTGTATACACACATATTTTACTTCAGTAAAAGTACCAATACAGTGATGTAAAAGTACTAATTTACATTTACAGTATTCTGAGCTTTATGTAATTAAGGTATTGCAGTAAAATTCTAGTAGTTCCCAACTTACTGTACTGTACTGTATTTAATACACTCTGACATATATTATTATATGCGTTATGGAGATTGGGGTTTTATTTTGAAAATCGCGAGCGGAAGCAGTATTGTTTACTCTCTCTTTGCCTGACCTTGTTTCTGACTTGACTGTGGAGCTAAACGAACAGCTCCAGTCAGTGTAGTCAGGAGGAGCGTAGCAAAAGTAGTAAAAATGTCTGCTTTTATAGACCAGTGGAGAGAGTAGTAACTGTTTCACAATAAAAAAAAGCAGTACGAATGAGTTGAGACTAAAGCTTGTTATTTATGGGACCGTGAACGGTAACGTCATGTCCTCTTTCTCAGCTTCACCAAGCGTTTATGTCATTAGCGAACAGTTAGCTACGGTGCTAAAATGCTAATTTAGCCATAAATATAGCTTGTTATATGTAAACTAGGCTAACTCATGTATTGTTAAACATTATGAAAATGTACACATGTGTCACTAGATGTTAATAGAAATATGGATGGGAATAACATTCTACAGGTGTGAATGGTAGAACAGGATTAATATTTTACCTAATATATATATATATATTTTTAAAAATCTCTTTTTCAGTGTGTAAATAAAACATGAACATTGATGCTGAGTGTATTATATGTGTAATAAATGTGTAATAAATGATATGTGAGTGATGCTCTGGTGTCATGTCTGCAGGGCTTCAGGATGACAGTGCTCAACTTGTCCTTTGCCGCCTGCGGTTTCTTGGGGATCTACCACCTGGGTGCTATGAGGGCTTTTCTCCGCCACGGGGACAAGCTTCTGGGCTCCCTCGGGGCCTGCGCAGGGGCCTCAGCCGGGGCCCTGGTGGCAGCAGTAATGATCACAGCTCCTGACAAACTACAGGTAGAGCGATGCCTTTCCTCATTCAACCGATAGAGAAGATCCAGTGGTTGTCAGAGATGGGTTAGTTCATGGAATGTATGTGTTCGCTTCTCTTTCTCTTCCAGCACTGTGAAGAGTTCACCTACAGGTTTGCTGACAGCGTGAGACGTCAACGGTTCGGAGCCGTCACCCCTGGATACGACTTCATGCTCACGCTGCGGTGATTAACTCACATGTTTGCTCACTAAGACACACACGCGCGTCAGGCGTGATCGTCACACACCTGGAGGGAAATGTCACACGTGTTGCCGAGTGTTACCATGGTAACACTTGACTTTGTTGCCATTCATTCAGTCGCTGAGAAATGATCAATGATTTTTTTTTATAACGTAAACAGAAAACTAAGAATGGATCTTGAAAGTGGATCTGTCACCTGACTCTATTGTTTTATTCCTTATTAGCATGCTTCAATGTGTGCGTATATGTTGAACAGATTGAGTAATAATTACAAAAAAAAAAATCCCTATGGGATATTATTAAGAACCTGACAAATGAGCATCTGTGTGGCTGTTCTCCAGGGAGGGGATGGAGGAGATTCTGCCCGGCGATGCCCACAGTCTGGCCACTGAGCGCCTCCACGTCTCAGTAACACACTCCAAAAGCGGCAGGAACCATCTCATATCCAGGTTCAACTCCAGGGAGGACCTCATAAAGGTGCACAACAATATGTGTTTTACTGCTTTGACCTGAGAACAACAGTAACAAAGTGAATATTTTTGCGTAATGAATGTCTACACACTGTATAGTAGCAATGGTATTTGAGCGTTGTGACACCATTCATTGTTCCACACAGGCTCTGCTGGCCAGCAGCTTTGTGCCGCTTTACGCCGGAATCCAACCGGTGGACTTCAGAGGACAGGTCACAGGCTCACTCACCCCTCACTGAACCGCGTGATATTCTTTTTAAACACGTTTTTTATTAGACTTTCTGTTTTGTTTTCATTAGAAATGGATGGATGGAGGCTTTTCAGACAGCCTGCCAGTCCTGCCTGTGGGACGAACCATCACAGTGTCCCCCTTTGCTGGGCTGCAGGATGTGTGTCCTGTCCACAGGGGGCGCTTCAAGCACCAACTCAAGCTGGCCAATATGAATATCATGGTGGGTGACGTGCACCTCATGATCCTGATGGTGATTGTATTAATTATGTATAGATCATCTGCTAATTTTGTACGTGATCTATATCTATATATCTATATGATGTAAATATGATGTTCTCTTTGGTTTCCTCAGTTCTCCATGGAGAACATCAAACGTCTGAACCAGGCGTTGTTCCCTCCGGCCGCCAGCGGCATGCAGTCATTACGTCAGGAGGGCTTCGATGACACCTTGAGGTTCCTGAAGAGAGAAGCCTGGATGAGCTGAGAGCCATATGATGGAAATGTACAGAGAGCCGCCAGCTCGGATGAACTGATTTTACAGTATTTATTAATATTCTGATTTTAGGTTTTTCTAAATAAAATTCCCCAAATCCCCTTTATCCAGGACTGACTGTATATATTTATAAAGCCGAGCATGAAGGAGCGAGTGTATCACACACACACACACACACACACCTCTGCTGTATGTGACAGCAGCTCTATATGATGAAAAGCCCTCGTTTGAACATGAACTCTTCAACAATTTTTACCAAGGAGGTGTTTAATATCCCTCAGCTCGAAGCAGGTTGGATGATTGGACATCCCAGCACTTCACAGGAAGTCCGGCCCGCTGTCATTGATGTCAGGAGGCTCCCTCAGGATGCACGAGTGTCGTCTTTGAAGTGCCGGACGTTACCGCCGGTTTATACCGTTTGATTTTCCCTTCAGCGTCGGGAGCAGCTTCTCCATCAGTATCCAGCCAGTTGAAACTGATGGGTGAGAGCTGCTCCACCCTTCGAGCCTCATGCAAGCTTCAATTTAAAATGCGTGTTTTTAAATTTTTCATAAGAGAGCTGAATTTGCACGACACACACACACACACGTACCCACCGGTGATTCCCCACTGGTGCTATATAAGCCCACCTGCTGGTTCTAGTAATGAGGCTCAATTAAGGCTTCACTTAAATTACCGTTTCCACCCGAGGGCGAGAGATTCCCCAGCTTGTGTGTGTTTTTATACATTATGTCTCAGCTCCACTTGTTGGAATTCTCGATCGGTAATGAAACACTAAAAAGGGGGGCCTGTGTACTGTACTGTGCACGGCCGCAGTGATACTACTCTCCTACACCAACACTCCTGCGTTGTGCTACTGCCCGCGTCCAGACTCGTTTTGAGATAATGTGATTGTGGCCTCTAACCACATTATTGCAGTATAGATATTCCTGCTGAGAGATCTATCCAGGAAGCTATAAAACACACCCTCCATACTGCAGCAAGCCTGCTTCCCGAGGGCCCAGAGAGAAACTGACTTCTACTAAAAACCATGAAAACATATTAACTTTAATCGCATTTTAATTTTTATGCATCATGTTGTATGCAATATGCACGGAGGGGAATGTTTCTTACAGCAGTGCGTTTCTACTGCAGCGTATAGCTGCCGGGTTTTTATTACATTATGACAAGGTATTTATCTTATGTTATAACGTGATAACTTTATATTATAACTCAGGAACCAGCATTCATGTATCAGAGACAGATGACTGTGTGTGTGTGTGTGTGTGTGTGTGTAATGTGCCATTTGGACAGATAGGATGGTAAGTGTCCTTTACAATCAGTTACACCATCTTTCATCAATTAAGCTTATTTGAATTTGACACCGTTCCTTCACCTCCGGGCTTGTATTTGCTGCCCATTTCATGATTTCTTCATAAAAGTGACTACTTTCACTTTATGATTGCCCTCCTCACTATGATGACCAGCGTCTCCTCCACTTATAAACAGTATTGAGAAAAAAGCCCTGAAGTTGCAACCTGGTGAATGGACCGCCTCATGGAAATCACATCTGGAGTGCTGCGGGCACAGATGGAGCTCAGTTTCAGTGAGTATTAACCACTGAGCAGCTCCTGCTGGCACTGACAGAGCTGGCTGAGTGTGGAGCAGCAGGGCTGCAGCCACGGCTTCCACATTATGTTCCCTGTAGATATCTGGCTCTCGACGGGCTTCACCGAGCTCTGATGCCTCTCCGCGGCCGCCTGCATCACCGCCAGGATCGAGTAAAAGTCCGGCTCAGTGTCAGGAGTCAGCGGCCTGTTCTCTGAAGGGTCCCCGGTGAGCTCAAAGAGCAGCGGAGGATTGTGGTAAGTCACATAGTCTGGCGTGCAGAAGCAGACGTGTGTGTGGAAGCATGTCGTCTTGTTCTCTGGGTAGAAGTTTGGTGTGAAGTAAAAAGCTTTCCACACCGCGCTGCCTGGACAAACAGAAACACAATCTCAGTTATTGTAGTGGATTTAATGATCATAAAAGCAACATTTTGACACATAATAATCTTAAAAACACTAAATCCAATTTCTTGGTTTTTGAGGCAGTGTATTTAAAAAAAAAAAGAAGAATGAAACATCCAAAAATGAAAATAACTTGGGCCAAATGAAGAAAACAAACAAACAGCTCAGCTGCCAGCGACTCTCTTCTCTAATCCCTCGCAGTGACAGAGAACGGCCTGACTGGAACGTACCATCTGCTCAGGTGACCGCAGGGGAGAGCCACACCGATACAAAGCTTCACAACACTGATGTACGCACACACAGCTACACGTGCGCTACATTCTTACAGAATGTCATTTACTGCACAACAGTTTTATCCTCCCTACCTCCGCTCGACAGACTCTAGTGACTCACTGCTCGGAGCAGCAGCCAGAGAGAGAGGAGCAACCTTTCCTCATTGGTCAGTTTGTCATGTTGATGAGCTGTCGACTTCACATCAGCATCCTGTCTGACTCTCAGCTACCTGTCATCGCTCAAGTCAACACAGCAACTTCTTCTCTCTGCTACTGAAAACAAAAAAAAAAAAAAATAACTTTCCAGAGTCAGAAGTTTGCTGTGGATTTATCCTCCACCATCAGTGCCGGTGTGTTTAAGGACAATCCGACATGTGAGGTTCGAGAGCGGAACACTTTTAAAGCAACGTTAACTAACCTTTCAAATGTATCTAAAATACTCAACTGCAACAATTAGTGCATTAATCAAGTGGCAGGGACATAATTATTATGATAATCAGGCATTTTTAAAGCAACAGATTTGATTATTGTTTGGACTTACTGTTTCGGGGGTGCCATCTGACTGCGTTTAAGTAGGCGTTGCAGTAATGGAACAGAAACTCGTGCTTTGACCTCTCAACTCTCCCCTGAAGCAAATCCATGATGTCATGACCATCTATCTCCCTGCGGACCGGAAGTCAGGAAGTCAGTCAATCATGAGTTTGTGAGAACACACATTCAGCTGCAAACACTGCTGTGAATCCCTCTGGGTTACCTTAAACACCTCGTCTTTAAATGTGACCCAGATTTCCGGCTGCACTAGTTTTGAGTGACGTGTGGAAGTTGTTGCTGTGCAGCCTCACCTGTCGTCTGGGACTGTGGCTCCGCTCAGCCGCACCACCGTAGGAAACAGGTCCATGTTGCTGGTGGGCTCGTCCACCGTCCTGCCACCGGGGATTTTCCCGGGCCAACGCAGAATTCCTGGGACCCGAATGCCTCCTTCCCAGTTTGTAGACTTCCCTGCTGCTCCGAGGAGAGAAAAGAAGAAAAAGAAAAGACCTTACATTCTACAAACAGCACTGGTTTTATGGACCTATGATAAGGCATTCTGATTTATCTGAGTTTCTCTATTTTCTGTATGTATTTCGATTCAGGTGTGTTGGAGTCAAAAGTTCAGTTCATGAGATCCTTCAGCTTTTCAAGGTGAGTAGAAAGTTTTGTAGCCCCCCCCCCTCCCATTTACATTCTCTTTATAAAACAGATTCTCATCATTTAGCCAAGGCTGACACGTCTAAAATATGTAATTAAAAGAATTTAAATTAGCCGAGGCCGTTCATTGTGGGGCAGAGCGGAAGGTCAGGAGAGGCGGTAGCTTGACAAAATCAACCTGCTGAGGACGAATTGAAAAAGCGAGAGCAAGTGTCTCGTGCGTCACAGCTAGAAAAATTAGTTTTAAACAAAATGAGTTCATGCAATTTCTCCACATAACACGTTATTCAGTAAACAAGAGGTAAACTACCCCCACATCCTTTTACTCTGGCTTCATTTAGATAAGTGGAACCTGGTGGAGAGCATTTAACAAGAGGGACATTGTCACCATCATACAGCCAAGTTTCTGTTAGCAGGAGAGAAAAAAAAAAAAAAAATCAATATTGTAAGATGTAATGAAATCATTACATATAAAAGATGTGTTAGCTCGTGACCTGACATCGAGCAAAGCAAAGCTAATGTGTTCTAATTGATCATTAGCCACGACAGTGCGGCTGCAGTTGAACAAAGCGGAGGTTGAAAAGATCCAGTGGCAGTGCAGGGATTCTGCAGGACAGAAACACTCACAGCTGGTATCGTCTTAAAAGCAGGGTTGATATTTGATGTATCCATGTCTTATTTGTGTATTATTAGTTATTACAGTTCATCCTCCCGGGACTTCATTGAAACCCATCCATCAAATCAGACAGTTTTGTTTCTACCTTTATATATTCCATTCCATCCTCCGTGGACCTCGCCTCCGGCAGAGATTTCCTCCAGGTGAGCACCCTGGTCTGACGTCAGGTAAACCAGAGTGTTCTCTCTAAGACTGAGTCTGTCCAGAGTCTGCATGATTTCACCTGAAAACACACACACAATACACACAATACACACACAAAACACAATCCCAATGTAAGAGATAGAAGCCGAAATCCACCATCTTTAAGTTTTAAACTCATTCCTCACCGGTCAAATCAAGAAAAAAAAAATCTTTTGTCTTTCAGGAAGAAACACAAAGAGTCATTGGCCTCCCCTCTATCTCTCTGTGTGCTGGCACAATGCGTCCCAGGCTAAAATAATTGGTCTAATCAGACATGCATTAGGAAACAGCAGCACACATTCAGTCCACTGCGGGCTCTTGTCATGTAATGACCGTCCTTGAGACTGAACAGCAGTTATTCCAAATCATGTCAGCCTTGTTCTAATGAAGCATAAATAACTCTATTCACTATTTTATTCTCATACAAAAAAATACTTTTTTTTTTTTTAGGTCAATACACTCTGGTGTCTCAGATGATATGTATATTGTATTATTATATATATATATATATATACATACACAATACAATATATATATACAATACAATATACAATACAAGATAAATAAAATAAAATAAAATAAAATAAAATAAAATAAAATAAAATAAAATAAAATAAATAAAAAATTTGAAAAAAAAAAGAATCTGGAAAGACGAGAAAATCTAAGACTTGCCTACACTCCAGTCCACCTCATGGACAGCGTCTCCATAGATACCGTGGCGGCTCGTTCCTCTGAACGATGCTGAAGCAAACATGGCTGTGTGCACCTGCAGGAAGGAGAAAAACAGCAGGAAAGGCTTTGCTGAGTTCCTGCAAAAAAAAAAAAAAAAGAAAAGAAAAATACTTTATATTTATGTTGTATTTCCAGCATGAAAATAAATATGGTGAAATTTCTTTAAGATCTAAGACTGCAGCTTTATCCGATACTATCTGAAGAGACTGTGTCCTTCTTACAATGCATTCCCTTTAAAGAGCTATGTGTGGCATTGACATAACTGATTTTGTACCTTTCTATGAAGCCCACTGCCTCATGAGTCATCCTCTGAGTCAGGTTTTCAGATCTGAACGGCTGCTCCACGACTCTGTGATCCCTCATCAGTACACAGTTGAAGTATGGAATGATTCTTATGAATCCTGCTGTCAGAGCTGTGGCCGTGACCAGCAGAGACAGCAGGCTCACAATCAGCCCTCTGCTGATGGTGATGAGGCCGCTGTAGTGGAGTAAGGCAGCAGTAACCAGGACGATACCCAGTGTCCCGTACGGTAAATATTTATGGAACTGGAAGACGGTGCCGTGGCCCGGCTGGCAGTCCCGCATATTGGTCAAAGGGATGCCGAAGAAATAGTTAAAGCCGTGGATGCTGGGGTGGTGGCAGTGATCATCGCTGCTCTCACAGTTAAGCCCCAGGTGCCATTTACCTGGACATAAGAACACGATTAGAAAAATGAAGAGTGGATCCATTGTGCATTGTGTATATATATAGATATATATATGAAATAACAGAAAGCATGATATGTGTCATTTAACCATATTTCTCAGCCTAAGTGAAGGATTCTTCCGCCTCAAAATGTTTTTTAGATAACAAAATATCTGAGAAGCAGACAGCAGCAGTAAGAGCCACACTCCTGAAAATGAAGGATGATTGCACCTATTAGAGCGGTCTCATAGCCTTGTTGTTTGGCAATCTTGGCAAAGGTCACCTCTTGGCTCGGAAGACCTCCAGATGCTGCGGTGAATATAAAGACGCCAGGTCTGAGAGTCCCAGCTACACCTGTTAGTGAAGAAAACTAATTGTTACAAACTCAAAGATGCGTTAGATGTCTATTCTTTCAGATTCTATCAAATCTGTCTTGGAATTAAAATAAATAGGGCCTCGTGTGTACGTGGAATACTTCCTGATCAATAATTCGGTCGGTAAATAAATGTCTCTCCTCGGGCAGTGGAGTAAAGATTAGTTTAAAGTCACACTAAAACCGGCCTGATCGTATCGGGTATCGTCCGGTGAGGAACGCCGCCCTGCTGGGAGTGCAGAGGCCGGCCGCAGCGACGTGTTGCGTCAGCTTCACTCCTTCCCGCGCCAGTTGGTCAATATTGGGAGTCCTGTAAAAAAAAAAAAAAAAATTCATCACCGGTCACATGGCAGGTTCACTTTTCGCTTTTAAATAAACTTAAGAGCAATTCATCATGCAAAACAAAGAGCAATGCAGCCTAATTATGAGTAAATACATCTTCTGACACACTAAATGTGAGTAAGTTTTACAATATACAGGTGCATTGTGGGTAATGTACAATTAATAAATTATTTTTATTGTCCATCGTAAGTAACCGTTTTCATTTTTTTCTCCAAATTGGGAAGAAGAGAGGAAATAAAATCACAGATGTCTTTTTACCTCAGTGTTTTATTGCCATAGCAACCCAGGTCTCCAATCCCCAGGTCGTCCACCATCATCAGGACAAAATTAGGCTTGTTGTTCTCCTGAAGAGAGACACAGCTCAACTCCAAGAGGAGCAGAGAGGACAGCAGCCGGCAGGACCTCATGGTGTGAGAGAAGCAACGCTAGGAGACAGTGGAGACATCAAATATTTACATGTGTAGTTTTATAGACAGCCAGTAACATCCCTTCATCCTTGAATCCTCCACTGTAGATGTTCTAAGACAGGGGGTCAGACAGGTAACTCTTTAGCACCCCCTAGTGGCTCCCTGGAGCTTTTTCAAAAACATTTAAAAAATACATGGAGACAGATATAAGATATAACAGACATTATTATCTAAAGAGCTTTTGCAACATGTCTAATGTACAGAAAAGTCAGCAGTTGCAGTTGGACTTTGAGTTACTAGTTGTTTAACGTGTTTAACGTGTTTAACATGGCAGCCTGTGGTGTTTAATTAATACGCCAATAATTCGTGTTGAATGACAGCAGGTGACGTGAGGAGCAGCTAGCATGTCCTCCGTTAGCTCGTTAGAATAAATAAAGAAGTTCAGGTGGGTTCATATTTACCTTCAGCTCTTGTGACGTAGCGTGATATCGAAGGTTTTGGACGCAAGACAACTTCTGACACTATGAGAAGTCATTCACACTTTCCGGGGAACTGTCAGTCAGCGAAATCTCGCGATACGTCGATAGCGAGAGGTTTTTGTTTTCTCCTGTGGTTTTTTGTCAGGTTTAATAAATATCGAGCGTCGCTTCCGGTGTGGAGTTTCAAAACAAAAGTGCAGAGATTAAGATTAAAAAATATAATGGAACCAAGAACATATAGAATACTCGGGAACATTTTTACACATTTGCTTACTTACATACAGTACTGAAGCCTTATAAATTTTAAAGGACAGTTTCACAATTTTTCAAGTGTGTGTTTGAACAATCTAAATTGGTCCCAGTGCATTTTAGAGTACATTTTAAGATTTAATGATCACATTGAATGCATGTATGGGGTGGCTCCATCTGACCTGCTATGAGCTTATCTAAATCAGGGGTTTTTTTTAAAGTCAGAATCTGCAGGCCTCCCCTCAGATAAAGCTTGGAAAACGCACCCCACCACCACTAGCAGCAGCAGCACCAGCACCAGCACCACCTTTCGCCCATCCTGCATGCCTGTGGAATCATAATTATGTTATTTAATCCCATAGATCCTCAACAACTGAGTCAGATATTGAGGTTTAATATATTTTAGACTGCAGAAAACACACATCAGTCTGAAGGTATTTATTTGTTTCTGGGAAAAATGGTAAAATTCCCTTTAAAACTGATTGATCAAAGCATCATTTGTATCATTACATGACATTGCTTTGCTTTATGTCTTTTGATTCTGATTTGTTTGCTTTATAATTTAAGTATAGCCGTCTCAGATAATAAAATGTGCACAAAAACATGTTTGGTTAAATGACGAAAGAAATAGAGATATCATCACAGCGACCGTTTTTAACCCTGAAATTCATAGTTGCGTCTTCATTATAACTTCACTTTCAGTAAATATTGCACATGAACATAAGTATACGTGTATATTCAGAGCCATCAGCAAACCTTCAAGCTTCTGTACCCATTGAAGCTAAATCATGGCCATTCATTGCACAGCCTCAGCGTGGTTTCTATCCATAAATGTCAGGTGTCCTTGCTATTCAATTCCCTTTTCTAAATCCTTTTTATACTGTGGCTGATGTATTCTGATGAATGTAGAGAGCAGCTGTGTGTGTGTGTGTGGAGAAATCCTGTAAACACTGCTGTTGTTTGAGTCCAATCAAAATGAAGGAATTTAATTTCAACATTTAAACTCAGCCGAGATGATCCAAAGTACAGAATGTCTGAGAGAAAGGTTAGACTCTCTTATCTTGCACTATCCACGATTCCATCCCGGGGGAATTTCATTCTCAACAGACTCTGACCGAAGATACCCGGCTTGATTTAACTAACTCAGTCTATGCTGAAAGCACCCAGGCCCCATCCAACAACATTTCTACTGGAAAAAAAAAGGAAAGAGAAATAGGGCGAACCTTTAAATACAACATGCGTGATTGTGTAAGCACTGCTGCTTATGTGTGTGTGTGTGTGTGTGCATTTATTCCTTGAATGAGAGCACTTTTGGCAGTGCTGACCACTTGATGGCTAACAGCGCACATAATAGACCGTCTGCACTTGACTACACCGCTATCCATCTCCCACGGATCCGACCATTAGGCATCGTCATGAGCAGTCGAGTCACATCCCTGCGGGGGTTCCCTCGATGCTCCCGCTGGGCGCAGCTTTTAAAAACACTGCTCTCTTGTCTGCACTATGTGATGCATTAAAGCTTTTTTTTTTTTTTTTTTCCAAGCGGCCTCTTTAAAGTCTGTTTCATTGTTATCCTTCTCTAACACAAAGGCTTGTGAAGTCAGTACACGGGTCTCCTGCAGGTTGAGTTGCTTTAACACCTGAGGACCTGATAGAAGGCTCAAAAACCACTTTGAAATGCCGGGTGAGGGCAGCGTGTTGGTAACAAAATGCGAGAGAAAATATGGAATTTGACGTCAGGTGTGCAGCTGTAACAATAAAATAATGGGAAATAATCATGATGGAAAAGGTCAAAGGTCAAAGTTGTGTTTAGGTGTGCTGTGTGACAGCACAGGGCTTGCTACCTTTATTTGACCGACTGTTCAGAGGCTGTTACGTCCTCCTACCGTGTGATGTTGTCTTGGATTCACCCTGAGGTCTCCACCATTCACCCCATCAAACCTGAAGCACTCCAGGGAACATACAGGCGGCATTCTTTAACACGTGTTCCAACCCGGTCAAATCCTGTCAATGCAAAAAGGAGCTGCGGCTCGACGGCGGGGGGTCGTCGCGGATCGGAGGAGCTCCACACGTCCTCCTGGTTGCTGCTCGGTGACTGCGACCACCTCGCGGTCACAAAAGGTGAGGCTCCCAGGAGGAAATACAAGGAGGTTTGCTTTGTGCCTCCAAGCTGTCTTTACACCAGACACGAAGGAGATATAATGTTCCCCCGGATGGAGAGATTTCTGTCTCTAGTAGAGCTATAATGTGTTTCTAGGGATAAAAAACACGGCTTCCTGCATAAGAAAGTGTCTATGTCAGGTAATTAATTTACAGATTGCGTTGCTTTTGCAGCCACTAGACCTTCACAAATAAGGGCCGTCTTCGTCTTCTTGCAAAGGCAGCATTGAATGAAATGTTTAAATACTCAATCGCATTCATATTTCTGTGCCTGAATTACTCGGAGGGGGCCACAAAAATCCCTATTTCTCTTTGTGAGTATTTGATTAATGGAAAATTGTTTGTGAATATGCAGATTTTTTTTTTTTTTTTTTTACAGTTTTAGTACAGTTGCAGTTAACATTACTTGAATTTGAGTCCTCTGAGAGCATCTAAGCTCTGTACATCTTTTATGTTCTGCATGATCTTTAATATCTTCGGTGAAAAAGGTCATGAAAAGAGGTAGATTAAATTAGTTATGTTAATCATAACTGCAAAATGTTATCCTCAGGAAGTACCGTGTGGGAAAATAGATAGATAGATAGATAGATAGATAGATAGATAGATAGATAGATAGATAGATAGATAGATAGATAGATAGATAGATCATTCTAGTCACTCCTTTAAGTCCTGGGGGGTTAATATAGGATGCTGCAGTGTCACCATCAGGGGGCGGTGTTGCTAAGCAATCCCATAGGGTATTTATGAGCTCCTAGATATTGAGGCATGTTTAATAGTGACCAAATCAATTAGCCTCCACACATTTAGACACTCACATCCCCACCTCAAAATAGTTGTCAGTGTTGACAGATTTTAATATGAAACCATAACCGAGAGTCAGCCAGAATAATACCTGTCAGATCTCAGCTCAAGCTGGGTAAGGTAAGCCTAACCCTTCCCGACACCATTACAGCATGCAAACTCTTGCAGATAACCTTTTCACACACATTATGATGCAAATGTGAATCCCAGTAACACCGGGAGCAGCATATCGAACGCCGTGTTTTATTAATAAGACATATAAAAAAAGACACGATCTAGACACTCCAACAAAGTAAATATTAACTATTAAAATGCACCTTTTATAGCAAATATATAGCCTCTCGTATATGCATCTGTCTCATGAAATAGATGTGTCCTTTTGTTCCAGGTAATATTCCAGCTATAATTTTTAGCCCATTAGCATTTCTCTTAGAACTCACAGCTCTCTGATAAGACGTCGAGGGTATTTACCATAAACTACCAAAAAAAAAGGCTATTATGACAACCTTAAAAGCTACAGGAATAATGTGATGACAAACCAGATGCATGAATTTGTCGGGGTTTTTTTTTTTTTTTTTTTGAACCACAGCACATGGTTGGATGGCTTTGATTCCCCCTCGCAGCTAAATATATCAAACACTCTATAAAAAGTTGAGTGGAATTATGAGACAGCATTCCAGCTAAGATTGCAGAGTCGTATGTCGCCGGGGGGGGTGGGGGGGGGTGGGGGGGGGGGGGGGGGGGGGCGTCCGTACGAAGACATACCGATGTATATTTCATGAGAAGTTCTTGTTTTCAGGCTGATATCTGAGGCCCATTTGTGGTTTTTCTATCCACTTCTTCACTGATGAACTGAGAGCTTGCCACCCCAACCCGCCCCCCCCAATCACACACACACACACACACTTCAGGTCAGAGCCATGAAAGGCATCCGCAGCCTGCAGCAGTATAGGAGAGCTCTCATATACTCCGGCTCTGACAGGAGAATTAGGGCAAACTGTGGTGCACATGACAGCGGGGAGATGCAGATGTATGCGGACGTGAGTCGATAGAGCACGGCTATAACACAAAAAGCAAAACAAAAAATAATAATAATAAATAAATAAATAAATAAATCTCTGGGTGTTCTGTCATGCGGAGAGACACAGTTTGATACAAAGAAACTCTACAAAGATCGAAATAAAGTTGATTTTCACAATAGTTTGTTTCCTGTGATCTTGCTTATGAAACACTTTTTTGTGTGTATGTGTGTGTGTGTGTGTGTGTGTGATGATGATGATGATGGCAGAGCTGGCTCAGAGGAGACAGCCAGCGTCAGACTAATTAGATGGATGTTCCATACTGGCATTCTGACCGGCTCCTCATGTTGATTTCATTTGGTTGTGGGAAGGATGTGCAAAAGGTTAGGGGGCGGAGGGGCGGGGGCGGTGGGTGTGGTGGTGGTGGTGGTGGTGGAGGGGGGTTCATTTAGAACTCCAACACTGATGGAGTTTCAGCATCTGCACTTCATTTCTACAATGTGACCTCCAACTTTACAGCTAAAGCAGTGATCCTGTAACACCAGTGTGGTATCACAGATGTGTTACTTAGTAAAAAAAAAAAAAAACATAAATAAAATAAATAAACAAACAATGTCATTATACTTAAATATATGTATCAGATCTTGCAAAACAATATCAGCTAGTGGAAACTATAACTCTTTATTGTTTTATCTAGGCACAAGCGGCACTCGGTTGAACATATTCTGCACATATCCTATATATTTAATCTGTGCAGCCCATCAGTTCATCCTCAAACGTCTATATCACCATAGAGCCTGGAAAGGTGAAGGTGAATACAGATCAGCCAATCACATCACTGCTCTCATGCCTTTTGACAGCTGAGCCAATCACAGTTAAAACATGAAGACAAATGACAGATGGAGTAGTTGTTTTTTTGTTGTTTTTTCATCATATATCGGACAGACACCATGATGACGATAATTCTACTTTAATTACACAACGGCGTTTGCAGGATATCAAGTTGTAACAGCCTGTGTGTGTGTAGAGGTGTGTGTAGAGGTGTGTGTGTGTGTGCTTTATCTGGTGTACAATAAATCTCACACCTCACTGATGTCTCTTTTTCTTTTTTCTTTTTTTTCTTTCAAATTAGTTTGAAGACAGACTTGATCTCAGTATTCACTAGGCCCACCAGCGAAAAATGTGTAAATGGATCCTTAGCAATGTGAGAAATATTCCTTCAGCTCTGATTCCACCGTGCTGTGCAGTGAGAGGAGTGTGTGTGTGTGTGTGTGTGTGTGTGTGTGTGTGTGTGTGGGAGAGTAAAACACAGCCTAAGGAGGAGATCAGAACGTATTAACACCTAATGGCGGGAGGGAAAAAGAAAAAAAAAACACAACTTCATCATTTCACTTGAGCGGTGAGGGTGTACAGCTGCCACATCCGTAAAGCTTCAGTCCGCTTCGTGTAAACAGTAAATAATTTGATGTCGCAGTTATATTTGGTAAACATACATTTTGGTCTAAATAAAACTGAAGGTTATAAGCCCGGCCGTGTAAATACTGCATGTCTGGAGGTGTGTTGAGGTTTTGCTAATAATAGCCGCATCTGATCATTAAGCACTGAGGACGTATCAATAAGCCACTGCACCTGCCTGCCTGCAGGCTGACGTATGCTGGTTGCAGTATGTCACAAATATCAATAACTCATAATTCTTTTTACATTTGGATGGAAATTACATTAGTCACGGTGAGAGCTGATGATGAAATGTGTATAGCCGTGATGCGAGCCAGCTCAGACGCTCTAATCCCACCGACAAGGCCCGGCTAAGGCTAAATGAAGCAGACAGTTTTGTAAATCTAGACCTACAGCAGGAGGAACATGGCATTAGCATTTTGAACGAGAGAGGGAGAGAGACAGAGAGAGAGAGAGAGATAGAGAGAGAGAACCTGGGAAATGAGGGCAGCTGTCTCTTCCCTATTGACAGCTCTGATGGGTTCACAACCAAAAAAAACGAAGCTGTCTGTTTGCAAACACAGATTTATCCGCATGAACCCGAATTGAATTTATTCAGAGGCCGTGTTAGTTTGATTATTCACACTCCTCTTAAAGGTACGAAAAGTTATTTTCACTATTTCACACACATTTAGAGGGCGCGCACAATCGAATCAAAGCATGTCATGACTCCAGTGCCGCACTTTCAGAAATGCAGAGTAGGTTATACACGCTGAAACATATGGTGGGATATAATTCACAAAATAGATCCACCTTTAATTCATCCATCTGGCAGGGTTGCAGGAGACTGGGGCCTATCCCATCATGCATTGCAAGAAGCAGAGGGTGGAAGAATATATCATCACAGTTGCACAGAGCCATCTTTTTCGTTGGTTGTAACACCAGCAATTTCACAGCCAATGAGAATTCACAGCCAAGAGCATATCGACCAACCAATCGACCGACCGACCGACCAGAAAGTGTCAAACCCCCACGATCAACCACGTGCTACTTTTTTTTTCCTGCACGGTGGTAGCACTTTGGAGCAGGGGCAACAACTGCAGTTGAAATGAGCCCGAGAAGGATCGATTTCAGCGCGAGAGCATCCTACGCGAGGCCTCTTCATTCTTTCTCAGTGCTGGCTAGTGGTTCTTTGGATCTCCGAGGACCATGGAGCCGTGTTGGATCAGTCAGCCACGGAACACAAATCAGTATTTAGGAAGAACTGCCAGACAGCACTTCTTCAAAGATCCCATCGTTTGGATCCCGGGGTATTTCTGCACACAAGAGTGTGTGTGTGTGTGTGTGTGTGTGTGTGTATATATACTTATGTGATTGCAGTCCTCTTTGTATCTGCTCCACACACTCCCGGCTATTTTTTTTCACACTCCATCTGCTTAACACTTCAGCCAGTGTGGAGGAAGCAGCTGATGAGGAGGATGGGAAATGAAGAAATGAGTGTCTCATCAGAGCTTCGGATTTTTTCTACGCGCAATGATGGCGAGCTGTAATTATTTCGATTATATAACTTCTAAAGGTCTATTATCTAACCGGTAACCTTGCGAAACAACAAATAACGCGACGCAATCAAAAGCCATCATCGAATGAATAGACTGCAACAAGGCAAGGCCGCATTTATTTTGGAGGGATACACAGGATCAATGGATCCAAGGTTGTTATATCAGTGCTGTGGCTCACTCTGCTGGTCAAGGACTTGCACAATGACCAAAAGCTGCTCGGACTGAGCTCTGTGTTGTCCCCCCCCCCCCCCCACCCCCTCGGTGTCCCCTGGAGGACATGCAGATGAGGAGAGGGTTTCGCCTCTGCACCCCTCTGTGTTTTCCGGCTTTTCCAAAGCAGTGATGTATCGACGCGAGGCGAAATGTAGACTGACAGAGGTCGACATTCATTCGCAGCGTGTTATAGTTTGAGACCGAACCCTGCTGCTGCCAACGTCTCTGCTTTCCATTAAACATCACCGTATGCTCTATTATTACGCCAATGTATGCACTGCTGGAGGATGAGTCATTTCTATATGTGACTCCTCTGATCTCAGCCTTTTTGGGTTAATCATCTTTGACACTCTTGTATTTTTAAAAAACAACGGGAGGGAGATGATTGGAAGTTGTCGTTTTTTATTGTTTATTTCTAGTTTTACTTTGTGCGCAGGATTTAACAGCATCTCGTAGACTTTCTTTAAGTAGCACTTAAAGGGGACATATCATGCTTTTTTGTGATTTTTTGTTATTTATGGGTATCTATGTTAAACATTGTTCCAAAACTTGAGGGAACATATGTGTAACTGCTCCCTGGAAGTCAAAAGTCAGGGCGCTTTTTTGGATGCCCATAAACACATAGACAGGTTGGTTGCTAAGGTTGTCGCTAAGGAAGAAAATATCGCTTAATCAATCAAATAATTGACAAATCCATACCGAATCCATCATGAAACCATCAGTTGGATGCCCTAGTTGTGGCGCCAGCAGTAGCAAGTTGGTGTCTTTGACCTCTGAGTGTCAATATTTCAGGTAAATCAAAGGTTCAGATGCATCTGAATAAATATTGACTTGACTAAATATTATATATTATAATATTTTATTTCTACCTCAGTGTGTGGAGGACATTTTTTGCAGACAGACAGATAAACAGGAAGGGAGAGGACTTCACAGGGCAGGGCACATTCCATCAGATTAAATTGGAAAGAACATTTCCACGCCAAGGTCCTTTTGTTCATTAAGAGCCAAGAATTCATTATGAACTCTCTTTGTCCTCTTTGTCCTTGTAAACGCTACTAAACGAGCGAAGACGGACACAGGACACGTTAGCAGCGCCCGCATGTCATATAATCAATAAAATTATGATGTGTGTGGAGGGTTCACATTAATTGTGGTTGTCCACTTGATGGCAAAAAACACTAGATGAATGCCTGATAGAGAGAGGGGAAAAGTGTGTGTGTGTGTGATCCGATTAAAGTGCAGAGTTCTAATCAAAAGAATGCATTTCTAACAAACATATAGACATAAAACACTTCCTACATGGCCCCTATGCCAGCCTGCACACAGCGGGGTGTCAACTCATTCCAGTATCTTTAAAATGCACGTTTCACGCAGCCCATTTCAAGGAGAAAATTAACACATCGCCTTTGATGTTTGACACGTCGCATCATTTTTATTTCTTTTTTTCTTTCTTTTTCTGCCTGAACAAGTCCTCCCCCCGATCCAAGGCCAAGTTTTCTCAGAGTGTTCAGGGAGGGGAGGGGAGAGGGAGGGGAGGGGAGAGGGAGCCACACTCTGAATTCACACCATGCATGAGATGTTGTGCAATATCCAACACTCACAGCGGGATCTGCAGCAAAATCGTTTAATGGTGCCGAAAATGGAATGCACATTTCCCAAGTAGGTGACCACATAAAAAAAAAGCTACGGCAAACAATGTGATGTGCAGATATTGATATATATATATATATATATATATATATAGAGCCCAGTCAGTGAGTATAGAGGCATTAGTAGCAGTTCTTATTGGTTAGGTTCTATATATATATATATAATCTATTCATCTTTAAATTGAAAAAGAAAACAACCCACAAAGGTAGCTTTTAGCTCCACCAATCAAATGGTTTTTAATTTAGCTTTAAATTGATTGTAAGAAAATGATTAGAGAGGGGGATTTCTCCAGGAGGAGAGGGGCCTTTGAGTTTTTCTCTCACTCTAAATTGATATTTCATTTCTAATTTTCTTTGTGAGATTTATTGGTAAAAAAAAAAAAAAAAAAAATCAAACGCTTATCAGAACTGCCTTTGTCCTTTTGACGCGGGGTCATAAAAGTGAACAAGAACCTGATAGAAGCAGTTTAAGAAACATAGATTACACTGGATCCAATGATTCTCTACCAAAGCATCATTTTATCATTATGTTCTACTAAAAAAACATATTAAATCCGGTTACTGAAATTCCTTGTGCACTTTTTGCATTATAATTCTATTAATTCAGTACTGCTAGATTATTATTTTTTAAATATATTAGTGGGTGTTGAGAAGAGGGTCTTCTCTGTTCTGCAGCCTTGGTAAACATATTTAGGCTGGTTGGGGAAAAAACCTTGGAGTGGTCATAAATTCTGGCTAAAGATGTTTTTTTTTTTAATGCTTGAGGCTCAGCTATTCTTCATCCAAATGGACTCCTCACACAGTGTGTCTGTATATATATATATTTTATATATATATATATATTCATTCACCTTCCTCTGCCATGTTGCAGGCAAGCGTTTCAGATGATACTCCATCATGCAGATACACTACGTCTGAGCTTCATTAACATAACGCAGCGCATTAGGAAGGTCTTGACAGGATGATGTGTGGAACTGAGAACTTCTTTTTTTATGTCTATGGGAGTAACAGAAAAATGTTTTTGTGTAGGGAGTGTGTTAACATATTAACACAGCAACACACACACAATAAAAAGGACCATCAGAACGTGCATGGGAATGAGACATGATGCAACCGTTGTTGAGCATTGAGTTTCCCATCCCAGCCGTGTGTGTGTGTGTGTGTGTGTGTGTACGCAGTGTACACATCCTTATTACCACAAGCTGTATCCCCCTGGGTTTTTTTTTTTTTTTAAACCTTTTGTTTGTACACCAACTCAAGAATAATGGAGGTAGGATTAGAGTGCACATCTTTGTTGTTTTTTTCACGGCCTTGCTTCTCCCCTACAGGGATACAGCCTCTGTTACATCATCATTATAAATTCTCTGAATGGACAAAGGTCACCGCTGAGAAAACAGCTGATGAGGGATAGGAAAGAATAAATATAAAAAAAAATAAGAAGTAGATCACAAACAGCGTGTGTGCAAGCCAGGCAGTACACATATTGACGTGGAATTTATCTTTAGTTTAAAAAAAAACAAAAAAAACATATTTGTACAGGGTTTCTAGTGGTTTACAAAAGGCTGGTTTGACACGTACAGTACAGATGTTCTATGTTTACACTCGTCCAGACACAAATATAGCACAATTAATAAATACAGACAAACATTATATACAGCATTTACAGAATACAGAGGAGCTATATGTCATTTACAACACATCAGGGAATCGCGTTCTGGTTTTTAGAATACACTGAGTGACGCTGATCTGACAACACGATGAACACTTGCATGCAACGCAATCGAAAAGGGGGTCGGTAGGTAATGCAGTAGGAGAGCGAGGGCTGTGAGTTGTGCGTTTGATCGGACCGAAATCGAGGTTGGATTACCAAGTTAATAAAGGGTTAATCTGGCCATGTCGGTGATGCCACAGGTGTTTGCTTTTTAATAGGATGATGGGAAACACCTGCTCGGACAGGTGTAGGTGTGGTAAGCGATGAAAGCTAATAGACACATCTGCTTTTTTAAAGTCAAATTTAGAACCTATGGGGACATTTCCCTCCTACAGGTACCCACATCTCAACAATCCCCAGCCCTATAACTACTACTGCATCGACATGCACACCCACATATCACAAACAAGCGCTGGGATTCATCTCTAAGCCCGGGAGTCACTGTGTTCCAGTTGAATACTACAGTACAGACACTTTGACCTGCATGAGTATGGCTGTTTTACTGTAGGGTAATTTGCAGGGAGAGATTTAAATGGTTGTGATGATGAATTTGATCATGAAGCTGGTGATGCTTCATCCTGAGTTTGGGGGACTTGGTTCATGCAGGCTGATTGGCTGACTGGGTCTTAGTGTCTCTCAATGATTGGCTGTTTATGGTGATGCTTCCTCAGCCTGGTTCCTAAATTGAAGGAGAGAGAGAAAAAAAAAACTTAGTAAAAACTTTATCTATCTATCTAAAGATGTTCATTTTATTAATTGTATTTAGTCCGTGCTTACTGTGTTTCAGGCTGCTTTGGTATCCAGGAGTCTGGAAGGTTCTGCTGGTTGCAGGACCTTCACCTTCTGCTGTGATGACCTGGACCTCCAGCCTGTAGAGACTAGCAGGGTGTAGGCCTGACACCACCAGGACATTATTATCCTGCAGGAGAGGACAAAAGCAGTGAGGAGGAGGAAGCACAAGACGCCGTTTAAGATGATCAAGGTGTGTGAAATTGTTGGGAGGTTTCAGATTTAATAAAAGGTTAGAAAAGTGTTTGTCGGCCCAGTGAACCCTGAGATTTGACTGCAAGGACATTTCAAATGTGAATCTGCATTAAAACTCAAACAGAGAAACAGAACAGAGGGAATTTTTATCAGATTTATTTATACTATTTACCCTACGATTTATCTCGAATAAATAAAAGGAAGGAAAGAAACTAAAAAAGGGCGCCAAGATGAATGACAAAAAAAAACCTCAATAAAAAACATTTTTCTTAATTTTCATTATAGCCGTTTACTTTGTTTTTCAATGGCATTTTCAGTTTAAGCTTTCCCATTTTCAATTCGCCATCAAATTGTATCCATGCATTTTTTTTTTTTTTGTCAGTATTAGCTGCAGGTACTGACCGGGGGTAAGATCTGGGACTGGGAGATGAGGCTGTGGGGCAGCTTGTTGTTGTTGTTGTTGTTGTTTTTGTGGCGGGTGGTGGAGACGACCTCTGCCCAGGTCACCTGGTAGCCGCTCAGCTGCTGGTGGGGCGGGGCTGAGGACAAACCCCAACTGAAGACGGCCGTCACGTTGCCTCCTCTGACCTCAAAGGATGCTGTCAGGTTGGCTGCCTTCACAAGGACCTTCTGCGGGGTCACTGCTGGAGGAAAACACACAGCCGCGGGTTAAATGAAGACAGGTGGTCGTAGCAGGCCTGAGGCGTGAGCAAACTGCCAAAAGTAGCAGAAAAAAGACTAAACAGACTTCTGATAGTTTCTCAACCACTCTTCAATATCTTGCGTTCTGCTTTTTTACCCCTTAAAATTAAGAACTTTTAACCAAATAAGAAATATAACGTTCCAGCCTTCTGTTAAGCATTTATGATTATCTAACTTTCTTTTATTCTTGTAACTACAATATTTGGATTAAATATATTTTCTTTCAGTATAACCTAGTTTAATATTTAAGGACATCATTTCTAATTCCCTCTAACAGTTTTATAGGTGACCTGTTTTAAGACTATGCAAATATCTGCAACTAGGCTGACTTCAATGTTTTTGGGTTGTTTTTTTTTTGTGTTTTTTTTGTTATTTCTTCCAAATCATTCAGTCCACAGGAAGCTGCAGCGAGAGAAAAACTAAGTTTTCGAAGTTGAAACTTTTATTTTTTTTATTTATTTTTTTTAAACGTGCTAATGCGCCTCATGTTGACACGTCTTACCTGTTTCTCCAGGACAGGTGATGGCTTTCAGACTCTTGGCCCGGATGGAAGCGCAGGACGGAGTGAAGAAGCTGGTGCTTTCTGCCAGACGACGGCTTTTCTTGCTGACCGGCTGCAGAAGGACTTTATACTTGCAGGAGAAGAGCAGGCCCTGCAGGCTGATGAAGCTCTCCTACAAGCACACACAAATACCATCAGACTATTTCCTCTCGTCACTTCATGTCATTTCATGTTTCTTCTGTCCGCATCCAATTTATTTATCTTTTAATATTGCATCAATCTAGATATATGAATTAGAATATGAAAAATATACTTCTTGTTTACCCATTAACAATACATTTATTGGCTCTTATTATTTCTTTTTTTTTTTGGACCATGTGGTCAAAAAACATATTAATCATTACATAGAATAAAAAAAATATTAAAACGTTATGTAATGTAATTGTAAGGGTCCAACTTTGACCGGCATTCTTGGCCAGCATGAAAGTTCCTATTTCCATATAAATCTGTCAACAGTTTCTGAGATATCACACGGGAAAAAGACACATAATTCCAATATGGGCTCTGGGAAAAAAACAAAAAACAAAAAAATGAATGTGCAGCTTGAATAAATGTGTTTGTTTTGCTTCAGGTTACCTGTGTGATGCTCTTCTCTGTACGTCTGGTCTGGTTGTGTCCGCAATACTCTGGTCCCCACTGGATTCTGTAGAATTCAACTGGAGCGTCTATAAAAACAATACATAACGACAATAATAATAATAATAATAATAATAACACATTATGTTATAACACAAGCATGGTGAGTTTTCTTTAGGATGAACATGTAATAATATTTTTAATATTTTTTTTTTTATTAACAATTAAGCTAAATTAACATCACAACTATCAGCCAATGGTATTGCAACTACGTGTTTTATAAATAGACATGCAAATGCAGCCACTGTTTATGTATGCTTCTAGTTATCACAATATATTGTGTTCAGGCTGTTTATTAAAATGAATAAATAAAGTTTTTTGGAGTTTGTTACATAACGCGGTGTTACACACCCTTCTTCATGCTGCTTCACAGAGTCAATTATGTGTTTCTGTGCTTTACCCAGAGTCACATTCAACATTCCAGACAGTGCAGCATCCTCCAACGAATCCGGAGCGCTCTTATTTCCACATTAAGCGCTAAAGTAAAGCTCACTGTGTATTCAGACAAGGGAAATTTTAGCAGCGTGTACAAAGTCAATAGACACTGGAGACGATATCAGTCTTTTTTTTTTTGCCCCTGATGGCAAAAGTACATATTTACCAAAATATTGAATTTTTTGTCTGAATATAAATGTGCTGCTTCTGTCTTTGCCAGAAAGGTTTGATTCATTTCCATTTTTATAAATTTTTTTTTTTTTCTTTTTTATGCGGTCAAACATTTTCCAACCCACAGTCTTGGCTTAGACTGTGAACGTGTCTCTGCTGCGTGTTATGACATATTCTGTAATTCAGTGCACAGACAAGCTAATAATCACGTTATGACAGGGTATGAGTGCTGAAACCAACTCACTTCACATGTATGAAACATGGTGTGTGGGAGGTTTGTTATATGACAGGTAGATGCTGTGTTTCATTCATTCAGCTTCCGTACGTTACTGTGCGTACCTGTGCTGCTCCGCCAGTAAACATGAACCCGAAGCTGTCCGTCCTGGTAGAACGGTGTCCCCACGTCCAGCACGTCACCTGACGGGATTCGTGGTGCGGTGCTGATGGCTTGAAAACAGAAAGAAAGTTTGTAATTAATTTGATGGCATTTAAAAAAAAAAACTCCCATCTGTCTTGGTAACCATTTGTCCTTTATCCATGATATCCACCTACACTCATTACTTATTAGAATCTAATGTGTTTTTTAGCTTTAATCTTTGCTGTTTCATTCGATGTAGTTAAATCCAAGTTTAATGGATATGGTGTATATTTTTTTTAATATACAGTGTTTCCATCTTTACTGAGATGAATTGATGGCAGTTTGATTTCGGAATGTCAGCGTGCCATTATTTTGAAAGGAACAACTTGACGTTTTGGACAAGTCGGAGATTTTTTTCTGCTCCGTTTTGTGGGTGCGGAATGTTAAGGTTGTGTCTGAGTGGAAGTGAAGGTCTGAGATATGGAGGATCAAAGATTTAATATCCCGGCAAGAGGACGTCTTTTAGATATTTATGCCCCCACAGGTGAAATATCACCACAAAGCCCAAAGATCTGAACTCAAGAGAAATATTTAACCACATCAACACGCCGTCTTAAAGAAATGAGAAAGACATCTTTTATCCATATCAGGACAAAGTCATCAAGCAGTAATTCTTAATGGTAGAGTCTCCTTTCTGTTAACACACCTTGCTGTGTGGTGAAGTGGAGGACTGCTCGTGGTCCTTTTAGCTGAGTTTGTCCCCAGTAAGAAACAGCCTGGACCTCTACACTGTAGCTCCTGTTAGACCGCATGCTGTCCAGCTCCACCTGGCTCTGCATACACACACACACACACACAGATGATCAGATAGCTAAATACACAGAGGAAAGGCGTCTGTACAAATTAGATTTTGGTGAAATGGTTTAATATTAGTTACAGTGTGTCGGTCCTCACCTCTCGGACTGTCTTCCTCCTCTTGGTCAGGGATGAAGCGGAGTGCTGTCCGACTGCGGTCCAGCTCCAGCTCACCTTGTAGTGGTGAACGGGAACATCCAAGTCGGCAAGCATGGTCCACCGGAGCTTAGCGGACACCTCTCTGCCGGGGCCAAAGGTCATGTTGGCCACTCTCAGCTCACTGGGAGCAGGGGGACTGGACGGATCTGAGGGTGGAGGGATATTAGTATGAATATGCGGCATAAAGAAACTGCAAATATAGAAATACAGTGCGGAATCACTGCAAGTCAAATATTTCTTGTCTTGAATTATTTTAAGAGATCTTGAAATTTGAAAATCTATTTTTTTTCACAAGCTCTGAGTTATGTATTTTATATTTTTTTAAATGCAGCCCTCATGATACTGCGTGGGCTCCGTGTGGTGTTTGTTTTACGTCTGAAGCTCTGGAATTTCCCCTGTGCGGGATAATAAAGTTGATCTGAATCTGAAAGTGAACTTGGAGTGAGAAAAGAACATTTATTTATGAGACTACTTATTTTTTTTATAACATCTGTGTATAATAATGTTCTTTTATGCTGTGTGTGTGTGTGTATATTCATTCACATCTCCCATCTGACATTCTCTTACACACACACACACAGAGAGAGAGGTATTTGTCTGACCTCTGCTGGCGTGGATGTGTCTGCTGGGTGTGGTAAAACCTCTGGTTCCATGGGTGTTGACAGCTGCCACTCTGAACTGGTACCAGCGGCCTGGCCTGACGTCAGACAGCCTGGCTCCCTGCTCCGTGGTCTATACGGATCAGGTGGAGTGTTGGATATTAGAAACAATAAAAAGCAAGACACAACATGGCATCACTGACTTCGGAAAACGGTGCGTTAAAACCCGACCTGTGCGACCACCTGCCAGGGGGTGGCGGTGTCCTCGCTGGGCTGGATACCGAAGTTCCACCTCTTCTGCAGGATGTAGACCACAGGCTCGGCTGAGATGTTGAAGCGGGAGGACCAGTGCACCTCCAGCTGACCAGAGGAGAGTTCTCCGAAGCCGAGCTCCTTCCTCGGCTTCAGAGGAGCACCTGGGTGACAAACAATATCCTGTTTTCCAATTGCTGCAGCAGCCAATGAAACATAATTAAAACTGAGCTGAAGGGATGATTTGTGAGCATTTATACATTTTTAATCTTTATATACTATAGAACTCTTATGAGTGTTTTCTTTTTACGCCCCGAGCTACCACCATACTGTAATTCTCTACACATAATGAGGACACCGAGCGCTCGGTCAGCTCAGTCAGCGTCCCCTCGGAGCCGCTGGGATTTACAGCTTTACTCTACGGTGTGAAAGGCAAAATGAGTTTCCCCATATCATTCCTCTCCCGTCATGTGGGTAACCGGGAGTGAGGCCTGAAGTTTGCAGGGTGTGTTTTTTTTCCCTCTCCGATCTCTTTTGATCCGTCCTCTGACAATGGAGGCCTAAGTAGGGCAAACTCTAGCAGACTGATTCTGTTTGTTAGCATGAGACGTTCCACCTGGAATTACTTCATTTACCTGAGTAAAGGCCCGAGGGAGACGAGGGATGGCATAGTTTTTTTTTTTAGGCTGACAGGAAAATTTATGACAGTTCAAAGTCACAGTATAGTAATACTTAAAAATGGTGATTAATATATGCACTTCAGAGTTTATAATCAATAAAGATGTAACAGGGTAATTTTACATTGTAAGGATAATAATAATATTGTATTTTCAAAGAATAAATGGTGATAATAGTAAAAGTTTCACATATCTTTTTGCCTGTAGGTGATTTGATCTAAAATGCTTGATCTAAAATGCTATTATTTTTCTTTCCTATAGGTGGCGCATGTGTAGGAACCCGCACACGGATATTCTGTAACTTACTATAATGAGTGAGTTTTTAAAGAAGATTTTCTATATTTTTCATGTTGTAAACATATTGTAGAGGTGACTCACTATTTTTAATTGCTCTGAAATGTAGCGTAAAGTAGCATATGATGGAAATACTCAAGAAAAGTACCTCAACATTGTATTAAATTCAGTTACTCTCCTGATCCTGCCTGGATCACATGCTGGATTAATAAATATGTTTCTGTTATGTCTTCATAGCTCTGCTTACCCTTGTAGAGGTCTTTAGGAGCCTGGCAGGTGTGGCCGCAGCCGTTGGAGCAGCACTTCTTCTGAGCGGAGCATTCTCCATCGTGATCACAGCTCTCCACGCAGGCGGCCGCGAAGCCGCTGGCTCTCTCTGGAGGCGGACAGCCGCCCTGCTTCACCGCCAACACTGACTGAAGGAACTCACAGCTGGTCACACACTCCCAGTGCTTCTTAGGAAACACCCGCTGGATGGTTCAGGTGGGAAGACTGGGTTAGTGTGACTGACAGGGCGAACCTTGAGAATAAACAGTGGCTCAAGCATCTTGCATTGCTTCTAATGTTAATGTAACTAACATTTATGTATTCAAATGGGAAGCATTCCACAAAAGGCTTTTTTTTTTTACTCTGATCACGTATGCAATGTACCTCACACAGCTCTCTGCAACTGCTTTTCCTCTTCATCACCCATGAATCTTTACAAGGCTCCAGGCACTGTGGAAGTGAAAGAAACAAGTATGAGTAATGACATAGATTACTGTGAGATATGAATAGGAAGACGTTGGAGGTGAATATGGTAGGCTTGGTAGGCTTTATACTGCCGCCTGTCCTGTATTCTCATGCTGCTTCTGGAGCATGTCACTAATTAAGGGGCGTTGCCCTCTATACCATAATCCTGAATCCTGCACCAGTAAGCAGAGGCGGCCCAGGGGAGCCTGGGTACACTGATTGTAATTTCATGCTGTGGTGAGAAAACAGCGGGAGGGGGGGCGACGTACAGCAACGTCACAAGGACGAGACAAGTTGAGTCAAAGTTAGAGAACCATTATAAACTCTTCAGTAGGTGAATATAACATAAAATAGGCATCTGTTGTCATAGTATCCTCTCAGTTGTTTAAGGACAAGAGAGAGAGAGAGAGAGAGGTGAACAGGTTTATTTTTAACAGCTGTTAAAGATTATGAAGGGATGTGTGTGTGTGTGTGTGTGTGCGTGTAGGGCTCGTAATAGTTGAATAAAAAGAGGCCCACCTTTAAATATAGCTGATGTTTGCTCAGTTTACACACAAACAGCAGGAGTCGGGGCCCTTCGGCTGTTCATTGCTGTAACCCTGCATGTATATAAAAGTTCTGCTCCTATATTCCTCCAGAGCCCCTCATTCTCCAACCGCAACCCTAACGTGTGTGCACATTCAACACGGTCTTACATTACAATATTTATATAGGCGGAACCCACATTAATGTTAAATAGCCATATAAATATATGACAAAAGCGCCATTAACTCCCTAAAGCTTGCACCGTTATTATTTATTAGGTTTAATGACTTTAATCTGACACTGATATGATGGATATGACGCGATGTGACCCAAAGCAAAGTTCTCAAATCATAACGAGCAGCTTTTCTTTCTTTCTCGTCGGCAGCTGTTGTTTTCCATTCACATCGTAAGCCCGAAGAGACCTTGAACTGGTTTGAATTATGTCATAATGCGTATCACTCACGCAGCGCTAATGAAACGTGACGACGATTAAAAGCAGACTGTGTTCACTGCGGGTCTGAATAAATAAATAATAATAATAAATTAAATAATTGAATAAATAAAATAAATAAAAATTCTGTGCCTTTTTTATTAAATATTATATTTGCATTCCATTGGATAAAATGTGCAAAAAAAAAACTTTTATTTATTTATTTTACACTAAAATTCATTTTGCAATTCTCCCATCATCTCAATAACTTCAGATGTGTTCACTTTCAGTCTGACGCCAGATTAAATAAACTCTCCTACACTTTTAAAAGCCTTCCTTTAAACTGAATTTACTGTAATGATAAATCATGATTATATGGTGCATGGTTATGTTTCCTACTGTTATCATTTTAACTGTCCTGTGACTCTAACCCCTGCAGGTTATGAGTGAAGATGACCTACACTATACACATGCGATGACGACTCCTTGAAGCATGTCTGATAGCCCTGTGCCAGCGCTGCCATCTCCCATCTCTACTCCTCGGGCCTCCACAGGAAGACTCGCCCGCTAATCCAGACTGACGTTCCCACTCTCGCTCCCGTTCCCATTGTACTTCAGTGTCAGTTAGTTTTCCGCCCCATTTCAAGCTTAAACCAAGCATTCCGACCCATTATAACGCAAATAAATCTGAGTGGGAGACGTTTGTGATGTGGCTGGGAGAGATTCGAGAAAGCACCTAAGCCCATCGGTAATAAAGAGAACGGAGATATTTTTGTCTCCACTGCAGAATTCAGCACCAACTCGGAATAGGTTCGGGATCCAATCTGTTCTTCTGGGTCACATAACTTGACTTGTGTTTATTTGGCTGAAGTGTAAAGCTATGTGTGTGTGTGTGTGATGCGCTCATCCATGACCAACCAGAGATAATGGGGCGAACAACTTCTCTGCTGACCGTGCAAAATGCTGTTCTTTTGGTGCTCCGCGTTGTTTGATTCGCTGCCCGGGCGAACCCCTTGGAGAGGAAATAGGCCCTGTTTTTTTGGTCCTCTGGCTTTCTGTTTCAACAACTTGCATTCTCTTTGAAAATGTTCCAGACCTTAAAAAACATCCCACAGACAAGTCCTCAGTCTTTCGGACTGCGAGTAAATTACTTTTATACATTCGAAAATGTGAGTTTGAAGCAAGTAGGATGTCTGGCTCTCACTCAAACATCACAACAAGGCTATCGGGAGCATTGAAGTCCACTAATGGCTGCCAAGCTCCACTGAAACAAGGTCATTACACTATACTCAATGCCAATTGTCTAGGTTGTGAACTAAGACACCGGTGTCAGTGCGCGGTTCAAATGCTACAGTCGTGGCATCTTAAGCTCTTTTAAAAGACTGAATTGAAGCGGACTATGTGGGAGTGTGCCGCTAATCAACTCTGGCACTTGCAAATGGCTGTCTGCCTAGAGGAGATAGTGACAGAAGGATTAACAAGCGCTCATTACCACCGGGGGGCCCGCGAGGACGACAGGGGCGGGGGGCCAAATGGTCACGAGCCAAAGCGATTGGCTGTCTCACGGCAACAAGCGACTCATCATGACCTCTCTGAGCCGAAGAGACGGACGGGGAATGTATCGATACTGGGATTGATACATCCCCCGTCTAAAAAGTCTAAGGGGTACGTATGCAGAGAAGGGTGTTGTGGGTAAAAAAAACAAAAAAACAGTGGACAAGTTGTCACCGTCATTTTTAATCAGTGCCTTTGTCTCATATTCAGATAGATACTGCGCTTCTCAAAGGCACCGCGTTATCCTGTTGACGTGCTGTCTAAAGTAAATGAAATCAACTTCAAGACGTTTAATTGGATTATGTGGATGGATTAGATCATTGGAAGAGAGAGTGAGCACTTACCACCACCAACTCATATTAGACTGTTTATATTACATTATATTTATTTGCATAAAAAAGAGGGCAATTTGGGGCCAAATGTTAATATATTACCTAATTAAATATCACCTAATTAACATACATGCAAATGGGACAGGTGCACTGTGATGCTATTTCACCCTTTGTGAGTACTTTGTGAATAAGACATTTACACTAACGCATCTTTTTGAGGTGCATTGTTTTATACACATATTTGGGATCCTCAAGAATTTAAATAAAGTGCTGGTTCAAATTTTTTCTTTTTTTTTGCATTATTGAAATCAGCACTTTATAATGAATGACAGAATTATACAGCATCAAAACCTCAGTAGGACGTAAGGGGCCCTTTCTCATATTCCCTGAACTGCACTGAAAGCTGATCATCTGATGTTATGCCTCCATAGTGCGCAGCTTATCATCAGAATCCAAACCAGAATGATCAGCTATAATGTCACAGACGCAAAACAAACTTATAGGTCTGAACAAAGCCAACCACAGTCCCTGGTCTTTGATCAAGATTAAAAAAGCCAAAGATTAAAAAGCCACAAGTTCAGTGACAAAACTTCAGAGAGCACCTGTCATTGCAGAGCAACTCTGACAGCGTTTACCGCGTCTATATTTAAAGCTCTGCTGCTGTACCCTGATCAAAACCTAAGTGCACAGAGGACGAGGCTGCCTCTAGAGCAGGTTGTACCCAGCGGTGTTTCCTTTAGAGGAATACATCGATTTCTCATCACGCTGTAAGAGCCTCTCATTTCATAATTATCCACTATTAAAGCACAAGCACTTTTTAAAGGGCTCTCCAAAACTAAAATCCACACACAAAACGATTGGATATCAGAAAGATATTCCTATTATTCTATATGTTCACTAAATGGAAAAAAAACCACACACGACAGGATGATCTAATGGACTAATTCACGCGGGCATGAAAACATTTCTTCCCTGTGATCGTTCATTAAAAGGGTCTGGGTCTCTCATTTTCAGATGCTCTTAATTATGCAGCTGGGGGAGACGTCTAATGCGCTAAACATGTCATCACAATTACCCATCGCTAGGATCACACGGTAACCAAAGTGAAGAGGCTGCTAAGGCGTGTTAATATCTCTATTGCTCGACGAGGAGACAATATTCCTAGTGGGAGCTGTTAAGTATCTAAACACACGGTGGATGGGAAATAAAATTATCTGAGCATAACATCGTGAAAGTTATCGTGGAGGGGGGGATGTGATGTGAACATAAACTCATGGATGGAGTTTTCCAAGTGTGTATTCCATCTATAACTGTCTGCCTCTTTCATGAGCATTGATGTATTATTGGGAAACCGCTATGATGTATAGGATGTCATAGAACAAAAGCGCAAAGTTTGATGATGAATGGTGGAGCTAAGGAATGGGTAATAACCACTACAGCACACCAGCATCCATCAATACATGCAGGGTTTACACACACACACAGACACACACACTGGTGACACTGGTTTGCATGCGGAGTGATTTATTGCAGCAGGCGCAAACAACATATAAAGATTCTTGTGTGCATGCGAACATAAAGCAGCACACACACACACACACACTGTTCACACACATGGAGATGGAGTGATTGATTATACCAGCAGTCCCACACGACTTCCTGTCTTTAGAGTGATCAGCTAAATGCAGATCATTATACGATATCAGCATATAACTGTGCTGCAAGCATGTGCGTGTGTATATAAAGTGTAGTGTACGGTATGGACTCATAAGCATCGTTAAATATGCAATTATAATGACAGATCGTGGTTACGGGTTGTCATGGTAACACTACATTGTTTTCTTGTTCCTGGGAACAACAATTTAAAACAGAACAACAAATATTTAAGCTCAAGTGACAGAAGCCCTCCAGCAGCCATAGTGATCATAGTTAGCTTCCCATTTCCAGCTGTGAAATCCGTATAACAATTATCCATGGTGTCATTTTTAGCTGTGCACGTGTAAGTGTGTGTGTGTGTGCGTGTTTCTATGGGGAGTGTGTGTTACGTACCTTTGCGCACTGTTTGTGATGATGACACCAGCCCAATGATCCATTATTCTGAAGAGGAGCGTCAAAAGAGGGAGAAAAAAAAAAAGGGAGAAGCGTAAATTAATAAGCTGATATAATTGAATTAAGTGCAGAGTAAATGCGAACGCTTTTAATTATAAGTTGCAGTAGTGTCGCAGCTCAGAGGCTTGGCATCGTAATTACAGTTTGTCAAGAGAACAGCACAAACGCCTCAGAGTTCACACTAACTGTTATTCCCCGATATATAAAGACAAATGACTGTTTTTTTCTTCTTCTCTGGTCTGTGGGACTTCATGTCCTTCATGGCTCCTCACTGTGAGCCTCGGGCCACTTGCTGAAAAATAATGAGTGCAGATCCGGGATCACTGGTCAAGTCATATGAGATAGTAGTACAGTAGATTTATTTTTACGGTGTGTGGCAAACCTCAGATCAGTACTTCTCTACACTCAGCAATAGATTCGTCCATGTGTATTCAGTTTATGGATTCTATCATGTAGTGTGGACTGTAGGGCTGCCTCTGACCTCTGACCTCAGGATGATGGTCATACGGTCATACTAATGATCCAGAGTGTTTATTCCCCTTGTTGTGCAGTCAATATGCTGATGGGAGTCAGGCATAACCTCGTTAAGGCCGATTAAAGTCTCCAGCATCGGGACTACTGGTCTGTGAACAGTTCAAGTCTCAGCCACCCCTATTTGCCTGTGGTGGAATGTAGACCGCTGTGATAATGGTAGAAAGCTGCGGTCTGCATTTAATAATAAAAACATCGGGGTTGAATGAGTCGTGGGATTGCACGCGGTTTGCGAGTGTTGCTGTTTTCTGGCTGTTGAGAGAGAGCGTGTGGCCTTTTTTTTTTCAAACGCTGACATTTGTTCTGTCAATAAAATAAATAGAGCATGATTGATGGCAAGCTGAGTGAAATTGTCTCCTCTCCCGGGATGTTTGGGGGGGGATTAGTAAAGTGAAGGTTGCGCTTCTTCTTCTTCTTTCTTAACTTCCTCAAGACTCACTGAGCTCCACTTCAGCAGTTCATTACACTTTGCTTCAATGAAGCTGCTCAGACAGTGTAGCGGTTGACCAGGCAGCTTCCCAGCAGGAAGAATAACATGCTGGAACGGTCCAATCGACTCATAGCTGTGGGCCAATATTCCTTATAAATGACTAAATATCACCAACTATACCAACTTAAATAAGGATGATTATCACTCTGTCACTGCCCAATCCATCGTGACACAAAGCTGGGTTACCAACAAGGGCTCAGTTCTCTCTCTCTGCACTGTATACCAGTTAGTTTGTGGTCATGTGATTCACTGAAAATATGTTTGTTAATAGTTTGCATGGAACATAATACACTGAAGCTCATTATAACATGACAGGAGAGGAAATGAGTCGACATATTCGTATTAGGACCTTCACACTGACCGTTAGAAGATCCCTTCATAATGCACTTACAATGGAAGTGATGGGGCCAAAATCCACAGTCTTCCTTCTGTGCAAACATGCATTAAAAGTTTATCTGACGCTAATCTTAAAGCTCCGGCATCCAAATGAGTCAAAATCCAGTCGATATCTTTCAACGTTGCGGTGTTTTTAGTATGAAAGTCCCCTCTTTTTGTTCCTATTCTTCCACCACAGCTCAACAGTGAAACACAAAGAGGGGACTCACACTGATGAAGCCTCATGTTCAGATCAACTTTTTAAATACACTTTTGGAAAAAAAAAAAAACACTTTTAAAGTTCAGATTTCTTCCTGACTGCTGTTTTAAGACAGACTAAAAATTGTGAACTCGTCCTTTAAGGTGGTTGATTCCAATATATTCTTAATCCTAAACTTGCATACTTAAGTCACATTATGACATCCAATTAAGACAATAGCAGTCCGAGCTCTAATGAGAGCCATGAGATATAGTCAAAAGCTAATAAACTAACCTTTTGAATAATCTTATTATTAATGTAGCTGTTGTTCATCAACATCATTCTACACATATTGAAGATTTAAAATTTTAAAACTTCTGAAAGTCCTGACCACAAATAGGGAGTTTCTTGACGTATAGTCATATTTCCGTGGGACCCTGAACTCATCTCCCCTGCACAGTGTTTGACTTCTGTCTATAAAATTCTTTTTTTTAAGATACTAAAGCAATAAAACGTAGCAGTAACAGAAGCATATTGTTCCTGTAGACAGATGATCTATGACAGGAGAGAGAAGCAGACATCTACTCTGACCCCGTCCCATCATTCAATGCCCTGTCCCTCCACCTCACCCCAAGAGGTCAATGTGAGTATGCCTCACACTTCAGCATCCGATGATTTCACACACAAAAAAAAACTAAAAAACTATCAATGAACCACATTTGCTGAATGCTGTGCACTGTTAGACCAAGAATGGAGAATGATGCATTAACTGATTTATGTCCGACGTGCATTTTTGAGGATTCTTATACGGTACTTTTTTTTTTGTGGACTGAACTATCATACTGCGCAGTTATCATTGCTCTAAGTAGGTCTGCAGGAACGCTGTCTGCATCACTCTACAGCAAAGAGAGGAGTGTGTGTGTGTGTGTGTGTCAGGGGGTTAGATCTGTTTGAATAATATAATTAGATATAATTAGGATAACAAGTTTTATAGTCAGAAGAAGTCACCCAGAGACTTTTAGTAAAGGATTATGTGTAATGTTACATACTCTGTTTTCAATATTTATTTGCATCTTATATCAATTTCTTAATATCTACTCTTTTTTTTTTTTTGCCTCATTGAAAAAATCTATAATCTATAAGTATGCAAATGTTTTCAAAAAATGTGCTGGAAAAAAAAAAAAACTCCACATGCAATTAACATGAGGAGTTCAGACACCTGAAAGCACCATCATTACATCGCATTATATCATTTGTGTTAGCGGCTTTTGTACTCTCCTCTCGTTGCGTTGTGTACTTTATAGATAACAACCTTCTCTGTTGGCGAACTTGCCGTTTGTTTTGAACATAACTCTGGCAGAAGAATTAAAAATACAGTCAGTCCTGGTTTACACACACACACACACACACGGACATACACACCTGTAAATTGTAACCGAAAAAGAAAGTGCAGGTTAGCTAACCGTGTGTAATTAGCATAAAACATAACAGAGCTCACAACGCGCGCACCTACCAGGTAGACAGCAAGGTCCGACTGCTGTTCCCCCGGGATGCACGACCCTGAACCCCAGGGGTGCTACCTTTAAGGTCCATAGGACAAATGACACTTGTGTCAAGTGTGTGTTTCTATGGCAAGTGGAATCATTTCTACTTTTAATTCCGTTACATTTGCACAACAGTAGAGTCAATCATGCTGTGTTATGATTACATATCCAAAGTTTTATTTTTCAGACTTTTCATTAGAAAGTAGGCCATACATGACTGTGTAATTAATTTAATAAACTAACACTGTTGTTTTTTATAGCTTTAAGTTTAAACACTAAATCACTATGACTGACCAACTTTATGAGCTGCGTGGGAGTGGAAACTCTGGTGTGTGTGTGTGTGTGTGTGCGTGTGTGTGTTTACCTGCAGCGGGGTGGAGAGCGCAACGCTGTGCAAACTGAGGCACCGCGACGCGCACCTCGCCCTGGAAACACTCTGCGACCAGGACTCATCATCATCATCAGTATCATCGCGCTGCTTCCTGGCGTAGAGACCCGAGCTGAAGAGGACAATAATCCACAGAGCCAGACTCTTCATAACACCGCTGCTTGTGGCCAGCATCTCCGTCCTTTTTTTTTTGTGTGTGTCCAGGAGTGGGGCTGTGGAGCGGGGGAGGATGCAGTGGAGAGTAATCTGATGGAAGTCCATCTGAGCGTTCAATTATATAGCCAAGGGAGGAGCTATAAAATCTAGGCGTACACGGTTAAGGTCAGGATGCTGAGAGGCTTTAATTCCAGTTGGCACCTGATGCCATCAAAAAAAAAAAAATAATAAGCAATGAAAATAATTTATATGCTTTATTCTTTTCTATGTCTCATCTCATTGTTTATGTATATTTGGTGGATGAGTAATAAAAAAAAAACCATTTACCTTATTAAAGAATCAGAATCTATCTCATATGCATACAAGGGATTTGACCGAAACAAACAAAACAGAAAAATTTCCATTTTTGATTCATAATATTGCATATTGTAATATCTCAGTTTACACATTTTGCAAAAAAAAAAACCAAAAAAAAATCTAATTAATTCATGTCATTCAGCTGTAAAGTTGCTTAATGGCTTTGAGGGCCAGATGTTGTAGAATAATGGAAACATTCCCACACACTCTCCATGTTAATACAGAGGAAACATTTACGTTGGTGAATCTGTCACACACACACACACACACACACAGGTGGAACTCTTCTTTTTCCAGAAGAAGTGTTTCCTCCTCAGTACAATCCAATTCCAGGAGGATCCGGGGCCTGATGTATTTCGCAGGGAATCCCGGCGATAACTTTCACTGGTAGCTGCCTTAAACAACAACAGTTTTTATTGACTCCTCTATTAAAAGTAACCACAAAAACATATCTCTCATCAAGCGTGGGGCAGGGCACCGCTGGTTTCCTTGCCCAGGGAAAGGAGAAAACATGACGTGTCGGAAACTCTGAAGAAATCCTCCTCGGGTTGTCGGTTCTCTCATGCCTGGCACAAGGGGCCAATGCTTTTTTTTTTTTTTGCGCTGCTGGAGCATCCTGCAGTGTTAATGAGATGCCTCTTTTTTCCTACTGCATTTACAAACACACACACTCATACTGGTGGTGTTCCCTCTCAGGTTTTATGGTACTACATATGTTTTTTTTTTGGCCTAATGAGCTTTTTTTTTTTGCAGCTTTGATTCAGAGGATGGAGTCAGGTTTATTACACCTCTCTCTGCTCTTACAGTATCATACACTATAGGAGGGCAAAATCTCACGTGTTTTGACCCAAAGGACTGAAATCCTATGAGGGCCTGTTTCTGTTTCTTCTTCTTTTTTGCATCTGCAAGGGGTGCTCCTAAAAATAGAGTGTTAATGAAGTGGATTTCCCCCCCCACCAGATCAGTGTACAGCTGATGCTCTGGTGGTCCACCCACAACAGGAAAGGAGAAAATCCCTGCAAGCTCCCCCAGCTGAGTGCCTGACTTACCGTTTTCACAAATAAAAAGCAACACACTATGACCACGTAATTGACTCATTGTGTGTGTGTGTGTGTGTGTGTGTGTGTGTGTGTGCGCCGTCGGCGTTTGCCAGTCTCGCTAAGGGCTGACACTGGCTTCTTTTTCAACAATATCAAATACAGTGTAAAGTGATGCTTATATATACAGGTGACACGTTAAAGGGACAATCCGAGTAAATGAGAGCTATGTATGTATGATATCATACAGCTTTTTTTTCACATTTACATCTCTGTAGAGTCTCCACCACCATCAGAACACCAAAATGAACACTCATCTAACAAACCATCTGCTCGCCATCTCTGCTTTCTATCACAGCGAATGAAGGAATGTAAACACAGCTAATGTGGGGGGATATAATTAGAGCATGATACATACAGTGTCTAGTGTTGTAGTGGAGTGGGGCCAGCTTTATGTTTATGTTGTTTGGTTTTTTTGTTTTTTTTTCATTTATCCATAAATGGTATATTTTTCATCAGCAAGACTCGAACATCATTGGTCCTCACGTGTTGATCGGGTAAATTCATAGATTTAACCAGCACCATATACAGCCTGGGAAAAAGCCTCCCATTAGAGAGCTTATATACTGTAATACATATACTGTATAAAGTACATTTACAGATGGCAACTACTGCATTGGTGCATATCATCTGATGCATTCAAGGATGAAACAAATAAGTGCAAATCATATAATAATAATAAAATAAAAAAAATTCATAAATTCATAAAATAAATAAAAATAAACATAAGGCTTCTTTTCCTGGTAAAGTACTATATATATATAAGATGTTGTGCCTTGACATCTGTGGGTAAACAAAGAAATGCCTACACACAAACACAAAGCCTGACTCAGGAAGTGCATTAATGCCTGACTGTTAGCTAACCAATCAGAATAGAGTGGCCTTAAAGAGACAGGAACTAAAACAGCCTGTTTCAGATTGAGGCTGAACTGAGGGGCTGTTTAAAGGGCCAATATGACTTAAATAAGGATTATTTTTTTAACAGCAACTCATGTGAAGATATTCCAGTAGAGCCCCAGATTAAAAACATACATCTGGAAATTTGCAGAATATGTCCCCTTTAATACTGTGACCCTATTGGTTCATAACTACCAAATCTAAAAAAGTGTACAATTAGTCCAAAACTAATAATATACATCATCTTATCTGTGACATTATAAGGAAAACATTTTTTTTTTTTACAGATCCAGAATGCTTCCGCTAAATCAGCCCCCTCTGGGTGGCAGGAAGACCTTTTCAATTCTATGAAATTTCAAATTGTCCAAATGTCACGTCCGCCGTCGTTAGAGTGCGCCGCAACATTTTGCAGCAAAGCGCTTCTTTATCACCCGTCTGATTATCTGCTTTTATTGTGCTGAGAGAAGATTGGACTAAAATAGTCAGCAGTTGAAGCCTTTTTAGGCTGATAGATTGCTTATGGCCTACGTAGTGTTAGTAAAAGTAGTAATAAAGTCCTACATTTGGTGCAATATTGGATCATTTGAACATTTATTGAATGTGAGAAGTTTAGATTAATTTTTTCTAAGAGGTCAAAATGACAAAAAAAGGTGTGGAGCTACTGGTTAAACCTTTAATAATACAGTGTAATAATGGAAAAGTTTAAAGTAAAGCTGTCAGATAAATAGAATATAGAGAAAACCCAACAGGAATCACCCTTTGGTGTGGAATTCCCATCATTTTCCATTGCATCCGTCTTCCTCTCTGCATGTGTGCTGGTGGAATCCCAGTTACTGGTGTGGGGTCCTTCAGGCTCCGCACGGACAGCTTGACTGGTATTTCCACACCGCTCCCAGGCACTTGTTACTGAAGGGAAGCCCCAGTTAACGGGGTACACTTCATAAAAAAGAAGGGAGGTTGGGTCATCACCCTGTGGTTTTACTGGGTGCGCGGTGGGGGCAACAAACCGTAATGGAAGTTTTGTTTGTATAGTGCACAAATCACAGGATTACCTGTTTTTAAGCTGCTTCCATGGCTTAAGGTTCTTATTTAACATCACGGAGAAGTTGTCCAAAGTTCCATCGCTGAATGTTAGTTGTATCGCTCAAAAACATCTGTTTATTTTTTCCCCTTTACATTTTCAGTGAAATACTCCTTTACAAGCAAAAGTGAGTGTTTTACTGCCGTAGCTGAGCTTAACTTATATTTTATAAGTGGTCTCATGACACTTTTCATATAAGACAACACAGCATGATAGTTGTGGTCCTAACACATGGAACTGTTTGAGGCAGCCATGAGTTTTTTTTTCTTGCCAAATCTAATTTCTTTTTTTTTTTTCTTCTTCTTCTTCTTAGGTTGATACTGAAACAAATATATCTTAGTTATTTGTTTAGTTCAAATGTGGTTAAAAGATGTGCGGTTTCTGGAAATCATCATACAGTGTGTTTCATAATTTTTTTTTGCTTTTTTTTTTCTTTCAGATAGTTTACAGTGTACTGACAGGAACATTGTTGGGTAAGAGACAGCAACATTATGCACAGTGCTGCGGAGTTGAGTCATTTATTCATTTCTCTGTCCTTCTGTCCTGTTAAAGTCTGTCTTATCCGAAGCTAATGTGAAACTTCGGTGTCCAAACGAGTCAAATCCAGTAGATATTTTTTTTCACTGTGCGTGGAAACATCGTGAACTCGTCCTTTAAGAAGAAGAAGAAGACTGCAGCTCACTGGGACTTCAAGCTTAGAGAAAAGATGGTGTCACAGTCCTTTAATTTGCACACCCACTTCCTGAGACAGACAACTCTTCGTGGACAATAACAACATCGCCGGTGAACATATGTTGAGCAGCAATCACGTTTCCTCCGTTTTGACAAAAAAATGTTGTTGTTTATTTTGTTTTAGTGGACAGGGTTGCCATAGCAATCTGGTACAACACCTACATATGTGCTGACACGGCACCAATCAGCCTTTCAATCTCTTTCTACAGCTTCCACTTACTTGGGAACAAGATTCATTGCTTGTAGACTTGGAGATTGCATTGTGAGAGGTCAGAATAAAGGTAGAGGATCTATTTGTAGGGGTGTATTCTCCAGATGGGTGCCTCCATTGGGCTTTGAACCCCCCCCCTTCAGCCACCCACCCACAGTCTGCACACCTTCATGTATTCCAAGCAAAAGACATACACATGTTATGTCTACCCTTTATATGTGCTATCACATTGGATTGTTTGGTTTATTACCATCCTGTAAATATCCAATTGAACATTTTTGTTTACATTCATTTCAATGTGTTGATAATACCCAATATGACTCATGTCATTGATTTTTTTTTTTTTTTTTTTTAATCATCGGCGCTTGCAGCATTAACCGAGGCCGGCACCATATCTGCTGCATAGACTGATTAATGTGCTACAGCCTTTAGATCCTAAATTACTCCTACAAGTGACAAGCTGGGCCATCAGCACAGAAAGGCATGCAAGCAGAGAGCTGCAGCCCACACAAAGGAGAAACACATCTATCTCTATTTCCACTGATCTTTAATGTTAATGCATTTGCATATGTTGAGCTCGGTAGATAATCCCCCCCAGGTGAAATAACTTGGCTTTAATAAGTGATAAGCTTTGCCACTTCATCATATGAAGAAGACAGACATCAGATATCAAAATGTCACACCGGTTCATTATTTGTCGTTGAATAATGTTTAAAAAGAAAAAACACACACACACACACATATATATACGCAGATGCTGCAGTGGTCACATTGGAAGCTTGTTGTTTTTTACAGTGATCTACTGCCATCCTGTGTCAGTAAGCAGTAATGACTCTTACTTGTATAGAGTTGCCCTGATGCAAAAAAAGACACAATGCAATTATAGCTCTGCATGCAATTAAAATATATGAATCATATTCATATGTGAAATCAACAGACTTTATTATGTGTGTGGCGGGCGGTGGCAACAACAACATGCACCGCAGTGTTAAATCAATGGTGAGGAATCACAGTCAGTGTGTTCAGTTGCAGAGGTCAGTGCTGCAGCACGAGGCGAACACACCGGGCGTTTGGATGTAGCCCTGACACACCGCCATGTTCATGCACTGACGGAACGACCGGTCTGGAATCATAAAAAATATATATATATTATAGATACGTCCTCATCCTTCCATCAAACTGTCTGCAAGATAAACTTAAATATATCCAGTAAATGCTGCTCTAACCACTGATCTATCTAATGATGTCATATATATATATATATAATAATATATCAATCAGTCAGAGGGTCCAAAACAATGAATTGATTTTTTTTTTAGTTCAGCTCCCATAGCTGGACTTACTAATAGCTCCTTGAAATATGACGGCAGCGCAGGCGTTAGCTGATCCTAAACACGTCTGGGTGCTGGTAGGGGTGCAGAGGACACCCCCCTTTGAGAAACAGAAGTTACACTTCAGTGCCTCACCTGGGAACACACACACACACACACACAGGAACTAGTTCACAAATCACATCATATGAGCATATGTGCTTTCTGGTTCTCTCTATCTGCCTCTGAGGTAAAATAATGGCCTCTATTTGAGAATTGACTGTATATGAAAAGCATTAAAAAAAAAAACACACATACCTTGACATAGAGTCAGCAGGAGGAGAACAGCACACACTGCGGCTTTCATTATTTAGTCTAGAAGTCAAAGAATTACGTAGGCCATATTAATAAAGTGATAAAAAAAACCACACCAAATGTATCATTGTGCGTCGATCGTGCAGGTTTAAAAGGAGAAATTTAACAGTTGTGTAGTTGTCACCAAGTCAACTTAAAAAACAACCGTCACGTGACCATATGAACACTGAAAACACATGTGCGTGCACGTCTATTTGGCAGCATAACCGGTAACTACTACATGCCAGAACGGACTGATTCAAGAAGAAAGTAGACAAATCAGAACATTTTCAATGTCGTCTGGCTAACTTAAGCCTGGTTTAATTGATTCACGAAACTCTCAGAGGAATCAGAAGGTCGGTGGGTCAAGATATCGAATCCTATGTCACACTGTAGCTGTACAAAGACAACATTTAAACAGAAACAAACATCTAAATATGCAAAGTACATACAGAGTATACAGCTGAAGCAATAAGGTATATATATAAAATATACAGAGGTGGGGTGTTACCTTCGAATGCTCAGTCTGGAATGTTTGGCTTTTACACTCTCTGCTCTGTCTTTTAATGCAGCTGTGCAAGAAACCACAAGAAACTACTGGCAGGCTGTGATTGGTCAGGACTGATTGCAACATGTTGTAACGTTCCAGCAAAAAAAAAAAAAAAAAAGAGGAATCTACCTACTTAATCACTCACTCACCAGTCTGACTGATCACCTGACAGAGAAGAAAACATATGCATTGTTGGTTTCCGATTGATTTATTGAAACATTGAACTGCTTATGTTGTCGCTTGTGTGTTCTAGAGATCTAGATCTAGATCAAAACCTGTGGTGGGGTGGAGTGAATAAAGAGGTTTATCCAGAGCAGCTTCAGTTATTTGTCAACCCCGGTTGCAACATAACAGGACTGATGCAAAAGAGGAACCCACCAACAGTGATTACTGATCACTGCATGAACTTCCTGTTGAGTTCAATCCAATGTCTCTTTTCTTTCTTTTTATGTCTCCATCAACGGCCAAACATTAGCAGTGACGGAGCTGAATGCTTTTAGAACTTTTGAAGGGATATAAGCAGTAATTGAATCATTTGTTTATTTACTATTATTATTTTACAGTATGTGCGGTAATGTATTGATTTGTCATACAAGCAAATGCATGTTTTTGCATATAGAATAAAGCTGAAAAATATCCACAGTGAAAAAGGAGGATAACCCTTTTCAGACTCAGTTGCAGGAGATGCTCTTCAAAACAAAAGCGTCCTCGAGGAGAGGAGGGGCAAGCAGCTGATAAGACTGAGGTTGTCATCAGCCATATCGCAACAGTCAGGAACACACAGGCTATTACTGTCAGACATGAAGGTACACACACACACACACACACACACACAGGAATTCCTAAAAACAGCATGTTGAGCATTGTTGAGCATTTCTTGTCTTTTTCTTGGGACTTTTATTTTCTCAAATTTTAGGACAGGAAACAAATATATATATATATCTGCCTCCTGTATGAATTGTGCTATATAAATAAATGTGTGCATGCTGTATGTGTGTGTGATGCTTCTCTCTGTGCATAATGGAAGTGAATAAACATGGTCATCAGTCATCTGCTGTCTGTCACAAACAGTAAAAGCCGAGCTTTCATTCACCGTTTGTTTATTGTTTTGCACACATTGAAATTACAGTTTATTACCATATCATACATATAGAAGAGTAAGACCCACAACATATCAAAAGTAAAGGATGAAAAAAAAAAAAAACAGTTAAGAAAATAAGATCACTAAGTATCAATAAATCAGCATTGAAACCAAATCATTTCTCCCATAGAGAAATATTGTTCACTGTCACCATGACAACAGTTACAGTACAAAGATCCATAGATTATACGCGGCTGTAATCGATCAGCAGAGTTGAGGAGAAACTAAATGAACAGGAATGATTTGACTATAAGTCTATGGCAACAGCTGGTATGTTGATGATAGAAAAAAATATGAATTGTTGACTATAAATTATTATTAGGTTAACTTGATATTATGGAAATTCTGAAGCATATGTGACCTTAAAATAAAAATAAAATGTAATGAGCAGGGTTTTTGTTCTAGTGATGAGGGTTAAATGTAAAAAGGTTCTGAGATTAATCTGAGCTTTTTTTTTATGTTTTATGGATTTCTATATTAATGAGGTTAAATTTCTCAAGTTTGCAATCATCCATTACAGCTGAGCTGTGTTCAACCAGCCCAGGAGTTTGACGAGGAGCCGCGCTGTCTAACGTACAAACACCGCAGCTTTGTTGAACGCACCTCGGGTTGTATTAATTTATGGCAGAATGGGCACACTGGCACTTTGATGGCTAATCACATGATCACTTGAGGGGAAACGAATAAGGCACGAGCATGCACGCTCACACTCACACTCACGCACACACACACACACACACACCTCAACTGACAAGAGCCCTAGTTTTCATATTTTTTAACTATACATTTAAATAACTTTAAAGCACAGGGGTCAGCTGAGATACCATTTACACACACACACACACACACACCCATATATACACTGATAGCATGTCAATTACCAAAGCATTGACATGACTTGATTTACACCAGGTACACATTTCAGATTTTTTTTTTTTTTTTTGCTTCAGTTTCAGTCAAACTAAATCTCCGATCTTTTGTTGTTTTTCAGTCACATCATAATAATAATAATAATAATAATTATAGCAACATTACAACACTAATATTTTGGCCATCGACAGAGTGAAAGACAACCGATTTAATAGCGGAGGCTGCGTGACCACACGAAGGGGACACAAGGGTCACACAGGTCAATAGGTCAACTGTCACTGTTTGGTTCGTGTGACAATATTATATAACAACTATGATTTTAATTTAACATAAAACAAAGATTTGGATGAATTTGGAGATGTGTGATTTTTTATTTTTTTTTTAAATTAAGGCTTCGGAAATTGAATGATGACCAGAAATAAAGCTTGAAGATAGACCATAAAGTACAGAAATGCTATTCGGCCTGGGAGTAACAGCTTCAACAATTACTGAGGCATGCTGGGAGATGTGGAGGAAAACTGCTAGCCCTCTGTAATCTGATTCTATTTACACATCCCTTCTGGACAGAGGATGCAGCTACAGCTACATGGAGCTTACAAACAGTGACTTAAACCTGTCCTGCTTATCACTACTGTACCTTAAAGCCCTCGCCGCAGGTCGTCTGAGGAGTTTAACAGTGACGTTTTAGCTCAGATTTCTTCGTTTGAACAGTTTACATAGATGACACTGTCAAATATATTCAGTTGGAGCAGTAGTTTAGTGGCTATTTTAAGGTTAATAAAGTCTACATCTAAAGTGTTTTTGCACTTAAAATTGAATAAATACTTGCAGGCAAGTGGACTTGGTGTTATATAAGCAGGATAATTCACGCCACCGCATGATGAATGCACTCTGATTCAGTAATCAGCCCCCAGTGCTGTGTGTTATTTTATAATAATCGCACAGCGGAGCGCAGATGATCCCTCAGACACCCAGAAACCATCGTATAACTTGGACGAGCTCCATTAGTGGCACGGCAACAACGTAAAGGCAAACTAAAGATAGTGAATAAAACCGGCATCACAACAGCATCGTTCTCACTATTTAAAGGAGTATTTCGCGCTGTAGATAGAAGAGGAATTGAAATAAATAAAAAAAGGAAATGGAGCTACTGTATTTCTGCTGTCTATCCCGTACCATAACAAAAAAACAAAAAATGCTACTCTGACAATGAAACATGTTAAAATCATAATGAGAGTTTGGTGGATTCTAATGTTGTATGACGGGGGTTGTTACGCTAGCCAAATCTAGAAAGCCAGAGTTAATATTATTAACACAATATTTAAGTCAAATGTAGGAGAAATCCATAAGGAATACATCATGTATCATGAACTGGTACAGTATATAAGAGAGCTGCTGCTTGCTGCTACCTTCATCCACATGCACAGCTGGTAGAATCTCACAGCACATATTCTACCGGTTGCTTCGATTACAGCATTTCATAGATTGTCCACAACGTTTGGTACCAAGTTCATCGGTTTAAATTTAACCTGAGACTTTCGCAGAGGTGCAAACACACATCTCCGTTCTCTTTGTCTTGTTTTTTTTTGTTTTTTTTGGAGCATAATCCTCGAGGGGACATTTGGTAACTTTACTGCTTTATCTCCGTCATTGTCTAGAATTATTATTATTCTCTCTGGGTCTTTCTGAGAAGGCTTTTTTTTTTTTTTTGGGGCACTACACAAAAAAACAGGAGAGAGACGGACTGACAACAGCACAGTATAGATATACAGAGAAAGACTGGTCTAGATTCTAACTCCAACAGCTACAAGATGACATGTCACACTGCGTTCAGGTAGACACAGTTAAATATAACTAGAAACACATGCAGTAAGGACTGGAATGTCTTCAGGTAGATCTGCAAAGATCTACTTCTGAGGGTTGATTGGTTGTAGTTGGGTTGTTGGAGGAGGTTGGTGGAAGGTTGTCTGTATTGCAGCCAGGCAGTGACTGATTGTGAGACTAGCCCTGAATATATAGATTTTACTCGAGTCCATGTTATGTCCTAAAAAGGTTCCCTGATCACGTTACAACACTTTCACCTCATCCCGAATGTTTTGCAACATATACAGTGAGCGAGGAGGAAATTAATTAAAATGCTGTAACAAAATCAGGGTTTCTAGTTTGTTTGTTTTTTACTTTTTATGATCACTGCTACATTATTAGCACTTGTTTGGTAGCTCTCTCAAAACGGCAACAGGCCAGCTACAAAGTATAGATGGCATGCCCGGTCAAAACTTTGCCCCCAACGACGGATGTTAAATCTCTGAGATCAGAGAGACTCGGCGTGAAAGGATAAGAAGTCAATTTATAAGCTTGAATGAGTTGAATTTTCTGCTATATGTCGTTTTTTCCATCTACGTCCATTCGTGCCTGAAGTCGCAGCATTGAACTGGACTGGAAATGACCACATAGACTGGTGGGAGACAACAATGAAGCGCTATTGGTCCATGGAATGTCTTTAGAGAGGTACATGTTTAAATGGGAAAGCAGAGGAAGTGCTGTTGGTTGGTAATTACCCTGGTGAGCACTAAATGCTGTGGGGAAGCAGGGTCTCAGCGGGGGTTCTGACGGGCAGAGGATACAGGGTGAAAGGGGCGGGGTTTAGGTGAAGATCAGATGCTGTTGGTCCAGCAGGGTTCTGGTGAAGTTGTTGATTGGTCCGATGGCACTGAGTGACATAGCGTTATCCCGTCCCCAGAGCAGATTGGGCCCAAACACCACAGCCAGGTTACTGTTAGTCATCTTATTCACTTCACTGTTAGCTGATACCTGCGCGCACACACACATACACAGTAGGTAACATATAAACTCATCTACAGGTAAGGTGATGGATGCATGTAGTGTATCTGGTGTACCTGTGCCAGGAATGTGATGAGGTATTTCAGTGACATGTAGTTCTCCTCTGGCAGTGACTCCACCAACGTCTTCAAAACTGTCACCTGGCTGTCGCTGGGCTCAGCTGGAACATGTGCACAAAGACCAAGGTCACTAGGAGAAATCGGGTTACTAAATGCTCCTTTTCATCTCAGCCAGATGGAGGGGCGTGTCAGCATCTGTGTTTGATTGACAGTAGGCTGCCAGAGTGCAGTGAAGTGACATTTGCAGTTATGTTTAAATGCTGTTTAATGTGCTGCAGCTAGGCAACTAATTAGCTATCTAGCCTGCTAAGTGGCATTCTCAACAAGCTAAGTTGCAGCACTAGATGTGTGTTGTAACTTGGATAAGAAGGAGACTTTAGCAGGAAAGATAACTGTTGTTGTTGTATAGAGTCTGAGGCTCTTGTGTTATGTGGCAGGATGCTATCAGGCTCAGTGTGACTGTCTGCTCTGAATATGATAGAAATGCCACGTTACTACTTTATATGAGATTTGATTGGGAACAAATTCTCCAATGACTAAAGGTGATCCATCAAATTCATGCAAAACTACGAGGAGCCATCTTTAACAGAAGTGATTTACAGAGTGGATACATATGCTGTTAGCAGACAAAGTGTATTAACTGTAAGTGGTACACAGTGACACTTTCTGATGTGTTTTCTGTGTGTGTGCGTGCGTGCGTGTCAGATGACTAATGGTGCAGTAGGAAGACAGGTCTGTAATGAGAGAGAGCTCACACACGTTTTTCCTTACGTCGACTGTTCAGCTGTGGAAATTGATATAATTAGACTTTCGCCCCTTTCAAACAGCAGACTCGTAATGTGCTGCTAATAAGCTGTGACTCAGTTTGCCTCTGGTAGAAACATTCTGCAGTGTAATTCATACATTCCTCTGATGAACGCCAGAATTAACATCAACTAATTAGTTAGCCACAGTCACAGCAATACCCCCCCCCTGTCTGAAGTCTCTGTCCTAAGTGTACAAAGCTTTAGAGAGCTCCTCCAGGAGCAGGGCAGGGCTGTGAGGTGATGTTCATATTGTTACAGTTAGATAACTGTAACGATATTTATGAGAATAAAGGTTTCAAGAACATACAGGTGAAGTTGACGATGTCGTTGTAGAGCTGGTAGGTCAGCAGAGGCTCGGGTAGTTCTCTCAGGAACGTCTTCAGAATCACAGCAGCCAAGTGCACGTCCTCCATCTCACTGAAGTTCACTGCCGCGCCTACAAAAAAAGCACACACATAAATATTAGAAAAGAACAAAAGTCCATTTTTCACCACAAATCCACAGAAACGGTAGCCTCATTCATCAAAGTTATCCAATAACACATTGTACTGCACTTACTCTCATCACCGCCAAAGAAACACCTGTAATTGACCATATAAAGTAAGGTAAAGATATGTGAACCCTTTGGAATTATATGGTTTAAATGCTTTAATTACATGGTTCTTTTTCTTGCAAGGCCTGGTTCGCATCAGCAGGTGCTTCCTGTAAAAAAGACTGCTTAACCAGGCCAGTGGAACCCACCTGAGTTGTATTTGAGCTGGACCTCCTTCACCAGAGTCACATTAGCAGACCGTCTGAAGATCCCCTCAATCTCCAAGCCTGGCACACACACACACACACACATAGTGAGGAACATACAGGAAGTTCTTACTAAGTGAACAAGTTATGTGTGTTTGTGTTTCTACCACCACAAAATAGGATTCACCTTGCTCTGAGAGGAAGTTAATGGTGTCTCTCATCACCACAGGAACTGCATTATCATCTGAAGTCCTCTGTCTGAGTCTGATACACACACACACACAGGAGTTAGGACAATACACATACAACGGTACTATCCATAGTGCCATAGTGTTTGCAATCTGCCAAAGATGAATACAAGTGACATGATAGCAGAGATATAGTGACTTACACTTCGAGTGGAACACCAAAGATCTGGTTGGGGAGGGGAGGGCTGCGAGGAGGAGACATGGGAGGCTGAGCGGTCGGTTTCAGAGACGCTCTCAACTTGTTGTCGTACCTGAACAGAGAGAACGTTAGATTATCAGCAGGACGTTAATAAAGCCGTTGTGCCTGAAGGAAAGTGAATTATAGATGAAGCATTAGTGGAAATGACAACAGTGACCTGCTATTTCACCCACCAAAACATATTCGAATGAATGCATGGAATGACGTAGGAAGTCAAATGCAAATATCCATTGTGTAATCTTTTAAAAGTGGAATTTCTTATAGAACAAAAATCTGGACATGAGTTCTTACTCTTTGACGCGGTCAGGGATCATCAGCTGCTCACACTTGACCACGTCCTCCAGCTCACTCAGATAACTCGCATAGTTGATCTTCCTGCCGAACTTAAAACTACACGGAGAAAGATGCAAAAATCAGCTTTCAATTTTTTTCCTTTTTTTTAATTCCCCATTTTCTCTGCTATCATAATTATGAAGACAAAAATATAACCAGAAATGACACCCACAACACTATTATAAAGTTATTATAGTTATAACTATATCTGCATATGTGTATCAACTGCTGTGCATCCTGAATCAGTCATTAACCTGAAAGTAGTAAATCATTAAAAAGAGACAAACTTTGCCATTGTTGTTGTAGTTTTCCACAGCTGCCACTAGATGTCACTGCAGTCGCGTCTTTATCGATTTCATCTTTTCATAAAGTTGTTCCAAAGCTATATGGAGATGCCAATGACGCTGCCTTATAATGGTTTTATATTCCAAGATTCATAACTATAATCTGCTCAAAATCTTCTGGGTGTATCCTTAAAAAACATATGTGGAGCAATATTACAGAGAAATAAAAAAAAAAAAAGAACCTGATGATGGGTTTGAAGAGGATCAGCAGAGTCTTGATGAACATGGTGGGATGGACGATATACAGAGCCTTGATATTCTTCTTGTACCTGAAAACACACACAGAGACACACCTCTACGGTAAACACCTGCACGCTTTCACACGCGTTGTGCTAGTATGTATGAACCCATAGAAATATTAATCTCTCCACTGAGTATCTTCAACAAGCCACAAAACATCCTGTGGTTTTGGTACCCACTTCCTTCTTGTGTTTAGGGAGTGAAAGCCAGACAGACTACAGAAGTGAATTTACTGTATTTCAGCACTTTATCTACTTGTTTTTATGTGAAAGAATGTTAAATATCGCACTTTAGAAGCTTATATCCCTTACATGGGCAAAACACGATAGTCAGTAAGGCCTCTGTGTGTGTGTGTGTGTGTGTGTGTGTGTGTTAAAACCCTGCTTACTTTCTGTCAAACTCCCTGTATGCGTCCCGCAGCCAGCTGAGAGACGGTTTGTTTTCACTGGTCAGCCCGTGATGGAAGTAGATCAGAGTGTAGTCACTTTCAACATACTGATCCAGTGTTCCTTTAAGATACCTGCAAACAATAGCTGTAGTTATGACTGGCCAATCAAATCACTTCCTCTTTTCCCCGCCACAGTCTAAACTACAGCGGCTGTTCTACTTAAGGCCAAATAATTCCACTTTCCTGGAACCTCATATATCACTCAGAATATGAATTAAATTCGTCTATTCTACAAAAAAAAGTTGACAAAACAGAAAAGAAACCCCTACTTCTTCTTAAACCAAACCATCACATGCACAGAAACTTGAGGATGTTGCTGACCCATCACTGAGGTTACAGTCGTACTTACATCAGCAGCTTGTGATGGTTGAGCTGGTGGTTTGGGGGCATCCTGCAGGCGTTGAACACGATCACCTTTCTGCCAAAGTTATCATCGCCTGCACAGAGAGACAGACCAGGATTCAATATGATCTGTATTCAAAATCGATGGACAAATCTGAAACCAGACCATCTGTCTCACTGAGGTCATGACTGTAAAACTATTAAAATGTCACAGTGTAGATGGTTGGGAGGAGAGGGGGGCTTGTGATTGGAGGACCAACCTGCCACTTCAATGATCTGATGCCTGGAGATGTCATAGAAGGGGTCGTCCCCGGGCGAGTGAGGAGAGCCCGGGTCAAAGCGCTGGGACATGTCTGTCTCTGAAACACACGAAGAGCAGTACATTAAAACGTTAACCTTTTAATAACTCTATTATTAATGAGATAAATTAGTAATCCCTCTCACCGGACTTGCTGAGAATGGATTCATCAGCGGGCCACTGTTGGTCCTCGATTGTAGCCAGTTTCAGCTGGCCCAACTGTGCAGCCGTAGGGTCTTCACCCAAATCTACCAGCAGCTCTGAAGACATTACACACTACACGCACAGTGATCTCTCAGATCACACACACACACACACACACTGACGTCCAAAGAAGAGTAGCCTGGAAGAGACGGAGACACTTCAGGTCAGCTGGTTTGAAAACATTTCAACTATTTCATCACGTTCACAGAACAGTTCTACAGGAGAAAGAAAGAAAGATAGAGAGGATGAATTATTAACGATTATTAGTAACGCCAGGAAACGACCTGAAGGTCAGTGCATATTTATGGACTTATTTAGCTTAATGGTTAACACCAAAGACAAAAAGGTGGCACTAACAACACACTGTATATATGTATATGTATATGTATATGTATATGTATATGTCCACTCTCGTATTTCAGACTGGATTCCGGCTCAAACGCGTGTATTTGTAACTACCAGAGCTGAAACAGCCCGTCCATTTATATATTTATAGATCAGTTGATCCAGGCTAAATATTTTTAATAATCGATTCATTATTTGAGTCGTTACTCAATACTGACAATGCTCATCAGTTGTAGGCGGCGGTCTTGGTTCTGATTGGATACCGGTGGTGCAGCGGAACAAATCCAGGGTGACACTTACAGCCGCAGGCTCGACTAACCCTGTAATCTTATGCTAGAGACACGCATCCAGTGCATTCTGAAAACTATATGACGAAAAAAAAACATGCACAGATTTATTTCAGAAATGCTTCGCTGACTTCCTGCAACTAGAGGTTGATACAGAAGAGCTAAAACTATCCACTATCTATCCCATCTTATTGATCATGTATTTATCATACTAATATAAGGTGTCATATCCAGCGTGTCTGATGTTCACTAACGGTAGAATGCAGTGTAGACTGTAGTTTATTTAACATGCCGCCTCCAGCAGCTCCAACAACAAACTGTAGAAGTCAGTGAGCCGCTAATGTGATGTAATTGCTTCACAGTAATGACTCCATCTTTCTCACATATTAACTTTCCATCCTGTATTCTGCAACCACACTTCCCCTTTTATTCCCCAACCCCCACTTACTTACACTGCTTTCTCTCTCTCTCTTTCCATCAAACACACACACACACACACACACACACACGCACAGGGCTGTTCCCTCCATTCTATGTGACGTTATGCTGGCTGACAGCAAGTTGCTTTAAATAAATATCGCCACTAACCAACAGACACAGTCAGCGTGCTGCTGCTGAGCAAAGAAACGCACACACACACACACACACACACACAGGGAGGACATTTGTTAGGATGATGTAGACAGTACAGTCTCCTTTCTTTGCTAGCCTGTATAGGTCAAAGCAGAAAACACAATGCAATTTATCTACAAATAAATGGCTGGCTCAAAAGTCATCACGTGACCTAATTATGACACACTGGTCTTGTGATTAAACGTGGTCGTCTATGGCGAGACATGCACATTTTTTAATAATCGAATAATTGTTTGAGTCATTTTGTTGAGCAGATATGACATATTTGCTGGTTGCAGCTGCTCAGATGTGATGATTTCAAGTTTTTTTTTCTGCGTCAAAAACATGAATTTCTTTGGACACTTTAAAGGCCTTTTTCACTATTTCATAGACAAAACAATCAATCAGATAATCAAGAGAATGATCTCCAGATTAGTCAATAACAAAAATAACTGTTGGTTGCAGCCGTGGAAGACCAGTCAGCAAACTGTTGCTGAAGAAAATAAAAGACTGATGTGATGATAAGGCATACAATAGATATAACTCTAATCTAACACACATCTGCACATACTGAGTCATATTCCAGGAAACAAACAGTATGTGGACTGTGTGTGTGTGTGTGTGTGTGTGTGTAGTGCTGTATTGCAGCATGATCTTCATAGACTGACACCAGTTTGTTTCCTATAAGAACACCAGTGGTGCAGCGCAGCATCCAGATGCATTGGCCTGCCCGGCTACAACACCTGTCTGCAGGTGTCAGTCACACACACGCACACACACACACACACACAGAGTGTCTACATAGTGTACAAGCAGAGGAATCCTGCAGTATGTATGTATGCAGCGTGAGCTCATGATGAAGGGAAATATGAAAAATATGCTTGACAGAAGCCATAATGACAGCAGGGCTAATACACATTAAAGCGGCTAACATACAGCGGCTAACACATAACAGCCTAAAATTAATATATTCACTGATAAAAGCAACAAGTGGGCAGCCGCGCCAATGACTTCCTTTGCTTTTTACCCATAAACGAATCTAAAGAAAACACCGACGCTTAGCTGTTTAGCTTAGCTGTTTTATTTAGAACAAGCTAAACGGGCTAACTGAGCTACCTTATCTGACAAATGTTGCAAAGCTAACACACGTTAGCAAGCTGCTGCGGTTCGTTTAGCAGACATTTACCGGGGCTCCTGCTCTAATGGAAATTATTTTTTTAAAGAAATGTGATTTAAGTTAACTAAACCATGACACCTAAGTATAATAATTAATGTTACCAACAACAAATTAGCCTCGTGATAGCGTTACGGTTACGAAAGTGCCCCCTGACGTGATAGTTTCACGTTAAAGAGTTTCAGTTAAAAGGATAGACGAGACTTTTATTTACCGTAAATTGTGTAGCTGCTTCGAAATGAGCCGATGAGCTTTGTGATGTCTATTCGCAGTACACTTGATGAGAAATGTTGACAACAACAAACTGCGTCAACACCTCTTCCGGCTTCCGCGTTTTTCAAAATAAAAGCGTGTATTTCTGGTTATGCTGGAGCCCATTGTACCTGTCAGAATAAAAGCAGGCATGAGTCGAGCAGCCTCCTCTCTTACAGACTGAGTCCTTTCCTCCCTCCTGTGGTCTGGTAGGACATTTACATTTAGTCAGAAGCTGAAGGATCAGTAGATGCCGGAAAAGCCCGAGGAACAACTGTGTGTGCGGAAGTGCGACTGTAAGAAAGGTGAATGCAGAAACACGACCCAACAGTTCCTGCTTACAGCTGAGCGGCAGAAACCGTGTGATTCAGGTGGCAAACACATAAGACGCGTTTAGTGTGTAAACTTCACTGTCAGGACTGCTACGTGCATCACAATGCAGAGGAGTGCGACGGATGGGGTCGTTCTCAGTGAAAGTTTGTCAGAAGACACAGTTCATGCAGATCCTCCCGTGAGATCTGGAGAGAGTCTCATGTCGGCAGGACCCGGTGGGAGCAGCCGGAGCAGCCGCAAACTGTGGCCCGTGGTCGCGCTGTCAGTCCTGCTGTCCTCCGCTGCTGTGGCCGCGGCCGGTAGTTTCTCTGCCCTCCTCTACCCGGTACTCGCAGGTAAATACTATCCCGGTTCATCCCAGGTAATCACAGGTAAATACTACCCCGGATCATATCAACAGATTTGTGCACCAGAACTTTATTTTATCTTTCTCATCTCACGACCCCCCAGATGTATCTGGTGACCCTTTGAAGGGACCCGACCCCTAGGTTGGGAACCACTAGACTAATAATCTAATGATATCATATATAATAATATATCAGTGAGAGGGACCAAAACACTACTGTTACTGCAGTACTTTAACTACATCAAGATCACAATACTTATGTACTGTACTATGTAATATTTTTTACATTACTGCATTGGTACTTTTAGTCAAGTAAAGGATGTGAATAATTACACTATACTATAGTGGAACTACATTCCACCAGTTTAGCCGTGTGGTCATTAAAGTGAACTGAACTGAACTGAATGTTATTGTTTCAGAGCTGCGGGCAGAGAGAGTGAGGGGAGAGGATGGGACTGAAGTGAGGATGTTGGGTGAGTATCAGTATATTTGGATGACACAAATATTGAGTTTGGCAGGTTTAGTTATTGAAAATGTACCAAAAAATGTGTGTGTGTGTGTGTGTGTGTGTGTGTGTGTGCAGGCTTCTGGAGTATCCTGGTGCTGTCAGTATTAGTAGGATGGATCTGCTGCGTCTTCTCATGGACTCTGACCTACCTAGACTCCTACCGACCCGGCACGGTGTTCCCAACACCGCTGACACTGACCTGCTTCAGGTAACACACCTTTAACTCTACTAACATGCTGCAAGCCGTGTGTGTGTGTGTGTGTGTGTGCGACGACATCAACATGTAAGCAGAAATCAAATCTTCCCTCTGTGTTTTTTTCCTCTAGAGATGTATTGGGCCATGGTCTCCACATGGGTTATGGTGTTGCTGTCCTCAACGGCATCATGGCCATGCTCACAGTCATCTGGAGCCTCTCCTGACACACACACACACACACACACACACATATGTAAACATAATCACACTCCCAGTAGAAATGCTTTGGTAAACTGGTATCTGATACTGATTGCTTGAATAGAAACGTTAGTTATCATGTGTATATAAAACCACCAGCGTGGTTGAGTAAAACTCTAAAATTTGTTTAGTAGAGAATTGGCAGCATCAAGCTGTGGAACGAGAGAGAACTACCTCGCCTGATCCTGTCATGGGACAAACATGCTTGATATTATTATTATTATTATTCACATGCTTTATTGTTGTGATGACGGAATGTCCATAAATCCTGGAATTTTAATGTTAAAGTACTGATCTCAGGATCAGGTGAAATTAAAATTGTTTTACTATGAGAGTGTATTGATTATTGGTGCCATGTGTATCAAACTGATGATGTATAACAAACATAACAAGTTATGTTAGCAGTGGGAAAATTTGTTTTAAAAGTTTTGATATTTGTAGAGAATTTATGAGGCTAATCTGCTACACAGATATAATAAATAAAAATACACAAAAAACACGATTATTAGGCCAAAATATTTATTTCTTTGTGATAGTCATTGCATAGACACGGCAGCTTTTCATTTTTTACAAGTGCTTTTCATTAATTATTTAAACTGTTTGAGTACCATCAAAACACACCTTTAGTTTTATCATGTAACAGACTGTACACACAGGCTTTCATGTATGAATGAGTGTAATAATAGTTAAAAAAAAATGTTTATGTAAATCCATAAATAAACACAAATACATCCTGCAAGGCACAAACTCAGTTGTCATATATACATATATCATATGAGATGTCAGAGGGTTTTGTGTGTCCGTCTCTGCTAAGAAGATGATAACCTGCGTTATGAATACACTTTGATGTGATGTAGCCTTAGGGAGAGGACGAGAGGCACCGTTTCACACAGTACAAGACAAATGTAAAATATAATAATAATAATAAAAAATATTAGTAGCAATGCAAGTGAGCCACAATAAACATGATTTAATGGTGTGTGACAATCTATCCAACTTGAAGAATAAAAACTATTTTACAAGTAATTGCAACCCATCTGTAACACACACACACACGCGTCAGCTGATCCACACGCAGATTCAACAATGTAGATTCATGAACTTTAAGCTGCAGAATACTGACATTTATTCAAGTTAGTTTAAAAAGTTGCTCAAGCTTTTTTTTTTTTTACTTTTGTTTTTCATTTACGACACGTGACGGATTAATTTATGACACTAATAAAAACAACCTAAGTGCATACACAAACTAAATACAAAGGGAAAGTTGTCTCAGACTATTGGACCCCGCTGCACTGATCGGAACAGTCTAGGTACTGAATTTATCACATTTAAATATACTTTAACAATCAGTCTATTTGGCCAGTAGAAGAAAAAAAAAAACAGACATTATTCACTCATATGTTCAAAGCAACAGTTACATTCCATATCTTGTACTAGACGTTTTCCATTGCAGGTACTTTTATATTTGGACATATTTTTTGCACTTTCTTCAAATGAATTTGGTGAATTAATTTGGTCTCGTTTACACTTAGAGGATACGTTTGGTGATATTATGCATTTCTCTTATTGTCAACAAATCCCGTGAGATCCTTCCAGGCAAGTACTGTTGTGTCCACAGCCTGCTGTATCGTATTTCTGCTGTAGAGCCCCATGTTGTCAGGGTACTCACAAGAGCACAAAAGTAACAGTTCATTCAGCGGTAAGGAACATGAGAGTAGTCTATCAATATCAAATATGGTGCAGGACTACAATGCAACAGTTATAATAAAAGCATTGCTTTCATTAACAATAGATACTGACAGTGATACTTATCAGTGTTGCCGAGGGTTTACAGAATCTATGCAATTACAATAATACATAGAAAACAAATCTTTTTGGCTGGTGACATATGCGAGACAGACGTACTAATTCTAATAATGTAATTCTAATAATACCTGGTGTTTATTAAGGTTACAGGTTGAAGGCACCAGATTCAATAAGACAGGGAAATGTACAGAAATGGTGCGTATATGTGCGTATAGAGAAAAGTGGTGAGATGTACATGTTAGATTAAAACATTCTATCTGTGATCAGCAGGGTGCTCTTTTAAAGCGGCATTTATCAATTCTGATTTACACTGAAAACATCACCCGCCAATGCTTACTAGCATTTAGCCTTCGCTACGACTCCGCTTCGTCATATTAGCCATAACAATGATGCAATGAGATAAGAGACGTGGCTGATGTGTTTGACGGTGTGCTCTGGAGGTCTTCTGCCACCCACTGGCCAAAATTGATTAATGCAGCTTGAAGTGGTTTACTCAGCAGGAAAGAGAGTGAAAGATAGTCATTCTACATATACAGTAGTTTTTGCCTCTAGCTGCTACTTCGACACAGTGAAGAAACTCCACGGTTTAAGAGATTACTGAACATCGACTTGTGCAGTCACCTGTGCTTCAATGAGCTTTAGTGTGTGAGAAGCTAATGGACGTCATGATGTGCTATCTGCAACAAATTGATTCACCGACTGGTGGAGAGTCTGGCTCCGTCTCTGCTGGGCTGTTGGCCAGGACCTCCTTCTCAGTGCGCCTCCTGGAGGCCAGTTTGCAAAGCCCAGCAATGAGGAAGACCACGGAGATGACAGCAAAGTAGCCGCCGTAGACGAGGAACTGAGGGACGAAAGGAGAAAGACGACAATTCTCAGATCTGCACTGCCTCCGTGGATGAGTGGACGCTACAATGACGGACATTTTCTCACCTGAGTGAAGACATCAAGGCCGAGGCCCGCCGAGTCCACCACCACCACAGTGAGCAGAGTCTGCAGCAGCAGAGCCATGAAGGTGTTCACTCCGAACACCAACGCATAACGCTGCATGTTGAGGTTGGCTGCGATCTGATATCTGGTCAGAGATCATAAAACAACATGAGGAAAGTTCAGTTTTGAAGCACATCTCTTTAATGTATTCAGCAGGTTGGCGACAGACAGCGATAAAGTAAATAATATAGTAAAAGTCATAGGTAAACTTGTAGCGTGTTGTTTAAGAAAGCTGACTAACAAATCCACCCTCTCTCTCTATTCTATTTCCCTCCTGTCTCAAATGCAGAATAAACACAGGATCGAGAGGAAGGAGCCAGAGGGAGGAATCAATTAATCCCTCTTGATGCAGCAGCTTTGGTTTTTTATCCGAGTTCATGTTTGCTTTGAGTTGAGGCAGGGATTCAGAGTCCCCACCATTCTCAAACTATCAGTTTCCAGGAAAGAATGTGCTTCTTTCTGTGTTCCTCTCATTTATAACCGTTAGTTCAGTGTGGCCAGCGCATTATAGCTACAATTAGCTGTTGCAATCTGGACTATAGTTACAGAAGCCTTCCCTTTTCTTTTAAAGCTCTATGGCAACATTTACACCAATGTTGCAAATACAAATACTGATTAACAAAAACCAGAAACACATAACGGACACTTCTAGATGTTTCCCAACATCTTCGGCTGACTGAGCGAGAGAACAAAAAAAAAAAGTAACAACTCCTCCGTGTACTTACGTGGCAACAGTGATGAGTAGCATGTATGAGGCTCTGAAGAGGACATATGAGCTGTAACACAGCCAGATGTTCCTCAGTGTGTCCATGACAAACACGCATACAGCCATCAGCAGGGAGAAGAGAGACAGAGCCAGCTCCCCCCACAGAGCCCACCTCACCGGCAGGCATCCCACCAGCAGAGCTGCCACTGCCCCTGCACACCAACCGGCACACACAGCACTGTTAGCTCACAACGTGGACAGTCATTACCATTAGTATTAATATATACTGCGTTTTCAATGCTTTGTGAAGATGAGTGTGGATGCTGTGGGTTCAGACGTTGACGATCACAGGAATAAGATCAGCCAGAAAAGGATGTCGCCATAGTAACGGAGCCCTCACTGTTGCTGTTGCTCTGTTAAATGTGCTGCTCAGCACAAATTACATTCCTGCTTTAAGCTTCACAATTAAACCCACGGAAAAAAAAAGTGTGCGCTTCTATAAAAATGCCTTAAGATGATTTTTACACCATAAAAAGTGGCAGCCTGAGGAACAGAACCTCACCTAACAGAGTGGACACCGTCTCTACATAGCCGTTGTAGATTTCATATTCCTGGGAGGGACGAACGTTCTCCCACAGTACTTGAGCATAGTTGATGACCTGGAAGTATCCACAGGTGGCCAGCGCCCACCACAGTGACCAGGCCAGCAGGGGGCGACATCTGTAGCACTGCAGGAAGTCAGTAAACAACATCTGCAGCACCTCCACAAGACCACTGCTACTGTTCCCTGCTTCAGAGGACCTGGACGCCTACATGAAAGAAAACACATTTTAACTGATGACCACCTACTATTAACCACTACTGGCCTGAATAAAGCAGCATGAGACTCACCGCTGAGACGTTGCAGTTCTTTAGAGATTGTTTTTCCTCCACCTTCTCCATCAGAGATGTGCTTTTTCTGCACAGCTTCTCCTCCACATCTCCTGAACTTTTGTGGAAAAACAAGCTCCTCTTGGGCATGGGTAGAAACCAGGGGGCGATGAAGGCCACACTGGCCGATGCTAGAGTGATGATGACAAGGTGGATCAGCTGGACTTTGGCCAGAGAGAGGAGGAGCTGACCAATCAGAGAGCCAGCAGCTGATCCAAACAGAGTGACACTGCGGCAGTAGCCCGTCACTCTTTGATAGTGTGCCGGCTCCACCACACTGTAGATGTAGGAGTAGTAGGCCACATCTGAGGCCGTGGCCAGCCCAAAGAAAAACTCCAGCAGCTGCATGGCCAGCATGCCCTGGGCCTTTAGGAGCATCACATAGGTAACTATTAAGCTAGTCACCTGCAGGACCAAGACAGGCTTATAACAGAGGTAGTCTGTGGCCAGGAAGACGGGGAACAGCAACACCAGGTAGGAATATGTCCACACCGGGTAGATTTCGTTGACAACCTGCGGATAACAGATTAATATTTACCGTAATAAGCTTGCATTACAGGTTTCCAGGAAGTCCTGGGTAAAAAAAAAAAAAAAAAAAAAGAGAGAACAATGAAACAATGACATCATCTGCTGATCAAGTGTCCGCATTTCAGTTTCTACCTAAAAGACAGTGGCACCACCTCCCCAAAAGTTTTTACCTGAAGAGTTCTGTCTACAGGTGATCCGATCAGAATATCTGTGGCCATATGAATCATACACATACTCAGCTGTGTTGGAGGTTCATTAATATGTATGGACTTGTTTAGACTGTATTAGATGTTTCATAGCAATGAGCAGGAAGTAATCTTGCAGGAACTTTAGTATACATTTCCTGAAACTGCTTTGACTGGCAGTGAGGATTAAAAAAAATAAAAAAAAATAAAAATCAGCTTTTGCTGACCAAGAAAAGATTTTTCTAGGTCAGCTTGATGGAGGGTAATTATTTTAGGATTAACCCCAAATTCCAAGGAGATCTGATTATTTTTCATGAGGGATTATTACAGAATAATGCTAGTGTAAAGTGTAAATCTGAGAGCCTCATCCCAACACACTGCATGTTAGCATGAGCATAGGCTTCCCTTTTTAATGTTAAACACACTCCTGCATGCTACAGAGTCAAAGTCACGTGATAAGGAAACATATACACTACGAGGAATGTGTGTGAATGTGCTCAACTTCTGACACAAGCAGGAACAAACGCAATGCAAACACTATTACCCAAAGAAACAAAAAAAGCCTGTAATGGAGCGGATTAAAGGGACAGTACACACACTAATGAGAGTCCTCGTTACTAAACATATTTGTTTAGATGTAGATAGTTTAGTTGTATTTGTTCAGGTTTTCCCACACTTTATGCGACACGTAAATACGTCACAGATTATTTAGGACATTGCGTATTTTTTTTAAAAGCCACACTACTTATTTTTGAGACTCCAACATGTGAAAGCTTATATAAAATATTAAATTGTGATGTAAACTAGAATTACAAACCGGGGATAAGTCTGCCCCGCTGGGTGAGCAGGAAAATAAATACACATTTAATTTAAATATTTAGTAGCTTTACGTCAAAAGTCGAAATGTGACGCAAGGCTTAGTAACCAACGGAGTGCTAAAAAGCGTGTAGCCCGGCAAGCTAACTCACCTGAGTCTCTGTCAGGTTCTTGTGTGGTCCCAGCAGGTAGGCGGTGAGGAAAGGCTCCGACGGCCGCAGGTTGGAAAAGAAACCGTACACACAGAGCAGCAGAGTCGGATACAACACAGACATGTTGGACGCAAACAGCATGACCTCCACACAGCACCACAATACACACACACACCGCTTCTGAGTCCTGACAGCTTTCTTCTACTCCTCTAGAGCTTTTAATAACTGATGTAACGTGGCCGCGGACGCCCCCTGCTGGTAAGCGTGTGGACCTGCAAGATTAGAAGATGAGGGGGAAACTGCTTAATAGTTTGGCTAAAACTTTACTCATAAATGAATATATATTTTTATATATATTTATTAGACTTAATTTTTTAGAAGTGTTCACTCAAACATTACAGTGGTTGTGTGACTATAAAAGTCAAAACTATTATTACTAATAACAGACAAGTACAAATCTGTTTCCAATATTTGGGAAACTCTTTATTGATGAATGTGCATCACTTTAAAATGTTCAAGTGTTACCACTGAGCAAGTTACATCAGGAGACTGGACCAAAAAGGCAACACACAGAGTATTTTATCCAACAGACAACACGGAAAGAAGAGTGAACATTACTGAAGCAGTATTACTATATTAAGTTGTGCAAGCACTGTCAGGAACATTGTTACTACGATGAGCCGAATATAGTTTATAATCCACAATCTCATAAGCAATAAAGCCCATAAATTCATCGAAGGATTTATCGATATACACCAAGAGGCTTTGTGACAAAAGATTTAGTTTGGAAAAATGATTGAACAAAAAGTACTTCCAAGAGTCCAAAACTGAAGGAAAATAATAATAATAATAATAACCCAATGACTGATCAGCCATGACTCCTGCAAAGTGCATTTACATCACTGACAGAAGCACGGTTAATATTTCCATATGAATACAAGAAGCTTATATCAACGCTGCTATCGGATACAGTATTCAGGCTGGCGAAAGTGATGCGAGCAAGAAAACATCAACGGCCAAAATCCACCGAACTGAAATATTTTATTAAAAACTTTTTATTTTTAAGTTTTTATTTATACATACTTGCGCAGCATTGGTCACTGAATCATACCTCACCTTTGTTTTTAGCTTCTTTTAGCCTATTGTTTTGGTTTTCCAGCCCACAGTTTTAACTGTTTTGCTTTAGCCTCGGCGCAAAAAAAAAAAAAAAAGTTCATCAGATGGAAACAATGAACTTTAAAAAACTGAACAATAATGTTGGATAATGCTGCGCTCTGCTTGGTGTGGAGAAAGAAAAAAAAAAAAGCACATAAGCCATAACAAGTTTGCAAGGTCATACTATTTCAATGTTGTATGTACAGCTTGTTCCGACTGAGCCCCAGTGTTGTGTATAACTGATAGCGGAGGCAGGACATAAATGAAGAATGACTGTTGGGTGTTTTTTAGTGTGTGCATTTGGAACAGTCTACAACAGGACCCTTTAAAAAAAAATGTTCTTACATTTGACGCAGTGTGGAATGGGCTGAGTTTTTGTCACCATATTAAACCTGTAGAGAAACTGTAGAGGAACAGCCCAACTTTTGGAATGAAGGTCTTGTTTGCAGTGTTGGATGGGTACCCGATTGATTACTGATATTTCCAGGATGTGGTTAGCCTAGCTAAGCAAAATGACTGGAAGTACTGTGAAACTGCTAAATGTTGCTTTGTCCATCAACCTTGCCAACTAGTTGCATAAAAATCTGCTTTTTTTTTTTCCTTCTTACTTTTCGAAAAAAGTCAGACTGTTCCTTTAACAGACAGCTTTGTCACATACCTCAAACGTTCTCAAAGTCCTGCACCCATGCAAAGAGTCTCAGAGTAACACAAACATTCCACAAACTGGCTTGCAACCAGGGGCAGAGGCAGAATCTCTCATCTTTCACATGTACAGATGTTATATTAGTAGAGGCAAGATTATACACTGATGAAGCTACATGGTGAAGTGTCTTGTGTAGTCGTATTCTATCGTGGGAATGACAGCTTGGACAAACTTGAGGAAAATCAGAAGATACCTGACAGCCTCGATTAAGGAAAAAACACTCAATCTGGGCAGGAAGTGACAAATCTGAAGCTAAAAACATTGAATACAGTAACACAGCGGGCAGTAAAAGCAGATATGATGGCAAACTGGCTCACTTATACTCAGACGTCTAACAACGTGAAAGGATACATATGCACTCCGAGCTCTCCTCCTCCTTCTGCCACTGTCTCAATGATCTTTTTCATCACTTCAGCGTGTCTGAAAAATAAAGCAGCTGAAGGTTTGTATCAAAGTGTCATTCATTCATAAGAATAAAGATGGAGATACAGGGATGGGTAACAAGGTTCTGGAAAGGTTTGGAAAATGTCATATTGATGTATCCTGTGAGCAAGCCTGAGGAAGCCACAGTGTGAAAACATGTATGCTGTGTAAACATGTGCTTTTCCTCACCTGCAGGGGTGGACGGAGCACATGGCAGGTGGAGGAAGGTGCGGGTGGTTCTCAATGGTGACCGTTTTCTTCACGTGGTCCTGGCTGATGTCCTCATACATCAGTTCTACAGTCAACGGTTGTCTGTCCTGAGAGACAAAACCAGAACTATCTATGAGTTTGGATTGGAATCTTACAGAGTGCCTCCATGCTTACACATCTTTTATCTTGTTTCCCTAATAAATATCTATTGCATCCATACCTCATCATAGCCAAACAGCCAGAGTCGAGGGGTCTGGTAGTATTTATCATATGTAATGTACAGGTCATATGTTCTAGTCTGAAGGATGGCATCTTCACTCCCAAGCTCTGCTTTAGCTTTACTTTCTACCATTTTACTGGTGTCCAGGGTTGCCTAGAGACAAAACACACAAACCAAGTGTAAGAAGGTGGTTCCACTGGCATCAGATCACATGACAAGTGAATATGTCGTAGTGCTCTTTACCTCATCTGTTTCCAACAGGCCACTTTCCTCGTATTCTGAAAGAACAACACGAGTTTAACGACATGATATCGTGGAAGCTGTTGACTGACAAGACACTAAAAACGTACCTTCCATATCCGCTGCTTCTCCATCTTCATCATCGTCTTCATCATCATCACCATCACGACATGCTGCGGACGTAGCGTTCATGTTCTTGTCCTAGAGGAATCAAATGACCATTTCTGAAACATGGTGGTCACATGACAACTTCTTATGAAGGCATACAAAGCAGCTTGTAAATGAAATAGAAAAAAACAAACATTAAACAACAAACCATTTAGATTTGGAAGTTTTGGATTTCATTTTCTATTTAATAGAAATGTAGTAAGAATACCTTATTGTTGTCCAGTGAGATTTCTCGCACAGCGTCTGTGACTCCTAACACACCTGTTGAACGACAGTCAGAAATCTATCAATATACCTCACACATATTCACATATTTCACATCAAATTACTGCACAGAAGTGATTTCCTTTTAAAGCAACCTGAGTTGTGGTAAGTGTCCACCCAGCCCCCGTCTCCGTCATCCTCCTCTATGATGGCTTCCAGCTCATCTGAATACTCCATCTGTTTACAGCGTTTGTAACAGGGAACTGCAAGAACACACACACACACACACACACACACACACAGATAGGGTTAAAGATAAGACGTGAAAGTGAAAGTAAAAGTGTTCACCTCCTATTACATGAGTGTGACTGTTGTTGCTGTTATGGCCAGATATTGACTCCTCATCAAGAGCTTAATAAACAACAGGTTACATCCATTGTCAATAGTCAGTGTGTTATGACACACAAACCTGTATGGGTGATAAACAATGTAGCAGAATCTAGCCACACTTTGAAGCCACTTTCTTACCATTGCGTGTCAGGAGAAACTGTTTATCCGGAGGCAAATATGGCTTCACCTTAATTTCTTCCCCAGAGGCCCTAAGAGGAGATAGAATCACAAATATAAGTCATGCATTATTCTAATTTCAGGTCATTATACTGTTACTTTGAACCTCTCCTAAATCAATTATATATTTGCTTTTATAAAACCACTGTTTCAGGAATTTAAAAAAAAAAAATGTGCTTCATCCTGCTTCGGTGTCAAGAGAGCAAAAGGTTTTACGTGAACACAAAAAAGTGACAGACGGTTGAAACAATCACACACAAACAGGGCCGTGTGTGTGTATATATATATATATATATTAAAATGTTTCAATTACAACACCCACAACAATACCCGAGTTTGGTGCAAAAAAGATCTGGCAGAAAGATCTGTCATGTGCTAAAAGATGACACTAAATGGGATGGTGCGTGTGTGTCTGTGTGTGTGTGTGTGTGTGTGTGTGTGTATGAAATGCTTCCTGTTGGGAAAGTTGGGTTTCTTCAAATGAAATATTGCACTAATCTGTGAAATTCAACAATAAGTAGACAGAAGTGAGACTAGTAAAGCGCGCGCACACACACACACACACACACACACACACAGATTGACATTATTAAGTTGATCTGATCCCTCTTCATGCTTCCACGAGAAGACACACATGCGAGAAGGATTTCCACATACATATAAAACAGCACTTATATCTGTGATTCAGCTGGTAATTAGACACTCACCACTTCCATGTAGGGCAGTGGTGAACTAAGTGATCTCCCGCTGCCACAAACTGAAACACAAACAGAAGAAATAGATGGGGGTTTATATTATTCTGGGAAAGTAAAGAAAAAAGCACACAAGTCTTTAACGTGTTATGGTCTCACCTCTTCAGGTGTGATGACTCCAGTCTCTTTGAATTTAGATTCCTGTGATTAGCAAGAAGAGAATCTTTAGACACATATCTGGACTTTATGGTCTAGTATTAGCCATAAGGTATGTAGGGAAGTGGCACTGCGCATTTTCCACAAATTAATACTAGCTAGCTCTGTCTCATTAAGCTTTAGATAACACTTGCTGCGACGTATATCGCCGTTAGCTACTGAATAGCGTGCATTTTTGGAATCTCATACTAGCCACTTGTCATCAACAAGCTAGCTCCTGTGAAGCAAGTTTACCTTCAGCACTGGAGTGAGGAACTCAGCGACACCGAGAGCCGTCCCTTTCACTGTGTTTATGACGTTCTGCATCTTGTCGTTAAAAAAACAAAAAAAACAACAAAACAACAACGCTCCTTCCCAAAAACAGTCCTGTCAAAATGATTATTATGTTCACATAGCAGCTCAAAGCAAGCTGGGTGCCAGCAAGAGCAGGTCACATGATACGTCACACACACTTCCCTATCAAACTCTCGCGAGGTTTGTCACGCGCGAAGCTGAAGTTCCGATTTGAGCGTCGTGCGTCGCCGGGTTCAGAAGAGTAGCTAGCTGTTAGCCGCTAGCTGTTAGCCGCTAGCCGCTAGCCGCTAGCTGTCAGTATGTGGAGAAACACGGTGAGGTCGCTGTTTTGGAAGGCAAAAGTCTCCAACACTGTCACATTCAGGTCAAATGGTTCCTGTAGCGGCGTTTCTGTGAAGAAATGGACCAGACCCAGCGGGTTTGACACTGGTTTAAAGACTTTTAACAGCCTGACCAAACAGAAAGAGCCGCTTATTCTGGCAAGAGAAGGAGTAGCTAGCTGGTATGGAACAAACGTTATTAAATGATAAGTACACAGCGTTTTTTTTTATTATCGCATACTAACCTCAGACAGGTGTGTTGTGTCTCAGGTACAGCTGTGGACCCACCGTGTACGACCATGCCCACCTGGGTCATGCATGGTAATATTATAAATATTGAAATATGTTGTTAATATATCCACGTTGTGTTAATGAAGCCCGCTCAGTGACGTGTTCTTGTCTCAGTTCGTACGTCAGGTTTGACATCCTGCAGAGGGTTCTGTCCAGACTGTTCGGAATCACTGTGGTCCATGCTATGGTCATCACTGACATCGATGACAAGATCATCAAAAGAAGTTGGGAGGTAAAGATGGAAATCTGTGATTGTTGGCGTTTATTGGCTTTGTTAACGTTTCTGTAAGAAAAAAAAATGTGTCTCTCTTGTGTTACAGGAAAATGTTTCCCCCTCCGTCATAGCCAGACTGTATGAGGATGAGTTCAAGAGGGATATGGTGTCATTAAAGGTGTGCAGTGCATCAAAGTAGAATACTGTGGTTGATTTAGTGTCAACTTGCATCTCTACATTATTTCACAGAAATCTAGATTAAGCTTCCAAATGAGATCCAGAAGTGACTGGTGCTACCGTAAAGTGTGTGTGTGTGTGTGCGTCTCTAAACACGTCTTCTTATCTTTTTGTTTGCTCTTGAGGTGATTCCTCCTGCAGTGTATTTAAGAGTCACTGAGAATGTGCCTCAGATTGTCGCGTTCATCGAGCAGATCGTTAAAAATGGACACGCGTACGCCACGCAGGAAGGTGAATATGTCGCAAGTGTCTGAACATATATCAGCTGTAAGACAACGACGCCCCGTCGACATCTCTCTCTCTCTCTCTCTCTCTCTCTCTGCTCTGGCTGCAGGTGATGTGTATTTTGACATTCAGTCCATCGGTGATCGTTATGGCAAGTTTCAGGGAGCTGTGGTTTCTCAGGGAGACGATGGTGAGTGTTTCTGTCAGCGGAGATGTGCCCTAACACTGAAGAGAAAATATATATATATATATACAGTGTATATAGGAGTGCTGTTGTATGAATGGTTTTCCAGGCAGTTCAAGTAAAAAAGACCCGAGGGATTTTACTCTGTGGAAGCGATCCAAACTTCAGGAGCCATACTGGGAATCCCCCTGGGGCAAAGGAAGACCCGGCTGGCATATCGAGTGCTCTACAATCGCAAGGTTGTTACAAGTTAATTCTTCCTTCTTTTTTTTAACAAGAAGGCTGAAAATATTGGGACTGAACAAACAGGAAACCTCTAATATTCAGGATTTGTTGAAACGGTTTTAGACAGATGTTAATTCTACTTGTTCTACACTGTGGTGCTTTCAGCGGCGTGTTCGGGAGTCAGCTGGATATCCACTCTGGAGGTGTTGACCTGGCCTTTCCTCACCATGAGAATGAGATCGCTCAGAGTGAAGCCTATCATCAGTGTGGACAGTGGGCCAATTACTTCTTTCATTCAGGTACATCCACAACACAGATGCATTGGTTCTGTGTTCTGTTTTTCAATATGTTCACCTCATAGATTATGTTTTTTAGGACACTTACACCTTAAAGGCAGCGCAGAGAAAATGTCCAAATCTCTAAAGAACTTTATCACCATCAAGGTAAAGTAGTCATGGACTGTTAGTCAGCACCTGCGTCTCGTGTGATATTCATTCTTGTGTTTTTCTTCCACATGCCAGGATTTTCTGCAGTCTTACTCCGCCAATGAATTCCGGATGTTTTGTCTTCTGACAAAATACAGATCAGGTGTGAAAATGAATGAGATGTGTTCATGTTTATATTTACCGTGGGGCATATAAGAATATGTGGCTCTGGTTGTCTCCACAGCTATAGACTACAGCGACAGCAGCATGTCAGAGGCTCGTTCCTCTCTGGGAACCATTGTCACCTTCTTTCATGAGGCTCAGGCCTACATGAGGGGCCAGCTACTGTGTCCGCCTGTACAGGAAGCTTTTCTCCGGGAGAGGTACGTCATATGACAATCTCGTTTCTGTTACACTTTTATGTTTCATGCTGGTTATCTTTCTTATTTCATGTTCAGCGGCCGCTGCTTTAAATGCATTTCAAATGTCAGAATCTGCTATTGTCCCCATTCACCATAGACCCAGTTTACAATGTGTTGCACCTTCAGGTTGGCTGAGACTAAAGCCAGTGTGATGACAGCTCTGGCAGATGACTTTGACACCCCGAGAGCCATCAGTGCTTTAATGAATCTGGTTTATCATGGAAACTGCCAGCTACAGTCTGTATCAAAGGTAAGTCTTTGTGTCTGCCTGCAACTGTTTTAATTAGTAAGAACAGAACAAGCAACCTTCTGGTGATTCTTCTATTTGAATTGAACTATAACTGTCATTTTTGTTATGAAGGTGGTGATAGTTAAAGCTGCGGGGTCATTAAAATAATCTTCTCATTAGATTATGAGACGTTGACATTACAGTTCCTCTTCTGCACCTCCACAATAAACCTGACACAAATCTGTGCAGGTTTGATATATGATATATGTGACTAACATTACCATTGTTGGTGTTGTATATCTGTTCAGTCTGATGCAGTTGCTCGAAGTCCAGCAGTGTTTGGAGCGATGCTCAGCTACATCAGAGATGTCTTGGACATGTTTGGGGTGGATCTGCTGCTCAATAAGGTCAGGACTTGTGTAATATGTACAGACGACTGGATGTGTAGACAGAGGACAGAATATCAGAGGAATAGAATATCATTGAATATCATCAGAGCTGTGTTTTTATAATGATGTTTTTGTGGTCAGTTGCAGGAGGCTGATGTGACGAGTAGTTCTGGAAGTCTGGAGGCCGTCGTCGATCAGCTGACGAACTTCAGAAGCGAAGTTCGAGCGTTTGCGCTCACCCGTCAGGATGTTAAAACCAGCCCAACCCCAGAGAAACCCGGACTTTACCCAGAGAGAATCCCACTCCTTAAAGCCTGCGACGACCTGAGGAAAGACCTGGCGCCACTGGGTGTAGTGATAAAGGTACGCTGGGTGGGCAGTACAGTACATGCAACATTTCCTGTGTCAGTAACATCTTGCAGGGGGTTTGGACTGACTCTTTTTTTCTTGTGGTTTCAGGATAGAGGAGCCACTTCAACGTGGGAGATAAAGCAGGGTCAGAGAGGCCAGAAAGTCCAGGACAAAGACCCGGAGACACCCAGCTGAGACTCTTTATGTGGTCTCAATAGACTCAATTAATCATCATCAAAGACTGATAAATAATAGCAGAAACTTTTGGAGAAAAGCCATCAGTATATGAACTCATATTCCTTGTCTAATAAGTCATAAGTTGGACCATAACTTATTTCTCTACTTATAATTGAAGCAGAGTTTATCTGTTCTCCCTGGTTCAAAGTCTGAAGTCTGTTTCACCTCCGACCACAGCCACAGGGTCCTAGAGTCCACCTGTTCATCACTGCAGCCAGATATCAAGTTCAACCACTTGATGTCAGCAAAAACTCAATATTCAATAAGTTAAGTTGGTTTCTAAATGATTTTTGTAAATATATGTTTATTGTTGTGATTGGATTGTGTGATGCAGATTTTGGTATGTATGATTTGAACACTTGTACCACGTCTCTATCTTTGGTGCTGTATGTCTGGAATCAGTTTGATCTATGTTAGCAAAGAGACTGCTGGCTTCCGTTAAAAGTAAAAGTTGCTCAGTGCAGTTCATTCATTCAGTTTGTTTGCTGAATCTAGATCCAGATCATTGACTGCACATGTTGAGATGCATTTCAAAGCAGTCTCATGGTGTAACATACACCCCCTAACATAACTACAGCAGCAATAATGGCCTTCCAGTGTGAGCAATGCACCTTAAAACTGCCTTCATTAATATGAAGACTATATTTCCTCAGTTAACAAGAACAAACTACAGAAAAGAAAAACAATCAGACAAAAAAAAATCATCTTAAATTGTATTTTTTGCAACTTTTTAAATTATTTTTTTTTCTTGCTCTCAATCTTTTGAGCTGGTAACAGAATGTCATCCGTAACCTACATATTTGAGACGTGACATCACCATAAAGTACAGAACGATGATGACGTCGCCAAGCGCCGAATCCCGGCCAACAGCAGTTTGTACATTTCACCTTCGCCCGGATCAGGGTGAAAGGTTCGAGTCATTCTTCAGCAGCGTCAGTGACTGTGTCAGGCAGCGCTGCGGCTTTCAGGCGTCAGGTTGATCAGAGAGTTACTGGCCTGAGCCAGCTCGGTGATGGACACTCTGCCTCTCTGTCTGATGAACTGAGCCACTGAGTTCAGTTCTTCTGGAGTGATGGAGATAAACTTCCCTCTGTCATCAATCACTCCTACAGGAACAATGGACAAAATGCAACATATGCATTCATATATCAGAGAATTTAATATATATATATATCATAGAAACAGTGGTAGACAAATTGAGAGTGTGGAGAGAGCTTCTGTCACATTTATGTCACATTTATCAAATCTTTTATTGAGTCTTGTGGGCTTTTACAGTAAAAGACAGAAACAGCCGGACTTCTCAAATTATTCATTGTTATGAGTTTTACGTTCTTGCACGCCGCTTATTTTGGATTCTTAAGCACACTAACCTGTGAGGGAGCCGTCGGCTAACAGGTCCTGCACTCTGGCAATAGCATCCTGTGTCCTCATTCCAAAATGAGAAGCCAAGTCCTCAAGTAGAACCACTTTAGAGCTCTGCAGGACAGAGGAGACAGTGTTTAATACACCGTGGTGAGACATTTCAGTAAAAGCTGTGAGTGTGGAGAGTCTGTTAGTCTCACCTCTATGTGCTGGATGAATTCTTGCAGAAGGTTGCGGGACTGAAGGTAAACACAACACAAACATTTATTATTAGAATTTTAAAAGCCAGAGAGAGTTCAAAAACGTAAATCGTGTTAAGTGATCTGACCTGATCCTCTGTGAGCTGCTCCTCCTCTCCCTGTTCTTCCACAGTGAAAGACGCTTTAAGCCTCAAGTACTCCTCCTCCTCCCGTCTCTCCTGCTCTTCTTTAGCCTGCTTCTCCTCCTCCTCCTGGACAAACACCATCACAGAGTCATGTCATCTCCTCACGTGAACACACACACACACACGGCGGAAGAAGCTGATCAGAGGACGGAGTGTGTGTGACCTGTTTCTGTTCCAGCAGTCGTGCTTTCTCGTCCTGCTGCCGTCTCTCCTGCTCCCTGAGCTCCTGCATCCTCTTCCTCTCCTCCCTCTCCTCCATCTCTGCCTGAAAATACAAAAACAACTCAGGTCAGTTCACAGACGAGTTTCACAACCTGATAATTAGAATGTTTAGGACTGAGCATCTTTAAGCCAACACACTTGTTTGTGCTTTTATTATACCCCTCTGTGGAAACACTAAAACTGTCAATTTGGCATTTAGAAGCACTATGAGTGCATGACTGGAGGTTATAAACTGCTTCCACATGCGTAATGAGGGCTTTAAGTAAAGTGTTACTGGCTTTCTGGTTTGATTATATATAAGTGTGGACAGCAGAGGCTCAGCTTGTGTTTCCCCACCTCTCTCTGGGCTTTCTTGGCCTGTTTCTCCTCCAGCTTCTTCTGCTTCTTGGCTCCAACCTTTGCTGTCGGCTGGAAGTTCTGCTGCTGCTCTTCGTCCTCCTCCTCCTCCTCTTCCGCCACACGTTCCTCTTCTGAGATCAGCAACACACATGTCATTATATATCACACAACATACATCCGTTCAGGCAGCAGCGTTCGACTATGTTTTTTTTCCAGTATCTCAGTGCTTAGCATACACTGCTCCATTATTAAAGTAAAGCACACAGGAATAACTGACCGTGCTCCGCAGGTTCTCTCTGTGGTCGTCTGTTTGCCATCACCGCGGCGAGGTTCCTTCTCCTGCGCGGCATGCCGGCACCTCGCTCCTCCGCTGCCCGCTGAGGGGGGCGCGCTGCCCGGGCAACATCCCGCTGCTGTTCTGCATCAGCTGAGGCCAGAGAGAAAACACTGATCCACATTTCCACAAAAAACATATAATATATGTTTATATTTTTCTATTTAAAAATATTTATATCAATAATGAGGACAATCATTAGTTTATTCAGATCTACAAGTCCTGCACAAAGTTACTTTCACAACAGTAAACACTGCAGCTTGTTTGTTTCAATTCAAGATGCGAAGTCATTTGGCACACGGCGGCCTCCGTAGTTTGTGACAGATGTTGGCAGCTGTGAGCTGACGTAGCCTTTCCAGCTGAAAGGTTAATATCTTTAATCACGAGTGCTTCCCTTCATAATTAAATATTACTATAATGTATAAATGACGACACGTCTCCGAGTGTTTATGTGAAAGCGGCTTGACTGACTCGATGCTAACAGTTAGCTCACGGCTACATGACGCTGCTTACCTTCCTGTGTTTTCCTCTGCAGCTTCACCGCAAACAATATCAGAACAACGAGGATAGCGGCGGCTATCAGGTACAGTGCAACATCCATAACTGCTCTGGAAACAGACTGTATCGAAGTAAAAATGTCACGTCTGCTTCCGTCACCAGCTCATTTCTAAACTCAGCTCTTCTTCTTCTTCTGCTTCTTCTTCTTCTACGGATTTATTAGCGCAGAAGAAGAACAGTGCGGCTCAGGGAGCATTGGCGCCCCCTGCTGGACGGCGGTCGAGCAGACTGTCGGGGAAAAAAAAAAAGAAAATCTCGTCCCAAAAGATAAGTTTTTATCTTGTATATGCATATTTTCATTAATGTCTTATAAATTAAAACTATATATCTGATGATTTAACCCTTTGTTAATGATTCTTAATTGTTGTTAATTCATTAATTAGTTGTCCATTCTATCCAATGTGAATGTACTACCATATTTTTAGCTTATTCTACTCAAACATTATATGCACTATTTGCCTTTTTTTTTGTCTTCTAGCTTCACCCGAAAGACGATTTAATAATAAGTTACCGTGTGTTGCTTAATAGTCACTGATAACTCATCAGTCCTGCAGTTATATATTATTATTAATCATTAATAAATGTTTTACCCATATAGTATCAATCTAATAATGTGTTTGCACTAGATTAAACAGCTTTGTACTCTCCCGATCTAAACTGTTATATTGTTTTATGGTGGCTTTTTACGAGGAGACTTTATGACTATGGTGAGGAAATGTTATGTTCCTCCCAGAAATCACTATTCATTCTGACAGCGTGTTTTCAAATGATGCAAAATGTGTGCTTTGTTGTTTAAAAAAAAAAAAAGATTTTAAAAATAGTGCCATCTTTGCAGATTTAATGAGTTCATGCTGACATGGCATTCAGTAAATAAAGCATTGTCCTGCTTCCAGGTTACACGCAGTGCAGTCTGACACTCACTAGGTGGCGGACACACTACCTCTGCAGGCATCGCTTCAACTGCTGACACACTGAAAAACATCCTCTCGCTCATACACACACACACACACACACACACACACACACACACACACACGTGCGAACCTACTGAACCTCATCCATCAAGTCAAACAGGAGTTCATATTCACAGAGCTGAAAGCCTCATCCAGTATTCTGTAGTCATAAAAAACTGTAGCCGTGAATACAAACAGCCACCAAACAGTCTCTGGTTCAATCCTTACAATCTTAGAGATTTGATGGCATTAGTCAAATCAAGCATGGAGCCCTATAAATCTGAACCCTGAGCTGTCCAATCCAAACTGTTCTGTACATAATGAACACAAAGGCTGTCTTAAAACCTTTATGTCAAGTGAAGCCAAGTGAATTAGATTAACCTGCTGGTAGTTTTTTTTTTTTAGGGCAAAGTTGAGCTGCCGGGCCTGGCTCCAGGTTTGCTGTGTGGTAACTTAGTAAGCACAAAACTTACAATCTTAGGCTAGTACAGTAATGCAAAGCAGTTTACCCACAGTAAACCCGGAACCTTTGATCCCTTGGGCCCTGAGGCTGTTGTCTGTGGCCAGTTGGTAATAAAAAGGGAGTTGACAGAGGAGAGATGTTATCCTGGCTGCTGGGGCAACAGTAAGGAACGCATTTAAATTCTGCATATGAAAGCTTAAAAGTAATTTTTTAAGAAGTTTTTATCAGTAAAGGCTGAACGTTGACTGAGCTGCAACATAATGACGACACTAAATCCAGTGGATCAGTCATAAAGCTGACGTAAATGTTATAAAACATTAAAAAACCTGGACATTTTCCAGGCAGGAAATGACGCTGTCACCGTGTTGTATTGTGGGAAATGTAGGATTTAACATCACTTGTTCTTGTTTTAACCTGCATGACGTCAGCTTCTAAAAGATATGATAGTGAATGGCTGAATTTAAAGAAGCCCTTTAAAACACAGTGCTGTCGACACACACACACCTGGCTCTAAGGCAAATGGTGCAATGGGTTCATCACGACACATGACATGTCTGGGATACGGTGCGGTGAACTCGTTCTCTGCTCATGCAGCAGGAGCTGAATAGAAGAATGTCCCATTCAGCGTTTTTCACAGTCAAGAGAACAGCAGAGGGGACATAAGAACAGGAGAGAAGAGAGCAAAACCCGAAGTGACGATGGGCTTAATCGTTTAATCCCCACTCTCCCACAGGAGGATGTGAGGCTCCCCTGGGTGTGACGGTACTTTTCCGTCACTGGTGACATCTGGAAGGACACAGCCTCCTTTCTGGAACACCCACTGCAATCTGATACTTTTTTTTTTTTTTTTTTATGTGTGTGTATGGAAATGTTTTGTTGCTGCTAATAACACTTGTCATGCTGGTAGGAGCAGTGTTTGTGTGTGTGTGTGTGAGGTGATTATAATTACAGTGTTAGAGCATCCACAAAGATGAATTTCCTTTGTCTTTTTTTTTTTCTGCCTTTCAGCCAAACCACCTCTGCTGTGTCTCTGCTTACAGATACAGCTCATTGCGAATGAAGAGATTCTCAATCTACCTGTCAGATGCTATCTTGCGGTATGTTATGAATGTATGCACAGCTGAGATGAAGTTGAAGGTGAGCACATGAAGGACACTACACTTGCCGCAGTCCTTATTTCCTGGTTCAGCACTCAGGTGATCTACAGCGGGGGGGGGGGCAGGGATTACTGCAGCTTCTCTTATAGGACAGCCTTGAAGAGGAAAACTGCAATATATCCCTCATAAATGAGAACATGACTGATGTCCCCCCCCCGCCCCTGCTTCTATGTCAAACCTCCAGAGGTCAGTGTGGCCCGCCAGCGTCTGTCCCACGTGAACGGAGCAGAGCCAGGATCAGTCGAGGCAGTCAGCAGACAGTGCAAGGTGTAGTAGTGAGGATGTAGTCATGCAGATAGAGAGGAAGTAGTAAGGATAGGAGGGGGGGGGCTGGACACAGAGGCAGGAAGAAGGAAGACGGGGACAAGGTGACTCCTCTGCAGGACAGTTCTGTCAATGAGTGAAACCCTGATGAAAGTTCACACTCACCTCTGCAGCGTCATATGGCATATTTCATATTTCATCATACATGCAATGCTCACTACTATGCACCGATATGAAAAAGGTTTGTAAGCAGAACAAAAGTTTTCAGATGAATAAAAATGAGTAATAAACATATTTTTTGGCGGTAGGAAAACGGCCGGACTTGATGCTGGTAGCCAGAGACCCAGTTCAATCCACATGATACTTGTGTACCTTTCCCCACATCTCGTAACCTAGCAACCTAACAATGACAGACAGGCAGGTTATTGTTTTTTTTTTTTTTAGTGTGAAATTAATTATAATTCTAATCTATTGACTATTTTCAGTCATCTGTTGGCTCTGTCGGCCAGGATATTGGTCTGGCAATGAAGCATTGTTTGATCACCTTATGGGATTGACTTAATATATTTTTTTAAGGTTTGATAATATAAATTATTATTGACAATATTTAGCTAATGATTGCCTTTTGATTTGATAGGATCGATAGCAGGAAAACAAGGAGATCAGGTAGATTCGAACCACATTCCAACCAGCTTGTTTTCTCTCGGCTGAATCATTTAGTGACAAAGGAAATCTTAGCCACATTGTGACTCCGTGTTTTCAGAAGATTACATTATGAGATTAGTGTTTCGCTTATGAAAGCCGAGCGTTGCTGAAGATAACACTTCACTATGGCTCGATGGCGAAATGTAGTGAAATATGAAAGCCGATGACAGCCGATTAATCAGAGCATTATGGGAACATTTCTTTTTCCCCCTCCCTGCACACTTGAAACATGAAACACACACACTGTACATGTACATCACATAACAGATAAGCAAAATGCCACCAGAAGGGACTTAATGTACTCAAATGTAAAAATATATATAATATACAGCATGAGTATATCAATTTTCCATATGACTGATGTTCTTTGTGACTGAATACGTATAACTGGACCACAGAATACTGACTTTCCACATCAGCGTTGCCGCCGTGCGAGTTATTTATTAGCCAATATGATTAAAGATTAATTTTTTTTTCTTTTGTTTTGTTTTTGTCCCTGACAGCCTCTTTGCATAAATCTAAATCTTTGACAACCTTTCACAAGCAACTGGATTGCGTTGTTGCAACAGCACTGTTGGCTGTAGACTGGATGGATGGCGGATGAGTACATATGAATTATACATAAATCGGTGCTACTAAGCTATTTTTCTTTTATTATGCGTATTGTGCCTCCCATCTGTATGTTAGATGACTCTACAAAGGTCATGACCCCAAGACGGTCCTGCTCACTCAGTTTACTCACCATGTTAGCCTGTGAAAAGTGATATAATACAAGTCAACCTAAACTAGGATCTAAAGAAGCAGGCGGGGTTATCATTGCCCTTGACTCAGTGTCAAGCACAACATGAAATCAACAGAATACCCCTTTAAAACGTAGTGACTGGGGAGAGTAGACAGGTGAAGGGCAGGCTGGAAGGGGATCGTCCTTCTCTAAAAACAGACTTTGTTGACACTATGCGCGACTGAGCAGTGATCCGTGGCGATGGGTCTGTTGTCGTCACAACAGAGGCCCGATGACGTCCACTTGGCGGATGACTCTCCGAGTTGTTGCTTAAACAGATGAAGCTCGGATAGGTTTCACCGTTGAAATCTGGCGCGGGGGAACTATTTCACGTTGATTTCTTTAAACATTGGAATGAGTAAGCGGTGTGTTTGTTTATATGGGTGACTAAAGGAAGCTCTCTGATTTACAGCATTATATATCCCCCTTATAAATCTTACCGAGTCTGTTAATGGTTGTGTGTTTTATATTGCTGCAGGTCAGAGCAGCTACGGCAGGGCGTGCGGTGCTACTTTCACCTTGTGCTTCAAGGTCATCATGGCTTCAGTGTCTCCTTTGTGTCTCAAGTTTGGCCAGATACTCTAATGTTCTACCTTTCAACGAGTGTTAATATGAAGTCTCCGGCGCTGCACAGGTAGACTGAACCGTTCTGCTTTACCCGCATTGGACGGAGAGGAAACACTCGAAGTAACCCTTTGAGTTCGAGTTAATGAGGAAATGATTTTTCCCTCATTTGTTTTATGGACAATATAAAAAATAAAAACGCAAGAAATAAAACTTATTATGACATGAAACACATAAACTAAAGGTCATAAAAAAACTAATATAATAGACACAACAGCTTTTTGAGCAATGGATCCTCCCTGACTTGTGGTCAACCGCGAGAAAACAGTGTTTCCCCATACATTTCAATGTGGACTCGGTCCTTAAAGGAGACACAACACACACACACACACAGTGATCAGAGTCAATACCTACAACTGTTGCTGTACAGCACATATGTATTGGGATCACTAACCAAGATATCAACCAAACCAGAGAGAAAAGCATTGCATGGATGATCATACTGCAAACAAGCATGTTTCCAAAGTGCTGAAAGTGTTCTCCTCTTCGCTCCAGCTGTAGTCTGGGCCTTTAAGTAGTAGTATCATAACCCACTGTGTGACTGCCAAATTGTCCCCGGTTCAAAGAGACAGAGTCATTCTGTAGATCAGTTTATCTATCCGGCTCAAATATTAACCATCGCATGAATTATTGGAAGGAATGAGTCGTAAACTTTGTACTTTGTGGTAAACGGCAGCTAAATATAAGTCAGATGTCGGATTAATTTGTAACCAGCGGCGACGTTTTTCGCAAGAGCCACATATTTCACCACAGCATCGGGGAAGTGTGGCCAGTCAGGGTGTGTGATCTGCATCTAGCAGGTTTATAACAGGAGTAGGTAGCAGACAATAGGGACAAACTATGAAAGTTTAATAAGGAGGGTGTTTATTACACAGTGGACACCAGCATCTGGCCATAAGCACCTTCTGCTTTACTGGCTGGAGCGGACGCTACAACTTAAAATAAATAAATTACCAAAGTGAAAAAAATATGCATATCGATGACCACGATGAAACGGAAGCAGCCCCTATCTAGTTCCCACCTTCACTCTGACGTGACATCATGTGTTGCCTTCAGGGGATTGGGTAACGAGAAGGAAAAAAAAAAAACATTTACCTAACTGAGTGTATCAGCAACAGGGCGACACAAATGCGGGGTAATCAGTAATATGGGAGGTTTTTTATTGAAATAGTTCATACACTTTTGGAAGGGTTATGTTTCTGGTGTCGGGTTTTATAATGTTAATAATTTATTTATTTTTTTAAATAATAATAATAATAATCTGTAATTTCCTTAAACAGTTGCTCACTAGTTTTTTTTTAGCAAATATTGCTCAAACAGGTATTTCTGGCAGCAGGACAACGTGTGTAAGATCGAGTCAAAATAAACTACGGTGTGTGTTCATGATAATGAAGGAACGCGTCACCCGGGGCAACAGTGTGACTGATTTTTTTTTTTTTTTTTTTTTTTTTTTGTGGATCCAATTCGTTCATTGGGATTTGTTGTCCTTCACTTTACTGGAGGAGTCGTGGAGGTGTCCAGCAGCCTGGTTGAACAAGTTAAACGTAACCACGCATTCTTTTCACAACTCTACACATTAACCAGTGCCTTTGAGAGAGAGAGAGAGAGACAGAGAGAGAGAGAGAGAGAGAGAGAGAGAGAGAGAGGCCTTTCTTTGAGGGAGACATTTAAACTTTCCATAATGATCCTCTGTCAATTATTGACCTCTGGGGCATTATGGTGTGGCCTTGACTTGTGACTTACAAAAGGACTTCAGACATTCTATACAGCACAGTGGAAAAAAAAAAAAAAAAAGCTTTAGAATGGACAACAAGGTGCAGTAGGAACAATATTACTACTGCCTATGGTTTAACCTGTCTGGTCAAACCACTACAACCCCCCATCCCCCCCTCTCACCCCTCTCCCCCCCTCTGGTCCATGCAAACACTGGACGCTTTGCTCAGAAACAGAGGTGGGAGTAAGTCATTGTTTTACAAGTGACCCTGCAAGCCCTCAGCTACACCAGCCAAGGACTGACCGGGTTATGTTTACCGTCTTAGTTTACTGCGCTAACATTTGCTAATTAGCATAACGTATAACTGAGGCTGATGGGAATGTCTTTAGGTGTGCAGGTGTTACATATTATATTATATTATAAACTAAAGTACTGTGCAAAACTCCATGGCAACCCATCCTATATTTTGTATTTATTTGTATTATTGTATTATTAAAGGTGCCGTATCTCATGGTGTCACACCTGTTTTCCCTTAGCCAATCAGCTCCCTCCTTTTTGTTTGCCTCCTCACCTGGTCCCCTTTTCTTGATGATTTCTGTTCGTATTTGAGTCCTGTTTATCGGTTCAGTCCAGTCTACTGTCTAGTCCAGTCTAGTCTAGTCTAATCTAGTCCTTTGTTGCCGTTCTTACTCTCTGCTGATATCCGTCCTCATTCAGCAAATAAAGCTGGCTCAGGCAGGTAATATTTGATGCGACGTGCCATGTGACCTCATTCGACATCAAGGGCAGGTCATATCGATCGTTCGATTGTTGATGATCTTGACTCTTTCTCAGTTGATCTTGTGGGCCTTGGACCGGTGTTCCCCCGACCCCTGACTCCATGTGCCTTAAAGATTCCACTATGGTGGATCTGTCGAACCCCATCTGTAGTGTTGCTACGGAGACCGGCTCTTAAAAATCCATCACTGACTGCAGAACAATACAATATTCAAATGCTTTTAAAACGGTTGTCAGCCTATAACGTTGATGGAGATTAATGAAGCAGAATATATTTCATAGCAGCAGAAGCTTATAGGTTTTACTTATTTATAAGTATGTATGCAAGGACTGTCTGTGAATCCGGTTCTGTTCCTGAACTGTACGCCAAAACGCTGTTGTTGCCATGCATCGTGCAGCGAGACATACTACGGCATTCCTCCCTTCTGTTTCGCCTATAAACAGCTGCTCTGGCATCCGAGTACACGATACGGTGAAGGTCAAAGAGCTTCATCTGTGCACACCGATTACAGGCGGAAACGTCTAAAAAGCCTGAAACATGATCCTGTACTATTCTGTATATAAGCTATTCCAGTACGTATTTACTAAGATATAAGACATAAGGATGTAGCGGTGGTTTTTAACACTGATTGGCAGTTGTTCTCATCTTTATAATGTATCATGTTAATAAAACACTGTGGTGCTCTTGGGTGAATTAGTAATTAGCCTCTTGGACCCATCCTCAGGATTAATTGCTCCTTGTTTTAATTGAATCAATCGCTAATCTTCCATGTGGCACCATCATATCATCACGTGTTAAATGTTTTTTTGTCCTTGCAATGTGATTGGAAAATTGGCATGTATTGTGTCAAATTGTGTTGTAGTCATGTGTTTCTCTGACTTCAGTACTCTTGATATGTCCGCCCCCCATCAAAACTCGCTTTGAGCTCCGAGAAACTTCCCACTTTCAGCAGATGAACGCGAAAAACAAACAATCGTTCCGCACAGAGAAGCTCAAACATCCCACCGTAGGAACGAGAACATATTTGAGTGGAAAAGGGGGGGGGGGGACTTGTTCCCATTTTCTAGAAGCAGTGTCGACACGAGACGGGGCGAGGCGGGTCAAGAGTTTTGAAACAAGCTGAAACAGTGTTATTCACTTCCCAATGGGCTAAATCATGCAAAAATATGTCCAAATTGTCCTTAAAAGTCAGCCATCAGAGTTAATTTCAGACTGTGGTGAGACTGGTTGGTGTATTTCTCTTCACGCACGATGACATTCATTCATGTTACGTGTATGAACATAACTAAAAACCATAGAAAATAGTGAGATATAGAAAACTCCCATTTGGTTTCGCATGCTGAAAAAAAAAACTTACTTTCCACCTTGAGTCCACCTTTCCCCTCATACCTTTATACAATGCCTGTTTACTGTGTACACACGCTGACAAAAAAAAGCGACATTTGTCTGGGTGCGGTCGCCGTCAGACACACACACACGGGGGGCCCTCGCTCCCTACATGTGATGATGGCGGGGGGGGGAAATAAGCATTGTTGTCGTGCAAATTTACGTTTTCAGAAGAGGATAAGTATATAGTAACAGTAATTATTAACGCTTGCCTCGTCGTGTTTGGAGCTGCAGACACTGTGCACTTTGACTCACCGCATCACGTCTCCTGGGTACCTGAATATGTACTTTAATTTCCATAAAAATCTGAAATAATCAAACGGGAGGACGGAGTACATTCGTTTTGGGACTAGTTTCAAGCGACAGATTAAATCCACGTTTGTGCATTGCTGCAGGAAATATGAGCATTTCTAGCAGAACAATGGCGTGTGTGGGACAGTGTGTGTGTGTGTGTGTGTGTGTGATCCAAATTCTGTTAGATGATTCAGCAACCATTTAGTTCACTGAGGAGATTTGAAGGGGGGGGTCAGGTGACTCTATGACGGAGTCATATAGAGCTGGAACGCCACATTTGATCCTCTTCTTGTCCTTGAGGTGATATTTAAAGGTCAAAGCCTCCGTGTATATAATCCTCGGCCCGATCACACCTACACACACACACACACACACACACACATGTTTACATTCAAACAAATGTACATAAGCTCAAGAAATTCAGATGGCAGCACATTGCTGGGCGATTTCGCACATGCATGCATGAGCACACACATAACACACAGCTCACACGGCCAGACAAGAATGTGAAGTTGAAGGATCTATACGCGCCTATATGTAGTCGGCGTGTGTGTGTGTGTGTGTGTGTACACGTTTTTTTTGGTTTTGTTTTTTTTTTGCGAATCAAATTTAGAATATTTTTTGGAAAATTAAATGTGTTGCGTTAACACAATATAAATGAAAAAAGGCCTTTGTTTGGAGATCAGATCAGAACACCGAGTCATCATATGGCCTCAACAGGAATGCCCTTGGAGCAGGCTTTAGAGAGGGTTAAAGGCTGTAAAAGCAGGATATACAGTATATATATATATATATATATACATATTCAACTATGTGTATACTTGGCTCTGCTGTGTAACTAGAGCCTGTTATTCCTCTTGTGGTGTGAGGGGGCTACATGTGGGGAGGGGTTCACTGCATACAACAACACAGGACACCCACCAAGTTGTAGCCAACTGGGAACAGATAAGACTGCGAGTTAAATGAGCTCCATTCTGTTTAGTGGAGGGGATGAACTCATTCATTGTTTGTGCACATAATGACTGTTTTAGAAGGAGCGCTGGCTTCATTCAGAATTGTAGGTTGGTGCACTGTAATCTGACATCCCATGTGTGTGTGTGTGTGTGTGTCTTGTTGTAATTGTTTGCATGTGGGGGGACTAAAGCAGAACAGTCATGCTGAATTACGAGTGTATAGATCCAAGAAAAGTTGAAGGAATTTAAGTAAGGACGAATCTCGCACAGTTTCGACCAGCGTGACGGTGAAAAAGTTTAGATGTGATGCACGCACTAATGTTGTTATAAAGTCGACAACCTCCCTGCTTCACTTCAGGGAACTGTTCCCGGAAATGCCTCTGACTGAAAGACACCAGGTTCCACAGGAAACGTTTGACTGGCTCATTTGGGACATGTAAGATGGATGGATGTCCTGGAATAACTCACTGTGCTCATGTGTGGCTGAGACATCGCTGGAATAGTCACGGGTGCTGATGGGGGGGGGGGGGGGGGGGGGGGGGGGGGTGGGGGGGGGATTGGGGATGAGCGGATGGTGGAGGTGTGATCTATGGGGGGAGGGGGGAGCGTGTGATACTGGCTGAATAAATATTTAATGTGTGAAAAGCTCCAACATGTCTAACTCCTGGCTGACATACTAGATCCATTCAATGAATTGATCTATATCAGGCCAGGTCATGTTGGATAATGAACTGGGCAAAGCAAGCAACTGCTCCAGACACACACACACACACACACACACACTCAAGCCCCCGGAGTCAGTGTCATCTGTGCTTTTATTGATTGTAATTTTGTCCTCCAGTCAGAGGAATAAAAGCAATCAGATCTATGGATATACACACACCATACTTTGTAGGATGGAGCATGTCCTTAAATAGAAGTGGTATAAATGGACATATAAGACCTCGGCTTGTAGTACTGCTTGTTTACAGGGTCTCTATGTGGAATATGATGTTGTTATTGTGAACCCTGTTGTACTTAATGGGTTTCTGGACAACACTTAACAATATTAAGAGAACAGGAAAACCAGTATGGGATGGATGGATGGATGGATGGATGGAGGAAAGATGAATAGAGGAAAGATGAATGGATGAAGGATGGACTTATGGATGGATGGATGGATGGATGGAGGAAAGATGAATGGATGGAGGATGGACTTATGGATGGATGGATGGATGGAGGAAAGATGAATGTATGGAGGATGGACTTATGGATGATAGAGGATGGATGGATGGACGGACGGACGGATGGATGATGGATGGATGGATGGATGGATGGATGGATGGATGGGTGGATGGATGGATGGATAGATGGATGGACGGACCGTATGTGAACACACCATGTAGGCTCTATGAATCATATCACATAGACATGTTGACACTGCTTACACTCCTGTTGACTGTGTCAATGCTGAGACTTCTACTATGGCCCCATGGATAACTTCCTACGTACACAGACACATCCGCAACGCTCAGCCCAGATACGTATAGTGCTGAATGCCTCTATAGGCCGTCTGCTTGTCCTCCTGACGTCAGAGCTCCGCGCGGCTACTCCGCTCGGTAATTGGCCGCCGCTGCTCCTCCCTCCTGGTAGGTAACTTGTGGAGAGTTTCGGGCGGAGTCGAGGGCGAACGGTTTATATTGGGGAGCACCCTGCAGACCGAGCTGGGTTGCTCTGCTCACGGCTCAGGGCTTTTTTGGCTTAACCACCACCACCACCACCGGAGCACTTGTAACGGAACACCGTTTTTTTAACGGGGGGAATTAATTAAACACAATGCCTGCGAATAAAGATGACGGCGGCTGGAAGAAGCTTCTGTGGGATTCGGACAAAGGAGAGCTGCTCGGCCGCACGGGAGGCAGCTGGTGTGAGTATGCCGCCTCGTGTTTCTGGCCACCTGTTTGATTTGCCTGCTGCAGTCAGGAACCAGCCGGCAACACGACTCATATATATATCTATATATATATCAAGTTTGACTTAATGTCTAATGGAAGATGCAGCTTTTGCATGCGAGTTGAGGTTTATTTTTTGGGGGGGATGGATAAGAACATCAGCGTATGCGCGGTTTGGTTATTTCTATAAGAGCTTATTGTGCATTCAGAGAGCGCAGACGCTGCGGTGCGCGGCGCGGCGCGGCACGGCGCGGCGCGGCAGAACGCGAGCCGATGATTGCGCCTCCTTATCCACATTTGTTGTTTGAGGAGGAAACGTAAAGTTGTCCTCTTTTTTTTTTAAACAAACAGTTGTGGGGAATAGAAAGGGTTAAAAATGCATCACAGTCCCAAGGTGAGTCAAGGTGATCAGGCCTGTTAGGAAACGGAGAGAGGACTATTGATCCGTGTCGGGTTCCTGTGATCAGATGTCACTGTAATCTAACGAACAATACGACTGATTAACTTGTTCGACCTTTCTTCTCTTGTTTCTCTAGCAGGCAGCGGCAGTGCGCATGTCCTTGTGCCTCCTCTCAATGTCACACAGCTCCTCAGTTCTCCTCTAGACTCTTTTTTTTTAACACCTGAGTATCAATGCTGTTAGCGGTGACATGATGTCTGCAGCAGGAGCTCCAGCACTCTGAAGGCTGAGAAGTGCTGCTCACAGCCTCATATTTGTCCTTTATTTATTTATTTATTTATTTATTTATTTATTTGAGGTCATCTATGAAAATGCTGAATGCCTTTTTTTTTTTTTTTTTGAGTGTGCCATGCGCAGTGTTGTGTTCAAGGACACCTGGGCTGACAGGTTAACCAATGACTTCCAATCACAAAAAAAATCTGAATTCGATCACCAGAAACATCATAAGCGGTGATTGTTAGATAAACTTATGAAACATGTGTGAGTGGTGAGCTTTTCACCACAGCCAGAGGACTCGAGCTGTGATCTTACGCACCAAACGAGCTTCAAGGAATGTCATTTATGAACGGGTTCAGGCTGCTGTGACCTTTTTGACATTGCTTCATGCAGCAAACGGGACCGGCGGGGACGGATGTATAGCTTGACCTTTTTTTTTAAGATGAGATTTATGCATCGCTTCAGGGTTTTTAATGCTTGGTTGACCTTTTTTTTTAATAAATTCTACAGAAATTGATTAGCGAGGAGGATTCTCCGCTCCCGTGGATCATTACTGACTTCTATGCACGGGGCTTTCACACTTGAATTCCTGTAAATCTGTGGCACACAACGGCTGCTACTGTCGTATTGTTTTACATGTATATGAATGCCGGCTTTGTGTTTTCCTGACATCCATAGAGGAGACATGCCAGACACCCTCTAGAGCTGCGGGAGAAGCTGCTCAACACACTTGATCTTATATATGGATGACCTTTTCTTATTAGTTTTAGGCATTGGACGTGGATGTTTTTAAAGTCATATTTAGGTTGCTTCCTTTTTGAAGCTGCATGCACCAGCATGCTGGAGATGTGTGTGTGACGTTTAACATAAACCAATCACGGCTCTCGCTCCGTGGCTAAATATTCAATTATTTATGGTCTCATGAGAACATAAAAATGTTCTGCCATTTTGTCCTACTTGCCTTTCTGGCAAACACTAGCTGAGATGTCATGTGTGTGTGTTTGTTTCTTCTGTGTGATGGTGGAACCCCCCCCCACCCACACACACACACACACTGGACTAACTAACTGTGTATTTACACACAGGTGATCTCCAACTCTTTGCGTGTCTTCTGAACTGTTTCCATTCGACTTTAAGTGATACGTTTGCTCGTCTGCGATTCGGTGTCGTGCGACAGAGAAACATGATAGTAAAAGTCCAATGTGCTGACAGTTTTTTTTAATTTATTTTTTTATGGCGGCTGTGTGTCCTGCAGCAGCTTTATCAGTTGCCTCTGGTGTTGCCCAACAGTAACAATATGAATCAATCTTTGCTCTGCTGCATTTTGACTGTACGCTGTAGAGATTATATTGATAATATTATCACTTATCTACTTTTTTTTTTTTTTTTTTTGTTTTTATCTGCGAGCCTACACGTCCATATTCTACGAACATCTTTCAAACAGATGAATAGATTTGCTGTAGTATGTGTTTACACCACTAGGTGGCTTCTCGTGCTAAACTCGCATCCTGAACAGAAGCAGGTGCTCGGTTAATGCATGTAATAATTAATTTAGGTGGCTGATTTAAGAAATTGCTTAGACTTTGCTTCCCATTACCAGATATTGATTTCAGCTGTGTGGCCCAGTCATGATCACTGTGTTGCTATAGTGACCCTTTCTTCTTTTCTTTTCTTTTTTTTTTTCTCCTCCGCAGTCAAGATCACGCTATTCTACATCATTTTCTATGGCTGCCTGGCTGGGATCTTCATCGGTACCATCCAAGCCATGCTGCTCACCCTGAGCAACTACAAGCCCACCTGGCAGGACAGAGTCGCACCCCCTGGTAATAATAATAATAATGATGATGATGATGATGATGATAATGCTTATTCTGTGGATCTGAGCATGAGCAGTGTCTTGACTGAACAGGAAGAAGGCTGGTGACAGTCTGTAGGGTGTGTCACACAGTCCACCAGAACAGCAGTTAAAAAGTGAAATGAGTCGACCTCATGGTCATGTGACTGGTGTTCAGTTCAGTTCAGAGATGCTGTAGCTTCAGACCCGTATTCAGCCGAGCTCAGCACAAAGACGGGAAGCAGGAGGAAACGCTATCTGTATCCTGGACACACAGGCGTGAAACTGATACTGAACATCTCTTCTGAATCTGCACAAGTTTGCAAAAAAAATTGTGTATCACGTAACCGGGAACACGGTGTTCCTGAATGTGTCGTGGTGACTTTGAGACTGAAAAGTCACATTTTCGTGGCTGTGTGATTTTTCATATTTATGATTATGATCAAATGTAATGAGACTTGACATGCAGGTGTGTTGGGCTGTACGAAGCCTCGCTGTCGGTAACCAGTGAGTGAACTGTCGCCCCTGCAGGCCTTTCACACACCCCACGATCGGACAAAGGTGAAGTATCCTTCAGCCTCAACGACATCGAGACCTTCCTGCCTTACACCAAAGCCTTGAAGGATTTTCTGGTCAAGTATGATGAAGAGGTGCAGCGGGACCAGATGAAATTTGAAGACTGTGGAGGTAAGTTTCACTCTGACATCCTATTGGCTCTTCTTTTCCCCCCTTTTTTTTAAATTCTGATCTGATATTAAAGGAGAATGTAACATAATGGACGTAAGAACACTGGCCTTACGTCCATCAGGCGGTAAGACGGGTTTCACCTGACCCGCGTTTCACATTTCACTTCCTCTCCAGAGGATCCTGCTGATTACAAGAACAGGGGCGACTTGGAGAGCGACGTGGGCGTCAGGAAGGCGTGCCGTTTCCCCAGGAGCCTGCTGGGACCCTGCTCCGGCATCGAGGACCGCGAGTTCGGTTTCAAGGAGGGCAAGCCCTGCATCATCGTAAAGCTCAACAGGATCGTCAACTTCCGTCCAAGGGTATGTCATCGTTGCATCACAGCAGCTACATGTTAGGTTCTGTGTCCTGCAGGGACGGTTGTGTTTGAAATAAAGGTGCAGTCCACCTCCTTACTTGTTCTTGTTCTTTCAGCCTCCTACCTCTAATGGAAGCATCCCTGAAGACGCTCAACCTAAGGTGCAGCCCAATGTGATCCCCCTCTACTGCACCAACAAGGTACGCGCCCGGTTTTTTCCTTTGCTTCCAACCTCATATTCAAACCTCAATATCTTCTGCATGTAACTAACGCGCTCGATACATTTGTCCCTGCAGAGAGAGGAGGACGCCGGGAAGATCGGCGAGATCAAGTACCACGGCTTCGGCGGCGGCTTCCCGCTGCAGTATTACCCCTACTACGGCAAGCTGCTCCACCCTCAGTACCTGCAGCCGCTGGTGGCTCTGCAGTTCACCAACCTGACCTTGAACACCGAACTGCGTATCGAGTGCAAAGTGTACGGAGACAACATCGACTACAACGAGAAGGACCGCTACCAGGGACGCTTTGACATCAAGATCCAGGTTAACAGTTTATGACCGACATCAGGACCGTAGCACTTTCCCTGACCGCCACCCCCCGTCCCCACCCCACCCTCCACCGCCCCCCTTTGTCCTTAACAAAATATCAATATAATATAGGAGATAAGTGAGGGGGGGGGGGTAGGCTTTAGCGGTTAAGTCAATCACAACTAGTCTTGAATGAATTAATGAAACAAAAAAAAAAACCTGATAGGGGACCGATGTGTAATCTGTCTGCTTTCATCACTAGCTTCTACACTTCTGTCTAGCGTTTTAGAATGTAATTTTAGAGGAAAAGTAGCAATAGGCCTAATAATAATAATAATGAAAAAAAATAAATATATATATTTATTCAGCTGTAAATGAGACTTTTCCACAAGCCATGGGACATTGTTCATTGATGACTGTAAAGTGTAATTCCATCTCTTGACGCGTGCAAGCTCTGTTGTCCCCTCTGCATATCGCTGCCTTGTGTGGTTTAAGTATATATATATATATACATATACATGTGTATATATATTTTTGGAATGTGCAGTAGTTGCAAAACCTGGCCCTTCCGAACCATCCTCATTTTTTTTAATGTGAGCAAGCTTTAGCAGTTGTAGACGTGTGTATGCGCACACACACACACACGCGCACACACTTCCTGATTTTTAAATTGGTTTGACATGGTGCACTCTTGTTGATCTGTGTAATGAAAAGGCTGCACTCCAGGGAACTTCTTTCCTCTTTTTATTTGTCTTTTACATCTGATCACGGGAGACTTTTTACTTTGCCTTTCTTTCTTTCTTTCTTTCTTTTGTTTTTTTGTGCTTTGTTGAATCACTTACATGTGTGAAGGGGTTTTATTACTTGGTTTCATGCCTTTTTACTTTCGATTTGCCTTGAATGTAGAGTTGTGTGTCCAGCCTCTGAGACACTTTGGCCTGGCGTAAAGGCGACAGTGCTGACTTTTTTTTTTTTTTTTTTTTTTTTTTCCTGGATTCGTCACAGCATTGTGGTGTAACTCTCTGAATGTTTTAACCATTAAACGTGGTGGAAGAATTTTATATTTATGCAGTTGTACATTTTGTTTCTTTGCAGAATATATGAATATATATATATATATATAAATGCAATACCAAAGTGATGAGCTGAAGAGAGTCTTTATCAGAAGCAACGCAGTACTCATTTTTAGGATCTCCTCATGTTAAGTGCTAAAGTCAATGTCTCGCCTTGCAACCTTTTCAATGGTTAACTTGATTTGTGTTGACCATGAATGTAGTTAGGTTTTAGTGTGAACAGGTAACAGGCAGTTAAATTCCACAGTGACTCGATGTTCATGCATTTAAAAAAAAAAAAAAAGATTAGAGTTCTTAAGAGAGCTCAGTGGCTTTAGATGACTAATGATGTTGGCAATATTCCATAGGATCTCATGTTGATGTAAAACACTCGACTTGATCTCAACCATCAGTCAACCTACCATCAGTTCATCCACCTTTGCCATTTAATTAAAGCCGGAAACTAATAAAATCCATAATGGACCCTTTTTTTTTTTGGTGTTTGCTTTCTTTCATTGTCGTGATATTTCAACAATAATCCACCTGTATTATGAAATGTGTTTGATCACCTACGAAGAACACACTGGCACACACGCGGAGGTATCTTAAGACTGAAACATGAATATAGATTTCCTAACTGTGTCCCTCCCTTTTCTTTCTTTAACCCCTCGCCCTCGTCTTGTTTTACTTCAGAGATGAATGAATGAATGTGCTGTTGTTGGCTCAGGGTGAGGATCGGTGTGACTGGACGATTTCTGTTCAGCTCTCTCGTGTGCAGGCCGGGAGGAAGCTGCTGGATCAGTAGCAGACGCATGGCTCTGTAATTACAGGAGGTAGAGACTGGGTAGTAGCTAACAGGGGGATGTTGTTTCAGGCCGGGCTGGATAATGATCCTATCACCAGAGAGCAGGTATTAAGTCACCTGGAGCTACCAAGGGCCAACAGAGGCAGCCAAGCAGGCAGACAGCAAGCCAATCAGCAGCTGCCCCCCAAAAAAACAGGTTCTATGCATGACTGTTACCATGGAGATTGTGTTTTTTGTAGGGGGTGTCAGTTTCTGAAAATAAATGTCTTGTGAAATGTGATTACATGCAGTGCAGGTTTTTTCTGCTGAAGGATTTACAAGATGGGACATTTTTTGAAACATTTCACAATCACAGGGGAGGTTGTTCAGTTGCCGTGGAGACGGCTGAGTCTTTTAAAAATATAACTTTAGCACTGTTTTATATATTATATTTTCTATTTTAGAGAGAGGCAGTGAGGGAGATTCTGCATAGGGCTACGGATGATGAAGGAGCATAGGATAGCATCACACTGTCAGGACACTGTGTCCGCAGAACACTAAGGAACACAGTTAAGAAGGACATAAAGGACGACTTCATCCCACCACAACCACCCCTGACCCCCTGGGAACCTGCTGACACACAGTCACACTCTAATCTGACGCGATGGCAGCGGGGAGTAGTCTGACCCCTATCTCATTCACACACCGTCAACCATCACAAGGTCATCTTTCCTGATTGCGCTTTATCATGTGACAGACAGACTGCTCTGCGGTTGGCTGGAGGAGAGGAGGAGAGGTGGGGGCGTTGCGTCTGCAGAGGGAGAGGGGATGTTCCTCTGATAAGGTGCAGCCTGTGGGGACAGTTTTACTGACTCTCTGGTTTCCTCCCACAGCCAAGTTAATTATTTTAAAGACCCCCTCCAGGCAATTATCTTGTTAAAATACTCATAACCCTTCATTAAAAATTCCAGAATCTATGAATATGTACGCCAGGATTATTAGGATTATTAGAGCACAGTGTTGGGCAAATTGTGGCTTGTGGGCCTAATCCGGGCCTGCAGCAAAAAAATATTCGGCTCCCTGATGAAAGTTTTGACTTTTTATAGTTTTACACTGAATCTTACTCTGAAAAGCTCCTGTAATTCCCAAGTTGTTATTGTGACATAACCTTAATTATGTCTAAAAAAAAAAAAAAAAAATACATCTTACATAATAAATGTATATTAAACCGATAAGATCCCTTCCTCTTACTGCAACAGAGCACACCTGAACACAAGGGGGCAGGAGTGCTGCATCGGTGTGGAGGTCTGAGAGGATTATTTATACACGGTGGCCATCAGTTTCACATAAATGTCACATAAATTTTAGTATTGCAACTAACGATTGTTTTCATTTCTTGATCTGTAAAATGTCTGAATAAGTTTCTCAAATGTTTGAGTGCATTAATAATTGGGATTTTTGTTGAAGTCAGACTTTCAAGGTAGCTCTGGCACTGAGCCCGTAATGAAATTAATTGGCGAGTCAGATCAATGCTGGTTGTCAGCAGCTTGTTAACACATCATCAGCAGCACTGGGATTTGATAGCAGAACAGTGATGTCACCGTTTAAGCCACTGAAACGGAACTTTCCCGACAGATCCTGGAAGCTTGCCACAATGTTTCCCCAATATAGTATATATATATTGACTTTTCTTTGAGGAATTTCATTTAAAGGTACCTCTATTGCTCCTGAGAGGATGCAGTTCCCGTGGTTTAAAGTAGTAAATTCTTCCCACTGATGTCCTGACGGCAGCATTTTTCACTGCAACCTGGGAGACGTTAGAGACAACAAGCTGAATCCGGAGCAGCTATGGCAATTATGAATGCACATGGGGCCCACCGATTATCTATGTCAGTGTCATGAAACGAGTGATGCAGCCTGGAAACAAGCTCCAACAGACCTGATCTCTGCAGGTGACACCTGCTGAGGCCTGTGTGCGTGCCACCTTGTATCATACAAGGCTGCATGTGACGAAATCAGTGACTGAATTCAAGGACGTGGAATTTTTGTTGGTAGCGGACATTCCTCTTTAAAACGCTTACACAACATCTCCTCATTGCGTTAAACATGGTCAAATGCTCCCTGCAAGTCAAAAGTCAGGGCTTCAACCTGCTCCGACGGTTCATTGCTGACAGTTTTTTCTACATTGTTGACGAGCTGACGTCATAAACGGCCATCCGTTCCGCGGCGTCGGTTGCTAAGGTTGTTGCTAAGGATGTCGTTTTGTGTTGTCTACGCTCATACGCTTTGGACCAAATTCCAGCTCAAAAGCGTACGGGTGTGTTTGAGAAGTTGACCGTTTAGCTTGTTTTTTACGTAGCCTTCCAAGCCACCAAAGGTCATCTGAGATGCAGATTCTGGAAGATGACCAATCAGAACAGAGTAGGCTGATGGGGAGGCGGGCACCTCAAATATTACAGTCTGTCAGATGGTTAGCTCGGCCCTGCCATCAGGCTGGAACCGAGTGAGCCATGATGCATCACCGGCAAGCATCAACAGATTAACTCTAATCTCATTTACAGCGGTTAACCCGATCAACCTCGCAGCACACACTCAATATGAATTACACACACACACACATACTGTATGAACTCATATCACATATTTCCTGTTGAAACGTGTAAACCACCAGGGAGGTGGGAATGCATGCACTCATATTATAATACGGCGGTTTTAATCTCAGGAGATCTGACAACTTCTAATTAGTTTTCTGCATGTTTTTTGTTCTATTATCTACTATAAATATTACGTTATCATAACCTCAACTCTACCTGGTTCCTCTCTCAACACATTGCTCATCAAAGCACTGGCTAAACTGGCAAACGTACACCTGTGCAGGTGTTTTTGATCGACAGGAATTTGACGGAGACCCTATCAGGGACAGATGTTAAAACAGAGAGGGTATTTCCCCCTTTGCCCGTGATTCAGCTGCTCTCTGAGCTCAGAGTCCTAAAGCTGTGGAGGCTCCGAGGAGCGGTTTGAAGCAGACCTCAGATTAGCTGAGAGATGTGGAGGTGGAGTCTGATGTCTCACTTTAGCTGTCCACACACTAAGAGGATTTACCCAGACTGGAAGGGATATAAATAAATAGGTGGCTCCAACTCCAATCAGTCCTGTTTATCTACCCAGTCATGCTTATGACACACTGTATATATATATATATATATAGACCCTCCTGATTAAGACATATTGCCATCACAATAATAAGCAAGACAGACTTATTGACATCAATAAAGGCACAACTCTGTCAATAACTGATTTAATATTATTGTATAGCTTCTTTTTCTGCATATCAGTTCACTTTTTGATTAGAACTTAACTGCATTTTTATTGTCAACGTTGAACAATTACAAGTAAAGTACATATCAGTCATATCAGGTAAAAAAAAACAACAATATATTTATATATATATGCATGCTGAGACGTTGTGCAGGTAGATGCAGAGATTGGCAGGTTTGAAGGTTGAAGATGTGGCTACTTTTCTTTAGAGCTTATTTACACGCACAGGTACGGGTGATGGACAGTGATAAAAAATAATTTCAAATCCAAAATCCGAAAAATGTGCCATGATATGGATACGCTGTATATTAGTTTAAATGCATTGGAAAAACAGTGTGTCCTCCCTCCTCTTCTTTCTCCTCCCTTCCCCTCCCCTCCCTCCACTCGCTGCTGGGAGGTGGTGCACATCGAACGAATAGTAGGAACTCCTCCACAACGGGAGAAGATCATCTGTCAGAAGACAGATATTAACTGCTTCACGGAAGGATTTCCATATTTGAGCAGCTCTGCTGACGGTCTCATGTTTGATGTGAATGCGGGAGAACAAACAAGAAGCGGTCTGGGATTAATGCAGAGCTCAATTTGACTTCCCAACTCACTGTCTGGACTGCTCATCATCATCATCATCATCATCATCATCACTCACATTCAGGTAAACTAAGTTTATGCAGTAGATTGTGACTGGTGTTGGTGTTTCAGTGTGATGAAGGAGAAATCAAACTACTCTGAATCTGGAGCTAAACAAGACTCATTTAAGCCGACGTAATCTGTGAGAGGAGGATTTGAGTGAACATGCCGAGCTAATAGGTCTAAACACAAACACCATATACCACCGTGTGCTGTTCATGACATCATCATCATCATTCTGCATTCTTCTTTATCTGTATTTTGCGTTGCATTGGGCAAACAAAGGCATTGTCAACTCATCTAACTTTACTGCACTGTGTCCCTCAGGCTGATGGATGCCCAGGATCACACATCCTTAGCAGGAACAGGACTGCTGTCCAGGTGAGTCTCACTACTGACTCTGTGAATGTGAACAGCCTAAACTCTACCAACTGAGATTTGTCATTTAAACAAAATATGTGTTAATATGTTCATCTCCCCCCCCCCGAGTATATGTATCTGCTGATAAACCAATAAGGTCAATTTGATCTCTTTTCTAAGGCTGTCCCACATGATGCATTCTAAGAGAAGCACTGTTGGTCCTGCAGAGTCCGACCTCAGCAGCAGTCAGAGGACAAAGGACAGGTGAGCTGCAGACCTGGAACCAAATCCTAGTCTGGGGGAAATTAGTTTATGAAAATAAATTAGGTGAAAGATACCCGGAGTGGTATTATAAGAACTTTTTGTCCCCCACAGTGTGCATCAAAATCAATGACATCAATGTTCTCGCTGTCCAGAATTCATGCAGAATTATTTGTTCTTCTTCTAGTGGTGGTCGCTGGCCCCTGGCTGCACAAAACACAAACAACTGCAACAACAACGACGGGTATGATATATGGATCATCTGTCAGTGTTAGTTTTTCCAACTCATCTTTAATCACAAGACTTGATTAGACTGTATATTAACTATGATCTTTCTAAAGAGAAATGTGATGTGATTTCACTAAAAAAAGCTGTTCCATTCCTTATAGAGCATGCTCATTTATATGGATCACACAGCTGATGTCAGTTCAAGTCAGTGATTCAGTTCTCAGAGTATTAGTACAGATCGACCTGCAACATACTGTAATATGTGTCACAGTGCCCCCTTCAGGCTCCCTGACGCTACTGCACGGTGACAAGATTAAAACATGTTCACCTCACCTGTCTGTCTGTTTATTAATATTTATAGCAAAAAAGATGAGAAGAAAGAGGAGCCAAAGAAGGATGAGAAGAAAGATGACAAAAAAGATGAGAAGAAAGAGGAGCCAAAGAAGGATGATAAGAAAGATGACAAGAAAGAGGAGCCAAAGAAAGATGAGAAGAAAGACGACAAGAAGGACGACAAGAAGGACGACAAGAAGGACGCAAAGAAAGACGACAAGAAGGAAGAGCCGTAAGTACCTCATACAATAATAAAATGAAAATTGCATATCAAGAGCTCTTTCTGAGTGTCAAACGTGAGCAAATATAAAGACATAATCTCAAGCTTCTGTGTGAATGTTATCAGATGTTTATTAGTCAATATTTTACATACACAAAACTGACTCTGTATGTCCAAAGTATTCAGTATTAGTTGAGAGTCATAATAAAAAGTCAAAAGTCATGTTTGATTTCTAATTTTTAAACTATAACTATAAAAGTTACTCTATTCGTGGCTAGAAGGTTCAACATTTCAACAAAAACTTGTTTTCTCATTCAGAAAGGAGGTGTGGATCATGGACCCTGCTACAGATACTTACTACTACTGGCTGTGCACAATATCTATCCCGGTGTTCTACAACCTGATGTTCTTGGTGGCCAGGTCGGAATTCATTTATGGCATTTTCTGCATTTCCTGTTTACTTTGTTTTTTTTTTTTGCTGAGGTCTTTGAAGGTCTATCTTGTTGTTTTTTCGTTTGCTTCCATGTAGGTCTTGTTTTAATCAATTGCAGTATATAGATACAACAATGTGGTTGGTTTTGGACCACACCTCAGATGTCCTCTACTACATTGACACCTTTGTGAGAGCTAGAACAGGTCAGTGAACAGTGAACTTTGCTGAATGTGTGAACTTCATGATTACAGGAGACTTTGAATATATATGGTAACAATGGTCATACCCTTGTGTGTCAACAGGTTTTCTGGAGCAAGGGCTGCTAGTAAAGGATGAAAAGGTCCTGAGAGAAAGATACATGAAAACACGACAGTTCAGAATGGACATCATAAGTATCATTCCCACTGATATTGTATTCCTCAAAATCGGAATTGACAACCCAGAGTGGAGGTTTAACCGGCTCTTGAGGTTAGGGCGACTCTTTGAGTTCTTTGACCGGACTGAAACTCGAACCAATTTCCCCAACATCTTCCGAATTGCTAATCTTGTTCTTTACATCATCATCATTATCCACTGGAATGCTTGCCTCTACTTTGCCATCTCCAAGGTACTTGGCTTTGGCACAGACACATGGGTATATCCAGGCACAAAGAATCCCGAATATGGTCGCCTGGCCAGGCAGTATATCTATTGCTTTTACTGGTCCACACTTACCCTGACCACTATTGGTGAGACACCACCACCAGTTCGAGACATTGAATACTTTTTTGTTGTATCCGACTTCCTCACTGGGGTTCTGATCTTTGCTACGATTGTAGGCAATGTTGGTGCCATGATTTCAAACATGAATGCTGCACGCGTAGAGTTCCAGGCTAAAATTGACTCCATCAAGCAGTACATGGAATTTCGGAAGGTCACCAAAGACCTGGAGATAAGGGTGGTCAAGTGGTTTGACTACCTCTGGACAGCGGAAAAAACATGTGATGAAAAGCAGGTGCTAAAGAACCTTCCAGACAAGCTAAAAGCTGAGATTGCCATCAATGTACACCTGGAGACCCTAAAAAAAGTACGCATCTTTCAAGACTGTGAAGCAGGTTTGCTTGTTGAGTTGGTCCTCAAGCTTCAGCCCCAAGTTTTCAGTCCTGGCGACTACATCTGTAAGAAGGGTGACATTGGCAGGGAAATGTACATCATCAAAGAAGGAAAGCTGGCTGTAGTAGCAGATGATGGGGTTACCCAGTTTGTGGTCCTCAGTGATGGGGCATACTTCGGAGAAATCAGCATTCTCGGTATCAAGGGCAGTAAGGCAGGCAACCGGAGAACAGCAAATATCCGAAGTGTGGGCTACTCTGATCTGTTTGCCCTGTCCAAGGATGATCTGATGGAGGCACTCATCGAGTATCCTGATGCTAAATATGCTCTGGAGGATAAGGGGAGGGCCATCCTGATGAAAGATAACCTCATAGATGAGGCGCTGGTCAATGCTACTGACGCCAAAGACTTGGAGGACAAAGTTAATAAAATTGAAGCCAGCTATGAGGTTATGACGCTTAAATTTCGAAAGCTGACAGAGCAGTATGCATCATCCCAGCGGAAACTCAAGCAACGGCTCACTAATATGTCAAACGAGGTCCGAACCCTCAGAGAAGACAATGAGTAGAACTTGGCTTGGCACTACTACTGCCAGGCCTAAGGACTTTTACACCAAAGGACTTCTCACAGTACTATAGGACCTCCAAATGGGATATGCCCAACTTCTGGGCAGTGTTTGTCTCCGTTCATCATTCCTATATATGTTAAATTGTAAGGTTGCTTTGAAAGTAGACCATTTTCATAAACTATACATATTTTAAAAATATATATATATTTTTACTGAACATCAAAAGGTATCATTTTTGGTCTGATAAATACTAAAGTAACACTACCACATTGCACAAAATGTCCATAAAATGCAGTTTCCCTCACAGTAGTAAATAGACAAGAAGCAATTATGGCATAAATACACCAAAAATTATTTTTGATCGTTATATAATAAAGGTATGTATGTTTTCATATGTCCATTACAGTCACATTCAGCGATAACCAATTAAAGTTCCCCTCCAGTCAAAATACATGTTTGTCTTCTTGTTCTGAAACTCAAAGTAAGATTCATTGTCACGACACCAAAAAAAAATATTCTGGAATCAAATCAGGATTTTAAGACAATAAAAGTTGGAAAAAAAGCAGTCATCTTTATTTAGCATGTTTATCACAACACTGAATACTTTTAGCCTTTCATCAGTTTTGTATCTTTTAGTATGGAACTATTGAGTCAAACCAATTGATGACAACCGCCTTCCCTTTCCAAGATCAGCTTGACCTTTCACCTTTACCCTTCACTAGGCTCTAGAGCCCTTTCACATGTCCAGGTGAGCAGCATCCTCGTACAAAGAAACGTTACACAGCTGAAACCAGACCTGGGCTCAATAACGGTTGTGTTAACCATGCAGAGAGTTCCACATGATTGATATAGTGCGGTATGACCAACTAAACCGTTTCCGCCACAGTCTGGTGTTTGTCCACATTTTCAGGCACTCCTCGTGCTGTCCAAAGTGGCTTAAACAAGCCATGAAAAGGTATTCTCAAACAGAATTTTGCCCAGGTCTGGCTGAAACCATGAAGATGAGAAAATAAAGAGCAATGGAACAGAACGAACGGCTCGGGATTGTTGTTGCGTGATCACCGTGGTTGAAGTGGCACGTCGTGGGCACCGTCACACTCACAGGCTGAGCAGCGTATTCAATAAATCGGAGATTGTCCTCTTGGACCCCACGTGGTAAGGACAGCAGGAACCTCATGGTTAGACACCAGTGTCTGAGTGAGAAGTCGCCAACAGCCACCCCTGAAGTGCCCGTGACAATATACTGAACACCCATCAACAGCGGTTCTCTTTTACACATTCTAAACCTCTCTCAATCTATCATTACTGCCCCTAGGCTGTTGCTTTTCAACATGAATATACAGTATAATGTCAGTAGCTCTGGTTAAAGGATTTTATTTAGTTTTTAATAACCTGGGTCTTCAAAAAAAAAAAAAAAAATCTCTGGAAAGTTAATTAAAAAAAAGGACATTGAGTTGAGATTGTTTTCGTCTCACATCATTGTTACAATCCAATTTAATGCCAGGGAAACAGTAGACAGCTTTACAAAACAAAAAAAGGAGTGCACGGTCATAGTCCACAGATGACCCAAAGAGACCAAAAAGGTACAAACCAATACCAATAATGCGTTTAGCTCCTATTTGATCATTTTCAAATACTTTTGGTTTTTCTTTTTCCCACCCCCCCGTATTGGAAATGTATTAGCTAGAGTTGCAACAATTCATTTTTTCAAGCAAAAAATGCCACATATTATAACATAAAAAACAGTTATGTCTATATATATATATTTTTTTTTTATCTCATTGTGATAATTTATCATTCCAATGTCTAAAACACAGTTATCTGTGAGCTGTAAAGTATACAGTAGCATTTAAAAGGTTTGGACACACTTTCTTATTCAAGTGAATGGCAAAACTTTTGACTGGTACTGTGTATCATTTATTTTTTGTATGCAAAACAATAACTGTTTAATAATCCATTTAACATCTGTCTGAGCTCCCGTACTCACCATAGTTGTGTGCACGTGGAGTTTACACTAGTAGCTGCTGCAACTGTGACAGTTCTGCTGGGTCTATTTGGTTAGTGGTTTAAGTCATTTGGTTCAATGGCACTCTGTTGTAAAGCTGCGGCTGCCAGTGTTAATAGTGTGAAATTATAAAATGTTATTTTATATATATATATAAAAAACAAGACCCAGGTTGTTTAAAAAAAAACAACAACAATCCTTTAAACCAGTGAATTGAGTGTGTGCAATCATATGCAGACATCACTCAAGTCCTTCACAATTGTATTCAATTTAACAAAAACTGAGCTAATTAAAAAAACAAAAAAAACATCTGCCTCTTCTGTGGGGAGGGGTGGGGGTGATTTCACAGTTGATATTATGTAAAACAGAAGAAAAAAAAAAGTACATTTACACTTTTTTTTTGTTTTCCAAAGACAGTGGTTACACCCGTTTTTTAACTCTCATCGAACGTCAAGATCCAAAATACTGGGATCCCTTATGGATTCAGATACATGTTCCATTTAAATGACAGGTGTAACCACAGCCAGAGACTACGTGTCTGTTTGACTCTACATGGATAATAAACTGGGGTTATACTGAACAAAGCCTCTGCAGCGTGAGCCGTCTAGTCACACAAGACTAAGTCAGAAACGGACAACACAAAAGGGCTTTACTAAGGGTTTAAACCAATCAATCGACTGTACTGGTTGGCACAAGAAGAGCTCTATATGTCACACAGCTGACAACATCATCGGTGCCTGGTCTACGTGTGTGTGTGTACATCCTCTCAAAACGTGCACGATACGGTATTGTAGTTCCAACTGCGCTGATTATATATATATATATATATATATATATATATATATATATATATATATATATATATAAATACTGTTTTTATTTAGAATTGTCAACACAGGAAGACATGGAAATAAAAATGCTTCAAACAATCATGGCAACCGGTGGCCAAAAAAACCAAAAACAAAACAAAAAAAACATTCTGAAAATGTCTAAGTGCACTTACACAGCTCTGACAAGATTTAGTCTAACCTGCAGTGTGTGTGTGTGTATGTGTGTGTGTTTGTCCCACCCCCAACGAAAAAAGGTCGAAAAAACAAACAAAAAAAATAAAAATTAAAAAAAGAAAGGAAACAGCCATTTGATAATGTGCCATTTTGGACTGAATGAGTAACTTTCCAAATGCTTACCTTGATCAAAAAAAGGATTTTGTTAGAAACAATAACCGATGCTTGTGAGCGGATTGGTCAGTGAGAGCTCTTTCTTTAGGGGCAAATACAATATTTTGTAGTACAGCCTACTCTAAAACTACGTTTTCTGGCTTCAGGGCTACTTAAGATGCGTTTGTTCAATAAATGGGGTTCATATTGATTTGTTAATGCATGGTCTTCATTTTTTTTTTTACAGTTTAATATTAACCCTTCCCCCCCCTGAGAAGGGAAGCGATCACAACAGGCAGGTGTGAAAAATAACCCATTTTAACCTTAAAATAAATAATAAGGAAAATGATCCTCTCTGTACATAGAAAAAAAGAAGAGGGGGGGGGGCGCAGCACATCCATATAATGTGGATGTGGTGGTGGGTACTTTGATCATGAGGTCTGTGCTTACACTGACTGATGTGGGATGATGCAGGCACAGTAGAGGGCCTACTAGAGCGCTCGATTGGAACCATTTCTCCTCTGTCATCGTTTACTTGCTTCGCCCTGAAACATACTCTGTTCTGTCTTTTGTCACCTTTTAGATTGTGTCTGATAAAGGAAGGGCAGGGCGGGGTTTGATTGGGGTTTTTTTCTGAGAAGGAGTCTGTTTGCAGTGTGTTTGGAGCAGGGGTGGGGGGCGGGGCTCAGAGCATGCCAAACCCTTTGGCATAGGTGATGGCTTTCAGCAGTCTCTCCCTCAGCTTCTCCTTGTTGCTGTACTCGGGCAGCAGCAGGACATTAAAGCAAGTGTGAGACGTCGGTAACCTGCCGAGAAGGAACAACACACATCTGTCAGTTTTCCTCCGATTGCCCGTCTCAACGCGGACCACATCCTGTATCCGTCTTCTAAATGTCTTCAATGTATGTGTCGATGTCAGCGTGAAACTCTGGTTAAACTGGATTATTTTATTTATAACGACACAGCTGCGGGATTGTGGGAGCGGAGGCGGCTCACCTGTCTGTGTCGGGGCCGTTCTTGGCGATGATCATCTTCAGCTTGCCCAGCCCACCCACAGGTGCTCTGTCGGTGCCCGTGGTGAACTGCAGGAAGAGGCGCTTTTGCTCCTCACCAAACGAGTGCAACGTCTCCCAAAACTCCCTACCCCAATGCAAAAAAAAACAAACAAACACACACACACAGTGTTAACACTGCTCAATTCAAACTACACTCAATCATCTTGTTACATTTTCATTACACACACACACACGCTTTTCCTTACTTGATGATTCGAGAATCTCTATTGTACCCTCCATCGTATTCCGTTGTTTCTTCAAGTGCTAGGAAGTCGAGGTTCTGCAGGATGCGGGAAGACGGAAACATAGATTGAAAGTTAAGCAAATTGCAATGACTTCCTAACATACGAGCGTGTGTGTTAGCGACTCTCACCCTGCTTCCACAGATCAGGAGCTCGATTTCCTCTGGTCTGAACAGGTATTTGAGCGGCGACTCGTTGGTGACCATGTGGAAACCTCTCCTGAACGCCTTGAACTGCTTCTCCACACTCTTGTTCAGCATGTATTCTGCATACTGAGCTACAAACTCCTACACGCACACACAGATAACTTGGGTTATTTTAACACCCTATACAGCATTAATGAATGGAATTTGCACTGGAAAGCATTCACATATAGAAATATTAACACCCGTCTGCTTGATTTTGCATCTCCATAAAATGATCATACAAATGTATTCGCTGTATCACACGCATAATGATATTGTTAATAAAGGCCAATCCCAACTCTAGTCTCAGGGCACTTCAAGGTGAGCTAATCATTCTTGAGAATTCACTGCCAGCATTCTGTTTGACTCACCTTTCTGTTTTCATTTGTGACTGGAATCTTGTCCCCGTTTTCCCTTAAATCGTACATCAGCGGGTTCCCAAACAGGTCCGTCTGAGAAATCTGGAAAGTGATCATCATGTCCTCCTCCACGCTGCCCTCATACTCAAGCAGCTCCTTCAGACTCTGGTACAGAACCTTTCCAACACAGTCGGGGCAAAGTCACATCTCACTAAGTGATAAACGCGAGTGTCCCTTACGTAAACTTCTATCGCCAACATGGCTACATGAACTATACTAGCTAAAGAGCGATCAAAACATTTGCTGAGGTCGATCTTACCGGGTTGGCATCAGCCAGATCCCTGAAAGTTCCTTTCTTGCCCATCAGCTTCCTGTAAACCACCATAGGGAAGTGGACATCCAGGATACAGTTGTTATAGATGGCCAGACCCAGAACAATGCCGATCAGAGTGTACTGGCCATCATTTTCAAACGACGACGCGTTGAACCAAAAGAGTTTGGTTCGCTCGTCATACGTGAACATGCCTGCGCAGGAAAAAAAAACCCCAGTGCAAATGAATACTAATAAATACTAATGAATAGAGGTGTAACGGTGCTTGTATTCATCCAACGAGACAATGAAATACGATTCAGGAGGAAAATTTTTTTTTCATTTTGATCAAAATCACATCTTTCCTGCTATTTTATTATAATTCTATGTTCTCTTACCTATATCTGGGTTGAAGATCTCCTCCACCACCAGCTGAAAGAACTCTTTGGAAACACCTCCTTCATCCACACCTTGCTCTCCTTCAAACTCCACATACAGCTGCTTCTTCAAGTCTGCAGGATTCTCCATTGCGATCATTTCCAGCTACAGAGACACACACTAACCTCATTAATAACTGCGATGTGTCCTTAAAAATGACTAAGGAAACACTCGAATCGAATTATATGTACATTACACATACCCTGACCAGAGCATCGTCGATGATGTGGTCTCGTCGCACCTTCAGTCTCAGGTAGGGGTTGAGCTGTTGACCCTGCACCAAGCTGTAGAGCACAGTAATACGCCGCTCGCTGTACATGCGGATGCGGTTGTCGTAGTACAGACCCAGGTTCTTGGTGACGGCGTTAAGGATGAAGGGGCAGGTCATAAAGGAGAACTTGTTCTCAGTTTCAACCTTAAAGAAAGTGTAGTCTTTGTCCATTTCCAGCACCTCGTTCAGAGGCTCATTGACAAACTCCTCAAAGGGAATGAGCGGCCGCCGGCAATCGTTGGTGCGGATCCCCAGCTCTGTCTCTAGCGGGTCCACCCGAGGGCCCTTCTTGTTTCGCCGCTCCTCGCCCAGCAGTTCCTGCAGGGTGAGCTCACTGGACTCCGGAATGGGCTCCTCGTCCTCTTCCTCGTTGTGCTCCATGTCGAGGTCGCCGCCCAGCACGTTTGCATAGTAGACGATCTTCAAGCACTTGGTGGACGCCACCACTGCGTCGTCATCGTTGACCAAATTGCGGCTGTTGAACTCGTTACTGATCACCTTGTAGGTAATGAGCTGCTGGAAGGTCTCTACCATGCGCCGGATCTGCTCGGCACTGTAGTGTGACCACAGTCGAGCCAGCTTGGCTTGAGCCGCCAACGGGAGTTTGCTCATGGCCTTACAGAACTGCGGGAGGGCGATCTCCAGGTACTCTGGGCTGTGAAGGTTGCTGTTTTCCATCACTATAACAAACAGGTTCAGGTAGTTTGGGTCTCGTGAATACACGTTGTGGTACGTCAGGTCGCACTCTACATTGGGTGAGAGGTAGACCAGTGCATTCAGGAAGGCGGCTTCTATCTTCTCATTGGACAGGAGACGCTCGTAGACCCGCCGCACCGCTTCAATGTCCACCGACACCTCATCGGGGGCCAGCTTTTGGACATCGTTTTCCCCCGACGAACCTTCTCCAAGCCGTGACGATGAAGAGGAGGCGGGGGAGTCCTCCTCCATCGCTGTAGCAGAGCAGGCGGCTGCCTCTTTCTCATCCTCGTCCTTGTCCTCATCCTTACCTTGGAGGGACTTGAGCTCCTCCTTGGTGTGAGGTTTGGACCTCCGAAAGCTCTGAACCAGACCCTCAGCACTGGAGAACACCCGACCTATTACTCTGATCAGAGGCGAGTAGTCCTCCTTCTCGCCACAGATGTCCAAGATCTCGTATACTTTCTCCTCTGTCAGGTAATTTACATCTACACACAGAATCAGACATGACATTGTAAACAAAATAAAAGGACAACAAACACACTCTACAATAATCAACTGTATCCTTCATTGTCTGGCATAAACTCACCTTTGAAATTGTCTCGTACAGAGTGGACATCTTTATGGTTAATCTTCCTATTGCTGCAGGCTGAGTTGCTGTGAGCACTGCTCTCCAGATAGGCTGAGGCAGTGCCTTTCTTCGAGGGGTGGGGGTCACATAGCTTAGCATTGACCTTGTAGAGCTCCAGGGCTTTGACCGCCGCTGCATTGTTATCCATGCGGTTGAAGCCGACTGATGAGGCACACCATGAGTTGGAGCACAACTCATTCCCACAGCCCTCGGTTAACTGGTGGTAATAGCGCTCTATTAGATGTTTGGCAGCTGCTCGCTTCCTGCATTCAAGAAGTAAGGCACAGCAGGTTAGGAGTGCATGAATCCAATTTATTCATCGTAACAGCAATTAGTGCCACATTTTACAGGACGGATGGTACGATTCCCATGTTCATGTCATCTGCAGCCACCAGTATGTCCACTGAATGATAGACTTTGGCCGACATGAGTCATCCATGTTTGTTTGCATTTCTGGAGACTTCAATAAAACAATAATCAATAATTTCAAATACGTCTAATCGCCTTCTGGATCTAAACATGACTTGTTCCCTTATTTCTTAAGGAAGTGTGACCATGATACAGGTACTGAGCGTACATTTTGTGGTTGAAAAATAAACAAACTACGTGACACTGTTTCAAAATCAAAAATAGATTTTCATATTTCTGTCAACATAATAGGTGATAATATATCTGCAATAATCGATGCTCACTGTACCAATATTATATGTAAAGCTCAATAGATTTTGTGTACTGTTCCTTTAATCTTAACAATCTTCAAACAGTGTCAAATTAATAGCCAGTGCTGCTTAGGGCTGAGCACTGTAACAGGGTCAATTAAGGACAACATATTAGCAACAAGTCTCATTGTAAGGCTCATCACTCAGATTCACAGTGTTGTTATTGTTATGGCAACCACAATCACGGCAATGATGGGGAGAACAGAAAACTAGAAGAAACAAGCTGAGATAGATGCACAGCTTGACATCCATCACATGCTAACGGACACATCTACGTACTAGTGTGTCGTGTAGGGCTTTGACTTACATTCGGCTTGCTTCTGGGTTTTCTATCTCAGGCTCCTCGTATTCTCTGATTGAACGACAAACAATAACGATGAGAAAAAAAAAATACAGCAGAGGTCACGATGCGCTGCATTGACATATGAATTACAGCAATTTACAGCACTGCAGGCTCCCGCTGAGAGGGTTCCCCACCGTGGACTCAAGACAAGACTTTAACGTTAAGAGCAGATTTCCATTCAGCGTTAGATAGATGCTGTACGTGCGTACACAGGGGGGAAGGGGTCATGACATGCTGGCTAAAAAAGCAACATCAGAGCCGGTGTCTTGTCATTTAGATGCGACCACGTTATCCATACAGTTATTAGGCTCACCGTCAGTGCACCCTGTGTAGCTGTGTAGCTATTGTTTATTATTATTATTATTATTATTAATAACGTTATAATAAGCTTTAAAATAGTATCTTACAGGGCCAGCTAGCAGGAGAAATGTCAGGTACATGTACATCCTCACGCTAACATAGCAAATGCTAGCTCGCCCCGCTGGCTTCATTTTTATTTATTATTCTTAAAAGATTGACATTTCCAAAGCAGCTTCCATAGCATGTTCATTTTTTTTTTTTAAATCAACAAATGCTTGCTGTGAAATCCTACATAAAACATATTCATAAAAACAACAGAGGAATAGCTTCCAGCAGCTAACAGTACCAGCTAACCAGCTACCGCTCATATCCCCGGCTCTTTCCTATTGGCGGGCCTACCTGAAGGCTCCTCCGGCGGGGCGAGGCTCGGCCTGTGGCGGCGCACACTCACGGTCCTCCTTCTCGTCGGGATTCATACGAGACTTTATCCTCAGTTGTTCGTTATCCTATCGCTGTTTCTGAATGTATCGAGTCATCCGCGGGTTGAGTAGAACTTGAGCAGCACGGTAATTTAAATGCGAACAGACAGCGACGAAGGATTTTTTATTAAAAACTTCATTCACGGCCTTCTTACTGCAGGCTCTTCCCTCTGCCGGAGGTCTGCGGCCATCTTGACTTCACCATCAGCCTACGTCCCCACAATGCACTGCGATGTAGCTCCAAACACTGCCGGAGTGGATCAATGCTGGAAACTGGATCTGGATCCATCCTCCTCACCGCGCCATGTATGTGTCACACCTGCTGTCATACCTGCAGTTTATTGCATGTTTTTTTCTTATTGATGAAACAGTATAATAAATTACATCTTCCACATTGCCTATGATATAAACCCCTATATTGTATTATATTATGATAAAGAGCATACAGTATGGACAACGTTAAGATTCTGAAACTGGAGAACATGTATAAAATATATGGCATGGATACAGGTGCGGGTTATAACCATGGATAACGGAGAGACTCCAGAAGATGGCTGTAAAGCAACAATCCCCCGTCACCCATGCTAAAAATTAACATGTTTATAAAAATAAAATAAAAAACTGACAGGCTACGTCAAAATCCAATATTGATTTTCAGCAGCTGTGAATTACGGTAAAACACACTTTAACGACTGACATGAGTTTATTAATATCTAGTTTTCTTTTAAAAAAAATAAAAAAAATAAAAGCAGTCCAGTTGGGCGGGAAACCTGCGGAAGTGGCAACCCTGGCGGTCGGAGCCGAGTGCAAAAAAAAGCGACATCAGACAATTAGCAAAGCGGACAGAGCTACGCGACCCGGGAGAAAACCATCAACTTTTGTTTGACAAAAATCAGGTTAACGTCATGTTTTACGTTATGTAGTTTGTGTTACTACCGTCGGGTGCGGGTTACCGACCAATATTACTTGACAAATATCGATTTTATTTGGGCACATGAGAGGGAGTCACCCGCTCAAAGTAGCAGCTAAGTTTGTACATGTAATGCTAGCTAGAAAAGGGACGGTAACAATTATATTAACCGGAAATAGCCCAATAAACTCGACGGGTTTGGTCATAAAGGAGCCAGAAAACTTGATATTTATTAGTGTTGCTTTGTTCACAATTTAAATTGGATGTTTTTTTCCTAGCTTAGCAAGTGTCTTGCTAAGAGCAGTTTCATAACTCACAATGCGGTCGGGCCAATTACTGCGCCATTATATTTAGCAGCACATGCTAAAGGGATGTTAAACGAAGATGCTCAAAAGTTTCAAAACTATATACGGCGCATTATATGTAATTTGTGAGCACATTTGTCTCTGTGCGTTGATATCAGTGACGCATGCTTTTTGCTTTATTATGTAGGATTAATGGAGCCACATGTGTAAAGCGCAGCTAACATTTCAATATTATTTTCTTTTCTTTTCTTTTTTTTGTTGCAGGTGAATAAAAATGGATGATTGGGAAGAAGAGGTGAGTACGTTTACTGTCAGCTAAATTAGCTTAATTAAACCCAGTTAATTATCTCACAGGAGTTTCAATGATTTGCACTTGGGTTAATGCTATTATATTATAGAAGTTTCTGGTACCTTCCATTCACTCCCTTCTACAGATATAATGCTCCAACAGTTACAGACTTTCTCTGTGTGAAACTAGAATAAAAGGCTCTACGCCTAAAGACTAATTGTTGCACTTTAATCAACTTTAACAAATTGATTATTTATTGTTACAAAACAGTAAGAAAATACACCAGCCAGTCAACATCTGATTTAAATTTCTCCATGTTTACAGGAAACTACTAGCACTATTACTACACTAACCAGCCACACCTCGAGTGAAGGTATGTTTCATGTTACGTGCCCAAATTATCATTGATCATTTTCCACTACATTTTAAGCTTTAATGGTGATTGTACATCCATGTTGGACTTGAAACTGACTTATCCTGTCCTTTAAAACCTGCTGAAGTCACCTGTCATAATAGGTACAGGCAATCATGATGTTGGAAATTAATTAATTTTTTTTCAGACACACAAGGACTTCCCTGGAACGCCAGTGGTGGTGAATCTGGTAGGGGTAAGTCTAGAAAGACTAAGCAGTGATTACGTCTACAGTATGTTCAAGAGAAGATCAATAGAGAATGTGTTTCTGTTTGTCTCCAGGTCGCGGTGGAAGAGGCAGAGGAAGAGGAGGATTTAAAACCATATTCTCCTCAGGTGCCCAGTCATTTAACAATGAAAACATACCAATTGCAAGATGTTGAATAACTTGTGAAGTGAGACATTTTAAAGACTTAAAGTATGGAAACTCATCAATTGTTGTAAGTGTGTCAAACTGTATTTGGGCATTTAGTCTCCTTTACCATTTCCTGTTGCTGCTTGTCGACAGTAAAAAACAGTAGGTATGTGTGGTGGGATGTGGTAAAGTGTGAATAAGATACGCTTAGATGGAATGAACTCATATTCAACGAGAATAGTAGGGAATCTCATTTTTTGCAATTTGACCCTCTGTTTTGCAGGTGGAGATGAAAATGGGAATGGTAAGAACTGGCAGCATTATATTAACAGATGTCTGTTGGCAGTTGAGTGCAACTTATCCTCTTACTTGTTCTTAATAGATAGGGATACATGGGACAATGCAGGAGGAGAACAAGGTGGATCCAGAGGTAGAGGAGGCAGAGGTGAGGCATGAACTGTGGTATCCGCCCACACAGATGGAACAATGTACAGTCCCACTTCAGATCTGACTGTCAGTGTATGATATGTGAATGGACCAACAACCTATCAAGTCAATGTTGAAATAGTTTAAAACAGATTGATGATGGTGCTCTGTTTTAAACCTGAAGGAATATCAATCTGTAGTCCCCTGTAGGCTTAAAAAGATCTGAAGGTTTTAGTTCTTGGTGGAGGAAGGCAACTGTAATCAGCTTGGACTCAAACGCTTAGTTTTTACTGAGGGGAAACAAATCACAATGTTTAAAAAAAAACAACAACTTTCAAACTACAAAAAACATTATAGAACAGCCGTAGATATGATTGTATGTATAACCTTAAGAACAACTTTGAGAGTGAATATTGTTTCGTATTAACAGGCTATGACGATGGTCACTTGGTACGTTTCTAATTAAATTGATTGCTTTGAACCGTTTTATGAAATCTCGTGTTCTGATGTCATATGTTGTGTATTCCATCAGGGTGTAGCGGAGTGAATCAAAGTGAATTCAATGGTGATTATGTTCTTGGAGTTACAATTTTCCACAATGGGGTGCTTAATATCTATTGTGTGTGAATATTCACACAATAGATATTAATATATATTTAATACTGAAATGATCTGAGCAGCGTTTAGAGAAGGAAGTCGAGGAGGAAGAGGGAGCAGAGGAAGAGGAGGCGGTTTCAGTCAAGGTAAAATTATGATTCAGTCCAGTTATAATGGCAGGACAACTCAGTTTTGTTTTCTAAAATGCAAAGGGATGTATTGTTGATGTAATGCAATCTTGCTTTGAAATGAGAAGTATGTTCAGTAATGACTGATCTTGTGTTAAAGGTGGGGTCCGTGGTGGCAGAGGAGGCTTTGCAGGAGGTAAATGAGCCATCATTTGTCAACATTTTTAAAAGCTTTTATTTCATGTTAGTAAGAGTCGTGTGTCCTGTGTCATTGTAGGTTATCGTGGACAAGATGAGGAGATCTTTGATGAAGGTTGTAATAGTTTTTTTGATAATGAGTGAATGATTTTAGCAAATCAGTTTTAATTTGAAATGTGTCACTGATGTGCTTGACATCTTGTATCTGATACAGGGCAAGATAAGCATCGAGAAAACAAGGACAATAGTGACAGTAGGTCAATGAGCTGTTGGTTGTAAATATATTGAGCACTCGTGCAGTAGGATCATGCTTGTTCCACTGCAGAAGGAATTTCTGTTCTTTGACTTGCAGAACCAAAGGTCACGTATATTCCACCAACCCTCCCTGAAGATGAAGGCTCCATCTTTTCCCACTATCAGACAGGGATCAACTTTAAAAAGTATGATGACATCTTGGTGGATGTTAGTGGAACAAATCCACCACCAGCTATCATGGTAAGAATTGCTGAAATGACAAGTTGATAGTTGTTTCTGGTTAGAGTCTGTTATATTTGAAGGTTTGCTTCTTTTCTGTGTATGTTAGTCAGAGAAGATGCTTTGGTAAGTGGTGATGGATTATAGACCTGTTGATTGATCAGTGAATTGAAAAATAAGTTGATCAGAACTGCCTTAATGGTAAATTTGTTTTGTGAGTAGACACCTTGTCAAGACAGAAATTAAAGGCAGTAAGTTATAGCAATACTTGTTTTAATCATTCACAGAATGCAGCTTGATACTTGTTTCTCCTCTCAGATATATGTATTAAATTATTATATAAACAGATTAGTTATGAAACAGATTGGAATGGCTGATTGATGATTTGAACCTCAGACTGCTTCCTAACAAGCCACTAAGTCACTGGGATTCTCCAAACGCAAGATATGTAGACTGAGCTGATGCCTTAACTAGATTCACTCAGTGTCCTACAGCAAGAAAGGTGTACCAACCTTTTAAAACCTTCATCTGTTTAAGTGATGAATGTCCCCTCAGTTAATGGTAACAACCGTTGTCCTTCAGACTTTTGAAGAGGCAGCATTGTGCGAGTCCCTGAGAAAAAACATCAGCAAGTCTGGTTATGTGAAGCTGACCCCTGTGCAGAAGCATGCCATCCCCATCATCACTGCTGGCAGGGACCTCATGGCCTGTGCCCAGACTGGATCTGGTAAAACGGTGAGCTGAGCATCAAATAACGCATAGAACACAATGTAATGCCAGGTCAAAGTGTGATGGACAACCAGTACTGATGATATGACTGTGAATTATGATTTTTTTTTTGCTTGTTAATAGCTAACTACTGCAGCTCCCCTGTCCTGTGAATGTGCTTGTGAACAGTCTGAATGTGTCTCCTTGTCTTCCAGGCTGCGTTCCTGCTCCCTATTCTGCAGCAGCTGATGGCAGATGGTGTGGCAGCCAGTAGCTTCAGTGAGCTGCAGGAGCCTGAAGCCATCATTGTGGCCCCAACCAGGGAGCTCATCAACCAGATTTACATGGAAGCCAGGAAATTTGCCTTTGCGTATGTGTAGACGTTGACTTTGACAAATTATGTTTAAACCTTTTTAATTAACCAGCAAAATGTAAACACGCCCTCCTCAATTAAAGATGGCATGTTTGAAGTTGCACATTGTCCCGGCCTCTGATGGTAGTTTCTTCTGCTGCAGGACATGTGTGCGTCCAGTGGTGGTTTATGGTGGAGTCAGCGCTGCTTACCAAATAAAGCAAATATTAAACGGATGCAACGTACTGTGTGGAACACCAGGGAGACTGTTGGATGTGATTGGAAGAGGAAAGGTAAGCAAGTTCTAAAACATTCTAAATTTCTAGCCAGTTGATGTATACATTAAAGCTGAAACGGTGTGCTGTATGGGCTACAGGTTGGGTTGAGTAAACTGCGGTACCTGGTGCTGGATGAGGCCGACCGGATGTTGGATATGGGCTTTGAACCTGACATGCGCCGCCTGTTGGGCTCACCTGGAATGCCTTCCAAAGACAGCCGTCAGACTTTGTTGTTCAGCGCCACTTACCCCGATGACGTCCAGAGGTCACTATTTACCACTGATGCAGAAAACAGCTGGAGGTTAGCAGGATTGTGTGTCAGCATGTGTGGATGTGTGTTTACAGGATGGCAGCTGACTTCCTCAAGACTGACTATTTGTTCCTGGCTGTGGGTGTGGTGGGTGGAGCCTGCAGTGATGTGGAGCAGACATTTATCCAAGTCTCCAGGTTCTCCAAGAGAGGGCAGCTCCTTGACCTGCTGAAGACTACTGGTAAAAATAATCAAAGTATAAATGAAATACAAGCAATGCTTTCTTTCATGTGATTTTTGTCTTGTCAGAGAAATTATCATCCCAACAGCTAAGACACCAAAAACAGGCTTTCTGATATACACAGCTCTTACAGGAGCTTTATATCAGCTGGCCATTGAGCTCAAATAACAATGCGACATGAGCCAATGTTAATTGTCTTCCAGTCTTGATTTTGATGACAACTGATTGCAGGAATGGAGCGTACCATGGTGTTTGTGGAGACCAAAAGACAAGCTGATTTTATTGCCACTTTCTTGTGCCAAGAGAAAGTTCCAACTACCAGCATTCATGGGTAAGTGATGCTTCTGGACTCGGTTGCAGTTAGTTGTAATGCAGATGGTGATGTGAAGTTTATCTGGCAGTGACCGAGAGCAGCGGGAGCGGGAACAGGCTCTGGCAGACTTTCGCTCTGGTGAATGTCCAGTCCTGGTGGCAACGTCTGTAGCTGCTCGTGGTCTGGATATTCCAGATGTGCAGCATGTGGTGAACTTTGACCTCCCCAACAATATTGACGAATATGTCCACCGTATTGGGAGAACTGGCCGCTGCGGAAACACTGGGAGGGCAGTGTCTTTCTATGACCCTGATGCTAATGGCCAACTGGCTCGCTCCTTGGTTACAGTCCTGTCCAAGGTAAGACAGCAGCCTTATAGTCATATTCATACATACTGTTACTGTACAGGCATTGTGTATTACCTGCAAAGGCTTATAGCACAGTCCCTGTTTGCTTGTATATATTTTTTATAGGTTTGTATATTTCTATTTTATATATATATATATTTTTTTTTTATATACTTTTTACATCCATGCTGTTTTGGACAAGAGAGAAACATAATTTCGATGCTCTGTATGTCCTGTACACATAGCAGCATTGACGATAAAGTTGACTTTGACTTTTGACTCCTGTTGATTGGGATTTACAGGCCCAGCAGGAAGTGCCTTCATGGTTGGAAGAGTCTGCGTTCAACAGTCCTGGTACCGCCAGCTTCAACCCACCCAGGAAGACCTTTGACTCCAGGAAGGTAGCTGGGATTGACTTTGTTCTGCTTACTCGTTGAGGTTTTTCTCGTGAAGCTTTGTGCCATCTGTATGTGTCCTCTGTCCACAGGGAGGATGTGCTGTTGAGACTGCAGCTCATGAAGAAGAATGGGAATAGAGGAGCACTACACCCACACAGCATTGACCTGAGTTATTTATTTTACAGGTCTTCAGATTATTGTAGTTTTAAGTGTTTTTGTTTGAATATAAAAGTTTCCCAGCCTGGAAAGCATTTAATGTCAAGTGAGATGTTAAATCATTCTTTACTGACCAGAATATAGTAAAAGATTGGCTTTATTTATTTTTATTGTCATTTTATATCACTTGCATTTAAAATGTTTAAAAAAGGAAACGACGAGTCTGACCATAAAACAAAACGTGTGATGTGATATTCCAAATATCTTGTTTTCTACTAGGATCAATAAATATTTGTTCAAAGCAAAGCCCACATTGATTGTCAAATGTGTTCATACTGAGTTAGTAAAGTTCCAAAAGCATTTGATTATTTGAACTATAGGTTCAGTGATTAATTACTAATGTGTTAAATTAGTAGTCCTGTAACAGATGGAATACCCTTAGAATTGTAGTGTTGGACCAGTTGTGGACTAATTGATCACTGACGGCATATTGGAACTGTTTCAGCTTCTGGTCTGGCTGCTGTTGTCTCCAAAGCAACAGTAAGTGATGCAGGGAAAGGTGGACAGATGGAAGTGAGGGGAAAATAAAGTTTTAATGTTTATAGTTATAAGTTATGGAAGAATGCATTATCCAAATACAGGCTATATTCTGATGCAATATATTTGTTAAGCTCTATTAAATACAGGAAGTATAATTTTATTTTCCTATTCTAACCTGTATCATGAATAACATTACAGAGAGGAGGTGATGTTAGCGTTCAGAAGTAAAAGCATTTAAACTAAACAAATGATCTGCGAGGAGGCTATAAAATCCGGATGTGCGTCATCAGCCGCTACGCACTTCCGGCCTGCCGCGTCATCATGACGGGAGCGCTCTGATTGGTTCATCCACTTGTTTCCTTTTTCAAATGTTTGTTTCAACCGGAAGCTGCAGAGCAACAAGCTGGTTCATACCCGAGCGTCCATAGACATGTATATATGTCTGCGAGCGTCAACATTACGACTCTCTGTTTTCACTACACGGTAGAAACAAGTTTGAAGACCTACTTGAAGCCGCCGTACACTATGAAAGGAGCGGCTAAACGCAAGGTGAGAGCAGCTAGCTTAGCCAGCGCTAACGCTAACCGTATCGGTGTAGCAAACATTAGCAGCTTCACTCTCAGAGCTCCATGCTAGTCTGATAACACGCCTTTAAGTTAGCATGCTAGTTATTTCTAGATTTAATGTAAGAAGAAATGCTAATATAGCAACTAGTGTCATATTAGAAGAAATGCTAATATAGCAACTAGTGTCATGTTAGAAGAAATGCTAATATAGCAAGCAACTAGTGTCATGTTAGAAGAAATGCTAATATAGCAACTAGTGTCATATTATTTCACCACAACTCCTTTGTGTTTGTTTTCTTGTTTATTTTCTTTCCTACGTTTATACTTTCATACTCTCTTAAAGAAACGTGTATTTTCGTGGGCTGCCTGTATTCAGTGTTGGGTGTAGCCAGCTACCACAGTGACCTTTTTCATATACCACACTTGTTGACTGGCAGGTGGTGACATCAGGGAGGCTGACAGGAGCAGCCAGGGTGCAGCCAGCCAGGAGGAGGTGAGTGGAACATCTACTCTTTACATGCACTGTATCTTCCTGTCTGCACTCCCATAACTCCTCCAATGTTTTGTTGCTAGAGTGACTCCAAACCCAGCACCAGCCTCCTGCCCTGAGCCAGCGTACTCTCTGTACTCCACAGACTCTGAAGACCAGGTAAATGAGTGTGAATATAAGAATATATGATCTGCATAATTCCCCTTTTGCATTCAGCTCCCAATGTAACAACATTTCATGACGTTGACATGGTTCTCCAGGTGGCTCTGTTCATCCACAACAAGCACACACTCCAGGAAACCAACAGGATCCTCCACAACTAAGGGATGATTCTAGTTGATCATAACTTGGGTCTTATTTTGACAGGTTTGTCCATAATTTCTATAGTAATATTATAGTTATAATTTTACTACTGTTTTCTCCTCCAAGTACAGTAAGTGGTTCTCACATGGCCGTTTGAATTAAGGCCCAAACTACCAAAATGAAACCCAAGTTTTAATCAACTGAATAGACTTTTAATTATTAAGCTCATGTCCCTGCACGGCTACGTCTGCTCACAGTTGTTTTCTCTCCTCTCAGGTCACCACGCTGCATAAAGGGCTAGACCGCTGTGCTGCCCTGCTCAGCGACATCCTGCAGGCTGAGAATGCAGGTCAGATGAGATGATCACCTTGTAGAGAGCAGCCAGTTGATTAGTAGATAATATTATTATTATTATTGCACATATTCTGTCAGCCCTGCATTTATTTCCCTGCACATGTTAATGTGTATTAATATATGTTTTAGACTAAATGATCAATTCATTTAAAAAGTAATTGTGTGTGTGTAGAACTCTCACCAGACCGTCTCGGAGCAGTGAAGGGTGGAGCAGCCAAATCAGGATCGTTCACATCACTGGGGAAGAAGACCAGCAGGAAACCCACTACAAAGACAGGTGGGTGGGATTTAGTTTATTGGTCAGTGTGAGATGGAGAAACTGGACAACTTTTATCTGGGTTTGGGTGCTTAAAGCCAGGTATCATATCAGCTGAGATTTCAGGTGTGTTAAATAGCATTGTAAGAGCAGGTGGATGCAGTATAAAATACTGCGGGTGTGTGTAGTTGCAGTACAAATGGCAGGTGATGTTTCCACATCTCTTCATCTCCAGCTCCAGTCCAGAAGAGCTCTCGGTCGGTTCATCGCGGACCAGGCGGGACAACGCAGAGAACTCTACATCTGTTATCTAGTCCAGCTGCACACTCAGGAGTGAAGCTCCACCCACCCCAGAAACACCCTCACACCCCGCTGCAGTCTCACGCATCTCCATCACAGAGGGAGACACGTCAGCTGCTCCAGCCCTCCGTCCTCCTCTCCGTGTCCCAGGCCGAGTCTCCCTCCGAACATCTGCCTCTGTCTCAGGCTGCTGCTAAAGCTCCACACACACCCTGTAAAGTGTCCGATCATGTGTCTGGTCCTCGTGATACCGAACAGGACGACTCTGTGCCTGTGAGAGACATCAACGCTCAAAGCTCTGCCGGAGATACACACTCACACATACACACCTGCACCATGAAGGTGTGTGAGCTGCAGCTGGCGCCTGGACAGGCTGAGGACGACCCTCAGGAGTTACACAGTGAGGAGGACAGCAGTGCGCAGACGCAAGTGAAGTATCTGCTGGGACAACTCAAGGCTCTGATCGCCGGACAAGGTAACCTGCATCCTCAAGTGTCTCTCTGAACAGTCTTGATCTTTTAAAAACGGTTTAGTAATGTGTAGTCAGTGTTAAGAAGAAATAATAAATATAGTTTGTTATTATCTGTAATATTAACCAGTGTTACTACTGTTCACAGTTAGTGTTTTGCCTTCGACAGTTAAAGGAAACGCCTGCTTTTTGGGAGCTTTTGTCTGTTTTTGTGCTTTTGATCGGTATGTACACTGCTTTCACCCGGTGTTATGAGATGTTTGAGTGATGTGTGTATTCTTACTTTACTGTGTGTGTGTGTGTGTGTGTGTGTGTGTGTGTGTGTGTGTGTGTACAGGCAGTGTTGCAGAGAGGCTGCTCAACCATCTGGAGCATACTGTGTCTTCACCACTGATGAACATCAGTAGTTCAAACGCACCAGCCGACAGTACAGCTGACGTCCAGTCATTACACATCCAAAACTCTCAGCTCCGCAGGTAACACACACACACACACACACAGATTCAATATGACAGCATGTCAGTCTGCTGTCAAGGAATTTATTCAAGATGAAGCTGATTTATTTTTTCATTCTTTTCATGTAGAGTAGGTCTAGGCCGCACTCTTTAATTTACAAAGACGTGATTGGTATACTCCATCCGAACACTTGATTGGTTAATGCAGGACAGACAGCCTGCAGGTCCGCCCAGACTCACGGAACTCAGATCAAACTGTCAAACTAGGCAGATCAAATATTCATCAAGATTCTGTCACTGCAGTTTCTCGCCACAGACGTTTTCAGAAACGTGTAGCGTGTAATATGAAAAAGTTTACGACCAATCCGCCATTTCTTCCTTCTTAACTTGCTCTGATTGGCTAGTATTTAAGTAATTCAGAGAAAACGCTGTGTGTATGCGTGTTCCAGGCGTGTGAGGATTCTGAACCAGCAGTTAAAGGAGAGAGAGAAGGCAGAGAAGCAACAGAACATGGAGACACTCTGTGACTCTCAAGGTAAAGTGTGTGTGTGTGTGTGTGTGTTTCTGTTGCTTCCAGTGTTGTTCACATCTAACGCTGCAGGCATGTGAAGTGTTCACTCTGCAGGAGGAGCTCACCTCTGCCCAGTCCCAACTGCAGGAGCTCCAGGATGACCTCACAGAACTACGGAAAGCCCTGCAGGACACACAGAGCCAGCTGAGAGGCAGAGAGGCAGAGAATGCCGTCCTGAAGACAGGTTCACACTGCACACACGCCTACCAAACAACACAATCAAACATAATGTTCTATAGTGAACATTAAAGGCTACATATTTTAGTGATTTTCTATTATTTACATACTTTTATGATGTCAGATATTTATGTTAAACATGGACAAAGTTCCAAATATGTGATATCATACGTACACAGACTTGGAAGCTACCAGATGCAGGTTGCTGCACAGTGAGAGAGAGAAGAGTGAGCTGGCCTCACTCGTCCAGCAGAGACTGGAGGAGACAGAGCACCTGAACAGGTACAGCCGTCTTTAATGTGGGTGTAAACCGTCTACCGTCAGCCTCCCTCTTATGTCGCTGCTGTATTTCTTCAGGATTCTTCTGCATCGCAGCTCATCGGACAGCTCGGTGTCAGACGCTCCGCCAACAAAGCAACATCCTAACCAACGCCAGCACGAACAGGACCCACCGGAGCCCCCTACTGACCGCATCACGCAGTACCTGATGTCTCTAGATCAGCTGGAGCCCACACACGCAGAAGGAAATAAACCGAGAGAAACATCAGCACATCCCGACGTTTGTCCACACGGCCTCGGCTCACGTGGGCAGCAGCCGGGGAAGGAGCGCAGGCGGCTCTTTAACTCCACGCTCTCCCAGTGTGACGTGGAATCTGTCATATCCGACTGCAGCGTGAGATCGGGGTCGACGTTCGACACCAGAGACGAGGCGGCGTTCAGAGACGGCCTGGCAGCTCTGGACGCCAGCATCGCCAGTCTGCAGAAGACTATAAAACTGGATTTGGGGAGGTGATCTGCACTCAGCTCCACTTTAAAAGGAGCCGCTCTCTTGCTATTGTGTTTTTAATGTCATATTTAAATAAAGGAATTAAAGGATTGTTTTTTAGCAGCAGTTTGTTTTGTTCCAGCTGTTCCTGGGTCTTGCAGACCAAACCCAGAACATGGTGGAAGGATAAAAGGACAAATGTCACAGTATAGATACTCTTCCCCTCTCGCTCGCTCGGTAAGTGATGCAAAATCCACGACTTGGCATCAAATCAAAAGGATGTGATCACTATGGTGTTTATGATCTAACAAGTGCTCGCATCCCTCACACATCATTTGAAATGTATTTTATTACAGTTATATTAGTTACAGTTGTCATAATCACATAAGTCCCACATTTCCACAGGTTATAGTAAATAAAATAAAAAACTTTTTTCAAAACTGGAGTGAAAATTAAAATACTGCAAGAAACAACAAAAAAACACTTTTTTTCTTTAAATTAATCTGTAACTAAATCCAACAATCTGAGGTGTAAATGTTATTATTGTATATTCTTGTCTAATTAGAATTAAATGTACAGTTGAGGCATTTGCTTACGCTCTCATACAGTGTACATACACAGAAAACACATACAACCAACAAATGTTCAAGTATAACGTCATAACTGAGGATTATATTATGTATTTTTTTTATGTCATGCAGTTGTCAGGAACATTCAGACTGCTGGTCCAGCGGCTCAGTATGTAATAACTTATATTTAAAGAGTACCCAATCCACATGCTAGCTTTTCCAGAGCTTTCATCCACATCTCATGATATTTATTAGGAGATGTACTTGGTAAAGTTGTAATAATGTGACACAAGTATGGGAACTTGGGTCATACGTGAGGGGAGATTGTGTTTTTGATTATATTTCTGTATAATAAGTGGTTCTCTAAATATTCACTTTGAAAAAATAAATACATAACAAATAAAAGCTTCAGGTGAGACGTCAGTTTTGAGAGAAATTTCCATCTTCGCCTTCCTCTTCCATCTTATGAACTACGGGCTCCAGAGCTGAATCGTTTGACAAAGAGTGGAAATATTGGGGACATCGTTTACAATATTTACACAGTGGAACTAGTTTGTTTCCCTCCCGATCACATTAAACCAGGTAATGTGTTCCAGATAATGATGCAATGAATAAAAAGACAAAAAAAAGTCATGCAGTGAGTCTCCAGCTACATATTTTCCATGCTGTTAGTTCATAAAGTCACGTTCCTTTGGCTCATATTCATCACTTGTGGTGCAACGCTTCCCCTGTGCTTTCTATTCTCATTGACAGTAATACTGTGATTCCACTGCTTGTGTGATTATCAAAGCACAAAGAGTGCATTGAGACATTTCCTTAAACACAATCTTTGCTCTTGACATCTACATTGCCAATAGATGCATCCTTAAAAAAATCTCCATGTTTGTCTGTTTAGAAATCGTACGTGGGCGCTGCATTAAATACCTTCCCTCCTACTCGGCAGCTCCGTTCCAATGTTGATGTTGGATCCAGTTACAAAAAGAAAGATCGCCTGTCGCTAGAGGTAGGATGTTGCTGTAAATATCTTCCTCGGGTCACTGTCCGGTGACTTGCTCACTGGTGACCATCATTAATCTCCCACAATGCAGCAGAGTCCCTGCTGTGTGACGGTACTTCTTGTCTTCTCGGTGCTCCCTCCCTTCTCTGACGGGGCGGGAGGTTAAGGGGGAGGTGATGCCTCTGCGTTCTCCTTTTCCCATGACGATGAGGTGAAGCCGGTGGACGTGCTCAGTAGCGCCCCCTGTGGTTCGTCCTGGACATGGTGAGTGGCAGCGACACGGAGGAGAGAGAGGAGACCTCCCAGTAGAGAGAACGAGACAGGAAGAGCTGGTAGAGGATCACCATGGAGATGGACTGGCAGAGGATCACACCGATCGTCACCACCTATGGAGACGGAGGACAAGGATCAGTCTAGTTTTAACATTCACCCTCTGTAGCTCTGTTTTGGTCTATTAGAGCTGCAACAACTGGTGAATCAACAGAAAATTAATCTCAGACTATTTTGATAATAAAGTAATAAAGTAAGAAAAAAAGATGCTCTGATTCTCCAGCCTTTCAGATATATATTCTATACCTTCTCCCTCTGATGATCACTGAGGACGACAGACGCGAGGACGAGGACTGGATGACAGAGGAACCACAAGAAGCATCCCTGCAGAGAAGACAGACCGCATGTCAAGCTGTCGGTAAATATCCGTTTATAACGTCCACGCGTGAGTGTCGCTAACCTTGGCGAAGCAGAGGTAGAAGTCTCTCTTCAGGGTGCTCCTCTCAGTGGAGATGATCTGGTAGAGGACGGAGCCCAGCAGGAGGGCCAGGCCCACTCTCAGCGCTATGAGGAGGAGACCTGCCAGACTCTGCTGGGCGTGGTAGCTGTGATGGTCATTCTCTGACTCTGAATACTGCTCCCACAGCAGCAGCACAGCCTGAAAATGACACCGTGTCACTGTCAATAGCTCACTTTCAGTCGCTCTGGCATGTTCGGGTGACTCTTGTAGGTCTCTTATGCTGATAGATTTGTGTTTTTTCCTATCAGATGAGTGTCATATTCCCTGCGTACCTGTGTAACGACTCCACCAACAGCGACAGCAGTGGAAGCCGGAGACTGTTCCCACTGCAGAGGTCTGGACTGAGGCTTCCTGCCTCGACTCAGAGTCCAGCCCATACACAGACTGAGTAACGTGTACAGCATGGACACCTGGGACACCATATCCCAGACTGCACAGGGGCAGCAACCGAAAGAGTGAAAAAGACATAATCACAGTGACTTAAGACACAAATATAAACACAGATGGAACAAAGTGCATATTTAAAGGAGTATGAGGACATACACTCTGCCAGACTGCCCATCAGAAGAATACCAACACCATCTCTGGAGTACCTGTAGTGCACAAGTAGTGTATTATTTCATATTCTTCTCAGTACAAACCATTAGCATCATTCATTTGAGCCTCAACCAGTTCACAGGCAGGTTTGTCGGCTCTACCTGGCCAAGTGGACGTAGTTGCACAGAGCGGAGCAGCCCTGTAACGCCAGCGCTGTAGTCAGCACTTTGAGGACAGTGTGCATGGGACCTCCTTTCTTCAGAGCCTGGTACAAAGGCTGGATGTAGATACAGCAGGCGATGAAGTAGGCCAGCAGCAGGATGAAGTAGAAGCTATGCAGACCTGGGAGAGAAAAAAACAAACTAATGCAGCCCAGTGTGTGATTTCTGGCATTTGCGGCGTGTGTGTATGTGTGTGTGAGCACTCGGGTTGTCTGACCTGCCTCCTCAGCACTGAAGTGATCCAGCGGGTTTCCTGCTGAGTCGGCGTTGAACAGCAGGACGGTAAAACTGAGATCAGCATGAGAAGGAATCACTGCGTCTTCCTGCAGAGACGGAGAGAAATAATAATAAATAAATAAATAATAAAGCTACCGATACTAGATATTATTGTGCTGCTGCCATATAAGATGTTACTGCTACCTGACAGGTGTATCTGTCAGCATACAGGGCCTGCCAGGTTGCAGGGGAGGACTGATGAGGGATCGTCTGGTTATGTTCTTCTTGAGTGAGAGAAACTGAAGCAGAAAGAAACACGTTAGGTGACAGTGAGGTGGAAAGGAGAGGAGATCACATCCATCATATCTGACGTCTTACTGATGAACTGAGCTCTAGCGAGCCTGTCGGAGCAGCTGAGGTTGTCCAGATCAGGACCCATTTCCTGATACAGCAGCAACCTGGACTCCTTCTCGACAGCCAGAGCGGAGTTGTCCAGCCGGCAGACGAGCAGACCATCGTCACCTACAGAAAAACACAGTGTCAGCTGATTGCTGCTGATTTCCAACCACTCACTGATTCATATGTGATTTACTGAGAGCTGATGTGTCCACACAGTCATTTAGTGTTAAAAATGCATCTAAATGTTTATCTGAGGCTTCATCAGGCCGACTTAGTCATATCCAGCTGACACATTTACAGGCTTTTATTGTGAAATGTCATTTTTGTGAATTATGAAGGGATCTTATAAATGGTCAGTATGAACAGGAGGAATGATTATGTCAAAAAAAAAAAAAAAAAGGGTTTTAATGTTCATTAGGTCACATGACTGTTGTTTTAAGACAGACTTAAAAAAAAAAAGTGAAACTATCCTTTAAATGTCCTGGAGTAACTACTGAAGCAGTCTCGTGATAAAAAGTGATATAAACCATCAGTTCAGACATTAACAGACGGTGATGGTGACGTTACACCTATAAAACAAAATGCAACGAAAATTAACTGAATCAACGTACGGTCAAGTGAATGCAACACAGCGCGACCCCTGTTACTGTTGAAATGACACGTTAGCAGGAAAAGCATCGTTGTATTTCGTTACCTTGGTACATGAATTTAGTGATGAACTGGCCGTTTTGCTGTCTCGCCACTTCGCTCTTGAAAAGTCCCGTTAGAGTTTTCCCAAAAGCGTCTGAAGTGAGCAGCGTCGTAGCTAAAAGTGTGGCTATAACATACGACATTTTAGCCCTTTTTTGCAGTTTAACGCTGTGGACTAATACACGTTAGCTAATCAATTCAATGAGCCACGAAGCCAGAAGTAAAGCAGCTTGCGTCAAGTTGTCCACCGTTACACAGGAACAGGACCGGAAGATGGCTGTTTTTAAAGAAATAAACTAAAGCCGGAATGGACTGTAGATATATATATTTAACACTGAATTGTATTTACTAAAAGTACGCTTTGTGGTTCAGAAAATATGAGATTTAAAGTAGCAATACGTGACTTGGTCATATTAAAAATAAAGGTATAAACTTTTAAAATTCCGGAAGTTAAGTGTCTATTGTAGACATTGTCGCTCACTTGACACTGTTGCCTTGCCCACTGGGCCCCGTTGACAGTTTGATTGACTTAGGATCCACGCAATCGCACGTCAACCATTTACTGCGTCACATATACTAACCAATCAGAGGGTAGGAAGCAATCTATTCGCGCCAAACGTCCCGCCCTTTTCCAACGTGTCAACACTAACGTAAAAACCCTTGCGACTGTCGCACAATCTACACAACGCGACTGCTGTACGAGTACCAGCGGTTTTCGATAACGAATTAAAGCTGTTAGAATTAATATAATAACGAGCAATAAATAAAACTCCCAGGAGTATAAAATGTCGTTTTTTACATGTGTAGAAGATTAATGTCAATAGACGTTGGGTCCAGTGTCGTGATGGACTTCAACAGGACTGTCCTGGTAACTGGAGGCTCTGGATTCATGTGAGTTCTTATAGTAATAATTCTAATAAATATAGACAATATTTATAACTTTATTACTGTTCATAGCTCTGCTTTAAAGCAACTGAACCTTTTCAGCTGTTGACGTTACAGGAAACTAAACCATATCTCCATGCTTGAAATGTGTCTTAATATAGTTTATAGGTTAAATATCATTTCTCAACTATATTTATTCATAGCATTACAACACAGTGGCCTCCTCTCTTATTATAAAATGTTTATAGTAATATTTACTACTACTTACCTCCATCTCTCCTTCTTTCTCCAGCGGCTCCCATCTTGTGTGCTCACTGGTCAACAGACACCCAGACTGGAGAATCATCAATCTGGATAATGTATATATATATATATATATATATAAATGGTACAACATATAATAAAGCAGTTCTGTGGGAAACTCATGATCTGATCTCTTCCAGTTGGATTACTGCTGCAGCCCCAGGAGTCTGGAGAGTGTTGAAGACAGAGCGAACTACACCTTTATCAGGGTGAGTGCAAAATGACAGATGTGTAAAAAGCTATTTTAGTTCCAGCGCCTGTTCATACGCACGTCTTTGTCTTTTAACAGGGGGATGTGTGCAACTCTCGGCTGGTGAACCACATCCTCGACGCGGAAAACATTGATGTGATCTTCCACCTGGCAGCCAAAACGCACGTCGGTGAGCAGACGGTTGTTGGATCATGAGGTCATGTGTGTATCCAGGTTTTTCACGTTTAACTCCGCTGCGGTGTGTTCGTTTACCTCAAGAGTCGTCGTTCGAAAATCCGTCTAGTTTCCAGCGGGTCAACATCGATGGAACCAGAGTTCTACTGGGAGCGGCGTATCAGGCCCAACACCGGCTGAAACGCTTCATCTATGTCAGCACTGATGAAGTGTACGGATCCAGCCTGGACCAAGTCAGTGACTGTTGGGAGGATGTATAGAGTTATGGGTTTGTTGTTGCATCATTTAGTAGGTGCGTTGATGGACTTTGGCTGTTTGTTCTCTGCAGGTGTTCGATGAGAGCAGCCCAGTGAGGCCGTCCAACCCGTATTCTGCCACTAAAGCAGCTGCGGAGTATCTGGTCAGATCCTACTGGGACAAATACAAGGTACAAACACATAGTGAGGCTGAAAAAAAAAAAGATGCATCTAAAGATATTAAGCCGCTCTGTTTATCCGTTATTAGTTTCCCATCATCATTACAAGGAGCAACAACACCTACGGACCCAGACAGTATACTGAGAAGGTTGGTGATGGTGAAATAAATCAAATGGCATTTTAATATGGATGTCAAGCTTCAATATATTGTCTCCAACTGACTTTAAAAAACATCTTTTTTCATCTTGCAGGTCATTCCAAGGTTTCTCACCCTCCTGCAAATGAACAAGAAATGGTACGCGTGTTTATCCTACTTTTACACACGCTTCAGGGTTTAAACTGGTGACCTTGAGTTTTTAAATTCATCTGTCTCCTCTCTGCTTCAGTACCATTCAGGGAACCCTCCCCAAATCCCGTCACTTCCTGTTTGTCGATGACGCCGTCAACGCCTTCCTGCTGGTTCTACAGAAAGGGGTTGCGGGAGAAATCTACAATGTGGGGACAAACTGTGAAATTCCCATCGTGCAGCTGGCCCGTGAACTCGTTAAGATGGTGGGTTTGGGATGTGAACGGATTTACTGTAGTGAAACATAATATATCCAATTATTTATTCAACATGTATGCGTGTTGTTCAGGTCAAGAATGTGCCGGAGTCTGAATTAAATGATTGGCTCGAGTTCGTACCGGACAGGTGAGTCAATCTAACCTGATAAATAAGGTTGAATTGCTATTTTGTTTCTTTTCATTCATACAACCTTCACATCAGCGCCTTCACATGAGTCTCCTCTGATTGTACCTGTGTGCTCCGTAGGCCGCGGGTTGACCTCCGCTACCCCATCAGATGTGAGAAGCTGCAGCAGCTGGGCTGGAGAGCTGAGGTGTCCTGGGTTGAGGGCATCAGGCAGACTGGTACAGTAACACACACAGGAATAGTAGTTCTGGTCCAACTGTCTGTATAAATAAATGCACACATGTTGCTGATTCCTGCATTGTGTTTTTGTTATAGTCAAATGGTACCAAGACAACCCACACTTCTGGTCAGACACACACGAGGACCGAGGACCAATCGTTGGCGTAGCCGTGCCGCCCCGACACGAGACACAGTCGTGACCTTTTTCTACAAACATGTAATGTATGTGTAGCACAAATAACAAATACTGGACGTTAGCAAGCAGCTATCTGTCTGCACAACTTCAACCAAAGCAATGTGAACAAAGAAACAAACGCACTTTATCATATTAATAATTACTGATTCACATGAGATTATTAACAAGTGGTCTTATTTTACATTTTCTTATGCACTTTGTTTACGTGTTTATCCAGATCGGGTATTAACTAATATTCCTTCAAAGTTAACAGGCTTATGAATACTTCAATATCAAATTTATGTTTAACTTTTTACGAGCATTTTGATTAGCTTAAAGATATTGTTTTAACAGTCTCTTAATAATAAAAGCTAGGTTTTCTATGCTTTTAAGTTTTTCCGATCATGCTGTAAAATGTATTTAACTGCAAATACATATTTAATACAATTTTAAAAAGGTGTCTGAGTGCGTTTATACTTTTCTTTAGACATCTAACAATGTTCCACATGCAAACACGGAAGAAACGGATCAAAACATGTGTTACATTTGCAAATCCAAACCTTTAATTGTGGTAAAATCAGAATAGATGCACAGTATTTTTTTTTTTTTTTTTTTTTTCTTCGTGCAGTGCTCCTCTTCGTGCACAACTGCTAAACTAATACATAAAGCAAATACTAACTACCAGGCCGGTGCTGCTGCGTGTCCACGTTGAGAAGTCTGGCCAGTCAGTAATGGCAACGACACTGGGCTTCATTCACTTTCGATTCAGTCATGAAACGGTGACAACAATCAGTCCTACGTTTAACTACACGTACTAGTTTTAGGATCGCCTATTAAATTGAACTTAAAAAATAAAGCTGCAAAGTGTAACAATTTGGTGTCCACACTTGTACTATTTTGCTTCCCAGAATGCAAACTAATTGTCACAAACGTTTTTGTGTTTTTTGTGCATACAAAAGGCTGCAAAGTGTGATCATTCATCTGTGGACCATATCTTTCATTTATCATTGATTGTGGGTATGCTGTGACCCCCCCCAATGCATTCTGGTCTATTGTGGCTGAAAAGTGGATAATCCTGCCTCACTTACAATAGATTTATGTCCCTGTTTAAACAGCAGAGCATCTGGACCAACAGTAAAAATACAAGTTACATTTCAAACAGCTACTATATAATATTCTTCTCATATAAGAAGCAGATGAAGACTCATATGGATCAGCTGCAAGTTTGTTTTTTTTGGCAAACATTTCCCTCCATTTCTGATTGGCCAGAAACTTCCCCCCCGACGATGTAAGCATTAAACACACTGATGCCTGAAAATATGCAAATCACAACAACATAGCAGTAGAACCACAGTTAATTCTGTGTTATGAAGACTTTAAAGATCGCCACTTGTCAGACATTCACACGAAGGGTTTTAAACGGGAAGGAAAAGTGTAAAAGACTCAAATGAAAAGAAAAAAAAATAAACTGACTTGGAGAGAATCTGGACACTTTGTTTTTTTTGTACTGCATGTTTTTTTTTTTGTGTTTTTTTTTTTACAAAACGGTCTTTGATCGTAACATTTTGTTAATTGTTTTTTTTTTAATCCAAACCTTGGCATATTTGGTGGTGTTGTCTCAAATTTTTGTTTGCCAATTAAAAACGGCTGTTTATGGTTGATTTATCGTTATTGGCATTTTGGAACCTGTCGCACGAACAGGTTCATGGATCTGATACTGAGTCCAATGTGACTTTCAAGGTAAACCTGTGTGGGGGCGTTTCTCTCGATATGTCACAGTCACGTCGACTGTGGTGAACTGTCGGTGCTTCGCTCTGGAGCTTCGTGCACATCTTCACATATTGTTGGTATTGATCGCTGAATGATGAGCAGAAATGGACCGAGGCCCCCTTGTGGCCACCGGGCTCGTTTGCTGATGAATTTTGCCTCAAAAATGAACCATTTTACAACAACACACAGCAAAAGAAAGACTGCTTGATGGTAATATTGGATCTACAGGATTGTTGCATTAACATGATGACTTTTTTTTCAAATCCAAAACAGTCTGTTTCAAGAGAAGATGTGCACTCAGCAGCTAAGCGGACAGCTTGTTACGGTGACATACTCAAGAGAAAACCCCACATGTTGCATCTTTAACATTAAAAAGCTCACACTACCCCAGAAAAATAGAAAATTTCACTCATACCAATGACATTCAACATTCAAGTGCCAGTGTTTTTGTTTACTGTCTTTTGGTCAAGTCACTTTTTTTTTTTTTAAATATCAACTTTTTGTATTAGGCTTATAAAAATAAATATTTCTCAAAAATGCTTGATAAATTACACAAACTAGCAGCGAAAAGTAGATTCGAGAACTCTTGTGTGCAAACAGCTGAATCCTACGGTTGCTGTTGACTACAACTCCACCTGGTCCCCCAAAAAAAAAAAACGAAAAAACGGTTTCGTATCGGGAAGAACCTCTCCACACAACACACACACACACACTAAACATCTTTCTTTTGCAAACACTCACTCAGTCACTCCGTCAGTCGGTCACAGACACCCCTCAGAGGTTTTGAAGGACCTGTGCTACAGAAGACATTATTTGAACTTTAAACTAAGTAACTGAAGTATTTTCTGGGGGGTTTTTTTCGGGCCTGCAGGCCGCAGCAATGGGAGCATAGCACCATTAATTGTTCACTGACAACCGAAGCACTCCTATTGGTCAGTTAGTTACCGTAATAATGCAGAATCATTTGCCATGGTGACACCGTCTGTGTCTGTTGCCATGGTAATGCTGTATATAATGTGTAACCAACTTCACAATCAGCTCTATTAGGACTGGGTATCACTCTTGAATTTAAGGCATCAAAAGGTACTTAAAAACTAAAGAAAAACAACTAAAGTGCTAATAACAAACCAATGTTCCATTTAAACTCAACTATAGAGGGTAAGAGGGTGTGTCCTTATTCACACGTCACCACACCCCCACCACCGGGTGGCCAAAACAGATCAGCTATGGCTCCAGTGACTGAGAAACGAGACAAAGAGGCTCCAGCCACGCTAGCAGCTCAAATTTCATGACAATCCGCCCCAAATGTCGAGATATTTCAGTCCGGACCGAAGTGGAGGAGCGACTGATGTTGTCATCTTCTACGCTAGCGTGGCTGAAAACGAAAAAAAGCCATCAGATCCACAGTGATCTGTTCACCAAAAGGCATTTAAGATGGAGAATTCACACAAAAATTCAACTTTTAACGACACACAACGGCAACTACATTTCTAATGTTTCAGCATCAGTCCGACAATGCACAAAAAAAGCTCTCAAACATCAACGTACGGTGATGTCATGGACATGCCCTCTATTGCGTAGTGCCTCTACTTTCATCCAGCTATTTGAAAAAGAAATCACCTATAGAATATAATTGTACATCTCCTTTTTAAAAAAAAAAAATACCCAGCCCTAAGCCACATGTTTCAGTCTTTAATGTTTCAGTCATTTCAAGGCACCGAACACGTGTCAGAATTTTGGGCTAATTTTGTGCCAGTTTATGCCCCAACAAAACTCAAGACAATCTTGGTGACGGCAAAGTAAGAGCAAGCCACACGTTACTGATCTCTATTGCACTTTGTCAAAGTGAGGTGGGGGTCGGGGGGGGGGGGGGGGGGGGGGGGGGGGGGGGGGGGGTTGGGGCACAGTGGTAGTTAAATGTCGCTCCAACACAGCTCAGTGATCATTACAGCCGACGAGTATATTCTGTCCGCTCTAGAAAACGACCTAAATACATTGCATATTCATGTGCATACTCTGAACAACACTACTTCACACGATTGATTTATAAAACAAGATGTACAGATTAAAGTGAGGTAAACTGAGGTTTGTTTTTTTTTCCCCTTCCGTGAAATACTCAAGACGTTCCTTCATTTATTCACAGATAATTTATCTGCCCCCTAGTGGCTGTTAGAAGGCACAGCATCATCTACACACTGGACCAAGTGATTCTTACAATCTCATATCTCCATCTTAAAAAAGTATGCCTTTGGATTTAGGTAGCAAAAAAAACAACAAAACAAAACAGCATTTTAGCACGCTTAGCCTTTTTCATTAAAAACGCACAAGAGACGGCACTAGTCGCATACTAAGTTTGTGGTTGGCAACAGCCACAGATTCAAGTAAGAAACGCTGACGATGCTCAACTATGCTGAGCTCAGAAACAACCTGGACGTCACCGGGTGCTATAACGAAATCAGAAACTTTAAAAGGTGATGCTAGCTTCAGTTTGGCGTTTATCAGCCTGTGCAGATCCGTCTCCTGTCTCCTTGATAAGAGGACACGAGCTGGATGTGCATGTTTAAAACGTAACTGCTATCAAGTGACTGTAGCAATAAGACAGCTGGCGAAGACGATCCCAAAAAAAAAAAAAGGTGTCCCGTAACTTAAAAAGTTCAACTTTAATCCCCAAGAGTTCTGTTCAATGATGATTGTCATTTGCAATTTTATCTATTACTTATTGTCCTGTCACTGATGTCTGCTTCATACTGAACAGCAACGGTTCTTAACGACATATCAACAGATCGAAGGTGGAGACGATTCCCAACCGTTGCTGCAATCCATCACATCTGATTGGTTAACGTGCTAAAATCATCTATTGGGACACCTCAACAACCGCCGACAACTTAAAAATCAGCATTTCAACCGGTGCACATGCTAGTTTAGCCTTTAGGCTGCATGTTAGAGGACAACACGACAGTAGCCAAGTTTCCATTTTCAGGTTGTTTTGTCAGTGGCAACAGGAAGCAGATGAACAATGTGGAGTGTGTTGCATCTACTCTATACTGGGAATTAAACTCTCTCTTTTTTCCAATTGTCCTTGAACGTAGCATTGTCCTTTTAAATGGCTCCTCCAATAAGGTGAAGAACCAAGACACTGTAACATCATTGAACTACATTTTTACCTGCTTTCTGCTCGCATTGTACTAACTTCAAAAATGGTCTTCTTGAACGTGACACTTAAAGCCAACTAGTTTCCTGATCCAGAAAAAAAAAACGGATTTGACGATTGACCTGACTTCTGATCGTAAAGTTAAAATCATAGAAGACGGGAAAAAATAATAATCAGTGTAACATAACTAAAGCCTGCAGTAGAATCGGATGAATTCGCTTGGCATTTTTAACTCCTTGACCAAAAAACAACAACACTTGCATATGTTTTATTGTCTTGGTCCAGCCTTGTCATCTGTCAAAGCCGAGTGGGCAATTTGAGGGAAATCCGCCTCCAGAGCATACATTTACAAATTAATTTGTATTTATGTTTACACACAGTATTCACTGTAAATGACTATCTTACATCAGCCGTGTTCAAATTGCCCACTGAACTGAGCTCACTGGACACTGCCTGGTCCAACATTGAGTGATCAAATGGAATTTTCCTTCACATCAAGTGTTGTTTCACTTTTTAATTCACATTCTTTTTTTCAGTGGAGATTCTTCTCTCTGTTTTAAGAAGAGTTGGAACTATTTACATTTAATCTATATTTCAAAGTTCTGCATGTAAACAAAACAAATTAAGCCCCTGATAAGAAATTAACTAATTTTCCCCACCGGTAGCAACAGATTGTTGGTTTTTTTGGCTGCTGATCGATCGATACCGTGTGGGGGGATTGGACTTCAACCACTGACTGGTTCAAATGTACAGTGGAGCTCCTTTTAGACGTTCAATCAGGGATGAAACATGGACGTCTTGGGTGCAGGTCGACTGCCCCTTACGGTCTGGTTTCACAGCAGGGCCAAAGCAGGGTTAACCGAGGGATCGGGCATTGATTACATCTCCAAATAAATTAGTGATTAGTTCAGATACGTTATGATGTTCTCAACACACACGGGCCACGGGTTGCATCATTTGTTTCATCCGAGTGTAAATACCAGGAAATAGGACAGCGGCGTACCTACAACGACGTCTGCGTGGGGTGAAAGATACAGAAAGCAGTGAGGCTCTTACTGTATGTGCTGAATGTATTATTATTAATATTGAATAGGAAGAATAGGAATGTATAAACCTGCAAGTTGCCTATAGTACTGTGACAGGATATGGTTGAAATGTGCTGCGGAGATCTCGTGGAAGTCCCAGGTGTCCCTGCTGTGAAACAGGCGAGGCTAGATTCTCTACTTTTTATCCCTGACCTCAACAAGATCTTAAAAAGACCTAAAGAATAAACTGGAATGACTTATTTTAGAGAAGACTCTTCATGTAACTCTCCAGGATAGAGTGAGCGAGAAAAATTTTGAACTCTTTTTAGCCTTTTAGTTGTGTTTCCCCCTTGAAAGAAGTTTTTTTTTTTTTTTTGGCAAACAAGGGTTTTTTAATGTTTGTGGCGGGAGCAGAGCCAGTTTCCCAACAGCATGCTGACACTAAAGAGTCCGTGGAGCAGCCACAGCCACTGATCGATCAAACTGTTTGACACTGCAGCAGAAGCAGCAGCAGCAGCCATGTAGGGGGTTAGAGTTTGAAAACTGGCGAAACTGTTGAAACATTTCTTTATATTGCAATGTGGGCTTTAACAACTGGGGACCATGTCTAAAAGGTAAGAGCGGGAGCAGCGATATTACACGGCTGCTGCTGCTGCTGCACAGCTGGGTCAAATTCTCTCTCAGCGGCTCTGCTGCTGACATGAAGTGACCCAACAGTTAGTGACAAGATGACTTTGAGAAACTGAACTTCAAGCTCAAACCGGAGCTGTAAATGTGACGTACAGGTCAATGAGAAGGACTTGGTTCCTCAAAAGCATAAAACCACTGCTGTCGTGTCTGCTCACTGGAGGTTGCTTTTTCTCACAACTTCTTTTCTTTTTTTTAAAAAAAAGACTAAATGTAAATGTCAGTTTTGACCCGTTTGCCTCGCTCTGGATGAGGGATGTATTAGAAGGAATCTGTAACCATGGTTACCGTGGTATTATGCTTTTGTGAACCAGCTCATCAGAGACCAATAGACTCCCGTAGACAGATAAGGAATTGCTTTGAGTTGCCTCATTGCAGTTTTTGTTTAGGTGTTTTTTTGTTTTTTTTTGCCAAGGTTTGATTTAGTTCAAGCCTAGTTTGTTTCCTTCCAAACAGAAATAAAGAAAACATGTTTAAACCCATACATGACATTAAATACACATTTTAGTCACAGTCGGCCAATATTTATAGCCAGTTTTACGTATTATGGCAATAAAAATAACAGAAAAAAAATAAGAGACAATGTTCAAATTCTTAAAGGCACAGTACAGAAACAAATGATCCTCCATTATGTTTTGTTTCAAACAAAGAAAAATGCTGTTTGTAGTTGTGATATCAACAACCACAAGTCCAAAGATTCAGTTTGCTAGCATCATGGTTGCTAACGGGCAACGCTGTCGGCTGGCTGTCCCACTGCCTGGGGATTTCACTTCTCTGTTAGACACGTTTCTCAGACCTCGGTAAATCAGTACTTCAATGTTTAAAAAAGGTGTAAAAAGAAGAAAAATAATAAGAATAATAATAATAATAATAATTGTGGCCTCTTTTTAGCATCTGTCATGTCAGTGAAGGAGACCTCAGCCAGTTCCCATTGTTCAATTTGTATGCAGACATATTTTTGCTCAGATCTGACCTCCAGCCCATCTCTGCGCTATATATTTTAGAAAAAGTTCTTGGCCAGCGATTTACAACACGGCCGTGCATTAAATACAAAGATGACGTGTGAAGGTACACAGGAAAGCCTGGCTGGCTTCGGGTGAATGCAGACAAAAACACAATGAAGCTATGAAACTTAAATCTAAAGTGGAAAAAACTGGATTTCCCCCCCCTGGGGAGGACTCAACACATCGTAAACCTTTGTGTCTATGCGTTAAAGGAACACCTAAAACTTCAATTTAGTTGGTTATTTTTCCTTCGGACACTTGTCACAGAGGAAAAATAGCTCAAAATCACTGAAACCAAACAACGCTAGTGTTGAAAAATAACCAACAAAAACTGAGGAATCCCTTTATAAAGGTGGTCTATTGTCAGATTTACCAGGAAAAGAGGGATCAAAAGAAGAAAGGATGAGGGACTGTAAAAAAACAAAGGTGGAAATGGAAAAGGACAAGAGAGTTTTAAGGATAAATTAAAAGGTCTGAGTGCATCGGGGTGGAAGGAGAGCTATATAAACATGTATAAATAGTTTAATAGCATGCATGTGAGTTCTTAGGGTTGATGGGATGCAGACAACAGTGTGAACAAAGGTAGGAGGATGAATGAGAAGAAGAAAGAGGGCTGAGTGGAGAAGATGGGAGGGGGGGTTAAGGAAACCTAGTTGCCCCACCAGTCAACTTGAGAGTGCGAGTAGTTGCCTCCGTAGCCGTCGCTGCTGTAGAAGTTACTGAAGCCACCTGAGAAAAGAGGACAGAGAGAGGAGAACGGTTAAAGTCAATAAAATAAAAAGGTTACACTGAAACACACTAATTCTATCCTATCAGATCCTCACCTCCTACGAAGCCGCGGTTTCCTCCGTGTCCTGCCTGGTTACGACCTCCGCGTCCTACAAACGCTCCCGGGTTGCCCGCGGCAGCCGTCTGGCGGTAATCGCGTGCTCCAAAACCACCAGAGAACCTGGAGGGAAAATCAAATACAAAGTGAAATTCAATGCAGGTTTAGATTTAGTATTAATTAAACACACACAGTATGTGCATGTGTACCTCTTAGAGCGTCCTCTGTTGTTGCTCTTGTGCTGGTGTTCATAGGCCAGGCTCTCAAGCCATGAGGGGACTTCCTGTTTAGCCTCGACCAGGATGTCCAGCAGGTCTTTAGTTATGTTGCCGTTCTTGTCATTGAAGAACGATGTGGCCAGTCCTACAGGAAACACACAACATGTTTAGATTTGCAGCAACAGGACCTAATAAATCCCATCATGCAACGCACCGTGAGGTATTTATGACTGAGTGTCATTAGGTGTAGTCTTACCCAGGTTTCCTACTCGTCCTGTACGTCCAATACGGTGGACATACTCCTCTATGTCGCTTGGCAAGTCAAAGTTAATGACATGCTTCACATTGGAGATGTCCAGACCCCGAGCTGCAACCTGAGGAGCACAGAAAGAAAGATCACACACACTGATGTGTTTTTGAATGTGTCTTATCCTGTCTAACACTATTTAACATCATTAAACATATAACAATCTAACACAATATAGTGTATGTGCACTGAAAACACCAGAATTGTATTTTTACTGACCGCTGTGGCCACCAGAATGGGGCATTTTCCTGATCTGAACTGGCTTAGGGCTTCCTCTCTGTCTCTCTGGGAGCGGTCGCCATGGATACTGGTGCAGGCGTAGCCTTCCCGATACAGGAAGTCCTCCAAGGCGTCTGCACCTTTCTTGGTCTCCACAAACACCAGAGTCAACGAGTCCTTACCTGGTCACGGGAGAGAAAACACACCGGAGGTTAATCATCAACTAGCTGGTGGATAATAAAGATGGACGCTATATCTGTAACACCAAAAGATGATTTTAACGTCGTTCAGACCCTGAATATCACAAACTGAATAACTGGACTAGAAAATGCTGTGAAAAGTCAGGGCGGGCGGGTCAAGAAAATCATTAGGGAATCTTGGCAGGATTAGACCACACCCGACAACCCGACCGTTCAGATATTATACTGAAACAAAAAACACTGACGTCACGTTGCAAGAAGTTCTTCACAACTTGTGTTACTGTCACAGAACAAGATAACACTCAACTTTAATAAAGTTTAACACCTGAGTGGAAAATCACTGTCTACCTTGTTGATTCATTCTTTAACATTGACAAACAAAAATGACATAAAAAAAAGGTACAAAATATTTGCATCATACGGACAATCTTCAGTTGAACATATTGTTACAGGCCTACTTGCTGACTGTAGTGTCATTGTAATGTTCATAAGGCTGTTATAGTCTGTGATGGGAGACATAAATCTTAAATAACATGCACCTTAATTACTTTCAATTGTTTACATTGCATTACAGTGGATGTTTATCTATGAACAGAATAGTGCAGCGGGCAGCAGGGAGTAGAGTATGAATAAAAGAAACTAACAGCATCAGCAGCACTGTGTCTTCAGGCTCTGACTGGAGCCTGTAATGGAAAGAGTTTGGTCATCTTGTACTTCCTCAGCGCTCCACAGACACACACACACACACACACACACACACAGCTATTACAGCCTGATTATAAAGTGGAGGGCATTGGCCCACATTTATATCCACTTTGTCTACAACATGACCGGACTCTCTCCACCGAGGCTTTGTGTCTGACATGAAGACACCACAGCAACATACTGTACATAAAGATGCCAAAAAACAAAACAAAAAACTCTTGAAATAAAAAAGAAAAAAAACATTAGCAGGCGTGTTTGATTTAAGCTTAGCAGACCTGACTTATGAAATGATACACGGAACCAAAAAAATAAATAAACAACATAAACCAAGGATTCTCCATCCACAGAGAAGAGCATCAAAGGCAGGCAAAATGATAAAAAAAACTTATTCTTAAAATGTGGAATGACAGATACACGTTTCTTGAGTGAAGATCTTACCAGGTTTCTCTATGTTGTCTCCAGTATTGTCCTGTACCTCGCTGGGGATGACTTGGGATAAAACCACACCAAACCATCAACATGTAAGCTGGACTCAATCACCAGTACAAAACCAACTTTGTATTTCTAATGTCCCCCGATGGAACAAAGGTTTGCCTCTGTTCACAACATTTTTATTTTCCCTCCTCAACCACAAATGAGTCCCTTATGGGTTTTTTTTTGGAACTGAAAACTGAACAGAATATATTTGGTGAATGTTAAGGATTAGTGTGCACTGGAATGACATTTCTCCGCCTTCCCGAGGCCCAAAAAGAAAAAGATCACTAGATGAAATGTCATCTAAGAGCCCTGCTAGAAGCTTCTTGCTCAAGGTGTATTGCTAATCCACAGGAAGACAAAAAACAAAAAGACTTCATCTGAGCTGATCGGCGTGTTTTTAGAAAACCTATTTCCACTTGAGTTAAGAAACGAACTCAAACTATATGAAAGTTATTTTCCAAGTGTTCACAAATAGTTGACAGACGGGGGATGTTGATGGACGTTACATTGCGCTAAAAATGAGACAGACAGTAATGTACTGGCTGAGATGTGAGACGACAACATGGGAATGGAAAAAGGACTGAGGAAATAAAACTGCAGTGTGTGTGTGTGTGTGTGTGTGTATAGTTGTGTTGTATGCGTCTTTCACCTGCAGTGTTGCAACACATTTGAAGGTTATGAGTTTGGTTTTTTAGGGGCAGCGGGTTGTTGCTGTTGGACCGTCTCACCTGTAGCACTGAGCAGGTCCAGGAGAAATGACCTCTTATCGCTCTCCTCCACCCACACCACTTTCTGAGTAATGTTCTCTGAGGTGGAACCAACTCTGCCCACCGCCAGGAAGATGTACTCCTCCAGGAAATCCCTGGCCAGGATCTGCAGGTGGAGCAATGTGCTTTTTAACTGATTTTAAGCATTACATAAGCAAACTGTTTTCAGAGTCAATTGATCCTGACGTAAATGCTCATAACTCAGAGTCATTTCTAACATACCTGGATCTCTTTAGGAAAGGTAGCACTGAACATCATGGTCTGTCGGATGCCTTTAGGAGGCATGGTGTCCTGTTCAACGATGCGTCTTATCTGTGGTTCAAAGCCCATGTCCAGCATACGATCAGCCTCATCCAGGACAAGATAGCTGCAGCGAAGACGACACGAAGTAAAAAGACAAGAGGTTAATCTTTAAACAATGCATTTATATATGGGGGGAAAAAAATCCAAAAGAACAATGATGCAATAAAACTGAATCAGTCGATGAAACACCAAGTAAACCTACAGCTTATATCCCTCCATATTTTTCTCCATCACCTCCTCCTCCCGCCCATGTCTTACTTGCAGTAGTCCAGTCCAATCTTGCCCCTCTCCATCATGTCCACCAGTCTTCCAGGTGTGGCCACCAGCAGGTGGCAGCCTCGCTCCAGATCTCTGATCTGCTGGCCGATGTCTGCTCCTCCGTACACAACACAGGGACGCACCCTGGAGCGGTAGGAAAACTACCAAGAAGAAACACATTAAAGAAATATGTGGAGACGCGTTCATACATATTTTAGGATTTTAACTTTATGTCACGTATGTATATACCTTCCTGGCTTCATCGTATATCTGCAGTGCCAGTTCTCTGGTTGGAGCCAGGACCAGAGAGATGGGGTATTGCTTACGACGGCCATACTTTCCGTTCTCCTGTAATACAAAGACAACACCGCACCGTGACGATTGGAGAACGGGTGATATTCAAAATGCAGGATGTTACAAAAATCACAGTGTTGAAATATTTTAGTGATAATCTTTAGTTTAATAACTTTTGCTCTGTCCTACATATAGTACATCTATGTCCAACAAATTGGGACATTTGCCATTCTGCTAGAGTCCTGATCCAGTCTTTATTTTCTCCTACAAAATATAGCTGCACAATGCACACATAGCCGAAAGTATGTGTAACTAACGGATGGTGGTACTATGGTATTAAAATGAGAAATGCTCGTTTGACACAGTATTTTTGAGAGCGAAAAAAAACCAAAAAAAACCAACACAGCTTTCCTTCAGCCGCTTGGTATAATAAACACACAAAGGAAGTAGTGACCTCCACAATGGTTCAATCACTGATTGAACCTCACAGCTGCTGGTTTTGTTTGCTCTGATAAAAGCTTGAATATCTTTGCTATATATATATATCGTCACCAGTTTGTATCTCTTACCTGTCCGGTGGCTTTCGCTGCACTGAGAGCTTCTCCTGGTCCTTCAGTGTAGATCTGGCTGAGAATGGGCAGCAGGAAAGCGGCTGTCTTCCCAGAACCTACAGACAAAAAAATCAACCTCATTTACCTTCACTTTTATTTGCATTAAAGCATTTATTTAATAAAGGTAGTCTCGTTGACATCTCTTTGGCAAGAGTTTTGTTTTTGAGTCCTACCTGTCTGTGCACAGGCCATGAGGTCTCGCTTGGACTTGACAATAGGAATGGCATATTTCTGGACCGGGGTTGGTCTGGTGTAGCGACTCAGAGCAATGTTACCCATGACAATCTCGCCCATGTCCACATCTTGGAACTATTTATAAAGAGAGCAGAGTTATGAGGAAAACATTAGACACACAAATAAAGATATTAAAGCGTTTAAAAAGGGAAATCAAGCCATAGTTTTATTATTATTGACAGCATATACTGCATATACACTTACACTCTCGATGTGATGAGGGCAGTTCTGTCCCGTGGCCTCGACAGGAATGTCATCGTATTTCTCAAAGTTAATCCCAGTGTTACTACCAGAGAACAACTCACTACAGAGGAGCAAAGCAGCAGAAGCAAAGCGCCGGTTAGTGTGGCGTTTAGAGGAGACGTGCGATTAACACGTCACAAAACAAATCAGGTGTCTTTAAATACGTTTAGTGTTTTCTTTGGTATAATCTTCACTTTTTAAATGAATCACTCACTGTTGTTGGATGTGTTGGTAACTTTCATTCCGTGTAAAGTTAAGGCTTATCACTATATATTAAGATATACAAGTAAAGATGGAGAAGTAAGACTACATGTGTGTCTGTGAGCTTTGTTACTGTACAATAATCTTCATGTTTTGAGAGATAAATTACAGTTAAGTGGCTGCTGTTCTAGTCCGACCAGTCATTTTCAAGAGCCTGTTCCCTGAATCCAACCTTTAATTTCCTGACCTCTCTGTACATATGACCTCTCATGACTCACTGTTCAAGGCGTTCGTTACGTGGCGTTGGTTTGGACCAGTCTCCCTCGTCTCTGGACTCCTCCACCCAGCGGCTGTTTCCTCCTCCTCCGCCACCGCCAAATCCACCGTGCTCGAACCTGAACGCAACGCAAAGATGAAAACAAGATGCCGCTCCCAAGTTTTACAAATGCACTTCAAACATATTAACGGCAGCAGTTTCTAAATGTAAAATCATTTTTTATAGAGGCTAACTTTTTGTTTGCATAGTCAACATGTGAATGAATTTCTTGACTCGAGGCTGTTTCAGTACAGTGACAGAAGAATGAAAGAGAAGTCATATGGCAGCAGCTGTTCAGCCTGTCCCATGTGTCTCATGTTCTTACCTCCCTCTGTTCGCGTTGCCTCTGTCATTGAAGAATGCAGACTTTCCTCGGTTGTTGCCAAAACTGCTATAGGCGTCCTTGGCAGTGTTCCAGCCGCCCGCGTCTGACAGGAGAATAAAACAAGTAGAAGACAGTCTCATTAATACAGAACTATTATTTAACAGGGTGTGGAGGCAACTAGACAGTCTGAAATAGATTAAATATGAAACATTCTTTATTTTATTTGATGCGCTTTTATTTTAAACTTCTGTATTCACAAATTCGCCATCACTGGAGAAGCTCTACAAAGTGTCATGGGTAGAGTTTCAGCTTCCCATTTGTAGTCCCTTTATGTCTACACAACTCAACTGCTTTACAATAACCTTAAAACACATTTCATAACACAGGGCATGTAATTTAATTTAAAAGACAGATGTAGAAGAAAGGTTGCAGTAAAACAAAAGCCCACCTTTATTTTCATAGCCACCAAAGGCCATTGGCTGTGCTGGGTTGATGGTGTTGAAGGTTGCGGTCCTGGTGCAGCGGTAACCGCCTCCTCCTCCGACACCGCCTCGGCCCCGTTCCATGCGAGGTGGGCCGCGGTTAAACGAGTTGCCGCCCGCCATGCGGTTGTCATGGTAGCCGTTGACAAAGTTGTTGCGCCCACCGTCCCAGCCATCTACAGCGGGAGAAAAGAAGGCGGCTATCATTATCATTTTAACAAACCAGAGAACGTACTGATGACATACGTATTTTTGCAAAATGACTGAATGATGACATATTGGTTTCATGCCAAAGTTACAAGATGACAGAAGCACTCAAAAGCAGCTCAGATGGTCAGATTAGAAGAATCTGGAGGAGGAACTTACAGTTGGCTGCAGGTCCTATGGTGTAGCCACCCTGTCGACCAGCAGCAAAGGCGTTTCCTGCTGGGAACGGAAGAAAGCGTCTCAGTTATGGTTTTTATCTGTAATAAATGGACTTTACCACAAGTAGCTACGGAGCAACATTTCTATGATTGGGCCCTATTATTGAGGGGGGTGCAATAACTGATCAGCGATTGAAGCTGGATAAGCGCAAAGAAACGCAGCAGTGCTCCAGCAAAGGCAGGGAGTAACTGAAAGCTAGCAAATGCAGATGTAATGCACGATTTAAAATGTGAAATTATTGTCTTCACACAGGACTCGTGGATCCCGCACAATGCCTTTTGGTATCAAACCATGATGAGTGAATGAAACCTTAACTTCATCCTACTCACCATTTTTGGAAGCGTCTTTGTTCCGTAAATGTGGAGGAATGTATCGCCCTGCATACAGAGCGAGACAGTGTCCAAAATCAGAGTTTTTTCCCTTTCCAGGTCTCAGAATTATATTAAAATTGAATATATAATACTAATATTAAATCTAAATCATGACACAAAGGTACCAAAACTGTCCTTATTGTGGCCGATTGTGGTGACTAAAAGTTGATATGAAAAAGCACATGAGGGAAATTTAGGATGTACTGCAAACATGCATTTTCATATGTTTACAGCCGTGTTCTGTGTTTAAGTAAGGGTGGGGATGCACACTGTGAACTGGAGGAACAACAACCTGAAAACATAATTAATACATGTCACTGAATGCAAATCACATGCTTTGTAGTCGTTTCACAATTAAATGCCCCACATAGTGACTATAATCAAGGGTTTTGTTTTACAAGTTTTAGATCTAGTCCTTCTTAACTTCTCCCCTTCAAGCGGTTCCTTGTGTGTCATCTTTAGGACATCCCCAGTCTTATGGTTTGTGATTACTGACTTGATCTATGCACATCTATTAGCAAGATGAAATGAAAAGTTCGAACACACTAACAAAAACATGTTGGCTGCTTACGGTTGGTGCCTCCACCTTGCCCGTCTGCTGCGGTCAAGTCTAGGACAGCGAGCTGCAGAAAGAAAATCAGAAAAAACACACAGAAAAATAATCATTTTTAGTAGAACAAACTATCTAGCCTTATTCTTATTATTCATTATGGTTAATTACCATCACCTTAAAGTTAAAATGTTTTCCTATGTACGACAACATGAATTAGTGGGTGTTTTTCCCCCAGAATCTCAATTGTTTCCATGCAACGTGTTTGTTGGAAGGATGGAAAAAAAAAAAAAAAAAAAAAAAAGATCACTTAATGTGAGTTGAAACAAGAGCTGACTGAGTCATGACCCACAAAGTCATGTGTATAAAATGTTGGGAACATTTACAGCTCCATGATAATGCACTGTTTACACAGAGTGCTTCTTCTTACAGCAGGTGACTTCAAAACCTACTGTTTACATTAAAACTAGAACAAATGTCATGACAGCAGATGAGCAGTCCAAATATAAAGAAAGAGGATAATTGTTATGGCTTTTTTCTTTTTTTTCAATTTCAGCTCTGCAGTTTGAAAACTGTTCGAACTCTAACATGCAGAAATCCTATTATGGTGATGTCAGCGAACTGCACACAGCCACAGCTGCTCTGTGATACTTCACAAGAATGATGAAAGACTTGAATGCTGGTGCGTTCAGAGTCCGCAATTCAGGAAACCGTTGGATTATACGCTTGCATTTCCCAGTGGATAGAGAGGGAAATATTCTACCCCAGAAAACTGAATTTGGGTCTTGGATGGGATGTCCTTCTACACTGCAGCACCATTAACAGAACCGGGCTAATACGAGGGTTTAAATTCAACATAAAACCCGTCATGGTGCATCTTTTCTTTCAGAAATAATGATGTATATTTGGAATAAATGAGGTCAATTCTGTGTATCTAATTCCTTCCGTTTAAAATCTCAATTGAGAACATACAGTACTTTTCTGTTGCCATCCAACTGTCTGACTAGCTAGACGGCTTAACCTACGTTGCTGGTGACGCAGAAGAAATGAGCTTTTTTTTTTAAGCGGGACGCAATCAAGATAAGCGTGAAAAACTGCAAAACTGCGCATTATGTGACAGCCGGCGGGTTTAAAATGTTAAAACGCATCATTGTTTGCGTGTTAGCCGGCTTGCTCCATCCCCGCATACCTCCATTTTATTATGTATCAAGCTGCAAAGACAAACGCAGTGAAGATAATAGTTCATGGTGCGTTTCATATATGCACAGGGGAGAGCCGGCGGTCGTAATTTGTTATTTGCTTCTGCGTTACAACCTACAGTTTTTATGTAATTTCAAGTAACTCTCACACTTAACTATGAGAGTCAAGTTATGTTTAATTAAACTATTTTGGACAACGGCACTCATATGTATAATTAAACAGAAAGGAGACAACAATTTACCGCCCACCCCGCATTCACTTTGAGGCAACAGAGTGTCGAATTTAAGCGCACCCAACGCTAACTAGCACGATAGCATCTCGTTAGCGGGGCTTTAAGCTAGCCGGCAAGCTAACATTTATCCCTACCGTTATAACACTTTTCGTCACATTAACCAACAAGACACACATGAAAGCGTCGTTTCTTACCTGCTGTTCTAGACCGTGGACATTTTCGACGGCCACATGACTCATAACTAGAGAATATGGAGGAAAAATGTTGTCGTTGAGAAAGGACCTCTTTGTTTGCCGGTGATGTTATTCCCTCCTTTGTCGTTTCTGTGGTTACGACAGCTGACAGTTATTTCATTGGCTTCACAGGTGCACTGTCACGTTGTAAAATGCTATTTTACGTGATGGTAAATTCCTGTAATTTAGCCACAAAGGTGCTACTTTTCATGCAAACTCAGCTGATGTCGCTTTGCTCTCCAGCTGAAGCTGAGATGAAGAGAAACGCGTCAAGCACGCGCGGTGAAAACGGCGTAAACATCCGGTATTTTGCAAAAATAAACGTCCTTTTTAAAAACACGATTTTATATTTGGCTAAATTCTATTAATTGAATAATAACTTCAGTTATAATAATAAAAAACAATAATTTGTGAAATCCCAATTGAATCCCTATTTATTTATTTAAATTATTTTATTATTTATTTTTTCTTTTTTTATGTTTAGATATTTTATGGTGAAACATATGCAATTTATTGTCAATTCAAAAAGACAAACATGTCGTTCATGTATAAATAATATGAGTAATTATTAATAATTGAAACAACACTGACAGGTCTGTGACACATTTAATGCAAGGTTGTACACAAATTGAATTAACATAAAGCCAAATAGAGTTTATTATTATTATTATTATAGACGGTGGTGAGGATGAGCTGAACAAACACATCTACTGCGGCTGATCATCTGCCTCCTAAATGTTTATTAGACTGCATCCTATTCATCCTGGTCAGTGCCTCCTGGCTGTAAAACAGTGCTGCATTCAGGTACTGTTTTAGCAGGAAACTCACTCCCAGTGGGCAAACATTAAAAAGACAGAGACTGGATGTTGAAAATTGTTCAGCTTCTTATTTGTTATATTTGTATGTATTTTTCATTGGGGAAAAACCGCCTGGTGTCCGACATCTTTTGGCCTTCAGGTAAACCAATGATGTTAGCTCAGGTTTCTTTTTAAATGCAGCACTGTGAATGACCAAAATAAGGATATACATATATATAACACTGCCCCACTCCTGAGGCGAGTGGGTTTGGACTTTGGAGTAAAGGCTTCCCACTTGTGGTGGAAATTAGTAAGTGACAGTTTGATATTTTAGTTAATTCTCATAAAGCAGAACCAGTTCAAGATGGCTGAATTTCACCCACACATTTACACCTGCACATTTTTTTCCCTCCAAATGCAGGTAAGATATCCAGATACTCATTACATTTTTAATACCAGCATCACTTCCAGTCATTTTGATTTTCTAATTTATGAATACAGTAAATATAATCAAAGAAAACCCTTGTATTTAGTGATAGACAGATAGACGGATAGATGGATAGAGTATTTTACACACTAACAGGATGTGTGTTCAGTGGCTTGATTGAATTCCATATGAGATATGGATCAGACATTTCTTTGTGTGCGTGTGGATGTTTCTACCCAGTAACTTTCCACTTCTCGTCTGTAACTTTCCACCGCGGCAGCAGCTGTTGTTCATGTCATCTTTGACTGACTGACTGACTGACTGACTGACGCGGTGCCTTTCAGAGGGTAAAGTGTAGTCTGCCTTCACATACTGTGATCTGGATCTGCTGGTTCATGTCCTTGCCTCCAGGTCTCCTGCTGTAAATCACAAATTGTTTTCTTTGACATTCAGCCAACATTATAGATTTGATTTTTCCTCTTATACCGTGGCTAAAATTCATATAGTGTATCTTTTTTTTTTTTTTTTTTTACACTGTTCAAATGGAACCTGATAGTGTTTTCTTTCTTGCTGTGAATGTATCTGTATCATAATAACTAAACAAAAAACTTAAAAAAACTCTCATTCTCCGTCAGGCCTACAGAGGTCTGTAGTTTCCAAACACTGCGCACTGTTAACATACAATAACCCTTATGTACAGATCATCACCGAGGCCTCGAAGCGGAGCAGAACGACCGGTTTGGTTCGTGTTTTCCATTAAGATGCGACCTGCGAGTGCTGAAAGGGAAAGTACAGCAGCGATCAGTCCTTTCATTAGTCCTAAGACGACTTAGAAACAGCACCTGCTTATTCCTGAGAAAAGCTGCTACCACTATGTGGTCACTGCAAGTTCAAAACAGTTTCATGTCATATTTTATATCATATTTAACCGGTAACCAAGTAGTTCACTTGAAGCATACTATATATACGCAGAGGAGAAAATACATGTCAGAATGTACAAAGTGCTAACTAGTTTCTGTTCCTGAGTCTAAACCTGAGGATAAAAAAGAATAAGAGTTGTCTGAAGGATGCAGACCCTTCCTGCATGTCGACTATGGACAAACGTGGTCTGCTGCTTGGTATTAAAAAAAAGGTGCCTATAAGGAGAAATAGATGAAGAGAAAGATCCCGACAGAGCAAATCACCACCAGTCCTATGTTCAGAATGATTTTTGTTCCCAGAGGTTCGTGGAGAAGCTCGTCCAGGAGTTTCTCCTGCTCCTGGACCGTAATAACCTGAGATTTAGTCGGTTTCTCCTGGAAGCCACAGAAGCACTCCAAAACTTTGATACACCTCCCACCACCCTCCACCTCTCCTCCTCCTCCTCCAAAGCAGTCCTCCTCTACCTCCTCCCCATCCCTCACTCCTCTCCCTTCTGCCTTTTCGACCATTTGAGGGTCAGGAATTGGCGAGTGGCTACACTGGATTGGACAGATTTCTATGTCATGAACTGCAACAGCATGACCATTGCTTCTCTGAGCATTTTCATGATTGGCCTCATTGAGATCAACCGGGTGGTTGTGACACTTTTTTTTAGCGAGCAAAGTGTTTAGAGGCTTCAAAGTAGTCACGTCTTCTCCGGCTTTCTCTTTTTCTTCTCGTTTTAGCCTCTTTCTTTCATTTAATCCCCATAGAGTAGTGCTTCTGATTTGTTCTTTCCTAGGTGGAGGAGTGCAGTGACTCACAACGACAGTCACCAAAGCCGACACCCAAAACAGGATGGCTGCCACATACATGAAATGGACATCTTTGATAAAAGCTGGCCGCTCGTCGAGCTGGTCGCAGCGTGGCTCGCGGTAAACCAACGCCAACGCCAAACGGACTGCTCCGAGGGAAAACCCGACCATCCCGCCCCAAAAGGCACCCGTCTCGTTGCAGCGATGCCACAAGATGCCGAGCAAGAAGAGAGCAGCTACGGGCGGAGTCAGGTAATCTGAAACCTCTTGGATATAATAGAACATCTGGCCTCCCTGCATCTCGATGATGACTGGCACCCAGGCAATGCTGATGATCACCATGAAAAACACAAACAGTCTGCCAACAATCACCAGTTCCCTTGACGACACCCGCTTTCGGAGCATCTTGTAGATATCCAGCGTGAATATGGTGCTCGCCGAGTTGAAAATAGAGTCCAGGTCGCTCATTAGAGCTGCAATCATGACGGCCATCATCAGGCCGCGGAGGCCGACGGGCATCACGGACATGACGAGTCGCGGGTAAGCCACGTTGCTGCAGCCGGCCGCGGAACCGCACACTTCCACGCAGTGATCTGGACTGATACATGCCAACTCATCAGCAAAGAAGATCCTGGAAATCATCCCTGGAATGGTGATAGGAAATAAAACGGTGATCGTTTGAGTCAACGCTGTCATGATTTTAGGTGTTCATTCAAAAAAGCAATCGATGGCTATACCTGGGATGACAATGATGAACATGGGCAGGATTTTCAGGACGCCTGCCATGATGGTAGAACCTTTAGCGTGGGCGATGTTCTTCGCCGCCAGAACCCGCTGTACAATCACTTGATCTGCACACCAGTACCTGGAACACACATCGGCGACGCTTACAGTTAACGATTAGCGAGGACATCGGTTCGTTCCCCATTATTTAAACGTCTGGCTCTGCTGACGCTGGTTAATCTATGAACCTATGAACCTTTGTACACATTCATGGAGCCCAGAGGAGGAGGTTTACTGACTCAGGTCAAAATTTGAATACTTGGGTTTATGACTAAATATCTGCAACAGTACACAATAAACAGTCTATATGGAAAGACTTGATTGAGTACCAAATAGAGGCAGGTGTCTGGCCCAGTAAGAAACCAGGCCAAGGCAGGTCTGGATCCCTCGGACCTCGAAGGATCTTCAGAGAATCTGGCTTCGGGTGGAGGTGGTGGTAACACGAGTTATAATATGTCAGGTTGGGTGAAGACAGCAAGATGGCGGTGATGTTCGGAGACGCCTGCATGTACTTGGTTCTCACCCCTTTGAAATGACATGGCAGGATATGGTTTATTATAATAATATTATGCACATAAAACTGTGGAAAGGTTGAATTAAAGGTTGAAGATGATTAAATAAAGACCTTCGAGTCCTCCCACTTTGAAGAGGCTGATGGCTGTGAGGCAGAGCGCTCCGGCAATCATGAGGAACGCCTGCACCGTGTCCGTATAGATGACGGCCACCAGACCCCCGGTGATGGTCAGCAAAGCCGTCATGGTGATGAGCAGTATGATTGACAGATAGAGGTTCCACCCTAAAGATTCCTGGATGAACAAGGCTCCGGCATAGAGGTCCACGGACAACTTGGTGAAGATGTAGAGGACGAGGGATAACACGGCAAAATATACCTTCAGTCGCCTCCCTCCGTAGCGTTTGGACAGATATTCCGGCATAGTGAAGACTCCAGACTGAATATACACAGGGATGAACACCCAGCCTAACAACTGGAGCAATAATAGTGCGTTGAATTCCCAAGCAGCCACGCTGATACCGCTGGCGGCGCCTGATCCCGCCAGTCCAATGAAATGCTCGCTTCCTATGTTGCTGACAAATAGAGAAGCTCCTACAGCCGCCCAGTTCATGGAGCGGCCGGCGAGGAAGTAGCCGCTCACTGTGCTCCGATTGGATTTCCGCATGGCGAGGAAGCCGATCGCAAGCACCAGGATGAAGTAGACCACGACGACGACGACGTCCGCCACTTCCATGGTGGCGGCAGTGGCCATGTTTGATCTCTGCTGCGTTCTGGATCCTGAAACAAACGCAAACAGATTAAGGAAAACGTTATTTCAAAAAGCCATGAAATTAATCTTACAGGATTAATTATAGTAAGTGTAATGATCACCTGACTTTATCGTTTATAAGTTTCAGTTTGTAATGACCCTATCACCAGTCATCAGGTGTAACGACTGACCTGATTCAGGACTGTAGTATGAGGGTCCAGCATCAGGGCTGTTGTTTGTGCTCGCTGCCTGTGTTTGTTGCTGAGTGGACAAGTCTTGTCTCCACACACACACCTTCACCGATTCATTTATTAAAACTCTGTGCGGGGAAACGGGGACGTTTTCCTCACCCCAGCGTAAACAGGACCTGCTGTATTTCCAGGTACATTGTTTACTCCTGATGCTACTTGCAGTAAAGTCAATATTTAAATAAAATAAAGTACTGTACGAGGGTAACTGCCTTCTTAAATAGAGGGATAGTTATTTCTAGCGTCTAGGTCTCTTAGGCTATTATTTGCTCTGAAAGGTTCAATTAGTGGGGGCCCCTGTTGAACAAGTTTTCTACCTGCGTGAAGGTTTCAGCAACAAGTTGCAATTAAAAATGCATTGTAAAAAATAATAATAATAATAATCTTAACAAGGCCCTGCACCGCACACACAGGTGTTTCCTATTGTTTGGGATATAAAGACATGAGATCACCAAGCCTGAACATATAGCCTGATATCCTCCTGATCACATATGTGTACATTGCTGCTGGGTAATTTAACATTACATAACAGCCTCCACAAAGATCCTCATGTGCACTAAATAACATAAAGCACCTTTCCTTATTGTTTTTATTACTGGTATACTTATACTTATGGTTCCTGTAATATTTGTATTATATTCTTGCAGTTATTCTTTATTCTTCATGCTCATAGAGACTTTCTGTGGCATTAAAACTGAGATTATAATGTTTTTTTAGTCATATTCCTATAATATACATGCATGGCATATAATGTGTAATGTATCAGCGTTCATTTTTCTTTATCTACATTGCTAAATTAAAATCCAAATGAGAAACACTAACTTACATAACTTTTCTCTACACTGGCAAACATATGACAGAAAATGCCGCACAAGTTTTGCGCGCAGGAAAACTCGCAGGTTTGACTTTCTATCGCGGTATTTGAGCCGGATTTTTAAGGAGTAAATGACTTTAAACTTACACGCTGGAAGGCTGGTTTTTTCTTCCTCGTCTTCACAGTTTGACAGTTTCCTCACTGGAGAACAGGTTTGTGTCCCGGACGGCTGCAGGGTCGTCAGCCTATTAAGGTGGCTGGAGTCTCCGCCCACAGCTGCAGCATCATCACCTGGGTGGAGGCAGGACACGCTACCCGCACCGATGATGATGATGATGATGATGATGAGACTGAGCAGGAATAAAACCAAAGTCTAATCATAATCAGATGTTAAATCTAATCCACTTCCTGCATTCAAATTCATTTATTAGCTCAAATTATTATTCATTAATATTCATTAACACACAAATAAACCAACAAACCTTGAGGGAAAATAGCGGCCACTATGTGACATGAATCAACTACCAAAATGTAACGTAGCCGTCTGTAGATTTCAGGCTGAACTAAAAACTTGAAGCTGCTGTTGCTCTCTTCGACCACTAGATGGTGCTCTTGTACAACAAATTAAGCAGCATCCATGAAACTATGAAAAGGCACACTCTGCTGCATGAGGAAGATAGGATACCTTAAGGGGAATCTCAGCTGTAAAAACTTAAAAAAAAAATATGAGTACATATTTGGAATATGACATCCTCATTCTTCTTCTACCTATGAAAAAAACATCCGTACAACAAATCCAATTCTAGACTGGTGATCACCCCTCCAGTATTGAAAGCATTAAAGCTGTTATGATCTTTTTTTTTTCCTTTTCATTTGTGAGCCAGTGATATGAGGCTATTTATTCATCTGTGTGCTAAACTCATCATCATCATCATCATCATCATCATTTTTTTCAGTGGGAATGTGCTGTTTCAAGTCTTAGACTGTAGATGGAGCCACTGTTCTTCTCACTGGCTTTCTGTTTAATCATCTGCAGTGTAATTAACAGCATTACATCCAGTCATAAAGTGTCTGTATATTATATGTATTATATAATCGGATTTAGGTTGAGTTCAGTTGATCTTTTCATTATATTTTGTAACTTTTTTTTTTATTTTTATTCCCGCTTCCCTCGTCTGTTCAAACTTGAAAGCTTTTTCTTTTACCCTTCAAATATTAATAGACCATTTTTCGTAGTGAAATACCGACATGAAAATTCAAAAAACCCACACTGTCAATCAAATATGCACAAAGGGGGTATGCTCGCTGAGGAAAAAAAACCAGAACATCGAGATAAAAAGAGGCTTTTTTTACAGACTATATATTTAATCTCTTCCCCTCAGCGTTCCCGCAACTCCGCTCTACAACTTCTGCATTCCTGCTCAGCTGATTGACAGATAAACAGCTAAACATGACTTTCTGGATTTTAACCAATGTTGGTTTAAATATGATCATGCTGCTGATCAGATTACAGTGTGAAAAAAGTGACATGATCATGAATTATTAAAAATGCAAATGACTCATGTATTCCTTTAAGTCTTTTAAGTATAGAGACCTTTATTGTTTAAGTTATTATACATAAACGGTGCATATTGCAGGTTAATATGCTGAAGCAAGAGTAAAGGTTGGTTTTTGGGGCTCTGTATATGTAAAGCTGTCCCTGTAACAGGCAACAGATCATATGTAGAGAGAGAAGGAGACATGGGGGGGTCAATAGCAGGTCAGTGGTGCCACTATGTTAGGTTTTGGTGCGAATCTACTGGGTGGAAAAAAGAGATTTCTCTGCAGCACAGAGGAGGGAGGAAGAAGAGGAGGGCGCTATTCTTCTAACACAAACACTGCCGAGGCCTTTCAGAGTCGCCGGAGATGGCAGATGGTGGAAGGAATGAAAGGCAGATGGAAAAATCACTTCCAACATGTTTATCATCGTCACAAAGTGTGTGTGTGTGTGTGTGTGTGTTTGTGTGAGGGGTGATGATTCCCCCGCGGTTAATGAAAAATGTGATTGAATTTTGAGAAACATGAGCACCGACTGGTGTGAGGAAGGGGCTATACATTGTGTGTAAATGAATGGTTGCAGGGACCTGCTGAACAGACGACATTAGGAACATTTTCTTATTGTCTTAGTTCGGATATTGAGACACTGATCAGTTTTAATTCACTTTATATTAGAAGGAATATTTTAAAAAGCTGTGTTAAAAGTTATTAATACATGAAAGAAACATGCTAGGAGCTAAACTGAACTCAGGAGGGATAGAAACTGAGCTACACTGGGAACTGAACCCTTGTAATTTGAATATATATTATGTACATCGTGATGTTTCAATGCAAATGTATAGCTGTTTCTATGGAAATGTGTGTGTGTGTGTGTGTGAGAAGAGAGTGAAATGTTGAGAGGGAAAGTGTGTATGTCATGCTTCAGGATCGGGAGCGAGGCGGCTGAGAATCTCGAGAAACACACATGACTCCGTGACCTCGGCAAACACACGAACGAAGCAGAAGGGCCGAGGATCTGTGTGTCGTTAAGACGGAGAGAATATTAAAAGAGAGAGAGAGAGACGGGATTCGGTTGCCACTGAAAGACATTTTCTTTAACTGTTAACGCTGATATGAGCCGGAAAAGATCCTTCAAGAACATGAACTGAAATGCACCAAACAAGGAATGTCAAGAGGTTTTTAGGATGAAAGCCAGCTGTTAGTGTTTGGGTCTTATCAACCAACTAATTAATGTTCTTACAAGGAAACCAGTAATGTTCAGTATTTACCTTCAGAGTGCTGCTGAAGCTTATCGGAGTTCTGTGAATAAAACACGATACAGAAACTATAATATCAGATTAGAACAATTTGGGGGTCTCACGGTAACCATCGTGTAATCAGTTGTGATAACATTGCGGTCGCCACGGAGATTACTGAAACACGACGACATCGCTGCAACAAAGGGTTCGACAATCAAATAAAAAGAGAGAATCTGGCACTAAAAAAAAGAAAGACACTTAACTTAAAATATACAAGTGTTTTGAACTCTGATATGAGCTTCAAATAAACACGTCTCTTTCTTTCTTTCTTTCTTTCTTTCTATCGCTGCCACCTTCATTCCTTGATTATTCCTTCTCTCCGTCTCTCTGGGTTGTTTTAAATAAAGGCGTCTTATTGTCTGGGGGACATTTGATCCTCACACACACACACACATACACACACACACTTGCAAAGATGCTGACACCAAGCTCTAGCTCAGCTTTTTTTTTTTTTTTGAGACAAAGAGAGAGAACTTGACAGTTGAATGAGGAGGAATAAAACCCATCCTATCTCCCTTTCTTTGTTTCTCTTTCTTTGAAGTAACAACTGATACAGTGAACCAGAACTCTTACGTAACTATGTGAGAGTGTGTGTGTGTGTGTACATGTATTTGACTTGGTAACATTTTTCTTGAAGGGTACTGTGATTCATTAAAACTATTTCAATGAGAGAGAAAAGCTATTTGAGAGATAAGATGTTGACTTGCCAACTAAGCTGTGCAGCGTATACTGGATACTATGGCAGCGTCCCATCAGCCACAGTTGACGAATGAAATCACAACACAGGTTGAGCGAATCAACGGCCTCGGATTGATGTTTACATTACATTCATTCAGGAACAAGAGCTACCGGCGTCTCCTGTCTTCTTCTGGAGGGAAAAATCTTTGACTTACATGAGCGAAGCACCTGATGACTCCACCTGAAGCTGCAGAGGAGGGATCTACGGTCTGAGGTCGCAACCAGGTCACAACACGTCTCAACACCGACATACCTGAAGGAAACAAAAGTACAGTTTTGTCCAGACTGTGATTATCATAGTAAACTGAGCATTTTTAAGTTATGGACTGTGGACATCCTGGCGCTTTGGGAAATGACAGCTGTCCTCATTGGACATAAACTAGAAATAGGTGACGATACGGGCTCCAACACACCAACACACACTGCGGAAATTTAATTAGAAATGAAAACCTTTGTGAGCTCATTCCTGTTCCAAATCAATAACAACTCCACACTGCGGGGCTGATTTCCTCAGTCCTCCTGTGACACTGCTGAAAATCTAATTCTGTAGTAGAAACACCGTTTTTTTTTTTTAATGAAGCCATAACTCAAATATATATGCAGGATAATTTCACCCAGGGGGGGAAATTAATAGAGAGAATGGAACATTAACATAAAATTGTTAATACATTATTATTTTTCACTCCACAATGTGGGGATATTCAGAGCATCAATAATTGTTTGAGGAATCAGAAAAAAAAGAGAAAGGATTTTGATAGTGAAATTGCACATTTATATCATACTGTAAGATGGCAATTTAATAATAATAATAATAATTTTAAAAAAAGAACATTGAGAAGCTGAAATGGAAAACAGAAGAGATTAAAACTTTTTGCTTCGGTTTTGTTCTGACGTCACTTTTCTCAGGGTTCAGTCTGCACCACTTTAGGTGTGTGTGTGTGTGTGTGTGTGTGTGTGAGGTTAATCTTTACGTCCTGGGTTCAAACAGACTATCCGAGTTATGAAAGGGCAGGCAGCTGCTGTATGTAGAGAACCTGACCTCAGTCACCCTGAATGTGTGTGGACTTAAATAACCCCCACGGCGTCAGCAGACTGTATGACTAACGATATTCCCATCCGTGGATTAACTCAGACATTCATCCACGCGTCTGTCTTAGTGTCGCACACACACACACACGCTGATACGACACAGTGTAAAAGGCCACGCGTCAAACACACATAAGTTATTATTCATGAAACAGGATCGATGCTTCCACAGCTTTAACCTACAGGGTCGAGCCTCTTCTGGGTAATACGCGTATCGACTTTACTCTAAACAGAAAGCCTCTAATGTGGAACATTTTACCGCCAGTAAATGTATTATTACTTCACTACATCACATAGATTGAGACAGATTGCAAACGGCAAGTTTAAACCTGAAGAAATATGTCAATATTTATACTTTATATACACCTTTACATCCGTACGCGTGCATTATCTTTGTTGTACTTAATATTAAGAGTGCTTTGTTTAACTTTTTCCAAACAGCTGGGTGCCTCAGTGTTTAGGTTGGAGTCAGGGATATACATTCATTGTATACACAGCTGATAAGGCTACAGTTGCCATAGTCAGTGTTGGGGAGTCCGATGATATCACGTTGGTAATAATCTAATAAATAATAGTAGCAATGAAGGGCCATTCATATGTTTGACAGTCTAAGTACGTATTGCACCGCTGACTACATACGTGCATTACAATGTATTGCACATCTATTATAATGTATTTGAACGGTTTAGTGCAGCGCCCGCAGGAAATACCTATTTAGTGATTCACACGACAGAAGACATTGAACTAGCATTTAGCGTCTGAATGATTCATATGCAGTGAAATGCTGTGTGTGGCTGATGGGAGTTTAGGGTGAAAAACGTCCAGGTTTCAGGAGATCACTGAAGTTTCGTTATGTTGTAGCAAACCTCCAGCTGAGACTGGTTATACTGGTGCAGCTTCCAGTTCAATCTGTGTGCAGTTATCGCTCCAGGCTGGAAATACACAGCTGGTTAAAAACAGGGTTAGAAAGTCACTGCTGAGATTTTTAATTGACGGTAGAAAGTAAGGAAAAATAAACTTCAAACTCACAACGCTCCCTGCTTCATCTTCATCCACGGGCCTGCAGGACCTGATCACAGGGGGATAAGCATCATGACGCGACTTGCTTCGCTCTCAGTGTTAAGTGAACGTGGTACAAAATAGAGTCTCACATTGAGCTGTCACTAATCATAAGGTGTCAGGGGCGTTATAATGGAAGGAAGTTTCAGCGGGTTGCAGCAGGCACCACCCGAACATCATCAGCCACTGCAGGTCTCACACACATATCCATATTAAATGATTACTTTTATTATTAAGTGTTTTTTTATGTCAAAATCTTATTACTTTTATTTCCTGTAAATGATTTAATTCACTTTCAAGCACTATACATCACATTTATGATTGACTACTAAATCTGGTTGCAGACGTCTGAATCGCTACCCGCATCTTTTGAAAAGCAGGGACGTCATCTTTGTGTGCGTGAGCTAAAAATATCACGGCGACAGATAGATATGCACAAAAAAAAAAGGTGACAGGAGCGGATGGGATTGATGCAGATGTGCAGGCTGTTGCAAGTCGATTCACAGAAATAACTGAAAATCTGATATTTTTCAACCATATTCCAATCAAACTATTTGTCTTTCTTTTCACTTGTCACCACCTGTTGTAGAGATTTGGATTAGGTATTGTAGATAATTACATAGGGATCTACTTGATGGCTAACTAAAGTAGCTGAATGTTTACAACAGAAGAGGTGAGAGCAAAGTTAACATGACCAAACAAGGTCAAGGTTGGGGGGGAAAAAAATGCAGAATTTTCCTTTACTTCCCTTTTCCTTTCCTTTTAAATCATTATGAAAAAGTGCTGATGCTAGAATCTGCAATATGGTCAGATTACTCAGAATTACTAGTATTAGAGGAGTCTGGAAGGATAATTTAATAATAATAATAATAATAATAATATAATAAAAACAGCGCTCTAATCTGAAGTGCAGTCGGAAGCACACTGACAAAAAGAAAACGCTCGTTCATTTGAAATGTAGCTGTAGGCAGTACGGGTCCAACGTTGGGGTCTGACCCAAGAGAACAGGAGGAGTACAGACGCAGGGAGGCGCATGTATGTTAGTGAGAGAAAGGAGGTCGGCGTACTGTATCTTATAACCCCCGAGGCACAGTTTGACTTTTATTCTGGTGGTGGCGGGGGACCCGAAGAGAAAAAAAATAAAAAAATAAAATAAATCTATCCATGTCGATTCTCCGGGATGCTGCACTTGGAGCAAAACAAAAGCACCACGCAGCGTTTTTACAGCGCGGATGAGTTTCTGCTTCAAGGATTCAATTCATGTCGTATATATTCATGTTTTTTTCCAAGTTAACAAGAAACATTTTTGACAGTATTATTCCTGAATGTTGTAGAGCCTAATACCCATCAGTACATGCATTATTTCAGGAATAAGAGCATGTACAGTATACACTACTACTACTACTATATAGTACATATTGCTGACTGGAGAGTTTTTTTGCATTCTTGTGATAAATTTAGGATATGTATTACTTCTCAACCCGAGTGATTTTGCTTTTTTTTAGTTGATTTAATGGGATTTTTATGTATTATTACCTACACCAACACGTCAGCGCTCTAGGGATATATGTCTGTTTATCCAGATGTGAAGTATTACATAATATATATCTTTGTCAAGATACTAGATATTGGACTGACTACAGACATTCATTGTCCTCAGAGGAGGAAATGATTCTTACTTCTTACTGGTGACGTTTCATCGTGTGTCAAAAGATAATTTATCATCCTGAGAAACGTCTCGATTCACCCGTTCACCTCTCGCCCGTCACTTATTCCATCTGAAGATGCTGATTGGTTGAATTTGCTGTCATTTTATTTCCGGATAATTGATTCTAAAATTCGACCGGTCCCCCCTGTGTCTCTTCATTATGAAGCAGGACTGGGTCAAACTCTCTAACAGTCTGTGTCTCTTGGTGGAAAAGAGGTTAATGTAAGTTGTCCTCAGGCTGCATGTGAGCATCCACAGAGCATCATAACAGCCAGAATAATGACTGGTCAACATGATAACAATGGGATCTGACTCTATGTGAACACTGTGCTTTAAGATGTAAACTGGAGCGGATAAAGGAAGCGGCTTAACTTTGACACACACATTAGCAAAGCTGTTTTTGACCTTGTTGACCTCTGAAGGAGCTGCTCTGCAGAGCAAACACACCTATGGGATTTTTGAGATTTGTGGACTGGGTCACTAAAGGGTCACCCATAAAAAAAACAAAAAAATTCATTCTTCAGGGTCAAACGTTTAAAACAATACGCACCTGTGACTTAAACGTAACGATAACGTTCGAGATAAGTTCGAGTATGAAGTTGTTTTGACATGTCCGTCACGATATTTGCACGAGCCTGTATGCGTGTGTATTATGTTCACAGTTGTCCTTGTGTGCTGCGATGCATGCACGTGCAGCGATTGTGTGTGTGTGTGTGTGTAATGACACGTAGTGTTTTAAGTGAGCGTTGGCGAATGTGTTTGTTGTGTGACATGTTTGCACGCTCTCGGGGGTTTAATGCGAGCGTGCGAATGCAGTGATTGACGGTGCGTCCGATACGTTTACACATAAACAAAGGCGTCACACTTTGAAGAGGACTTGACCCACATCTGCACAGCATTGTCCAAACATGGAAGAAGCAGCAGATTATATAAAATAAGGAGGAGGGGGGGTTGTTGTTGGTTTTTTTGCATCATTTTAAGAAGTATTAACTCTTGAACGCTTGTCACTGTTGTTTGGAGGTTTTTTGCTTCATCTTGAAGTGTTTCCAGATACAGAATGAATCTCTTAACTCGCATCGGGAGGTGCTTGTGCAGGTTTGCGAACGCACCGCAAGACAAAAAGGGATCAAGGTCAAGTCCAGTTTTATGAGGAAGTTTACAGCAGCAGTAAAGTGGATGCGGTTTTACCTCCGAGCTGCCGGCATACGTCCATCGCTTTATTCTTGTCTTTATTTTCTGCTTCCTTAAAAAAAAAAATGGGATAGCTGTTCCTAGAAATGAAAGGAAAAAAAAATATATAAATGTGAAACCAAGACATCTAGAGAGCTAAATTATCATGTTAAGAGCCAAAGTCTGCAGAAAACACCAGGGTGGTACAGCGGTGTCTTGACAGCTTCAAACGAGTTCAAACACACTGACGTAATCATACTAACTTGTCTTTTTTTTCCTTTTGTGCTTTAATACTCCCTTATGGAGCATTAGCTCAGATCTCTGCAGTCTTTAATGTGGCATTACAGCTACAATGTCAATACACATTGTCAGTGATTAGGGCGCGTGCGTACTGTATGTCTCTAGAGGACTCATCATGACTATTTTAAGAGACGTGATCATGGAATCAACGGAGACTGACTTCATGTCTATAGTTATAATAGTGTATATGAGACTTATTTAATAGGAACATGCACATTAATTGACAGAAATGTGACATATTTCATCTGCAGTCTGTTAATGTTAAAACATTTAAGCTATGATCATAAAGATTTCCCATATAGAACATTACATGACATACAACATAATATGCTTAAAGCGGAGAGCTGTAAGATGTGGATGAAATGTTTGCATTGACTTCACTTTTTAAACAATACATCTAACTTTTATTAGTGGTCTTTGGCCCTCACGTGGTTTCTTCCCTTTTTTCTCTCCACTTGGTGAAGCAGTCATCAAACCCTCCGACTTACATTTACCATCTGGAGGCTGAGGTAAACAGTATTTGCAGCATCAAAGCGCAGCAGTTGCCTCCGCCTGGTCTTTCAGCGAGATATTAGCTGGCATGGTGCCACTCTGAGAAAGTGAGAGACAATGTGGAGTCATATTTACAGGAGCGGTTATTTGTGTATACTTGGATGTGTATGCATTATGTGACTGTGTGCCTGGTGAGGAGCTGGAGCCGTGCCATGCTGAAGACGCAGCACCATACAAGGACAAGTCATGCTGGAGGATCGGGCTGTGTGTCGAAGGTGGCACGGCTGTGAGGTGAGGGAGTACTGCAGCTCTGTGAGGGTTCAACCCAGGTACTTTTAGAAGGCTCATGTTTCACAATAACTAATGTTTGGCCGCTTTGTAAAGGAACAGCAGGACGTTAAGGGAAATAAAAGTCGAATACATTTGCGTTCAAAATAAGGCAGATGTATTTAGGCTAGCAGTTTCCTACTGCTTCAAGTCTTTGTGCTAAGCTAGGCTAAAAAAAAGACATATATAACATTCATGATCCGCAATTCTCCTCTAATATGAACAGAAGAGGCTCTGAAACTGATACTGTGTGGAGTCTGATCAATGTCATCAAGTTGATGCTCCCTATAAACAACCAGTGTGATATCTGCTGGTCCAATCCTACAATAAATAATCAATAAAGCTGCAACATATCAGAGGCGGTTCTGATTTATAATGGTCCTGTATATCCGTCTCATCCCCTTTTTCTCTTCCTGAGCCGACTGTCTCTGTGTGTGCTACTCTCTTAATGTGTCTTTCTGAATGTTTTATAAATCAACTACAGTCGAAGTCTACAGGAGATGAAAGTGACTCTGAAAATGATATAACTACTCTGAAGTCCATATCTGTGCGCGTGCGTGCGGAAGAGAAAGATTTATGGAGAAGTAAGGTCAAATATCTTCTGTTCATAAATCACACGCTGCATCCCCCCATCTCTTATATACACTCCGTCTGTCGCTCCATCCCCCACCCATATGTTGACATAGTTTCCATGGTGAGGGAAAGGTGTTGACCAGTCATCGTTGCATTCCTCGGAGCATGCTCACACACACACACACATACACACACACATTAACATTTACTCTGGGGGGTCAGTTAACACTCTCCCACGTCTCCCAGTCCAATATTTGACTGCTGCTGCCTCGATTAAAAAAAAAAAAAAAAAAAGTGAGCCTAAAGGTTCCGGTCATGTAGGTACAAAGTGAAATGTGATCCAGTCTTTCACATATGTATATGTATATATATATCTATCACCTGACTCTCAACTCCAAGGACTTAGTGAAGTCATCTTACACATTACATGTTCATTTCCAAAAGAGAATATCCAACACAACACATTCATAAGTCTTTCTGAAAATAAAACAGGAAGGCTAAAGGGCTGAGGGGAATTCACTGTGGGTTACGAGTGAACCAGTCACAGTGCAGTACGGCCCCTGTGGGAGATAGATAGAAATGAGAGTTGGTGTGAGGAAGCAGAGCGTCTGTTTCACCTCTCCGTGCTGCAAAGTTGGAAGTTAATTGAACCGAACCTCCTGCTGCTGTTGGTGACGAGCGTCTCGGCCACATCGGCCAGATCTCACCCGGGGGCCGACTGCTTTGCTCTCCGTCTCTCGGTGTGTTGAAAAAGAGACGGCGCAGGTCTGAAGACGTCCATCGAGTAAGGCTGTTGACCGTTTTTGTCAGAGCTGACCTGTATACTCGGAAATGGTCATGTGGTGAATTTATAACAATTTATTTAAACAAAACGACAAAAACCTCCTGTAAGACCTCCAATTTTATGGAAGTGCATAAGAAAAATCCCAGAAGTACCCCTTGAATATTACAAAAATGGGTAATAGTGACATACAGATATCTTTACTTTTTACTTTGGGACACAATCAACATGTATAGGGATCCAATCTGAGTATTTTTTGGGGGAAATATAAGTAAGTAAATCTAAGAGAAGGAACACCAAACTGCTGTTGGTGGTTTGAAGCTGCTTTAAAACATCAGCGTTGATCACAGTGAAGAGAAAATGTGTTGCTTGTGGTACTCTGGGGAGAACAGGCTGCTTCCCTGCTATGTTTTTCTCTCTCTTTTTTTTTGTTATGTGGAGCAACCCTCAAGCTGTGACACTGGGGTTAACGCTCATGAAATGCGCCAACTCAAAAGCGGCGAGGACGAGTGAGCCTACTGACGAAAGAATAGACTGCGCTGTCTTTTTATTGCACACAGCACAGAGCCAATTAAGGATGACAACAGTTTACGTTGTGACAAGGCCACATTACCAAATGATCCATGAGAGGCATGAACACACACACACACGTAGAGGCGCGAGAAAACTGGGTCAAACGGACCCTGAGAGACAGCGCGAGTTAGAAAAGCCACAGACAGATCCAGAGCTAGTTGACACCGGATCTTTCTTTTCGTAGAAAGAGAAAGAGTGGCGGAGAGAGAGAAAAAGAGAGTAAAAAGGTGTAAAAAAAATTCAAAGCTCAGGAGAGCGACCGAGGTTTCAGCTCATCTGCATTTCTAATCAAGAGCGAGAGTGAAGGAGAGATCGTCATGTAGAGAAGTGGAGAGAAAGAGAGATGGAGAGTGAGAAATGGAACAAACAGCAGAGAGATGGAGTGAAAGAGAGAGGATGGTGACAAACGGAGGGAGAGAGAGAGAGAATAAACACAGAAAATAAATCCCAGAAGACTAACAAGAGGATGGGAGATGCAGTAAGAAAGATGTGGAGGGGAAAAGGGAAGAGATATAGCCTCGGCCCAATGTTGAATTAGAAAACATTTATTCTGATAGAAGTTTTTGAAGTTGTTTTTTTTTTTTTCTGATGTTTGGAAGCATAGAAAAACCTGATTGATGGCTTGCCCAGAGACGGAGAAGAAAAACCAAAAAAAAAATTGGCCCACATTTGTCACAAGTCTCCGAAGCAGAAACTTTGATCAAGACCACATCAGATCATTTGGAAAAACTTAGCAGCCACATTTTCAACAGAAAAAGAAAAAAAAGGGGGTCAAATCATCAGAATTAAATAACTAATGGTCTATTCAGACAATAGTCAACTCTGCTTGCAGCAACATACAAACGGATGAATGGATTATTATCCCCCATAGCAGCAGGAGCTCTGATTGGCCAGCTGATGAGGTCTCAGTTGGTCAACCTGTTGCTGCTCTATGAGTCGGACTTAATTGCATTCATACGAAACACACTGTTTTATGTCTTTAGATCTAAAAGTGCAGCTTAACATAAAAAAACAAAAACAAAATGAATACATTTTACAAATCTATTTATTTAAAAAACATCATCATGATTCATCATACTCATTGCAATAAAATTGATCAAATTAAAAGAGATACCGGGGGAGTCTTGCAGCGGCACGTTCAGTATCAACGCCACTTTATGTGTGTGTGTGTGTGTTAAGATTTTGGCACGTTATTCACCTGTGTCATCAAGTATGTGTGTGAACGTGTGTGTGTGTGTGTGTGTGTGGGAGTCTATGTGTAGTTGTTGTACCTGTACTATGACAGAGGCGTGTACACACCTGTGGGGCTGAGTGTATGAAGACATGGGGGAAGTTTATGAAATAACCGTCACCATCGATCAAGCCTGAACACACAGTGAATAACACATAGGACGTTTGATTTAGGCAGAAAATTTAACCCTTCTGAACAACTGAGTAGATCCAAACTGTTGATTCAACTGTACTTGCATGCATACAGGCAACGTTTCTACAGGTTTGTCTTGGTCATAAATTTGTGGGACTGTGAAATAAATATATTTGGAGCATCATCAGTCAGAGATGTATTTATAGATGTGGGGAATCTGAGAGGGCGACACGTGCATCGTTTCATCTGGTAAAAAAAAGGGTGAAAGGTGATGAAATGTCATGAGCACAGCTTTAAATGAGCTGTGACTTGACTACAGTCTGATATTGCTCATTGAGTTCTTGTATTTGCTTAAAATACTTCAAAATACATCAAACAAAAAGGCCAGTCAGTTAAGGAGGAAACACAGCGTGGCACATGTTTCTACAAATCTAACAGGTCTGCCTTCGATCCTGCCGGGTTTGGAGAGAAAGTGGCCCAAACTGTGACACAACGCTCGCCGGCAAGTTCATTCATTTATAAAACGCCACGGAGACTCAACAGATGTCAGCGGATACAAGTTTGGACGCTGCCGTCTCTCGTTTTTCTGTTTCACCTGTTAAATGCAGGATAAAACAACTTTCCTCTGAAAAAGGAGAGAAACCAATATCTAAAAATATTTGGATCCATTGTTGAGGGTTTTCTGTAGCAAGTTGGCTGCATTAAAGGAACAGTTTGACATTTTAAGATATATGCATTTTAGTCAGGGACATGGCTGGGATGTAGCCTAGCAAATTGGAGTATTTCCCAAAAAAATGTCGAACTGTTCCTTTACAAAACCGGCGGCAAACCGTAGAAGCAGTGTGAGCCTCTTGCAACCACCCGTCATTTTGCTCACATTGTGAACACATAAGATTAGCGGAGTGACAGCTCGGGGTTTTAAAAAACATCTGGATGTAACTTTGATGCCATGAAAATGTAACCTGGAACGTCACCGGGCTTGTGTTGCTCATGGATGACATCAGTCTGGCATTAGAAAACACTACATGCAACTCTTTATCTCACATACTGCTAAAAGCACAGCACTCACACAGTGTACGAAACACACACACACACACACACACACACGAGACTGTGGCAAAATAACAGCTGGGTACATTTCTGTATATCTATAAAAGCAAGAGTGCTTGCTGTCACCACTTCTAGTGGCTGTTCAAGTGTTGATCTGGCAATATGAACCAAGCACACCTCCGTTAGTTCGAATATTGACAACACGTAGAGTATCGTCGCGCACACAAACACACTAACTGCATATATCCTCGTAAAGCTTAAAAATGTATCTCACATTATTTTTTAAATTTTTTTTTAAATCTCTTAATTTTCAAAAAACTAGATTTGAGAATAAAGGTAAGTTTTGTACTTTTGCTAAGGTAGGAATACTCTGCGTTGGTAGTTGGTAGTGCAATACCTCTCGTTTTCTAGGATTTCTGTTGCTTGTCAAAGGATGGGACTGTCCCTCCAAACTCTCCAGAGACATGACGCTCAGGCTTTCCTACACCGTTGAGTCGCTGCGAAAAACAAAAGAACTTTTAGCATAGGGTCGCCATGTGACTTAACAGGGATACGTCGAGGTTTTAATTTAACCTCATGCAGATATCAGCGTTCAATCAAACATGTTAAGTGTCATTTCTGTCTCTCCAACTCCAACCGTTGTACTTGAGCCTTGGCATCAGAAGAAAGCGAAAAAAACAAAAATAAAAATAGTCGAGCCTGAGCCCTTCATTAGTTATCCAAAGTGTTTACAGAGGCAGCAGTTCTGTTTAGTGGTCCTTTATTCCCATGTGGCAGTGATGACTCAGAAGCCTCCTGTTTCCCCCCAAAAAAAGCAAACTCTGGATTATTCGAGTTTCTCGCAGTGCTGTGGGTTTTTAACACGGGAGCAAATATATCCGTGTAAAAAAACCACTGGAAGCGCCACAGATTTCACTGATCTTTGTAAAAAACACAAGTCTCAAAGGCCAGTTGGAGATTAGTGGAAGTCCCCTGCTCCTCCACTGCAGAGCTGAAAAACATCCCGAGCACCCACTGCGACCGGTCAGTTAGGCGTCTGTTCCCGAAAGCCGTACGTCATTTTACTCCCAATGTCCGTCGTCCGGGAACAACTGGCTGTCCCAGAAATTGTCTATGGGCGTGTGTCTGTTGTGTGCGTGGTGGTGTTTCCTGTGGGTGCTGCAGTGTGTGGGTGCGGGGGAAACTGTTTGTCAGTCCATCTCCAGGTCCATCAGTTTGTTGCGCGAGCGGGGTGTGTGTATGGTGTTACGGCAGCAGCAATGAGCGCAAACCAGACCCAGGACCAGAGAGAAGAGGCCCACACCTGAAGACACACACGACAAGGTTAAAAAACAATCTAAATAGATAAAAATTAAAAATTAAAAAGTTGCTCAGCTTTTTTTTTGACCCACATAGTCCTTGCTCTGCTCACACAGCCAGAATCAATTTTTAGAACAAAGGACTGAATTATTTTTGTTTATGAACAGTAACTTGGCTAAAAATAGCAATAAATGAAAGAGAGAGTGCCTGAATGAGAAAGAGGGGAAAACAGCAAAATCACAAAAAAACTTACTTTAAAAAAAATGTGTTTTTTCAGATTAAAATATTAAATATTAAAAAATAAATGCTATGTGGGAGCTATCGCTGCTACTACAGATAGTACTGCTGATACCGCAGATGCCCATAAACTAAGATTTTCATTATTAATAGCAACTTGGGATGTCTCCAGCAACATCGGTCTCAGTGCCAGTTAAGGCGTATTTTATTGATCGTCGTGGCTTCGATAAACCTGATCAAATCCAGGTTCTTATCTCATTCAAATCCACTGCACTGGCAATGTCAGCTGTCATTCAGGTGTCCGAAAATGAGAGAAAGTGAGAATGACTTTTTCTTTATTTTATCCAGTTTCTGTAGCATAAATAAATAAAGGCTAAAGCCAACACCTGAAAATACAAGGATCAATCATCAGCAATACATCTATGATCACTTATATATTTATATATGATGGTTATATTACCTATAGAGGCTGATACGCCGTACAACAGAGGTAACTTTAGGGAGTCCCACACTGGAGAAGGAGAAAGAAAGAGATGCCGTTTCATATAAGAACATACTGTTATACATTCAACAATTTTACTAATACAACACTGGATTCATGTGTCCACCACAAGGCAGTCATCATCATGCTTGAATAGGTACGACACACACACACACACACACACTCCTCACCAGCAAAGCGGACAGTGAGGAAGATCCGCGATGACGTCAGCTCTCCAGCTTGAGTCCAGGCTCTCGTTGAGGCAGACAGGTACCATGGAGTAGCAGTACAGTGATACTCGCCACTGTCACTGGAAACCACAGAACAGATAAAACACACAAAGTCACACACACTGCAGCTGAGGTTCGGCTCGTCATAATATTAATATAATGTAAATAAAATACGTATAATGCACTAATTATTAGTTCACACACGCACTCACCTGTCCTGAGTGCCGTGAATGTACAACATGTAGGCGTGCGTGTCATCGCGCTCGATCGAGATGTCGCTGGACGAGTTCCGCTCTTCTTTCCTCACCACGCCGAAGCGGTCGACGCTGGCCAACTGGGTGGTCGTTCCTCCGCCGCGCATCCGGGTGAAAAACCAACGCACCTCGTACGCCAGATCGTCTGAAAGAGACACGCGGACAAAGTTGAGTAAAAGCATTTTTTTTTTTCTTCCCACATCTTGGATTTACAGTATCTCTGTCCTGATTTAATGCGTTTGTAATTTGCTTCCCTGCAATTAAAAGGTACCCTGTGGCAAATCCATATTTAAAGTCTGATTATTCAGTTTGAGATAATAAACTATATTTGTGAAACTAGTTAGTGAAACCTATGTATTGCTCATCATTTCCTCTATTTTAAGTCACAACCGCTGTATTTACAGCGTGATGTGATTGTACTCAGTGGACAGCAGCAGTCTGTGGTAAAGCCTACAGGCTGGTAGGGTGGAGGGGAAGCCGGGTGGGTGCATTTAAATCGTATTGTCAGAATATCACCTCAGGTCTAACATTTACAGAGAAGCATTATGGAAAATGAGGAAGTGTGTGTTATTTTTGGATGTGCAACGCAGCCTTAATTTTTGGGTGACTACAGTACAAAAACAAACAACTCCATTATCATCCATTAAAAACACACACACACACACACACACACAGGCTGCTGATTCCTCGCTCGCTGTAGAGATGGACACAGGAGGATAGTGACAACAGAAAGAAAGAAAACAGGGACAAGAGAGATTCATGATAATAGATGTAATCTTTGGAAAGGGAGCGAGCGAGCTAATTATTTCAAAGATGTGTGTGTGTGAGAGAGAGAGAGAGAGAGACAGAGAGACAGAGAGAGAGAGACAGAGAGAGAGAGAGAGAGACAGAAGCACAAACTAGTCATTAGTCTGTCAAGTAGAGAGGGACTATTAGTGCTGTACCTCCTACACACACACACACGCACACACACACACACAACCCCATGGAGCCTTAGTCATCCTCTGTCATTTAGGAGACAAATAGAGGATACAGATGAAAAAATAAAGAGAACATTTACGAATGACAATGTGGAAAGAAAGAAAAAAAAAAGACAAATGATGATGAAAAACAATTATGGAGAAAGAGAGAGAGGGAGAAAAGAAAGAAAAGGCAAGAGCGAGAGATGGAGAAACCAGGAAAGAAGAGAATAGAGAAAAAGAAGGAGGAGGAGGAGGAGGAAAGGAGTGAACTCACCCAGAGCGGAGTAATGAATCACATCTCAATTTCTCTCTCCCTCTCTTCCCTAATGGTTTTAATATTCAAGTGCTGCATCATTAAAAATCAGTAGTAGTACAAGCAGCACAGTAATAACTCTGACCTTGCTTTCAGTTTGGACTGGCATTCAGGTTTGTGGTGGACATTTACGGGTTTAAACTGATCTTCCCTCCAGCACGACTATCGGGTCAGAATTTCCCCTTAAAAACATTACAGCTAAGAAGAAAAAAATATCCAGCAATTAAATAATAATAATAAGAATAATAATAGCGAGGACATTTATGAATTTATATTCTAAAGGATGAAGCTTTGATGTAAAAACATGAGCCAAGCTTTGATAAACTTTGAATTAAATCGTAAAATAAAAACTAATACAGCGCCAACGACACATGTAAATAATACATGATTTTTAAATGCATCTGAATTGCACTTGCAGATTATATTTCTGTGTATTTGCATTAAATTCATAACAACTACACGATCAATACTGATAAAAAGAACAATTAAAGTACCTCGGCTCCTCGTCCAAACTATAATAAAAAGTATGAGGAGGAGTTCATACTGTTAAATTGGACTAAATTGACGGGGGCGACGATGATGGTGGTGGTGATGAAGATGCAGCAGGACAGTGCAGAGAGGGGGCACAGTTTTTTTGCACTGAGGCAAGTGTAGCTGGGTGCTCCATCCGACCCAAGAGGAGGAAACAGGAGGTGACACTAAGGGAGAGGGTGAATGGGTCGACTGACCACACACACACACACACACACCCCTCCAGGCTCGCTGACCAGAAATCAGCTGATGAATAAAGTTGTGACAATGAGAGAGGGCTGATTCGCCCACATGGTTTCCTCACAGCAACATAAAGAAAGTTACTACAGCGCAGCTATAACTCTGAAGCTCTGGAGTGAACCCAACATGTCTACAGTACTACAGTTACAGTTTACACAAGGCTACGGTTTGCTGAGACGGATGTACAAATACAACGTGATCGTGATTTAAATCCACGCTATGCAAACGTTTGAAGGAGAAACTGCAGGGTTAGTCTTTTTATAAGAAAAAGAGAAGGTTTTCTCTTCCAACATATTGTCCACATATGAGGTCTTCTGTACGGGCGGGCGGGGGGGTGAACACCACCCTAAACCTGATCCGTCTGTTGCGCTCCCATCAGTACGTGCTTCGTTTTAAAAGGGAACAGGTGGAGTTCGTGTGATGAAGTGATGCTTATGGTGTCACGTGGACGAACGCTCGGTACGAGTGATGGAAGTATATATATATATATATATATATATATATATATATATATATGTCTGACCGCTTGTGTTTCTTGCTCCATTGTTCCCAGTTGTAATGAGAACACATTTAAATATATTTACTTGAAGTGAGATGTTTTCTGACAACAGGATGTATGAAAAAACTATTTTAATCCCTTATATAATCACTGGGACTATATTCTTATATAATCACATCAGTTCAAAACTGCCTTTGTTGACAGTCAGAGACGCGTTTCTCTGACGTTCTGGTAGCACGAGGCTCGTGTCTGACATTGCCATTTAACGATCAAAGACGCGTTTTGCATAATTCCACAGGACTGACGCATGAACTCCGGCTGGTTGTTTCAGCATTCGAGGAACGGAGCTATAATTAGAAATCCTCTGCTTTCTCACCGTTAGCTTCCATCCTTCACTTTCTTTTGTTCGTGATGGCAGGAGGGACAGAGGAAACGAAAAGGGAGCGCGAAGGAGGAGGAGGAGGAGGGAGGGAAGAGGATTTCAAATACTCAGTGGCTGAGGAGATTAATTTGTTTATCACATAGCTGTAAATCAACAGCAAGGCGCGCTCGGCGACGTCAACGCGTCTCAAGCTGCGTCTTCGGGGAGCGTGTAGTATAACCAGAGACGCCCCCACCTCCTCCTTATGGGAGGTGCTATATGATTATGTGATCCCCCACCTGCAGGCTGACACAGCTTCTTGCCCACAGCTGTTCCTCTACTGAATACAGACTCTTGCCGCCGCCCCATATGGGCCCTTTCTACCCCCCTATATGAACTCACTGACTCCTATCCTACACAGCTTGATAGGCTCCGGTCATAACAATCAATCCCCTTGTCTACTAGAAATGCCTTCGAGGTGAGACTGTGACAGGCTGTGTGTTGTTATCCTCATTTGTATGATTGACGCACAAAAAGACACTCAGGGCAGTGAAGTGGTGGATAGGAAGTAGTGGAGGAGGATATGATGGCAGGCTTTTCTCTCCACCAGGTACAACAGGAACCTTTAAATCATGGTGATACTGAACCCTTAACCCTGGCTGCTCATCAAGATCCATCGCGTTCGTAACACCGGCGATTGTGTAACGGCAACGTGCTGCGACAGTAAGAAAATCAGCTGCCAGGTATGATGATCTGAGCCGTCAGCTGACTAGTCGACGGCACGGGGTGACACCGCGGTCCGTCAGAACTTCGCCGACTACGTCAGCTTCATTAGCGAGACAGTTTTCGGGCGGTGGGGGAGAGAGGTGGATGCATGCTGCTGATTGAGGAACTACTGTGAATCTCTAATAGAATATCTGGCTCCTGTCTGGGCTAATAAAACTAAAACGGCTGTCTGTGGAAATGAAGACGGTCTGATTGGATTTCTCTAGATTAATCCCTCGAGGAGAGTCCACGGCTTTAAACTGCCTGAACTACACACACACACACACACACAAAAGACTGACAATTACCACCAGTGCTTCTAATGAAACTCTGTGTGTGTGTGTGTGTGTGTGTGTTCTCTGCTCCATAAAGCAGGACAGCACTGGTAGAGTGGAATACTAAACACCATAAAAACACTATTTAGCCTCAGTGAAACAAGAATAAACAGCTAGTGATGGAGCAAAGCTGCATCCTTCAGACCTCCAGCTCATAAAGGGAGAGTTCGCTTGACTTATAACATATATATACACAATATAATAACTAGGTAGGATGCAATAACCACCGGAGACTTCAACAATAAGCGGTTAAATATTTGGCATGCATGGAATTAAATTGGCCAAACGTATCTCCCTTAATAAATTAAATACTATTTAGTGTCACAATTTGTGAATTGGAAACTAGACATTTACATACTTCCGCTGTATAAGAACACCCCCTCTGTGTACGTTCACCACGTTTTATCTAAAAAACACAGTCTGATCACAAATCTGCCATTTCTAAGGATTCCTTTTAAAGCTGCTCCTATCCCTGTTTAACTGGAGGAGCTAATGGAGTGAAAATGATGGCACTGCTCTGCTGTTTTCAATTTGTCTTTTACTGTCCTCTCTCTCCTCTTCCACTCAGTTTCCCACTTGGCTACCATTTGCACTAGTTTTTATCTAACAGTATGAATATCCAGAGTGAGACGCCATTCGATGCTTGGAGTCCTCTTTTCGCACCTGGATTTCTGTTGCAGTCATCTAGACGCCGCTGAATATTTGAAAAGATCTTTTTGACAACAAATGAATAAATGACTAAAAACTTGCATAAAACTTTTATCTGGGTGGGGTTTTTTTTTCCCCCTCATATCTCTGTATTTTTGAGCTCAGGTTAAGTTCCTTATCTGCAGCCGTTAGTGGTTCACCAGAAACAGTTAATGGAGTGAGAATCATTTAGCTTTTCATTCATATTCTTAACTGTTCCTCCACTCTTCATCGCCCCCACCCCTCCTTCGCTACTCTCCGTTCAACAACTCTTCTCATTCTTTCTCTCGCCGCTTCGTGAGAATTCGCCATCCTCTCCTCCTCACCTCTCTTTTTCTGGGGGGGGGAATTTTGCATGCTGTTCTCGCGCCACTCTTCCTCCATTTACTGCCTCCTCTATTCACTCTCTTCCACTCTTGCTCACTTTAACAATCTGTTTAGCTCCTTCCACTCCCCCCCCCCCCCCCCCCCCCATTCACTCCCACGTTCTCTCCATCTCACCGTCTATTCTTTCGCTACCTCGTTCTGTCTCCCCGGCCGGCTAACGGAGCGTGAGATTGGCTAATTAACGGCTGCCTGTCGGCCCTGCAAAGACAGCTGGGTAATTTGGTGAGAGCGGAGAGGAGGGAGGGAGGGAGGGAGGAGAGACTGGGGAGGAAATGAGGAGTAGGGGATCCAAAAGAGGAGAAGACGTATTCATTCTATTTATCAAACTGAGCTATTTTTAAAATACGATTTACAATACCAGGTGGAAATCACCTGATTGGTGAACGCAACAAAATCCTGTGTCCATTTTTAAAAACTGATTGTTCCATTCATAAATAAAAAAGGTATGAAAGCTGTTTCCTTAACTTTCATGGCAGCCATTATACTGGGTGGGATGGGAAGGGTGGCAATGATCCTGGGACATGACGATACAGGCAAAACCGAAGGCTATTTAACATTAGGTGAATCGGGTTACATCGCTTAAAGCTGCACTAATATGCATTCATAAAGCTGTTAACTGGTTGTTACAATTAAAGTTGTAAATTGAAGTCGTCATTCCCTGAAAAACAGAGAAACTTGAGAGATTTGTGGCAGAGGAAGTTTTCGGAGCAAATAGGATTAAATACTGGGAATTGAAATAGCAGAATTTTACCAGAAATTCTCACCAAGCCTCTTTTATTCTGGGAAAAACCCCTGCAGGTTTTTAAGCATGTGTGCATATTCAGTTTACCTACAATCATGTCAACTACGCTACATCTGAATAAAATCAGGAGTGTTACAGTGTTTTTTTTGTAAATATGATCATAACATGATCATTAAATTGTTGAGAGTTTAGCCGTTTTTACACCATTTTTTCTCCCTATTCCTATAAGCCTGATGCTTTCTTCCGAGGCTTAAAAGAGACAGTATGTGTCTGGGTGAACCAGTCATGTACAAAGCCTGATTTTTTTTATTTATTTTATTTATTTTTTCCCCCAGGAGGAACAAAGTGGTGTGCAGTTAACAAAGGAACAAAACAATGAGATGTTGAAAAGACCCAAACTGTCACTATTTCAGCAGCAGTGCATCAAAACCGGGGGAGAAAAACATCTCTAATGGTGATGTAATCTCGATACCGCTGATTTCAGGACGAGTATGCAGCGTCTCACGAACATGCCAGTCATTCCGGTGGTAATGAATGCTGTGTGTGCGCATGCAGCAGCACGCTGAGATAACACATCAAAGCCAAAACACGAAAAAAAAAGACAGACACATATCACGCTTCTGTGCTGACCGCTGGCTCAAACGATAATTAACAGAGATTCTTTCCATAAACTTGTATCATCGAGAGGTCACCATAATCATTAGGAATGAATCAACACAGATCAACCCAACATCCCCAGGTCTACAGTCACACACACTAATGTATTTAATAAAAAGGCCAAATCAGCGTCACAGTAAATATGATCACTGACTGACAAGTGAAGAATGATGTGGGGTATTTTGTGTTTCACTGTCCTCGTCATAAAAACAAGCTGCAACAGGAGAGCCGTTTTCAGCCGTCTCTCAGGAATGCGCTGCACACTCACGGAGTTGCTCAACCTCTCCAGCGATCTCCTCATTGTTGTCTTCTCATTGCAGTGTGTGTGTCAGAACAATGAGGTACAAAAAAAAGGTGAGGTAGTAACACACACACGAGGCACTAAATCTTTTGAGTCACTGCTCATGTTACACAGGTGGAGTGACTGCATTTACCTGCGATTCGACCGCTGGCACATAAACGTACTGCGGGGTCGAAACGCCTCAGGCAATACGAGTACGGCTGCCGTCCAAACCGAAAACCGGTTCGCTTAATTGGCTCATGACGAATGTTTGCCGTGTGTGTCATTCACACTCGTGACACTTAGCCTGGAGTTCCCCCGGTCACTGACGTCACTGAAGGGTTTTAATGAAAACAACCGGGTGTCGATCTACTGTTAGCACTGGTAGCGCAGGTTACACTTAATAATTAATAATTAGCATTAGCGATATGTACAGTGAGACAATGGTATGTTTTTGTCCAGGTATATGAAAAGAACATATAGTATAACAAGCCGCAAGCACACACCCACAAAAGAAAGTGAAAGAATTTACTGCTCGATATGAGTGTGCGAAACTCAAGTGACAAATTATTTGTCAGAGTGTGTTACCGGATGGCAGGATTTACCAGTTAGTTACCTTGAAACCTGACATGTGGCACACACTCCCTGAGTCACAGTGACTGTACAGGAGCCTAATGAGGCTTTTAATAGGACAACACGCAAAAAAAAAAATGTCTTACCTCAAGCGGTATCTAAACTTTAGTGTCACCCAACAGATTTGATGACATGAAAAAACTCAATCGCATCATGTTTTTACTCTGGATAATCCACAGACCTCACAGGGGACACTTTATAGGGATGGTAGAAAGTAGTCCCAATCGCATGATGCATGATGTCATGTGACGTGTACGAGTACCTGAATATTTCCTATTTATGGTACTACTTCTACAAGTAAATACTGTACTTTTTACTCCACTTCATTCATATTACAGGTATACTTACAAGACCAAAACACACTGGATCACAGTCTTATACAGACCAATCAACTGCACCATCTGGTTTATTTTTGTGGCTATGATGAACCGTAAATTGCATTCTGATATGATGCTGTAGTGATCGCTTCTTCCTGTTTACCTTTTTGTTTCTTATATTTGGATTCATCTGATTAAAGCTCCCTAGATCTGATTACGTGAGCTAATTTTAGACGTGAAAGAGAACAGTTAATGTAGAAGGTTATCATTATCTGCTGCACAATAAGTAACCTGTATTTCAAGCTGCAAACACACGCCCACTTAAGAAAGTGAACGAATGTGCTGCTCTTTGTGTGTGTGTGTGTGTGAGAGAGAATGAAAGCAAGTCTGTTTCATGTGTTCAACCATTTGAAATGCATACATCACATCATTCTTATTAGCCGTAATGTTGACAGGTTGGCACGTGAAGAACGCAACAAAGCTGTATTTATTTATGCGTGTGTGTGTGTGTGTGTGTGTGTGTGTGTGTGGAAAATGAATTCTAAGTATATGTGAGAAAACATTTAGCAGTACGTGAGCACGTACCCGTTTGTGTCGTGCCACTTCTCGATGAAGATCCAGAGACGCTGAGCAAACACTTCATCTTGGCCGTCTGCCACGGATAAACAGTGCTGTCGTCCGTCAGGATGTTGATGGAGAAGGATGGGCCTGCAACAACAACAACAGCAATACCGCTCAAACCAAAGCTTTATTCGACATAAACAGCATCACAGAAACTCAACTGATATCAAAAGGATTCATTTAAAGCACAGTGTTTTTAAACCCACATGTACTATAATTCTCCATTCACGTCCCTGCGGAAGATGCGAGCTTCCTGGGAGAAAACAGAGCTCAGCTTTCAGATGGTGAATACCGCTTTAAAGTCGCAGGCTCACATTTCTCACACAGTTGCTGAAATCAACAAGGACGAAAACGGCTGTCGTGGAGTTAAAAAAGGTGTTTGACAAAAATGGATTCCAGAGGAATTAAAACATATAAACTGCATAGTTTTTTAGTGTGCTGCTTCCACCGTCCTTGTATTATTTTGCATTGGCGTGTCGGTCCGATCAGTCTCCAACTATCATCGGGACCACAACACTAGCGAGTGTATAGCGATCTGTAAAAGATAAATTTGTGGATACTGTCAAACCGTCTCTGACAACATCCAAGATGTCCTGACAACGCTTGAGCTTTACTTGAGCTGTCTTGTGCAAAACAAAGCACTGCATAATACATGCGCTGTAGCTCCATAAACAGCAAAGATGAAACATGAAACACGTTCTTTGAGTCTCGGTGCTGGAGAAGCTGTAAGTCAGCTAATCAGTCTTTTCTTAAGTCGAACAGGAACAGTTTCGGTTTCCGGTAAGGCGGAAACAAGCAGCTGATCCCACGCTTTGACATCGACATACTGGCCCTACGAGTCAAAAGATGACGCGTTCTTCCTGCGGCCGTTTCATATTTATGGTGCCATCCATCTACAAAATCACTTATGACGTTGAATTATTGAACAGTGAATGTGCTGTTGAGACTTCGCATTCCCCGTGTATGTCCTCATAGAAGATCCCTGTACATGCAGAAATACCACAACACCTCTGAAACATTCAAGATACAGCTGATACCGTGGGAGACACACGCACACACACACACACACACGATTGAGTGCACAAAGCTTCCGTCCCCGAAGGCAAGTATAAGGGATTCTTGAAAACTGCTCAGCTTGAAGCTTGAATGCTGCCAATGTGTTCAAGTGTGTGTGTTTGCATGGGGTGCTCTGTGTGGGGTCAACTCAAAATGTTCGACTTGGACACACACACACACACACACACACACACATACACAGACACACACACACGCAGAGAAAGAACAGGAAAGCAGCGGTGCAGATCTCTGCAGCTGGCTGATTGGCCAAAGGGCTTCACTTTGAAGATGTCCCAGAGAGAGAAGGAGGGAGGGGCGAGAGAGGTAGAGACAGACAGTGGGGGAGGAGAGAGAGTGAATGGGGGAGGAAAAAACCAAACGATTGAGAGAGAAAGAGAGAAAAAGAGGAAGTAATGCTCAAGGGCGCCTGTCCTCCCTAGAGAAAGATACAAGATATTCTTCATTTTCCGCGCTGCTGTCGTCATCTTTCCGTCTCTTCCTGCAAACTTCTTTCAGGTGTTTCAAAATGCCGCATCCATCCCACTACGAACGACGTGTAACAAAGCAGACGAGGCTAAAAGTGGTGCGATGTAACCGAGTCTTCTCCTCACGTGTCTTCTCTGATGTTTTTTGTTATTGTGAAGCACTTTGGAACTTTTGTTTTTAACCGTTTTCACTCCTAATTTTCTTTCCCAGCTCATCACCCCTCCCTTATTGCTCTTCCTCCTCCATATCGCTTTGTTATTTCCTCCATTCAGCATCATCTCCTCCCTCTTGCCATATTCCTCCACCTTTTCTTACTCATGCTTTCTCTATTCTCTTTCCATCCCCCTCTCTGCCTCACCTTTTCTCCCAGCCATCCATTTCTACTGCCTCCTCCTCCTCAGTCCACTTCACCTCCTCCCTTTCTATCTCTTCCTCTGTGTCGCCTCCCTTGTTTTCCTCCCGACGCTCCTGTTCCTCCTCCTGCCTCACACTTCCCAGTCAGATCAAACCAAGATAAGTAGGCCAGTGGCGGTGGTGGGCGTCAAAGGGGCTTAAGGTGTGTGTGTATCTTTATGTTACTTGTCATTAACACTGTGTGGGTGGAGGTTCTGTGTAGAAATGTACAGAGCACAGCTGCCTATTTATCTATTAATAGACAGTAACTAGAGGATTTCCAGGATATTTAATATCTAATACTTGGTCAAACTGTTATGAAACTGAAGATTAAAGATTAATGATGAATCTTCAAAGTGTTTTCTCAACATTAGTCTTCTCTCTTGTTGTGTCACAGTAAATATTGCCTTATTGCATTAGTTAGAGGTGCAGAAGAAGAAACTGAGGCTCACTGACTGGATCTTTTTTTAATGCAATGCTCCTTGGAAAAGAGTTACCCGTGTAGTCTTGTGGGTTTTGGGTGTCACACCCGTCAAAGTGTTGTCTAATTAGGTGACTGGCCAGTTATTACATGATTGAAAAGGAAACAGGACTTTTAACACACACACACGTTGACTCACCGTTTTCTTGAAAGTCGATCCTGAGTTTGTTGGACTCTGCGTTGGCGGCTTTGGTCCACGCTTGTCCTGGCTGCTGTTTTGTCCACGCTGTGACGTCGCACCAGTAGAAACCTCGATCGGACAACTGGACGTCCGCCAGGCGAAACCGAAACTCTGACGGACCAGACTTCGTCAGAACCAGACCGTCTCTGAGTGGACAGGTGAAAATGAATAAATCAGCGGCAACTACGGTCTGCAGAAAGTGACAGTGTGTGTGTTTGTAAGCAGGTACGTACCTCCTGTTGGGGTCCGTGGCTCCTCCGTGCTGCAGAACGTTGTCGGGACTGAGAGTCATGATGGTTCTCACGTTGCTGTCCACACTCTCCTGTGATTGGATAAGCACGGAGTAGCCGGGCTCGGCGAGGTTCTCAACGGCCACGGTGCAGCTCATCTCAAAGGTAGCCCCGCCCACTGCGGCTTCGCGGGTGCGTTTGGCCACGACGTTTAGAGACGGACCTGATAACACCAGCAGTTTATCAATTAATCTTTCAAACCGACTTCAAGAAGGACATCATTCAGCCCGCCAGAGCGAGCGACGGGAGGGGGGGGGGAAATCCCCGACAGCAAGAGATAAGAACCGTGAACCGTGAACCATGAACTTATTCTGATTCACACACACATACACACAGAGAAATGCAATTACATCATGGTGCAATTTGCTAAATTGAGATCACAAAGTTCAGCGTGTGGGACTGAAATGGAGAGGAAGTGTGTGTGTGTGTGTTGAGAATAAAGGAGAGGCAGAGACAACAAGAAGTCTGTTGTTATGTTGAGGAGTTCCCCTGTGAAGGCTGGAGCTGATTCAGAAAACTTAACAGCCTGGATGCCAGCGTATCACAGCTTTCTGGCACCGTTTTCAAAATGTTTAAATTCAACTTAATCCACAAAGCAGAATACATTTGAACAGATTTGTATTGATGACAGGAGATGAGTAAAGCTTCCGTACGTTTGGTGTCCCATCGCACAGTCAGCGGCGAGCTCTGGTACTCGGTCGTCTTCACCGTGTCTCCCTGGCTGCTGACACTCCAAGCTGACACGGTGCAAACATACTGACCCATGTCGATCTCCTGCAGGCGGAGAGAGAAAACGAGTCAGTGATCAACATAACTAAAGTATGTTCTTATATCAGGACATGATGGCCATTTTCAGTTCTATCCGTTGTATCCGTCTGTCTGTGTAGTGTCGTGATACCTGTGTGCGGAGAAATCGCAGTTTGAATGTGTTGGGCTGGACTCTGCTCAGTGACACCACACCGCTCTTCAGCCTGTCAGAATACATCGCCCCTGGCAACAGGTTGCCCTGGCCGTCCAAGGTGCCTATGGCGTGCGATGACTGAGGATCATCCCCTATACCTGCAGGTGATTGGACAGATTGAAAATAATGTCCGAAAGACTTTTTTTTTTTTTTTTTGCTCTTTAAAAGAAGTTATTGACCAAAGTAAATGTACCAGGGAGTGTGGTGTGCTCCCAGGTCACGCCCAGTCGGCCTCCCGGGGGGAAGTGTGTGATGTTGGTCACATGACAAGCCAGCTCTGTGGGTTCAGCGGTCATCTGGGGGGTCAGGACGGACTCGAGGGTCAGAGAGAAGTTTGGTTCTGTGGAAAAAAACAAGGGGGAGGGCATAAAAAGTTTAGAAGCTTTAAATGACAAAAGTATTTTATGCATAAGTATTGCAAAAACACGTCTCTTACATCACCTAAACTTAAACAACCTTTGAGAGCTACTGAATATGGACGAACAGGGTGGAGCTGAGCTGAGGTGGAGCGAGCAGCAAGCAGCACGGCTGAATGTGAAACCCTGAGACACTAACGGCATGGAAATCACCACCCAGGCAACACTGACGTTATAAACCGGGCTACGTTTGAATTTACAACCAGCAGTTGCATCATTTTCATAATTTCTAATAGCACTATTACATACAGTATGAGAACTGGTACGTCTAACCATGTCTTCTACTCATACTTTGGTTCCATTTTCAGCCCTGCAGTAGAGTACAGCACAGCAAGAGGTTGAAATGAATATAAGGCTCATGGGGGAATCAGTGCCAACAACTCGAACATAATAATGTCATCATCAGAGTTACTGTGCTGCCTCAAGAGAAATGATTCCCGTCCCGGCGGAGTGATACTTTCATTCATTTCAGTCATTGCCGTCATTTTTATTTTTATTCTTTTGGTGGTTTCTTACAATACTGCCGTGTGACGGAGCCAGACAAGAGAAATAGACCTGAAATAACACTGTTAACTGTGTGTGATGAGGTGTGTATCATAGTGGCTATAGTGTGTGTGTGTGTGTCTGTGTGTGTGTGTGTGTGTGGTGAAGCAGGTCCTCTCAGTCAGACATCCAGATTGTACCTTTATGCGTCAATGAACAGGAAACACAAGCAAAGACTTCCACCTGCCTAACAGTGAGATCTCTCACACACACACACACACACACACACCCCTTTGCCATGAATTCTACTTTTATGAAGTTTACACATTTTCAGTGTTTGTTGATATTGTCAGAAAGGTGAACAAAAGCTGAAAATGTATACGCTTCATGAACATGGAATTTATGGCAGAGCTGTTAAATAGGTGTACCTAATGAAGTGACACACACACACACACACACACATAAAACAATAAATGAATACAAGTACACAAGTGTGCGCATGCGTGTGTGTTTGGCAAAGGAAGGTTTGCATCAACTGGACGTCATACGCACACTGACTCATGCACTGTCACCATCTGCTGTGACACACACACACACACACACACACAGTTTGATCGACGAGAGTGTGTGAAGCTTCCCTGCCAATTAACCACGCGCCGCTCTCTGTCACTGTCTGTCTCTCTCTCTCTCTCACACTGAAATGTTGCCTTATTTAGTCGAGCAGCACCAGCTCTGATACTGTACACCAGTACACCGCTTTACACACGTTTGTGTTTTCATGAAGCCAACGGTGACGCCGTCGCATCTGAATCAAGCACACAGTGTTTGGCTCATTGCCTTTTGCAAGGTGGAGTAAAGCAATAGATAATAGATAGACTTCCTGCCTGCATTTCAAAGGTCATCTAAAGGGAATGCATTTAGCTACATGTGTAAAATATGTCCATGTGCGTCCCAAAAAAAAAATAAAATCACACGTTAAAGAGCCAGAGATGCTGCCGACGTTACAGCTGCATGTCCTTACAGAGTCGCCGCGATGTAGAGTTTAGCAGAGCAGAAATTGTGGAAAAACAAACTGTATTACTCTGTGTGTGTGTGTGTGTGTGTGTGTGTGTGTGTGTGGCTCGGGGAGGCAGAGCGAAGAAAAATAGGTCAATGTCAATAACACAACGAGCTGCTTTCATATGCATCGTGTTCATTTTTAAAAAGCTGCTCTCAGTTGGTGACTCTCATCGATATCGCGGTGAAACATTCTTATTGCCGCGTTTCAAACGTTGTGACGTCTCGTTTATTGTCGTTCAATTTAGAAATCGATTCTTATCCTGATAGCAACACCAGACGGATCAATCAAATATGATCAAGCCGTATCGTGATTTGATTATATTCTCCACGGTAACGGTATTTATATTCACTTTCTGACACGAGCAGCAACATTTGTTATGTCACTTGTCACTTCGGTGATATACTGTACAATACAACAACAACAACAACAACAGAAATGCACACACACACAAACGTAGCTATAAAAAAGTTGAATAAGAATAAATTAATGCACTCAATATCCTCATCCTATGGGGTGTATGCATTTTTAGACATGGATCGAAAAATTCAAGAGTGACCTATAGTCCTTGTACACACACACACACACACACACACACACACTCACACTCTACAGTAAACAAGGAAGTGCAGCCTTCAGCAGTGTGTTTCTTCAGGCGTGACGCTGGCATAAAACCAGGCTTTCACAGGAACGTGTTTGGTCAGTGGTTTCTGCATCGGCTCATTTACAGGTGGGCCGCGTGCCACGGCGAAAATATGTCGACAACAAGGCGAATGAGACTGACGTGAACCGCTAACCTTGGCAGCGGCCGTGCCGCTGAGCCTGGCGGGGAGTCGAACTCCCAACCACGGCGGCCATTTCCAGGAGCAGAAGAATGTCGGATTCTGCCAAAAACAACTGAAGGCATGTGTCGCGAGATGCTCTGCTGCTCTGGAGCGTGCAGGCGTGTGCGTGCGCGCGCGCGCGCGTGTGTGTGTGTGTGTGTGTGTGTGAGATAGGAAAGCCAGATATGAATAAGCCACTCAAGCCGTTCCCTCTTCCTGTCAACACTCCGTGTCTCCCAGGACGGAGGGGAAGCACAGGCTGACACACTCTGAACAGATGTACTCTCTACAGTACACAACAGCTGAAACAACATGTAATCTGTCAGATTACAGTAATGCAGTACTGCTCGTGTCACCCTTCTTTTATGATTACAACTACAATAAAAGCACGAGATGTTAATCACAGGTAAATGATGTAATCCCATTGAGAGGGGCGGGGGTGGTATTTTATACTTGACATTTAAGAAATTAAATATTAATCAGTACTGTAAGCAAAGTAAGCGTGCATGGTACATGTTGGACAGATGTAAAATGAGCCAGGCCTGTCATAGTAGACTGCATGATATACAGTATCAAAGGCTAAATAATAAAAGACTCGTCGAATAATAGATGAGGAAGCGTCTTGAGAATCCTGCCAACATTCGTTCCACACAGACAAACACACGGAACATACACAGCAGACAGTCATGTGATCCATTGTTTATGAAAAACCATCGATCGATGCAGCTTTAATGCAAGGCGGTGTCGGTTATACGGTCGCTGTGTGACGACCTGTGGACGTGGATCTCAAATGAACATTTTCTGATTAATGTCAGTGTGGCATACTTGTTAAAACGAAATGTTTGAAAGTAATTTGTCATGTCTTGAAGTGGGACCTACAGATGGAGAATACAAACCAAAAGAAGCAGCAGGAGGTACGTTATACAAGAGAAATATACTAGCAAGCAAGCAAAAGTATTATTCATGTTTAACATGAAACACAGAATCTATACAATACTAGAATATACACACATGAATGTATATGTAGTATATATATATATATTCATAAATATTCTGATATGCTTTAAAATGTGAGTTTGCATGAAACACAACTGTTCCTCTTTTGAGCGAAGCGGCTCCATTGACAACAGTTCCAGCTGACACAACAACATGCACACGGGGGAAGTGGAGCCAGGGGTAAGAGGAATTACACCCTGTGTGTGTGTGTGTGTGTGTGTGTGTGTGTTGTTCCCTAAACAAGTTCTCCAACTCTTTTTTTTTGAGCTCTCTGTTCAGGTGTGTTTATAGCAAAGCATCATGAGGAGAGTGGTCGGTAGAATAGAAACTGACTGGTTGACAGCACACACACACACACACTATAGCACACATTTCGTGTGTGTGTGTGTGTGTGTGTGTGTGTGAGCAGACGCAGTATGAAGAAATGTACACCCTCAGGCCAAATTGTAGGAGTTCCACCAGTTAGAACAGCCTCATACCCTCAGTATGTGGGACACACACACACACACACACACACACACACACACACATAAAGACAGTGTTTGAAGCATGTATGTGTGTGTGTGTAGCATTTACTCTCTGGAGAAAGCCTTCAGCAAACCTAGTTTCACTCTCTCTTACACACAAACACACACACACACACACTTACATACAAGTGTGCAGATGACAGGTGCACACTACCATCTAAACACACAGCAGAGATTGATGGAATGCTCTTGATCACACTCCTCATTGATATGTCGTGTGTAGCCTCTCACTAACTCACTGCGGTGTGTGTGTGTGTGTGTGGCTGGTTGATATTTCTAAATGTAACATGGATCCTCAAGGCTTCAGGCTTGTGTGTGTATCTAGAAGAGATGGTTGTTAATTTAACGGCTCCAGCTGACACGCAGGATGTTTTTTTTTTGTTTTTTTCAACCAGCACTGGTACTGTTTACCATCCTCTGAGACGGACTGATTTCAGTTTATAGAAAATGTTTTGGTTTAATCTTTGGCTAAAAACTTCGTCTAACGTGTAACGCTGCATTTTACCAGAGGAACCATAAGATAGATCTCAAGGACATCGGATTCTCCTCCAGCTTCTGTTCTCATTCATGTTCACAAAATACATTCAGGGCCTGACCTGAGTAATCTCGCACTCGGCACGCTCTGCACATACTAATTAGACAGTACTGGGCTAATTCAGCAGCCATGGTTCAGGACAAATAAATCTGCCGAATGGCATTTTGGAGTCTTTCGAAAGCCGGGAAGCCAATTTTGAAATCAACAGACATGAAGAAAAGACAAGGGGGGGGGGGGGGGGGGATCAGCTGATTGTAATCAAGTTATTTGATGTGTCCTTTTAATGTCACCGTAGCAACGCGCAAAATATAACATGATGCAAAATTCAAAAACACACGAGATAGACAGAGAGACCACCCACCATGCCAGGATTGATTGCTATGTTGACTGTGTTTGACATCAGTGATCTTTAAAAGGCACGATCAGGACAACACACACACACAAACAAACACACACACACACGTGCAGCAGCAGTCGACAGGCTGACGAGAGGATTAAAGAGTTCCCCCCTTGAGACTCCAGCTTCATCTGTGGCACCGCAGCACTTTTACTCTTCCACAACTCGCGAAATCGTACAGAAAAACAACAACATGCACACTGTCCTTTACATCCCAGCAACAAACAACAACAACAACAAACCGTACATGTCGACAACTCTTTAGTCAAATTAATCTCAGTGTGCTAACATTGAGATATATTTATAACGATGAATCGATTAATAAAAAAACCAAAACACAATCAACACATTAATTGATGATGAAAATACTTTTTGAGGGGGAACTTTGGAATAGTGTCCAGGTTGAAAAATGGTGGAGTTTCCCTTTAAATTTTATGTACACATTAAATTTTTCTTTACATCAGTCTTCATGTCTCACTTGTCATCTGGTGTTAAAACAAGACAGAAACATAAAACTCACTGATGTGCGACACCTTCACCGTCACCGGACTGGAGATCTTTTCAGCGGCCATGTGCCACCTCCCTCCTCCGCCCGCGCTCCTTCCTCCCTTCTCGATGAAGGCTCGGATCCGGCACGTGTACACCCCTGCGTCCTCCGCGCTCACCCCCCTCACCGCCAGCCTGTACTCCTCGGCTCCTGTTCGCTCCAGGCTCGCCTCGCCGCGCTTTGCCTGCGCTCCGTTCGCGGACGTGTTCGAGATCACCACCCCGCTGAGCTCCATGGTGATGAGCTCTCGCCCGTCGGCCAGCCAGGTCACTTCCAAGGCGAGGGAGGGCAGGTTGTCGGCGGCGACGGAGCAGAGGAGTTCCAGCGTGTCTCCGGGGGAGAGAAGCTGAGACGTGGAGGATGGATAGGAGGATGAAGCCTTCACACTGAGGGACTGACCTTGAGAGGACAGAGACAGCGTTAGTCACTTCATCCTAATGAAATGTCCAGGCAACATGCTGCTAAACAAAATACAGGTTCAATAAAAAGAGCTTTGCTGAAAGTCACAAAACAACTCTTTGAGACATGGGACGTATCTGCTTGCTTTTCATTCTTTATTTACAGGCTAATGGCCTATTCACTGTATATCTCGGTGACAATCCTCCCCACTCTCATGTAGCAAAACAATAAACCCGCCTTCGCCATAGCTCTGTAAACCTAAATAAATATTCATCTGTAAATGTCAGATTTAGAGGGATGCACAGGTGTGGTGGTCAGTGGTGACACTGAAGAAGAACTAAAGAAGAAAAAAGTAAATTAAAAATGGCTGTCAGTCTTTTGTGGGCGTCTTTAAACCAACAGTTGGATAAACGGTCTCCAGTAACAACCTAGACAGCAGTATGTGGGGATGAGTCTCTGTATGGTGTCTGGAAAAGGACAAAAGACACAAAGCCTGCTCTGTTTGCCTTTTCTCATCCTCTTTACTCAAGTCAGTAAGTCAATATGAACTCGGACACAATGGACCAAGACCTGTGTGTGTGTCTGTGTGTGTGTGTGTGTGTGTGTGTGTGTGTGTGTGTGTGTGGTGCTCATCACTGGTTTCATTATAAACTACTGGGTGTTTTCCAGCAGTTAAGAGGATATGGCAACCCAGAAAGATATAAGATATGGTGACCACAGCAACCACAATGAATGAGAGTGTGTGTGTGTGTGTGTGTGTGTGTGTGTGTGTGTTGGGAGAGCGAGGGTCACCCGCCTCCTGGGACAGAGCGAGGCAGAGGGAAGTCTCACAGTGGAGAGGATTCCATTATAATAAAAGACAGCCACACAACAGAGACAACACACCCACGTCCCTTACTTTCATTCCTCCATCCTTTCTTCTTATTATTTCTCTCTATCTATTATTTCTCACTACACGTCCAACACAGCAGAAAACTTCAAACACATAATAGCAACGGTCTTTTATCGAGACTGAGATTTGAGGATTATCTACTGCTCCCCGCGGGGAAGTTATCTACGAATTCTTCTTTCAGCTGCTATTACGGTGCCGCTCATCATACGCAGTGAACCTGGTGAACACCGTGCAGGATCACAGTCGGTGAATGCTTAGGTTTTCTGAAGCCTGGATTTACCACCTGCTACCGTCTCGTTCTGCTTCTTACCTGTAGGAGTAACAGCAACGGTCCCCATCTCTTTTGTACTCTCCACGATTTTTATCCATTTCCCTCCACTTTCGTGTGTCCACTCTGTCCCGTTGCATTCGTAAATCCCTTCATCGGACGTCGTCACCCTGGTAATCACCAGCTCGAACAATCCGTTCTTCCCGGGAACCAATCGGATGCCTCCGTCAGCGTAGCGCCGGGTGTATTTCGGCCCCGTGACCACGCCTCCCTGAGGGCCGAGCGTCAAAATCGCCTCCGACGTTCCTCCCTTCTTCAGCGACCAGGTGACTGACAGGTAGGTGGGTTGGGTGAGTTCACGGGTGACATTGCAGGACAGCGTGATGTCACTTCCCTCCGGGGCGACTGGGGGCGGGGTCTGCACGGAGACCTTGAGGGTGTCTGGGATGACTGACAGGAAAAGAGACAAAAAAAAAAATGAACGTTACACGGTGAAGATTTAACTAATGAATGCAGCTGTTTTTTTAAGGGTGGAGGAACTGAATCATCAGTAGTGACTTTGGATTCTGTTCAAATCTAAAGTTAGGATTAGGGCGAGGTTAAAGTAAACTTCCAGGAAATTGACAAAACAGATCTCTCATCGAGGTCAGTGACTGAAGGAGGTACGTTTGTGATTTTATAGGTGAGTGTGTGTGTGTGTGTGTGAGTGTGAAACACACCCAGAGGAGTGTTCATAAACGTTAATGACTTACCTGCTCAGGTAATACACTAGGCTCTCTTTCACTCTCACACAAGGCCTGTTTGTTCTGATAATGGCAGATTATAAATTCTTCCTGAAACTATTTGACTTCAGCTTTTTACAGTTGCTTTCTTTCTTTCTTTTTTTTTTTTTGTTTCTTATGACGCATTAAAAAAAAAAGGCTCATGAGTCATTCTGCAGGATTTCTTGCCACTGCTGGATACGACTTTGCTTTCCAGTGCATCCACAACAACAACTGAAGAAGTCTTCCTCTGCTTTTTCCACAACAGGGAAAGTAAAGGGGGGGAAAAGACATTAGACGGGTTGATGGATTACATGTAAAGACACGGGGGGTTAATAATGAAAAGAGATGCTGGAAACTCAAATTACAGGCTCAGTTTGATCGTCACTGATGACTTGTTTTGATGCTTAAACCAAAAAAAGGAAAATTACAAGAAAAGGGCTTATGGTGCTATATTGACTCCAGGTATTATATTTGATTATTCATCAAATCTACTTTTTTAATGTAATCGCAGCTCACGGCGCTCTCTAGTCATGTTACAAATGAATCCCAAGAAGTGGCAGATGGTTTGAGAATGAGGACTACAAATACGTAGCCGTGCATTATGGGAATTACATTTATGCCACATTTGGCGTCCTGTGGGAGATCGCAGACGCCGACGTTGTTCATCTCAGCTTTCAGGTGGTGAACGCAACTGAAAGAAAAACGCTGGATAATTGTGTGACGCTTGACGCGCGCGGCGTCCTTAACAGAGCGGTACGTCTGACGAGTTCATTTACACAAAGGATCTTTAATTATTAAGCTGCGATTTCTCAACATCAACAACGAGAGAGAAGAAGCAGTTTGAGTCTCAAGTCTGAGTCATTTAACCCTTCCTGTATTAAATCAACTGAGGGTTAACCTGAACCAGTAGCTCCGCTTTCCAACAGAAACGTCACAGGGAGGAACAAGTTGCCCAGTGGCACAGTCACCAACAACCTGTTCGTTTATCTTGCAGGCTTTTGGAGTATAGCCATCACGTGTCTTAGCAGGCATTATTTTGTTGTTACTGTAGCGGAGTCTAGCAGCAAGTAGCATGACTCAAAAACACTAGTCAACTATTTCCCAAAATTACATTACGAAAGGTTTATATGATAATAATCATAATAAAGGAGCTAAACTGAGTTCAGATTCGACTGGGTTATAAATCTGTCGGGTTCAAAATATTAAAAGTGACTTTATTGGAATCCTTGAGATAAATATAAAACGTGGATATAAACACGCCCGGCGTTGGTGGACGTTTGAGTCAACGGTGCTGCTGCTGTGGTGACTGTGATGACAGACAACAACAACAACAACAAATAAAAAAAAGCAGGAAGAATAATCTGCGTTTTGCTCTATCAATTAAAATAAGACTGAAAGGAGTTTTCAAACCCTCAGCGACCCCGTCTTCACTTACATAACCAAACAGAGATTCACTGTGTGTGTGTGTGTGTGTGTGTGTGTGAGGGAGAGAGAGAGAGAGTGTGAGAACTGATGAATGTGGTGCACAAGTCTCAACTGGTAAAGGCCCTCCAGCAACAAATCTAACTCATCATCTCTGTTAACAACTGACTGTCCAACACACTCACACACACACTCACACACACACACACACACACACACACAGAACCACCGAGAGACTTCTACTCATTCAAAACTCTGCAGCTCGGCTATTAAACTAGAACCGAGAGAACAGTTTTAGCATCTCCGCCTCGTTCTCCCAGCAACATTTAGCTTTGACTTTAAGGTGTTGGGCTAGCACCGAGCTACATCGCTAACTCCCTTGTTAACCGCTTGCCTTCAGTCAGTGCTGCAGGTTTATCATCTGTATTGTGAGGCACTTTGAGCATGCATGAAAAGGTGCTAAAATCGTATCATATTATTACAAAAGACACTACTCACTAATACATATGCTCTACATGTACACGACACCAGCTCTCTCGCATATAAACAGCGCTGCCTGGTTAATTCAGGTCTAAATTTAACAAGGTGTCTGGGGAGGCGTGCTGGGAAGCAGAGAGCAGCCGAACATGATGATGCATTATGGAGCTAACTAACCTGCTGGCAGACAATCCCTCTTTGTGACTTCCAACTCTCAAATTCTGGGGGTTTTTTTACAGCCTGAAATGTTTCTGGAACATGTCATACTGTGTTCATCGCGTCTACGGCGTCTTCCCTCTAATTCTTTGTCAGAAAATAGTTGGATTAAAACAGAAGATCTGCTGATTAGAGCTGCAAAAAGTGCTCTAATTGATCAACTAGTTGATCAATCGTTTTGAGTCTCTGCTTCTTTAACGTGAATATTTTCCGCTTTCTTTAGTCGTCCGTTATAATAAAAGTGAGTATTCGGGTTGTCGGGACCAAACGAGACATTTTCAGGTCGTATCTTGACATTTTACAGACCAAATGACTAATAAATAATTATTTATGACACTATTCTAATAAATTATGAAACCGAAGACAAATACAATGTTTTTATTAACTTATTCACTACAGCAGAAAACGTTTTAAACTATTTTGTAGAAATAAATAAGAGATAATTGTCCTCGTTTCCTGTGAATAGTTATATATTGTATTAGTGAAGCGTGGACCACATTAATACAATACAGGAGAGCTACTATGAGTCATATAATGTACCTGCTGCTATGACTGTATATGTAAAGACCTTACTTCCATTATCTTTAAATGCCCTAAACTCAACCAGTGTTTTTGGAGCCTGAACGCTAAACTTTTGCATTATTTTACAGGGTTTTAGGAGGAAGTGCAGAATCTGATTCTTTTAATAAATCGCCAGACGGGTTATAGTCAGGGCGGTATGTTATCTCCACCCTTATTTGACTTGTTAACTGATGACTTTGTAACGTTTCCTCCCCAATACCGGGCTAGTCTTCAACAGCTGCTCCCATCACGGCGCTAAATCTGATGCTGACAAGAGTAATGTGGTGATTATTTGATATGATGGATGATAATGAAACGATACGCTCAGGATCTGTATGCAAACGCTTGCACGCTCGCTTACTGTAGGTAACGCTGATTCCACTTATTGTTAGTGTCCAATAATACATGTGCATGTGACTTAACATTTCTCCCCGTGGAGTGCTTTCATCACATGCCATAAGATCTTATTTATATTCTTCTCTCAGCCTTTGTGTTTCATTACCCAACTTTATGTCTCTCTGGCCCTCATTTGACACAAGCCAAGTACTCCCACCTGACATCTGCTCTGCACCACCAGTGTGTTGAGGTGTGCATGGCGTGTGTGTGTGTGTGTGTGTGTGAAAGCCAAATTATGAGCCAGTAATTGTCTGAAACCAGCAGGAGTGTGTGTGTGTGTGTGTGTGTGTGCAACAGGATATGTACATGATCAGTAGAGCATTAGTAAGTCAATGGGATAGCTGTTAAATGAACCGACATAGCCTGCTAGCTTCTCTCACATACCAATGAGCTGGACCTGAGCCTCGTAGTTGCCGCTGATGACGGAGTCCGTGCTCGGCGTTTGGCACCAGTAGAAACCGGCGTCCGGCGACTTCACCTCCGCTATCTTCAGCTCCACCTCGTTGTCTTTGAGGCGCACCACGGAGATGTCGCCGGACGCGACACGTTTGCTTAGCGACGGGTGGGAGTAGCTGGTGTCAAAGGTGGAGATGATCTTTATCCTCTGCGTGGTCGCATCTCTGGTCATCATCATCCATTCGAAGTCCTGCAGGACAGAATGGGATAACAATAATAATTAGTTTTATATATTCATATTCAACAGTTCAGTTCAGAAATCCTGAGGTGTATTAAACACAGAACCTTTTCAGAAATTAATCAATTCCAAATAAAAAATACAGATGACCACCGGTCTCAACAACTTGTGACCAATGTCTTACCTGCTCACGTGGTCCCATATAATTAGTGACGTCACATCTGATGGACACCGGCTGACCCTCCACCCGGATTAACGGACCAGGAGACACCTTCACCACCCGGGCCAAGCACCCACCTTCAGAGACGGAGAGAATATATATATATTTTTTAAAATATGCTGATGCTGGGTATGTGGTTCATCTTCGTATCCAGATGACACTTCAGAAAGCAAAAAATCTTTATTGTGAAGACAGAGCTTCACAAATCAATAGTCTACGCTATGATTACATACAGCGTAACAGTCCTTTAAAAATAGAAGGACTGAATGAAGGTTATATTCAGATAAACTGGCTCAGGTATTAAAGCTCATCTCACATGGAATATTCAAATTTAAAGGAGGACATCATGCACATTTTCCAGGTCTTTATTTTTATTCTGGCTCTACTGGGCTATTTTAGCGCCCGTCTCTTTAAGGCCCGCCTCCCTATGAGCCTGCTCTGTTCCGATTGGCCCGCAGACTTCAATTAATAATCGAGATTTTATTTATTTTTCTCCTCCTTCGCTCAAAACGGAAACTTATCAAAGCCGAAATCTTTGGAACTTTGACCATGTTGATTATAACAGTATGAAAAATCACAAAAAGTTATTAAAAAAAAAGGAGAAAGTGTGCAGAAACAAACACACACACACACAAAGGGCTTGTTGTAACTCGTGTCAAGTTGAGTATTGATGATGATGCTGATAGTGCCTGAATTGCACTTTTCCATAAACATGTAAACATATACTCATGCCTGCATTTTTTAATTTTGCAAACCACTGATTATATCCAAACTTCTCCCAAAAAGCAGAAAGAGAGATTTCTATAGATATTTATTAAAAGTCAAGCTCTGATTTAACAAAATGTAAAACGTCTCGTTTACATTCCCGGCTCAGTCGAAGTGAACATTCCAGCTGAAAGCATGTAGAAACACAGCTCGGTGGATCGGATTGGTTGTTCGCTGACACTTCACTTCCTGGTTGGTGAAATCTGGTGTCTGTAGTCTGTAAAAATTGATGTGTTTTTTTTTTTGCTAAATCAAATATAACTATAAATATCTTTCACAGAAAGGTGCTTTCTAAAAAAGGAGCCCAGCGCTTGTATCGTCCATCAATACTTTGAGTTCTTGGCAGTCGGCCTGGTGTTATGTGTGAGCTCGCTACCTCTGAGCCGGTGAGAGATTTTTCCTGCAGCTTGTTCTGCTTCAGTAAATAACCACAATGAAGAACGTTTGTTTGTTTGTTTGTTTCTGTTTCCCGTCAGGAGAAATGGTAAAAAAAATTTGACATCATTTTCCTTGTCGGATTTGTCCCCGATAGTTATGAATCAGAGTTTTATGAAGAAAGCGAAACTCTGACGTCAAGCATTGCTGTGGGTTTGTTGCTCTACCTCGAGCTAATATGACAAGCTGAGTCATTCAATTCGGGAGTGTCTGACGGCTGGTTTTCTGTATATGTACACACACACACACACACATATATATACACAATAATGTGTGTGAGGGGTACAAGGCCATTCATCACTAAAAATGACTGCTTGGCCAGGTGCTGATTTATTTATTATGATTTTTCAAACTCAATTTTCAAGTGTCTTCACATCCAGCAGAGCCTGAAGACACTCACAAAGTTTTTTATATATATATATATATATATATATATATATATAACAGCAGCACACTGTGACATTTTAACGTCATTGAGATATGAGCGGCCACGTCTAGAGATGTGCTTTCCTTCCTGCCTCGATTTGGGACTCCAAGATGTTTGAATCTCATCAGCACATTTCTAAATTTCTTCTAGTGTATCATGTTGGAAGTATTGAAAGATATTGTTCCATTAAATATATATATATATATATATATATATATATATTTTTTTTTTTTAAAGGGCTACAATAGGTATGTTTGGACCATGTTTGCTTGATTGACAGGTGTCTCAGCCTATCAGAGTCCATAATTCAGTGATTGCCAAGATGAGCAGTAAAAACCAATTTAAAAATTGTGAAGGAATGCAATTAAGAGCACATAAGGTGCGAGGCTGTAAAATAAGAAAATTAAAAAAAATAAAAATAAAAATAAAAAAATGGTGTCAAAGTCAAAATCTTGATTCAAATTAGATATTAAATTGAGAATGTTTTTGACCCGACCGCTGCCTTCATTCGGGTTGATTTTCATATGCATTTAGAATCAAATAAAAATGGTTACATTAAAAAAGGCTTCGTCCTCTTTGGGGTTCGAAACCGCAAAATTTGAATGCTAATGGAGCCAACGATATAAGGTCTGCAGCAATACTGTCTGTGGTTGTGCCTGAATTTAGTTCAAGCATAACAGACCGTGTTAAAGGGAAGTTATTTGTATACTATGGCCACTTTCACTTCTGTAAAACACACACACACACACACAGTTGATCATCTTTCACTGTACTAATTTAAGCCAAGTGGCCCCCTCTGTCACACAGGAGAGAGCCCCCCGGTGACATTCACTGTTATGAATAAACATATATAGCAGCTTCAGTATTGGTGGGAAGTTGCTGTTTAGCCTCGAGGTAGAAACAAGGCTGAAAACCAGATGAATGACTAAACAGCCATCAAAAACCAGCCTGATAATGAGTCAGCCTGGTTTCACTCTGGTATGGATACAAGGTTGTCACCTCATGTTGGCTAATGGGTCCTAATGTACAGTAAAGGCTAAGCAGAGGTTGAATTTGGGATGATGGGAAGAAACATAACCAGCTCATTTACTGGTTTTCACTCAATAATAGTATAAATTAATATTTATTTCTTCTCCATAAAGACATACACTGGCTGAATGTCTGTTTTAGTTTAATGGAGGGTTTAACCTTTAACCTTTAATTTAGCTTTAGCATACTAACATACTCGATACTAATTTATTACACCCAGCTACAAACAATAGTGTATGGCAGGTTTTTACATATGGAAATATACCAAGAGCTTTATGATATGTGTACTTGGTCCCTAACAGGGAAAGACGTATCATACCAAATCCCGTTTAACTTTCTGCCAATTTAAGAATCCCTTACTTGTCGTTTAAAGCAGACACATCTGGGAGCTTGGTTTATTCTGTTTTTTTAAATACTTGGGAATAAGTCTTAAATACGGCATTATCCAATATACCAAATTATACTTTTGCTTCACTTAAATTTCAACTTTGTGAGTCTGTTCGCTTGTTGCACTCGTCAATTTCTTCTAACCAAATATCAAGCGGACGGCAGCAGCTAGCCGTGTGAACCAAGTAAAAAAGTTTAAAATGTATTGAAATTAAGTGCTGCTTTATGGAAAACATATATGCCGAATGGATTAGTGGATGTAATAGTTAAGAAAAATGCTTTAATTTTTTTTGGAAGGCGTGTACTTTTCCAAAAAGCAGTAAAAACGTTAAATTGGCAGATTTCAAAATGGAGTTTGGTGGGGATCCGCTTGTTGAAGACACGTATCTGAGTTAATTAGCTATCAACAGCCAAGCAAATAAACGTTTCTTACCGAGTGTTAAAAGAGCGAAGACCAGTGTGAGGAGACAGTTATCCATTTTCACTCCTCTCGTCTTCCACTCGTGTCCTTTTTTTCCTCTTAATTTCCCCCCCGTTTCCTTTGTCCTACGTGTGGGGTAAAGACTGCTCCTCTCCCGCCGCTGCTGTCGGTCAATCCAATAAAACTCAGTCAGCCTGCACCGCACACCGGGCGGAGCCGCAACGCAAAACAGATGCACACCGCAATTCCGATAAATCCAATAAATCAGAGACCCGACGGGGAGCGTTTACATGGTTCACACATGCATACATAAACACTGAGACTGAACCGGTTTAAATGTGTGTGTGCAGGTATGAAGGCGAGATAGACAGATAGAGATAGAGGCTGATAGAGAGGAGGGAGAGAGTGGCCGGAAGTTAGGTGACGGTCTGGAGGAGGAGTGGAGGCAAACAGGGAGGTCCCAGGTGGAGAGAGAGAGACTCCCACACCATAAAATACATGTCATTTCTTCTGCTCCAGCTCCAGTACAAAGATTGCCCCCCAAAAAATGTGTTTTAACTTTAACCACAACCTAAAGTTAGCAGTGTTTAGCTGTCAAAAACACTGAAATAAACGGTGTCATAATAACATTGTAGATTCTGTGCGATTATATAAGCAAGAGATAACTGCACAGATGAATATGTGTTGCCTTTTAAAAACACTAAGACATCTGAACTGGGCTACAACCATATTTCAATGACCATATCTCCCACATTTCCATTTTTCTCCGCAGGCTGCCGCTCTTTTTTTTTCCACGGTTGACAGATTCCTCTTGTCAGTTACTGACACTCTTCTGGACTCATGCTGTGTATTTACACAGGACCCACAGGGCAGAGCAAAGTTCACCGCTCAGTCACTCACTCACTCTGCAGAGGTTGGGAGGAGTGGAGGAGTTTGGTTTTTATAACCTCAAGGTCAAAGGTGTCCTCCGGTGTGGTACATGTATCCCAGGCAGGAGAGGAATCAAACAGACGTGTGTAACATGTTACTGTATGTGGTTTCGACATCTAGCATCTGTTCCTTACACAACATCAAAGTGACACACATAAAAATCTTACTGCTTTACTCCCTATCAGTCATTAACAAGGTCACAGCTTCTCGGCTTGGACTTTTATCAGCAACCTGAGATACGACACATTTATGTGATGATGATTATCAGATCTTGAAATTCTCTTCTTCAATCGTTTTACAATAAGAAAGCATCAAAAAGTGACACGGCTACAGGTAATAGAATAATGTACATATAAAACAAAACCAGCAGTAAACATCCTGCTTATGTTTTTATTGAATTTGAATTGTTAAAAGTTTGCGTTAATCTGACATTTCACCTTAGGTGTTGGAAACATGGAGCTACAGTGTCATCTTCTGGCTGCAGAGGGATAAAACGTATAAAATAGATATTTGAGAATTACTGTATAATTACACTAATGCATAAAACCATAAATCTGGACTGGAGTATCTACATCTAAAAGTTTGAGTTGAGCAGATTTTTTTTATTGCACATTGGAGTATGATTATCAAACGAGTTGTGAACTCACATTTCTCGATGATAGATAAACTTCAGAAGTGTCAGATTTTGCACCTGCATCATCTCTATTATATTCAATGTATCTGCCTTTTAAAAACATCCACCCATTAATAATCTATACTATAATAATAAAAAAGGCATTACTCACTAATAAAAGAATAAAAAAAACATGTATTAAGACATAAAAAAATAAAAGCTTGGAACAATAATGTGTGTCTGATATATATTTTTTTTCTATAAAAAAGCATAATGAGCACTTTAAAATCCTTAAAATGGCATCATCATCATCAATTAAACATTTGGATCAATATTATACGATCACAATATGGTTGTCGTGTTATTGTCTGACTAGGTTAGTCCTAGTGGACGTGGACAAATACAAAAATGTTCAGAGTATATTTGAAACTATTATGACAATACCATACTAAACAAAAAACAATGAAAACAAGTAAACAGCACGATGTGGGTGCAGAGTAAAAAATAAAAATAAAAAAAAAGTAGAAAATTAAAGTAGATGTAAATAAATGAAATGAATGAATCTGAACAGCACAAATTCAAATCAACATTTGTTTGTGTATTTTGTGATGCTGCAAATACAGCAGACAGACAGACAGACAGACAGACAGACAAACCCACACACACACAGACACAGACACACCCACACACACACAGATGCAGACACAAACACACACACACACACACACACACACATTTAGATAGAAATCTTGCACTCAGCAGTAAGTAAGAACATATTGCCAAGACACTCAAAACCACAGACGCATTTTCAGCAAAGAGGAACAGGATGTGTCACAAACAAACACACACACACACACACACACACACACACACAGTTTGCCTGCACTGTTCTGCACAGCTGACGTGTTAATGATGTAATTCAAACATTTCCACTACTGACATCTAACTAGAAAATACATTGTACTGTAATTCACACCAATCAACATTTCTTTAATTCATACATTAACAACATAAATACAAAAAAAAAAAGAACCTGCACAGAAATGTACATTTAAAACAGTTTGTATTGTTGTTAGACGTTAACTGAACGACTGTTAGGTTATGAAAATGTCATTTATATTCATACGACTAAATGCTCAGTACTTTATCATATTATCATATATTGAGATTGTCAAGAAAAAATGTAGAAAAAAACTAAATCTAATTTTTTTTGTCTGAAAACATGTTATGTAATATTATGTAATATATATAATGTAATCATGAGATAAGTGAGTTTGATACATTGAAGAAAAATAAGACAATTTCATAGTTTTCTTGGGCTTCTAAAATGATATAATAATTATAATAATATATATATATATATATATATATATATATATATAAGGCTAAGCTTGCTTCTAATGTAACATTGTAAAACTGAAAGCTTATGAAGACTCATAGTTTGAAATCAGCTTTAACAAACATATTTTACTTTAAGTATGTATAAAAATAAAAAAAACCTGATGAGTCCATGATGTTCACCGTCACGCTACGGAGGAGCCACGTTGCTTTTCCTGGTTGAATTTGGACAAATTCATTTTTCTTCAATAGAGAAGCACGGAGGAGAAAAGTGAAACAGGGAAGAAAATAAGAAGAGCATTCTAAATCTGAACTTCACAACACTCACGTGGAGTCAGACGCTCGGTGCTCCGTGAACTTTCTTCCTGGGCTGAGGCAGAGGAGGCGGCTGCTCGTCGTCGGTTGTTGCAACCGGTGCGGGACGCTGAAGAGACGGAAGAAACGGAGCTGAGATCTGGGAAGATGTGGCGGAGGATGAATAGTTCATGAGATCTGCTAATCTCCTACCTGTGCTGCTCTTCTGGGGCTGGGCTGAGGTCTGCTTTTGGGGGGGGCGGTGAGTTTTGAATGCGGCGCGCTCTGGTTTTTGGAGCGATGATGGCGAGGGCCAGTGTGGCCGGCTGGCTGGCACTGGTGATGAGGATGAGGATGAGGATGATGCTGACCAGACGGATGATTATGTTGATGTTGATGATGATGATCTCGTTCAGATTTGGTCCAATCCAAACGAAGCTCCTCCTCGTCTGTTGAGTATGAAAATGAGTATGACATGTATACACATTATATAAAAATATACTATTCATCACTCTGCCTCAGCTCATGTTTTGCTTAGATGTTGCACAATCAGGGTTTAATCACATGACCAACCAGCAAAACTGGAGCCAAATAGTATACAGGCATGTTGAAACCGAAATTTAAATAGATTTTGGTCAGTAAGTAATTACAAAAAACTGCCAATATGTCACTTTCCACCTCTGACTGATGTTGTCCAATACATATGACCTCATAATAAAAAAGCAAGATTGGTGTTTTGAATATATTTATGGAATCACATGTGAATGTTGAAAAGAAATCCTTGCCATTTGAATCCAGGCTTACCCTTAAATTTCATGTGATTTTTCCGTCTGGCCCGGATGCAGCAAGCGATGATGATGATGATCAACAGCACAACGAGTCCTGATGAGGATGAACAATAATGAAAACAAACCTTTAATTGTGATTAATGGTTTTTCAGTCTAACCACATACAGATATATATATATATATATATATATATATAAAGGTAAAAAGGCTTTTTAAGCTTTACCTCCTCCTCCAGCCAGGATGCCCACCATGAACCAGAAATCAAGGCCAAATAATTCTTAAGGGCAAGAAATGAATAAAAACTTTATTGATAAAGAATTATCTCAAGAAAATCGATACAACTTTAGTCTAATACAAAAAATCTTGATTTTGCAACTAGTGGATGATACTCACTTGACTTACTCGAGCTGATGCAGGTATGTTTAACAGCCTTCGTGGTCTGAGACGAGGCAGCGTTGGAAACTTTGCACTGGAAGAAATCGTCTTTCACGTCTTCGGCTTTTAGTTTCAGGGTAGAATTTTTGTCTTTCATTACAAGGCCGTTCTTAATCCATGCAAACTGGAGACCCTCCACCTGTATCATTAGGCAGCATTAATGGATGTAGTCAGTGAGCAAATTTGGATTCAGAAATATGAACGCTTGGTTTGAGTGGAGGATAGAATCATTTGGAGAACATTCTCACCTTATCAACTTTGCAGGAAAATGTGACATGGGTCACAGAACATTTAATCGTCATTTCAGGATTCGGGACCTTGTCTGATCAGAGGTATAATAAAAAACACTGTAATTATTGCATCTTGACATACATAAATCCATGTGAACATATTCAACAGATGAGATTACATAGTGGAATAGTTAGGCGGCTTCAGACATTTCTTTCTGATCCGGGCAAGAAAGATACACGATAAAGGAAAGTTTTTCAATTTTTCATCATTATTAGGCCACAATATACATGAACAAACAGAGGAATATACTCACAGTCTATTGTTACCTACCTAATAAGCATACATTTATGGTTTCCGAAAATGCTTTTTCCCCAGATCCATCGTAAACCTCGACTGAGTACTTCCCTGATTTCTTTTTGTCCAGATTTATCAGCTTAAGGGATCCATTTTTAAAAATGTCACTGGCGTCCCCATGAATAATCCTTGCCGTCGTTCTACGAAAGACCGTCTTATCATTGTGGATCCATTTGAAGATGCTTGTCACTTTGTAATTCAACGGCACAGCAATGGTTTGGCCTTCCGTAGCACTGATGTCACACTTCTTGGAATCTTCGGAAAAGAGAGAAACGGGTGAAGAAACACAAAGGAAAACCATATGCAGAATGAATGCAGTGATATTTTTGTGCCTGGAACTTCATTACTACCATTTTTATTTTTTATTTTTATTTTTTAAAAAGGAGCACAAAAAGTGCCCAGCCACAATATTTATTTATTTTTATTAAATTATGTACTTTCATTGTTTTTCCGACTTGCCTACAAACTTGTTTTTATTTCATGTCTACGATGTGTGTCGCTGTAACGCTGTGTCGAGCATGTTTTCATGCATCATATGCGACGATCTATTTGGGACTGGGTTTTCTCTTGTAGTTATTATAGGCAGCTGTTCATAGTCATGATAAGGAGTGATACTAAATGCACACACTGCCTTTCAGTTCAAAACTTGATCTCAATAATGTTCGATCAAAGTCGTATGTTATTTATATTCTTTCTGGTTTGGCTTTATACTTTTTTTTAATTGACTTTTCAGTTGTGTTTTTTTTGGTACTCATTTCCTGTTTCTAAAAGGCATAAATGCAACCGGACACTCTGACGCTGACTAAAGTCTACGAAATGAAACTCTGCAGCCGTCCTGCACAGACGATAAAGTCACAGAGCTTGAGCTCACTGGGGATGGATGGTGGATTATATCCTGGTAGTTCGGTTCAGACCACAGTCTGATGAGACCGTACGTAAAACATTTTACCACTATGATAAGTGATGAGAATAATGAGTTTACAGTTGCAATAATCAGCTCAATGCTATCCAGACTTTACTGTGAAATACTTCATCAGAACCCAAAAATAGAAAACTTATCTAGAGAAGTCGATATTGTCATTTTCCAGTCGTGACATCAACCTGAAAGCCAGTTCAGACCGGTGCTACTTCGACAGCACTGGAGAAATATGTTTTTTTCTTTAATAATAATTCTTGGTCTTAAAACATCAGTCAGTTGCCCACATGAAATCATCGAAATGTTTTTTATATATATATATATATATATATATATATATATATTCCTGCTGTAATAATTCCTGTCCTTTCAGGATTCATTCAATCACAGTCCTCCACTTTCACAACACCACACTATGTTCTGCTTTTGCCAATTAATTCTAAAAAAAAAAAAAACTGAGATAAATTTTTCGATCATTAAAACGAAGAGACTTTTGCACACAGAACAAACAGTAACGCCAGGAAGTAAATGAAGAATGTGTGGAGGCCTTATGTGGTTACCGCAGTTTCACACCTTTATACTTTCAACTGACTAAACATCAACTTTGACATTTACAAATCTAAGAGAAAAAGATCCCTCAGTAGTTTGTTCACTGCACATGCAGCCAATACATTTTCATTAAGAATGCAATAGCAAAAAATATATATATAAGCATAATAAGCAGATTTGATTATTTAAACTTAATCTTTATGTGACCAATTTTAACAAAAATAAAAAAAGTTTCTTTAACTGTATCACTGTCAAAGTGGGAACTTATGCTATTTTAATGTAACTTTTTGCTATATTTATGTATTTAAAAAAAATAATACATTCATATATAAATTCTTTTTTATTTTTTATTGTTTAAATCCTATTTGTTTCAGTGTTTTCGCTTCCTGTTCGTCCTCTGCGACCTTATTTCAGACCAAAGTCACCGCATGTCTCTGAAGGTAATGTTCCTTTACTTCTCTGATATATTTCAGGCAGAGGTTTCACGTCTCATTCAGCCGCAATCACAAACAACAGCGATGGACAAACGAACATAGACTGTTCAACAACTACAGTCAGTATATATATATATATGTGGTTTTCATGTAAATAAACCCTGTGCCTCTCAGCGCCTTACACCAAAGGTTTTGCCATACTGCTTTTTTGTTCCCCTTTCAGTATAAAAATTAGAATTCAACCTTTTATAGATGTAGATATGTTAATTGGGATCCTACTAATTGAGTTTGTGAGTTTTTTTCCTCAATAAAATAGTCAACATTAACTGTTACTGTACTTTTTTTTTTTGCTACATTTTGCATCAATGACACAGTAAAAGATCGTTTTTATTGTTTTTAAATGCGTTTCTGACTTTCCAGGCACTGTGATTTTGACACAGTACTAAAATAAATGTCAATCTAGAAGCCAACAGGAAGTGCTGATGCACTGGAAAATGATTTCTATTCATATGTTATTTATATAGAAATGGAAAACAAAGACAAATATCTGGGTTTAAAAACATGGTAAAAAGCCCGATTCAACTCGTATTATACTGTAGTAGAGTAAAAAGTAGAAATAAAACATTCCAACAGAGCCTAGAGGGACGTCTTAGTGACATAAATCACTTGATAAACAAGATATTTTTATAATATTATATATTTATAAAGACATTTTGCTTTTTAAAAAAATGTAATTAAAATTAAAATAAATTAAGGAATCAATCAGTTTGGAATGTGAATATAATGGAGAACATAAGAATATCATTTATACAGATTTATAGTGTTTCTGATTTAAAACGCAGTCCAATAAAACTTCATAAAAATTTCTTATGATTTCAATATACTTTATGAAGTAAAAAGTATAATTGTTCACCTGCAGAGGCGAGGCCAAAGCAGAGCAGCAGCAGGGCGACGGCGACCATCTTCAGCATCATCCCCGTCACATATAACTGAGAAGAAGAAAGGAAGCGTCACCCTATTTCCATTACCAAGTTTATTTCCTGTCAGAGCAGTTAGATCACCCCCTTTTTGCTTGTGTATGTGTGTCACCGTACATGTGTATGCGTGTCTTATGGTTTCTAAAGGAAGTGATCCAAGAGGCCCTGTATCTAGATTCATAGTCAAAAGCGAGCAAAGCAAATGTCATATTTAGAACAAATGGTTAGAAGTATGATTCCTATTCTACCAACTACTGTTATTAAAAATATAATAAAGGATCATCAATATACAAACAATAGTGTGTTTTTAGGGGGAGCGTTTGAAACCTCCATCTACAGATCACATTCTTAAACTAGCCCTAACCTTAATTAAATTTAATGTTATCAATTTGTTATGATAAACTCATTTTTGAAGACTCAAATTTAAATATGTCTAGTCTCTTCTGAAAGTTTTACAAGTCAACACCAGCATCACACACAGACACACACACAGACACACACTCTAACTCTAACTGTAATGTGGCAGATGTTGCACCCAAACATGTGTCACGTGTGTTCCTGTTGTGCCACCACATGAATGGAGAGGAAAATGTCAGCATAAGTTCAAAATAAAGGAAAACACGCAAATTATCCTGAATTTTAGTCACTTTGATGAGTCAAAAAAAAAAAAAAAAAAAACACTTGATCCCATCATGCAATGTAACCAACTCCTCTCTGCCTGGGAACTGTAGCTGCAGATCACACGTTTCTTACAATAATCAAAACGATTCCTCACTGTTTGCCCTCAGTGATGTTTCACATCCTCTAACCATTATTCTCTTTTGCTTTCAGTTTGAGTACGCTGTATTATCTTTTTATTGTCTTGGGGTTGTGGGTGTTTTTTTATATATATATATATATATTTAAGATATTTGTGTTTTCAGGAGTAGCTGTTCAATATATCTGCATCTCTGATATTAAATACTTGATTTACCTGGATCAATGAGTGCAAATCTGAGGTTCTTTCATTCAGTCATGATATATTTTATTAACATTTTGTTTTATCAGGTCTTACGTTCTATGTTTTAATTATGTCTTTGTTATTTTCAGTTCTAGTGTATGGCCTATGGCATATAAAGGACATCCATAACGCTTCATGCCTCTTTTCTTTAAGACACACAATCAAATGAACAACACGAACAACTTCACCACAAACACAAATCACTGCTAAACACGCTGCAAAAAATAAATAAATAAAAAATCAACAGCTTTGTGTTACCTTTGACACACAGAACCACATATGGAAACACATTTAACTGCAGTTGTCCACAGGATGGCGCCATTGCATTACAGGCGCATGTTGGTTGACCACAAACTTCATTATTGTCAAGTTAGATATTGTTTTTTTTAATCTCCACACAAGTTATGAATAGCAACTAGTGTGTTCACCTGGAATCTGTCTTGTTTATGCGGCAGAAGCTCATTGGTTTAGATGAAGGTGGTTGCATTTGCCCCAGCTCAGTATGTTTATATCTCTTCTATGAACCTGTGGGTTATATTATAGACGTAAAACTTTTCAATCGTGATTTATGGCGACTCTGTTTGATATGACAACATGCATGGTGGAGGTGGGTGGGGGGGTTTGATCTTGTGAAAGAGTGAGTTGATGGTAGCAGCAGGACACGCTGACTGTTTGTGCTCCTGTGAGGGACACAGATGACCCTGTTCTGTTAAATGGGCCTTTATAAATAGAGCAGTTATTTTTCCACTGCTCTGGTCCAACATCAGACCAAAGACTCCACACAAACCCTTTAGATACCTCAGCATCCAATCGCGATCGTCTATGTTCACCTCAGCAGCCAATCGGAGCCTTTCAGATGACTTCATTATATCAGAAGCGCTTGAAATAACTGTGGCCGATTGGATATTTCAACAAGACTGCGTCAATCCAAATGTTTCTCGCTCTTGGATCAGTTGAGTGTTGTGATGAATGGGGTGACTGTCCTTCAACTAGAGAACATTCAAACTCCTGCTTAAGGGTTGTTCAGCCACATACTGAAAGCACTACAGGCTCTTGAGATTCTTTCCTGCAGATGACTCGAACCCCAACCTGTGACTCATCTGAGAATCAGAAAGAAGAGGCTTTAAAAATCAAAACCCTCACCCCCTAAAATATTTTATTAGAGGCCTGAAATCACCATGACACTAAGGTCACAGCCTCCATATTTCTTTTTTTTTGCCTGTTTGGGGATTTTAATGAACTCAGGGAGATTATTTGCTACAATTAAAAACCGGTTGGGTGTTTTTTTTAATTAAGGGGGACTTAAGACTCTACAATCCTGGCTGAAACCCTGTGAGTGAATTAGATAGTTAGAAAAAGGCCTCACTGGAGATTTACATAGTGACCATGAAACTGCAATGTCGCTGGTTCAAGTGCCCTAGTAGCCTGTCACACCTGGAAAATAAATAATTATAATTATAATAATAGTAATAAATAGGTTTCTGTTCATTTTTTTTTTAAAAAGGCACATTTCTGCACTCCATATTGATTATATTATTACACCATTGTGCCAAAACAGCTGTTTCAGGGTTTCTAACAAACTACTACTACTGTTACTGACCTGCACTGCTACACTTTAATTATCCTGAAATGTCTTTACAGGACTCCCAGCAGAGATCAGCTCAGTCCAGCCTCTTGTACTCTTGAAGCTGCCTTTGTGAATAGAAAATCTTTTTATAGACTCACTTGTGCGACGACCCCAATATTGTATCAATGGAAAGAATGCCCGTTGTGCTCCAATGAAGGCCAGCGATAAGTACATTCAGTTATGCATTTAGTGGCTTGTGCTATCTGCACAAGCTGTACGTCCTGTAATCTTAGCTGGACTTCACAGCAGCAACAGTGTAAACGTTCACTCATACTGTTCCATAATGCTCAAACAAATACATAACATATAATATTAATAATAATAATACATCTATTATGCAGGGTCATTGGGAGCTGGAGGTTATCCCAGCACAGCACAGCCTGTACAGGTTAGTCTATCACAGGGCTGACAAATATAATATAATATAATATATAGAAAGGCTTGTAATACATCACCTCCCTTTGCCTCCTTTTGGAAGTGATGGGAACGTTTAAGTATTGTCGTTACAATATTTATTACCATTTTAAAGGTTTTTGTAGAGTTAAAAAGGATCCACTTAAGATTAGAGAAAAGTCCACAAATATAAATCTATGCAGCTGGAACTCTTTTCTCATCCATTAATCACGTTGCGACCCGTCAGATTTATCTTGCCCAGGCTGCGACTAAACTTCCCAACTGCATATGAAGTAGGTAAACGTCGTTAATATTAAAAAAAAATCTAATAATATCATATATGATAACATGTGATTTACAGAGGCCATGCAGCTTAAAAACACTCATCTGTGTTTGTTGAAGGATAAACAGAGCAGAGATTGATGAAGACTAAAAAGAGGAAGGCAGGAATGTTTCACTGCCACTTTTAATTTTGTTTACGTGCAATCTAGTCCCTAAAAGTTCCCATTAATCACTGCTGGATGTACTTTTCTGTTTTTTTTCAGCATAGTATAAATGTATCTCAAACAGCTCCATATAACGTTGTCCCTATGGAGTTTTTACAAAACAGCTCTGATCTTTGATCTCGCAGCAGATACTCCCCAGTTGATTTGGGTTTCTATTTTCGGAACAATGAGAGGGGTATTCAAAAATTGTGATATTTTTAGAGGCCTTTTTAGAAGCGTCCTGGAGCATTCCAAATCTGAGTGAACGTTGTCAGGAATGCCATCCTTTGGAGACGCTGGATTTGAATGATTATTTTGGAGAAGTGACAGGTGACGCCACCAATCAGGTGCAGCTTATATAGCAGGTTTTTATTTCGGGAGGCCTGCTGAATTTGTTTCATGTGGTTTTATTGAAGAAGTATGATGCACATGCAGAATTTTGGATCCGCCGGACTATTGCGCTACATCAGTAAACTGAGTTAGAAAAGTCATTTGAGTCATTTTATTTTTAGCATCAGGTGCGTTGGATTTGAAATGATGAAAGGACGCCAACTATTGTGCATGTTGGGTTTCTGCTGATTTGTATTTGGTACGTCGGGTGCGCTTGATTTATCTTAGTGGGACAGATGAGGTGTGCTGGCTTTGTGAATTATTTTCGGAGATGTGACAGGTGGACGCCTCAGACCGGTTGTGCTGCGTTTTTTGATGTTAGATGAGAATGACAGAGGATGGCTGCTCTGGATCCGAGCTGCTTATTTCAACATAGGTGAAGTGAAGATCAACCTCAGTTATATTTAGTTTAGTTCATATTATCTGTCATACACTGCTAACGGCTCTGTAAAGGTGTTTTTGCATTTGTAAGAGGAAGGAAAAAAAAAGTCAAAAGTTGCATTTAAGGATGAATGATATAAATACTAAAAAAAAAAGATTAATTCTTCACTTGCCGACATCTAAATAACTTAACATTAAAATTAGAGGATGAGATTAAGGTGTTTCAATTGCAGTTTTCCTGTAATCACATTAGATTCAGTGCATTAATATGCATACTGATGAGGCCGTCGCTGTGTCAGATACATTGGGGGATGTTTTTTTTATTTTTTTTTTGTCACTCTGCTCAGTGACATATTAATTATTTGTTTTAACAGGGCAAAAACATGCGTATCATTTTTTAGATTTTACTCAGAGGAGGAACACTGTCAAATAAATCCTTTTTCTTAGGAACTTTTAACCCACCTCGGCTTCTAAATTAAAATATTTTCTAAATTGAATCTTTATTAAATTCTATTCAGAAACACTTTAATGTAATTAGAGTGGGTTTCGGAGGGGGAGGGGGGGGATTGTTGTGACCTGGGATGGGATATCATACAAATCCTGCTCTTAGCAGAGGCCTCTAGGGAAAAGCTAGTTGTGGGCTTCTCCACATAGCTGGCTATATCTGGAAAACAACGAGAGAGAGAGAGAGAGAGAGAGTGAGAGTGAGAGAAAGAGAGGGGAGAAATGTTTGTGAGGCTGCCAACAGCAGCAGTAAGTCTTCCAGAGTAAACACAGCTGATGGGGTAAATCCTCCCTCCATCCTTCTTCACCCCTAAAATGCCCTTTCTGTCTCCCTCTCTCCCCCCCCCTCCTCTATCCGTCTATCTGACCCTCTTTCCCATGTGTTACATGCAATATACATCATTAAGACAATTATATCAACAGCTGTAATACAATCAATTAATACTCAATCCTAATGTATGTGTAGGATGAAAGAGGAAACACTTCCTTTTGTCTACTAACTGTTGACATATAGTGTCAAACATTCCCGCTGCGTTTACAATATTATTAACATTAATAGAGTAACTAAGCGCCTGTGTTCACTATACACTGTTTTTCAAAGAAAATACTCATTTTGCTTGTTTTACAGGAGGCTACAGGAGCGGCGAAATGTAAAGTGTTCATCCTCTGGAGAGCATGAATGCTTTCATTACATTCGACAGCAATCGGCTCAGTAGATTAACTGTTTCTTTGGGTACAAGTGACTAATCCTGTGGGGTTTGTGTCATGGGAACGTGGTCAGAAGAGTCATAAAATGTCACGTGTGAAAAGTCACAGTCAGTTGAAAGCTTTTGGTCGTCATGTACGCGTTCTGTTCTTACCTCCGTTTCACCTCCGACTGGCAGCAGAAGCGTCGTCTGTTTTCTCTGGCCTGCTGTGGTTTTCTGTATCAGTCGAGTCCCTCAGTCTGCATCTTCCTCTCTCTCTCTCTCTGTCTCTATCTGGTTTTAGGTCGGAGCAGTTTTCACCATGTAAGGCTGCAGAGCTGAACTGCTACTGGAACGAAAAAAAGAAAAAAAAAAGAAAAAACATTTTTTTATTATTATTTTACAGCTGAAAATATGAGCAGAGAGTTTGTGCAGACGAGGAAGATGATGTATGTATTTACCACCAATTGAAAACTTGACGTAACAGGACAGGGACGCTTAAGTTGCCAACAGATTTTTATTTTTTTTTATTTTTTTTACTTTTCCTTGGATGTTTCATTTCGAGCAACTTTCCCAGCTGGAGGCTGCACACAGTCTGTCCTGCTCCTGCTCATTGGCCGGTGATGATGAGGAAGTGATAATTGTCTCATCTGTTTTATTATCATTAATGATTTATTGCACCTTGGATATATTATTGGATCCTTGTTTAACCATGTAACAGCTCCCTGATGTATGTAAAGAACATACAATCACACAGTTCTGTCTATGCAGAACTAATGAGGAGGTAAAAAACTTACAGTCTGTCTCAAGCCTTTACTTCCTGTTCTAATAGTAAATCTTTTAGGAACGAAAATGGCATAAATAAAGCATCAGTTTTCAGTGTTTGGTTTGGTTTTTCTTTGTATTCTACACTGACCTAAATCTTTCTCTGCGACAGCTTATTTTATTCACCTGCTAACGAGACATTTTTATTATTCTTAATTCCTGCTGCACATCTTCCTGAAACAGTTTTTATCTTCTTCAATACGTGTTTATCTTCTAGTGGTGCAGCCCAGCGTTCCCAAAGGGAGGATCAAAGTTTCATCTTATCTTTGGCAACAAAAAAAACAAAACAGTTGTCATAAAAAGACGGTGATAGAAACATTTGCTTGTCCGTGTATAAAGATATTCTGACATGTGTCTCCGCAGCAATAACAACAAAGCTGACTGACAGCCTGTTAACATGCACGTTCTCCTTATAAGGTAGATGCAAAGCTTTCTGGGCCACGACAGGGGGGTTGTTTTTACTTTTTCAGGATTTTTTTTTTTTTTTAAAAAGCCGTTGTCTCTTTTGATTTCTCTCATGTGGAGGATGCTGTCCAGAACTTCACATATATGCAAATACATTCACACACACACACATACACACACACAACAAGTTAAGAGATGATGTTGTCATTGCTGCCTCAACAATACCAGACTCCCAGGGGCCTCACCGGTGTGCTCATGGCCAAACTGTATATTTAGAGGTGCGATCAGCTGTTCACAGGGACAACGCTTTTGCCAAGTGTCTATCAGCCCGCCGGGATAATCAAGACAATAGAGCGGTTCAAGCCATGATGTTTTATTGTTGGTCGAATGGCCGTGATGTGTCGGCCGTTCCCAGCTGACACTTAATGGATGTATTAAAACCAAGGATGAGGAATCCAAACATAGCATCCCATCTCTTCCATTAAGGACGGCAGCATTCGTCTTTTTCTGGCTGACCAAATTTGTTGCTCTCCGTGAAGTTTCGCTGAGTTTTTCCCTTATTGGAAGTGAAGGGTGTTGGGATGGATGGATGGATGTTATATTGCTGTTCAGACTGTAAAGCCCTCTGAGCTTCAAGCTGTCAACCTGTCAGCAGATCTCAAGCTCTGTAACTCAATCCAAACTCACACTGAGGGTTTTCCTACACTGATCACTAAAAAAACGACAACATTCGGTGTGCTATCCATATTTTAAAGATTCATTTGTTAATGTATAAACAACTACAGTGTCGGTTCCATCATCCACGATATCCACCAAAACTCTCTGATGTCTAAAACACATCTACGCCTCCCTAAAATGGCAAAGGGCTTTATGGGAAATACTATTGTTTGAAGGCTTTTTAAAAACAACAAACATTAAAATCATAAGAAATATACTCTTATACTGTGTAGGAAGTTACTGCACAGCACATCTCTGCTCCTGACATATTTTATAATGAACTTATTAATAGACACACATAACACTTAATATTATTGGTAAATGAGATGTTAATACTGTTCAATTTAGCCTGTATAACTTCATTTATAGCAAGATGGATAGATTAAAGTGCCCTGATAGATGCTGGGTGCTGCCTTGGCGTCGTCGCTCTCCTAAAATCTTTTCTGGGATGTCCTGCCTCTCTCCCTCCCTCTCCCTCTCTCTGTCTCCCTCTCTCTCTCTCACATTGTGTTTACAGCCTCGGAGAGCGTTGCATATCTGACATTTCTCTCTCAAACTCCAACCAGCTCTGTTCTCATCTGCAAGGTAAGAACCAGCATCCTCTACAGAGACAGCTGAGGGTTGTTTTCTTTGCTTTAACTTGATAACAGTAGATGATGAGATAATAATGCTAAGAATGAATCTGAAGTCTAGAAAAGACATTCGAATACATCATTGTTTCTTTTTAAAAAGGTCAGTTATTGGTCTAATAAAAGGAGTTATTAGATAGTTACTGTGATAATAAGAGCAGGCTATGTTTATATGTTCAGATACACCGTGTTGATTACTGCTTCTCATATAAAAAACTAATAGTTCACGTTGAGTAAATGCAGCTCTGAACAGAGAGGCAGGAAGGGGTGATGGAAACTGGACTCTGAATCTCCCAGCGGGATAAACATTCATCCCTACTTCCTACATTCCCAAAGCTCATGATTTCATTTTTGAACGCAGTGGAGCCAAATCGACTCTAGTCTACACACCGATTTCATAATTGAGCTTATAATAATGAGTTGTAATGAGTAATGAGTACTGTATCTGTTATGGATCACGTCGTCCATCTCCATGGGACTGATCAGCTTTAGTGTACTGTGGTGATCTTGATGCGTTTTCATACACTTTCTCGAGCAGCTATAAGAAACATTGTGGACATTAATTCTAATACAATACAGAGCATATATATCAGTAAATAAGTAAAACATCTGGTAAATATTCAACAAATAGTTTTAAGCAGCCTATTTAACAAACTCTCTGAGATTTATTAACCCTTTCACGTTCTTAGTGTAGTTTAACAAATCCGGATGGAACGTAAATATCTCGTCATAAACAACCTCTAATTATGACACTGAGGGTTATTATTTTGCACATAATCACGCTAATCCTGAAGATCCTTATCCCTGAGTCTTACAGTAGGTTGCCCTGAAATATAAGGTATTCTGGATTAATATCTCCAATTATCAAGGACATTTTTAACCTTAGAAAATAATTCTGACTGATATTTATGTCTGTCAGACAGACAAGACGTAGCACACATCTTATTTTTGGTGGAAATTATGTACATCTATATGTTTTTAGTTTGGAATGAAATCTTTGAGACATTTAATGTATATATTAATAATAATAAATGTACTGATCATGTCCCATTTGGAATAATAGGTCAACATCAGCAAACCCAAGTCATCTGTGTCACCTACATTTTACTAGTCGACAGCTGTCATACTTTTTTTGCCCCTTTTACTTTTTAAACAAATTAAACTAATAAAAAAGCCTTTATGTGTTATCCACAGCTGTTAATACTCCATAGTATTAAATAAGTAGAACATTAAGTGGTTAAAATCATGTGTATTTATAAAGGATCATGGGAATATGTGTGTGTGTGTGTGTGTACTTGTACTTTAGTGTGTAGCCTCATTTGCTGCTCAAGACAACAGCGAGAGGTGCTGACACACACTGATAAAACTCACACCCAAGGAATGACCGGCATCCAAAAGTCTTCAGGGTAGACACACACACACACACATGCAAATGTTTACTTTATAGACAGATACATCACATCCACTCTAATGTTCAGCCACCTTAATAAACTTCAGTTACAACTAAAGTCTGTACTATAGATCCCCAACTATTAGTTAATCAATCAACATTTTGATAATCTAATAATCGCTAATTTTTTTTTAGATTGATGTCTGGACAAAAGTCACCTGACTAGACCAAACAATTAATCAATCGATAATGTGTTATCAATTAACACCGCCAACAAGGAAAGGCGTGTTTCATCCGTCGCCAGCCTTACTCGACTCCTCCTGTTGCTTTTATGTTTATTACATAACACATCTTAAGCAATCACTGCGTGCCTCTGACAGAGCAACAGTCGAGGTATAAGGGTTAGATCTGGCAGGAGGTGTGTGTGATATATGTGTCATAGACTCACAGACTCCTCAGTGTCATTAGACTGAGGGGAAACTCGGGTGTATTTAATGTCAACGTTTAATTCTTCTATCATTTTCCTACACTGCTCGGAGAAAAAGAACAGCTGGCTGTCTGCTGGTATGAGATGTTTGACAGTCAGCACTCAGCACGTAATAACGACGCTGACGAGTGCAGACGAGTGGCGGATAACGTGGAGCGCCGGTCACTCACTTGTTGTCAGTCACACAGTGTTGAGCTAAACCGTAAAGGCCCGCACACAATGTGATCCCAATTTAACCCCAAGGTCAAACTACTGGCAGGACAACAAGAGTCATTTCTCTCACTGAATGGGGGGAAAATAAACTTGGGATGTTGAATCATTCAGAAGCCCAGAGCGCCATCGCGACCTCGCAGTGTGTCAAGGATTGGAGATATTTATTGTTTGGGGAATTAGAGATTTTTTTTATTTATTTAAGACACCGCAACTGAGTGAAGGGAAGCCACCGTTCAAGTTGCAGTTCCTCTAATGGACACTAGATGGTGGCAGCAAGAAAATATCTATATACATTTAAAATGCTGCTCCGTTAAAACGGCTTTTAATTGATTTTATTTGTCCATCTCATAGATTCCGCTTTCTTTTAACATCTAATTCCAACAAAAACCAAGCCTTCTACATAAAGGTTACTTAAGAACCAACCTACTCCTATCAGAGCAGACACTTCACATCAGGTCAAAAGTCAGAGGTCGCCGAGCAGGCTGACGCTCTTACAGCGTTATCCCACGGGGTATGATAAGTGTGTGTGTGTGTGTGTGTAAAGGTGTTAACATGTCAAGTGATAATGGGTGACTCAGAGGCAGATTCAGGGTGGAAGAAAAAAAGTGAAATGATAAAAAATAGACATGTTGACAACTCTGACTCCTGTTATCTGTCCTGATCTCACACTGCAGCAACGTAATGTAAAATAAAAAGATACACACAGTTTAGGATCATAAGCTTAAGTGCAACCTTCAGGACATTTTAGCTTTGCACACAGGATATCCAACGCCTGGATTAGCACCTAACATCAGACGTCTCTAGTAACAAGCCTCTGGGAATCCAAAGCTGTCTGAACATCCATCGTTCACCTGTTTTAAATCTCGTTAAAAATAGCGAAGGACTTGGCAGGGCTGATGTACAAGTGGTAAGATGTCCACCGTTTCGCAGGGAGCCACTAATGCAAAAGCAGCGGTCACCTTGTCACAAGTGACTTTGATGTCAGGAATCTCAGGAGTCCCAGATCACATGACACAAAAGGGATTTAGCGCAGAGTAAAGAGCCTGCAGCTGGAGCTCATTTTGCATTTCTGCTCTTGTTTTTTTTTTTTTGTCTCACATTCACAGTTTATAACTTGTCTCTTGCTTTGATTAAGGTATTGATTTACAGGTCCTTCACATTGTTCTCATGACATTTGCTGCCACATCATCAGACCTCAGCTTAGCGCCTCTGAGCAGCTCTCCTATCATCACACCACGTACAGGATGACAAACAGCAGACGATGTCTTTAACAACATTTTCTGACTGTCTGTGTTGTTCATCTCTTCTCTTTGTCACTAAGCAGAGAGAAGAAAATAGAAAAGAAGCAGTGTACTCCAGGCCAGACTGCCTCCACCTCACCTGAGCTGCAGTCTTGATTCCCACATTTCACCTCCTCAAATTGCACCCGAGCAGCTCCACTCTGTCCAAACAGGCCCAGCAGCCTGCCTTTAACTCTCTTCCCATCCTCCTGATCAAAATCTAACCAGTCCGCTGTCACCATGGAGCGCGTTCAGCACATGACAAAGTCGGCCATCCGCCGAGCATCTCAGATCGAGGTGAACCCTCAAGCCAAAAGGAACCTGCAGGAGCTCTTCGTCAACTTCACCCTCATCCTCATCTGCCTGCTGCTCATTTACATCATCGTCCTGCTGAGCAGCTGAGCGCAGCGGATCGTACTCAAGGAAATGATTAAAAAGTGACCCGACTTCACTGATATACTGTGTGTATGTATATCTGCTGGCTGCTCGTTCAGATTAGCATCCTGCTTACTTTACAATGATTTAAGTTGATTTACAAAGGAGACCGGCTCCTTCCATACTGTGTGACAATGTCCGCTGCTTCAGCAATAATAGGTGCAACAATGAAATATCAACACATCTCTATTGTTTAACTTCCTTTTTCAATGACCCTGTTGTTTCCTGTAGCAAGTTGGAAATTATATATATATTTTTTTCCAAAAGCTTTTACTTTCTCTTTCATCTTCAACTGCCAGGAACCACAGACATGGGAAGTAAACATAGATGTAGCGTCTGTGACATCAGGTTTCTGTTTTGTTTTTTAAAACTTCAATGCTGCTTTATTTACCTCTGAACGGTAAAAAAAGTAATTAAACCTTAGCACAATAGAGCTGCAAAGTATCTCTATAGACAATTTAATGTAACCGTCGTAGCTCTTCTACAGGTTGGATGATTCATTCAGTAACTATAGTAACAAGAAAGTATTTAGAAAGCAAATACATCTCTGATTCAATGAATGTTTAATCGACATGGAGTCATTTATGTAGATAAGTTATGTTAGCGCCTGTTACATTACATTACACTGAGTGTACCTTGGACTTATTCTTGCTGTCTTATTATTTTGATATAATACTCAGAAGTCCTTCTAAGTACTGTAGGTCTATGAAGTGCATCTTTAACTTTCAGGCAGCTTACTTGCAGGTGTTTCTGATGTTATACATAAATATTTCAGCCTTATAATTCAATATGTGAAGTATGGACTTTTTTTTTTTTTGTTGCTTTTTTTGGGTTTCAAAAATCAATATACACCCACATGTCCGATAATTAACCTGATATATGATGTATACGATACATGCAGTTTTATCATTTGTGAAGGAAAGCTCACTTTGCATGGTGTGATTTTCACTGTTTAAGCCTTTTATAAGTCAATTTCAAGTCCACAAAAGCCTAATAATGTCATTAGAGAAGAAGGACAAAGGCAAAAGTACGTTGGCTGTATTTACTATGACTGAAAATGTATAAAAAGTATAAAACGTATGACTTACTGGGAGAAATAGTCAAGTTTTGTTCTCTTCGTTTGGAAGATTGTATCACTTCACGTTTTCATCTGTGGAACATGGAATAAATTGCATGTCAATGAAAGCTGTTGGGAGAATTGTTTCTGTCGTCGCACATGCTAATTATGTCTTTTTTATGAAAATACGGATAGTCGGTATACAAAATAAAGTCTAAAAATAGACTTAATATCATAACAATTAAGCAGAAGAACCAAATAAAAATATTAAACATTATATTACATGTACATTACATTAGAAACCGACTCACCGTCATGTGAGAAGAGTTGACAACATATTAGCATCATTCCTAAAAACTTTACGTTAGCCTGCTCCCGCCTTTCTATGACGTGAAACGTGATTGGTAGGCTTCCAAATCAATTATAAGGCCAATCAACGAGCAGCTTTTTTTTACCTAGCAACCAGCCATATAAGATGCTGATAGGACAGAATCCAGGACTTTTCGAATATAGTTCATTTTGATGTTGAAACATGTAGGAAATATAAATGAATATACAAATTAATAAAAAATACAAATAGATTAAGTGATAAATGTGAAAAAGCATTCAATTTCATAACAAAAATGCATAAATACAAATCATTTCATTTAAAAAAATGTCTTATTAAACTGTGATTTAATGATGTCTGAAAAATAGCAACACACACACACACACCCTAAAAGGAGGACAACAGTAGGCAGAATCTCACAATCATAATTTTACTGTTCCATAACATACAACAGAAAGGATATAAATATAAAATAAATATTGTTATAATTGTTATATATTTACTTCAAAAATGGCAAGACAGTCATCATTAAATAATAAGTCACAAGGGTGATATCAATCCACTTTCAACTCAGTTCACAATACAAACTGCAGCATCAGTGTGATGAAAGGATGAAACGACAGAGCAATGTTTTAAGTTGCAGTTCATCGAATGGCCACAAGAGGCCACTGAGTGATATTCTCCTTTAAAACGACTGGCCAGGTGTGTTTGCAGGTAAACAAACGCATCAAATCAATCTACAAGTAAGGTCTCTGCACATACATGAAGTACAAACCAAGCGTAAAGTCTCACAAAAACAAATACGTAAAAATGAACAGATAAATAAATACATATTCTTCACTTTTGCCATTTCAAACAAGTAAACACAACTCAGCTTAAAGGACCATGCCATTGTTTTTCCATGTTTTTTTTTCCTCCTTTTACTGAATCAACATGAGGTTCTTTTAGTAGCCGTTCTGGAGCTTTTCATCCTATCACATGATCTTTAAACCATCAAACCATCAACTGATAATAATGACAAGCGCTCCAGAACAGATACTAAATGGACCGACTGTTGTTTCCAAGATCAAAAATAGATTAAAAACAAATACTCCGACATTTAAACCAACACGGACAAGAAGTCCTTAAAGTGCTTAGAACAAACAGCCGTGACAACTGGACAAAAAAGTGTCTACAATTAAAGATAATGTGACTAAATGGACTGTTTCCAAGGTGTACGTTATAATACAGTAGTTGTACATGCAAACTAAAAAGCTCTAAAACATGTGCAAAACAGTTGGAATGGTCCTTTAACTATCACTGTTGAAAAGGGCAGTCTCCCAGGATGTGCTTCTTGGTTTCAGATGGGAAACTGTGTTGGATCTTTTTGCCCGAAAAAAAGTTTTTGGGTTTTTTTTTTTGTAGAAGATTGTTGAAAAAAACTAAATTAATTAAAAGAGTTGCAGTAAAATTGGATGCGATTGTGAGAGAAAATCTATTATTAAGAAAGAAAAAGACATTTGCATTGTCTGATGCAGATGTCTAAGCTAGAATGTGAATATTACATAATAATAATAATAATAATAATAATCATACATGGTCGTTCGAATAAATCTAATGTTCACAGTGTGCATGGAGAAACGAACCAGCTGTGGTTCAGTGTCAGGGATATACGATCCCAGAGAGGACACGTCATCTATATTTACTGGTGCATTTTCTTCTTTTTACATTAAAAGTTAATATTTACAAGTAAACCATCTAATATATATAATATTGGCACTGTATACAGTAGCATCAATCACATGACGTTATATTTATGTCATAAGGGACAGATATTAAGTTTTAAGTTTGTTCTTGACTTTTTCCTTCACTGATTGAATTCGTGCAATCGACAAGTATCAGAGTATTTACTGTCTTTTCCCGTATGACACAAATATGGACATGTCTGCTCCTGGTTTAAGGAAGTGTTTCACTCGTGAAGACACACAAATGGATAATCTATGGATACATTTGAGGTCAGTGTCTGGTGTTTCAATCAATTTTCTCAAGTGATTCTGGGTTAAAATGGCAAAGATAAAAGAAAAATGAACATGGTTTGGTTCCAAAACAAGAATGTGCACATGAATGTGTACACAAAGAGTCTAAACACTTCCTCGAACCATTTGCGGCCTCAGATGTTTCTGTTACGGAAGACGAGCATCGATTCATGCTAAAAAATGCATCGGAACGTGTTGGCGGTGTTGAATGAACCCCCGGTAGTGTCAACTTAACCTCATGTCTCTTTATCCAAGTAACAAACAGAGGCTCTCTCTCTCCGGCTGATGATGACCGCGCAGTTTGAAAACTGTACATGTTGCTGAATGGACTTCATGGACCTTCAGGTTCATGTAAATTACTCAGCATCAAGTCTAGTTTAAAAAAAAAAAAACAGACTGTACACCAAAAAAACCAGAGCTATGAGGATTTCAAGTGAGTTACAGCAGCATTATGATAGTGTGTCTGTTTTCACATGCTCTATGGTCTGCCCCGCAGGCAGAGACACGGAGCAAAAGAGTTGTTCTGTGTGACTGACTCTAAACTCTTTCTCTGCATGTCTCTGGTCCACTGGCATCGCAAAACAGACCGTAGAAAAACAGTAGCTTTTTACATTATAAATAATGGAATAATAAAAATATGAGGGGTGCTTGATTTTAGTCTGTCTTGATGGTTCCCCTTTTTCCTGAGACCGTTAAGGCGTCTGGAGTAGTAAATCAAGCGCCCCTCAGCTCGCTCGGACATTTGAAAAAACATACACATACTGTATGTACACAGTCAAAAGGGACAGAAAGCTAAAGTCGTTCTTGGGAACACGGTGACATTGCAAAAGCCGGACAAGTCAAGGAACACAGTTTAATTCAGCTTAGGTGCTGTTTGTTATCAACCTGTCTAATTAAGCAATGTCCGAAATTAACACTGTGGGTACAATGTAATTTATATTGATATATATTAAATATTGGAAAGAAGACACAAATGAATTTTCTCACGCGTCATACAGTGCTAACAATGTACGGAAGCCCTAAGGTTGTGACCACACCAAAATCCCACTTCTTCTGCACATGACTGTTGGGGGGTTTGAAATAGAAGTCGCTCCAAATTACTGTCAAAACCTGCAGTTTGATCGCTGTCCAACTTTAGCTCTCTGTCCCAAAACTTCATTTTTTGACTTAATTGGGATTTTTTTATTATTATTATTTTTTGCCGGTCAGAAAGAGAAGTACTGAGAGTACAGCTCCTCTTCTTTTGCAACGTATTCTTTGCTTTTTCCTGCCTCTGTCCCCCTCGGGTCTGACGGCGTTGTGGCTTTTGCCTCAGGACGGCTGACGGAGGGAAGAAAAACAAAACGTCTGTTAAAATGACTGTGAGGAAATTAACAGGTATGAACAATCACATACACACTATTTTTAACAGAAAAGAAGAGTTTGTGGGTAGTAACGGTGTCAGCGTGTCATCAGGGAAAGCAGTACGTTACATGCCGAACAAGTGGAAGCTTCACAGCATAGAAACGATGGGAAAAATTGTTTAATATTTGATATTTTCAGGGGGTATTACATGCGAGACCCCCTAAGGCCCCCCTTGCACTTTGCACAAAAATAAATTGTGAGGGTACATGAGCAGATATGAGTGGCCACTGGTAAAAAAAACAACAAAACATACTAATATATCAACTTGTGCAAACATAAAAATAAGTAACACCATCAATAAATAATGCGAGATGAAGCTCTGCTTTATAGATATTTCCAACCAGCTCCTTTGTTCAGTGACTTTGTCGCTTACGCCCTCCAGCGGCAGAGTTTCCACTGTTTTCATAATCAGCGCCTGCAGCCAGCAGCACTGCTTTGTCTCCTCTTATACTGTAGTGTGTCCACTGCTTTCTTTCTTTAACACAATCAAAAAAGAGTTTTATCTTCAATATTTTTAACTTGTGCTTTTTTAGTCGCTGCATTGCTTTTAAATCTTTCATTGCTTCACTCGGAGTTTGAAGTCCCATTGAGACTGATTTGTGAGTGTGATTTTTTTGTGGATTCTTTTATAAGCAACAAAAAGATGATAGAGATGACAGGGAGGACTTGCTGCATATTTCAAAGAAATGCCTGTGATATCGCCATGATTGAAAAACAGGAAATGTGATGTTGAAGTGCAATGAATCAAAAATCATTATTTCAAATCATTATTTTTCTCTGTTGACCCATGGCTAATGGTTAGACTGTTGTGTTGTGTGAAATCAATAGATCAAAGCGGTACACGGTATTGGCTACAGCTTAATTTAAAATCCAAAGAATCACACAGAACAAAAGTAGGGACCTTAAATCATCTACGATATGTAGTTTCATCTTAAACTTCACCGTCGCCGAAACATGAGACGAAAACCAAAGAAACAAGTTAGAGATACTTAGATGAACTTAAAGTGACACTTTTCCCCCAGAGTATTGACAATGTGTGAGTGCATCTAAGCAAACATCACACACACACACACACACACACAGATCCATTTCAAATGCATTTTATATGCTCAGTACGTCTCACCATTCAGCTCCAACTGCACTTACATCTCACAACCAAACACAAACACGACTCAGTCAAAATGTGTCCCTGGTGTTTAAGTCTTGTTTGATTTTGTCGAGTTAATTCAGCGACATTTGAGATGTTACCCGGGTCCACAGCTTTTGTCTCGTGCTGGATCAGGACACACAAATCACTATATTTGCTCACACTGTACCTAGAAGGTTAAAAATCAGGAAGTGACGCTCTACGTTTTAATCAGAGCAGCGGCATGCAGGTCGGATTCTGCTCCAGTGTTTCATTCCCATGCAACGCAGCGTCAATTCCCAAGTCCAAATGTGATCGCCCAATCATCTGTGTCTGTTTCTGAGGAGATAAGCTTTACAGTATGTTGCTAAAAGAGTCTCTTCTCCATTCGGTGGTAGGTGTTGTAAACATAAACTCTCCACTGAAACCCCTAAAGAAAGCTTTAGTTGATTATTACTGTAGAGCGAGGCTGGTTTTACTGCGGCTCCAATGATTTCATAGACAAAATGAATTAAATGTGCCTGTAAAATCTATGCAAAATATCCTCAGGACAATTTAGCAATGTAGTTGAGTTAACTTTTCATAAACCCAACTGTACAGACTATATATTTTTTGGTGTTTAACAAAAGGTTTCAGGGAGAGGGCTGAGGAAAGCAAAAAAGTGAGAGGTAAACACAGTGAGGGCAGCAAACGTGTCTGTGGACGACTGAAGGCAACAGTCGCACTTGTTCTCACCTCCTAAAGCTTCGCAGGCCCTGATGCGGCGCCTGAGGTTCTGGAGGATGAGGAGCATGAGGAAGAGCAAGGCTTGGCAAGGGATGATGAGGAGGATGAGGAGAAGGAGGAGGAGGAGGAGGAGGAGGAGTAAGAGGTCTGAACAGTGACAGGGATTTCTTAAGCCGGGGGAGGGAGCTCTGGAGGAGGGAGTGAGGAGGCACAAAGCGGCCTCCTGGTCCTACCTCCTCCACCTCCCGTCCCTCCTCTTCCTCTCCTCCATGACTGGGAGGGCTGACGAATCGGAGAGCTGACTGGCTATGAAAGCGGTGATCTGATTGGCTGCCTGTTTTTAACTATAGACAAACATAGAAAGGCAGGGTTGGAGGAGGAGGAGGAGGATTCATGTGTTACAGGGATGCACTTTAGCAAAACCCAATGGAATTACCAATGGAAACCATCAGAAATAGCAAAGAAATGGCTGAAGTGGTGACCGACCACCCGAACAACAGCTAAACAGGATTTGGATTATGAAGATAAATATAACTTGCATATTGTTGAGGTCAAACATCACCCATTTTACATTTGAAATCAGAAAACAAAGACTCTATTTTAGCCTGAAATGGAAACATTTCACATTCAACAAAATTCACTGAAAATGTTTTTTTTGGAACAAATCAAGTGAAAACTGAATGGATTCCTGTAGAACGAGAGGTCAACAAAAAGCAAAGATCACTTTGCTGTCTGCCAACGGTCTCGGAATCGCACACCGTCACCAAAGTCAGAAACGTTCTTATCCCACATGTAGCGGCTTGAAGACACAAGTGAGAGAATCATCGACTCAAAATGTAATCTAGTACAAAGAACCCACGGTGAGCGGCGCAGGCATGAAGAGGAGGAGCGGGAGGAGGAAGGAGGAGGAGGCCGTGATGAAATCAAGCGTTATTGTGTCTGAAACGCCACATATGACAGCTGTGCACACAGAAGAATGAGCATGATGAGCGGCTTTGTGTACAGAGTTCAGTCTTCGTGAGATTGATGTGAGAGACATTGATAAATCTCCCACGCAGCAGACTTTTCAGATTCATAAAACGCAACAATACAAAACTATTTGACATAAAACATGAGATACTCTCTACAGCAGTAGATAATGTTTACGTTGAATACGTTTTAGTTGCCGCAGATCGGTTTTAATATAATATACAGTGTAGATGCATTCATATCCCAGCTACCCTTATTACATTCAATAACGATAACTTCATTTGGCAACAGTATAGAAAGGTGGATAACTGTGCCAAACTACAAAGCAGTGTGTGTGTGTGTGTGTGTGTGTGTGTGTGGTTTGACGTCATTCGACCTTAAAATTCTCAGGTGCGTGTGATGCAACCATCCTGTGCGTGCATCGGGGGATAGAAGTCACACCCGGGAAACAAACACACGGGGATGAAGTGTAATATCTGTGATGTTGCGAAAAAAAACACAGTTCTCTCACAGATTTTCCGCGATTTCATCCGTCTCGCCCGGATAACGTCACAAACACCCACGTTATCCTTCGACATCCATCCCGACCCACCTCTCAACTCACCTTGATGAGAGGGTTGATCACACCGACATTGGCGCTGGAATTGAAGACCTTACTGAAGCCCGTCTCTCTGTTGACCAACTCCAACTGGTAGAACTTTTTGTCATCCTGTAAAAAAAAAAAAAAAAAAAAAAAAAAAAAGGACAAATGATGTTTATAATAATAAAAAAAAAAAAGAAAATGTCATATTGCTTTCATCACAGTGTAAAGGACAAGCACAGACCTAGCAGGACTTCCAAGTCTGTGTGTGCATAATGCTGCATTCAGGTAATTAAAATTTGTTTAATTTAAAGTTTAATTTGTTAACAAAGCTGCAGAAGCTCCTCCTGCACCATGAAGCCACCACATCCACTCACCACCAGCTTTTTGACCAGAGCCTCTCTTTCGGTGACCATCTCTCTCAGCTCCGCTATGATATGCAGGTCTTCTGGTCGGCTTTCTCTGTTCCTTAACTTCTCCTCCGTCCCCTCCAACCTGGAAACATAAAGTGTCTTATTTTGTCAGCAAAGACAGAGAAAAAGAGAACATAACAACATAAGAAACTTAAAAGGACGCATTTCTGTGACTTACAGTATTTGTAAAGCAGAAATCTTGTCTTTGAGAACCTCCTGGGCTTTGTTGAAGTCAGCCAGCATGATATGTGTTTCTCTATGATGGACCACACTTAGCTCCCCCATGTCTCTCTCATGTCTCTTTGCAAAATCTTGTTCATGGGCCCTGCGGCAGACAGACAAATCTCATGAATAAACATGTAACGTGTGCTAGATGCATTTAGTGAGTATCAGTATCAACTATTAGCTATTTAAATATAGCAGGAACACCACCGTAACCATGGCGGTGGTCCCTTGTTTAATCATTTTTTACTCCATAAGAAGCTCATCATGGCTATTGTTCAAAATTACACTTAATTTCCTGGTTTGGAACCATCAGATTGATGCTACATTTTACTAAATTATAGAGGACGACAAGATGTGCAGCTGCAAGCTGAACTCAGCTGGGATCCAAAGAGCAGAGCTGATTCGAAAGAAAATGGGGTCCCCTGTAATGCTAAAAAAGAAACGGTATCCATGGTTACCGTGTTAATGCCAGAGTCTTAATTCATCTGTCTGCAATCGAAGTGGAAAGGAAGTTAGAAAGAGTGTGCGCTGCATTCGAGATGCCTTGAGGAAAACAGTGTTAATCTTTTCCTTGCAGATGAATAGGACCTGAACTACAACAGACATGGTTCAGAGCGCAGGCTGCTAAGACTTTTCATGATCCACTATTTTAGGGGCTTGACCCATCCTTAGAGGCTACAGACAGGATATCCTGTATGATCAAATGATTATTGTCAACATTACTCTGCTGTACATGATGTCATTTGAGGTAAATGTGTAAATTAAAAGGAAACGGAGCAGAAACTAAATCATGGCACCGATGAGTTTCAAAGCGTGAACGTTGCTGCTTTTAATCATAAGCCGTTCAGATAGTTATTCCCATAAGACACAAGTGCAGGATTAGTCATCTGCAAACTGGGTCAGTTACTGTTGAGTCATGGTTTAATTTTGCATAATGCTATAAAGTACATAAAACAATAAATGTAAAATATAATTTAGAAATAAATAGAAGAGGTGTTTGATATTGAGTGCTACCTTATCTGATGGTTCGCTTCACTGCGGACCCGCAGCACCTCTTTGCCCTTCAGCTCCAGCTCCCTGGTCAGCGTGTCGATGGTCTCGTTCAGAGAGTGGATCTCGTGGTCCAGATCGGTGATGCGGTTGCTACGGGAACACACCTCTGCCTGAAGGTCGGAGATACGGCCCAGGAGCTCTTGTTCCTAGACACAAATAGAATTGTTAGTTGTTTCGTTAGAAGATGTAAAGAGCGTAAGTGACCGAAGACTTAACCAGATCACAAATACACGAACGAGAAACGGAGTAAACAAAAAGAAGCTGGAGACAGAAAAGAAATGATCCCAGTTACCTGCTGGTGGCTGTGCTCCATAGCCTTCTCCAGCTCCCGTTTGACGGCGGTGTTGTCTTTAAGGTGGATCTGCTTTAGATGCTCTATAGCTGTAGCATGGAGGTGGTTCAGCTCTGCGCGGAGGGACGCTGCCGGAAGAGAAACAGTGGAGTTCCAGTGAGCGAATATCAGATAAACACTCTATTACATATATCAGAAAACTATTGGTATATCATGAGTTCATCAGTTTCATTTCAGCTCATCTGTCTCATCTAGTTGCTTATATCTTATTATAATAAATTGCATGGATGTTAGATGTGAGTCGGCGCCTTTTTAAATGCAACCCACTGGTTTACTGCCATTACCAGTTGTGTTTATTTCCATTGTGACAGTGTAATCACTACAGACATAAGCATCAGCACAGCAGGTAAAAAGTGCATCACAGTGGGTGGAAAAGCCATTGCCGCAGTAGAAAATCAGCTGTGGATAGAAACACAGTCACTGTAGCTTCAAACAAAGACAGAGGCAGGTGTTTATTATTATTATTTACCCAGCTTCGCTTTCCCTTCGTCCTCCAGCTCGAATCTCAGCGTCTGCAGCTCCTGGTCTGACTGCTGTCTCAGGATATCGAAGGTCCTCCTGTGGGCCTCCTTCAAGGCATGAACCTCCTCTCTCTGCTCCTGCTTCAGGCGCTCCTCCAGGGCCTAGTAGAGGAGAGAGAGAGAAGGACAGATATGCTATGTTATATAGTGGAAATCAACAATATAGATGTGAGGTGTAGAGTTAGTGGTGAAATGTTGGAGAAAAAAAGGGCATGAAAGGTCAAATTAGCAAAATTCTGGGTTAGTTGAAATAAAACTATCCATATTTTTGGATATTTAATGATCTAATGAACCCCCCGAAAGATATTTCATGTGATCTACGACTTCAACCAGCAGTTACTGAAACAACATCCCCCCACACACACAGACACACTATCGCTTTGTCCAGTGAGGCAGTAAGATTCTTATTCATGACTCCTTTCGCATCAAATGTTTCTGCCCGCAATGTAATTATAAGAGAGTTTCAACCATAAACTCAATAATAGACCATTACCATCCCGGCTCATTTTCAATGTCATTAAACAGGGAAATGAGGGGAATTAAAGTAGATGGACCTAATGAATTGTTTAACAATGCTCGAAACTTTCTCACATGACTTGACTTGGGTTTATGAATCTTTTTACCTGCAATTAACTCAGCAGCAGCAGGAAAAATGATCATTTGTGTCCCTCTGTGTTGTGTTGGTCTCAAAACTAATACTGTGGTTCATTTCTTTTCTACACATATAATCAAAGAAATTATTTCTGTGCTATAGAATAAACAGAAAATAAAAATAAAAAAAACTTGTGACGCCTCCACAATTCTGAACTGTATATGAGGCTATAATTTCCTCTCAGGAGGAGGTATGATTGTGTGTGTGTGTGTGTGTGTGTGTGTGTGTGTGTGTGTGTGTGTGTGTTTATTCTACCCTGATCTGGTGTTGTCTGGCCTCCTCCATGGTGCTCAAGGCACAGCAGTGAGCCTCCTGTAATCGATGCTCTCTCCTCTGATGTTCTCTCTGCATCTCTGGAAACACACACACACACACAAACACACAAAGCTGTAAGCACAGGATACACACTGTGATACACCGCTGTGTCTTCAAAATCAGATGAGTTTCCGTTTTGTTTGACAAGACAGATGAAACGATGACGATCTGTTCCAGTCACACTGTGACGGAACAGGACCTGACAAGACGACTACAACACACTGAATGACACTTTATTTCAACTTTTCTATGTATTCTCTGTGTGTTTTTGACTTGTAAACTTTGTCTCAAAGCTGAAGTTTTTACTTTGTCTCGGTATGATATTGGCAGACGTCGTCTTACCTTTCAGCTGTTGGCTCAGAAGCTCTCTCTCCTGGTTGAACTGAGACTGCAGCTGCTGGAGAGCCGACTGCGACTGAGACAACTGCAGCTCAAGAGACTGTTTCAACAAAGAGATCTGGACAAAAGAGGAACGCAAAGGGACAGAAGACAGGTGCAGATATAATTATTGGTGTTGTTTCGGAATGTACAGGAATAGACAAACGGGTAATTAAAAACAACTGTGGTCACATACTGAGCTGCAGGATACATTTCTGTGAAATATGTGTGCCAGTCAGTCTCACTGGTGGTGATATCGACGGGAAAGCAGTGAACCAAACGCCGCGCTGCAGTTAAGAGATTTCGCTGCTCGTCTCAGCGAGCTGACAGCTTATCAGACAGCGAGAGACAAATAACATAAAGCCAACAAGCATAAGCCCTTACCACAGCACACAAAACGGTTTGGTTTCCGAGGCGATATCAGAACTATTAGAGGCCTAAGAGGTCGTGAATGGCTCTGGTCCTCTACGCGCCACTCTTCCCCCAAACTCCGGCAGTCAAATCCCCCTGTAGGATTTTGTGCTGTCGGAGGACTACATTAGCAACTGTAAGTGAAGATGGATTTAAAAAGAGAGGATGAGGAGCAGGGCTGGGATATGGATTTTAAAAAAAAGATCCTCCCTTTCTGGGTCCACTAACTGTCTTTTATTATTCTTACATTTGCAGAATTATAAATATTGTACAGGATTAATGAGCTAGAAAAACCAGTATGTGTCTAACCCTCAGTGTTTTAATTAAACACACACTGGCACACACACAAACAGGAAAATACAAGCCTGGAGGCTGGAACCTTCTAATGAAAATATCTTAATGGAAAAAAAAGAAGTCATTATAGATAAACGACGACACTTCACTCAGCTAGAAACTTTCATGTCCGGTAAATCATTTCTTTCCCACTTAAAAGCAGAACATGTGGTTCGCTGCGCCTCGTCCATCGAACCCACGAAGCCGATGCTCGGTTAACCGCGTTATTTCAATAATCCCGCAGCAGCAATAAAAAAAGACGTTGTGTTTGTGTTACACTGACGGGCTGCCGGTTTCAATCGTGAATCGTGAGTGAATAGCACGAGGCTGAAAATGTGTCATATCTGAAGGGGGTCTCATCTCTGAGCCTCCGGCAGCGCTGTAAGTAGGTCAATACAGAGCAGATCACTGTAGTAATACCTGTGTCTATTTGTTTTTCACATAACGGATACATGCACATAAATAGCGATATTGTGTAATTTATTTTACTATTATTTTCAATCAATCAATCAATCAATCAATTATTGTTTGGTTTATAAAATGACGGAAGATATAAATTTAATCATTTCCTTGTTTAGTCAGATAAAAGTGTAAGCTCCTGAGGTATTTGGTCTGTTTGATGTTTATTTTCAGTGTAAAATGTACTATTTTGTACTGCGACTCAGACTTTTGACACATCGATCACGCTCGTTAAAGAAACTGTTTTTGGAATTATTGTTCAAAGTCTAAGTTTCTATTTCCAGTCGTCAGTTTAATCATTAGAAACAGATAATGATCCCATCTTGTGTGAAGGAAAGTCGGATTGCTCCTTTACCTTACCGTGCATTTTGTAGCATTTTGTCGTGAGCTTGTTTTGTCACAGGCTTTTGGTGGCTTGGTTGGATGGAGGAGGCGTGTGAAAATTTGCCAAAGCTGGCATTGGTGGTTTCTGGCTGCGGCTTGTTAGAAAATGTTTATCTGAGGCCAAAAAAAATAAGAACCAGCCTCTTTCGCGATATCAGTTGTGACTCAGCTGAGCTCAGAGGCAGTAGCTCAGCACGGACGGATACATGAGTATAAGTAGACACGCGTGTGATGTCAAACGGTTCTTTTTCTCTTATTACAGAGATTTAACTCTGACCTGAGCAGCTCTGCTCATTTACATTTTCATTCCCTTTAGGAAAATTCTCTAGTAATTGTTGCTACAGGAAAAAGTGTGTTTTTCAACTATTTATTATAAAGCTCTTCCTCCTATGTGTGTGGGTATAATGTTCTGTAGTATGCGTATGTACAGCATACATATGTATATGAGGATCACATGGATCAGGGATACGGCTTTGGGGAAAAACTAATTAAAAAAAATAAATATATATAATGTTTTGCATTGCTGCTGACAAAGAACAGTGAAACCAGACCAAAATAGCACAGGAAGAAAATTTAAATCCTTTGTTATTTCCAGGCAGATTTAATGTTGTGGGAATTATGCGGATTGTAGAGCAGGTAAAGTCGTTTTTTTTTTTTTAATGGCCTCATTGTTAATCACATTCACGGAGACACGGTAAGAGGATGCAAAGCCCGTGGGAGTGTATGTGAGATGCAGCTCTCCTTGGACAGACGCTATTGTTACTGCAGGCTGTTTGCAGGCTTCAACATCTAGTGGAGCTGTCAATCAAAGTGGTTTCAAAAGTGAGCGGGGGTAAAGGTCAGGCTTGGGGGCGACCCTTCAGTATCTCCATGGAAGGGAAGAGATAGAAAGTGTCGCTCTCATCTATATTCATCCTCGTCATCCTCGGGTTCTATTTGTGGTTCAAATTCCAGTTTTTCCCTCAATTCAAGGCAGAAATTCTGAAAATAATTGCCTCATACCTAATACCTCTGCTTACTGTGGTTCCGTATATAAGTACGTATGTGTTTTACCTGCTCCAGCAGGTCCTCCACCTTCCTCTGCCAGCCCTCCCTTGCAGCCATCATCTCCAGTTCTTTCTGCTGGGAGAGCTGAGTGAGCGCTGCCTGTTTGTCTGCTTCATACTCCTCGGTCAACTCCTCCTTCAACAAACGCACTTCTTCACTACAGGGAGATCACAGAGTTCGGTTAAATCAATGTATTATATTTTATTGTGTTCGTTCACATTAATATCCATGAATGCTTGAATTTGTTTTTTGTTTGTTTTTTTACCGCAGTGCATCTCTCCATTTCTGGTCCAAGTCGTCTGCCATCTTGTCCATCTTCTGTTTCTCTTCTGTTCTGATGGACATCACTCTGGCCTCGTGCTGCTGTTTCTGGGTCTCGATCTCCTCCTACAAAACACAGACAGACGCACCAATCTTAATACTCCATAATACTCTGCTCGATCGCCCGCGACGCCGTTTGTACAGTAGAAAACAATAATGTAAAGCAAATAAAAGCAATGAAATGATCTGAACTTGCTGGCGCATCTCTGAACAGATGCAGCATTTCAAATCGCTGACGGTTAAATGACTCACAGTGCCCACCTCTGCATCTATTTATAATGCCACAGCTACTGGGCATTTCTAATGCGCTGGTTTACAAGGCAGAAACTTCACCAGGTCAGCCATCTACATCTGCTGAAGAGGCCGCGGGTGTTATTATTAATTTTTACATTTTTTTTTCCCTCCGATAAGCTCATTAAAAGACCTAAAAGCTCTCGTGTTTACTGTAGCTGGGAGGAAAATTATTCAAGTGGTTAAATCTAAACTCAGCTGCTGCCTTGGATCAAAGAAAATGTGTTCAAGAGGAGATGCCCAATTTCATTAACAAAACATTCCCTCTGAACTGTAGTGGATTAAAAGTATAGAGCAGTTTTTTGTTTTTTTTCCCCCCAGTGTTCTTCTATAAAAATGACCAGCTACTCGAAGGGTTCATAGCCGCTCTGAATTCACTGTGAAGCAGAGTTCGGGCTGGTTTAGCGCTCGTGTCTATGCTGCAATAAGCTGTGTCCTGTGTTAGGCTAAATCCCTTTCTTTATATAGCACCCAGGCTATGGTGGGAAAACAAAGAGCACCACTCTGCAATTTCATCTTATTGTCACCGGTTATTCAGTCTCTGTGTCCTCCGTTTTATCCCCCCCCCCTCACCCGCTTTCCGTCTTTTATTGGTTATTCACAGTTTTTATTCATACTTTCCCCGTAGCTTGATCTTCGTGCACGCTGCTATTGTTGGATGTGCTAGGAAGCTCCTTTTTTAAAGTATTATATAATAATATTGATAATTCCAATCTCTCTCTCTCTCACACACACACACACACACACACACACACTTCCTGTCACTCCTTTTTCCTCCACATACCAGCAGGACTCTTTTCAAACACGGGGCCACTCGACTCATAATAGTCTCATCATCATTATCTCACAGCTGGCCTTCAGTCCTGCACTTGTTTCTCAGTCGACTCTCATTTCCTGATTTCCTGCTTTCAAAAAAATGTCCTCTCGCATTTTCTCTGTCATCACTGAAACTTTGCGTGATGTTACGCTTCCATTTAAACCATCAGCAAACTCAATGAACCCCCGAGGTTTGTTCGACTGTCTGACAATCAGTTACCCAGTCTCTTGATAGATTTTGGAAAGAAATCTACTTGTGGTTTCATCCTCACCTGTAGGTCTGTCAGCAGGTTGCTGGTCTCTCGGACTCGTGCTCTAGTCGCGTCTAGTTCAATCTTGAGTTTCTCCTGAGTCTCCTTCAGACAGTTGATCTGTGTCTGAGCTGAACCCAGATTCTGCTCCCCCTCCCTCACCAGCTCCTGGAGATGGGACACCTGAAAGCATCGCCAGACGGTTAACACGTCACCACGGGAGATGAGATCGGTCACTTTTGCACCATCTTGAGACCGGTCTTTTTCGTACCTCCTGATTAGCCATGTTGAGTTTGGCCGAGAGCTCCTCTTTCAGGTTGTCCAGTTGCTGCTGGAGGCGATCTCTCTGCTCCTCTAACGACAGACGCTTTATCTCAAACTCCTGACTCATTTTCTGGAGACAAGAAGGAAGAAGAAGAGGAAGGAAGTTCAAATACCTTTTTATTTCAATACCAAAAACAAAAAAAACAAGAAAAAGTCTCAGTTGATACTGTACGTTTAATCCGCAGTACTCCTACTGAAGTATAATCTCTAAAAAATGTAAATGTAAATCCTATTTGTGCCTTAATATGGAGTCGTGGCAAGTTTCTATAATCCGAACCACATCCTTTCTGGGCCACTATGAATTCCTCTTTTTCCTCTTATGCTGTCTTTATAATATTGATATTGCCATATACACTTATTTATATACTGTGACAAAAGATTTGATCTATACTGCCAACTCCTATTGGTATCGGCGTGTAAATAACATGAGATATTCACCACCCTGAGTTGTCTGACGCTGTGAAACCTTGAACGTTGTCACCGCGGGAATCTTTCCGATCTCTTACTTCTATCCAATACGATGTGAACGAACTATAAAGCATGTGCCCCTCTTTATCCTCCCCCTATGGGAGCCAACCAGTAATCCACATCTTCTTTCTTAACCCAATTAGCTGCATCTTTATCATGCTGCTTCCAGGTTTCCAATCTTAAGATTTATTCCTCCATTAAAACACTGGAAATGATAGTCGACAGGCGATAAGAACGAGGATTACAATTAAAGTTTACAACCTCCCGAGTCCTTACACGTTTCTGGATGTACTTTTGCATCCTCTGTGGGATAAAAAACTGCTTTAAAATGCTGTTTAGTGTGTGTGTGACAGGTGCTGCGTTCAATAACACAATCCGTACTGTTAACAGTGATGTCAGCATCCTATTACCGGCATAAAGAACTACAGATGGAAGCGTATCTGTGTGTGTATAAACCCACAGGATGAACGTGTGAATCGACATCCACGGCCATCTAGAGCACTTATCAGCCTGTCTATTCTACTGTTTTCTCGTCCACCTTCTGTAGACTGTGCTGAATTATGAATTAATATAGCAGGAATAATTTGTAAAATCAGTCGTTTTATTGCCTTGGTTCGGAGACTCATTAATATCTTGCTGACAGAGATAAAAGTTGAAAGTTAAAGAAAGATGAAGAAGATGCTGTCCCCTTCTCTTCATCTCCACCCTCTTGCTCTTTGTTTTGCACGCTCCGTCTTCCTGCATCCCCCTTTGATTTCACTCAAAATAAAAAACGGATATTAATCTAAAGATGACGAGGCACAGTGCAGCACTGGCTTATGCAATATTTTTTTCATTTCTCTCTCTGTCACTCTCTTTCTTGCAGGGAATTTATAAACACACACACACACACACACCCACACTCGGCTTAGAGGCAGGATTTAATGTCAATGAAAATCAACCAATTAGCAGTCGGCTTTAGGAACAGCATTGGAAGTGTGACCTCATGAGGAAGAAAAGAAAAAAAATAATAAAATGTTACGAAACAGGAGAGATATGGAAAGAGACAGAGAGAGAAAAATCAGTTCAAAATAATTTAAAACTTGGATGTGATTATTTCAGAAGCATACAGTAACATATATAGTAATATATTCAGCGTCATCACCATGTGGGATCAGGTTTAGGTTTCTTTCATATATAGATCTTATATACTGAGTGATTGACTGTTTTGGTGTCATCAGTGGCACGTGGAACCCACGTGGGGGAAATGATGCGCTTCTTACTGTACGCGATCGCGAGTCGAAGGCTGTAATTGGATGTCATATCTCATAAATGATGACGCGTACTGTCAAGTTAGAAATATCTACTATAAGAAAACCCAGTGGTGCATATTTCTTTTCAAATATGTGTGTCATTCATGTGGATTCAAACCATTAGTTGTTGTTAACGTGGTCGTTGTGTAATTTGACGTGCTGTGTTGCTCCTTTGGCATCGCGGACATTTGTATTCCCTTCATGCCGGGCCCTTTTGAACTCGGAGAGAATGAGGAGTGGAAAAAAAAGGACAGCTGGTGGATAAAAGTAAAAAAATAATAATAATTTTTTAAAAAGACGGCGACAGAAGGAGAGCAGCGGAGGGAAATACAGAGCGAGAGAGTGATGTTGTTTTCACATCTTAGTCTTAATGGTGACCTAATTAAATGCGTGCAGTCTGTTCAGGGGGATGCTCGTTTCTTAGAGATACATATTTCTTAAACGGCCGAGGCCATTGGCTCTGATAGGAAATAATGAATTGCCGATGTTCCTGCTGCACAGAACAGAGAGAGAGATACAAAAGCCTGAGAGCAACACTCAAGAGTGGCAGCTGTGCGTGTTGTAATTACTGGTTTTATATGAAAAACTGCTGTTGTTGTTTTATAACTGCAGGGTTCATAAATAAGGCTGCTAGAAGATAATATGTCTTCTTTTTTTTAAAAAGGGGGTAAACAAACAGTAAATAGTCAAGACAAATAAGTGCAAAGCTGTTTTTCTTTTTGGTCCGTGTCAAATTGTGCCCGAATACGTTAAAAATACGTCGAAACCACGAGAGAACAGCTGGAGCTGAGCTCACAGCTGGTTTGATAGCACTCAGGCAGTCGGATGCAAATGTGAGATCGAGCCATATGGTAACGCACGCGGCAACACAGCGTTTCTTAAGAGTAAATGATGTTTGTCACTTCTACATCATTCATTCAAACCAATCTGTGGGCTTTATGGTACGTCCTGTACACACAGTGTTGAACCAGAGGCTAAAGTAAAACAAGGTTGTTATATAGAAAGAAAACTTGAACCTGACTGCCGACTGTGCACTCACCTTCATAAGGACTTTCTTCTCCTCCTCTTTCTCCTGCTGAGCCTCCTCGCTCATGGCCTGGTGTTTGTCCTCCATTTCCTCCAGCACTCGGACCTGCGCCTCCCTGTAGCGACGCGTCTCCTCCTCATAATGCGCCCTCAGCCTGGAGAGCTCCTTCTCATAACCCTGGTGCTCCTCGCGTAGAGACTGAGAAGAAGAAGAAGAAAAGCTGGAAGTTTCATACGATTCGTGACTTGCGTTTCCCCTCTGGAGACTGGATCAAGGAAAGGGTTAAAAAGCACCTGTTCTAGTTTGAGCACTTGTTGTCTGTGCTGCTCGCTGGCAGCCTGACTCTGGTTGAGCAGAGCCTCCCTCTCCTCCTCCAGTCTGCCGATCTTCTCCTTCAGCCGGTTCTGCTCCTGGTCCAGGTTTCTGATAGTTGCCTCGTGGGCCATCTGTGTGGCCTGAAGGGAGCCAATCTGACCTGGGAACAGTCCAGTCAAACCCAAATTACCCTGAAAACATCCTGCAAACAGTGTGGTGCGTCTTTGACTGAAATCAAGTGTGCAGAAAGAGAGCAGATGTTTGTTTTTATTTTAAAAAGAACATAGTCAAAAGAGAGTTTACATGAGACATTTTCATCTTTCGTATGAATTATAAAAAGGTTTATTCTAGGGCTTTTCAAACTGAATTAAAATACTTTGCAAACGAGTGAGTTCACACGTCTGAGCTGATTATTCGTAGCATGAAGGCTGCAGGTAAATGCAGTTTTGCAGAGATGTCCTGGATGTGTTTGCATGGGGCATCTTACTGGCTTTGTGGAGGATTTCAGTCGCCTGCTGTTGAACTCGTTCCCTACTGCCCTCGAGTTCATATTCGGTGTCCTTCAGCTGCATCACCCAGATTTCTCCGTCCTGGATGGCTTCTTCCAGCTGCTTGTGCTGGTTCTGCAGCGCGCACACACAGAAACGCACAATTTCACAGCGCAAGCAGTGCGGCATTCGGCACTTTCAAAAACCGAGCCATATCTCTCCCACCGCAGCCATGAGTGAGTCACAGTAACCTGCTCTACAGATTCGCCTTCAGGATCATCAGTTTTTCATCCAATTTAGCCCACTTTTTTACCCAAATTTAAATTTTGTTTGTTTGTAAATCCTCCACACACACACACACACACACACACACCTTGATGGTTCCCTCGGCGTTGGCCAGTGACGTCTGCAGTCTGTTGGTCTTGTCTCGGTTCTCCCGGGCCTCCTCCTGGGCTTTCTGAAGCTCACTCCTCAGCTTGGACAGCGAACGCTGCAGCGCTGTTTCCTGAGCCTGGAACTCTTTACGAAGCTCGACCTTAAAAACGCGAGCAGAGAAATCGATCGGTCACGATAAGACGTGAACACATCCCAGAGGACCAGAAAAAGCAGCTGATGAACAGTACATCATCTGTCCAGTGTGAAAGGTAAGGTTGTAAAACAGTATTCCTTTCACAGGCTGTGTTTGTTGTGTGTGTGTACCTCAGTCCTTTTCCAGGCCAGCAGGTTCTCAGTGGTGAGTTGGTGTGTTCTCCTCATGGCCTCCAGCTCTCTCTCATAATACTCCTGAGCCTTGCTTAGCTTGGCCTCGTACTCCTCCATCAGACGCACCTTATCCTTCGTCAGCTCCTCCAACCTCTCCATCAGTGCCTCCACCTACATTCAGAGACGGATAATAAAGATTAAATATTTGGGGGTTTTTTCTCCCATATTTGAATGTTAGTCATATTGTCTAAAATCTGCCAGAATCCACTAAATAAATCTTCTTCTTTTATTTTATTTTAGATTAGTTTGGTTAATCTGTTATATTATAAAGTTAACAGTTGATAGGAAAGGAAAAATGGGAATAAAAGAAGGGGATGACATGCAACAAAGGTCTACAGCCAGATTATAACCACTGCAGGATTATATTATACTCATAAGCCAACTGCTCCAACGACACAACCCAATGTTCATGCTCAAAAAGGAACACTTCATGAGCCTCTAGTACACAATTACCCAGACAACTAACTTGCTGTATAAACTCTCCACAAAAGCCAAAGATAAAAATGCTTCAGTCCAAACATTTTAGCCTTCCAGAAGACACATCTATCTTCCTTTCTCTCTCACTCTTAGCCCACCTCTTGTCTATGCAGCTCGGCCAGTTTCTCCTGGTCTTCTGTGGAGGTGGCGCTTTGGTTCTGCTGGTTGTTGAGGAGTTCCTCCACCTCCTGGCGGTGGTTGGCTCTCAGATCCTCCAGCGCTCGCCGTTTATCCGCCTCAAACTGGGCCTGAGTCTGGCTGAACGCCCGCAGCTTCTCCTCAAAATCCCGACGCATCTCCTCCACCTATTGAAACCACGGAAAATATTCTATTCTGTTTGAATGTTTTCAATGTGTAATTGCCGACCCAGTCTCGACCTGCGCCAATCGGAATGCTCGCAGCGTCGAATCAGGAAGTGCAAAGCATTTCAGCCCATTTTATTGTCTTATTAGGGATTTCTCTCGCTGCCAAAAACGAAAGCTCACAGCTTCTCAACTCCTCCGCGAAATGTCGGACAGACATGAGGTTGAAAAAAATATATAGAAAAATGGAACATGGGATGTGATGTCATGGGATGCCGGTTGGCGAAGAAGGGCGTCTCATTGGTCAAGCTGGAGCGGGACAGTCTGGAGGCAGTGGCTAAGAGGAAGACGAGGGAGACAAGACCGACACTAACATACTGTGGACCAATACGAACGGAGATGAACTGAGGATGAACTGAGCTCATTCAGCCACCAGCTCATCACATCTAAATACACTTCAAGTGTTCATTTATGCCCACTGCCATCAGACTCCACAAAAAGCAGGCGTGCATGATATCGTGTCATCCGAGCCTGAGGTGATATATGACATGACATGACATAATATGATATGATAATTATATTGGATTCAATTAATTATTTACTTGTCCTATATTTCTCCACATATGATACTCTGCTGCCGTGTTTGGCTGCACACACAGCTGCTCGTTCATGCTTCACGGGCATATTTTTCTCTGCAATCGTGTGCTGGTTCTTAGTGGTTATGCAGCTTTTAATATGATGCTCCGGGTATTATTAATGCCAGATACAGTATGTATATATATATATATATAAATATATATGGCAGTTAGTATTATGTGGAAGTTATTTATTTAATTGAAAAAGTGTGGAAAAAGTTTGTGGTGTACTAGTGGTATCTTTTTTAGAACATATCTTTGAGAACATAACTTTTTACCAGGCCATGTGATTATATATATTTGTATGTGTGTGTGTGTGTGTGTGTGTGTGTGTGTGTGTGTGTGTGTGTGTTTATAGACGCACCTCTCTACTCATCGAAACCACTCTCTGTGTGTGTTGGGCCTCGGTGCAGAGCTGGGAATCCTCCATTCTCTGTCTGTACATCTCAAACTCTGCTAAAGCCTGAGAGAATCAAAACATCGCATTATTTTACATTAACACCCCAACACACACACACCACGACGAACGGTTACTGGATGCCATGCAGCTCATCGTAATTCAATTCATTAAAAAATTACTGCAGGACTATGACACAACGCAAAGACATGAGGAAGATGTCCTGTAATGTACTAAACAAAGCCACACTGAACACAACCAAGCTAAATAAGGTCCCCCCGTGGTGCCAGCAGTGAGTGACCTGTCTCTTCATGTGCTCGTGGAGTTCGACAGATTCCTCCAGACTGGCCAGCCGCCGCCTCAGGTCAGCCTCGTCCGCCATCTTACTCTTATACTGCATGATCTTGTCTCTGGTTTCTGTCACAATGTGTTGGACCTGAGCGGTGGAAAAAAAAAAAACAAAATAAAAACAAAGCAGTCAACATCTTCAACGTTACTGTAAAACTTCTGAGATGACATATAGTCGGTAGATTGTTCCTGATATGACTTCCTGATATAAAGCATCTGTGGGTGCGTGTATTGTTGGCTGGAAAACAATCAGACGCTAATATTCTTGTACAGGGGAGACAAATAAGCTGCTGTGGACATTTAAAAAAAAAATTTTTTTTGCAGCAGCTTGGTGGTGTTTTGACACGATTTATTCAAGGTAACAAGCTCGATGATATGCATAATCACACTCGGATAAGGTGCTTCACTCACATTAGAGACTGCAGATGGGGTACACACACACACACACACACACACGCACACGCACACACTGAGGTGACAAAGTAAAGCAAAGAGCTAAATAAATGATCGGGGGACAGGTTGCAAAGTGTCACTGGGTGGTTCACAACATTCGCAGCCAACGAATCCAATTAAAGGCCGTCATGTCACGTCGTCAAAGCACCACGAGGGAACACGAAGTATGAAAGCTGAAGTTGAAAAATGCAGCTCAGTCACACAAAGTCCTTTTTTTTTTTGTTTTGGATTGATGACCAGAGACTGAGATCGTAAAGTACAAAAGGGGCCTTTAATTTGGCAGCCATCGGTCAGTTAAGTTAGTTCAGTGAGTTAATCAGCATCTGTCATGAATAAGATATGAATGAATTACTCCACCTTAATGTCATAATCGAGTTAGATGGAGGCTAAAAAGTGTTATGTGTGATTTTTGGAAAAGGTCTGCACAGTGCAAGTTGACAGCTGAAATATGGTTCAGACTAAAATGACATCATGCCAGCGGATCACAGACTGCCCCCACCCCCACTCCCCCCACTCCCCCACTCCCACTGCAGCACCCTCAAACAGTCAACAGACGACAGAAAACACCTACTAAACCCTCCGCTGAAATTAAAGCAATAACAGCATGTCAACAGTGAAACATATTCTCAATTCTCGTGACTCGCTGGGGTTGAATTTGCGTTAACCACGAACATCACCGCTATATAATCATACTCGCTCCGCGGTTGTCCCGTACCTCATCCTCGTGGGCTTCTTTCAGGGACTCGATTTCCTCTTCGTGTTCGTCGTTCTTGGTGTTCAGAGCATAAATTACCTGGAGACAAGGAAGGGAGAGAATCAGACTCAATCAGATTCAATATCAGATCGATAGCTGTACAATGAAGCTCAGTTCTGCATTCAGAGTGCAACAGAAATCAATGCCAATAACATCAGAAAAAAAAGGGGAGAGAATCAGTCTTGCAGTCTGATTAAAGACTATGTTATCCACAGATAAGAGTTGCGCTTTAATATAGATTCACCTTCCTTTTATTTTGAAGTGTTTTCACTCCGTCTGTCTGCCGTTTTTCTCCAAAGCTGAAGAAAAACTGTGCTTGATTTAAAGTTAGTTACCAAACTGAGCCAACAAAGGTGATGGAGACTGAAGCACACACACATTAAACCTCTATAATATATTATATATATGTATAAATATATATATATATATAAATCCCACACTGGCCCTCAAATACGGCCACACGAGTGTCCTCTGCCGGCTTAAGTGAATCGCATCTTGTCAGTCATGCTTGTTCTCTCTCTGTCTCTCTTTCTCTCTCCTTCGGGAATATAAGTAGGTTTTCTAAGCGCTGGTGGTAAACGATATGCGGGAATCTTAAGCTTCGGCAAAGTGAAGTGAAGGCCCCCACAGTGAGCAGCTGATATTTAGTCACGGTCAGATGAATTTACAGCCCCGCCGGCGTCCGAACCAGCCGTTCCGCATTACAGGTGAGGTGAGAAGTTCACACACACATGCATATGTAACAGATGAATGTTATTATCCTCCCCGTAAACCACACAGTACGCCCATGCACGACGTCTCACGGTGACAACGTTCAGACTGCTTGTTTTGTCTGGACTTCCATTTCCTGGATGCTTTTATCTAGTACTACAGCGCTACTGTTACTGTAACGCTACAGCGGGTTCCAGCTGGCAGGGAGAAAGGTAGATGATTTTTATTTTATTTTTTTTCGCCTTCTGTTTAGCTTGAGCCTTTGATTCCCAGCAGCAAGTCTGCCACGGACGTGTTCCTTCAATTATACATGATTATTTTAATGATGCTGGTGCGCCTGCTGCTTTCATCTCTCTTTCTTTCTTTCTGTCTTTCTCCTCTTCCTTTGCTTGCATCCTTTCATCTTTCTCCCTTTTGTCTTCTTCTCGCCTGAGACAATATTTTGGGCTCATATGAGCTGATTGTCCTGTAGTTTAAATATATTTTTTAGAGGCTTTATCCACCCAAAATAAAACCAAAGACATACTGAAAGATGCACTAAATCCGCACATCCGCAGCGAGCAAACTTATGAAAGTGAAGTAAATTTCACACCTGGATATGACAACTTTTACAAAAAAACTAAAATATACCAGAAAGAGTGACAGCGAATATATCCTGTTCATCTCCTTCAGGGGGTTTCACAGGAAGGTTTTCTAACCTGAGGCTCCAATTTAAACGAAGCCCAAAGGCAACAAACCAGCTACTGCAGTCACAGCCAACCAGCAGTCAGGCATCTATCACGGTGTTTCTCTTTGCCATAATGACCCACAGTCCCCTGTTGCTGCTGACCGCTTCATTGGCTTTCCATCCCCATCAAACACTGTCTGCATTGGTCAAAACTTTGACACGAGATTTCATTTGGAGAACCTAAAAACAGGTGATAATAATAAAAAATTAAAAAAATGATTCCTGTTGTGCATCTTCTTATGCAAAGCTATGCAGTGGAGTCTTTTCTCCGTGCTTGAACACATTTACATTTAATGTAATGTTTTATTCTATTTAGCTCATCCCAGACAGACCGGGGTGATCCTGAGCAAGAAGAATGCATGCAGAGAAAGTAATTACATACAGAATATTAAAAAAATATATATATGGTATCAGCATTGGAGTTATGACATCAGGCAACTCTGATCACTAAAATGAAGACAATCTGCTTAAATTCATCTTTAAAAATGATGATTTTTTACCGGATCGTTGTATTCATGTCAGAAGACCCCGGAAGAATCGAATTAAAATGTATCATTAGACCCGATTCAGCTCGAGGTTCTCGGATCAATTCTACATGTGTAATCAATCGAACTGCACCGCGTCCATCATTACAAGAGGTGGACAAATGACTGTCATCAGAAGGGCCGATTATGAAGCGGATGTACAGTAAAATACGGAGCCGCTGCGTGCAGACTGACAATAAGGCGCCCAGGAGGGATGTTTCCGGGGCTGAAGGACATTTTCCACAGTAGATCACCATTGATTTAACTACAGAATAAAAAGGTCATTAAAGTCTGGAGTAGAACAACTGCCGCATTTGGCTCGAACAACACTTGTAAAAAAAAAAAAAAAAATCCTTCTGTTGCTCTGCTCTCATCATTTTCAGAGGATTACCATCATATTCACTAATTAAAGGATTAATGAGAGCCTTATTCTCAGAGGTGTTTTAGTCTTAACAGGATCCCTCGATATTTGAGCTTTCAGTTCAACTGTTTTCCCTTTCGCCAGACACACAGATGAAGTGGCAGCACAGTCTCTGTGTGTAATTAGCTGAAGCACACAGTGCATTTAGTTTGTCCTCCCAGTCCGGGTGTGACAGCTCTCTCTGCATCTGTTCCTTTTTTTTGTTTTTTTTTTCCATTGCTGCGCTGCTCCGAAGGCTCCAAGGACACTCAAGTGTGCACGAACACAGCAGGCAACAACGAGGCCACACCGAGTCTATCCGATAAGACAGAAAACACACAGCGTCTTCTGTAATTTTCAGCAAAGAACAGCAGATTTCAATGTAAACAACAAATCCGATTTCTGTGAACCTAGAAAGTGCTCTTGCTCATACAGAATGATTTGGGAGCTGACTTGTGTGAACTTGGGTGGACAAATAAACAAGTATGCATTTTTAAGACTAAAAATATATATATTTGAGAAGGTGGAAACAAGAGAATTATCATAATATCTTTACAACCTGGTTAAAATAACAGAGATGTTTACAGCAAGCCTTCCCCAGGTGTGTGCAGAAAAAATATAATTTATAGTGTTAACACTTCTGTGGTATCCTGTGTGGCACTGTCTTCAAAATGATGTAATGGTATGAAAGGCAAAAACCCAGGATGTCTTTATTTAAATCTTTACAGCTACAGATTATGACACAGATTACATGTGATCAGCCAGAACAGAGCCGACCGTCCTGCACCATACATTAATACTCATTATTCTCTCTGGTGCTCGCAGGCTGCAAATTACTGTCATTTTTGGGAGGGGGTGGGGGGTGGGATTTAATTAAGCTCTTTTCGCTAATGTTACAAGGTAATGTTTGATGTCCTTCTGTGTGCTTCCTTTGAACTTAAACTTAAAAATGTCCTACTTTCTGTCTCCTGCATGAACAAACGAGTGAAAGTTAAAAGTTGCAAACATTAAACGAATGCCGAATGAATCGAGTACACAACAGCTTCAGGAAACTTGGATTCAAGTTGATGCAAGAGTCATAAAGGCAACACATGAACAGCAATACAGTGATGTCTGATTCACTCATTCGGAAAATGTTTCCACATGCGGTAAAAACAGACAGCTGTAGCCTGCAGATGTGCACGCACGAGCAAAACACAGAGGCAGAAATCTGCTACGAAGGAAGGAGAATACAACAGCAATACAATGTACTGAAATCCACTTGAATTCTTGAAATAACCCTAGAAATACATACAATCTGCATATAACTGCTCAGAATCAAAACATATTCTGTTTACCGTGAGAAAAACGCAGCCTATTCTCAACATGAATTGGCCATGAAACACCCTGAACAGGTTGTCTAACAGTCGTATTCACAGCATCGCACACACAAACGTGTGAGAGAAAAATACAAGCACGGCCTTCCGAAAAGCGCTACGCGTTAAATCTGTTGTTTATGGACCTTAATTCCAGTGCCTATTATCCATCAGTGCAAATTTAATTATCAACCACTAAAACAGCTGTATTATAGTCCTGGATTTTCCATCTGTTTTCAAAGCTGGTGCCGCTTATCCTACTCCTGCTGTACTCTAATTCTGTACTGGGACAGAATCACCATGTTATGTAAAAAATCTTCTGTCCTCTACACATACCGTTGTACATTTTATCCACCTTTTCCACTAAGACAAAAGCCTCGCCGCTGCAAACGTAGCTGCCACCTTAAATCCTACTACTACTGAGCCACATAGTGTCCTACGCTGGGTTTTTCAGGTGGACTACAAAGAAGCAGCTCTGCCTAAACCCCCTGCATCCCTGGGAGATTACATAACTTCCTCTCAGCCCTTGGGTGGTAATGGCAGCCCTGAGATGGGCAGAAGGAACATGCACAGGTTAAACAGCGGTGTGGCAAGAGAGTCAATTCACAGTAACACAGTCCTCTGGGCGATCAGTGTAATCACTCATGAAATACAGTCACAGATGGCTTTTTTTTTTTTCTGCAGGCAGATCAGAGTCATGAGATCACAGGGGGAGACTCTTTCAAAGAGAGGTAGATAGATAAGTAAATAAAGAGGATATTTAACAGTGACCTATGAACCTTAAAATGATGCATCAGTGAAACATCATAAATCATAGATACCAAAACATGGAACTTCAGCGTCACTTCTGCAGCCCTGCAAGACACTTCATTCAAAAAAAATTAAACATTAAATACCACCACTTCCTTCCTGAGCAGCATGTTTACATCCCACATCAACCTTCTCTACTGTACTACTCCATCAACATCCCAACCTGCATCCGAATCACCAAATCACTTCCATCTGCGTCATTCATACCTTGGTCAGCTGTGCGATCTTCTTGCTCATCTTCAAATGCAGGTCTTGCGTGTATTCCAGCGTTAAACTCGCGTCGTAAAACATGCTGGATGTTGGGGAAGGGGTATATTTGGTGGTGCTGCTTGACGAGGAGGTATACGGAGGCTGCCAGCCTGCTCCCGTCGCCATTTTTTAAACGGGAATAAAACCAAAACACGACGCTTTGAACTAGAATAATATGAAACACAGGCTGCTACGCGTCAAATCCCCCCCATTGTTGTGTTTGGAGTTAATCTTCGGCTTCAGTGAGGGAGAAAGATGGGGAGCACGGGGGGCGCGAGACCGTCCCATCGTACGCATCCGCAGCGGGCGCGAGCGCTCGTAATGATGAGAGAGAGAGAGAGGCGGAGACGCGCGCCAGATGCTCATCCACCAAGCGCGCGCGCACAGGTTCACTCGCTTTGCGTTTTAACGCGTCTCGTGTGTGTCGGCGTTTATCTGGCTGCTATAGTGTTTCATTAAAGGCAGATTACAGATTACAGCGGGCATGTCAGCGGACATCAACCCAACATGTGTGTGTCATGTGTCTGTCCCAAAAACGCAGCAGCACACAAGCTGCATGATGCTGCCTTCAAGGCTGCTGGATATATAGGAGATTTGAGCGCGCATGAATGTCCCACAGCTGAGATATGCATAGAAAATCAGTCAATATGTCTTCATATTTGCGCAATACTTAATACTTAATACGTATAATAATTAATACGTATAACATATAAAATATTATTTTATATGTTATACGAATGAGATTTAAGATGAAAAGGTGGTGAACATATTCAGTCATATCTCAGCTGATGAATTTAGCATCTTTCCATAAGGCTTTTTGGCTCATTTGGCTCAAAAATGAGGCTGTAAGACACTTTTCATGATTTTGAATGCTTCTATTTCTACTTGTATGTTTACATTTATGCAGTCACATTTATCTTTTTGTTGTTCTGTGTGTTTGTTTTTGACACTACCATAGAAAACACGGGAATTAGCCGCCAATAGCAGCTCACTAACTGGCTAACTGTAAAGAATCTACATCCGGGTCATCAGGTCGGCTAAATTAACCCAGCGGTGTGTATTCATGCATGTATGCAGGTAGGTTTGTGCAATAAGGGATAAATCCAGTGGAAAATAAAGAGGAAAAACAAATAATGGAGGCAGAAATAGTAGAAGAAGAAAGACAACGAACAACAAGTTTACCTCAGAGAAGCAGAGCTGCACTTTCTGCTCTCCTCGCGGGAACAAGCGAAGAAGAAAACCTTTTCCGGACCTGTTGCTGCTGGACTCGGAATATCGGCATTTATCGTCACCATTGTCGTCCTAAAGACGGTTTTACCTCCACAAAGTCACCTGGAAGAAACAAAGCGAGGCCAAACGTCGAGCTACACACGGTAAGAGAAATGTAATGTTACCGCTAGCATGAACAGCCTGTAGCATGAACAGCCTGTTCATGCTAGCAGTAACATGCGAAGCTAGCTACAGCTTAGCTAGCTACAGCTTAGCCCTGTGTTGAAAATACTGAACTTTCCGTTGTTGTTTCTCGACATTATTTCCCACCAAAAGTGCAGCAACCAGTCTTATTGTTAACTGGCAAACCCAGGAGATATAAACTAGTCGGTGACATGTTCAGTCTTCAACTTAAAGAGAAATGGGTTAAAGTTAAGGCGAAGGTTTAAACGTTGTCGTCTTTCCCCATAGACATATATATGTCTATGGTCTTTCCCACTTCAGTCTAAAGACGCTGAAGTTCAAGTGACTGATCCTGCACTGCCATCTGCTGGTGATTCACATGAACTGCAACATATGCTTTAAAGGGTCAATTCAATTACATTTAAAAAAAACCAAAATCAGAATTGTATTTATTTAAGCCTTTCTTTTACAAGTAGAATTTTCTCTTTTAATCATTAGGCTTTCTTGACAATTAGAATCAGATGAAAAGTCAGGAGATCACTAGAGTGTTAAATTCGGCCTGAGATGGGGGGTATCTGTACCAGATTTTGTGGAAAATCATCCAATATTTGTTGAGACTAAAATGGTGCACTGAAATCACCTTCCCTAGAGTCATCTCACTAGTGTTGCTAAAAAAAACCTGAGCATCCTGACTGAAAATGTTGCTTTTAACAGTAGAAACAGCTGATCACTTTGTGCCAAATCTGGGTCTAGACATCCACTTAAAGTGTCACACTTCTGTCTGAGGAAAGCTCAGCTGTAAACTGGACTATGGACTCTCGCTCAAAGAATGAACTGTTGACTAATTTGCAATTTGATCCAAAAATCCAGCGATTTAGTGATTCTATTGATCTTCCATCCTCGCTGCCGTTCTCTCTGTGTGTTCTTGCCAAACGTTGTATTTACTCCACTTGTTTTTCCTGTGTGTGTCCACACCCTGCTGAGTTGTTACAGTGCAGACGCAGCTCTGTTGCAACCTTCATTTAGGCACCTGACTGTTGTTTTTAAGAACCCATCCTAGTTTCACTTATGCATTGTGAGCTGTAGATGGTACTGTTTCCTTACTCCTAAAGCGGCCTCAACTTTGATGGCAGGCATTTTTCTTTCACATCAGAATCATAATTGGATTGGATGATTGCACTGGTAATATATAGACCTGCCTTGAACTGATTTCTCCTGAGAAAATTGGACGTTTCCATCCTCCACCTTAAATCACCTCATTTAATTGACACTCTTCTTCTTCTTCTCTGCAGATGCCTTTGTGCATCTTTGCTTTCCTTTTTGCAGCAATTACAGAAATTGGCAGGTATGGACATCTTAGCCTGGCTTAGTTTTATCTGCAGACACTTGCTCTCTGAGCTTTCAGTCTTTCATACATACATGTACATGCTTAGTATGTAGGTATATTGCACCTGGCATTCTGTAACACAGGAATAAATTGATTTGAAGGGAAAATCTCTTTAATATAACTGGAATTATTAGTTGCAGAAAAGGTATTCAATGTAAAAATATGCCAGTAGAAATCGAGATACTGCAATCAAAATGTTAAGTAAAAGTATTAGTAGCAGTACTATGAGCATGTACTTAAAGTATCTAAATTAAAGCACTACATTGGCAGAGGAACAGCCAGTCTGAGTTTTATATTACTGATGCATTGCTGTGTGACACATTTTAAATTTGCTGGTCGAGGTGAAGCTAAGTTTTACTACTTTATATTCTTTTGGGTAGTTTAATCGATGTGAGGTATACTTACCTTCCACAGCTGGCAGTAACAAGACCTTCGGGAACCTCGAGGCAGCCACCGTTCACCTCTAGAAAAAGTACCTGCAGGATAGTTTGAGGCCACACCCGAAGGGCATCGGCTGCAGAATATCACATGCAAAGCCTCAACTTCCCAGCTTGCTTCGGAATGGAAATCAGAAAATAAATGCATAGTTTTGTCTGTGGTTAACATTATGTAATGATAAGTTATAGTAATAGTGGTTTGTTCATCTGTCCTAAGGATATATAGTTTTACATATCAACAAAACTATTGTTCTTAAATAAGATTCTTATAAAAGCTTTCCATTAACACAATTTCACACATATTTACACACATATATGTGTGTGTGTGTGTGTGTGTGTGTGTGTGTGTGTGTGTGAAATATTAATAATATGTCATAATCCACAAAGAGTGGTGTTTTAATCAAATGTTGCAGGCAAGTGCAGTGATAATGGATGAATTCATGAGCAACGTCTAAAATGCAAAGATGCTTTCATCAGAACATCAAACGGTGAGAGGTGAAGACAGGATTTCAAAGAGAGACAGACAGAGACAGAGAAGGGGAGCACTGGCACAGAGGGAACCAAGGGAGGAGGAAAGGAAAAGGTTCGTCTATGTCCTGCTGAGAGGGGAGAATGTTTAGAGGGAAAAAAGTGTTTGTGCAAGAGAGGAAGAGAGAAAGAGGGAGAGAAGGGGAGGAGGAGGAGGAGGAGAGAGGGATTGCATTGCAGCACACTCGTGCGTAAATGTGACCATCCTCTCCGCGTCCCTCCATCCGTCCATCCCTCCGTCCCACCAGCCTCAAGCGGCTCCTCTCTCCTCCTCTCAGCCGGGATCACCTACCTGGTGGTCGTTGGTCACTTTTGCGCCGTGGAGACCCGTGTTTCTCGGATCGGCGCCCTCCTCCAGGGGTTGGGAGGAGCGCCGGGGGCCACGTCGAAGTTCTTGCCGGGCTTCGTGACCACCGCCGCCGAGAACCACGGCTCAGAGCGGCGGGAGAGACGCGGCTCCACCCGGTCTCGGATGCCAGTGATGCGGGGTCTGATCGCGCCACAGAACACCTTCTTGGATACCATCGCTACTCGTTTCGATGGGACCCGTGAGTGCAGTTGTTTTCTGTGAATTATCCCTTTAATTTAAGATGCGCAACGGACGACTCTTTAATTAGTGGCAATATTTCTAACTAATAGAAAGTCCACCTCCGAAGCACTTAATGAGGACTGAGGACATGTCAAGCCATTTCCAGGCATTATGAGCGCACTCATACTTTTGACTGATGAATGAATTATGATGAATGGAAGCACAGAGCAGTGTTTAACATATTAAGTATTCATGATGCTCCCAGTTTAAAGATGAATGAACCTCAGAGATCCTCAATGCAAAAAAAAAAAAATGTCATACTTGTGTCATTATATGCGCCACAAATCAGATGGCAGAGACTCAATCTTAGACGTTTTGTTTATTAGATTATATTGATTTTTTACATTCAAGTAAGTGCAGCGACTTCATGTGATTCTTTCTCATTTGCTGCAGTCTACTGAATCCCTGTTAATGCATATGTGTTAATTAACGCTCAGCCTATTAATTACATTGCAGAAGCATTTGTAGGAGCCACCAAATGTATGCAGACATCAATCAATTTACCGAAGGCTTCCATCTCCAATCAGTTGTTTGGTAGCTTTTTACTGCACAGTCACACTTCACTTGTCTTGGCTGGATAGAAGAAATCATCTGCAGGCCTCCATTAACCCGTGTTCCTCCTGCTCTCTACACACTCACCCGCTCTGTGGTTTGCTGTGTTGTAATAAGATTATTCATTTTCATATCCACCTTAAGCCCCCCTGTTGTATCAGTTGATACTGCAAGTTTTAATGATCTCCTGAACCAAATTCCAATTAAAATTGCACAAACCAGTTGACACACAGTAAATCTGGAGCTTTCAGTTGCCCCCTTTTGCTCATTCCTGACACTATTGTGAAGGGATGATGTGTGTTGTTGTTGTTTTTTTAACCAAAACTGTCTCAATAGGGACAAAACATTTCAAATCGTTACATCAGAACTCAGACATTGAGTTTTAGCTAAAATCATCATAGTAACTGTTAAACAGCTGTTTTCACATTGCAAAGACCCTAAAACCCCTGACTCCACGTACAGTAAACATATAGAAATGACAGTCAATCAGAACGCAAACTGCAGTTATTGTAGCGTAACACTGTTGCATAACACAGTCCTGAAGGCACAAAACTAACATGCAGTGTGTGTTGGATGAAGGATAAAAGCAGAACGGGCATTTACAAAGCTGTAAATCCAGTTTAAACTATGTTTGTGTTGTAGAAGTTCTCCTCTAAAAATCCTAAATGGGTCAATGACGTGACGCAATTTTTTTTGTGTTCCTATGGTTTAGTAACATTTAAAAACGTTAAAATTTGAAACTAAACTCACAAATTACTTGAATACATTCTCTTTTTGAAGACCTTGTCCAAAATTTCTGGATGTGATAAATTTTGAGAGAATAGTCAAGGGATAATGGTAAAAATGTCAATGTGGTGTAACCATAAAAACCTGTACCAAAAACTTTAACATGCTCAAAAAAGGTGAAATTCCCCAAAAACACATTATCTACTAGTTTGGCATAATTCTACATTTGTGTTGTTTAACAATTAATAAAATAAATGGAACACAATTGCTCTGAATATTATAACTAACTTGGGGAATTTTGTCTGTTAAGTCAACTTCCTAAATTGTCAAGGCGGTGTAACCGACATTTGAGGAGCCATTTTGTTCATTTGTGTAAGAAGATCATGTTACAGGAAATTACATCACAAAGAAGGACCCCTGATCACCCTAACTGCCGCTTGCCAAGGTTTGTAGCTTTCTTTAAATTCTTGATAATTTGACATATTTAGGGTGTGGTCAGGTGTGCTTAGTTACATGTCAAATGGTATGACCTCAGGAAACTATTTATAATTTACAATAACTGTAAAACTAAGTATTTATTTTAAAAAATGTGCTTGAATTCTTCACATTAAGGCCACATACTTACATAGGTGTCTATCATAATGCCTGTTAAATTTGAATTTAAATTGAAATGTCAAATGGTGTAACCGGTTACACCATTTGACATTCATTACAATCCTTTTGGTTAGAGGCTGATTTTGTCAAATATCAGAAGTTTTTGATGCTGATTAGAGATGTAATGTGAACTAACTTACTATGTGGAACTATTTGAGTGTTTAGTGTTATATTTTTTCGAGAAAAGTGGCAATTTATCCACAACTTAGTTATCAAAGCTATGCTATGTTAAGATAAAATAATTATTTTGCTTTAATATTTTTGAAATGTTTAGCTTTAATATATTAAATGTATAATTAACACATATTTGTATTCCATTCACTTTCAATTGTAATCTATATATAATATAATGTATGTAATTTCATAATGTAGCAGCTGGGTGAACAGTGACAATGCTGAAAATGATCAGCAGCTTTAAAAAGACTTGAAACTCCAACAATATCATATATGTCAGTCAAAGATTACATATTGATCTGTAAAATTACATTTATTAACTTTCTATTGTTTCATAATTATTGCAATATAATAGAGCCTCTTCTCCCCCAACAGATGCCATTATCAAGCAAAGAAAAAGTGGCTCGTCAACTCAGATCCTGCAGCAAGGGCCATTTACCTTGTACACACACACACACACACACACACACGTTTCCAGCGAAAATACTGTTAAAGAATGTCAGGTTAAAGTCAGGGTAGTGATTTAGACTAATTGCTTTTATTTTTCTATTTTACCATTTAGTTATCAAAAGAGAAAAAGAGAGGGAAAGACTGAAAGCATCCCAGTAGCTGAGCTATCCAAATCAAAGCAGGAGAAGTTGAAAAGGGAACTCCAGGCAGCAAAACAAAAGACAAAACAGATACAGATATGACGTGCTTTTTATATGTTAAATGGGTTTATAAAAGAACATGAGTTCACATGCTTTTTGGATTTTTTTTATTTTTTTTTAAGATTTCATAAAAATCTGAAGTTGAAATGATTTTTGTTGCCATGTTTGTTTCCTAAACTAATTCCTAAATTAATATAAAACACCCAATTCTTGTTGTTGATGTTTTTTCTTCATTGAAAATAATAAAAAAACAAGTTCAATGGACCTTGTTGACTGTCATGCTTGATTTTCAAATGAAAAATACTGGTTACACCAATTGACACAAACCAGTGTCAATTGGTGTAACCAGTATTTTTCATAAAAATGTTATAATTTACAGGAAGATTCATGGGGAATAAGATGTAATCCTCTATTGCAATGTGCTAACATATTTTTTAACAGTTTATACATAATTTGTCACATGTTATTTAGAAAACGGCAGAGGTTTTCAGAATTTGTCCTGCTCTATATTGCAAAAACGCATACAATTTTATTGAAAAATAATCCTAATGAAATCTATTTTCAAGTGATATATTAAAATCAAGTTACTGTTTTTATAGGTACACTTGCATACACTCTAGGTGGAAATAAAGAGGTAATATTTCTCCTTTTATTGTGGTTACACCACTTGACATTTTCAGGGCCAAACAGTCTTTTGTTTTGTAAAAAATAGTTCAAAAGCTATTTGAAATTACATGAAACCAACAGAAATACAAAATATACATTTTTGCAAACCTGATGGAAGCTTTTAAAACTATTTATTAAAACATTTTTTAATTTCTCATAATGCAAACTCTTATTTGTCACTGACCCAAATACTAAGTTTGCTGCGGGTGAATCTATGATCAGTGTGTAAAAAAATATTAAGATGTTTTCTATATGTCCACTTTCTTCGTACCCAAGGCTAAGTTTGCTGTGCAGATGGTCGGCACATTTCCATAAGATAGCTGTAATTCAATTATAGAGGTTTTATTTATTTTTTTCATTTTGTGTCAACAGCGATCAGTTGCACTTTAATGTGAGAGTGGAACAGATTGCACTTCCCCGAATTTGAGGTTGACTCAAGGAGATCTATCAGACGCAGGACTCTGCCGGTCGAGCAGGGATTTCACCCACTTCATTAAGACTTGGACAGTTCTTGTCCCCCCCCCCTCTGCTCACCCTGCATCACAGATCCAACGCCTCCAGCGCTATCGCACAACAATATCCCTGCTCCATTTCAAAATATGGGACACTGTCCGCTCCTCATCACAGCCTACGGATTCTGTCCATTAGAATAACCGAATGACAGTAAATCACAGCAGTTTACAGTTAAAGAATGTCAAAATAAGCAGTTGGCGGTGTCCATTGTGTCTGATATTACAGTAAGTTCTACAAACCAGCTGAGCACAACAGTATATTCAGGTCAGAAGCTGGGATCTTCTTCCATCTTCAACATACAACATTAATGCAGCACGATAACCAGGGAGACTCCGGGGAATTCTCCATGGTTTGTTTTTTTTAATCTTTTCTTCTTCCTTTACTTTGCAGTGGAAAGCTAGACCTCTTTTTTTCCATCTGGTAATATCTCAATCCGCTACATATGAGTACAAATGCAGTAAATATGAGGGGTGAAGGCATTTCCATATAAGTTAAACTGCTCAGATGTGCCGTCAGCATGTCATGTTATGAGGATTTTTCCCCTTTTTTTAAAACGGTCTAATATTCTGAAGTATATTGCGCCCTAAAAACTCACCATCTGGGGAAACAAATGTAAAAACGAGCTCAGTTCATAACTTGATCCTGTTATTCATGGATTAATAAAACACGCTGGAACCATTTTTATTTTTTTTTATTATTTATTTATTGGTCATATAGTAGTTTTGGTTGGCTGAGACGCATCTTCATGCTGTCATAAGTTAAAAAAAGCGAATGACACACAGATTAAAATAAAATATTGTTTTCAGTTAATAGAAAGTCAGTGCAGTTTCTTTAAAAAGTGCAGGGTGAATGTATCGTGGCAGGCTGTCGGTGTTATCAGTACTGAGGTTTATCAGGGTTCCCTAAGCCGCTCGGGGGCTGAGTCTGAGTGGTTCTGTAGTTCGGCTTGCACGTTACCTGGATAGTGGTGTGGATGTGACAGGCCTGCCCTGTGCCTGGGGAACGTACAGAAATTGAATGCAACAAGAGAAGATGGGATCGCAGCATAAGGCCGGATGGGAAGGAAAACGAGGGAGCACAGGAAAACTGTTCCTCTGAAAGTAGATCACGTCTTTGGGGGGGAAAAGATGGTCGTGTAAGTACGGGGCTGACCCCTATATACACATAATGAACACTGTAACCTTGCACACATCCAGGTGCAAACATGTGATTTAAGCTGTTGCTGCTGCATCATCTCAACACAGATCAGTGTTGTGCCTTCTAGTTGTTATTTACTCCAAGACTCATGCCTGACTCGGTGTAACTAATTGAAAAACTCCAACAAAACTCCAGTTATGGACAACATTGTGCTTTTAATTGAATGTCAACAGTTTTTCTAACGTGTTTCCACAGCGGGAAGCACATTTATTGTAGGTAGGATCGGGGAATAAGGCTTTTATCTTCCAAAGCCAGAAAAATGTCTACGTCCATGAAAAATGACAGAATTTGCCATAAATCTGGCTACAAGCGTGGCTGAGATTTACTGCTACCTGTAGAATAACAGCTCTATAATCTTCATACTGCTTCAGTTGTCATGAAAATATTAGTGCTAAGGAGACGCCTGTCACTTTAGGAATTAGGGAAATCAGTAATCAACATTTTTCATCATTTTTCCTGACATATCATAGACCAAATGACTAATTGATTCATTGAGAGCATAAGCAGTCAATCAGTGGCCTACATACCTCCGTGTGACGATAATTGTTTTTTGTGTTTTAGGAAAATCCAGGAACTGGTCGCATTTCTCTTAACATCCATCTAAAAGCTCTGACGTAAGAAGCCCAGTAAAAGCTGCTCCTCCGAAATGGGCTCACCGCTCACTCTTACATATTAATATATTCCTCTATTCTACCAGTTAATCATTTCAAAAGTACGAGGCTATTTTATCCCAACCCACCCCATCCCAGGAGAAGTGATTCATCAAATCCTATTATATGCTGTCACACTCCTCAAAATCACCAACTACATCATTCTTGCGTTGGAAATCTCTTGACAGCGTCCCCCTCCGCTGCTGCCTCGAATGATCAGATGTTGTCGCGTACAGCCGTTCCTGCATCTCTTTAGCACACCTGGTGCGACTGACAACAAATGAGGCTGGCACTGTTGTCAGGATAGATCCGTCTGACTTGGTGCGAGTAAGAAGCCGAGCAGCAAACACCTGTCGCAGGACTTTAATTTGTCGTTTAACAGTTGTGTTTGTTTGCACTGCCTCAGAGGAAATGCAGGACTTCCTCTGAGGCTCCTGCGCTGAAAGACAGTTTGTACAGTAGTTCTTGTCTGAGTGGTGCCACGACGAGGTTTGGCAAAAGCGTTTACACTGGACATGCTCTATTAATACATGAATTATTCAATTTCATTGTCCCCCAGTTCATCTTCATGCAATCTCCCTCTCTCATCTCTCTGTGTGTCTACTAATTCAATCATTTGCTCGCCTGCTCTCTCGTCCTATATTGCTCACATTCTTCAAAGAGAGCGCCGCAGTCCTCCAGATTCATTTACGTATGTGGACTTTAATGATCTCAGCGGAATAAATGTCTTGTCTGGACTCACCTATCATATCTAACTCAGTTTCATAATGAATTATTCAAGATTGTCCCCATAACTCAGGCTGTCAAACCATTTGTCTTATATCACAGCCCAGGCTATCGACTTACATATCCTCACATGCACATATTTCTCTGTTAGTATTATAGAATCCATGTCCATGAACAGATTGGAATGTTGTTAGTGAATCCATACATGAATCTCATTATTTTCTCATTGTTTTCTCTTCTTATTAGTTTTTTTTTTTTTTTTGAATCGCTCAATTTGTGCCTCTGCAGTTCTGCTTATGATAATATATTCAGCAGTGTTTTATGTACAATGTGCTACACGTGTTTTGAATGAGTTGATGTCAAACTCAGCAGGAAGGTGAGTAGCAGCCTAAAGGCCGATCACGACTGGCCAGCCAGTTTGTACTGTAGGGGTCAGAAATGCATTACCTCATCCATCAACATGTCCTCATGCATGAACCGGTGCCGAGTAAAAACACGAAAATTGCATTCTGTTGCTTTAATATGACAAATACGTCGCATATATATATCACAATGAGTTAACATATAAGAGGGGATAAAGTGATTCTGCAGGGGAACATCCCAAATTACCTCAGTGGTATACAATATGCTGCTGGTTTCATTTGTTTCTGGATTGCCAAAGGCCGTCAGCATAAAGAAATGACTTCATGCTACTTATGCAATCTAGATATGTCTAAGCTCTACAAAAAGTAGATTAACCAAAAAAAAAAAAAAAAAAGAAATGTTGTTGACTGAAACACGATGGAGGGCAAAGTGGCAGAGAGAGGTGAAGAAGACGCACAGGACGAACAAAGAGAAGGAAAATATCATTTCAAGAGAACAATGGCGGGTGATAAAGAAAGGGAAGTGATATGAAGTTCATTGAAAGGCAGCAACCATGTCAAATTCTCCCTGAGGAGAAATCTTCAAAGTGAGCCGAAGCCTTTTCTGAAGCCAGGAGAGAACACAGAGCAGAGGGTGAACGCTGCGAAGGAAAGGGAGAGCTATGCGTACAATTTTAATCATGTTTTCTTTGAATTGAGGGAAATTGTAGGTGGTGACCCCATTATTGAGCATGTATAACAAAATGTGACTGGAGGCGTAATAAAACAACTGCAAGGTGTCTATACACAAGTCTTATGGAAGCTGTAGTTCAAAACAAAGAGTCCAGCTCTGTATTCAAAGGAGAACATATCAACAGTAAAACCTCATAATTTGCTTTTATACTAATTCTGTTTTTCTCTTTCCCCATCATTCCTCCCACCCAGACAGTAACTTTGTCCTGGGGAATGCCCAGGTCCAGTCCCTCTATCCCATCGTCTACTGCTCCGATGGCTTCTGTGAACTGACCGGCTTCGCCCGCGGCGAGCTGATGCAGAAGAGCTGCATGTGTCACTTCCTGTATGGCGGCGAGACCAGCGGCCGTCTCACCTCGCAGATGCAGAAAGCTCTGGACGAACGTCGAGAGTTCAAGACTGAGATCATCCTGTACAAGAAGAGCGGTAAGACTGCAGGGCCAGAGGGTATTGTCAAACTGAATTACGTTTAATGCTGTCTGGATATATTATCTTTCAATCAAACTGATATGTTTGAAGATTGCAGGAGGCTTTCTCTTTAGGCTGGAATAGTCTAATCTGTTTGCTTTGATCAGGCTTCAAGTTCTGGTGTCTGCTGGATATTGTGCCCATAAAGAATGAGAAGAGCGAGGTGGTTCTGTTCCTGGTCTCGCATAAGGACATCACAGAAAATAAGGACCAGGACCATGGAAATGAATCAGACACCGGTGAGAGAAAGATAAAAGAAAGAGGAGTGATGCATTGTTTAATTTCACTATAATTCACATGAAATTATCTGATAAAGGCTTTGCTATCAATCGATTTCCAATAATATGTTGAGTTCAGCAATTATGAAGCATTATGAATTTCACAGCTCGTACTGTAACACATTTGATGTGTTATCGTGACTCACAAGAGCAGTCAGCTGGAATAAATATACAGTATGGCTTCAACAACTGACTGTAATGCCTTCACAGCATCATAAATTCTGCATGTATGAAATGGGATTTTACATCAGGATTATAATAGATGTAAGGAACATATGAGAAGATTAGATCCCAGACACTCAATCGTCTACACTTGTTTACAGAATTGTCTCCTCTCTAGACGGAGATTTTGGGAACCACAGATTTGTAAAGTTTCTGCGCGTCGCTCCTGTTTTCTGTCCCCGTTTCCAGATGAGGAAACCGGTCTGGAGATCCATCAGATCAGCCGGCCTTCAGGCTTCAACATGGAGCGCCGCCGCAGTCGGGCCGTCCTCTACCAGCTGTCTGGACACCTACAGAAACAGGACAAGACCAAGAGCAAGCTCAAGATCAACAATGTGAGACGGCCTCTGGCTTTTGTTTAGCATCTTCTGTTCTAATTATTAAGTACAGTATCTTTTTATGCCGTTTAAAGCATAATCTACAAAATACAAAATATGTCCGTTCTATACTTATTTTATCTAAGATATATTAGTGTATGCACTGTGCTTTGATTGATTTAGTTATTTATGTGAGTGCGTTTCTATACACCATAACAAGAGTGTTCTTGGAGCCAATGCTAACCCGGTCCCCGAGTACAAAGTGGCAGACGTCCAGAAGTCCCGTTTCATCCTCCTCCACTACGGTGCGTTCAAGGCCGGTTGGGATTGGCTGATCTTGTTGGCCACCTTTTACGTCGCCGTCACCGTTCCCTACAACGTCTGCTTCACCGCGGCGGAGGTACGAGAGGACGGCGGCTCAGGAGCACGAAACCCCCCGAGTGTCAGCGATATTTTGGTGGAGATACTCTTTATTATCGGTAAGGCTGATTTTGAAGAAATAGTTTGGGGGAAAAGTCTTATGTGATATCTTGCAGAGAGTTAGATGAGAAGATTGATACAATTTTTTATATTTAATTAACCAGTATATATTTGAGAACTTACCATTTAAGTAAAGAATAAGAAATCCTAATAATACTCTTTCGTCCAGAGCTGCTATCCAATCAGAACAGAGTGGACCTTAATGAGACAGTTTCAGACAGAGGCTGAACTGAGGGGCCAGTATAAGATTGTTTTTTTTTATATAACTGTAAATCATGCAAATGTCTTCCAATAGAGTCTCAGAAAAAAAATATAGACCTGGAAATGAGCATGATATGGTCCCTTTTAATATGACAAATTATTGCTTTGAATAAAACATTGACATGATTTTAAGCAACAACCAAACTGACTGACTGTAATTATCCAGGATGAATGTTGGAGCAGGAGCAAGAGTCAGTTACACATTTAAAAAAAAGCCACCACTGATGATGTTTCCAGGCTGCGTTCGCTGAAGTGACTGAATGTCGTGTGTCATACCCGCCCAGATATTGTGCTGAACTTCCGAACCACATACGTGAGCACGTCTGGTCAGGTCGTGTATGACGCCAGCTCCATCTGCATCCATTACGTCACATCCTGGCTGTTTGTGGATCTCATCGCTGCCTTGCCCTTTGACCTGCTCTATGCCTTCAATATCAGTGTGGTGAGTCTCTCACACACACGCACACACAATGTCCTTGCATACACAGCTATACAACATTTGTGTATATGTGATGGTGGAAAAATAGCAAGTTTCACTCTTTTTGCATTTCTGTTTGTGTGACTTATGTGTGGTTGTGTGTCTTTGTACAAGTGTGTGTGTGTGTGTGTGTGTGTGTACTGTATGTGTGATGTATATACACAGGCTCCACAGGCCCTGCCAGCGGTAATAGACTTCAGTCTTTTATCGATAGCACTCTCCTGCTGTTCGACTCTCACTCACCATGGATTTAATAAGGCCGTGATAGAGCCTACATTCAACACAGAGGCACACCACACACACATATACACACACGTCTGTTATGCTACAAAGGCAGGGCAAAGGAAATAAGCAGCAAGAAAAAAGTTTTTGCCCAATATTTTCATTAAATCCTAGCTTTTCCTTTTTAAGGGAGGAAAACTCATTATTACTGCAACTAACTAATTAAGCTCTAAATTGAATCCAAAGACAAATTGCACATGGAGGCGAGTAGATTAACCAGATGGTGTTGTGTGCAGAGCCTGCTAGCTGTATAGCAAATACAGTAGATACTGGATCACTGTGCTGTAGAGATGGAGATAAAACTAGTTCTTTTACTTTTCTTTATTTTATGTTACTAGAGCATAACTCTGCAGCGATACATTTTAAAGCGCATATTTTCTGTTCTTATAGTACTTGGTTCTCATACAGGCAGAGAATGTGTATACACTGAAATCCCCTGAACAGATAAGCAGATATCCAGGGAATTAAATCCTGTCTCAGTGTGGTGTAATTCATCATTGGCTGTATTAGATCAAGAACAACTTCAATTAACAGACCACTCATGGGGCAGTAAAATGAACAGGGGAATACATCTAGATTTAAAACAAATATATGGAAGAAGATCTATGAAGGGACGTTGCAGCCTATGATGATCGAGGATCATTTCTAAATATAAGCCCTCTCCTGGATCCTGATGGGAAATGTTTTAAAGATCGAATTATGTTTCGTGTAAGATGTGTTTCAAACTTTCAAATCCAGAACTTTGGGGTTCACCTGCTGAAGACGGTGCGCCTGCTGCGCCTCTTGCGCCTCCTGCAGAAGCTGGATCGTTACTCCCAGTACAGCGCTGTGGTCCTCACCTTGCTCATGTCCACGTTCGCCCTGCTGGCTCACTGGATGGCCTGCGTCTGGTACTTCATTGGACGCAGTGAGATCGAAAGCAATAGCCTCGCCTCCTGGGACATAGGTAAACAGTAAAGATGCACTTTTTCTAAAGTAAAAGTAGCAATTAGTTATTAATTATAAGCTTTTGATCATTATGACCAACTAATCTCCTGGAGGTAGTATGGTTAAAGATCAGGAAATAGTTTAAGATAAAGTAGCTTAAAACATTTTGGTTAAGATGAGGTAAAAATTCACGTGATTTTGCATTTGTTAAAGTGTTCACCTCCAATCCCTTAAATACTAATTTTAATATGAAGCCAAATATATGTTTAAAATTTCACACCAAATAATTATCCAGATGGAAAGTCAGTCGGTAGGATTCATCCTCAGGGGACCATGAATGTCTCTAGAATATTTCATGTTAATCCACCCGAGCTGTGCTGCTAATGTGGCTAAAAATAATGGCTAATAACATGACGGCCTTCACAATTCCCAACCTTCATTAACAGAAAATTTAGTGGCTTCTGGGAAATGCTGGGAAAGATGGAGACTAAAACAAATATCGTCTATATCATTTTTAATCCAGAGCAGAGCATGACTGTATATGCTCAGCGTGTGGTGTGTGTCCTTTTTTACTGAGAAAACACTTCTAATTATGGTGATCCATCTCCCCTCCATACTGTGCTCACCGGTAATAACGGGAAGAGACGAGAGAGCCGAGTTGAGGGATTGAAAATGGTTTCGAGTATCCACTAAAGACACCGAACACCAAATTGCTCCTGATGACGGCAGCTCCGCCAATTTTGTTATGAGACAAGTAGACGAATTTAAAAAATGAGACAAATAATTTGCACCTTGTGTAAAATGACGTGAACAGAATGATAGCGTGCTGTGTCTGGCAGGTACTCCTCTGTAAGACACAGACGCCAACACTAAAATAATTACGCTGCCCTTCCAGTCTTGTTACCATGGCTAATGAAGCCTTCCAGTAAAGGTCATCTAACAAGCTTGGATGCCTTCTCATTAAAATGACAAACTCTTTTTGCTTGTTCCTCTTTCCCCCAACAGGCTGGCTCCATGAACTGGCCAAACGCTTGGGAACCCCGTACTTCCTGGCACCGCTGACCTCCCTGTTGGGCGTCTCCGATTCACCGCAGGGCACCTTGACAGAAGCACTGACCAATTACAGCCAGTGGAACGGCTCAGGCTTGGAGCCGCCGAACGGGCTGGGTTTGCTGGGCTCGATCCAGTGGAACGGAAGCAGGACCAGAGCGAGGACGCCAAACAGCTCGGGGACGACACTGAGCGGAGGTCCATCTGTCCGGAGCTCCTATGTGACATCGCTGTACTTCGCTTTGAGCAGTCTGACCAGTGTGGGCTTTGGCAACGTTTCAGCCAACACGGACTCTGAGAAGATCTTCTCCATCTGCACCATGTTGATTGGAGGTGGGCTAAACCTCAACAACAAACAGCCAGCGGCAAGAGTTTAAAAAAAATGTTTGCTAAAACTAATGAGTACATAGTACAAAGTCCCTAAACCATCTACACATAATCAGTGGTAGAGCTATAATTTGAGATGGAGCACAGAGGCAAAGTGTACTATAGCTGTGAGCATGTACTTGCCTTCATCTTAGAAAACTTATTTTTTCCACTTTAACCAGAGCTGCTACACATCCACTAATTACAGCTGTAACCTTAAACTGACCCTCTCCTACAAAAATAATGCATTTCGTTCTCTTATCTCTTTTGTCTGTCTCCTCGGTAGCGTTAATGCATGCCGTGGTGTTTGGTAATGTGACCGCCATCATCCAGCGGATGTACTCACGGCGCTCCCTCTACCACACACGCACAAAGGATCTGAAGGATTTCATCCGGGTGCACCGGCTGCCGAAGGCTCTTGAGCAACGCATGATGGAGTGTTTCCAGACGACCTGGTCCGTCAACAACGGCATCGACGTCAGTGAGGTAAGAGAGACTCACTGCACCATTAAAACCAATGAAGAATGAACTCAGAACTTCATCATTGTTTCCTGGCCACAAAAATATAGAAATATGGATAAGACAGTTGGAGTTGCTAGAAGATGTATTTTTCACTTGGCTACCATGCATGCTACCAGTCTGTATGCTAAGCTACATTAGCAGTAGGAATGATATGAGCTATTTCTGAAAAAGTTCAGCTTTTCTTTTAGCTTTCTGGCTATTTGACTTCTGTGGCTTGGATTGACTTTGCCACTTACAAAAGGATCAACTAGATTGGCTTCTAAAATTGAAAGTGCAAATCCGGCGACTTGCCCTCCAGACTAAGGGAATGGCTCAAAGTCATCAAGAGAATTTGGGTTTTGTTTTGGGTTCAGTCACTCTGGGACAGCTTTCGTAATTTAATGGATTAATGACCTCAAAGACACTAAACTAACTGTGTTTTACTCTTAGCTCCAAATCTAGATAATCCTTTAATTTTTCCTTCTCATCCCCTCCACAGCTGCTAAAGGACTTTCCAGATGAGCTGAGGGCAGACATCGCCATGCACCTGAATAAAGAGCTTCTGGAGCTGCCGCTCTTTGAATCGGCCAGCAGGGGGTGTCTGCGCTCCCTCTCCCTCATCATAAAGACCTCCTTCTGCGCTCCCGGGGAGTTCCTGATCCGCCAGGGCGACGCCCTCCAGGCCATCTACTTCGTGTGCTGCGGCTCCATGGAGGTGCTGAAGGACAACACCGTGCTAGCCATCCTGGGTAAAGAACGACAAGTTCAACCGACATTGTCGATTTAAAAGCGTGCGATAATACTTAATTATAATTTATAACATAATAAACAAAGGATTTTCATGATGGGAAAATAAAAGAACACAAAAATATTATATAATACAGTGAATGGCAAACACATAGCATATTTAACAGCCAACACTGGTGAGGTTCAGCACCATGGACAGCATCAGTCTGTTCATCCATCCTGTATTAAAAAGCATCACAGAAACACTGTGTTTAAGAAGGAAAAAAAATACAAATATATAAAATGTATATTGATTTCAGAATGTTGTTATAGAACATGAATATATCTATATTATATATTATAAGAACTTTCCTCTTGTTTTAGAGTCTGCTTGCAGAATTATGAGTAGAAGATGAGAAAAGACTTTTACCCCCGAGGAAGTTATTACGCATCCAACATTTAATATTAGCCAGACAGTTTTTTATGAACGGGAACACAATGAAGAAAAGCAGCCTGGTGATTTATATAAACTACAATCATCCCCATATTAAACTGCCCCTGTGGGCAAACAATTCACACTCCATCAGATGAAAGATGGAGTGTGACCCAGGAATTGATGGAACAGTTTGGGGAGCAGCCTGAAGCCCTACGGGAAATCCATAAGCAGCATTAATTGATTTTTTTTCTGGCCACTTAGAGGCAGTGGAACAAGTTGTAAACACAACAATGACATATTATCACCTTTATAAAGTTATGTCTAAAGTGTTGGCGTTGCATTAGCATTAATTTCTGGCTACCTGATGAATATAAGTCCAAGTTTACTCCCCTTTTTTTAACTCTGATCTCCCTCGACTCTTTTGGCTCTTTAGCTGTCAAAGTACATTTTTGTCTTTGTTCACCAGCAGAAAAAACCTGCACCACTTGAGAGAGAAATAACACCCACCCCTCCATAGTTCCACCATCATTATTACAGCAACTATTGCACAAGATAAAATAAAACATCACTCTTCCTTGTGCGTTCATACAATAGGTGAGCTGTGTCCTCAGTGGACAGAATAAGAGCCTCTGCATAGCTATGTACTACAACGCTGACACTGCTCTCATTCTGCATAACACGGATGAAACAGAATGGAGAAACGCAAACAGACTCGCAGCACTGCATTCAGTACAGGACTGTATAAAGCACAGGGAGCAAATTGGCAACACTGTTTTTCATATTAATGATCTAACTGGTTTAAATAATGGAGAGACTGCTGCCTGCAGAGGAAAGAGGGTAAACTGGCTTGTTGGACATGCATGTGAATACTGAAACGTGCAGAAACACATGCAGTCTCCTCATTTCTGTCCTGTGCATCTTAGTGTTATTTTATATATACATAAAAACACAATGTCCAATGTTTTCATGCGCTCTGTTTTCCTCTCTCTTTCTCATACACACACACGCACACATGCACACACTGAAATTGGTTTGGCATTGCCACTGTGGATTTACAGCTTTGGGGAAGGAACTGAGGAAGCAGGAAAAAAAAAGCTAAAATTCAAGAATACAGTAATGTAATCTGCAAGTCCATCTGAATCCCAAAGAAAACACTAATATTAAATAGTCTAACTATACATTTGAACCTCTCTACTTTACTTTAATATATTTAATTATATATATATAATAATTTCTTGCCAGTGTTTAAACTATTAACATATTCATGTTTTGGAGAATTGTGCTCTTTAAGTGGATCATCATGTTCTTCTAGTGGGAGCTAATTAACCTCCATGTTAATAACTGCTTATTGTGTATGATGTATTGCAGCCTTCCAACCTTTGACGTACAGTCAGCATAACAACAGAACACTAACATATAGAGATGTTAAGGTGGATTAAAAAAATCTAATTACTCTGGTTGACAAAGGTCATTAAAATCAATATAATCCAATTTAGATTTTTGTCTCCCCAATTCCAGGTCGGGGCGACCTTATTGGCTCTGACTATCTGACACAAGAGGAAGTGATTAAGACTAACGCCTGTGTGAAGGCCCTGACTTACTGTGACTTGCAGTACATCAGCCTCAAAGGCCTGCGTGAGGTGCTCTGCCTGTATCCCGACTACGCTCAGAAGTTCATCACCGAGATCCAGCACGATCTGACGTACAACCTCCGGGAAGGACACATCGTTGAGGTATAGCGAGTTTTGAATACATGTCTCTTTTTTTTTTAAAGCAGTGTAAAGTCACCTGTGAACAAGTCCCTGAGATGCTTTAACTCGTTTAGCTTTTTCACTCCCCCCTCAGCCTGACTGCAATCGACTCACAAGCAGATAGATAAATAGCAACAAACAGTTGAATTGATTAACACCATGTTAGAGCCAATATTTCACCAATTGCATTTGTATACAAACTAAGAGTAATTTAAGGTAATAAGCTCATCTGCCTTTCACTCCTTCTACTATCGTCCAACTAGGAACTTGCAGAACATGCAGACAGTTAGGTACAAGTCTTCGTCCTAAAATTGTCACACTGTCTTTTAACAACCTAAAAAAATACATATATCCTTTCTCTAACTTCCTGTGGAGGCGTTTAATCCCAATTCCAGCGCCTCCGACTGTGAATAATAATTAAGATGTGATAAGGCCGCTGCATCAGTTTGCTCATTTGAAAGTAGCGCACATCGTCGGGCAAATAAAAGTCAATTATTCTGGGTTGCCTGACCTGATGGTGTACACAGAGGTGTCCCTGCATAGGAAATGATGGATGGATGGATGGATGGGTGGATGGATGGGTCCATTCTGATTAGTTAATATGATGTTAACAATAACTTTTATACTTACTGTAGATATTAATGTTTTTAACATTAAATTCATAGTTTTACTTCCTGTTTTCAAACACAGTAGGTCCAGATGTGTTTGAAGAGGAGCATTATTAAAATGTGATTAATATTAGGGTTGAAAATGATTGCTATAGAAGTATATCGGAGATGGATCGTCTCATGTTCTAAATGCCTTAAAGAAACATTCTGGGTAAGAACCACAAGACGAGTCTGTTTCTTAGATTAGTCTCAGCTGTGCACTGACCTCCTCCACCCAACATTTTTACGCAGTGCCGGAGTGATGGCTTTGTACTTGAAAAAGGATTAGCCATCTGGGCTGGGAGTGAGGGGGAAGCCATGGCTTCTGTTTGAGATGCAGCCAACAGATAAAGACAAGAGCTAAACACGGACGATTCAGATGCCAGGGATTTACAGATGGATCTCAGCTGTAGCGTACACATGAATAACCAGCATATATACTGGAAATAACCCAGTCACATTTTCACTGTGAGCAAAGCTTTTTTTTAATCAGAGCAGAAATCCAAGAGAAATATCAGGGGACGAGATAGTGTATCAACATGAAAAATACTGAAATAATACTGGCTTGACTTGTGTTTTTCTGGCTCGAGTATGTGGTCTGTGACACGAGTTAGTGCAAGACCGCGCTGTGATTGTGGGAAAGTCTTTCACTCTTTGCTAATTCTAAATGCAGCTTGACATATTCTCATATATCAAGATGTGGTTTTTTACAGGGGAGTTACATGCTGGACTATTTCTTGGCTAACCAGCTGCTGGCTGTAGCTAAATACTTGACTAAATAAACAGAAAATGATCCCAAAAACAAGGCGAGAGAAGGCATGTTTTTTTTTTAGTACAGTCTCTTTGAAACACAGAGGCAATTAAAAGTGATCTAAGAATCTTAAGAAAGAAATCCAGTAAAACAAAAGTAAAATTAGTTCAACAATAGAATTGACAAAAATGTTGACAAGACATAAAAGTTAACAAAGAAAAGTGCATGAGAGAAAATGAATAATTCATAAAGAAGAAAAAAAAGTGTTGAATATAGATTTGTGGTTGAAGTTATGATGCATGCTGTGTAAGATCAACATACATTATGTAAAATTGATTCTCGTCCGTAATTATTGCGAGGCATTTTGCAGCTGACTCTTGATAACACCAGAGAAATAAAACTCAAATATATATATATATGCTCTGCACGCACATCTAAAAATAGCACCGTCAGATGGGCGGTGGGGGGGCGGGGTCATCCCTGGCTGGATAAATATAGAGCAACAACCAGATGGAGACGAGACGGCGAAACATCAGGATGAAGGGAAACTGCAGGGGGAAGAACGAGGAAGAAGCTCGCTGATATTTGCATTCACGTGCCGACAATACACACACACACTCTGCAGACAAGGGACACAGAAGGGAATACAGGCTCAAACACACACACACACACAAGTGACATTCTGCATGCAGCGTCCATATGCATAACACACACGGATATATTTATCCTTCTTTTCACCCAGAAATACACACGCATTATTGGCTGATGCCCTTACTGTGACATGTTGCATGTCAAGTGTGGCACGTGCTCCTACACACACACATACACTGGAATCCCAAACAGTCCTCTCTCCGCTCGGTTCCCTCCAGGCAAACCTCTGCTAAAATTAAACCCTCTGTGATCTAAAAATACCAACAGGGCACGTGAGCCAAAGACTGAATGGCAACAAACAGAGGAGAGAGAAAAGAGGAAGGGTGACGGTGCCAAGGTGAAAGAGAAGAGGAAGGATAGGGGAAAAAAAGATGAGAGCCAGTGTTTTAATAATTTTTTAAAATAACAGTCAAGAGAAAAACATTCTCTAAATACATGTGTCAGCCACCAGTAGCAACATGGTGACTGCAGGAATTCACTCTGTTTAGATGTGTCTTGATAGGACTGAAAAACATGTGGAGAAGATCATCAGAGATCATAGAAAACCTTCAGAAGGGCTTTAGGAGAAAACTGTGTTGACGTTTTTTTACAATGAGAAACACTCCTTCTTGCAGCGCTGCTGATAAACTGAATGAGTATCGGCACCATTGCAGCTACCGTGAATGGCAACTATTATCCCTCTCGGCGATGCTTTGAATGGCTCAGCAGCCCCTCCGTCTGGTCAGAAAGTGAAGTGATGCTCGACTCAGTTATTCCTGACCTCTCATTAATTCACAAGCTTTGTCCCAGTTCCATACTGCACCCTAATTGTGGGCAGATATGCTATATGTGTTGTGTTTTCACACTGGAGAAACTAACAAAAATAATGAAACTGCAGTTGTATGTGTACTAAAAAATCTGTTTGTTTTTTGCGTGTGCTGCTTGTGTTTCCCACAGCTGCATTAAAGTTTAATAAATAGCAGTTACAGAAAGAAATCAATCAATTTTGCTTAGATGAGGATCTGTCTGAAAAGAAAAGCTCGCCAACGTGCTTGGAGCCCAAGAAGATTAGAGTCTGAGTTGCAATGGATGGATTAATTTAATTCTTTTTTTTTCCTTTTTTTTTGGAGAGGGGGGCATGATTACTTTTCTTTGGCTGGGACAGAGAGATCAAATTGGATAAAACAGGTTAACACTACTTTCTATCTTTCTGTGTTTGTTCCAAACAAATGATTAAAGTTTGTTGTATCCAGGCCGACTGTGAGAGCAACGGAGGAATCATGAAAAAGCTTCCCTCCATCAAGGAGGATGAGGAGGGGTCAGGGTCTGAGGGGGAGCAGTCGCCTCTCCCTAAGATGCCTCCCCTGGGTAGACTGGGCCGAGGCCTGCGCTCCCCACTGCGCTCCCCTCTGCGCTCCCCGCTGCTGCCGCCAAGACCTTTCAGAGCGGCGAGAGATCTCCCTCGGACCCCCGGCCTGCACATCCCTGTGGTGAGCTTCAGCTGCCTGCCGGCAGAGCTCAGCCCTCGGTAAGAAACCACTGATTGATTTCTCGACTGGGCTACTTAGTGTCAGCTTGGCTGGAGGAGGTTTATTCAGTGGTAGCAAGTAACTCTCAGTGGGAATTTGATTTGCATTCTTTGTGACTTGTGACATTAATCATAAACGCAAACCATCTAGAGATTAATTTGCACCCTGGAGACGTGGCAGACCCGGGGCTGGAGGAATCGATTTTGTTTTTGCTTCATCTGTGTGGGGTGCATTGACTCATAAATTGGTTTTATGTCAGCATCGGTGAGATTTCTTTTTAAAGTACACGTGCAATCAGTGATCGGCAGCACAATTACACTTGTAAAAGAAAAGACCTGCAACTAAATAAGACGCATAAAACAAACAAACAAATGGTTTCGATGGCTGACTTTGACAGAATTCACTTTATAAAAATGCTAAAAACCCCTCTATGTAATTGCTTTTGCTCCTGAGATGACACGTAAAATGTTTGCGGAGAGAACAGTGAATGAAAGCCAGCTTTGGTCTCAATTCGAGTGAGTGTATCACAGTCCGCTTGGTAATTAGTACACAGGTGTGTGCAGCTTCTCACGCTGACCTTACACCTGCTGACTGTGGACAGCTGGATCGCATTTCCATAAGTGCTCTCTGCCGATCCATTCACAGGCAGGTGCTGTATCCAAGTCGTGAGCTGGAATACGATATATCTGTGAATTTTGTAAAGTTTGTAGAGAGCTACTCGCTGGATTGATGAAATGTAAATCCCCAGAGAATGCAAACCTATGATTTTGATCCTCAGATCTTGTCTTGGCACCACCATTCGTACAAAATTGCCACTTACAAAAAGAATAAATGGCTATATGGTAATGGTCAGATTGCAGCAGAATCCACTGACGAAGGGATAAGCAATTTTTTTTTTGATGTAGAAATATAATCATCTTCATATATCAGCCGTGATATATGAAGCCTTTTATGCTACACTTGATGCTGGATTCAGTGAATGAATAAGTTGTTTGTTTTTTTGCTATGGTGATTAAACCATGTCGAGTTATGTTTATGAATAATGTAAAGTCACAAGGGTTATGAGGGATCTTGCATGTTGCTTCAAACAAGGAAAAGTCATTTGTACCTGCCTGGATATGTAACAAACCAACTCACGTTGTGTTAAAAGAGCTTAGCTGTGTTTTGCTCTTATGCACAACATCTTTACCTTGGCATCGTTGATTTTTATTGGGTAAAAATGTTTTATAGTTTGCTGCCATCATGTGGAAGTTCGACCTTATTGTCTCACTTTAAGGGAAAAGTGTTGTCAGCAAGTATTTTCCAATTCAGATTTTGTTCCTTGTCTCCCTACAAAAAAAGTCCAGGACGGTGCAGTATACTACCTGGAAATGATCTTAGATTCCAGTCATCACTTTATTCCCACACTGTATAACACTAGAAACCAGAATTCCTACTTTTGATACCGTGATATCTTTTCCTAAGGTTTGTAGATGGGCTCGAAACAGAAAACCAGAGCGGTTCAGCTCAGAAGTTTGATTTTTCTCCGAGTGCAACCCAAAGTTTTCCACCCAGCCCACTGGGTGGAAAACTTTCACCCACCTCAGGTAAACACACACACACACACACACATACATTCATATTATATATCATAGTGGACCAGATCCCATTAAAAAGACCAGAGAGACATATTTAACAGCTGTTGATGTGTTTGCCTGTTTCTGTATATGTCTACAGGGGCCCATGATGAGGGTGACACCATGGAGACTATTACCAAACTAAAGCATGAAGTAAGGCTGGTAATACTACGCTGTTATAGAGAAAATAAATTGCTTGCTGACTTTTTCTTTTATAAAAACTTATCTGACTACTTCTACTCAAGGCTCACTCACTCAGGACACATGTAAGCCAGTAATATTCCTTCTTTTTCCTCCTCCCTTTCAACCAGATGAACGTCCTCTCCCGTCAGGTAACAGCTGTGAGTCAGGAGCTGCAGGAAATGACGCGTCTTCTCAAACCGCTCTTCCACAACCCCTCTGTGCTGCTGATACCTAGCGCCGGGACTCCGCCCCCCAGCATCTCTTCAGACAGCTGCTCCCCAGCCCCGCCCCTCGAACATCCATCACACATCTTAGTACCTGAGCCATCGTCTCCTCAGTTTAACGTGTCAAAAGGTTGCAGTAGTAGAGAAGAAGCAGAGTTTGATCCTCTTCAGTGTCCCCGAACATTCACTTCCTATAATCCTCCAGTTCCTCACCAGATCTCTCATTGCTCGGCTCCGCCGTCACTTAACAGCTCCCCCCATGAGCACACGGTTATGCCCCATCCCTACTCATCCTCCTCCATCCCTTCTCTCTCTTCATCAAGCCACCTGTCATCAATCACTCCTCTTCTAGTAGACATATCAGGACCCGGTAGTGAGCCTCAAACACCGTCCCAGTCCGAGTCCCAGCTCCTCTCCCAGCATCACGCCCCTCCCTGCCTCCAGCTCCAGTCCCAGCTCATGTCACAGTCTTACCCACATCCCCTCCCTCAGCCTCACCTCCAGCCTCTTCTCCAGCCATCCAGCATGGCCCCAAACCCGCAGGAACCCCTCCTAACCCTGCAGGAGGTGGAGTGGGCGGAGCACACCGCCCAGCTCAGCTTCATCAACGAAGGACCGGTGTGAATCTGAACGAAGGAGACCCACACCCAGACACTGGGACGGACAGAAAGGACCAGCATGCCACACAAGTTACTGCATGACAGACATTTGGCATGTTTGTTGGCATGTAAGTTACAATGTAAATACATCAATTAGAAACTATTATAAATGATGATCATGAGCACCAGTCGTAAGCAGCTGTAAACGGATCTGAAAAGTTTGTTTTACAGTTTCAGTTTGATTTGTTTGACAGGATAACACTTATAAAAGCAAGACGACTGATCTTTTAATAATAATAAAAAAGACTCTTTGTACAGATATTTATGCATTTGAATTGTGTAAATGTATATCAATATATTTACTTGGGGCCATGGGGGATTTCTCTCTTGACGAACACACCATCACCCCACAAATATAAGAAGAAGCCATAAGGACCAGAACACTTCATGTGTGTTATGTTATATAAATACTATGTTCTGTCATTGTGTAACAAGAGCTATACAGTACTCAAGTGATTTGGTCTTAAGCTGCAGTTCTACTAATGGCCACATGATGTCAGTGTTGTTTCATCCCAGCGAGATGACTTGTTTCACTATCAGAATTTGATCCGTTTGGTTCGACAACATTTGGAAAGTCTAGAAGAGCTGCACCATTAAATGATCCTCATTCAAGTTTCAGCTAACCTCTGGTTCACATTCAAGCGGCCAGCGCAGGTAAGTCATCCCACCTACATGGCATTTACACAGTGGCTCCACAGGGGGGCAGCATTTCCACACAAAAGAAACAATGCGCTTTCGTCTCCTCACAGGTGCAGGTTTGCCAGTTTGCTGTGAAACGTCAAAGTAATGTAGGATAGGAGTTGGAAAGGAAATTATGGTGGGTATTTTTTTTTACATTTTCACAATTTTCAGACCTTTAAATTGGACCAAATTTCTAATCAAGATCAGATTACTCATAGTTGTAGCCCTACAATACAGCAGTTAAGTTCTGATTAGTGTGACTAATATTACAAAAAACCAGTAAAAAATAAGATGAATGCATAAATTGAACACAAAAAAAAGGGCATTTTATCAAAAAGAAAGGGGTAAATTAAACATAATGTTGGCTCATTTAACATTACCCTTGAAATAAAATAAATAATTGGCCACTAGTGTCTCCTACCACACACCTCCTGTCAGACTTCATTATATGCTGATGTTTCAGTAAGTACCTTTAAAAACACATGGTCGTTTGAGACCAAGCAGAACATCAATATTTTCTGTTACAGGTAATAAGAGCTGCCTTGTTTTCATTGGAGAGCACTCATTGCAACGCATACCATCACACACACACACACACACACACACACCTTTCTCATGGTGAGCGACTTGCGGTGAGCTGTCAAAGATATTTAAGATGATGTAGGACAGACAAATGTTGGCAGCGTGCACACACTCGCACACAAAAACCACAGAGGAGCAACGACAGGAAGGCAGACATGCTGAGTAGTAATGATAGGTGACTATTCTTCCACTGACCACGGCCAGGCCTGCTATTTGGAAAGACACACAAACAAACATAAGTGATGCACGGACTGAAAGGAACAATAAAAAAACAGAAGCATTACAATCATACTGTAAATAAACTGGACTAAAAGTGAGCCGAATCGGTAATGTTCTCTTAGTAAAGTTAGGAAATATACATAATACTGTATGAAACGCATTTACCATGAAGTCATAAAATTAATAGGATTTACTTAGATATTCCAAGACATAAGTGACTCCTATTAAAATTGAGTTTTTTTAAAGAACAGACACAAGAAAAAAAGCCCCTTTAATATAAGAGTTCAGTGATAAATTACTACACTGATTAGCTTCACAAGTTGTGAACGTGTTGCACTTTTTGTAAAATTGATCATAAAAAAAAAAATTTAAAAAAAGTATCTGCAGTAATACAGTTTATATTCACTTTCTGCTGCGGTTTATTCCGTCTGAAAAACATTTAAAGGCCTTTTTTTTCCCTTCACACACATCTTTAATCTAGTATCGGAGTATCAACTTCTATTTAACAATCATGACTTTGTTACCGAGATGGTTTTTCACTCTTTCATCCTCCTCCTGTTCTCCTAAATCACAGCATCTGCTTAATTAACCGTCCTTTCTAAATCTGTGGCTCCATTATTCATATGGCTTCATACACTCACCGGCCACTTTATTAGGTACACCATGCTAGTAACGGGTTGGACCCCCTTTTGCCTTCAGAACTGCCTCAATTCTTCGTGGCATAGATTCAACAAGGTGCTGGAAGCATTCCTCAGAGAGTTTGGTCCATATTGACATGATGGCGTCACACAGTTTGCCGCAGATTTGTCAGCTGCACATCCGTGATGCGAATCTCCCGTTCCACCACATCCCAAAGATGCTCTATTGGATTGAGATACAGTGAACTCATCGTCATGTTCAAGAAACCAGTCTGAGATGATTCCAGCTTTATGACATGGCGCATTATCCTGCTGAAAGTAGCCATCAGAAGTTGGGTACATTGTGGTCATAAAGGGATGGATGGTTCTTAGCTGAAAGGAGTGGCACCCGGTGTGGTCTTCTGCTGCTGTAGCCCATCTGCCTCAAAGTTTGACGTACTGTGCGTTCAGAGATGCTCTTCTGCCTACCTCGGTTGTAACGGGTGGTTATTTGAGTCACTGTTGCCTTTCTATCAGCTCGAACCAGTCAGTCTGGCCATTCTCCTCTGACCTCTGGCATCAACAAGGCATTTCCGCCCACAGAACCATTCTCTGTAAACCCTAGAGATGGTTGTGCGTGAAAATCCCAGTAGATCAGCAGTTTCTGAAATACTCAGACCAGCCCTTCTGGCACCAACAACCATGCCACGTTCAAAGTCACTCAAATCACCTTTCTTCCCTATACTGATGCTCGGGTTTGAACCGCAGGAGATTGTCTTGACCATGAGTTGCCGCCATGTGATTGGCTGATTAGAAATTAAGCGTTAACGAGCAGTTGGACAGGTGTACCTAATAAAGTGGCCGGTGAGTGTACGGCTTCCTTCGTTTTATCCACATGCAGTTTCTTCTCATCCCTACTTTGTTTAATGTATTCTGAAGAGCTTTACATCCGTTTAGAATAAAGATTGTTATTTGAAGTCAGTAATAAATGTCACTATTTTTAATGCATGTCATTCTGTCTCTGGGTCTCTCTACCAAACCTCATCTGCTCCCTCCCTCCTCCTCCCTTTCTCTCTATCTCCCTCCCTCTTTGTCTACATGTGTCATTTTCCTGCTCTTTACACAGCCAGTAGGAGCAGCAGTCCTTCCTGATCGCTCCTCGTCTTTCCATCTCCTCCTCCAGTCTTCTCATCTGGCGTTTATTTATTTATTTATTGTTGTGTTTTTGTTTTTTTATGAAGGAAAACATTGGAGAATTCCTATTCTGTCAAGCTGGATTCACTCATCTTCACCAATGGATGGAGTTTATTCCCCAACAAGCACGGTGACGTCTTAAAAAGTGAGTGATCATTTTACTGAAAACTTTCTTCACCTGCAGGTATGTTGCAACTGACCTAAAACTACATATAAAAACTAATAAAATGTCCTTTAATAAATGCTAGATTCATGTAAAATTCATACACATGTGCCATACTTCTGACTTGTGGACTTAAACTGAGTGTTTTTTTTTTTACATAAAGAAATGTAGTGAAGCCATAACCACAACCAAATGTGACTTTGAACATAAAAAAAAAAACACTTTATTAAAATGATTTGACAGTAGATGTATAGCTGTCACTTCTCATTAGATATGAGGTTTAGAAAAGCAGATATTGATCGTGACAAACAAGACGTTTTAAAGTAAAGTTAAATGCACCTTTAATGTTCCAGATTGATTCTGTTTTTAAGTTTGACAAATGTTACCTTTTTTTAATTAGTTTTTATTATGTTACATCACAACTCGGTGCTAATATTTTTCTTTTACAGTAAAAAAAGAAAATACAATTATTGAGATTTACCTTGTACATGATTAATATAAATATTAACTGTTCATGTCACAGTCATTGCATTGGCACTAGGGGTCACCAGTTATGTAAAATAAGCCCCATTTATTTTATTTTATTTTATTTGCAATGGAAATGTAGTCTATAATGTGCAGCCAACTCTGTGTTTTCATACTGTACCGTAAGAGGTTAAAATACATTTATGTATTCAATTACTGTATGATTTCTAACTTTTCTTTGTTGCTTCTGGGACTCCCAAGATTTCTATATTGAAAAGAGATATTAATATATATTATATTATAATATTGAAAAAAAAGTTTAAAGGTAAACAACAACGGTTAAAGACACGCAAAGGAAAACCAAACAATTTGATTTATTGCACCTTTTGAGCAACCAGCAGGAAGTTGATAAAAGAAAAAGAAAAAGTTTGAATCAGCCAAGTTTTGTTCTCTTTATGTCAAACTCCAAAGCCTGAATGTTCCTTTTAAAACCATCGATCAGCGCGCTAAGTAGTCATTTATTTGCAATACCCTACAGTTTAACCACAGGTGCAGCTAATAAAATTATTAATTATTAATGAGTCAGCCGATATTGACATATATATATTGTCGATAGCGGTTCAATGGCACACCTGAATCAAACGGATCCATATATATTAGCCTCATTTTATTAGCTGCAGCTGTGTTTGTCCTGCTGTCCCCTCAGGTGAAAAAGGCTGCTTTTTTTTTTTTATATGTCTGTAACCACGTATAGGGAATCACTTCTAAATGTAGGTGATCACTAAAAATATAGATAATGAAGTAATGATGAAAGTAATACATTTAGAGACATCTGACTCTTGATAGGTGATAAGCAACATTTACCTGATGTATGATCTGAGAGCCTGATGATGATGATGATGATCCCCAAAATTCAAAATTATCTTGATGGTGGCCTTGTGTTTGTATGCAGCATTTACCTGTTTGCCTGCTTCCGTTATTCCATTTTCCAAGTATGTGGCGTCTCGCTGTGCCGTAAAGCTGTAAATTTAGATCCCGTTTTGATCAGACTGAGATTAGACCGTCTGCATGTTATCGTGTGATGTCTTTAAACCCACTCGAGGACCCCTCGAACCCCCTGAAACCCTCCCTCAAGGGGCACTTAGTTGTCATTAAACCCCGCTTTAGTATCTCCACTTAGAGAATTAACAGTTTATATAATTAGGAACCTTTTTCAGAAGACTGTTTAAATGAATCGACTGTTTTGCAGCCTGCGGAGGTTTTTCTGTGTTTTCTATGTGATTTGTCAGTCGGAGGCTACCGAGTGTGACTGTACATTTGGCCTCCATGTGTGCTAGTAAAGTGAGCAGTGTGTGTGTGTGTGTGTGTGTGTGTGCTGGGAGTGTGTGGTCTCCTGGCTGTGCACCGTCTGTATGTCTTGCTTGAAGTGGTTTTGTGTGTGTGTGTGAAAGACATTTGACTTTATTGATCATGTGAGAGGATTTATATTATTTTCTGTTACAGTTTGACATTAAATTGTGAAAATGAATACATTTAAAGTCCTGTCAATCAGCTGACAGTTTGAGGTCATGTGACTGTATCTGTATGTTTGTGTCCTTCAGGGTCTAGAAAGGCTACAAGTTTATCTAAAAAAACTAGACGTTTTGAGTGATTTTGGACTCGTATTATGACAAACCAATCAGGAAAAGAACCGTTAAAATCACAAATCAATAATCATTATATGGAGCCTTATTAGAAAGTAGATAACACGGTACCTTCAGTATGGACAGAAAACACCCTTAAAACTGTCAGCGCCTATATCACACTCTCTGCACATTTTTCTCTTTCTTTCAAACACCACAACCGTCCTTTTTTTCCCCTTCTTCCCATTTTATGTCTCCTCCTCATTAATGGTTTTAAATATTGCTCCGGTTAGAGGAGAAAATATGAAGGAGGGGGGGATGGGATTATAATCCATTACCCTCAAATATTCCAAAAATGTGTTTATTAGAAGCAGACCGAACAAAGATTGAATGGGGGAAAGCAAAAAGAGCAGGTTTAGATCCAATTTAATCAAGTGTGCTTCTTTACTGTATCAGTAATGATGTGACGCAGTATGTGAGGTTAGACCAAATCATTTGTGTGCAAAAAATTAGTAAAAAGTTATGGAATATAATGTATTTCATCTGGAATTATGTCCCTGTTTAGTTGCTGTGCCTTGTTTGAGAAAATGACTCGTATGGGAAATTAAGCACATAGTTATTTTCCTCCCTGGAGTGAAAATAGGGGAAACTTTTTTTTTTTGGGTTTTGGTGGACTGGAGAATGCTCAATAATCATTAAATCTGTTTTACGATTAAGGATTGATGGGTGAATTAGCAAATCAGCTGCACCCATAGGGACGGCATCAGCGGCAGGGTCAACACGGTGGTGATTTTAGAAATAAAAGCACCTTTTTAATCGGACAATGTGGGGAAAAAAAAACATTAGTCTCCTACAGGATTCTAAAGGATGTGTTTTTTTGTTTGTTTTTTAAAGGTTTAAATGCTAAGCCCAGGTGCAGCTGAGGTGAGGACAAATGAGCGACTCTGATAGGCTGACATGACTGTCAATCAAAGCAAAACCTGGGGTTTAACTCCTGAGTTTGGATCATGTTCTCTGTCCTTGTTGCTGCTGCATGATCCCACATGACATAAATGAGACAGCTGTTGTTCAACCTGTCATGTCTGTCTGCAGGAGCAGTGACGAGGATTGCACTGTGTTGGGAATTTAATGGAAACCAGGAAAAATCAATCATCATATTTTTTTATCAAACGATCAGAAATAATTTTCAGTGTACGTTTTGGCATAACCTGAACCACCTATAATATCCAACAGGAGCAGGACAGCTTGATGAAAAAAAGTTTGTTTTTTTTTTAATGAAACTAGGCTAGCAGTTTCCCTCCGTTCCCATTGTTTATGCTAAGCTAGGCTAAACAGGACAAAATCAACGGCGCAGACAAACTGAACCCCATAACACCATAACCTTCTCCGCATGCTCATTTTCTCCTAGTTGTTTTTATCCTGAACTATATAATTTCACAGTCACATAAAGCAATAAATCTCTCTCTCGTTTTTTAAGAAGGGCCTCATTGTGCCTCCATATTGTGTTAATTTTATTTATTTTTTCTTGTTTGTGTTGGACACGCTTTTATCGCCTATTAATTTAGCATGTGCTTTTTTTTTATTATAATCACGTGACGCGTTTTTTGGGTTGAGATTCGTGCGTTGCTGCCGCCCTTTTTACGGTCATACCAATAGAAACCACACTGGGTGAAGGAAAACACAAAGCAGAGAGAGAGCAGTCGTTTAGTTTGTGTATGACGCTGCAGATTTTGGGCTTAATGTTCATGTTTTTTGAGGCTTTTAAACATAGAACAAATATTGTTTTTTTTCCTCCGACTGTAAACATGCTGTTTTAATTTGCGTCTCTGCAACACTGAAGAGATTATTGTCCTTTCCTGGTTTGCTCTTTCATGTCGTTGTATGTATCAGATCATACTTTATGTCAGTTTGCACAGAAATGAATATCATCATGACAGAAACGTCATACTTGCACCGCAGGTTCCTCGATGTTTGCATATTAATAGGGAAAAATGAATTTTCTTCTATAATATCGCCATAGTTAAGTTTGATGTGTATATATATATATATATATATATATATATATATAAAACATAAGGCAAACATTTGAAATCAAACATTGTCACCTGTAATTATAACACGCTGCTTACTCACAGTGTGCCTAAACAAAGGATAATATACTGTACGTGTGTGTGTTTAGTCTACGAGTGAAACACACTTGTGTGACCTGTGATTTGTCCCAGATGACTGTCTGTTGTGGTCGTCCCGGCCCTCCTTGTATGTAAACAACAAAGAGATATGTTCAATATTGACTAGGGAGGGAAAGAACTTGTCTGTCAACAATGGTAAAAAAAAATATGAAAGATGATATATGTATGTTGTATAGTTACTTGAGGGAGTCCCTGATATAGAATCCTGTAGTAGCTGCATGAACTCTGTAACTCAAACCTTAAACAAAAGGTGAAATGTGCACGTAAACATCTGTTTTTAGTGATAGACAAATGCATGAAAACGCTTGACGTGACCCGACTGAACCAAAGCAACTTCTTTCTCTTTTCTCCCAGGTTCACACGCTGTGCCGGGTGCTCCTCCTGGAGTTTGCAGGGGAATGGAGCAGCGAGGAGGTGCGGGAGGGGGGACGGAGAGCCCCAGCCTCCGGGACAGCGCCAGCCTCCGGGACAGCGCCAGCCCGGAGGAGAGAGGGGAGAGTCCCGCCTCCGGCGGCCCCCCGCCGTGCAAGTCGAGCCGTCTGGAGGTCAACGGCAGCCCGGCGGCCCCACAAAGCCGTCAGAACGGCACACCGCTGAGACCACTCGGAGGTGGGACGTTAACGCACACACACACACACACATACTGCTTAAATACAAGAGTTGTTTATGAGGAAAGGGTCAGTGTTTTAGGACTGAAGCTGTTTACAGCCCAGTATTTAATCTATATATTACATATGTAATTATTACCAGACTTTTCAACACCATACAGAGTTTTAGTGTCTTTCAGCGGAGTGTTTTGGGTTTAAGGTTATTTTCACTCTTTGGGTTTTAAGATTCGGCTTGAACGAAGCCAGAAAGCAGAGCAGATTTTTGCACTTTTGTCTGATGAATTTACACTATCATCATCATCATCATATCTCTCTCTCATGCGTGCCGAGTTTATCCCTGTCAGCGCATCTTCCATGACATTTACTGACGGCGTGTATTTAAGGTCCTACACACTGGTCTCAATGCTACATGTGGATGACGTTGGCGTTTATGGGAGGGTTGGCATGCACACTCTAAAATACCTACACAGGAAATACTCACCATTATTCTCTCATGTAGTTGAAAAACATCATTATGCATCATCACACGAACATTGCAGCAGAATACACACACACACACATTCTGCTGGCTTTCCTCCCTCCACCCTCACACCGAGCGGTTGGGTTCGTGCCTGATGCTGCTGCGGTTTGGCTCCAGCTGATCTGTCACTGCTTCGTCAGGAGGAGGATTGATAGCTCGTTAATCTGGGACAGAGCAGTGGACCGAAAGGGTGTGAAAGGTTTCCAGGCTTGGAGGAGCTCTCGGTTCTTTGCTAAATGACGAGTCCACATTCACACGAGTCTAAACCCGACACACGGGGGGTTCAGCTTCACACTGCCGTTACTGCATTGACTCCTACTCGATGGCATCTATGCTATAGATGATCCAGCAGCGCTTAAAGTGCAGCTCTGATTATGGGTCGCACACTCTTGTGGGTTTTAAATCTGCGGCACAAACAGTTGTACAATCACACACTGACATTCATTACATTCATACTGGCGGCGGCCCAGTTGAACCAGAGTCTTCTACTGAGACCACCAAGCAGCTACAGCGCCGCAGCGAGGGCGCGGCCTCACCGATGACCTACGTCACTGAATTGGCTGAAAAAATGTTGCTGTCAGGCTTAGATTCTGCAGGAATCGCTTTCCCACAACTGATCAACACCTCAAGCAACCAGGATCATTTTTTGGGATGGCATCATGTTGAATTATCAGTTTTCCGTCTGTCTGCCAGGTTTGATGATCCCAGTCTACTGCGTGGTGGAGCATGCGGATATGGGCGTGTCCGGCGACTGCGAGGGCCGCGGCGACCTTCACGCCGAGTTTGTGTTGGTCCGTAAAGACATCCTCTTCACGCAGCTGGTGGAGACGGTGCTGGTCGCCCTGGGATACTCGCACAACTCGGCTGTACAGGCGCGCGGTGAGTAGCGTGCAACTTTTTAGGATCAAACCACTTCTGGTGACGTTCTCAGGAGCACTTGATACACACCAATGATCAATCAGTGTTATATATATATATATATATATATATATATATATATATATATATATATATATATATATATACACACACACACACTATAGAGTCAGAGAAGGGTCAGGAAGGGTAACAACTGTTTTTTTTAAGGTATGATTCCTTGTTTGACAGCTTGGATGGTTTCCACTTGCTCCACCCAGGCTTCCTCCACTTGGGTGAAGTCACAGCGTTTATTGTGTTTTCTACAGGCCATAGTTCTGACTCAGAAGTCCTAGTTTGTGCGAGTACAAATTGATCATTACTAATTCTTCATACCATAGTCATGTGTTGACGAGAATCATCTGGGGGTGGGGTGGGGGCGCAGGTATTTAAACTTTTCCGTGATTACACGTTAATGAAGAAGCATTGCATTGTTTCAGTATTTTCACCACTCCGTTTGGTAATTCATGAGTAATTAATTATTTCCAGCAGCAGCTGAATAGAACATAACTGGTTTCCAGATGTGTGAGGTTTGCCACAAGAATACATTAAGTACCAAAAGCAAGGATATTTAGCAAGGATATTTTATTTATTTATTTTTATTTTTTATTTCTTTAAGATAAATCTGTCACTTAATGTGGTTCAGTTCAAGAGTATGATGCAGACTGAGATCAAAATAGGAGGACAGACATCATCCAGTCAACCATGAAACAACAGCCTTTACACACACACACACACACACACAGTAGTGTGTAGGGCAGCTTGACATTCCTGGTGTGTCCCGTAAACACAGGGCACTCTCTAACCAAGTGGACGACGCCCTGCGACCCCCCCCTCGCCTCCGCCAAATGGCTAGGGTTTTTTTTTTTTTGTTCTGTGCAATAAGCCTTTTTTTTTTTTTTTCTTTTTCAAATAAATAATTTTTGGCTCGGAGTCGTGCATTTTTCCCCCCGGTGTGGTCGCGACCAAAATTATACGGAGTCTCTTCTATTTTCTTCTGTGAATTGAATTGCATCTTGCATAACTTTGGCTTGCTGGAGTATTTTTAAACTCTTAAACTGGCACAAGGTTGTTGTTTTTTTTTTTCTTTAATTAAGTTAAGCGCATTATGGTCAATTAAAAAGAAGCTATTTCTTATATGGAATATATGGTTAGTGTTAACATGGGTATAGGTGAATCGCTGATCGATCATGAATTGAACTAAATCTGTTTTGTTTTTTTGAGTTTTACAGCAGCTCCACACCCCCCGAATGCCCTCCCAGCTCACTGTGGATGTTTTGAAACTAGTCTACAGACAACCCCCTAAAAAATGATGTTTATACGCTACAGATTTGTACATTTTTGAAATGTAATTGCTATGTGGATTATGTTCACTGGCAGCATTTTATTTAAAGTCAAGAGGTTGTAGGGAGCCGGTGTGGTCGGATGGTGGAGATGCAAAGTGCAAGGACCTGGACATCAGAGACCAGCGTGTGTTTAGATTTAATTTGCCCAAACATAATGTACACGTTCATATAGTAGAAAAACGAAAGAAATACTCCCATATCCTGTTATCTTCCCCTTCTATGTCTTTTGAGATGTTCAGGATAAACATTTTGCAACCTTTCCGCATTAAAAAAATCCTCCACCGTTCCAGCGCTGAGCACTTTTATTTATATATTGATGCAGAATTAAGATCACCTGAGTAACCGCGCAGTGTTTATTCGACACGTCAACATTAAAAAAAAACACCGATTCACTCTTTAATCTTGAGGCCGATTTTACATTTCTCCTCTGATTAATCAACTGTAGAGTCCAAAGAGAATAGCCTTTTCTTCTTCTTTTGCCCCTATCGTCAGACACACACACACACACACACACACACACACGACTGAGGCTGACAAGTCGAGGCCAGGCAGAGTCTGCGTTTCATTTAGCAGATCCTAATGCGATTAGGCCTGTTTAGATTTGCACTTCCAGTCACGGTTGTAGGATGGCCAGGGGAATGTTGAACCCAGGATGATGCTGCAAAGAGCTTCACAGATGGTCTTCACAGTCGCATAACATGAGCAGGTTTACTGTCATAAAAAAAAAAAAAAACCCACAACAACATGATGTGTGTGTGTGTGTGTGTGTTCTCCAGGCATCATTAAAGTGGGACGATGGAAGCCGATGCCCATCCACTGCCTGACAGACGCTCCAGAGGCAACAGTGGCCGACATGCTGCTGGACGTGTACCACATGGTTACACTGCGGATCTTACTACACAGGTCAGCTGCGTGTGTGTGTGTGTGTTTGTGTGTGTGTGAGACACACACAGGAGAGCTGAGATAATTTACCCAGTTTATTTAATTTTCACAAGCAAGGACCACAACCTCAATACAATGTGAATGATCTGTTTTAATGATTTAAGGGAGCGATCACTGGTGGATGAGAAAGAGCAGAAAGATATATATATGAATGACAGGAAGAGGAGTGTTTGAGGTGTGGTCCTGCTCCCGAACTTAAGCTGAAATTATCTCAATTAAAAAGAGTCGAAGCAAAAACACTTTAATAGCAGTCAAAGAAGAAAACAAGGAATTAAAAGCTCCAAAGAGGCACAAAAGAAGAAGAGTGTTTTTGTTTCTGTTTGAACAGAGTTAATAATCTGCTTCTTAAATAAAATACCCATCATTTGAGTGATTATAGCAGGAGTTTGATTCTGTGTGTCGCAGCTTCGCGCGGCTGGAGGAGCTGCCGTCGGAGCAGTGGACTCACGCCACGGTGAGGAACGCCCTCAAAGAGCTGCTCAGAGAGACCAACCAGAGCGCTCTGGCCAAGGAGTGTCCTCTGTCCCAGGTGAGCACTCAACTGCACATATGATGATGCCTTCAACAACCGTTGGACATATCCAGGAAGGACCAGGGCACCAGAGTTTCCAGCTTGTTTGGATAGTAACCTGAGAAATAACAGAAAGAGAGACGGATGTTTAGATTTCTAACAAAGTGCAGGTTTATTTTTTATTTTTCATCCAAAAACAGCCAATTTGTGACATTTTCACTCGTTGTTTGACCAAAAACAACATTAAAATCATAAAACTGATGTCACTTGACTTGTTAGATTCAGTGCTCAAATCCTTCTTTAATTATCTGTCCATTCCTGTATCCTGACTGATAGATGGAGATATTGGTTTCACTTCCTTTTCTACATCTAAATATTTAACTGTCTGTCTCACACACACACACACACACAAAACACACACACACACACTGATAGCCAAGATGCTGCTAAGTATTTTCTCTAAACACATGTGGTTTCATCATCAGTTCACCGCACGCTCAGTACACTGTGTAATCTCTTTTTCTCTCTCTCGCACACACACACACACACCAATATTGATACCGTCCCATGGGAAAGGATGCAAACACACACACCTCAATTATCCCGCTCACACACACCCTGCAGTCATTAGACACACTGCAAGTGTGTCATTTTGACGTGTGATTTATACACACAACTTAGTCATGATGTAATTAGTGATTAGGGGAAGTGTGTGGGTGGTGTGTGTGTGTGTGTGTGTGTTTGCAGCCTGACTCATGTGATTTTTAATCCGTAGCGTTTCCCATGTAGAGCTTTTTTACCGCTCATTCAGTCGCAGTTTTCTGCATCTTCTGTTCTGTAAAAGTGACCGCAGTGCATGATGGGAAAGGGAGTGGGCATGAAGAGCTTTAATAAATCACCGATTTTATGAGTGTGTGTCAAGGCCACTGCTGCTCCCAAAACGACACGGACTTCTCATGAACCCATGGGGTTTTTTAGTGTGCTGAAAAGTCAGAATTTTGATATTTATATTTATATTTATTGCCTGATAAATGTGATTTTTTTTTTTCTATGCTTTCTGTCCCTGTCAGAGTATGATCTCAGCAATAGTAAACAGTTCCTACTACGCCAACGTCTCCACCTCTAAATGCCAGGAGTTCGGACGCTGGTACAAGAGGTACAAACGCATCAAAGGTAACTCTTACACCTCACCTTCTCATGTTTTTTTTTCCCCTCAAATGAAACAGATGATGTAAACCTTATTAATCACTGGAATGCACTGCAGTAGAGTCATCGTTCATGATGTTAGATCCACCTGTGGAGAATCCTCTGTGCTCAAGTATCAGACGGATATATCTCAAAATCCCAAACTGTCTCCACGCAACTGGAGACAAAACGTATAAATAGCAATTAAAAATGATGCACACACAAATCAGACCATTGTGATGTCATGTAAACACGTTATCCTGATTTGATCACAGTAATCTGGTTTCATATGTGCATGCAGTTTGTCACTTCTGTGGTTATTATTATCATTTTTTTCTGTATATTTATAATGTTCAGTAAACTCCGGTTAAGCATCAGTCCATGTGCGAGCTTCACTTGGCCACCTCTGATGGAGTTTGGTGCACGCGTGTTTCCTTGTTAAATTCTCCTGCCTTGTTAAAAAACAAAACTTTTACAGTTTTTTTTTTTTCGTTTTTTTTTCTGTTGCACTCGAACCGTCAACCGTTCAGCTGTTTACACTTTACTCGCCTCGTGTCTCTTTAAAAACTCATAAACGTGGAGACTGACACTAAACCGCTAATTACAACTCGACTTAATATGGCTCACCTGCTTCGCCGCCATTGTTTTTGTGATCTTAATTGCTCCAAATGTGACCTTTTTTTTTTTTTTTTTATTATAATTTTTTTTGTGCGTGTCCACTAGCACACGTGTCAGCCTGCATGCGTCTAATCTGCGGCATGAGACGTCTGTCAGTGACAGCTCTCAGTAGGAAGGAACTGTCACACATGTTTCACATTAATGTCACTCTTAATACACATGACAAAACTAAATGCTCTTAACTCGTAATTGAAAACAGCAGCAGCCCCCCCCCAACACACACACACACACACACACACCACCGAAACCGAAGGAGTAAAGAGCTCATATTACACTTATTCCACACGCATGCGAAGAAGGTAAAAATCTGATGCCCTGCCAAAATTCACTCCAACTTTTATTCCCCTAATAACCTAAAATGTGACTCCCACAGCAGTCGAGTAGGCGCGTAATAAGAAGCAGGTTCGTGTGGAGACGGTTAAAAATCCAGGAGAACGGAGAGACTATACTATATATCTATTGCCTTATTTAGATCATTTATATCAATGATCTGATGTTTTCCTGTCAGGTGAATACATGGAGAAGATGTGGTCAGCGCAGGACAAAGCGGATATAAAAGGTGTAGTATGATTAAATGCTCTCTGTGTGTCTCAGTAAAAGCTCTTCAGAAGTATAATAACACAGATGTGTGCGTTTGTGTTGACACAGTGGAGAGAGATCTGGACCTGAGCATCCTCAGCCAGCGTCTTCCCTCTCTCGTACCCTCTCCCACTCATTTGGGCAGCCTAGGCGGCCCTGGAGCTCTTCCCATCAAGAGCAGCCTCGGGGACACCCAGACCTCCACCCAGCCTCACTGTCTGCCTCACACCGGCGGCCAGCGCCACCCCAGTCCTCCGCTGCGTCACCAGGCTCCACCGCTCCTGGGCCACAGCGGGCTCCTGTCCCCGCAGATCTCCCCTCAGCTCGTGCGCCAGCAGCTCGCCATGGCCCATCTCATCAACCAGCAGCTGGCCGTCAGCCGCCTGCTCGCCCACCAGCACCCGCAGGGAGTCAACCAGCAGTTCCTCAACCATCCGCCCATCGCGCGGACCTGCAAGGGCTCCGGGGCCACTAATGAACCCGGCCTCAACTGCTCGGGGGCCGAAGTCTCCTCCGACATTTACCAGCAAGTCAGGAATGAGCTGAAGAGAGCCAGCGTTTCCCAGGCCGTGTTCGCCCGCGTGGCTTTTAATCGCACACAGGTCAATTAAAATAAATAATTTATCTAAGATCATCATATATAACATGGTAATATTATTTTGTTAGTAACTGTGTGTGTGTGTGTGTGTGTGGCTGCAGGGTTTGCTGTCAGAGATCCTTCGTAAGGAGGAGGATCCTCGCTCGGCGTCCCAGTCGCTGCTGGTCAACCTGAAGGCCATGCAGAACTTCCTCAACCTGCCCGAGGGCGAGCGAGACCGCATCTACCATGAGGAGAGAGAGAGGAGCACCAACACCAACCACAACCACACCACCACCAACCACATCCCCAACACCAACACACAGAGACACACACAGGTATAATTTTCAACTCTTTATTTATTTATTTTAATAATGCCGCCGTTCAATATCGCAAGCGTCATCGGTTCTTCTTTCTTTCTTTCTTTCTTTCTTTCTTTCTTTCTTGCGCCGCTTTGTTTAGACGAAGTGCGGCATGTCTGGCGCAGAGCTGCCGCTGAAGCTGGACTCGCTGGCGAACATCACATCAGGGATCTACGAGGAGATCCAGCAGGAGATGAAGAGGGCCAAGGTGTCCCAAGCTCTGTTCGCCAAAGTGGCTGCCAATAAAAGTCAGGTCAGAAAAAAAAACAAAAAAACGACTGTTTCTTAACAGCGTGAAAAAAAATGAACTGGTTGATTTTTGTTATGGCTTACTTACTTACTGTAAGTACACTGACGTCCTCTCGGCTCACCTATGTGGGTGGGCTGCAGAAAACACGCAAGCCTTAACTTGTGTAGAGACAGTAGGTAAAGCATACAAATATGCTGTCTGACGCTAAAGAATGAACGTATAAGACGGGAGCGAGAGCAAACTACAGGGGTCAAAGCGTTACAGAGTGTGTGTGTGTGTGTGTGTGTGCTGCCTCAGACTCGTCTTCCAGGTGGACCTGACTTCTGATTGAAGTGATCATCTAAAAGAAAACCAGGATCCAAAACCTTTTTTTACCCCAAATTTCTTTTTTTTTTTAACCAACTCCATCACTTTAACATTCTGTCGCTGTTAACGGCCTTGCTGACACACTGACCCGTGTTTTTTAAAAAAATAAGTTTGTGCACATGAAACTATTGTAATACATAGTTGTACATGCAGTCATATGCAGTTCTTAGCTGAGATTTTTATGTTTTAAGGAGCTGATGAGTGTGTAGCAGGGAGGTGTGTGTGTGTGAGTGTGTGTGGGCATGTAGAGTATCTGATTACCCACTGTGGCATACCATCATGTCTCCATCCTCGGATAAACAGTGCGGGTGATGGAGGGCGAGATTAAAGCAGAGAGTGTACTGGAGAGAGAGAGAGGGAGGAAGAAGATGGGTTTCAAAACCAGTTTAAATACCTTAAACACGTCATGCAACTCGTTTATTACCAAATACAGGCAGAGAGGGCGAGAGCGCGGACGGATTAAAATGTCTGAGAGAAACGGCGAGGCGCGGAAAGTCTGAGAGATGAGCGAGAGACGAGCGGAGGAACAGAAGGATGCAAGATGGAGGAAAAGATAGACGAGATGATGGAGGGATGATCACATTATTACCATTAATTTCCAGGCTGAAGGCTGCGCATAAACAACAGCTGGTTGCAGATCCTGGGTCAGCCTAGCAGAGATAATCCAATCTTCTCACACACACACACACACACACACACACACACATTCATTGTTCCTTCAGACTTCCTTCTCCTCCTTTTTTTTTTTTATTTTGTCTTCTCCCCTCAGGAAACAACTTATATTCTATTCTACCTATTCTAAATAAATAAAGATTGTGGTTTAATTATTTTTTATTATTAATTTCGCAGCAAATTTTTTCTCATATTGGTCAAGTTCAGTAGTTTCAGGTGTTGATCGAGAGAACGTTTCCTATCATTTGTTGCTTACCAAGTCTCCTTTTCCCTTCTCGCTGCCGTTTCCCTCCACGTGTCTCCCTCCCAGGGTTGGCTGTGCGAGCTGCTCAGGTGGAAAGAGAGCCCGAGCCCTGAGAACCGCACGCTGTGGGAGAACCTGTCCACCATCCGGCGATTCCTGGCGTTACCGCAGACCGACCGAGACCAGGTGTATGAAGACGAGTCAAGGCAGCAGCACAGTGACAGGATCCACACCATCCTCCATATCCCAGACCAGCAGGTACAAACACGCAGTGCCAGGGGTTTTGGTGCTCTTGTAGAATATACATGTCAACCACAGAGCAGCAAGAAAAGGCACAAAATGAAAACTCCCTCTGTCTCATCACGCCACCTGCTCCTTTCAACAGTCTTTGTCATGTTTGTGTCCCATAAGTCATTGAAAATAGAAGTGGTAAATGACCGGCCCACACATTTCCTGCTAAACACTCCTCCATCCCACCCTCTCTCTCTCTCTCTCTCCCCGAAAAAAACCCCAAAACGTTCAGCAGTCTGGCCTAACCTCAATATTATTTAGACCATACCCTGTAATTATTGAAGCAGAGAAAAAAAGGAATTGCCATTATCCGTATTTAGGTCCTTTAATTTTGATGGACCACAGATTTATGGCGTTGGATTCCTGTGTTTGGGTGTGCTGGCCACCCCGCCCTGTTAATAAGCTCGAGTAAAGCGCGGTTGTTTTGTGTGATGAGTTTGAGTTCAGCGTTCATGCTGGTCGATGTCGGTGGCCGGTTCAATCACACTTCTGCTTGTACTACATTTCCCTTAATGACTCTGCAGAAGGGCACTGATAGAGAAGCTGAGTAGTACCTTTTTATGGGGTGTTTTTTTGGGGGGGCGGGTTTTTTCCCGGTGCCCACCCACACAGCACACATACACGTACAACCTCTGCTCGAGAGTAATCACGTCTTGTTACAAGAAAAGCATTGTTGGTGCAGATTTACAGATAATATCGAACTATTGAACAAAAGAAAAAAGAATCTGAAATGAGTCATTCTGGCATATTTAGTTTCTTCTGTTTTGACATGTTTAAAAAACATAATATTAAAATGTAGTTTGTCTTTTTTTTTATTTATTTTTTTTTATCATGTGGTGAAAGTTATAAAAATAAAAAAATAAAAAAAAATTTGAAAATTGACCAAACTTACAAACAATTTTAACCTGTAACAGTTACAAAAACGATCTTTTTCAACGTGCAGATGTTTGGAGCAGCAATCGACTAAATAAAAACAGAGAAGGGGAGAATCACTATTTGCACTTGTGCAACACGTACGACGGGAACAAAAGAATATAATAAAAAATTTTTAAAAATGACAATAACGGTTGAAGAATGAATTACAAAGCATATGTGCAAAATACTAGTGGGAAAATGTAAATCCATTTTTTTTTTTTTTTATGTTCATTTGAAGTCCCCCAACTGATCATTTAGTTTGTCGTGCTAAGCCACATTCATTTAGAAACATCACTATAATTATTCAGCAAACAAGACTGTTAAAAAAAGACGCCTGAAGGGCTTCTGCCGACCTCACAAGTATGTTTTAATTTGTGTGGGAATATCTGGGTAAAAAATCACATGCAGCAGATCATCCGAAATGTAGCAATTTTCAGAAATGCAGCGTTTCACATTTCTTAGCACGATTATGGAAATTTTTTAGGTTAACAAGTGGAACTGACTGAACTCCATCTGCTTGAAAAAAGCTTTTGTCAGTCCATTTCCAAGGTTAAGAGTGAACTTGACTTAATTTGCAGTTGGTAAATGTAATATTTGAAAGAAATCTATTTCATTTTATTCAACAGGTGCTTCATAGACAGCCCCTGCCACCTCTGACAACCCCATCTCCTGTTCATGAGGACCCACAGCTCATCCCCCTGCCGATCTTGCAAGGCTCAGAGGACGGCTCTCAGCGTGGAATGAGCCCTGGGATTGGAGGACCAAAGAAGGCCCGCTCGCGGACACGGATTTCCCTGGAGGCGCTGGGAATCCTGCAGAGCTTTATTGGCGACGTTGGGCTCTACCCCGACCAGGAGGCCATCCACACCCTGTCAGCCCAGCTGGATCTGCCCAAGCACACCATCGTCAAGTTTTTCCAGAACCAGCGCTACAACGTCAAGCATCACAGCCAGGCCAGAGAGCCCGGCCCAGGGGAGGATGACAGGGAGAGCTCGAGTCCCTGCGATGGAGGCGTCTGCACGGCGGAGCACCGAGGAGAAGGGGGGCTCTCTGCATCCGAGGAGTCGAGCGATGATGGGAGAGGATCGGTGGAGGTGTTCAGAACAGAGGGAGGAGACAAAGAACGAGGGAGAGAGGTGGAAATGGAGGTAGACAAGGAAGAAGGGGATGATGGGAAAGCCTCAGCACCAGCAACTTCCTCCTTGTCCCCATACAGCAGTCTGGACAGCCCTTACTCTGCAGAGCAGCAGAGATAACAGCAGAGGAACACGATGGAGAGAACAGAGGACATGATGATTAGGACACTATCAAACTGTGAAGCCCCCCACACAGATCACCTGTGTGTCACCCCATGTGAATAAACGCCCACATTATCATCACTATTGTCATGATCACCTTTTACCAGAGCTGATGATCAGAGCTCATTAATATCTGAAGAATAAATATTTATGTAAAGGGATCTGGAGGTGCCACCGCTGATACCTTCAGATGCTGCCAGTATTTTTATTTTTATTTTATTTTTATTTTTTTTGGGTGTGATGCTGCCTCAACAGTATTTATAATATCTCAAATGCAAATTTTTTTTTTTTTTTCTTTTTTTTTTTTTTTTTAATTTTCCTGATGAGGATGGAAAAGCATTTTCAAACCAAATACTCAAAACATAGATTTGTGGAGTTTTCCCTTTAACACAGGGGGTGTGGCAGGTTACATTATAGGAGTCACAGTATGTTCATTTGTTATCAAAAACATGCTGTTAGTGGGGTATTTGGCTGCTTCTGGGGCTTCATTGTGTGGCTTTATTTTATTTTTTTGGCTGGGTCAGATATTAGAATTAGATACATAAATTAAAAGCTGCAGCCAGATATATATGTGCCCTCTTGTTATGATGAGCTGCAATTGTATTGGGACCAAGTATACACATACATACTGACATTGGGCAGTAGTACCTCATGCAGGGCGATAACACTAGAACCTCCATCCAAACTGAAGCCAACTTTTATATCCTGTGTTTGCTTTTCTTTTAAATCTATAATTTATTGTCCCCGTCTGCTTCCTGTAAGGAGGAGGTTCCTGTATCATGAGTTCTATGTGAAACTCAAACAACAACACACCGGGCAGTAAATCATCTCAATAATACCCTCCCATCTGTATTTATTATACTAACTTTATATTTACTGAAATCTAAGTATTATTGTAATAATAGTTTTTTGCTATTATTTTTCTTTTGATATGCCGACAAATGTCTCAGTGTAAAATGTGACAAAAAAAAAAAAGAAGACGAGTTAGTCTGAACTCAGTGTTGAACATCTCAAGTTTTAACAAATGGCTTTTTTTTTAAAAATATATATATATATATTTCCAGTTCTGATGTAAACGTTGACAATCTGTCATCTTATGTAAGACACGATCACTGTCACTTACACTGTCTCGTGTCATTATTTTGTATCACAGAAGAACAGGGTATGAAAACCGACTTTATTTGCATTTCCAGCCTTATCTCAGTTCTTAATATGTCGCGGATAGAGCGCACAAGTTTCCCGATTTGTTCCACTTTGTTTGTTCGGTTCTGTTCTGGGCACGACGTAAAACGTCTGATAAAGATTTTTTTTTCCAAAAGTATTTGTGTGGAGTTGTTTGCCGTCTTTGTCCTCTGAAAGCAACGTCGGCTCTCCAGAAAGTTCAAGGCGCTGTAAAGGCACCAGAAGGTGTGTATAGAACAGTGATTTTAGCCATTTTCAGTGGTTTTCATGTTGTAATCACTGTCAGGTTTGCTCTTCCTCAACATAGGTGCCCGGTTGCTGCACGATGTGGGGGAAATCTGAAGTTAGTTCCTGCTGAGAGAGAGTCTCCAGGAGGGAGATCTTAGTCTTTTTGACTAATAGTGTTTGAGTTTGTATTCCACGCAGCTACACCTTACAGTACATACACACTCATGTATCACAATAGAAAAAATATATATATAAAAAATCCCCCTGATAGCCTATAAGAGGAAAACTAAACCATGTAAAAGTATGCGACAGAATATTTGTCATTCCATACGTGATCTTTAGCATACCTCAACTCTAACCAAACATAAAAAAAAAAAAGCACAGCTGTCAGATACAAATGCAAAAGTCCTTACCAGCCTAACCACAGACGCGTAATGTAAAAACAGTAGCTGTAAAATGCAAAATGCACAGTGCAATTATATGGGTGGGTGGAGGGGGGATACAGACTTCATGTAATCTACTTAAATCTTCTATATGACATATATATTATAACACTTCAGCGCTGTGTATGAGATCAAAATGCAATGTGTAATCAGTTAAACTGCCACATATGTGATGCACGAGCTGCTGATGAAGTGCCCTCTTTGCTCTGGGAATCATTAGAAACATTAATTTTACGAGTCCTTACTAACTCTGCGCAGCGTCACTTCATCTCGACGTGCAAGAACACCTGACAGTGATTTTGCAACAGCAGTGTGTGTGAATGACTGTCGTCTTCCTCTCGCTGATTCTGTCACATCCACGCCGTTTGGTGTGTAAAAGGGAAGTGTGTGAGCCTTCCTCTGGCATCATGTGTCTTTTGCTTCGCCTTAACCGTCAATCACCGGGTATTCGATTAGTTGAGCTTTATGGGTCAATAAGTTTGTCATCAGTAAAGTTATGGAAGAGTAATTGAATACCAGTGGGAACGCTGACATAACATTTATTTCAAAAAAACGACTTATGTTGACGGAAATGACAAGTACAGCATAAAATGTCCTTTCGTGTGTGTGTGTGTGTGTGTGTGTGTGTGTGTGTGTGTTTTCCATATTCATCGGGTTGTTTGAAGTGTGCTGCAAACTAATTGGAGATCATAGTTTACTCACATCTAATATTACAACTGCATCAGTGACTGTTGGTACGGTCCACTGGATTTCTTGCTCACACAGCTGGCTATTAGAGCCGTGTGGCAGATAGAGGGCCATTAGAGGTGTGTGTGCGCGTGTGTGTTGTGGGATAGGGACGCAGGTGCTCCATGGGCTGATATTACCCAGGATGCTCCGAGTTGGGGCGTAGGGGTTATGGAGGGAGGGGTAGGAGTCTCTCTGTGGAGCTGGCAAACACACCTGTGATCCCTTGCTAGCACGCTCACACACACACACACACTCACACACACACACTGTGCCCCCCCACCCCTCCACGGCCTCTGCGCTAAGGCACGTTAATACACACTCTGATAAACAGGCTAATACTCGCAGCGGCAGCACTTTACACACCATTGAACACAACACACGGTAATCAGTGAAGCCAACACGTGGCACGGTGTGTGTGTGTGTGTGTGTGTGTGCATTGCCATGTACACAACGAACAGGGTACAGTGAAGCATTGCAACCTCATTAGGCAAAGTTATGTGTGTGTGTTTGTAACATACAGGGCAAACCTAAGCCTTTTAAATAAAGTAAAAAAGTTAGATTCACAACTATGTGTGTGTTTGCATCATGCCTGCGGAGATATGTTTATTGTTACTTTCTTCATACTTAAAGGAAAAGTCCGTCTTTTTAATCAAATCATGGTTTTATTTTACTGTTTCAGAGAATAAGTGGAGAATCCAGTAAAATGAATTATATCATAATGTATATGTCTATAAAACAACATAGATCAGCTGAGACATTTATGCTGGGAATGTTGCTGTCAAAATCTTTCACTGAATGTGTTGTGCTTTTAAAGATGCCACATATTATCATCAGCTACAAATGGAAACACTAAACATCATAACTTCATGAGACACACACACACACACACACACACACACAGATGGTGAAAACACCCCTCAAACACTCAAAGATGAAACGAGTCAGAAAACAACCACATCACATCTCCTTCAAAAACAAACATTTAATTATGGCAGCTCTTCTGCATTAGTGGCAGAGCGGCGGGTTTTGATGTGCTCCTCTAAATAGCATAGCGTTGAGCCAGTAACATTTTTACACCCACAAAAAGACATTCAAAGCAAATCTATTTAAGAGGAAAATAAAAAAAACAATCAAAGACTAATAGGGCTTTAGCTTCTAAAAGTCTGGAATCGGATCATTTTAGGTGCCGTTTATAAAGTAAAAAGTTGTACATGTTATAAATATCGCAAAAAAAAAAACCTTGCAAATAAACTTAAAGCGAAATTAGAGCGTCCAGTCTCTGTTTTGGTTTAGCGGTTTAAAGTAATTGTTTCTCTACAACTGAAGAATTTTCCTTGTTCCTTTCTGTAAGACATGATATTCAACTTAACAGTGTAAAGCTGGTGTGACGGCATTCTGGAAAGTTATATGAAATGATCCAGAAAAAGCATTTAATACTGTCAGCCACAGAGCTTTAAGGTTATTTTGCCATGTGGAGTCCCGCAGGGGAGTGCCTTGGGTCCCTTGTTGTTTTTATTATATACACACATCAATTCTGTATAAAGAGGCTTGTGGTCCAAAGTGGGAGGTGAGCAGGAGACAAAAGAAAATTCTCCAATTCTCCCATCTTAACCAAACACTATTATTTGCCTAAACTTAAACAGACCATCTCTAATTTGCTGACAGCAAAAAAAAAATAAAAAAAATAGCTGAACTGTAGTGTTCAATATGTCTTGCAGCTTTTTCCTCTTAATGCATCCCTGAGCTTTGACCACAGCACCGGCCTACTCATAGTCTATGAGCTATTAGGGTATTCTGTGGTTATATAAGACAACAGTGGCTTAATTCACGCTCTGTAAATAATTGTGTCATTGCACATGTGAGCTCGCTTCACCACCCTGAATGTCAGACCATCAACACACATCTTATGGGAAGAGTCCAAATAGGAGACAGCTTAAACGAGCATAAAACAGATCATTTCCACAATAGGGTCAAAGGTGGACAACAATGACTGGACAGACACGGCTGAATTCGTTACACAGGCTCGGCATCAGTCTAACTCCAGTGTAAGTCAGCGGAGTCGTTGGGGAAGCACAGCTGGCCCGGGTGGCTGTGGTCTCCCTACACCAGCTGCAGACTCTTGTGCAGAAAGAGCCACCAGGTGTCGGGGATTTCACGCTCCTTCCCTCCTCCGCTGGTTCCCACTGCAGCCTGCTGAACCGTTACTGGGTTGAATTAACACCGGCTGTTCCTCCGACGGAGCCGCCATGGGCCCACAGCTCAGCTCGCTGGTGCCTGGTCTCCCTTTGCAGAAGAGAGAACAGGGTGTGTTTAGATTCAGTTTCAAGTTTACTTTTGAGCTATGATTTTTTGTAACTTTTTATTAGGTGAAGGATGCAAGCTGTTCTCAATCTGAGGGATTTCTGCTTGCCGACCGACTAATCACGGTTGTTTCCGCTCTCTATGTACTGTTGTCAAGTCATGGAAAAATACTTCCAAGACCATTTAATTAAATATAATTGAGAATAAAATGCAGGATTAGAGACATACTCTAAGAGAATTCTCTAAAATGACATTATAACACTGGCTGATGTGGATGGTGCATCATTGCCCCTTCCTTCCTTCCTTCCTTCCTTCCTTCCTACCTCCCTTCCTCCCTTCCTCCCTCTCTCTTTTCAGTCTCTCCTCTATCTAATCACGAGTGTTTGAAGCTTAACCGGGATGTAAACAGAGAAAGGAAGTCTTCAGCGTCGTAATCCCACTCTCGGATCACGCGCACACACACACACACACACACACATCGAGGTGAATATAATATACACACAGATCTGTATTATATTCAAGGAAACAAATATCCACACACGCATGGATATATATATACTGGTGAGTTCATATACACAAGTACATACACAAACGATCGTCAGACCAGGCAGCACCATACTTCCAGTCCAAACAACTGCTAGCAATTACAACAATTAGTGGTTCGGCTTTTGCCAGCCACGCTGCCTGTTTATAATGTGAATCGAACACAAATGTCATAACAGTGAAGTTTTGAGACAAACAATATGCCTTATCAACATGACGCATGAAAGCCAGGTCTGCACTTAACTATAGGAGAAGGCCGAGTTGTCGAAGCAGATTGAGTAATTGAGCCAAGAAACAATATTTACCGAGCCCTGGTTTCTAATTTATCTCTCGTGCACTCTTCAATCAACCCGATTTCATCTGCTGAAGAGTATCCGACTGCAAGTTTTAGCAGTAAAGGTCAAACGTCCTTTTAAAGACGTGGCCGCTGCATCGTGTCACATTCGGGCAGGGGGGGGGAAGAAGGTTCGGCTGCATCAGGACGCAGCAGGAGAGCATTAACAGCTGAAGATGCTCTAACCGGATTAACCGAGGGAGGAGAGCTCGCAAGTGACTGAAATAAGGTTAGTGGGCATGAATAGGAGTGTGTGTGTGTGTGTGTGTGTGTCATGAGTCCTGGACTGGCCTTTGCTTGTATATTACACCCTCAGAGATTTCTAGTGGCTGAACATAATAGGGCTTTTCTTTCCACAGGAGACATTTTGACATGTCACAGTGGTAAATAATACATTTAATGATGGCTGAATTCCATCTCGCCGCTTCAGTTTCGGGGGTCCTGCTATTGTGCTCGCTGACTCACCGTCACACAGTTATTAATAACACCTGTGCCCCCCCCACCCCACACACACACACCCTGCTATGACAAGTCAAAATGTCTGCTGTGAACCGCGGCTTGGGAAACTCACCGACTACACCCTCTTATTAGTTTATATTTTCATCCGCTCTGCTCGGATTCAGTTCAGTTCAGCTGATAAATGTCAAGTGATCTGCATAAAACAATGCCATGTTGGCCATATTTAATTCAAAACGTACCAAATTATTAATCTTAAGCATCAATATTTAATACGCATCCGTATTCGAATAGCATGACAATTTTAATTTTATTAAGCCTGGAAGTGTTTCTTTTTTTCCCCCACGCTGGCCACGCAGGGTCAAAGGGGTCCCGGCTGTCTCCGATTGATTATTTCCAATGTTGATATCACAGTTTTTTCTCTACTACTAGAGAACGACGGTGGATCGAACAGTGATCCAGAGCTACATCTGTCTGTCCTCTTCGATCTCTCCAGTCGTCTGTCTTCCTGGCAGGCAGCAGTCTATCCTTTACGTTGGGACCCGAAAGCCTCCTCCTCGGCAGACAGCGTCCCTAATTTCATTAATTATAAACCAATATGTTGCTGGCAGCCCCTCTGGAGAGAGGACTTTACCCAGCGCTGGCATCTGTTCAGCACAAACACAGCGAGGGATGCGGGGATGAAGGGAGGAGAATACAAGGACATCTCTGACTCCCGCCATGGGTTAAAGCATGTTGCTGTGCAGGGCGGCGCATTGGGGGGGGGGAAGGAGGGAGTGCTTGGTGGGGGTTTTAAAAGTTTCCAACGTGGATGCTTAAAGTAGCATTAGAGACAGTTTCATCCAAATATGATTGGACCGAGTTTAGTTTAAGGGGAAGAAAACACCCTTAATCAATGCGTGTGTGTGTGATTCCACGCTGTTCAGAAAATTGGGCCTGATTGGAGCAAATGTTTGGCTAATGACTGCGTGGTAGCAACCAACCACATCATAAAAATATACTATGACAGAAATGACCTCTGACCTTTCCTTTTTGAACAAAAGAAAAAGAGAAACAAAAGATAGAAGGAAACCAAATACACAACAAACAGGCTGTTAATTGATACACCAGAATTACACACACACACACACATGCATTCAAAGTGCAAAAGCATGTCACCTAAGCGGAAGCTGTTTACTCCCTCATCATTTATAAATCATACACATAAACACACAGACAAAGGTTTTTTGTTTCGCTGCAGTTTTACAGCAATAACAGTGCAATCTGTGTATTAAAAACCTCCGATCTGTAATTATTACCACCAGATTCTGATGCTGAGGCTATCGGGTCCCGACAAACCCGATCACGGCGAGCGGAGCGATGGGAAAAGGTGAGCTACTTCCTGTATCACAGAGCAGCTTTAACGTGATTTTCAGCTCTAATTAGAGTTAAGTCACTTAGTGTGTTGTAATGATGTTTGGCTCACAGAGCAGCAGACGCCGTCCATCAGCCAAATGAAATATTAAACTGACCTACCGCTGGATGATGTGTGTGTTTGTGTGTGTGTGTAGGAGGGGGGGGGTCATATTTGTGGTTGTGTCAGGAGACCTCCATAGCACACTATGTGTTCATTGCCGCCACATACAGTAAGTACACACACACACACACACACACACCACAAAGATAGACAGACAAACACATACACAAACTTCTGACCTACATTCACTATACACAAACAACAGGGTGTCAGGAGGGCCAGGGCAACAAATATGTGTGTGTGTGTGTGTGTTGGGGGTTAAAAATCTGCAGGTGCACTGGGCCATGAATCTAATGCAAAATTAGTGTTATCTTGCTGCCAAATAATTCATGATCCCCGCATCCAAAACGATAGTAGAACGAGTCGACTTGTCCTCCCCCCCTCGGTCTTTGTCACACTCCCCCGACGAATGATGTTTTATTCAAAGTGTCACGTGGAGCAGAAGCTAGTAAATAAGTACAAGCTACAGTTGGCAAAGTCTCTGGTTTTGATCCCAAATGACTTTTTTAGGCCTGATTTCAGAATAAAATAAAAAATAAAAAAGACAGTATAGAAAGTATATGTATATATACATAACTCCATGCAGCAATTAAAAAAGGAACCTTGCAATGAATTTTTTCTTCTCCCATTAATCATCTCACGACCCCTCAGATTTATATGGCGACCCTTTGGAGGGACCCGACCCCTAGGTTGGGAACCACTCAACTAAACTATCTAACTGTATATAAAGCAGTTGAAACTAGCTCCACCTCCAGCAGCTACAACAGTAACATGCTTCACTATTAATAATCTAATGATGTCATATATAATAATAATATATCAGCCACTACTGTTACTGCAGCACTTTAACTACATATTGCTGCGAATACTCATGTATTTTTACATTCCTGTGTGAAGGACCTGGGCCTACTTCTTTCACCACTGGGCTTATTATATTATATTATCTGCATCATCTGTCATCCAGTCATAACTGTGAGTCAATAGTCAATAAGGAAGCGACATTAGACTGATAGAACATCCTGATCCTTTTTGGAGGGAACAATCAGGAACCCCGCCCCTGATAATAACGATAATAACCGTTACCAGTTAGGCTCCCAGATCAAATAATCCAAACGGACTAGTGTTAGTGGGAGCCGTGGTAATTATCTCCAGCTGGATTGACTTCATGTTCACACAGACTTTGACGGGCGGGTGGGGGTGACATCACAGCGTTGTACTGTAGCCTCACCTGCTATGTTCAATAAATGAACTATACGAAAAGGAAAACAGCGAGGAGAGTTGGCTTCACTTTTAGCTCCCCTGGCCAGAACCCAGTTGACTGTGTTTACTCTATTATAGGTCAGTGTGTGTGTGTGTGTGTGTGTGTGCGCACCCACTAACTACAGCCAGGGCCCCAGCATATAAAAACCCTAAATAATATGTCTACATTTAGAGAAATCATCGGGTGTCGCTGTGGAATGCAATACCATTGTGGTGAAGTTTTTTTTTTTTTTTTTAAAACAAAAAAGAGCAAACGGAAAGCCAGACGAAGGGATGATATATATCATGGCCATGTGGATACGACGCCGTGTGACTGACACATACATACATACATGCACAGAGTCACGTGACATCACGCCGTCCTCTGATAAGAACAGCTGACAGTGGAAATCTGTCACTCGGATCAGCACGATGACAGACGAGACGATGTGTGTGTCGTATTGTTTTTGAGCATCATTTCACTTAATATGCTTAAATTAATCACGTATCAGAGAAAGATTGAGTGTCACAGTCCTAATAGTGGCTTCTCTTGTGTCTTGTGTGCCCCTCCCCTTTTCTGTGTCTAGTCTGTGTGTGTGTGTGTGTGTGGCGTGGGCGTGGCACTCCCTCTCTGGCTTGGCTCTACACACACACACCTGTCTCCTATCAAGCTCATCAGCAGCAGTATATCTACTCTGGCTCTTCAACCTCTCATTGCCAGATTGTTGTTGATACCTCCCTGGTATTCAGGCCTACGTTTTGGCTTACATACATGCCGATCTGTCTCTTTGTGATCTTGTGCTCCAGGACCATTGCCACCCTGCCTGGGTCATCTTTTGCCGTCCCTTCACCGTCAGCCACCGTCTTTATTTTCCACGTCTGCCGTTTGGGTCTCCCCTGCACACACGCAACATTCAAGCGTTAACATTTTTGACATGTCACAGCAGCAGTGCAGATGTAAACGATAAATTTATCGATGTCTGAGCTGCATTTACTTGCTTCGCTTGTGCATGCTGGCTCGTGAGCGTGTTATGAATAACACCTGTGCTTCTGTGAAAAAAAAAGGGCCCATTATCATCCTCGCTCTCTATACTTTCTTACCTCTCTGTGAAGTAACATCACACTCTGACCTGCAGGATTTGAACCAGTAGCTGCAGTAAGTAGATTTACCCAAGCGCTACACTTAAGTTTCCATATGGTCTTACTTTATATTTCCACTCCACTATATATATTTCAGATAGAAATATTATACTTCCTACTCGGCTACATCTATTTGCTTTATATAAGAAGCTTTTAAACTACAACACATTGATTCTATGAGTTGTTTACAGCACTGTATCAGAACTAACATCCATCATCTTATGACCCCTCAGATTTATCTGGTGACCCTTTGGAGGGGCCCCGACCCCTAGGTTGGGAACCTAACCTATCTAACTGTATATAAAGTAGTTGAAACTAGCTCCACCTCCAGCAGCTACAACAGTAACATGCTGCTCTAACACTGATGCTTCAGTATTAATAATCTAATGATGTCATATATAATAATATATCAGTCACTACTGATACTGCAGCACTTTACTAATGTTATTTCAGTAGGATTTTGGTGTTTTTTTGTCCCTTTTTTGTAAAATATGATAATTTTGATTATGATCAAGTACACTTGAACCCTTTACAACACATCCTACTGTATCGCAGTCATGCTACACTGCCATCTCTTGGGCGCTGCGAAGGTGGCATCTTGCTGTAAATACCAACACATAAACACATAAAGGTTAAACTCAACTATGGAGGAAGAAGATGCGTTTAAGGAACCTATAAAATAGACTCTTATGATTATGAATTGATTTCAGGCGTTTGGTTATATTTTCAGTGAATACTATACATCGTCTACACAGCTGTTTGCTGTTTGAACAATACATTTTAGATGTCATATATTATATGACATAGTCAGATTCAAAAGAGTTCGGTCTCACTATTCAAAAACATCACACATTAATCATGCGGGTCATCTGGTCCACTGGTGCAAAAGGATCATTACTCATACAGTGCAGTGTTGTATGAATGCGGGGTGGGAACCAGTTGGATGCGGAGCCTGGATGCTACGCAGGCTACGTGTAATGTTTTGTTTTTTCTCGTGATAAACAAAAGTTGACGAGAAGCACAGTCAATAGGAAAAGCCTCCCTTCTCTGATAACCTAAACACACCTGCATGCAAAGACACACACACACACACGCATGATTGCATATACACATATTCACACTCAAAGCCACATGTCTTAGTTGATCATATTTGCCAGTGAGGTCCTATGATTATCATATAAACAGAATGGAGCGCAAAGAGGGAGGTCTGAGCCCTGTAGTCACCTGAGTATTCGCAGACATGAAGGTGGTGTGTATATGAGTGTGTATGTGTGTGTGTGTGTGCGCGTGTGTGTGTGTTTTCCTCACGTGCAAGGAAGCGGATGACCTCGCCGTGCTCTGCCACACTACAAAGTGATTTTCATCTCAGTTCATACAAACTCTTTTGTTGAACCATCACATCTTGCTCACCACCACCACCACCGCTCCACACCCACCCACCCCCACCCCCACCCCCAGCAAAACCCGCTTGCCATTTAGAATAACAGATGAATAAATGGACGAGTGGGGGTGGGGTTGGGGGGTGAACAGTAGACTTAAACCACAGTGGAACTCAGTAATGGTCAGCCAGGCCCACCACGCCTAAGCAAATGTTTGTCCAAACCCGTTATTTCTGGCATTGTACTGTCTCAAAGAGATCATTTTATTCTCCGAGAGGAATGCAAGCGGCTATAAATAGTGTGCAGATGAAGGAGGGGAAATCAGAGATTTGTAGAGTAATTACAGAGCCAGAGTCGAACCCTTCTGTTATGGCTCATTTTTCATCAACCTCTGTCTCCATGACTGTCTGACTGACTGACCAACGGAGGTAAAAGGGCCTTTTTTTTTTTCTCTATGGGGGAAATGTGTGTCAGACCTGATATTTGACCTCCATTTCTTTTATGTCTGTTCCGAAAATATGATTTTTTTTTTTTTTTTGTACACGAGGCCACGGTGATGATTTGTGGAAGCGCCGGAAAATAATACGGCTAATACGGCACGTGTATGGAAAGCGATGACACAACTTTTTACGGAAATGGGGGGGAAAAAAAAGTCATAAAGTGTTTTTGTAGGACCCCTATGCTCATAATAAGAAGCTGATGCAGCAAAAAAAAAAAAAAAAAAGGAGTTAAGGGCCTTTAAGTTTGGAGGACCTTTAAAATAGATTTCAGACCCTCTGTTTTAAAACATTTGCCTCTTTTAGGGCCACAAACACTCAGACTGTAACCATTTCTGGCCTCTGGAGATGCTAATTTGGATTTACCTGAATTCAGATTTTGATTAATACATTTTTATTTTTTTTAATATCATCCCACGTGTTTGGGAAAGCCAGTCTTTGGTCTTGCTTGGGTGCTTTTTCCCTCAACTCAAAGCTGTTTCCAGAGCTCCATAAATCACATCCTGACACTTTAGGTTAACAAGGCAGATGACTAAACTTATGAATGGAAAACATAAAAAATCAAGCCACACAGGTTTGCATCTCCAATACAAAGAAATATGCAACATCAACATGAAATCAAACTAGAAAGCAGCCAACGCAAAGAGAAGAGCTGCAGTAAAACAGCTGTAAAATAAACCCCTGACACGCATCGATAGCTTTAATCTCCTCTTTTGTATTCAGTGAAAACTCAAACAGTCAAGTTGCCCCTGACAGCACTTATGTCTTAAGTGATCTTTGTGGGGGTTATAATAGGACTTTTGAGCTGGCGAATTGCTGTAATTATCAAACATGCCCTTCTCATTTTGCACAGTCAGACCTCAAAGTTGGCGAATTTACCCGGCAATTAGGAAAAGCTGGAAATGAATGACAAGTAATGGTGTGGCCCACATTACTAAGATGAGGACAAACAATCCGGAGGAAAAGAGGTTGTAATGACGGGAAATGTGCAAAGCAGGCGGAGAGAGGGGGGATCGACAACATGAGGAGGGTTTTGTGTTGTTGCCCCTGTTACACATTGTACATTTATTACCGGTGTTTCCACTAATCAATCTTTGCTTTGTTGTGGTCTGATGGCGGAGGAGGTGGGATAGTATATATATATATATATATACTATATAGTATATAGTATATATAGAGCTGATAATCATAAAGGAACAGCATCCACAAAATATTACACGTTAAATAGAAAAGAAAATCTTGTCAGTTTAATGTTAACAGTCATCCAACAAATCATGGGACATGTTTGACTCCTATAAAAATATTTCTGAAAAATGAATGAATGAATGAATGAATCAGCCAAAGCTCTGACATGACCAAATGTGTCAAGTATAACAAGAAGGAAACTAGGAAAAAAAGCAAATTATGTACTAATAATACTTCCAAGGTCTAACTTTTAATAATCAGTTGTGATTTGATATACATTGCAATATGAAGACTGTGTCTGTGTGACATTTTTATTCACGGAGAAATGTCGCCCCCGTGTGGACAGTTTGTAACACTGCGCACAGCTGGCTTTTCACGAGACAGTTTTAAGATTTGATTTATTTGCTCTTTATGTTTTCCATCACTTTAAAGATTATATGTGTGTGTGTGTGTTTGTGTGCAACCGGCATTTAAGACAATTTAGGTTTAAATATATATATTTTCTAGATTTGCACTGAGTGAGAAAAGTACTTAAGTGCAGGACTTAAGTAGAGATACTTTCAACTTCATTTTTAGCCAGATAAGTATTAAAATAAGCTGTAATTTAATAAAAGTAAAACATGACACAATCCTAAACAGTGTTATAAATCACTGGTATTCTAATATGAATTTAAAAAATGAAACTAAACAAACTAAACTCGAACCCTGGAGGAAACTGGGCCATGTTGAAGCTGATGTGTGACCGCAGGTAGGCGGAGCAGCGCGGGGGGAGTGTCGGGCTACAGAGCGCCAGACCGTCGGTGGTGGTGGTAGTGAGGCACGAAGCAAATCTGGAAGTAATTCCTCGACTATGGTTAATCTGCAAATGTAACCTGCTTACTGTCAATCTTTTTTTTTTTTTTTTTTAAACCAAGACTTTAACTAGACAAATGTGGCTATGGAAGAAGAGCGTCAAAACGTGAGTGAGCTGCCGGCTAACTAGGCGCTTTTACTGTCTTGCTAGCAAATCGCCTAAATATCAACACAGTGCTAGCATAACGTTAGCTCGTGCCGCTAATGCTAAGTGCCACCTGCTAAGTATTAATGTTAGAAAATTTGCGGTTTTATTAAAACTAGCTGTGTAACGAATTAAATACTGATTTTTTTGGTTGGTGAGAAGTTTTTTGCAAAGCGGTTTGGAAATTATTGGCGGTAAAATATTCTTGTTTATTCGCATTGTCGTTAAAGCTACCCTTCAAATAAGCTTTTTAAGGTTAGGCTACTAGCTTAACGTTAGCTAACGTTAATTAAAAAAAACAACCACTTGCTTGAATAAATGAACGAATTATTATTTTAATTTCGTGTCTAGTCAATTACATTACCAGTTTCATGGGGCATTCAAACACATGACTAAAAATATTTTTTATTTTATTTTTCATTTTTTGGTTGTATTATGATTTAATTAGATGTCACTGTTTAAATTTAATTACATTTGTGGTGTGAGAGTACAGCTAGCGTTCAAGCTAACTACAGTCCAACAAACGTTCAAGCAGTAATTTGACTGCAGCATCAAAATAAGTTAAATCATGGCTTAAAATAGAGCATAAAATGAAAACATTAAATAATTTGCAGAATGTCATAACCTTTATCAAAAAGAGTTCTGGTATTGTGATTATATGGGGACTGACTGTACAAATGATGTACAGAAATGAATGCTTAGCAGTTGTAACCACTGTGACCGTTATGTTCTTTACTGGCCCCACTTGCATTCACGGTTGTTTTTTCTTTTTTCCCAAGTTCACATCCCGTTGTCCATCTGAAACTGGCAGCAGCTCCTCCACCCCTGATTTGCCAACTCCTGGAAACCACAGCAGCAGCAACAGTGACAGCCCGACCTACCACCTCCCCCGCTTCGGCACCGTCATCCCCAATCGAATTTTTGTCGGTGGGATCGACAACAAGGTGAGAGCTGCAAACTTGCAGCATTTCCGTTTGCATACAAAACATGCAGGTTTGTGTGTCTTGGCAGCGTTGGACACTAGAGAGCAGCAGAGCCACAGTTAGAATGAGAGTGTGGAAATCAAAAGTTCATATTGCAATAATTTATATAGAACAGACGCCTTCTGGTGGTTATTGCTGTACTCAGCTACTACTGGCTGCTTGAGCGAATCATCTGATGCATTTTCTTTGATGAAGGTTAACGAGCGCGACCTGCAGCACATCTTTTCCCAGTATGGTGCAGTCAAAGAGGTGAAGGTTGTGATAGATCGCTTAGGAATGTCAAAGGGGTGAGTTAATTTAATTTCCTCCTTCCACATTCAGTCAGTGACTAATAATTCATGCAACCATGACTTTGAACTTCATTCACCGATGACAGTTAGCAGTACTGCAGCTGTGCAAGGTCCCCTTTTTTTTACATTTTTATGCTTTGTTTCTGTCTTTTTGAACAGATATGGGTTTGTTACATTTGAAACCCAAGAAGATGCACTGAAAATCCTTCATGATGTAAGTAAATCGGGTCATGAAAATTATTTATGTGTCGCTTATCTACTAGACTTTATTCTCTAATGTGGCTTCTGTTTCCCTCGACGGCTGCGTTTAAAGGCCAATGGAATCCGTTTCAAAGACAAGAAGCTCAGCATTGGTCAGGCTGTCCGCAAGTGGCAACCTTCAGGACAAAGTAAGTCTGCTGCTGACAAATGGCTCAATTCATTTCATAACATTTCATCTGTGAGCAATAGTCACTCACTGTTTATGATGGTCTTGAAAGTGATTTTGATGCATTACAAGGTCTTTTTTTCTAAAATATAAAAGATAAATAGATCCAGGTTTACTTTATGTGGTTTCCCCTTTTTTCTCAGCTAAAAGTGTCCCTTTAGCCGGCCCCGACCGCGCCATGCCTCTGCCGATGTCTTGTGGGACCCTGCAGCTGACCACCGCCACAGGCTGTCCCTACACCTACCACAACGGAGTGGCCTACTTCCACTGCCCCAACCCTCCTGCCCACCACTGGCCGGTCAGTTCTCGCTCATATCACACACACGTTTTGCAAAATTAAATGACAAAAAAAAAAAAGAAATTTAAAAAACGCGCTAGTCATTTGAAGTCTTGCATTAGTCAACACCTCGGAGCACCGAGATGTATAAAAAGGTAATGTGTGATTTTTTTTGTGCTTCTCCTTGCAGCACACTCCTCCAGTGTTGCTCCCTCAGTCCCATCAACCTGTCTACCAGCAACCAGCTTATCCTCACTACCAGGTCAGCTCCAATGCAGATGCTAACGATTAGCAGTTTACGTAATGAGGACAGCAGGTGGTTGAACGTTATGTAATAGTTATTAATGTATCACTCATTTTCCAGTCTGCCCCAAACCAGTATCAATGGAATGCCGTCCAGGTAAATAAAACTCTACGCTCTTTTAAGTTCAGGAGAATTTAGTACATTTGTTGATATTTTGTGGATGTGTTTTGTCCAGGTGCCGATGCCCTCCAGTACAGCCGTGTACTCCCCGCAGTCACAATATCTGTACCAGCCCGCTGATGGAGGCTCTGTCCAGGACATCCTACCAGAGGTACGGTGCAGCTGTTTGGTAAAGGTGTAAAAGTACGCCGTGTATGGCCTATCTACACCTGGTATGAACATGTATATCTGGAGACGTTTTCTCCATCACATGCCTTTTCTCATCATTTTGCAGTTTGGCGAGCACACAGTGCAGCAGGTTTACTCCGTGTATCCTCAGAGAACGGAGGGAATGATGCCCGTTGTTCTGCAACCTGACCCTGGAAAGGTAACAAATGTAAAAGCTTTAGTTAACTTAACTTGTACTACACAACACCATTATGACCTGATAAGTAATTGTGTTGTAAACATCAGTGTTTTTTGTCATGTTTGTGTACTTGTTTCTGTTTCTACAAACCTTCACTGAATCATAATTTCATTTTTTTTTTCTCCCCCACAGAATCAGATGATTTCACACCCGTGGATCCACCTAAAGCCACGGCACCGGAGCTACGCCCATCACAAGGACTATCGCTACCTGCAAGAAGCAACAGAGCCACTAGACGCCTCCATGCTTTACACTGCTCAACATCTTATGTAGGAGAAACCCACAGACGGCCTCTTAGGGGAGAGAAATCACACACACACACACACACACACACACACACACACACACAGCGCGCTACTCTTTCTTAAGATGATATTTTCATCTGTTGCACCTGTTCCCACCAACTCTACACAGCCAAGGTAAGCGTTCACCCACTCACAGCTCTCTGATGGTTTGATCCAGCAGGATGATTGACGTTTAGTCCACATTACACTGGCTTACTTTGTGTACGTTACATGACAGTTGCAGTGTTTCCTCTTGATTAATTTCTCTTTCATTAACACCCATAAACCCATATTAGTTGTGACATAATAACTTGGTGGTGAACAAACAGTACATTCACCTTACAGATAAAGTTTAAGCACATTGCACCACCAATGTTTCAAAACTGAAATATTTTGCTCATCTTTTATTTTTTTTATGTGATAAAACTCAATTTAGACTTGAATCCTTACCAGTTCACAATATTAAAAGCAAAGTCGCTTTGAATAATCCTGCTTTTTAAAACCCATTCATCATTCCTAATGATAAAACATAAACTAAAACATTGCTAAAAACAATCCTTTTTTTGACTTGAACATAATTTTCTTTGTTTCATAACGTTGTTGCAACAGCTTAGATATAGCTGTGATCTATTTCATTTATTTTGTTTATTTATTACCATGTCAGCTTGTTCTCTTTCTACCTTACTGTACAACGCTGTCCACCCTGAGTATCAGTGATCATATTGAAGGATATGAAAAAGCTATGTTCAACTAATCAGACTCACTGATTAGTAACAGGATGCTCTGTAATATTAGTGTTGTGCCGCTGATCTACTCTCTGATTGGTCCACAGCCGGGTCACGTCAGAGCAGCGCTTAAAAACAGTATTTTCTACAGTTTTTCAATATGATGATGTGAAGAAATGTGCAGCATTGTTGACTTTCTGCACTGATAATTTCCAACCAGTAATACATAGGCAGCTCTACCCTGCAGACTTGTTGAATTGTAATGTTGCAACATGACATCTGCAGTACGTTTTGTATAGTCTATATATAAAACAGGCTCATTGTTAGTGTGCATTGAAGTGTATATTTAGCTGTTTCTGATGGCAGAAATAATCATTTTATATTTTACACTACATGAAAGTTCACCAAAAACTAAAGTATGGAGCGATAATAAATTTGGATTTTAAAGAGTGAGAACATGACAGTTTTAGAGGAGCTTCAGTCTGTGTTTGAGTGAGCAGAAAAGCTCCTGCTGCATGCAAATTAATTCAGAGCAGATTTTATATTTGTCGCTGCTTGCTCTCTGAACTTGACTTTAGTTTTATTTTTTTCAACTTGAATTTGTTTGTGCTTTTGAATAGTTACTAATAACGTTCCATATAAATACACAATTTAGCACCTTGAAGGAGTAATCGGCACATACTGTAATATTTTTTTTTTCAAGGTTACGTGTATAATAACTGATTTTAATTTGTGGAGAATCGTCTTTCTCTCGCGGCCGTCCTTGTCATTTGTCAGTGTTACAGTGTTCTGAAAGTTCTTGTTGTGCTCCACTTTTGCATTTGGGCGTTGATGTTGTTGAGTTGAAATGGTTTGAAATATTAAACAAGCCTGTCTTAAATGTAATTAGACATCCTACTGCTGTAATTGGAGAGCGGTTTGTGTGTTTGTGTGCCTCACCATTCCTTTGATCCACATGCCTCATAACTTGCCCAAAAAATGTCAGGGCCTTTGCATGTCGTGTTTTGGAGTGAAACTTCTGAAACAAAATATACTTCCATATTCAGAGATCCTGGGGTTTATAATGAGGGAAAAGAAAAATGTGTCATTTTAAGGTATTTAAAAGTGGCAATTATACTTTCTTGTGAAAAGAACATATCTGGCATATATAATTGTTCCAAGTAGAGCATTTGTATATGTCTTAATACATGTCTGGAGATTTTTAAATTAGAAAATGTTTCAAATTTTGAAAAATATGTGGTTTTTGTCACGTTTTAATCCCAAGATTAATTTTACTTCAGTTTTTAAAGTACCGATTTTTAATGCAGAATATGCATTTAGAACAATGAGCTTTACACACGTGTGACAGGTTACTTTCAGACCTTTGAAATATGAATATATATGTCAACACAATATAAAGCTTATCAGGTACAGGCCGCTAACGCAGAGACACACAGCTTTTTTTTTTTTTTTTTATAAACCTCAATCCAAAATCATGGGATTTGATCTTTTGTCATTCTAATGAGCAGTCATGTGGTGCTTTTGCCACCCTGCCAAGGTCTTGATCCCATTCATACAGATAAAAGCCCTGATTCATCAGTAAATGGAAAATTTTATTTTATTTTTTTTAACATGAATGCGACCCGAATCTTATATATTAATTTATAAATTAAAAATAATGCCTGTTGTTTTTGCTGATTCTGCGAGCGGTGATCCCCGATGACCGCACGCAGCGTTTCGATCAATAGTGATGAACGTGTGAAAACTGGACAACAATAACTAATCATCACACTGTGCTGCGTCGCTATACGTAACCAGATTTGCGTTATAAAACCTATTTGGATGACAATACTTTATGCTGTGCCATCACACAGCTACTTAATATAAAAGGACAGCAGCACAGAGAGCGTCTATGGAGCGTCAGTGTGGCCCCCCACTGATCGAACAATGGGAAAGGTAAGCTACTTTAGTGTTATTAAAAATGTAACATTTAAACTTGACCTATTGGCCGTTGATAATTCAGTGCTTTATCAAACATTTGCAGATCATATTCTTCGAGGACAGAAATTTCCAGGGTCGGCACCACGAGTGCGTGAGCGACTGTGCTGACCTGCACCTCTACTTCAACCGCTGCAACTCCGTCCGAGTGGAGAGCGGCTGCTTCGTGGTGTACGAGAGACCTCACTACCTGGGTCACCAATACTTCCTCCGCAGAGGAGAATACTCGGACAACCAGCGCATGATTGGCATCAATGACTGCATCCGCTCCTGCCGTATGATTCCCGTGGTGAGTCTCCTGTGGTGTGAAGGAAGTGTATGAAAGCAGTTGACTACAGATAGGATTATAATTCATACTTTAAAACTGAATAATGTTAAAGAAGGAAGTAAAGTCTATATGAAAGCTTAGCTAGTGAAGGAGTCTGTAATATACAAGGATCCTTCTGAACTGAGCAGTCAGATATATTTGATGATCACATCAGGACGACTGAGGGACTGTCGGTTTAACTCCACCCGTCCATTAAAAGAAACCCTATAGATTTAACCTGATATGTAATTAACACGTAAGGTCTATTCCTGGGCTGCTGCATGTGTTCAGTCACCATCGAGACAAAAATGATCTTGACTCGTGAATGTTGCTCTTCCCGCAGCACCGCGGCTCCTACAAAATCAGGCTGTACGAGCGTACAGACATGGGCGGCCAAATGCAGGAGGTGAGCGACGATTGCCCCAACGTCCAGGACCGCCTGCACGCGTCTGACATCAACTCGTGCAACGTGGTCGACGGCCAATGGCTGCTGTACGACCAGCCCAACTACAGGGGCAGAACCTACTACCTGAGACCTGGCGAATACCGCAGATTCAGCGACTGGGGCGGGGCCAGCCCTAAGATCGGCTCATTCAGACGAATCGCCGACTTCAACTAGAAGTCTGTCGAGCATCCTTCCTCTCTCTGTTCTCAATAAACACGCTGGGCTTAAACTGTGTTTGTGTCTCTGTATTTAAAATAGATCAATATAGTATGTTATGTCAATTTTTCAACCCAAAGAGCCTCAGGAAAAACACAAACAGTAGTGGTTTAGATCGATTTATTGACGGTACTTAAACATTGTGGACATCAGCTCGTCTCACACAGTGATGCGTCTGATGGAGCCCACCCTGGGACTCATGCTTCCCCAATCATTAAACCTCCTGTATTCACCGGGGCGCACCAGGTACTGGCGACCCCTATAATGGGGATGCTCGTAGAAGATCCAGTAGCCTTCCTTGACGTTGCAGGAGTAGATGTCATTGAAATGGAAGCGTTCGTACAGATAGGGCATGTCGTCAGTCAGCTCCATCATCTGGCCTCCGAACTCTGGGCGCTCGTAGATCATCATTCTGTGAGAGCCTTGGTGCTGTAGAAAAGATGATGTGATTCATTAGCTTTTACACCAGCGAGGGATTATCTAGAGAAACGCCTGTAACGTCCTCTGAAGCTGTAGGCTCACCATAGGGATCATACGGCAGGATCGCACGCAGTCGTTGAATCCCATCCAGCGCTGGTAGTCTGGATAGTCGCCCCTCCTCAGGAAGTACTGGTAGCCCATGTAGTTGGGTCTCTCGTAGACCATCCAGTCACCGCTGTCCACTCTGATGGAGTTGCAGCGGCTGAAGTGGGAGTGCAGGTCGGAGCATTCGCTGCTGCACTCGTAGGAGCGACCCTGAAAGTTTCTGTCCTCGTAGAAGATGATCTGAAAGCAATTGAGGGATTTTTCTTGCAGTTAATTATTTGGTTCAAATTAAGGGGAAATATAGATATTAAACCACGAGATAAAACAAACAAACAAACAAGCAGCCTTACCTTACCCATGGTGTCGGCTAACCTTCGTCACACTGTAGCAGCAGCCGTGGGCTTCACGCTGCCTTTATAACCCACAGTTGACCTGTGTCATTGTGGTTCAGGACAATGACCAGACTTGTCAGCTTTTTTTTTTTTTTTTTTTTTGTGGTCAACAAAGCAAACCGGCTGTTTTGCCTTTGAGCAGCAGGTTTCTCTTTTGAACTGGCTTTGGTTGTTGATAGGGGGGAAAATACCTCCCTGAAACTATGAAATTACATTAGAATTATTATAACATGTAATATGCAATTCTAATTCTTGGTTTCTGAATAGTTTCGACTGGTACATCTTTAACATTGTTTTAAAAACATGCATAATCCATTTTATCCTTCATAGTGCAGATGATTTATTTCCCTGAAACTATACATTAACACATTGTTTTTAATTGAACACTGTAAAAATGATCCTTCTGAGCATATTTAACATGATGCTTTTATATAATTTACACTTTATTCCACTATATTGTGACTCGGCTCTATTTCAATACAATCTGCACGTGGCAGATTTTATACAGTAGAGCTGCTCCAATGAGAGCAGCTGTTAAACACGCTTGTATTAAGATATTTCATGTATTTATGTCATTCTGTCTATGATAATACAACAGTTTGCCTTCACAAAGCTTATATAATTTCAGTTATATTTAAATAGTCTCAGTATTCGCTGATTTCTGCAATGAGGTGTGCATTTAAACTAGAGCAACAGTGTACAGCACAATATTATCAGTTTTATTATGATTATTTATCTTTTTACAACTTCCTTGGAGACCGTTTCCTGCCATCTCTACTATCAACTGTGTAATAAAACCATATTATTTCCCCCCTAAAAATACTACAAATTTAATATTTGATTGATGTTAAATACTCACTGTAAATACAATATGTATTAAAAAAAGACTTAATAAATTATTTAATAGTAACACTAACTTTCCTCACATTATACCACAGATGGCATATGTATGTTTGAACATTTCAGACAGAAAGTATTAATCAGGGATGAAATATATATAAGTTAATATATAAGTTATGTGTTCTTGGTGTTGTGTAGTCAGATATCTGTTGCTGTAAATTTACATCATATACTTTGTATTTTAGGCCGATTTTGGTAAAAGAAACTTTTTTTTATTTCATATTAGTGGATTCAGATATTTGTCAAATATCATACTGAAGAGTTACTGAAACAGAAAACGTTTGACACAAATATGCAGCAAATCATTTTTATTGTGCATATCACAGAGTAAAAGAGGTCAATTCACTGGAACTACATGCAAACGAAGCACAAGCTCATTGAGAAGGTCTTTGTCCTGTACGTTCAGAGGACACTTACTCTCATCTCATCTGGTAAGAGAACAACCAAACACATTTCTCAGACTGTTCTTCTACGTCACTGACTGTCTTCTGTCTCTCCTATAGGTTGTGCACATATTTACCACCGGGACGACGCGGCAGGACTAAATGCAGTCATCGAAGCCAATGGCGTTCTGACACTCGGGATACTCTCCGAGGGTCAGGAGGTACTCCACGGCCCGCGTAGTTGGGTTTGTCGTAAAACCACGAACGCCCCGCTCTCCACCCTGCAGGAGCTGCATCGGCTCAGGTGTGAGGCGATCTCGGAGCGGTCGCTGGTGCGCTCGTACGAGCGGCCCTGGAAGTTTCTCTCCTCAAAGAAGATGATCTAGAGCGAAAGATACAGTCCAACATCAAGAAATCTTCAGAGCTTAATATTCAAGTGAGTTATCACATCACACTATTTCAGTGTGTATCATATGTATCATGTCCTGCTCTGGCTGGTTCAGTCTCTACTGTTGATCACCTTTCCACTCATGGCCAAAACTATTTGATTTCTGTTGTTGTTCTGACTGGCGAGCTGCCTTTTATGTATCATGTGACATCAAAAGAAACTGCCTCTCAATTGTATTAAAATGACAGCTCATCAGTATGTAAAGCGTTACACGTCAAGGCCGTGAACGCTGCGATCACTCGGATTTAACAAGTCGTGGCATGAATTCTACAAACTCTTGAGTCATCTTGTCAAGTGCTTCCCAGAAAGAAGTATTATATGCATAACATTTGCGCTATTAGATTTATTAAACAGCACGAGACGTTTGATCGAAGGTTCTGCACATGAAGATGAAAGCGTTTAAGATGAATCATTGTGACTCACATCTGATTCCCAGAAAGAAAATAATAGATTCAAAGTGCTGCGGAGGCTGCTGGTAGAGGTGGAGATGCTCCGTTCATTGAATATGTGGGGATACAAGTGCCTTTCTCAGCTGATGATGGCTGTCTCCCTGTCCTCACCATCACTGATCCCTGTCGTTTTGTGCAGTAGAAGCACGAGAAACTAGAGTGTTTGTGTATTTTTCATTGATCCCGTTATCTGAAACATGCACTTATGGCTTCAGCAAAGAGAGATATACATGTTTACAATATCTTGCACTTTATATATATATATATATTAGTTTGACTGAACACCGAAGAAAGCAAAAGAGATACTTTAAAATATGATCTTTATTTATGACCAACGGTTTCTTCAAATGACAATCAGCACGTGTCCACGATGCGCCTGATGGAGCTGATTCTCGTCATGGTGCTCGTTCCCATCTCTCTGAAGTTCCTGTACTCTCCTGGCCTCAGGTACACCATGCGGCCTCTGTAGTTGGGCTGCTCGAACAACAGCCAGTGGCCGTCCATCACGTTGCAGGACTGGCACTCGGACATAAAATAGCGTTCCTGGAGAGACTCGCAGTCCTCCGTCAGCTCGTGCATCTTGCCCGTGAAGTTCTCCCTCTCGTAGATCCTCATCCTGAACTGTCCCCTGTGCTGTTGGAGGATGACAAAAAAACACATAACGGTCCGCCGATTGTCGATGACGGTTAAAAACAACAGAAAAGCGACTTACTATCTTACCATAGAGATCATACGACAGGAGCGAACCGTATCCATCATCGCCATTCCCATCATGCCCATCATACTCCCCATGCGCTGAAAATCGGAGTACTCTCCTCTCTTCAAGAAGACCTGATTCCCCGTGAAGTTGGGGTGGTCGTACACCACGAAGCAGCCATTTTCCACCCTGCACGACTGGCAGCGGTTCAGGTGCATGTGGATGTCGGCGCAGTCACTGCTGCACTCGTAGGAGCGACCCTGGAAGTTCCTGTCCTCGTAGAAGATGATCTGCAGTGAGGAAAAACACACACACAATGGTGAGATGACACTTCCCAGTACTAGACTTGATTCATTATTTGTCTAGAAAAGACTTTGTTACATATGATGAATAGAATTACCCTGCCCATGGTGACGGTTTTAAGTTTTTGAAAACGGTGCCAACCCCGGCGCCACTATTTATATTGACTAACACCTTTACACACCTTTGTGCCAAACATCATGACTCATCACCAGGTTCACGTGGTGCCAGCGATCAATATTTACAACAATAGATGGTATTGTATATCGAATGTAGTTCATGTCAGGTCATGATAGAAAACAAAACACCATTTAAATGACTTGTTAATTGAATTTTTACTTTTCAAATGCTAATAGACCAGTGCTTTGTGTATTCACACCACATAGGTTACAGAGTGTGTCGAGTTAAATAGTCGAACTTGCTGGAATAAACAGAATAAAACCCCCACGATATTCTGTCAACAATAAATATTGCAGATTCTGACACAGAGTAAATTCTGCCACACTATAATGCTGCGCTGTGCTACAATATAGAGTGATGAGTCAAAGGTTTCAGCACAAGCCATGTGGAAATACAGCGGCCGGGCAATGTATAAAAAGGGAAAAGGGTCCATGTTGTAGCTGTATATCGGAGATTTGCTCACTAAATATGACCATGGGGAGGGTAAGAGAAGCTTGCAAAACACTAAATGGACATCATATTAAATCAGACAAATGTCAAACAACTTGAAATATATATATATATATATTCTCATTGTTCTTCGCAGATCATTTTCTACGAGGAGCGTAACTTCCAGGGTCGCTCCTACGAGACCAACAACGACTGCGCTGAGCTCACCTCCTACCTGAGCAAGTGCAACTCCTGCAGGGTGGAGAGCGGCCTCTTCATGGTCTACGAGAAGCCAAACTTCATGGGTCACCAGATGCTGGTGAAGAGGGGCGAGTATCCAGACAACCAGCGTCTGATGGGAATGAGCGTGAGCGACTGCATCAGATCCGCTCGCATGATCCCTGCGGTAGGTGCAAGAAGCTGCAAAGAGGAATAATACCGACTCAATATGCATTATAAGTATTAGGCTCATTCTTGAACTTTTTGTTGTTGTTTTTTTTAAATCCACAGCACAGAGGACCCTTCCGAATGAGGCTCTATGAGAAGGAGAACTTCGGAGGCCAGATGCACGAGCTGATGGACGACTGCGACAACATGATGGATCGTTTCCGCATGTCCGAGTGCCAGTCCTGCAACGTGATGGACGGTCACTGGCTGATGTTCGAGCAGCCCAACTTCAGAGGCAAAATGCTGTACCTGAGGCAAGGAGAGTACAGGAACCTCCGAGAGATGGGAATGAGCAACGTGTCGAGGTTCAGCTCCATCAGGCGCATCGTGGACTCCTCCTGTTAGCTCAGAGTCAAAAATGAAAAATAAAGCAAGCTGAAATCTGATGTTTCTGATGCCTGGCTGTCATTTTGAGTGAGTGAACTGTGACTCCCTTGTTGTGGTTGGGCCTCTGCAGCTGTTAGTTTCACTTAATGTCAGCAAACAGTCTTGAAAATTCCTCACTGGGTTTGAGAGTGAGCTACCAACACACACACTCACACACTGTCAGTTTGTAAAACGGTCCATAAGAAAGTGATTACATCTGTTTCAATTGTGTTCTGAATTAGAAAGAGAGAGATGGAGAACATATTGAAAACTCCCCCGTTCACCCTTTTGATTTGAAGCTGTTATAATAACACGTATCACACCACGCGTTAAAATGTGGAATCTATAAACTGGGTCAGCTTCGTACAAAAAAGCAATAATCCTTTAGTTTTGCAAAACTTAAATCAGTGCATTCATTGGCGGAACCGAAAACTGACCGTTGGCCTGATGGTGGCATTAAATGCAATCGCTGTATATCTTTTGATACATTTTCTTGACCTGACCTCTAACAAAACCTATTTAGTAGGTATTATCTAACGTCGCTGTATCATTTCTTTCCATCAGTGTCCAGAGCGGACGTCTGCCTTCGCTGTTCCAGCATGTGTTTGATACCGAGTCATCATCATCAGCCTTGGAACAAAGGCAAATCAAACGGCACCAAGCCATTTTGCTGATATGCAAATCTCACCTCATTTGGGTATGAAAGACTCGCCACACTCTGCACATTTTGTTTTATCGATAAATACTTTGATGCGGCTGCAAGCGGAGAATGAGGTTTACAGGTCATCAAAATGGGGAAGGTAAGGTTGAAGCTCTCAGTATATGTATGCTTTTATATCCAGGATGCATGAAACGTTGGTGTCTAACTGAAGCTGATCTTGCCTCTTACCTTTGCTCCAGATTACGTTCTTTGAGGAGAAGAAATTCCAGGGCCGCTGCTACAACTGCAGCAGCGACTGCGCCGACCTGCACGCGTACTTCAGCCGCTGCAACTCCATCCGGGTGCAGAGCGGCGTGTGGGCGATCTACGAGAGATCCAGCTACAAGGGTTTCCAGTACATCCTCACCCCCGGGGGAGTACGTCGACAACCAGCAGTGGACGGCCTTCAACGACAGCGTCAAATCCTGCCGCGCCGTGAAGAACGTAAGCGGCCCCCATCGTTCAGGTTTCTTTAAGCGTTTGCAGCAGGTAGAACTGAGGATGTTAAGTTTGTGTCTGCTAATAGAAAAGTGAAAACATGTTTGGGGCCGTGAACAGCAGGACGGGAATGCACAGGGGCACAGGACCAAGCTGTGGAAGCACTGTTAAGCCAGCAGCGTGTACGAGCGGACAATAGCGTTTTTTGGCAGCAATCTGCAGCTTTTGCGAAGATGTTTGCCAAGAAGATGTTAAAGGGGAACTTTTTTTTCTCAGAAAGAAGGTCAAGAGAGATAATTAATAAAAATTAGAAATGGTTTATCCTCTGAGGAGCATGAATCTCTCCATGTCGATCCATTACTGCTTTGTTTCCATAATGCAGAAAATGGCACATATGGCACACCATAAACATCATAATCCACAAAGCAAAAACACATGCTTACTTTTATTGTTCTCGTTTCATATGAGGAGACTATTGCTTTAATGTTTTATATAAGTCACCTATTGATAATAACTATAAAGATCAATATAGCAATACGTGCACATTTTCTCGTACTTTCTCCAGGTTGGGATCGAACTTGGAAGGCCAGACGACGGAGGCGGCACACAACACGCACGCTTGGCTCCGGCGTGACATCCGCTCCTGGAAAGGTGTTTGAAGGCGTCTGGATCTTCTATGAATATCCAGGTACAGATGGTACTCCGTGTTCGCTCCATCGGCCCACTTAAAGGTACACTAGCCGTGTGATTTTTTTAAAAAGCGTGGAGAGGCTGAACATACGTGACGATGCAACAAAAAGATGCTATAATTCAATCATATATTTTTCATTTTCATCTTTTCACTGGCAGAACTACTGAGCAATGTTTTATCAGCTAGAAACAAACTTCCACCCAGTTAACAGAGCGTTTAGCACACGGTGGAATAAATATCAAATCAGCATTTCTCATCAATATTCTTTATGTTCCAAGTCTTCCAGCAGACACACAGATCCGTATTTACGAACGTCCAGACTTTAAACGGACAGATGATGGAGTTCAGCGAGGACATCATGCCCGACCTGCTGGACCGCTGGCAAGTACCGTGACATTCACTCAGCTCATATCCAGGACGGCACCTGGGTCTTCTATGAGCATCCGAACTACAGGGGGGCGCCAGTACCTGCTGGAGAAGGGTGAATACAGACGGCACGCAGAGTGGGGGGCTCCTTATCCATCTGTAGGCTCCATTAGACGTGTTATGGACTATTAGTCCACTCATTCTCCCATCATCCAACATCAACTCTCCTGCAAATAAATGCACAAGCGTAGGTTCATCTTCTTTACAATCTACCCTTTAGATTTTAAAAACATGGGGCTACAGAATCATGATCAACAGGAACAGTGCATTAGATACTGTGAGTTAAGGGCTGATGGGTATATGCAGGTGAGCAGTGGGTGCTAACATCTAGTGGCTTATGGAAAAGCCCAGAAACAAATCCCCCCCCCCCCCCAACATTGGCTAGCAGCCATTGTTGTTCCACAGCAGCCTGTGCCAGAGACTGCAGAAAACAATAGAGCAGAGCAGGACAATACCCAGCCAGCTGATACACAGACACGACCAAATTAAAAAAAGTCGAGAAGTTGTTAAAACATTATATGAGTCAAAGCTACCGAGATAATATATGATATATTAATATATTTTTATAATTTTTTTAAAAAGTAAAGTAAAGCCATGAAGTGACACAGAGAAAGAGCGAGTCAAACTATAATAAGGAGCAGAAGAAAAAAAAAAAAAACAAACCCCAGCATCCGCATGATAAGAAACTACTGCAGTGGCTAATTTCCTGATACGTTAGATTATACTGTATCATCTCATTGATCTGCCAAAACAGCACAATAAAAGATCATATGATGTGATATGTACACAATGTTAAAACGCGCGAGGTGGCCGAGTAAACAGGAGACATTGTAAATCAGTAACAGAACTGCTGAGCTCAACTGACGTTTGAACTCGACACGTTCATCATCGCGGAACAACATCCGTCGTGGCGTTCTGTTGCATCACACTTTCAACATTTGACCCATTATATCATGTTTAATGTCTCAGGTTTGCAATCAGGAGCATTTAAAAGAGGTTGTACTGTGTGAAAACCCTCAACGCTTGGCCTATGAGAGCACCAAATGCCAGATTTAACACATGATCAGGTGACACGCTCTGCAAGACTGTTAATGAAGTGGAAAGAGATCAAAGTGGGAAGAGGGGGAAAAAAAAAAACAACTGTTCTGCCACCCACTGAGAGAAAAATGGACTTAGAAGCAGTCATGTGTGATGTTGGATTAAATCGTGCAAAACGTGCAACAGTTACAAACTTCTCGGGGAGGGAGTAAAAACATCCTGACCTTTTCAGATCCTTTTTAAATGTCATCAATCCGGGAGAGACTCGATGCTTAAAATGCTTTTAAAATTAAAGTTAGGCATTATGTTCACTTTTAAAAAAAACTGTCTGCATGTATTTATAAAGATATATTATTGATTGCATTATTAAATATAGAATAATTTAAATACACATAAACTGTTTTAAAAACAGCAGTATTTATAACAAATATTGTTATAAATTTTTTTATTTGTTTGAACACATCTTTAACTGAGAAGTTCAAGTGGTTTGCTTACTTTATTAATGGTGTGACTGGCCCTTTAAGAGCGCTGCGGAGCCGTCAATGAAACGCAGCCATTCATAAAAAAACACCAGGGACGGGCGTCAGAGCAGTCTCGCGACGGGATTGGCTTAGTTGGCTAGTCTTTTGACTGACGCGCGTTAGCAGCCAATGGGATCGCAGCATAGAGCTCGATTTCGATCCAAGCTATCAGAGCTCCTCATTGAGAAAAATCCACAGCCGAGTTTTTCTTTTTTTCTTTTTTTTTTTTTATTCGAGGCTCTACGGGGGATGTAGGGCAGGAAATCTGCGTCGAGTTAATTTTTCATACTGCCAAGAAAACTTCACTTCCCAAAGTGAGTCCTGCATTATTATTATTATTATTATTATTCTACCGCATGAATATATCAGTAAGGAGTACATGTGCGGGCTTGTTTTGCTGTGTTTGAGCGCATCCGCCGCATCGTCGCGGTTTGTTAGCGGCAGTGAGGAGGAGGGAGAAGGGGGGACAGCAGCAGCAGATGCGGGTTAACAGGCCAACGCCATTTTCTGGGGGAAAAATCAAAGGCAACGTCGCGTCTAATTTCCACGCATCTGTTCGCGTTTCCGTTTTTTTGCAGCAGCTGTCTTTTAACGGCCTGTTAGCATCGTGGATCTTTCTCTGCGCTCTGTGGCAAATTTCTCAATGGTGAGCTAGCTCTCTCTCCCTCCACCCTCACCTCCACCTCCTCCTCCTCCTTCTCCTCCTGCGGGGGATCATATTTCACTCCATTGAGAAAAACAAGGACGTCACGCCTTTTTGCTCATTCACAAATATTCCTGTTTGTGTTGTTTACTCTCGACATCCGGGCGGAAAACACCCTCAGCGCTGCGGTCATATGATTTAACGTCGCGTCGGTGTCGAAAACAAACTTCTGCTGCGACTTGTTGCTCAGGAAACAAAGGTAGTTCTATACAGACACGCTGTGATATAGAGATTACCCTTACAACGTGTTTTAATAGACTGACCTTTAAAGGACAATGCCACTGTTTTATCCCATTTTTACTATTGTTGTTTTAAAGGCTGCAATATTAATAGACATATGTACTTAAATCTTTTTCCAAGTTAAAACTCCATGCTCCATGTTTTTATATATATGTGGTTGCATGTTTTTAAAGGAGTAGTTCACCATTTTTTGTGGGACAAGCAGGAGGGGGAAAGACATCCCGTTTTTATTGGTCTACAGCTGCTTTTCTGTTTATCTCCTCAAAAAGCTAACATCGCCTATTCAAACACATCTTTCCTGCAGCTTGTATTCACATCAGATTACAGTCGCCGCCTAACGCTGTCATTGACGACTTTTTACAGCTACTGGGGGTTATAGAAAAGTGTTAGTTTTCCCTCATCTTCTCTTAAAATAGATGCTTTCACTCATCTGTCCTTTTTATTTTTTATTCCAGGGTGAAGACTCCTGCAACATGGACGGCTTTTATGACCAGCAGGTCCCCTTTGTGGTCCCAGAGAGTGTGAGTTTGGATGCATGAATTTATATTTCATACATTTATCATACATTTATCACAATTTAACGCTCATAAACAGTTGTGTGGTGTTTTTTTTGTATTTTTGTAGAAATGTCACACAGAGGAAGTAGACCGATGCCTCAGCGACAGGAAGAGGAAGTTCATGGACACGGGGCTCGCTCAGGACACAGAAGGTCGGCTCATCATGTCCCATATGAAAAACAGTTTACCGCGTCAGCATCTGGTGGTTAGTTTCTAAAGTAGGGGATGTTTGTTAAGTTAGGAGAAAAAATGCAGCTTTGCAGACAAAACGGACACGACCACATCGAATCAGAGTCACGATGAGAATCCTGCTATCGTGTAGTTTAAATGTGATATTAGGGAAAATAAAATAAAACATAAATAAACAGAGGGAAATATTAGTGAGACACGAAAACCAAATGTTCAAAGTCTTAAGCTGTTACATTTTTGTCGCCTTATTTCAATCGTTAAAAGGAATTTTCATCGTGATGTTTTTGCAGAACTTTTTCAAGATCTGATCCAGCTCCAGGAAATATGGATTGCAGAAGGTGAGACCTGCAACCAATAAATAAATACTAAAAAAACACACTTCATGACCAAAACAGAGGTGAATATTTGATGAGAAGAGTCCTTTTTTAAATGCTCTCTTGTTGTTTTTTTTCCTCCCCCGGACAGCTCAGGTTCCTGATGACGAGCAGTTTGTCCCAGATTTCCAGTCCAATAACCGTGAGTAGCTGTTTCTCCTCTAATATTCATAAAGCACTCAGAGCTGTACAGCAGGGAGCCAACATTTTGTGGAATAACGCACATTTATTTATTTATGTATCTGTCTCTGAAGACTGTAAGCGGAGAGAAACAAACAGTGTTTTTCTATTCCTTTGGTCTAGATAGAAGTCACATGACTCACGTTAACAAAGATAACTGCAGCATCGGGTCCGATTACGCAACCCAAGTTAAACCCAACGCCTTGTCTGGTTGTGTTAGAGGATAAATATGATTTATTACAACATGGGCTTTACTGATAATGTTGCATTTGACCCCTCCAACGAGCCTGCAGTGGCTCTGTGCCAGTTTAATGATAACTATCACATGGAACAGGAACTGTGGAGGCTATAAACATGACTTTCAGAGACTCTGTGTGTAAACGAGAGGCGCTGATGTCACGCAGATATGACACGGCTTTCAATCACGTACTCCGCCGCGTATTTATTACCGTCTGTTAGCTGCCTCGACAGTAATGCGGACAATAAAGCTGACGGCGAGCGCGTTGGGAACATTCAGTGGCGTCATTGCCGTGCAGATTACAGGAAGGCTGAGATCAGATAGGAGCCTCTTCTATATGAATGTGAGCAGCAGTGTCAAAGATTAGTGTACACGACGAGGTGGAGAGCACTCTGAATGTTGTTACTGAAAGAAATGTCACCTGTTAATATTCTTAAAATAACAATAATCATTAAAAGAAGCTATAATCACAGATTGTACACATAGTGGCTTTAAATGTGTGTGTGTGTGTGTGTGTGTGTGTGTGTGTGTGTGTGTGTGTGTGTTTGCAGTGATGTTTCACGGACTGCCCGTCAGCAAAGTGAAGCGAGAGCACAGTCCGTCCAAAGACCTGTCTCCTTGCAGGACGCCTCACGCTGACATGTGCCTTTATAGTTACAGGTACTTTTATTTTTTTTATTTTTCTGGAACAGTATCAGAATAACATTTCAAAATAAAAGCTGAATCCTGTTACGCGTTTTCTCCACAGTGCCTGTGACAACAAGTCAGCTGGGCGCGCAGGTGCGCCTCCGGCTTCCTCCCTGGCGGTGCAGTGTGGCGCCACCCATCCTTCAGGACCTCCACCCTTACAGAGGCAGTTACACCCATCTACCCCGCAGCTGTCTAACAACCCCATTTCCTCCCTAAGCCCCTCCCACCACCACAGCCTCCCACAGGACAACCAAAACCAGCAGTTTGCGCTGCCTCGTCCCCCCATCAACCGCCCCGCCGGATCTTTCAGCACAGAACAAAGGTGAGTTTAGATTCATATTTTCAAATGATTTTTAAAATGGAAACAAAGCATCCACACATTGTGTTGTTCCACACGTCAGGTTTCAGCGGCAGCTGTCGGAGCCGTGCTTGTCGTTCCTTCCTCCGGAGAACGCGACCAACACGGCGTACTCCGCCTCAAGCCGCGACGGCCGTCCGCTGTACCAGCGGCACCTCTCGGAGCCTCTGGTTCCTCACGCCCCCCGAGGTTTCAAACAGGAGCTGGTGGATCCACGATACCCAGAGCCAGGGCCACCCGGTCCACGTCTGGCCCCGCCCCAGACCACCTACAACCACGTCACCATCAAACAAGAGCCGAGAGACTTTGGCTTCGACTCAGGTGTGTGTGTGTGTGTGTGTAGACTTGACATGAAAACTGTTTTTAAAGGGGCTTGAGATTTAACTTGAGACTTATTTTGACAGGACTTGATTCCAAAAAGATCTATTTTGATCATAGCACATATATGTTTATATATATATGTATGTTTTTGTCTTTTAAATAAACTCCTCTCTACCTTTGTGTCTTCCAGAGGTTCAAACCTGTCAGTCGTCATCATTATTTGGGAAATCTTCAGTCTTGTACCAGAATAACCGTGTTGGTAAGTTTCGTCTGAGCCTGCAGACTTTCTCAGTGGATTAAATGTTAACTAACTAAAATGTTTCTTTGACTCGTAGGATTTGGTTGTGACAGAGAGCCGCATCTGTACTACGACGATACTTGTGTTGTTCCAGACCGACTGGAAGGTGAGACTGAAACAAGATGAGCTATATACGTAAAAATAGAATAATCACTGCTGCTGATTATTTAAGGGTGTTGTCATTGTGCTGTCCGACTCCAGTTAAAGTCAAACAGGAGGGTCTGCCGTACCAGCGGCGCGGCTCGCTGCAGCTCTGGCAGTTCCTGCTCACGCTGCTGGACAACCCAGCCAACGGACACCTGATCGTCTGGACGGGGCGCAACATGGAGTTCAAACTGATCGACCCCGAAGAGGTCAGTCATCAGAGGAGCATGCTGAAAAATAGTATTATCAAAAAAAAAATCTGTGAAAACAGAGGCAGAGATAGGTTTATTTAAGTATAAAATAATCATCCTTGCATATTCTTGTCCCGCGTTTGTGTCCAGGTGGCTCGGCTCTGGGGGCTCCAGAAGAATCGGCCGGCCATGAACTACGACAAGCTGAGCCGCTCCCTGAGGTACTACTACGAGAAGGGCATCATGCAGAAGGTAGAGTTCATGTTTGAGTTCTTAATATACATGTGTACTCATTTATAGTGAAGTAAAATATGCATTGTCACATCACAATAATTAAGGTAATAGTGTATGGCTGTATGGAAACGCCATTATTTCCCTGCTGTGCTTCGTTCCTCCTGCAGGTGGCTGGAGAAAGGTACGTCTACAAGTTTGTGTGCAACCCCGAGGCGTTGTTCTCCATGGCGTTCCCGGACAACCAGAGACCGAACCTAAAGGCCGACCCGGACGCCCTCCCGCACGCCAGCGAGGAGGACGGTCTCCCACCGCCCAGCCACGAGGAGGAGGGTCTTCACCCGGCTGATGGAGGGGAGCAGTGCATCCAGGGACTGTCTCTCCCCGATGGCTACCCGTACTAGACTCCATAGAATACGAGCAGGTGTTCAAAACCCACATTACGCATGTAACACAAAGGTTTTGCTTTTACGAAATCCTGATTCAACCTAAATCTCTGGGACTATTAATTTGAAGTCACTCCCTTAACAAAACAATTTTTTTTTTTTTTAAAAAAGCAAGAATTTGTCGGGATCTCCTGCAGCTCAGATTTGGAAACGGATATGATCTTAAATTAAAGTTCTTACATAAAACTTACATATTGCATCTTTTTACAGATAATTTCAAGACAGCTTGAGAGAAAGTATTATTATAAGGAGGTTTTAGAATGAGAATGTTGACAAAGATTACTGTTAATTTTTTTTTATCTCATTATTACAGCTTCACGCTCATAAAAATTCTGACTCTTTTTATCCTCTAAACCCTCTCCCCTCTATCAACAGTGGCCCGAATACTCGGTTGTAATCTGTAGCATGGCTGTCGCTGTCGTCCTCGCGTGCGTAAACTCTGGGATCTGTGTTTTTAACCAAAAAATATCTCCAAGCCATGGCACTAATTTACCTGTACTTGTTTTTTTTTGTGGGGGAGTAAAACCTTATACTGCTTGAAAGGGACGCATATATTTTCCAGATATTGTAGTCCTCCTATAAACAATGTATATTGTCTTTTTTGTGTACTTTTTTCTTGTTTTCAAAGCTAATATTTTTGGCATTATATGGACTCGTAAGTTTTTTCCTATAACTGTTTTATGACAAAAAGGTACTGCTACTATTTTTGATTCTGTAACACAGCCACGACGATGCTTCTATTGAGCACGGACTTTCTTACAAACTCACCGGTTATTGTACGAGGTAGTTTTTTCTGCATTTTTTTGTATAGTTGATTTGCTTCAATGTGTAGAAAAGGTGTATAATTATCTATGAATATATTTTTGCAAAACGCTGCGTTCGCTTTGACGTCGTATGAGCTGCAGAGTTTAGCCCGCTAAATTTCAATTTCTCAATTTCAGCCTCTCCAAGGTGGAGTGACCTTATCCTTTGAGTCCTGCAGATTTACTATGGATATATATATATAATGGTATATTTTGCTATGTGATCAGATGATAGGATGGAGAAGGATGACTGAGACTGGTGTGACGTCGAACCCTCAGATACTGTATGTGTGCCTTCTGTTGATCTTTACTGATACAATAAACCATTTTAATCTTTTGCTTCTTCTTACTACAGATCACTTCCAAAGCATTTTTTCAAATACACTCATGTAATTTATAATATTTAATATTGGTATGGTGAGAGTTTAGTTTAGCGTATATAGCATTCAGTTGTAAAGATGCCTCTCAAGTGTTACTAAGCTCACTGTAATAAGGACTTAAAGTTGTGGGTTCAATCCTGACTCTTAATCAAGTATTTTTTTTAAAGTCGACCCACTGCTGGACACTGAACAGCTCATGAAGACTAGAGGAGCTCATCTGACCCTGTAGCTCAGTGTGTTAGAGAGCAGTTCAGTGTTTTAGGGTCGCGGGTTCGATCCCGGCTCTGTCCGTAACTTTTGAATGATGTCACTCAAAGAGATGGTTGAAAAGCCACGAGGAAAGCTTGACTATCAGTCAGTCTGTGTAGCTCAGTGTGTTAAGAGAGCGGCTCTGTATTACAGGGTCGTGGGTTCGATCCCGGCTCAGTCCGTATGTTTTGAAGGCCCTCACTCAGAGGAGAAGGTTAAACGCGCTGAGAGAAGAGGTCCAAGTGCGAAGGAGACCTGGTGTAGTGGTGTTGTCACAGACCTCGGGCGGCGAGGTGAGGCCTGTGAGCTGGGGGTTCGATTCCCCTTCACCCTGCAGCAGTAACCGGAGCAAAGACGGCCGGTGGGCGTGGAAGCAAAGACGGCCGGTGGGCGTGGAAGCAAAGATGGCCGGTGGGCGTGGAAAGGGTGAATGAAGGGGGGCTTGGGCCCCCCGGGTTGTGGAGTGGTTGAAGCAGGGGTTATAAAAGTTTAAATGTTCAATTTCACTTCTTATGTAATATTCTTAAACATATGTTTTTAACTTTATCCATTTATAAATAACATAACTAACTTTATTTGTAATCAACATGTGAACATCAACTGACTCTCACTTGACATTCTATAATAGAAAGTTTAACAAATAAAGTTAGTAGAAACATATGTTTAAGAATATTACATAAGAAGTGAAATTGACCATTTAAACTTTTATAACCCCTGCTTCAACCACTCCACAACCCGGGGGGCCCAAGCCCCCCTTCATTCACCCTTTCCACGCCCACCGGCCATCTTTGCTTCCACGCCCACCGGCCGTCTTTGCTTCCACGCCCACCGGCCGTCTTTGCTCCGGTTACTGCTGCAGGGTGAAGGGGAATCGAACCCCCAGCTCACAGGCCTCACCTCGCCGCCCGAGGTCTGTGACAACACCACTACACCAGGTCTCCTTCGCACTTGGACCTCTTCTCTCAGCGCGTTTAACCTTCTCCTCTGAGTGAGGGCCTTCAAAACATACGGACTGAGCCGGGATCGAACCCACGACCCTGTAATACAGAGCCGCTCTCTTAACACACTGAGCTACACAGACTGACTGATAGTCAAGCTTTCCTCGTGGCTTTTCAACCATCTCTTTGAGTGACATCATTCAAAAGTTACGGACAGAGCCGGGATCGAACCCGCGACCCTAAAACACTGAACTGCTCTCTAACACACTGAGCTACAGGGTCAGATGAGCTCCTCTAGTCTTCATGAGCTGTTCAGTGTCCAGCAGTGGGTCTGACATTTAAAAAAAGCTTTTTAACATTGTTTATTATTTGTATTATATATTAAGATATAAGAAGATTGAATAACACTGACCCCATGTGGTGAGATATTGCAATTACAGACTCTGGTGTCAGTAAATGGACTTTATCCAGTCAAATATCTTCCCTCCCTGTTTTTTTTTATCGACATTTACTAGGTCAGAAAATATTTTTTGATTATTTATACACACGCATGCACACACTTCTGTTGAAAAAAAAAAAAAGTCCTGTCTACAACTTCAGAACAACTGTTTTATTTGGAAAAAAGAAATATTTTAAGTCACTTGTAACTTTTCCTTAAACACAATCACCTCCAATTTCATGTATTTTTTTCTTTTATTCCTTTTTATAAAGTAGAATGGTATATTACGCATGCAATACCGCATTAGCCGCTTAGGTTTTCATCTTCCACAGAGAAAAAAATAAATAAATAAATAAAAGAGAACACAAAATTCCCTTAAGAGTCCAGCTGAAACTGCTTGGAAAAGGTTGGTTGGAGAAGCCACAGCATGAAGCGATGTACACAGTTTGCGGTTGCATAGTACAGTACATGGAGTTCCTCATTTTAAAACAGCATGCCGTTTTGTATTGCACATTACTGAAACTCTGTATGCTGGACCTTGCTGTTGTCCCAAGTGTCCCACGTAGGTCGTCGTCTCATTTCAGCACATGTATAGAGCAAATAGCATCTCTCAAAGACATTATGTACATTTATTTGTTATAAAAATAATCGGCAACAAATATTCATCTATTACTTTTTCTACTGGAATAATTGGTTGTTCCTTTGTTTTACATTTTTACCAAAAGAAAAGCCTCCCGATCCCTATTAGGTTGTGTTGTTTTGTGGTCACCTTGAGATTTAAATCCAAGAAATAAAATGAGCAATGAATTTCACTGTTTTTGGCCACAGGTAAAAAGGTGGAACTTATACCTCTTTCAGACTAATAACCAGGGTCAGACCAAGGTTCAACCTTTCTTTTGTTCCAATTCACATCTATAACAATGAACACAAAACCAACATGGGCATAACCCTGGTTGGATCTTGGTCTGGAAGAGGTATAAGTGACGACATTTCTTATCATTTTAGGGCATTTAAAAGACAGGTGGTGCACCGCTGGTCTGGAAATCCCTTCCGATTGTCTCAAGCAGCCCAGCTCAACATTGGTTGGTTTGATTTTAAACGCTCAAACAACCAATGGGATTTATGCTTATGGGGGCAGAATGAGACATAAGCGTGCTCATAAAAACAGTAGCATATGCACTCTTAACACTTTAACTTTTCTTTCATTTACAGTCTTGGTGTTTCAGTCCATTAAACTAACGCACTGTGTTCTCCCGAAGAGACAAATGTGGGCAAAGAAATCTACCGATTCTTGGAATAAACCAGAAAGCCTAAAATACCAGATTCACATTGTAGGAACAGTTGCTTTGTTTTTTGCTCGTTTGTGCTATAGAACAGTTGCTAAATTATTTCTCCCCTTGTAACAAGATCTATACAAAGTGATCCATCTATAAAGAGGAGAACGGCTCCTTTTTTTGTATTCAAATCAATAAATTAAGAGCTGCTTTGCACCGAAGGAAAACATCTCGGTGTTTTAATGTCAGGTCAGGCTTTAAGGTCGTCATCGTGTTCTCCTTTCTAATTAGGCCTTGCAAATTAGGTCCCTTCAAGACGTCTCGAAACTGTGTCAGACTGTAACATTTGTGAGCGCAGTCGCATATATAGGACAGAATCTATTTTCTACTTTGTGAAGATTCAAGTAAATAATTCGGTCGCACAGCGTGACAGTAACAGATGGTGCACTTTCAGGAAGTTTTCTTGGTAATTAAAGTCATCGGGTCATTCAACTTTTGACTGTTTAGATAACACTCTGTATAGATCTTGGACCAAAAAACAAAAGACAAAAAAAAAAATTCAACAAACTCATACGTCCTCTTTTGAGATGCCACTTATTTGTGGAGCATTGTGTTAGAGGCTCTTTACAGCTACTGTACATGTTTGTCTAAATGTTAAGAGTAGCTTCAACATTTCTAATATACAACAGCCTCATTATTTCTTCTCTCCTTTTCTCTAAAAATGACTCCGTGGTCAAACCCGTTTGTATTGACTATTGAGCACACAAGCTTACAAGAAGATAGGAGTTTTCTATTTAGCCTAATTCATTATGATTTTAATGCTTAAAAAATTGGCCAGCTAGTGCCGTTTATGACCTGGAGATAATTACGACATAATCACAAGATAACAATGTGATATCTCAAGAGAATAAGATATGTACAGTAAATTAGGATAAAAACATTCAGCAACCGCAGCGGCTCTGTCTCCTCTTCGGTAAACTCTTTCCCCCCGTTATCTCCAGAGAGAGACGTTTGTTTGCACTTTCTGCCATATATCATCATTCTGAATTAATAGAAACTGTCATCGTCATGACGACTCCTCTTTTGAGTCATGCAACCACTGGCGCTCTGTAACACTTCAGTTTCTGCATGACGTAAAGCAAAACTTTTCTATTAACCATCCCAGTGTATTGTAAAATTAAAGGAGCGTATCGTATACACACGTCAGGGTTCCGGAGGTATTGTTCATTAATTTGGGCCATCATCTTCTTCTTCATTGTTTTTTTTTGTGTGTTTTTATTTTTTTTGGAGAAAGGCGTCTTATACTTCTACAAACATCAACTTGATTACAGTAGGGTTCTATTTTACGTTTGGAGGAAACATGCTCTGCAGTCAGGACAACATGCCAGCTACACAGAGAATGAACATGATGCAACCCATCCTGCCATGTCACTTTTTTTTTTAACGTTTCAATCCCCTAAAACCACAGGAAGGAACTTCCATGGCCATGAACCAATCGCATGAGGCAGACCATTGAACTACTGTACTACTGTTGACATGGCAACCAACATCTGTACTGTATGCTTGTTTTACCTCTATGCAGCTTTGATTTCAATGCTAATAAAGCAGCAGATGCTCTTTTAGGTCTATCAAACCAATAAAAACCCAGTTCCCAATCTTATTATTCACGTTGGCGGGGGGCGAAAACATCAAACCGAAGATCCCAAACTGCTCGGCGGGTTCTCACGGCGTTGGTTTTTATGCCAGTCCACATCTCAACAACATCAAATGGCATCTCAAGTAGTATTTTGCTATTGTATTTCACTACACTATCTGACAACCTGTCACAGCTATTGCCTCCTCTAACTCTCTAAGTGCTAGCTGTTTACAACAGAAGCAGTATTGCCTTCTCCTACAGTGTGACTGAGATCTGATCCCAGTACCATCACAATCTGTTCCACTTATGATGGTGAAAAGGAAATCCTAAAGCTATGCTACAGAAAAGCTGGCCTTGCTCAAAGTGACTTTCAAAAACAGCAAAATAGTTTGGTGAATGTGAAGCACCAGTTTCCAAAACTAGCAGCCAGATATCATCTGCACCATACACCCCCCCACAAAGAAAGAAAAAACAAACACCACCGACCGCCTGTACACAATCAGGTGATTTAGAAAATTGGACCTCCGTATCTACACCTCATAATGCTAGGTACAAAATATCATTGAAGTGGATGCGGAGTTTGATCATCTATCAGCATGCAATAAGCTAAATGGTGAGAGGATTTATACACGGCCCAGGATATGGGGTCAGCAGCCTTCAGCAGTCTGTGTGCAGTGGACTTCCCTCCAACCTGGTGTCATGTCCCAGGCACGTAGAAGCCTTTACACCCATCACCATCTGACCACTATCCATAATTAGCTTGCTGACACAGGCAACAAGCACAATCTGCGCTGCGTGTCTGCGGAGCATCGTGTTAGTACACTCCCAAAAAGGTCCCAGAAAGAAAAAAGAAAAGAAAAGAAATGAAAGGAATTAGTTAAAATTGGCATCCTGAAGCTCTTGACTACTCGCGGGGCCAAAAACATACACCTGAACGTGATTTCATTCGATTTTAGAAGAGAGAAAAAATAGCCAGGTAGATAAAACAAATCAATGCAAACCAAAAAGAAAAAGAATTTACAATTTGGGACCATCTTGGCTCTGTTGCAGCGTTTGTTTCGTGTGGAATCTGGACCTTTTGGGCCCCGGTGATGATAGAAGTGGGGCTCAGAGCCGGTGCCGGGAGTCATGGCTGTAGCTGCCCGGTGAACTGCGATTACGATGTGGCTTGTATGCATCCTGATAGGGGTCCTGGTAGTCCTGGTAGGGGTCCTGCTGCTCCCGGCTATGCTGCGAGCCAGACGACATGCGGTTGCGTCCCTTGTGCGCCCGCTCGTTGTGGTAGTTCTCGTCTGATGTCATCAGGTTACGTCGTTCGTTCGGGGTAGAGTGGTCTCCCGTGTGGTTGCTCTGTCGCATTCTTTGGCTCTGCTAATCACACGAACATACAACAGATTATGTCGAGGAGGAGGAGAGGAGAAGAGGAAGGATTACTGTGACCGAGAACCTTTTCTTTCAGAACATAATTTGAATACTAATATCACGGGACTAGTGGATGGTACCTGCAGTCCAGAGATGCTGGTGGGGTAGGGGGTGAGTGTGGTGGGGCCCAGGTTGCGTCCCAGCAGGGGGTTCAGGGGCGTTGCCATCGAGGTGTGGGTTGCTTTCCAGTAGGCCTCGAGGTACTCGGCGAGATGCTCGCAGGCGTCCTCCAGCTGGTTCTCGTCCAGGATGATGTCAAACATTTCCTGCGAGCGGCAGATGGTGGGAGGAAGGAAAGCAAGATGAAGCTAATGATGAGAACGAGATGAGATGATCTCCATGCTGACATTGTGGGTCCTGTTGCGTTTCAAAGCACCGTGTAAAGAATGTGGACATATAATAGAAAAGATGATACAAGAACTAGGATTAAGGAGCCGATTTGAAGTGAATAAGCACATATCTGCCATGGATGCTTGAAACAGCATGAACTCGATTTATGTTAAATGATGTTTTAGAAGAACAATTCCTTATTTGCCAGGAGATTTTTGAATAATTAAAAAAAAAATACATTTGTGAAATAATTATTTTGGTTTTATACAAAAAAAATAAAATAAATCTTAATCTCCTGTGAATCAGTTACATTTTTTGTCCCCTTGGCCAGTGCAGTATATGAAGACTTACCGGTGGACACTGGGCCAATTTGTCAGCTGCCACGAGCTGGACGTTCAGGTGTTTGCTCTGGGATTTCCCTCTGGATTTGACGAGCCTTTGCAGAACCTGGATGACAGGGTAGGAAAGTACATGATGCTCCAGATACACTGAACCAAAAAGCGTCGCAGCTCCGGGTGTTTCAGGTCACCCAGTACCCTCCTCATCACGTGATGCGTTCGAGTTCAGAATGAGCGACGGGAGACGTTTTTCTCAGTTGTTTTTGTGTGTGCAAATAGAGATTTAATAGAGCGAGTCTTTTTTTTATCAGCATGAATGAATGAATGAAGCCTTGTGTATAAATGTATGTGTACATTTAATAAAGGTGATTAATGCAACTAAAACCTTAACAAGGTGCAGTTTTCACCACTTTTATATTTTGTGACTGAGATAAAGTGAACTCTTCTCTTCCATGCAAAGGTGCCGTGGTGCAGAAGCCTCTACCTACTCCTACACACTCGTCAGAGGCTTTAAAGTGCAGTACTTCATGCTGCTTCAGAGGGAACATTGTGCTTCGCTGCTACACCAGTGGAGATAGAATATCAACCTAACATAGAGACTGTTACCTTTAATATGCTGTAATTCTTTAACATGTCTAGATGTTCTTGTCGTTTGTCTCCAGCTGTGGAAATCATATCATATGCTTAATTCTCTTGTGCTAACTTTTGTTGTTGTCGTTTTGACATGATGTTGAGGCTGATTAATCCATGGAAACAACTACATACACTGGATTTGTGTGGGTCCTCTATTTTAATTCAACCCGTTCTTCCAACAAACGGTACCTTTGGCGAGGATACTTTAACGTGGACGATGATGGGGGCCAGGGAGGTCTTGAGGAGCTGAGCTGGGTGGTTGATGGTGTCAGCGTCCAGCACCACCAGCTGCAGGGAGCGAGCCAACTCAAAGATCCTCTCAATCTCACTCTGCACCTCAGCTGAAGAGACACGATACAATTCAAACATTATTGTTAACTGTCAAAGTTACTCAGCCTGTTCAGCTTCTATGTGAAGATATTCGATTTATTCATTTCATTCTTAAAAACATCTTATTTAGTGGCATATCTTTACCCAAGCTGGAACGCGTGTTGGATCGTTCAATGATGGCTCTCTTACTGGGGTTGTTGAGAACAGACCTCTTGGCCAATGATATATCTGCAGTGACTCGTGTGATAGATATCCTGCCAAAGGAAGAACAACAAACGCATGGATGTATTGTATGGTATGTATATGGACAGTTTAGAAGGCCTCTGTGGGGGTCGGTGTCTTACCTGCCATCAAATCTGTGCTTGAGGAAGTCAAAGAGTGCTTTCTGCATCATGTCTGTTACCTGCACAGAAGAGGAGAAGATGTTGGTAAAGTACAGTATACTAAACTCTACTGAATACTACTGTGACATGGGGTTAGAATAGATTTGATAAATTAAATTGTGGCTACGCCCCATCATATGTGTACTCTATGTTAAATATAGTACTTTACAGAGGCCCTAATATTCTGTGCCGTCTGTGTATACACATTTATTAAAAACAGTAATGGAAGTAATAAGACAGTTGAGGGAGAACGCTCTTACAGAGAAGCCCAAATCTGCCAATTACACAACATATTTTCATCTGACCTCCTAGTCTCCTCATTAGTCTGGCTGCAATCTGGATGTTACGTGGGCGATGACACGCTCGCAATTAACTGCGCCAACACTGAGCTATTTTGGGGGACTCATCTCCTTTCTGTGATCTTGTCCTTTCTGCATGAAGCTGAGTGAATGTATCATTTTTGGACGCTGAAGCAGTGCCATTTCTGGTGTTTGAACAAAAGCTCTTAAAAAAAATCAAATTTTTTTTTTTGTCTTTTCAAACATAGCTCACCTCATAACCCTTGAGCGACGGTCCCACCAGCACTACTGGCCTCATGGAGGGAACCACGTCATACGGGGGGATGTGCTCCGTCTGTTAATGCAAAGACGTTCAGTCAGAAGCAGCTTTCTCAGTCAGAACAAGACAAAAATAGCTCCACAGAAAACAGCGGTCAGAGCAGACAGCTGTAATGGACTGCAGAGTCACATGAACTTGAATCACAATCAGACGTGTTAAATGCAGGGCTGGTATATCGCCATGTTGGGGCACGTAGCGAATGATAATTTATTAAAAAGGTCAAAATGTAATAAAAAGAAAATGTTTCTTGACCGAGATTGCTAAAGCTGTAGTACACCGTATCATCATACCATTTTTTCTTATTGTTACATCTTCTTACGTCATTACTTATATTTATTTAACACATTTAGAGGCACGTTTCTATTACATTTTGACCAAATAAATGTTTTTATCATTTGCTACATAGATGGATGATATGACTACTGGACGTACACTGATGTTGAGAAATAGTCACAAAAACTACAGTCTAACCCATTAACACTACAGACCAAATACTACAATAAGAAGTAAGCAAAACAACACGTCATGCCAAAGTGATAATACTAGATATTATGCAAATGTACTGAATGTTGAGCTGACAAGCAAATGGTGAAAAAAATAGACAAAAAAAAAATTACAAATATATTTCTATTCCGTCCCATAGTACTTTTCTTCATAAGTTCTTTAGGGTTTAAAAGTTCAATTTGGACACCTGAATTAAACTGACTAAACTAATTTCTCCACAACTTTTTTTATGTATTAGGATTAATATTTTTCCTAATATTAATATTGCTTTGCCAGAAACATCATCAAAACTATAAGTGTAGAGGAAGTCTTCGGCACTTAGCGTAGGGACTTGGTGGTCTGAGTGCTCCCTGTGATATAGCAGGAGGGTTGTAACTTCCCGTTTCAGCGCTACTAGTTCCTGTGATTTTATGATGGCAGCGACACGAGTCGAGTGGATGGGTAATGAGTGGGGGTTTTTTTACCGTCAACCAACTTACCACTTTCTGTTTCTGCTTTCCTGTAGGAGGGGAGAGAAGACAGTGACAGTGTCGTCAGTGGCTGCTGCTGGGGGAGGTGTCACCAGAATATCAGAAAACATGCTTCACATAAGCAACTTTCAGCAAATTAAACCTATCAAGGATAACCGGCATGACGTTGATAAATATGAAACATATGAAAAGTATTTCTATTGTCCTATGGTTATATTCACAAGGTCACATGAGTGCAGTTCAGGGGGGTTCATAGTCTTGTCGTTGGGTTCACACTGTGGTAAGCCCCAGTCTCAGAACGCCTGCAGTCCTCAACTGGAGGAAGAGGAGGATCATGGGAACAACAACTCTACGCAGTGGTCTTATGCTCTATGCAGAGACATGGGAAGGCTTTAGAGTCTTATTCTCTATGTTGTTGCGGTTCAGGAAGCTCGGCTCTAAGCTGGCAGCTGGCTACTAACAGCCCTCTCCCCCTGACCGATGCTCTCACCTGCCGAGGATATGAGGGGTCGGATAGAGGCAGACACCTCATCCTCTACACTGGAAGAAGAGTTGCCTCCAGACTTACTGGAAAAGACAAGAGGGGATAAAGAAAGACAAACACCATGATATTAATGTGGAAAATTACATGAAAAGTAAAAAAATAAAATAAAAATAGGATCATTGGAAGAAAAAAACTTTTGTGTTTCGGGGTTGAATAGATCACAGAAAGGTAAAAAGGTTCAAGTTGTGCCAGACAATATAAATGAGCTGAAAATGTCTAATTTATTCAAATTTCATTTCTGGGATGTTCAAGCTGATATCTTCTTCTGACTCAACACAGGCTGGACACGCAGCAAATCCACTGACGTCAGCAGTCCATGACGACTGTTGACACATTTCACTCCACTGCTTTCTGTGTTTATGTGATCTCCATCTAAAAATCGCATATGAGACTACTAGTCTACAAAAATCAAAAAACAGGTCACAGTAAGTATCCTGCATGGTCCACGTGTATATGTGTGACCTGGTCCGGCTTTAAGATGAGGAAGTGTGAGTAGCATGCAGTGAAAAGGCCAGATGTTATGCTTGGTTCCATACGGACGTTGGGAGTCTGAAATTTACTGTGGATCAATTCTCCCCCAATTACTGAGGACAGAAGTTAAAAAAAAAAAAAAAAAAAAAAAAAAAAAAAGCAGCTAAAAATAGCGTAGCTGAAGGAAACTGTATTAAATACAAACTTCGAAGTGTTAGATTTTTTGTGTGCTCTCCAGTCTCAAATGGCTTTTCAAACCATTTTATTTTCGGAATTTCAGACTTTTCAAAACCCCTGGAAGGCTGAATCTCTCGCACAAGGCCACATTTTTATTTTCTTTTTTTTTTAAGTTACAATGAAAATTTGTCTGTGAGGCTTCGGTGACAAAAAGCCACAGAGGCCAGACTAGTAAGTGAAAACGCTGAAGCACTTCAGTCCAGTAGGATTAGTATTAAACTCAACAGTAAGGCTGGAGGAAGTGCATGCGAGTTGTACTGTACAAACTCTGGATGACAGAACCTTCAAGACACATTAGACACACAACGAAAGCAGGAGGCTGAACGGCCCCGCTAATTGCAGCTATTGAAACTGTTTCACTGTCTGTATGAGTAGAAGGGATGGAGTAAATAAGCATGAGGCGTGAGCAGACCTGTGTCAGAGCAGAACTTAAAATAAACCATAGAGATTTACACGGTGAGAGATTAACAGCCATTTTATTGTCTGTCTAAGTATACCCAGGTTTGCTCAGGAGCTGTACAACATAACAGATTTATTATAGATACACGTACTACCAATAATAGTTCTATTTTCTATTCTAATTAAACTGAACAGACTTCTATAATCTGCTGTATAGTGTTCAGTACATTCAATATTTCCCAATAGTTTTAATGAACGTTACCTTTTTTATTAATTTACACAGTTACTCATGTGTGACCGTAGTTTATGAGACATGTGTTTTTTTGTGTGTTATTTACCCTTGGACTCGTCCTCTCTTTTGCTCCTGCTGGAGCCGGATGTTCTCGAGCTTCAGGGGGCTGGGGATGAAGCCGATCTCGCAGCCCTCCTTCACTAACCGACCGATCCACCAGTCGTTGTTGAACTTCTGGGGAAGCAACCAAAAAAAAAACGTTTCGTCAGTAATGGAGCAAAAGAAAACAGCAGTACGTACGGTAGGCGTCATGTTTAATTTGAAACAGTACACACCTCTTTTATGTGGAGGAAATCCTTGGCGTCGAAGGAGATGGCTGTGGCCGGTACTGGAACATCCTCATCCAGTGCCCCACAATAGCTGACATTGGTCCTTACAGCAAATGCTACAGGCTTGGTCTGGTTGGAAACAAACCCAACTATTAAAGTGGTTTATCAGCTACTGACCATCATATCAGCTATGACGTACAAGGACCTTTAAATGGCCTGCAGAAAATGAGTTCAGGTATACATCCAATACTGAGACTGGCTACCTTGGCTCTCTCCAGTTGAATGGTGGCCTGCTGCTCCCTTTCCTGACGGCTCTGTCCCGGTCCTTGGCTCTGGCTTGGGCTCTGGCTCTGGACCTGGGCCTGCACCTCCCGCTCCTCCTCAAGAGAGACATCTGAGTCTGATGGTCTGCTTGTATACGAATCAGCTGAGCCCTGCAAACAGAAATCGCCCGCTGCGTTACTGAAGCTGTACAGTTGGAAACACTTTTTTAGGGTTGTGGTCCTTCACATTCATCTAATTCTACACATTTGTTTTGCTATTGGCTTAATCTATGTTACTGGCAACACAGACTTGATTCTTTGGAGATTTTGTGACAGATACTGGAAGCATTTGAGGTCTGAGACAATGAGAAAACACTGCAGGAGTCCAGACTACAGCCCTCTAGTCTAGACTTTCCTGTCAGTAAGAGTTGCTGTAAAACTTTACCGTTCCGAGCCAGTACAGTAGGCAAAGCTCCATTAGAAGCAACAGGAAGTGACCACAGGACTATAAATGCATGGTAAATGCAAATTAACAATAGCAATCTGCTTCTAATAGGGTCAATTCACTGTTGAAACCCATTAATGTAAAAGAGCAGTCAGGAATCATGAGAAAGACCAAAAACACCCGAAACTGTCTTCACATGATGACATTGAAACGTTCTAAACAAAGGATGCACTGAAGTTTCATCACAGTGGCAGCTAAAGAAAGGATTACAACTGCCAAGCATAATGAGGTCGACCTTAAAAAGATAAAGATCAACAGAGGTTTTGGGGTTCACATCAATTTGCAAATCGGAGTGCCAAGTCCAGAGTGGCGGCTTGGCACTGTGAATGCAGAACAGGTGAAATGGATGATGCAGAAAAGAGCAGACTGCCAGCTGAGCATCTCAGACAAAGTGGGGCTTCCATTCCTGTGCAGTCAGCAGTTTGTATGACCACACACACACACAGCCAATATCACACTTCCAGACAATTCAATGGTGATGAGTTTGATTCCTGTTCCCAGACAGATTTCAGCTTTTTTTATTTTTATTTTAAACTGAGAGTTCATTTATTTTCTGCTTGTTGCATGCAGTGATGTCATATAATCATGAAATGTGACACCGACAGAGTGCAGTCGATCCAAACTAAAAATTTGATATTTCCTGAAAATTCAAGTGTGTGAGATGGGGCTTATGAAATGCAGCACTAAATGGCAGCAAGCATGTGAGCTGAGCACTGACAGCCGCAATGATTATAAAAGGTGCGTTGGATATATGGTACAGCACCACTTCATTTACGCAAGGAAAACAAGAAAAACTAAATTAACTTTTATTTGATACAGACAGACTGACTAATGTCACTCACTAGCGAAAGCGTCGGTTATTGATTTCTGAACTTTTGTTGTCCAGTTACACATCTCTGCATCAGCTCAGCAGATTGTTTCCTGTGTTTTCCCCCCTTGTAGTCCATTTTGTAGCGCACAGTCAGGGCTTTTTCTCAGTTTAGTGCCTCAGTACATGCTGGAATTAATCCTGCTGTCAGAATTCCAGTAAAGCAAGTTCTTTTTTTTTTTATTTCTTTTTTTTTTGCTGGGACACGACTGGAGGGCTTCCTTCTGCTGTGTTAATCTAAACAATCAGCAACTAATGATGATTCAATTAAGGAAGCCCATTAGTCTCGAGAAGATCAATCAAGCTGGTCATCACAGCTAAGCACTTTTCGTTTTTTTTTTTGCGAGCAGTCGTGACGTCTGACTTCAGCACACTGCTCATCTGGAATGTGTGCATCTCATCACAAAGTGGGGAACTAAAAAAAATCTGTTTACTCTGAGTCTAACAGAGCAAACAGATAAAGAGAAAAAAGGGGCATTCCACTCATTTTACACATCAGTACTAGTCATATGGGGTAACATCCGTATAATAAACAAACCCTGATGATCACGTAGTGATGTCATTAGGATTATCACAAATGTGTAACCTGCGTTATAAACTGGGGGTCTGGAGTGAAGACAAGCATTATGGGAAATGTAGGATCCAGTGTTTCTGATGGCTTAACCCTTACTAGAGACTAAAATTCAAGACATTTCCACCTCTGCTGCTTTAACTATTCTTATAATCCGTCTCTCGCAAATCCACCAAACTGCTGGAATAACCCTTTAGGAGCATGTATGTCAAACCTTTTTATAGAGGAATAAATTGTGTGGCCTCTATCAACATCATTTTACCATTCTCTCCTTTTTTTTCTTTTAATCTTTCAATCCAACACTAAGTCATTCTGAGCATAATTTCATGCATCTGTGTGGAAGCTTTGAGGGTGCACTGTAGCATTCAAACCATTACCCAATGGAGTAGCTTCAGCATGTGACTCATCAACATCAGAATCAACTTAATGACATCACGATGCATGTTTCTCCGAGCATCAGCGGAGCCTATATAACATGCAGTCGCAGGTTTGGATAAGAATTGCTCAGCTGACACATTTAAAAATAAAATAAAGAATTTATCATTTGAGTGGAGCCGTGTAATGGGCCTTTAGGGAGAAATGGGAAATTAACATCTTTCCATCTTCCTCTTTGAATCAGGGCTCGGTCCATCTCTGAGAGGTACAGAGTGTGATGAACACTAAATGGCTCCTCCTGGCTCCGGTGGTTTCCTGCCGTCGGTTCTCACGGGTTTTATAGGCAGATCGCAGCCACATATACAGAACCGGACATCACATGCACATAGATATACATACATAAAGAGGAATATGCACAGAATTGTGTGAATATTACACATCAGAAGCCATCTGCCTAATGTGCACCCCCACCCCCCCTTCACACATACACCAACACCCACCTACCCAACCCCCTTCCAGCCAAGCATAGCCCACGATCACACTACGCTGTACCGTTGGCTAACCCATCAAAGGCCTCTTGTGTGTGTATGTGTGTGCACACACATACACACACTGAGCTACCTCCATCAATACCCACACACTAGGAGAGCACAAAAGAAGAATCTCGCACACACACACACACACACACACACACACACACACGCGCATCCAAACACTTACCGCCTCCGAGTCTTCAAATCCATGCAGGTACAAATTGTCATACATGGAGGTTTGATATTCCAACGAGCGCCTCTAGAAGAATGAGGGGGAAAAAATGAGAGTGGAGGCGGAGAAGGAAGGAGGGGGCACCACAGAGAAAAAAAAAGGATGGATGGGGGGGATGACGACAATCCCTTCTCTTCCACAGCAGAGAAGAATAATTTAAAAAAAAAAATCTCTCCCCTCCCGTTGGATCACGCCTGGTCCTCCGGAGGCCCGTCGCTTGATGGATACAGCTTCTCCCTGATCCCACAGTGCTGCTGGCTGGCTCACATTATAGGATGGAGAGGCTCTCCCTGGAGGTAGCCCAATCCTGGCATTTCATTTCATCAGGCTTCCACGCACGCACGCACACACACACGCACACAAACACCCACACAGACACACACATATACATATACACGGCGAGCAGCAGAGGCAGCAGAGGCAAGCAGAGGCAGCAGCAGAGCAGTGGATCCTTCCTCAATATCCAAGCCTGATGACAGAGCCAATGTGCAAGGAGCTGATTGGCTGGCTGGCTATCCACTCAGCTTGGATGAGCGCTTTCCTTGATTTTTTTTTTTTTTTTTTTTTTTAGTGCAGGGAGGTAGCGGGGATCGGGGGAGGGGGATGAGGCATAAAAGAGGGGAGCAGCATCCTCCATTTCCTTGTTACCTCTCATACCTGCTTATTTTATCTCAATAGAGCAGAAAATATATTGAATCTGATTATACAAGGAAATCTAATTAATCTATATTTATATATATACACATTTTGATTTATGCATTTAAAGGAATGGTGGTTTATTTCCTCTTCAGAATCAAATTATGAGTGACATATTTATACTGCCAAAATAAATCTTATGAAAACATGCTATGGTCTCACCGTCTACCTCTTCAGAATATAATTATTCACAACACAGCACATATATTTATAGTTTTTAGAGGGATCTGACTAAAATGGCACATTAGACCAAGTTACCCCTCTAGTGCTCCCCAACTTGTTTTATTATTATGTCAGTCATAATTTTATGTATTTATTGCAGATGAGTGTAATAAATAAAAGTCAATACTCTCACCAAGCACTTTATTAGGAACATAAATTCTACATTCACAAAGCTTATATATATATATATATATATATATATATACACATTTCAGTTTTTGTTGACATTGTCAGAAAAAGGACTTTATGTTTATTACTGAGGACATAGAGGGCAGTGGTGGTGTACTGGAGAGTATTATATTGAAAAGTTTAGAGCTGCAACTAATGAACATTTGCATTATCGATTCATCTGTAGATCATTTTCTCAATTAGTAAATTTGTCGATTAGAATTTGCATTTTTATTTTCTAAAAAAAATACTTCTTGAATTGAACATGTTTGAATTTCATCATTTCCCATCTTCATCGTCTCCTCTTTTTACTGGTGCATTGCTACCTTATACTGGCGGCAGAACATTGCCCTCTACAGTCGATAGCAGCAGCGTGCATCACGACACCCTGTGGTCGTGACAAGCACGTGCCTGCTTCGTGCGTGTGCATGTAGAAGATGATAGAAACATGCTCATCAAAAGATTGCGACGCAGCACCTCTAGTGGTCACCAACACCACAGGAGGCCATGACTTTAACCATGATAACTTGCACTGTCCATTATACTCTCACAACTTTTAAGCACTCTCCCCACTTGTTCTCAAAAGCATTTAAACAATGTTTCTCTGCCCTTATGGGTTATTCTGTAGAGTATGCAACACTTCTTGCTTGTCTTCGATTTAAATATTTATTCAGATGCGTCTTATATTTTTTGCTGGTTTCCTGGTTTTGAGCCTCCTAAATCTTTATTAAATGTTGACATTAAATCTCAGGTCTTTTTTTTGCGTTTCAGTACCTGTCGGAGGATGAAGCTGGTGGAGGTGGTGCTGCCATCAGACCTCTTGAGGCGGCTCCTCCTGGAATAAGTCCCTCGATTCACCTGCATGGGAAAAAAAAAACAAGATATCAATCCGCCGAAAAAACACTTTTCATACCAATAAAAACCACGTTAAGCTCATACAAGGTTACATTCATGCACAGAACTTTAACTAGGCCACATGAAAATATAATTAAATTTAAATTAATCAATGTTGTTTTATGTTGACAGTACAAAAAGGTCAAAGTATGAATGCTACAGCTCCCAGATGACGCATAACATGACCAAATGTGCCTTATACTGTATGTTTTTGCATTATATTGTTTGTCTTGCCTTCTTACTTTTCTTTTTCCAAAAAAAAAAGTCCAAATATACCAGCAGAGTTCATCTCCAGGGAGCAAAAATTAATTATCTGCCAGTGATTTGCCCCACTTCTGTTTAAATCTCCAGAGTTAATGACAATGTCACCAGTATGAAGTCAGAACCTACTTCCCTGAATTTATAAAAAAAAAACAGGGCCATTCATCTGGGTCACCATCGCTCTCTCTCTCTGTGTCTCAATTCAAGCCAACAGCAAGGAGCCAAGAAGAGAAATGAAGGATAAAGTTAGCTAGTCTATGAATATCCTGCTATTAATATCAGCAAGAAGCCTCCAATGATCAATTAAATCCAATAGTCATCAACCCAAGTGACTTAACACACCTGGCAAAAATCAACCTAATTTCATACAGTCAACATTTAAAACAAGTAGTTATAAATAGTCTGATATATTTAGCAACACAATGTTATTTTTTTATAAACCACTTAAAACATAAAGTGTATAATACATATAAAGGCTTTGCTCTTTTTATCCTCTAAACTTTAAAAACAGTTCAGAAAGGAAAACTTGGGACTAACGACATCCAACATATTCCACTTTTATGAAGTTCGTCATGGCTCGTGTCCTTTTAGTAAAAATGGTGTAAGTTTGATAAATAACGCCGCCATTAATGGGGACATATACATTGTAACCTGTAGAGTAAACAGGAGTCATTTAAAAAATTAAATAGCTCAGCTGCAGGTGACCTGACTTACCTGGAAGATGGGCGCCTGGATGCCCTCGCCAATCTTGTTCCGTATGTAGATGTGACGGGACATTTCGGCCAGGACATCGGTCCAGAGGGCTGGCTGCTCCGGTCCAGCCCAGCGGAGGGGTTGCGGGTTCCGGGATGCGTGCTCCAGCTTCACGCCACACAGCAGAACATGAGCGCTCACGAGCCACCGCTTTCTGTGTTATCTCCACCGCGAGGCAGGTGTACCGCTTTGCTTTCTGCAGCGCGCGCTGGGAGGTTTCGTCATGTATACTGCCGCCGCTCGCGCCACTCAAAACCAGGTGCACCCGAATCAAAGATGGACGGAACTATTTTAGAAACCAAAGGGGGGGTGGAGTGAGCCTTAAATTAGCCTGAAGAGTAGGATACCTGCCTTAAAGAGACATCAGGTGACTATTTCAGACGTAACAAGTACTTATTTCAGGCTCAAATAGCCGACAGGGTGAAATTAATGGTGCAGTTTTACAATTACAATTCCTACAATAAATGGTGCCCACACGTGTGGTTGAAGGAGGAGGACCTTACGCACACTCAGGGGCGGATTTAGTGATTTGGGGCCATTTGAAACTCCCTCATCTATTATACCAGTAGTACCTACTAATTTAGCTAGCATGTAGCATGCAGTATGTAAACAAAAGCAAAATCTGCAGTATGCCAAAAATACATCTGACACAGATACATCCAACCAGTCTGTGTCCCACAATGCAAAGCAGTTCTTCCTGATACACAAAGCATAACGAGTCTATGCTTAACTTTTGCAGGTTGTTCATTCATTAAATGGCTTTATAGCATGATGGTTTGATGACATAGTTCACATGCAGCATGCAGGGTACTTACAGCACCAACATCAAATGGCCTGCAAGCATTTCAACAATGCTCAAAAAACATCAAATATAGTTTGAATATGAGGATTACAATTTATAATTTTTATATTTATATTTGTATTTTTGAGTCTTTATTTTAGTAATTAAGAAAACACCAGTGGTAGTGGTAGTGATACCCAGGAAATATCAGGTTGTCTCTCCCTTTGTCCAGCAGATGTCAGCAGATTATCAACATAAAAGTGATGGGTTTTTTTTGGGCCCCCTTTTTCAGTGCATGTTGAGTTGTGATTTCACTGCTGCAGGTCTAGAGGGTGATATCGTATCACAAATACAGATATAGATACAGCAGATGTATCCATTAAAGACTTGAAGAATATATTCCAGTTTTTTATATACAACTATTGATACATACAACATGAAATCTGAACTAGACATCTGAAAAAGAGTTAAATGATCAACTAAAACTCCACTGATGTGTTTTGTGATGATCTTAGGTATGTTGGGCATTACAGATATATTGATTTGAAGTATTTACGATCAACCTGATGAACTGTTAACCAAAGCCAAAACAGGAGCAATTTGTAGCCCTGCCGTTTTCTTTTCTACCAGCAGACTAAAAATAAGGACATTTTGTAGTGGATCGTTCTCCTCAATCCATTTCCACTTACTTAGTCTGACCTCAGAGACATTCAGTGGTCCACATCTGTGGTTTGCTTTTTTTCTGCAAGGTATCTAAAGTGTCTCTGCACTCACCTGGCAGATAACACAGTTGTATGGACAGCCTTGAAATATCGTAGTTGCTACGCTTTAAATAACCATCTGTTCATTTATGCATTTATGTCTGTTGAACCAGTGCACGTGGAAGAAAGGTCCACATATAAAACCACTTTGTTGCCATGTGTACCTTTAGAAATCCTCATGGATAAAACATAATAGTCCGCTGGTACACATAAGTAAAAGTGTTCAGAAACTTCATTCATGCCTTATATAGAGGAAACAAATGATATATGAGTCCTAGAAATGTCTTGGTAACAACATTGTCAATGCTTTTATATGATCCGTCTAATTAATTAAAAAGGGCCACTTTCTGTTTTTAGCTACTTATAATATGTCTTCACATGTTTAGGGACACTTTGATCAAACAAATCTCCTAACAAGCCGATGTTGTGGATTAACTAAGTTTAAAGAGGGAGGATTAAGTTGTTTTTGACGAATAAAGAGTAACTGGTAACTGGCACTGTAAGATGTTAATCACAAGCCAAGGTTTTCTAGCCTTTAATGCAGTCAAACAGGAACAAAATAGTATGACTGTTTAACTGTAAGGTTATGTATTATGGCTATAAGCTATAGTTGGGTCTGACACTTTTTCTGTTTACTCTCAAAAAACACATCATGGGGTAAACCTGAGATTGAGATATTAAAAAAAGACAAACATTCCTCATCAACAATTAAATGAATATAAAAGCATGTAGCAGGCATTTTTGGCAGCGAGTATGTGTGCAGCAAATGAGTACATCCTCAATGTCACGTGTAATATTTATGGACTTTTGCTCTCGTTTTTACAGTTGCTAAACGGGAAGGGAAAAACAGAAATTTCGGATGGATGAATAAATAAATGTCGAGCACTAGTGCGTGAGGCTTGTCTATTTCGGTGAGCCAGTGGTTTTACCAGCAGATTAAACTCTCAGACAGCAGAGCAGAGCTGCTCACTGGGCTGTGAACAATAAACACTAGAGTGCAGTCTGTTCGGAGCACTGATGTGAAAACTTTACTGGTTTTAAGACGTTTGGCTGTAGATGGGGTCAAAATTGGTCTTTTATTCAACGCGTGATGTCATCTGATCACCTTTGATAAAATGTGTATGGTAGTCGATTGCATACAGTTGTTAAAAAAAGTGTCCAAACAATCCAATTTTCTAAATGTGCTTATTCCTATTCTGTGTGATTGAATGGCAGGTCGATTAGTGTTTACCTCTTTAATCATACAAGTGTTTGTTGTACTCAGGTGCAGCTTTTCCAACAGGAACTGGCTGTTACTGCCATGATTAGGCCGTACCGCCGAACCACCTGGCCGCTCTCAATGGGAAACACAAACAGGATTACAGTCTCGACGATGGTAAAGCAGGATTTCCAAGAACTGAGCCTGCAGTGCTCATTAACTCACAGAAGCATGAATCCCACAAAGACTGCAGTAAAGTAAGATAGGAACAAGCAACATATCTAATTGAAGCTCTGTAAAATTCCTCACAAAGCTAGTCTGAGACCATTCATACAACATCTGCATCTCCTTTATTCTTTATTAAACAGCAGATATGTCTCCATATAGGAGTGTCTATGTGGGTCACTCACAGGCCACAAGTGGAGCCCACATAGGCCCCTTATGTCTGTTTATAGTACAGGAGTTTATTCAGGTTACATCTAAGGAACATTCATTGCTTCTATTATTCATCATCTTGTGCATAGAAACATAATCACCATGCTATACAGGACAGAAATAGCGGACCTCAAGGTAGAGATGACTTACCTGCATGGCTGTCTTCTCTCAGGTCAATTATTAAAGACACGAGGGAAGCTGAGGGAGCGAAGTCACTAAAAGAGGAGCACCTTGTGAGGCCCTTGGCTTCCTGCTTGCACATCAGTCAGTCCACTTAAAAGAAGAAAAACATCCACCTTAAACTACTTCTGAAGAATTGGCAATGAACCCTCCATCTTTGTGCCCATTTTCATGTTTGCTGGTGTATTTTTTGGGGGAGTTGGATGATGATGATGTCAAAAGAAGCTGTCAAACATTCTAACTGTGCAGGAATATGTCTTTAATAAACATTAGCTTTAAAAAAACAGAATTGATGCCTTATTTAAACATAACGTATGTCAAACATAAAGAAAGTGCTACATTTGGCCTTGTGCCTCGACTGCGGCGCTATTCAGATTTATTAATAACATTTATAGTGGCTAGGACAACCAACACTTTTTTATTGCCACTAATGCAACACACCTGACAGACACCTGGACAGCAAAGGTGGAGTTGTGCCGCACCAAGATGAGTCAGAATTGTCTAAAAAATAAATAAAAATTGATTATTGAGCATTAAGACCATAATGAAAGTGTAAAGTGTTTCTCAGATTTGCGGTTAAAAAATACCCAGATATGATGATGAGCTAGTTGCTAGTTGGTGCTGTGAAAATGCACTTTATAATATTTAGAGAAAAATCAAGATATTGGCACCAATATTTATTTATTCATGTTGATTTTTTTTACAGTGTACATTATACAAAAATATAGAGTAGCAAAAGTTCACAGTGTCCAAAAGGCAGTGTTTAGTCAAATTCACATCAATTATGTTCAGCCGAATTGTGTTGTGTTTTTTTTTTTTGGGGAAAACAAATCCATTTAGTGACCCATCAACAAATTGTGAAGATATATTGTGTATTTCTTTGTCACACCACAGGGTGAGGATGCCCCCTTGTAAATGAAGATCTCCATTATTTTAGCCAAATACATCCAAAAATATTTGCAGGGTTACAACCACAACGTGTACAACGTGTGTACTGTATATCCAGTGGGTAAGCCATGCAGTTTGTTTCATGCTACATAACACTGCAAATGAGGTGAGAAACACCTGAATTCATTTCTTGGTATTTACATTTTTAAAAAACACAAGATATTCAAAATACATTTCATGGCACAGACTAAATATAACCGATATAACCAAAACTGTCCTGGCTTTAATAGCCTGATACGTCAGGCTTTTTCAGCAGTAGAATAAATTATTTTAAAAGGTGGTTTCCTGGAAAGAATGATGTAATGTGGTACTCACTACTAGTCACTTATTTCCATTGAATTGCTAGTGTATTCTAAAGAATCAGTGTACAACAGATGAGCAAAGTTTTTCTACAGACATGTATGTTCATGTATATTTACTTAGATTTCCTGTAAACAGTACTTGTACTAAATTACATTGTTTTTTCCAGGAATCTTCTTATACAGAAATTACAGAATTTAGAAACTGCATGTAACATATAGCTCACAATTTGTTGAAACGAGCAACAGAAATGTAAAAATGTAAGCGTTTATACCTCATACATGTAGAAAGACAACCATTCACTCTAACTTTCGGAGTATCCAGATCACCTCGGCTGCATGTTTTTCAGACTGTGGGCAGAAACTGGAGCACCAAGAGTAAATCTACGCAACTAATACGTTGTTTTTTACTTCTACTCAGAAGCGTAAGTGATAAACATGCTGTAGTTATAGTCTACTGAAAAATTGTGTTTGCATTGCATTCCTGAATTGATGAAAACAAGGTATTTAGCATGTTTTATCAACGAGAAATCTGAATGCAAGTCATTACATGGCTGCAGAACATTGTCCACATGACGGCGATTGTGTTTTTACGCATCTTACAGTATGAAAAACTAAATGTAGAAACTCGAAACCTGCTTGAGAAAGTTAATCCATCACAATTACACATATTGATTTGGCAGTTACCTTTTTTGTTGCATGGCACTGCAGTTGGCTGATCTATGGTATGATCATGTCTGTGACAAGCTCTGAAATATAAAAGCACAACGCCGTATTAGCTCAAAGCTCTATTACTGTATATTTGGTGATTGTTGAGCATTGACTTTAATGCACTTACATCCAGAAAATCAGAGTGAACGGAAAAAAAGCCCCATTTAAAAAAAAACCAAACAAACAGTGTCGTCTGTGAATTCATGTAATCTGCTGACAGAAAAGTCAATAATGTACAGTACAAAGTGAAGCCTGTCAACAACATCCTCTTCGGTGATGTTTTCCATTGTCGACTTCGCTAAACATGACAGATTAAAGCAAATGAGCCAGAAATCTGCAGGTCTCTGTTCATTCCTTTGCTCCATTCACTCGCAGTGAAGGAAAACGTGTGTGAATGGTCATACACACCAGTCTTTATTCAGAAAACTTTCTTCATTGCAAATGGCAACCCATGCTACAAGAGTCCAGGCCACCTATGGAACAGTCTGCAGTATTATTAAGTCCCCAGTACAACAGTGAAAAGATGAGCCTCTTCTTAGTCCAGTGGTAATCCAGGATCATACAATGTCTGAAGTCTAGTTGGAGCTCTGGGTCGTACCCTGTTGTTACACTGTCCTGAGCACCAACGGAGCACCTCAGGGTGGGTGATGTGGAGAAATGAAATTGATATGTGCCAGCACATGCGTCTGCGGTCATGTTATTGTAGCTTGCACACAGATGTCTTCTGAAATTTACAGTGAAACAGAAAGAACTGCAGTCAACCTGAGTACATGCAGCTCCTTGTTGACGATCGGCTCAGCGCCTGTGCGACCAGTTAAACAGTTTCTTCTTCTGCTTCATAAAAAAAGCAACTGTATTATGCAGAATAAGAGGGAACAATTAGCTCATCAGCTTTGACAATAACACCAGCAAAGGAATAAAAATTAGCCTTAAATGGTCAGTTTCTCATTTACCTTTAGTGGAACCTGTCCATGGAAAAGTTTGGGGATATCTGTGCCTGAGATTTCGCTTTCCCCAATAAAATGGAGGAAAATGGAGATTTTAGTTTTGTTTTTGTCATGTTTTATTTCTGTGAGCACCACAAACCAGCTCTTTAAAATCTCACAAACAGATAAGTTAAACGTTTGCCTGGACCACAAGGATGATTTTTGGTGTTTTGTTCTTTACCGTGACTATGTTGACCAACTGTATGATCTATCAAACTCTTTTTTTGTAGTTTTTGACTAATAAAACATTTCAGGGTGGAGTTGGGGCAAATAGAAATGTGTCGATTTGTTTTCTCTCAGCTCTGCATGTAGGTCCTGCAGGGGGAGTCTGGATGGAAGTCGTACTTGCTCAGGCTTGGCGGGTAGTAGGTGGTGGTGGTGAACATGTTGCTGGAGGGCAGCGGGGACGAGAAGTGGTTGCACGTCTCGTCGTTCACGTGGAGATTGTTCTTGTTTAGTGACTGTGGTGTAGAGACAAAAAGAACATTGTTGTCCTCAGATAAAAGCACAAAATACGGCACCACTTTTCAGTTCCTTTGTTGTCTCATCTCTATTTTTCTTGTCTCCCTCTACTTTAACTGCCTGATAATAGTGACATTATCTAGAGTATAATGTAAAGATCAAAGCACGAATAGATTGCACCAAAATGAAATAACTAAAGATGCCCACCTTAAACTCCATGGGGATGTACTTCTCATTCTTTGGCGTGCTGTTGCCCTGCTTGTTGTAGGTGAGGTGGTTGGGTGTGCTGGGGTGGATGATTGCGGACTCGGCTGATGGTCGGTTCAGGTGGTGGCAGTAGGAATAGGCCAGTGCTGACAGCAGGGCTGCTGCAAAGAAACTGGCTGCACCCACAGACACCAACTGGAACAAGGTAAAGGCTAATAGCAAGATGGGAGAGGAAGACAGCAAAGAGAGGCCGTGAGAGAAATGATTAATGCCAGATTTTAGTCTAGCTGCTATTTATCTTTATCAGATGGCTAATAACTACCACGCAGTTTGGGAATTAAGGAGTAAACATATAGATGGAATGAGTGTAGATTGGAGGAGACATACTTCCACAGCTTTGGTCCTCCTGTCCAGGTAAAATGACTGGAGAGAGACAGAAAGACAGAACATCAGTGTAGGGAAGTAAAATCATTACAAGCTCAGAGAATTTCTCTTAAAGGCTTCACTGTTTTCAAGGTAAGCATAATGCTGACATCTTTATTAATTCATCTAGTGAATGTATCAGCATTACATTGCTTCTCATCTCCATTTCCAGCTTATATCAGCAACAGTCTGCAGCAATTTACTATATCAGTAGTTTGTCTCTAAGAGGATGTGCTTACCTGGCACCTCATGAGGCTGGCATGGCCTGGACTGGGTGACGTTACCCTGGCAGAGATTGGCCTCAGCCTCCTGGTCCTCACCACAGCGACGAGTGCGATGCTGCAGACTCCCCTCATCACAGTCCCCCCACTCTGTCCACTCGCCCCAACCTGACAACCGAAGAGTGGACAGAAATAATTGTGTAATGTGTGATGCAGTGTTTTTAACTTCAGTATAGGTTATGGATAAAAATAAAAATAAAGCTTAAATTGAAACACCATAAGTTAAAATTTGATTGGCTGAATAAACGTTTCCATATATATAAATATAAGATGTAGTAAACTTTTCCATTAATAATGATGTTTTGGGATCTGCTTCTGTGTTCCTTAATATCCTCTTGTTTATTTTCCTGCCAAGCAATATTAAATAACTCCATTTAAAAGAGGGCGACACAACTTAAAAAGGGCATTTATCTAAAATTTAATTGGATTATGCAACTGGACCCTGTTAACAAGGTATTTGGACATCCACAATCAAATGGGGTTAAAGACAAGATTTCTATTTGCATGTTGTCTGTGCCACAAAGGCATCAAAATGTAGCTATACTGAGATACTTTGGCACAAAATATACTAATTCTCTTTACTGCACATGTGAACAGCCAGTAACAAAACAAGCAGCTGACCAGAGACTCTGTGTGTTCGGTCACCAAGTGTACAGGCTGAGAAATGCTGGCCACAGTGCAGTAGCCATCATCAGTCAACAGTCACATTGAAGCATCTTTGTTTGCCTGCTGGGGTTACTTTGTTCATTGAACAAAAGCACAAAATTGATGAGAAGTTGATTACACCAATTTGCTTCCCCCGTCTCTATTTATCTTTAAGCGAAAAAGGAATAAAAGTACACACGAGTTACATCCATTGCTAGTGCCAGTGGTAAAAAAAAATTGAGGCCATTTCATTCATTGTTTTTTTTCTGTTTATTTTCTGACTTTCAGCCAAATCATGCTGGGATAGGCTCCAACAAACATGCTGTTTGCCTTCTCAACACAAATATTGATTCACTTCTTGCTGTGCAGATGAGACTTCCCATCACTGTCCATACAGATACCATTATTTGATCTAAGGAGACACGGAGAATCAATGGAGTGTATTTATGGTGTAACAGTTATGATAAATGTCAATAAACGTTATATAGCACAAACCAAAGTTACAAAGTGCTTAACATGGCAAAATGTTTTAAGTATTATATGAATAACCAGTCTGTTATGATTTTAAATATATATTTAAAAAGCAATAAAAAGGTCAGATTTATCTACAATAATTTTATGAAAATAAATTATTAAGTAATTAAATAAGTAATTTTTTAAGCTTGAGTGTTTACATTCAATTTAGAGGAAATGTGTAGAAATTCGAGCCCTTACACATCCATAAAGGTAAAATAGGCTTAAATGCAGCCAGATGCCACTATTTCTGGGTGTCATCAGCATAGCAGCAGATATGATGTCATATGAATATTATGTTTTTAGATAATTTTACATTAAAAATCTGCCATACCTTCACATGCATGTGTATTACAGAGGGCCTCTTCAGTGTGCAAGCCTATACAGATGTCGCCTCCATTTGCAGGGGTTGGATTGCTGCATGTCCTGGTCCGCTGGTAGTGCCCGCCTCCACAGCTGGCTGAGCATTGGGACCAGGAGGCCCAGCAAGACCAGGCCCCGCTCACTGGAACGCACACACACACACACAACATAATTCATGTAATAATATGTACATATTCAGCTTTTGCAATTAGACAAAACTTGCTTTAACAATCCCTGTTACCTGAGCATGGTTGAAGGTTGCAGTCCTGATACTCTACTGGGGACCCTACGCAGGCACTCGGGTTGGTTCTCCCCTCCGCCGTTGAGCAGCTACGTTTTCGGGTTCGGAAGCCTCTGGAACACTGCTGGGAACAGGTGGACCACGTTTCCCAGGATCCCCAGCGGGCACCTTGTGGGTGGGACAGAGCTCGGCCACTAGTCTTTACCAAGTCTTCAACCAGAGCTTAAAAACACAAAAAACAGATATTTTCTCTACTAGAATATAAAAGAACAATTAACAAAGTAATTTTAATTCAGTAATTTTTCAACACATTTCACATGATAAGCAATTTGCAAGAGCAGTGAGAAAGAGAAAAGAAAATAACTTCCACTCAAAGAAAAATCTTTTGACACAATTTGAATGATTGAAATGCTCAGTTTTTTTTAGGTTCAAACAAAAACTGCATCTCTTATTCTTTTATTGCCAAACTCAGCAGACAGAAACCTCTTATGCAACATTAATTAGCGAGGTGTAATGTGGGTCACGTTGAAATATGAACTTGTTTTCTTCACACACCCACGCGCACATTCAAACCCACAGATTATTTACTTTCGAATCAGGAGTGCGTCCCAAGGCTTTAACTGAGGCCAGCAGAAATATTTCATTCTGACTTCTTACTCTAGAGGTGAGAGGTTGAGAGCAGTCGCACAATTTATAAGACAAAACAAGATGCCATTTTCAACTCGTCTGCTTAACCTTTTTTGGAGTAATTTGATATATAAAAATATATAAATATGAAACAGCAGACTACCGGCAGCACTGCTTAAATCCCAGACAGATAGATACAGTATATTAGGCAGGTCTAATTTGCCACCCTATTCCCAGGTTAGGGTGGCATCTAAATACACCTGCAGTCTACCAGGTAATCGCCACACCGGCTGTGTTTCCATGGTAACCATCAAGGACACCTGCTGGTGACTGACAAGAAGAGGAAAACGTGCCTACATTTGCAGCTTGCTAACAATACTACAGAGAGAAAGATGATAAATGGTTGTTAGGTCCATCACGTACTCCAAAATGGATGTGGAATTAGAAAACATCTACACAATGTTTGAGAAGACGTTTCTAAATCGCGCATCTCCTTTTGACGGAGAATGTGACTGCCGGCTTCCAGGCTTCCAGCTCATGGCATACAGCGATGATTTGGATTAATTTTTATTCAGTCCTCTGGCTTTTGTGTTGAGCTGAAAGCATTTTGTAACTGCTTTTACAGAGTGTGACTGAAGCTCTAAAATACTATTATCAAGAGTCCCATTAGATTTCTGCCATCTTATTACAGACTTGACACTTTCTATACAACACAGATGCAGACAGTGGGCCTTCGATCTGCCTCATTCTCCATATGAAACTGCCTGGACAAGACTCATCGATCCTCATCGTTATCCTTTTTTGTGTTGTGTACAGCGGTCGTAACTGTTTGATAGTGATTTTTTTCATCAGAGATATTTGTCCAGCTCTATTTTATGCATGCAATGTGTCTATAGCTGACATATTTTCTTGTTTTTCTTGTTTTGTTGCTTTGACCCATTCCCAGTACTCACAGTCAGTCTGGCAGACTCCAGACCCATCATTGGGGCAGAACCGAGTCTCCAACTTCTTCTTGCCCAGCTGGAGCTGCTGGGGGTTGGGAAGCAGCGCCCGACAGGTGTACCTGAATCTCTGCTCTTGCCGTGACCCATCTTGACTGATGTTGACTGGCATCCAGGGTGTCCAGGGGGTGTTACGGCGTACCTCAGGGCAGGCCTCCAGATTACAGGCCTTATACTCCTAAAAAACAGCATTGATGTCTCTAATTTCTCTTCTCTTCATTATAGAGAAAAATAAATAAGGAGGAGTAGTACATATAAACTCATGTATCCTGTTTTAAAAGGCCATGACTTCTTGTTAGTAGTATTTTGTAATAATTTAGCAGCAGTATAGATACATGTCCGGTGGAATGAGAACCAATTAATTGTTTATAAAATGTGTAAAAGTCTAAAATATTAATTACATTTTACTGTCATATATGACATCATATCATATTTATGCTGTAAAAATAACAATTAAATGATTAACTGATTATGAAAATATTTGAGCTAAATGTCTTAATCAACTAACTGCCACAGCTTGAAATGAGAAAAGGCGTATGCACGTGAAACGGGTCGATATTCTTGGCCATTTACTTTAGTAAATTAATTAATAAATCGACTATACAAGCAGTACAGTACCATGGCACATCCAGGGCAGCTGTTTCCATTCTGACAGGTTCTGGTTCTGGAGTGGACCCCTCCTCCACACTCAGCGCTGCAGTGAGCCCAGGGTCCCCACGCTGTCCACAACACTGGCAGAGGGCATGGCTTCTTCTCATTGCACAGCCTGGAAACAAAGACCTCACTTTAAACTTGTTGTTGAAATGTAGTCTTTACAAACATATGGCTGATGATAATATTTCTAGCAATGATGATTCCATCTTCACATCGCTCCTCACCTCTCCTCTCGACCCTGGCCTACACATATTCGACCTCCGTGTCGAGGCGAGGGGTTGTTGCAGGAGCGCTGCCTCACTTCGAAACCGATGCCACAGCTGCTGCTGCACTGGCCCCATGAAGACCAGGGTGTCCAGCCACCATTCCTGAGGAAAACAACGTGAAACTGACTTGACTGAGTTTGATTTTCAATAACAACATTAGTTGAACATCTCTGGAATCAAGCTGCTTATTATCAATGTTTTGTGCTGTCAAATCTAGGTATTCATGCAATGAAATGAGAGTACAAAGAATTCAAATAAAGCTCTCTTGATGGTCACTCACCTGCTTATAAGTGAGGAGGTAATATATACTATGTTGAGCTTTGTCAAGAGAGACTGTACCTGGAACAGTTTGCCACCTGGATGGTTGGGCCTTTACAGTCAACCCCGCCACACCGGGCCACGGGTCCATCACATGAGCGGGAACGACACACGCAGCTGCTGATGGAGCCCTCGCCGTCATCGTGGTTGCAGGGTTGCCATGTAGCCCAAGGACCAAAACTACCATCCTGGGTGAGGTTCCTCACCTAAAGAGAGGATTTTAGAAGACAAAATGCACATTAAAAAGTTGCATTTGCCTAAATCTAATGAATGTTCTTGGCAAACCGTCTATTAAATGTTTTTAAATACTGTATATTGTATAATATAGTACCAATACATTCAGCTAATTGTGTTTGTGTGTATGTCTTACTGGGCACTCTGTGATGTTTTGGGTCCACTGGTTCATGTTGGAGCTGTCCTCAATGGTGGTGCAGCGCTTCTGTTTGTGATCCCAGCCACAGTAAGGGTCCCGAGCTTCCATGCAATGACTAATATGAGTTCAGAGTGAGTTATTATTCAAAATGATTTTTTAAATATGTTAGTAGTTTTCACATTTCTTGCAGTCAAAAGTCAGGAGGATTGTCTAAGAATTAATATTTATTTAAGTCAATAATTGTCTTTTGTCTGTATGAAAGGACTTTGTTTCTCTTTCAAGAGAGCTGATAAATATAGAGAAACTATTCTTATACTATAGAAACTTGTCAACATAGTCTAGTAGTGCACTGATTGTCAAGAAATTCATTAATAGCCTGCTTAAGTAATGTCTGAGCAGAGCCAAAATAAGGACTGACAGTTCAAAAGCAGTTTCTCATCAAGGAAAGTAAACAGGGCCTTTAACATAATCATCTTTGTCAGCGTTTATAGCGGCCCTTTCAGACTTGGACACCCACACGTGTTTGTCTCTTTAATGGGAGCCAGTTCATAAATTAATTGAAGTATTTTCAAGTTGAGCTAGCACCCTCACTGGGCACGTTCCCAGATTTAAACTGCAACTTTTGCTTAATGATCACCTGCAGATTTGGATTTCCAAAAGCTATCACTAGCCCCTAGTATAGGAGCCCCGCTTATTTTTCACAAAGAGAAACCGCTATGGAACCGTACATTTTGGGTAAAGCTGACGTCATATTTGATCTTGCAGGCTTCAGGTCGATAGGGATCATACCGTTCAGTTGGATAGCTGGAGCAGCGCTCTAATGGGATCTTCACCAGTCGGTCCTCAAGCCCGACAAACAAAGACCTGTCACTGTGGAGGATTTGTAGGCTCTTGATTGGCCCAATTTGCCCTTCAGGGAGGATCCTGAGCTCCTCTAGGTAGCAGCCATGAAGGCTTTTATTGGTTGTGGAAAGAGTCTTCAGGATGGTGCCGTATTCTGATTGGACAAGCCGAACAAGGAGAAAATTAACTGAAATCTGGGGTAATTTTTAAACCTATTAGTTTGTTGCAGCAGATGAAAACTTTTTATTTTTGGTCAGCCCGAGCTCTCTTTCATCTTGCTCACCGGTACCGATGTACATGATATGGTAGAGGGTGTCTTTGCCCTGCACGATGTCCACCACTAGCTTGGAGAGGCGCAGGTTGTCCTGGGTGAGCAGGGGGTTGACAGTCACCGGCTGGACCACATCGTTCATCAGGAAGAGTCGCTGTGCGTCCTGGAGGCTGCGCTCTGTCAGGTTCCCCCCGTGACCGCCTTCTTCCAGGGTGCCGCACTGAGGATCCAGGAGGGACGGGTTAACGTCAGCTTGTCAGTTGTTGTTGGGAGGTATATTTGATGGAGCTAAGATAGAATTTTCCCTGTGTGCTAAACTATACTGATTCACAGATATCAGAAATTCCTTTCCTTTGCCTTAAAGGAAAGTTTGCTTGTGGATCCAGTGTGGAATATTGTTTTCATAATCTATACATAGTTTATAAGTGTCCATGTTCATATCTGAGAGTTACCTGAAAATTGGGAATGGGGTTTGGGGTGGAGAGCCAGGCAGTGCGGGGGTTCTCCTGGTAGCGGAAAGGTCCATTGAAGGCCTGGGTGATGGAGCTCAGGTTGAAGGCACAAACAGCAGAAGCTGATATACTGTTGCTGAAGAAGAGGGGGGGGGGGGGGTATAATCATGTTACACAAGCTATTAATTACCAACAATTATGTTATTAATGTAGGTCACTCACACATTAGTGGTGAAGATGCCATAAATCAGGTCCTGTTCTGGTAAATAGAAAGTGCTCTGTAGCTCGTTGTAGTAGAAGGGGATTTCTCCTGAGCGGGAGCAGTTGAGTCGAGCCTTCATGAAGGTGGTCCAGGTGTCCTCCAAAAGGAAACGACCACCCATATCATTCTTACACACCCGAGCCACGCGAGAGAACACCATCTTCCCACAGTCGTTTTCAACAGCAGTTTCCCGCAGGAAGAAGTACGCAAACCGACCGATCTCATAAACAGACACAAAATGAGGCTCTAGAAGACACAGAGAAGAAAAGATATTGGGGTCAATGTGAGGCAGAAATGTTCAGTCGTAAGGACAAACCAGTGTGGTGCTTTGTTTACCATTGAGCCATTTGGAGTTGTACTGGGCGGTGCGCAGTGGCGGCATGTTCCCCAAGCTCCTGTAGATGACTGGGTCACGTCCGGAGAAGTCGATCACCGTGGCGGCATACAACTCGCCCTTTTCCGTTACCATGGCGGTTGAGTTGTGGCGAGGGTCATAGGGACATCGGGCAACACCGTTCACTGTATCCAACACCTGACTGATATTCCCAATCTGACAGAAAGAATGAAAAACTCATTATTTATTTATTTTCTTGTCTAAGCAATTAATCTGTTAATCAAAAAAAAATAATCAACATGCAGAGACTTGCTTGAGATTCAATGGATTTTAAATTCTGGACTTTTTTGGTAACTAATATAAATTGTACCAACCTGCCTGGTTATGCAGACAGGTGTGAAAGCGTTGGTCCCACACGTGAAGAGCGTCCTCCCACTGATCAACAAAACCCGAATGTAGTTTTGACACTCCTCCTGCAAACAAACGCACCCCAAGTCAGGTTTACTGTTTCATGAGATATTAATGTTCATTCATTGATAAAATATGAACAGCATTTTGAAAAGAACAGTGCATTACCTCCGACTTTCCCTTGCTTTGGCAAGAACGCCTTGTGTCTTCATCCGGTGCCCATTCTGTTGCCTGAGCGGGAGACATGGAAAAAAATGTTTAAAGGTACCCTGTGGAGTTTTTACCATTAGAAACACTATGAATCATTTTTAATGACTGTATCACAAACATAAAACCCTTACCTGTATAAGGGAGGCGTTGCTCAAACTCAGTCTGAAGAGAAAATTTCTGAAAAAGACATTTTTGGTTATGAGTTTAACCTGTGATCTTGGTGTGGTTAGGTTGTTTTTTTTGCAACGGTGTAATGCATGAAAAAGAAATCCTGTATTGTCTCTGCTTTCCTGTCGTTCATCCTATTTTCATCTACATGTTCATAAACGTCATTGTATGCTGGCAACAGATGTTGACTGGACACAGTTTGAGTGGTGTCACCTTGCTCCAACAACAAGCTGGTTTCTACTCAGGTCCAGGGCCAGCTGGGAGAAATCCTTCACTCCTGGTTGGGAGAACTCTGACATCCATGGCCTCAATGCTGGATAGAGAAAGAACCAGAGGATGAGGAGAAATGTACAGTAAGAGGCCATAATATGAGATATAAGATGTGAGAAAAGCAGGAGGGAAAAAAAGTGGGATAAAACATTATCTTGGGTTTGTGTGAGAATCCTCGTCCACCAAATGGTACCTGGCTCACAGTTCCAGCCTCAGTTAAGTCTTCTGTGTTTTTACTAATGTGTCACATTTCTCTCCAGTGAATCACCTGATCCAGAGCTGTGACAGCTCCAAAAACTCCCATGAGCCATAGGAGTGCAACTGGCTAAAATTGTCACCATATTAATGTGTGTTTTTGAATTTGAGCACAATACTGGTGGCTAACCTAAACAAACGCTGGCTTGTTTTTTTATTGGACAAATGTATCCAATTCAGTAACAGCACAGCAGTAGCAGTCAAACACTTTGAGCTGAATGAAAGATGACATTCAGTCAAAATAATATCATCAGAGCCTCTTTCACAGTTGCTTGTCAGATGAAGAAGAGCATTTAATGAGGCAGATACAACATTCAGAGGATATATTAAATTCTATTATATTAAAACATGTAACCTGAGAGCTTTAATGTCCAGACTCATATCAAAACAAGCCTCGTCCTTCATAATATTCTTTGTTATGGTGGTTATTTGAAACGATACTTAACTATCATTCTTGTCATGTCTCAGTTCCACAACACAAACCGTCACTTGAATAATGGTGCTTTTTCAGAGGGAGCTATAAACTCCAAATTGCTTTTGTGCATTCACCTGCCTGACAGTCCAGCACATGCTCATGTTCACAAATATTATTCCCACAGCCCAGTAGGAGAAATGATGAAAGACCACTGCGTGGTTTCCAGCAGCAGTCATGTCCTCATTACTCATCCTTTGACCTCTATATGTGTGCAGGATGTTTACCATCTGCTACTTGTGAGTACGGTATTACATTATAAATCCAATTTCATAGGAATTTCTTCAACTTTGTTTAGAAACAACTAAACCTTTTCCGCAGGAAGGAGGGATGAGGTTCAATAAATCAAATATATACAAGATCAATCCAGTTTTCTTTTAACTTATGATTGTTGAACAGGCTGGTTGTCAAAAATCAAAAATCAGCGGCTGTTTGAACTCGATGGTATTGATCCGCTCACCTTGGTGCGAGACGACAGGATGTTCCTTTCTGTTGCAGTCTGCTGGTTTGATGTGGGGCTGCTGGGACAGACACATAGAGGAATAGATGACCAGCACGAGGCCACAGGGGGAGAGGGCCCGTGTCCCCCATCCTGACGTAACCATAGTTACAACCACATCCAGTCTTTGATCAGGTCTGCAGGAAACGCCTGAGCAGAGGAGACATTGATCAGTCTCGGCTCATGACCAGTGAGAAAACACCAGAGGCCACCAAAGACAGAAAGAAAGTCTTGTTGCCTAAAATGATGAAAAGTAAGAATCAGTTTCATAACAGACATAAAAAAATAATAAATAAATGATTGCTTCTGTAGCACTTTTGAACTCCAGAGATTTAACAGAATTTGGATTCAAGTGTAAGATGGATATGGAAAAATCCTTTCTTAACAAAAAGCATTAGACTTGGGAAATCTATAATCATTCAACTCTACTTTCCACTAGCTCTCTGCCCGCCTGTCCATCCATCTAAATTAGTTCTGCCAGTCGACCAGCCCAGCGGTCCCTCTGCTAGCTCTGTCTGCCTGCTCCGGGTGTCCAGCACCTCACTGTCAGCAGGACTCGGTCATGGCTAATTCATCTCAAAAGGACACAGCCGCCAATCTTTCTCAAATTGAAGGTGCCATCAACAGAGCTCTTTATGACTGAGAAGACCCTTTCAAAGATGAGCCTGGGCCCAGAGCCAAACAAAGGGGGGGTCTGAACTTTAAACTAAGCCACATGAGGGGTCTTTGTGTCAACATCAAAATCCATTTATGTACAGTATATCAGCTCAAAGATGATGATCTGGCGGTGATGATGATTAGAGAAACTAGACACAGGGGTCACTAGAAGACTGTGTTTAGATTGATGAGCACTCTCTCCACTGTGTGTCTGCTAACATACAGACATTGAGATGTGTCGCACATGTGCATTCACATGTTTTTCTGGGGAAGAAAAGCATATTAACATAATGCAACATAAGTGCTTTGTTGTGGACAAACCAATACAGACATTTAAAACTAAGACTGCTGCATACTTTGTATTATAATGCAGAGAATTAACATTTTAAGGATAAAGTACAAAAAGCTTGCTTGCTTGAAAATTGCAGGTTTAAACTACCCAACTGTACTAGAGGGATTTAAGGTGTCAGTTGAAGCTGAGAGCAGTTGAATTGTACATCACAGCTTCTTCTACCAAAACCCTACTTTCTATTAACCCAGAAACCAGTTTCCTTGCAGCTGCTGTGAGAGCTAAAGAATGGAAGCAGTGAATGTCTGTCTGTCTACTGCTCACTGCTGGGAGGACTGAATGCGTGTAGAGGCAGAGGTTTTTTCAACCTGCTGGGTCTAACAGTGCTGCCTAATGAAGCGACAGGAACAGAGCCTCCACCGCTGGCCTCCCTTTTGTTGTGTGGCCGTGCTCCTCTCATAGTGCAAAGGCTGGTCAGTGAGAGGCCTAATGTTCTGGGATTTGTCTATTCAGTACAATGAGAGGTGGGCAGCACCAGACGTCAGTCAGATTTGTTCAGTGGGAATAGGAAGAGTGCAGACGCAGATACTCGCTCTGTAGCTAAATCTTATTTGACCAAGTCTTCTAACCTCAACAAAAAGGTCTGTCAGTGCCTCCCACACAGACATAAAAACAATTCATATGTGTGTATATGTATAAGATTAGATAAACTGCACTCAAAAGTTTATAGACATAGTTGGCCCCCTGACTTGGTCTAGCGCTACCATGTAGTCAAAGTTTAAATGTGTCCAAAACAATATGACTAAATACCTGCAAATCAGTTACTATTAAACAGTTACCAAATTAACTACTAAAATTAGCAAACTAGTTCATTAACTAACTACATCAGTTGGTGTTATACAGTTGACCAAGGGCTCCTTCAATGCTTCTAAATGTGTTTTGTGTATGTTTGGATCAGCTCCCATTTTGCTGCCAAGTGTGACCAGTGAGATGTAAAATAATGTAGATTTAGGAGCTCTGACTGGAAAATAGGAAGCAAACATGGTGGTAAACATTTGAGCCGCCTAGCCGTGTTTTCCAGGAGCCGTAAGCGTGTCAGAACATTCGTTCGTTTGTGTGGCTGCCTGTGTTGGAAAAACACTATAAAGCCTTTAACAAACTGTGAAGAGATTAGAAGTACAGAGCCTCCAATTCATGTGACCTGTATGTGTTTTGGACTGTTTGGAGCACAGAGACATGGGGTGAACATGTGACCTCCTGACAGAGAGCAACACGGCCAAGATTTTAACCCAGGACCTCCTGTTAGTTGACACTAAGCACTGAGCCACTGCGTATATAAGTAAGTAAGACGTGGTTTCACCGTATCATTAATCAGGTGTATCTTATCTAACTGTATCTGTTTTATCCATTGCAGCTGTTTGCCTAGAGGTTTCTCCCTCACTAGGCTTACTTATGTATCTGTAAGAGCTCACTCAAACATCATGTGGATTCCTTCACCTCACCTCAGAGAAAACATAACAGATTTATTGCTCAAGGTTTGTAGGACTGTTAAGAGATGAAGTGGTGCAGTGTGCCGTTTTCATTTTCCTGCAGAAAAAAACCTATGCCCAGCACAAAAGGTTAACAGTGGTTGTTAGACAGAAGAGTTAAACTTTTATATCCATATCCACTGTGTCATAAATTGTTACTGTGCTTTTTTTTTTAAAGGTAGATACAACTTTTTTCAAATTGTTTAAATATTTTTTACTTGTAGGAATGCAGTGGTGATAAATAGCGGCCTATAAGTGTATACCTGACGCAATGTCTTCGGTTAAAATATATATAATACTACCTTAAACATGTCTTTGGCATTTCTACACTGCAATTTCTTGTTACCTATATGCAGATACCAATGTATCAAGCATAATGCCCCCAGGTATCTGTCTTATCAAGTTAAAGACAATAGAGTGAGTTATAGCCTCCAGAGTTCCAGCTTCAGTGTAAATGTTGTGGCACATTTACAAGTGTTTGGACAGAGTAGCGGTGTTCCCGCAGCGCTTCATCACGGCTGTACAAAGTTTACACACTGCAGTGGTTTTGTCAAGCTCTCCGTTTTTCTTTCAGAAGACCAAACGTAGCCGGTAATTGGATTTTAGTGTTGGGAGGAAAAAGTCGAAGAAAAAAAAACAACAAATTGAGTATTGCTAAAGCCAGAGCTTGTCTTTGAGAACACTGATACAGTTGAATTTGTAAAGTTTATAGCCAATGCATTAGTGCCATTAACTAATCCTTACATTCCGCTAACCGTTACAATCACCACTCCTGCAACAACCTAAGAAACACAGGGATGCTTTTAAAGCATGCATACAAAATTAAACTAACACGACACTTTACTCTCTACTCTTCTTTATTTCAAGAACTTTCTATTCAAGCACTCTGGCTTTGTCTTCAGACAAATTGAAGCACTAACATTTCAGTCTTTTCGGAAACCAAAGGGATGGCCCTCCCATGGTGTGTGTCCTTTGGATGTCTTCAACCCAATGCTTATATTTGAATGACTTGAATTGATGTGAGATAAGGAGTAAGGCATGGAGGAAACTCTATTGGCTGCTGCGACAAGTAACAATGTCTTCAACCGCAGCGATACTGACATTGTGAAGGTGGTATTTATTTTCTGTCAGGATGAGTAAAACCTCTTCAGTCACTGCTTACAGAACAGCTATTATAATCAATTACTTGTGTGATCTGACTACAAAAGACGTACAATGACCTTGCAAATGCTTAATAGCACATCGGGCGGGATTACACGGGCTACATAAATGAGCAGGCTGAGACACTGGGTGTACGTGTTAAGCGAGCTTCATTAAAATCAAGATAAATCCTCTTTACCGAGGTGATATATGACCGAGAAATGAATTACAAGTAATGTTTCTTCATTCAGAAGGGCTGTAATGAAGAAACGGCAATCAAATGGCATCAAAAATAAAAGGAGGCAGTCCAGTGTATGACCCTTGTATATCAGCCTCTTGTCTAAACTTTGCATTTGGACTTGGACTCCATCCAAATATCATCAAAAGAAACACCCAAAAATCTGGGATTCCAAACTCCAAATTCCTCCTTAAATAAAAAGAGCTCACAAAACAACTGCTGCTATCAAAAGCAAATCCCCACCCCCACCCCAAAAAAAGAACCTCTCTTTGACTGACAGAGGTACAGCTTCCACTTGAGCCCTCGCCTATAGAGAGTAGTAATATTAATTACCAATGAAGTCAGTTCATGGAGATTTGTCAGTTGGAGCAAATTGACACTGAGAGGGCATCCAAAGTCTCTCTCCATCAAAATATTCAGAGAGGACCATTTCCGAGGTAGTGTTCTCAGCTCCTTCCTACCGGGGTGAATGGCCTCTCTGTGCAACCTGCCAACTATCTGCCAATGGCCGCTCTCTTTTACAAGTGAATAGACTGAGTTTAGCCACAGTTAAAAAGACACACTAACGTGCCATGGCTGCGCCACAATGGCCGCTCGGGTAATTTGCCAAACCTAATGATGCCGGTTTGGCCCCGGCGAGAGGAGGTAGAGAGCAGGAATCCTAAAGAGGCACACAGCTGCACTGATTCTTTCTCTTCCTATCTCAGCTCTCCCTCCCTCTGTTCTCGTATCATGAACTCCATTTCTATTGCTTTCTGGAATAAACTGCACGACTAGGACGTATGACCAAATGCATACCTATGCATTCTCTTGAAATCCACCTATGCAGATACTATTATTCCCCCCCTAACATGGAGGAGAGGGTTCGCATGACCGGGTTCATCAGAATCAGAGACTAGATGTGCGACTCGATGCACTTGTGCATGATGACTGTGTGTGAACTGAAAGACACATGCAGTGTGTGTACATTATCGCACCACAAACAGTCAAAACTGCACCTCTAACCTGTTTTACTCAACGCTTACGTTCCCCTCACATACTGCACACACATCTGTAGACAAACAGTACCCAGAATACAATGATACTGTGAATAAACGACTCGCCAAAAGACCAGCAGGGGTAACAATCTACCCACCTATATGATGACCTGACAACATGTGACTGATGCTCTGTTGGACACTCCATAGCAACTAACTATTGAAGAATGAACTTTCATGCTCAGACAGCATCTTTGATTCATTATTGTCCATAATCAATCTTTAAGAAATGAGTCTTTTTAAGGCGGTTGTATACCTAACATATACCTATAAGTTTATAAAATACTATCCACCCCTTGTGAGGCGCCTGCCAATGGATGAAACATATTTAAGCTATTATTCTTAAGTGCATGTAATTGTAATGGTTAGTAGCAGAATACAAATGAGACATTTGGGTTTTTTTTATAATTTCAGTATGTGGTTACCAAAGCTCCCCTTGCATTTATTCTTCAATGAATATTGAAGTGTTTTTTTTTGCATGGCTGGCCAGTACAGAAAGGTACAGGTGCCAATTAAAAAAATAATGACTGATGACTAATCAGTTGCATCTAATTGATGCTGCTTTCATGGGGAAAGAACCCATAATGTCTAGTTACAATCTGGTTACATTACAATCACACAAAGGATATTTGATTATGGTTGTGCCAGAGCTATGGCTATTGTTTATTTATTTTTATTTTAGTAACTCATTCTATAAAAACTACCATGCTAATCAACTGAAGATTCATAAGTCAACGAAGATCCAATTAGGCGTGTAATCATCTAAGAGGGGTGCCAGCCCTGTCGCAATTAGGTTTTTGTGGAAGAGAGGTGAGGGTGATTATAATTTTCACATACAAAATTGCCACTACCAGCTGCTTCTGATCAAAACATATTAGCATCCCAAGAACACTCTCCTTACAAAAGGGGGGGCAAGGGAACGTTAAACATTGCTTGAGGTTATAATCTGTGCAACATGTTGGACAAAAGGCCAATTGCACATCTATTTTATGGTCAGGCTCAAACAAAAAGAAAAAAGAAAACACATTCAGACATCATTTTACAATCCAGACTGAGGCTATTGATCCAGGTTGGGAGGCTTGTCTCTACTTTTCTCTCATTCTTCTCTGTCTCTCCTACACAATCTCCATGCCAATTTCAGCACTCATGCCTCAGACAGAACAAAGGAAATATCCACCACTCATTACCTGAACCCTCCCTCCCCAATGTTAACACAATATCTCTCAATGCTACATGCAGTCACCCAAATCAGAAACAGAGTGATTTAGGCTGAGGATGAGAGTGAAAAGGGAGGAGGGAGAGGTCGAGGGTCATATCATAGATCATTCAAGGAGAACTTAGCGTGCACAGAGGAAAAAGACAAACTGGTAGGTAAACAGGCACAAAAAGCATGCGGGTTAGACACAATGACAAAAAAATGACAACACAAAAGAATAAGTAATTGCACTGAAACAGCCAAACCTCCACATGGGATATGTGCAAGCATACATCCACTGCACAAATATACAGGAAAAAGAAACTTACTTGTTCACCATTACCAAACTGATTCAGGAGACACACAAGTGGCACAGATCCCAACGCTTCACATGGTGAGAGAGAGAGAGAGAAAGAAATGAGGTATGAGAAACAAGAAAAACAGAGAGACAGAGAGAGAACTTACACACATCGACACACAGTGGCACGCTGGCCAGACTGTGTGCAAGGAGGTAGGGGGGAGTAAAGGGGTGTGTGTGATGGGGGAGGGTGGGGGGGAGGGAAGCAAAGCATTCCTGTTTGTGCAGAGCAAACTGTTAACTCTTTGAACAGAGAGGGATGTCTGCCTTGTGTGAGTGTGTGCTCGTGTTATTATCCTCATGAGATCCACCTTTAGAAATGTAGTGAGGTTGTTTTTCTGGTCCTGATTTTGGGTTTTAAATGGCTCAGATTAAAGGTGGTAAATGCTCAGCGGTGCGCTTTTTTCAAATTTGTCATCACTTGACAAAAGATTCATACTTCACCCTTTTACACTAATACCCTTTTCAGACTGATGCACTGATCTGAAGCAGTGCTGAAATGCTGGGTCAAAAGGTGATCTCTGACTGAAAACTTAACCAATCCAAAAGGAACACAATGAATCAGTGTTTTTACCAGTGAATCTCCATTTTTGTTTGTATCATGCACATGAGGATACACACACACAATGCACATTACAACCTCTGATTTCACTAACTGACAGTTGGTGGCGGTAACATAAGAAGTAATGTCGGGTGGAAATGTACTGAACACACACTCCACAGGGCACCTTTAACCTGTGGATATTTTCCGCCAAGCCAAAATGTAAACAACACGAAAAAAAATGTTCTTGTTGAAAAGTGAATCCAAGTTGCAAATGAAAAACATGAGAATCAGATGAGTGATAATATGTCTTCATTGAATTAAGCTGTTGCTGGCTGCAGTGCAAATCACACAGACGTTTAAGGTGGCCTCCCTCTTCATGGTAACACACTTCATTAAAAAATGTCTCATTTTGTTTCTCTGTGGGAGACGAGTCTTGCCTATAGTAGCAGATTGTCTATGTATTCTAATGCAGAAAACATGGGATGCACAGTAGTTAAAGCCACATATTGGATAACTGCTGTTTTTTTTCCCCTCTGCACTAGTTTAAATGGCCAATTCATAAGCAAAACATTTGTTGATTTCAGCTGGTCAGATATTAGAGTTTGTTGATTTTCACTTTTTTATATTACTGTAACTTGAATATGTTTTGGCTTCAGACTGTTGGTCAGACAATATACACTAACGGAGGGTATGTGTTTAGATGCCAACTTTAAAAATGTGTCTTGGTGTTGGTTGAACACAGCTGCAGTGCCATCAACGTGTCAAATTAATCAGGAGACCGAGTCAATAGCAAACACCATTAGTGCAGACAAACATTTGTTTGCCTAAACAAAGAAATCCAATCTGGCTACCAGAGTCACCTATAATGACCCCAGAAAAGTTCAAAATGATTCACTGATAAGTTTTACTGAATGTGACAATGATGACCAAAGACAAAAAGCTCAAGTACATGGCATTAATAACATTATGAATGTAGCTGGGTCTGAGTCTAATCTACTACATTACATTTTTGCATCCACCCCCTGTTACATGATCCCAGGCCCTCGAGGCTCATTCAAATCCCACTGTATAATTTCAAATCAAATCAAATTTTATTTGTATAGCCCAAAGTTACAAAATACATTTGTCTCAGAGGGCTTTACAATCTGTACAGGGAGTGACACCCTCTATCCTTAGACCCTCGATTTGAGTGAGAAAAAACCTGCCCACCAAAAAAAAAAAAACACTTTTCACACTTTTCCTCATTCCTGAAAGGTTTTTGGTTTGTGATACATTTGTGATGTTTACTTTCAGCTTGCAGACACAACTGTTGGCATGCTCGAGTTGTGTTGGGTCGAGTATCCACTCGAAACGCAGTACTGATAGTGAGTACTGGGGGATTGTAGGGACGGCTAAGTAAATGCCAGAAAAACACTGGGTGTGTTGAAATGATTTTTCTTCTATAAATCCACTGAAAACATTCAGGATTAGCCTATAATCCACTATCGAAAACACTATAGAAATCCCCAAAACTAATACAGATATTAGGAAAAGCATTAATTTACTTTCTATTTTAAAGTAGTAAGTGAATCTTTAGTTTAGAATATTTTATCAATATTTTACCAAACAGTACATGTTCCCAAACTCAGCAATGAACCTCCATGCTCAAAATCAACGAAGTTTTCTCTACATTTTAGACATCCATCTACAGTAATTGAAACACCTAACAATCACCGTAAAACTCCTCAAAAGGACGTGCACTGTTTTCACACACAAAAACAGAGTTCTCTGTGTCAACAAGAAGAAAATATGGCTGGTCTTCATACTGCTGAAGACACCAGTCAGGCATGGCCGTAGAAGTGGATGCCAATCTGAAAAGGCAAAGGGATGACCTCCCATTCGGAATTTAATGGCACCGATAAATCATATGCACTGAAAAAAACGACAGGATCGTTTAGCTTACTGTGTGCCCAGCAGAGCATAAGAGACAAACAACACTTCCCGGCCTCATCTCCAACCTTTACAGAGCAGGATATTCATCTCTCTTGGCCCTCAGTCTCACCACAGCAGAGTACCAAACCCCTCTGAGAGAATCAATGGCTCGTTCCTGTGCAAACTTCAGGATGACCTCCTCCGTTTTCTGTTTTTACTGCCCCTCCTGTCACTGCTGAGGTTGAACGATTACAGGCAGAGGGAGACGCAGGGGAGTGCTCGGCAAAAGTAAAACCAAGACCAGTAAAAAATAGACTTCAGGGGGTCTTAAAAAGGGCCGACAAGCTGTCAACTAAAACAAGTGAATATAATAGTAACTTCTACATCACCATGTGAATGATTCATGTTTTTATGTTGTCAGGGAAAGATCATGATCTTGGTTAACTTAAACCTTAACAAAGTAAACGTAACCTCAAGGCCTAATCATCCACTTTGACATTCTGGATTAGAATTGTGAGTGAGTGTAATCTAGGCTATGTGTTTATTATTGAACAAAAAAAATGATGTCAGTTCATCTCCAGTGATCTCCGTTAACCCATGACCAGGCCTACAGCTGTTACCCAACAACTCTTAACCCCCCGAAACCAGCACCCGACCCCCACCCGTCACAGCCTTAAATGGATGCCTTGTCGAGCACACAGCGCTCCACTATGAAACAGGTCTGTGTGCCGCAAAAAATATTGACTTTTAATACTTAAAACATTCGGCTTGCTCCGCTTTAAACAAGCCTGGCTGTGTTGATTTAAAAAAAAAAACTGCAGTCACTGAGGTTTACCTTACTGCTGGAGCAATCCCACACACACACACACACAGGTAGAAACGGGAGGTATGCAGTTTAGAGGTTAGAGAGACACTTACAGAAAATAAAAAAATTCAAATGCATTTAGGTTAAATTGACAGTCTGACATTCTGGGAAATACATGAGAAATACAAGAAATATAAGAACAACACTGGCAGCAGGGGAAACTGTTAACCAAATGAAAGAAATATGTATTGTTTCTGTAGTCTGACAGCTCCAAATCTGTCTTGTGTACACTTTCACATCTTGTTTATTTACTTGTGTAGAAATAGAAATGCAAAAAAAATGAGATATTGTGGTTTTTAGATGAAGTTAGCCTTTGAGCTATTTCTCAACCAACAACAACCGCCGGGTGCCGTGACTACACGTTGCATCTCAAAACTGTCACTCACTTGTGATTAAAACTCCAGCTGAGAAAATGGGTGAGAAAGTTAATACTTTCCCCTCTTTTCTGCTCTCACCCAGCAACTGTTATGGTGCCTGTATGCAAAGGTGCAAAACGTTAAAATGTTCACATGTTGACGATGGCTTTCTGAGATTTCCCTGAATAAATACAGGTTACTCACACTCACATATCGAGTCAGAGTCTCTGGGCCTCATGAGTGGTGAAAACCTTAACACCCAGCCGCCTGTCCATCAGCCTCTCAGCACACTAAACTTGTTCTTTCTCCCTTCATCCATCTTTCTCTCCGTTTCCACTTCAGCCTGACCTCATGTGAAACTGTGGAGGTCTGTGGGTAACACATTCAGGCATCAAGTTTAATGATTTAATGGTACTTCCATTTAGGGGGGTTATACATTAGTAGCAGTAAGTCCTTGTATATAGAGGAAGACTCTTAGAAACTCTGTTTCCATTCAGCTCTGACGGAGATTTAAAATGTGGCGGAAAATACAATAAAATAAAGGCCATTAAATAATAATAAATACATCTAATATTTCCTACAAGTCTGTTCTGTAACCGTTTTCAAACTACTTTTCAAAGTCATAGGTTTTACATTGTTTTATGTGTTTTTTTTCCTTCCAAGTAAACCCCTGTCCTCCATTTATTGTATTATAGTAAGAGTAATAACATAACTTTGACAAAAGAAAAATATGTACACTGTGATGTGCACCATTTGTATATATTATATATAATAAAATCTCTATAAATCTGAAATATGGCATAGATTATTGCACCTCTGCAAACCGCCACTTTAAACACGAACCTTCTGGTAAGACATTTTAGTTTAATTAAAACCTAAAAAACTTAATTGCTGCAGCCGTGTATGTAACTTTACTCTACGACAGCATTTAATGCACATTTTTTTCGTACCGGTGATAAGAATAATAAAACCTTTAAGCCTTCTGTTTTAATTGAGTTCCGTGATAATTCTTTCAGCGCCGGAGCTAATTGGAAAAATGATAATGAGTGCGCAATCTGATGCATGCAGTGATAGTTAATGCACCTAAATGAATCTTACCTTTTCACTTTGGACTCATCTTGGGATCCCTGCTGATTTAGGCTGTCAGGTTTCACAGGGAGGAACGGTGCAGATTGACTTGATCCTGCTATCCAGAGGTCTGGACTCTTGTCTGCTGCGGCTCTGTGAAGCAGGTAGCAAGTTATTATTCACACCAGTAGGGGTGCTGCCATAACAATACAGAGTTTAAACTCTGTGATAGTATTGGCTCTTACACAAGGGAAGTGTGCATCTTTATAAGTGGAAAATTAAGCACCATTAATAGCAATTAACAGTGTAGAATGTCTATGTCTACTCACAGGTAGTAAGACTGATCATGAGATACCCATGTAGGAAAGACCAAGGTAAATATACTGCACACTTAGTGATGATGATGCCTATAAACTAAATCAGTTTTATTTAATGCCTGATTTCCTGCAGCTCTAAATGGACAACAAGTAGGTTATATGATTATATAAACAAATAGAAATCTGTTTTTTTTATATGTCTAACTGACCAACATGCAGACTGTATTATTAAGTATGTTGAATTCATTGAACAAGGCTGCCATCTGCTGCCAGTTTGTCATTTTGCCATATCCCACAATAGTTGTGCTGCAAACACAATTTGTATTTTAATCATAGAAGATACATAAACTCAGGTCATACATTAAAAAACCTAATTTTGAATTCTAGAGAAGATACTGGAGTTTCCATTGATTTAATATAATGTTAGTCATAATAATTTCATTTTAGGATTTGAATATCACTTAATATAAACATCTGATCTTTAATGTTGGGAGAAGCAACCACTTTCACTCTCCTTTCTTCAAAGGTTTAACTAATAGTTACAAAAAAAAACAACTTTTTCTGTATATATTATATATATATATATATATTTTATAAATTCTGTGTAAAACTACCATTATATATTTAAGATAGCCTCTATTATTATATTATTTTTTATTTTTTTAGAAACCTTATTTATCACATTGTATTTCATTACATTGTATTTCATTGTCATTATTTTTATGTTGTATTTTATTTTGATAACATCTTAAACATCCTAGTCTTTAATTTATTTTCATTTTTACTCTAATTTACTATTACTAGTATTATCAATATTACATTTATTTTATTTCATGTTCATCATTTTTATATTTTTATTATTATTGGTTGAATAATTTCCCGCGCTTTAATAATTAACTATAAACTAATGGGAACAACGCATTGACTTTCCTGTGCTGATTCTATCCAATAGACGCTGGGGATCCGTGTGAGCCAATGGCGTGCGTTTGCGAGAGGTCGTCGGGCCAATCAACAGTGCGTGGAGTTGATAAATTACGCCAATGGGCCGTTAGCGGCACTGTGCGACTGACGCAGGGTCTGCCGGGCTCAACGCGGCGCTTCTCCTCCCGGCTGGTCCTTTTTTTGGCTCTCACTCACTGCAATGGCGGAACAGCAGCAGTTCTACCTCTTGCTGGGCAACCTGATGAGCCCTGACAACAACATCAGGAAACAAGCAGAGGTAAGCGAGAGAGAAACTGAGCTGTTTTCACCGGTGACAAGTTCAGGCGAATGTAGAAAACGGTGTTAACCGAACGCTAACCGACAAGCGCGGTAGCCCACGTGCGCTATGAAGCCGACACCAACTACTAGTCAGCTAAGGCTAACTACCTCCGCCGTGTTGCGTAGTTATGTGTACTTAATATAACGTTAGATCCTAAAGATACGAACACATCCGTTGTATGTGTACATGTCTGTGTGTTTGTGTCACGCTCTTTCTGCTTTGATTCAAAGTGAAATGTCTCGTTTGTTGGGGGAAACCAATCACCAAATTCTGCTCAGCTGACAGTGAAGCTAAATGTTGGTCATCTAGCTAGACTGCAGGAAGTAGCATGAAGCTAAGTGGCTAGTTTCATTAGCCAGTTTGCTATAAGCTTAATAAAAACAGGAATTCAGACAGTGTAAACACAAATGTATGTAACGTAGGTACACTGGTGAACAACCAGACGGCACCGGGTAGCCTTAAACAACGCGTTATGAAGCCAGTTCATTCACAGGGCGAGCTACGTTAGCAGTGGCCTCCACTCTTTATAGTGAAAGTGTTTAACCACAACTGTTTAAACCTTGCTCTCGTCTTGATTATTGTTTAATATCACTTATGAGACTATTTATCTCACTTTCAGCCACGTCATGTCTAAAGCTCGTCTCGGTGCCATCCCCTCTCTCCGGATTAGTTTCTCTCAGAGGATTTGTTTGGGCTGAGTCTAGCTGGCCTATTCACTTTTCCCCCCCACCACCACCATGATTAACCGCTTGTCGCGGTCAAAGCATTGTTACCGGTTTCCCTCTTCAGCACCCGACTTTTGGATGAGGTGGTTGAATCTTATCACGCTCCCCCTCTCACTAGCAGTCAGCGTTTCTCTTTATAAAACACAGACTGTCTGCCGCGATGCTAAGCTCACAGGGATTCATCCTTTTATAGAAACCTCCCCCTATCTATCTTACAGGCATAATAGGAATTGATCCATCCGCAAAGAACTGTTAAACCCATATATTAACAGCTAAAGACTGCAGCTAGTAAACATCTGTAGGTGATCACTACTTTTATGCCATTAAAGAGATGGTGAGATGGATGGAGAGCCACTACATACATTATCACAACAGTGAGGCTGTGTAAATCAATGCTTTTATAGTCCTGGGTAGATTATTACAGCTCAATATAGTAGTTGAAGATGGCACTTTATCCAGAGTATGCTATGGATTACTTAATGTTAAGTAAAAGCACTTGAATGTAATTAATGACAATACATGGCCTCAAAACAGTTTATAGACAGAAATCATCATAAGGCAGAAGTTGCCCATTTACATGCCCTGTAATGGTATGTTTAGTTATGGGTGTGCTGGCAGTTTCTAATCAAATGTGGGTGGTCACTGGTCAGTCACATTTCTCCCCCACCACACTGCTGTGACTCTGATACTCCTCCCTGCCCTGACATCTTTGTCATGCTAATGTACACGCTTAAAAAAAACCACCAGAGAAATCTATGTAAATTGGGTTTTATGGCTCCGTAATTGTCTGTCCAACAGAAATGTAGCTGTTAACTGTGTTTCTCTTAATCTGTTTACTGTGACGAAACACAACTTTTAGCGTGATCATTTATTTTCCTCAACAGCACACACCCAGGGTTCCTCTCATCCCCACAATGTTTGCATTTCTCATGTGGCTTTAATGATCCAGCTTTAGAACAATAGAGATCAAAACAAATGGATGTCACACAGAACTTTTTAAAAGGCTTTTCATTTCAAGCAGCCTTGGGGTGTTGATGTATTGGTTAATTAACACAACAGTTATTTTAGCTCTCGTATCAAAGCAAAGCAGATCAGGAAAATCTGCTAGAGTTGGAGTATGAGTGAAACCAAACCCTGAACACATGACTCTACATTACAGATCATATCATACTCTGTCCATATTAATGCAGTTAAAAGTCTGGCTCTAACATGTCTCCCAATTATTCTTTTACCACTGAAAATAATTTATAGCCTAAAAGACAACTTGATTGATAAACATCCAGCTAGCAATTAGTTTATGTATAGCAAACCCATTTTTGATTCACAAAGTTCTAAACAGTCCCCCTTGCATTTTGTTCAGCCATAACATCTGTTTCAGCTGGAAATGTATCACCATGTGGAATTACAGGCATGTGCAAAATGCCATTTCTCTTGACTGTAATAAAGTGAACATGACACTCTCTCACTGGCAGAGATTCAGTTTCCACGTGGCTAAAGCTGTGCATCGATGGTATGTGTATCTGTAAGCATTCGCCGAATGGCATGTCTTATTCTTACCACTGTCCATTAATTGTCTTTGCAGGAGACCTATGACCCTATCCCAGGCCCGACTAAGATCACATTCTTGCTGCAGGCTGTCAGAGATGCATCTGCTGTGGAAGAGGTTTGTACACTGATATATTTCTGTCACGTGACACATTTCATTCTTTCAGCTATGAATCTTAAATGTTTTGAAAGTTATTTGGTTTGGTTATGGTCTGTGCACTTTTAGGGTTCGGGTCAGGTTGAAAGCATTGGAAAGTTGGGCAAAGCATGTCCCCTTTAAGAGTATAACCTGATCGTCACAATTTGGTAGGGATGTGCAAGTGTAACCTCAGTTTTCTTATTTTGTAAATAAACATATTGTCTAAATCTGCTGATGGGGCATCATGGGAAGCATGTTCGTCCCACTACAGGAGACACTTGATGATCTGTACAATTGTGTGGAAAACAATCGGCCAAAGTGAGTCAGGAAATATCAGCGTATCGGATATCAGCAAAATATCCAACATGGGGCATTCCTACATGGTGGCCCTCACCACAGCCTGACAAGGCTTCTTCTGAGTCACAGATTTGGTATTTGGGCAGTCATGTTTACGCTGAATCCACCAGCTGCCTGGTCCCTCATGCTTCTTGGCCATTTCTTTACCTCAAGCCTGATATTTTTAGAGTCTTGAAATGGGAGCAGGCAGAGAGGTGCTTGGTCCAGGGAGGGTGACTCTGCCTTTCTAAGATGCTGCAGGTTTAGTCACTGTTAAAGTGACTATTGAATAAACATAATAGTTGCTCCCTCCAGATTTCCTGTGCATGTTGTGGCAGTTGCAATTCTGAGTCTTGTGTGCTTGACCAAACCATGGTCTAAGTTGAGGACTTTCATAGTTGGGTCCATGGTGAGAAGCACGACGATGTTGAAACTTGTTTTGTCCCTTCAGGTCAGACAGATGGCAGCAGTGCTTCTGCGACGGCTGCTGTCGTCGTCCTTCGAGGAGATCTACCCTGGTCTGACCCTGGAGATGCAGACGGTCATCAAAACAGAGCTGCTGACCAGCATCCAACAGGAGACTTCACCAAACATCCGCAAGAAGGTCTGCGACATTGCAGCTGAACTCTCCCGCAACCTTATCGGTAAGATGTTCTCTGCAACTTCTGCTTCTGATCTGAGTTTTCATTGCACATGGACTGATTTTACTTTTCTGCACTTCACTTTCATACCTGCCAATATGGGGCTGGAGGAGGTGTTTATTTCTTACGTCTGCTGTGGGCTGGGTGGTGATTAAACTGGTTTATAACTGAATTGTGACAAAATTCTGAGAATTAGTCTTTGATTGTGGTGTCTTTAATCTAGATGATGACGGGAATAACCAGTGGCCAGAGGTGCTAAAGTTCTTGTTTGACTCCGTCAACTCTGACAATGTCGGCCTGAAAGAAGCAGCCCTGCACATATTCTGGTGAGCTCATGTTCACTGTAGCTCAGAGCTTTTATTTAGATTATCAAGTTGTATGATCAATAAAGTCAAACATATGCGTATGATCAGGATAAAATATGGTGGCTGTGTATGCCTTGTTTTAGGAACTTCCCAGGAATCTTTGGCAACCAGCAGCAGCATTATATGGAGGTTATCAAGCGCATGCTTGTTCAGTGCATGCAGGATCAGGCAAACCCACAAGTAAGATTTTAAGACAGTTGCAGGTCAGTCTTATTTCCTGATATGATTGTATATTAAATCTTTTCAAACTTGTCCTTTTAGATCCGTACCCTGGCAGCCCGAGCTGCATCGTCATTTGTTCTGTCCAACGAAAGCAATACAGCGCTGCTGAAGCATTTTGCTGACCTGCTACCTGGCATCCTGCAGGTAAGATGATAGGATCCCGTCAGTCATGTGACCTCTATATAGCTAATGATATAGTAATGCATTCAGATGAAAAGGACTGACTTTGACTTGCATAAGGTGGTTTTTGTCTGAGTCTTGTTTTGCCCCATGTTGTGTTCATGACTTTATAATCATTATTTGTAAAGTAAATAAGGAAACTCTGCAAAGTGAAGATGAAACTTCAAAGGGTTTCTTTGCCTTGTACTGAGGCGTAGCGTCTTATTACTAGTCAGGCTATGTAAAGATGACAGTATTTGCACTAAATGGGAATAAACAGAGGAAGAAAATATGGCTAATAAAACAAGACCGGTAGTTTTTCCTTCCACATGTAATTATCTAACTTAACTTCATGTTTCTTCCCACCCAGACAATGAGGCGTAAATCTAGACTGTTTATATATTGAACAACCTAAAATCTGTAGTGGTTCCACAACAAAATCCTAGCTATTAAAACAGTATTTAGTGGAAATGGAGTATTAGCATTAGCGTGCCAATGCTGAATGAAAGTAATGGCAACATTAACCCTGGCTTTTTGTTTTATCAGGCAGTGAATGAGTCTTGCTACCAGGGAGATGACTCTGTGCTTAAGTCCTTGGTGGAAATTGCAGACACAGCACCCAAATACCTGAGACCCAACTTGGAGGCCACTCTGCAGCTCTGTCTGAAGGTGAGTTGAAACAAGGTGTAGAAATATCACTTTACTGCTCCTGATACACAAATTAAGCCTAAAACTTAACATCTATACTTCATGGTCCCATACACGTGTATTAAAAGTTCTTAATATTTTAAAAAAAGAGTGTAATAGTTAATAAATAGTTTTACTGAAAGCTCTATTTGCATCCCATCTCAGCTGTGTGCAGACACCAACTTGACTAACATGCAGAGGCAGTTGGCACTGGAGGTCATCGTCACCTTATCGGAGACGGCAGCAGCCATGTTGAGGAAACACACTGCCATTGTGGCTCAGAGTGGTGAGAATTCTTACTGTTCCTCTACTAACTCATGACGTTAAGTAAAATACTCCAGGCAGCTGTAGTATTTTTGTGTTTTTGTGCTTAGTGCCTCAGATGCTGGCTATGATGGTGGACCTTGAGGAGGATGATGAGTGGGCTATGGCTGATGAGCTGGAGGATGATGATTTTGACAGGTAAAGTGTGGCATATCGCCACCCACCTATCTCACAGATTAGTTCCTTGTAGTTCTAAAGGTTACGTTAAAAACTTCTTGACTCAGCAACGCACAACTGGTACTTTATGTTTTTTGACAATGTCTTAAATCTTACACATCACCAGTACTGAAATAGGAGATGAATAGATATTGATGTCTTTTGGTCTCTTCAATTACACAAAGTGCTTTTCCAGTATGGTCATACTGTCTTGTCATCTGAGATTTGTTCCTTGTCACCCACCAGTAATGCTGTGGCTGGGGAAAGTGCTCTGGACAGAATTGCCTGTGGTCTTGGAGGAAAGATAATTTTGCCAATGATCAAACAGCACATCATGCAGATGCTGCAGAACTGTAAGTAAAGGCACTGACTATAACTCTCTGAAGGTTTATGTATAACTGAATATTGCAGATGTAGCTGCATTATCAGGCAACAATCATGTTACCTAAACAAACACAAAATATTTGTTTTTGACGCAAGTTTAAACCCTACGAGGCGTTTTGTAATCGGTCAGTGTAAACATGAGATCAACAGTGTGTTTTGTTCTTAGCTGACTGGAAGTACCGCCACGCCGGGCTGATGGCGCTGTCTGCCATCGGTGAGGGCTGCCACCAGCAGATGGAGGCCATCCTCAATGAGATCGTCAGCTTCGTCCTCCTCTTCTGCTCCGACCCTGTAAGACACACAACTTTAAATGTGGTTGTTTTATAAAAGTATACAGCACATACAGTAAACTTACAAGTACATGGTGAAAATAGAGTACAATAGTTGATCTGTTTTTTCAAATTCTATTGTCTGGTCACTACTGTTACAGTACTTGTGTGCATAGCAGGTGTTATCTTATATGGTGGTTTTGAGTTTTGGTTTCCTTCTCCCTCCTCAGCACCCGAGGGTGCGGTATGCAGCTTGCAACGCTATTGGACAAATGGCCACAGACTTTGCACCGACTTTCCAAAAGAAATTTCATGATAAGGTAACTATAGTGAAATATAACCTGGAAAATGTAATGCAATGCCATAAGGAAGGAAATATAAAACAGTTGCAGGTGGGTTTTTGTGAACACTCTGACCTGCTTCCTCCTCCCTTCCAGGTGATTTCAGCTCTGCTTCAGACCATGGAGGACCAGAGTAACCCGCGAGTGCAGGCGCATGCTGCCGCCGCCCTTATTAACTTTACAGAGGACTGTCCTAAATCACTGCTCATCCCTTATCTGGACAGCTTGGTGCAGCACCTCCACGTCATCATGGTTGCTAAGCTGCAAGAGGTACAAACAAATATACACACTTTCTATAATTTTTGAAAGGGATCATATCAGACAGAAATTTCAACATTTTAATATAATGCAGGTGCCGCATTGTTAGTATTGGCTTTAGGTGTCTGTCAGTTTGCTGCCAGAAAGTTTCTTACATGGCTGTCAGGGGTCTTCACTGTTTGTTTCTCTCTTCCAGTTGATCCAGAAGGGAACCAAACTAGTCCTGGAGCAGGTGGTGACATCCATTGCCTCAGTGGCCGACACAGCTGAAGAGAAATTTGTGCCATACTACGACTTGTTTATGCCCTCACTGAAACACATTGTAGAAAACGCCGTGCAGAAGGAGCTGCGTCTGCTTCGGGGAAAGACCATAGAGTGCATCAGCCTCATCGGCCTGGCGGTCGGCAAGGAGAAGGTACGTCTGCATAGGATGTGATCAAACTATTCAGAGAGCTTACTTTAAATTGGCTGCCTCTGACGGAAACCATTTCATGTTTGTGGATGTTTTGTCCAATCATTATGGACCAAACAAACAAAGATCTGGCCTTTTAACATCTACTCATATTAACTACTGTCTTTGTGTCCTTTTCTCCAGTTCATGCCAGACGCCTCTGCCGTCATGCAGCTGCTCCTCAAGACCCAGACAGACTTTAATGACCTGGAGGATGATGATCCTCAGGTAAAACAAAAACCTTAACTGAAAAAACAAAACAAACGGTTCTCATGATGTTACTGTTGCTGCATAAACCAACCTGTCATGTCTTGGTTGCGGGTTTAGATCTCATACATGATCTCAGCCTGGGCTCGGATGTGCAAGATCCTGGGGAAGGAGTTTCAGCAGTACCTGCCTGTGGTGATGGGCCCCCTGATGAAGACTGCCTCCATCAAGCCTGAGGTGGCGCTCCTTGACAGTAAGTGAACAGGCACTGATGTGGCAGATCGAGAAAATAATACAAACAGCAGGGAGCTAATGGATGTTCTATAACAATATTTGAAGCTGATTAAACTAGAAGATTTAAAAAATTAAACTAGTGAGTCATTTATGCAGTTTCAACAGTTGCTGGAACTTAAAGTAATTTTTTTAAATAGCATAACATGAACTCCATTTTACAGTGTAGTAGCAGTGGTCACATATGTAAAGCAAGTTGACAGATGTATAAAACATCTGTTTGTCTTTTAGCCCAAGACATGGAGAACATATCAGAGGATGATGGCTGGGAGTTTGTCAACCTGGGAGACCAGCAGAGTTTCGGAATCAAGACGGCCGGCCTGGAGGAGAAGGCCACTGCCTGCCAGATGCTGGTGAGTAGTCCAGTCCACTACATCAGAAACTGGAACTGAGACGCGCTGTCACGATCCTACATTATCTAAATCTGCACATAAAATGGGCCGGGGTGCAAAGCCATTGTTTGAAACTAGATTCTGATGTTCTGTTTTCCAGGTGTGTTATGCCAAAGAGCTGAAGGAGGGTTTTGTGGAGTACACGGAGCAGGTGGTGAAGCTGATGGTTCCTCTACTCAAGTTTTACTTCCATGATGATATCCTTCCTGTACACGATGCCTTTTTAGACCTTGATACATGAGTAATGGCAGCTTTGTCTTGAATTTTCAGTCTATCAAACATCAACCTTTTGGCTCAACTAATGTCCTCTAACATCCAGTACAATATGATTCAAATAAATTACTGAAAGCTCTTATGCATGTGAAAGGAAAAAGGGGCAAGAGAAATGTTTAGCTTTTCCTTAACCGACTCACGTGTGCGGGTGGCAGCAGCCGAGTCCATGCCCCTGCTGCTGGAGTGTGCGCGGGTTCGAGGACCAGAGTACCTCACTCAGATGTGGCTCTTCATGTGCGATGCCCTCATCAAGTCCATTGGCACAGAGCCCGACTCAGACGTCCTGTCAGAAATCATGCATTCTTTTGCCAAGGTAACAAACTGGAGTTATTTTTAATGGTTTATTTTATGTAGAAATGGATGTTAAATCACATGAAAGCTTAGAAGCCATCTGTTTTTGTTTTTTTTCACCTGACTGTTGGTGTTTGTTTGTTAGTGTATTGAGTTGATGGGAGATGGCTGTTTGAACAACGAACATTTTGAGGAGCTGGGCGGCATCTTGAAAGGGAAGCTGGAGGAACATTTTAAGAATCAGGAGCTCAGACAGGGTGAGACATCATCACAACCATGGATTTCTAACATTTTCACTTGGATACTATGTAAACTCTTCATCAAAAGGTAGACAGACAAAGCACTAAGCTCACATGTTCCACATTAGTTTTTGTCATTACTATCTTGGGAAAAGAATGACAGAAAGGCAATATTCATACATAATCCTCACAAGACCACTTCTGTACTTTACAGCAAAGAGGCAGGATGAAGACTACGATGAGCAGGTGGAAGAATCATTACAAGATGAGGTAAATATTGTTCACTTACCTCAAGGAGTTAAAGCGGTCATATTATGTCCAATAAAATGCTCCATGAAACGCATGAACCAGCTCCACTAATGCTTTTCTTCTCCCTCGTCTCTCTTTCAGGATGAGAATGATGTTTATATCCTGACCAAAGTGTCAGACATCCTGCACTCAGTTTTCAGTAGTTACAAGGAGAAGGTTCTGCCGTGGTTTGAACAGCTGCTGCAGCTCATCGTCCAGCTAATAGTAAGTACTTCCTTGGTTTGTGCTCGTAGATTATTTGGACATGGCCCACTCATTTTCTTTCCTGTCACACTGAGCGAGTTACTGACTAAACTGTCTTGCGTCTGCTTTAGTGTCCCAATAGACCGTGGGCTGACAGACAGTGGGGTCTGTGCATATTTGATGATGTGGTGGAGCACTGCAGCCCCTCCTCATTCAAATACGCTGAGTATTTCCTGCGGCCAATGTTGCAGTCACTGTGTGACACCAGCCCTGAGGTTCGGCAGGCGGCAGCCTATGGCGTCGGCGTCATGGCTCAGTATGGAGGAGAAAGCTACCGCCCGTTCTGTACAGGTACGGCCTGCTTGCTGGTCCTCTTTGTTGCTGGCAGATTAAAACTTGTAGATGATGGCTTCATGATGGTTTGTTTTCCCTGGTCCAGAGGCCATTCCCCTGCTGGTTAGAGTCATCCAGGCAGCTGACTCGCGCTCTAAGGAAAACGTCAGCGCTACAGAGAACTGCATCTCTGCTGTTGGAAAGGTCACAAGGTTCCGACCAGAATGCGTCAACGTCAACGAGATCCTTCCCCACTGGCTCAGCTGGCTACCGCTCAACGAGGACAAAGAGGAGGCCGTCCACACATTTGACTTCCTGTGTGACCTCATTGAAAGGTAGGATGATGCCACCAGAGGATGTAGAGTCACTTTCCTCATTCATTTCCCTCCTGCTGACTGTCTTCTTGTCTCCATAGCAACAACCCCATCGTCCTCGGACCGGACAACTCCAACCTCCCAAAAATTTTCCTCATCATCGCAGACGGCGTTGCAAATGAATCTGTCAAGAGTGAAGACGCATGCAGCAAACGGCTGGCAAATGTCATCCGTCAAGTCCAGGTGAGCCATCAGTCTGGTTTTTTATGTTTTGAAATTTAGCATTTTACAGTAGTTTGAATTTAGAATATAAAATGACCACCTGTCTAGACCAGATTAGTGTTAATGCAGCATTTTAGTGTTTTTAAACTGCCAAGAAACTAAACTCTAAGATTCAGTGGATAGTGAGAATTTGGTAATAAAATCTAGCAAATAATGCAGGTATTGCACACCATAAAGTTTTATTGACTGGTGCTCATTGTGTGGGATTTTCAGATATAAACTGTTGACCATTTTGTTGTCATCCAGGTGTCTGCAGGATTATGGACACAGTGTGTATCGACACTGAACGAGACGCAGCAGAAAGCCATACAGGACCTACTGAATACTGCCTGAGTCTGTAACCCCGGCCACCTCCCCGCTCTTTAAAAAGCCCATGAAGAAATGTTGAGCTCCTGGATCTCCATACACTCCCTCTTCTTCCTCCTGCTCTGATCTGTAGTGTGTATGGACGCTGGCTTCACCCTTATCACCACCTCTACCCTCTTATACAACCTCCAACTAAATTCAGCTGACTGGAGGGAGCAGGTTGGATATTTACAATGGAGGACATAGGCCATCTACCTCCCCATAGACTTTCACCCTGTATCCAAGGAAGTCACCCCTGTCTTATTGCAGTCATGTCTTCTATTTGGTTTCTGACCATTCCCTGATGTGTGCCCAGAGGTACTTCAATCTCCACATCGCCCAACACAAACTCATTGGACAGTCAGGCTCAGAAGGCCATAATGGGGGGAAATGGGGACAGGACTTTCTAGTGGACTGAGCAGTTGAATGAAATGAAAATGCACACTGGGCAATCACTGCCTGTCTCCTGTGAATCTTTTTTTTTTTCTTTTTGTATTTTTATTTTATTTCTCTTCTTGTTCCGTGTTACCTGGAGGAAGTTTAAGTGGCTAACTCTAGAAATTATAAATAGTTAGGAAGTTTCCATCACCGTTGTCTGGGAGAGTTGATTTTTTTTAGCATCTTTCTTCCATTGCGTTCAAGATAGCTGTTCACAGGACATGAAACAGGCCTGGAGATGACATTTGCTGAACGGTTCAGCCCCTTTAGGTAGCAATGTTAGGGTTAAGGGGCTCTCGGAAAAGAAGCGCAATAACCTGTAGTTAGTCACAGCCACAAAGTGTGACGAGTTGGAGGAACATGGAAAGTAATGTGTGTGTGAAATGCGTGCGACCATACTCTTTAACTTTATGGTTTTGACCCTTTGCAGCCCTGCAGGTATGTGATGGAAGTCCAGAAACTACCAACAATAAAATTCCACTTGAGAATTCTGAAAAATGAGTGTTTATTTTTATTAAGTAAAGGAATAGTTGGACTTATGGGAAATGTGCTTATTGGCTTTTTTTTATGGATGAAGAGATGAAGCCAGCACTAGTAGCTACACTACCTGCTGGTAACAGCAATGTAAAGTATCATAAGTGTTTTCCTTCTGAAATTGCTGCTCGTTAACCCTTCGGTTGTACACAATTGCATACATTTAACAGTGTAAAGGCTGCATATTGAAACGTTTACTGTTAAATCTTTTTCGTGACAATTTATGTACAGAGCCAAATGTTACATACCTCCAAGGGTGCAACATGTGGGGGAAATGTAGACTCTGCTGTCATCAGGCTAACGCTGCTAGCTTAATCTAAAACGGATGCAACGAAACACAACAGAGTTAAAAAAAAAAAAAAAAAAGTTACTACGAATGTAAACACATGCAGCGTTAATGAGTAACGATAATATACAAGTAACTTGCATGTCACGCTGGCGTTTTGTGAGTAGAGTTGAACTATTCAGGTTCCCGGGTGCAGGTCAAAACACCTGCGTGATTAAATGAGCTGGCGTCCATTTACATTCGCTGTGTGACTGTGTTAATATCAAGTTTGATCATTTTTCAGACAAGCATAGCCCTTTATTCCCCAATATGTTGTCACTTTATCCAAATAACACCCATTAGGAAATATTGACTGTCCCAAAATTGTTAAATTTCGTATGCGGGCTACTGCTTAGCTTTTAGTTTAGCATACACTGCAAACGGGTATAACTCAGCCTGACGAGAAGTCCAAACTGCTCTAACATGTATACAGAAACACTACAACTCTCAAAATATAACTTCTGTTTCTTCTAACGTACAAAAACCGTAATGTAAAAAGGATAATTTCTTGTTTTACACGAGTTATGTGCGGAACTATCTGGAAGGTGCTGGTTGCCTGGCAACCGTACGTTAACAAGTCACGAGGGAGTCACTGGACGTAACGTTTAAATGTACAGATAAAAGTAGGGAAAATTAAACTGAATTGAATTTGTTTTGTTGTACTATTAGTTTTGGACGTGCTTGTAAAGCCAGTGTGTAAATCTTCTTAATAGAGCTTGTTTATTTCCCTGTTTAGCCTTTAGGTGTGATGAAAAATACTGCTTCCCCCATCAATTAGTATTTCTCCTTATTTAATCCGAGCCCACCATAAACTTTCCCCCAAATTCTCACTCGTCAAGAATAAGGTCAAACTTTTCCTTTTTTTAAAGGCTTGGAAGTCAAAATGGGCATTTTATCCCAGTAGGGTAAAAGGTTAGACATTTCTGGTAAATTATACTATTTAATGACTTAAGACAACAGGCATTAATATTGACAATAAATAAATGAGTTGTTTCAACAGTGCAGCCATGCTTTTATTAGGACATCTAGACCAACACCAAAGAAAAGTTTTAATTAAAGCTTTTTCAACCAGACTCAGTCACTGATGGTGATCTGTCGCCTTGTGTTGACACCTGGAAATGTATCCCAAAATACACACGATGCACATTGTACAGCCTACAATTAATACATTCAGATGTCAGTTTAGTAGACAACTAATACATCCCTGCAATGTATCTACTTTAATGCAAGTTATATGATCTTGTTTTGGAGTTTCTGGTCATTTTGAATCCGTAGTTTGTGGTGCTGTTGGACTGCAGGGCTGTTGTAGTACTAGTACTGGCTAGTTGTACCTTAAACTGGCAACTGAGTGTAGTGCAGAATTTATTTATTTTTTCTGTACACATTAGGGATACAAGTTAATTTACTTTAAATCCTATCAGGGCTGTTTGCTAAGACTGAGGTTGTCAGTTTACATCCCCAGACCAGCTGGGAACATCTGGTTAGGGGGGAAATTCTTTCAAGTTGCCATCAAGACTGTCAGTTGTATAATTACAACACCCTAGGTCTCATATGCAAAAGACTAGTATTACCTGGAGGACAATAAGATCTTCCACTGTGAGGCTAACCTTCAGCACAGATATGATCAGAAAGGCTGCACTGTAGAGGGAAAACCTTCAGAGGCTAGTAGTGTTCAGCAGGGGGTGGATAACTATGAATGCAGGCAGTCCGTCCTTGGATTTGCATGGCTGTCTAAAGAAAACCACATAACCAGATTCACTGTTTAAACACAGATGACGAAAGATTTGTGACACATAGAAAATAAAGATTTTCAGTTTGAATTAACGCTACCAGACCAGAGAGGGGCGTGTGTTTGTGTGTGTACCAGTGTCAGAGGAGATAAGTCGGTATTTACAGTGAAGAGGATGATCTGTACAAGCTAGGAGATGAAAATAGGCTTCACATTAAACCATGGTGATTTAGTCTGAGTGATTCTCATAGGACAAACAACTAGAGTCTTGAGTCTGCTTCTACCTCTCATTCTTTTTTTTTTTCCCTTTTCTTTCATTTGTCATCATCCATTCAGTCTTTTCCTCATATACACGAGTCCTCTCCTTTCAGCAGTCCTCTTCTACTGCAGCATGTCCACGAATGCGTCAAACTCGTCAATGTTTTTCTCATAGACAGCCAGTTTCTCTGGCAGCGAGTCCTGCAGACAGAAAACACAAATCACGGTTAAAACTAATATTCAATGCAGGATTTTGGGTGATTTTTTTTTTCTCTTTTAAACTTCAAACATCATCATAAAGAATAAAAAGCATGTTACCAGGTCTTCAGCCATCGACTGGGAGCTGATGTGTAGCGAGAGGCTGGCCAGTTGTGGAGGGTTTTGAAACTCTCTATAGAAGGTGCCCAAATCCATCGGCAACAGGTCGTCTTTAGAGAAGGCTGGACGCTACAGATAAACACAATTAAAGAATCTTGTTTTGTTCTGTTATGTAACAAACTCTCAAACAAACAAAATTGGCAACGAGTTTTACAAAGGCCGCATCAGGTGTGCAACAATACAGTGTGAAACATGATGAATAACACACATTTCTTACTTCCAAGAGTAGTTTTATGGGCTTTAGAGGCAAACGAAAGTATAAAGACTGTAGCGAGCAGAAGTGATACGTACAAAGTCGACCATGACGAAGTCGTCCTGCTGGCCTGACCCCTCGGAGCCCTGCGAGTGGAGGCTGGCCTGCAGGGGGGACGGGCAGGGAGGAGAGTCTGGAGGCTGCACCTGAACACACACACACACACACACACAGAGAGAGAGAAAATATCAACTGTAAGACTCAGCCTTTTCCCATGAGATGTTTCAAGACTTCTGAAGACAACCCATCAGAGTGTATTTATGTAGTGTTACCATGGGATCATTCTCCTCTGAGTCCAGGCCTCTAGGAGCAAATGCAACAAATGGCAGGTCCAGACTGGCTGCCGTTACCTGCAAACACACACACACACACACACATAATGAAAACAGTGGGCATCTTTCTTGAAATGGTTTCGAATAGTTTAGAAAAAAGCAGGAAAGAAGTGCGAGTCATATTGTATTTACCTGTGTGTTGGGTTTGTTGACAAAGGCTCCCACTTTCCTCGTTAATGCGTTGAGAGACTCTACGGGATCAGAGGGGGAAACACTCCTCCCATCATCCCTCCGTCCGTCGCTCCTTCCTTCCCCACTGTGCGACAGGCCGTCATCGTCACCGCTGGGGGAGAAAGATGAAAATGATGAAGTTTAAAAATCTAACTTTACATTTTGCTGAAGTTGAAGTAAGGGTAGGAGAGAATTACCTGCTGCCAGGTGTGTTGGCGATGGGATCGACAGTCAGATGGGCATCAGCTCCATGAGGAGGCTGGGCAGGAACCAATACAACCCCGCCCTCTTTCCCAGCATGCAATAGCTGAAGAGGAAGAACACGGGCAAAGTTACAGTAGATCAGACTAACTAAATGTCAATTAAATAAAGTTTTTTGTTTTTTTTGTTTTAATTTGGCAAATTTTTTTTAATGTAGATCGATTTCCTCTTGTAGAGTTTGGATTAGAGCCCAACCAAACCCATAGTTTATATCAATATCATGATCCAATTTCTTGTTACTTATCAGCAGACATACCACAGATATAGCTGTATGAGTGTTAATATTAATATCAGTCAGTAATATAAGCACAGAATTGATTGGTGACTGATTCATTGATTGATCGATTACCTGGTTCGGATTAGAAGCAGGGTGACAAAGCTCCGCAGCTCCACCGTGAGCAGGAGGCTGGTAGCATAACCTGGAAGAATACAGCTACAAACACACACAAAATGAGAGAATTCATATTACAATAGATCACAATATATCATAGATCACAGAGATGCTTTACAGGTTTATATTGTGGTAGATGTCATGTAAATTCAGAACATTATGGTGGCATTAATGTTCCAACATTTATTACAGCTACAGTACATGAAGCTCAGGATGCTGTCGGTGATGGAAGTTTGAGTGCAGTCGAAAGTGACGGTGGAACAAACTAACTCATATTTTAATAGCGTATTAAAATTTCTAATGCACCTCAAGGATCAACACACACACACAATATCAACCCTGCAGCTAATTGGAAAAAGCAATAAACTGCAGCACAGCTGTTTTATGAACCAATGAATTCAACCCTCAACAGAACGAAAAGAAAGAAATCCATTGTGTGCAGTTTCACACGCAGTCACACGCTCACAGTGGCCAGAGTAGACTCACAGTGTGAGTGACAAGTCCAGGAGCCAATGGAAACTGCAGACTGTCCAGGGGGAGTGGCTTGGACAGTTTAGAGGGAGAAGGACTCAGTGTACACACACACTGAGATAATGCACACGCACATAAACAAAACAAACAAACAAACATACAAGAAAAGGACAACAGGAAAGAAAACGGACAAAGAGAGAAAAGAGAAAGTGAAATGAAAAACAAGTATGAAAGCATAGAGCGAAGTCACAGGTTAAAGAAAGAGGCAGTAAAGATGAGCGAGTGAGTGCATCCTGTTACCTGAGAGGGAGGGGAGGTGGAGAAGGAGGTGGTGCACACCTCCTGCGAATCCTGAACTCCTGCAAACGGTCCTCCCTCCTCATCATCTGGAGCTCTGGACAAACACGCAGTAATTTACATGACATCTTACTGGACTGTAGCAGGGAGGCAGACAGAGCATCAACATTATTATATTCTGTCTACAGTTTTCATTTTACATAACATTACCTGTAGTTGCAGGGCTGTCCCATGTTTGCAGGACGCTGGCTGCTGCAGGGAGGATCCACAAAGTGATCCACAATGATCCCCATGATGGGAGCTGACCGCTCAAACTGTCTGCAGAGGACGACATTTCAACAGTTGACTAGATTCCCCAATTCTCACTTGGCAAGGCTAGCGACGCAAAACACGTTCATATTTTTCATACATATTCAATTTTCAATCCTTCCAGAAATAATGAGTCATAGTAAACGATAAAGGGTGTTAGTTACCTGTTAGACATGAATGCCAGGTTGGTGCGATAGGCACATGAAAGTGTGACTGTGCCAACAGGAGTGCCAACGACGCCAACACGCACTGTCTGAAAACCTTAAAAACAGACAAGAATAAACTTGAGTAAACGAGCATATCAGCTGATGTAATACAGCAAATTTCATTACATATTCTAGCATTTATTATTTATTACACAAGTTAGACATTTTCAGTTTAACTTCTAGTTCATTAATTCTAGGGAAATTTAATGTCATGTATTTGATGTTCTAGAAGACTATTAAAAGGTTAGAAATCAATAATTAAAGTGTTGATTCATGCTGCAGGCACCAGAATGCAAAAGAAGACATAATAAAAAACGTATCACTGGTGTGGGATCTAGTGGGGCTTTTAATCCTGACTCTTGTTTTCAGTGATTTCATGACAATCAAGAAACTGAGATGGCAGTTACCTTCTCCTAATCCACTCAGCTGGACTTCCCCGAAGTAGATCCTAGACACGAGAGACGCAGAAACAGAAGAGTTTAGATGAAGTGTTTACTAAAAACAGCAGAAGTGAAAGCAGAGTAGCTGGCTACAGACAGAAAGCAGAGAGATGACAGTAGGTTGGTTGAAACCTGCCGAGTCCGCTCACCTGTATAATATAACGTAGTCGTGTCCCTGCTTTCTGGATAGTTTGTAGGCGGGCGTTACTCTAGTGATGGCCAGCAGAGACTTCAGAAGGACAGACAGACGATTGTAGACTGTATAAGACACCTTGATGTCCTTATCGCACCTACAGAAGAATCAGAAATCACATTGGCTCATTACAATACAGCAACTTTGTGGTTGTGCAAACGTTAACGTTATGTTTTATGGACACAGTATCCTGTTGTTTTTGCTGGTAATTTCCTTTTTCCCTTCATACTTCCTCAAATGTGAACATTGTTCTACACGACAGACCAATATAATTCCTCAAGACTGCTACATTAAGAATGAAGACAATTCTCACAATTAGCTGTACTTGTATTTTTAAGGTTTACTGACTCACTGGTGCATTAGTTTTACTAAAAGGTGTTGGACAGCTCTGTTTTAGTCATTTTAAAAGCCTGGTACAGAGAAGCAGTCATCACAAGTGTTGCACATGATGAATCATCGCAGTATCAGCACTCGGGCAGCTGATTCCATTACCATGAACACTGCTAGCTCTGACAAAGGATCCACTCACTTTTCATTCATCTCCAGGCACCATGTCTCCAACTCCATTGAGTCACCCTGAGTGAGACAGAAAAGGACAATAAATTACACTAAGAAATAACTGTATATCTATTCCAACTGTTCGTGTTAAAGATTGTTTTTTTTACCTCCGACGTCTTCAGGGAGATCTCGACACACATTGAGCGTCCGATGCCTGGAAGCTGGCCAGCCAGTGCCTTCTTGGCTTCATGAGTCACCTCTGGGATGTCTTTGATGACCAAATTAAACTAGAGGAAAAAATAGAAAATGACTTGAATTTTTACTCATACATTTTCATAGAGGTATGTGGAGATCTACAGTGAGCTTTAAATCCAGACAATCGTTACAATAGTGAAAGATAAAAGAATGACTGAATTATTTTACCCAATCAGAGCCAGTAGGTGATGACGAGGAGCGAGTGCAGATTTTCTCTCCAAGACGAGCTTGGACTATCACTTGGACAGTCTACAAACACATAAACAGGAAAACTACCAAACTGAACAGTTCTCACAGGAAAGATATGTTGCTGATATTTAAATGTCCTTGTATTGGTGTGGAGGCAGAAATTCCAGAGACATATCTGAAAAAGTCTGGGCAAATGAAGCCAATACTATCTGCAGGGCTGGATAGCACAAGAGGAAAGTAAGAAAATATTCTCTTATGAAGCGGTGCTTTGTGTGACAAACTTAAGGCTACTTGAAGGCACCCCAGGCTTCAAAACATCATAGTCACCAACGCTTCATCTATATTTTTCCTCAAAGCTTCTCACCTTCAAGGCAAAGAACTTAATGAACTTATCCAAGTCCTTTTTATCCTGGGGACTCAGGTCACCGTCCATGTTGTCAGGACCCTGCAATCCAACATGAAAACATATTAGAGATGGACAGAAAACACCTGACTGTAATATGCTGTCAGCTGAGAAAAGAAACCTATACAGACTACTATACAACACTGTACAACACATACATATATATTATCCCACTGCATCTAATCTTGTATTAACTGAACAGAATTTATCCAATAAAAGTAATTGCAGAAATGTGAATAAATGTCAACTATAATATTGTAAACTCCTTATGTCTCTTAGCTAACATTACCTTAGCTAAACATACACCAGATTTGGACCAAAACAAGAGCATTTACAGTACTTTGCTGACTAGCAATTCCACAGTTACTAGATGGAAGCGGTGAACAATAAAAAGAAATTACGAATTTGGTCGTAATAGGAAAAAATAACAATTGTTTTAACCCTAGCAGCTGTTTCTGTTAAAAGCTAGCAAGCGGGGCCTCCACGTTGATTTGAGATTGTCCAAATTAGATTTTGGAGGTCATTTTAAACTACAGTTCACCGACATCCACCTTACATGTTACACTACAACACCTGGTAAGTTAAAAAGGTGCAACGCCATCATTTAATCGATGATTAGTTTAGGTTTACGCTTCACAAAACCGAGGATAGATTACTCACTGGCCAACTAGCCTGTTGCTAATGCTAGCAGGTTAGCTGGCTAGCTTAGACACCACGCACTTTTTAATTAACAAAACAACAAAACTTACATTAGCTTTTCCCTTAACAACGTTGCTTCGGTAAAATACAGGTCAGTTAATTCCAGACGACGTACAAAGCCGTGTTTATACGCAAAATTCAGATGTACACAACGTCAAGCGCGGCGGTGCTACTTTTCTGTTTATCTTCTCCATGTCGACGTGTTTAGATAGCGGCACTTTCACAACTGCACTTTCGTTTCATTCTTTTTTCGTAAACGTGTAAAATTTACGAATTAAAAAAATATTAAATATAAATAGCACTTAAGAAATTAATTATAAAATTACTATTTGGATATTTTAGAGCAACAACCTTTACCATAAAATATTCTGTACGTAAACACATAATGCCACTTATTGCGTCGAATCTGCGAGTAAAGATGGTAAGTTAGGTATTCCTGTGGGTTGTTTTGGCTAGCAAAGCTGCAGGGTTTATGTAAAGGTAAGCACATAAATAAAGCAAAAAAAACAGACCAGTGGTTTAATTTAAAGTAGTAAAAGGTAATAGAGTTGTTTCTATAAACAAGCTCGCATAGCTGAAATAAGGGTTGCTCAATTGCTAGCTACCTAGCTCGCTAGTTAGCACGTTTGTTTGCATTGACTCACGTTAGCTGCATACTGATAATAAGCATTGAAAGATGAGAACAGTTGTTTTTTTCTTGCTTTTATACATCATTTTATTGTTAACATAGAATGAGTAATTCAATAGACATGCTGTTGATATCTGTCACTGTATCTACATGAGTAATATATAGAAAATGCAGCATCTATAGGATGTAAAAACACTTGAGGCAAAGAGGAAAATTATTGAGTTCTGTGTATGTTTCCAGGAGTAAAATATACTAGAGCTGCAGCAAATAATCAATTTATTTATTAGTTGATAGACAGAGAATAAATCCTCAACTATTTTGATAATTGATTCATTGTGTTGAGTCATTTTTTTTAAAATAAAAGTTGGACTGTGAACTATTAATCAATGAATCGAGAATATAATCAACAGAATAATCGATAATGAAAATAATTAATTAGAAATGAGTAACATACGACGATTACAATGAATATAAGTGTTTTTTGTTGATATAAATGTATTATCACTCACAGCATGGCGATCTCTATAGCCATCCTGGACTGTGATCTGCTCCTTCATGGTCGAGGCCATAAAACCCTGGACCGCTTTGACCTGGACTCCGTCTCAGACAACTTCCTCCTCACGCAATTTGGCTTCCCCAGAGAGTTTATCCTGTACCTGGTGGAGTTACTCAGGGAGGTGAGTAAGTATTGTGTGTCTTTCTAAACATCTGCAGATACTCTGTACTGTACTGTGTTGTGTTTCTCTTATATCGCTTCTGTGTGTTAGTCTCTATGTAGACGCACCCAGCGATCTCGAGCCATCAGTCCTGAGGTCCAGGTGTTGGCTGCTTTGGGCTTCTACACGTCGGGCTCTTTCCAGACGTCTATGGGAGATACTATCGGCATCAGCCAGGCTTCGATGTCGAGATGTGTGTCCAATGTGACCAGAGCCCTGGTGGAGAAAGCACCCCAGTTCATCACATTCAACAGGTATGATACTTATTAACTTTTGTTGTTATTTGTGCAGACGTCTTACATTAAATGCATAACTCCTTCTATTTCTGAGCTTATTAGATTATTAAAATACTAGATTATGATTATATGTATAACAGCAATAAAAATGTTTCTCATACAGAGATCCCTCCAGCAGAGAGCAGTACTTCCAGGAGTTTCAGAGGGTGGCAGGATTCCCGGGAGTTCTTGGGGTGCTGGACTGTGTTCAGGTTTAGTATATTTAATAGTATATTTACTTAATCATTAATTTGTACAGATTGTAACAGCCTAATTGAGCTCTCCTCCATTTTCCTTTTGCTCTTCATCTCCAGGTTGCCATCAAAGCTCCAAACAGCGAAGACTCATCATATGTGAACAAGAAGGGGTTTCACTCCGTCGGCTGTCAGCTGGTTTGTAACGCCAGAGGATTGTTACTCAGCGCTGAAACACACTGGCCGGGTGGACTCAGAGACATCGATGTTCTAGAAAGATCGGCTATCCACAAACAGCTTCAGGAAACTGAGGAGGGCTGGTTGCTGGGTGAGACATGGATTTTACTCTTCAAATAAATAAAGTCCATCCATCATAGATGGAGTAGAAGTCAGACGGTAAAGGTTTTCTGTTTCCTAGGTGACCGTCGTTATCCTCTAAGGAAGTGGTTGATGACCCCGGTGGATTGCCCAGAATCCCCTGCAGAGTTTCAATATAATCTTGCTCACACTGCAACACATGAGATCGTGGACAGAACCTTCAGAGCCATCCAGACTAGATTCAGATGTTTAGACGGCACCAAAGGATACCTACAGGTATTCTGTTCTTTTTCTATTTCAAGTTTTCAGGGTTTCCACTTTCATACGCTTCTTACCTTCTAACCTTCTGTTGTCTCCTCTCCTCTCTGTGCAGTACTCTCCAGAGAGGAGTTCATCCATCCTGCTGGCCTGCTGTGTTCTCCACAACGCTTCCCTGCAGTCCGGATTAGACGCCTGGACTCTGGAGAGGACGAACCCTCTGGAGCAGCCAGAGAGTCTCGAACAGAGACCCGAGGACCGCGACAGCCAGGCAGAGGATCTCCGGAAAGAACTCATACTCAAACACTTCAGCTAAAGCACCGGCTGGACTCTTCGGTGTTACTGAACTCGAGTTAGTTTGCTAAAGTCAAGATTAGAACCAGACCAATTAAAGACTTTTAAGGCAAGAATGTCCACAGACACAATGTTGCTGATGCAGTTTTTTAATATTTTGCTGGTTTCTACTCTACTGACTACACTAAGATAACATAGTAATATATGGAGGAACATGCAAGATGCTATACAATAAACCTGAGACAACAGCAACATATCCAAACACATTTCATATAACCAAACTCTCTGGAAAAGTGCTTGATTATCCTCTCAGGCCATCATATTTTGAGGTCAGAATAATCAATCAATAATCCTTGATGTTTTACAGTTATTCAAACTGTGTTTAGCTACTGTGTTGTCCAGGTTTCTTTACAAGTGGAAAAAGTGACCCTTCCTCCTTTTAAAAAAAAAAAAAAAAAATCCCTCCCCACTTTAATTATTTTCTGTCATCTTCCTCCCCCCTCCTCAACCACATTTTTTTCCCTTTCCCACAGGTTAAAATCTTGGAATATGTCACAATACAAAAACAAGGCCCTTATTTACAACAACATTAGGTTGTCATTATTTATGTACACTGATGCATTAAGACTGTTGGGAGGGGGTGAGAATGACTGAATGTCAATGGGCTGCAGTCACATGATGTTTTGTGTCATAGATTATATCAAACCAAACGTTTTATCACGAAGGACACAAAATGAAAAACGGATACAGAGACGTAGAAGAAAAGCACATTTTTTTTGGAAATCAAAGAATGTCAGAAGTTTTGTAAATATTTCCTCACAGATTTGGACTGGGTGCAGTGAAATGTCTGGGTTTTTCTCTTTTCAATTTGAAGGAATACCACAACATTTAAAATTGTTGTCAGAATAGTGGTCAAGAAATAAAGACTTTTTTTTTTTTTTTTTTAAATGTCCCAGTGTTCCTTCAAACTAGTGGTGTTTTACTTCCTGGAATAGTCCCCTGATTGGCTTCATCAATATATACACACTTTCTACAAACAGGAATAAATACAACATACACTGCTGTCGCATGAGCACATTTAGCATCAATGTTGTGATGTTGTTGGTCACAGGCTAAAGGATGCAATTTATGACAGGAAAAAAAAAATCTGCATTATCAATATTTTCTCTTTTTTTTTTAGTTTGTGGAAATTTGGGGGTTTTTTAAAAAAAAAAGGGAGTCAATAAAAGATCAAAACAAGTCCGCAACATCATATGTTCAGGTCATTTTCAAATCATGAAGGAATAAAAAATAAAAAAAAAGATTGTAGAGGATTTCATGCGACAGTAGTGAAACATAAACACTGTATTACAGTTAAGAGACACAGACAGATCATGTCAAAGTTATACACTCCACAGAACAGCATGTAAACCTTCACATCATCCTAAATGCCAAAAAACACAACAAGCGATTGCTTTTTTTTCCGCATAAAATAAATATGCTTTTTTTTTTGATGCTCAGAATATATTATAAGTTGTATTTTTTTGTGTTTTGTAAACATTATTTAGAAAAAAAAAACAATACAAGATAAACTAACTTTTTAAAAACATGTTCAGTACATTTATTCTTTTTTTTTTTTGTTGCATAAATTAAATATGCTCTTTTTTGATGCTGCAAATATATTATATATACACAATTTAAATTCCATAAAAAATACTTTTATGTCATGTTTTCCAACCTCTGTTAGAACCCCTTCAAAACAATGCAGAATTTGGAAGTAATAAAAAAATAATAATAATAATAATAAAAAAAATTCAAAGATTGATTCAAAAAGTGGAAAAGTCATTGGTCCCCAGCCAGAAAGCTTTTACTTCTGCGCCACACAAATAGAATTAAATTCTTTGTGAAGATAAATCCTGAAAATTCAGCCTGTTTATGATGAGTTAAAGAAAAGAAAAATGATTAAAATCTCAACCAGGGCGTCCAAAATCGCCGACCCTGCTTCAAACACAAACCGTATAATCCAGTTATAGTTACGTTTCCAGTTTTATACTTCCCTATGTGGGCATTACATGTAAGGCCAAGTTGGTCATATTTGACTGAGGTGAGTAAAAAGGCACTTGAAGGGCACAGCTTCTTTTTTTTTTTTTTTTAAATGATGCATTTATTTACATCAGCTTGTCTCAGTTTTTAGTTTTTTTAGTAGCAACACACGTTGCATTCAGGTGCACTGATCCGATGTAGTGCATCTGGAGTGGCTTGGAAATAAAATGCTAACATAAACTAGAATCACTTCTGACTCTAAAAAAGTGCAATATGTACCATTCCGTATTTCTTAATATTTAAAAAAAAAATTGCTTTCCCTCCGACGGCGCTACAATGCATTTGTTTAGCATTTTGAGGGACATTGTTTCTGCGTATTGTAGTTTATGGATGTGAATTACTTTCATTAAAATGCTACACAATGTATCTTTAAGTTAAAATGTCTCTTTAAAATGTTCCTTTATTTTAAACTAAATACTCTCCACTTTTGTCTAAACTAAATATGAATGGATGAGTGTTATAATTTAAAAGATACATTATACAATTTCAATGCATAAAGATTGGAATTCCAATATGATTTAATAAGAGTCCCTTGAAAATATAGAATATTCAGTGTTTAAGCAGAGAGTTGAAGCACAAGTTACTTGCAGGACACCAGCTGTAGCAGGACGAGACGACTGCAGAGCCAGAAGCCTCGAAGGAGATGAAGTCACTCGCTAAAAAGGGATGATGACGATTGGATGACAGAATAATGTAGACACAGGTTTTGGTCCAGTTGGAAGTGTTGATGTAGCGTGACGTGGATCACATGCCCACTGAGTTTAGCAGTCTGAAGGTTCTAGGTTGTGTTGTTTTTTTCGGTTTTTTTTTCTTGTAGGGGTCTGAGGTGAGAAGTCACGGGAGGAAGGATCAGGCTTTCTGTCAGAAGAACTCTGAAACTCCATCTGGCTTTGTTTCTCTGAGGAGAAGAGACAATAAATTTAACATGCAGCCTCAAAAAAAAAAAAAAAAAGAAAAGAAAAGACAAAGTGAGAATTTGTACCTTCGGTCTAACTTGGGCCCAGTTGTCTGGTTGCTGTGGGCGTCAGCTGTGTAACGGACTGTCTGGATGTGAGAGTGGCCTTCTGACTGTAGCCTCTCCCCTTCTGATGTCACTGAACTCTCCTCCAGCGGAGCCGCCTCATTGTAGAAGAGCAGGCTGCGGGAACGGACTGCAACACACAGACACACACACACACACCGACGTTCATTCTCTTCTCTAACGTGGGATTGTGTTAATTCATTCATTACAGTAACACTTGTCCGGACTAACATGCTGGATCTCTACAGTTACTGCGATGAAATTTGGTTTGGGTATTTCTTAATGCCACAGTCTGGTCAAAATGTTCTCATAAATCATGAAAATGAACGTCTGAAGCTGGAGGGCAACATGGCCAGTTTCAGCCTCTAACCACTCAGAGGATGGTATTGTTGGACTGTTGGCAGGATGGGGCAGTACTTATGGTACATGATGGCAGCCCAACTTCTGCTTTAAAAAGGGGTTCCCCAAAGGTTTGTGGTTAAAGGAAGTGATCTTTTTAGGAAAGTGGAATGCTGGGAACTTTGCACTATAGACTGTAGACTTCTTGTTTTATCCTGCTCGATGCAATGAATTCTCAGTTAAAAACTTGCAGAATCATTATCCATCCCCACTCTATATATGAATATTACCATTAGATATTATAGTATGTCAAATGTACAAGCTCAGGATTATTATTATTAGAACGTCATGAGTCAAGATTATGAAAAGTATATTACAATATATTGAATAATAGGTCACATATTTCTAGACGTACCCTGACTGGTGGTGTAGAGGTCTGCTGACTGAAGAGGAGAGGAGGGGGGGGAGTTAGAGGAGGAGGAGGAGGAGGAGGGAGAGGACAAAGAGGAGCTGTAAACGAGGGAGGAGAGGGGGGAGAAGCAAGGAGAGAAGGAGCCCAACACCAGGATAAAACACACCGCCATCATCTGCAACAGAGAGAGGGATGAAACATTCACGTTAAGAAATGATAATAATAATAATAATGGAGAAAGTATATACCCATGTACATACATATATTAATTCATGTTCACTTTAAAAAAAAAAAGAACATTTACCATGAGGCATGTGCCCGTTTGAGTTGAGGCTATTTTACAAGAACGGGGAACAACTTTCCCTGAAATCAACGACTGAAGCTTCTGGAGCTGCTGTAGGAGAGATCTGGAGACCCACACGGAGAAAGAAAAAAAGGAGAATTAAAGAGCAAGAACTGAGTAACACTCGTTACAATTCTAATATTTTGACATTTGGTAAGGATTTGTTTTCTTTTATGAATATACAGTATGTGTTTGGGTCCATGTGTACTCACTCACATGGCTTAACTCTCCACCCACCACTAAGTACAGTATACTCTGAATGTGTACAGCGAGCGAAAACCACAATAAAAACTTCGTACGCGCACTCAGACGTTCAGTTTATTTCACCTAAAAATCTACAGAGAGTTTCTGTCTCATTGTGTGGTTTTCAATATCGAGCTTGGTTTTTATTTTAAAGTAAACTTCAACCACCCCGATCGACTGTTGCTTCGCCAATTAGGCGGGCTAAGTAAAGAGAGCAATGTTAACAACAAAGAAGAGCAGAGCTGGAGCGAGTACACCAAGTAAAAAAACCACAACAATAGAATTGACTACAGCGTGTCAGTGGGATCTGGAGAGCAGGGTGCTGATGGTATGAGCCGTCGGTGGCTGTAAGGACACGCTCTGACCACTAAGCGGAGACAGAGAGCCAGTTAGGGCTAAACACACGATACACAGGTCATCAGTCGGTCGACAAATAGAGACATTTAATCAAGTTAGATTAAACTAAACAGTGTGCGAACCAGTCGGTAAGCAGCCACCGAGTCGGCTGATGCATCTGATGGTTCTAATTTCCCTTTTTTCTCAATCGCATGCTGCAGAATCCTTAAACTGTGAGTTGCCAGCTGTAGTAAACTTACATGGGATGATACTAAGCGCGCGCACACACACACATGCACACACACACATTCATGCAGGTCTTTGATGTAAAACCATAATGATTTACTGCTACAGTTACTGCTGCTTTAAATAAACAGTACTTAAAAGGAAAAGGCCATGCTGGTTGAATGAGTGACTAAATGTGTGTTTAAATATTCTGTGATTAATGTATTAAACTTACATGAAACTGCATAAATAAGTTGCAGTAAGCAAGGTGTGTGTGTGTTTTTTTCTTTTTTAGGCTAATAATGTCTCTTTTACTTTGAAATGCATATTAAATTCATATATCAATCATCTAAAGCAAATGCGAGACTTCTTTGATATATGTTTGATGCTGCATGTAATTAGAGTTTAGATCATTCTTGTACTGTGCAGTACAGAAGAACCTCTGCTTGGTGAGCAAAATGACCACTAATAACTGCATTTAAGGCATTTTTAGGAACTAGGAACTTAAATTTAGACCGTCCAAAACATTTTTTTTTTACACACCCACACACACACACACACACTTTGAACTTTATATGAGAGATATGTTTGCTGACTCATGTTCCCCAATTTGTGCCAGCTCATTGTTCCTCCATGTGGTGGTTTGACATATTCATCAGCGCTGTGTGTGTGTTTGTGTTTGTGTGTGTGTGTGTGTGTGTGTGTGTGTGTGTGGTGAGAAGGGAGGGGGCTGCTTTCCATGATGAAAGCTACTGTTGACTTGCAGTTTTAATGACAGACTGCATCTGCCACAGACAGACAGACATAGAGACATAACCCCCCCACCACCACCACCACCACCTCCACCACCTCCAACCGTCGAACCACACCCACTCACCCATCTACACACCCACTGTAGGATAATAGCAGATTGGTTTCATATTGTTATAATAACAGAGGAGATGAACGGAGCTCGTGTGTCTGTACTTTGCTTATGGAGCTGATACATTTCTGTTTAGTAAATGTACCATAAATACTAGTGTCTAACCTCCAGAAGAGTGTTTTCATCCTTCCAAATCTATACACGGTAAGTAAATAGTGTGTATTTAGATCTTTTCTTTCATTTTTTTTTTTAATTGTTTGGAGTTTTGATCGTCATCGTATCTCAAGGAAAGATTGGAGAAAGATGAGATCCAGTTTCTGCTCAGATCATCGAGTGTGTGTGTGTGTGTGTGTGTGTGAGGCTCACCTGTTGGCAGTCTCCAGGTTTTCTACTTTTCTCCACAGGTCGCTGTTTTCTGACGTGTAGCTCTCCACCCTGATACACACAGAGAGACACACAGTCAACCTTCTCCTGTTCCTCTGATCACAAATAGTCTCACTCACTTCCACTCCATTCATTATAAGACTCTATACAGCTAACGTTGGTCATATTTCATACTTTCATTCAAAGACAAAAAACAAATAAACAAAATGTGACAAATAAATCTCAGAAATTATAACTGTATTTTAAATGAAACTGAACCATTTCTGTGTTCGATCGTCTATTTAACTGACGCCATGTGTTGCATTGCAAGTTTTGTTGACAACGTTTGATTAAGCCTAATTGAATCTTGACATTTCCGTTCTCCCTTTAGATCATATTTTTGCACAAAAAATACACAAACGGATGCATAACCAAGGGGGAAATAAAAGAAGACTCTCTGCTCTCATCCCTTTCACTCTTTTTCTTCCTCTATCAGTCATCTCGTGCTAATCCTATTGTCAACTAGACATCTTGCTAATCTCTTAGCTGTCTCATAATCCTCCTGATCTCCTCCTATGTTTGATTTGAATGCGACTCAGTCGTACACATTCCTTTCAGCGGGTCGTCCTGCTGTTTTCTTTCTGGAGGATCATCCAATAATCCCCGTGTTCGTGTCCAAAAAGGAAACATAAACACAAAGAAGCCATAAAGGGAAGGATTTCTGTTTTAACGCGCCTCCTCTTACTTCTACGAGTTGATTCAGTAAAATGAAATTATTACTTTACTCTGATGGGATTCATTTTGCTTCCACCCGTATGAACCTGAATCTGCGACTGCACCACTTTTAGCTTAGCAAGCTTACATTTTGTATCTGTCCTTGAATATGACCCATGTGTTGAGCAGGTTATTGGAGTCTTGCCATAGAGGAAGGAATGGACAGAATAACAAAAAAAAGAAAAGAAGGGAAGAGTTTGTGTTCACATTTGATGTTAGTTAATGAATCAGTAGAGAGGAAGGATGATGAAATACATCCCGTAAGTATTATGTGTTCATCCGGACATGTTCATAGCATGTGATTATCTGAACCCAACCTTAAACAGACTGTGTGCTGGTTTCAGTGTAAACCCCCCCCCCGACAGGTCTCTTGTCTCTCACCACATTCAGCCAAGAGCAAGAAAATCTTTAAATACAGAGAAAAAAACCCAACTGGCTCTTAACTAAACCTCCGCTGCCAAGTTCACTTCAGCATTACACATCTTTTTTACTATTTGGTCAAGCTGCATTGTTCAGTTTTTTTTTTTTCTTTTCTGCGCTAGTGATGCACACAATTACATAGAAAAAAAAAAAAAAAAAAAGCCTATGCTTAAGTTCCAATCAGGGGCCGACCACGGCTGCCAAAATGCATCACTTAGTGCGGAGAAGTGGGAAGCGAAAGTCGATTCCTTTGTGGATGTAACCAGCTGTTCGAGCGTTTCCAAAGAAAATAAGGACTGACGTGAAACTGAAACTTCAGTTCGGCGAAAAAGAGAATATGCATAGTAAATGTTTGGTGTGTAGGCTGATTCAATGAGATTAAACAATTAAAAACACATCATCGATCCACACCACAACATAAACTGTCCATCAATGCTTAATCCATTAGCCAGGTGTTCATTCTTTCAACTATCTTCTGTCACTTTTTTTTTTTTGCACGCGTTGAACTGCGCGTGACACCACGAACGCGTTTCGAGAAGAGGCTGTACGAAAAATGTGCACCGTTATCCCCGCACGACACGTGTTTGACACGAGAACAGCTACGGCAGCAGGTGTTCTGCATAATCTGCGATTCTGGCCACCGATATTGCTATAGTGTGGTTACTTTTATACTATTTGAGGGGACGATGATGAGAAAAAAGGGTGTGGAAATCGCTAAAATGACAGACAGATGCAAAGGTAAACCAAAAGGAGTGGAAAAAGGAATGGGAAAACAGGGACAAAGATTTCTTTTTCTTTTTTTTTTCCAAGCCTTACTTTTTCTCCAGACATTCCACATACTCTTTCTTCTTCCTCCGACTCTCCTGAGCTGAGATCTGGGTAGAAAAAAAAACATTTCTTTGTTAATTTATTAAGATGTTTGTTTGATTATGTTCATTGCATTAATGAATCTACCTATGAATCAACCTTAATAGCTCAGGTATCCATATAGTTACTAATGTACCTTATTTTTAATCTTTCGTCGGACTCTCTTCAGTGCCTTCTCCTCACTCTTGGTGAGAGGAAGTTTGTTCGGGACCGGGTAACCCTCAGCCACCAGGGTCCTCTTCTCCTCCTCTGTGAGCATGAGGGGTCCTGATCCTTGCAGTTTCTGCACAATGACACAATCATATTTCAAACTATTCCGACAATTTATGTGGAAATAAATCCTGCAGGGAACTGATCCATCAGCTATGCTTTAACTTCAAACAGTTAAACCGATTCAATATAAACCTTTAGTCATAAAGCATTATGGCATTGGAGCAAATGTGATTCAGTTGTTCTGCGAAAAGCTGCTGACGCTGAATTCTCTAAACGTAATTGAACAGACTCCAGCAAATTATGGGTCTGATTTAACCCTATGATGACAGCTGGTTCACATGTTCAACTATCTACTACACAGTATCTGCAGCGAGCGTGTTGGAACAATTTCTTGACCTCACACACAGATCAACTACATTTCTTATTATTTATTAAACCGAAAATAACTTTTAATAGATTATCAGTTACGCATACACATGTGTCGAGTCAGGAGTTTAGAGGAAGAGCAGAGACGATGAGGGGGATGTGTTCGTTTACTCACATGTGGAGCAGTGAGGAGAGGTGAAGAGGAGATGGCTGTGGAAGAGGAGGAGGAAGAGGAGGAAGAGGAAGAGGAGGCACGACCTCCTGCCCTCTGTTGTGGTTGAGGGGAAGACGGTGGCAGAGGGAGGTGTGGGGAGGAGGGGGGGAGGGAGCCGTCGCTGTCACCGTGGTTACTGCTGGGAGGAGTGGGTGGGAGCTGGAGAGCGTCGTCTGGAGAGGAGCGAGGTGTTGAATTAGTGCTTTTCCGTGAAACTATTAGAATTATTTCACACCTTTACTGCACATTATTTGGCTGTAAAGCTTTCATTTTGTGTTGTTCTGTATGTGAAACCACAGAAAATAGGTCCACTAACAACGTATTGATTTATTCAGAAATCCTACACATGAAAATGGACATTCCTGCCCTGAATTTGGTCTGTCAGGTTGCGATCGTTCCCAACCAACTTCATCTAATCTAATCTAATGATTTGATTTGTGTCAGTTCCTATAGGTACAAATTGTTGTTGAATTGTGATACCACTGAAAAGTGTGTATATGTGTTTTGTGCATCTGTGTGTGTGTGTTGTGTGTACCGCTGGGCAGGCTGAGGTACTGTCCAATCTCTCTGGGCTCATCTTTTATCGCTACTGGCTTCACGTCGTCTTGACTACACTCCTGCAGAAACACACACACACAAACTCATAAACAACAGTAATGCTCATAAACATTAAAAATTATCTGTAGTGTATCGCCGTTGCGGGACGACTCCCTAAATGGCGTCGGATGCTAACCATGTGTTTCCACGGTGATCCTCTGTGTGGAGGGGCGGGGCTTAATATGAGAGGCGGGCCCTCCAGCGGTTGCGGATCTAACCTTTGACCCACATCAGGCTCCTCTTGTTTCACCAAGATGGCAGACAGGTCCTGACTGAAGCTCCATTCAAACTCTATGAGAAAAGACAGAATAGAGGAAAATGCTGAATCACTCTGGAAATCAAAAAACGAGAGATAAATCAAAAGGGACAGTGAGATCCAATCAAATAGACTCGAGGATTATAGACTCAATCCAAAAAGCAAACAGGGAGAGACGAGGTTATACGTACTGTATTTGGGTTTTTTTTTAAATTGCTTTTTAATAATAATAAAAAATAAAAATAAATTAAAACCCTGATTCTTCTTCTCTTGGCCACTTGAGTAAACAACTTTATTTCTCTTCAGGGAGGGCTTTGCTGTAGGTCTTCTCAATGGGAAGTAACCGGTAGCTTATAAATCACACGTTCAAGGAGCTTCCCTAAAACATTCGAGCACTTCCTGACATGCCTGGTTATTACAGAGCGCTGGACGGCGTCGTTCTGGCAACCGCGGTGCATAATTTGTCTCCAGCGAGTGTAACATCTACCCCCGAAAATAAAAGATGGGCTGAAGTAGCAACTTGTCTTCAGTATCCATCCTGAGAAACAACAGTTGACCCAACTTCAACAGAGCTTCACAACACACACAAGGTGGATATATTTCTACGAGCATCTCACATTGTTTAGTCTACTGGTAACTGAAGAAAGTATTTTTTTATAAAAAAGTGTCGTGGTGTATTTGGTGTTCTAGTTGGCCAGAGTAAGTTAGCTGATTAACTGCAATGAATCAAACCTGAAACAGCTGTTTTTCCATTTGTGCTCCAGATTTGGTTAATTCCAACCTTTTACTTGGCACAACTTAATTCCCATAAATTATGAAACAAAATCCAGATGGTGCAATCAACAGCATTACATAACTAACAAGGTGGCCTTCCCTCCTTTCAGCTCAACTTTGATTTTCACCTTAGTTTTCTCGTTAGGTAGCTTTAAAGAAGCGTGAAGATCAGTTTACTCATCTCTAGTCAGGCTGCGAAAAACAGCTCTGTCAAATCTGGGGGGAAATAATTTAAGAAACACCTTTTTAATCTGAAACTGGAGGTGTGGAGTTGTGGAAAAATGTGGGTATTTACCAGGAAGAAAGAGTCGATTGAGAGAAAATAACGAGTTGCCTTTTGGGAATTGTAGGATCCAGATTTTTTTTTTTGCAGTTTGACTCGAAAATTCAGGATTAATTCTGACCGTTCTTGCAGATTCCCCCCAACAGTAATAAATGGATAAAGCCCTGTTTTTATGGCTAAATGGAAACTATCTAGATATCTTACACATTTTTTCATGCAAACTTCAATATAAAGTTTTCTATAGCATGAGTTTATAGTCTTGGGTCTGCCAGAGTTCAAGGTTAACTACGTATGCTTTGAATTAAGGCCATTTTTAAAAGCTGAGCTGATTAGCCACTGCTCCAAGGGAACCTCATTAGTCTATATGAGATTTTTTTTTTTTTTTTTTAAACTTCATCTTTAACGTTCAATTCAAAAGTGAAGCCATGATAAAGTGTGGATGTTGTAGCTATAGGACGAGGAGTGTGTGTGTGTGTGTGTGTGATTTTTCATTGAGTCAGCATTTTGTCTTTTTTGAAAAACACACAAATAACAGGCCAGACACTTTGATGTTTGTGAGACACACACACACACATACACACACGTATCCCATAGGGTATGGAAAGCAAGCAGTAGCAGTTTAACAAGACAAGGACTGCTGTGTTACTCAGTGTGTGTGTGTGTGTGTTAGGAGTTACCATCAGTTTAATCACCTCCTGGCTTCCAAGCAACATTATCCTGGTAAAATGCTCTGAAGTTTACAATCTGTGTGTGTGTGAATCCAGCCTAAAAAAACACCCCATTCTGGAGTTTGTTATAACAATAACTGTCGACGTGGTCCGATTTGCAGGATCAGTATTTGGAGCCATCGTTAATTAATTATCAGCTGTATGTGACGCGACGCCGCACATTTCAGTTTAAACTTAAAACTACTGAACACGTTCTCATGAATCAGTCAGATTGGGAAAGACAGCTGCAGCTGAGAAAATAAATACACGCACCTATGATTTTAATAAGCTAATGAGTAAGCGGTGATGAGTCAAGTATTATCACGACCAACCTAGAAAGTAACTTTTCAAGATAATTCTTGCTCCGGATGAAAATGTTGAACAGACGAAAGGGGTAAAACCGCATCAGCATCGTTGGGGAGCTACTCATCGTGGGGTAATGACAACAAACAGCTCATATGTACCAGATTTGTAATGGCACAATTTTGTCCAAACTTTTCCATATAAAATACTAACCACCGCTGAATGATGACAGCCTCCGATTTCGCTGGATTAGTCACTGATTAGCATGGGTGACTAAACTAAAACGCTGACTAAAGATCAAGAGGGATCCACCATTTACCATATTTCTCTCCATCCTTTCTGAACGTACAACCCTCAGAAGCCTCTCTTAATGAGGTCTGTCCTGCTGCTTAGCATGAGCCTCGTTAAGCCTCCTGCCCTCGTTAGGTCAGGTCTCAATTGGAAGCCCTCTAACGTTCTTTAATGAATAGCAGAAGCTGTTAGGTAATGGACAGTCCTGTACGTCTAGTAGTTTCATCAGAGTTGGGGGCAATTTAAATTCAATAGATACACCTTCCTTTAACTTGGATGTTATATATCCTCTGATGGTATATATTGGTATCTTGGATGCTGTTAATTAAAAACAATGTCTGCTTGTGTGGGTAAAATGATGGCGATGGTGCAAAAAGTGATGCTTAATGACCAAAGGCTTGCTGGCGGTCATCACAGGGGGGTTAATGGAGGGGAAGGCGGTGCCCGCGTTTGATCTCAGTGGGACGGCAGCTGCATTAAAACAATGGCTGAAGCAACACAGTAGGAGCCGCAGTAAAACACACAAAATCGCTTTGACTCAAATGAGAGCTACAACGAACTAAGACCACAGGCCAAGGAGGAGAAGGAGACTGAAAGCTGAGACTCAAAGCATCGATAATATGTGAATCCGTGCCATAAAACACAAATCAAAAAGACCTCACCAATATGAGAACGAGCCCAGTAGTACCAAACATACACCAGTGTTTCTGACTGCCTGCACATTTATCCACGATCTCCTCTGCTCCTCAGGGGCATGTGTAGGACGTAATTCTTATGTTCTATCAACCGTTGTAGGAGTATACATATGTTATCATTAAAATAAATGATATATTATTGGGCAAAGTGGCGGCTTTTGCAGAGTTTCTATCTGCAGCTTGCTATAAACAGTGATCAGTAACAATTCGACGTTAATTTGGTGTCTGTGTGCACCACGTCGTCCGCGCGTTTCTCCATTCAGAGAGAAAGGTCAACAAATTCTGACATCCCTTATGTGGTTAATTAACCTGACTCATCATGACAAACTCTCTCACTAGAGTGTCCTTCCCTTTCTCAAGGCTGCATTATGCACCGCTTGAGATTCGAAAACCTCGTTAAAAAAAAAAAAGATCCCATGCCAGAATGGCAACTAACGATCCATCAGAAAAGAAGGCGATTGGGAAAGCATTGGACTCAAGTACAGGAACAATGCATCTCAAACTACCAAACATAAATCAAAAAAATAAATACAGCTCATAAAACTACATGGAAACAGATAACGGTCCATTTGCGCAGTAGAGAAGTGAAACTGCTGAATCACAAACTATTACAAGGTTTAAAGTCATTTTGAATTAAGTTCAATATCAAATAGGCTGGAATACATTCAAATACATGTGTTGGCACGAAAATAAACCTGAAATTTTTACATTCGCTGGAGTGATTCTAACCATCTTACACTCATTTATTCTTTAGAAATACAGCCTGGTATTTATTTTATTATCTCCAGAGCAAAATATTATCTAAAGAAACATTCGAGTTCACAGTTTTGAACATATGCACAAGCTAAAAAATGTGTTGTTTTTCCTTATGTGAACCAGGCTATTTTTTTTTTTTTGCTGCTCAGTGTGCTATTTTGGCAATGCATCTGATATTCATATCAATAAAGTGGATTTAATTGCATTAAAGGAGACAGAGAAGTGAAGAATAGAAAACAGAGCGGTTAGAGAGAGAGAGAGAGTGAGAGAGAGATAACCTGACAGAATAGAGAAAGAGAGTTTCAGCTGGCTTTGGCTAAAGCTGCACACTCGAAACCATATGCTTGTCATAGTGTAGTGTGAGTCCGTGTGTGTGAGTCTCTGTGTGTGTGTGTGTGTTAGGTGGGCAGGGCTTAGCTGGAGGAAAACTGCTCAGACTGGGATCCTGCTGCTCAGACAGCAGGATCCCCGGGACAAACGGAGAACAGAGGAGCACGCAGACAGACAGACAGACAGACAGTGAGCGAAGACAGGTAGAGGAAGAAGACAGGAGGATATAATGAGTCAGAAAAAGGAGAGAAAGACAGCTGAAATATTCTAGTATTTTCATATTGCACTGTGTGGACGACTTGCTCCAAACAGGCACCTCTTATATACAATATAACAAGACAACAAATTAGCCCAGTTATCACACGTATTGCACGACAGAGTGTATACTACCTGACAAACAGGAGAAAAGGTCAAGATGCATGTTAAATGTTTGGGGCCAGTCAGCATAAGAAACCTAGCAGCAGAGTTTTAGTTGGCTGCATTTTTTCAAGAGAGCATAAACTACGAGAGCTCGGATTTAAAATTATAAAAAAAAAATAAAAATATGAAACTCAGTGACCTACCGGACTCTTGGTCCATTTTGATTGACAAGGCTGGGCTCTGGGGGGCGGAGTCTTCGCTCAAAGAGTAGCTGTGCTCTGCTTGAATATCTGTAAGATTAAAAAGCCCCTTTTTTTTAGACATGAGTATGAAACATGGCTCTCTTTATCTAATCCTTTAAATAAATGGCTTTTTGTCACGTTGCTTCCAGCTGTCGGACGTGACAGGACAGGCACGGAAAGAGAAGCAAGGGTTGAAAAGTTTAACGAGATATTGGCATATTTTGCCATAAAAGGCTGAATTAATGTGCAGAATACTGTGACAACTCAATTCGGTCATTTGTTTTTGTTAGATAGCAACATCTGCTGCCTATTTCATGATAGCATTCTACATCCTACAATTGCAGCCATGTCTCTTTAGGGGTCTTTGCTGCGGTAGTGACCATGGCAACACCTGACAGGAAGTCTGAAAAGACCATGTGGAGCCTGAACCAGCCTCTTGATGCTCTTACTCTTCGCAGACTCTTCGCACCTGCGATGCGAGAGATCATCAACATCTAGTGTGTTTCCTGCTGAGTAAAAGACAAGATTTTTGGAAGTTACGGGTCTTTGCAGCATAAACTGGCTCTTGGATCATGGAATTTGACGTCTCTGGGGAGGAGAGAGCCAGAGATGATGTCAGTGATTTAGGGGACAATTTGATACAGTTGGTCTTCATGTAGAGTTGGCTTTTGGATATAACCAAATAATGGGATTGGGGTCTTTTCTACCCAGACTGGCTGCTGCAGTATTGAAGGGTCTATATGTGGAGGTGTGGAGAGGAAATCTTGAGAGCTTCTTTGGTCTAAATCCATTTCAAAGCAAACATCTTCAAGACGGTGGTTAGTAACAACTGGGGCATAAGATGTTATTGGAAGGAACGATAACATCTCATCAGATTTATTTTTTACATTTTTCCCACTGTGTTGAAAGTGGCACATATACTATTTTATGATCATTTTCCATAATATAAAAAGGAAGAAGAAGAAGAAGAAACCTGGGCTGCTGTCTATGTCCATATGTAAAAGTGAAGATCTGTCTGCCAGCAGGGGTCGCTCTAATAGATGGTCCTCGAAGAAACTGCTGAATAATTCGCTGCTGAAGTCGTCCATCTGGTCACCTGAGAAAGGCTGGAACACACACAGGAGACAGAAATGCATGACGTCATTATCTTAATTCTGCTTTCTCGTGAATGTCGGGCACTAAAATGAATGATTCCCATCAGCCACAGCTCTCCTTGCATTCATCATATGATAATCACACATTTAAAATAGTGAAGAGACCTGGATATAGGTATAATCACTTACGGTATGTCAGAAGCCATTCAGGTCAAAAGGATTCAGCTCAAAAAAACACACACACACACACACACAAAACACCCGCACAGAAATAATACAGACAAAGCAGCCTTGTTTTCTTTCTTTCTTTCTTTAAATAACCTTGACACTGCCCCTTTAACTTGGCTCCATTAGGAAATATGGGTCATATTTAAATACTGAGCTACCCGAAAATAAACAGTGAAAAGCTTCCTGCGTGGATAAATATGGCTGAATTTTAGGATAATGACAGGAGAGGTGCAGGGAGAGAAGAGGAAGAGATTACGAATGGCCCAACAAGTAGAACTCGAGCTCCAGTCGTACCACTTGTGTCCCTGTTGCGTCATGTTAGTCCCGGTTAGTTATTCACTTGCACACCTCCGAACACACCTGGATCCTGTGATATAACTCTCACCCACATCTCGCAGAGCCAAGAAACTCGAATGCTAATTTGTGGTTGAATTCACATAAAAAATATGGGGATATGAGGCACTGATGGATTTGAATTATTTTACAGTTTGCGTTTTGGCAACTTTCGAATCTCTTGTCTTTGGAAATCAAACCATCAAGCCAAAAGTAATCATTAAAATGATCAGACGTTCCCGACATTCCTGTTGCCTTATAATTATATAACACCTCCTCCTCTGCAGCCATTAGTCTCTCACACACCACTATGTACAACAACCTGTGCCATAAATAAGACCTCTGAAGTAAATGGTTTTTTTTCTTTGTGCAACAGAAATTAAATTAAAAATTACTGTACTTGGCCATTGAATCATTTAATACACAAACAATCAAGGTTCGATTGCTGATTATGTCTAATTATGCATGTGTAAAATGATGTTTTCTCTATTGTTCAGCCAACTTTTTTTTCTCCTTGTTGGAGACCAGTCGTGATACTAATCTTTGCAGCCCACAGATCTATATCCGCGTTCGGTTGGCAAACGCTCTAATAGTTTTGCGAGCCGCTCGACAGAAACGTTGAGATAAGCGCGGAGAGACGGAAATAGAAGCTGCTTGTTATTATTATTAGGGGGAGACGGTTAATGAGCTCGGGGCGGGTTCAGTGTTAGATGCTGTAACAGCTGTTGTCAGTGTGAAAAAAAACTAAGAAAACTAACAGAAGTGTGGACCTTTCATTACCTCAACGCTTCCTTCTATGCTGGGAAAAAGCTGTATTAAGGAGGAAAACGGTGTTAAAAAGCAGTTAACAGTTTTTATAGCGTATTTCAGTGCTGGTGTGTCATTAGAGGTAGGGGGAGGGGGGGCTAAGAAAGAGCTGGGAAAGACAGACGTGAGGAGTAATTATAAATGCAGAGAGTGACTCAGTTATGCCTGTAATTAACAGTGTTGAGTCTCAACACATCTCTCTTCTCTATTCATCTGACTCTCATTCAGGTGAAATATGCAGAAAAAAGAAAAAAAAGAAAATTACCAACGCTGGTCTGCATGTGTTTGGAGGATCATAAGAATTAAAGACACCTGCAGGCAGTCATTCCCTTCATGCCAAGTGGGGTAATAGTCTGTTGGCACCTTAATCATACAGCTGATGGATCATGTGCTCACATATACAGGAAGAACATTTACTGATAAGAGTGCACAGGAGCATAGATGTTACAGTGTCTTCAGTCTTAAGAACATCATACATGTCTCTACAAAATGTGCACTGATGTGATCAAACATTTCAACTGGGTTTAAATAAGACATTCAAAGTCAATAAAACACTATATGGCTGGTTAAGATGAAGACTTCTTCTTCTGCGGTGTAAAGTGAAATTACAATAGTGAGAGGCCTGAAAACATCATATTATTATCCTACAATTTTGACTGCCACAGATTTTTTTTTTTTTAAGTTCTCTACTGTCTTTGGCTTTATGTGGCGATGTGTGGCTGTTGTGGGTTGGCTGGATTTGGCTTCACTTGAGCTACATTTTAATTGAGAGGAGAGGTGGTTATTGTGTGTGCGTGCGTGTGTGTGTGTGTGTTGAGACAGATGTGAACTAAGCAATAGTTCTCAGCAAAACAGAAGAGTATTTTTCCTTTGCACACACTCAAACACACAGACACACACACACACACACACTGTTGCATGCCTGCTCACATTCCTTCAGGCAACTCAGCAGCCAATCTGCAAGCAGCATGCAAATGAGATGGGTGTGTCGCTTTAAAGCTGGAGTACAGGGTCTGAATGGAGAGTAGAATAGAATAAAGTAGAACAGAATAGAATACAGTAGGAGGAAGAGAAGAAGAAGAAGTAGGAAAGCAGGAAATGTAGAAAAAAATAAATAAAAAGGAGAAAAGAAAGTGTGTGTTTGTGTGCATCAGTGGAAAGTTGTGGAGAGCTTTTTATACAAATGTAATCTACAGTAGAGTAGAATAGAATAAAATAGAATCTACTGCCTCACAGCTTGAACTTGCTGCGCTGTCCTCACTCGACCTCACTTTGATCTGAATATAAAAGCACATAATGAATTCGAGCTGCAATGTCAAAACAGTTAATCGATTCATCAATAATGATGAATGACAGATGCAGTGCTATAATTAAAGTGCAAAACACACATACACACATAATCTGTCCAATAATCACATGTATGTTTTTGTTCCATTCATACTCAACATGTTTTTTAGCCCTCGGATGTGTTTTAAAGTAACTCTGACACACACTTAATGAAATGTCAATGCAGTGAGTCGTGGTTACTATGGTTACCGTGCTATTTGCTCCTGCATTTGTCGAGCATGATTATATACACACTCTGGATCTGTATTTATCAAACATGTCGGAGTAGGAAATCAGGCCTTACTGACCCAAATGCGTCAGACTGACAAATATTTAAGATTTTAAACTTCTCGATGTGGGAAATTAACGTCCTGCCAGGAGATGTTTCGACCTGTTAGACGTTCAACCAGCGTGTGGCGAATGATGTTATCCATGTATGAACCTAAATATCGTGTTCAATCAGTCTGATGCACATGATGCAGTTTGGCCATGAGAGCAAGGAAGACTCCTTACTCCTGGTTATCAACAGGGCATACACTGGGCCAGAGGAGGTATAAAAAAAACAAAAAAAACAAAAACATAGAGGAAGTTTGTGAATCCCTGCTGCACTGAGCCACTGACTTAATGACAGTGTCAACCTGATGCCTCTTTCTCCCCATATTAAATCTGCTTGTATATTAATAATGGATGAAATGATTATATGTAATATTAACGGGGTCGATCGCACTGACAAACCAACAGTGAGTGTTTATCAGGTCAGTGTTTTGGTTTTACATCAACTTTACAGTCTTATCATTTTTCATATCATTTATAGACGCAGTGACAGTGAATGTTTTGATTTTCAATCATCAGATATTATACTGGCAGCCATATAGATGAGACAATATGTCATATGTTGGAGAAAGAGGAATTCACAGATTACTGCAACAGCCTTTTCTTTAGCGTCTCTGATGCTGTTTGTGATCCACGCAATACATTTTTAGATGGAGGAGACATTCAAATTTGGTCCAAGTATGCATATTCATCCAGCAGTATGGTTAATCAGCCATACTTTCCCATGTGCTCAGTGGTACAGCCCAGCCCAGCGGCTTCACAGCAGAGTGGACGACTTTATTTAGAACAGAGACGGGGGGGGTTCAAACCACAGACAGAGCAGACCGCTCTGTCTGTGACTCACCGACTAAAATAGAGGTCTGAGCAAAAACCTGCACTGTTTAAAAAAAAAAGAAAGAAAGAAAGAAAGAAAGAAAAGAGGGAATGACACAGAGTGGGAAAAGAGACAGCAAGCGATAGAGCAGAAATAAAGACAAGTGTATACTTCCTGTTAACACAATCATTGGCTCTGTGATGTTTATCATCGTGCTCAGTGTGCAGCCATGAAATTGATCTTAATCTGTCCTCCCTGTTTCTGTGAATTAAAAAAAAGTGCAAAGCTCGGTCAAGCACGCCACAAACAGAGGGCAGAGGGAGTCATACGTTTGGCATTTTTGCGGCCAGAGGTGCACATCACAACCCAACACTTGGAAATAAGGTGGGATGAAGAGGAAGACGTCTTCGCTTCCTGTCTTATATTGATGAACAAGCATGGTTTTTCTCTACCACATCCTGTGTTGTTCATTACAGCAGCAATGTTTAACTCTACATAAAAATAAAAGACGCAACGTCTCAGGTGCTACAGGGGATGATGATGATGATGCACGCAGCTGTTGCCCCCGGTAACCTGTTGATTTTGGAGGAGGATACAGGCACATGATTGGTGGAAACAAGGTGTGTTTGAATTATCTTTATATTATTTCATGCAAGACTGTGTGTGTGTGCGTCCCCCCCCCCCCCCCCCCCCTGCATATCTACACTATTCTATATAAGTTAACATGCTCAAGAGAAGTGTGTGTCTGTATGTGATTATTATGCAGCAGCATTCAGCTAATTGAACAAGCAATTAAATAAAATAAACACTTAGAATTAATTAGTTAATTGAAAAGTAATGAACACTAATAATAACTACTGCATTTACTATGTAAGCACACACACACCAAGCTGTGCACAAGCCAGATCCTGCTCAGGACATGCCTGGTCTCACACACACACACACACACACACACACTAATAGTAAGGTGTGCAGGTGAGGACTGCAACACCTGTCAGCCGACACACACACACACACACACATACACACACGTTAGTCAATCAGTAACCTGCCTGTCTGTGTGTCGGTGTTTCCAGTCTCGCATAACACAATTAAACACACACACACATATATACGCACAAATTGTACGAGCCCCGGATATCAGTCAGGATCTAATAAACACCGCCCTCCTAAAGGTCCGGCTCCGGGCGGAACAGGCAGAAAAGGTGCGTTCGATTTTAGGGACTTTTAAATAGACTGACATCTGACTTCCAGCAGAGACTGCACATGTAATACTTATCAGTTATCAACGTGTATAAAGCAAAAGACAGGCTGGGTAAATCAATGCCATTAGCTCAACGACTCACCACATTGGTGAGGAAGTCTCCGTCGCTGAGCTCCTCCAGGTCCAACAGGTTGGTGCCTCCGGACGGATAGAGTTTCTCTGCGGCTAAACTGTCTAAGATAGACTCCATCATTGCTGCAGCTCACTGGTCGCTATCTGCTCAAATCTCTTCAAACCAACTCATTAAAACGAAGCAGTTTGTTTTCAGGCGTGCTGTTGTTTAGTGTCCAGCCCGTTTTTTTTGTTGTTGTTGTTGTTTTGTTGTTGTTTTTTTTACATCACCGGTGACTCAAACCGAGTCCAGCTGCTGCTTTCTTGTAATGACAAACTTGAAAATGCCGAAAATTCACATCCTTCTTGTCGGCGGAGACGTTTCCATCCATCCAGCTGTGTGCGTGCAGCCGCTCTCGCGCTCCTGGTGCGTGCGCTGTCTCTCTCTCTCGCGCGTCAATGAATATTCCGCGAGGCCCCGCCCCCACGTGACGTCACATAACGTACACGCCCAAAACACGAACTATGAAAATAGACTCAAATCAATCAATCAAGTATTAATGCATGTATCAAATACATGACTTACACACTGTTATCTAAACGAGTCAATTCAGATTATTGTGTGATTATTGTGTGACTTATATATATATATATAAATATATATATATATATATAAATTTAAATAATTAATGTATTATAGTAGTTTGTCAAAATAACTTTATAAACCAAGTTTAGTTCACTTGTTTGATGACTGCAGTTTATGGCTTCCTGGGACCCTTAAATGGTAATGAGCCCTTGTTAATATTATTAGCTCCACCTGGGCTTTTCTTGCTAAGACAAGTCCAATAATCAGCTGTTGGATTGACACTGGAGCTTTTACAGGAGTGCAGATGCTACAGGGGGGGGGGGGGGTAATGTTACCCCCTACAGGTCAGAGGGAATCACTGCAATTTGAATTATTTTATTATAGTATGGAAATAAGACAATCTATGGAATTAGACTGTAAACATGTAGCTTCGAAAACACTGAACGCATTGATCTTATTAGTAATGACAAAACATGAGGTTGAGTGTGCAATCCATCTACACTCTTTGCTTTGCGCTTTGGGAAAGACGTATTGTCTGAAGAATGTGTTTTGTTTGTGATAGTAGAGACTATTCTGACACCCTGAGATAGCCTGCAGCTACAAGACACACACACACACACACACACACACACACACACACACAGGAAAGTGGGAATGAAATAGATATGTCTTTCTCTTTAATGGTTGCTCTCTAGTCTCATTCTGCCTCAGATTGTTTCTCTTCTCAGAAACGGCGAGAAGAAAAAGATCTCAGAAGAGAGCCATCTTTAATACAGAGGGGCAAGAGAAACCGTGTCATTGTGTTTCAGGCATCACAGGTGCATGTGTGTGTGTGTGTATGTGTTACGTAATCGGGGTAGATTTCAGTGACCGAGACATGTAACAAGCATTTCCAAGTGTTATTTACCGATTCATTTCATTAGTCCACTTTCACTGAAATAATACACCTACTGGACTGATTGCCATAAACATTTGTAAAGACATTGATTGATTGAAGATGAAGCCTAACTGACTTTGATGATCCCCTGACAACCATGAGGTTGATATTTTTGTGTTTTTAGTGAAGCGTCTGACAACTATTGGACGGCGATGTTCTGACTTTTCACGTCCAAGCCGAGTTAGGTACAGATGTTGGACGACGAGCAACAAAGCAAAAGCAGAGGCTGTCCATCCTATAAACTTAGCACGTTCTTAATAGCTTGCAGGTCAAAATAAAAAGCATCAATAAAAAGTTTGTAGTCTGTTTCCTTTCCTCTATATAGCATCTAGTGCCTATTGGAATGCTGCTGGACTCACACAGTTGATGACTTCAGACTTGATAATATGAGAAAATCTCTCCAACCTTAAACTGACAGTTTAACATCAGTGACTCTGGGCTTGAGCCTTATGAAGTGATTCCCCCTTCTGCTTTTCATGCTGTTTGGAAAACAGGGCAGACATTCAGGACAGAGTCCAAGCTGCAGGCCTGCTGGATCTCGTCCTGGATTTGCTCCTGGCTGTATTGTTCATATCAAGGTCGCTGCAGGTCACTGCGAAGAGGGTGTGGTAGAGGTTAAGAGGCAGAGCTCCTTTTGTCATACAGGTATTTGTGTGTTTTATATTTTATGTTCCTTGTCAAACAATAGTCACTGACTCACTATAATGGTCTCCTGTTACTCTACAACCTCTTTACAACTAATTTATTCTCAGTCTCTTCCTGGTTTTTCTTCCTTTTCCTTATCGGACATTCCTCCTCTTTCTCTGTCTTCTTTCTCCCTCCAGGTATCAGTTTACGGAGGTGTCCCACCCCAAGGGAACAGAGTGTCTCTGTTTCTCTCCCACACACATATTGGTGTTGTATAACTATGGTGACCTTACATTCACTACAATATTTCAAAGCTAATAGTGTCCCATGGAGTTATTGACCACTGACGGCACTATGGAACACTGTTTTTAAGTTGGTGTAATAAGTTGACGTTGACAATGAAGATTTTAAGACACTCAAAAAGGCTATGTACACATAGTAATATAATGTTAAAGTCATAATCCTTTAGATTTTCTATATTATTTATGGACAGTATTTGTTCTGATTATGAACTGCGGTGGCCTGTATTATTAAAGCACACTTGCAGTTACCACGAGTCACCACAGGTGTCGCCAAATCAACCAGGAATTAAATCTTAAAAGCTGCATTAATTGATTTCTTTTTTTTTTTTTGGCCATGTGGGGGCAGCAGAGTAAAGTGTAAACACATGGACATATTATTGCAGTAAAAAGTAGTTATGGCAAATGTTTTAAGTGGCCTGACTAGCAGGCACATAGCAACGTTAGCATCTGCCCATCTGACGAATCGTAAATCTAATATTCACTCTTTTAGCTTTGATTTGACATCAACAACACACTGACAAAAATCTATTCTCTTTGGCCGCTGAATGCTTCCCTATGTCCACCAGAGTGTCGTTTTCTTTGTCTGTCTGCGGTTTGTTGCAAGGCAGGGGGTGAATAGTTGGTTTATGAGAGCTTTTTCACTAAAAGCAGCTGCCTGCTGAGAGTGAACAAAGCACTAAAACCAAAATAATGACCTGGAAGACACTAAAATGGAACATCGAGCTGACAGGAACTGCAGAGGCAGATCATTCACTGTGGTTTTCGTGTTACACATAGTCATCCAACCCCCTTTTCTTATAAAAAATATTGATTATTTCAGCTTTACCTGACAAAATGTTGTGTAAAACAAACAGCTGCCTGCAAGGGAGGAGAAACTTAATTAGAAACTGGCATCGATTAGCCAATCAGCCAGCATTAATGGAAAGTTAAATGTCCACCTCCTCCTGGACAAAAACACACAGTCCAGGATGAAGGATCATATTGTTACTTGATAATAATGTTTTATCTTATTTCTCCACCTTCTGTATATGAACTATAAATAATACGACTTGTTATTTAATAAACCTGAAATGTATAATCCGAGTTTTGTCAGTATGAATGCAATAACTCTTTGATTGGTTGTTCATCTGTTGATGCATGTTGTGACAGGGGGGGGGGCTGCTCTCCGATTGGCTGTCGGTGTAGTGATGCGGGTATGACTCATCTTCCTATTCACAGCGAGTTGACTCGGGGTTTTGACCTTTCATCTCCTTGGTGACCGATGTGATGTAATCGCCTCTCCTCGTTGTTGTCGTCATCGTCCTCTTGTGTTTTTTCTCTCGTCTGTCTCTCGCGTCCCCTCAGGTTTGTTGGCACAGCTGTTTGGTGGAGAAGTAACATCAGAGTGAGCAAATGATGGGTTCGCTCTCCATCACACTAAAACACCAGACAATTACTATTAGTCCTCACGTCATCTCTTTTTCTCCATCCCCGTGCTCACCCTGTTAAGAGGCTTGAACGTATTCACTACAGCACCCATTCATGGTGGTGAATATAAATTCATACTTTGATCCTAATGAAAACCTATGAAAAGAAAAGGGTGGGCACCAGACTTTTTTTTTGCGGCCCAAAGCAGGATCATTGTTGATCCTTTAAGATTTCTGGTTGATTTAGTGATCATAGTGGTTCCTGGTGGTAACAGGAAGTGCATTTTAAAACTACAGGTTCCAGAATTACGTTTGAAATGCATTTATTGACCAGCTTGGGGGGATAAACTGCATCGAATAAGACTAAAGAAGTGTTGAAATCTTCATCTGTGTTTCTGCACAAAGCCCAGTGCGGTGTGTGTGTGTGTGTGGATGATTGGTGCTAGCTGGTGAGTATTTGATGTATAATACGTGTTAGCGGGGGGTGGAAAGCGTGAGGGGATGGGCAGTAAATTTTCCCATTATGACTTTACAAGAGGCTGGAGAAAGAGCAACGGGTATAAACAGTGCAGACAAGGCTCAGTCAGTGTGGCTTAAAAGAAAGCAGCTCTTATTCTTCTTTTCCTTTCTCTGTTCCACACAGACCCATAAGACTCACGCTGCCAAAGTATCCCGAAATGTTTTCCGTCCCCGTTATAGCCCGTCTCTCACTCTGTATCTGTTTTTTTTTTTTTACACAAAATGGCTCCTGATGATCATCATTAAGTTCAGGAGTTCAGAGAAAAAGGGAGAAACACGGGGAGACAGAATCCACTCACGCCAAGACTGTAATCAAAGCCAGTCCCCTTCTTTACACTCTGTTACATCATCTACACAGGCCCACAAGGACAAATTTAAATGATTTACTTAACAACTGAGTGTCGGGATGACACATAAACAACAGACAGACCACCTTTCTTCTTTTTTTATATATGTATAGTTTGCTGACAGCTTTTTTATATGACATGTTGTGAGTCTGTGTTAAGCCCGCACCAGATCAAATGATAGTAAATGCCTCCATCTACTGGAGGGCCAAGCACATAACAAAATAAAGGCACACGAGCTCCTGAAAGTCATCTGATAGTAACCAGACACTTGCGGTTTTGACTCATGTCTCTCCGAGGGGGGTAGATTTGTTCTTCTTAATAGAGAACACCCAAAACCAAAACAGAAAGAAACATGTTTTAATTGCATTGACAACAAGTGTTTTATTTGTAGACCAGCTGCATCAGTGTGTATCATTAAGTGACAGATTTTTTTTTTTTGGGGTCTGCTCCAGTCAAAGGGACATCATCTTGTCCTTAAAGCATATCTGGGCTGACAGAGGAAGCAAAGCCTGGACTGCCAGGGTCCATTAAACCGTGTGGATGAGACAATCTGAGGCGACGGGAGTCATTACTATAGCTCACCAACTATTTCACTGCTCAGACTAACAGGTCATTTATTCATCCTGCTTCTTTCCCAGGCTGCTTCTGGTTGAGACAGGGTGTTACTCGCACCTCAGGGGATACACCGATATGCTCTCGTTTCCACGGTTTTAACAATAATAAATCCTCAGTGCAGGCACCTTGTATCCCTAAAGCTCCCTTCACTTTTTAATTAGCAATGCCCTAATTTGGGCATAATTTGTGTGGGTTGTGACTTTTCTAGAAGGCCAGCCTTGCATTAAAACACCACAACTGCTCTTTATATAACAGAAGGAGGACAGAATTTAAATAGGTACTGTACTGTATGGCATGTTACCATTGATAGTTTTCCTCCATGTCTGTGATAAGAAGAGGAATAGAAACGTATAACAGAAATGAAACAGCAGAACAGACAGGAAACTAACATGAATCGTTTGTTTGCTGCGGTCACCACTGCATGGTTTTCGAGCGCGTCAGTTTCCTCGTCAGAGCGTGGCGAACAGTCAGCATGTAGGAGCGGCGGTCGGGCAGAGGGCGCTGCTGATCCAGCACCAGCCTATCGGACGCAAGAAAGAAAACATCATAAACATCAACACTCTAAACTTTTAAAGCTATTACACCAGGAACAAAAACCTTTTACTTTTACAAACTGTTAAGTAAGCTATAATACCGCTGAATCAAACCTTATGAGCTGAAAAACTGCTGCTTCCACAGATAAAGCTGCCTCGGCCACCGACAGCTCCCTGAAACCACACCTACACACACACACACACACATTTGTTTTAGCTTATCTTACAGTATTTCACACATTAAACAGTAACTTCCAACTGAGCAGTCTATTTTTCATCTAATTAAACAGTAACAACACATGCGATATGCAATCCATTCATCAGCGTATAGCACTCTGAAGGTAGTAATATAGACAGATATCCATCTCAATATACATAATGCACGTTTGTATAAACTAATAAGCGCTACTGCGAACACGCACAAACCTTAAATCCTTGGCCAGGCTCTGTCCTTCCTCTGTTGTCACCTCTCTGCCGATTTCCAAGTCTGCTTTATTGGCGACAAGCACTGTAGGAACGACTGACACACACACACACACACACACACACACTTGAATGGAATGACAATAAACCTTGATGACGATGTTATGGCCTGCAGAGTTTGTGCTGTTGACATGCTACCTACAGACCTACAAAACATACATATCCTACCAAATATGGAGTACATGTCCACTCTACCTGTGTGTGTGTGTGTGTGTGTGTGTGTGTGTAAGTAAAGGTGACAATAGACAGATGTCAGACTGAGTTAGAACAGAGACTCACTGGACTTAAAGAGCAAACATAGTGAACACACTGTCCCTGTGGAGATTGTATCGAGCCGGTTCAGCCGTTCTGGTATGTTAGTAAGTTGTAGTCATGTCTTTAAGTCTTAAGTATTTACACGGAGCATTACATAAATATACAGTTTTATTAGATGCAGACATAATATTTATTGTGTAAAGACATCAGAGAAGAGGAGGGCTCAAATAATAAAATCATAAACTCGCAGTCAGCCATCAGATTATTGACATTAAAGCCCCCGATGAGGGATTTTAGAAGATTTGAATTGTCTTTTGAGTGGTAAATTAGTTCATTCGTTCCTCACCCAGACTCTGTTTGGTTTGGTCGATGAGTTTCTTGAGTCGTGGTACTTCCTGGAAACTGGGCCGTTGCGTGATGGAGTAAAGAAGAAGGAAACCGTCGGCCCAGCGGATAGATGACTCCAGAGAAGCCACACAGCTCTCCTGTCAAGAAACCTCATTGATGTATCATGAAGTGATAGATTTAACCTGATAGATAAGTTTTAACCTGTGATGTTACGAAGCCACAAGTAGAAGCCAAACGTTTACCTTACAAGCTATATCCAAAATCTCCAGATCAACAGCTTCTTGGTCGACCACTCGACTGCATCTATAGGTGACCTCTGTAGGTCAGAAGGTTGCAGTAATGTTTTAATTATTATTATTATTATTATTTTCCATGTCAGTAATGTTTATTGTAACAAATACTTCCTGCAGTCGTACCTTTTTTACGGTCGTATTCACCAATGAAGCGCTTGGTTATGAAGCGAACACATAGTGCTGGAGACACAAAACAGACATGCCGGACGGTGAACCGCCAGAAACACAGCAAACGCTCACACACACACACACACACAGACACAGAGTTTGAGTTACATTGTCACAATTTTTGAGAATTATCCTCCTAGTAATGTTTCCTGTTGGATGGGTTTGTTTGATTTGCCTTGTCTGAGCATTTAAAATCAATGATCATACTTCAACCCAAACATATGTGAAAATATGCTTCTCTGCCTGTATTTCTATGCCTCCTCCTCTGTGCATTTGCCGTCTGTGATCTACCTGTTTTTCCAGTGTTTTGCGCTCCCAGAATGAGGAGTTTAACTGGAACCATTTTCCTGCTGAGTCCACTATCAGTCCACAGTCTCGTCTCCACATGAAAACCTTACAAAGAGCAGAGGTGGTAAGTTGTAAAACAAAAACTCGAAGTACAAGTATGTACAACATGCAGCCCTGCAAAAATAAGCAAATACAAAGCACATTGCACTACTACACTGAAGGTTCCAGTAATACTGACCTTTAAGTGGAAATCATTTCCAGATATGGAGAGGAGGAAGACAATGAACCTCAGACACTAAGCTCACAAGGAATGAAGAGATGAGACTGTCTTCTCTTCTTTTCTGAGTGTGTGTGTGTGTGTGTGTACCTCTCTGCTTCGGTTTGGTTATAAGCTCTCTCTCTCCCTCTCTCTCTCTCTGCATGACAAAAGCCATTTGTCTGGAGGAGGTGTATCCCGACTCCAGACACCAGCATATGCAACACAATGAATGAAAACGACTCAAACCGGAGTAAAGGCGAGTAAGATTTTATTCATATTTTTTTTTTCAGCTTTATTCAACAAAGCACGTTCCCACGAGTGAAAACGATTTAACTGTATATAACATGAGCATCGGGGACAACTTTAAATTAGGGAGCGACACCAAGTATGTTCAGAGAAGTGAACGGCGAAGTGTTTAATCGTTGCGCTGCGTTGCGAGCGTTCAGCAAACCGAAGGCTCGTCGACGGCCGCGGCTCCTTCTGTGAGAGCTTTGACGCATTTGGCCATCGTCTGGGAAGCCCTGCTGATAGAGTCTGAACACCGAGAGGGAAACACAAGCACCAGAGGAATATTTTAACCACAAATTCAAGATTTTAAAACCTTTAAAATGCAACGTGGATTAAAAGGAGACTAGGTATTAATTTGCCTTAGCTTGAATACAGTAATCTGAGCAATCTTAACATGATTTCTGATGTAAATTATACCTGTCATGTAGAAGTCCTTTGCTGTAATTTGAGGTGGGACCAGAGGAGCTGCTATGAGGTCCTGGTTCACAGCCTGAGAGGAACAGAGTGAGGAAACACAGAGACAAAGATGATTTTCTTCTTACTGACTCTCTGCCTCAAGAACATTCAGGATATTTTTTTCGATGAAGACAAATGTTAAAAAATGTGCATCACTCTACAGTGAACAAGAATTGTGGAAATGTGAATTATGACCTGTACCACTTTAAATTCTGACAGCGTGGAGGTTTGTGTGCGTGTGTGTGTGTACCATGGCAAGTTCATTAGCCTGTTTGAAGTAGTTTGCTTCTTCCACGTCGTCATAACGGACCAGGTTAGGAGCGACCTCGGCTAGTCTGGATCGTACCTCTTCCAGGGAGTTGTAGGGCAGCGACACACCTGCCAGCTGAGAACACACACATACACAGACGATGCTTGATGTTACATTCAGCCGTATGAACATCTGAATGCTGCTCTGCTGTGTGACTTGCTCCTCACCTCTGACACGGCTCTGATAATCTTCCAGTCCTCTCGGGCCATTCCCGGAGCAGTGACGGCCACCCGGGTGTGTTGGCTCCTCCCCTCAGTGTTGACATAAGTGGCGTTTTTCTCAGTGTACGCAGCGCCAGGCAGGATGATGTCTGCCATTGGCGCACCTACGTCACCATGGTGACCTTGGTAGATGATAAGGCTTTCTTTAGGCAGGTCAGCTCTGCTAATGCAGCCGCTGTCAGCTCCCAGCAGAAACAGGACTTTGGGTGGGTTGTTCCTGATGGCGTCCACACCGGCCTTGTAGCCCAGGTCCAAGGCAGCCACCTGACTGGCCACTCTGCTCACACACACACACATTAGTGAAAGTGTTGGTCAAACTTTGAGCATCTGAGCATCAAGTGGCTGCTTCTCACAATGGACTCATTGTGACAGTTACTCTGCTTCCTTTGTACCTGTGCAGGACATTGAGGACTTTCCACCCATCTTCTACTCCGCTGCTGGTTCTGGCGTTCTGAGCAATGGTGGAGACAGCGCTCAAAATAGCAGCTCCGTCTGCTCTCTGCAGAGCGCTGCTGCCCACGACGACTACTGGACGCTTGGCAGATGAAAGAACCTGGACACAGGGAAAGGAAAAATTAAAAAAACAAAACAAACAAAACACAAAAATCTGCACCAAAATGCTCTAAACTTCTGTCTGTTACCTGACAGAAGGGGTGTGTGCCATTAGCAAGCTCCTTCAGTACTGATGTCTCCTCTCCCAGATGGTCGTATGTGTAACTCAGGTTAACGTCGTGACCCACCATGGCAACACGCAGCTCATTATGGAGCCAGCTGACAGAAGAGGAGGAGTGAGGAAGGCAAGTTTCATATACAGAAGTTCACTTGAAGGTTTCCAAGAGGGGAAATTAAATAATAAATATGAAGTGAAGCATGAGCGTACCTCTTGCGGACTCGGGCGTTGAAAAGTGGGGCTTCATAGCGTGGGTTGGTTCCTACGAGCAGCAGCAGGTCACAGTCCTCGATGCCGGCGATGCGGGAGTTCAACAGGTAGTTGGAGCGCAGATCAGTGCTACAGAGAGAAAGAAAAACTGTCACAGAGACGGCGGAAACCTTGGACAGCATATCCTTTGTTGTATTCTTGCATACACACAGTCTTACCCTGCCCCTGCCATAGGGAAGAGCTCCTCAGTGCAGAGGTTCTCTGAGTTGAGCCTGTTGAGGAGGTCTTTGAGGGAGACGAGAGCTTCAGCGTCCGCCATCCCTCCTGCTATGGCTGCGACCTCATCGCCCTGCACACTCTGCAGCTACACACACACACACACACACACACACACATATTTATGCCTCAGATTTCACAAATTAACAGAGACATTGATAGAAAGAGGCCTAAACAGAAAGAAGTGAACACACACTTACTGCTCCAGCAACGCGAGTGAGAGCATCCTCCCAGGTGGTCACAGTCAGCTGACCTGCATCGTCTTTCACTAGTGGTTGAGTCAAGCGCTGCCTCTTCAGACCGTCATATGCAAATCTGAAGAGCCAGAATATTATTTATCTAGTGAGACACAATTCATATTTCTTAAATTCAATCTGAAACATGGCACCTCCCAGATCCACTTTTTTCGGACTTGGCTCTGTTTGTTTGTTTGTTTGTTTGTTTGTTTTTTACCTGGTCTTGTCAGAGATCCATTCTTCGTTGACGTCTTCGTTCAGCCTAGGCATCACCCTCATTACCTCCCCTCCTCTTGTGCTCACAACGATGTTACTGCCCACAGCGTCCAACACGTCGATCGACTCGGTTTTCCTACAAAGACGGCAGAAGATGGAGAGAAATGGGCAGGTGAAAAGAGCGTTTTCTTTTGAATATCATATTTCCTGGTGTGGAAAAGAGCTCAGGATTTTCCACTAATTCAACGACTAGTAGCAGTTTCATTCCTTCCTGTAAAGCCAACTTCTTCTCTTCAGATAGTTCAAGAAGTTTATCTGTGGTTTCTCATCTTTTTTTCCTACCTGGTCTCCCATGGTCGTGCAGTGAAAGCGTAGGGTTTGGAGGTGAGCGCTCCGACGGGACAGACGTCGATAACATTGCCCGACAGTTCAGACATGAACATCTTCTCCACGTACGTCCCGATCTGCAGGTTGTTTCCTCGTCCCGTCGTTCCCAGGTCTTCAACACCGGCGATCTCACTGGCAAAACTACAAAACAACACACACCGAATGACCAAACACGCTGTTAGAGGGTTGAATATTTAATCAATAAATTCAGACTGATTATCAAAACTATTCTGATGGGTATAAATAAGGATGTTTTGTTTCTTTCTCACCGGACGCAGCGTGTGCACTGGATGCAACGCGTCATGATGGTTTTGATTAGCGGCCCGATGTTCTTGTCCTCCACCGCTCTCTTCCCTTCTGTGAAACGGCTGCGGTCTGAACCAAACTGCATGGACTGATCCTGATGAACACAGCAGGCGTGTTAACGAGGTAAACAACGTGTAAAAACTGTAATTAACATCAACTGAATTCCATTTAACTCTGTTTTTAAGTATAAAAAAAAAACCTATCTGAATGGTTAAATAACAAGAAAGATGTGAAACTGTATTTTTTAAATTTAGTTGTTGTCCTTTTAACAAAGAAGTCATGATTTTTTTTATTGTAAATCAGGGTCTTCTATACACTTCTCCACAGTTACCTGTAGATCACACTCTCCTCCCTGATCGCAAATCGGGCAGTCAAGTGGGTGGTTGGCCAACAGGAACTCCATCACTCCCTCTCTGATGACATATACACACACGCACGTTTATCAGGCCTGTTTACAATAACTTCAGTGACATTTTCAAGTTATTCTCGCTTAAAGTTTGAATCCTATTTGGATGGAACCAGACGGTAAGCGCTGACATTCGTACCTAGCTTTACGTGTCTTCTCTGAATTGGTGAGGATGTTCCAGCCCTTCATGACGGGCATTGCACAGGCTGCCACTGGCTGAGGACACATGACAACACAAACATTAATGAGACAGTAACACTGAAAGCATTTACAGTAATTTATTCTTATCTCATTGTCTGTTCTCAATTTGTTGTCAATACAGCCTAGTGGCTCATGAAACTATCTGCCTACTAATTGATCAGGACTCTGTTACCTTTGGTGCTTTCTCAATCTCCACCAGACACATACGGCAGTTTCCCGCCACAGAGAGTCGCTCGTGGTAGCAAAACCTGGGGATCTGGACTCCCACCTTCTCACAGGCCTGATGGGGACACAAAACAGACGTCAGCCAAAACAAGAAAGCAACAAAAGTGGGGGTTTTTTGTTTACTTTATTTGCCTGCCAAGGATGACAACAAGATATTAGAGCAACTGGTCAAAAATATGAAATTTTGGGTATACAATACTTATAAAGAAAGTCAAGACGTGGTGGGAAAGCCTAAACAGATCACAGCATCTATCGTAAAATATTTTGTTGTTTTTACCTGCAGGACAGTAGTTCCAGGCTCCACCTCCACTGGTTTCCCATCCACAAACACTTCCACCATGTTGCTGGCAGCACGCACCGAAGTACGCACTGAAATCAAACAGACACATTTACTGAAATAATAATGAATTTATTGAAAATAAATTATGCCTCAACAAAAGTGACTTCTCAGTTACACTGAAAAGAATAATCGTTGACCTTGACATGCAGACACACACACACACGTCTTACCCGTGCTGGAGGGGGCCAGGCTGCTCTTGGTGGCTCCGGCTAGAGCTCGGCCGACACTCGGCAGTCGCAACATGATGCTGTGAGAAGAAAACAGTAGGAAAAAGTCAATACGTGAACTAAACTCATTTTGACTTTTCATATATATTAAACTCCATTCAAAAACCTGCAACTAACTGAACATGATCAATCACTGTCTTGTTGTTGAATGAATCAATCACTGTCTTGTTGTTGAATTAGCCTAATTGACTTATTGTCTATTTGTTTAATAGCTCTACCCATAATTAGTGTTGTCATCACATAATGTCTCTGTCCTGCAGAGAATATATGCAGAGATACAAGTATATCTGATGAACACATGACCAGTGACTGGATACAACCAAAGCCACAGTGACGAGTGAAAACTATCTGAATCACTGCCAAGAACGATAGAAAGCTAGAAATACAGATAGATCATTAATCCCAAAGGAAAACAAAACGCTACAGCAGCCAAGAATGAGGTAATCAAATGCAATTAAAAGCTAAATTATATAAAATAACGCAAATACAGCCTAAACAAGAAACACAAATGATATAATAAGATAAACAAAACAGAGGACATAAACAGAAACAACGAACAACAACGTAATTTTCACTCAACCAACTAACGTTTCAAAGAGAAAACAAACAAAAGCATAATTTATGAAACACATATAAGATACAAAATGTCAAGCGTGAATATATAAACAGTTTATGGAATGCATGTAGCTTGGACCTTGCAGTAAGGACTCCTAGCTTTGTATGCTAGTAGCGTTAGCGTTAGCTTAGACTAGCTACTCAAGGACACGGACGCTACGGTGTCGTTAAGAGGTTAAAGCGTCAAACAAATACGTTTCCACTGGACTCATATGTACATAAAGCATGTATTTAAACGTTTATAAGTGTGTAGTGTGTTTCTGAGTCTTACCTTACGCTATTTGGCCTTCTGGACCAGAACAGCGGAGAACTCAGTTATACTACCAGTCAAAAATCTATGGCGCACTAGCGGAAGTGACGTTGTTTCTACTTCCGTTTTGAAATTGTATCTTAAATTTCACAATAAAAGTATGTAACGTCAATAACAAACAGTAGAGGGCAGTAATGCGTCGGTCTAATCCAAAAAAAGAAAAAAAGAAAAAGAAGAGTTACGTCATCAACCCGTGCCCACCACACGCTTTTGCAATAGACGCGTAACTGTTGACAGCTTGTTTACAGAAACTATTTTCCCAGTTTTCGAATGAAATGTCGGTGTTTCACGACGAAGTGGAAATCGAGGACTTCGAGTATGACGAAGACACGGAGACTTATTACTTCCCGTGTCCCTGCGGAGACAGATTCGCCATCACGAAGGCAAGTAAGGCTAACGGCTAACTGCTAACTGTCGCTTTCTCTGGTGTGATGAATCCAGACTCTCTGGAGGAGGATTAACTCAATTAAATTATGTTTGTAATTAAACAAAGGCACTTCTCTTAGATCTGTATATTGTGTTTATATGTTTAGCTCTCTTTTTGAATTATTATTTTATTTAAATTCCATTACCTTTAATTTTCTATTATTTATTTTTTTAATTAAATTCAGTTTTATGTTAAGACATATTTCTATTGTCACACCAGCATCATTGCACAGTTACTACTGTGTGTGACGTCACCTGCATCTGCCTGCTGTTTTTGGTGCATCTGCACCAAAATGATCAAGTTTGAGCTACAGATTCATGTTGAGCTCTAAACATTTGCAGAAATGTGTAACAGACTGTGTGTTTATACACGTTCTGTCTCAACAGGAGGACCTTGAGAACGGAGAGGAGGTGGCAACATGTCCGAGCTGCTCGCTCATCGTTAAAGTCATCTACGACCAGGTTTGTGCTCAAGATTTAAATTATATGAGGTTGCAGAAGAGCTGCAGAGTTTCTTCTAATGTTCTAATGTTTTGTCCTTTCGTATTTCAGGAGTTGTTCATGTCTGGAGAAATCATCGAGGCTCCAATGTCGTCGGAGAGCAAACTGGAGCTGGCTCAGTCCTGACCTGCTTCATCTGCAAAACCACTGTCTCCTCCTTTAAACCTTTAAAACACTTTATTTATTTAATGCACAGAGATGCTTCTGAACCCGGATCAGAAGGAGCAGCCTATATTTTATATTTAAACCCACTGAGGAGAAACAGAAATATCTGGAGTTCAGATTTTTTTTTCTTCTTCTTCTTTTGTGGTTTTCGGGCGTTTTAGCTCATTTTAATATAGACTTGATGTCATTTTCATGCGTGATAATGATTTTCCCAACTTAAACCATCAGATTTCTTTAGACTTCTTCCTCGATTTGACTCACTCTTTGTCAAAAATGAGCTCAGAGAGAAGAAACTTTTATCATTCATGAGATTTTCGTGTTAAACTTAAATTTTAAATGGAAGCGATTTTAAAAGATGAGCTTCTGGGATGCCTCAGTCTTTAGTGTCTGAGTATTAATTTTTCCTTTTGTGATGAATTAACAAAACTTTCACATTTGCAGAAAACAAGCAGCTGCCTCAATAACCAAATAAAAAAAAAAGTAAAAACTTATAGTTTCTGCTTTCTGTTCCGTTAAAATGTTGCATATGTATTTTCTGAGAAAACTGTGCACAAGATCTGTAAATATGTTTCATATTAAAATTATATTTTACTCCTCTTATGTGAATATTGGGGCTTATTTTAACAGAAGTCATTTTTGCAATTACCTGAAGGGACTGATTTGAAGCTGCATTCATTCACTTTTAAGCCACCTTGGGGCAGCAAAACACTGTTGGGTTTTTCTCCGGGTTCTCCTCGTGGTCCTGCATGTGAACTAAGTTAAACTGCCAGACTGTTACTAAAATGATTTATACAAGTGTTCTCTGATTGGACATCTCTGTGGTTAATATTTAGTTACGTGTAGGCGAGACAACAACTTGGTTAAAGTCAAATTCATTTTTGTCACTTGAGAGAAACAGAACATTATCTATAAATTATAATATAATCATCTCTCTTCACATCCAGCAGACACAGCAACAACACCGGCAGTGTTAATAATAGTTAATACAACAATAACAACTGTACCAGAAGTGAAATTCAATACAATTAACAGATTAAATCGTTTATTTGACCTTTTAATTGTTTTAATATTGAACGTTGCAGACAACTAAAGCAATACCAGCAAAACTGGCAATTTTACATGCTTAATAATTGCCCTTTTTGTGTTTATTTCTTTCTCTTCTGCTGTCAACTACATTACCCGTGATGAACCGCGCCGTACCGGAAGTATCTACGTGTTCGTTTTCGCGACAGCTCAGTTTCAGGAAGCGTCTACAAACAAGCTACATAAACCAACGAGTTTTGGAAAGTTGGTGCTTTCTCCTGTGAAGGAGTAGAGCAAAAAACAGGTAAATATTCCCCAGACATAAGATATGTTGTTGTTTATGTGTTTATCGATGTGTTTACTCCAAGTCTGTTTCAAATGAGGCCTTCGTATGATTAAACTAGTTAGCATTATGCTAACAGTGGCTGGCAGTAAACACAGCCAAGTGAAATGAAATATATCAACATTTGCTGACGGTGAAACTGAAGTTAACGTATTTAATTTGTTTATATATGACTAAACCTGATGGAAATATTATATTTATATAGTCAACATAACGTCTCGCAGCTGTTGTGTTCATGTGTTGTCAGTCTGTTATTGTTAAGTAACGTTAGTCGTTGCTATTGGAGATAATTTATCAAACACAAAAGGATACTGGGCCTCATAATTTGTATATAAATAAAATAATTAAAATATAATGTTTGAAAAATATTGGAAAGTATTTTTTTTGCTGTCCTGATTTATATATGCATATGACAGTGTACAGTTTTCATTGTGATTTGGGGTATTATAGCTGTTAGAATAGGACAAAACATTAAAAATGAACACCGGACGTATTCACATGTAATGCAACAGAAAGAATATGTGAAAAATTGAATTCTCACAAATACAATTTAATGTTTAAAAAAAACAAGCTTTAGACGTCTTAAAAACAACAACTTCATGTCCATCTGCCTGCAAGCTTCACTCTTGGTATGACTAAAATTTAAAAGTAATATATCATAAATTCAAATGTTGTAATTAATTAATTTTGTCTCAGATTGTTGCATTTCTTTTTTACATGCACTTCTAATCTGGTTTACAGCGTCATGTTGCCGACCACCTCGCTGCACAGCAACGGCGCCCCCGGCTCCAGGGACGCTGCACGCCACACGGCGGGCGCCAAACGCTACAAGTACCTGCGGCGACTGGTCCATTTCAGGCAGATGGACTTTGAGTTCGCCCTGTGGCAGATGCTTTACTTGTTCACGTCACCGCAGAGAGTCTACCGCAACTTTCACTACAGGAAACAGACCAAGGACCAGTGGGCCAGGGACGATCCTGCTTTCCTGGCCGTGCTCAGCATCTGGCTGTGTGGTGAGACACTTGCTTATTATTATTATTATAACCAGTTTCTATGTTCAATTGTATAAGGTCTCAATGCTGTCAGTCATATCCTGATCCCTGCGTTTCTGTGCAGTGTCAACAATAGGCTTTGGTCTGGTGTTGGACATGGGAGTCCTGGAGACCCTGAAGCTGCTACTGTGGGTGGTTTTTGTTGACTGCATAGGAGTCGGGTTGCTCATATCGACTCTCATGTGGTACGTATGAGCTTTGTTTGTTTGCAGAAGTAATAAATATTTCTTATTCCACTTCTTCAGTCTTGCTGTTTGACTCAGATGTCCGTCTAGTTAGTTTAATTGAACTCCAAGGTGGATTAGTATGACTCTTTTTTTTTTTGCATGTGAATTATTATTATTATTAATTATGTCTTTTTCAGGGTGATAAGCAACAAATACCTTTTGAAGCATCCCAGCAAGAATTTCGATGTTGAGTGGGGCTACGCATTTGACGTTCACCTCAACGCTTTCTACCCGCTCCTAGTCATCCTGCACTTCCTGCAGCTCTTCTTCATCAATCGTGAGTAAATTCTGTCACTTTTGAGTTTCATCAACTTGTTTTGAATGTTTTTTTTGTTTTTGTTTTTTGCCAGTGCTTCAGTTCAACTGTTGTTGTTGTTGTTTTTGTGTCTTTCAGATATCGTGGTGATAAACTCAGACTGGTTCTTAGGATACTTTGTAGGGAACACTTTGTGGCTGATAGCCATCGGTTATTATCTCTACATCACCTTCTTGGGGTACAACGGTAAGCCCCCAGTTGTTTCTAAAATAACAACAAAAAAAATGAAGCAATATAGCAGAGGATAGATAATTTTTTTAAATTTGAAATTAAGTGTTTTTGTTGTTGTTTTTTTTATCCACACAGCTCTACCCTTCCTGCAGAACACCGTGGTGCTGCTCTACCCCTTCGCCCTGCTCATCCTCATCTACGTTCTCTCCATCTCTCTGGGTTGGAACTTCACTCGAGGCCTCTGCTGGTTTTACAAATACAGAGTCCAGTAGGATCAGTTTAACTCTTGAAGTCGGACACTCGTTAGCTCCAGGCCGTTTTCAACTTGCATCAACAACAAATCGACTGCTGTCCGTCAACGTCTGGCTGAAAAGGACTCAGCCTCTGGGACACCAGGTTGAATGACTGCTGCTCGACTGTTGATTTTCTGTTTGGCTCTTATGTTGAGCTGGATCCCCAAAGTCAGTTAACGGTGATGTGTTTGGACTAGTTGCTTGAAAACAAGGGGACAGATGGGATTACAGCTTTTACTGTTCTTTTTGTATGATTTGTAAATAGTTTTCTGGCAGGTTGTAATATATATATATATATATATATGCTAAGGATTGTTTCTGAAGAGGAAAAAAAAAATGATTTGTTTCATTAAGTTTTCTTAAAGATTAAAAAAAATGGGAAATATTAGATAGACTTTTTTTTTCCCCCCGTTAATTTTTTTCTTGAAGTGTACATTCCAACGCACTTTCAATAAAAGGTTTTATTAACTTGAGTAGTGAAATTAATCTGATCACCAGCTCCTTTTGGCTCACATCGCTCAGTGTGGGACCTGCCGCAGTGACAGCAAATCAACATGGTAAATTGGTAACACGCAAAACATCATCTTCATGTTAAGAGATGATTGAAGTTACATAACTAGGCTGGATTTGACAAATAAATGCCATATGAAAATCTAAATTGATTACATGGATTTTTTTTTAAATGTATTTTGCTTGAGGCAATGGCTTAAATAAATGCCATTGTTAAGGAAAAAACCATGCTTTATTTTATCATCAGTTATGATTTTTAAAAATGTGTTCTCGACCTGCAGCATAAGACCTTTGGAAAGCTTCCCCCTCTTGTGTCTAAGCGATTCAAAGAGGATCTTTTTTTTACTTCAGCGACTTCATCAACATGTGCTTGATCTTCTCCAAGTCAACTTTCTGCAGGATGAAGGCCTTGTGCTTCTTCTTTATCATGTTTATCTAGTCCAGCACCATCATGCCTTTGGTGTAGGTTCCTGCGGGATATGAAGAACAGCACACAAAAGGAAAAAAAAAACAGGCAGACACGAGTACTTGATTTATACTTGCAAGGGGAGAGAAAGCTGCCTTCACATCTCTCTTCCTGTAGCTTTTATTTTACAAACATGCGGCCGACACTCTGTTAGATATGAAAACTCTTACATAGACATGCACGCCTACGTGCTATAGATGAAGGAACACAATATCACAAGAAGTATAAAAGTAACATTATTATATTGTTATCTTTTATAACACAGGTTACATGCTCTGTAGAAAAACAGATCCTGAGTCATCCCACGCCTAACGCTGAAATTCCATGCGCTTTTAGTTCACTTATTCCCCCGAACACTCTGCGTCTGAAGAGTCAGGTTTGGGTTTAGCCAGATTGGCTCTGACCCGAGCCTGGTCCACTGCGTCCAGCAGATTTTTGCAGTCGAGTGCCAAAGTGTGTCCAGCCGCTAACATCTGCTTCTGACACTCCCCCTTCAGTGACGTGATGGCGTTCTGCTGGGTCAGACGCATCTTAGTGATCAGCTCCCCTAAGTCCTTGTTCAACAGTTTCTTAGTGCCCTCGATCTGAGGAGAAGAAGATCGCGACACATTTGCTCAAAACAGCGTGCGAGTACTGTCGACTGCGTAAAGTGTAAAGTATCACGCAAAAAAAACACCGATCGAGGCAAAGAAAGAGGAAGTGAGGCCTACCTCTGTCGTGACAGAGCTGTGCAGAGAAGGCAGGATCTCGTCGACGCTTTCGATCAGACCGCGAAGAGTAACGCCCACCGCCTGGAGGTGGACGAGAGGGATTCGTGGAAGGTGAGGCAGAGGAAGAAACTTAGATTTAAAAAAAAAACTTTAATCTATAATTAAACTGATTGTGATAGCTCTTCACACACACACACACACAGACGGCGATTGACATACTTTGACAGCGTTAGGATACTCGGAGATGGGCAGCGTGTTGACGTCGTTCTTGAAACGGACCACCTGTTGCACCATCGACATGACGCCGTCGTAGACCTTATCGCCCGATCGGTCCAGCTCGGCTGTGGCCTGAGATCACAACACAACACGGGTCTTACTTTAACTCCACTTTTTTACAAAATATTTTAATTTACAGGTAGGGAACTATTTGTTTTTTTTACCTGTGTGACTACACAAGGCTTTGGGGGCTTCACTGGAGGATCTGACACACAGAAATGAAAAAAACATAAAGCATATGGTTAAAATGGTATAAAAATTAATTTTTAAAAAAGAGTTCAGGCTGACATTAGGCCTCTTAAACCGGGCTCACCGTTATCTGGGCTTTTTTCTGGAAGCTGCAAATAACAGAGAGACAGGGAGAGGTTAGGGTTAGGGTAATTCCTGTAAACTGTCTTTTCTGTGAGTGCAGATGCTGAAGACATTTCGCCATCTAACCAAAATCTTGCAGCGCAGCTTTAAGTGATACTGAAATGAGAAATGAAAAAAATAAAACTGAGCGGCTTGGTGCTTTATGGCTTTTTTTTAGGACATACGGTATATTTACAGGTGTGTTTCTGCCCTCTAGAGGTCAGAAATGTTTAATACGTATCTTAAAATTTGCACAAGAGGGAAATAAAAAGACAGATATGTCATACCTTGGTGTGTGAATCCTGCCGCACGACGCGATCCTATAGGAAAAAAACACAGTGTTTAGGTTTACAGTGGGAGTGGATACGGACCTGATCAGTGGTTGCATAATGACGTGAGGTTAGGGTTCAGGTTAGGTTTAGGTTTCAGTTAGGCGTTGTGAAGTTTGATGATTTCATCACGTTCAGTCAGACACATGATCTTCAGGAAAGTGAAGTGCAGTGAAAGATGTTGCTCTTCTACTCTGCTGTGTTTCGTGTGTGTGTGTGTGTGTGTGTGTGTGTCTCACCAGTTGTTTCTCCTCCTTCTCCAGCCACTGTTTATCCATCAGCATCTCTCGTCTTTGTCTCTGTAGGGTGTCCTCAACTTGCATTCTCTCACTTTCCCACGCTGGCCTGCTATGATTGACTGCTGCCTACACACACACACACACACACACACACACACGCACACACACAACTTTACACTCTGCCACTTAAAGCTGCACAGCACAGCCAACATTGCAGAAATGACTTACTAATACTTCACAGTATTAGTTCAGTGTGATTTATCTCTATAAGGAACTACAAGATCCAATGCATGTCCTTGTTTGCATGTGTGAGTACATGCTTATTTATATCTGACTGTGTGATGCTGTGTGTGTGCGTGTGTGTCTCGATGAGTGTGAAGCACACCTGTTTGTGCGAGAACCACGGAAGGGTGTTGCCTTGTATTCTGGATGGCTGGTGAGAGAGAGAGGGAGAGGATTTTATAGAAAATATATTGACTTTGTGTGTGTGTGTGTGTGTGTGTAGCACCTTGGGTGGAGGCACCATGGATTTGGGCTTCATAAAGAATGGGATGGTGTGTGAGTTGCTTTGCCTCATCTCCCTCTCCTGCTGCAACTCTATCTTGTGGATTTCACTGTCTCACACAAACACAAACACATCAGTTAGTGTGTGTCCTACTGTCAAACACATAGTAGTAGTAGTATTAAGTATATGAGGAGTGTGTACCTCAGGGAGCCGACGAGCTCGCTGAAACTGGGCCGGCAGTTCGGCTCGTGGGCCCAGCAGCGGGTGAGCAGGGGGTAGACGGTGGGCGGGCAGGAAGGTGGTTCAGGGAGTCGGACTCCTGCCTCGAGCTGAATGATCACCTCCCCGTTCTCCAGCCAGCAGAACGGCTGCTGGTCTATCGAGAAAATCTCCCACACACACACACCTGGTTGAAAATCAGAAAATAACCCCCCCTCGCTCATTGTTTGGTTTTAATATACTGTACTATTTACACATCTGTGTAGGGCCGCTGTCTCATAGATGTACAGAAAGAGGAAAAAAACACACACACACACACACACACAGCAGCTCCCCGCAGTCACACACTAACATGTACATGATGCAGTGAGATGAATATATTTCCCCACCAAACATCCAGACATCACTGGCTGCGGTGAAGCGTCTGAAGTTGATGGATTCCGGTGCCATCCATTTGATCGGTAATCGACAAATCGAGGCTGAAGAGACAATGGACAAAAAAAAACAAACTACATTTCACTGAAACGTTGACCACAGACGTTGTGACAAAAATAAAAGTGAAAGTTCATTCATGTACCTTTGTAATATTCATGTTCATCCATGTAGCGAGACAGACCAAAGTCCCCCAGCTTGACGCACTCAGGAGACGCCACCAATATGTTTCTCATAGCTATATCTCTGCAGCGCACAAAAACCAAAAAGATAAAATAGAAAAATAAAGGAGCAGTTCATCAGTTATTAAAGTAATTTAATAATACAATACTCTAATGTTTAAAATGGTGTTTTACCTGTGCACCATGTTGAGGTCATCCAGGTAAGCCAAGGCTTTGCAGATTTGGAGACAATACAGGAGCAATGTTGAAGCTGTAATGATGGACCGTCGCCTCTGGAGATACGGCCCCAACTGTCAGGGTGCAAAAAAATATATATGACTTTAACAAGCTAACACACACACACATACACACACGCACACACACATACCTCTCCGTGTTCATAGAGCTCCATGACGATCCAGATAGGATCGACCCTGATGACTCCGATTAGACGCACAATGTGAGGATGATCCAAATTTTTCATCAAGTCTGCAACAGACAGAGCGATACATTTAAAATATCACACACATATATATATATATCATTAATATAAGAGACAGAAAATGAATGGAAGGAAGTGAACTGTCAGGAAACTGCTCTGGTGACACACATTAGAAAGCTTTATGGCCTCTTTTAGCTCATTGCTGTGGTTTCATGGCACATGTACAACCTCACTTAGCTTACAGCAAGCAGCTGATTTCCTTGAAACTGAAGCTACGCTGTACGCTTCATGACCGGCACCACAAAAACAGACAAGACAGACAAGGTTCGTAAAAGTGCATGAAGATGTTTATTTCTAAATCATCGAATTTGATTGAAGCACTGAAGCTCTAAGAACACTATGAGCCAACCTCGCCCTTGATTTTAGCGAATTCATGCATCATTACGTGTCTTGCTCAAGGGTGTCTCATAGAATACAAACTGTATCCACTAATTCACCAGCAAGCTTTGGCAAGAATCACTAGTTTTTCACAAAGCCACAGCCAAACAGGAAGTCAACGGCAGTAATTGCGAGCCTGAAGCAACATGCAAAACTCAGAAATGTTCCAAACGGAGAAATTCTACTCTTCTGTAACTTTTACCATGATATTTTTTATGTTTGTTTTCTGTGATTAAGACAATGATACAGTAAGTAGTGAGGTAAGGGTTTTTAACGATCACGCTCACCGGCTTCACTGAGAAACTTCTCCTTCACGTCAGTTAAAGACTCCTTGCATGTTTTGATGGCCACGCGGATTCTGTTCCCTGTCTACAAACACACGTGTGGGGTTAGTATGTTACCCATGACATGAGTGTATTCTGACAGATTCTGATTTTTTTTTAGGAGTGATGACAGTGTAGACTCACTGGGCTTTTATAAACTCCACTATGAACCTCTCCGAAGAATCCTTCGCCCAGGATCTGACCCACAATGACATCGTCTCTACAGATCCAGTACTTCTCTGAACACACAAATAAAAAGAAGAAACAGTTTATTATTATTATTTTTTATTTTTGATGAAACATATTCTTTTGAATATTTTCAGGTATCCAGTGAAACTTACCACCGGCAGAGTTTCCTCTGTTGTCTGGAATCTCATCGTAAATATCCGAATCTGAGATTAAAGGAAAAAAAAAGTTTCAATTGAAAGTTAGATTGAAAAAAAAGAACAGCATAAAAAAAAAAAGCAGGGTATACATATCTTATCAAACCTTCGTTAGGACCCGTGGACCCACACCTGGAAGAGACAGCATGCACACTAATTTAATTTAATTATTCTTCTTTTTTGATTCATTTAAAAAAAAAAGATTTTATTCACTCACTGTGTTGGGATGGCAGGCAGTTTCAGTCTTGTGTTTCTCTCTGCAAGAAAAAAAAAAAAGGTTTTCCTCCAACATCTCAAAATGCCTTAAAGGAATAGTACAACTTTTTTTGGACATTGATAGGAGCATCTTTTCTATCTTTCTTACCAGCAAGGTAAATGAAGCGTACCTTTGCTGGGCCTGATAATGAGCGAGCTCTCAGAGGTGCCTTCCAGACGACAGTAGCCGTCGATCAGGTCGGCCATGTTCTCTGCTACAGCCGGGGACGAGGTGTTCATAGACAGCGGCTGTGTGGTTAAACATGCAACATGCTTATTTTAACCACACGACGAATCAATATAAATCGCTTTAAAACCTGCAGCTATCAAAAAGGTTCATTGCACCGATACATTTCGCAAGAGACATAAATGAGAACAGAAAATGAGCACTCGTAGATCTTTTTGAACACATATACACACTACATAACATAGCTATATCTGCCTCGCGTTATTATAATAACTCATTGAGAGTATTTCATGTTGCTCCTGTTACCATTTTTACATCACTGTGTTAAAAAAAAAGAAGCAGAAACAGAAAACAGGAAGGAAACAGCCAGCGTACCGGTTTGCCTCCCTTCATGCAGACGGTGAGCACAGCCTGACCGTCACTCCCTGTAGAGGAGATACTGAACACCTGAGAGAACGTAGCCAGACACACGGGCTGCAAAAACAGGCAAGAAAGTCATCATCAGATGCTGCATTGTTGTCGTTTTTTGGACACATTACAGTCTACGTACATATAATTCTTATATATATATATATAATTAAGAAATTTCCAGCTCACTGCTGAGTTTTCGGTTTGTTGACTGATGCCGTCAGGACCGATGACCAGGGCTATTGTTAGATTCCATTCATGCTACGGGTACAAGAAACAAACGAGAGGGGAAGTCAGATGCTTTACCGGGGAGCGCACAAACACTGACTGGATACGAGGATACTCTCAAACACCCACTAGCTGGCAGGTGAAGCTCTCCTGTGTGTAGTCGTGGCACTGAGCCAGGGTGGTGAAGAACTTGATCATGCACTGCTCGGCGCTCAGAGTGGAGTAGCCGTCGAACGTGTGCTGGATCATCCGACGCAGCTGCTTCGGCTGATACACAAAGAGCGAAGAGGGTTAAGATTAACGCAGGTTTACGCCGGGGAAAAGAGACAGAGTCTTTGTTGTGGCGCTCTCTACCTTCATGGTTTTGATCAGCCCACAAGGAAAGAACAACTCCAGCCCCACCTTCTTCCTAAAAGAAGGAAAATCAGAAACAAACACTTAATTTATTGCTAGATGGCCAGATTTTTTTTTGATAATGCATTTTAACGGAAGTTATAAGACAACGAAATAGGCACAAAGAGCCTGACATAAAGGAAAGTGCCTAAAATAGAGAGCGACACACACACACACACACACACGCGCGCGCACACAGTAGACCAATCACGCTCGACTTACTCTAATTTTTCAAGGTTTAACTTCTTCTCCTGTCCGTTTGCAGCCATGTTTTGGTAATATCTTCTGTGGGCAGAATAAGTAAGCACAAAGACAGACTTTTTCCAACTGTTCTGATTTTTAGTCATTAGAAGAAGAGGTCAAAGGTCAGGTGATAGTCGCTCAGTACCTAATTTCCAGACAGCCAAGCTGCACAGCCATCCCATCGCTGACTTTAGACGCATACAGCTGCATGTATTCAGTACGCACCTGTGGAAAAAAACACACACATATGTTCCACTCACTACACCCACTATGGTTAAATGTTCTCACTCACAAGGACTAAGAATGAATGTACACACACACATACTGACATATTACTCACCTGATGGTAAAAGTAATGCATAGTGGTTGTGTCGTCTTTGAATTTTTCTATGAAGTCTAATGGGATGTATCTGATCCTCAGGTCGTATCTGGACAAACAACCATCGCGATTAGAACATGGGCACAAAATGCTCATTGTACACCAAAATATTAGTCTATTCTATACAGTGAACATAGGATAAATATAAAATACGTGTGGTGTACATTGAAGCACAACCAAAGATAAAAGTACTGACCTCCACTCAGCCTCAAGGTGAAGCTGTTCATAGCGCTGGGTGAGTTCAGACACGGCCAGATCTGGGTGCAGCCAGTGTGTCTCTGAGGATTTGATGTGTTTGAGGAGGAGGCTGTAACAAAGGTTGTGTTTTATATTTGGACCCACACAGCCGCTTGACAGTACCGTGCTGATGACATCCTGGGACAGAAGAAATTATACAGTGAATACCTGAAAAGTAAAGTTTGGTAGAGTAGAGTAGAAGGCAGTATGGTAGAGTACAGCAGAGTATGGTAGAGTACAGCAGAGTAGAAAACAGTATGGTAGAGTACAGTAGAGTAGAAAGCAGTATGGTAGAATACAGTAGAGTATGGTAGAGTACAGTAGAGTATAGTAGAGTAGAAAGCAGTATGGTAGAATACAGTAGAGTAGAAAGCAGTATGGTAGAGTACAGCAGAGTAGAAAACAGTATGGTAGAGTACAGTAGAGTAGAAAGCAGTATGGTAGAATACAGTAGAGTATGGTAGAGTACAGTAGAGTATAGTAGAGTAGAAAGCAGTATGGTAGAATACAGTAGAGTAGAAAGCAGTATGGTAGAGTACAGTAGAGTATAGTAGAGTAGAAAGCAGTATGGTAGAGTACAGTAGAGTAGAAAGCAGTATGGTAGAGTATAGCAGAGTAGAAAGCAGTATAGCAGAGTACAGTAGAGTATGGTAGAGTATAGTAGAGTAGAAAGCAGTATGGTAGAGTACAGTAGAGTATGGTAGACTACAGTAGAGTAGAAAGCAGTATGGTAGAGTATAGCAGAGTAGAAAGCAGTATGGTAGAGTACAGTAGAGTATGGTAGAGTACAGTAGAGTAGAAAGCAGTATGGTAGAGTATAGTAGAGTAGAAAGCAGTATCGTAGAGTATAGTAGAGTAGAAAGCAGTATGGTAGAGTACAGCAGAGTAGAAAGCAGTATGGTAGAGTATAGTAGAGTATAAAGCAGTATGGTAGAGTACAGTAGAGTAGAAAGCAGTATGGTAGAGTATAGTAGAGTAGAAAGCAGTATGGTAGAGTATAGTAGAGTAGAAAGCAGTATGGTAGAGTACAGTAGAGTAGAAAGCAGTATGGTAGAGTACAGCAGAGTAGAAAGCAGTATGGTAGAGTATAGTAGAGTAGAGTACCTTGACGGTACATCCCTCTTCACAGCTGACCAGTTTGAAGTTTTTGCCCGGGTTGAAGCTGCTGCTAACGAAACACACTTTGATAATCTTCACCGGGAAGATATTCCCGGCAATAGTCGTTGTGGGAGACCGAACGGCATCTTCTGACTGGCCGGTGGCAGTCATGTTCCTCCAGGACAAGGAGCTGGTGTCCTCCGACATCACACACACACACACTTCACACACACACTTCACACACAGTGTCGCTACTGCATATCAACATGCATTCTTTCACTTGCTGTCTCTTCCTCCTCTCTCATTTACATACAGTCACATAAAACACACATGCACGCATGGACGCATCAAAGCTGGGGACACACAAGAATTGGAAACAACATGATTGTGCCGTCGTGGTTGAGTAACATTCACGCCTCAGTGTATGTTCTGCTGTACTTACCAGTCTTACACCAACCGTTCCGCCACGAACAAGCAGCGTACTGTCAGAATTACCAACCGAGGACAAGTCAATGGCAGAACAACAGCCTTCCTTTTGTCTTTGTAAGGTGCAAATTTGATTCGTCTGTCCTTTTTTTTTTGTTTTTTTTTGGGGGGGGGGGGCAGGTTATCGAAACCGAAAACTTTGTCCTGTAGAATAAGCACATCGGCAACTGAAAGAGGAAACGATATTTACGTGGGCAAATAAGGAAGTTGAAAAAGCTGCTAACAGAAAAAAAAAAACACACAGCTCTGATGAAACTGCTATGTTGTGGCACAGAGAAGCTCCCAAACCACACAACCCCTCCCCGTGTGATGACGTCCAAAAGTCACACTACTTGTGGCAGAGGTCACAGGTGAAAATGAGGATTTTTACTTTTTTTTCATATATATATATGAACTCCTTTACGTATATTGAGCACAAAATAATAATAATAATTTAAAAAAAGACTGAAATACCTGATTAACTGTTCAACTGATCTCCATGATATATGTATAGAGACATATATGGTATCCACAGGATGAACTGCAGTAACCTCAAGGAGCATTTGTACCTGTCCTCTCTCTCTCTCCCCCTGCGTCATCACACAAGAAGCAGCAATTTAACAAGACTGACCTGAAAAAACAATAAAATCATAATTACGTTATGAAGGCGAAGCTTGTTACAGTTCTGAAAGTTTGCAATAACACGAATATGGATCACTGAGAAGAACTTAAAGACTTGTTTCACACTTCTGGTATCAACGAATGTTTCGTGTGATATCCTGTTAATGTTTGTGAAGTATTTTTTTTTTCTCACCTTCAGCCAACCCAGTTTAACTTCTGAGCACAGACAGCAGGGTATTTTTTATTTTTAAATATATTTAATATAATATATATAGTAATAAGGTTAGCAGTAAAGAAGACTAGAAACTCCAGACGTTTTTATTTTTTTTTTATTAATAACACGTCCCTGCAGCCACCCATCCTTAACGTGAGTTATTATATACATAAGTGCACTGGCACAAATGTGTGGATTTTTTTTTGAATAGCACATATGTCCGACATATTGCTGGAAATACAGCGGAAGTGTCTGGATACATTTCATTTAGAGCCATTATATATATATATATATATAGAATTATTATATCAGTCGATGCCTTCCTCAGATGATACCCTGTCGTCTATCTGTGTGCTTTAATGAAAATGGTTATTAGCTTGTTTGGTCGTCCATGGGACGGTCCTGTGATGCGCTGCTGCTGCTGCTGCGTCAAACCATCAACATAACCAGGTTTAAAAAACGGAAGGGGAAAGCCTTTACCTTCAAAGTAAAAGGGCAAAAAAAAACGACGTTTAAACACACGCGCTAAATTACTGATGTCTGGTTTAAGGTTTATGCTGTAATGTACAGAAGAGATATGCATCTAAATAGTTGCAATATGTGCGATTTATGTAAATATTTTAGTAAAAAAAAAAAAAATAACGTTCAAAAATTACAAACAAATGGATCAATTTATACATATTGCAACTTTAAGATATTTTATATGGCACAGTGAATAATACATTTACATTATTCTACATATAATACTGCACACGCATATTGCCTTTTATGATTAAAGAATATTTGCACCTTGTATACCGTACACGACTAGACAAACTATTGCTTTTGGACATTTTGTAAGCTCATTTGAATAATTTTTCTCCAATTTTAGTTTGAATTTGCTTTATTGGCATGCCATATTTGCCATATTATTTGTGTTGTCAGGAAGGATGCAAAGTAAGAATTTCATTGTTCAGTGTGACTATTTGTCTTACTGGACATATGACAAATAAAAAAAACAAAAAATAAAAAAAACTTGAATCTTTAGTTTTGAAATCTCTTAAAGGAAGTCGTATTTTACACTGCCTGACTTGACACTAGTTCTCCTGCTACAGTTGTGCACAAGCCAAAGTGCCAACATCCGCTGAGAAAAAAAAAAAAGAAAGAGAGAGCAGTGCGGGACAAAACAGAGCTGTTAAAGGAAGGAAACACCGTTTTTTTTTTCATTTCCACATCCATATAGTTTTCTATTGTCTCACAGTGCGTGTTGATTGGTACGTTCATACAAGGCGGGGCTGACTCTTATTTTGGACGCACCACTAGAAGGAAAGAGCAGACATCCAGAGTGCTGCTGCTGCTGCTGCCGCTGCTGTTTTAGGACATTGGAGGCATGAATTCAGCCGAACAGACGGTAACGTGGCTCATAACGTTGGGGGTCCTGGAGTCTCCCAAGAAGAGCATCTCTGATCCAGAAGCTTTCCTCCAGACGTCCCTGCAGGATGGAGCCGTGCTGTGCAGGCTGCTGGAGCGACTCAGACCCGGGACGCTGGACAAAGTAAGTAGATGGAGGGTTATGGAAGAAAAAAAACAAAAACAAAAAAAAAATCATATTAAATAAATATTGAATAGATTGGAAGATTATAGTATTTGGAATAATAACATAATAGCAAATAATAACATCAATACATCTAAGTCAAATACTACAGGCTAAATACAGATGAACTTGTTTTCCCCTAATTGATTTATTATACTGTCATAGCTCCCCGTTGTTGTTTTCCTACTCAGTTGTTTATATATATATATATATATATATATATATATATATATATATGTATGTGTGTGTGTGTGTGTGTGTATATTCTTATGTTTTAAATGCACATTAGTAACCAGAATAATTACCAGCGTCTCCTACTTCATTGTTGAGGCCCACAGGCTCTCATAGGCTTTTTTTTTTTTTTTTTTTTTTTTTGCATGTCAGGAAATTTGAATTTTCAAATTTGAATTGGACTCTCTGTTCTCTTCACACACATTTTGTGTTCTGAATATAAATTATTAGCATCAGGTAGCAAATGTACAAACAAGTGCTTTAAACCTTCTTCCCTCCCAACTTCTATTTGAGGAGGCACTGTTGCATTCAGTTTTAATGATTCATTTCTCACATTATGTAATATTTATCTATTTATATCTTCATCTCACAGGATAATATTTTGCATATCTTTTTTTATTTTTTATTTGTTGTATGTAATGTGTTATTGTGTCTTTGGTGTAACACGGTACTGTACTGTTTGGCTGGTGTTAAATTGATTGTGTGTAGCACTATTGCTCAACTCAATCTTATGCCCTCAGGGACAATAAAGTCTATCTTATCTCATTTTAACACACACACACACACACACACACACACACACACACCAGACCATTAACCTGCAAACGTCATATCCTCTTTAGGTTTAGCCAACATCCCTGGGAGATTGTAGATTGAGTCTGTTTTGCTCCAACTCAACACACAGGGAGACAATGTGTATTCAAAATAAGAGCATGGCAGCTGCTATGGATCACACACACCATCATTTTGATTTGAGGTCTATAGGAACAGCTTTGCAACAGCGAGTCAACTATGTGTTAATATGTGTTAACATAGCAGACATCTTTCCAAGTTATATATATACATATATGTATTTATATATAGGTTTTGTCTGGGATCTATATTATAATGATAAGGCTAACACGACTCCCTTGGTGGTTAACTGGTGCAAATTAAGTAACAAAGAAATGATTTTTGTAATAGCTCAAGATATTTTACTACGAACTACAGACAATTATAAATGTAAATTTATAGAAGGAACAATTTCAAACCCCCAAAATGTACGAATACGTCTCTTAATTTGAAAATCCAAATACACCGGAAGTGTGTCGTACCGCTCCGGCTAGCTTGATACCGTTAATCAGCAAGTGCAACAGTCAGCAGCGCCTGGAATAACATTTGTTTATCGTCAAATCTTACGATGTAAATCATCGATAGTTTGTCAATATTTGGACTCGTTATCATGCAGCTCACTTTTGTCACTTTTGTGTGTAGTTTTTCCAGGAACCAAAGAGCGACAGCGAGTGTCAGAGGAACATTACGGAGTTTATCAAAGGCTGCGGGGGCTTCGGTGTGGAGGTGAGTCAGTGAACGCATCAATAATACATTTATTAATACACTTAAACGGTATGAAGCCTAGAAAACACATTTATCATTTAAAAGCTTCCGTAGTCTACCAACCTGTTTATCAGTGACGTCTTTACACCTGTTGATATTGTTTAGCCGCTATTACGCTGAACGGCACGAGACAGCGACAGGTGCGCGAGCTACCTGGAGAGGTGACGTTTAACAAGCTAATGATGCGTTTAAATCAGCTAATGATGCGTTCAAAGCCAACATGATCGGTTCAGTTATATAAACCGCTCATATTGGCTATTAAAAAAGATTTCCTTCAAACGTGCCGTTCCAATGTAAATCCACAGTGTGCCCACACACACAGCTTATATGAGGCTTAAGCAGTGTGTGTGTGTGTTAGTCATATCGACTGGATATCTGCCACGTTTACTGTATTTATAGCATCCACAATGTGTGATTCCTGAGCTAAGGTGGAAACACAGTGACAAAAAAGACTGTAAGGTTGAAATATATCGACTTGATTTGACTCATTTGGGCAGCTGAAGCTTTAAATTAGCTTTAGATGACATATTTAAATAGATTTTGTTTTGCATTTATTTATTATTTTTTTGCATTATTTATGGCAAGTATGATGGTAATAATTAAACGGTTAAATAGTAACCTGGAGATATTGAAATCAAAGTAGGATACTGTGCAAAGGTGTGTGTGTGTGTGTGTTTGCACAACAGTGTGTCAAGCCAGGTTATGAAGGGAAGACTCGTGAGTCATTTAGAAATGACTGACACACACACACACACACACACACACACACTATTGATCTTAGCCATGGAATAATAATGGAGGAGAGTAGATTATGCAGCTCAGGAGGCTGCAGACCTTTAACAAGGTTTCCCTCCGGATGAGAGGGAAAAAAACCGATTTTGACGTCCTCCCGAAAAGCTCCATCAGTCACGATGAAGATGTTGCTGGGCTGATGTAATGCAACACACGTCGGGGCAGCCAGTGGATTTTTTTTCCCAATCAAGTTGATTAGACGCCATGTGTCAGCCATGTTTTCTGGAAGCCAAGGCCTTCATTACCAGCAGCCTGACTGACATCAGCGTAGTAATTCTCCCGGACAGTCATCTGCACAGAGGACGAGCCAGCCAGCCTGTGCTTGTAGCAATAGAGACGGATTACAGTGCGGGACGACGAGTTGCCAGCGTGACTGGAGATGAGTTCTGACTCTGTGTGTGTGAGCTGCGCGCACCATGAATCGAATAGCAATTCAATTTGACTTCAGCCAATAATTAAACTTAATCGGGTGGGATATTGATTCTTTGCATTGAGTGCCTTCCCTGCAGCATTAAATCAAGCGCTCCCTGTTATGAGGTAAGCTGTCGAAAACAATCGGCAATGTTTTCCAGCGTGCTCTCTCTGCATCCCGCAGCTGTAGAGTTTCTGGTTTGTTTTTTTTATCGACTGTTAAGTTTTATTCATAGGTTTACGAAGCGCCGGTGACTTTCTACTGCAGCAAAGTCATATTGCATCTTGGCCGAGTACCAGTCGGAGTATTTCTTACTGTGCGGTTGGCTTTCATACCGCTTTGACTACTAATCAGCCTGTGTTTTTTAAATCAAGTGGAAGGTGACATTAAAGCACAGTGTCGCTTTGTCGTTGCTCCTTTCACCGTTTCATTTGATTTTATTTTTTATTATCAAAAATTCGAACCCACCGGCTGACTCTCACGTCCCAGATAGCTCCACCTTCACGCCTTGTTAATGTACAAAGTCTGTCAGTGTGTTGTGTACACAAGATTAAGGGGCTTCAGAGGTATTTTGATTATGACTGTGCATGTGTGTGTGTGTGATGGAGAGATTACAAGTGGGAGCTCAGACTTTGAGTAATCCTGCTCCAGACTGCAGTTGGAGCAAGGACGTACATACTTTAAGACATTATTATTATTATTATTAGACATTATAATTTCAAACCTTATAGCATCCTTTCTATTTATCATCACATCGCTGTGAGAGATGCACGCGTGCAAATGTCATGCTCTATAAATATATTATGTGCGTTGTGAATGTGTGTATGCGTTTTGTATTTCTGTTTTTATAATGTGTTTTTAATATTCTTTATTCTGCTTTTTCTTTCCTTTTAGCCTTTTGAGGTCAACGATCTCCTGCAGGGTCTGAACTTCTCGAAGGTCCTGAACTCTTTGGTTGCCCTTAACAAAGCGACTGAAGGTAACACACTGTGTGCGCGTGTGTGTGTTTCATGTCTGTCTTAAAGCCCACCTTTTAGCCTTTTTTTCATTTTCATTTTTTACAAATTTGCTCACCGTATGTAGTTTTTGTTCAATGTTTGTAGTTTTATTCGGATTAATACTGTATATATCAGTATCATATGGACAACTAATGAACATAATATACTGTATATCTATTATAAAACAAACTCTTTAGGTTCATTGTCATTATCATTGTGTACAGATTCAGGTGTTCCCGGAGACAGCGCGTGTGCGCCGCACTCCTCGACGTTGAGGATCAAGTCATTCGATTCTCTGAACACTCAGACTCGCTCCTCTAAACTGCTGCAGCCTCAGTACCGCAGCCTGGTGAGTTACCATGGTGACGACACCAACACAAATCACAAGCGATGACAGGTCCTGTAGTTATACGACGCTGATATCCAGCCAGAACATGATGCACAAATTAAGTCTCCTTTCCCTGCGCGCCAGGACATGTCGGAGGGCGGTGGGTGTGGCCATGTGCTGGTCAAGGCCCGCTTCGCTTTCCAGCAGACCAATGAGGACGAACTCTCTTTCTCCAAGGGCGACATCATCAGTGTGAGCAGGCAGGAGGAAGGGGGCTGGTGGGAGGGCTCGTTCAATGGCAAGACTGGGTGGTTTCCCAGTAACTATGTACGGGAGCTGAAAGGAAGCGGTGGGTGCAGCTTTCATTGCTTTGTTCATAACAGTCAGGATATAAAGCACATTACACTGTATACTATATCATATATTATAACACACCCAAAAGCTTCCTGTATGCATTTTTGAAAATGTGCAAAGAGTCTAAGTGTCACAGTTTTCACCAGAAAACGTGAGCTAATTGCTGCAAAAAAAGGGCCAATATCTGCATCGTGCATCTTCTATTTTTTAATTTAAAATAGAAGAAAGCTTTTGAAAACGCCGTGAGTCCTGTTAGCTGCCGCCCCCTGTGTTTCCACAGACTCATATCCTCGCGGCTCATTTCGATTGTGGCGTTGAGTTGTGCGGCTTTCTGAGGAGGGAAGGCGGGAAAGAAGGAAGGAAGCTCTCCCCGAGCACACAAAGACAGGATGTTTCAACGCTGCTGTATAGAAAGGAACTTCCTGACCTAATATTTAGAGGGGAAAAAAAATAAAAAAATAACACAACAACAACTATGATAACATGGTGTGTAAGATAGCAGGCTTGCACTTAAGTTAACAGTGGTGAATGTTACTGAGATATATGAGCCAGCAGATACATCTCTGTCATATATGTACTAAAGGGCACATTAAGCTACTCATTATGTAGACTTATTAGTCCTCTGGCTTTACATTGCAATGTCTGCAAAGGACATTAGTGAACCCGGAGGATATGACAGCATGCGTTAATGTTGGACACACACACACACACACACACACACAATTAAGGCAATCATTCAATCATTGGTTGTCCTACATAGATGTACCAGCCACAACACAACAGCGCACCACCTTTTCCTTTTTAAATAACACCATGTAGGTAGAATTATGTGTAAATAAAGTTTGAGGTTTATAGATTTGCCTTTCTTTTTGTAGACAAGTCATCAGACAAACCAAAGTCCGGGACATTAAGAAGCCCTCCGAAAGGTTTGGACACAACAATCATCAGTAAAACTTACTACAACGTGGTGAGCATTAAAATACAATGTGTGTGTGTGTGTGTGTGTGTGTGTGTAAAAATGATTCCCACAAGCAAGGAAAGAAGAAAATGAGCAGATTTTGACTCCTATAATTAGGATTTAATGTTAGAATAATTGTTTAATCAGATGAAAGTTAAAGTTTTGTTAATTGTGAAGATGAATATTTTACTCTAGATGCTTCCAGCGTCTCCTGGCACAGATTCAGGGTTTAAACTGATGGAGTGAACTGAGTTAATGGATGATTGTCACATGTGTGTCTGATTTTTTTTTTTTTAAACTGTTAAAATCAATTATCTTTCATCCGCACATCCAATTAATGTCCGGGGAATATTAGATTGCTTTGTCTGTCTGTCTCTCTCTCTCTGTGTGTGTGTGTGTGTGTGTGTGTGTGTGTGAGCATGTTATAATTTGTGGATCATGCATGGCTTCCTGTCTATGTGTGTGTTAGAGTGTAGCAGACACAATGTAGGTTATTTCTTCCATTCCAGTTGTTTCTGGGGCAGCCTTGCCTCAGGGATGCTGGTGTGTGTGTGTGTGTGTGCGTGTGTGTTTTAATAATGCAACAAGCTGTCACAGTCTCCCTAGGCAGTGCATCTTTGGTTGCGGTATCTGAATATCTTTCTCACATACAGTACAGCCTGAAGTCAGAGCTGTTTCCAGACAGAAATATATATATATATATATATATAAAAAAAGCCCAAAAATACCCAAAAATTAATGAAAAAAACCCCATAATTCATTACATCATCCACTAAATATTATATATGTCTGTGTGTGTGTGTGTGTGTGTGTGTGTGTCTCTCTCTGTCAGGTCCTACAGAACATCCTAGAAGCAGAGAGTGAATATTCACGGGAGCTACAGAGTCTCCTGGGATCGTACCTGCGCTCACTCCACCCGACAGACAGGTGGAGTTATTTTTACACTCTTTATTATTTTATTCAATAGGAGCAGGATTTTAGAGGCACACACACAGCAGCATACCTATTATAATTCCAATAGACGCTGCCCAGCCTTGCACAGAATATCACAAATGCTGGATATTATACTGGTATACAATGATCCCTATGTCTATCCCCTATTACAGCTCGCCAGCTTCTTTCTCTTCCTCTCCTCTGTTTTGCAGACTCAACAGTGTTGACATCAGTCACATTCAGGGAAATCTAGAGGAGATCTCAACCTTCCAGCAGATGTTGGTTCAGTCCTTGGAGGAGCATACAAAGTCAGTGCTATAAATGCATGTACAATACCTGCCTAAAACAGGGCATTAATTATCAACGTAGTAGAAGAGGAACCCTTAAATCACCTTGAATCCCTGAACTTATCATGTCTTCAAATCTTGGCAGTTGTAATCCAAAACATGTCACTTGTGTGTGTGTGTGTGTGTGTGCAGACTCCCAGAGAGCCAGCAGAGGATAGGGGGGTTCTTCCTGAGCCTGGTGCCCCAGATGAAGCTCCTCTATGTGGCCTACTGCTCCAGCCATCCGGCTGCTGTCAACGTACTCACCCAACACAGGTACAGTCAGAAAAATACTGTGTGTGTGCGCATGGTTGTGTAACATCACAAACCAACACTGTGTGTGTGTGTGTGTGTGTGTCACAGTGAGGAGCTGGGGGAGTACATGGAGTCGAAGGGGGCGTCCAGTCCGGGGATCCTGACTCTGACCACCAGTCTGAGTAAACCGTTCACCAGACTGGAGAGATACCCGACCCTGCTCAAAGAACTGGACAGACACATGGAGGTTAGCCAGAACCGGGTCTCCAGCACTGTATATTAACACTGACATATCATATTTGATGTTATGCACAGATATATATATATTAACTAACGTGTATGGGATGGGACTTGTTTTCATGTTTTATCGTTGTTTTTGTTTTTTTTTAGGACCAACACCCTGACAGAGCTGACCTCCACGCTTCTATGACATCCTTTAAATTCCTTGCAGTAAGACAAAAACACAAACACACACACACACGTCTTGCATGAGATTTCTGAATATATATTTTTCAAGGAACAACTTTATTTAATTCACTCGCTTCCTGACCTTCATGCATAATCACAACAGAAATATCTTGCAACTCTCTCTGATTATTTCTGCGTGTCCAGGCTCAGTGTCAGGAGGTGAGGAAGAAGAAGGAGCTGGAGTTACAGATTTTAACGGAGCCAATCAGAAACTGGGAGGGGGATGACATCAGAACCCTCGGCCCTGTTCTCCACATGTCCCAGGCCACAGTTCACACTCAAAACTGTCAGGTATTGATTGCAAACAAATACACACTGACACACACACGCTTTCCTCCTATCACAAGCGACAGGCCCTAGTTCAAGCTCTTTATTTCTCTTTTAGGAGTTAAACGAGCGCTACCTCGTCCTCTTCCCTCACACTCTGGTCGTGCTCTCTGCCAGCCTGAGGATGAGCGGATTCATCTACCAGGTACGTTTTACAGCAGATGAAACTGAATGACGTTATGGTGCTTTCAATGGCAGTGTAGCATAAAATGAATAAAAATAGAAATGTCGTTTACATCCTCAGCTGCGTCCTTTACTGCCTATTTGATGATTGATGTTCAATTGGTGTAAATCAACTGGTCCAGTAATTAACAGTGTGTGTGTGTGTGGTTGTGTGTCTCTGTAGGGGAAGATGCCTCTGTCAGGAATGCTCATCTCCAGAATAGAAGACGGAGAAAACCTGAGGAATGCTTTTGAAATATCCGGTGAGCCGCCGCTCTCGTTTAGCTTGCAGACTCCTCTCTCGTTCCCCCTGAGCACATTTATTAAATCCTGCTGTGAAAGACGAGATCTCAGTGTCTTCTGTCTTCTGTCTTCTGTGCAGGTGGCCAGTGTGAGCGGATGCAGGTGGCGTGCAACAGTCAGCACGATCTACAAGACTGGCTGGACCTTCTCACCAAACACACACACACTTCAGCCGCACACAGACACTCGCACAGGACTCTGTCTGTCTGTCACACAGTAAGTCCTCGTTTTTTCTAAAGAATAAGTCAGTCAACCAGTTCTCTCTTTTTTTTTAAACTTTCTTAAATCACTCCTCTCTTCCTGCCAGCTGCCCTCGCACCCCGTTACTCCTTCCAGACACTCAGAGTCTCGTTCTGGGAGCAGTGGACACTCCTACCACACCCTTCCCCATCCTTCATCACTCGGGACGACCCCCAGCAGCAGCAGCCCGATGTGGGGTCCCCTAGAGCCACCGACTACCCCCAAACCCTGGAGCCTGAGCTGCCTTCGCCCAGCGCCTCCATTGCGGCCGTCTGCTGCCATCTGCAACAAGGAGGTGCCTGCGTCTTTGCAAAATGACGCTGAAACTTCTTTATTTCCATCTTAATTCTTTAATCTTTCTAATGAACGTATTGATCGTCTCTTTGTTTGTAGGATATGAGTAAGAGTCCTAAGAACATGAAGAAGCTGCTCCCGAAGAGAAAGCCAGAGAGGAAACCCTCAGAAGAGGACTTCACTGTCAGAAAGAGTCAGTACTCAAAAACTGAAATACACACATTTTAGATGACAGTTGCTTTTTTAAGCCAACAGATGGCGCCATGTGACCAGGTTATCCTACTCTGACCAGTCCGGCTTCTTCTGCACTCTACTGTCCAACCATATTTATTATCCAACACCTGCATGCTCTTTGTTTTCTCTCAGAATCGAATCACTTTTCTTGCGGGCCACCTGTCATTGTACCGCGGGTAACCGACCACCTCACCTGTCTGTTGTCTCTCAGGTACCGCAGCTCTAGAGGAGGATGCTCAGATACTGAAAGTGATCGAGGCGTACTGTACCAGCGCCAAGACACGACAGACTCTGAACTCCAGTGAGTGCACACACACACGCGCCAGCACATTCATGCTGTGTATATAAAAGCATCCTAAACACCTTGTGATGAACACACAGGCTCACACACCGCTTCCTGCCTCGGTGCTAACCACTGTTTGTTTTCTGCTTTCAGCTCTAACAATGTTTTTCTCTCTCCTCTTGTCATCTTTTCATTCCTTTGTTTGTTTCTGTTTTTTTTCAATCATCCACTTTGTTCTCTTCACATATTTCCGTCTTTCCCTGATTTCCTGTGTGGCTTTAAATGCATCTTTTTTACCCCCAATTTAATCTCATCATTTTTTAATATGGTTTGTACTCCTCCCTTTACTCCGTTGAATTTGGTTTGTTCCGACCCCCATCCATTGCCGGTTACTTTATGGTACAGCCTGGCAAGGGACTGACCTCATGCACAACCATGTGCTCGCTGACACCAGCCTCACCGTCTCTGGTTTCCCTGGAAACCTGCCATGTCCTGACCAATCAGAGGACTCGGATTATGACAGTCTGTGGACCGCCCATAGTTACAGGACTGCCTCATTTTCTCGTAAGATATTGGTGTCGCAAACCACAGATATACCAGCTAGCTTACAAGTAGGGATAGACCTATACTGAAAATCCACCTTTTGGCCCTTATCTTTCACCTACTGTGTGTGTGTATGTGTCAGCCAGTGCAGATTCCCACTTCAGTAAGCACATTTGGTGTTTACTTGCTTGTAGTTTGTAAGGCACCCATTAGTGTCCCGGCCCCTCTCTTTTGAATGAAATGTATGTGTGCTCGTGTATGTGTTTTTGTGTATTTGTCGCATCGTACGTGACGGAGGGTCAATAACAATAACTCGTTGTACGATCAGGCTCCAGCAGGAAGGATGTTCACATGTTGTTCCCGGAGGAGGAGAAGATTATCGTGGAGGAGACCAGGAGCAACGGGCAAACTGTAATGGAGGAGAGGTGAGAGACGAGAGATGTGTGCAAACGCTGATGAATTGGGCTTTGATGGTAAAACCCTGTGGGAGAAAAAGAGATGCAGCACTCGGAGGTACAACTGTCTGTATGTGTGTGTTCTGGTCCTGCAGGAGTCTGGTGGACACGGTGTACAGTCTGAAAGATGAGGTCCAGGAACTCAAACAGGCGAGTCTGCAGTTTAATTTTAACTCTGATGTCTTACTATCATCAGTTTGCAGTTCAAATCTTCCATGTCACAGGCTCAAACTGTGTTGTTATCTTGCATCTGACCTGGACCTTTATGTGGTTAAGCGAATGATAAGTGTTTGTTGTTAAGATGTAAAGTAAAGACACCTCCCCCCCCTTCCCCTGTATTCCTCCAGGACAACAAGAGGATGAAGAGGACGCTGGAGGAGGAGCAGCGAGCGAGGAAAGAGCTGGAGAGGATCATTAGGAGAGTTCTGAAGAACATGAACGATCCAACCTGGGATGAGACTAACCTCTGAGGTTCAACATATGACGAGACCAAAATTTCTGACTTTTTAAATGACTTGGAAACTGCTGTTCCACCTGCGTGGGATCTGATGACCAATAATAATACTTACATACGAACAGAAGCTGCCAATATTTCACGCCGATGTTCAACATCTCTCTTCACCATTTTCCACTTGTGTTGACCTTCTCAGCGATCTGTGTACTAAACCGTGGACCAAGAGAAACTGCCTACCAGCCATCAGCGAAACCATCCTAACTGACCGTAAAGCTGTGAAGCCAAATGAGCTGGTAGGCGTGACGATGACATCACTTCCTGTTAGTCGCCCCTTTTTTGTTTCTCAAACAAGAGCCGCTTTTTTGTCGTTTCCTCGTAACATCATCATTTCATTCCTCACTGCATAAAGTATAAGGTTTCAGTATGATTTTACTGATCCGGTGCATGAATAAGAACACTGAACGTGGATTTATACATTTAAGATATCAATTCCCACAAAAGATATAGTGATTTTTGGCAATAATTTGATATAATTAAAAGTGGAGTATTGGCATCAGGGGTTCCAACACGACAACAAATCCACTGAGGTTGGTGAAATGCAAACATGACACACAATATAAAGTTAACAGAGGAACTTTACTCACATTAACTGGGCAGGATGTGTTAACAGTGACAACAAGCTGCAGTTAAATATATATGTCTGTATGAAAAAACAGTATGGCTCAATACACCGAACTGATACTGAGACGTTTGATTTGTGTAGGAGAAGAGAGCACGGTGTCACTGAAATGATATAAAGAAGCAATCAGTGTATTTTTTAGTTATTATAACTTTCTTTTTTTTTTTTAAGACCAAAGTCCAAGCAATACAAACACATGATTTTTTAATGATGTTAATATGCAACTTGCTGTAGAATGATTTCAGATTTTTTTTTTATATTTGTACTTGCGTTTTTATTCTTAACAACTGCTTTTTTTTTTTTTTTTTTTGATTTGTAACACTTCTTTTCTATACTTGACTCTGGTTGAACACTATAGATGATTTGTACAGGAGAGCAGCGTATTTCTCACGAGCATCAGGTGGCGTGCCTTGTGGAGAATAAATATCCCTTTTGTTAAAGTGATTAAGCCTGCGAATGAAATCTTAAAAAAAAAAAAAAAAATCACACTAATGTAAGCTACAGAATACAGTATGACTCTAACTTATGTATTTAACTGAAAGTGACTGATGTGCAGGAAATATGTTTGTGTGTGTGTGTGTGTTTCAATGTTATGGTGATGAAGATGATTACAGTAGTTACAATGACAAAAAAATCACCCCAACCCCTTATTTATTTCACCCATTTTTCTGTCTGTGAATAAAATATTGAATCACATGACTCCAGTAGATCTAGAGATATATTTGTAAATAATATATTTCTCACATTTTTGTAAATAGTGACATAAAAAAAAAAAATATTTTATTTTGTACTATACGGCATGATAGGATAAGATATACTTTACTGTCTCCAAGGGTAATATCTGTCTTGGGCTGTGAAGTGTTGCATGCAGCTGCATATAGAAAATCACAATATATACACAATAATCATCATACATGACAGAACAGGCACAATACACTTTTACACAGAGTATACAGAGGTCACATTTGCTGATAATTAAAGGGCCACACTATTTTCCATCCGTGCTGGGTCCAGGTATGTGTATGGGATGGCAAGATCCCTGTTTCTGGCATTGATAGCTTTACTTAAACGTTTAAGGTCTTTTTGAAATGCACGAATCCACCGATGGGGAATCTCCTCAGTGAAATACTCTTCCGGGTAATGGCCAAGAGGGACCTGCAGATCAACAATATGTTTCAAATCATTTATTTCAGCCTCGTTTTAAAAGTTCTAAAGGGTGGAATTGGTGCTGTAAACATATAAATGTGATTTAAATATACGTATACAGTATGTGGACACTTACAAAGTCAGTGGACTGGCTACTGAGGAGCCACACCGTGGCCATGTTGTGAACTGTGGTGGTGATGCTGGGAAACATCTGCAGCATGGTTTCCTCACTAGTTGTCCCTTTCGTTGTAGGTGGAGGCCGTTGCAAGGTCATAGGGGTGTTGGGCATCCAACCACCATAGTCATACTGCAATGAAAGCATGATTGATGGATGACAGATTTATAATAATGATATGATCATTATTTAAATTTTAACATGTTTGGTGTTGTTTTATATTAAGGCTTCTGATACAAAACAGTTCAGTTAAACTTCAGTATACCCATTATAATTGGTATAAATAAAAAGATTCACCTGTCCAGAGTTGACAGCAGAGTGTTGACCTGAGCAGGTGAAAATCACCATGGTGACAAACTCCACCATCTCAGCCACAGTCCGGAAACTTTTGGGAATTCCTGAAGATTAAAGATTAAGATAAATAACATTACTTAAACAGAACAGAGTACAGATTTGGTGCTCCTGTGGTGGGACATTCTTTGATTTAATACTTTGTCTCTTTGAGTTTCCTCAAATGAGTGAAACAGCGCCGCTCTGGGTTGTAACGGCTGTTGCATGTCCGCCAGTGTATGTGGTCAAAAGGGGTATTGCACCTCCGCTTACCGACGTTAACAGAAGGTAAACCAGGTGAAAGTTGGTATCCTTTGATAAAAAATTAGCAGCAACAAACATTCAGGTTCGGACATTGTCATGACACAACGAAACTGTGAGTGGACACGTCTCTGGACGAAGAAACGGAGCTGTGAAGCCAGAAACACTGTGATAAAACGACAAACGTTAGAAAATGAACGTTAGAAAGTTAACTTAACGGTAATTAGCTTAAATGAAACAAAGTTAACTTAACGGTAATTAGCCTAAATGAAACAAAGTTAACTTAACGGTAATTAGCTTAAATGAAACAAAGTTAACTTAACGGTAATTAGCTTAAATGAAACAAAGTTAACTTAACGGTAATTAGCATAAATGAAACAAAGTTAACTTAACGGCAATTAGCTTAAATGAAACAAAGTTAACTTAACGGTAATTAGCTTAAATGAAACAAGTAGCAACGTTAAGCTAGCTTGTTTTTACCAGTGTTCAGCTGCCTTTTTGAAAGACAGAGAAAGGACGAGAGGACGACTGTCAACAAACAAACACAAACAAACAAACAAAGACATTAATTAATTAATTTATTCAACCATGAAACTTCATTCCTGTGAAAGACGAGAGCATGGACTTCAAAACCGTGAGTCAAAAACAGCCTCTCTTTGTGTCTGTCTGTACTTTGACTCTTTCTTGCTGGTTAAATGTATTTAACTCTGTGTTGTTGTTTTGTTGTTGTTGTTGTTGTTTTGTTGTAGCTGCTGTCTGTGGAGCTTGCCCACGCTTCCAATAAGTTGTGTTTGTTAAATCAGCTGCTGCCGCTTGTCTGTGTTTTTGTGGTTGTTTTTCTATTAATAATGAACTACAGCACATGCATTGGTATTTTAGGGTTTTAGGTGTGTGTGTGTGTGTTTGCAGAGTTGAGAGCTCCAAAGATTAGTCAATTAATTGATTAGGTAGTTAATTAACAGAAACCTATAGTTTGATAATCGATTAATCGTTTTAATCATATTTAAAGCAACAAATGCCAAATATTTGCTGCTTTTCTATGTTTTTTTATATGCTTGTAAACTGAATACTTGATGTCACCTTATTCTCTAACAATTTATAGGCTGTGTATATTTTTGTATCCTAAAAAAATGCATAAATATTTCTTAGTTTTGATTTGTCAGATATCTGCTTAAAGTTTACTCATTTAAAGGACCACTACCTACATTGCCTGTGAGGTGAATGATTTTCTCAGGTTTTTGTTGAGGTGCACCTGTATTATCTTGGAGAAGGAATCCATGGTTGTTAATGTCCTCAATCCAGCTCTGCAGTTCAGAGTCTTCCTGGACCTCAACATCACTCTTGTAGTAGTGTTTGAGGAGTCCCTGCACAAAACTAGAAGACACATTGATACGGTTTGTCATATCACATTCTTACTGGAACAAATGATTCCAATCCAATCCTGTAAATTTCCTCTCGCTACCTGTGGATGATTTCCCACAGCTCGAGTCCATCATCTCTGTAGTAGAAGTTGGGTACAGACTCCAGTCCACGCTCAGCGATGTCATGTGTTATGCAGAGAGAGCTGTAGGTCAGTGAGGACTGTGCTCTCTTCATGATTGTTAACATACCCTTTCCACCAGAAGCTGCAAACTAGGAAATGGTAAAAAAAAAAAGAAAAAAAGTGTAAATATCACCACAGAGAGTAGTTTCAGTTGGTGAAATTGTTGCGAGATGAGCTCTCTTTCGGCCGTACTGGTGAGTACAGTTGGTGTTTTCTTACCTTTGTGAAAACTCCATCATCTGATATAAGTTGTTGTCGGGCTAAGAGGTTGATCTGGAGAGTGTACCGCGTGTGAGGAATGAGGAGCTGAGGGGAAAAAAAGGGTGATTTGTTTCTCATAGTCAGAAATGTTCAAGTTTCAAGTTGGGGAAAACTCAAACATTAGGAGGAGGAAATAATTGGAACATGTATTTGATTATAACACAACATGTCATGCGGATAAAGCAGATTATACCAAGGCTCATGGAAAAACATTAGAAGTGTCCCATCCGGTTTACCTTGTACAGCGGGTGTGTCGTGGGCACATTGCGCAGCAGCGACACTGCGAACACCTCAGCCAGCAGGTGAGTGCGCAGCAGGTGAAAACTGAGTTGATGCACGTTGAAATCTGCGCCCCTCACAAAAATCTTTGCCGTCAACCAGTCATACTCTGAGTCAGAAGGTAAAAAGACTGGATTGTCTTCCGCTGGCTCCTGCTTCAGCTATACGAAACAAAAGGGGAAATGCATTGATTATATATTGCATAACAATGCTTTAAGAACTTTTGATGTTACAGTACAGTTTGTTTGCTTTAAAAAAAGTTTTATATTTTAGGGTTGCGGCGTCGAGGTTGAAGTGCATTAGGGATGGAGTGATTTAAGTCGGATGTATAGTGTGTTGATCTGTAACTAATGATTTTTATTATCATTGGATGGATTAATTACCTCCAGGCTTCCAACTCACCTGAATAGCAATTGGCATCAGCTCATCATCTGGAGTCCTGTGGAGCAGGACAAGGGGAGCCGCCAGGTACTGCTTCTTGTCATTGATGACGTTTGTCATCACTCCATTCAAAAGCTTGTAGTCAACCAGGAATATGTTTCCTTTCTGTTGGAAGTAGAGAATAAGAACTCCTTGGAAGAATTATAGTAAAGGTGTAGTGACGGGATGAGGGTTTATTATTATTATTATTATTATTATTATGATTCGATGCTGTGTTGCTTGTCTCTTTTCAAAAATGTCTCAGTTGTTGAGGTATTTACCTGCATTTCATTCTCTAATCTCCACCGACCGCTGGGGAAAACCATTTCGTCAGTGACGGGGAAGTTCTCAGGCAGGACTGTACAACGGCGGATCATCATGGGGTTAACGCCGTTTAGGAACTGGTAGCCAAAAAAGGCGTCGCTTCTCCAATGCTTTTGAACAAGGTCTGGAATGAGAACAAGGTGTTACACAGGTGTGCAGGTTTCTTAATACGTAAATGTATTATATTACAGTACAGCTGAAGGTCCAGTTTCATATAGTGTCTTGACGAGGGATAGAAAAGGATTCAAATTAGATAAAATGCTATTGAACCAAAGCCTGTTCTGTAGTTTCTCGCATATTTCAGATCAAACATGAGCTGAACGGGAGCTAGAACAGTAGTACAGTACCTGATATATCCGTCTGTCTGGAGTGGAAAACTTTGTAAATATCTTTCATACTAGTCCAGTTGTCGCTGTGGTTGCAGGATATTTCCAGGTTCAGCTTTATCATCCTAGATAACGTAAAGAAGGGGAAGAAGAGGGGGGGGGGGGGGGGGGGAGTGTCACTATTTTAATGTTGTTTTTTTTTTTTTACCATTTTAATGGACTAATAATTGAAAAGAATCTGAGGAGGACTTCACCCTGTGGCTACAGTGAATGCCATCTGTAGAGTCTTGGTGAAGGAGAAACGGACCTCAGAGGGCAGAGAAAGGGGGCTGTCAGCTTTTACACAGTGGGGTATTCCATCTGCATATACATCCCAGCTGAGAGGAAGTAAAGATGAGGGCACTGGTGAGTATTAGGAGGATTAGTTTATTTTAAATCTAGGGTTCATATTGCCACAATGCTACAATCCAAATTTCTCACAGATAGAGCTCCTTTCTGCGGTTTAGCTCCTTCACCCTCCTCATCCTGCCGAGATGATGATTGTCATCGGAGTCTTTCAGAGCTGAAAGAAAAGAGAAAATATACAGAATATGGACATTTTGACTGCAACATTTCAACAGAATAACCAAGCCCCAGTTTAAAATGGCTGAACACAAAATGGATTTCCACAAACCAGTCGCCTCTCTGAACTGGTGAACCTCTGTGTCAGCAATCCAGTGGTAGACAGGAAAGTTGTATGTGTCTCCCTCTTGAGATTTGACTTGCACCCTTTCAAGGAACCAGGAGTCTTGAGTCCATGAAGACTCAGGCTGTTTTTTTACCTCTATCATGAGCAGCTTGCCAAGAGACGTAGGAGAGGACATAGAGAAGATGGACACCTGGAGAAAGAGAGAGTTAAAATACACGTAAGCTGATCATTGCTTGGCTGACTCCTTGTTGTTATCCCTCACAGCAGTACACTAAACTGCACAGTCACAAAAGTGTTGCAGGTTCCAAAAATATTTTGTACTTTTGGAGACCCTTAATGCCCAGAATAACTCCATTTGCTTCTTATTTCAGGACTCACAGCTCCTTTGTGGAAGGGCGCCAACCGTATGTTGTTGCTGATGCAGGAGTAGTCGCTCTGTCCATCTGTGCCCACCAGCCTGACGAACGCGTCGTTGAAAGTGTTGGCATGGTTAGTGTTTGCTGTGATTACAGTCACTTCGTATTTATATATTTCCATTCTGGATTGCCATCGAAACCTGGCGGGGAATATGAAAAAAACAAACAAACAAAAAAAAAAACCAGTGGCAACAACAATAAGCTACATGCACAGTTTACATGTCAAAACCATTTAAGGAATAGAAGAATTAATACCAAAGGAAAAAAAATATATATAAAGTACAACCATGTCTCCCTACAGTGTGAAACTTGAAAAATCTGAGTATCAGGAGTACGCATGATGTGTCAGCACTGTGAACAGTGTCATAGCAGAAAAGTGAAAGTGAAATTTATTTGAAAAAAAATTGGGAAATTTGGACTGTAATTTCATCAGGAAATCTCTGCCTTTAATACTAATTATTAAAACAACAAAGAAAGGGGGGAAAAAAAGATACAAAATTCAACTTACCAATCAGTAAGAAATCTGGGCGTGTTTCTTTTCCAGAGGATATCTGCAACAGACACAAGAAACAAGAGTCTTTCTTTTCCAGGCTTATTATTATATTAATATTTTCAATATAAAATGTTGTCGTCTTTGTAGCTGGCAGCTTCACAGCTCTTCGGTGCGGCAGAGAGATGCTAGGGCTTGGCTCTGAGCAGTCAGTGGCAGCTGAAGTCTGAGGGCTGTGTATTTATATGAACTGCTGTTCTGCCAGCTCATCATGGTCATGTGTTCAGGGTGCAGATGGATGGATTCTTAATTCAAGTTTAACCTGTGTTCTATTTGTGTGGGTGTTTTTTTTTTAGTTTTTTTTTTTTAATTATAATGATTAAATTCCCAGAAGTCGTCACAAGTGTTTGATAACCACATTTGAGGAATATCGGCCTCCCTAATATTGGCATCGACCCCAGAAATCCAGTATGGGTTGGGCTGTAGTTGCAGAGTGACCTCTTTGACGTTACCAGAGAGCGTGTGAAAAGTGTCAGTTGTGTTATATCGGACAGACTGAATTACAGTTGTAATTTGTAATATTTGTTTGCGTCAGCCTCAGTTATTTTTGTTGAATTTCCCGGGATCCATTTGGATATTTTTTTTTATGTCCGTTGCTATGGTTTCAGGCAGCTACAGTTTGTTGGAGAAAGAGACACCTACTGTACACGTAGATTCACTGCAAAGCCTCGACACAAGTTTTTGTTGAATCCGATTACCGCACATGCATTTTAAAAACGTTTCAAAATGCAGTTTGATGGTTTCCATGGTAGATATCAATAACATCACATGACCGCATTGCCTACCCGGAGGTTTTGGCAGGACACCAGTGAAAAGCATTATTCCCATAACAACAGAGGAGAAAGGAGTCTTTGTGGAGTTGTCCTTACTAAATTGACAAGGCCTTTTACAGCCTTTGATACAGGGCTGGCTGCCTCGCACAATGGAAGGCATATAAATTTGCAGATGTCGTCTGGAAAGCTCAAATGTCAACGCTTTTCACAACAGCACCGGGGCTCTGCAAGAGGAATAATTGATTGGTTCACCTTTTGTCTCGAGCCAAATATTCATCCAGAAGGACAAAAAAAAAAAAAAGAAGGCAAAGCAAAAGATGAAAGAGCATCTTCTACAGTCAACTTGTGCCGACACTATTCATCTTTTTTTTCTCGTATTTTACAGGTTATTCATGCAGGTTTCAGTCTTACTGTCATCTGCCCGTTGAACATGCAGTTGCAGATATTTCAAATATAAATGCAGAAATCTAAACGATATCAAAACATCTGTTCCAACGTGACATACAGCTAAACAGCACCAATAATTACCTCCCAGATAAACGCGTGTTAGCACTTATATACAAGACTAGAAATGAATGAAAAGCCAATTTGGATCCGAAGTGAATGACGGCTTACTGAACGCCTTAGCAACTAAAATGTGCTGACAGGGCAGGTGTTTAGTGAATTAAGACCTTAACGACACGTTGGGAAAAAAAAACAACCATATTGACTCAGTATTTCAAGAGAGAAGTTGACGCTTTTTAAATGGACTCCAATCATGTTTAAAACGTTAAATGTTTAAAGAGATCAGAGCCAGAATCTGCGATCTGAACTGTGAGTCAATAATTAAGTCTTGTCTGCATGTCTACACACACACCTTTTAAAGTCTGCAAATGGTGAATGGGACACACACACACACAAACACACCCCCTCTCTCACTCTATTGACAGGCCCATTGTAAATGAAATGACAGCGAGTCACTGGGGTTGCATTGTTTTTGAGCATGAAGCCAACAGGTGTCTCTGTTTTGTGAAAGGTAGAATCACTCCCACCACCTACACACACACACACACACACACACACACATTCAAAGCCCTCTTGAGCTGTACAGTACCTTTCTGTCTCTTCACTGTGTTCAATAGCTAGTGATAATTTAGATTTGACTTGTATTGTTGCATTGTGTCTCCCTCTTCTTTCCCCTTTCCCTTCAAAGCCTTGCCATTAATTTCCAGCCTCTGCAATTTTCCTCTCCAACAGCAGAAAGGAGCAAAAGAAAAGGGAAAGAAAGATGACAAAGACAACACAGGACTCCTCTCTTCCATCGGCCCTGTTATTGTACAAAATAGCCAAGCAATAATTTTTTGTCATTGGTTTACTCCTAAAAGCCCATTTGACGTCGGTCCTGAAAAGAAAGCAATAAAGAAATCTTTTCAGTGGCGCTGAATGAGCGGGAGAAGGAGGAATGAATCCCTTTGGGACGTTGCGACCGGAGAGGCCTTTTTATTTTCTTTGCTCTGGTAATCAAATGGAGCTGAAATGAAAATGGAGTTTTCTATGAAAATAGGGGCCTTTGTTGGCTTTGGAAGGCTGGTAATTCATAAACAATAAGCCGGCTCCTTTTGTTTGGGTTATAATATATTCCTGCTGCTCTGAAAGAGGTCTCTCTTCGCGCGCACACACACACACACACACACACACACACACAAATTGAAAGCCAGGGTAAAAGCCAAAGCGAGGCAGCAGGGGAAGAGAGAATATAAAAGGAGGCAGAGAGGCAGGCTTTCCATTCATCCTCCTGGCTGAGAGACGGCAGGATGCTCCTTAACTCTGTGTTCTCTCCATCAACCTCCTCGTCTGTTTCTACTAAAACTCTCACACCTGTTATAATTTTTTTGTGCCCCCCTCAGCAAAAAGTCAAACTTCAGTGTGGTTTTCTTGGCTGACCAACAGGTGTGTACGGGTCACATTTTTCCTCGTGCCATTTCCTACTAAATGTTTGAGGACGACGAGAGGACGACGACACACCGGACGACGAGTGACGCAGGGTGTGAGGTGACGACAAACCTCCAACATCAGCAGCATGATCACTCAGCAAAAAACAGGACTTTTAACTCAGTCATGGATACCTGAATGTTTACTGCTCAAACTACACCGGCTAACTTCAACTAAGCCACACTTCAGTATGGGAGGAGTAATTTGTCTGCGCGGTTTAACCCTTGAACTCAACTGACACATTTTACTGTATATTCATTACATAAAAAAGGAATATCGGCTCATATCTACTCTTGAAACAGGTCGACGTGTTGATATTAGGAGCTGGTGACTTGTCCTCAGGCTGATCTTCAGGCACTCAGTGAAGAGGACGTGCTTGTGTTCTCTTACGTCGCAACCTCTGGACCAAGCTTAATGAACTTTGCTGATGAAAATGGGGCACGTTTCACATGACATTTGATATGGATATTTACATCCAGTAAATGTGGATTTGGATTGAGCCAACATGATGTAAGTGCTGCTTTGTGCATATATTATACTCGGTATTTCTTCGCTTTGCTTTCAGTCACCAGAGTGGAAGAGAAATGCAGTTCAAGTTGTCATCGGATGACGTCAAACCAACCGTCTCTTAGAAATTAAGTTTATATATTACTCATTTATTTTTGCCAAATATACTTCCTGGATATTGTAGGAAAACAAATGACCCGTCACGACCCGTTGCAGGCGGGTTCATTGAATGTTTGCTGATGTTGATTTAAAATCAATGCGTTTGATGTTGAGTTATAAACGTCATTTCAACGAGGGAAGGGGGCTTCAAACAAGCACTTTATTAAAACCTCTTAAAATACATGAGGCAATACAGACAAGTAGATATGGAGATGGCAGCCTGTTGTTGTTGTTGTTGTTGTTGTTGTGCAGTTGTCTGGTGCCCAATATTTCTAACGGCACCCCTGCAAGTAGATCTGTTTGTGGTGATGTGCAGCTATGAACTTCCTCGCTCTTCAGTCATGTGACGTACAGCGTATGGTGCTGTGTGGGCGTGTCTTTGAATGAGTTTGCACTCTGCAGTTTTTGGACTGTTGGTCAGACAAAAAGCTCGAGCATGTTGTGACGGTAATTAGGATGATTTAATGACCAAATGATTGATTGATTATTTGAAGAGAACATTAGCTGCAGCTGTAGGAAGATTAAACTAAACCCAAATGAACTCACAAACAGGTTCTGCTCAGACTGAATAAACCATCTGGTTGTTGATGTTGTTGTTGTATGAGTCAAAGTTAAGGGAATAAAATTACCCTAATTCCAGTTGGAAGTCTTAAATAATTTTCAGTATTGATCTGAATCACAAGTTGCTTTCTGCAGCCGTCCTTTTATTTTCTGAATCTATAATTATTAATTAAAGCTTGACGACGTGGCAAATTTCTGAACACTTAATGAAAAGACCAGCGACGGTAGGGAACGAGTTCATTGTTTCAGATCGTGTTGCTCGTGTTGATCCTCAGCTATCAGGTTCCAACTGGTAGACGTTCAAACAAGACTCACTAGTTAGCGTTGAATCTCTACAACCCTTAAACATTCATAATAACATGTCTAGACATTACTTAGAAACCAGGTCTGTACAGTTTCGGCAGTCTGCAATAATATTTGATGTAACAGCTCAGTTATTTTAAAGGAGCCAATCTGATGTCTGCAAAGCACTTAAAGTCTGATCACCATCATTTCAGGACTTGAAACGGGCTTCATCATCTTTATCGGTGTAATTGTGCAAAAAGTGGATTCTGCTCTGAATAATACACATATAGACGTGATGTGTGTTATTTCATTCAGTCTCCATCATGGCTGCTGCGTGTCATCAGTGTGGTGTTTCTGAACTGCACTTACCAGAGCATCACCTGTCTCTCTTTTTTCTTCTTCTTTTGTTCCGTTGAACTTTGGGTTTCTGTAAGTGAAAGTCTTTTTCTATTCAGTCATGTCGGCTGTCACTCCTTGTGAACAACCTGGTTCTTCTTTTATCGCATCTTAAAACGCCCCTACTCCCCCAAATCCCCCCCACTACTCCCCCAACGGATCTGACACATGTGTTTTTAGGGCAGCAATTTTCACAGCTATAATAATAGTGATGTTGTGAAACTTTTCATGTGGATGAAATTTTCTCGAAACTATTGCTAGATGGCTAAAAAAAATTGAACTCATCTCCTCTGATTGATGTCTGAAGGTGCTGCTGAGAAAAGAAAAGGTGCAAGTCTTGATTTGTCCACTAGATGGCAGCACAGTCTAACAAACGGTAAGCTTATGGTGGCGTCAGCCAACAGCTTGTCTACATGTAAGTGCAAATTTGGATCTATATTCTTCTTTTTATAATTTGCTGTATTTAAATACAATATAATTATTACAATGTTTTAATTATTGAGTACCTGAATTAAAGGTTGACAAACAATTTTGAAACGTACATGGTAAATATCGTCAACCTGATACTTATATCGAGAATCATCTACTGCAGGAATTTAAGTTAAGTATGGAACTTAAGTTCTCAGATACCACACGATTTATAATATGTAATACTGAAATACTGAGGTCAAAAACCACCATGACTCATATTTTCTGAGACTATATTCCTAACTAATACTAACTCTAGTAAACATTTTTGAAGACTATCAGCCCTGAAAGCAGAATTAAAGTTAAATAAATGTACTATAAGTAGCTCTTTAGTTGATATTACATCTGTAATAAAACCACAAATGCTATCACAGTGCTGCAAGTTTCACCATACAATAACTAGATGAACAAATTTCTTTAACTTGAGAAAGTGACTCGCAATACATGAAAGGCGTAGTTTAGCTAATCTCCACTAGAGGGAGCTTGATGTCCACTTTTAAACCTGCTCATTTAACCCTCAGACAGGCCTTATCAAGTGTTCCCTGCAAACAGCTGTTTACGGACAACTAACTGACCGTGTGCAGAAAAGTCCAAGCCTGTCGGTGGTCTTTGCTGCGTTACTGTATCAGTTAACATGTTGTTGTGTCTCTGTGGGAAACAGCCGGAGGACATAATAATGTCACATCAGTAGGAGGGTGTGTGTGACGCTGTGTGACACTTTAAGTTAAACATTACTGCTTACTTTTCTCAGTTTATGAAGTAAATGTACAGAAGGCGAACCATTGCTCAGAGTGTTTATTTAATGTCTATATAAAGATAATTCATATTTTAAGAGAGATATGACAGAAAGTTGACATTGGTAGACAATATTTTAATTCTAAAAATCACATCTCTTGCAGAAATATGCAGTAAATCTAACGCCTACACAAAATTAGCAACATGATCTGATTAATCTTGTAATTTTGGTTCAATTTTAATGTCAAAAACCTTTTTTTTTATCATGTAACAGATCTTACAAAACACAATAAATATTATTATTATTATTATTATTGGCTCTATGTGCATCAACCAAGAGCAAAAGATATGCATATGTATTAAGAAATGTTCATGTTCACACCACAGGACCACTGAGCTTTACTGTAAAATAGGAATCATCGGCGGATTCTGGTCACACACTGAAAACAAAGAAAACAGCCTTCACAAACACACTGTATAGGTGTTTTTTTTCCAGAGGCGGAGAGATTAAAATATGAATAGGCAGGTTGGAAATATCGCTTGCTCTCACTATGCACGCATTATGCCATTTCTTCGGCTGTTATTTAGACTAACTGTACCGTAATGGCCAAATGAGCTTGAGTGGAATAAAGACTGTCATTATGTGAGCTCAGAGTCTCAACCTGTTGATGCTCCATTAGCTTTCCGTTCTCAAATGTGACTCGATTGTTAGACTGTATTTTTCTCTCCTTGCAGAGACGAAGGTTAACTGGGTGTAAAGACGGGAGGACAGAAATGAGACGGTTGAGTGTGGTGTCACCCAAAAAGCTGCAGGAAATAAACTCGACAAGACTCGTTTCACTGTTAGATTATCTGTGTTCTGTGTTTTGTATTGTCCCATGATACGTTTCTATATTTAATTTATTTTTCATTAAGATCAGAAATATGAGCTCATTTAAACAAGTAGCTGTTTGACATTAAAGAAAAAAAACTTATGCAAACTGTAATACTCTAATCAACAAGTGATGGTAAAATTGGCTGTGGAACCTTGTTGTTGTATGTTATGCTTGAATTAAGCCAATATGCACAAAATATCCTGCATGACTTGCCCTTTAACTTCCTGTAGTGCACTAGTGAAGCAGGTTTTTGTCGTGAAGACTAATTTAAAGTTGCTCCGCAGTGTTGAGGTTGGTGTTTCCTGATGCAGATCTGTTTATCCCTGTATTTCGGAGGGTGGGGCTCTGCTGTTTCTCTATTTGACTGGTGACTAACAGGGACTTCTGCAATTAATGATGTCCTGACCTGCAGAACGTCATTGTTTTGTGTTCCAGATAAACGGCACTGTAGGCCCACGTTGGTATTTCACTAAAACATGTAAGCAAAGTCAAAACAGACACGCATTACTGTAGAATATAACAGCAAAATCTACCACCAACTCAAGTACACTGAAATAGTTTTTAAAAAAAAAAATCAAGCTCTAAACATAAGTGGCGTGCAGCATTTTAAGCCATTTGCAGAAAAAGCAGGGACCAGTGGGATACGAGAGCCTTCCTGTAGACTGAATTGCCTCAAAGTGCCAGACTGCTATCAAACCGCGTTAATGTGATGGGTATCCAGCGTTCTGCGTGCATTCTCCACGCAGTAAACACAGGAGCTGACTAACAGATCCTGGTGAGAGGGCCTGCAGCACAGAGCAGCCTCTCAGGCGCTCTCTGCCTCTAATGCATGGATGAATATATCCAGAGTTCAAGTATATTTGATGTAAAACACACACAAAGAGGCGCATGGACTTTCCTTAACCCGGTTTTAGCAGTTTCCTAAAAAATATGTAGAATAACTTTGGGTTTCAGACAAAACTGGTAAAGATTTTAAGTTTTTTTTTCCACATTTTTCTTATAAATTAACCCCAAAAATAAATCATTAGTTGCGCCCTTTCATCACTCCCTGCACAGCAGAGGATCAGATATCAGGTGTCTTGAGCAGTAAATGTAAAAGCTTATGGTTAAGTCAATATTTATGTGTAAACTGTGGCAAAAGAACTGACATTTATTCTAACTGTAATACAAATAACTCGGAAATAATCCTCTTGTGCCCTTCCTTGGTTCAGGTTGATCCGCTAAGTGATACGTCCACTCGCGAGCTGCCCAGCCGACGAGCATCATGAATGCAAATCTGTGTTTTTTTGTATACATTTAAATAGTTTTCCCCAAACAGCCAATGCGTCAGCGCTCCTTCCATTACTCAGACCCTCTCACTATGAAGGAACTACGCTGCCATCATCGCACCACGACCAACATTACACAAGATATTCAGTCAGACTAAATGGTCGAGCCAATTACATTGATTTTAGAGGAGCTATGTTGTTTGCATTAGCGGAGGAAAATGGACTGCCATTTCCCATGTTGTTGGGTGGAAATTGGGAATTGAGCTCTCTTCAGGGTCTATAATGGATAGAATACCAATCAGCCGGCTGATGTAACTCTACACACTCTCTCTTTGACCAGGTATCACATCATGCACTTACACCATTAGAAGGTCTTTCTAATATATTTCTAATTATATGAGCAGCTTTTTTTTTTTTTCTTTCCTTTTCTCCCGCTTGTGAGTGTACAGGGCTGTGAAAAGGGCAGTGTGGTCAGCGATGAGATTCGGATCAAACAGCTTTATAATGGAAAGTTTCTGATTGGGGGGGAAAAAATCAAGACACTTCAGATGATAATTCTGTCCAACAATTTAAAAAAAAAAAAAAAGTAGATAAATGAACAATGAAAAAATTTGTTTTTTACATTTCTGAGTTTTTTAACGGACAACAAATCCAACACTTTTATGGTTAGATCTCTTTCAGGCGACCCCTCCACCTGACACACACACACACACACACACACACACACACACACACACACACACACACCTGAAGCAGAGTGCCACTAAGTCAGAAATCAAATGTCATTCTCAGGGGCCAAGTCGATTTCAATCTCTATTTTTCAGCTTTTTCCCAAAATCTATAAACGCAGCTCTTAACGCAGGACTGAGAGCTGGGTGAGCAGAGGGTTAAAGGGGGTCCGGGGATCTGTCAGCCTCGGGTTAACTGCCATGTCAAAGTGGCTTTTGTCCTCTGAACAGTGCTGGGATGACGGTTGACTGGTGGACACAGCATAGCCTGAAGTGATGTGGAAGGTTGCCGGTTTGAATCTACGTACTAAATGTGTCCGTAAGTCGCTGGACTGTTGCTGTTGGAGAGGGGTGTTTTACAGGCCCAAGACTAATATCTGGTTGTATATGTTACTGTTGTATGATCAAAATGCATTCGGGCCTTATACCTGGCAATAACCATAACAGAAATGCCTCTCCAGCCACGTATCATAGCTGTCTCACAACAAGCCTCGCCTCAAAATAATTTCTTAATCCATTAATTGGCGTGGAGCAGCATTCGGGGCAGGGCTTTTTGTTCAATATGTTTTTCAGAGATGCATACTAATCATATAAAGTGATCCTTTGTACTCAGGTTGACAGCAGCGACGAGGGCTTTTATACACGCGCGCACACACACACACACACACGCCGAGGCATGTGTCTGGGAGCGTCGACGGCAGAACGAGTGTATTATTTTCCCTGAAGAGTGTTATTTTCCTGTCAAGGCTTGATGGCAACGTGCCAACAGATGTGACAGGGAGCGATCACCCCTCCTTCATACAGTACGGAGAGAGAGAGCGGAAGAGGAGAAGAGAGGAGGGACGGATGAGGATGGAGAGAGTAAGACAGACACAGACTCTCTCGCCGGTTTTCCATCCAGGCATTTTAATGCAAATTAGGATTTATCAAATTTGAAAAGCAGCATGGAAATGGTTAATTCTAATGAAAATTTCAAAAAAAAAAAAAAAGTTTTTCGCTCAAGGCTGGAAGTTTTTGATTTAGGAAAGTGTGATTGAAATCCATTTTTCAAATACATGCTGGTGTGATCTGTCCACCCTGATCTCCCAACAATGATGGACTGCTTTTGCACCCAGATGGGCTTCTGCTGTAGTTATGTGTCCATTAGTTTGTTCATTAAAATCCTGTCAAGTGATTTCTCCAACATTTAAAAAGTCACTTCACTTAAAATGCAATAACATCCCGCTCTCTCCTGTCCGTTGAGAGCTTCGGTGTGATTTTGCTGTCGCCTTTTTTTATTTCTGGTGGCCACGCGTTGGAGCATAAAGTACACTTGAAGAAGTCGACGGCAGCATCTCTTTTCAGAAATCATGACTGAACCTGTTGCAAACTTGCACTTGACGCTTTTGCATCATCAAAAATGAAAACAAATTAAAAAAAAAAAAGTTCTGCGTCCGATTTACATGAACGGGAAAAGGCTGCTGCTATTTGGAGAACATTATGATTCAGATTCAGTGTTTTAGATATGTTGTAGATGCAAAGGAAAATAAGAAAATTTGTATTTTTAAGCCAAAAAGAAGCCAGAGGAAAAAGTGAGAAGCATGCATGTGTACTATAACACATACCTGTTTGGGATTTTAACAATGTACAGTAATAATCTTGTCATTTAAATGAGGATTTTGACTATTCAGTGTTGAGAAAGAAGACGCATGTTTAAACAGGACAGTGCTGTGGACTAAATGCTAATGCTTAGCAGTTCCAGTTTTAGCATCTGGTCTGTAAAACTGTGTAAAATGTCCAATCCGAGTTTCCCAGACTCCAGCGTGAAGGTCTTCAAATGTCTTGTTTTGTCCGACTAACAGTTAAAACTCAAAGATACTTTAATGGAATACCAAAAAAAAAAAAACAACCTCAAACCTCATGACAAGTCATCTGATAGAGATGTTTCAGTCAGGCCCAAAGTGGACTGACGAACAGACATCCAACGTTTGCATCCTCACAGCTCACCAGCAGGGCTAAAAATACTCCAGAGGTAATGATGCTATGAAGAAACTATTAGGTGAGTTGTGGATGCTTAAAGCTCTTAATTTAATTTAATTTCCCAGTTTTTGGGATTAATAAAGTATATCTATCTATCTATCTAACATATATGTATGTGTGGCAGATGAATGATGTAGGCGCACATAATGGTCTTTTTAAGCGTTTTAACAGGAATCATCGGTCATGCAGAGCTGTCGAAATGTTGAAACTTGAATAATTGTTGGATTTTCTCTCCAGATCTTCAGTAATCAGATCTCCTGAGCCAGCAAACGATGCCTCACAGATCAGCGGTGCTATTCAGAGCTTCCTGATGAATAACAGGTCAGATTATAGTGTGTGTGTGTGTGTGTGTGTGTGTGTGTGTGTGTGTGTGTTAATGGCACTGTGCTCTTTTGTCATCTGGTACAGTCTGTAAGTAAACTGATTCTGTGCGTTATCTCTCGCTCTTTTCTGTGTCCCTAAATCTCGCTCCCTCTCACTCTCCCTGCTCCTTTACCCTCTTCATTTACTCCTCCTCTAACTCAAAAACAAAGAAAAGGCAAAACAAAGCGGGGAAAACAAAAGGAAAGAAAGAAGAACATGTCATTACTGGTTTTGTTGCAACAGCCGCACAATACCCTGACCACCCTCATCAAGTGATAGAGCGAGATTGCAGGCGAGTAGGAGAAGAGAGAGAGAGAGAGAGAGAGATAGAGCCCCGCATGACGAAAGGCAGTTTAATTTAGATAATTATCTCACAAATTAACCACAAACTCCTTCCCTGTTAATTACCTGTCTTGGGGAGCGGTGCAGGCAAACAAAAAAGCAGAGCCGGGGAGGTCTTTTGTTCAGATCTTCTTGGGGGGGCCGTAAATTGGTTACGCCCCTGCTGAAAGGCCAGATAACCCTTTGAGGGAACAACCACTAAAGCATTTGATAGGCTAATGGGGAATACTGTTAGCATCCGCGCTTGTAATTGGACGTCATAAATCTGGAACAGGTGATGGGGGGGAACAAAAGAGGGGTTTTGTCTGGGTGTCAAGGCCACGGCGCAACTTGTAAATCCTTCCCCCTGCTGAATGGCGCTATCTGACGGCGCATATACGGCTACAACGGGAGATGCACAGCCGCCGGCGCGCCCACATCGATCCCCTGTGAGCGTGTGCAGTATTTATGTGTATATATAGTAGATGTGAGCGGGTGTGGGTGTGTGGCCCCGGTTGTGCTAATAAAAAGACCTTTTCTTATCTCGGTGTCTGCTGAAGGTGATTCTGTCAGCAGCTATTAACCTTGCCTTTATAAAGACAGCTCGCCTGATTAGTTTCAACACTTAAATCCCTGACATTTTCAATTTCACTCTTGTTATGTTTCTTCGAGTCTCCGTCGCAGTGGGAAATACATTTTGTACACCTTTATCTCCTCTAATAACGACTTATTAGTGCTGTTATCGTTCCTCATTAAAAGCCAACATGTAAACTTTGATTAGTAATACTAAACTTATTTTCAATGTGCTTAGAAGAAGAAATCGTTTCTTTAAATTTGAAAGTGTCCCTTTTTTTTTTTTTTTAAAAAAAAAGAGAAAAACCAAAGAAAAGCGCAGCAGGTGGTCAGACCACTTAACAAATCTGGAGAACAGATTATATTTTTGCTCCTGTGAAGAATTTGACAAGGTTAGTGGTTTGACAAAAACTTAATTTCCCTTTATGTCTCCTCTTAAGTGCTAATATTATCTCTGGTCAGTGTCAGGGAGGTATTTTGTTATCTCCTGATTTCAATGATTTTGGAGCTTTAGCATGCTACACAGTGCATTACCATTAGAAACCAGGGTGTCTAAAACCACTCATCCCTGTTAGCTGTTAGCTGCACATTTCATGGCATCACAAAGCACCAGATTATTGCTACAGTCACAAGGTGGCTTTACATTGGGAGGGCAGTGTCATGTAAACGTCATCTCATCAGCCATAAATCGTTAAAGAAAACCTGCAACTACAACACGTGAGCTGTAATGTTTCACCTGTCGATCAAACAATGTTGTTATAATGTCAGATTAATTTTTAACAGAGTGGAATTGAAAATGTCAGGGATTCAACAGACGATATGTAAAACTAATTTATATCTCAACCCTAAACACCAGCTAAATTACATGCAGGAACCGTCCACATCATGCCCAGTCTTTCTATCCATGTGATTGAAAAACACACACGTTAACACATCATAACACTCTATGTGCTGCTGTTGCTAAGCTCCCGCCACGTTCTGCAAACCAGGTGTGAGAGACACACACACACTCGTGCTGAACACACACGGCGATGGGGGAACGTCGGGACCAATATTTGTGTTTTGCGGGTGTCACGTATTTGTCCAAGTCCTTGTCACTGCTCTCCACATCTACCGGCAGCAGGTGTGAACAACTCTTGTGCTGAGAGGGACGCACTCTACTGTCACCCTGTCAGGGAGAGAGAGAGACACGCACACACACACACGGGCCGGGGGGAGGAGGGGGGAGGGAGAGGGAGAGATCAATAGTAGTGAGTGTGGAGTTTGGATAATTACAGTTGTTAGCAGGGAGAGGAGAGCAGCTATAGTGGCCTCTCCACTCAGAGTCTCTTATCACTCTCTGGCCTGTCATTACAGCTTTAAATGCTGCTGTGGCAAAGTGGCAACTGTGTGTGTGTGTGTGTGTGTGTGTGTCCTTTTCCCTCTCCTCTTTATGTCTCCTCTCCTTTCCTTTCCTCTTCTCTCCTCCTTATATCTCTGTCCTCCTATCCCCTTTCCTTTCCTCTCTTCTGCTCTCCTTTCCTTTCCTCTTCTCTTTATATCCTCTCCTCCCTTGTCTCCTTGCTTCTCACCTCCTGTTTCCTCTCTCATCCAATAATCTCCCCTCATCTTCTATCTTCTTCTCCCCACTCATCTGCATTCTTTGTCTCAACCCTTCTCTTTTTCTCCTCCTTTTCTCACACCATCAGCGGTGCCAGGAAGAGGAATTTATTTATTCTGGAGATTCACGCTCTTAAATTCTGAGAAAGAGACAGATAGAGAGGTTTCGACTGTCCAGCCAGACAGGATTTTCTTAGTTGTTGAGCCTTGACACGCGACACTAAAATAGGCCCAGAGAAACTGGAGTTAATCCTTTTGGATCGCTGTGGTTGTTTCACCATTTTCCCTCTCCACACACACACACACCAACACTTATACGGTTTTGTTGATCTCCACTGATGTTGAGGAGCCTTGTCAGACGCAAGAAGGAGATGAGAATGATGGAGAGAAGGATTAGATGGGCACAAAACAACAGCAGTTAGTCTCCTCCGGGCTGTTTCCTCTGATTTAGATGGAGCAGGATTAGCTGAGGATGAGGAGATCAGAGTTGTCTCTCTGTATGTGTGTGTGTGTGTGTGTGTGTGTGTGAGAGAAGGAGAAGTGGGCTGGTGATATGTAGACGCTCGAGGCAAAGCTGTCAGATATTCAACTGATTTTCATGTTCCGTAGGTGGTGCACACTATACCATCAAGGATACACACACACACACACAAACTGATCATGCACTGCAAAAACACTAAAGTGAAATTGTCAAATTTTACTGAAATGTTGTTCTCAAATTCTGACTTATTTCTTAAAATCAGTGGACAAAAATTCACACAAGTAGTCAAAGTGAGAAAACATGTTTCACTTTCTGTGCCGTTCTTACTTTTTGGACTTTTTGGTTGTTGCAGATGGATTTGAGTAAATGGTGTCCGTCCGTGTGTGTGTGTGTGTGTGTGTGTGTTATTGAAGCTGATGGGGAAACGGAACTATGTGAATGTGGTTTTGATAGTCAGGAAGCGCTAACATGGCGGCTCATGCATCCAGACTGTCAGCTGTCTCTCAAATTGTGCTGTGTGTGTGTGTGTGTGTGTGTGTGTGTGTGTGTGTGTGTGTTTGAGTCGAGTATCACAATGAGGCAGGAAATCACTATGAGGCTAAAAAACTCTCTCCGTCTCCTCCTCATACAAAACACTCACAAATAACCCGCTAATCTCTGCCTCTGCCCGCGTGCCATTCAAGGCTTCCTCCAATTAAAAAGCATCGGGGAGTCGAACCCGCCATCTTATTTATCATATTAATTAGAAACTCCCCTGACAACAAAGAGAGGCCTACAGCTGTGGAGCAGAGGAGAGGCCTGGGAAATGAAGGACGGTTTGATTTGTTGTCTTGCTAATGTGACACCTATTATACAGGTTAGGCCTTGAATACAGAGACGCCACAACAGCATATGGTAATTGTGAGTGTGCACGTGCATGCGTATGCGTGGTAACGGTGTTGGCATCAAAGGATCCGCTTCAACTAAGTACTTGTTGTATTTAGTTGACCACATCGTGCTGTATTTAATATGTGTAACACGTCGCTCAGGAAGCCTCATATTTTAGCCATAAAACACAATTCATGTTTCGATAAAGTTTAAAACCACACTTAATTTCTCCTCCGTCCAGCTGAGTTAATGTTATGTAAATATTGTGAAATCAGATGTTTTAAAAGGTCTGACCTTCTCAGTTATGATTCTTGCAGCTGAAGATTCATCTCATTAGCAAATCCAAACAGACGAGCACACAATACAAAATCCTTTCCAGAAAATAAATATCTCGGGCTGATCTAGAGTGAGCGTGACGACTGAAATAATAACCTTCTATTTTGTGTTTTTTAAAAGTGTAGCCGCGCTCGCATTGATCAGCTCAGTCAAAAGAACAAACTGCAGGGTGCAGAGTGAAAAAAGACACACCAGCATTTATCCAGATAGCTCATGTCAAGGCAAAGCATCGCTACACACAGACCGCAGTGACCCAGAGGTGTCAGAAAAATAAGTTAGTGTGAAATAGCTGCGTTTAGTAATTTAATACCTGCCAGTCAGCGAGGTTTGATGACGTTCTTATTGAAGGGTTTATAAGAGAAGACTTTGACCACAGTTCATATCATATACATAATGTTTATGCAATATGTTGTCTGTGATTGGTTCTGTGTGACCGTCGCTGGCCGTGGTGCTGAAGCTGAGACTGTCAGCAGTAAAGGAGCTGTCCGCAGTTCTGAACCGCTGGCTCCAGCCCCTTATTTATGGTTGATTAATAAACTTGGAAAGACAGACAGACGCAGAGAGAGAGAGAGAGAAAGAAATAAAGCAAAGAAATGTAGGAAAAGTGTTGGAAGGATGTTTGGATCTAGAAAGAGATGATGATAATTCCACTTTAAAACAAGCCTCATTCTTATTCTCTACAGGTTCTGCTTTTTTCTTTCAAACTGCCAGCTATTGAGTTTTGATAGACGTGTGTGTTTGTGTGTGTGTGTGCGTGCGCGCCAGTCAAGCCATCTGGTTACCAGGGCATTGTTTACTCTGTCACAGCTCAATATTTGCCCATCCATCTCTCATCCTTCTGTAAACCATGTGCTCGTATTAATGTGTGTGTGTGTGTATGTTAAACAAAATGTGATTAAATAACATTTTTTCCAGGTCACACTCATCATGGCTAAATTAAGGCGTACATTGTTTTTTTTACAGTGAAAGTCAAATCTTCATTCTAGTTAAAGTCCTCCAGACTAAATCATTTGATCACCTGAAATCCTATAACTTGAAATAATATTTATCTGCAAAGGGATTCATTGAGAATTTGCATAAATTGGCCAAAAGGAAAAGTACAGTACAAGCCGCACAGGCCTGTACTGTACCAAACAATCCCTCAACCATAGTGTCTATTTGTCACAACCTTTCACTAAATCTTTCACTAACCGTAGTCATGTCATTGCATGTTCAGATACCGTAGAAAGAAAAATGGACTTAAAAATTCAAAACCGCCGGCATTGAACATAATCCAGAGTTTTGCAGACTATTGTCACTGTGAACAACTAACACGTTGTAGAGTGTTATGATACTTTATAGTTGTGGATGTATTATGCAAACACACTGGTACCTGAGCAAAGTGCTCCTATCTGTGCATTTTAACACAGATGTTAATAGACGTTACTGTGTGTGTGTGCGTGCGTGCATGCGTGTAACGCAGCAATGCCAGGGTGTAATTTTCCATTTGGCTGCTGGACAGAAAGATGTCCATTTTGGCTCGACAATCTACTTGTTGTTGTAAACACACACACAACACACACATCCACGTCAGCATAGCAACCCTTGCTATTATATAGCTTTTGCGTGTGTGTGCGTGGTGTGTCTGGCGAGTGTGTGTGTGTGTGTGTGTGTGTGAGCATCTAATGCAGCACCAGACTAAATGCACTGCTTTGACATACCCCAATAGCAGAGCACTTAACACAGGAAACTAGACATATCTTTGACGTGGCCGGTATTGCTCTCTGTGTCTTTGCTGCTGCAACACTTGCTCTCATCCTTCCATCTCTCTGCTTCCTGTCTCTCAACTCTGTTAGCAATATGTTGTCGCTCTTCCCTCCATTCCCTTTTTCCCCATCTGTCCGTCTCTGATCTCCTGCTGCCGTTTGAGCATCAAAGGTGTTGAAGAGGTTCGCCATCTCACCTTCGTCCCCACAGATCCCTTCATCTTCTTCAAAAGGCAGGAAAGTGCAAAGGCGCTAACCGTGGGTTTCAGACATCTTCCGCCTCGAGCTCGCTCCTCTGGCGCGGCCTTTTGCTATTAGCAAAGTATCACGACAGAAACACACTCTGTGTATACAAACAGTTGATCCTCAGATTGAGACTTGCATGACCTTGGCCCTCACATCTACAGAGTCTCAGAGTTTGCGTTTGCTCGAGTGAGAGATGTGACATTATGAAGGTGAAATAATTGACTTGCTTTGATAAATTTGTTGTATCGTGTTGTACATTTCAGAGGCTCCCTGTTGTGCTCGGTTAATGTGAACTACTACGAGTGCAAGAAGAAATAAAGTTGCGTTTACAGTTAAAAGTTATGTAAAGTGCAACAGATTGCTGCTGCACTGGAATGCTGCTGTCATTGTTTTTATTTGAACTTACTGTACATCATCTGGCTTCGGTTTGAGATACAGTAGTGAAATTACTCATTTTCATGTGACTGTGTAGTTTGTCAGTGTGTGTGAGAGGGTGACGAGCCAGTGATCCTGGCAGCTGTTCTCCGCTGTTTAAACACACACACACACACACGACGTACACAGCAGTCCTGTGTGTTCGTTTGCCGACCGTACTGTATGAGCACCTGTCTGCACAGCGATGGACAAACACTTTTATTATTGTGCTGAACGTTAAAGTGGAAATCCTTTGGAGCCTCTGTTTTTTAATTTTTTATTTAGTCTCCATCTGTGGCACTAAGAGCTCGTTGCTGCTCTGCTTTTAAACTGACTGACGGCTGATCTCGTAGAGGGGCGAGCGGTGTGGGTGGTCTACTGACCACTTAGTCATTTTTGATAGATAACTCGTCTGCCTGTTACCTCTAAGAAAGGACATGATTCACAATCAGAGGAGAAAGGAATAAAACAGTCACTTTCTCTATTATATTCATTAGCACTCGTCGTTTATTTATGTGTATTTGTGTCATTATATGCGATTACAGGATATTTTGCAACACCGAACCCTTTACTTTCCCAAGCCCAAAGGCCTAGACCTTACATTGCAAAACATCAACAAACCCACACACACACACACACACACTCCATGCTGCACCCTAAACCCATTGCTCATCTCTGCAGAAGCAGACTGAGTGAATGGCCTCGCTAAAGGCTTTTTAATAGACTGCTTTGTGTGGGGAAAACTCAGGGTGACAGGGGGGAGTCCCAAGGGAGACGGGGGAAGGAAGGCGGGGAGACAGAGTGAGAAGACTCAGTGTTTGCTGCGCCACTGATCCTTACAGACATTTAAGCATTAGTTTTTTTTTTTAACTGACAACTATATTCATTAAAAATCACTTTTCTCTTCTTCACCTGCTGCTACTGTCCAGCTGTAGCCATCCTTTACAAATAATCCGCACCGTACAGCTACAAAAACGAACGGTTACACTTTTGAGACCCTCACAAAGTTTGAGGTTCATCAGAGGGGTCGTAGGTGTCAGTAAAAAGGTCAGAGACCCTTCATATTTCACACACAGCTTATAATTATGATACGATGAATGTCATGAGAGCTTCTTACCTGTCTGGTTGCTCTTTCCAGGAAAACACACCTGATGCTTTTAGTTTCTGCTCAGACCTGCTTTCGGACACCGGCTACCTCGTGACGTCAGGTTTGTTGCTCTGGCAGTTTTTCATTTCACATCAAACCCTCATTTTCATTTCTGTTTTTCCGTCTCAGTGATGACACAACACTCAGGCTTTAGAGAGGTTTGAAATAGCTCCTCTAACATGCACCCACACACACCGAATGCCCTTTCTAGAAAGAGTGTGTTGGATCAAGTTAAATGAAATGAAATGAAATAAGAGGCAAATCCACGCTCGTGTTTATAATATGCTCCGTTTATTAGCTGTTTCTAGTCTTACAGAGGCAGGACAAACCCTTCACATCTACGACTGTATTCACACCTGTGGCAGTAACATGTGTTTTAAAATGTTGTAAAACGCTGAATATTTAATCAAGAAACTCAAAAATCAGCTGTTAACATTCACAGTTAAACATATTCACACATACACTGATCCACCTTTTTATCAGATGTTACTCAAACACTGTGGTATTTGGTGGAGTACGTGTTGATCGGTCCAAGGTAGATCCTGCAGTTTCAGGTCAAAACAAGGTGACACGTTTGACTGCATCATGTGTGGAAGGCGATATGTTTGCCGTTGCCGTGTATTCCTGTCCCCTCTCCGCCGCAGAGTGTGTGTGTGTGTGTGTGTGTGTGTGAATGAAGACATTTATTACAACAGAGACACAGAGGATTAGCAGAGGGCTTAAACCATTCTCATGGTAATGCACGGAGCTGGGAGCGCGCAGATAAACACAAACACTCACCTTATCAAAACACCCAGACCTGAAAGACTACTCCTTAACAGCACCGACAGGCCGGCCGAGAGACACTGACAGAGAGCAGGACACAGACGGCGAGAGAGAAAGATGTCAGTTAGCTGTGGCAGATTATGGCTTCATTCAGAAATATTGTTAGGACAAAGAAATCATTTAAGGCTTCACCCATCGCTTCATATCACACTTAGATGCAAAAGGTGTGGCTCCATTTTCCAAGAGAATAAAAAAAAAGAAGCTGCACAAATTTAAACTGTTAGTTTCTCATTTTAATGGGCAAAGATTTTACTATATATATATATATATATATATATGTTCTGTTGTCCAATGACTTTCCCACCTTTTGCGTAACTTTTGCTGATAAGCCTGAATTCCTTGTATGAAGCCTGATGTCAGATACATGAATGTCTTAGTGGGACCCTCTGGTGGATAGCACCATAAGCACAAGCACTTTATCATCTGTTTACTGGCCAGCATTAGCATGTAAAGACCAGGCCCCCTCTTGATATAATGTACACTTTCTTTTTTTTGGGGGGGGGGGGGGTCATTTTCTGGTTTTCCGTTTTTGAACAAACCGAACTTGACCAAATGTTGTTGTTTTTTTTTGACTGACTGCCGTGTACGCACATGTGAAAGACACACAAAGCGGGGAGGACAGTAAGCCCTTTGCCAGTGTAATCCACAGTATACTCTCCGCTTCAGGCGATCCACTGTGTTCACTTGTACCTTCGCAGCATTGTAGTCAGACAACAATCTCAGCCACCAAATCCATGTCTCTCCAAATCTCCTCTCTTGGCGTCAGGTTTTGTTGTTTTTTTTTGTTTTGGCTCCCTCAAGAGAAGACGGGCAAGCACGCTGAGCTCTGAGGATTTTTATATCCTCCTTTTCATCAGGCTCTTCCTCTTAGAGCATCGCAATGTAACGGCGTATCATAGACTCCGCACGACTCCAGGATTCTCCCGGTTTTCTCCTACGTGGAGTATTGATATTGATGATATTTTACAACACGAAAAGACCCTAAAAGAGTTCTGTTCAGTTATTGTGTTAACAACTTTTGCCTTTTTTTTGGGCAAATTAAAGTTAAGTCTCAAGTTGATCAATTTAATCCTAAATCAAGTCACAAATAAATTGGTCAAATCCAAGTCTCGTGCCCTTGGAGTCGGGTCACAAGTCTTTCACCAGTCACAAGTCTTTCAAGTGAAGTCTCAGGACTTTCAGTGCAAGTCTTAATATTTCAGTTCAAATTATAACATGCTCTTTTTCCTCCCTCCTCCTCCTCCTCTCCACCCACTGACTGCCAGTCTTCCCCACAGTGACAGAGATGTAGCTTCCCGATCTCTCCCCTGCCACCTCTGATTAAGGCCGCCATGGACGAGACACACCTGTACAGCTGATGGGAGACAATGCCGCCGCTTCCTCCCAAAGATTGATTTTCTCCATTAAAACGGGCCCTTTGTCTAAAAAAACCTGCACCCCCTTTGTTATGCTAAAGAGAAGATGGAAGATTTCCAATTCAATTTGGGCTGAGTCGAGAGCCGGTCAGCTATATGGGCCTCCATTGTCCTGGCCGAGCCCGCTGGGACGACGCGAGCGTCTCCCAAACGCCAATTAAGCCGGACGGAGAGACAGACAGGGGGATAATTGACAGGCAGGAGAAAGGCAGCCTTCTTCCTCTCTGTCTCATCATTGAAAAAGAAAATCAAAGAGAAAGAGCAGCAGAGAAGAAGAGAAGTGAGTAATACGTTGCCCAGAGCGAATCCAGATTACCTGAAGTGTACACGACTTTGGCCGAGCAGCGGCGGTGCTGTGGCGGCCGTGATTCAGAGCAAAGACAACAACGCTCGGATGGCGCCTTATGTTGAATGTTTGTGAAAAGTTGTTGTTAATTACCTGAACATGCGTCTAATTAAGGCTAATTTAACTTACATTGCTAAATACTTCATTTTATTTAATGATGTCCTCAAAGTAAACTGTACCAGAACTTTCAGTACACAGCGTACATGCAACATCATGAGGTTAGTGCTGCGTTGGAAGACAGTCACTACAGCATGTGATGTAAATAACAGTAACACAAGAATCATTATTAGACCTTTACTAATATTGATTTGAAAACTGTGCCAAAATGAAACAGTATATACACTTTATTATCATTATATCCATTTTGAGGTGTATTCTATAGAGTGTCCAGATGTAACGTGTGTAAAAGTTGCACTAAGTTGGTGAACATAATACCTGCTTAACATCAGCACGTTCACAGAAGCATTTTAGTCATTTACACTATAAAGTCACTCTGCATTAACTCATAACAATAAATTAACTTTGACATTGGGCATTAATTAAATGAACTGAATCGAATTGAATGGCAAACTCATGTAGTGACCTGGAACAGCGCAGGAAATACTAGACACAAAACAAGACAATAGATTAGTTTAAAAATTCAAGGCCTGCTTTGTTAAAGTAGAACGAATGCGGCTTCTGACCTCACACCTGCTCAGACTGTGTATGTTTCATTGGTCGTATGCATTTAAAAGTTGCAACATTACAACAGAAGTACCCATGATAGTGTCTGTTGGTAAGCTACGGTATCGTCCACTCCTTACTTTCTGCCTTTACTACTCTCACTACAACTACATATTAATTTTTAGGATTCAAAATGAACTGGAGAGCGGCTTCTGTATAAACGTTTGTCCATTTATATTTCACAAATTTGGTTTTGATATGGTTTGGGGGTAAAAAGTCTCATTTTTCTTGATGTCATGGGGCGTTTTAACATCTGTATTTCAGATTATTTGATCCATACCAAGAAAACAAATGATGAATTGTAGCCTTTTATTTCTGGTTTGATGTAACCAAACTAAACCAGTTAACTCATGCTGTGTACATGTTTGTATTTATATATTACAGTAGATATTTGCAAGAACGTAGTGAAAAAGCATCCTTTTCAACCTCCCTTTTCTCAGTTTATATCACTCTGTTTCTCCCTCAGTCACTCCCCCTGCTCCCCCCCTCCTCCCCCCTCCCTCCCTCTCTCTGCTGGCTTGTGACAGACGGCCTAATAGGATTTAATAAGCCCCATTTGCATGTCAGCCTTTTAGATTTTCTGTAAGAAAGAAAGGCGATGGGAGGGATGGGGGGTGGACAGGGGAGGGAGCGATGGTGTGAAGGAACAGAAAGAAGGAGAGAAAGAAAGAAAGGAAGGAAGGAAGGAGAGAGCGTGACAATGAACGGATTGGTTTACGGAGCCGTGACTCTTATTAATATTGGCTTTTTTCTTAAAAAATATGATCTTATGGATTCAGACCAGTGTGGTATCAGGGTGCTAGTTAATTATTCTGGCTTGTTGGTGCAAATATGTCAGATTTTGGTGGAATTTCTATATTCGGCTGGAGTTCGACAGCTTCATGTCACGTCTGTCAAGTGGCTGTTGTGCTTTTGTTTCCATTTGTTGTTGTTTGGAGCAAATGTGAAAAACAAGTGCAACAGTAAGTCAAGATTCTCAAAAATGGATCACAATGAGGCATCCGGGATGACGTGACAATCAAATGTCACCGTGTCAGAAGAGCTCATTGTTCTTGTGTGCACTGCTCTTCCCAATTGCCATTTTCAATTTCATTCACTTTAGAGGGCATTTTTTAACAATATTTCTATGTGCTGAATACAAGAAAGCCTAAATAATAACATAAAACCCAAATAACATCAGCATATCCCACATGTCTTTATTAGAAAAATGCTACCCAGATAAGAATATCCAAACATAACATTATATACCAGATTCATAACATTGATATATTCAGGAACAATCGTAGAATATTAGTGTGCATGTAAACATAGGCATTGTTAGTTTGCATGCGTAAAAGGTCCAAAAATATGAGTGTAGTACACATCTCCACACACACACACACACACGTGCAGTCACACTCAGTAATCCCCATGTTGGTTGCTGATGTTTATTGCCATGTAATAGGATCAGGATGAGGCAGCGTCAATATCAGAGCAAACATCTCAAACACACACACACACTGGCTGATCAAACACAGCCTAGGAAACATTGTGATCCAGGAGAGAGGAGAGGACTAATCCTTTTAGCCTTCTAAGAAGACTCCTCCTCCTCTTCTCCTCTTCTTCTCTTCCTCTTCCAGGCTCCCTTCCTCATTCTTCTTCTCTGCCTTCCTCTTTCTTCCTCTCTGTTGCTTGACAACATTGTTTTCCGCTCGCTCCCTCTCACACTTTAACCGACGAGCACAGGGCTGAGGAGAGACAGAGAGACACTGAGCTGAAGATGTTAAGAGTAGATTTATCTGCTTGGTTTGCTGAGAGATTAGACCTGATAAATCCTCCTTTTAAACCAAACCAGCCACCTCCCACCTCCACTCTGCATCCGTCTCTGTGTGAGCATTCCTTCAGGTTTCATTTCAAGCTTTTTAAGCTCTGAAGGGTGAAACCAATTTTGGACTTGTTATTGTAAACTGAACACATTATTTACATCATTAAAAGTAACAATGAACTCTGTATAAATACTCCTAAATTATATATGAATGAATGAATAAATGAAATTTTATTTAATATTAAAAAACATGCTTTACATAGAAAAACAAGTGTATATAAACATCATTTCCTTTACTGATGTAAAAAAAAAAAAAAATTTCATTAATGTTACCAGCTTCACCTGTGCTTTATCTGACACGACAGGACCCTGAACGCCTCCCAAGTAAGACTTCAATAGGACTTCAGCTTTTTAGTCTCCTGCCGTGTGTCTGACTTAACCAGCTGCTCAACAGGTTGAGCTACTGGACTTACTTATACATATACTTCATAGATATTGATATTTAGTGTATTTAGCTAGTGAATACATATATTAAGCATGACACAGTACTATGAGTGCATATCACATTCATAGGTTCATGTTAATGCTCACTGCTGCATACATGCTGGTAAATGAGTGTGTATGTGTGTGTGTCTTCAAACAGAGCTGTGAGCTCTTAATGAATTTACTCTGCTTTGATTGGAAATTAATTAAAACGGCCTCAAACAGCCAGCCGCTCCCTGTGGGCGGCTGGCAACACACTGACAGACAAGCCGGAGCTGCTTGGAGGCTTTTTCTAAAGCCAACATCATGAGTGATGAGCGTCCTGGTCCAGTAGCTCAGTCTGTGTGGCACTCGTTTAAAGTTGAGGGTTGAAGGATGACATGCGAGAAAAAAAGCAGAATGAAACTGTAGCTCACTGTGATTGGACAGCTGTGATGAGGACCTAAAGTTGTGGGTTCAATCATGACGCTTAAGTTTTTTCTGTTTTTTTTTTAAGTCAGACCCACTGCAGGACATTGAACAGCTCATGAAGACAAGAGGAGATGATCTGACCCTGTAGCTCAGTGTGATAGAGAGCAGTTTGGTGTTTTGGGGTCGTGGGTTCGATCCCGGGTCAGTGTGAGTTTTGAACAACCTTACTCAGAGTAGAGGTTGAAAGCCAATGAGGAAAGCTTGACTATCAGTCAGTCTGTGTAGCTCAGTGTGTTAAGAGAGCGGCTCTGTATTACAGGGTCGTGGGTTCGATCCCGGCTCGGTCCGTGTCTTTTGAAGGCCCTCACTCAGAGGAGAAGGTTAAATGCGCTGAGAGAAGAGGTCCAAGTGCGAAGGAGACCTGGTGTAGTGGTGTTGTCACAGACCTCGGGCGGCGAGGTGAGGCCTGTGAGCTGGGGGTTCGATTCCCCTTCACCCTGCAGCAGTAACCGGAGCAAAGACGGCCGGTGGGCGTGGAAGCAAAGAAGGCCGGTGGGCGTGGAAGCAAAGATGGCCGGTGGGCGTGGAAAGGGTGAATGAAGGGGGGCTTGGGCCCCCCGGGTTCTGGAGCGGTTGAAGCAGGGGTTATAAAAGTTTAAATGGTCAATTTCACTTCTTATGTAATATTCTTACACATATGTTTCTACTAACTTTATTTGTTAAACTTTCTATTATAGAATGTCAAGTGAGAGTCAGTTGATGTTCAAATGTTGATTACAAATAAAGTTAGTTATGTTATTTATTAATGGATAAAGTTAAAAACATATGTTTAAATGTATATTACATATGAAGTGAAATTGACCATTTAAACTTTTATAACCCCTGCTTCAACCGCTCCACAACCCGGGGGGCCCAAGCCCCCCTTCATTCACCCTTTCCACGCCCACCGGCCGTCTTTGCTTCCACGCCCACCGGCCGTCTTTGCTTCCACGGCCACCGGCCGTCTTTGCTTCCACGCCCACCGGCCGTCTTTGCTCCGGTTACTGCTGCAGGGTGAAGGGGAATCGAACCCCCAGCTCACAGGCCTCACCTCGCCGCCCGAGGTCTGTGACAACACCACTACACCAGGTCTCCTTCGCACTTGGACCTCTTCTCTCAGCGCATTTAACCTTCTCCTCTGAGTGAGGGCCTTCAAAAGACACGGACCGAGCCGGGATCGAACCCACGACCCTGTAATACAGAGCCGCTCTCTTAACACACTGAGCTACACAGACTGACTGATAGTCAAGCTTTCCTCATTGGCTTTCAACCTCTACTCTGAGTAAGGTTGTTCAAAACTCACACTGACCCGGGATCGAACCCACGACCCCAAAACACCAAACTGCTCTCTAACACACTGAGCTATAGAGACAGTGCAAACTCCTTAAAGGGAAACGGCTTCATTAAATGATATATTATACTTAGAAACTTGGGATGACTTGTTACGAAGGCCTGTTTCCACTAAAGGCTTTAAGTACATCTGAGAACTTCCATGATGTCAGTACAGTAGATGTACAGTAATACTCCATTAAAAGGAGCTGGACCCCAACTGTTGCTACGTGTGAACCTCTCTGCTCCGCCTCTGGTTCAGGAAGTGTTAACCGGTCCAGCTCTCTCAGGCAGACAATGATGTTAAAGACTAATTGACGAGCACTTTAAATAAGTCCTAATTAGAGCACGGCTGGTAATAATTGGGCAGGCGGTCTGAGCACTAATTAGTGTAAAAAAAAAAAAAAAAAAAAAAGCTGTGTGTGTGTGTGCGTGTTACCGTGTGGATGAATGATCTCTGCAGGGGGGCTGATGAAGCCCATACTTTCAAGAAGCAGACAGAGCGAGAGAGAGGGGAGCAGAAAGAAAGAGGGGAGATAAACCGCCGCCCCTCCACGCTCTTTTGTGATGGCGTACGGTCTGCGGGTGGCCCTTTCTGTATGGGAGGGTTGGGGTGGAGGGCAGGTGTGTGTGTGTGTGAGAAAGAGGGAGAGAGCTGAACTTACTCCTAACAAGACTAATTGATTCTGTAGCCTCTTTATCCGTCCCCGTCTTCCCCTCACACACACACTGTTTTTTCGTTTCCTCTCTGCCTCTAATTATTTGTGCTGAGAGGCGTCTAGAAAACAGCAGTAATAGATTTCCCACCTGCTGCAGGGACACATTAGTAACACACTCAAATGACTTGTTTGGCTCTCTCCCTCCTCTTCTTCCCTGCTGTCGTCTGTCCATTGTTTACTGCTCGTCCTTTCAGCCGACCCAGGTGTACTGATCCTCTCTGGTTCGTAGCCAGGCTGCATATTCACAATGCAACCAGGAGCAGGAACTTCTCAGTACGTTTCCATAATATTTTTCCAATATTAAATTCAGAAGGTTATTTCTATTTGATCATATTTCATTACACAGTGTTATACGTTCCTATATTTATAAGAAGCTGATGTGGAAACTGAAGATTTTAATGTTCAAAGCTGCTGCTCAACTAAATAGTTTAAAAGGTTAATCATCCTGAAGACAGCGTCTTCTACAGCGTTTCACCAGGGGTTGTTTGTAGCTTTAATGTCGCTAGGCTAGCAAGTGTCTTAAAGTCCATTAGTGTCTTTTAAAGCCATTCAGTTTGGTTAGCTCAGTTCAGCCGTCTCACTGCTCACGTGAAGTGCTTTTCTGCTGTGGGGGAAATGTGTTCACGGCGAGGGAAAAAGGCATTCAAAAGCATCTTCCCTTCCGACGTCTCTCTCCTGCAGAAACAGACCGGGGTCTGCGTTGTCTGTCAAGCAGTCACAATTACTGCTGTCACAGATGATGAGGAGCTCAAATAGACAAAAAGCTAACTGTCAGAGAAAATCATTTTGACCTCTTCCAGTCGCCTGACAGGAGAGAGAGTGACTGATAGACAAGATGCACAAACGTGGGCTTTATGTTTTTGCTTCAAAGGAACTTTTACGAGAGAAAAGATCTCTTATTTTTTTTGATTAACAGTACTGAAGAGAAACTTTCCCAACAGGACCAGTGTCTGAAAACAGTTGTTGGAAATCGGAGGGTTCGTCTTATAATTAGAGTTCATGACACCACATAGTGAAATTATGTGCATTATGCATATTTATGACTTTAGGTCAGTTTCTTACAGATATTTAACTCAATAGTCGGGCAAAAGGTCAACTGTAAACTGCAAGAAATGCTGCTCTAAAAGTTTAAATTAGTTGATGACAGATTTGAGTCTGTTACGTATGTAAAAAGCTTCAGCAGTGACACTAATCGCCCGTCAAGCTGTGTTTTTGTTCTCGGATTGTGGTGCCACAGGGGTTATAGGACAGGTTAATTGCTCATTTAACACTTGCGGAAGATATAACATGAAGGAATGGAGATATTGTACAATTTAATGATTGCAAGATCATAAACTGAAGTTTTCCAGTGTCGTCGAGGCCAAGGCTAACATGAGAGATGCTTTAAAAACGACATCTTTTGAAACTCAGAGACACTTTTCATGTTTAGGCTTCCAGGTCAGCATATTCTGATTGGGCTAAAATTTAAATGTGTTTGAGCTGTGATCACAGCGGGCGGGTGTTACACAACACTCAAGGTAGCCCTGCTTTAAGGTTGCAAAGTGATTCTGCTGATCAAATCCTGGAACTTAAAAGAAGTGTCCTCCTGGCCTCAGACACAGCAGGATTCATAACTCAGACAGATTTATAATTGAGAATTACGTCAAATACTAATTAATGGCACAGCAGAGCCAATCTGAAATTGGCTGTCTGGTTTGAACATGCCAGCTGTACAGTTGTTAGTCTCTAATTGCTGGTTAATTAATTAAATATTCAGTGGATTAAAGGAATTATGGGCAATTGTGCCTTAACAACCTCTAACAAGGTCTTGATTAGTGTCTTCAGCCATATCCTGTGGCTAAAATGATCCTTCAATTAGAGATGGAAAGCTCATGAAGAGAGTGGTGGATGAGAGGTCACATGATGGACAGTAGAGATTTTTAAAGCAGAAGAAAAAACGCTCTGAGGGATATTTAAATTTAATAATATCTGTATGTCGGGATTTCACAACATCTCATTTTCAGTTCTAATCAAAAGTTTCAGGTTAAATCGACGTATGAAAGTTATTTTTCTTTCCTTTTTGTCAAGAAACCGCAGGACTGAAGCAAGAAACTAATTGTGCATCATTCAAAACCGTTCGAGTTGTTGCTGAGATGTTATTCTGGGTCTGGATGAGATGGCAAAAAAACATTATTTCATATTAATATAATTGTTATACAGTCAGACAGCAGCTCAGTGGTGTTACAGCTGCATCAGAGGCTGTTTGGGTGCATCCATGTATGTATGTATATAAAACTGGTGTGTGTGTGTGTGTGTGTGTGAGAGAGAGAGAGAGAGAGAGAGAGACACACACAGTGACAGGAAGATTTCCGTGGCCTCTGCAGCCTTGTCAGACAGATAAATGTTGTAGATCTCCCATCACATGCACATACACGCGCACACACACACACACACTGGCTGCATGGAGATAGGAAGGTGGCTGACATTTGTGGTGGCTCGGGTGAGGACATGGCCTTTTCTCCTCATTTCTCCTGGCCAATCACCCAGACTGAAAGGGAAAAGGGAGATAAGGCCTTTTGTTTGGCCTGACAATGTCCTACTGATACTGCCATGGGAGACTATTCAGAGTGTGAATATCTGTGTGTGTGTGCGTGTGTGTGTGTTAGCTGGGTCTATCCCACCCCTTTAAGACAGGGAACCCCTCAAAGAAGTCATTATTAGAGGATAACTATTAGCATAAGAGCTGCCTTGTTACAGGATCACACATGCATGCAAACTAAACTACTATCATCACACACATGCAGAGGTTTTATAAACACTCAACCCCGAGTCCGACTAACCGGGACAAACCTTTGAACTGGATGCTGTAAATTTATATTCCCCTATGACAAACATTTCACGCTGTATTATTAGCAACAAGCTCCACCTTTTTTTTATGGTTATCTTTGTTCACTGACCACAAGAACTAGATCCAAAGTTTGTAGTTTTAAATGTCTAAAGGGTCACAGAGGAGAAAAACAAACCGACTGGCAGAATCTGGCTGGATATGTACCAGGCCGGCCTGCACATCTCTGGGACATCATGTTAGCCAGATGGCATCCCATATCATATCAGATCGCTGGATATTACATTGTTACCAGTAAATGGTGTTGAGATAGTGTCAGGTGGGAAGGGGGAATGCACTCATTTAAGATGATATCACTCCCAGAAAAAAGGGGCAGCAGCCAATTTCAGGAGGATTGATAATTTTGTCAAATTGCCCCGCAGCACTTTGAGGCTTCTCCTTCCACGGCTGAACGTCTTAAAGAAGATCCTGGTATAATATATGAAGCCATCTTCATAATGTATCAAAATTGAATGGCTGAAATGCCACTTAAGGTAGTGGTGGTGTAATTGGTACTCAAAAAATCTTAATAGTATCATATATCTGGAGCTGGGCTTTTAAAAGGATCTCTTGTGAGATCTTGCCTTGATCTCTCTCTCTCTCACACACACACACACACACACGGGATAATGCATTCAAGCCATCATTTCATCTTGGAATTCCCAAGCGTATTGGGACACCACATGCTGTAATGATCGTCTGTAAATGGCTTGGTTGGACTGCTAACTTGTGTAAATAGTGCAGGCAGAGACTAATGTACTGTCTTGTAATAGGGGGAAATTACCTGCCTATTACAGCGAGACCCTCCGAGAGGAGAGAAGAAGAAGGGAGAGAAAGAAACAAGGCGGAAGAGGAGAAGGAGATGGGAATGGGGGGGAAAAAAAGAGAGGATGATGTGGAAGATGAAAGGGAAGCTGGGAAGGAGCAGAAATGAAAAGTTTCTGGTGTGTGTGAGGATACTTTGATATCTACAAACATCTGATGCAAGCAGTTTATATTGCTTGTGGTGAATCGTGTATTTATGCACAAAATAACTATAATTCTATAGCCACCTAATAAATATTACATTATGATTGTTCCCATAAAGGCCCCGTAAGTGTTCATTAAATACTCGCAAAGAGCTGTTGGTGGTGTTTTGTTGAATTTGGGTCATATTGCTGCATTCAGTAAAACTCCTTTTCAAATCCGGATTTTGTTTGCCGACAGATTTCAAGCTTTACAATACGTTTTGTCGTGCTTGTTTTAAAAGAAATTAATTGAAAATCTGCGCCGAGCCTCTTGTAATGCACACTAATTTCCTTCAGCTATTGGCGAAGCGTAAATTGGCAAACATCGGCATAATGTGTTGTTGTGAATAGACAGTTTAGATGGCTGTTTGTTAACAATATGTGTTTGCTTAGTTATTGTATTCATGGAGACAAATATGAGGCATGTCTTTTTATGCGGCTTCATTTCTTGTTAGTTGTTTGCTATTATGATAACAAGGATCCATTTGATGTCAGCAGGCCTTTTATCTTCAAATGAGCCATTTAAATGTCATTACTGTAGGGCTGTGTGTGTGTGTGTGTGTGTGTGTGTGTGCGATCATTACATTTACAAGTCCCATTCATGTCTCGTCATTTTTCCTACAATGAGAAATTACCAAGGTTCACCCTCTGATGCTGCAAAAGCAACGATATTCCGTTTTTAACACTTATTGTTCAGCAACATAAATTCGAGCGTTTGTCCATCTTGCTGTCTGTCGCCGCTTTTAAGCAAAGTGAACGTTCATATCTTTCATTCCATTATTATACAGCTGCACAGTTCAGTTCAGGTGAGGCGTGACGACAACAACAACAACAACAACAACATATCTCTGCTCCAGACAAGAAGACTAAAAGTTAAAAGTAAGCAGAGCACACAATATACATATTAATTCTATTAATTATGACTGGTAAACGTAGAATTCAGTGTAGTACAGTGATGCATTTACATGTAAGCACCATTCGAGCTAATTGTAACTATGTAACTTTTAGTTCACAGTATAAATAATAGACTTTCTAAGTCGCTGCTTGATTGATCAGCGGGTCGAGTGTCAGACGGGCCGTAGTGCAGCCCTCCCAGTGCACTACTGGTAATTTAGGAAATCCTTACTGGCAGGTTGAGATGACAAGGCCACTGTCTTTGTGGCAGCGCTCTGTAATTTGCTTGTTTTCCACTCCGCCATAGAGCTGACGCACTGCAGGAGCAAAGCGAGCCAAGGAGCATTTCTCTCTCTTCTCCTTACTCACTCTCCCATTTGCTCTCTCTCTCTCTCTCTCCTATTGTTGTCACTGTGTTATTCAGCTCAGCTCTGTGGCCTCCGAGGTAAAAAAGAAAAACACAGACAGCAACCACAACAGAAATCAGAGCCTGATGTCCTACAGCGATGAAATCTGCTGTCTAATTGAAAACAATGTGCTCTGGCAGTTTTTTTAACACAGCCACATAAATATAATGAATACAGGTGTGTGTGGAACCCTTTCTACATATGAATACACCGTAGTGCATTGTTGTAGCATGTGGAAAAAATACCCAAAATCAATGGAGTTTGGTGCCAGTTCATTCCTCTATTTCTTTGAATGAATCATATTCTTAAAATAGTAATGTAATATAAATATGGACGCACATTAGTGTCTATCTTAATTTCTCTTAAATACATATTACTGCTAAAGTAGAGACATTACATGGAGTTACATGAAGTTTTAAGTTTGGTACGACCTAATTTCTCAATAATAATACGTGCTACACACCAACATATCATTTGCTTCCGTCTCTCTTTATGTTTTTGGGACTTTATGTTTATGGCATGCAGGTTTTTTCTCTTCAAGTGCAGCACTTGTCTCAAAATATTCAGTGTAAATTATAATTGTTTCCTGAGAAAAATGTGCATGTTTATACTACACTTGTGTATGTACTGTGTGTGTGTGTGTGTGTGTGTGTGCGTGCGTATGCATGTGTGTACCCTTTTTACCATGGCGACGCTGTGGCCTGTGTTCTCCCGTCTCTACGGTAACCGAGGCCCTGAGCTCCCTCTTATTGGCTCAGCCATTGAACTCCCTGCTAGAGACAAAAGAGAAGGACCCGGCGCTGGTAATTTCTTATCACCAAATCCCATTAGGCTCAGATTTTTTTTTCTTTTTTTTTTTCATTAACCCACACAAAAGTAAAGTGGAAATCACCATAGCCAGCCAGCTCAGCCCCTACTGTGAGCCTGACTAGGCCCCCCTAATAACATCACTCTGCTCGAGCTTGAGCTGAATTAATACAAGACACGTGCAAAAAAAAGTACATTAATAAAAAAATTAGGTATTTTCAAAATGGCAATATTTCATTATCTAATTAATTCTGATAACGTTGTGTGAAATTATTGTGACAAAAAGTCACCATAGTAGATATTCAGGCATCATCATTCTATAAACCCTCCTGCATCCTGCTGCAAAGATTATCTAATTTATCCAATTAATCTATTTTTTTTCCCCCTTTCTGAAGAGGATAAATATGCTTCCAGCGCTGCGTCTACCGTCAGGGTGACCTGTGGGTGCACCAGGTGAAGGGAACTAATCATTTTAAATGTCAGAAAATAGTCAGATTTCCTCTGTTCAATCGAAAACTTCTTCTATTGAATCTCGTGGGATGTCTTTTGATGTTTGACCAAAATCCAAAAAGACTTTAAGATCATGCATGACACAGAAACGCTTCAAATCCTCACGTTCCAGAGACAATCAGCAGAGGAAATCTTCTCTTTTTCTATACTTCCCTTTGCACTCAAATTGTGGCTACGCAATAAAACAGAAGGAAAAAGGGGCACATATGACCCATATTTTTTAGCTTATCCAGTCATCATTTCAGCTCAGCTCCACGTTCTCCATCTCTCACCTGTCACCCTTCTTTGACTGTGTGTGTGTGTGGGTCCAGCTCTGACACCCCTCAGCACACTGAATGGGCCTGATATACCTAAGGCCATAATCACTGCGGTTTCTGCATGACCGTGCGTGTGTGTGTGTGACGGTAGGTGGTGGTTATGTGTATCTGCTGGCGTGTGTGTGTGATAACCGCCTCTATGAAGTCGGATTGACAGACAAAGGCCTAATCGCTCCTCAGCTCAGGCAGCCAAACAGCTCAGAGGAAGTATTGACCCAAAAGCACCATAATCCCCTTCACCTAACATGGGCAATTTCATGTAATACCTGCAATAACACGCGTTCAGCTCAAAGTAGTCATCAAAAGAGCTCCGAGCATCTGATTTTGAGAGGTGAAGCCGTTTGAATAAAAGGGACCTGAAGAGTATATCAATCTGTAATAACAACACTCGCTTTTCTTTTCAACTCTCCTTATCGCCGCTCCTCCGAATCACTTTCACTCGCTCGCGCTCTTTGTCTCTCTCTGTCTAAATGTGTCGCTCATGTTGCTTTACTCTCTCTGCTTTCCGAGTAGTTGTTTTAAAGAAACACGTATGTAGACGCGTATGGTAAAGATAAGCCGTGTCAAGTAGGGGTTTGGTTTTCTTTGTGTGCACTTGTTCCTGTATGTTTGACAGTTGAAACGTCTTTTGTTAAGTGTCATTTTAACGCTCTCTCACCTGTAGGGAAGGTTTTTCCACCAGCGTTCAAAAAAAATATAAAAATCACGTATATAATTCCAGTTTGTTCGGTTCAGCCGGAGTGTTTTCTTGCTGCACGCAGTGTGTGTATAATGTGAGGCTTAGCAGGAAGAAGTGGTGCACATGATGGCACACATGGTATTCTCTGTTTGTGTTGGGAGAGACAAGCAAATGAAAGTCAAGATCAAGAAGTGTCCAACAACAAGACAGTCGCATATTTCGGATCAGATTTCATCTCAAGAGAAGTTACAAGTTGATATTATTACCAGTTTTGATTGTATACTGCAGTAATAAACTCTGATAACTCCTTCACTTTTTATCTCAGGGATCATATGATGCTCAGAAGGTCCAAACCTGATCTGATGTTTGTATCATACATACATTAATATGTGTTAACCTTCATCACCACCACCACCACAACAACAACAACAATCATTGCAATTTGCATTCACACACACACACACACACACACTTTAGCCTCTGATTTAGTATTCATGTCACAGAGATTAATCAACCTGCTCATCCCCACTGCTGTTACACACTGATACACACACTGTAGTCTAGTCACACTTTGTACTTACTTCTAGATATGTGTGTGTGTGTGTGTGTGTGGGCATATGTTTGACATGAGGCCCGTATCACCAATCTGCATATCTGCATATTAGCGCTGGACCATCCCTTTAATTTCCTACAGCGGCTGATAACCATCGCCTCCTCTCGGCCTGTTTGTCGCTCCCACACAGAGCTGGTGAGATTTTATATGTGTGTGTGTGAGAGAGAAAAGGTTGTTGGCTGACTAATACCATCAGTTTTTCCTGCTGCCTCTCTCACACACACACACACACACACACACACACACACACACACAGACGCCAGACAGACATCGACATCCTATTGATTTAGTTTTCTATTTAATGAGTGAAACCATCTGTGAGATATTATGAATGATAGAGAGGAGAAGAGGAGGCAGCAGGTCACACATGTTGGGGAAACAGCTTTAAAAGTGAATCAGTTCATTGCTGTGATGACAGCTGTACATGTGTGTATAATCAGCGTATTGATCCATAATTATCAATATCAATATCAATCCTTTCAGTTGTTTTAAGAACAAATGTACAGATTCTTTGGTTCCAGCTTCTCAAATGTGAATATTTTCTATGACAGACAAAATAAGATCTTGCATCTCGAGCTTTTTAAAGTTTCAAACTGAGCTTTCTTGATATTTCTCCTGTGATATTCAGAGCTTGAATAAAATATCAACATGTAAAGGTATTTCATGTCCACTATGCTGCTTCTCAAATGTGACACTTTGCTGTTTTTCTTTTGTCATGTTCAACATTAAATTAAATAACAATAATTTAACTGTTACTGAGACAAAATAAGCAAACTAAAGACATCACTGTGGCTTCTGAGAAATTTTGATTACCATTTATTCACTATTTATATGCCATATGTTTTCACTGATTGACCTGATATTATATGGTGACAGCAGTTTGCAGGTTTTATACATTAATTTTTTTATTTTTTTTTGCACACTGTAGTATCTTGTAAAACATATATTTAACACAAAGAGATATTATAATATCAAGTGTAAAGAACATCCGATGAATATAAATGAATGAATGAATATAATCACCGCCAGTATTAAAAGTGATCGTTTGTACATTTGATCACCATAAATACTGTGTGTGTTTCAGTGTGTCGCATGCTACATAATGTTTGTGTGTGTGTGTGTTTTATGCTACATATGGTCACACAAGCGCCACGGTAATTAATTTCGTCACCTTAATTAACTCTGCAAGGTCTTTGCAAGTGGCCTTGCAGCAGCCTGTGTTTGCGCGCACGTGTGTGTGTGTGTGTGTGTGTGTACTAAGTCACATCACATCACAAGGAAGCGAGCGCTAACCTGCTATTTGCTATTATTCTGCGAGACCTTGGGTGAGACGAGGGTGCAAGACAGAGGCGGAAAAGGAGAAGCGGCAGATTGGGAGGTTCTGAATGACGCCTTTGTGAGTGTGTATTAGTAGTAGAAAAGAGAGGCAGTGCAAATAAGAGGTATGAGAGGAAGACAAGTGAGGCTGCGAGGCGTCGTGTGTCTGCCTTCCATTATGTACATCTGCATCTCACCAAGGTCACCGAGATGGAGAAGAAGTCTTTTAAAACTCTCCTCAAGCAGAAATGTGTTCAATCATCTCGTTCAGGAGTGACATTTCCACTCAATCTCATCACTCCACCGCCGATTCATCCGACTTATGTTTATTTAGAATTTATTGTTGCAAATGCAGTTTAGAAATGTTACTTTACTGTGTTTAGGCAGCGGTTTGAGAGGTCTGAAGGTTAGAATGAAAAATGATGAGAGAAACATTAGCTTCATATGTCATACTGAGACAGACACACACACACACACACACACACAACATCTCTGCAGATGTATGATGCAAACATCTATCAAACATCTATAGCTCAATTCACCATAACAACCAGGATCTGACAGCTGGCCAAACAGTAGCTCGATCTTTGCGGTTAAATAATAATAATAAAAAGACTTTAAAACATGTCCCCAGTGGAAGTTACGCCCCGGAGAAAGACAAAAGAGACGGAGTTCAAACATTTTCCCTTTTGTAATCTTGGATTTGATCGAACAAAAGCAAAATAGTTCAAGGCTGAGAGACGACGGCAGGTGAAAAGCAGACAATAGCTTCTCTGGTGTTTTTAAACATTTTCCCTCGTTGATGAAAGGAGTTGCTGGATTTATTCAAACTAAACGTTAAGTGCCAGTAAGATCCTTCGCTAGCTTAAACCCAGTGAAACAACAGCTACACTTGTTCTTCAGAATAGATGCTCAAATGATCTATTTAGATATATAAAAATAAAAAAAAAGTCTAGATGTTCCACTTATTTTCTATCTTTTTCCTTTTTCTAGTGTAAATAGCGGCTTACACTGAAGATGACAACAAACACACAGACCTGACGCTGACCTCCGTCCCAAAGGTCAGAAATCCACTATACTGTTGTGCCTATATGTATATGTTATATGCCTATACATTTCCATGCAGCTGTGTAGGATTTTTTCCAAACCAACGGCCGACATTCACACCCACTTTGTGCAGTGATGTGTGTTTGTGTCTGTGTTTATTCCTTCTATACATCCGAGTGTCTGAACATGTGTGCCGTTATCTTCATATTTAAGGGATCATCGCTTCTTTCTCTATGTAACTAGTTCTTTTCTGGCATCACCAGGGTCCACATTAGCCTTTCATAAATCATGGAGTTTGACATTAAAATGGTCTCATTTTGGCTAAAGAAACTAAATAATAACTATTTCAAACTTATTCATTTAAAAACATTTTTTAATCTATCTGCAGTCATTCGTAGCTTGGATTCCTCCCTTTACCAAAGGTTTTTTCCCCCCATCTACTTCAACCTTCCCAAGGCTGATACAGAGTGTGTGTGTGTGTGTGTCTTCCGAGCTTTCAATGAGATAAACACTTGAGCTACAGATTCTGTATAAAATCTATAATGGTTAAACCCAAGGTCAGAGTTATTGTTTCTCTCTCTCTCTCCGTGCGCTCTGCTACAATAGCCGGATTTTTTTCCCCCCCTCGGTGAAGAAAAGTTTCCAATCAAACGCTGCAGCTGAATGTGTGCAAGTGGCATAGATGAGGTGAAGTGTCAATACCTTCATCTGCACTTTAAATCAGCAGATAATAAGCAGATCCTTTGAATAAGAATCTCTCTTAGTGGTATTTGGATGAGGCTGAAATCTCTGCATGTTGTGTTTGACTAAGGACTTAAGAAACTCGCAGGCATGCAAGCTTTAGTTATATATTTTTCTTACTGTCCCATAAGGACATGATACAATTTAATATAAAAACATAATTTAGAAGACAATTAGGGCTGCGGTTAACGATTACCTTCAATAAGATGAATCGATCTGCCGTGTTGATGCTAAAGTAGTGCTACCGTGTGTGTGTGTGTGTGACTTTATGTTCCTAAAAATACCTTTATGTTGTCTGTCAGGCTGTAAGAAGCGTAATGGACATTTTATCAGTGCGGCGTGACAGTATGTGCAACTACATAGAATGATGTGTGTGAGGCCAGATGGAATAGACTGCTGACAGCACAATGATGAGATGATAATGTATGTTCTTCATGCTGAAGACAGACTGAATGATGGACAGAATGATGTTTCTCTCTTATCCTGATCATCTGCCTGAGACCGACTGAGCACTGAACACACCGCAGTCGACCCAAACGGGAAGGGATGGAGAGGAAACGATGTGTCAGAGTAACTCAGAACTGTGGTCGTCTTCGGCTGGAAAACGTCATGATGTCAGATAAAAGATACGTAAAAATACCGAGAAACATGCGTGAAGTAATGCTAGCGCTATAGATGGCTTCCAGGGACGTTTGCGTCTGATTGGCTGATAAAAGTCTTCAAAGTTTTTAAATCTTTAAGGACTTGACTGTAACTGGAGCTTGAAAGGACAGGATGTGCATCTTAATTGACACCAATAATGCACAGTTTAGCGTCTTCTTTCCAGTCGAACGGCTCGTGTTATAAGAACGACTGTCGGCTCTTTATTAGCGTCTACTGTAGGTTACGGTCACTCTCTAATAGAAAGTGTGTGTGTGTGCCGACTAAAAGGAAGAAGCTGAAGGCTGGATGGCAGCGGGTTGTTTAACAAATGTCTCTGTAATGTTTCACTTTCACTCTGGATAGAGTCACACTAGGTTGAGCTCGGTGCCATCACTCCCTCCCACCTCTCCACTCCTCCTGTTGTCCTCCTGTCATGCTCTTGATCCCTCCATCGCTGCCGTGTCACTGCTTTTATCTCGTCACCCTAAGCAACCTCTCCATCTTATTGTCCTGCTGCTGCTATCTGTCTCTTTGTCGCTCTGATGAGGGTCAGCGGGTCAGCTGGAGGGCTTGTCATTAGCTGGGGCGTGTGCGTGTTCGTGCGCACACGTGTGAAGTGTGTACATGTGTACACAAGATAACGAGGCCCTTTAATGATCACTGTGGAGGAAATTGTAGTAGAAAGGGAGAACAAAAAAAAAGTATGAATATACAATATAAGGAAAATTAAAACATACAGAAAATAAATGTGCAAATAATTGAAAGAATTTACTGTTGAATTTACTAGTGGAATGAAATCATAAAAAATGACCAGATTTAAATATAAATGGAGATATTTATAGTTTGTTGGGTTTTTTTCCTGACACATGGAGTTTCACTGCCAGGCTTTTCCTTCTTTCTGTTGCTTTCTATGCTGACGAGTTGCTCCGTCTCTCTCGTGCTTTATCTCCGTCAGCCCCAACAATAGGCACCAATAGGAAACTGCTGATGCTGCTCTGTAGTAAACAAACAGCATCCAGATCTGTCCACCAGCCTCCCATTTCATCACTCACCGCTCTCCTCTCCTCTAGTCTGGTTACATTTAGACATTTCTATCTTCAGTGAGCCGGTACGATGTCTAAAAATATTAAAAACCTGGTTTACAAAGATGAATTTTAACTGTGAGAATAAGAATTCAACTAATGTAAAAAAAACACTGTTTTAAAACCTGGCAGTGTGTGTGTGTGTGTTTCTAGACACCGCGCTGAATGAAAGAATGAAACTTTCACTGTGTGTGTGTGTGTGGCCCTGGACATCAGCTTATTGTGCTGGCTGGTAATGAGAGCTGCTTGGCTTGTGTCGCTACCATCGCTGCACCTGTTTGTTTAGGTGCTGGTGTTCTGCGCGTATGTGTTTACATACATGTGTATGTGCACGAGCGTGTGTGTGTGTGTGCCACTATTTGTTCAGCTTTGCCAGCTTTCTCAAGGTTGCCCTATTGCAGCCAGGAGACAAGTATAATAGTGGCGAGTGTGTGTGTGTTTGCCTGGGGGAATCGAATCTAGAGTAAACATGCGTGTCCGTCTCTTTCCCAGGTGGAGTTAGATGAATGAATGGGCCGACAGTGATATTGACAAGCTGAGCCGCTGCTTGTGCGAGTGTGTGTGTGTGTGTGTGTGTGTGTGTGTGTGGTCTTAAGGAGAGAAGGGAAGGATCTGAGTAGACACAGTTCAGCTTGTACACATTTCTGCTCCTCATTTCACCAGCAACAGTTGTCAGTCAAACAAATAATCGATTCGTTATTAAGACCATGACTGATATTTTTCTGGACTGAACCTGACAATTACTTTAATGACATATTAGGCATGTCATTAAAGTCCAAAAATCTTAGCAGCTCCCAAATATATAATAATATACTGCAGTAATTTTGGACACAGAACCATATTCAGTAGGTATTATTAATACAATAGGTATTGCTGTAAATGTCAGTGGTGTCTGTGCAACTTTACAAGTTTAAATTCTATCTTTCTAAAATCCAGGTTGAATTACGAGTCAACATTATAATTAAAAATGATTGCTTGTTCTGCACAAAGGTTTAAAATGTGAGTAAATGATTAGTTGCATTAATATAATTAAAACGCTTAATATAGAGGGTTAATGCAATTGAAAATGTTACCAAATTTAGATGACATTATTCTTCCAGACCTCTGACAAGCAGTTTCTTCAGTTTTCTTTCACAGATGTTTTTGTCCAGTGTGGTAAAACTAGACAAAAGGATCGGGATTGTAGTCTAACCATTACCAACTTATTTAAATGTCTCAAGCTAATATAAAGCTTCAGCTGTCTTTGTTATTGAAAGTACGTTTCTATTTTCCAAAGCTATCCCTTCCAGATTTGTTTAGCTAACCTGGGGGTTTGTTTCCAACCTGTCTGATCATGTGTCTCGCGCATTATACACACGGCATGCTAAAGTGTTAGCATGGAGCAAAGAAACTAAGGAATCACTGTGGGTACATTTTGTTCTCTTCATGCAATCTACCAACCCTAAGGGTGAGAGAGAGAGCGAGAGAGAGAGAGAGTGAGAGAGAGAGAGAGAGAGGGTGCATCGTGCTGCTGTGAGAACGCCTCTCGCTATCCCTCTTTCCCTCTAAAGAGAAAGGGATAAAGGACCTTTTCTCCATTCCACATGCCAGCCAACTCCCAGCGGCCTCTCTGTTGACACAGCCGCCACAATGGGAACTAAAGGCCTCCCAATGCCTCCCATTATGAGCCTAACCCCGGGCCCAGTCGCTGCGCTGCAGAGTTATCCAGTGCAGGCCAGCCAGCATTGGCCAAAGCCCCCTTGAATATTAGCCTGGATATATAAGACTACCCCCCTGCCCCCTGCTGCATTGTTCAGCGTTATTCTTCCCCCACAATGGGACATCACACTTTGGAAGTAATTTTCAAAAAGGGGAAGCCAATCAAAAATAATGGCACTTATTGTTTCTCTTTTGACACACATTGCTGAGCGGCCTGCCCCTCCCTCCTCTGTCGCTTTCTCTGCCTGTGTAGCCCTAAACCCCGGGGTTCATTCACGTCCATTATACGGACAAATTAAATAAAACCCAGTATGGGTCGGAGGGGAGCGGAGAGCCACACTGGCCATCGACGGTGGCGTTGGGGAGAATCTGGGATGGGAGGAACACCGTGGAGGGAAAGCCAGAGGAATAGTAACGAGGGGAAGCTAGAGGGGGCTTGAGGAAGGCAGGAAGGGACGCTGACAGGTCAAGATGACATAGACGCTGATCAGGGCTTCAGTTTGAGCTGTTGATGGACATACTGAGTTCTGCTGGAATTAAACTAACTGCTAGGCTGAGACAGTGAGTGGAAAATACGTGCACCTAGGAACAATAACAATGAAGTCGGGAGAGTTGGATCACTTGTCGGATGAGCTCGTCTCATCCCGGATGATGGATAAGTAGAAGAAAAGCCCTCAACCTGCCCGTCTACTGCTCTCCCCCACGGATAGATGGAGGCCTGGTAAAAGCAGGCAAGGTATGTTGCGATTTCTGAAAAAAGGGAGGGTCCTTTGAGGCATGAATGTGTGTGTCTGTGTGTGTGAGTCAGAGGTTCACTGGCTACTGGTGATCAGTGTTTACTGTAAACAATGTTTCTTTAGGTCTTATTGCAAGAATTCAGCCTGTATGTTTAACCTGGAGCTGAAAAACGCCGCTGCTTTAGAAAAATAGAGACGGGTTTTCTTTTGACCATGATGCAAAAAAAAAAAAAGGCTTGCATATCATTTTTTTATCAGTGGAAAAATAATACCATAATTGCACCCACTTGTAGCAGCAGCGGTCTTCAGAGCTACTGTACAACCGGAACGTGCAGCCAAAGAAATGTTTCTGGCAGTTCAGCCGTTTGATGGCTGGTTGATCATTTTTCTGACTGGAAGCTAGAAAAACACTGGTCAGGTTTAGCTGCATGACTCGGTTACATGCCGTCTATCGGAAGCTTTTAACCCGATTGGTCTCACATGAATGCATGAGTATGTTTTATTAGCACAACTGGTGTTTCAGTGGATGCTTTTGACCCTCACAGGAGTACATTTTTATCAGGGCTGGTTTTGGGGGTTTGCAAAAAATATGTCTTACTTATGACCCGCCGTCACAGATTGAATCAAACAGTTCTCAGACTGTCTCATTTGAATAATTTCAAGTCGTGCTCAAGTGGTAACATTTCAGAAAAATATAGAAAACAACAAAAAAGACATTGCAGCTCTAGCTAGATGTATGAAGTACTGCAGGTAAGCAGACAAGTATCTTTGAAAAAGTATACGTCTGTTCTTCCATTATGTAGAAGAAAGATGGGAGGCAGACGAGAGGAAGAGGGGGACAGGGATGGGCTAGAAAAGAAGAAGAAGAAAAGGTTGAGGAGAAGGAGGAGGAAAGGGCAGGTGGAGGAGAGCTGCTCTTTGGGGTCTTTGAAAGCAGCAGGTCCTGGCTGGGAACTTGACCCCATTTAGAAAGAGCGAGAGAGACTCCTCAGCCGGGCACATAAAGGCCCTCCACAGGAAGTCCTCATTCTTCCAGGAGCCCGGCACCCCCGCACCATCACCACCACCACCACCAGCAGCAGCAAAAAAAAAACAGGAAAAAGCCCTCATTTAGGATGAGTGGAGGAGAGTAAGAGAGAGAGAGAGAGAGAACCCCCATCTTCCTCTTAGGAGGGGGTCCTGATATCAAACCTCACCCTCAGAGGGATGGAGAGAAATGTCAGCAACAAGGAAAGGTTTAGTGTCTTTTATCATTGTATCTTGTATATTGATTGTGTGTGCAAAGCTTGTAATCCACCCGTTTGACCTTTCTGGCATTTTGTGACATCACAGCGGAAATTTTAAATTGAGCAACCTGTTGTTTGTCATTATTGACATGATTTACGTAGGAAATGTTTAACTCATCTGCAGTTAGTTAAATTCCCTCTAAATGTCTCCACAAGTCTATTATTATTAGTAAATAATAATAATAAATATAATATGAAAATTGTAAATTATCTTCTCCATTGAATCTACATTCTGCTGATAATACTTAGTACTATATTTTTAATGCATGACTTTTTATTGCTTAAAGAGTCTAAATTCTTCTTCCACTACTTCATTTTGCTGCTTAAATATTTATCGGCATAATGTTTTTCTTCTTAGTAAATGTGTGCTTGTATATATGCTTGTCACATAGTGTTAATGTTCCATTCATATCACATCAACACTTTAATCTAATTACTTTAATATTTCTGAATAAGCACCTTCGGTCATTTTATACACATATTTATATTTTATGTAAAAGGTGTTATTATAATATAATGCTAGTTTACAGATTTAATCAACAGTTCATGATTTCAGATTGTATGTATCTAATCTGGCTGTTATTAAAATTAGTACAGTTAAAAATGTTAAAAGCTAAACCTCGTTGGAGTCGATGAGATTCAGATTTGATCTAATCTAATCATGACCTGAGAGATGAGTCAGGTTTGGTGTCGCTGTATTAATTAACCCTCACATTTGATAGAGATGATACAGAGGTTAATGCTGGTTTACTTACAAAAAAATCCTGATCCAACGTCAAAAACTCAACTTGTCTAGTAGGACACCTGGAAGGTAAATACCTGACTAACACACTGACCGGAAGAAAGCTCATATACTGCTGCTTCTCTGTGTTCATGGCTTCAGCCTCTGTGTTCTCATGAGTTGATAAATGTTTGTCTCAGCTGACAGAACTTTCTGCCCTGCAGACGTGTTTTCACATGTGTCAGTTGAAATCAGCCATGGTGGTGGTTGAGTGGGATTAGCTGCTTTTGGACAAAGACACTATTTCCACACACACACACACACACACACCAGCATGTTCAACCTCTCTAGTTGACAGTCAGCTGTTTTGTCTGCTGTTGTGCAAAACGGCAGAAATGCAGGAAGTGTGTGTGTGTCAGAGAGAGACAGATGCACACACTCACAGCAATGCAAACATGACTTACAATAGTTATAAAATCATTTTAAAAGTACTTGCGCTTGTGAGATGAGGTTTTTCTGTCTACGTCTTTCTACCTCTGCTTTGCTGTGCTGAATGTTAAGATAGAACTAGAGTAGGATGAATCAGCTCCGTTCAGTGCTTTTATTGACTTTATATCAATGTGACGTTGACAGAGGAAGTGGTTAAACTTCATCTCAACAGTCTGATTCAGTTTGTGATGCTGCTTGCTTTTGGATTGAATTACTACATTTATTGTCGTAGTCGATCCAAACAGCACAGAAACTCTTGATCTGATTATCAGATCTACCATCTTCATAAGGCCAATTAGTTATTTACTACATGCCAGCCCTATTTCACATGCAACTTTGAACAGGCGTAACCTAATTACACAATTTAATAAAACATCCAAACTTAAGCCATGACCTGCAGCACTCCTGTCACTTTCCACACCTAAAAGAAGGTGGAGCACAGATGGTTTGTTTTACTCACCAGGAACATGATCTGAAGCGGCAGCATTACGGAACGAGGGAGGAGAAGAAAAGACGTAAGGTTTGTTTTTTGATGTGGTTGAGTAAAAGCATAAAGTCTTACAAAATGTAAACACCAGTGTGAACCTTAAATCTGCACTGTGCTGGAGTAAATGTACTTTGTGTGTACTGACAGGTATGTGTGTGTTTGCACTAACCAGACAGGTTGGACAGCTGATCACTTTGATGTGTTCATTTTGTGTGTGTGTGTTTGCTTTGGCTCGGACTGACTGCTCCCTCAGAGGGACTATCATCGCTGGTAATCCTCTTCATGGTCTGCTAATCTGTTTTTGCCGGGGTCACTCCATCCCACCCCACCGCTCCCTCTCTCCCTTTCTCTCCCATCCTCCCTTCTTTTCCTCCCCTTCCTCTCTAGCTGCCCTTCTCCCTTTAATAACACTAATCTTATTACACAGAGAATCAAAGCTTTTGTGTTTACCTCCTGTCCATCTTATCTCTCCATCCAACCTTTCCTCCACCTGAACTCTGATCATTTCAACAAACTAAAAGAATGTCTGTTCTGAGCATTTTCTGCTGTTAATAAATAAATAAATAGTTTCTCTTAAAAACAAATGTTCTATTTTTTTTACTAGTCAATCAAGTTTTATTTATATAGCCCAAAATCACAAAATACATTTGTCTCAGAGGGCTTTACAATCTGTACAGGTAGTGACACCCTCTGTCCTTAGACCCTCGAGTGACAACAAGTATTGATTATTCTGTCAATATTTTTTCCTAAATTTCTAATTTAAATTCCTTACTCACCTTTAGCCCCCTGGACACCTTACTCACCTTTAGCCCCCTAGACACCTTACTCACCTTTAGCCCACTAGACACCTTACTCACCTTTAGCCCTCTAGACACCTTACTCACCTTTGGCCCCCTAGACACCTTACTCACCTTTAGCCCCCTAGACACCTTACTCACCTTTAGCCCCCTAGACACCTTACTCACCTTTAGCCCACTAGACACCTTACTCACCTTTAGCCCTCTAGACACCTTACTCACCTTTAGCCCTCTAGACACCTTACTCACCTTTAGCCCCCTAGTCACCTTACTCACCTTTAGCCCCCTAGTCACCTTACTCACCTTTAGCCCTCTAGACACCTTACTCACCTTTAGCCCCCTAGACACCTTACTCACCTTTAGCCCCCTGGACACCTTACTCACCTTTAGCCCCCTGGACACCTTACTCACCTTTAGCCCCCTAGACACCTTACTCACCTTTAGCCCCCTAGACACCTTACTCACCTTTAGCCCACTAGACACCTTACTCACCTTTAGCCCTCTAGACACCTTACTCACCTTTAGCCCTCTAGTCACCTTACTCACCTTTAGCCCTCTAGTCACCTTACTCACCTTTAGCCCCCTAGTCACCTTACTCACCTTTAGCCCCCTAGTCACCTTACTCACCTTTAGCCCCCTAGTCACCTTACTCACCTTTAGCCCCCTAGTCACCTTACTCACCCTTGGCCCCCTAGACACCTTACTCACCTTTGGCCCCCTAGACACCTTACTCACCTTTGGCCCCCTAGACACCTTACTCACCTTTGGCCCCCTAGACACCTTACTCACCTTTGGCCCCCTAGACACCTTACTCACCCTTGGCCCCCTAGACACCTTACTCACCTTTGGCCCCCTAGACACCTTACTCACCTTTGGCCCCCTAGACACCTTACTCACCTTTGGCCCCCTAGACACCTTACTCACCTTTGGCCCCCTAGACACCTTACTCACCTTTGGCCCCCTAGACACCTTACTCACCTTTAGCCCTCTAGACACCTTACTCACCTTTAGCCCTCTAGACACCTTACTCACCTTTAGCCCTCTAGACACCTTACTCACCTTTGGCCCTCTAGACACCTTACTCACCTTTAGCCCTCTAGACACCTTACTCACCTTTAGCCCCCTGGACACCTTACTCACCTTTAGCCCCCTAGACACCTTACTCACCTTTAGCCCCCTGGACACCTTACTCACCTTTAGCCCCCTGGACACCTTACTCACCTTTAGCCCACTAGACACCTTACCTACTCGTAAGCTGTATTACTGTTGTCACATTTTAATTGCTTTATATACTTTTTGGTTGTTTCTTCTAGAATAAATCATCTTTTATAAAGTGATGTTTTGTTTGTACTGATGTTTAAGATGTGTTTCGAGTGAATACTGAAGTACTGCTCACACTCATGTAATTGTTTTGGGTGTTTTTGTAGGTCAGTGTTTATTAACCAACTTTACTCAAGAACTGCAGTTAGTTATTCTACATGTTGTCACGTTGGGATCATTTCAACAGTTTCAACTCGCCCCAACTTTTACGAAAAAAATACACCTAACCTAAAAAACCTAAAAAAAATTAACCTAATTCTTAATTTCACGTAGCTCACACAACAGAGTCTGTCCTCCTCTGCAGTGGCAATAAATTAATGTTTCTGAATGCAACATGCACATGAGGTTCCACACCTTCACAAGTCTATTCCAAAAATAAATATTCCTGTAAAATGACACCAAAAGACAAGATACATTCTCTCACTACTCCGTCCACCTTTCGTCTTCTCTTGTATCCTTCCTCTATCCAATCATCTCCTCATGCTTTTCAACCCTTCAGCTTACCTCCACTCACACCACTAACCCAACCACATAGTGAAATTATACAGATTTCCCCCTGGTTCCTACACACACACACACACATAGAGTTGCACGATACCCACGGTATACCCGGTACCCCGCGGTGCCAAATCATAACCGTCGCTACTATACTAGAAATTTTACACGACGGTATTACCGTGGATTACGATACTACCGGTGCCAGTCTCCGCTACATAGCGGCCGCCTCTGCTCTCCTCCCGGCTTCTCACTGCATGCTACTCCTTTGTAAACAAACCAACATGGAACCGCAACCGAACTACACAGCTGCTGAATGATTGGCTGTTTGCCTGTTACTGGTGACGTTCAGGGATATGATAGGCTGTTTCCGCACGCTGGGTCCGCCCGTCTGTTAGCTGATTGGCTGTCTCGCCCAGACGCGCTCACGATCACAAACACGAAACGCGAAAAGCACCGGGCCCGAGCGGCGAGTCTGCCGAAGCACAACACATTTTTCTGAAGAAACCAAACTCCAAAAGTCACATTTGGAACTATTTTGGTCTTAAGCAAGGCACAGACGGGAAAGCAATAGACAATGGCCGTCCACTGCGCAGGCGCTGCCACCAAGCTATAGGAGCCAAAGGAGGGAACACATCCAACCTCATAAAACACCTGCAGTGTCGTCACCCAGATTTATATGTTTATTTTCTCACTGGCTAATATGAGGCTATATGCTCCGTGTACAGGATGAGGAATGAAGAGTTAAAGAATGTCAAAGTATAAAGCACCTAGAAAATGCATAAAATATATAGATTTCATCATTTCATTTAGATCAGTTCCTGTTAATTGTACTAAATTGATTATTTATATTAGTACAACACAAATTAATGTGCAAAGGAAACTTGTTTTTTATTAGATTAAAAATGCTTGTTTTCATTTCCAGAAATCTGTGTGAAATTAAGAAGAGATCGCAGCAGTAATGTAGACTGTCTATATTGTATTCTACATATTGTTCAGTATTTTGTTAAGTTATTATTTATAGAATTGAGCTACAGTTCAATGAAGTAGCCTTTGATATGCCTTTGCATAAGTTCTGTCCTTTAAGTTAAATACAGTAAAGTTTGACTAGACACACAAACACGCAGAGAAAAGGCCAGTGGATCTGTTTGTTGTTGTTTTTTTTTCAATTTTAACTTTTTAATAATTGTTATTCATAAAAATACTTCTTTCAGTCTAATTCTTACTTCACCAGTATTATGTTTATGATGCACCAAACAACATTATAAGTAATTAATAAGTACCTATAACTTGTACAAATACATTGCAGTTCATAAAAATAATAATAAAAAGGCAGCAGTATCGCGATATTACCCGGAACCGTGATACTTTGTCTGGTATAGTATCGTGGTTACTCATTTTGGTATCGTGACAACTCTACACACACACACACACACACAAACATGTGGTCTAATCATATTTCTTCCTATCTAGAAGCAATCAGTGATAGTGTTGGCTGCTCCCGAGCGCCTTGACAATACTGGCAGAGAGGGAGGCTGCACATGCGCTAATTAAATTAAGTGTGTGTGTGTGTGTGTGGTTGACGAGGGAGGCACAAATAAAATGTAGCTGCAGCGTCAACACTGCGTCAATTAGTTGCCAAGTATTTTGATAATTGATTAATCATTTTGAGTCATATTTTCTCATTTCTTCAGTCGTCTATAACAGTAAACTGAATATCTTTATGGACACGTTACATTTGGACTAGTGAGGAGAATCCTTTTTTTGTAAGTGTAATTTATTCATGACTCAGACAAAGATCATTTTTATGATTAAATTATTAGTTGTTTAGTTGTTCAACAGTCCACAAGCCAAAGATTTTCAAAGAAAACAAAATATTCACATTTAAAAAGCTGGATTCTGACAATTTCTGCATTTTTTTCTTAAAAAAAAGGCTCCAAGCAATTATTCAATTTTCAAAATGGTTGGCCATTCATTTTATGTCAGTCAACTGATTAAACGTTGCAGCTCTATTCATGACTCTGTATTCTGTAGCAAGAACTGTATTGTAGGGCCATATGTGAAGCAAAAGTCAATGTCTGTGTGAACATTCAGGTTTAGTGGTCTGTCCGTGTCCCTTTGGATGAAGTAGTACCCAGTAGGTATACAGCTCTGTGACCAACTGTCAAGCTTTGTAAATGTTTGCTTGGAGAAATGTCGTCTCTCAGTAGCTTCAGACCATTACTGCCGGGGCCTATTAGTCACAAGTGATGTGGCCGCTAATTGTGAAAGTACTTGGAGAGAGAAGCTTTTACGAATGACTGGAGGTCTTGTTTACACTATGAGCTCAGTGCTCAATTTTCCATTTTTCGCATATATGGAGCAGTTGTGAAAGTGTCACTGCTGTCTATATAAGGAAAGAACAACTCATAATATGTATTTTTGGGATGGTTTAGTCTGTTAAGAGTGCTGTAGGTATGCCACGTGTGTATGAGAAATGATAGAATAAATGTCCTTGAAGCTTCAGTGTAAATGCAGACCTCTCTGCCTGAAGCCTGGGCTTTCTGGCAGACAGGCAAAACCCATTAGCAAGGCTCTGTTAGCGATCGTCTTGTAAACCGAGACCCCGGGCATTCATTAGGCATCAATCAAAGGACGAGGTGTGATGATTAAATGATGAGTGCAAATGCTTAACAGTGTTCGGTACACCAGGCCACTTTACTCTGACACTTGAAAATGGGGTAAAATGGATGTAAGAAAGATGATGTTGGTCTCCATGTAGATGGCTGGAACTGGTTGGAACTGGATGGCTGCAACTGGTTAATTTATTCATGGAAGTTATTAAAGAAAGTGAATTTCAAAACCTCCAAGTCAAAGCTTGATGACGCCGCCACTGCTGGTGGAGTAAAGGAAATTCAGAGTGCGCGCATTGACTCTCAGTAATCATCGTGAAATTATACAGTTCAGCACAGACTCACCCTTTGAGAAAGTGAGAAGGTTTGGATCTGCTATACACTGGAAACATCTACATGGTCCTTTATCAATAATATTCTACATGCATCGATCTGTTTTCATGCATCTTTGCTTACTTCTATTTATTTTTTGATGATGATGATGATGATGATGTTTTTTTGTCTTTAATAAAGTGAGGTTGATGGGACACTGTGCAGCAGCAACACTCACTAGAGTCAACTTGTTAAAGACACACATGTTGGATTTAATAATAAATGAAAGTTAAGTATTTTATTCTAACTACATCACTGATAAACCGCAGAGGACTGAACTCCACGCTTTCACAAGATAGACTATATTCAAATACTATCATTTCAAAATCCTCGAGCATGAACAGAGTTTTAGATAATTGACTTTCACTTGTACCAACGTTGCAGCAAAACACCAGAGGAGTTTCTGCCTTTTCATACAGTAAGATGCTTTCAAATATGAAAAAGATGGTGTGTACTCCCACACTTTTCTCTGTTTGTCACAGTGATCTTCATGGACCAGTTAGCCTAACTGTCAGTTATGTCTCATATTGCATTTCAGACAACAAAAGGTAGCCTGTAAGAGCCTGAAACTAGTCTTTTATTGAATTGAATTCTGAGACTCACAAAGATTCCCACAACTTAAAAACGGCAGTTAACAGCTGCTATACACAAACATGTCTGAAAGGTTTCAACCCTATATGCACAACTACTGCGGGATTAGGATGGAACTTCTAAGCCAATGTTAGTTTGACTTTAAAAGGAAAGTTTCACAATTTTTATCGTGTCTTAAAACAACATTCAGGTACGCATATGAACAGGTTTTCCTCACTGTCATCATTCCTCCTGTTCATACAAGCTATTAAAAGATTCACTATAGATACACGTTAATGTCTGTCCTTTAATCAAGCTAAAATCACTGATAATTCCTAAATCATACACAGGACCGCGCAGAGTATGAGATCAGTGGAGGCCCTGAACAACAGAAAAAAGCAGAAATACTCAAGTGTCTATGTTCAAAGCATTATCCTATACAACTATACTTAGTTAGTAGTAATACCTGGAGTACTGCTGTATTACACTGAATTTAGTAAAGCAAGTCTAAGTTCCTATTTTTATTATCAACCACGTGTCCTGCAATCATATCCAGAGTTGAGAGAGCTGTAGTAGCCGTTCTCCGGTTTAACATGACATGTGTCATAGCCTGCGGTTGTAAATTTGTACTGTGTGCATGCATACATGTGTGTTACTGTGTGTGCGTGTTTGTGTACTGGCTGCTCGGTTAGTGCAGCTGAACTCCAGTAGAGTTGACAGCCTGCTGTGACAGAGAGCCTTAAACAAACTCGCTGGGTTGGCTGCTGCACAGGAGAAATGCCTTTGATTCAATGAGGCCTCTGTGTGTGTGTGTGTGTGTGTGTGTGTGTGTTGGTGGCCTGTTGGCTTGGAGATTGAAGATGTGAGTAACATCCTTGCTGCTGTGTCTTTGATCTGCTCTGTTCAGGAGTGTGTAGAGAAAAAGTATATTCATAATTATGCATAAAAATATGACCATTTTCTATCAGGGTTATGTTTTACGTTCTAGTGCCTGTGGATCGAGTTTGGTCTGAGGGTGCAAATTTTTAAACATTTCCCTTAGCCATTAGTCAGCTCATCAACATCAATAATCAATATCAATTTATGAAATATAGTGGATGTTTTGCAGTGTTTTTTAACAACTGATGGTCCATAAAATAATAGCTTAATTGGCGACAAAATCCAAAGTATTAAACACAATCAAACAATTATATCAAAGTCTGCCTTCAACAGTAAATAACATTTAATGACAGCACTTTCCAAAGCTTCTCAAATTGCATTCAGACCATTAATCTAAACCAAAAGCTTTCTTCTTATCTTTTGTTTTACATGATCTTTACTGTAGTCCTAGTGAATAGGCAAGGTCACATTATTCTACCTTCTCAATTACAAGCAGTAAAAGCCAAATAACCAATTAAAATCCGGTTTTGAACATGTCACTACCCTGAGTGCAAACGTCAGTGAATGAAGCCAGTGTTTCCAGCACCGTCCCGTCCTGTTCCAAACAATGCATGTTGCGGGGCACTCTAGGTATTTCCAGTCAGACCAGGCCAGCCGGTGAAAATCTACAACCTGACGGCTACACAGGAGCCACAAGCCTCTGCCGTCTAATTTTAACCACTGTGCAAATTGTGGAAAAGAAAATCACCAACTATTCAACCAAAAAGCTCCATGTATCTGTCTACATAGAAGACAACCTTATTTTAATACAGCCAATCAAATCTTTGCCAAAAGCAGTAAGGCGAGCGCTCTATCGTAATCAGAGCAGGTGGTCACACTGAGACAAACAATATCCTGCTCCGCAACACAAGAGCCACAGACTCAACAACACGCATTAGCTTTCCTGCTAAAGTCCAGCTCATTGGCTGCTCAGCTGCAACACATTAAATGTAAACATATCTGTGAATGTACAGTCTGTACTCTTCAATACTGCTGGTAACAACCGACTTGTAGCGACAGTGAAAGTTTGTTCACTTTATCTCTTGTCCCCTGTGATGTAACCCCAGCACTCTGCCAGCAACTGTCAAACAATACATTCAAAAACACGTTGACATTATGTTTGACTGCACAAAGGGGTCGCTTGATATGATTTCAGGCCTGAAGATGTTAAAGTAGAGAATTACTATTCTGTAATTTAATGACTTACATAGTTGGGTTCATTATGAAATCCAGTACTGGACCAGAAATAATGCATCAATGAAATAATTGTGTTTGCTTTCGATGCTGTTGGTTCCTCTGTTACAGCTTTACTTTATCAAAAATGTTGTGTGTCTGCTGCTGTTACAGGAATCTCTGCTTCACCGGCCTCTTTTGGGAAACCTCTTGGAGAGAAGACAATGGACAACCTCAGAAACTGTGCAGAAAACCAACAACCAGTTTCATGTGTACAACACAAACCACTGGCTACAAGGAAAAAAGCCCTTCATATAGCATCAAAGCAGTTGGTGGATGACAAATGTTGGATTAATATGGTCATAAAATATTTTTTTTTTCTAGCTCTTAAAATCACATGTCCCATTTTGTTCTTTGAGAAAAAAAATATCTGAAACTAAAAGAAAGAAATTTATTTATTTATTTATTTTTACATTTTTTTGGAGTCATTATGATTCCATCAACATAGATGGAGAATACAGATGACTTGTTTTCATACAGCCAATCAAATCACTTCATTTTACAGTATATTTCCATAAAGCAATAACGTGGCCTTACCTAACTTACAACCATGAACACACACCTCGTCCTGCACTACTCTCATTGAATGAGACACCAAACAAACATACACTGGGGGGAAAAAACAGCGCTAACATGACATAGCAGGCTAGAAAGTTAATTAGCTGCTCAGCTCATTAAACAGCATGTAAACAAACATCATCACCATTAAAAGGTCCTTACTCTTCAATACCACTCCTAAAAACACACATCATCCGTCTGAGGCTCGTAGCTGCAGCACAAATTCATTTACTGTGTCTCTTGTTCCCTTGATGTGACAATCAAACACAGACACGCCCCTTTAACTGCTGAGACCAAAAGGAGGATTTCTGATATTTCCTCCAAAGACGGTTTTTTTCTTCTTTGAATAATAATAATAATAATAATAATAACCTAATGGCTATTAATTTGAAAAAACGGCTGATTTTTTGACTGCAAAAAGGATCATTTAAGTTTAAGGGTTTACATGTCTCGAGTCTATAATCTAAATATATATTATGTTTTTACTGATATTATTTATCTGCATTATTGCCTTAATTATTTTATAATTGCACTTTTAATGTGCATGTAAATACACTTTAATAAAGCCGTCAGCTTCCTGAAACCCTGCAGAGTTGATCAAGACTGTAAGAAAAAAAAATGTTTTAAGTAAACCGTCTCAAAATTCAAAAATAATTTATTCACCTTATATGGAGCCATTTGAAGGGGGGGGGGGGGGGGCACCATTACCTAAAGAGTGTAATTTACCTGCAAAAAGCTTCGCACAGGAACCAATAAAACACAAAGAGCTGTGGTCTGACAATGATGATGATGATGATGGTGGTGTAACAGACAGGATGGGAGTGGTGTCCCTTTTTCTTTTCACTTATCACACAAAAGCCAACACAAGCACTGACTCTCAAAAGGTCAACATGTTCTAAACAAAATTGTAAATGAAACCATCCAAATGTCCCTGAAAAAACATGATTCTCCGTATCAGCTGTTAACTGAAACGGCTCAAGAACGAACAGAGAGAGTTAATTCACTAAAGCCTCGTGTAAGAAGTCTGTACTGTTGCTGCCATTAAATCAATGAGCGAATAGATGCCGCATTAGAAATCACTGATGAGATACTATTTGGTCGATGTGAAATATGTCTGTCTATTCTGTGATGATGTGCTTCCTGCATTTCAGAGATACAACATGCTTGTTTCTGTGCCGGATGCAAAGAGGCACACAGAGACGAGACTGATCATACAAGCCACTTAGCAGCACTATAGTCAACTGGTACAAGGGAGTGAGAGGAAAATCCAGCCATGCCAGCGTGCCAATAGTTTACCAGCTCACTGAGAGGCGGGCAGCACCTGACAGATGCCACTTGGGAGCATAATCCCAGAGGGCTGAAGAGATCCTCCACATGACGGGAAGCAAGGAGGAGACTGGAATACTCAATGACAAACTACATTAAATAAATGAAATCTATGCGTCTATAGCATCATAGTGCAAATACTCAACCAAATGCAGAAATTAACACATTTCTACTATGTAAAATGAGACCAACGTCACAATGCGTCATTATTTTTATGTTTAAATGATATTTTAATAATAAAAAAATATGCCAGGAAAGATTAACAAAATATTAAATTCAACCAGGTATTGTATTCTCCTTTACAGATCATGACAGGCTCAATAAAATGAAACCTTTCAGGAAAATTGCTTTGCAGAATTGTCCTTGAGCCTTTTTGTTTGTTTGTTCTTTATGAGAGAAGGATCATGTAAGCCTGCTCGGGCCCATCGCAGCAGGCCTGCAGCCGGGTTGTAGCGGCCGTGTTACACTTCATTAGTTTACTTCTTATTAAAATGTGTTACTAAAAGCCTATAATATTTCTAACGTGTATTGAAGGATTACAGTAGTTTCTGTGTGTCTGTGTGTGTCTCGTGCAGCACTGGTGAAACAAACAAAAGGAGCGCTTTGAATGGCACGTGCTCCGAGCGTCAGTCACCTGTTTCCTAGCAACGGGCACAACAGAAAAGCACCTGTGGCTCTGAATAGGGAGGCTGGGTAGCCTATAGGTTTCCAAAAAACGGGGATTAATTAAAAATATAGGCCCGGGCTTTTTTATATGATAAACTATATAGGTCATAAAGAATAAAATGAAAACATATAGAGCTTGCAGGCCTATGATGTCCAATTCTGTATTGATGACTTTATAGCTAGATTAATACTTTTACATTAAACGCCTCCACATCAGCTCTAAAAGTTGTCTGTTTATTGTGAAATGAATGTTTTTAAACTAAAATGATGTTTACCCAGTGCACTTATTGGTGTTATGATGACGATGATAGTTAGAGCTGCGATGAATCACTTCCTGTGTTTTAAATGATTGCTGCATTTTGATTTTCATAAAAACAAACAGGGTATTTTTTTTCTATTCCAAAAAATATTAGAGACACAGATAGTTACTAAAACAGAGGATGTGTACAAAATTATTGGATATAACATTTTTGTTTTTTCAGCCACACACACACACACACACACACACACACACAAAACAGATGACAGAGGGAGTAATTTTTAGGTCTCGCGCTCCGACGTCACGAGAACCTCGAGCCCCTGCATGCAAATCACGTCTGCGCTCGAGCTTCTCCATTGGCCGCCTCTCGCTCATTTAGCTGCTGTCAAAGCGCGCGGCCCGGGCACGCTCCGGTAACTTTTCCCAGTACAGCTCCAACCAAAGTGCGCTCAAACAAGCGCTTTCTATTCTTCTCAGCGTCCGCGGATGACAGGAAAAAGGCGAAAAGGGGAAGTGAGGAGCAAGTTTCCCTCTGAGAGGATTTCATCCTGAGACACCTGAGCACCTTTTCATCCTTCTCTCCGTTTCTTGGAGCTTGAGCTGCGCGGGCCAGCCTGAATGTTTCTGTGTGTTTGACTGAGAAGTGTTGTTCTACAAAGACAAGGTGAATGTACAGCATCATGATGGAGACGGACTTACATTCCCCCGTGGTACCCCAGACCAACCCAGCTAACCCGGGGGGACACGCAGGAGGAGGCGGCGGCAAAACCCCCCAGGAGAGGATCAAGAGACCCATGAACGCTTTCATGGTCTGGTCCCGGGGCCAGCGGCGGAAAATGGCACAGGAGAACCCCAAGATGCACAACTCTGAGATCAGCAAGCGGCTGGGCGCAGAGTGGAAGGTGATGACCGAGGCGGAGAAGAGACCGTTCATAGACGAGGCGAAGCGGCTCCGGGCCATGCACATGAAGGAACACCCGGACTACAAGTACCGGCCGCGGAGGAAGACCAAGACGCTGCTGAAGAAGGACAAGTACTCGCTGGCCGGCGGGCTCCTCGGCCCCTCTGCGGGTGTAGGGATGGGCGGCGGGCAGCGGCTCGAGAGCCCCGGAGGGTGCCACGCAGGGACGAACGCGGGCTACGCCACGCACGTGAACGGCTGGGCAAACGGCACATACTCGGGCCAGGTGGCGGCTGCGGCGGCGGCGGCTCACGCCATGATGCAAGAGGCGCAGCTGGCATACACACAACACCCGGGCACCGGGGCTCACCCGCACCACCCGCATGCCCACCATCACCCGCATCACCACCCGCATAATCCGCAGCCCGTGCACAGGTACGACATGAGCGCCTTATCTTACAGCCCCATCTCAAACTCTCAGAGCTACATGAGCGCCTCTCCGCCGGGTTACGGCGGGATCACCGGCTACACTCACCAGCACCAAAGCTCCGGTGTCTCCCCGGTGTCTGGAGCGATCGGAGGGACTTTGGGGTCCCTTGTGAAATCTGAGCCTAGCGTGAGCCCCCCGGTCTCAGCGGCGCGTGCACCGCCACCGTGCCCCACGGGTGACCTGCGGGACATGATCAGCATGTATTTGCCGACCGGCGAGGCAGCGGGGGACTCCTCAGTTCAGAGCAGACTGCATGTGCTGCACCCGCAGCACTACCAGAGCAGCGGCTCCACTCCGGTAAACGGGACGGTCCCTCTGACTCATATTTAAATCTCTAGATGTTCGATAAGCACTACAAACCACAACCAAATATTTAAACTCTTAGATGTGGGCGCAAGCTGCTGATGAAATGTAAATTATAGGCGGTTATAGCCATAAAAATGCAATCACTTTGAACAAACTTTTTTATTGTTATTATTTTTATTTTCTTTCAGTGATTTTTTTGTCTGTCCGAGCTAAAGGAAAGCGCATTTGATTTACTTTTGCTCTCAGGAACAGAGCATGCCAAGTTTTGACACGATTTAAATTATAATCCGTGAAGGCTGGTGCATTTTGAAGGTTATTTTTTTTCCGACTTTTCTGTGGAATTAAAGGCACCAGCTGTGTGTTTGAGGCAACCTGAAAACGTGTGTTTAAGAGGAAAGCGTATAATAAATAGAGGGCGGTGTGGAAGATGTGTTTAAAAAAAAAAGAAAAAAGTTTCTGGGCTGCAATTTAAATTGATTTCCATTTTTAATGCTTGTAAACATGTGAGTCAGTCGGTGTAATTTGAATTTGTTTTTGTTGTTGTAAGATCTTGTAAATTGTGAATAAATAGGCCTACTGAAAACGCTTTTATGCAACTGTACATAATTTACAAAATACCAAGCCCCGTTTTCGGATTCAAGAGTTTGATTCATTTGGCAGAATTAATAGAGGTTGATTTGTTCGTGGGATATTTATTTTTGCAGGAGATTTAAGCAGACTTAGGTAACCGGAACCTTCAATGTTTGCAGTTTATTTGCATTTATTCTAAAAAATGCCGACAAGCATTATTGTGGCTGAATACGGGTGTGACAGGGGCCGTGAAACAGTCAGAATGTGGGTAAAATGTTTGTCCTTGAAATAAGGATGCTAATTGTCTAATTAATCTCTTGTGATCATGTTTCCATTCTGATCAGTTTTTATATTTTATTTTGGAAAAGAAACAAACAGCTAAACCTTCTAATTATTCATCTTTTAAAGTTCGAATACTAATAATAATAAATAAAATAGTGAATAATATGTCATATTAGGATGATGGGGGGCTCTTTAAACATGGCATCTTTTAATGGTAATTGGTTATATTTCCCTGAAATTACATTATTTTGTTAATTTTTTCTGCCACAGTAATTTAGGATCTCTATAATTGTAGCATGTTTAATACAGTCTTAATATTAATATGCTAATAACAGCATATGAAGACATTTTCTCAGTGGGCAGCTTATGACACTTGTTGGTCTCTCTTCTCCAATAATCACCTAATAGTTTACCATCTTTGTGGTTTTTTTAAAATAGGGCCAAATGCTTTAGAGCACGAATTTAAAACCAAAGCTTATTTTAATGGGGTTTTTTTTATTACTACTATTAATGCCAAAATATACAAAAATAATGCAAATTAACAACCAAACCATTTGTCAGAGGGATATGTTAAATTTCACAAATTATGTCGGGTTATGTGTTGATTTCTTATTCTGTTTTTTTTATAAAGCTAAATCACTTTTCCTACGGGTTTGCCTCGATGTATCCTCTGTTTCTGAATCACCTCCAGATATGTTTGCTTTTTTTTTTCTTCTTAATTTATGGATTTTCCCGTCAATTTCTGGCACAAATAGTCATCATCTGCTTTGTCATTTTGGCCAACATGATCATGCACCTATAACCTTAACAATCAGATCCACTTTCATATGCTGAAATATTATGCTTCTATCTGTTTTAAACATATGCAAAGACGCAAAGTTTCTTTCTTCTCTCTTCTTCTTTTCTTTTTTACCTGCCATCAGGGTCATAACCTCAGTAATCTAGAGCTCAAGCAAAAGTAAATCCGACAATAAGAGTATCCGGTGGGCAGTGAATTACTAATTCTTCAACTGGCCTCAATAGGGCCCACTTCAACCCCTCCTCCACCTGGGTCCATCTCTACTTCCCACACAGGTCCTCAAAACTTTACCCATTCCTGACCCCCAGCACCACACGGCTGCATCTGTGTGTGTGTGTGTGTGTGTGTGTAACTCGCCTGGTTGTTAAATTATTTCCTTCTTTAAATTTGACGGCTGAATCACTGGAGGCCCCAGGGGTGGGAAGGGAGGAATGAATGAGCGGAGAGCAGAGGAGGGAGAAGGCGAGGAGAGGAGGTTTTTGTGTTGAGGAGAATGGGGATTAGTCCTGGTGTAAGCTGGGGCAGCCCGGGGGTCAACCCCAACAAAAAGCCCAGCAAACAACACCCCTGGTTTTATCAGACTAATTCCCACTCGGGCCTGGACTTAAAAACAAGAGGGCAACTGGATGCAAATCAGACAGGCTTTAAATAAAGCTGTTTCCAGGGATGTCAGGTGTTTAAACTGAAGGTATTTATTAGACGTCTATCCTGAATGGTCCCAAATGTTTTAAACCTTTAATTTCATGTCAGGTTGCTTCAAATTTATTTGGATTATCTTTGCCCTTTTATATACATAAATTAATAAAAAAAACTAAAATTTGTTTTGATGGGTGAAGGGGTTACGTTCTTAGTGATTTTTTTAAATTACTTTACTACCTTAATTTTTTAAAAATATAACCTGTAAATGAACATAGAAGAAAAAATATAAATATGAATAGGTTCAATTAAAAATGTATAAATATGTTTGTTTGTTTTTCTGAATTGTGGTGGTTGTTAATGCATATTTAACCACCTTTTATTTACTACTGCATGGCTCATCAGTTAATAAATGTGAATTCTTGTTTTCAATGATTTTACATTACATTCATATCTCCTTTAAACTAACTCTTTTAAAGACTAACCGAAGTGGCAGTCAGTTTTTATGGCTCCTTATTAATCACCAAACTGACCAATGCGATAGATTCATCAGACATGGAAGTGAGGAAATTTACAGAAAGATTGAACATTCAGAAACTGACCCTGAAAAGTTTGTGAAATAATACATTTCATCCCAACATTAACCAAAGTGCACATCAAACAGAAAGAGGCAGGGCTGTTAAGTTTCATCGCTCTTCACTTTTTCAGGGTTATCAAGTAGAAAAGAGAATTTTAAATAAAGACGAGTGAGACAAAAAAAGGAATTTGACCATTTAAACCAGATGAAAAAATTACCTGAAGGATGTTCTTCTTTGTTTAATGTGCTTACCGAACTACCGCCACAAAAGGATCATTACGTCTGAATACTGACTTCCTGATCACAAGTATCTCTGTGCTTGATCTCTGCTCTTCAGTACTATGATAAACTAAACTGGAAGATCAAAGATGAACTTGGATGAACATATTTACCACAACTATTGTGAGGAACATCGATTCATCGAGCTTCAAGGTGTGACAAATCAAAAAAAGTCAAGTGTCTGGGAACAAAGTGAGCAGACAGTTTAAACAATATTATCAAGTGATGAGTGTTATGAGTCAAATTATGAGGTTTGTTATCAAGTCTTGACGTGATTTGGTGATAACAGGATGAGATTTGGACTCACTGAAGCTCAGGTAAGACTAAATATACCCAAAGGACAAATATCTCCACCTATCAGCATCTGTTTGATAATTTTTGAGACTGATCAGTGATGCATAGAGCTCCCATAAGCCCATCAGGGAGCCATGTGTCTGCAGGTTTTCACCCTCTCCTCATGTTCTGCTGAGCACATGCTTGGACACCGCTGCATAACCCTGTGCGCCCCCTCCCGCGTGCTCCCGGTGTCCTAAACGTGGCTAATCGGCGTCAGTTTATCACGCCTCCGCATATTTCCCTCCCTCTCCTCCTATAAAAACCCTCACCTCCGTCGTTGGACCCGGTTCTGTCATGGGAGATTACGGGGGACCGATTGCACAAGACCGAATGTGGCGCGAGGAGATTAGCTGGGACGCCATAGAAAATAGCAACGGGGCCAACGGATTCCTCGCGAGGGGGCCTTATCGTGCAATTACACGTTGACACGTTTTAACCATTTTTCAGCCTCTTAATCCGACGGCCCCCTCCTCTCCTCCCCTCCTCTCCTCTTTCCAAAAGCAGACCTATTGGTGCTGAGGGAGCCTCGCTGCTCTCCGTCTGACTCTCTCCATCACTCTGCTGCTGGCTGAAAAGTCGGCCTCATTTTCTCTTTTTATTAGCAAATGTAAATATTTCCTTTAAAGAAAGAAAAATCTCTCGCCATTTCCATTTACAAACTTTAAAACCTAAATTAAGGGGGGTCGGGGGGGGTGTTGAAGGTTTACTCAAGCATAGAGTTACAAAGTCTCTAACAAGGTCATTAAATGAATTTTGATAGCTACATTGAAAAAAGGAAATGAGACACTGATCCGTGCCTTCAGGCCATGTGGATCTCACTTAACTCAGATTACAGAATGGTTTTTTAGAATTGCAGAAAGTGAATATTAGGTAAAATAGTGATTAGACTAGTGTGTATATGACCAGTGACAGATTTTTTTTATTTTCTGACAAATATAATCTCTGTGAAACAAACACTCTGATGTTTAACAGGCAAATAAAAATTTGGACATGATGATGACACAATGAAAAGTTAAGGGATCACCAAAGTTATTACAGTTCATCTAGAGGTGAACATGAATGTGTATATTTAAAAGAAAAATTACTGCTAATGTCAGCTTCATGGTGGTACTAGAGGAAAATTTAAGGGATCACCAAATACATTAAGAAACATCATCTACGATACGAAGATCCATCCAATAGTAGACATTCTACCAAAAGTGCTGGTGGAGCTAGAGGAAAAGTCAGAGGAACACCATAGTCAGGAGGATTCATCCGCTGGGAACCAACGACTAGCATCATGATAATCCATCCAATATAGTCCCACCAACACGGCCATAGCCTAAAGCCACTAGCAACAATAGTGTGGTTAAAAATACAGAGGTAATGACCTCTGTTGATTACATAGTTATCATTCTGTAATATTTCACAGTGCATAAAAATTATAGAATACAAAAATGACCATAATATATCCGCACCTTCATACACTTAAAGGCAGGAAACAGAACAAGGCAAACAGATGACAAAGCAGTATTTATCATATTGTACTGGCTTATAATTTTTTTCTGATTGCAGCTAATAAAAGTCTAAGATGACTTAGTTCTGCTTCAGTTACAGCTGTTGTAAAAAAATCATTTTCTCATATAAACATTACCTTGTTACCACTGCCTCGAGCTTCTTTAACCAAGTCACCAGGCATCAAATGGACTGCATGGTGTGTTGTTCCACCATGCTTCTCAATTCAATTAGAGCCTTCATGACAATCAATTAGGGAGTACCCCCTGGATCTCCCCGGGGGCCTATAATCATCACACACCGTCTGCTCAGGCAGGCACTGGGGAGACCCGCCCACGAGTAGCAAGGACGCTTCAGCGCGATGTAATGGCACAACTGGGAACCATGAAGAGTCAGTTTGTGGTTTATTTCAAGGCATTTTACTCCAAATTATGCTCTTTTTTCAGTAGTGGATGTGCACTAAATGTAGATTTTTCCCAGTTACGTTTTGCTCGTCTGCACCATGTTCCTGCATATTAGGAGTTTACCAGGACGACACTGAGGTTTTTCTGCTTGTCTATTTTATGTTTTTTGTTAATTCCTCCAGCTGGTAATCACATCCTAAGGTTAAAGCGTTGTGTGAAACTGCATAACAAACAAAATAATTAATCCTGACAATTTAAAAAAAAAAATGTACTCCTGAAACACATTTGGATTAAGGTTACTTCTCCTTCAAAGAATAAAATTAGAATGTAAAACATGGGGTTGAATTACAGATTTAAATGGAGGAGAATCATAGAAAAGTTGAGGCAAATACAACGTTATCACAACTATGAAAACTTTAAAAAGACCCAATTTGTAATGTAGCATTAGTGCTGATAATTGAGATGGTCTTGGCAGCATTCGGGCCGACATTAGCTCTGTGTTGGGGACAGTGTGTTGACACAGCAGGGCTGCCAACACAGGGTTGCGACATCATCTGGCAAGGTGCTGTATTGACCAATCACATACATGCATGTCTGGTGGATTATTTTGTAATGTGAGTATTTGACTGTTTACCTCACGATTGTTGCGACGAAAGATAAAACAACGCCACGATAAATTTAGTGTTACAAACCGCTGTGTGGTGTTTTCTGGCATTAATCTGTAGCTCCAACTCGACCTTCAGGATTACATTGGACCTTGCACTCTTTTAACGCAGGACTGAATGCAGCCTGTGGTGATTTCTCTGGGAGCTGTCCTGGTGCTGAAATGAGCAAATTGCAATATACCAGAAGTTAAACTGAGATGATATTTCCACGACTACAAGTTCTCAACTCATCTCACAGAATGTCATTCACTCCACCTTTAAACCATGCTGCAACAATAAATATTTTCATTGACACTGTTCCTCAATTAAAAAAGTCCTTAACCTCTCATAACATTTAAAATCCAGTACAATGTACCATGATGGTCTCAATTCTGTAGCATTACACCCTGACAACTAAAGTGAGAAAGCTATTTCACTTTAAATTAACGTATGTCTTCTTCCAATGAAAATGTGAAATGTAGAGAAATTGTGGGAAATTAGGTGTTTCAAGGCTTAAATGTACCATCAAGTGTTCTATGAGAAAACATAACATTGAATAATGAAAAGCAGGAAAAGCTTCAGTGTTTCTGCATTTAAACCAATTATAAATGCAGCAGCAAAAGTGAGGTCTTCTCGAACCAATTACACCATGCTACTTTACCAGGAGGGTTAAGGCACTTCTGAGAAGAAAGAAAGAAAAGAGAGGAAGAGAAAAAGAGAAGCTCACTTCATGTTCTGTATTTATGCACTCTGCAGCCATAAAAAGAAAGGAAAAAAAAGACACCAGGAAACACTAACATGATTACAACTGTAGCCCAGGCTCAAGTAATCACTGGAGTTAAAAGGTCTCCTGCCAGCCCAGAGGCCAGTGAACTGCTCGCTCCCTTTCACCGCTGCGGAGGAGAACTGTCATTTATAGCTTGCAGGTGAGATCTGGTTCACGTCTCTCCAGCCTCCCACTAGGCCAACCGGCAAAAACACTGGTCAATTAGCGCCAATCATCAGCAAGGGTGTGATAATTATTTAGTGATGTTTGACATGGGGAGACCTGTATGTTTTTTTAACAGAAAATGCAGACATATTCTGCGCTGAAACTTTGAAAAAAGCCACTTGTGGAATTGTGGACGAGGCTGATGTCTGTAACCACACATTTTTGTTTTAACATTGACATTTTGTTGTCCAGCATTTGGGAATGGTGGACATGGTGATGGTGAACTAATCTGTGCAAATACATTTAATGTCTATCAGAAAATTGGGCTGGTTGTGATTTTTGCATGCAAAATATTTTGTATGTTGTTTTCGTTTGTGTGTTTTCATAGTATGCCAGAGTTAAGTGGGGAACAAAACACCTCCTCAGTAATACTTCAGGTACATAGATGCACCAAATATGGTACCACCTACATTCATCATAACAGTAGCCGAGGCAAGGCACAGGGCACAGAGCCATTAGTCAGACTACTTAAGCTGTCTGTCAGTGTAGTGCGGGGGGTGGGGGTGGGGGTAGAGAGAGAGAGAGAGAGCGAAGGGGAGAGAGAGAGAGCAGGGTTTCAGTGCAGTACATTATAACTGCCCATCTGTACAAGCTATAATGAAATATTACTCTGTTTACTTAATACATTATACAAATGTTAAAGCTAGACATGTCTGTAAATTGTGATGGATGTTTGGCTCAATTAAACCTGCTTACTTTGAAAGTTAGCGCCCCCAAATGGCAGTGAGAAGAAACTGCTTAAAGTTCAAGGAATTCGCGACCCGGAAAAAGCAAGTGTTTTCCTGGACCGAGTGCTCACTTCAAGTCTCAATTCATCCTTTTCTGACTCTAGATTTACCACCAGTGTCCAAACTGACTACAGATTTTCTTTGCGAAATGTAGCTTTAAGTGTTTGTGTATTACAGCATGTGTGAGTGTGTGTGTGTGTGTGTGTGTTTGGATAAAACAATATGCTAATCTCCGGCGTGGAGTGGAGGGATTTGCTGTATAAAGGAGAGAGAGAGGAGCATGCTTGTTAGCGATAGCCTGGCTGAAGATTCCTACACACACCCACCTCCCTGATCCACTTATATAGGCCTGCTAGTGTGTGTGTGTGTGTGTGTGTGTGTCAATGGGTATGATCTGTTGGGATATATGGTATCATCTATACATGCCTTCCTGTTTCTGTCATTTTTGGATGTTGCATATTGAATATTGATATCAACATGTTTAGTTGGTGTGTGTGTGTGTGTGTGTGTGTGTGTGTGTGTGTGTGTGTGTATACAGCAGGATGATCTGTGTTGGCAGCCAGTAGTTGTGGACTCAGATTAAACGTGAAGAGGGATTCAGTCTGAGGGTATTTACAGATTCTCATTATAGCCTCAGAATCTGAGAGCACACACACACACACACACACACACACACACACACACACACTAATCTTATCACCTATATAGCTTAATCTGTTTACCGTGATTAGACCAAATTTGAATGTAACATATTTTTACCTTTTTTTTTAACCAGGTTTCTTTGCTTAAAGTTGAATGGACACAAAACTAAAATTAGAAGGTTAAATACGTTATGTTGCAACTGTGCTCTTCCCAGTGCATGCTGGGATACCCTACTGTCCTCCAGTGCCCTGAGCAGGAAAACAATTAAGAAAATGACATCATATGACATTCTTCTGTTACTTCCGAACACGTCATCATGTAATTTGTGCACCTCAGCTGACTTCTCACCTCAAATCGCACTGAAGGAACCTTTTATGAATTTCCTCCTTCATTTAGCTTTTAGAAATTAATTTCTTACTTTTATACATAATTTTTTGTTCAATTATAGCAACTTCTAGTCTTTCTCCTCACTCTTAAACTCAACATCACTTGTGTCGCAGTTACCTCTTAAAATATACTATAATCGTCTTGGTTTACATGATCGCATTATAGTTTTAAGTAATGTAACAAAAATCAAACTCAGATATTCCAGTAAGTTTAACATGTTGTTCATGAAAAATTATCCTCTAATGCAGTATTATTGTCTGGGGGCTGCAAAACGAGCTGAAAACACACAATATTGTTGTAATATTAATTTGATAAATCTATCTTGTATAATTATTATTGCCCATTTACACATACAGGGAAATATCTGACTCTTTAGAGGCTAAATTCTCCACTATGTTCACCAGCTAGTTGCCAAATTTGTGCTTTACAGGTAATGTCAAGCGGGTTTGATCGGAGCTCATGTAATCTGGTTATATAAAAATATTGATTAGTCCAGCTTTAACCTTTTAACATGGAAATGATTTTACTGAAAGCGCACATTATTCGACAGTCAGTGTACATTTTGAGCCACAGAGGAGAAGCAGCAGATCAAACCCAACGTTTCAGACGCTGCACTCATGTCAAACATCCTCAGGAGGAAACTTTACACAATGTAGACACAAACTTTTTCTAAAGCAGACAACTTGGTTGGTGGTTAGAAGAGGGCGAGGGATGTGGAAGGATGAGAGGGAATAAAAAAGCAGAGGGAGGAAATGTCGGTGCTGAAACACAACAGGAGCATCCATCCTTTAACCGGTGGGGAGTTATCGCCTGACGACAGAGCCTTTCCAAACGCTTTAAAAAGCACATTTGAAGATGTATTAGTGCATCCCTGAATCCACTTGCTGCCAATAGGGGGCTGCTTGCTGGGCTTTGTGCATGTCTGTGTGTATGTGTGTGTGCAATTTTTTTTTTTTTTTTGGTAGCTCCCTCCAAATTCCCTTAGCGAGCGTTGCTAAGGTGCTTTAGGGATGGGATTAGCTGGAGGCTCATCACACATTCCATAACAGAAGAAAAAGTAGAGGGAGAAAGAGAGATAGACAGGAATAAATAAAGGAAGAAAGCAAGAAAGATGAAAAAAGGAAGGAAGAAGTAATGAATAAAATGGACGGGAGTCTGGAAAAACAGCAAGAAAGAGATGAACGAAGGAAGAAAGAACAAACAAAAGATAAAAAGAAAGGTGGAAAGTGATGAAGCAAAGTGTGAAAAACTGCAGGAAAGACACAAAGAAATAAAGAAAGGAAGGAAACAGACTAGAAAAAAAGAGGTGGAGTGAAGAAAAGGACGGAAAGAGGAAAAATGATGGGGCAGAGTTGAAGAAAAAAGACAAAGAAAGAAAGAATGAAAGAGAAAAATAAGAGGAAATCAGATGGAATAATGAAAAAGTAAAGAGAAGAGAAATAATGAGTGTGGAAACGAGAGGGGAGATGGGGGGGAAGAGGTGATTAATATGATGGGAGCAGAGGTGAGGAAAGAAAGAGAAGGAGGGAATGGAGGAAGAAAGGAGGAAGAGGAGGGGAGTAAAAGAGTCAGATTGCTGACTGTTGCGTCAGCCTGTTAACCGAAGGGCAATATGACGAGAATAAGCTGCATAATGAAGCGTGCAGGCTGCTGCCACCTTGTCTCCTGATGTTTGAGAATCCATCAGCGCAGCGAGTCTGGCAGGTTCGGCATCCTGCACGCAGGCGGCTCAAACTGCTCATCCCACGGCTCCTGGTTTATTTTTGCACTGCGCTTCCCAGAGATCAGCTGTCAATCAGGCGGTGTGGGAGGCGGCTGTGACGTCGTGAAGTTTGAGGTTTGGCGCAAAAAAATGACGAGGCTAGGGTGTCGAGAAAATTTTATATTTGACACTGAAGCTCCTATCTGGAGCTCTTTGTTGTGGTTCTGTTCACAATGACGACAAACTAACAACATGAAGCTCAAATTGGGAACTCCTTGACTTTATGGGTCAGGTGTTAAACCCATAGACCATTTAGGGTTGGGCCTACTGTGCATACGCAACCTTGATTAAGCTAATATTGGCCATATTTCATACTGTAACATACCAACAACTATGAGGATTGGCTGAGAACTCTAAAGAATCTTTACAAGTCCAAAGCTACTTTTCACCTGCTGTCTAATGAGACTCAATCATTTATCAGACAAAAGCATTTCTATCTCCATATTTTGGAGCTTTTCCCACCTCAGGCTAAATCTTCATGTCCCATTCAGCTTCTCTAATGTGATACATCAAGAGTTTCATAAATACACTTCGGAGAAAACAAGCGGCTGTCAACCAGGCACATGTTGCACTGTCTGGAATACATAAAAAAAACAAATATTTTTATTTTTGTGACACACAGACGAGGTTAAAGACTTTTCACTCAACTTTTCATTGTTTACTCTAAAATCCATAAAGTTACATGAAACAGCAAAACCAGCCAGTGTCCATACAGTACAGTCTGTATGTTTGTGCATGTGAAGCAGCGGGATGAGGCTAATATCTGTTGCATAGGTGTGGTCTGTTGTATCTCCTGTTACCTGGCCCTCCACTGCAACCCGAGCCTCCTCTGTTTGGACAAATTGACACAGTGAACCGAGCTGACAGGCAGCCAGATTTCCCTCTCTGTTTATCTCCATCTCTCTCCTTTTCTATTTACCAACCACACACTTTCCCTCTGTTTTATTATGATGATGATAAACAGAGAAAGGTACATATAAAATAGGAAAACATATTTGCATCAGTGAAGAGAACATTTTAAATCCTTGTTGAGCTCAACAGTTTGATGGATATTCTGACTGTTTAACGTTTATTCTTCTGGATTCAGGAACATAAATGTAATATAAAACTTTTCATACTTGTTTGTCATTTCTGCTCTCTCTCTCTTTCTCTCTCTCATTATGTCTCTATGCCACTCTGTCTTTCTTTCTCCCTCCCTCCATCCATCCGTTTAGGGTTTCCATGATCTCATTATGTGCCTATGAAAAGGGACAGGTAATGCAATCTGGCATAGCGTGGCATTACTAGAGAGAGTGTGTGTGTGTGTGTGTGTGTGTGTGTGTGTGTGTGTGTGTGTTGATTACCTGAACAACAGTCAACAGAGTCTCTATTTCACCCACTTATCTCGTCTAGAAATAATCATCTAATCAGGCGCACACACACACACACACACACACACACACGAGCAAGCACAACTTCTCTGCATAACAGAAGAGCAAAACACACAAACATTTTTCTTTGATATTAAACCTGACATATTTTACTCACCACTGTTTCTTCATTACTATGAACACAGCCACAGTCAATCCTATTGGCACAAAGTCCCCTGAGGTCACGTTGCTTCATTATGAACCAGGTCTGGACTTTTGGATCTGGATTTAAGCTTTGGCGTTTTTGAAGAATGTGATGCAACCTTTAGGCCACAAGAGTGCAGGAAACGCAAACAGGTTGTGCAGGTAGCGAGTGGAAATTAAGCAATTTATGCCTTATTTTCATTTCCATCAATTCATTTGTGGGCTACATTGGGCTCATCACTTATGAGTATTTTACTTTTCTTTTTATATCACACACACACACACACACACAAACACACACACACACACACACACACACACACACACCACAGGTAGTCTATCGCTCAAACTACAACTGCTAATGTCCCCATAATTGTGTGAAAACACTCACATACATTAACTCACACATACTGTATAAGCGAATGTATTTCAGCTCTCTGTTGACCTTGCATGAAATCATCCTTCATCTCCCGCTTAATTATATGCAAGCCATAAAAACAGAAAATCATGTATATAATTTCATTTTCAGCAACTTAGGAGTGTTTCTTCAACATAGGCGATATTAAAAAATAAAATAAAAATCACACATTGATCCGCAGTAAACATCCGACAGCGAGAGAGTTGAAAAATAGATCAATCGTGCCGATGGGAGAGAGAAAAAGAAGTGATGAAAAGAAGGAGTGAAAGAGGAAAGGAGGCTGATCGACTGTAGCTTTGACCTCTCGGCACACACAAAGCCAACAACACCCCCCCCCCCCTCCAGAAAAAAAAAAAACCTGCGAGCCCTCCAAGCTCAGGGCATTTTACTGTATCAATCGCCCTCCCTGCTCTTGCGACTCTCTCAGCCACCCACCCCACATGGTTGGACAGCCGATAAGTTGGAGCCAAGGACTAAAAGCTCCCGCAGGGCGAGCGACAATAGGACTCCTACAGCCAAGGAAAGAAAAGTGCTCTCTTTCTCTCCTCTCTCACCTTCTTCCTCAGTAGCCCTCTCTCTCTCTCTCTCTCTCCTTCGCTGTAGGAAGACATTATTGAAGTCATTATTCTGGCCCTCCAAGTTGCCACAGAAGCTTCGGGCTTTGACCTGGTCGTGTGTGTGTGTGTGTGCGTGCGTGCGGTACGAGTGTGTACACGGGCCCTGCAGGATGTCTTCCAGCCCCACAGAGTTTGAGATGAGGAGAATTAAGAGTAATTTTCCCTCACAGAGTGTAGACTTGTTTCCCCCTTTCTGCCACACATTTTACATTTCTATTGCATATGCTTGAATATGCACATGAACACGCATATAAAACGTGCAACTACAAACAACTAACATACTTTAAAATTAAAACCTCACTGTTAAACAACACATGTCACCATCAACATCAAATATTGCTTTTCATGTCTTATTTTATAATCGTAATTATGCATCAAAACCCACCCACAAGATCACAATCAATAGTTAATCAACATCATACTGGTCAGTCTGTGGAAGAGGAAAACAAGAAAAGCGACAGAGGCGGAGAAAAGGCAGAACGTTCATTGTTCGGCATCGTAATGTGATGCTCATTACCGTTTCCTGCTGTTTCAGTGTTTTCAGGTCGGGTTCATATAGTAGTAAACACATACTTCAATGTCTTGAGTATCAAATCCACCTCCCTTTGGGCTTGACTGGTTAAAAGTCATTCATTAAGACTTCTTGAACAACTCCTGCAGCATGATCCATTTCTCCGCTCCGTTTGTTCAGTCGTAGTCCCAGCCAGACGCACAGTTCCTCCAAATGAGTGGGAAAACAATACAAGAACATCATCGAGTGTCTGCAGATTCTCAGTCATCAAGTTCCTGGTATATCCATCAGGGTTGAACCAAGCAACTGGACATGTAGGAACACCTTACGGAGACACTTAATGTCTGAAAACACTCACACAATCGCTCTTCATAGCTCCAAAGCTTCAACCTACAGTAAACAGAGCTGCAATAATTAGTCAACTAATAATCATTCAAAATGAACGGGGACCGTTAACCTTCTATCACTTCTGTGGTTGCTCCATAACCGTGTTTATTTTTCCCCTCATACTATTTTTTTTTTTTTTTTTTTTTTTAAAATCATAGCCCAGACTACATCTTGCCTTAATCCTAATCATCTTGTAAATGTTAACCATAACGATGGTGATGACGTCTCATCAATAGTTAAAAAATGCTTATGCGTGTTGTTCTGGAGCACATGGACCAAAATGTATGTACTTATATTTACAAGGAAATAGTCGTCCTCATCTCCTCATTCTGTTTTAGTGCTACTTAAATCATGGTTGCTCATCATTTATATCACTGCTGTGTTTGTCATGATAAACATCACGATCAGCGGTTTCTTTCTGCCGCCATCACCGCTGTCATCCTCATCATCCTCATCCTCACTGCTGTTGTCGTCCCCTTGATCATTCTGACCTCGTCGTCGCTTTCCTCTTCTCGGCCGCTGATTGTTCTGGACCTCTTGTATCTTTTTAGCCAGTGTCTGGAGAGGGCCTTGAGCTTTTAGGCCGAGCGACTGATGGTTTGAGAGAAAAGGGGATAAAAAGGAGGGAAAGGACGGAAGAAAGACGGGAATCAGGATGCAGGCTGTAATAGGAGACGCGCAGCAGGAGGGCTGTTTACTGTCACTGAAGGAGGAGAAGAGAGAGATGGGGGGGTGAGACGGAGGGAGATGGACAACTAGAGGGAAAGAAGGAAGATTAGAGGAAGATGAATGGAGGAGGGCAACCATCAAGGGAAAGACGAGCAGTACAGGCTCCATACAATACCGTAAATTATTTCTTTAGGCTTGTACAATCATACACTTCTACAAAGAACCTCTATACGTAGGACCCACTGCACAGTGATGGCTGTACAAAGACACTTTATACTTAAAGGAAACACTTTTCACTTGTTGCTGTTCTGTATATATATATATATATATATAGACTGTGGCTTTTCTAATATTTTTTAACTACAGTTTATAGCCAAAAAAAGCTGTATTTCCTTTAAGTGTTTGTGATTTTGTGCGTGCTCGAACCGGCACCAGGTTTGGTCAAAAGGGATATCAGGGGAGTCTTTGAGGGCTCTGTGAGGAGCCAGAACCAACCAAAATCATAACCATTTAACCAGAATATTCAATACCGATGTCTTGCTTCGAGAAGCACGGCTCCACGTATAGCGTAACATTTCCATTACGTTGAGCTGACATGGCCAGAAGCCGTGATGTGGGCACGGTGCCGCTGTGTTAGACGTGATAGGAACCGCATAAAGCAGCGTTACGGTAATCACATTTTTAAGGATTTCAGATTTGTTTAAACTGCAAATCAACACCTACCACCTGCACCTTTTTGTCCAGCCCAAAAAAATATGATGATACACAACAAGATGATCAATTAGTGGCCGATAATGAACAAGGTGGAGACACAGAACATCACAGTGTGAAGCAGAGTGGTGTCTTCTCCACCAAGTTCATTATTTCCTATGATTAATTAGTGAGAAACTAGACTAAAATAAATACGCTTATTGTCTACTTGTTCATTGTTTACTGAGGTGACAAATCAAATGTTATTCCCAGCGGGAAAAGCAGCAACGGCAACGGCGCTGATTTGTTGATTAACATTTCCAGATGTGTATTTGGGATGAGACAATATGTGCACCGAAGCTGTTAAGAAAATGGCTCCATGCTGCATCTAACACACACACACACACACACACACGTGCGCATTGAGTGTTTCTTCCAGACTCAGTTGGGAACATTCACACACTGACACTAATGTATGCTGCTGCTTTGAAGATAGCTGAGCAATAGAGTAGAAGGGAGGGAGGGAGAGACTGAGTACAAGAAAGAGAAATGAGTGAAAGTCTCACTGTGCTTTCTGCAATCAATAAACATTTTTTTAAAAAAAAGCCAGAGTAACGAGTCGGCATTGACCAGTTTAGTCGTAGCTTCTCAGTGTAAGACCTCAACATTGGAGCGTTTCCTATTGTACATTTCTGTTTTCCAATATGAGAGGTGACTGGTGTTTTTGTTTTTCCGGATTTTAGCACACACGTGGTGACAGTTTCGTGGTGTATTTTTATGTTATAACAGTTTTTTTTATCAGTTCACGCATCATTTAAACTTCTGTTCTGCTTGATGAACAAACCTCAGAGTTCAAAGTATCAGGTTCCGGGTCAGGATCAGGCTTCAGGTCTTTGGGTTTGACATTTTAACCTACTACAGTACCAGTCAGGTTCAGTCAGGTGCAGTTTAGCTCTCTTTATTGGAGAATATATGACTATTTTTGGCATTATTTTCAGATAAACACGCAGCTCTGATGCAACTTCCCTCTTCTAAATTACTGATTGTAGCTTTTAGATGTAGTAGTAAAGTAGGAGGACAGAAACACTGCATAATACACAATAAAAAGGTTCAATCTGAACAATATTTAGACATGAATGATTAAGCTGTTTACAGGTGAGATGATCCTCGTCTTCTACACCTGCTGGGTTTGAACATTCTTGCAGTTTGGTGGGTTTTGAGAAGAAGAAGCAGAACAATTTTTGAAAGTAATAGATGTACTTTTCCAAACATTTAGTCGTGAGCTGTAAATAGAGAGATCTGTATGTGTTTTCTTAACGTAGGTACGTGCTTCTCCACCCGTCAATGTGATGTTGCTTCCTCTGTCAGTGTTAGAAGTTTAAACTATTTGTAGTTTATTTGGAGATGGGCTTGATTTAACATATACAGAGTCCTGACAGAAGGAGGATTCATACATTAAATGTGTAATTTCAAGCAAAGAAATCAGAAGAATATGAACCGCACTCGTTTGCTGTTCTGTCACTCTCAAAATGGGTTTTCTGCAGAGCTATTTATCTGTCACACCTGCAGTGCTCCAAACTGCCGCTGAAAGCTGGCATGACAAAGAAAGCCTCCACAACAAGTTGACGGCTATCAGTAGATACTCCACCTTTTCCCTGACGACTGGTTCCCAAAAGCATCTTAAAATAGAAATCCCACACATGTTTAGAGCTGCAACTAAAGATTATTTTAATTATCGATTAAGACATTTGAAGACACGTGACTTCTTGTTCTCATGACTGACATGAAAAAAGCTGATTAACACAGCTAAACATCTTCTGGCTCCAGCTTCATATTCAGCGTGTTGACGTTAGAGCTACCCGTCTTCTCATCTAACTCGCAGCAAGAAAAAGCAAATAAACGAACCCCCCACCCCCAAATTGTCGTCGGAAACGCTGCTCTTAAAACAAAATTACTGTACCGTAGATTCAAAAGTGTTTCCTACTGGTTCACAGAAACACTCTTAACCTCTCGGATCGATTGTTATCAGATAACGCAGCCCTGCACTGAACCCAGGACTCACTTGTCCACACAAACACACCAACTCAAGCTCTCACTTGTCGAGCTCCTCTAGCGTTCTTTACCTGCCGCTGGGACCCGCTCCAACAACTGTCAATTATCCGTAAGCCAATCCCACAAGCGATTGACAAGCCAGTAGAGCCAGAGATCAAGTTCAGTCTCTTGGGGATCTGAGTGAGTGTGTGTGTGTGTGTGAGTGTGAGTGTGTGTGTGTGTGTGTGTGTGTTTGCGCGAGCGCAGTGTGTGTGTGTGTGTGTGCGCGTGGAGTCAACGACCAACACTACTAAGCTCTGACTTCAAGCAGCTCAGGTTGACTAGAAGTCGATGGGCTGATAAAACCTGAGTGTGTGTGTGTGTGTGAGTGTGTGTGTGTGTGTGTGTGGTTTAGGCCTTGTTGTCTGAAGACAGAGACCATGGGAACACATGGACACCGCTAATCCTTTAACTACCATCAAGACAAACCACCACATTAAACACACACATACACACACACACACAAGGAAACTGTCTACATTTAGCATCTGTTCCTTGTAGAATTTTTACACTATGAAGACTCCAACTGTCCTACAAGTAGAGTAGAGCTCTTTTTTTCAGGTTTTTTATTCTGGATTGCTGCACATGTGCATGTCAAAGACTACAGACAGGAAAGATCATCATACATATGTATCCTCTTAATCTTATTCTAAGTAGGAAGCATCCAACATAACACAGATACACACATTTTACAGTAACCAGATGGCTACAGTGCTAATAATGTGTTAATCCAAATATAAAACACCAACACAATGTTTAAATGGATGCAGGAAAACAAGAATGTGACATTTATTCCACTATATCCCACTATGTTGGGGGGGGGGGTCTTTTCTGGTAAATACAGAGAGTTAAGTCAACTATCCCACTAAGACTGGAATTTAAAACTAGGTCTAAAAAAGACATTTGACCACATTCAAATGGTCAAAAATACACAAATAAATAATCCAAACTCAAAGTTAGTTTACTTTCAGTAACTTTTGTTGGAATTATGCCAAAAAACAAGATAATGTAGTTTGTGTGAAGAACGGTTTGACGACAGATCTTAACCTCATCTTACAACCTGTGTGTGTGTGTGTGTGTGTGTGTGTGTGTGTGTGTTAGGGCGTGGGCCGTATTAATGTCCTGAGTCTAAAGCTGTAATTATTCACCTTTATTGTCCCCATAATACGACCCTATCCATCAGAACCCCTGTGTCTGTGTGTGTGTGTGTGTGTCTCTTTGCCAGCGAGGCCTGGCTGAATGCCAAATCAAAGAGGCAACTTTCATCTGCTATCAGATGACTGCTGAGAGGAGAGGTGGAGGGAAACCGACGGAGGAGATTATTTTGTTTTCGACTTCTAAGTGTGTTCAGTTGTCCCTACAGTTGAGACGATAGATAACGGAGTGACTCACATTTAGATTTCCACCGTCTGTGTTTGGAAATAATCAATGTTGTGGACAAGAATAGAAGAGGCAGAAGAAAAGCAAGCAGAGTACTTGGTTACTATACACCACTGGTAGATAAGATAGTCATTATTTTTCAATTACCAACTTCTCAATGAGCTGTGCGTGTGAAGCTTTAAGGCAATAATTACTGCCCACACCTGTACTTTAACCTTACATTACATGCTTATCTATCTGTTAAACTCAAACATATGTGCTGTGTTCAAATAAGAAGCTCGGCAATAAAGAAGTGGATGACACCAATTGGTTCCAAGTATGAGTCCAACTTGTGTTGACACTATTCAACTCTGCAGTCCTTGAAAACTCCCCGAAGGCCACAAAACTTTACCAAGTATGTTCCCAGACGAGCCCTATTGTCAGCATCTCCACCTTGAGAACAGCAGCTCTCAGAAGCATCTGAGGTTGGAAGAAAAATAAAAATAAATAAAAAATAAAAATAACGGAGCTGGAGAGGCAGAGAGTTGAATGAGAACAAAAGTGAATACAGTTTTTCAAGGCTGCTTAGATTGGATCAATTCAACAGTGGCTGAGAACTGAAGAGAGGTAAACGTGTTACACAGTGTGTGTATGAGCGTGTAGGAGTTTCAATTCAGTCAGTGTGGTCTTTAACTTCAAGTGAACCTGGTTAAATGGAGGGAGGACTATATAAATTGTTAGTCCAGACTAACTGATTATAAGCAAGGTTAGTGAAATATTATTATAGCCAGATAAAAAAAAACAACAAAAAAAAACAACAGACAAACAATGATATCAAGATCCTCTATTCTCCGATTGTGCATTCTTGCACAGTATTTTTTTGTTTCTGTTGTGGATTATTGTGAATAAAGAAGTCAAGAAATTCTGCCGCTATTCACTGGGTTCATTCATGGTTAACTACCATGTCGGTGCTTTGCAGTACAATTACTTGACAAATCTTAATGTTCGAAATATCAGAAACAGACTAACTCGAGCTCTCTTCTTCTTCTTGGAGACGATTTCTGGCTTAGTAGCTCAAGGTGTTCAAAGTCCACATGTTAATTGTGTAATGTCAGAGGTGATGTAGTGATTACTGTCCAGCTCCTCTTGGCTTTACGGAGCTTTAAACCGAGTTTCAGATCATTGTTTAGCTGTCTGACTGCAACTTTACTGCTTTGGTTTGCTCTTACTGCTTCAAAAAAGTGCAAAAACAGCTAAAATTTAATGAAAATTGGCCAGGTGGACAAAAACACGACTTCAAACAGCCTAAGTAATAATGTCTCTGGAACTGCTGGATGAGAAAATAAGCAACATATCAACTTTTGTCAGCATCATGTTTCCAACTTGTTTCCAACAAAAATAAATAAATCAGTTAATGTAGGCTTAAGTTAAACTCTGCATCCCAACATGAGAAATGGAAGTTTTTAAAGATACTTTAGATTTGCAGGTAACTTATTAATAATAATAATAAACTATCATATGTTAACGTAATATATCACAACTCATGGACTTTAACTCAAAATGTCTGACTGAACAAGTTGACAAGGAGCGACCAAACAGACCAGAGGCATGAACTGATGTCTGCTGTGTGTGTGTGTGTGTGTGTGTGTGTGTGTGTGTGTGTGTGTGTGTGTGTGTAACAGATGTTTTTCAAAACCTGTATGATTCAGACAGTGGTCCTCTTGAATTCACTCAACTGCTTTCCTGCTTTCTTCTTTCTCTGACCTAATTATCCATGTAATGATATAACCCTGGGGGGAAAGGGGATCTCCCTCTGTCTCTCTCTCTCTCTCTCACACACACACACACACAAATAAACTGGGACGCCCCATTCCCACAGAAGACCATAAAGCCTCCTGCTGAAAGAAGCGATGGAAGCGAACGAATTTCACCCGCTAATTAGACTCGACCCTGCCTTGTATTCACAGCATGGAAACAGCCTGAGAACAAAATATCACAGAATAGAAAGAAAGAAGTCCTTTTATGCCACAAAACATTTTCCAAAACAGACACTGAAGTAAATCGAGAACGAGCAGAATAATGTAATTAAATCAAAAAATACTCTCCAGATTCACTGATAATGAAATTAATCACTTAAACAGTTACTTAGATTAAATAAAATAGAAACTGAGTATATTGTGAAATATATTAGTCGCTAAAAGTACAAGCTATACAGAACACACACACACACACGTCAGCAGGCCTTTGAACAGTGAGGCGGGTAAGAGCAATTATGAGATCGATAGCAGCTACACTTAAACACACACGGAGTGAGACATCAGAGAAAGACTGACAGAGCACTTATGATCCAGATACAGTGTGTCTCATGTGTCGGTCTATTTGACAGTAACTGTGTGGTGACACTATAGCTAAAGGTAGCAAAAGGTAAAAAAAAAAAAAACCATTGATAACATCTGAGACAACATTAGAAAAATATGCAACACACATTGATGTCAACAATGAAAAAGTTGTAAAACCGATCCGGTTGATTAAACGATGACCTTCATTGCCATAGTAACAGTAAGTGTGGTTTAAAACTATAGACAACTCTCCTTGAGCATAACAGAAAAGCAGTTCAGTGGTTCATCTGTTTACACCACAACCAACCAAGCAAACAAACGTGTCAATAAAGAGATAAATCAGTCAGTCAATAAAATCACAAGCGCAATCCGATTTCATGATCAATCTTTCATAATAAAAAGAAAGGCTGCTCCGTTTGCAATAAATCAATACAGCTCTGAACAACTATTGCAACAAAACGCAGGCCATAAATAGTATGAAAATTGGGCTTGAATTCATGGAAATAGGAAGGATTATAATTTAAATATCGTTCAACATACTGCGCATAATTTACATGTACAGATCAATATTTTTGATAGACTTTCTTCAAAGCTGAGTCTCCAAATTATTGATTTTAAATTTGCTCCACATGAATTAAGCATACCGAGTAATTTCTTATCAGATGCTACATTCAGTGTCTTTTTAAAAGAACACTTGTTACGTGTTATTGATAAACTGATCGACACGTATGCGCTCAATTGTGTTCGATTAGTGATAAAGGTAATATGATCAAAAGGAAATTGTGGACAACTAGTGAAGCTTGAAAAGAAGAGTGACTTCTGATGTTCAACCCTGTCATACGTCAGTGTGTGTGTGTGTGTGTGTGCGTGGAGAGAGGACAGGCAACATTTATTGACAAAGGCTGCTCTGCTCGATAAGAAGAGGCATAAAATCAATCAACCTGATTGGTAGACGAGAGGGGAGGAGGAGAGGCTGTGTGTAGAGCAGAAAAAGGCAGCTAAATATAGAAATATAAAAAAGGAGGAGATGGGAGTGCTTCTCTGTGATAGTTTGCAAATACTTGAACATATAATTATATATATAAAGTTCATAGCTGCCTGGATTCAATTCAATGCCTCCATTCAACACTGAAAAGGGTGGATGCACGCTAATCAGATTAGTTTGTTTCTCTGCTTATAAAAAAGGAGACAGTCAGTGGTCTGATTCAGTCTGTATCCCCTATTTAGCCTCTGCACAACATGAAACAGGCCGTACTTCCTTTCAGTGGCCCATTCTAACCACAGGGGCCAGTCTGGGGCCAGCTGTTCCTTTAAAAAAAAAAAAAAAGGGGGGCCTCTGAAACTACTGAGTGCTCATTTTTGCAGCGGTTGAGAAAACTTTAGCTAACATTAGCATTAGCTTCACAGACAAAACACAGACAAGCGGCAGCAGCTAATTTAACAAACGTAGCTTATTGGAAGCCTCGGCGGGCTCCACAGACAACAGCTACAACAAAACAACAACAACAACAGTTAATTACATTTAACCAGCAGGAAAGAGTCAAGAGATACAGACAGACACAAAAAGAGGCTGTTTTTGACTCACGGTTTTGAAGTCCATGTTCTCGTCTTTCACAGGAATTAAGTTTCGTCGATGAATAAATGAATAAATACATAAATAAATAAACTATAAATGTCCATGTTGCTTTGACAGTCTCTTTGTTTGTTTGTTTGTTGACAGTCGTCCTCTCTTCCTTTCTCTGTCTTTCAAAAAGGCAGCTGAACACTGGTAAAAACAAGCTAGCTTAACGTTGCTACTTGTTTCATTTAAGCTAATTACCGTTAAGTTAACTTTCTAACGTTCATTTTCTAACGTTTGTCGTTTTATCACAGTGTTTATGGCTTCACAGCTCCGTTTCTTCGTCCAGAGACGTGTCCACTCACAGTTTCGTGGTGTCATGACAACGTCCGAACCTGAATGTTTGTTGCTGCTAATTTTTAATCAAAGAATACCAACTTTCACCTGGTTTAATTAAGGTGCAATACCCCTTTTGACCACATACACTGGCGGACATGCAACAGCCGTTACAACCCAGAGCGGCGCAGTTTCACTCATTTGAGGAAACTCAATAAAAAGGTGAAAGATACTGTATTGTTTCGTTCATGTTACAAAGACAGTTAATTTATGGTGTTAACATATGTTTAGGCAGTCTTTTATACATACATTAGCCTGTATTTACATATATTAACATATGACTATAGTAAACAGCAATAAAAACTGAAAAATAATATTTTAATTGCATAGCAGTTATGTGTCAAGTCAAGAATAATACTATAATTTAAGTGTTTTTTGTTCGTAGACGTACAATCATCCAGTGGTGTTATTTTAAATGAGATATTTGTGTATTTACTAATTCTCATAATGTTAAGCTTGGTGTTTGCAGCAACCATTGACACGAACAATTCAGCAGCAGCCTTGGGAGAAAACTGTATTTCCATACAGTATTTTGTTCATGTGCACTCCGGATGATGTCTGCAGCCCCCTCAGCTTTCAGCGGATTGTCTTGTATTGTATTTGATTGTATTGTGTGTCATGACATTGACGAGAGTGACAAAGCTGTGACGAGATCGGAGGACAGATGGAATAAAGTTTCTGCACCATTTCTCTCGTTTAGAGAAAAAAAAAAAGTTTGAGGCTGAAAGTGCTAGAAAGATAAGAAGAAGAGACTGAGAAAGAAGGGAAAAAATGTTAAAAACTTCCTTAAATATTTCAATGTGGACTTACACAGTTTGTAAGCTTTTCAGTTTGTGTGTGTGTGCGTGTGTGTATGTGTGTGCATTCATCCTCAAAATCCTTTAAAAGCCAGGCCATAATAATGAGAAAGTCCTTTGAACAGACAAAAGAGGAGCCCAAAAAGAAGAAGAAAAAAACAATGTGTACTGAGTCATAAACAATCTGTAGCAAATAACAGCAATTTCACAGCTAATTCGTAGATTTCACGTGTGGATGCCTCCATCACCTCCCTCCATTTAATACTCTGAATAGAGACACATGCTGACGTTACAACTACCAGACTGCGTGTGTGCGTGTGTGTGTGATGTGTGGAGGTCATAGGTTTAATGATTTAAGGCTAGTTTGAGTGTCAGACGTGCTGCTGGGCACAGAAGAGCACACACACTACATGTGTGAGAGTAACTGCAGTTGAGAGCTGATTGTTAATTAAAAAGGAAATAAAATTTGAAACAAATCAATTCCCTTCAATTCGTTAGCTTGTTGACAGCCAGAGTACTAATCGTAGTACATTTATACATAAAGAAGATGCTCGGCCTCTGATCATAAAAACAAATGGCTTTATTATATTCAGTAATGGAGTCTCGAAATGCATGAGGCCCAGGATGGAGCCCTGTGGACTCTCTGCATGAATGCTGGATCCTGGTGGGGGTTTCACTGGAGGTGTTGCATTTTGCCTTTAAGCTACATCCAGACATTTCTCTGCTTGTCCCATTTCTATCTCTACCTTTTCATTATGACACGATCGGGGGTGTAAATTCGTCTTCATGCAACATTCTTTGTTGCAAACCTCACAAACTCTCAAAATGTGCCTCAAGCAATCCAACCTGAAGCAGTTTAAGATAAAGGAAGCCTAAACTTGGCTGTGAAGAGGTTGTAAAGAACATGGTTACACCTTAAATCTTACATCCCACCTCTCTATATATTTTAAAAATCTATACTGAGTAACACACCATACAGAAATATGATTAAGAGCAGGAGACATATTTATAGTCCAAGTGTTTAAGTTGATGGAATAGGTGGAAAAACATGGTCGTTCTGCTCTCATTTTTAAAACGATTGAATGAGTCATTACAATCTAAGTTCTGAAAATCACGCAGAAGGCAGACTGTACAATAAAAATGCACATGCCACTTTTCACATGTGCATTATTATTTATTTTTTTTAATTTCTGCTTGCATACATTTCACCTCTGACAGTCTTGCCCTAGATATTTCTCCATCCTTGTCAGACACACTAACAGGTCGCATCGGCTGCCAGCTGTGGAGGAGAGGGACGGGGAGATCAGTGCAGATGAGAAGTGAAAAGGATGAAGGGAATCCAATCGATCCAAAACCTCCAATCCTAATCTTGTTGACGTCTTCAGATGGTGCAGACGGCAGCCCCGAAGCAACTTTCGGGGGAACACATTCAATCTTTAAATTGTCCTACACAGCTTGTTAAGATCCTCTACTCACGGAGCATCTTTTTTGATTGTATTTAATCAGCTTTAGATATTTCTAAACTCTTCAGGTGCGTTTAATTGGCCTCAGAAAGGTCTGAGACATCAGAAATACTCTACTGCACCCCTGTGGCTGATGAATGAAGCTGCAGCAATAAATTCAATCTGAATAGATTCAACTAAAACTCATGAAAAAAAAAACCACATGATACTTAATAGATTTTTTTTTATATTTCCACTTCTGGCTTTTATTGTCAAGCAAATGTACAGTTGTTTGCCGTCAATAGCTACAGAAAAGGTTGGCAAAAAATCCACAAGTAAATCTCGACGTGACTGTTAAAAACTGTATACAAAAAGACCCAAAAACTGTACATCAATTAACATAACTACATGTATATATTGTATATATATATATATGTGTATGTTTTTACTGTATCTGAGTGTACAGTGATTTATAGATGCTATAGGTTATGAGAAATATAGAACACTGTACATTAATACACCGTAAAAGATAACATTCTGTTTTCGAAGGCTGTCAGTTTAGGTGGTCTTGATAAGAGAGAGAGAGAGATCGATACAATAAGACCTTAAATCCACCGTAATGGCTTTGAAAGTTTCTACAGCAAAGTGTCAATCATCGGACAAAGACGGTTCAGTGCAAGGGTGTGTCCCGAGCGTCAGCTGACGCCGCAGAAATCTTTTTTGTTTTTGTCTCTTTAAAGCTATGCATACATACATACATACATACATACATACAAATAAACGTGTTCAGTGTTGTTCGGATTCTCCTCTACTTAAATAAGACACACATCAAATCGTCATTACTGTCTCCAGAAAGTAAAAAATAATAAAAAGGTATCAAAGCCTCACATGATCTCTAACATACTGTACACACACACACACATATATATAAATCTCTGCAGTAACTGTGGGTACTTATTATTATTAATTTTTTTCTAATGATGGATTATCTGACACAGGGACCAATATATGCCAATATTCACGTCACGTTTGAGTTAAAAATTAAGAAATGCTTCTGTTTTTACACGCGTGAGGCTTAATTTGTGGCAGTTTTTATTATTTTAATATGTTTGGATTTCAAATAACCGACTCTTTGATTGTAAGATTCGGACTTAAAGATGACCGTAGTAAGCTTTAGAGGGCCACATTTGTTCACTTGTGACGGGGGTTATTTACACACAAGGCAGTAAGTAATATGAAACGTGAGGTAAGGTAATCCTGTTGTTACCTTTTTTTCTGAGTAAGTCAGTTCAGTGGTTATATAAATACATGTACACTGGCTCTGGGAGGATTTTCTTCTGAATAAATTCATTATTCCTCACTGATTCTCATGTAAAACAATGAAAAAAAAAAAAGAAAAAGAAAAAAGACAAATGTCAACTTTTGATCATTGTAGTTAATCTGTGTCTGCCTTAAAGAACGGATATCTCTCCAAAACTCATTTGAAATCAGACATACAGAAGGTGGAACATTATTTTTAAATTACATGTGAAGATTAATTTTAACCCATATTACAAACAAAAAGGTATTTACTTAGGTTTCGTTTGTCCAGGTTTTCCCCCTTTTGGAATTTGGGTGAACTCACCCTTTAATAATACAATACAATGCATCCATTTTTTGTTTTACATTATAAATGAATGAAAATGCAGTAAAAAAAACTCAAAACATTGTTTTCCTGGACATATATAAAACATTTGGAATAAAAAAAAAAACAGATATGAAACACAAGTCGATGAATATTTTGGTGCGTTTTGTTCATCGATCGTGTCAGTCGTGATATGTCAGTGCCGTGTTGTTTTGTCTCGGGGTTGTAAATATCTGCATATATCCACGTTTTTACATTCACGTGTCACTCCTCGCTCGCGTATCCATACATCCATCGTCTGCGGTGCTTTTGTACCATCCTGTTATTTGCAGTAAATTTTAAAAACATACAGCAAAAGCAAAGATTTTCAAGATTTTAAACTACAACAAGGCACCTAATAGTAAAAGTAGCTTAAAGTATCTAGCAGCAACAAGGCTTTGGTTCATAGAGGTACTATAAAAAAATAAAAATAAAACACATTTCCTGCTCTCTAGTCTACTCTGTCTCACAAAGGATGGATGGATGGATGGATGGATGGATGGAGGAATGGCAGAGACAGACGAAAGAGGATGACGATGATCAGACGGGTGGAGGCGGCTGTCACAGAGGTAGGAAAACTTCCACATCACTTCACCAGAGCGAAGGAGAGAGATAGAGAGAGAGAGACAGAGAGGATACATGTTGGAAACGGAAAAGTGTGAGACAGAATGATCTGCGAAAGTAGGAGACCTTGCATCATAAATATGAATAAAAACTCTCATCTACCTCATCAGTAAAGCACAAGCAACCAACTTTGAGCTTTCGATATGACACAATAATAAATATGACGAATCCGGTGATGGATATATGATCAATGAGCAGATCTCAAGACTGGTGGAATTATTTTAAGGCAACAAGTACTTCTCTGGGCACTTGACAGAATACTTTTGTTGCACTATGATTATTTGAGGAAAATCTTTATATTCTCTCTCTGCTGGCCACTTTCAATTAAGAGTGTTTTTTTTTTACAGTACGATGAGAATAAAACAGTACATTGAGCTATAAGATGACACACTTTATCTAAAAAAAAAAAAAAGATAAATCTACAGCGTATATATCTATCGGTTCATATTGTCTTTTTTGTGTTTCTTTGGTAAGTGATCTGACGCGGTATTTACACGGTAACATTAAGGCAAAAAAAAGAAACTATACAACATTTATCCTCTGGGCATTAACAATCAATATGAGAAGAAGTATCGACGGTTAAAGTGCTTTCAAGATGATAAGAGAGGTGGAGATGAAGCGCGCACACACACACACTCTAACACAACCTCTAGTTATCAGCACACAGATGCACATATAAACACTAGTTTCTATTGTGACATTTATCCCACTAAAAAACACTCCACACTACCTACGCACGAGTCTTAAAGCTTAAGTGTTTTCGGATGTGAAGCTAAAGTTTTTTTTTTTCCCCCAACACTTAGGCTTCGGCTCCTGCGCTACAGCCTTCCTTACAATGTCGTAGGATTCCTACGGAGTATTTCGGGATAAGATGTTTGCGCACAGGCAACACCAGTTAGTCCTAGAAAGAGGCAGAACAGACAGACAGACAGGAAGACAGACAGACAGAGAGGATGGAAGGAGGAGAGACGGTAGGAATTGAAGAGAAGAAAGTGTTATGCTCATTATCACCATCTTCAGATTATCATAATTAAAAAAATAACATAAACCATCCTAATAATTAGAGTAAAGTACACTTCAGCTGCCGACTGTCAAACGCAGGCAGACTTAAAGGGCCAGTGCTCATATATTCAGTGTGACAGAACACGGTTTTCAGAAGAGTCGGGTTGTTAGTTTGTTTCTTGTGACATCAATACACTGAGCCCTTTTGCATGTTATGGCGGAGAACTAGGCCCTGCGGATGGAGTCCTTTTCCAGAGCCGTCCCATAGTGCTTTGCGCCACACTCGGCCGCTGACTTAGGGGAAGTGAAGGTCACTTTCATTATAATCTCTTACGGTTACGGACTGTTAGCAACACAGTCTGTCTCCAGCTCGGTAACATTAATAAATTAGGTTTTCAGCTACGTTTGTGTAACCAACGTGTTTGATATCCGAATATAAGAAGAGAGAAATAAATTAGACTGAGGTCTCTGGCCCCGCCTCTCTGTAGGCGTGTCCCTTCATTGAATGGCGGGTGCCATCAGTGAATCGGAGGAGGGGGCTGAAGGTGCAGTAGTCTGGCGTTTTCTGCCAACGTGTGAACATGATTTTCTTGGTATAATGTTCAGACCTTCGAGGGTTCGGGGCGTTCCTTTGGTTGCCCGAGCCTCGCCGGTGGCTGCCGGCCTTGGACGGGGCGTGGAGAGACGCCATCGGAGTGAACTCGGAAAGTTGGCCCTTGTAGAGTTTATCAGCGTTCTGTATGAGCGGAAGAAAGAGGGAGAGATATTAAGAGAGACAGAGGGAGAGAGAGAAGAAGCAAAGTGAGTGAACAATGTGATGGAGGCTCTGAGGCGAGCAGGTGGAGGAGCTACATGGAGGAGACAGGGTCATCCCAGCTGGCCGGCATTCAATCCGTCACATGTTCAACTATATGGCCAAAAGTCTGTGGACGGGTGGTGAATTTATTTGTTGGTTTTCTCCCATTAATCTGACTCAGTTCATATATTTTGATTATTTCTGCTTCTTAATTTACCGAGAAGACAGTTTTCTCTCTGTCAGTAACCTGAACCTGCAGTAGGAGTGACTCTGCCTTTAGCAGACAATTCAATTGTTCTGTATATAACTGAATTAATACAGTATTCCATTGAGTTTAATCTAATCGGCCAACTGCGATGATGATGTCCTGTCTGCTCCGTTCAGACGCAAGCAATGCAACCCGAGCACATAAAAGTATATAATACGTGAGCAAATAAATTATGAATAAATAAATAATAACACCGTGAGCTTGCTTTTATAAAAAGCAAACATGCAAATGGGAACATGACAAATAAACATGCGTGAACGTCCCGGTCCCACTGTGAGTAAAGCTGCAGTGCGCCACTAGAGGGCGACAGACCTCTGCGTGACAAAACGCCCCGAGTGCAAGTGTCTTTTACTATACTGTACCTGGTCATCAAACCTTTATGATCTTCACAAGAACACACACACACACACACACACACACACACACACACATTATAACCCAGGTATTAGTCAGGTACAACTCTCAAATCTGTGAAACCACACACACCACAGCAAAGTAAACCCCTGTCACTGCAAGGTGTTAACATCAGCCTCCATTACCCAGTTCAACAATCTCACACACACACACACACACGCAGTGGCAGGTTGTGTGTTTTACCGTGCTGAAGCCCTCTAGGCTTCTGTGACAGCTAGTCCATCTAGTAATGAGTGAGCGCTGTGGTAGGCAATGGCCCTGTCAAAACCTCTATTATCCCTCACACACTGTGAACACACACACACACACACACACACACACACACACACACACACAAACAAATACATAGTGTTAAAAGAAGATTGGTTTCTAAAATAAAAAGGTCAGACATGAGGCTTCACAGGTAAGGAAAACTATGAGTTTTGTTCAGTAGACGCTCTGGCATGCAATCAGACTGGTTAGAGAGTCGCTGCATGCAAAACAGTGGAGGGAAGCAGGTAACAGGATGTAAAAAAAAAGAAAAATACAGAGAGAAAGAGGGATCTACAGTTAAAAGTTAAAGACAGGAGGAAAGGCAGAGGGTCACCTCAAGGAGGACTGGGTTAGAAACTCATTCTGCTGGAGGTCTGAGACAGCATAAAGATGGTGGTGGGCTCTGAGGCAAGGCACCGACGCTTAATCTGCCACACGGGAGAACCGCAGGGAGCAGAGAGGGAGGAGGACGAGGAATGAAGGAGCCAGGAGGGCCAGAGGGAGGAGTAAACAAGTAAGGGGGGAAGACGTTAAAGATCTGTCATGTATATCAAAACATACAGACTGAAAGCAGAAAGAGACGCTGCTTTCATACAGGAAGTCTTCACATTTATAGATACAACCACAACCAGTTTTTTTAAGGAAATTTAACAGAAAGGAGAAACAGTTTAAACCTCACTGCAAACAGCAACACATATGTAATAATAATAATAATAATCATAATTAGATTTTTCCTTTCAATTATTGTTTTCCAAAGCGCTGCATAAATACATTTCAAACACACTATCTCTATTAGTAAAGAAGTAAAAGAGCACTTCACACGAACACTGACTTACATCCAACAGAGCAGGGACGTAGCCGAAGCCAGAGTACATCTGCTGACCCACAAGTCATCAGTTAAGACATTTTATTATTATTAATTTTTTTTAAATAATGCTTTAAACCAAATATCACTGTGTAATATAATACTGTGAAATAGACTTAATATCCCATATATATATATAGAAAGAGGCAAATTTTACTGAAGAAGAATGCTATTTGTGACAGGAAGCAGAATACTTTTTTTATTTTTTATTATAATATTAATACTGTAGGCGCTTGTACCCACCTGTATGCGCTCGGTAGTGGTGGGCCACAGCGCCCTACAGATGACCTTCTTCACCACGTCTGGCAGCAGACCGGCTGTGATCAGAAGTATTATACTCAGCCAGGCTGGACCGCTGGACAACATCTGCATGAACACATAGTACATCCTCTGGTAGTTGAGGAAAGGCCTAAAAAAGAGAGGAGAGGAGATATACATATATATATATATATATATATCTTTCATTAATTCAATGCATCCCAACATCATTTGAAGATTTTGTCTATAAACCTACCAGATGATCCCGCCCCACAGCAGAGAGAAGACCACAAAGAAAATCAACGAGCCCCAGATGACAAAATGATTGATCCAAGTCCAGTAATGTGTATCTAGAGCCAGCTACAAGAGAGAGACAGACGGGACCAGTCACACGGTGAAGTACGGTGAGTGCAGATGCTGCCTTATACTCCTGGGTGAGTGATGTACCTTGAATGTGACAGTGAAGACTAGTACAGTGAAGACCAGCGTCCCGAACGTCCAGTTTCCAAACATCTGCAGGAGCAAAATAACAGGAGCAGCAGTTAGTTGACACGTTTTAAATGTAAAGGATGTCACGTTTAATGTCAAAAAAAAAAAAAATTTGCCAAATAGTACGGACTGTCAAATTAGCAAAATAACCAGAATTTAAATAAATCTACTTTGGTGCGAGTACGAAAATATAGTTTACTGATTGTAAAAATCTGACCACATTAACAGGCCTGCTGTTAATGTGGTAACACAGAAGGTAAATAATCAATAAGGAATCAATCAATCAAACAGATGGCAGGGTGCTCAGATAGCAACATTCAGGTGAATGGGGGGAAAACGGGTGATGTGTTGTGAAGTGTTGTGAAGTGACAGAAATGTATATCGAGGAGGAGGAGGAGGAGTGAAAGCGTGTTTAAAAATGCCCTCTGCCCTAGGACCCTCTGAACTGTCATTTTTCTAATGCATAATCTACATTACGCTGACGTCAAAAGCATCAGATTTGATTCCTGTTGCATTAAAAACATCTGTCTTTGCCCACTCGGCTCTCCACCTTTGTCATTTCTTTACAAATAAGCCTATAAATAGTCCTGATGGTGCAGAGAGGAACCGCAAATGTGACAACTGTTGTTCTACTCTAAAAAAAAGGGGGAACCGTGAGCTGAAGGGGAATTGGATTAGAAAGATGGATAAATGTCTCAGATGTCATGTAATGGAAGCGGGGGAGCAATTATTGTTATATATATATATATATGTTCACCCTTTTTCTGCTCACACACACACACACACACACACACACACAATAGTAATCTGGACACATGGTTGTGGAAAAAGGCTGGGTCACTACACAAAAAGCCTAGAGTTGATGTGTCTACAGCAAGCACTAAGAGCCGGACGTGAGCGGATGTTGGGCGGTTTGACATCACGGCTGTGTGACGGGACAAAACAGGAAATTGGAAACTGAAAAACGAGGGAAGAGATGAGACAGAGAGAGAGAGAGAGAGAGAAACAGGGACAGGCTTACCATCTGTGTGTTGGTTGTCATTAGCTGGGAGGAGGAAAAAGAGAAGCAAATAAAAAAAGAAAAAGCAACACAAAAGGTAAGAAGAAGAAGAAGAAGGGGAAGGCCAAGAAGAAGAAAATCATAATCAAATGAAAATTTTTGTGGTTGGAGAAGAATCAAAACAATTAGATGCATAAACAAACTGAAACCGAGCAACTCAGAGCAGTACGGAAGGTTTCTGGGAGAGTAACGCTGCTTCCGAATGAAAGGAAATGAATAGAGAACAGAGGAAGATGGTGGGAAAAAAACCCGTCATGCTGTCGTGCCTTCGATGTGAACATAAGTACACAGAGAGTAAATACTGTCATCTGGCATGTCATAATGATGTATATTCATGTAGTGAGAATAACTACTGCAACTTTAACACGATACAGCTGTAACGTTCCCTCGTTCTGCGACTACAACAGTAACATGTGTGAGTATCAGCCGCCAGACGCGTGTGCCATGCGTTACCTGTCCGTTGCTGGTAAAGGTGGTGTTATCGAACAGGAAGTAAGCGCCGAAGAACATCACAATGGCGTCGTATACGCCCAGCACGGTCCAATATATGAAGGTGGGCCACCGCAGCAAAGAGTTCTTAGCGATATCTCTGTGAAAAGGCAAAGGCACAAGATGAACAGCGAACAGCACAAGTGAAAAGGTCCGAATGAGGAAGTACCGAGCTGGTTGATATCAGCTGATTTATTTAAGGCTCGCTGATTGGCTGACCTATACAGCGAGGGGTCCTTCTTCAGGATGTCCATGTTAATGTGCTGCTCTATGAGGCTGTAGAGCAGAATGGGCAGCGAGGTGAAGCTGATGTTGTACAGAGTCAAGTAGGCCGTATCGTACAGCGGCTGGGGGATGAGGAACGATAATCGCAAAGATAAAGTCATTTACGATAAATTGCTTTGTGTAATCAGGTGTGTGTGTGTGTGTGTGTGTGTGTCTACCTGTTGTGAGAAGCCACAGAAGAACTGGTAGAGGAACTGAGGGAAGATGAAGCATACGTTCTGGGAAAAGAAAAGCGAGCGTCAGGTCAGACGTTGTACTGTACTGTAAGCAGGGATTAGTCACAGCGAAGGTGTATAGCGACCCAACCTTGTAGAAGAAGTATTGCACGAGTTCAGAGATGCGTATGTAGTAGTAGTGTCCGTGGACAAGCAGCATCTTCTTGAGGTGTTTGAACTTCGGGATGGCGTAGTCGCTGTTCCTCACTGCCTGACGGCCCTCCTTACCCATGATGCCTGTAGAGGCACATGAGGTTTATCATTATTTTTTCCATTATATATATATATATATCGTTCGATTTCCGATGAATACTAACCGATGCCAACATGGGCCTCCAGGATCATGCTGACATCATTCGCTCCGTCTCCGATCGCCAGCGTGATCGGGTGCTCCTTGGAAGCTTTGATCATCTTCACAATCTGGAAAAGCAACAGAGACAAATGAAGTAGAAGAAGAAGACAATAACTCTTTTACCATTACTTTGCTCTCAGGTTTTTTTGTTTTTTTTGTGTGTACCTGTGCTTTCTGGAGAGGCGCCATTCGACAGCAGAGCACAGCGCTGCAGTTACGGCAGATTTCTAGGAAGATCTCTTTGTAGTTCCCTGAGTTGGAGTCCTCCTGGCCGGGCCTCATGACTGCAGAGAGGGTGGCTCCGTCGATGATCAGACCGTAGTCAGAGCAGTCACCTGATAAACTGCACAAACACAAGTCTGTCTAAGACAAGGCTGTTTGTGCAGCAACTCCGCGATGCTCAGAATGAAATGAAATGATCTAACAAACACAGAGACACACCTGGAGCAGCTGTCCCTGGTCATGCTACCATGCTGCCTCAGGACGGTCCTGCTCAGGTCGAACAGGACATCGTGGAGGCTCTGCTCCTCTGTGCGTTTGGTGGTCAGCTCCAGGATCTGGGTGTTGCGGCGAAACAGCTTGCTGGCGTAGCAGGTGGCGGCCGCCGTCTCCATCTTATCGCCGGTCAGCACCCACACCTTCATGCCGGCCTTGTGGAGAGACTCGATGGTGTCCGCTGCTTTTTCCTGGAGCCTGTCGCCCATAAACCATTTAGTCTCCGGTGCAAACCTTTGTTTGTGAAGTTGCACTTGCATACATATGTAAAATCCTCCAGCATACTCGGATCATTTTCTCTCTGCACAGGACGAGCTGGCTTGCAAAGCCCTCCGGGTTAACAATCCTTTTTAAGGCTGCCCTCACTCAAGTTTGGCTCTCTCTGAACTAGGGCAGCAAGTTCAGAATTTTGTAGAAAGTAGAAAGGAAAAGTAGACCAAACCTTACCTGTCCTCTACGGCAGTGGCTCCCAGCAGTATGAGTTCCTTCTCGATGATGTCGTACGCCTCGGCCAGTCGTTTGTCCCGGTCCTGGAGCGCTAACTTGGCCCCGCTGAGCAGGTGGCAGACCTCCTGGTACTGTTCGGGACTCAGAGGCCGATAGGCAACACAAAGTGTCCTCAGACCCTCCTGAGGAGATTCAAAGATACAGAAATTATTCATTCTAATGAGCTTTTTTTTTTTCATTTGCAAAACGCAAAAGTTAAATACAGTTATTGGCTTTGTTTGGGTTCTGAATGTGAGTGTGTATGTGTATTTATTTCAGCGGAAACAACACCTTCTATTTGAATCTCACCAGAATAACACCCGCCACGTTTGCTTCCGCTGAAAGATAGAGTTTATCTGTAGCTGCAACTGACCTGGTTTCTGCTCCAGCCTGTACTTCACTTTTACAGGTAAACGAAACTTAAAAACTCCTTCCTCTTAGACACTGTTACAATCATCCTCTGATATTCAGTTCTGCATTCAACTTTCAATCAAATGAGTGTGTGTGTATATATAAAGAAGTTGAAGCGAGGAACTGACTGAGCTTTCTATTGGAAAAAATACAGAGCTGTAACTGTTTGATAGAAGTGGGCCATGCTCCACTGATCGACTTCCTGTGGTAACCATGGAAACAGCTGTGGTCATGTAACTGGAAACTACCCAAGTTACACAATCTTTAAAAAAAACACCCACAACATGAATCTATAGTCAAAACTGTTGCACGATACTGAAATACTACTATAGTATAAGAGGAATGAGAATGTGTGTGTGTGTGTGTGTGTGTTTGTGTGTGTGTGTGTTCTCACCACTGCGTTGTGCTCCACCCGAGCTTTGACCTGTTCCACTTTGCCTGATATAACCCTTGGGAAGATGGAGGAGTCTGCACCTTTACAGAAGAGATAGAGCTCACCTGCTCACACACACACACACACACACACACACATAAAGAAGAAGAAAACGTGTGTAAGAGAGAAACACACACACACATAAATCCAGCCACATACATCCATATTAACGGTTTGGTGTGTATTACCAGTGCTGGCCCTGACTATGACGCTCATTCTCCGTCGGACTGAGTCAAACGTCAAAACTTCCAGCAGCTCAAACCTGAAAATAAAAAAAATAAAAAAATGAGAATTGTTGCCGAGGGTTACAGAGATAAACGGCATTGTTTCAAAGGGACACGCTCACCTCTCAATCTCATCCTGTCTATTCAAGATCTCCATGTGACTGTCCTTGAGTCTCAGATAGGTGAAGCCGAGCCTGAAGCACAGAAACACAGTGAATGAACTGTATGAAATTATTATTATTATTATTATTATTTAATATAGTGATCTGAATCTGTCACTGAGTGTGCTTCTTCACCTCTTCATGCCCTCCACCAGCGCCACCTCGTCCGGAGACGAGGAGATGTAGAAGGAGGTGGATTTGCCCTGGTGGATGCCGTGCTTGATCCCGTCCACCGTCTCCTCCTCCTTCACCTGCACCGTGTGGCACAAACACAGCGCCCGGAAAAACAGCTCCTCGTGCTCCTGCGGAGGGCGACCGACACTGACTTATTCTCACTCTCTCTCTCTCTAACACACACACACACACATATTTAAACTGACGCTATGCTCACCTGGGCCCCAGCACCCGGTGATGTGTCTATCATGTCCATACCGGCTGCATCTGGCATCACCTTGAAACACAAATTAAATATTTAAAATTGAGATAATAACACAAACAGATGGAATATTGGGATTTAAAAATATAATACAGCCTCGATTACAACGCTGCTTAATTAACCTGGACAGGATATATGAATGAAAATGATAAACTAGTGCGAGGAGGCCGTTTTACCTGTCCGTTACAGATAGCGTGAGGCACATAAACGTGTCCGTCCACGCAGCACTCGATGAACTCCATGTTGTTCTCAGTCAAAGTCCCCGTCTTATCAGTAAACACATACTCCACCTGGGAGGAGAGCAGAGTAAGTATTAACCTCACTATAGACAACAGAAACACTATAAAAATGTGTGTGTGTGCACGTTTACCCCACCTGTCCCAGCTCTTCGTTCAGATCCGACGTGTTGACCACGGCTCTCTCGCCGAGCTCCTCGTCGAACATCTCGTCGTCCCACATGATGAAGTAGGAGCCCAGGAACTTCTGCATCTCCACGGTGACGTACATGGAGACGGGAATGATGTAGTTGAAAAGAACCATGAAGGCCAAGAAGTCCGTGAACGCTCTGATCAGCTGGAGAGGAGGAAGAATGTGAGACGGTAAAACGGGAAAAGGGGGGGATGGAGATGGAGAAATCCTCTTTTCCCGGCTTGAAGGAATTAAAAAGACTTACGATGTGTCTCTGTCTCTCCGCCTCGGTTCGGTCGTTGTACCACGGCTCGTCTCTGTTGGGGTCGGCCTGCCACACGTATTTCAGCGCCGTGTTGACCAGGGCTTTGCTGATAAGAATGCACAGGTAGACCACCAGGTAGGCATTCATCGACCTGCGGGGAAAAAAAGATCCGGTTTAGCGGAAACACACGAGGATCGATGAATAAATGAGGAAATGAAAAGTGATTCATTGAGAGAAATTATTCAATCAATGCTAACGTGCTCTCCTCCAGAAACAACAGATTTACACGTACACCGGATAGAGATGAGAGAAGGGCAGCTTACTTTTCCACGGCGGACCGTTTCTGAGACTTGGCCTGGTAGTTGAGAGCCATCTTGGATTCCATACCAGTGTAAATGGCAACCGCTAAAAAAAAAAGGGAGAAAGACGTATATATATATATAATTCTGTTGAATGCGTCAAACGTATCTTACCACGAGACGATTTCAACGTGACGTTTACCGTAGATGTACTCGGTGTTTTTGAGCGTGGCTCCTCGGAGAAGCAGGTTTTCCGATCCCAGCGGCCTGAAAAAAAGCAGACAACGGCACACCTTGAACCACTTAACGTCCAAAAACACCCGATTACGTTGACAATCGCTGGGGAAAAAGGTGATGTTTTTCCTGCATTGGTTTTAAATTTACCTGGCGACCGGCTCACTGTCCATGTAGATGTTGATACGTCCCACAAATCTAAATAAAAAAAAAAAAACAGAGATGATAAAGAATAGTTTGTAGACATTTGTTGGAGAGATATATCAGAGAGCATTGTTCAACTCTGTGTGTGTGTGTGTGTGTGTTGTACTGACTTGTACAGGTCTGGTTGTGGTTGTTCACATTCTATGGTGGCATGAATAGAGTCCACCTCCTTCTCTGTGTTGTAAGCTTTAGTGTCCTGAACTGCATAGTATGTCTGACATAGAAGGGATAAAAAAAATAAATATATATACTATATATATATATATGAAAGACTGTAAGACAAAAATAAGATTAGAAAGAAGAATAAAAAAAGAGAAACCTTATGGCTGCTCTCTCCGTCCAGACTGGCCGTGGTAACAAAGCAAGTCCCATCGTCTCGGGACGAGGACAGAAGGATGAGATCGCAGGGGAAAGTCTCATTTTCCGTCACGTAGACGACGTCTCCGACCTGAGACGGACGCAAAATAAAAAAAATATTCAAAAGGCGTGACGACAAGACGACCTACGTGTAGCGCGTTTGAGGACGGCATGGCACTTATCCCTATTAGTGAGTGTTACTAATGCAGTTTGCCTGACACGTGAACCTTCTGCTTTACCACCTGTAAACCTCTCGAGTTCAGCCAACAGCCGCTTCCATTTGTTTTCACACAGAACCTTTACGGGTTTTTATTTTTCACTTCCTCTTATTCAACAAAGTGTAAAAAAAAATATTAATAATGTTACAGATTTTACAAGCTAAAGTGCATTCAAATGTAGGCTTACACACACACACACACACACACACACACACACACAGCTTAGTCTCAGGAAAATCCCTCGGCATGAGCCAATAAAACAAATGCACCAAAGCTCTGTTCATGTTATATGGGGTGAGTGATTTATCTGTTCACACACACACATACACACACACACTGCTCACACACCCTGAGCCTGCGACTCTGTTTGCGGACCACTTTCCCATGTTGCACCACGTGGACGGGACACTGGTTGACCGAGTTGTCTGCTTTGTGTCTCAACCAGTCCTCGTAACCCTGAGAGAAAGACAAAGAGAAAGAGTGTAAACGGTAATGAGCGATGAGATGGAGTGTGTGTGTGTGTGTACGTTTTTTAACGCCGAGCGAGCAAAAAGGGAAGTGAAATCACTGGGTCTCACCTGTTTAATGGCGGTGACTGTGATGACAAAGAAGAGCGGCAGTCCGCTGGTGATCGGGCTGGTGGGAGTGTCGATGATCAACTGATGTGACACACACACACACACACACACACACACACAAAGAATGAAATGAGGTTTAGGGGAGAAGAATATATCAATGAACAGCTTTAACAGCAAGATCTGACCTTTACATGCCTCTGCAGAGAGGACCTTATGTCCTCCTAACACTCAAACAATCCTAGAATCAGTCCATTAAAAAAATCACCACAAACACACGTCATCTTATTTTCTCACCTGAACCAGAAATATGATGAGAAAGTAGAAGTTGGCGACTCTCCTGAACTGCTCGAACATATTCTTTGGGATGAAGTTCCAAAACGTGTACTGGAAACGTGAGACATGACATGTTCAAAAAAAAAAGCACACGTATGCCTTCCCTGATTTGCTCCGTGTGTGTGTGCGTGTGAAAGTGTGTGTGTGTTTTCACCGACCTTAGAGGAAACTATTCTGTTGTCGGGGAATCTTTGTTGTATAAAGGCCTCGGTTCCTGGAGGAGGCTCCTTGTGTCCGATGTAAATCGTCCTGCTGTCCACCCAGTTCTCCTCACCAGCACACTGCAGGGGGAAAAAAACCACACACACACACACACACACACACACACACACACACACACACACACACAAAAATTAATATTTGTATGTTTCATATAATGTCAGTTTTCATTTAAAATTGTTTTTTTTAAATGGTTAGATTATCATTTTATGAGACTCCATTTAGTCTCACATGCCTTCAATACACTCAAAACAGAATATGGTGTGACACACACACACACACACAGATTCTCAGCCAGTTACAAAGAATGAATGAGTAATTTCTTCTCAATGAATGAGAGCTTTTGTTACCACGGATACACAGAGTTGCATGTGACTCAGACTGGAATGCACGTAGACACACACACACACACACACACACACATATAAAGACACCTGGAAACCGATGACTCCTCTTTTGTTCTTTTTAACCTCCTTTGTTTGTCTTTTTTCTTGTCCCCGGGATATAAAATAAATTCACATGAACGCTGGAGAACGAGCAACGTTGGAAGTTATTCAGTCTGGTGTCACTCGTTCTTTCTCTATTTGCCAGAAAACTAAAAACTGTGCTCCACTGCTCTGAAACAACAGCCTCTTTTTGCCCCATAAAGCCATCCAGCACAAATCCAACCAGTGATAAAACAATGACGCTACATGCAGTGCACAAGCCCTGATAGGTGATGATGACACCAATGAAAGACTTTTACCCAGTTTTCTGCTCCTCTTTGTATTTTCTTGCATTTGTCCATTTTCTGCTCTTCTGTATCTTCGTATTATTTAAAGATTATCGGACGCTTATCTGTTACGTCCTGCAGTTTATATATAAACAAGAACTAACAAGACTGTAAAAAGGCTATCGGTGGACTGGTATTCTAACACTCCTTGCTTAACCTGAAACATGCAAGTCAGTCTTTGGGCTTCAAAGTATTTCAGGCAGGACCGGACTTGCGTGGGAAACGGTGGATTTTTGGGGGATTGAACTAAACCTAAAGACACCTGAATGCAACTGTGCAAACTGTTCATGTCATAGCAGGTCATAGCCATCATTAAGCACCTTTTTTTTTTTTTTTAACTGTAGTAGCCAGAATGAGGGTCAAGCTGAAACCTGAACACACACACACACACACACAGCTCTAAGATTACCTTGTTTAAGGTGGACAGGCTATTTATATCCTTTGACCTCTGATTATCATTGGGGCACGCAAAAAAGCGTAAAACGGCGAGGAAAGGCAGAGCTGAAAGCAAAAGATAATTGATCTACGCGTGAAGATTGATGCACGGTGCATCATGTCCATTTCCCTATGTCGCTTTCTGAAGGTCAGCATCGATGGGCCGCTAAAACAGCTGATTCTTCCACCGACATTCAACAGTGTTACAGTGAGTTCCGATAAACAGCCGGGGTTTTCTTTTTTGATATAAATACATGGCATCCATCATGCCCGGTGAAGGACCAGACTTACTGGCTGCTATCTAATTCATAGAGGAGGAAGATGAAAACCAGATAGCACGAACAGCTTGCCAACGCTGTCGCCCACACACAGCGTTGCTGTTCCTTTTTCTCGCCCACCTGCCTGCTCCTTCTGCTTCGCCTAACACGTCGCTTACACGCTTCCCGTTTGTGGTCTGCTTATAGGTGCCGTGTTCAATAAATGCAAAACAGAAGAACAATTCTCAATTCATCACGTTTCCTGCTGTGAGGGTCCAGCTGTCTGAAAAAAAAAAAAACACACAGCCCTGCCCGACCCTTTGAAAAGAAGACGGGTGAGAAGATGAAATACGATCCAGGAAGGCCGGTTTAAGTAACAAAACCCCTGTTACGGCCTCATCGAATGACAAAACTTGCACTTGTCTGGATGGATGAGAATGATCCTCAGACTGTACCGTAAAGAGCTGCAAAATACATTTGTGTGGAAATGACAATTATTACATTTTGCGTGTAATGCAGCTTTATCGGTCCTCTCCATCTCTCAACCTGGATGGCCTCTAAAGCTCTCTCTCTCCTATCGACTATGTTTAGCTTTTATCCGCATTCGGAGCTTTTTGCACGTTTAATCCAATAAAATCGCATCTTTTATATCAGCTTATAAGATCAAACTGCCCCGTACCAGTTTGGGCCTTTCGCCTTTCGAATGTAACAGGAGCCTTTCCTTCGAGACTATTCTGGACTTTGATAATCACTTTTAGCCTGCGTTTCACATTTCAGGATGCGGCAGGTTTCGTGGGTGTATTTATAGTTGGAAAAGGGAAACATTTGTGGTGAGGAGAGAGGGATGGAGAGAGCGTCCAGGCTTTTGTTTCTGTCTTTTCCTTAAAGCCTGGTAGCCTATTAGGGATCACACACACACACAGGAAAACACATCATCAAACATGTATGGAAGCAGACACACATGAACATAATAGCACCGTGTTACCTCTGTAATCACTGGTCAGGATATATTTAGCAGACGAGCTATATTTCTCCTATTCTTCTCGTCACTTATGTGTGTTTTTTTCTTCACTATTAAGACAGAACAATGAGGAAATATCATTGTTTTAGTTTTGGATAATTTTAGATTATTTTTGACCTAGAAGTTAAAAGCTGGAGCCGAAAAGTGTGCAACAAAAACACTTACATTGCACATTATTCCCACGCAACCTGAACACAACATCAGCCACTGAAGTCCCGCTGTGATTTGGAACAGAGGACCGTATTATAAACAGGAAGAGTGGGCGCATCCACTCACACACTTCCTGAAACACCATCCATCCATTCACCCCCTCCCCCCTCCCCCACCCAACTCCACCCGGATTGCCAGAGTCACAGCTGAGAGACGGATTCAGAGACAGAAGACGAGCGTCGGACGTTTGTGCGTTCGATCGTTTGTTAGATCTCATCTGGCTTGACATTCCTTCCGAAATCAAACGAGTCATTTTGATTTCAACGGAGCGCGGAAACCTTTGAAGGCATCTTATATTTGCCAAATTTTAGATTAGACATACTTCTATGTTCTATCACATCCATCAAAATCCATTATTACTCACAACACATGACTGATATATATATATATATATATATATATATATCAACACAACCTCCGCTCCGTCCTGTCCTACTCTCCTTCATCACATACTGACAAACATAGCATTAATATTAGTATTTTATTATTTTACTCATGTGTGCAAGTGGTATTGTCAGAAGTTTACTTTACAAACTCAACTACAGTCTGTCTCTGCAGTCATACTACAGTTAGGGCTGTATGATGCCTGGCAAGTCAAGATAACATTTACAGGATGCTGCGAGCAGGGAAGAGGAATCACTGCAACACGCACGCACACACACACACACACACACACACACACACACACACACACACATGACTATTGTTTGTCTGCGGCTTTAAAGGCTGAGCTGTTGTTTCGACTGATGACCAAAAGTATTTTATCTCCCACTCCAGCGCCGAAAAAACGAGCCTCAACAAAAGCTACGGACGACAACCTGCTGCCTGCGATATGGCTGACGGACACACACACACACACACACACACACACAAATCCTAACTCTGTGTCATATATCAAGCTTGCATGTGCAAACATCATCCAACACATGCACACATGCCACTTGAGTACACGTTATCGCTCTCCTGTCACTGAGCTACGGAGATTAGAGAAATCCTGTCCCCCCCTTCCCTAAATCACTCAGCATTAAATATAGACGTATAGAGTGTGTGTGAGTGTGTGTGTGTGTTGACTACTGCTCTTGAGATAAGGTAGAAAATGTTTTGGCTAAAAGGGTGAAAAGGATAAATAACTGCAGAGACGTGAACAAATGCACGATGCAAACGATGTGGACGATTAAAGATTTATCATCAACCCGACCTGCAGTGTGTATGCGATAGTCTGATATGTGTGTGTGTGTGTGTGTGTGACTGTCTGGGTGTGTATATGTTACCTGAGTCACAGATTAAATACCAGCTGCGCTCCCCATCTGTCACTGTGCCGACCCAGACTAAAGATCATCATCATCATCATCATCATCCTCCTCGCCATCCGCCGCCCAAAACTTTAACCTTTAACCACACGCAGGGCGAAACCTTCAGCGTGTGTCCATCTGTTTTGGAGCTGAGCTTACGGGAAAAAGTCGAGTGAAAACTCTGTCTGGTCTGATGAAAGCCATCAGCGGCCAATACAGCCTCTGTGATTTCAGCCCATGTGCAAAACACGAGGATCATCAACAGTGTTTAATATCCAGTGTTACTATGACTACCATTTACCTTGTTTCCACTGCTGGAAATCTCTCTCTGTGTCTTTAAATGTGTCAAAACTGGTTTACAGGTATTAAAGTATAGACTTGGAAATATTCATATATTCATATGTCATGTCATGTTATGTCATGTCATGTCATGTCATGTTATGGGGGGGAGGGGGGTGTTAACACTGTAGCATTACCACAGATGAGAGGACAGAATACTAATCAGTTAAAACCGAGTCAGTCTATAAAGCAAACTGTCTGTGTGTGTGTGTGTGTCTGTGTGTGTGTGTCTCAGGAGGATTTAGTGATCTGACCCCTCTAGTCCACACACACACACACACACACACACGGATGATCACATGAGAGCACTGCTGGCATTAATCAGAGTCAGTGGACTTTTTTTACGATTCAGCATTTGTATTGTTATGCGTGCGTGGGTGGGTGTGTGTGGCTGTGAAACACCAGCTGACATCATGATAACGCCACACCTGCATGTCCTTACAAGCCCTCATACCTAAAGATAGATAAAAGAGGGGAAAAGGAGAGTAGAAAGAGAAGAAGAGATACGTCCAGTAAAGCGAGTAAGCGGTGTCAATCAACGACGTTTCGAACCTCCGTTCGGCTTTCATCGATTTCCACCTTTGATTTATGACTCGGGGTCGTCGCTCAGAGTGACGGGTGGATGATTAAAAACCCTCTCCACGGAATACTACAACACATAGCAACACAAGCGGATCATACAGTACACAATCGCGGCACGCTGTGACGGTGGTAGTGGGACAGATTGTGTGATTTTTATCGGAGATATGAATCAAAGTGACATAACCGCAGGCGCCGGTGGACTGAAGTCATCAAGTAGGCGATGTATTGGCATTAATGCGAGTCACCTGCTTGATGTCCCAGATGGTGACTAATTAATAGTGAAAAAAAAAGCTTTTATTTTGAAAAAAAAATGACCTGAAATAGACGTTGACCTGCTTTTATCACCTGTTTCTATCACCTGCATGCTTCAAGATAACGAGCTGAAATCACTTGTTATGTATGATTATGTAACACCAGTTGTTACGAGAGGGGAGGGGAGGAGATGGAGAGGAGAGGAGAGGAGAGGAGAGGAGAGGAGAGGAGAGGAGAGGAGAGGAGAGGAGAGGAGAGGAGAGGAGAGGAGAGGAGAGGAGCTATACAGAGAAATTCATTAGCCTGGTTTCCACAGAGCAAATCTCAGTAGGAAACCGTGATAACAAGCCTGTTTAACTGAAGTGCAAACATGACTTCTAACTGTACATTAAAAATAACCCCCCAAAAAAATATCCAGAATTACAAAATATCTGCATCAGAGTCTCGGTAGCCGCATTAATCCCGAAAGCTATTCTAACGGCATTGCTTTAGGTGGACCATAAGCGGCTTTAAGCAGCGATTACATTCAATGAAGTAGATGCGGGATAATGTAAGATAGATGTGAGGCGGGAGGCAGACTGGCTAATACGCTAAAACCACTGCGAGAGAGAGAGAGAGAGAGAGACAGAGAGAGAGAGAGGAGGCCGTTGTTAGGGATTTCCTGTGGATAAGCGCAGTCATTCTTTAGACGTCGAGGGTATAAACATACACAATGTTCCTACTTGCTCCGTTGTGTCTGCTCCACAGTTAGTAGACACAGTCACAAGCACGGAAAAAAGATGACGAGTCTTCCAAAAATGTGCCACGATGTCAGAGATTAGCGTAAAAAAATGTTAGAAATTACCAATCAGCAAAAGATTTCCACTTAATAACCATTTCATGAAACGGTTTTTCTCCAACTCTCTGGTATGGAAAGTGATTCAAAACGTATTCCAGTAGATAAGCAATCAAATAGTCACTTCAGGAAGTGGTGAGGGGGAGATTTAATGGCATCTGTAACATCACGGCTCAGCAAACTCTACAGTTAAACACATGTCTATCTGTGTGTGTGTGTGTGTGTGTGTAGCCGAGTTACACTAAGTGCCCGCATTGATCTGTGGACGCTCAGCTGGCTTTAAATAACTCCAGCGCTGTCGCTGAAGGGTAGCGGACCCGTGTGAGTGGGGAAACATCGTTTAGGGGTTGTTGTTTTTTTTGCAGAAGGTAGCGGGAAACATTTTATCAAAAAAAAGAGGCATCAAATATTGAGAGGATAAAACATCCGGTTCCGTTTTCTGTGCAGGATGTGGCGCGGACAACGTTTTTTTTTCAGTTTCAGCCTCAGATGATGAAAACGTATCGACAGTATTTAGGAGTCTCTAGTCCTCAAACCAAATAATCCACGACACACTAAAAAAAAACCCCAAAAACATATTTCTATATTTTATCTATCTTCCTCCCATGTGCTTGTTTCCCAACTTTTCAATCTCTCCATCAGTCTCCCGCGCATTAATGGAAGCACTTCTCATTATCCCCCATAATGTTTGCCCTGCAGAGACACTGCTGCTTAATGGTATTCATTATACTGTTTGTTCTGCTGGTAATCTTTCCCAGACATCATATATATATATATATATATATATATATATATATATATATATATATAATATTTAAAATCTCCCCTTAGAGAAACGTGTGAATCGTTGTTTGTTCTTATCTTATCTTTCCTTTCAGCCTTTCCTTTTTTTTAAGTTCTGTTCAGTTTCAGTTTCTTTTCTCTGTAACTATCGGGCTTCGCTGCTTTCTGTTTTTGCTCTTCTCTGTCCAGAGGAGACACACACACACACACACACACTCGATGCACACGTGAGAAGGTGCAGGAATGGAGAATAATATTATAGGGTTCAGTTATTCTTCATTTTCCCCTTCGATAAGATGAACAATCTCCCCGTCTATGTCCTTCTTTTTCTTCCCCATTTGTCAATTTTCTCTCATCCATCCTTTGATTCGCTTTCTTTATCCGTGATGATCGGGAGCTATTTTAATTTCATGCTCAATAAGCGGCACAACACACTTATTGCAACAAAAAAAAGAAAGATTTCTATTGAAATTCATGAAACTGCTTCTAGTCAGTAGAATAATGTCATCTCAGCAGGAGAATGAAACTCACAGGACGAATCAGAGGGTGGAGGGGACCGGATGGCATCATGTGGCCCTCATGGGACATGTCACATGACTGCTAGGCCTGAGGACCACAGTGGAAATGGATTTCTACGAGATCCTTTTTTTTTAAACTTTCCTTTCACGTGTGGCATTGCTGCCACGCATACTCACAATCACAGATTTTTATTTATGGTGCTTCCAAATCCATTTTTAATGCTTTACAGCGACAACAAAATAACTGATCATGAAACAAATGTCTAAGAGAGACATCTGCGTCTCCTCTGAATCAATCCAGGAGAATTAGTGATAGTATATCTATCTATCCAACCTGTTGGCACATAATGTAAAAAAAATAAAATACTGTTGGGTTGCAGATTTAGTCATGGCGTCTTTGTGTTTGCGGCAATTACGATGAAATATTCACGCGCTGATCATTTATTCATGCTAAAACGCTACACGTAGCGTACCTTTAAACGATTCAGTGATGTCATTCGGGTTCACTCTGAGTAATGCTGCACTTAGATCCATTACTTATATTGTTCTCGTGTGTAATACGTCTCCTGATCGGTGTGTGTGTGTGTGTGTGTGTGTGTAGTCCTGTGCTGCATCTTCTTCTTCTTCTTCTTGAGAACTGCTTCCGAACACAAACCTACCGCCGTAATACAGAGGCGACATTTCCACGTGCGCCGATGAAGTGGCTTCCCTTTAGATGTCACTGAAAAGCTTTCAACTGCAGGAGCTCTACAGTATATTGTGTAAGACACTTTACTTTTCCTCCTCTCTCTCTCTCTCTCTCTCTCTCTCCGCGGGGAATGGTGAGTTCCAGCTATCATTCCTGCAGACAGGGAGAACATTAAGGTGTACCTGCCCCTGTCAGCACTTTCACCGGCAACCCAGAGCAATGTTATTATGACGACTCCGAGTTCAAACAACTCTCTCTCTCTCTCTCTCTCTCTATTTGGATAAAGGCCTCTATGCACCATTAACCCAGGGCTATCCATCATCTGTCCCCCTTTGTTCAATGGGCTGTAATATACTGTTAATGTTACCGCAGCGACACCGATACAAGCCTTTAACGGAGCCCGCGCTCTCCAGCAGAGGCCGTTTCGTGTCGCGTGACGAGCAGCTCGACTGTTCCGAAAGGCAAACGGCATAATACTTTTGTCTTTAACGTCGCCGGGCGGAATATGAAAAATGAAATTTCTTTCATGTTTGTTGATTACTATTAGATTAGATATTTTGATCATCGATTAATATGCTCCTTGACTTGACCTTAATGTGCATCTGTAGTAAGTACGGCACAGAAATATGACTTATTTTTTCCACGTTCATGTCAACAAATACAAGTTGGATGTCAAACTGGATGTCTTAGTTGAGCGCCTGTTTAATCCTGCAGGTAAAGAGGTTAACCGCGGCTACGCTTTGTGGCCCGGGGAGGGGGGGGGGGGGGGGGGGGGTTAAATGATTAGCATGAGGCTAAGAGGGAACCTGCTGTTGCTGGCATACACACGGCGTGCCATTATACAACATGCCTGTCCTCCGAAGCCCTGCAAAGCAACCCGACCTGATCAAACACGTTCAAATGCAACACAAATAAAAACCTGCTGTTTGTTCATTATGTAATCCTTCACTATTGCATCCACTGATAGTAAATCTACCCTGTTTTAACCTGATATTTTATATACACACACACACACACACACACACACACATGCATCCTGGAGTTGGAATAATTTCAAGTAAGTGTCAATGACATGTATCAGTTCCTCGTTTTGGCTGGAGACCCCACTGGCATCCCTTCAAGCTGCTCAGGATGTCCCTGGACCCCACTGCTGGAGAAGACTCCATAACAAGCTCCACACTGACATCACCCGCCCCCCTCCACACACACACACACACACATTGTCAGCCAGTCTGATTTATCAATTATTGATCACCAGACAGAGCCGAGGCGCTCATGTGATCCGCTGTCCTCTGCGTCACCTGGCTACGACTGTATTCCACCTCCCTGCTTACTACAGTACCACAGTGTGACAGTACGCACCCCCCCCGACCATGATTCACTTACTCTTAAACATTTATTCCTGCCTTGAAAACTGCAGGAGAACCTTTGCACCATTTAAAAAAAAACACACACCAGGTGGCGTTTAGGGGATCAGTGATTTGAAAGGTATAGCTGTAAACTGGATTAAGTGGGTGAAGATAGTGAACACCAGTAACCCTTTAATCCACTACGTGAAGGCAGGAAGGTGAGGTGGTGGGTGGGGGTGGGGGGGATGGGGTACTTCCTGTTCAGGAATCCAGAGATTAGTCAGCGGCGGAGGAATGCTGCCACGGCTGCTTTAAACGCATATGATCACTAGTTGGTTTCATTCACAGCTGCAAACTGGAATTTAGAAAACAGCTAAAAAGGTTCTTTTTTTTAGCAGAAATAAAATCGTTCATAAACTGGTTGGAAGCTTCCGAGCGAGGCAGCAGAGTGATATACACTTGTAAGCACACTCGGTCTCAGGGCTCCTTGCGTGTCACTGTGATTACAGTTTGTTCTCATTCAGCCTGGAACAGGAGCGACAGCCGCAAATGATTCCAACTCTAAAACTCTCTCAACTTTAAAAAAAGAAAGAAAAAAAAGATAGATAGATACAAAGCTTACATAACATCCTCTGCCTTATACCCAAGCAGAGACACTGTAACACTGCAACCGGTATCAAAGGGCTACAACGTGATCTCAGCTAAACTTGATTAGAGTAACCCGTTAACTCTATTTCACCCATAATTTTATATATATACTTTTGTCATAATCACGTTACAATAATTTTGCATGGCTTCCACAGATAGACTGATACACTTCTCTTGATCCAGCTTCTTAAATATGAATATTTCCTGTTTTTTTTTTAGTCCTCTATGATGCTAAACTGAATATATTTGGGTTATATATATATATATATATATATATATATATATATATATATATAATATTAGACAGCTCAGCTATTGTGAAATCACTTTTGATAATTAGCACAACAGAACATTTTCGCCCGCGTGTGAATCACAGCCTGTCGGTTTGTTTGTTCACTGATAAGTGAAGACAAATCTCAACGTGCCCGAAGCTTTTAACGGCCGTCGGCCCACAAAAGCGCGCTTGTTCCTGGATAAAAGCTACTAATAAATTAGCAACCTGATGGTTTAGACAGGTCTAAAGAGGGACATATACTGGAAATGTATTGGATTTATAAAAGAATGTTGTCATGGATACAAGGGGATGCTCTGATGCCATACATTACAAATCTGTTATACTGTGGAAATGACACTATTACACTTTTGGCCTCGTGAAACTTGTCACATGCTGAGGTGTTAGCTCTTCACACACACACAGAAAATAGACTTATGGTGCTTGTATTGATAATCAGAATTTATATAGCCTTCATTGAATAGCAGGAGGTTTTTTTTTTATTTAATCAGCCATTTGCAACAGTTGGGAGGCCGGATCTAAGCCGGGGTGTGTGTGTATTAAAACCTCCCTGGCTCTCATGTGAGCAGCTCTTTGGATTATTGTCAAACACATTAGCACGGACTCTAAATGCAACGTTTCAGCCGTATATAGGCTGGGCTGCTCTATACTGCTGCCCCATCCATTTGACTGACAACCGGATTACATAATTCATGTCCCATTTGCAGCCCTGCGAAGAATCAAGCTCAACATTTCTGCACAGTTCAACATCAACTGATGGGAAATGGACATGGGCTTATTAATATGTAAATATGTGTGTGTGTGTGTGTGTTTCTCTTGGCATGTTCTGTCATGACTGGATGTGCAGAAAAGCCTGCAGAACAAACAGTGACCCCACCTTTCACTTAGTAAATGCTACACCTTATATGAAGGTGTATGCTGGTACAATAGACAATAAATGATTCCATTCAAAACAAATCTGATGTTTTATGTTTTTGTTTTTTTAAATATGTTTACATAATTCATATAGAACCTAATCATGTTATGCTTTTTCAGCTCACAGTTGTTTCTTATGTGGCAATAGGCGCAACTTCCCATATAAACAGTCAGGAGTCGTTTCCCATTCAAGCTTCCTTCCACTCCCTTCAAGTCTTTATCACGAGTGAAACTTAATCCGGATGAGTAGCCTGCTTTCGGCAGGAATTTGACACCGGTAGTGATAAAAAAGCTCCGGCGCGGTTTAACTTTCTGTTTTAAGAGCTTCATTCTGCAGATAAATAAAGTAGGAAACTTACATATCTGCTGATGAGGGTCCGAAGAGTACTGAAATCCATCCCCATCTTGTTTCTTCTTCCTCCCCGGACTCTTCTTCTTCTGCGGTTTTAATTTACTGAAGGCGAGAGCTTCTTTTTAAATCTCCTCTTTTGTCCATGACTTTTTTTTATTTTTATATATCACTCTCTCTTTCTCTCTCGTCTCTTCTTCCTGAATTTAAAAAAAGAAAACTGGTTTCCCGACACAAGCTGCGTCTGCCGCTGTTGAACCTGGACGCACCTACCGGGGAGGAGGAGCGGCTTTTTCCTTGTTTTAGGACAGTTGCTTCATCCAGACTCAGACATGCCTGACAGAGTCGCTGCTTCTCCCTGCCTGCGCGCCTCTAATCTGCTCGCCTAATAATAATCTTCATCTACATCACGAGGGGGCCAGGTGATGGCTCGAAAAGGGACGCATGCGCACTCTGGTATATCTAATAGCGTGTAATTGATTGGATGTTTCAGTAAATTAGGATATTGATTTTTGTTTGTAGCAAATGCAAAATTAACTGTTAACTATGACTTGTATCCCCTCATGATTAATTTCCAATATTTATATATATATTTATATTTTTCTAAATTATTATTAAAACTAAACATTATCCTATATCTTACAACGAATAGTTTCAGCAAGAGCACGATAAATAATTAATATCATATAATAATAAACCATCCAGGCTTTAAAAGTCCACAGTGTTGTAGGGTCGGAACTAAAAATCGCTGTGTGCTAAGTTTCCGCAGGGAAATGTTTTCATTCATTTGTCCGTCGTGTGTTTCCTGGAGACGCTTTTCGGCGGGTTCTGTTTGAAACACCAACGTCAAATTCGCAACAATAACACGCATCATTTCCGGTTGACACCTCTAAAATAAAACCCTTACGCATTTTTTAAAGCGGTGCAATAATATAAACTTAAAAAAAACTAAATGCTGCTACTTTTATAATTGTTAATACACTCTTTTCCATCTAATGTACATTTTATTCATTAATTTATACCACAATATGTCGTTTGTTACTGTTACAGGGCTCTAAAGCATTAATTAATCAACAATCAATTTTTATTTTATTTTAAAACGATTTTTTTTCTGACACAATCAACAGTATAAATATCCCTGAGTAGCTTACTACTTTTTTCCAACCTTGTTTGTATGGCTAGTGACAATATTCCCGGCAGACTCATGTACAATTGCCAATTGCATTTTTTTCTTATATCATCTTTATTCTCACAATTTTATGTGCTTACAATTATTTTTAGGATTCTATCTTACTCAAATACCTTGTGATACACTATAAATTCACCTATACTTTACTCTGTCTTATGCGACAAAACTTTACAGTTGAGTTTGATGTTTGACGCTCATTCATTTATCATTTATGTTACTTATAAAACGGGTGAGGAGTTTTTAGTGCTTTTACTTTGAAGGAATAACGGCGCGGCTTGCGTTCATATTCTTCCTGTTTCGTGTTAGCTTCACTCGTCTTGTCAAAATGGCGTTGCTCGTAGTGGGACACCGGAGTTAATTGTGGTATTTTATTCCGGTATTATAACATACGAGACGTTAGCCACGGACACTATGGCGACTCTGGATCAGAAATCACCCAACGTGCTTCTCCAGAGCCTCTGCTGCAGAATTACCGGGAAAAGCGAAGGTACACCAGTGAACGCTAGCATGCTCCGCGCTAGCCCAGACGTCAAAAGCTAACCTCATTCAAAAACACGGCGCTTTTGGCGTTACTCCACATATTACTAAAATACACATTTCATACATTAACACAAAGAAATAGACTGAATCGTTATAGTCTCCTGGAAAATTCGGCTTATCATTTCCACACCAGGCAGTGCAGGTTTTAATAATATTATAACTTTCCATGCTGCTTGCGCCGGTGTGTTTTCATAACGGAGCGTTATAGAAAACGGTTGAAATGTGACTGAAATTCGTGCTTTTTTTGGTCTTTTTGGCGAAATGCCGAATTCAAAAAGAGCAAATAGTTTATTTCTTAACCGCGTTGCGAGCAAACAAACACGTACTAAACGTTAAATATCCTGACTGACTGAGACCAGGATGACTTTAGCTGTGTCGGATAGCTAATTCTAATGGTAGCCGGGGCTAGCTCCGCGGAGCTGTCAGCCAATGTTGCCACAACATCCCGCTATACAGTTTCACGGTACTCCAAGCTGGTATACACGTACACAATACACTACTGTTATAGAGTGGTTAGTTGTTCACGTCGGCTATCAGTAAGCTTGCTGTCCAGTTATATCTCATGCTCAGCTCCACACTGTTAGCCTAGTTATTGGCTGCTAGCTGCAGGCCCCTGGCATCTCAATAGTAGGTTAGCATGATATAATATGAAATATGACCCTCTGTTTTTCTGTTTGTTTAATATGACACTAAAGATTAATAATTCATAACTTATTTTAAAGCAAAAAAAACCCACCTCACTCCAGTAGTTTAAAATGGTATGATATGCTTGTGAAACCTCTGAAACCAGCTGATTCTTACATTACTTCTGTCTATTTGTCATGACCTTTTAGTGATTATTGGTTATTTATTTCTCCAGCTGAAGTTGCCCACCAGTTCCAGTACGCAGTGCGGGTCATCGGCAGTAATTACGCCCCCAGCATTGAACGGGATGAGTTCCTGGTATCAGAGAAGATCAAGAAAGAGTGTAAGTGACTGTGAACTGTCCTCCAATGACATATTGTAGGTTACCATCAGAAACTGTGGCATTTTTCCTGCTATCTATCTATTCTGTTCCTGTCAGGTGCTTTTTTTTTATATATGTCCTCCGTGTGTGTGCCGCTCTTTACCTTTCATGTTGGAGCCGCGCCACAAAACGCTTCTAAAAATCTTTTATTGCACTATAAGTAAATCCCAGTAGACCTTTCATAGTAGCCAAGGTAGCACCATTAGTGGGAAAACATTGATCCGAGGATGCAGAAAACGCAACAAAAATAGCGCAGCACTTACTGTGAAAATGGTTTATTCATCAGAGATCTTGAGGTTGACTTACGGGAACTTTGTCAAAGTATTTTTTTTAACTGGTCTTTAGTCACTCATAGATGTAAAAACTTGTCTAGGTAGTAACAGGATTTTTCTGATCTCATTGAGCGTTTATCTATAAAATGAGCTTATATTGAAGAATTTTTCTTGATTTTTGTTGCAGTGCTGAAGCAACGGAGAGAAGCAGACGCTGCTCTGTTCTCGGAGCTGCATAGAAAACTTCAGACGCAGGTCGGTAGAAGTTTCTTTAAATCAGGGCAGAGATAGATGATGTAATATTGATCATATTATTTATACATGAATCGTACATTATAGAAATCTTTCTGCAGCGCCCCCCCCCCCCCCCCCCCCCCCCCAATAATGATGTTGTGTTTCTCTGCTGGGTTTCCTGTTTGACAGGGCGTTCTGAAGCATCGCTGGTCTGTTCTCTACTTACTGCTCAGCCTCTCTGAAGACCCCCGCAAACCATCCAGCAGGGTGAGGGACACACACACACACACACATACATACTCAAAAGCTTCTAAAGATTCACTTTTGAGAAGATGTTTTCAGTAAAGTGTAATAACTAAAGTACAATGTCGATACTACGTCCCTGCCCCGCACAGGTTGGAAATTATGGGGCGCTATTTGCCCAGGCCCTCCAGAGGGACGCCCACTCCACCCCGTTCTACTGCACCCGGCCCCAGAGCCTGGCCCTGGGCTACGGGGAGAGGAGCGCGGGCCTGTCAGCCAGCATGGGAACCAGCGGGATCTCCAGTCTGGGAGTCTACACACTCAACGGCCCTACGCCAACTCCACAGTCGCTGCTGGCTGGGTGAGGAACACAATTACATCTTGATGACTGAATCACGCGTTGTCAGCTGCGTTGAAGCAGTTATTTATCTGAAAACGCATAAATAAAGCAAGCATCAATTAGCAGCAGTAAATGAACTGGCCTCTTCTCTGTTTTACGAAGTATCAGAAGAGCCATTTAATTCCATTTCTCCTCATTAATAATGCAGTAGACCTTCAGTTACAAATGAATAGTGAGCTGTCTGCTCTCACCTTTTAGTTGTGAAAGGGCAAATCCAGACTGCAAGCGAACACATAACAAGACTCCTCATTGTGAACCATCATCCACCATTTATACGCTAAATATAACTGCATCATCATCTGCACATCTGTGTTTGTGTGTTTCAGTCAACCTCCTCAGTCTGCGGCCGGAGGCGGTCAGCCTCTGGGCTCCCGACTGGCCTGGGCTCTTCCTGTAAGTTCCTCCCCTTCCTCCGCTCAGGTCCTGCCCACCACCCGGCCACTCCTTGGACCTCCTGCCCCCTCCGCCAGAGCGATCCGTCCTCGCCGAGATGGCGATGCAGCCGGTGAGTGTGACGTATAAGGCTGGAGCGGTGCAGGTCCGTGATGTTGAAAAAGACACAAAAAAGAAAGAAAGTTTCTATTGTCATGAAATCTGCATTCATAAACACATTTTATTTATTTATTTACTTATACCTTGAAAGGCTTAATTAAAGTATTTTTTTTCCCTGTGAAATACAGTATAAACTTTACTTGTAATGTTTTCCTTTTGACCTAACGACGTCCCAAACCCTCACTGTCTTTGTCCTTTTTTTTTTTTTTTATTTGCTCGTCCTCTGCCGGTGCAGGCGAGGTGAACGAGGCGGCGCTGGTGCGGGACATCCTCTACGTCTTCCAGGGAATCGATGGCAAGTTCATCAAGATGAACGCCCAAGATAACTGCTACAAAATAGACAGCAAGGTATCTGAACCTGCCTTTTCGCCTTGTAAAGCTTTTAATAGACCAATCAGCTGAGCAGGTCGCAGACATTGCCTCGAGCTAACGGTGCAGGTTTCAGGTCATCCTCATCCCAGAAGCAACTGCTGCAATTATTTGTCTTCAGAATATAATAAAAGAAAACGGGGACTGATCATTTTCAGTCTAGAAGCGGACATTATGCTTATTTTCCACTCTCATATTTTAGTATTTGTCTCATTGTTGACAGTTTTTCTTGTTTCGGCAGAATTAAAGTAACATCCGCCGCATATTCAGAGTAGATGATGTGATATGAAGCCGATTGTTGTTGATCGGACTTTAAACGAAAGATTCAACAGATCAATATGAAGCTCTTTGGCTCCGAGCCACATCGACCTCTCCGTTCTTTTCTCCGTCCTGTCAATTTCTTTTTTTTTTTGTCCCTCTCATATTATCAGCAAGGAGGCCTCAGATGTAACCTGTCCTGTAGTCTCTCAGTGGTACTAAACATAGACTTCTGCTGTCACTGTCCTGGCTAAGAAGGAGCCAGGACGGGAGATATTTCTTTCTTCTCTGGACACTTAACCTCTCGCTTTAAGACCAGATGCAATATTTGCGTTTATCAGATAGAAATGTAAACTCTTCCCCCGTCGCTGCTTGGACGAGGTCTTTCCAGTTCTAGTGGATGCATGATGTAAATTGCAGTAATCTTCGTGACGTAACTCCGTCAGAGCTTTCAAAATGAAATTAGTGGCGGATTATGTTTGCTTGAAGTGTATCTAGTGTCCATCTGTATGGACATAAAAATAGACGAGATGCTCTGTTTTCTCTGTACGTGGGTTTGCATCATAAACTGCACATTAGGTCATCGCTGTAGTTTATCTGTAGCATTTCTGTCCTAGTGAATCTTCTTCGGCAAATTACAGCAATTTACAAATCATACAACTCCATGTTTATCACAAGGTGATATGTGCTTTGCTGTGACCCACTAGGTGGTGCTGTGCAAGTCCCTGAGGGACACCAGCAGCAGACTGGCTGAGCTCGGCTGGCTCCACAATAAAGTCAGGAAGTACACCGACGCCAGGAGCCTCGACCGGGCCTTTGGACTTGTGGGACAGGTGTGTGTATGGGACTGCTTCGCTTGCCATGTGTACTAATTATCTTTTGTTCTAATCCTTCACTAATGCATATCTTTCTGTGTCCCTTACTCGCTCTCTTTTCTCCCCCCCCCTTAGAGCTTCTGTTCCTCACTCCACCAAGAGCTGAAGGAGTACTACAGACTCCTCTCTGTCCTCCACTCCCAGGTACACAAATCAACAATGCCTGAGTTTCACGTTTACAGAGACGATTGTTGTTGACCCATGTCTGTATGTGTGGGCGCGTTCTAGTTGCAAGTAGAAGAAGAGCAGGGCGTGATCGTGTGCACGGAGAGCAGTTTGACTCTCAGAAGGCTTCTGGTCTGGATGTACGACCCCAAAGTCCGACTCAAAACGCTGGCCGCCCTTGTCGACTTCTGCCAAGGTGAGCTGTGTATGTGTGTGTGCGCTGTATTTGTGTCTTGATGAAGTGAGGGGAAAAAAGCCATGTTTAATGTAGTGATTGAGTAGTTTAGCGGTTTTGTTTGGTCATTTTGTGTGTGCTCAGGTCGAAAGGGAGGCGAGCTGGCCTCAGCTGTCCACGCCTACGGGAAAACGGGAGACCCGCAGATGAGAGCGCTGGTTCAACACATCCTCAGCCTGGTGTCACACCCCATCCTCAACTTTCTCTATAGGTGGATCTACGATGGAGAGCTAGAAGATACCTACCACGAGGTACACGCCCTGATCGGTGCTTTTTAATAGAGAAACCAGTATGCGTTTATTGGTCCTTTCTGGAACATTGTTCTGTTTGGCTGCTCTGACGTTTGACCCCCAGGTGAGAAAGAACATTAATGAGAGGAGAAAGAGAGGAGCGGTATGACAGCTTCTTAAATGAGAGCCTGTGATGGATGTTTCTCCTTTACCTCTCCCTGCCCTTTCTCTCGTTTTGTTTCTTTCCCACACACACACACACACACACAGGATTTATGTGTCCAGCAGTAACCGTTACTTATCACTCGGGCTCTGGTCTTGAGTGCTGACTTTTAAGAACACAGAGAAAGTTATTGCACCTCTCAGAAGGCCAATTAACCAGAAGATCACCCAAGCAGGCTGTTAAAACACATGCCACATAATTATAGAAGAAAAAAAAAAACAACAACTATAAAATAAATAAATATGAGATGTTTTCAGTTGTAACGCGACAAGGCAGTGAACGTAACTCGAGAGTAAAAGCAAAGCGACAATTTCCAGATTTGATAACGTGCCATCTTCAAGCCGCCTGTTATCGTTTCCCTGCATTCACACACGAGGGTGTGTCGGAGGAAGATTTTTCCATTTTCGTCTCGGGAGAAATGTATATAATAAACTGATTTCTTAACCTTGTGATGTTTTATAGTGACAGTTTTATGGCGGGGAAAGTGTGTCGTAGAGATGGATTTATAGTCGCCGAGTGCGCAGCTTTCAGCTTGCCCGTTGGAAAGTAGTAGGAGAACAATCTAACTGACAGTGATAAATGATGTAGCCTGGAAAACCTCTATGATGGGACTGTATGTGCACTGATGGTGCCGATAGACGTATGTGTTCAGTATGTTTATGTTTGCGCCTGCAGTTCTTTGTAGCGTCGGATCCCAACGTGAAGACAGATCGTCTGTGGCACGACAAGTACTCCCTCAGGAAGTCAATGATCCCCTCATTCATCACCATGGATCAGGCCCGAAAGGTATACACACACACACACACACACAGATCTTTGTATTCATTACCATAGAAATCAAAGCAACAAGCTGCCGTTTTGCTTTTGGTCACATCATCTTGTCTTCATCATCTCCCCCCCTCTAGGTCTTGCTGATCGGTAAATCCATCAACTTCCTTCATCAGGTTTGTCACGACCGAACGCCGCCGGGCAAAATCACATCGGCATCCAAGTCAGCAGACACGCCCAAAGACGGTAGGAGTCTGTCATCTTGTTTCTGGGCATAATTAGGATTAATAGTGTTCACATAAAGGGACATATTCTAGTCTAAAGCACGAATAACATGAGGAAGAAGCTATAAAAATTGTATTTCTGGCTTTATCGGCGCTCTTTATTGTGATTTTATGTTTTGTTTTGTTCTTTGGAAATGTTATTACATCAAGCATGCAAATGATACCGCTGACCAATAAGAAGTTGTTGTTTCTACATCGTCGTATTGATGTTCTATCGACATAGTCTGGTAGACTGGCAGTGATCGATGCTCTTACCGCTCGCTGGCCTCGTCCTCTTCTTTTTGACTATGATGAGGAAAGCGATATACTTAGTCATGTTCTATTGATCCAGTCTGTAGGACGTTGATCTGTAGCTTTTTACTGTTAAAGGGCGTCACACTCTCTTCTCCCCTTATTATCCAGCGGCAGATTTTATTCAAGTTTAATGCTTGTTAGTATTCTTTCACATTTTTGTGCATTTGTTAATCTGCTTAAACATCGATGTCTTCCATTAATTATACCCGCACTCGTAGCTGCGGAGCTGCTGTCGGACCTGGAGGGAGCGTTCCAGGAGAAGATCGACGCCGCCTACTTTGACACCAGCAAATACCTGCTGGACGTTCTCAACCGTAACTACCTGCTGCTGGAGCATCTGCAGGCCATGAGGAGATACCTGCTGCTGGGCCAGGGAGACTTCATCAGGCATCTCATGGACCTGCTCAAGTTAGCAACACTTTTAACACATCCTCTCTTTTACAAATACATCCAAGTGTAAATATAGCAGAAGATCAAGCTGTAGTGTTTCATCTTTGTCCCAGACCGGAGCTGGTACGACCTGCAACCACTTTATACCAACACAACTTGACTGGTATCTTAGAGACGGCCGTCAGAGCCACCAACGCCCAGTATGACAATGCAGAGATCCTCAAGAGGCTGGATGTGCGCCTGCTAGAGGTAACGAGTGAGACCATGTTTAATGTGAACATCTGAGGTCTGACTTAAACATGTCCTCACGTTGCCTTTTGTTACCTTTAGGTGTCTCCTGGTGATACAGGCTGGGATGTTTTTAGTCTGGACTACCATGTTGATGGACCTATTGCTACGGTAACTTTTTTTAGTCCCCGCGGAACAAATTATGTGCACGTGGAAATGTGTCCACGTATTATTGGTGTGCGTTCACGTTTTATCGTTTCTGTGTGCGCTTCAGGTGTTTACAAGGGAATGTATGGGCCACTACCTGCGTGTGTTTAACTTCCTGTGGAGAGCCAAGAGGATGGAGTACACGCTGACTGACATCTGGAAGGGACAGATGTGTAACGCCAAGCTGCTCAAAACCATGCCTGGTACATAAACACTCACACATACACTCAATTATTGTTTTCCCTTTTTTTTTTCCCCCTGTTGCTTTTGTTCTTTCAATTTTGTCAATTTTGTCATATGCTAGTTTGTTTTTTCTAGAGACTGACATTCAAAGGGCTGTTAATAGGGCTTTTTTAAATTTATTTATTTATTTTTCCTTTTACCCTCCAGAGTTGTCCGGCGTGCTGCATCAGTGTCACATCCTGGCCTCCGAGATGGTCCACTTCATCCACCAAATGCAGTACTACATCACCTTCGAGGTCAGACCATTAGCGGGGCTGCTACAATCAATTCCAGGCTGTAAAACATAACAGTAAAAAGTAGTAATTACACCAGGGGGGTGGGGTGGGGGGGTGATCTACTGTGTCTGTTAAATGCAACACTGCATAACTTGAGGTTGCACCTGATTTACAGGATCAACAGTAGCTGTGTTATGTTAACTCAAACTTTTCTTCCGCAGCAAAGCCAATTCAGTGATCAGTGTGCGTGTAAGGACTATATGAATGAAATGTAAAAAATAATCAGAAATATTGCTGCATTTAGACATAGAAATGAGACATTTAAACTGTCCTAAATGCCAGACAAGATTCAACTTTTACTGTTGAAAAGTCAGCGAGTAAAAAGTGAAGTAAAGATTTCTCTGCTCAGACATAAAATAATTATAAGAATCGTATCTAAACATATTGACTGTAGACAGGGAGACGCCACCATCCTGTCGGGGCGGACCACACTGACTGTATGATATCAGATTTTTAATAAAAGGGCAATACTATAATACTATTCCCATATATACACTGGGTGAACGTTGTGTTTGTGCGTGTATGTAGGTGCTGGAGTGCTCCTGGGACGAGCTGTGGAATAAAGTGCAACAAGCTCAGGACCTCGACCACATCATCGCCGCGCATGACGTCTTCCTGGACACCATCATCTCCAGATGCCTGCTTGACAATAACAGCAGGGTACGTAACACACGCACACAGGAGGGGGAGTGAAAAGTACTGTTTGTTCATGTTATAATACAATTTTCATCTGTTCCTCCAGTCTCTTTTGAACCAGTTGCGGGCCATATTCGACCAGATCATCGAGTTTCAGAGCGCCCAGGATTCCCTCTACCGCTCTGCGCTCGAGGAACTCGCCCTACGACTGCAGTTCGAGGAGAAGAAGAAGCAGAGAGAGGAGGAGGTAGGAAGATTACTGAGGAGCAGAGGGGGGTGGGCGATTGGAACATAAAAATATATTTAAATGTGTGATGTTTGTATAACCGTGTCTGCTGATTCAGGGTCAGTGGGGAGTTACAGCCGAACAGGAAGCGGAAGAGAAGAAGAGGATTCAGGACTTCCAGGAAACCATACCAAAGATGCGCTCCCAGCTCCGCATCCTCACTCACTTCTACCAGGTACCAGCTTGAGTCGCCTCCGCCAGCAGCCTGTCAGCCATCTGCTTTTAGCTGATCCTTAAATGCAAACAGCTGATGTTGTCCGCGTGTGTGTCCACTGTCTCCACTTCCTTCTTCTCAGAGCATCGTCCAGCAGTTCCTGGTGTTGCTGATGACCAGTTCAGATGAGAGTCTGCGTTTCCTCAGCTTCAGACTGGACTTCAATGAACACTACAGGTTTGACTTTGAAAACTCAGTCAGCACAGCGAGCAAGCAGCACACAGTTAAGCCCATTAAATCCTTTTCCTACCAGGTTAAAACCCTGAAAACTACCTGCTTCAGCATTTTTTAAGTCATTTTCAAGGCTTTCAAGTTTCTTTTTTTTGGAAGACAGCAATTAGTTTTTCAGAAAATGTGGACATTGCAGAATTATATGGGATCATCGTGTAATTGACTGTTTCCCCTCTTAACTCCTCAGGGCCAGAGAGCCGAGGCTGCGAGCCTCATTAGGCGTTTCCAGGGGGCGACGACTGTCAAATATCATATGACACATCGACGTCGCCGACACCAAATCCAGCCATTGGAGCATGGAGTGCGACATCACAGAGACGGGATGACCAGCAGACCTAAAGCACTTCGTGTCGAGATGATGTCATGTCTTGGAGGAGCGATCCAGCGCTGCACTGGACAATCCGGTATCGTAGTGGCAGCGGCGGGTTGCCAAGTGATGACATCACAGCAGACTGCTCCAGTGAAGTCGGCTGAGCTAAAAGTCCAGTAAATTAAAGTTTTAAGAGCTTGTTGTGACGTGCAGATCTCTCTCAGAGTAAACAAACCCTAAACCGAGTGTTCGAGGGGAAAGAAACGCTGCTGTCAGACTGATTCACACAGGGCCACCTTACATGGCATGCCTTAATAATGAGAAAAAAAAACCTCCTTTTTCTCTGAGCGGTTGCCAAATCTAGTCCCAACACACATGTATGTACATAGAGTATTATGCAAAAATGTATGTCTGTGTATATATATGCATCTTTAAATGTCAGCATCTGTGGCTCTGCGTCATCTTCTCTCTAGGGTTCAACAGATATGGATCTTATAGTCATATTTTTTCAATTTTGTATTTGTAGCGGTTATTAAAACTATTAAATCTGATTGTTTTTTTATCAGTTATTCCAGAAGAGACTTTTAGAGAGTTTCTTCTGGAATTTGGTTCTCGTTAAGGTAGAAAAAAATAAAAAAAACAGTATTAGGCTTTAATATTGACTGGTATATCGGTCTAACACTCAAATCTCCTTAAATTTCAGGGTTTTTTAATGTGTCCGTTTAGCTGTCCAATCGCAAAATAAATAATTAATAAATTAATTCATGGTTTGTTAACCTGTGAGAAATCACCTTGACTGAGAACTGACGATGTAAAGAATGTAATTAAGGAATTAAATGTAGTTTCCCCTGCTTCGTTTCACAGTATGTGCTCTTACGTCTGTACGAGAGACGGATCATGTTTAAAGAAAAAAAAAACAATCCTCACAACAACCACAAACAACCTCACTTCTTCTTCTCATTACATTAAACGGCGGGAGCTATAAATGTTCAAATGTTTCAGTTGCTCTAAATATTGTAAATATTTCTAAATTAAAGTTTTGAAGCGTTTAAAAAGGTTAGAAATGTTAACTTGGGAACAGTTTATTTTCTGAAAGTAAATATATTCCTGCATTATAACAGAAAGTGTTGTTTGTAGTGTTCTAAAGGTTTGCTCTGTTCATATACGGCAGTTTCAAGGTGGATTTGGTTCAGAATAGTAGTATTTCTGAACGATGTATAATCTTCATTATTTTTAGAAGCTCAAACATCTGTTATTTGTCTTAATATATTATTGGATTTCTAATTAATACAGAATTTTTTTTTTTTCAATGCAGTTTTGCCCCAAACCTGAACAGAGAAGTTGAAGCTTTTACATTTGCTTCAACTCAAAAATGGATAATCAAAATCATCAAGTCTTTATTGCTGGATTTTTATCCTGCTTAGTTTTGTAAGCTAATGAAAATGAAAAAAAAAAAAAAGTATGGTCCAGGTTTGGTTTTTGTTTGTTTGTTTGTTTGTTTGTTTTTAATGAAACAGATTGGTGCTGACAGTGTAGTCCTTCATACACATGTGGTTGGATCAGAGTGAAACCGCACTTACCAGTACAAACACCACCGTGGGTCAGCTCTCCTGCACTGTTTCTGCTGTGTGTGTGTCTCTGTCTGTTTTTTTCTGCGTTGCATAGCACATAATGTATAGAATATAGGGAAACTAAACCGTCCCTCTTCATCTTTAATAAAAATAATGTTTTTTATTAAAAATGTGTTCCAGTATGTGTTTTTTCTACTTTCATTAGTACTGGTGTTGTGCAGCTCTGCCTCTGGGTCAATCTGAATTTCCTTGTGGATTTACCGCCACCTTCTGGTAAAATGTCAAAGATAATTTCAATTAATCTCGACACAATGTTTTATTTTACGATATCACAATTTATATCATATCAGAGATTAACATAAACTCCTATTGGTCTAAAAAATTATCTCCAAAGATATTAAGTCTTCACTTTATTCATTTCTAAATTAACTCCTAATAAGGTATCGCATTTATTTAAAGTTTTGGGGATTTGTAATTAGAAAAACCATGCAGCTGGATCCTACATTTCTCACAATGCATTTATATAAAGAGAACTGTAGACAAGAAATCAACCACTAGAGGGAGTAGCAGCTTCTCTTTTAGCTTCTCCACCCTCAGTCTTTCTGTCTCTCTCACTAACACACACACACACACACTTCATCATCCTTGTGTAAGTGTCCTGTGGAGACTCGGTAGATCAGGTGTGGTCACACAGATGGAAAAACGTTCCTCTTCTTCATCACTTCATTCTTCGCTTGATTTAGTATTGTTTGTGCACATGTATATACTGTGTATGTGTATACACATTGAGTAAATACCTGTTTATTCCTTCTGCCATCCCTTCAGACCTACAGCCTCTCATCTTTGTGGATTACACTTGTGGGAAAATTGTCAATTTGGGCAGCCAGAGTATCAAGAAGCTGCTGAGCTGGAACTGACACTGTCTAGATCTTGTTTTATAATCCCCCTTTCCTTCCCTTCTTTTTCTATACCGTGTCCGTATGTGATATATCTCAGGGGGACTAAGGTCTGAGGTGTTTGTCAGTGCGTTGGTCTGTGACATTGAAATGGTTTCTGATCGTTCCAGACATTTCACCACAGTATTCCCAATGGCCCCTCATGTCATATTTTTTTTCCCCTCGGCAGAAATAGCTTTGCACTGCTGACCTTTATATTAAAGCAATACCTCCATGACAAACTGACCTGCTCTCAGTTCATTCTGCGTGTGTCAGTTGTCATGAGAGTGTTTGGCAGCCTGACAGACATGTTCAGTTTGCTGCAGGCAGAGTGAAACCTTATTTTTTACTCTCAACCATTCCCATTATTTTACTTAAAAGTGATGAGCGTGTATGTAAAATCTCAACTGGCTTTGATGTGACACTCTCCAAACCATAGGCGGCGCCCCGAGCACACTAGCACCCCAAGAAATCTTTTTTTTTTTTTTTAGATTTTTTTTTTAACGTATGAATACTTTAATATATTGTTTAAAATACATAAAAATGAATAAACGTGTTAATAAAACACACAGATTATTTTTAGATAAAACCAAACATTTAATTCAGCCAATGGGCGCAGCACGCATTAAACTTTTGACCTTACTTCCACTTCCTGTTTGCCCGAGCGCCATCTTTTTGGCTCTTAGCACTTAGCACTTAGCATTAGCGAAGTGGGTGTATCATAAACTTAAGACTTGTGGGGACTCATTCAAAACCTGGAACCGGACAGGCTAACATTCACACCCACGTCATTAGCATTTTGATATGTAATGCTCCCCGGGAAGCGAGAAGATAAACAGAGCATTAGCCTGCTAAGCTAGCGGCCAGTAAACAAGCGTTAGCATTAGCCTGGTAAGCTAGCGGTGAGTAAACAAGCGTTAGCATTAGCTTGGCGAGCTAGCGGTCAGCAAAATGATTTGGGGATGGTCGCTGCTTTGTGGAAACATTCGGACCACCAATCTGGATTCAAACTGCTTTGGACATTTATCAAGTTCAGCTGGGAAAGACGTCTGGAGTTTACCAGCCATATTAATCGAGCCAACATCCAGAGAAGGCAGTAAAAGTCGATCTACGAACTGGTAAGAGCAAATCATTTATTATTTTTTTAGATGCTGGAGTGTTAAGTAATACCAAACCATCATCATCAGCTGAAGTTATAACGCTGTGTGTCGTCTGCTGGTGGCCGCCGTGCCTTAATGTGTCTTTATCACTTCACTGTTTTGTTATGAAGATGTTTTTTCGCCCCCTATGTTGCCTGTTGTGAATTTAATGCTTTCTTACAGTTATCCTTATGCTGTGCTTCATATAACATTAGGTCTAAGGAAGGGAATACTGTTGATTCATTATTGCAAGCCCTGTCTGTGACAATCATTATGTGAAATGTTATATTCAGAGGTGTGTTTGTGAACCTCACATCTGTATCCCTGTGACATTGCAACTGTCTTGGCCCTTTATGTCAAGTGCCCTTGTGCAGTGAACCTTTAATAATTCCTGAGAAACAGATCCAGCTGCCCCCAACAGCCACATCTGCACCCTCGCCAGCCTCAGGGCAAGGACTTCCTGCCATGGTCATCTGTCCTATGTTTGGTATTCTCTGAAAAAAATCAGGATTTTAGCAGTATAATATGTAACCTTTTTTCATGTGTGTTTGTTTGTGTGAAGCCGCCTCTAAAGCGAGTTACGTGCAGGTAGATGTTGCAATGCGGCTGACATTATTAGAAAGTTGGATTTCGGCTTCAATTTGGGTTTGTTTGATGTGTTTTTCTTTCTCAATTTCTCCTCTAACAGTAGCAAGAAAAAAAAGTCATAACACAGCTGCAGCTCCCATCTTTCCAAATGTTTTTGATGTGAAATCCATTATATTTAGTCAATTATGAAACTTTTAACTGCGGACTCTTAGTACATTAATAGTTTAGGACATTAAAGTGAACTTGTTTCATTAGTCATGTAAAAGGATCAGAAAAGGACAGGAAAGTCGTTTTAAAAGTCTAATGTCCCAGAAGAATAGATCCATGAGGACGTCACATGTCTTATTTCAGCAGCAGCAGCAGACTTTTGTTCACCTCTCTTTGATCCACCAAAAACCAGCCCAACTGTCACATCCCATCATGCAATAACTATGCTTCAAAGGCATGAATCCAAGCTGAAGAACAGTACGCCAGCCAAGTCCTGATCTCCTCTTGTACAACCTTTCAACAGTGTTTTAAGATGAGACAGCAGAGGGGAAAAAAATAAAAGTGTGTGTTGTCAGGCCAGGAACAGACAGCTGACATTTAATGGCATTTCTGGCAGCAGGTGTATTTGAGAGGATCATATCAAAAGGATGAATTCTTGCTTTCCTGAGTGCCAGCTGGACCCACAGTTTGCTGTACACATAGCGTATAACAAATCATTGCTGCAATATGCACGCAACGCCACAGAACCGAGCGACAACTTCACTTTTTCCGCCCCTTGAAGGCCACAACTTGGAACAATCTCGCATCGTGCCCGAGACCTCCACCTCCTTTTTGTTTCGCACTTTGCTTTAACAAGAGTCTTGAGGATAAACGTGCGGCATTAATTGGACATTTGCATTCGTTGGGTTTTAATGAGGCTAATTAGAGCAGCAGATCGTAGTGATGTCTGATAGTTTTGCCCCGGATACGGAACTAGGTGGGGAAAAAAAAACTGCTCTCTTTTGTGCATAATTGTCACCACATCCAACACAAAACTTTCACCTTTTGAAGTGGTTTCCCCAGATTGTGACAGTCTAATTAAAGAGCCTCTGGGGGGATACTTTCTGTTGCCGTTCGTCCTCTGTCTATGATTTGTAGTTTGGTATTCCAAAATTAGACCAGATGAAAAGTTCAGAAAGTTAAATCTCATAAGAATTGAAAATTTGCATCATATTACTACAGTTTCTTTTTTTCTTTTTTTGTATAGCTGATGTTGTATGTTGTGCTCTAGATGGATTCACCAACTATTGTGATAGTAGTTGATAGTTGTTGACAATTAAAAATTATTAGTAATGAAGAGAACGGTGAGATATAAAGAGCAACTTGAACACAGAGAGGCATATTTCAGGTGAGCTCGCTTCAGCTCGGCTGGATTTCATGATGTTGCAGCAGATTTTACGTTTATCTTTTCAGGCTTGTCTCTCCTGCATTAAGTCGCTCACTCCACACGACCAAATTTTGACAGTTTTGCTCTGTAATTATCTTTTCTGAATTTTAAGCAAGCCTCCCAACCCAAGCTGTCTGTCGCTTCCACCTCAGACACGTCTCTATCACTACTATCACAACTCTGAAACGGCAAAAACTATATCTGGTTCTTGCTTTATTGTATTCATTAATTTAACGCAGTAGATTCAGTAGGGTGGAATTTGAAAAATTAAAGAAAGCAGACATTTCTAACTCTAAAATTCAAGCCACAACTTTCTCACGTCAGTAAAGATCCTTTAAACTTTTCATTTTTAATGGTGTCTGCTTCCCTAAGTCAGCACTGGAGAGGGATCAGGCCAACTCTGCGGCAGTCAACCGTGCAGACAGACAGGAGGGAGCATTCAACACGAGGGACAGACATGTCGACAGTTCCAGCCGAGCTGCCAGCACTCTCTGATCAAATGATTTTCAGTTGCCATACCTCCATCTTGGCAGAAAGTCTCTTGTTGTCTCATAGAGCTGCAGCATGATTGATTCTTTATCTAGGATGGAAAAGCTAGCACGTCACGATTTTCCTCTCACCTAGTCGGATAACGTCGTATGATCGTGACATTTCTGATCCCAGAAGTCCTGCCTGTAGGTCACGAAAGACCGCGAGCTAAGGAGTGCAACATTTATTACGCAGTGGATCTGGAAAGACATAAATGTCATTTGTAGTCTGAGCCCAGCGTCGCTATAATACACAGATCTGTGACATCCAGGGTTCAGATCTGGCCAAAATCTTAAAAAATTGACATAACAATGAGGTACGTGGACAGACATGTTGTTGTCTGGTTGCCAGGGTTTTGAAGACAAATTGTAGACATTTTTTTAACATTTAAATATAATCAAGTAATACATCTTAAGAGCGTTCCTCGCCATCTGTTCAACCGATCGGAGCTTCTGTCGCAGCTCAGTGAGTTGAACTCTATTTACACAAATTTGAACTCTCCTCCCCGTCTGTGTAAGAAAATACCAATTGTGATTATTCCACAGCTATTGTGCATATTTTTCTACTCTTCAGGGGGTTCAGAAAAACACGGGCTCGTTGAAAAAAGCTCTGCGTGGAAATCAGGAGTCATATTACCCTCTTTAGAAAGAGCACTGTGTGACATTTTCACCGGCGTTGGCCCCGGTAGCTGCCCTTTTTCCTGCCTGCGGTTTATCAAGCTTGTGCACGTGCTCATACGGGAATGACGCAGCTTCACAGTTTTGATATTCCAGCGTAAAGCGTACGAGACAAATCGTCCCTCCAGGTGTAATACCTTCAAAAAGGTCACGAAAGACGGGGGAAAATGTAAATTCTGTCTCTTTTTTGTACACATTCAGCCTCAGAAGGAAGGAATTCACCGAGTTATATGAATAACTCAGATGAGCTAAATCCAGATCTGCTTGTTTGATTATGAGATGTCTTGTGTCGGATAAAGAACTTAATTTTGCGATCTTCTTTAAAGTAGAGCAAAGTGCTGGGTAAACAAACGGCTGATTGACATCACCAGTGGGATTTCAGTCATTGATGTTTCTGAATTCACAAGCTGCCGCTGCTTTTAAAAGATATTTATTCATCTTAAGACGTTCACACGGATTGACGGACGCGTTTAAAGCACGAGCGCGGAATGGTTTATTAGCGCCGCTTGTATTCATCCGCATGCACGGAGGTTGTGCCGTCAGTCATGAGGCCTGATGGGAGAAGCTGTCTGCGGGGCTGGAAATGCCACCGTCTTCTCTATTGACAGACAGCAAAAACAGAGGGAGAGCCAGATCGACAGACAGAGGGACGTGGGATGAGACAGGGGGTGGGGGGGGGGGGTTGTTTGCACTTGTTTGTGTTGTTAATGCTTGATGGAAAATACGGCGTCACTTGTGTGATTTTTATAAAGAATAAATAGCTTGAAATGATCTGAAGTAAAGGTCAGCAGACTGTCTCTCCAATTATCCCATATGTTAACTGTAATTAGGCTAATTTAATAACTGGAGCTTCACCTCATGATCCTGACAACTGTTTTACAGAGAGGTTAAAAACGTCGACCACAACAGGTTAACTAACTTCTAGTGTTTTTTTGGGGGTTTTTTTTTCTCCTCCTACAATTTAGAGTAATTGCCATAACAGCTGCCTGCACACACCTGGACAATTAGCACGCGACATCCACTTAAAATGGTTGAGTGGTCGGCAGCACCCACAGGTGAATCCACAGACAGACGGGTCATGAGTCATCAGGCTAAAAGAGGACAGAGCAGCATATTCTCGACGTGAAAAAAAATAAAAAAATAAGTAGGCTTATTGATTTCCCCCGTTTGAACATCTTGACCTCCGTCGCATGTGACACGCGCTCGCACGCGCGCTCGCTCGCACCAATCAAATGTTCCGCTCCAGTTCTCAAGGTCACCAAACCTGCACACCCACTGCTGCCTAAAAAGCAATAGAAAAAAACACTTTCTTTTTTTTTTCTCTCGCTCTTTGTGCTGCAGTCGGCCATTGATCTCTGTGTCTGGCTCGCTCTCTTCTCTTCTCTGCTCCAGTCCATTTTTTCCCCCTTTTTTCTGTACCCGAAATGAGGTAGACAGAAATAAAGCAGCGTATTCTCAGAAATCTCCAAAGGAAGTGCTCTCTCTCTCTCTCTCTCCCTCTTCAGAGCCACTCTCTAAAAAATGGAGGGATAGAAATCGCTACCCGGCGTTGTGAATGAACCAACATGCTGAGTTACCTGTTAGACACAAACCTTACTGCAGGTGTATTTCTTTCCCCATCTATCCCCATGGTTTCCTATTTCCATAGTGTGTCACTGAGATATACACAGTAGACTTTGAAACTCATGCACTTTGACTAAAATGACTTATTAGTGAGTTAAGAGGCAGCTTGATACTAGAGGGGTTGAATATCTCAAATCATAATCAAATATCGGTGTGTGTGTTTGTCAGATGAGGGGCAGCCAGGGAAATCATATTCATATGAAATGCAGTATTTATGAATTCTGATATTGGAAGGCTTCTTTTCTAATTTTCGATATTAAACCTGCTGAGGTGCCCTTCAGAATCGTGTAATAATCCTCCTCCTCTCCTCTACTCTCCCCCCCCCCATCCGTCCGTCTAATCATATCACAAAGGTATCCAAACACAAAGGCGGCGCACACTCCCTTTTTTTTTTTGTGTGGATATGTTTAATGAGTGATGATCAGTTTTTAAAAGGTACATTTCCTCAGGTTTTTGTGAAGGTTTGGTTAGAAGGATCCGAATATATTCTGAACATTTTAAAAGTTTCAGTTTAATGTGAAGCAACCCCCCCCCCCCCTCCTGCTGTTGGCTCCATATGGAATCATTTCTTTATTATTCTTGACAATCTCTCCCTATATTTCTCAGTCTGGTGCTCCTCATTTGCATGACAGTTGAGAACAATATTGGCAAAGCAGAGAGAGAGACAAAGGCTCTCGCTGTCTTTTAATTTTGTTCTCTTTTCTCTCTCTCTCTCTCTCAGCGCCTCTCAGATAATAAAATGTTTCACACTTATCTGACACGCTGACGCCAGAATAAAAGCAGCAACAGGTTAGATCAGGTTTACTTGAATTTAAAGATGCGTTAGTTGATGTTTTTTTTAACGCTCTCATCCACCTCGTTTCCAGCCACAAATCGTTAATTGTTATAAACAAGCTGGACGAGACAGATTTGTTTCCTCTCAATCCAACATCAGTGCACACACACACACACACACACACACACACACACACACTCACAGGCACTTGGTTGATGCTTTCTCGGTTGCCATGGCAGCCAACGAGTATCTCTGGTGCCGGGCAGAAACGGGCTCTGATTGGTTAATCAGTATTCAGACTGCGTGTCTGCTTGGCTGGATGCGTCTCTGCCCTGCTCTGTGTGTGTGTGTGTGTGTGTGTGTGTGTGTCCATCAAATGTCACTTATCACCTGAGAGATAAATTATTCCTTTCTCTCCTCCCGCCTTCGTGTTTCTCTTTCTTCATCAACCTTTTCTTCCCCTCCCCGTTGTTCAGAAGGGGAGGGTGATGATGACAGAGGAGGAAGGAGATGAAAAAAAGAGGAGAAGAAGAGTAAAGATGAGCTTAAAGGAGAAAGGAGAAAAGAAAAAAGAATGAGTGACAGCGGCCGCATGACCTCTGACCTTCATGCTCTTTTGCAGGTTGTCAATTCGAGCCTGATTTTGAATTCTGATGAGCCATTTGGATCAAATTGCACATCAATAGAACCATAATCAATACGTTATGTTACTCATTTTTATGATCATCGTCCTGGGTTTCCATGACGATCTAGATGTTGTTACAGAGCCTAAAAAAAAGTCAAATGGCAGTAATGAGACACAGAAGCAGTAATTACAAATGAGTGGGGGTTTGATCTTAACCTTTCCGAGTGATTGACAGCAGCCTGGTTGCCATGGGGGCTGTGATGAAAGTGCAGACTGCCTTACATAATGCTGCTGTTGTGTGAAAACCTCCAATTGTTTGCTGATTTTCATGTTTCATCTTCAGTTAAAGCATCACACGCTTCTCTAAGGAGCAGAGGAAATTCTTACCAGATGTTGGTTCATCAGATCATTAAAAAAAAACACAGCTGGACATCTGTAAAAACAAACAAACAACAAACAAACAAACAAACAAACATGCGGGTCAAGCTGCAGACTGTGCTGCTTTTCTTTAGTTCTTGTTGTTTGGAGATACACATTTCGTTGCTGCTTAAAATGGCCATGATTACTATAAAACCATCTATGACTCATGCTTTTGTGTGTACATGCATGTGGAAATGTGTGTGTGCGTGTGTGTTGTCTTTGATGATAATGAGGCGGACAAAAACAGAGTCTCTAGTGAGCTCTCAATGCCACCTCAAACACATTGCTTTAGCACGGACACGCTATATATGTGTGTGTGTGTGCGCTTGGGTGCGCGAGTGTGTGATAAGAGACCAAAACTCAGAACTCAATGCTGTTTTAATGAAATTAATCAAAAAGACGGGGAAATCGAAACATTTTGTACTATGCGATAACAAAATGTCATTTTGCATTCCAGTAATAATTGGCTGCTTTTTAATAAGAGATTAGGCCTCGACCAGTTTGCTTTGTGCTTAATGGAGTTTTAGTTTAGCTGGTGGCCAAAGTGATCGTATTGAGCCAAACAGCCTGTAGACAGGATTGAACAAAAAATAATAATAATCACATTTTATTTATTCCAGTCCAGATGTCACTACTGAAACGCACAGCGAACGATGAGAGAAATACATATTAAGGTAAAAAAAATAACTAAGGCGTGATGGAGGAAATAAAGTTTAATAATCTTAATGCTTTAACAACTCAACATATGAGAGATGAAACTTGAAGCATTTCACCGGTTATAATTAAAGTAACACTTCTCTATAACCTCCTTTTCACTAATTACACACCGTGTTGCCCTTGAAAAGTACAACTCATTTACATTCCATTTACATATGCAAATTCTAATTACATCCACCTAATTACAGTATTTGCTGCTTCATCTGCCATTTGAAGGAGGCCAGATGCATTATATGTGTGTGTGTGTGTGTGTGATGTGTGTTTCCTCCTGCCTGTCAACCTGTCTGAATGTGTCTCTCCAGCTCTCTCTCTCTATATACATGTCTGCCTGATAGTGGAGCTGTTTAATGTTGTTTCCATCACGCTGTGCTCAGAGGAGTGATGGGACGTCTCTTGTTGGATTAGCAAACAGACAAAGGCTGGACTTTGGTGTACTGTGTGAGTTTGTGGCAATTTGGCTGAATTTAAATATCTTAGTATAGCTGCAGGTTCGCTCCACGCCACACTTTAAAGTTACTTGCAAGATATATGCCGGACTTTAAAGCACAATATCAATATGTTTTAGGCTATTAAAACGTGCTTAAATGTGTCTGCTGTTGTTCAATATAGTCTGCTGTGCATTTGCTGAGCAAAGTCAGTCCTTAGTGCATGCTGAAAGCGCTAATACAACCTGCCCTTCGGTCAGCACAAAGGATGAATGGACTTATTGAGGAGACCATCAGTTGTGTGCGAGTGTGAATGTGTGCGATACTGGAACAATGTTAAGTGAGAGCACTAATGTTGAATGAACTCAGGGACGATGTCCATTAATAAATGATGTATGAAGAGGCATATAAAGATGATGGATGGATCCCGAGATGCTCAGTAAATCAACCCAGTGCAGTCACACGTCACCTTTCTAGAAATCCTTTATTCAATATCATTGTTTTCTGTGTGTGTGTGTGTGTGTGTGTATACAATGGATTTGGACACAAACTGTACAGTGCAGACAAACTGTTTGCATAATATGTATGTAAAGGTAACTGTACATTTACTGACAGACATGAATAAATCTCCCTTTTTAAAGTTGGCACCAGTCACGGTTTAGCGCTGGCAGGCTCAGGCTCAAAGCGTGCGCCGTCTACTTCTACACCGAGCTCAATCCATCATTGTTAAAAGAAGAAGCAAAGGATATCAAGCGATTACTTGTTCTTGTTTTTGTTGTATTATAATAATTAGGATTTTCCTGCTCTCAGCCACAAGAATTAAATATTGATGCTCCACTAAAAGTATTCCACATAAGACATGCATTAGTGTAACAATGTTAGTGATATGAAGTAATTTTGATGTATTCGTTCCTTTGCTCCATTATTGCAATGATGGATTGTGCTTCAAAAGCAAGTTGTAGCTTTGAATGTATACATGAAACCAATATCAAAAAACGACTGTATAGCGGGTCCTGCAGCGTAAAAACCGGTGGTAGAAATGAGCCAGAGGCAAAAAGCTTCACTGGTGCGATGCTGTAAATGTTTTGTTTTGTTTTGATAACACATTTCCTACATTACCACATGCATTAGGCCCTGTCATCTTTCCTCTTTTAAAACCATGCAACAAGTGGGAAACAGTCCAAACAGAGAGAGAGAGAGAGGAGGAGGAGGAGGAGGAGGACGTGAGGGTGGTGGAAGAGAAAAGAGGCGGTGTGAATTAAGTTCTCTGGCTGCAATGATTACAGAACGAGCAGAGAGTAAAAGCTAGCATAGTTACAGTGAACAGAAGATTGGGGATCAAAGGATAATTGAAAAGTAAAATAGGATGAAGTGTGTGTCTGCTGCGTGTGTGTGTGTGTGTGTGTGTGTGTGGGATGAGAGTGTTGGGAGAAAGAAACAGCTCGGAGGAGAGCTGAGGTTTACTGTCTCGTTTCAGATTCGGCTGTAATAAGGCAGTCTTTTTCTCTACAAGGAATAAAGTGGAACATGAAAATAAAAAGGAAAAAATAAAAATGACAAAGAAAACCTGAGGGAGACGAGCTACATCATGAGAACAGTGTGAACCATCATGTCCCAGTGTCTCTAAAGTGCACCTGCACTGCAGCGCTCAGGTCACTAAAGCCTTTTTTGTCCTATTACGTCATACTTTTTTTTTTTTTTCACCTCCTTAATTCTGGAGCGTGAAATAAAACCTTGAGCAGACAGAGCTACAGTTCACACAGGACAAAGGAAGATGACTACATGTGTACCTGACATGACAACACGAGCGTTTCTTGCATGTGGAAATTAAAAGTGACCCAGGTTGCCGTGATTTCTCACTTCTAATTAAATCAGCTGTTCTCTTCCCGTGCGGAGCCCGCTGTTAGATATCTCATAATTGTAGCCTTGGTACCTGGCTAACCACCAGCGGAGAGAAATCTCTCAGGAGACGCTGACAGTAATTGCGCCGTTGTCGTCGTCGTTTGAACCAGGAACTGTGATTACCAGCCTGGAAACACTATTGTAGCAGCGTCTCTGGTCAATAGCCAGGAAACCGGGCCATTTTTCTCTGGCCTCAGCCATCAGTAATTCTTGAGCATATGCCACGGATCGTCAATAGCCACGTTCACAGGATGTGAACCCTACTGCTCACCTAACAAGCCGGGCCTCTATGAAAGCTTCCTCCGCCAGCAGTGTAGGACAAATTAGAGAATATCCTTAAATATAAAAAAAAGAAGGACGTTTACAGACCTGATTGCCAGGGACTATTTTTTTTATCTTTTTTGCTAATGACACAACAAGTAAGTCAATAAATGTTACATCCACATTTCTTTGAACGCGAGACGAGCACAACACCGGTTCGAAAGACTTCCTCCTCATCAGCACCATCATCCCACAAGACAAGACAGAGCTGAAGTCAAGTGACTGTGAGAGGCACGGTACCACCCAGCACCAGTAACACGAAGCATTGAATCTCACATATTTCAATTACAGTTTTATGTGTTCTGTGGTCTCAAATGTTTTTGTTTTTTTTTCCCCCCAAATAAATTAAGTTAGGGGCCAGGAGATGACACCAGTCTGAGCATCAGGCTACATAAGGTCATGTAATTTGAGCCGGTCCGCCAAACACATTCGCAAACGAAAGGCGAGCTAATGAGATCAGAGGAGGAGAGAAAAATGTGGTGTATGTGAGGGTGGGGGGGGGAAACAAGCGAAGAAATGCCAATTAGAAACACTGCGAGCTGTCGAGTGTGTTCACAGTTCTTCAGTTGTGGAGTGTATCCTCTCTGTACAACACAGCGGGACGTTTCAGACAGCTTGTGTGCAGCAGCACAGTGCTTCACCTGCTGCACAGACCTGCTACCTGTTGCCGAGGCGATGCAGATGCAGACTCGAGTCAGTGCTCGTTTGATGCCGCCGATAAAAATCACGCGGCCTCGATTTTTTTTGTCGGCTTTGTCTTGTAGTTTCGGTTAAGTGGAGGTCATTCATTCGTCTTCAGCAAAAGCGGACAGTGATCAGGATTAAAATGCAAAGTGGTTATTCCAGTGTTTTTGTTGTTGTTGTTGTTGTTGTTGTTGATTTAACACAGACGTCGTCTCCAGTAGCAGCCTTCATTTGCCTCGTTGTCACGGACACTAATAAGAAGTCAGGATCACAGTAATAATATCTCCTCAGTGACGTGACCAACGACTGGTGTAAGTTTTTTTGAGGACCTAATTGGCTTCGAGTCAAGCTTGTCAAACAAAGACAAGTAAACAGAAAAGCCTGTGTGTGTGTGTGTGTGTGTGTGTGTGTGTGTGAGGAGCAGGATTCAAGTCCAGAGCAGATTGGTGCCATGTTGACTGTCACAGTGAGAGGGCGAAGCATGCGAATCTATTTGGTTTCATTTCAAGGCGTTTGATTTTTCTGCCTCGAGATTCTCCGCGTTTCACACAAACCCATATTTTCAGTATTCTGATTTGATGACAGCTTTATGCAACACTGCAATCACTGTGGGTATTTGTTTCCACACACTTTTCATTATTTACAGAAACCTAACTTTTTTTTGTTCAGTCACTTTGTTTAATGGGCCATTCGTGCAGCCCAATTTAAAGCCACTGTGTGAGGAATTGTTATGATTATACACGCTTGACATTATTCTGATGGCACAGAATAATTTTTTTTTTTTTTTTTTTGTAGAAGAATGCGACAATCCAGGAGAAAATTGGTGCCGCCTGTGTGTTGTTTTTAGCCCATTCATCTGTGTAGAGGACCCGGTGGTAAGCCAGCCAAAAAAACCCGACCTCCATGAAACGATTTAAAAAAAAAAAAGAAGGTCGAAATAGACCCGAGGATAATCAGGCCCGATCCGAAACGGCGTTGACCCGAGCAGAACCTCAAAGAGTAGCAACACCGGCAGCAGCATAATGCACCATCCAGTAACAATATGTGTAATTTATCCTTCACAGTTCACACTCTCCGTCTCGTGTCAAGCGACACGTTTCTCTCCGGTGGCGAATATGCATGTGATCAGAGCTGATAGACAATCCGCTCTGATCCGGATTGACACACAGACCCGGGACCATCGCTGGGAAGCAACCGTGTATATTTCCTCAACTGTACTTCAGTACAATTTCGAGGCACTTTATGCTACTCAATTCTTCTGCTCCGCCACATGTCAGAGGGTTAATATTGCACTTTTTTACTCTACGCTAAATGTATCTGACGGCTAGTTAGTTTTTACTTTGCAGTTTAAAGTAATAAATGCGTATACATATGCTCTATGCTTATAATAAAAAATATTGTTAAAGAAACCATTCAACTTTACAGATGGTAAATTTGAGGCCCAAAGGAAAAATAAATAATAATAACATAACACTGACCGCGGCCATTTTTTCAGCAGATATTTGACTTTTTGTTACTTTAAGTACATTTTTTCTGATGATTTTCATCTACTTTTGCTTAATCAGGATTTTTTTAAAGAGGGCTTTTTAATTGTAATGAAGTACAAAATACTTTTCCGCACCAGTTCCCGAGACCTGCGGAATTACAATGAGATCTGACCCAACTGGATTAGACTGGGTCCCAGTATCGTAACACTGGCTGGTAAAGTCACAAATGTTCAAATCCTACACATAGTGGCTTTAACATCATTTACCCTGTTTTACCCTCATTCCCACCGTTTATTTCAAGCACTTGGGAAGGCAGCAGAAAGTACTACTAGACTCCTCATGATTGAGAGATCCGACCCTTCTTGAGGTTCGAGCCTTTCTCTGTTAAACCTCAGTCTACAGTATCTGCTCTGCTACTCCATGTAAACACTGACTGCTACCGTGCTGCTTGGACACCAGCATGCCCCCCCTCCTATACGCTCCTTGTTGCTACAAATTGGGAATGTGCGTAAATAACTTCGGTTTCAGCGCTCAGCAACGTGTCGGTTTGAGCAACTCGATGTCTAAATTCTTAATCTGACATGTCGGCTGATCTCCTCTCTCCTGAGCTACGCTTGTTTCAGCGATGTGGAAAAACATAACTGCCCTTAAAGGGATAGAAGGAGAAAAAAAATGGAGACAGAGAGGTAGAAACTAAAATCAGTTTTGCGCCTGTACAACGATGTAGCTTGATTGATAACCACTAGCGCTTTGTATGTGCAGAATAATAAACCAACAAAGAGGTAATAAATACTTTAAGCTATGTGGTGTTTAAACAGTTTCTCTGTCAAATAAGAACTTGCAGAAATTAATAATATTTATGTAGTGTGTGTGATCAGAAATTAGAGGGACAGAGTTTGCTTTGTAATTCATGCACACGGGCTATTTTCAATTACATGTCACCGTAAGCTTAAGTGCCAAATCTTTAATTGATCGATGAGTTAGTTATCCTCTGGATCATTCGCGTTTAGATTTTATTCTCGTTGCCGGCTATTTGCTGGAGTTTTCATTATTTTTCTTACACAAAGGAATCGAATCCATGTGGTCGATTGTGGAGGTGCGCATGTGTGAGTGTGTGTCTGAAGCCACCAGCAAGCAAGGCAAGCATACCTGGCAACAGAAAGTAGTACTATCAGGAGAGGAAAAAGATTGTCACAGAAAAATACCGGTGAAGACGACATTCCCCCCCCCCCCCCTTTTTTTTGTTTATATTTTGAAGAAGTCATTTTGTCTCCCACATGAGGACATGTCACTGTCCTTGTTCCAAAATATTTGGCCTGTCTTCTTCCTGCTCTTCCCCCTGCCGCAGCGCTCCATCCTCTGGCCCTGCCCCACAACACCAGATCCGTCCAATAGGGTGAGAGGTGAGGCGGGACTTGCAGCCCCACTGCTGATCAGTCAGAACTTGAACTTTTTTTTTTGTTTCCTTTTCTTTTGTTTTGTTGTTTTTTTTTGAGAGTGCAGCAGTGGGGCGAGTCTCTGGCTTTTCCTGGCTACTGGTTGGCCAGGTGAAGATAAATGGGGCGGGGTTATGTCTCCTCTTTGTCGGGTTTGTTGACTGGCTTGCCCCCATTCATGACTACTGGTTCGCTGGTTGTGCTTTTGGAAGGCGGGCCCCCGGCGAGTTTAGGCACCGCCTCCCCTACGTCATGCAACGAAGGCTCTCGGTACATCGCAACTAGAGAAAGAAAGGACAAAAAAAATGAAGATGAAATTTTGGCAAACTGAAGCGAAATTGAATCTGAACTGAAATAAATGCTGGTTTGTATACGTTACCTTCTATAGGTTTAGGCAGGAAGTGTGCAGCTGGTTTAGTCTTTTTGACCCTGTTGCCCTTCATGGCCTGTCCTTCTTTATTAAGGCCCAGAAACCAGGCCCGGCCCGACTCCTTCTGTCTGTAGAGCATCGAGCTGTAGATCACATAGTAGTTCTCAAACACCGACTCCTTAAACTTGCACTCTGCTGTAAACAGTTCCTGAGGAGACAGACAGAAGGACATAAAGACATATTGGTCATATAATTTAACAGATGTATGTTCTCAAACCACCAGTTATCGTACAGCTGTATTGAACAATTAAAATGAATAGAAATATATATATATATAATTTTTTTCTGTGGTCAAATACCTGATCTAAAAAATAATAATAATGAAACTATTGACCTGCCTTGGACAGGGAGGAGTAACGCCACACTGACTGACTGGATGATGTATTGTTCAAACTCATGTCTTGTCTCTTTTTATGCTCATGGAAAAACAACTTCACAGATTAAAAAGAAAACCCAGATTGATTCTAGTGACACAAAGGCAGAAAGATCTCACCCTCCCACCCACATCAGCTCTCTGCTGTGTCAAAACCCTTTCCCATGGGTGGCGGCGCCTTCAGCTGAGCATATTTCAGCACAGAAACAAGGTGTTATTCTTCCTGGGAGAGAAACTGTCTCTCTCTCTCTAGTGTCCACTTGCACCAGTGAGTCATGGCAAGTATAAAAGACAGTCTCCAGTCTTCAGACAACAAGCGTCAGAAAGAAAATAGTAAAGTCATTGATACGTGGCCCTTAATGTTTGGATAAGATTAAATAAAATGTGAATAATCCTTGTGAGGAAAATGAGATTGTTTTTCAGCAAATATACTGTACGAAATGGAAGTGATAATTACAACACTTAACATGAAAGCAAGAGCAAAGTGATAATAAGACTTTAATATGTTATTAATCACTGCTTTTCAAACATCTTTGAGGGGGTTTAAGGGATATAACCGGGATACTCAAATGATTTTATGGAAGTTGATAACATCCAACATATTATTTCCCTTATAAATAAGCAGCGAACAATGAGCTAAAATGAGCTAAAAAGGTGTGTAGATCTGCTGTAAGGGGCTTGTTACTATGAGCAGCACCAATCACATTTAATATGAAAATATTACTAGTGTTAATTGATTTTCATTTTTTATCAAAACCCCATTTCATGAATGGATTCTCATAATCATATAGCATACAAAAACTGTGGAAATGGAAGACATTGTGTTAATAAACTACTCCTCATATGGCCGAGGAGGCCTCTGCCAACCCCAATAATCCCCGCCGAAGTCCCCAGACCCCAGACTGGGAAGTGTTTGTCTAGACCTTCTCTGATTGGTTGTTGGGGGGCTTTTGCCAGAGCCACAGACACATTGTCATTCAGCTCAGGTCTGTTGGTCCGAGTCTCATAGCAACATGAGGAAGAGAGGCGACACTGTAGCCGTGGCAACCAACCAGCGCTGAGAGGGCGGGGTTAGCGGTGTGTGTGTGTGTAGGTGTGTGTGGGTCTGTAAGGGCTGCAAGAGTGAAAGAGAGAAACACACAAACACTCGCATTGGTAATTTAACATTATAATTTGCTTTATCTCATGCTTGACCGCATCCGCTCACGCTAACGTAGGAAGACACTTAATAAAGGTAAGGTCGGGTGACACCAATATGCAGCTGCCAGGGATCAGACGTGGGCACACACACACACACACAAACACAAACACACACTTGTGGCTCTGGGGGATGAATGGAGGATATGAAATGTGACTAAATGATTGGTTGGCAACAAAACAAGACAGGTGATAATGAATGAATGCTCTATTTATTGCCAATGTCAGTGACACACACACACACCGCCACAAATCAAATGTTCTCCTGTGGTAGCCATGATTTTGATTTTGTATTAAGAGTTTGGTATTATTCATTCCTAGATTATATTAACTTAATAATATATATATATATATATTTAGTCTTGACCTGGGACCTGGATACATTATTCATTTGTAAAGGAGAATGATCTTTACTTGTGCGCAAAGAGCTTTGCAAGACGCGTATTAATGTTGTTCAAACATCATTTAATGTCGCTTTTAGAGAGTAAAGGATGCTTGATGTTGCGGCTTCTATTAGCCTCGTCTAAAGCTGCAACATCTCTTCAGAGAGAAAAGTGAGCGGTGAGAATTTCTTCAGATGAAAACCTCACAGCCTTTACAGGTGAGTCATTTTAACAACACTGCCTGCCTGAATGTGTTTTTGCCGTCATTCCCAAACAGCTATATTCACAAGCTGCCTACAGAAAGGTTGGGGGGGGAGAAAGAATGAATGAAAGAAATGGAGGGTGGAGGGGGGATTGGAAATTGGGACATGAAGGAGAGGAGAGAGAATAAATCACCCAGTGAGGAGGACTGACGCCTCCTGATTGGAAAAACAGCAGGGGATTCTCTCTCTCTCTCCCCTCTTATCTTTGTATTTCTCTCATCACTCTTCTTTTTTTTTTCTCTCTCGCTCTGTCAATTCTCTGTACTCTGCAGAGATTTAGTGGAAGTGAGTACAGTCCACACATGCATGCACATTGTTATCTTTTTTTTTTACACATACATCCATACATAGAAGCTTGCCTGAATAGCAGCTGTTTTTCTCCACGCAGCCATAATCAGCTAGAGAAGAGGCCATTAACATGTTAAACATCCCGCTCCAAAATGTACTAAATTGATACAGGCGGCACTTTGCCCCCTTGTCCATTAAAGACCTAAAAATAAGGAACTCAAAAGCAGATCAGGGGGATAGAAAGCAATCTAAACTCTTGGCACAGCACACGGCTGCACTTACAACAAAACCTGGCAACCAGCAGCTGCCCATTTGTACCAAATACATCACCGCTGACCACTGGGAGCCTCCCAGTGAAGGCACATTCTCAGTAATAATTACTGTCATATTTTTTTTTTTTATGGTTTTGTACTATAATTTACTAAAGCCTTTAATCCACAATCAGAAACGCGTTTGTGTGGATGAAATATAGTCGGGGGTTCACGCCTGTGACACCAAGCGTTGACCAGGGCGGCTGCTGAATGACGTTCTCCCTTCAAGATGTGACTGATTGATTGACTGCCTAAAGCCAGATTCATACCCGACAGGTCATAGTGTGACATGTAGCTGATGTGCACCTCCTTATAAAACCTACATGTCAGGGCTGTGAAGATTTCAACATTTTCAGGGGGTTTAAAGTTACTCTAAAGATCGATGTGTCTCCCGTTTCCGCCGCTTAATGCGACGGTCGTGCTTTCACTGCTTACTGTTACAGCAAATGGAAAAATGTAAACACCATTAATTTGGCTAACGGCATCAACACAAACTTTCCTATAGTCAATCTATATTAGTAATTGAATGAAAGGATGATAGAGGATAAGTTTAAGGTAGTTTAGAAACAGATACTTTTTTTTCAATAAGAAAAAAGTACCAATACATTGTAATCCGATTTTTGCAGTTCTCAGATTTTAATACTGACATTGGCTTAAAAATAAATAAATCAATATCTGTCACAATCAGCAGCCCACTGAGGTTAGCTGAGTCCTGACATGATAATGTCACTGTCAGGAAGAACTCATTAGCTGTCACTGCGTTTGTCATCAGGTGTAGATGGTATATAGAGCTGGATGATTATGCTTGAAATCAATATTGCATTTTTGTCAGTATGACAACTCGGCAAATGTATTAAAATCACAAACAGTCTTTATAATCGAGTTAATTAACTCCTCCACTGTTACAAAACTCCTTGACTCATGTTTTTTTAATTATAAGTGAATTTTGTATAACAATAACACAGCATCATCACTCCATCACAACAGTTAAGCATAATTAATTCGTGATAATCATAAATAATCGCTCGGCCTTTTTGTTTCTGTTTAAAACTGCATTCAAATCTTTTTTAATTATTAAAAATGACAACGTTGCAGTTTCATGGAGAAGCATGGTTCAGATTAGTTCCCCCTCATTTAAAAGTGCAGTTGCTCCGCGTGTAACATTACTTACCGCCGCTAAGCTAAAGGAAGTTGTTTTTCAGTATGTATATACACGTGTGTGTTTGTGTGCGCACCGCTCAGTGAGTGGGTGTGTTTGTTTCCAACACCAGTTATTATCACAGCACTAATTACCCAGGGGGATTGTGGGTAAACAAATCATTCTAAAGAAAAGAAGCCCACGGAGAAGAGGGAAGAGGATGAGTGGAAAGAAAAAGTGTCTGAATATGAGAACAAAAAGAGTAAAAAGAGCGCGCTTTAGGGAAGGGATTTGAAAGGATGTCCTCCAGCCGAGGCAGGCTGAATCCGAAAAACATAACTGTGATTGCAGCGTCAAAACCTGCACACCTGATCCAATTACGCTCTTATGAAAATGTGTGGCTCTTAATTGGATCAGGTGTGTTAGGACTGGAGCAACAAGTCACAGGACGGGTACTCCATGAGGAGTGATGATCTGTAAAATATCAGAAATGTATCTAGCGTTGAGCCAAACTTTTTTTGCAGAACAACAGCAGCATCGGAGAAAGATTTCGCTTCCTTCCGATTGTAATCCGATCAGTGAACGTGTCTGATGTTTCTTGTTCGTTTTGAATCCCGTCAGATTTCTGCATACATCGATCATCGCTAAAGCGGTCGACTTTAGCTCAGGGGGCAGAGCTGTTGTTGTCGTTGAACTGCTAAACAAAAGCTGCCAGCTGTGATTCATGAAGGAGGGCCGGGGGGGAAAAAAAGCTGCCCGTACGTCAGTAATGGCTGTCAAACATCATTAGTGGACAGTAGTTTTTGTCTCTAATGTCCAAACCTGCTGTTTGAGTGTGATGTCTGTCCTGCGGTTCTTGCTCTGCTCTGGTTCACTAAGTGGCATCATTGAAGAGGCTCCACGGCTCACCAGTAACTAATTAATTTTTCTAGTCACCAGAAAAGACCTGTGTGTGTGTGTGTGTGTGCGTGCATGTGTGCGCGCATCATGACTCACATGGCTAACATTTATTCTCTCTGCCACTCCTCTTCGCTCTCATCTCTCTGGATGTAGACATCACAGCACTCACTGTCTGAGTGTCGTACCCGCTGTGTTATGAATGGAAGCACACGCCTACGTACACAGACGTGTGTGTGTGTGTGTTTCAAACACACACACATACATACAGTGCATACATCCCTATGTTTGCTGTAGCTATCCTGTTGTAAGAAAACACTACAGGAAAAGATCTAGTTTGATGACGTTGAAATGAATGAAATGGAAAACTATTTGTAGATTGACAGAAAATTAACCAGCAACTACTTTGATAATTAATTTTAATTGTTTCAGTCATTTTCCAAACAAAAACATCTCGTTCCGTGTCTCAGATGTGAGGATTTGACTGTGATATGACAGCGAATTGAGTATTGTATATACGAGAACTGATTTCAGCTTTTCCACAGTGTAGGTGTCAATTATTGGATGCTGAATGTATTGGGATTGAAAAAAGCTCGTTTCTGATTTCCTTTTTGGCGAACGACCAGATTTGACCACAGCCTATTTGCCGACTCTTACTTTCAGATGTTTGTATGACCTGTAGAGATACCTGGACTACGAGGGAAACACGGAGAGAGAGAGGAGATAAAGTATTAGCGGATGAAAAAAGATGGATGGACTTGAATTGATGGTGTTTGGGCTTTTCCAGCAGAGACAGTCTGACTCACTGGAGCTGGCATGAAGGAATACATTTTTTGATTCCTTATCTTGGCTGGTGGACAGTCAGCACATTTCAGATTTTATAAAAACAAGCAGAGGTTCGGGGGCCAACTGCTGCTCTGTTTACCTCATTAAATGTTCTTCCTCTTCTAAGAATTCCGATCCGTGCCGCTAGCATGTTGTCAGAGGAGCTCACATCAGTATTATCTTATGGTCTTGTATCCCTCGAAGGATGTAATATAGTGTCGTCTTTCTCACCTTATTCATATTGCAGTAGTGAGGGAAGAGTAGTACAGGAAATGTGCGATGATGTGTAAAAAAAAAAAAAAAGTAAATTTCCTCTTTCACCTCTCAGCATCCTTGACACCTACACCTACCCAACCACACTGATACACACAACACCAGCATATATTACTATCACTTTACCACACGCAGGAAAAAGGACACACTCTCCACAGTCTCATTCACACACAAACACACACATGCAGTCCCAAATTCATCAGCACTTTTTTTTTTCTTTTCTCAACTTTCCCCCAGCATGCTCAATAATTATCACATAGCAGCTCATTGCACACTGAGCCATCTGTTAGTTGCACCCCCAAACCCACACACACACACACACACATGCACGCCATACCACACGTCTATGCACAACCACACACTGCCAGATGCTTGTGTTCTGGGATTAATAAGACAGTCCTACCATGTATAACTAAGTTTGCAGCATATCATTAACCATTTGCAATAAGAGGATAAAGAATCTCATTGCAGCATATATTTCGCATCAAGCTTAAAGTAGCTCTGTTGCAATGGGAATGCACCATACAGGGAAATGTCCTCAATTCTTTGTTTTTGAGACAAGAGATGAAATCGCAATAGCTCAATAACAATACTGTCTTGACAAATGTATGGAAAATGCAATTTCTGTGTTTTTTTAGTCTGGCAAAATCTTCAGGAAAAATGGATATTTCTGAAACAATTAGTTTATTAAGCGATTAGTATTCATCAGTCTGCTTTTTTTTTCTCTCTCAGTGAAAAATGCACGAGTTGGCATCTTTCAACTGCTTGAAAATCCACAGATTATTATGGTTATCAGTGACGCAGCATGTTTCACCGATCATGTTTGTCCATTAGACCCACCCGAAAAAAAAGATTGAATATCACAAATCCGTAATTCTACATTTGCTCTCACAAATGACTCGACACCTTTTTACGTGCACACTATTCATAATGATTATAATAATTACAAGTGCAATCGTTTGTGCTCCCAGGTCATTATTGTAGTAGACAGTGCCATTTCTTTAATGCTTCGTGTGTTATGAAATCCCAGCATAAACCAATTATAGGAAATAAGGCAAAAAAGGAGTTGACATCTACCAAACATACAGCCTGCACCGTTTATTTGACGTTACAGGAAGTAGAATCTGATTTGTATCGACCTCCCGACACCAACAATAACTAACCTGGCAGGATGAAAGATTATCAAAAAAAACAAAACAAAACTGCGTCCAATAAACACGCTGCTCAGTCAGTGTCGACCTGAAACCAACCAATCACGTCTCCAGAACCGGTGTAAACAAACTGTAGTTATGACAGCACCCTCATAATGTTTTACGAGTATCTCTTCAAGCACAGTATTTACTGCACAATACACCTGCCGGGACTTCTGCAGCAGCCAATTAAACATCAAGCAGGTCTGACATCATAATGCATAATGATGTATGTAACTTCTATATTTTTTTCATCATCATGCGGCTGCCTGCACATCAGTCACAGAGCTGGATCGTGATCAAACATCCTCACTTTGCCTCTGCGCGGCTTTAGAGGGGATTTCTACATTTCTACTGTGTGTGTGTGTGTGTGTGTGTGTGTGTGTGTGTGTGTGTAGGGGGGGACTCCCCGTCTTCAATTATTTACAGGAAGCCCTCATGCATCTGCGACTTTCAGCGACAGGCTGAGGAAGCCCAGCAGAGCAGCACAGATCTGCTTTCTTTCTCCTCACTATTATTACTCTTTTCTCCTCCTCTTATCCCTTTGTCTTCAATTTTTTACCTCCTTCCTCTCCGTCTTTTTTCCTCTCCTGTCGACAATCTCCTCTCCATCCTTTCTTTCTCTTTCTACATCCTTTTTCCCTCCTCCCTCTCCATTTTTTTCGCTCTTGTCTACAACCTTTTTTTTTTCATTTTTATTCTCCATCTTTTCCTCCTTTTGTCTAAAAATGTCCTTTTTCTCTTATATCTACACCCTTTTCTGACCTTTCTCTTCAGCCTAAAACCATTTATTTCTTCATTCTTTTCTTTCTTCTCACATTTCCTTTTCGTTTACCACCTCACAGCTCCTCTCTGTCTTTCCTTTCCCCCCCCCTCCCATCTCTTCCTATTCCCTGCATCCCCTCTCTCTTTCACTTCTCTATTCTCTTCTCCTCACATCACCTCCTTTCCCCTCCTTTCTGGTTCCTGTCATTTCCACCCAAAAGAAATGAAGAGGAGGAAAGAGGGATGATGTGAGGGAGAAGAGACACCAGTGGTAGAGTGTGAACTCTCTCTGAAGAGTCACCATGAAAATAATTTATATTCCGCTCAAGCGAAGATCTCCTCACAGCCGACTGCGCCTCCTCCTCCTCTTCTTCCTCCTCCTCACTTCTCCTCCAATTGCTCTCACGTCCATCGTGTCAGTGATTCAACAAACAATTTTAACAAATAATAATAAAACAATTAACATTAATACATCCTCGTCCGTAATCTGACATTAAAAGCTGTCTTTTCCCATCTCCCTTCTCTCTGTGTCTAATGACCCGATCTTACCCAACCCCCGTCCCCAATCTTAAGCCTTGTTTTCATCTCTTAGAAAACCTCAGAAATTAGGTCTCTCATATTGTTTTCTGACGCGGCAAAAAAAAAAAAAAAAAAAGTAGTTATTTTATTATGCAACGCCTGCTGTAGCTCTGTATTCTTGTCTCAATCCAAAAGCTTTTCACAGGAACTAAAAGGAAACTATATCAATTTTAGCACCATCTTATACATCAGAGCTTTTATCTCCAATTTCACTGTATATTCATAATCTCTGAGCTTTTCCTGTTTATAGTAACTTTAAAAGGTGCTCGAACAAATGCATCCCTGAAGCAGCTTTACAAGAAGATTATTATATATTGTTATATTTCTATTTTAGGGTTTAAAGGTACAAATGAAGTCTGAAAAAAAGAGACACAGTTTCAGGACTTTAGGATTTATATACAGAAGGTGTGTGTGTGTGTGTGCGTGTGCTCACCGAGGAGTAGAGGTGACCCTCTCCGTTCATAGCGATGTACAGGCCAGTCTTGACTGATTGGATGGCCACGACTCTCAGACCCACAGGAATTAAGTTAAACAGAGCTGAGGACAAAAAAAACAGACAGAGTGACTCGATGTGCGCGTTCCTCTTCTGGAAGCTGTAACGCCAGCCGCTCCGTTCAGCTCCGCTCAGTCGGTCCGGCCAGCAGCTCGACTCGGGAGGTCGCTTTCAGAGCTTTGAAACTCCGAGTTTTGTTAGAGAGGAATTTTCCAAAGCTCTAAATGGGCGAGACTATAATCAGTGTATGAGATTGTCACGCTGCCATAGATTTGTATGTATAATTGTAATATGTTTTAATCTCATTTTAGCTTTTAACTGTATAGCTTTAATAATAATAATTTTAATAACTGATGGCTGTAATATACGCATGACTCTCACCATTACACAGGCACCGATTAGCCGACAGTCGAGTTGTTATGACAGAAACGATGTCAACTATCGATATAAAAAAATATATATACTCGATTATGCTGGAGAAACTGTATGTGGATATAATGTATGTAATTGATATTTACAATGACCCGTAATGAAGGGCTTGACAGTGGATGTGCTATTTATTAGCTCTGCTGGTTTTCCTTCTAATCAAGGGCTGATTACACCTGGGATACCAGAGCCCTCATTAATCAAGGTTGCATTGAAATGGTTGTTAAAATATCTCCAACAGCCCACAGATTCACAGATCGAGCAGACGGAACGTATCAAATGTGCATAAGTACACCTGCAAGTAATCACGGTTGATAAATATCACACTTTCTAAACCGCCATTACCCATCACGCACGGGCCCTCATTAACATAAAGATGTGCACCCAGCTGATTAGAGACGGCTATCTCTTTAAATGCTGCAGGAAATGTCACCGATGTCTCGTCTCCGCCGAAAACACGGCTCAGCCAAACAAACTGACAAACAAATGGTCGTGTTTGATTTACACGCCACGAGCGGTGGCAGAAAGTTTAGAAATGGTGACATGAAGAAAATCATAGTAAACGAGCGGGGGGCACCGACGACAGAGAGCAAGCAGCTCAAGCCAATATGGGAAAAGGACACTTTGGACCCAGTGAGTCGCCTGCTGTAGTGATTACTGATTAGCATTTGATTTTCTCTCAGCCGAGCGCATCAGAATATCGCAAAGGCTACATTAATCAATAAGCCATCCATCTGCAGCTCCTCCCTGAAGGCAGCGTTGGGTCCAATAAACTAAGCCTCAAAAGCAAAAAAAAAAAAAAAAATCCTCTGAACAGCCACTTGTCGCTTTCAGCTGAACAGTTGGTTTAGTGTCTGAAAACACGCTGTCTGCACGACGTGAAATGTCCCAAATCCTCCATTAAAAAAAAACAAAAACCTTCTAAACACAATATTGCTGCCTCATTGCTGTCTTTCTGACTGCATATCTTATGCATTTCACAGTCAATATGGATGGTTTGTAGATGGGGAAACTTTACGAGGTTTCATCAGATTATTACGGTCCCATTCTCTCCTTTTTTCACGCTGTGAGAGAAAACGATTGTCTCCCGACCTTCATTAAATCAGATGAGGGTGGAGAGACTGACACATTGTCTCTAAATAACTGTTTTAAGAGAGAGACTGTCAATGGCTTTTGCTGTGATCTGCAGCAGTGTTGTTTTGAGCTGTGATTTTTCTCTTTATCTTGTGCCTGTCAAGAGCTGCTCTTCTACATGCTTTTGCGGTTAAGACGTGCTGATGAAGTCAGCAGGACAGCAGTGTGTGTGTGTGTGTGTGTGTAATGTCTACTAACAGGAGTTGGTGCTGTCGTCTTTGGTCCCGTCCATACTTCCATCCTGGCCCATCTGAAGATAGAAGCCCTGCCTGCAGAACAACCTGGTCACTATGCCCTTCAGCTGTGGTTCTGCACACAAAACACAAAAAACACAAAAGACACAAGGACACGGGGAGAATTGGAATCCGTTATACATCACGCGGCCATCGGGCAAGAACGAGCAAATGAAAAAATAAAAAAACGAGGCAAAACTTTCGCTCGCACAAACAGAATGACTCATCAATGATTTATACTCAAATTTATCACCGGGAATCAATTTCTGCACAACTCCTCGAAGGCATATTTGTGATACAATACAGTTTGACATTAAAGGACGATGTGAGCATGTGTGACCCGCTGCATCCTGAGGGATTTCCTGTGGAGAGACTAGTCGAGCACATCCAATCCATTACAGGATTCTTGGACTAATCCTTCCTTCATGGTCATTGTTCCACTTGAATAACTTTGATAAATTATTTCTGAACCTTTTGACGGTAAAGAGCGACCTTATGTCTAAAAAGCTCAAGTATGTATATAATATATTAAAAAAATACAGATAATTGCCACAAATAATTAGATTGCGGATTAATTTCTTTTTTTTTTTTTTTAATTCTCACTGGAAGTCACTGGATGCTGTGCTCTCGGCTATTTCATATTGCTTCAATTAAACAGCATGTCATTTTTCTCTCTCTCACTGTGCGGTTCCTGCATCTCACCATCAAATACAAAACAACTGAGATAAAAACGCAATGAATAAAACCAGAGATGGAGGATGAGAGACTAAGAGAAAGATGGAAAGAAAAAGACCTTTAGGCAATATTATAATAATATTAATAATAATAATAGTGCTTCTTTTGGCAGGTCCTGACAGGTGTTTTTCCATTGTATCATCATCATCACTCTCAGCTCCTTCTGCTGGAGGTAGCATGCGCTTTTTTTTTTTTTTCCATACGCTCACTTTAGCTGGTCGATGAAACTGATTATGTGATATGTCTCCAGTCACACTCCATGTGACCACACCCATCTGTGAAACACCACGTCGGTCGGCGTACACTAAAGCAGAGTGGGAATCCCCTTTGAACATGTGTGTGTGTATGTGTGTGAGAGAGAGAGAGAGTAAATGTGTAAAGGTATACCCTAATATATAGATACAGAAAAAAAGCCAAGGCTGACCCGGTTTATGAAGTGTGTGTGTGTGTGTGTGTGTAAGAGAGGCAGGGGTGTTTTCCATCTTTGTGAAGGATCCATCTTGTGCAGCAGGGGAGAAGGAGAGAAGAGGAGCTGTGAAGCTCGCAACCAGCACTCAAATTGACACGATTCCCAGCACTCAGCATGTTGTGTAGAGCAGTCAGCGATAAATCCTTATTATTATTATAAACACAGACATTAGGCTACATTTGCTCACAAGGATCACTCACCATTAAGAGGTTCATCAGCGTGCAGGTTCTATCACGTTCACGTGGATGCTTTAAACGAACATTTAGCATTCGAAAAGTTACGTTACCTTTCCTAAAGAACCGACTTTCACTAGTTTCCTACCAATACGACGGTTTATATTTTTCTGCATCAAGTAAATGTCATCCCGGCTGACAGCAGTGGTATTTTCTTGCTGCTTTATGGTTGGAAATAACAGTGTTACCTGCCCAGCCTCTGTCTGTCTGTCTGTCTGTCTGTCTGTCAGAGCAGAGGAGAAAATCTCACCGTCCTTGTTTGCGTAACATTTCATACCTTCAGTAAATTCAATCTGAAAATGTAATTAATAAAAAGATCGTGTATAATCGTCACCCTGTCTGATGTGGCTGTATTGCAGCAGGTGCTTTTCAGTGCTGCCGTGTAATAACACAATACGTTTTCTGGCTGGTGTTACAGTATGAGTCAGCCGACGGGAATGTTCAAGGCCTTAGAAAAACATTTATATTTCTCTAAGTAAGATAAGGAGGAAAAAAATGTTTCGGTATCGATGCAGAAGCTTGAATAATTGCTTCTGTATTACGACAGTAACCTGTAAGGCTAAGATTTGAATGTCAAGGTCAGTGTGTGTATATATACAGTCCCTGATTTTGGCTTTTTGTTCAACTTTTCTACCCCGTTCTACTCTGTTTCTGCATTTTTGTTTCTCCACATCTCATTTCATACACTAAAAAAGCACAAGAAAATATAACCAATCAATCACAGTCACAGCCCAGAAATCTTTTAACTCTCGCTAATAGCGTAATTATTTAGGACAAACATTATCTAGATATAGATCTTTAATCGGAGACCTATTATAAGTCCAATTTCAGTTTCAGATGATGTTATTGTTGGTGTTTTGCATAGAAGCCCTGCCGTAATGCATGTAAAAATCAATACGTCTCCACAGAGACACTGTACTGCTGCATCCACTCATCATCTATTTATCTGTCTATTCATCCGTCCGTCCATATACGTCCACTTATCCATTTAATCAGACCCCCGATCTGACGCGCGCACGCCGTTGCCACAGTGACATTCCCACAGTCGTCAAGGTGATATTCCCACTCTTCCCAGTAACTCCATATCCTTGTCTGTTACTAGGGAAATTCCCATCCGCGCGTTGCCATGACAACAGTCTCGTGATTCCAGACTGTTCTAGTGGAAGGGTATTCCCCCATCCACACACATACATACATACACACACACACACACACACAGCTATATTTTCCCCCATAATGTGATGTGATTCAATCAGCCAGCCCGTCAAGCTGCTACGCTGATTTGACATGTCATATTGTCTGTTAATTTGCACCAGTCTGAGTCTAAATACCAGTGTTAAACATGGTATAACATATCAGCATCGGCGTCTTATACACCCGATGCATCTCGGAACCTTCTGTATTTCTTTCTCTCCCTCTCTTTTTTACACACAAAAGTCTTCTCACCGATTCAAACAGCACCCCGAGTGAAGAATTTACAGGAAGCATTTCAGCCTCATTCAAGTCATTGTAATTAGCGATTAGAGGGACACTTAGGGGGCGGAAAAGAGCAGATTTCGTGTTAAAATACAGATAGTGTTAGAACAATTAGATCTGCTCCAGCTGCAGTAAACGTCCTTCATCCCTAATATGGCAGCAATGACGCAGTTTGTTGGATTATGTTTAGACAATAATAATAATAATATGAGTTTTTAATTTCAGTCGGCGCCACACGTCATCATCGCCGTTGACTTTAATGAAGACCGTAATTGTTGTGTTGTTTGATTGCTTTTTTTTCAGAGGCTTTTCCAGCCTTGACAAGAATACAATTCAGAGGGAAACACTGATCTATTGATTTTCCATACCTGCTTATTATTATTATTATGATTATTATTGCATTGACTGACAGTCAGAGGGTGAGGGAGGGCGCACTGTAGAGAGAGGTAGTCCATCACAGACAAACAGATTAATATTATTTACAATGAAATGCTGGCGGATCCATAACCTCATCCTCTGTCAGTTTTTTTGTTTTTTTTTGCAAAGTAATCATTAATCATTCATTATATGCAACTGTTACCATAAAACCCATAAAGGCTGTGCATTCTATGAGCACGATGACATAATAAAACAACCATAATTAAGACATTTCTCGATATTCTTTGCTATGAATATGACCAAAGTCTATATTTTCATGCGTGTATTTTCCAACTGACAGCAGTGGTATTTCTTTCTGCTTTCCGGTCTTTACCTGTCCAGCATCTGTCTGTCAGAGCAGAGGAATCAAGAACACACACTGCCCACCGCAGACAGACAGACAGAAATCAGACACATTTCAATCTCACCGTCCTTGTTTGTGTGACGCACAGCCTGAGGAAGCTGCCGGAAATGTTTTTTATTGTCTCTTATGTTATTTGAGAACACGTCTCCTATATTTCATGAGATTCCAATAATGTCAATAATGTAAGGCAGCATTGTTGGCTTTGCATTCCTATCTGTCTTCCTGTTGGATTAAAATCCCTGTTTGATATAGATATATATATATTCCAGCAGGTGCATTTCAGTGGCAGCATGTAGAACCTTTCCTGGACCCGTGTTGTGACTCAGCCGATGGGGAATTTTAAGCCAATATTTTGTGCCAGTGAGTATCATTTAATTTTTTCCCCCTTAGCGGGACTGATTTTCAATAGATTCATATACTGTTGAGTAAAATCCTGCAGCGCAGATACAATTAATTCTGCTCTCAGATGTCTAATAACAATGAATACATTAATAATTATAACAGCATACTGACTAGCTGGGGACAGGAAAGAGACTCCGTATTATCAGAAGCCAATTTTGGCTCCATGTTAGTCTCAAATACATAAAATTAAGCTGAACTGATTATTTAAGTTTGATCGGTTTGAGCAGAAATCTCTCCTTCACAAAACCTCTGGAAGACACTCGGGGATGTTGGCAAATATTTCATACAGAAAACACACACACACACAGAGTACAGAGACTGTGGATGTTGCCAAGCTTTCACCAGCAGCTCTCACAGCTGGGAACACAGAGGAGGGAGGGACAGAAGGAGGGAAAGGAGGCAGCAAAGGAAAAGTAAAATGAAGCTCGAAGGAGGAATGGAAAGATCTAGAGTAGGGAAGGAGGAGGAAAGGAAAGAAAAATGTGAAAGGATGATGTTGTCATCTATTCTTCCTTAAAAGGAAAGAATGATAGGAGGGAAGAAGGGAGGACAAGTTAAAAGAAGCCATAAAAAGGGATGAAAAGATCATATGGAAGATGACTGGAGGAGAGGAGAAAGGGTAAAATGAAGAGACGAGGAAGATGGGAAGAAAGGAGGTGATAGAAATGGGAGAGAATGGAGGAATAACAATGTAGCTGAACTAAAGATAAGAAATGAGATGGAGGAGGAGAGGGGAAAGAATGGTGGAGAGGAGGAAAGGGGAAAAAAAGATGGTAAGATGGAGGTATGAAAAGATAAGGAAGGGAGGTTTAGAATTGAGAGGAGGGAAAGTGGGAGAGCCAGGGGCGTAAAAAAAGGGAACTAAAGACAAAAAAGAAAGTATGAAATGGAAAGATGGAATGAAGGAAGGAGAAAAGAGAGGAGGCGGTTGAGGAAAATAGGATGAGGACGTGTGGGAGAAAGGTGACAGAGAAAAGGGTAGAGGAGGTTGTACTGATGAATAAAAGAAAATGTGTAAAGTGAAGGAGACAAAAAAAAGAGGAAAGTAGGAGGAGAAGGGAAGGAGAGGAGAAAAGAGATCACCTCCTTCTCTGTCTGGAATCTGGCTCTCAGACCACACAAATAAAACCAAGTCCTGTATCAACATGACTCCTCACGTTCACCTCCTCTCCTCTCTTCTCCTCTCCTCTCCTCCCTTCATCCATCTCTCCACGCACATCACCTGCTGGTTTCTCCCACAATCAATTGATTACAACAGCACTTATCGCCTGTGCGACTGAACGCTCACCGCAGCACACAATCACAACACTCTCATTAATCTGCATTCACTTCCATAATTACCGACGGCACGATGCGTCCCACGATTTAACGGTGATGGTGTTTATTTGGATTCAAGGATCCAAATCTAAATGGTGGAAATTTATTGACTATAGTTTCTCATTTGCATTTCAAAAATCTGAGTAACAATGCACAGAAAAAGTGATGTTAATGTGATTTATTCTAATGTTTTAGTGGTGCGTTGAGTGAAAGTGTGATCATGGTGATAGGGCACTTTGAATTATGAGCTGAAGATGAGCGAGCGAGCTAGAGATGCACTGGGAGACAGAAAAGAGAGAGACTAGACAGACTAATCTGAGGCTTCAATAATGGATGTACCTGGAAACTAGTGAACCATAGGGCACTACAAGACATGGCTGTGTGTGTGTGTGTGTGTGTGTGTGTGTGTGTGTGTGTGTGTGTGTGTGTGACCACAGAAAAGAGAGGGGCGAGTCTGTCAGTGTGTTGATGCATGATTGGGGTGTGTGCGCGTGTATGAGCGCGCGCGCGCGAGTGAGTGTACATGCGTGCACTAGCCCGGACGGTGCATGTGTGATGGTGCATGTGTGATGGTGCTTGTGTGATTGTATGTGGCCGCGCGTAAAAGTGTGTGTATGCGTGCGCGCGTTTCTGTATGTTTGTGGAAGCGCGCGCATATTGCATGTCATTCGATTTGATATTTGCCTGATTGTCTGTGCACGTGCGTGCATATGCGCATCACACCTTGTCTCCGTAGCCTCCTCTTCTTCAAGCCAAATATTCGGACTTTGGAGAAGATGTCGACCAGGTTCCCGTTGCACAGCCCCTGCTTTTTACCGGGGCTCTTCCGCCGCCGGTGAGTAGTCGGTCGGTGAGCGTGTTGCTCTCTCGCCTGTCGCTTCTGCCGGATCAAACCGCTGGCGATGGCCGCTGCCATGTCTCCGCCGAAACAGCCGACACAAAAACAGCCCCGTCTCCGTCCGTGTCTCCAGTCTCTTCAGATGTGTCCACCGGAGGGGACGGAGCGCAGACAAAACCAGACACGAGCCTCCAGTCTCTGCTTTATCGGCTATAACGACCCCATACTTCAGCCCAAAATAAACACACCGCTTCCCCTTACTGCATATTTTCCGTTGCCGTTATTCCCCAGGCCATTGATTTGAGACGCGCAGCGGTTTACCTGTCCGTCACGTCTCACCGGTCTGTCTGTCAGTCAGATAACAGCTGCTGTCACTGAACGCCTCCTCCGAGCGATTTTACCGGTTCCCGTTTGTCACTTTGCCTTCCCATGGTCAACAGACGAGACAAAACAAACAAACAAACAAACAAACAAAAAACCCCCCCTGTGAAACAGGAGAGTAATGCAGTGTTAATAAAGCATTGGTGTCCTCTCCTGTGGAAGCGTCGGTTTGTGTTGCGCTGACAGGAGCGCGGCTCCAGATGTGTGAGACTAGCGACAGTTACACAGAGCAGCACCGGAACAAGGGCGGGTTGACTTTCAAAGTCAAAGCTTCATAAGATTCATGTGTGTTTCAAACGGATTAGCATGTAGTAGACATTAAATACTCACTTTACAACGTTTGTTTTTAGCTTTTTAGCTCGACAGTTTAATGCGTTCTTCATCTTTTAGTCTACTTTTCCTCTTCTAGCTATTTTGCTACCTGTTGCTGCATCATGCTGGCTCAATTTCCATTTAATAAAAACACAATTAATAGTTTCATCTCTACATAAAGGCTATTAATAGGACACGTTCCCATTTTTAGGGTTACATTGTAAACCATCAGAAGTCGTACATGAGTGGAAATGTTCTTTCTTAGAAATCAGTTTCAAAGGGCGACAGTGTCAATAATTTTGAAAGGAGTGACCGGATGTCCTTGTGGCTGCTGTTATGGCTGCTTTGACGCTGCAAAGCGCGAACCACACCGCCGCTGGAGCCACGCGCCGAGCGAGCAGTCACACACGCGCTCTCAAAAACAACTTGTCATCCTCGGTATGGGGCCTGTGAGGTGTGTGTGAGGTGTGGTCTCAGTAATGTAATAGAAAGAATAGGCTATGGTCTCCTTTTCATATAACATTTCTCTTGTTCTTTAATTGTAATTGTACACTGTCTCCATCAGTCTATAATCACTCATACTGGGCTGTTGCTGAGAAGTCATATATTTTTTCTCAAAATGTAGTTGTTTTTTAAGGCAAGTAAGTCTCAATATACTTGTTATAAGACTCTAAATTCTCTGCTTTGAAATAATAATTTGTTTCTGATATGTTCATGCTTCTCACCCATTGAAAAATCCAGAATTTATGAGCAAATATTGCTCAACTGCACGACTCAAATGCCTCCTTCTTTAATGAAAGGTCCCATTCCGTGTGTATGTGCACTTGTGTAAATCGACTACCTTCAACATCACCTTTTGCAGGAAAAGATCTAAATTGTAGAATTCGGTTAAAATTAAATTAAATCTGGCGGATTCAGATTGATACGTGACAAATGTAAATGACACGCTGAGGAAATAAGTGCAGGCCAAACAATGAAAGCTGCGGGGTAGCAGGTTTATCTTCATCCAACACATACGGTCTGTATTCAGCTCATGACGGCTCGTCTGAATGAGCAGTTTAAAAATGCAGGAGATGGGATAGATTGACGGGCTGATAAGCTGGAGGTCTTGCCTCACATGTCTGCTGTGTCTACTGTACACGTGCTTGTACCTTTCAAACAGGTTCAAACAGCTCATATTTCCTCTGTCATGTAACAGTATGTGGGGCTGTAACAGGTGTGCCACCTGGTATATAACAAGTGTTAATAACATATTCAGCGCACTATATATATATGTAAGATTTAGACTATATATGTCTGTTCATATTTTTTGCAAATGCAGTATTTCACATGCCAGCGTGGCTTGGTGATTTCCAGTACAGCATGTAGGTCAACCATCTCTTCAGCCGCTGAATGAAAGAGCCGGGCCGGGACCCAGCTGCACACAAAGAGCAGGAAAATGACATTTTTCCCCTTTCTTCTGTGGAAACGGATCACAAAGAAAATCCCAAAACCTTTATCCAGTCTAGCCTGTCTTTACAATGAATAATGAAGTCCCGGTTTCTGTGCCCTGCTAACTATGGGAGTCAATTAGGATTTAATGGGGTTTTTTTTGGATGACTTTAACACTAACAACAAGGTATGATTATGTTTTTCAGAAGCCGGTTGCCATGAAATATATTGATCATATTCATGCTCCCAAAAGGGAAGAACTGTTTCCATCACTGGCAGATCCCAAATGTCAGCTTTGCATAGAAGATATCTCACACTCCAATAGGTTGATTGTTATTCAATATGCTGATTTCAATCACTTTTCCAACAAATTAAAACCTTTAAAGGAGTATTTGTGACCTGTATTTATAAAACATAACAATATTCATTTTAAATATTTTCCAAAATATGCCAATGTTAAATCCAAAAAGGACTTGAGGGCAGCCGGTGAAGCATATGTGATTATAAAATAATCGGATGTCGCTTTAAGGCTTCGTGATGTCAGACGCAGGTCAGAACACTTGAACTAAAATATTTCAGCACCATGGGCAGCGAACAGCATCTGTCTGTCTGTGTGTGTGTGTGTGTGTGTGTGTTGCACATATACACACAAACATTATCCTTGTGCCCACTTGGTGGCGCCAGAGAATGTTTAAGAGTATCAGCCCAACAGGTTCACTGATAACATTATTAATAGTGGTAATACATAAGTGACACAGTAGTAGTTGAGTGTGTGTGTGAGTGTGAGCGTGTGTGTGGTACATAGACACAGCAGCAGCCGTCTGTCATCTTGGATTTGTGCGGATGAACCGGGAATCTCTGACAGGATCCCGGGCGTTCCTTCTTTTGTTCCTTGATGTTGCTGCTGACACACTACAATTTAAATATAGAAAGAACGACTGATTCGCTCTTTCTTCATCTCTCTCCAAGGCAGCAGGAAAAGAGTGTGTGTGTGTGTGTGTGTGCACTTGTGTGTATTTAATCCAGGTCAGTCCAAGTGAAGGAGTTATGAATAAATCAAAACCACATTTACATTAAAATTCATCCTTTCTCCCGCTTTTTATAACATCGGAGGAAGGGCGGGACGCAGCTCTCAAACTTCAAAAGGAAAAAATTCTTTGCACCCTGTCTCCTTTCTCCATCCACTTATTCCACCATTTATAACCCCCGAATCCATCCCAATTCTCTCTGCTTCACGGTACCCAGTCTGCACACATCCGCACACAGAGCACCACACACACACACACACAAATCATGCAAGAGAACAAAAAATATGCAACAGTGGGCATAAATGAATAAGAAACTGCTTTTGTTGGCCGTTCGGGTTTCTCTCCTGGGACAACACACACACACACACACACACACACACCCCTATTATTTTCCATTCTGTTTGAAGCTGTGCCTTTTCTGCGTCGACAGTATTGTCTTCTGGTTCTGCACAGAGGCAACAGCGCCCTCTACAGGCACTAAAAGGGAACAACAGTCCTCCTCTTTTTCCTCACTCCCCTTATCCTTCCTTTATTGTGCTTCCAGGATTCTTGTTGACATTAAATGTATTTCTGCTGTTTCTGCAAAGTTAATTTTATGTTCTTGGAATGTTATTTTTATGTTTTATGTTATTAAGTATTTTGGAGATTTTATAGGGTCCAGTATTGTAATGTGGTTTACAATACTTTATGTCCTACTGCTGCCAAAGCTCTAAAAATAGCAAACAGTTCAATGATGTCCACATACTCTATGAAGCTGGAGACATAATGATAAAAGGGGCACCTCACTCATATGCAGGGTTTGGTTAAGTGCCCCGCTGTTGTGGCATTAGGCCAATAGTGAAGCATTGTCAGAGAACAGGTTAAAAAAGGGTTTCAAACCAAATGGACTTCAGCACACAGGATTGTGGATTATTATTTGTGTTTAGAGACTTTTAATAAACTCACTGAACTCGCCAGAACCAGTAACGACAGAAGCCGTAATAAAAAAAGTAATGAACATGTCAGGGTTGGAGGATGAAGATGACTGCTTGGTTCTGCTCTTGGTCTGTCTGTGACCTTATAGTTTTTACTGTTGAAATGGAGGGTGGATATGAACTATATTATTTGATTTCTCTCTGATAGTGACAGAAGAGAAAATCGATCGTAACTTGATGTCTGTGCATTTATTACAGAGCTGGAGCCCCGGGACTTGTTTAGCCTGTGTGCATTAAAAGAGGACAGGAGGAAACAGCTGGCCCATCCCCTTTAATCAACACCTCTTAAAGCTGAATAATTAACATGTTGCATCTTGTTTGTTTAATGTATAACAGCTGTGAACAACAGCGGAGCGTGATGACTTCCTGGAGTCCTGTAGTCACCACTGTATATGCTGAACAAAAGTGCTGGATATATAGATAAACCGATAGTTACGTTGTAGTTGTTTGTTCAGATATAGTTAAAGCGTATAACTTATCTTTACATCTTTATATGTCAGTGGTGGCCTAAAGGTTCTCCTTTTTCCCCCTGGTGTCCAGTATTTATGCTAATAGTTGTAGCTTTATATTTAACAAGACAAACTAGTCCTTTAACATACAGACGTGAGCCTGATTTTGATGTTCTCTTCTAACTTCTAAAGAAAATGAGTGTATTTTTACCAAAATGTTGAACTATTCCTTTAATTAGAAGCTACGCCTGATGAGATTTAAGCTCCATCTCTTCACAGAAAAATGTGTCATCAAGCAGCTGGTCTGTAGGTGGCGCTCTTATCTTTGTGTGCCGCTCATGCTCATTTAATGTGCTCTTTTTTTTTTTTTTTTTGCTTTAAAGGCACAGCAGGAAAGGAGAAAGCAACAGGTAAACATTCATGTATTAAGATGCGATGAATCAAACAGGTATGAGTACCTGTAATCTGTGGCAGGCAGACGAGACGAGAGATGGAGACAGATGTGGGTGGGTGTTCCCCAGACAGGAGTGTGAGGATAGCCACTCTGATCTCAGCAGGATGAGTCATAATTCACACTCAGACACCCACCCACACACACACACACACACACACAAGCATCACACACAGACACGGGGAAGTCCACTGTTACCTAGGTAACGAGTGATTAGTGACGCAGGTGGGTCTCCAAACGAAGAGAGAGGACACCTGCTGAATGTAGAGAGGATGACACACACACACAGACACACACAATTTCATTCATCGCACTGCGTAGTTGACTTTGTTTTTCTGCTCTGTCTATTTGTTGCATCTTTCTCCCGCACACACACAAGCACTCTCCGCTCCTCATCTATCTTTGTAACATCACCAACTCAGCAGGGAGGAGAGGGGAGGGAATGGAGGTACTAAATTATTCATTCACACACTCTCTCCCTTTTTTTCTCCTTCTCTGTCTATTTTTCACTGTCTTGAATCCCCCCTCCCCTTTTTCTCAAACTCTATTCCTCAATGTCTGCATATCAAGCACTCTCACATGGGTCTAGACCCCAAAGACTATCCACAACAGCAGGATGTCAAATATACAGGATCCTGTCAACACCTCACGTATTGTTCTTTTAGAAGCTGTCAGGGACATTTCGAGGGGGACACTCCCAGGAAGTGCTGTTCTGATGTCGTAGGTGTTGTTGGTACTTTGAAGTGTGAAGTAATACCAGTGAAAGTCAATTTGTATTAGTCATGCCATTATCCCCGAGTAGACACCGGACCGGTCTGAAATCAAGCAGCTCTAACTTTATTCATTTTCTCACGTTTTCTCCCTTTTTTCCCCAGAGAGGTCAGAGGTCACAGGCAGCTTATGGTTCCAGTTATAATCAGAGCAGTTATATAAGCGCTCCAGATCTTTCCTTGTAAAGTCAGAAGTACAGAGAAAGAGAGGAGGAGGAGGAGGAGAGGGTGGTGGACTGATGGGGATAGGGGAGCGGTAACGACAGACACTGAACGGAGAACTCCAGTCGGTTTAGAAGAAAGGCATTATCTTGTTATAAATCTAGGCTGTTTAAGTTTTGAATAGAAAATGTATTATTCACGTGAAATTACATGTTATATCATGTTTTCTCATCCCCTCTAAATCTCTCTTTAAATAGATCACGCAGCGCAGTCACTCAAGCGGACTGCCGTGATACCACTTCACCTCTACTCTATTATCCACACACACACACACACACACACACACACCACTTCACCTACAGCGCACATCATGACTGCATTCAATAGCTGCAGCTCTCACCTGTCCATCATTTACAGTAACATCTCTCACACATGCATGCATTGTTTCTATTGTTTCACACGCGGATGTTTATTTGATGTAACTTCATTCAGTCGTGACAGTGATTTTCTTGACGTTTTTATGTCTCTTGTTGTGCAGCGATCTCAAGTGCCCCCCGTGACTGAATCAGAGATAAAATTAGTTTTGGGTAACAGGAACAAAGAGCGTAGGTAGATAATGTGACAAGAGATCTGAAAACAAAAATGTTCCCCATTCAAGACTCAACAAAGGAGAAACGTTTCCGGTGCCACCCACAGTCTTGGAACTGTTTTTCTGTCTGAAATCTTTTATCTAGTCTTTGTATTGAAGACAGACAGAATATGGAGCAAAAATGCTTGAAATAACATAAGAGTTTCTGCTCTAGATTGGCGAAAACACATTTCTGAGGCTGACAGTGATGCCAAAGAAGACGTGTGACTAATCCGTTTTCCCTACAGTGCTGCATTAGAGAAGGCTTGTATACAAATATGTGCGTGTGTGTGTACAGCAATCCTCCTCGGTGAAAATATGGATAGTTCTTAGGATTCATAAAAAAAATCTACAATAATATAGATCTATGAGCAACACTCAACAAATACAGCCATTTAAGAGTTAAGTCGCGATGTGATGTAGGATTTATATTAAGAGGATTTGTCAAAAAATTTTAATGCGGTTGAACAGGTAAAAAAGATTAACTTGCTTTTTGTAAATAATGAAAAATATTTGCATTGCGTGTGGGCAAATAAAGAAGTCTGGTGATATATTCTGTATTTTTCTTATTCTCAGTAAATCCCATGAAAAAGCCAAAACCAATAAAAACGTCCTTCAGTAAGTATTAGTCTGTGTATCTAAAGCACGACGCAGCTTGTTCCTCTCTGCCGTAGAGCTCCACTGTTGTCAAAAAAACTGTATTTCTATAGTAACACAACCATTACACTTCAAATATATCAAAGAATCTCTCAGTTAATAGTTTGAGCTTTGTGTTGGTCAAAATGCTCCACTGTGGCTGCTTATTCTGCTGTTTCCTGATTAAAAAGAGCCATGCTACAGTACAGTGACCCATGCAGTGACAGCATTTACATTCCTGGAGGTGTTCGAACTCCTCATGCAACAAGTAGCAATCATTTACACGTGTAGGATTTGTCAAAAAAAAAAAAACGTTCCACCGACAGTCCAGCCGAAAGCCCAAGAAGACATTATTGACTGAAGTTACTTTAAAATTGACAAATTGAAACTGAAGGCAACATACATCGATTGTGTGACTCATGAGAACAAAATCAAACGTGAAAAGACATTTGCTAGGAACACACACGCACACACACACACACAGACAAAGACACATATTGATAGCCATATAATACATGTTCCTCCAGACAGACGCTATAGACGCCTGACTTACCAACTACCACAAAGGACACATCAATCCAGTGAACTGACTAAAAAGCCTCCACATACACTCATATCATATCAGTCTAATCCCTGTCTAACAGACAGTAGCATGATTAGTTAAATGTGTGGACTTCAGAGACTAAATATCATTGTGATATCATAGTGTAAGTTTACAGAGTAGCTATAGGAGGAACTGGAGTCTTAGAATTGTCATCACCTGTCTCTCTATTGCCAGTGTTAAGAGGACCTTACCTGGTTCAACTTCGCCTAAAGCAGCTCGTATTCTCCTCTCTGCTACCTTCAGTATAAACTCAAAGTCCATGGTTAACACACAAACACACACACACACCTGTAAACACCAGAGCACTGGACTCCTTTGGAAAACCCACTTCTTAAATTGACTCGACTCCCCCGATGCGGCCTCAGACGTGGTAGACACACACACACACACACACATACTAAGAGGAACAGATACAGTGATTATGTCATGCGGGGCTGTCATCAAGTAAAAGGTCAACGCAGACAAGAGAAGACTAAAAGTCATCTCAAGTGTGTGCGAGTGAAAGGGAGAACAAAGGGAGACGAAAGAAGTGGAGAACAGAGATAGAAAGAAGAGGAGCTCGGAAAAAACCTACAGAGTGAGAAGTCATCATCAGCCGCTCTTATATTTATTTAAATTTTTCTTTTTGAATCACGGTTGAATATTTACGCTTGAAGCATTTATCTGACTTAACTTTCAACATCAGTTCAAAATTCTAAATACACCCGAGCAAACATAAAAGGAAAAAATATATATATATACAAGCTAAGAAGAACAGATTCATTCATATTTAATACTTAATCCTCAAGATTCCTCTTTATTTATGTGTTCAGTCATTATTTTATCTCTTTCTTTGGTGCAAATGAGTCACCGGGAATCAACACGTTCTCATACATAAACAGCAAGAAAATAGGTCATTTCTCATTGACTTGCAAAACGAGTCGTGTAACTGTTTGGAAAATGAGTCAGTGGAGTGTTTACTGATCTTGCAAGCGCTGTGATTAAAGGCTGCTTAACTAGTTGTTGCGTCACATGACTTGGGCCTTTGCTCCAATCAGTATGCACGCGAGCAAAAGAAAAACTCGAGCTGCTGCATGATTTATTTGTACGGATTTTTATTTTTCTGTACTGTAGCATTAAACAGCCGTATCCTTCAGGTCTGTAGCATTACTACATGTGGACTATATATATATATATATACTGTATATATGGCACCTCCAGCCTCGCCAATTAAACCCTCTTTATGCAGCGAGTTGGAGAGAGACGGAGCTGTTGTCAAGTGTTTCTCTGCTTCTTATCATCCAGTCTGTGAAAACACTTCTTTCGTGGAGCCTTTGATGCCCCTGCTGCTTTTTAAGTGCACTTGGAAAATAACACTCAGCACTCACTCTCTCATGACAGAAACCTGGAGCGAGAGCTGTCCAAACACACACACACACACACATTCCAGCATTCAACTTGCCTCTTTTTGCTCATTGTTTCATTTTTTTAAATGATAGTTTCCACTATAATCAGAGTTACTGGCTTCTCAAATGAGTTTTGTTTTTTTCTTTATTCGACACCATGTTAGAGCTGCACTCATTTAAACATATTCAACAATGTGGTGGATGCAGGTTTCTGCATTTGTAGCAGAAACGTAGAAAGAAATGTTGACAGAGGGAACGAAATTGGAGTCATTAGTCGCATGACTGACACTTTTGCTTTTTGCCTGCAAAGTTCTGGTCCGATTATATAAGGTGACTGTGTGTGTGTGTGTGTGTGTGTGTGTGAAGGGCGTCATTACTTGACAGCTTATGTGATGCGTGTGAAGTAAATGATGAGGTGAAAACACATCAGACCAGCAAAGTCATAATATCTTTCTGCAGACTCAGTGTGTTTGCTAATGAGGTCACACACACACACGTAGAGAGTGTATTAGACTACTGCACCAAAACCTTAGCGTGACCTTAGAGGACAGACCGTCACTATTTTGTCAGGTCATCACATTTGGACAACATGACAGCACAACAACAGAGAAACACACAGAAAGAGACGCAGGAACAAGTTTACTTTGTTGCAAGCTTGAGTAAAATGCGACATATGAATATGATTTTTTTTTGATCCACTCATATGTACAGTTTGAGTGGAAACAAACATAAAAAAAATAAAAATAGAATCAATTGTCTGACAGATGTGAGTTGGCACGAAGCCCGCTGTTATACGCCAGCGTTTGAATAAAATATAAAGTACGATGCCTTAATGGCAACTCTCTAGAGATGGTAAAGCACATGTGTGTGCGTGTACATGTGTGCCTATGTGTGCTATAAAAGGGGCGAAAGTCTATCTGGGTCACACCAAGACATTGGTTAACATTGCATTTTTTCCTTTTAGTAATTACCTCTTTGTAAATACGTTTTCAGTGTTATATATTAAGTAAAAGTCTCAGTGAATTGCCCACATATAGTGCATACTGATACACACACACACACCAAACAAAGCTGTGTTCCTGCCCTCTCGGTGGACCTTCGCTAAATAGTGCAATTCAGAGGAAAAACGCCAACAAAAGCTGAGTCAGTAAAAGTCTCCCTACTCTCCATTTCTAGCACCACCAACTACTGTGTGTATTACACGTAAACACACACACACACAGTAAAATGCCAAGGGTAGAGTATATGTTTTCTTTAATTAAAAGAGAAAGTGACGGCTAAACAGTGCCGGCTGCTATAAATCTGTTGCTGGGAACGTAGACAAAGACAGTGAATGTACTGCTGCTCTACCCGCTCTGTGTGTCTCTCTGTGTGTGTGTGTGTGTGTGTGTGTGTGTGTAGGTGGGCGAGATATGCTTTCATTAGCTAATCACTTCACACGACAAAACAACATACGCGGAAGCCAAGTCTCTGAACTTGTGAAACCGAAAGCAGTCACTTTCACCGTCATATAAAAGACCTTTTAGCTTATTATATACTGAAGCCGACATCCACTGGTGAAGACCGTGAGATGTTGTTGAAAGCTCCGGAAAAAGATGGAGCCTGTGCGTTAGGAAGTTATGCTCAAGGTGCTTTTGTATCATAGGAGTGCATATGTTAAATCCAGAAAGCCTAGCTTTGAGCCAATTCATCAAATGAGGAAAGAGAAACATAATAAAAAAAGGAATTAAAGCAGCAACATTGAGCCCAGGGGACACAAAAAAACACAGTCACGTGACACTGTGTGTTGCCAGCACCGGTGTGTTGGCAGGCAGTTAAAAAGAAGCTGTGGAAATGGTGTTGTTGAACTGCTCTGTTCAGTGCAGTAAATGAGTCTTTTCACCTGCACCAAACGCGTGGATATTGATTTTGATTTGTTTATTTTCACCTTTTTAATCTGCTAATTTTTTAGCGGTCGATCTTTGGTGCTAAGCAGCAGACGTATGCCTCCTTCCTTGACGTGTGTTGTTGACAATCGCAAATGTATTTCTCGGGGGAAAGACGACCGTATCTTTCCTAACACTTTGTTGTGATCTCCAGAACATATTTATACCCCCAGGCGGCAATTTCACACAGAACCGATTTCTTATTTGTTTGAAAATGATAATATATCATCCCATAAAGAAACATCTTCAAGGTTTCTACAACTTTTAGCTCATTTTTCAAGACATGCAGCCGCGTTTCTAATGTTTTATGTTTTCTAATTTCCAGGCAGCCCACTGTTGTTATGAAGAAGTGCTGTCCATGGTGCTGAAAAGTCTTTCACCACAACGGCTCCAAATCACGAAAAACAAACTGACAAAATAGTAAGTTTTAAGTGAGTTTATGTCTCTCACCTCATCCACTCAGTGATTTTTCTTGTTTTCGTCTCAGTGATGAATGTTTTTTTACAGAAAGATGCTGCAAATGACCAGTGCCCACATAATGAACAGTTTATATTATGCTAGCTCAGAGTGTGGTGCAAATATGCTTGTAGATTAATGATACAGTGCATGTAGCTGGATAGAGTTGAAACATTTTTTACTTCTACTTTGCTTTGATTGACTTATGCCTCAGCCTATCACAGTCACAGTTTCCACTTGCTTGTCACTCCTCTGCACCAACACAGACTTTAGGCTCGTTCCAAATATGTAGTTTTTTGGCTCCAAGCAACAAGGCAGAAATAATGATGGCGATGATGGATAGTTGAGCCAGACTTTTATATCTGTCGACAAAAACAAAATACGCAGCAACTTGGAAAAAGTTGGGCGGATCTGGCCTGCTGTCGCCCTCCAAACGCTGTGTCGAGGATACAGAGGCCAACTCTCTGATGCGATGTCAATACGCCAATAACGTCAACAATGTCCACTTCCTGTTACAATGCCAATGTCAATCTCTGTCTGGCCTGGAGCACAAGGAAACTCTTGGTGGAAAACAACAAACGGTTTGTTTTGGTCAAAGCTTTGAACAGATGTGACAGAAAGAATGTTCTGATTTCACTCCGCTGAACCCTCCGGCGAGCATGACTAAGAGAAATCAACAGAGCTGCTGGTGGATTAAACATAGAAGTTCACCTTTAATTATATCACCCCTCTGCGACTTGTTGATGAAACGCGGCCAGCGATGTTAAAGCTGCACATGTTTTGCTCACAAACCCAACTTTAGAAGATGGATGATGCTGCCTGAGTGTAACCAGCATGATGCTGGACAGAACCAACAGCTCACCGGGATGGAAAAAAAAAGTTGAAATAAACACTGCATGACTCCTTGAAGTGAGGTGCCCCAAGAAACACATCACATTCAGTCTTCTATCTCATGAGGGGATGATTGTGCTCACACATCCTGACTGGAAATGTCTGCAGCCATCAGAAAAGCACACTCTTTCCACTCTATATTCCACCGTACATCCACAGTTGAAGTCTAAATAAGGACATGTGCTGTTTAATCATGCAGGTTACTGGAGCCTGAACAGGTCTGCATGCTGCATTAGACTTGATTTTCTGCAGCATCTCTGCCCCGCACGCTTTTTTCGCACGCACTGCCACTGTCGTCTATATCTGTGCTAATAAGTTATCACCCCCCCACCCCCCTTCTCTCTCCCTCTGCCCCCCCTCCCCCACTTCTCCTCACTTGCTGCTGCACAACTGCGATTGCAGAGAAACACCAGCAAGCAGTGAACAGTGCAGTCTCGGGAGGGAATACACACACACACACACACACACTAAAGTGTTTCTCTTTCTCTATCACCTCCACACACGCACGTACACACGCAGAGAGAGAAACTCACCAGTTGGGTTCTTGTTTTTCTTGAGGCTCCTGCCACAAAGACACTGCAGCATATGCGATCCTTTGCTGAAAATGTTGTTCCAAATAAACCGCATGGATTTGGCCGAGACGGGGGAGGAGGAGGAGGAGGAGGAGGAGGTGGGGGACGAGAGGCGCTCCGGATGCGGCAGCCTAAAATTCACCCACCGCATGGGGGCTGATCCGCCCCCCTGTTTGCATGCCAGCAGAGCCGGCCAGCTGTTGGGCTCAGTTCGGCGGTGCTTCTGCCCCCCAATTTGCACCATAGACAAGAATAAGAGCAGGAAGCCCGGCTCGTCGCCCGGTTTCTCGCCCGGTTCCTCCACAAGCCCAGAGACCAGCAGCCGTACGTATTCCGCGTCGACGTCGTCCCCGTGCGGCAGGAAGAGAGCAACCGCTGCGGCGCTTTTCTCCGCGTTCTCTGCCTCCGGCTGCCCCAGCGGCCGGTGGCCCTCAGCGGCGGAGGAGCGGTCGCTGCTGCTGCTGCCGCCCGGCCGCCGCGGCGTAAAAAGCCCCCGAGCGCTCCTCTTCAAATTGCGTCGTCTGCCGCGCGGCGCGGGGAGAGGAGCGGCAGCGGCGGACAGGCATGCGGCGGCGCTAGCGTGAAGTCGGCGGTACGCGGCAGCTGTCGGCTTCTGCACAAAAAACCATTGCATATTAGTGGGGATCGCAGGGGTCGGTGCGTCCGTCCGTCCGGGATGGGAGGAGGAGGGGAGGGGTGCGGATACCGGGTGTCCGTCAACAACTCGGTGGCATCCCTGTACCCGTACAGCGGGCAAGTACTGCAGCGGGGGGCTCCTTTCCAAACACACACACTCAGTCAGACACACTCACACACACACACACACACACACGCTAGATGCAGAATCGTTTCCCAGCAGCAGCGCTGGTCCTCTGCTCTCTGGTCTGAGCGCAGCGCCGGAGCGGGCAGGTGAATCTCTGCACTATCCCGCTCTGTGTTTCCCTCTTTAAAAAGTCCTTATGAATATTTGATCCGCGTTTCGGCCTCCACTTCTCAATAATCCATAAGCTCCAATGCGCCAAGATACTGCTGCTGTCTGTCTGTCTGTCTGTCTCCTCACCTCCTCCTCCTCCTCCTCTTCCTCACCTTGCTGATGAAAAGAAGCTGCTGGACTATGGTTCTGTTGCCACTACGACTCCAGAAACTAGTAGACAGAGAAGAAGAAGTAGAAGAAAGAGAAGCCCGGATCCGGCTCGTGGTCCTCTCGCGCTCCTCCCGGTTCTTCAGCGTCTTTCTTCAGCTGCGCTCGAGACGACCGACGGCCGGTGGGGCGCGAGGAGGTGCACTGAGTATCTATACTACCCAAGCAGCAACAAAGCGAGAGCAATTACACATTCCACGCATTCCGGTTGGCACCTTCAAAATAATTTCACCATATAAAACATCATTTTATTTACAGTATTTTCTAAACACATAATAAATAATCTTTTTATGTGTTTGGATGATTAGTAAAGTAATTAAATGCTCAACAAAGAAGGATAAAACAGCTCTTTCTCTCAGATAAGAGTTTACTGTGTGCTTTTCTTCTGAAGGAAAATGCTACATCCGGTGTGCGCGTGCAGCTTGATGCAACCCCCACAGAGAGAAGCTGTTTGCAGTTACGCAGACACGTGGTTCCCACACCGTCAGTATATCTGGACTGACTGGGAATGTAACCGGCAACATTTATAAGGGAGGAGGCGAGATGGCGTCAGTAGAACAAGTAGGAAAATCACGACATACATGTGTCTCTCTCACTTCTTCTTCTTCTTCTTCTGTCTCGACGCTCCCTTGTTTGTATCAGATGGCGTCACTCCAAACTCCGTCCACAAATCTGGCACTTTAATGCCGCCTTTACTCATGGCAAATGTGCACACCTGTTGCACGACTGCTTTGTAACACTAGAGTCTTGTAGTCATCTCTGCTATATGGACGACAGTTGAAATGTTAGGTGTTTGGTGTATTGGTTGCATAGAAACAGGGCTGGAGCTGTCCAGGGTGCTGAATTCATGTTCACTGGTTTCAACTTATTATTAGACAGTTTAAATATCTCATGGCCAGTGGACATTTCAAACCATTAAACATACAAAACCACAATGAAAAGCAATACGCCGCCCCCATTACTATAGAGCCTTTCATGTGTCTTTATCTTATTAAGAGAAATAATTGAAAATGTCTAATTTATTTATTTTTTTTAAAACCTCTGTTAAATCCCTTAGAGCTTTGTGGCGTGTTAAAAGGCTTTTAAAAACCACCACCATCCACTCTCTAGATACGTTTGTGGTTCATTTTGCCTTTGAATCATTCAGTTTATAAACCTGAACCCACAACAACAGTTTTACTAGAGGAGGATTTATGTATAAAGTGCCTCTGATGTTTGCGAAATGTTCCATTACAAAAAAAAAGATTAAAAAACTAACTTTAAAAAATACAAATCACTTTTTTAATGACCTCAGTATTTCTAAATATGAACACTGCCAGGAAACAAGATATTTCACTGTCGTTCTTTTAATGTTTTTTTTTAATTGTGCAGTGTTTTAAAGTGGTGCTAAATTAATATTGTTAGTAATGTGTTTTTCCTTACTGTGTGAAGGAGCACTCGCAGGGCTAAAATGGAAAGTGTATTTCACATAACCCAATGGCAATTAATCATCCCTGTTCAGCAAAAGGCTGACAGACTGAATGCCTGTTAGGAGCAGCACTAGGTGTAGTGGACACCAGCCTGTTGAGAGGTGGGTTAGCACTAAGCCTGCTGATGTATTGATCTGTTGGCTCTGAGAGAAATGCACAATATGGCCTGTGCTCGGGGAATATCATATAACTGGTGCTGCGGTGGGGGAAAAAAAAGGATAACCCAAATTGGAAATGAATATCCTGACTTGCAGGACTTTGTATTTAATCGGATCCCTTGTGATATAAAACAAATGCCAGAATAAAAAAAGGTTCTTTTAGACACACAAGGTTTGCTGCAACATCCCTCAACTCAGACCAGCGTTGCAGAATTTGAAATGGAAAGCCTCGACTCAGCAGGTTGACATTATATAAAGTCCAGTCTCCAGCGTTGAAGTAATTCTTCAAAATTGTTTAATAAATGTCATTTTCAGTACAGTCCAGTGTGTGCGAATGTCCTGATACTGAAATCAAGAAAAGTGGGGTTCCACATATTAAAAACCTACAGGTTTTCTGTCACTTTATCACAAGAGCATGGATGTAGCAGGACTCCACCTGCTGGTTATCAAGAGAAACTATAAGTACAAAGGGAGGTGGAGGTCACTGCAGGGGTCTTTTTCATTTTTGTGGAATGTTAAATGTTTTTTATTTTATTTTATTTTTTCAACTGCAGTGAAAAAAAAACTGTCTGACTGATGTGCAACTTCACAAAACACTGCTCAATTGCGGATGCGTTTCTAAACAGTAAATGAAGCCGTAATAGGAAACGTTTTTTTAAAGACATAATAAACATATAAAATGTTATTGTGATAGAAATGTTTTTGACAAATTATCAGGAGGCATATTGATATGAATGAGTCATGCTTAGAAGGTAGAAAATGTGATTAGATCTTAAATATATTATTATAATTTATTATTGAACTATTAGGTAAAAAAGTAAAAGATGTGCATATCTGTTGAATTGTTTCCAGGGGTATTTTGGGAATAGGTGAAAAAAAGGTATCTTTGTACAGTCAGTGAAATAGCTGACATTGAATGTTCTACTGACGCAGATGGTGGCCTGTTGATTTTTTTTTTTTTTTTAATGTAATGACAAGAGTGGATGAATATTTAAACATATGCCAGAGAAGTCTATGTATTCCACATTTAAATACTGTTATTTAACGGCACTAACTGAAAGTAGAGCTAAATAGATAGATAGATAGATAGATAGATAGATAGAAACTTTATTAAAGCTAGAACCAAAAACCAGTTCTTAAAAATTAAATCATTAAATCATGTCTTTCCCCTGCTTTTCCCACTGTTTTCTCCCCAAAATAAAAATAATAGTAACATTTTTTTTAAAAATTTCATTTTTAATCCCAAACACACATTTATACCTGTTGTTTAACCCATGACCGGATGGGGGCAGCAACACATCCACGCAGCGTCTCCTCTGCCGGAAATAACGAAGACGAGGAAGAAAAACGACGTACTTCGTTCAGTCAGCTCTACTGTTGATACACACCGGGACAACGATTAAACTCGGGTAATAACACAGCATTAATTAACACAAATGCAGGTGTTTTATCTCATGTATTCGTTTATTTTTATGTTTTATTGATGGTCTTGTTTGTCTTTTCTCAGTTGTCATGGAACAGTTCTTTAGGTAGGAAGAAAACAAATCAGGAAAGCGTTTAACGAGGCTACTAGCTTGTCCTGTTTCACAAACACTTTCACAGCCAGTTGGCTCGCTTTGGTTGCCTTATCAAGCTGAAAAAGGGAGCATATGAGTTAGATAAAGCTGTATCAGCTCGTTTGGGTGTGTTTTGGCGATGGAGAGGACGCGACGCCAAACTCCACTCACACATTGGGCATTTAAAAAGCTCCTGGTCAGCATTTATAGTGAAATGACTCCATATAACTTAAGTGGAAAGGCGGATTTGGTTAAGAAAAAGTCATGAGTCACAGCAGCTGAAGCGAGTTAAAGCGACAGGTATTTGTGTCAAACCCTGAGAAGCGTCCCCTCCGCACCAGAGGGCAGCCAAATAATATATGAGGCATAAAACCGCTATGATGGATCACTTGTGCTGCTTTGGCTGCATGACATATCTCCACAGATTAATAGTTTCTGGTTTTGCATGCAAGACAAATGAACTAAAAACAAAATGTAATATGTATTCTGCTTTGTTTACAACTTCTTCTCATCTTGTCCTGTCTGAAGTGTCAGCAGGGATGGTTCTGCTCCTTGCTCCCCACCTCCACCAGCATCGCCTTCTCCTCCTCTTCCCCCTCACGTCCTCCCTTCTCCTCGCCACCCCCCTCCTGTTCCTCCTTCTCCTTCTTCCCTGTCAGCCCTGACTTCTCCTCGCAGACGAGGAAGGCTGAGTTTGGCGGGAGCGATGGTGGACGTCAGCAAGTGGCCCCTGTTCTGCCTGCTGAGCGCAGAGGAAGTAGCGATGGTCCGACAGGCCTGTGTCTTTGGGACTTCTGCTAACGAAGCCATCTACATCACACACGACCGCGAGGTAAAGAGAACGTCTTAGATATGCCTTCTTAATTGTGAGGTGTCCCTGGATTTGTTTATTTCTCTGTTAATTAGTATCTATGTGGATGTTGATGTGTGTGTGCTGTTATTTTCCAGGTATTCGTGTTTGGGTTGAACTGCAGTAGCTGTCTCGGTACAGGAGACAGTCTGAGCACAATTGTGCCAAAGAAACTGGACTTCCTTCAGGGGAAGAAGATAGTCAGCCTGAGCTACGGCAGCGGGCCCCATATCATATTGGCTACTGAGGGTAGGTCATTAGTTTTAATAATTTAGTGTGTTAATCACCCTACCAGCACCAGAGTGTCTGTGTCTAAATATAAGAATATAAGACATGATGGCGAGAAGCTGCACACTCTTCTGATCTTGATCTGCTGTTTTATCTCTGTATGGATTTATCGCAGATGGACTGATTTTTGCTTGGGGGCACAATGGCTACAGTCAGCTGGGGAACGGGACTACCAACCAGGGACTGTCTCCGGTGCTGGTCACCGCTAACCTACAGAACAAGAAAGTGAAAGAGGTGTCCTGTGGCTCGCATCACTCCATGGCCCTCACTCAGGATGGAGAGGTAAATATTGTTTTTGTTTTTTAAAAATGTAGACAAAATATGTTTTTGCACAGTCCAAACTTTTTTTTTTATAGTAATTAATTTGCGGCTTCATATAACAATGAGGATGGATGATAAATAGTTAAACTACTTCAGCTATGACTGTGTCAAGGGATCCCGGTTACGAATCCTCTTCAGCTCCGTACTGACATTTAGAAAGATGAACAGTAGAAGATTAGTGTTAAGATTAGACAGAAGAGGCAGTTAGGAAAGAAAAATACAACATGGTTTTGGAAATGTTTTGGAAGAGTTAACCATATGAGTGAACACAAGACTGTAAAACAGGAACAGCATATTTACATCTAATAGTATGTTTGTATGCTAAGTTTCAGGTGGGTCACTTGAAAACATTGACGTAGCTACCTGCTGCTCAGATAGTGTCAGACTAAGCAGCTTGTTTTTAAACCGGAGGCATTAAAGCTAATCAGGCTGTCTGCACGTGCGTGTGTGTGTGTGTGTGTTGTGAATTCATGTAAAACAAACAAAACTATTGTGAAAAGTGAAATAGTTTTCCTCCTGACCTGCCCCCCTTCCCCCCTAGGTCTTTGCATGGGGTTATAACAACTGCGGGCAGGTGGGTTCAGGCTCCACAGCGAACCAGCCGTACCCCAGGAAAGTCACCAGCTGCCTGCAGGGCAAGACCGCAGTGGGCATTACATGTGGACAGACCTCCTCCATGGCTCTGGTGGACAATGGAGAGGTGAGACATTACAGGAAAAGTTGATGACCCCTGTGAGAAATCAGAGCTTCACACAGTACAGAGGAGCGCTTTATATTTTTTTTTCTAGGTTTATGGGTGGGGCTATAATGGAAACGGGCAGCTGGGTATTGGCAACAATGGAAACCAGCTGACGCCTTGCCGCCTCGCCACTCTGCAAGGGCTGTGTATTCAACAGGTACCTAACATAATCCCGGCTGGTGGTACTGAGTAAAATAATAATCACATAATTGCCTCTAATCACGACTCAATCATGACTCATTTGTTAGTCATTTATTGTAATTATCTCAATATTTCTGACAAATACAAACAGCACCACTCCTGCCTTGATGATCTAATTAAGACGGTAATTAGTAGCTGCAGCACCAGTAGTGCTTAAAGTATTCCCTGATTCCAGGTCGTATCGGGCTACGGTCACTGCCTGGCGCTAACAGACGAAGGGCTGCTGTATGCCTGGGGAGCAAACACCTACGGTCAGCTGGGAACCGGCAACAAGAGCAACAATCTCAGCCCCGTACAAATCATGGCTGACAAAGAGAGGTGAGGGTTTGTGCTCAAAACTGATTTCCCAGAGCAGGGTTGCTTTGTACAACACAGGCACGTATAGCATTTTGGATGCGGAGGATAGACACGCACACATCCTGTTAAGCTTTCCTGTCCTCGTTTCCTGTTTCCTCTGTTCCTCAACTTCTGGGCCGGGTCTTAAGTTGTTGTCAGCTTTCAAAAGAAGCTCTTCCCCTTCATAAACAAAGCCCTGGCACCGCGGACACTCTGTTCCAACAGTGTGGCACCCTTCCCTCAATAGCTGTGGCTATAAAACATAAAATATTTACACTTTCAATGTGATTGTATATATACTTTAACTCTATACTTTAATACTTCACCAGGATTGTAGAGGTCGCAGCATGTCATTCAACACATACGTCAGCAGCCAAGAACCAAAGCGGGCAGGTATATAATTACTTTATTGTTTAATGTCGCTGTATTCTAGTGTTTCCATGTGTTGAGTGTGATTGTATATTTCCTGCTGTACCTTTTTAAAACTCTGATGTCTGTATGTCGTTCTCATACAAACCTTAAAATATAGAAAGAAATCTATGTAGCAGTTAGCCATCAGTTTATATATATACTGTATAACAGCTGGATCATAAGCTCTCAGTGATTGCGATGCTAGTAACAGTGCTTCTACTGCAGGTGTATATGTGGGGTCAGTGTCGGGGTCAAGCCATCGTCCTGCCTCACCTCACACACTTCACCAACACTGACGACGTCTTCGCCTGTTTCGCCACACCTTCCGTCATGTGGCGGCTCATGTCCATGGGTGAGAATGAGAACGAGAAGGCGTCATCAGCCCACAGCAGTATGAATGTCTTTTTCAAGGGTGTTTTTTTTTTTTTTTGCTTTATTCAAGAGCCCGACGACTTCCTGACAGTTTCCGAGGCTCTGAGGAAAGAGTTTGACAGTCCAGAAACGTCCGACCTGAAATTCAGCGTTGACGGCAAATGCATCCACGTTCACAAGGCGGTGCTGAAGATCAGGTGCGAGCATTTCCGCTCGATGTTTCGCTCCCAGTGGACGGAGGATCACCAGGACGTGATAGAGATCGACCAGTTCTCGTACCCCGTCTACCGATCCTTCCTGCAGTTCCTCTACACAGACACGGTTGACCTTCCGCCGGAGGACGCCATCGGTTAGCACGTATATGCACTACAAATGCTGCGTTCTCATTTGTATCGTTCCTAATCAGGTTTGCAGGTGCATTTCTGCGGTATGTGTGTGTTTTTGTGTCGGCTGCAGGCCTGTTGGACCTCGCCACCTCTTACTGTGAAAACCGCCTGAAACGTCTGTGCCAACAGATCATCAAGAGAGGGATCACCATCGAAAACGCCTTCACCCTGCTCTCCGCCGCCATCCGATACGATGCAGAGGTAACATACACACATACGGTATTTTCTTATACTGTACTAAAGCAGCTGAGATAACAGGGTAGTAATATTTATCAATTACATATATTTTATACTAATCCTTTCGTGTTATTTGTCTCTTTCGAGGACCTGGAAGAGTTTTGTTTCAGGTTTTGTGTAAACCATCTGACTCAGGTGACTCAGACTGGAGCCTTCTGGCAGGTCGACGGAGCGATGCTCAAGGAGTTTATCAGTAGGGCGAGCCGCTGCGGCGCGTTCAAGAACTGACCGGTAATCTTTTCGCTTTCACAATGTACGGACTATACTCTGATCAGGTGGGTGTGGTTTATGCTCCATGTTTAGCAGCAGGTTTGGATCATTGCTACATCAATAACAGCTCTGAAAAGATTCCCAAGAGGCCTCAGAAAGTGGATCTGGTATCAGCACTTTGGCCAATTCCTGTGGAGTCACTAACAAACGCTGTTGAGTACAAAGTGACCCTTTTTTCTGTCGCACTGCATATGTATACTTGAATATTTCTTTGTTTTCTGGGCCAGTGCTTACATGTCATGACATTTTTCTACCACCCTCTGGAAAAGTCTGCATATGAGACCAAAGACCCGGAGTCCACATCTCTGTCGTGGGACTGTAACCGGTGTTTAGTTTAGATAACAGACTTACACTGGCCAGGACACCAGTACCACAATACTGAAACGCGTCTTTTGAGTTATGTTTACGCTTTATTTCTATCATTTTTCTTTTTTGCAGTTTAGCCAACAGTAGCTCTTGAGGTGCTCTTAGCTGGAGTTCTGTACATTTTGTGATTTGTATTTTATTTTTTATATTCAAGTTTGTTTTCTTTTGGCAGGTTCATTCCATCACGTTTAAAGGCACTTTAAGAAACTATAGTCGCTTTCTTCTTTTATATGCAGTTAAACCGTAAAACGCTAAGAAAGGAAGAAGAAGAAGAAAACTGAGTTGAAAATGTTGCACTAGAATTCAAAAACATTTGAGGCACTGTTACATGACAAGTTGTGTTTCATTTGCAAGCATGAAAGCTGCAATGAATGTATCAGGTGGTTTGTTACAGACGCTTCCACTACTTTTATCTACATGGGTTTTTTCTAATGTTTATCAGAGAGAAAGTTTTGAGTTTCTACAGTTAGTTTGTGCACTAAAAACCTTAAGATGCTTTCAAATACACAGCAGATAAAAAAAAAAAGAAAAGTTAATGTTTGCTTGAGTCTTTGCCAGGCTTTATGCTGCATCACTGGGTGGCGTTAAGTATTTATGCAGATGATAAGGAAAATGTTAGAGTAGATGGAGGGAGTGTTGTCGAACAGGTCAGCTGGGTTTAAGTTTCTATTTCTCTTGCTGCACTCAGGTGCTGGTTAAAGCTCTTTGTGTTGGTTTGGACCTCTTCAGTCATAAAGCACACAGTTTTATTGAGATTACAGTTAGTTGACCCATTGATTGAGGTTTCTGTTTCTGTGACACTTAACTGCTTCAGTAGAATGAGGAGCAGCTTTACAGTGTTTTTAAATGAACAACAAAGTAACAAGCAAACTGGAAAAAAAAAACGAGATAGATTTTGCTTACTGTATTCATTTTTTTATCTTGCTGTTACATAACCGCAACATGTAATTTTACTTTTTTTATATTTAGATGGATGACAAGTTTCTGTGAAGAAATTAAAAAACAAAAACATTGCAAAATGCATGTTTCTTCTAAGACTCCTTTATTCATTCACTCATATTTGTGTGTATATACCATTAGATATTATGTTGTTTTAATGCTAAAGTGGCTCTTAATATAATAATAAAAGGTTAAGTAGTTATTTCATAATACATGAATACGCTGTTCGTTGCCCCGCCCACCTGGGAAGATCAGCCGGAAGTTACTGTCAAGTTACCGACAGTTAGGCGGGTTAAGAGCCAACAGCGTTGGGCAGAATATAAAAACTCGACTACTTAATTAATATATTTTGAGTGTGTATTTCTGTTTGTTCAAAGTTTAGCTATGAGCTTTGTATCGGAAGTATTGTGAATTATGACTGGTTTGGCTAATGCTAACAGTTAGCATTAACGTTAACGGCCAGTAGCGTCGTTGTAGTTTGACAGTTACGGTCATAAAAATAGACTGAAAGGTCCGTTTCAGTAGAAATTACCAATGCTAGGTATTTTCGTCTAAATGCAGCTTTTATGTGTGTTTTTTTCTCTGTTGCAAATAATTTGGTTCGTTAGTAAGGCTTTTATTGTGAAAGTATTTACCGGAAATAGTCTCTCTTGCTCTTTACGTTGTAAACAAGGTTTATGTTTAATTCTGGGTGGACTCCTTTTAATCCTCTTGGTTTGTGCGTAAGAACCGGGACGAGATATTTTTTTTCTCTAGCTGGAGGATTGAATGGAAGAAAGCGAGATAAACAACCGAGCCAATCCGGACCAAACCAGGACATGTCAAGGTACGAGAGACGACAACAACACCACCCAGATAGAGAGCAGAGTACGATGTGAGACAGATGGAGAAAGAGTTCTTGTGCAACTAACTGTCATGTCATAAATATGCTAGATGGTAGTTAACCGATAATCTGATATTAATGCATTGTTTATCAATGTTTATTACAGTAATCATCATCACAAGGCTTTTTACTGTGATCACATTGGAGTCTGTTTACCAGCTCCAGTGTTTCCTCTATTCTACTGTTTAGTGAGCTTATTACAACAAACACAATGAGTCATAAATGGGGTTAATCTTACTCACAATAATCAGGCAAATGGGCTTTTATTACATATTCTATGACATTTGTACTTGGAGTCCAGCTGTGTTTAATTAAACTGGATTTGATCAGGAAAGGCACACACATGTCTATATAAGACCTTACAGCTCACAGTGCATGTCAGAGCAAACTGCCCAAGGATCTGGCCAAGGTTACAAAAACAATTCTGCAGCACTCAAGGTTCCTGAGAGCACAGTGACCTCCATAATCCTTAAATGAAAGAAGTTTGGGACGACCAGAACTCTTCCCAGACCTGGCCGTCCAGCCAAACTTGGAGCAATCGTGGGAGAAGAACCCAAAGATCACTGTGTCTGAGCTCCAGAGATGCAGCAGGGAGATGGGAGGAAGTTCCACAAAGTCAACTATCACTCCACCAGTCAGGGCTTTATGGCAGAGTGGCCCGACGGACGCCTCTCCTCAGTGCAAGACATATGAAAGCCTGCATAGACATATGTTTTTGTTTTGTTTTGTTTTGTTTTGTTTTTGTCTCCTCCAGGTCATGGCCCCCGGCTATCAAAAGTGAACCTGTTTACCTTGTTGAGCTTGTGGTTGGAGTTGTTCCCACGGGAGCAAACTGAAGACGATGACAACAATCAGGTTGGTGTGTACAAACACGCAGAGATGAACAATCTAGGTTGCTCTTTTCATATTTAATGAAAGGTACTGTTACGTGATAGTTTTGAATCTGCTCCGTCCCAGATCCGTGGGATGGGACTGGTGGTGGTGCGGGGCAGTAAGGTGGTGGGACTCCACAGTTCAGGACCTGAGCTCCACGCAGGACAGGCAGCCATCATCCAGCACGGTGCTCGCCTGGCCGACTGTCATCTGTATTTCTCCAGGAGACCCTGCGCTACCTGCCTCAAGATGATCATCAACGGTGAGGAGAGGGATGTCATGCGCTCATTCAGAATTAGTTTTGATGTATGACGGTTGGTAAAGGTGACTTTTATCACTTTTAACTTTAGAGCTGATGTCTGTGCTCCCTCTCCTTTAGCTGGAGCCAATCAGATCTCCTTCTGGCCTGGAGACCCTGAGGTCAGCATGTTGACATCCAGCTCTACAAGCCATTCAAACCGTCACTTGCACAGCGCGCCCGGCTGCATCACGGAGGAGGCCGCGCTCGACGCCATGGCAACAGAGAAGCTAAAGTCCAACAGCCGTCCCCACATCTGTGTGCTGCTGCAGCCGCTGGCGCCCGGCCTGGCTCGGTTCATCAACGAGACGTCCAGGGAGTGTGATTTCATGCAGAGAGTGACTGATGATGAACCCGGGCTGAACACAGAGGAGCTCTTTAACAGGTACTCCAACTGCTGCAGCAGTAATACGGATGATTTAAAACCTGGGAGACACAAACTCTTGATCAGCCGATTGAGCCAATCAGGTGCAGGTTTTGTGCAGTGGCAGCAAGCTCCACCAATCAGGCAGCCTGCATTTTGATGCTGCCTCAGTTATGATCATATAATGGTTATAGTTTATGTAAATTCTAAGCTTCTGTCTGGAATTTGTTTCTGCTCTCCAGGGAAAAGACGAGACACCTGAAGGATTTCTCCGGACGCTTCCTGGTCGAGACGTCTCTGCAGCATCGGGCAGTTTTAACTCGGATGGGTCTGGAGAACTTCTGTGTGGAACCCTACTTCTCCAACCTGAGACAGAACATGAGGGATCTGGTGGAGGTTCTCGCTGCGGTGGCTGCTGGGGTGCCGCAGCAACACTACGGCTTCTACAGGTGAGAAACTGGTGTGTATTTTTTATTTATTTTTTTTAATACATTTTTAAATTTGGAAAACGGGAATCTTCCAACAGTCGTGTTGATCGTGTTGTCACTGTGACTCAGGGAACAGTCTTCAACATCCGAGCTGCCACTGGCCGAGTCCTCAATGCCTCCTGGTCATGAGGGAATATCTCAAGAGGTGGCTCGTCACTGCATCATCCAAGCCAGGCTGCTGGCCTACAGAACAGGTCTGGTTGGTTCTCCTGCTTGTTGACTCACTATATCCTATTTTAAACTAAAAAAGATTGAGAAAAACACTCTAAGCGAGCATATTGACCAGCTTTTTACATGCAGAACTTTTGATTTTTCATTCCAGAGGACCATAAAGTGGGTGTGGGTGCTGTTATCTGGGCTAAAGGGCAGCCGGTGAGCTCACGTTTCTCCAGTGCAGAATCCGTCTCTATTCAGTGACGCCGTTATTAAACTTCTCTCTCTCGTCACAGGCCGGCTGTGACAGAACAGAGCGCCTATACCTGGTGGGCTGCGGGTACAACGCTTACCCAGCAGGCTCGCACTACGCGGAGTACCCGCAAATGGACAACAAACAAGAAGACAGACAGAGACGCAAATACAGATTCATCGTCCACGCGGAGCAGAACGCCCTCACGTTCAGGTCAGAAATGCGTCGCTTATTCAGAAAACGGATCTTTTTTTTAAATATGTTATTAAATATGCGATTGCTTTTCAGGACTCGAGATATTAAACCGGAGGAGCCCACGATGCTGTTTGTTACAAAATGCCCGTGTGACGAGTGCGTCCCTCTGATCAGAGGGGCCGGCATCACTCACATCTACACCACCGACCAGGACAGGGACAAGGACAAGGGAGACATTTCTTACCTGCGATTCAGCAGCCTGAAGGGCATCAGCAAGTTCATAGTGGGTATACGGAGGAACGGGTGGATACATTTAATTTGTTATCACTCTTTTAAGCTATTAAAATGTCTAATCAAAATGTGGTGAAATCCTCAAGCAAAGTAGATGTGATGACGCGTTTCTGTCTTCACAGTGGCAGAGGAGTCCCACGGTGTGCTCGGCGTCTTCTCCTCACCTTGCTAGTAAGCGGCTATGTAACGGAAACGCAAAGCAACAAAATGTCCACACTGATTTTATTTAATTTTTTATTTATTCTGAGAGACTAAAATGTTTTTTTTGTTGCAGACGGTGACGTGAGGAAGCGCAGCAGGGAGGCTGAGCAGGAGACCCACGGCAGCAAGAAGCGGTGCACCAACAGACTCACATCCACACCTCTCAGCTGAATAAAAGGATCAACCAAAAACCACCTAATTATATCTTAAACTTGTGTGCCACATGTGATTTTTCCCCTTCATTCAAGACTAAGATCAGTTTTATGAAATATTATTTTTATTTTTTTTGCCTTGTGGTAGATTTATCAACAGAAATAGACATTATTGTTTTTCCTGTGTCACCTTTTTTTTTGGATTGTTGGATCTGCGGCCAGCTATATTTCAACGACCAGGAGCTGCTTTAAATGGGAGCTGTTAGTGTGGGGGGAGATTGGAGGACAAGCACAGGATCTCCAACACTTTCCTCCTGCTGTGTGTTTTACGTGTCCATGAGAACAAGCGGACAACAGTATTAATACATTGACCTCAAAGGGAAACCACTAAGAAGGGATCATGCATCGATTAGTATTATAAACTGTGATAGTGGATCTGTCCATGTTATATAAAGTTTAGATGGTGTGAGGTACTGCGTACGCTGTAAAGACATGATATGATAGGTACAGCTCTATAAAAATATGTGTATGTGGAAGGACGTTGCTCTGAGAATTGTGTCACAAATGTGTGTTTTTTTTCTGATTTGGACTGAAGAAAAAATGTATTTATTTAGTTATCAAAGACTGAACATTATCATTATTATGGCTTTGGTGCAGAACAGAAGCAATTAAACCTTCTGACTGGGTCTTGTTTCATGTCTTTAACAATTCAAGTAAAAATCACACACAAAGTGGTTTAAAATAAAGGAGTGTGTGTGTGTTAGAGTGCAACAGTCATGTCTGTGACTTTTGAACAATGTCACTCAAAGAGATGGTTGAAAAGCAATGAGGAAAGCTTGAGTGTCAGTCAGTCTGTGTAGCTCAGTGTGTTAGAGAGCGGGTCTGTATTATAGGGTCGTGGGTTCGATCCCGGCTCAGTCCGTGTCTTTTGAAGGCCCTCACTCAGAGGAGAAGGTTGAATGCGCTGAGAGAAGAGCTCCAAGTGCGAAGGAGACCTGGTGTAGTGGTGTTGTCACAGACCTCTGGCGGCGAGGTGAGGCCTGTGAGCTGGGGGTTCGATTCCCCTTCACCCTGCAGCAGTAACCGGAGTTCAATACGACCTCTAAACCTTCAGCGTTGGCTCTTCTCACTCTGTCAGGTTGCATTATGGGACATTTCCCAGACAGCAGGGTGTCAGTGATTCAGGGTCAGTTTGCTGTGGTGGAAAAACCTGTGTTATATCTAAGATGTGTAATTAAAAACACCACTCACTGCTGCACTTAGTCCTGATTGGCTGATAGCCTTTTAGTCATTTACATATACATAAATATATATGTCTATAATCTGTGAGACAAACAGAAGAAGTCCACCTTTAGGTAATAATACATCTTTCAATTATATTATATATTAAACATACATTCTTGCTTTTACAATGTTCAGACTATACAGTGGAGTTTAAAGTGTGTGTTTAATGTGTGTGTTTGCTGGTTTCAACACAGCGTGCAGCATCAGTGGGAGCAGCTAACGTGATGAAATGAAAGCTGTGAAGAAGAGGAGACGAATAATGAGGCAGAAGAAGAAGAAAAGAAGGTGAACATGAACTATTAATAATATTTATTATTATATACAGTAGTTCCCATATATATATATATAAAGTAGATTTATATACACTTACTAGATTAGTGAGACTTTGCTGCCACCCAGTGGACATATGAGGAAACTGCTTCTAACATAATTAGTGAATATAAATTAAAGTTTAAATTAAGTATTGAATAAATGTAAATGTTTAACTTAATGTACACAGTGTTTCTATGATACACACACACATGTATGCATGTTGATAAGCTTCCATGTCTGTTGATCAATGATTAACTAGACAAGCTGAGTGAGGTCAAAGGTCATTTAAAGGTCATTTCTGCAGCACATCGATTCACTGAAGATCACCTGCAAACTGTGAGTTACACGTCTCAGCTTTTATTAAAGGAATAATTCACAATAATTAATGGATGATGTTTAATGTAAACTTTTAATTGACAATTAACTCAAGCATCAGGTGACCTGTGGTGTTGTGATAGTTTTATATATGTTTACGGTATATTTAGAGATTCATTGCTGTCGTGTAAATATCTGCAGTTTTACAACTACAGTTCCCATAATGCTTCAGGGCATGTTCACAAAGTAGCGACGCATTGATTTAATCCGCTTTTAAAGCGTGTATTTGTTTATATTTTCACACGTTGACGTCGTTAAAACGTTGCTAGGTTACTAATTAGTGGTTCACGTGGTAAATTAAACCGACGGATGTCACCGAAACACCGACGAAAACTTCACGACGAGACGGTTCACAGGCAAGTTGAGCAGCTGCTGGTTGATGCTTTTAACATGTTAGTCATATGAAAGTAGAAGTTACATACAAGTTCTACATATATGTAGCATGTCTGATTTACGGCTCAGGACTCCTGTCGTGATTACCGGAAGTAAACACAAACACACGTGTAACATACAACATGCTGCACAGTATGTTTATTGAGACATATTTATAAATACATGTTACGTTTCAGTCAGATAATCTTCACATATTCATGATGGAGTTACTGAAGATCATCAACCCTGCAGAGAGAGACACTTTATGACACTTATTAAATATAAAACATAATAATCATGATGAGTCTTATATAACTGGATGCATTGCTGTCTCTGCAGGCTCTTATCAGTAATGGACACGTTCACTGGTTTGAATCCAAGAGAAACTCTGGAGCGAGTTTCAGCCTCGCTGGGCTGCAGTCCCACCTCTGCAGAAGTGGCTGCTTACCTCGACAAACACGACCACCTGCGACACCTCAGGCAGCAATTTCTGGTGCCTAAAATTGCAGATTTGCCTCCATGTGAGTCAGAGATGCCACATTAAAGACGGTGCAGATGAGTCATTTATTTATTTATTAAATATCTTCCTCTTTATCGTCTGTGCAGCTGATCTGTCGCTCGTCGACGGCACCCAGGAATGCATCTATCTGGTGGGAAACTCACTGGGGCTTCAGCCCAAAATGGCCAGGAAGTACCTGGAAGAGGAGCTGGAGAAGTGGGCCAAAACGTACGGCAGCTCTTCGTTTCTGTATTTACTGAGGTTTTTGGTTGCGTTTTCATTAAATCAACTGTCTCTGCAGGGGGGTGCACGGTCACACAGAGGGCTCCCGGCCTTGGGCGTGGGCTGAAAACAACATCGAGGGACTCATGGCTGATGTTGTTGGTAAGAGACACCTTTATTTAAGTATTTCCATTTGACAGCTGGAGTTTCTTTACTCTTCTTTACTACTTTAGCGTTTGGTGGAGTTCAAAGTACACGTAAAGGCCCTTTAACCAAATCTGCATTAACACACACAGTTTTTAGAGGCTCAGAGGTTAAAGTCTGCAGCTTCCTGGAAAGTCCATTTGTACACAGGCTGGTTATGTAACGTCAGTGTACACTGATGGATCAATCATTTCTAAACGCATCTGTTATTCTTATGATTCATTGATTCATAGTTTAGTCTAAAAATAATGAAAATTGGGAATGGGAATGGGGATGGGGATGGGGGGCAGGGGCCCTTCAGAGTTCAACATTCTCACAGCTTCTGGGAAGAAGCTGTTCCTCAGTCTGGTGGTCCTGCTCTTAATGCTCCGCAGCCTCCTGCCCGAGGGGAGAGGGGCAAACAGAGCATGTGCGGGGTGAGTGGGGTCCTTCATGATGCAGGAGGCCCTTTTCCTGCACCTGGAGGTGTAAGTGTCCGTGGTGGTGGGTAGGCTGCATCCCACAGTCCTCTGTGCAGCTTTGACCACCCTCTGCAGAGCCTTCTTCTCTGCTGCAGAGCAGCTGCCGTGCCACACAGTGATGCAGGTGCACATGACGCTTTCCACCACACACCTGTAGAAGGAGGTCAGGACAGAGCTCCCCAGTCCAGCACGCCGCAGCTTCCTGAGGAAGTAGAGGCGCTGGTGTGCCTTCCTAACCAGATAGGAAGTGTTGGTGCTCCAGGTGAGGTCGTTTGCAATGCTCACGCCCAGGTACCGGAAGCTGGAGACCACTTCCACCGCTGTCCCTCCGATGTGCAGGGGAGGGGGGAGATGTCTGCCCCTTCTGAAGTCCACGATCATCTCCTTGGTCTTCTTCACGTTGATGCAGAGGTTGTTTTCTCTGCACCAACCCTCCAGGTGTTCCACTTCCTGCCTGTAGCCCGACTCATCGTTGTTAGCGATTCATCCAACCACAGCTTTGTCATCTGCGAACTTCACGATCAGACGGCTCGGATGTCTCGCTGAGCAGTCGTGTGTGAGCAGAGTGAACAGAAGGGGGCTCAGCACACAACCCTGGGGGGAGCCTGTGCTGAGGGTGATGGTGGAGGAGGAGATGTCGTGGATCTTTACAGACTGCGGCCTTTCCGAAAGGAAGTCCAGCACCCAGTTGCAGAGTGTAGAGCTCAGCCCGAGTGTGGTCAGTTTTGAAACCAGGGTCTGCGGTCTGATGGTGTTGAACGCAGACGTGAAGTCCACAAAGAGCAGACGAACATAAGAGTCCTTCTTCTCTAAGTGGGTGAGGGCTGTGTGGACCACAGAAGAAATGGCATCTTCTGTGGATCGATTTTTCCTATATGCGTACTGGTGTGGGTCCACAGTGACGTCGATGCAGACTTTGATGTGGGCCATCACCAGTCTCTCAAAGCACTTCATGACTATCGGGGTGAGGGCAACCGGCCGATAGTCATTCAGGCCTGTCACTGTGGAGGTTTTGGGGATGGGGATGATTGTAGCCGTCTTCAGGCAGGTAGGGACCGCTGCTTGTTGGAGGGAGGTGTTAAAGATGTCTGTCAGGACATCCGTCAGCTGGTGTGCACAGCTCCTCAGCAGCCTCCCGGAGATGTTATCGGGACCCGCAGCTTTGCGAGGGTTAATCCTCTGGAGGGTTCTCCTCACCTCTGCTGGGGTCACGCTGAGAGGCTCTTCACCTGGTGGTGGAGTGAGTCTGGTGCTAGAGGAGGTGTTCGGGTCATCAAAGCGGGCGTAGAAAGTGTTGAGAGCGTCGGGCAGAGAGGATTTGCTGATCAATCACTGTGATGATGTCACAGGTCTGTGTTGGCATGACAACACACAGACAGCAGAGTCACCTGTCTGCTCTGTGGAGTTAAATCATTTTGTTTTGTTTCTTCCAGGAGCTAAAACTGAGGAGGTGGCGCTCATGAACGGCCTGACAGTCAATTTACACCTTCTGATGGTGAGATACACTCATTTGATTATTATTATGATGCTATCTCTGCTAACTAGAACAAGAAGAATTATGGGATGTTTACTGTCATTTTATGTCATTATTCTGCAGCTTTCCTTCTACAAACCCACAGCAGCTCGACACAAAATCCTTCTAGAGGACAACGCCTTCCCTTCAGATCATGTGAGATCAGATCAGATCAACACACATTTTAAACGCTGACACAACACTTTTCTAGAAATTAATTTCTTATTTTTTTCCTGTTTGTTAAGTTATTGCTGCACTTTGACTTCATCTCAAAAGCTGCAGGATAGTTTGACTGAAAAAGTCATAAAATCATTGAAAAATTAAAATGATTACCACCCAAAACCGAGCGCGGCCGAGCACGTCTCCTGTCTTCTCGTGTTGTAAATGTCTTCATCTCCTGCTGTCTCTTCTGTCCTCAGTATGCTGTTGAATCTCAGATCCGCCTGCGAGGATTCGAACCTGAGCAGAGCATGTTGCTGCTGTCTCCCCGACCGGTGCGTCCAACCTGTTTCATTAACTATTATTATTTAACTCTTCACATTTCTGTATAGAATAACTCCCTAAAGCATGCTGGTGTGGTTGAAACAGCACCATCTAGTGGCTGATTGGAGATGCAACATTACAAAACAAAACAGAAGCACATGTTGGAACAAAGAGGAACGAACTGAGTGACGGATATATAGAAAGAAGCTGTTTGTGCCTCCTGCTCCATCAGGGAGAAGAGACTCTGAGGACGGAGGACATCCTCGAGGTGATGGAGAAGGAGGGCGACTCCATCGCTGTGGTGTTATTCAGCGGAGTTCAGTACTACACAGGACAACTGTTCAACATGGCTGCCATCACTGAGGCCGGACACAAGAAGGTAACACACAAACCCTGCTGAATATTACAGGAGATCAATTACTTTATCAGTCAGGACAGCAAATAAACAGCAAAAGTTTCAGCTGCTTCAAGTTCAGCTGTGACTCATTTTAAACATTTTAAAATGTCTCAATGTCTCACAAACGCATAAGCAACACATGCTTGACTAAAACTAATAATAATAATAATGATGATAGTTACTGTTTGTCAGGGCTGCTATGTTGGTTTTGACTGTGCTCACGCGGCGGGCAACGCTGAGCTCAAGCTGCATGACTGGGGGGTCGACTTCGCCTGCTGGTGCTCCTACAAGGTCAGCTGACAGGAAGCTGCACAAAACACCAGCAGATACAATAACACTGAATGTATATATATATATATATATATATATATATATATATATATATATATATATGAGAGTATGTTGTCTTTCTACAGTATATGAATTCAGGTGCTGGTGGTCTGGCTGCAGCGTTTATCCATGAGAAACATAAAGACACCATCAAACCAGCGTGAGTGATTTACACACTTACACACACACTGATAGACATGTGAGCTAAAAATATATAATAATAAAAAAAAAAACCCAAAGATAATGATTTTACTATCAGACAGATAACAGAAACAGCAAATGTTTTCTTAATCAATGACTTCAAAATGATGAATTGAACGTCTCCTGCAGGTTGACGGGATGGTGGGGACACGACCTGAATACTCGCTTCCAGATGAAGAACGGTAAAGGATCATTTTTATAACTACCTCTATTGTTTGTATAAGGACGTTATAGGAAGTTATGCTTCACTGCCTCCATCAGACTTTAATGTTGCTGAATGCATCCCCCTAGTGGACGTAGAGGATATTACATCAGGTTTCACAGCCTGCATGTGCATTTGAGCTATGAAAACACATCCTGTATCCACACATTTATCTTTTTAGAGCTCAAACATTTATGGTAACATTTTGTTTGCAGGCTTTATGTTTTGATGATTAAAACAGAGCATCTCTGCTTGTGTTTTCCTCTCAGCGATGGAGCTGCAGCCTGGCGTGAGCGGCTTCAGGCTGTCGAACCAGCCTATCCTGCTGGTCTGCCCGCTGCACGCCAGCTTAGAGGTACTGCTGTCCACTGGATTTATTGGGTTTATTCCCATCCACATGTTTTATAATAATACACGGTGCCTGAAGAAGTGATTTAACACCCTTCTTCTTCTACAGGTGTTTAAGATGACCAGTATGCAGGCGTTACGCAGGAAGTCTCTGCTGCTGACGGGCTACCTGGAGTATCTGATCCAGCACATCTACCAGGAGGACCCCTCCCACCCCCGCAGATCTCTGGTCCGCATCATCACGCCCTCTGACCCCCAGCAGAGAGGCTGCCAGCTGTCACTCGCCTTCTCTGTGCCCATCCGGAAAGTCTTCCAGGAGCTGGAGAAGAGAGGAGTCGCTGTGAGTAACGGCCTTTTACAAAACACTGACAGGGACATAAGATTCAGCCTTCATAGAAAAAGACGAGGTGTCCCTGAAGTTTATTTTGTACTCTTTTTCTCTCAAGTGTGACATGAGGGAGCCCAGCGTGCTGCGCATCGCTCCGGTGCCGCTCTACAACTCCTTCAGCGACGTTCATCGCTTCATAGAAACCCTCGGCTCATCTCTCGCCGCCAGCAGCCAATGAATGAAGACTGGACTTCAGGTAGACGAAAGCTTCATTCTTAGACATGTGACCACATTTGTAATTTCTCTCAAACTCTATTTTATTATTTGTGAAACAGAAATGTACCTTTTTAAATATTAATAATTAGATTTAGATGGATAAAGACATGTTATGTTATTTTGTCTGCATGCACTTGGATGCCCAGCTGGGGAATGGACCTGAATTAGCATTTGTCATCTTTTTTGGGGTGATGTGAGAATAAATAATTGAAGAGATGCTGAGTATTGTCTTTCCTTGGGCTATACTGTACCGTAAAAAGAAAGAATGTGCTGATTTCCTGTCTTAAAGATGGCTGCTGGCTTGCTGTTTGAAGGTGTGTCTTCTCGCCAAGGCGATGGCAGGGTGGGGCTAAACAGCTTGATCAGGGCGGGGCTTTAAGAAGGGGAGTGGGCTTAAACAAACCAATCACAGGGCAGTTTGGAGGCCGAAAAAAATGATTGTGGGTGTGGTTTTCAAAAACAGGGCGTGGTTTCAAAAAGGGGCGTGGCCTAAAACCAATGGTGTTACAGGTTATAGTTACAAAACGGTAATGGTGCAAAAAAACAGGGTGGGGCTACAAAAAAGGGTGGGGCTAAAATGGGGCGTGGCTAAAAACAGGCTGCTCCACAGTCATCCTCTCCGGTGCCATCACGCCCCCTGCTTGACTCCGCCCCACAGTCAGCCTCTCCGGTGCCATCACGCCCTGGTTGACTCCGCCCCACAGTCAGCCTCTCCGGTGCCATCACGCCCCCTGCTTGACTCCGCCCCACAGTCAGCCTATCCGGTGCCATCACGCCCTGGTTGACAACAGTCAGCCTCTCCGGTGCCATCACGCCCTGCTTGACTCCGCCCCACAGTCAGCCTCTCCGGTGCCATCACGCCCTGGTTGACTCCGCCCCACAGTCAGCCTCACCGGTGCCATCACGCCCCCTGGTTGACTCCGCCCCACAGTGAGCTACACTACTCTACTCAGAGTAGAGGTTGAAAGCCAATGAGGAAAGCTTGACTATCAGTCAGTCTGTGTAGCTCAGTGTGTTAAGAGAGCGGCTCTGTATTACAGGGTCGTGGGTTCGATCCCGGCTCGGTCCGTGACTTTTGAATGATGTCACTCAAAGAGATGGTTGAAAAGCCACGAGGAAAGCTTGAGTATCAGTCAGTCTGTGTAGCTCAGTGTGTTAAGAGAGCGGCTCTGTATTACAGGGTCGTGGGTTCGATCCCGGCTCGGTCCGTGTCTTTTGAAGGCCCTCACTCAGAGGAGAAGGTTAAACGCGCTGAGAGAAGAGGTCCAAGTGCGAAGGAGACCTGGTGTAGTGGTGTTGTCACAGACCTCGGGCGGCGAGGTGAGGCCTGTGAGCTGGGGGTTCGATTCCCCTTCACCCTGCAGCAGTAACCGGAGCAAAGACGGCCGGTGGGCGTTGAAGCAAAGACGGCCGGTGGGCGTGGAAGCAAAGATGGCCGGTGGGCGTGGAAAGGGTGAATGAAGGGGGGCTTGGGCCCCCCGGGTTGTGGAGCGGTTGAAGCAGGGGTTATAAAAGTTTAAATGGTCAATTTCACTTCTTATGTAATATACATTTAAACATATGTTTTTAACTTTATCCATTAATAAATAACATAACTAACTTTATTTGTAATCAACTGACTCTCACTTGACATTCTATAATAGAAATACAAATAAAGTTACTAGAAACATATGTTTAAGAATATTACATAAGTGAAATTGACCATTTAAACTTTTATAACCCCTGCTTCAACCGCTCCACAACCCGGGGGGCCCAAGCCCCCCTTCATTCACCCTTTCCACGCCCACCGGCCATCTTTGCTTCCACGCCCACCGGCCGTCTTTGCTTCCACGCCCACCGGCCGTCTTTGCTCCGGTTACTGCTGCAGGGTGAAGGGGAATCGAACCCCCAGCTCACAGGCCTCACCTCGCCGCCAGAGGTCTGTGACAACACCACTACACCAGGTCTCCTTCGCACTTGGACCTCTTCTCTCAGCGCGTTTAACCTTCTCCTCTGAGTGAGGGCCTTCAAAAGACACGGACCGAGCCGGGATCGAACCCACGACCCTGTAATACAGAGCCGCTCTCTTAACACACTGAGCTACACAGACTGACTGATACTCAAGCTTTCCTCGTGGCTTTTCAACCATCTCTTTGAGTGACATCATTCAAAAGTCACGGACCGAGCCGGGATCGAACCCACGACCCTGTAATACAGAGCCGCTCTCTTAACACACTGAGCTACACAGACTGACTGATAGTCAAGCTTTCCTCATTGGCTTTCAACCTCTACTCTGAGTAAGGTTGTTCAAAACTCACACTGACCCGGGATCGAACCCACGACCCTCAAACACTGTTGCGTTCTCTAACACACTGAGCTACAGGGTCAGTTGAGCTCCTCTAGTCTTCATGAGCTGTTCAGTGTCCAGTGTCCACTTTAAATACATTTAATTTACATTTTACATCTGTAACACCAAATGAAAATAAAAAGAATAAGCAGTTCACCTTCTGTACTCCACCACTGCCTTTATTTCTGTTTGACCACTGTATTTAACATGTGACAGCTAAACTTGGAAACCATTTAGAATCAAAAGGTTAAAAGACTTTTTTCTGATTTGTAATGACTCCATTAAATTAAACAAAAAGTAACCAAATGGATCCACATTAAATATTGATTGGGAAATAAAATGTGAATTTGACTGACTTCAGTGCCAGCGTAAAATCAACACCACTTTAAACATAGAATTTTTTTAGCCTCACTGATTTTTGCACATTTTATGGTCCTTTAACTAAATAAAGATTTTTTTTCACAGTTCCATTTTCACCACTGAATCCTGTTAACAGGTTAACTTTGGCCTCAAAAGTCTGTCACAAGTTTCCAGAAAAAGTTTGCAGCCGACGCAGTTTATAATTCACATATTGAATTAGCACTATTTTAGCGCCAAACTTGTAGATAAAACTGTAATCCTGGTTCGTACACAATGGCAACCAATCAGCTGCAAAAAAAATAAAAATAAAAAATAAAAATGTTGACAGCGTAACTCAAATATAGCGAGTTAAGAGGTTCACTGCTTAATCACAACAAATATGTTCTATGCAGAGCATATTTTTAAAAACATAATAATTAAGCTCCCCCTAGAAAGGTACTGAAAAATACAAAAAAAGAAAAAAGAGAAAAGAAAACACACCAAACCAAAAAAAAAAAAAAAAAAAAAGGCACCTCTGAATCTTCTCTCCATCCTCAACATCAGATCCAAATCAGAGCACAACACCAAAACGTTACAGTACAGAAAGAAAACGGAGTGAAACGCAGACAGCCATGTTTACAGCATCTCTCCATCACTCCTCACAGCCCGCTGTTAATGTTCAATGTTCTCACTCGCCATGGCACTCGCTCATAAACTGTACATGACAAAAATAATTAAAAAATCACCATCAAGCCGTATGAAAACAGTGATCAGCTTAAGATTAACAAAAACATTTGAATCAACATATTATTTTTTTTGTTTTATCATACAGAAAGTGCTATCAGCCACCAGCAAAGAGAACCAGTGAGTCAGTTAAAAAGGCCCTTCATTTCTTCAGATTCCTACAGTTTGTTTGTTTGTTTGTTTGTTTGTTGTTGTCAATCATTTTTTGGTTAACAGTGACTGAAACCAGTTGGAACATCTGTATTCTCAGTCTCACTAAAGCTTATTGAGTTTATCAGAATAGCTCAAATGTGACGTGACAAACATTTTGTTTTTGTTTTAGTGTTTCCAGCTTTAGAGAACTTCCCGTAAATACGTCGTCTCACATAACAAATCAGATGTTTTAGTTCCCTGATTATTATTTTGGTGTGAATCTATGAAGGAAGATGCTTTTTTAGTTTCAGATAGAGTCAACCTATGCAGTCATTTGCTTTGGCAGTACCACACAAAAACAACAAAAAAACAACAACAACAAAACATTTGGCTACCACAAAGGCTAGTAAAGCTTTTAGCAATGACTGAGAATGTGTTTTTGCTTGATCGTGATACATTAAACCAGCTTTAAAAATAAATAAAAATTTAAAAAAAATAATTTCTGATTCGAAGCTACTTCATTCAAAGAATTAGAAATCAAAAATCAAGAAATCACAAACACTGACTGTGATAAAATAACAATAAATGGTCATGTCTGTTTTGTCCAGACACCGTGAGTTGTGGCACTACATGCTACAGATACAAAAAATAAAATAAAATAAAATAAAAGGTTTACAAAAGAAAGATCAGTGATTGAGAACTATTCTTGCACACGTTTTTTAATGAACCATGAACAAAGAGAAAAAAAAAAAAAGACAAATAATGTCTTGAAGATTTTTTTTTAAATAGTATAACCATTATTGTTAATGTGATTTTTTTTTATTTTTATGTTTTCCTATCGATAAAAAGTCGTGGGTGGAGGGCAGGGACGGCGGCCTCTCTCTAGGACGCCGGTTTCTTAAGATCCCTGATCTGTTTGATTAGGTAGGTCTTCTCGTCGTTGAACTGCTCGTCGTCCGTGCGATCTTTCTGGAAGTTGCTCAGGAAGTCGATTAGCTTGGTCTGGTTCTTGAGCAGGATGTCGATGATGGGCTGCGTCTTGTTGGGATTCGCTACGAACACCTGAAGACAGAAGCAGCAGAAAACAGAAAACAACAGTAGCCAGTAGAACGTTAGAAGCCAGAATAAACAGACTTTAGATATTTCTATAGATTGTGTGTTTTTACCTTGAAGACGTGGAAGGCCTCAAACTGGATGTTGGGACTCTTGTCTCTTAGCAGATTCATCATTAGTTTGAGATTCTCCGGCTTGCTGATGTAGCGCGTCATCACCGTGAAGTTATGTCTGTCCAATAACAGCTCGCCCAAAAGCTGGAGGACAAATAAGTACAAGTATGGACATTTTTTTAGGTGTGTGTGTGTGTCAAAAACATTTGATTGCCACATAATACAGCTGCAACCTTTATAGGTCAGCGGAGATGAATGCAAATCAATAGATGAGTCAGAGTGAAACCTTTAGAGACTGCCTCTTGGTGACGTAGTTCTCAGAGTGCAGCAGCTTCTCGTAGTCTGCGAACACCTGCGATGACATAAAGAAAAAAAAGACACGCTTTATAGCTGCTTGAATGTGTGTGTAGGAATAAGCTGAACACGCATAAGAAAGAGGAAGTGAATGAAGTGAGAGATGTCATCATGTTCCTCTACTTCCTTCAGTATGACCTTCAGTGTTTCTCTATTTATTTTATTTGTTTTTTTATGGGCCTCGCTCGTCTCTCCAAACTGTGGGAACGAACGGATAAATGTCTTTTTTATCTACTAGAAGTGCCGTTACCGCAGTTACTGCTCGGATTTCACACTAACTTGTGTGTGTCTTGTTTATTTTTTACGCGGGGCAGGTCAAATCGATACACGTCAAACACCGACAGGCTTCGCAGCGACATACACACATCTGTCAACATACAGCATCATGGGTAAAAAAGGCCGTTTTGTGCGGCTGAGACCCCCCCCGGGGGCCCAGACCTATGAAAGCCCTTTTCTACTTCTCGGCCCCTCCAGCTTATTGAATGGTCTCTCACAAGATCCTGCGTGTGTGTGTGTGTGTGACCGCAGTGTGTTTAAAATGTTTTGGCAGTGACCTGATCTGGTTACGCAGGTATCTGTGTGTGTGTGTGTGTGTGTGTGTGTTTTCTCTCTCGGGGTCTTCCTGGTGAAGCAGACATTTAGAGCGGTGGATAGGGCCTTTATGTTTATGCTTCTGAATAATAAAAAAAAAAAAAATCACTCACAGCATCGTAGTTCTGTTCGAGGTATTCAGCCACGAGCACTTTGTGTCTTGTCAGGAGATCCTGTAAGACAGAAAAATAACTTAAAATACTGTTTTATATCGTCATATATCATTTCATATATCATATTATATCACAACGTATCAGCCGAGGTACCTTGAAGGTGGCGAAGGCGTCGGAGGCGATGTCGAAGGTCGACATTTCCACGTAGTGGAAGAAACTGTTGAAGCGGTCCGAGTGAAGGACGATCTTGGCGAGCGGCTCGTGGCGGATGCACTCCCTCAGCATGATGCCGCAGTTCAGCGCGACCTGTGGTGTCTCGTACCTTCAAACACAGAGAGAGAGAGAAAGTGGATTTGTTTCACCTGTTTGTGTGTGTGCATGTGTATGCGTGTATGTGTGTGTGTATGTGTGTGTCTCACCCTTTCAGCAGTATAAAGAGGACCTCTTGGTGGGAGCAGAAGTATTCGACAGTGGGGCTCCTCGTCCCGATCTGCCTCCTCAGGATGTTGTTGAAGATCTGACACACATCCTTCTTCCCCTGGAACACACACACACACACACACACACAATTAATCATATAAGCACTAAATACTGCTAAATCTTCTTTACTCTTTTTGCATTTCTCTTTCCAGCAGCAACTGTCTGAGTGCTAGATGATCTCCCCCCCGCCCCGTCGTGTTTCCATGGCAGCCGAATCATGAGTGACGGCCTCCTCTCCTCACCTCAAAGTCTATGACCTGCAGGTTTTCTACCAGCGATATGAGCAGGCCGCTGTTGTACAGCTCCTGCGCCAGCTGGGCCACAGTCTCAGTGTGCGGCTCCTTATCGTTGCTCCCGTACAGAATCTCCTTCATGGACACTAAGCACTTGGACACCTCCTCAGACGCCTGGAGAACAGAGAGGAGAATATGTTCTTTCATAAGAGACAAAAAAGACAACGATATTGACTTGAGCCTCAACTTGGCTTGTGTGGCTAATTTTGTGTGTGTGTGTGTGTGAGAGAGAGAGTAAACTGTCTTGACAGTGAAGTGTCAGTAGATGACAGGACCAGGCTGTTCCACGCTCTAATTTCACAGACAGTTGTCACCCTTGGGCCCCCTGAACACACACACACACACACAAACACACACACACACACACACACACACACACCTTGTCTGTCTTCTTATCCTGTTTGACCAGGATGGCCAGGTTTTCTTTCAGGGTCCTGACGATGTCCGCCGGACTCTTGTGGGATTTACCAAACAGCGGCATGATGGACACACACACTCTCCTTGGGTCCTGAGGAACACACACACACACACACACACACATATGAAGGAACATGCTGGATGCAATAATATCAGCATTGAATCTGATCAGCTGACATATATTGTTTTAACATAAACAAGAATGATGATGTGATCATAAATTTGTCATTTTCAGAAACCTTGGAGACACGTTTTCAGCATCATCTCTACGCTACACGAGGAAGTGAAGCCAAGCGAGTCGATACATTACGCTGTTACACAACACAAGAAACAAGGCGGGGCCTCAAATCCATCCTAAACTTACAATAATCAGTTTCTGTATACATGCCTTCAGTTCATGGACATGCTGGCTGATAACAGATTTGGTGGATGTTACTTAAAGAGGTAGGGGAAAAATAAAAAAGAGCTTCCCAGATGTAGTTTGGCTTTTCAAAGCGAAATCCAGCGAAGAATGTGACACAATAGGATTGCCAGGAGGAAAAATCAGAGTGATCTGTTACATAAGTGAGCCTCTTTCATAACATTGACATGTCAATATCCAACATTTTATTATAAAGAGCTTCTATATGCTATATATATCTGTAGGTTTTAACTTTGCCAATAGCATAAAATAATTCATAAAAATATGTTAAACTTAAAAATGCCTGTGTGTGTGTGTGTGTGTGTGTGTGTGTGTGTGTGTGTGTGTGAGTATTTAAAGGATGCAGGAAGCAGCAGAATCCGGGTCGGAGAACTTGTGACCACTAATCCTCCCCGGTTTACTTCATGAGAAAAGTATTATGCGTACTTAACCGCAGTCATGTACACATGCTGATATAATAATAATAATAATAATAATAATAATAATAATAATACAGACAGAAAGTTCTCATCCACAAGGGGGGGCAACAGAGATGGATCAACGTCACACGGAGGTGCAACAGCTGTACGATGTCTTCCGTGGTTCTGGATGAAAGACTGAAAGATGCTGCGGAGATGTAGGAAGTGTTGAGACTGAGACTGAAGGTCAGGATACGACCTTTGACCTTTGGCTTTGATTCATGTTCAAGCCAGTCACTTTCTACAGGTTTTTGTCTTGAAAAACACTTCGTCACGTCACGAGTTCGTCACACAACACGCTAACGGCCGATAACGAGAGCTCCGATAGGCTGATCTGCAGCGTAAACTGTCAGGAGGTCGACTGGAACTCGAGGAATCGCTTCCTTTTAAGACTGACGTGTGTTTAGAGTGTGTAAGTGTTTTCACCTCACCGCCGTCACTTCGACTCAGTCAATGTTTGCCAAAGATAAACAAGCGGTTGAGGAAGTAAAAAGATAAAGGCTCATACTTGCCTTTTAATCTCATCATATTACAGGCTCCGTGCGACAGGTTAATAACCGGTTCTAACATTTCCGCTCACTTGTTGCAACTGAACGTCCCGTATTATTATTAAAGAATTATTATTATTATTAAAGAATACTCAAAAGGGTTTAAATCATCTAATAACACTTTCTTTGAGCCCTGGAAAGATTAAGCTCTCAGCTGCTTCATATTCACTCGCAGACTACTTGACTGGGTTGACCAAATGTTATGTAATGGAATTAATCTGGTGCCCAATGGGCTCGAACACACACACGCACACACACACACACACACAATCTAAAAGGGAAAAAGCTTGCACATTGCCCCAAATATTCATATTTTTCAGCTGTAATCATGAGGACCTAAAGGGTGTGACACCAACGACGCCAATTATGAATCATATTTAGGTTAAAGCATAAAGAAATAAAACCTAATATTAATAATATAATGACTCAGGATATTATTTATGGCTCATTATCTTCTAGACATGACATCCTGCCTCAGTATCAGTGAATTCCTTCCACCCAGCGTTATGAAGAAACATATTTCAGACGTGAGCAGATTTCCACGGTAATTATCTCCCCGAGCGTGTCATATGACACAGCGGGCTTCACGTAAGAAGCAGATCTGTGACAGGAAACACGCGTTGGCTCTCATCCTCCTTGTATTCACGGCATCTCACCTCTATTTGCATCCACTGTTTCCCCCAAAGATAAAATAAATTGCATCCATTCTTATCTCTTGCTATTATATTCTAATATAAATATAGCATCAATAACTGCAGCTTTGTCATTGCAGGTGCAGGGAGACGGCGATCCGTCACACCTACATGTCGGAGCGGCAGAGACTACAACAACTTTGGCATTTCATGGCTCGTAACTAAAAAACAGGTTTGAGGATGACACACAGAGAGAGAGAGAGACGTTACGCACTTAATAAAGAACTTTTTTCAATATAAAAGATTTAAAAATATCATAATTACTCTCGTAGTGCCTCGTAATGTTTAAAGCACGCAGGAATGTCTGACACATCTATGTCATTAAGTCATGACGGTATTTAACAGGAAGATGCCTGCCTCTGATTTCACCGGATTACTTCTTGACTGACTGGAATGTTAAGATGCAGTCATTCAGGGTGGAACTCAAACACTATATATATATATATATATATATATATATATATAAAATCCAGGTTAGCTCCGTCAGGCGACAAAGAGGCGTCCTTAGAGACTGATAAGGATGTGATGAAAAGCAGCAGCATCTTACAGTATTTACTCGCCCCCCCCCCTGTACGTGATGCGCTTTCATCAAAGCAAACAGAAAAAACCTCCAGAGCAAATAAAGCCTTCAAAAGTAGAGAACATCACAACATGATTTGTAATCTTAATCCCAACCACAGATTCAGGAAAAAAAAGGACTAAAAACTTTATGAGAAACATAAATATAGCAAGGTGATACTACAACTACTAAAGTAAAGTACAGGTAAAAAAGTTCTCCCCATCTGTCAGACAGTTTATACTTTAAGAATCGACTAATTATCACAGTTTCTCTTCCCCGGAATCACTTCCAATCAATCTCGCCCTCATCCATCACAGAGCCCTGACGGCTAATCGATGAGCTCATTTAATTGTCAAGTCAATAAAAACATGTCACCAAATAGTAAATTAATTTCCCCATAAACTCATGGTGGCAACTCCCAAATTGCTTGGTTTTGTTGTATTATTAAATTATATTATATTTAATATTCTGTCAAATAAACCACCTCATCTGTACATATTGCCTTGTCAGCACCTTCTTGTTATTATATTTATTGTTTTAATAACTCTATATCATCAGATCTCCTTAGTTCACTATTTGCACTTTCAGACAAATAACTGATTAATCAATGATTAAAATTGATTATTGGTGATTATTTTGTGTTGATCATCTACTAGATTCATGAACTAAATCAAACTAATCAGCACTAAATTATTGTTAAGACTGCTTTAATTTTGAGATATGTGACCGGAAGCTGCTTTGTTTTCATTCTTACTAACTTGACGCTGGTCTAAAGTAACATAGCAGGGAAGGAGGAAAAAAACAAACAAAAACAACACATACAGTATTTATGCTGCTGGAGAATTAAAAACCACATTATTAACCACAGAGTTTAGAGGAATAAGACCTTATACAAAAAAAACCCACATAAGGCCGCATAAACAGTCCCAGACAATGTGATTTTACAGGCTACACCCCTCTCGCCTCCGGCTAAACTCCCTTTTTGTTTGACAGATTTCCAAAGCTAATCACAGTTTGTCCGGATCATTTCAGAAACAACTGCTGAATAGGATACAATGGAGGTCTCGTTTACCCAACAAAACAGACATTTCAACGTGTCGAAGCCAACGTGAAGTTACAAAGACTGTCAAGGGCAATAATATTTCCCCCATTAGGTGAACACAGGGAGCTATTGCTCTTCCGACAGGATTGATACTTACAGCGGGAAGATGTTTTGCTCGGAGGGGGGTCTTTAAACGTCTGTCCCGGGTCACAGCGCAGCCGAGCCTTCCCTGCTAATGTTTGCTGCTCACGCCAGGGCTGTTAGCTGGCGGTAAAGTCAGCTAAAAAAAAAACAACGTGTGAGAATACAATTTAAAAATGTGTGGAGTCTGTTAAGAAGGCAGTGCAGAATCCCATCTGTTCGCTTTACAGCCTTGTCTGGTCAAGTTAACCTGAAGCTAAATGAAGAGTTTCCGGTGTAAACCTTCCGATTCGTCAGTTTAAACTAATGGAAGAATAACATAAAGAAGAGAGAATATGATTAAAATTTAATTTTTAAAAAATGTTTCAAAGCTAATTACTTGCGTTTTTAATAATTCTGGAAAGAATTCGCTATGTTTTTTGCTCTTAATTTACTCTCAAAACGAATTTGCTTTTACAGCGCAACGAACGTCACTTCCGGGTAGCAGTGCGGCTAACGCTAGCTAACTTGCCACTTCTGTATCTTTCCAGCCGCGGCTGAGTCGCGTTCATATTCGCTCACTTTAAGTCCTTGTCGCCGCCTCGCGTCACGTATTACAACACAATATACGTTCATACACGGACAAGAATCATTTATTTTAATATAAGATATCCGATAAGAGATAATGTCCCCTTTTTCTCACCACAAAGGGGGAAAAATAAAGTAGAAAAGAGAATAAAAAGGTAGGCTACACACTTATTGGAATGCACACTAGGACGACTCATGACAGTCTAAACTGGAAAAAAGCCCATTGGAGGTTGGATATCACGTGGTTGACCTTTTCCGGATCAAAGTACAGAAATAATTATAATATTGGCAAACTATCAGTGTATTATTTTTTTTAAAATATTTATAATTACACCTGAAAAATCGAGTAAACTAATAGAGGGGAAAAAAAATAATCCTTCCTAATTGAAAATGATGCTGGTTAAACTGTAACCAAGAGTCAACAGGGTAAAGTCTACAAACCTGAGTCACATTGATCTAACAGCTTGTGTTATCAGTTAGAAGCTATAATACAATATGTAATGCAATTCATATTCAATGTCTTAAATAAACAAAGTCATGTAGAGGAAACCATCTCAGACTTTATTAAAGCTGCTTTTCATTTTACATACAGTTCAGAATTACATATTTACAAATATACACAGGTATGTCTCATTATAGTATCTTTATATCAACACCATACTCAGTAGATATACACAATAGGAAAATAATAGAAAGTGGTTGCTGCAATGTGCTGCATAAAAAAGAAACTAAAAAATATAACCCTTCTCATCTCTGCAGCCTCCGAGTCAAAAGTACAAATAACTTCACCGTGTGACCATTGATTAAAACACTGACAAGTTTAGTGCCCCGCGTCAGCTGTCGTAAGAGGGCAGAAAATAAACTCTCACAATATACAACAACGCCTGGTAAAAAATATTTGCCTTGTTCGAGGTTTAAAATTGGGGGGCTATGAAGAACATGCCACAAAGAGCGATGATATACAGAGAGACAAAAGAGATTCACAGAAACAATCCCCTTCACAATGTACATGCTCTCGAGGAAAACAACGTGAGGTATAGAGAGGATGCGTCTATACATACGTAACATACATTTTCTCAGTCTTGCGCAACTGATCGACACATAACGCCAGTTTACTCTCTGGTTTAAGCTCACAGTTTCACAGCGAAAAAAAGGCCTGTGGACTGGTTTCTTCCTTCTTTCTGGGGAAGAAACTTTTCTTTCTCAGGGAGTAGACACGTGCCGAAGGATCTCAATTTGAGAAAGGAACTCTTAACAGAAGCAGATCATAGTCGGGACTGAATGTCACAAAACCACAGTGGTGTTAGATGACATTGTTAATACATTTTTAAGTAATAAACAGGTGGGGCTGCTTTTAGCGTAACTGAAGATGGTGAAAAGGAAGCAGATCATTTTATAGTGAGCCTTGTAGATACAGTTATAAAAAAAACCTGTTTACCCTTGAAAAACAAGGTAAGGGAGGTGGTGTCATTCAGTGTCCAGAATAGCACAAGTTCCTTGTGTGTGTGTGTGTGTGTTTAAGAGAGAAAGAAAGAAAGCAGCTGGTTGTCAGTGGTGTATCAAGCTGCATCAACATCCTCATTTCCCCTATGGGCCTAAATTAGATTTGTGTCCTTTTTTAAAATTTTGGTTTGTAATTAGTTACCCAAACGTGATGACGATTCCTCAGCTACATTACAGTGCCAAGTAAACAAACATTTCCCCTTAGGCTGGCGGCGCAAACATGTCGAGCAGGTCTGGAATCGTAGAGAAGTGGCTACTGTCACATGCTTGAGCGGAGCTGGGAGCGGACGGGACACAAAGCCTGCCTTTGTTCCAGCAGTGCAGACCAAAGATAGGTAAGCAGAGCGGCCGCGAGAGACAAAAACCAGCTAAATGTGCACAATATTGATATTTATGTGAGACTGTGGCTGTTTGTTTGACCGAAATATGAATAAAGTTTACCCAACTAAAAATTCACCCACTGAGACCTTGCATGGAAAACTATTTCAGCAGATATCTGTGACCTTTTGGGAGTGTTTGTGACATAAGTCGTGTTAAATTTGTTCTGAAGCAGAAGACATTTAGTCTGCAAAAGCAGGCATGCAGTCACACCGGCCTGTCCGCACGACTTCTTCCTGAGAGAGCAGTTCAGAGGCCAGTTAGACAATCACTCTCAAAAGAATGAGGTTCAACAGTTGTTGTCGCTGCCGCTCTCTGTTTCAGTGAATTGTACGTGTGACCACCAGATCGTGCTGTTGGTGACGGTGAAGGTTGAAGTTAATACCATAAAGCTCATATTAACAATCTTATTCCATGTGGGATGAATACAGCATTGTTGAATTGAAATTAAACTTCTTTTCCACCACTGGCCCACCAGACACGACAGAGATTTAACACACTTCATGTCCAAACGTACACAAAGATTACAAGACTTACAGTAATATGCCCTGAACATCTGACCCTCAGAGATGCTCCGAGACACGCAGAAAGCTTTTCTTTTTTTTTTCTTGTTGCAGCCAGCTGCCAGTTTTCACAGTGTACGATTAATGTGTGACGCTAAAGCCGATGTATCATGTGAAATACCAGTCTGATAGTGTCCGTGGAGGTTTCACACAAGAGTATCTGTCGCTGCGCTGTGATGTCGTCGACTAGGTTGAATTTAGCGCAGATATTCTTTGTATTTGTCCACTTTAACTGCTACATAGACTGAAGACTTTGAGCTTTTCCCTGTACTGTCGTTTACAGAGTGTGATTTTTAAAGGTGATTGTAAATATCCAGAAAAAGGCAGGTGTTGTTAACACTCAGCTGGTAACATTCGCAGATACAGTGATAGTTTTGGTTTTTCGGTTGGACGCGTCCAACTGTGAAATGACGGAAGGGACATTTTCATTCTCCACCTGACGAGAGTCAACTTCCAGTTTTGTAGTTCCGCCTGGAAATGGTTTTAGCCGGTGGGAGATGGAGCCGCAGCAGTGATTGATCGCGGCAGGTCAGGGTTTGATGTCAGAAAAGCTGGTGTAGGTCTCACTGCAGCTGGAGGAGGTGCTGAGGTTCCCTGATACGCTGTCATCTAACCCGGACAAACACACAAACAACAACAATTACTTCTCCACAGTGTTGAGGCTACAGATCTGACTACACCTAAAATGGATTTACAGTATACTGAAACAAACAATGAACTGCCTAATTTATTCACCTGAGCTGCTGAGTGACTGGGATGACTTGGACTCTGAGATGAAGCTGAGGAGGTTCGCTGCTGCCACCCAGCCCTCCTTACTGCTGCGAAGGTTCTTCACGAACCTGCAAAGGATTCAACAAACACTTTAGTCCAGAAAGAGCTTTACTGCAGATGCACAACATGTATAATATAATAGGTTTCAGACTAGAGCAAGAACGATGTTTTACCACTGTCCCTCCTCTCCTTCTCTGATTAGCTGGACCACATCTCCGCTCTTGACAGACAGCTCCTGAGGTCCCGCCTTCTCGCAGTCTGCAACCACTGTATACTTTCCTGGAGCCTAAAGGGCGTCAATGGTCAAATGAGTCGGGTCGCAAACATCATCGTAGCAAACAACATTGCTGTATGACTAAAACTTTAATATAGCAAAATATAAAAATGCATGTAAAAATCTCACCAGCTTCTTTCCAACTTCGTCCTCAGGGTCAGAGTTCATAGGCTCCTCGCCGCTGGAGTACCCATCGTTCTCTTCTGAGGCATCCACCGAGAGAGACGCCTTGTTCCAACCTGTAGGTGAAGAGATTTTAGAGGTGAGTGCATCGGAGAAAAGGCAAAGGAAGGAGGTGGAGAAGAGGAATAGTGACACCTGACTGAATCTTAATCACACACACAGAGACACACACTCCATGTGGCATTAAAATGTTTCCTTATGTAGAAAGTCAGAACGCCTTGTGCTAAGATATTCATGGTTTGGAAAATAACAGTCCATGAAGAGGTGACGTGTTTAGAAATGTGCATTTTGCTAGGAGGCATTTGAATCCCACATGGAAGGAGTGTCGCATACACACATGAATTTCAAAGGAGGAGCACGAAACCACAAGATCAATTCTGTCAAAATATTTGGGAAGGATTGTCAGAGGTCAACCTAAACTCATCCAAAAACCTCAGACCAGATGAACAGTGACAGTGGACAGATGTGAGAGTCTGAATGTAGAAAAACAGCAACTCCATCACAGCATAAACCCACAGGTCCCATTTAGGTCAGAAACAACAATTTCTCATCATCGAGGAAGCAAACCAAAAGTAAATCAACGAATCAGAGATTTTGGATTGGATGGATTCATTTGTTCTGACTGCCGGTGCGCAGGAAACGCCAGCCTAACTTACTCTGCGTGCTTTTTTTATTATTCTCATTATTCTCTGTCCCCCACAACAACAAACCCAAAACACCCAATAGTAGAAGAGAGAATGATTGATTTGAGGTAGAGTAGGCGCCTTGTAATAAGTTAGTCATTTAGTCTTGAATTGAGACTTATAATCTTTCTAAATCAAGCGAAAAAGTAAAAGTGCCTTTGAGGGTATCATCAATTTAAAACCAATTTTCCTCACTCCACTGGAAAAATCAGACAATAAGATTCAATACAAGGCTAAATGACTTGGAAAGTAGATACTTTTACTACACTTTACCTCTCGGAAAATCAATCATCACCACAAACTACAGCAAACACTGGCTGATCACCACAATGGCTGATCCTCAGAGCGGCTCTGTACCTCGCCGCTTACTCAGTAAGAGACTAGAGGCACTCATCCATTTGACTCTGCTCAGAGTGACATGAGGAGCCGGCTCTAGACGGGAAGAAACAGCCAGCAAATCAATGAGACATCAACGAGGCCTTTTGACTGTGTGTGTGTGTGAAACTGGCAACGCTGTTCTTCAGGAAAGGTTGATAAAGAAATCAGAGTTAGTACAACATTCGTTCTCACGCAGACATTTGTTAAGTGTTCCTCCAATGAATGGACACATCGGCCCCACAAATTAAAGACTTATAGCTCAGTAATGATGATGACCTGTTGATGAAGGTAAAATAAAAATGGTAAACGCAGGATAATAGGATGACAAATACTTTATATATGTGGACTAATATCTGGTATAACATCAAATCCACAGACACATGTAAGATCTACACACAAGATTGTTGCACACTGTAAAGTTGAGGGATGGGAAGATGGAAAAAGGACTGACGGACGGACCCCTATGATGAGACGACAATATACCTTTGAACCCAAACGGAGTGGGGTCACTCTTGACCAAGTGGCGTTTGGAGCTGTGCTCAGGGCTCAGGGCTGAGCCTGGCCACACACACACGCAGAAAAAAAATGAAGAGAAGAAGAAGGAAGAAGAAGAGAAAAGTGAGGAAAACAAACGCAGAGAAGCAAGAATTTAACAGTCTATTGAGATGCTATTTATCTTTTCAAATCACTTGCTTCCTATTATTAAGTATGAATTTCATGTTCATTTGAGGAACCTATAATTGATCTTTCAAAATGATACAGAAACTAATCTGAACTGGTGTAAGCATTGTGAGCCTGTTTTCAAGACGTCGTCAGGTTTTCTAATGTTACCTTTCGGATTCTTGAGATTGCTGAAGCCCTGCAAAGTAAAACGCTTTTTAGCCACTGAGGACCTGTCAGTGGTCGGACTGGTCACCGGTTCATCTGGAAGCAATGGTTTGAAATGGGAGGCAGGAAGAGAATGCAGCAATCATAGCCCAAAATAAATAAAAAAAATAAAGAGGTAGAGAGACAGACAGAGGAACCATGGAGATGAAGGTGATGAAAAACAGAAGAGTCCAGATCAGTGAAAGATTACAGTGCAGCTTTAAGTAGAAAAATAAAACTTTTTAGGATGCACGGCCATATCTGATAGACAGATTTATGTCTGTGCTTGAGGATGCAGCCAACATTCACCTTTGTGCTTCGGTGACGAAGAGGAGTTTGTGTCCGAGGTCGGGCTTGGCTCCATCTTCTTCTCCTCTTGCTTCTTCTGGTTCTTCTGACCGCTGCTACGAAAGGGACTGTGGAAAGACGAGGGGAAGAAAAACATTACATGAAATAAAGGCATACTGTAGGTGTGTGTGTGTGTGCTGTGTGCAAACGTTGCATGCACGCTTATGACGCAAACCTGAGGGAGACGGAGGTGTTGTTGCTGGTGGGACTTGGGGAAACGGTGTCTGAGCTCTTCTGCTGGCTGGCATCTAAAACATACAACGCTTTACTATAGTTGCAAACGGATATGCTTTGCAAAAGAAGAAGAAAGTGTGTGTGTGTGTGGATCAGCGTTCACAAATACCTCTGCAGGCTTTGAGCTGTTGGGTCAGAACTTTGCGGATCTCGTTCACCCATAATGTTTTAATCTCAGGTGTTGGAGCCTTGATGAAGAGAAATAATATCATCAATTATACATTATAACAGTGATAGGGTCACTTCTCCGTTGCTATACTGATCTTAGGATATCCATACTATTTATCTCGTGGTCAAAGCGGGCTCAGTAACCTCACCTGAACTATAAAAACTTCTTCTCTGGAGTTGCACCAAATCTCAAACTTCTTGTTGTCTCCTTTAGCGTTCTCTGTGATTCCCACTGCGCTCATCTGAGAGAATAATGACATTGAGAACTCTGAAGTGCAAGTCTGCAGCCTTCATTTTTGTCTACAACTGAAACTGACCAGTGTGAACTTACACTGAGGGAGTGTTTGAAGCTGTAAGACGGAGCTTTCTCGTAGCCCTCTCCGTTCTCCTCTCTCCTCTTACAGAAGAGCAGGGCCTTCTCGTGCAGGAATAGGTGCCTCTGCATGGGCTTAAACCTGGCCAGGTCCTTGACCTTGGCGTGACCTTTCTTATGCTCTGTCCACACACTGAATGAGCCCTGCATCAGCAGACGACCCAGCTCTGACAGATTACCCTAGAGGAAGGAAAAGATAGACATGCATGAGGGAAAAAAATAGGGTGACCTTGTAGTATTTTACATACATTTGTTTTACATATTTTCTTCTATTGTAATACAAAATACGAATACAAAAATACACTCAAGCTGAACAATAAGCATTTCTTTCAGAGTAAATTAAACAGTGTAATTTCTCCTGACCTCATATCCTGTGATGGCAATGAGATGCATGGAGTCGTTCACAGCTTTCAGGATCCCCAGAATGGAGGAGAGAGCTTCCTGTAGGTCATCACAGCCATCGCAGCCCTTACTGTACTTCAACAACTCCTGCAAACACACAAAACATACAGATACGAATACAGTGTCATGCAAAAACATTCATACATATACCTGCATATATACAGTACATGAAGAGAGCTCACCTTCAGCAGGAGCTGGTACTTGGTTATTCTCTGGACAGGTTTAAGGAGGTAGGAGTCCAAACCAAGTTTATGTTCTAGCTTCTTCTGGCACTCCTGGTTCAGCAAAAAGATCACTTTCATTCAAAATCATGATAGCTGATATTCAATCTTTCCTTTGAGTATATCATTTAAAGGAAAAGAACATCACCCTTAAAGGAAAATCCACTCTAAAATGCTGTTTATCATAAACTAAGGAGAAATCAGCCAAATGGATTCAAAAGGACTAAGGTACAAACACGAAAAGGAAAAGGTTGTGAGGCCGACCTGGAAGAAGGCACAGTCCGAGCACTGTCTCCACAAGCTTTCTGAGCGAGGTTTATTCTGGCAGTAAGCCTCGTAGATCTGCAGGTCCTTCATCTACAGAGAAGACAGAACCGTCATTAACAAGTTGGCACAATTCCACCTTTTTACCCAACGTTGTTAAATAGAAACTTTTTATTAAGACAAGCCCTGACCAAAATGTAGGAAGCAGAAGTGCTTACCCTTTCTAAAAAGCAGCGGCCCACTAGTTCAGGGTAATCAGTGTATGCTTCCAGTTCCTTTAGAAACGTCCTGGAGACACACAACAAACACACATGCTTAGACCAGGAAGTGAAAGTAAACACTGTTCAATAAGCACTTGAAAAACAAACATATTTTCTTGTACCTCTTATGAAACTGATAGATTTCAGACATGTTTCCAAACAGGACGTCCTTCTTGCTGAGCAATGTGGTGGGGATGAGGTGAGCCATGGCAGGGTTGTCCATCTCTGCTGCATAGCCCTGGAGTTTAATGTTACATACAGTATTACACCAAAGAGCATGTACAGACGCTACTGTGGTGAATATACATGAACAGACTCGACCCACCTCCAGCACACACAGGAGCTCCTCCACATACGCTCTCTCTGTCTCCAGCAGTTCATTCATCACGTGGCTGGAACGCACAGAAACAAAACACATTTGCCTGTGTGCTATTATACTGTAACTCAAAGATGAGACAGTATTGAAGTATTTGGATGCCAATTTACTGTACATAATATATGTATTTTATACCTTAAAAACAAAAAAGTTATCAGAGTATTAATATCCATTAACTGCTTTCTTATCTATGGCTCTCAGGATGAGCCCTTACCGCCGCAGCACTGCCAGGTTTTCTTCTTCTTCCGACAGAGAAACATGTCTGGTGCCACCATTATGTATGGGAGACTCCACCTGGACAAACACACACAAATTAAAATTTTGGGTGAATAATAACCTTCAATTGATCATCAAAAACTAAGAAAAACTGAATTAAATCTAAATGGTTTTCAAATCAACCTTTTACCTTTTTGCAGATGGCATTATCTGCAGAGTATCTCCTCTCTTTTCTCTGTTGATCTGAAGAATAGACAAAAAATTATGTTTTTATCCCCTCTTCTTACAAAGCTCTCTATCATTACATAAATGTATCTTTTGATCCATGCTTACTGGGAGAGGACTGTGGAGACTTCACTTCAGGTCTCGGTGCTACTGGCTGGACTGGTCTGGTCTGTTTGGCGGCGAGTTTCTTCAAGCTGATGCGTCTCTTCTCGAACATCTCCTGGACAGAGTTTTGTTTCTGGAAAACTCTCTCTACCTGGTCCTGATGGATGACGGAGAACAGGGATCAACATGACAACAGTAAAAATCATAAGGCATCACATGTTAAAAGAAAGAAAGACCAACCCTGAGCTGAGTAGTGAGCACTGCCTCATACTGGCAGCAGATGGCGCTTCGGTCAGCGAGGGTGTGTAGTGGTGCTGTGTCAAGGTATCGCTCCAGTTCTTGCAGAGCTGCTTCAGCTCCATCCTGAGACTGACAGCGGTCCACAGGCTGGCTCGCCAACAGGAAGATACCATCCTCACACCACCGTGATGCCTGGGAGGAAAAGTATTAAGCGATAATAGAATTAACCTAAAATCGAGCAAAAGGTTCCTTCATCTAAAAATTGAGAATGCTTGAGCCACACTCCTACCTCCTCCAGCATGTGGTGGAGCTCCATCGCCCGGAGGAGGAGGCTCTTTTTGTTCTTTAGAGTGGAGCTGATCTCCTCACACACTCCTCTCAGCTCGCTGCACTTCGGCCTGATGGAGTCCTCAGCGTAGTGGGAGTTTTCTATCAGCCTGTCTCCTTCGCTGGCCAGTGACAAGGCATAGTCTAGGACAGTCTGTTGGAACACAAAGTCCGGATATATAAAGAATGCTGGCTTGTCAGCAGTGGAAACATCTTTCAATCTCTAACAATAGTTTTGAGATTGTATGCCAAACTGAAGTGGTGCAATCCACACGTGCACACACACAGGTGCCCTCTCCCCATTTTCATTCATATCCCAGTCTGCGGGGGACAGAACAGGGCATGGCATTGATTATATCATTAGCTGTATGGCTTCAAGGATGCATCAAAGGTGAAAATGTTAAGCATGTGCTTTCTGAACCACATGAGCTGCAGGATTAATCAAGATTGTGTTCTGTGTGTGTGTGTGTGTGTGTGTGTGTGTGTGTGTGTCTTACACAAGCTTTGTCCTCATGTACACTGAGCTCTCGGAGGACATGCTCAGCATGGACGGGGCTTACGCTGACCTCAGAAAAGCCTGATAACCGCTCCAATGCCACATCAAGCTGGGCACGCACCTACCAATACACACATTGTCAATGCAATCAGCACACATGTTTTCAAACTAATTTGTCCAAGAACTACATCTCCCATAATTCAACTCACTTCACGGAAATGTTGTTCAAAGTGGCGGAGCTGCAAACACTGTTCTAGCTTGGTGCGGTGACGCGCCCAGAAATCATCGAATGCCGTCTCTGTTTCGTGCAGCTGACCCAGGAGTCTGAGGGGGAGAGGAGAGGAGAGGAGAGGAGAGGAGAGGAGAGGAGAGGAGAGGAGAGGAGAGGAGAGGAGAGGAGAGGAGAGGAGAGGAGAGGAGAGGAGAGGAGAGGAGAGGAGAGGAGAGGAGAATAAGTCATGCATTCAAGGACAATTTCTTTATTTATTGATGCATCATCCATTCCTTCCTCTACCTCTGTACAGTAGCCAAGTTTTCTAGTTCATCGTGGGTCATGTTATATTCAGGGTCTGTCTGCAGAGGCTCGTTGATACACTCCAACAGACGTCCCCCTTGGGACAGCGCCACCTGTAGGTCCTCCTGGAAATTGAACACATGATTTTTGAGAGGAAGTGGGAACTATGGTTGGCTGACGTGAATAGTGAAAAACAGAAAAGCATCTTTGACCTTCATTTTATCCTTCTTCAGAGTGTGTGTGTGCAGCAGGTTGGTGGTGGCATCGGCATCGTTGGGTAGTTCTGTCTCTGCGAGCTCAGTGCCAAACGCCTGCAGGGTCTGAGCTGTGGTCTTCACCATGAGAGCGAACGCCTCAATGGCCTGTGGACGGCATTCAGACAGGTAGAAATACACAGGGGTCCATGATGCAGAAATAACAGGTAAAATCTGTTATGTCACATTTATACTTCAAAATGTGAGATTGTTTACTTAAAAAAATGCTGTTGTTCATGTGTTTCTGTGCATGTGTACATACAGTGCGGTGTGAGATCCAGCTGTCATGGCAGTATTCTTGTGTTCCTCCCAGCTCTGTGGTCAGTTGTCCTGGATCAATATAAGCGTGGAGCTCAGTCACCGAACTCAGCATCACCACCTGGATTAAAAAAAACAATCACACAATTAGCTCATTACAAGATACAAGGCATGAAACAATGAAAAAAAGAACATGATGAAATTCAAAAAGGAGAGTGAATATCACTAAAACAGAATAAATAATTAGTTACTGTGACCTAAATAATACATCCAATGAGTCACAAAGACACATACACACAGAGACACATGCAGATTACAAGTCATACTGTCACCTTCATTTTGAACTCATCCTTGTTGTACTTGAACAGGAAGTCTGACAGCGTGCGCTGGAGCAATGTAGTGGGACGCAACACCAGAACCAAGTTCAAGATCCCTGGAAATGAGCCCTGAGAGAGAAACAGAGGCCTTCGTTTTCAAAGTGATATATGCATTTTGTGCAGCATTCATTCACGTGTGACTCAAAATGCACCCTGTCGAGTTTTCTTGTAAACATTCGGTGTTTTCCCACCACATAATCTAACAATTGTATGTCAAAGAATGGTGCTTTAGAAGGGCCATGCTCGACAGAAATGTTAAAACATCACATTTGAGAGTTGCCTTTATGAAATGTGCCTTTTAAATTATTGCAATCAACACTAAGTAAGATTAGAGAAAATCTTGGTTTAATAGTGCAGCATCTGAGTATGAAGCTAAATGAGAGCCCATGAAAATAATCACTATCCCACTGCTGCAATAAAGAGACCAGCCATGAAAAGGTTTTTCTAGGATTTCATATCCTCTAAAACTCTGACATTTTCTTCATAACTGTTCTCTCACCTCCCATCAGTAAATTCAAGCACTACAAGCTAAATTAGCCCTGTGACTTTGGGAGTAACCCGTTTTTGTGTCTCTCCGCCTCCACACTAACAGGTTAAAAGCGGAAAACTGCCTTTACACAGACAACAGCCCAAGAGGCCATTCAGCCTGAAGGCTTTATTGGTTATAGCTTCCTCTAAAGCCCTACCCTATTAGGTATCATAAATCGATGTAGGGTGACATGTGGATACACACACACACACACAGCGAGGGAGGCAAGCGCAGAGATGTATGACAAGCTCATGAAATCTTTTGTTGCCATATATGAAAGCTGGGGAAAAAAATGGAAATGTGCAAAATGCTGTGACATTTTGCTGACATGTTGTAGGTTGATGAAATCTGACTAGTAGTGGTGTCTATTGAGCTATGCTCGCTTTTGCTGCTCACGCACAACCAATTAACGAGAAATGAGTCTGTTCCTACATTATCTGGTACTGTATTAAGAGATTTATCACATGTTTCACCCACTAAAGAGGACGTTTTAATACATTTTATAATACAGTAGAAGCTGGTCTCTATAAAACGGTGCCACCTGCTCACTGCATCCACCATTGTCGTCACAAAGCTGACATTCATCAGAACCACAGATAACATCCCATAAAAAACACTTGGCGAAATCATAAAAAAAAAAAAAACCCAGTTAAACATGTATATGGTCATGTATAAGTCTACAGGGAGATCTGCACACACAGATACACATACATCACAGTCATGAAATGCCTGCACGGCGTTGCCATGGAAACTGTTCTCCTTGGAAAATGAGAGAGAGAGTGCAAGAAGGAACGTAAGGGAGAGTTATGGTAGAGAGAGTGTATGAGACAAATTAAGGGAGAGAGAATAAGGGGGACTTAAAGTAGCCATCTTTGCTCTACTCTTTCAGTCATTTATTTTTGGCTCACGCACATGCGCGCACACACACACACACACACACACGGTTGTTCTACATGGTTCCTTTCAATTTACACTCAAACGCACCACAACACTTATAAGTTCTACTTACATGTTGTAATAACATTTGCAAATAATATACTGCAGGAAAAAATATATACATAGTTTGATCTTTTTCTTTTTTTTAATTAAGAGGAGCAAAGCATTCTGCCAATAACACCGTGCAAACATATACGCGGGACGTGTAATTAGAAGCCATTAAATTCAATAAACCCTGAGAGGTCTTGGTTTAATTTGTATTTCTGCATTAACATGACAATACACACGTGGCTTGGTGTGTCCCCTGACAGATAAACACAGACATGCTAATGTGCATACACATCCCCGGATACACACTTGTATGTTAAAAGTGGTACATACACACACGTACACACTTCTCAAAGATAAGAGCCACACATAAATAAATGATAAGGATTAGAATATGATTTCTCTGTTGACTGGGGTGATTTATATTCTGGATGAGGATGCAGGGAGGGAAACCCACTCAAGTCATGTCCTCTAATGACATCCACATTGTTCTCCTGGGAGTTGGATCGCCAACATATTAAATCACCTCCCTCCACACGCTCGAGCCTGCCTCCGTCTGTATCGCTGCATTTGTTTTTGGACATGGAAAAAGTCCCGATTATGACAAAGAGATTCACTTTGAATCTCGACGGAAGCTGCTGTTGTGTAGCTGGTGTGTTAAAAAAAATGGATTTGCTGTAACACATTCCCTGCCTGTTGTTTGCATTAGCAGATGGAGCCGTCTGGGTCTTCACCCTGCAGCAATGTTCCTCTATGCTTGAATGACTGCATATTTATTACCCTGCAACAGAGATCAAGGGAAGGTGTCCCATCGTTATCTGGTTGAAATGCTGTGGATTAACCCTTTTTTTGTACCCCAAATTAAATTCTGGCGTGGCTCCACAGTGGAGATTGTGGAGGAGAATTCAGTGGAAGCCTGTTGTTAAAGCATCCAGAAAAGACACCGAATTCCCACTAGTTTTTTCTGAAAAAGTGAAATATTGTAAACAAATGATCCCAATGGCTTAATGCAATTTATTTTAACATAGAAAACTCACATTAGAGTTTCTATAATTTTGGTGACTATCAAGTGGAGGTCAAAGTTCACACACGCTTTTTATTTCCAGCTGCAGATCAAGCATCTATACCGGCACTTTATACATATCGCTGGTTCTACATAACAGTACTGCCCACTCCTGCCCGGGGAAACCAGCAAATGGCAGTGGGCGACCTTGAACGGCCTTGATGAGCAGAGCGTAGCATGGGAAGATGGACGACCTTCATTCTCCAGTAAGACTCAGCGTCATTGGCTAGTGGACAAAGCAGGCATACTGAACAAGGACATCATAAACACACACACACACACACACACACGCTCTCTTCTCACCACCTGCTCTTTATGCCTTCAGGTTCAGTTATAATGCTGCCTGCTGCCACCATGGACATGTTTTTATGTATTCTGCTCCCCCGACATTAAACATAAAAAGGATCTAAAACCTTGTGTATCTTTGTGAATGTAATTGACTCCAAGGATCCTGTCTTTGCCAAGTAAAGTTTGGAATTAAGACACTTTCTTTACTTGAATCTGCTGGATTCAAGTCATATCATTATGATTTGTTTGCATTTTTTATTTTACACATTATTCCACCTCGCTATCTCTGCTTTGCAGCACCAAAGAAGCTATTCTTTAGGAAACCATTATCTTCTTTGTTAACAGTTATCACACTAAATAAAATATACATTACAGTGTTCCCAGTTTTTTTCCAAAGTACTGTGAGGACAAGAGAAGACAGTGCAGCAGAAAGACAATAGAAAAACAAGAGCTGAAGGCAGAGGTGAGGTGATGGATGAGGAGGGGAGACCACACTGAGAAGCTTCTGCTAGCGTGCTGATAAACTCTAACTACCTGAATAATGGGGTCTCTACTGGGTATGATGAGGTGTGAGACTCACTTCATTGTAGCTACATCAATATAGATTTCTACTCAAAGCACAATATTTATACTTTTGCATGTATATAATTAAAGCAATTAAAGCAGAGAAATAGCTACTGGACTGGAATAAGCAGACCTGGAGTGGTCCATTGTGATTGTTTGGGTGTGTACAGGTTAAACTGACTCAGTGGAGTTCAGTAATTACAGCAAGGCTGTGACTTATTGTCACAGTGTGGACAGTCTCTTAGAAATGCCACAGAGAAAACATCAGGCTTGATGATAATCAGTGTCCAATTAGCATATATTAACATATATTTGCATACATCGGACATGCTAAACGGCGCAGTGCAGGATGAGCATCTTAACAGATGACAGATGTGTGTAGAGTGTTGTGAAGCTTTAGCGCCATGTTGGCAGAGCTGGTTAATCATGATTCACAGATGGAATAGAGAGAAAAAACCCCAAAAAATAAATAATTAAATAAATCATCTTATTAATCTTAAAATCTCTCCGTTTTAAATCCTCAACTCCTCCTGTGCTGTGCATCTTTAACGTCTTATTTTTCTGTTAATGATCCCCCTGTCTCTCTTCCTTTTGGCCTTTTCTCTTTTATTAAGCGGTCCTATTCTTCAACTGATCATCTTAGAGAGGACTGAAAGTTGTTCTCTTGTCCAAGAAGTAGGCTAGTAGGCTAATGGCACACAGATACAAGGATGACAGTATGAAGGGAAAAGAAATACAGAATGAGACGAATGGCTCACACAGTTTTCTATTTCTGCTCCAACAGGAGAGTATCTCATCGCACACACACATATACACACCATCTTCACTCACTGTGGGACTCCACCACTCTCTACAGCATAATATGCTATTTTTAACTCCCCTCTCACCTTGTTTCAATATCCAGAAAGAACACAGATGCCTAATTGCAGTACATGGTCTTTGTATACAGTTAATGAATTAAAACCAACTAAACTAAAAACACATGGACAAGCTAGTAAAAACATACAAAAGACTAAAACATTCATTACGCTAAACCAAATTATACAGACACACACATACAGCTGACACCAGCAACTACACCCACATGTAAACATTAGCATTAACACATGTAGAGTAATGCACACGCACCAAAATAGCTGTTTGTAGTCGTCAGAGGTACTTCATCAGCAAATGATTCACACGAACAAATGGATCAGTGCACACACTAAGTTTTTCCTCACACACACACACACACACACACACACACAGGGTCTTACTGCGATGCGGAGCAGGGTAGCCCTGACAGCGGCCCATCGGTCCAGTCGTCTGTCGATGACTAGGATGAAACCCACTCCTGATGCTGCAACACTGCAGGAAAAAAAAACACACACACCGTTATCATGACATGTGTTAATCAGGTTTAGGTCAAAGTCTGAAGAAAATCAAATGACTGTATGTGGCATCACATGCCATCCAACAAAAGGAACTGGAGCATGTTAATGTGTTAGCGCTGCATAGTATTGGCTCTAATATCACCCTCTAATATCACCCTGGGGCTACTGAGTCCCAGCAAGATTAAGGCTTTATGTTGGTTATTTTTGATGGTTTATATTATGATCCTCATCACTGAACCCTGTATGGGGTGAGTAGTACATTTTCAAGCAGATCTGCATGTCCTCCGTGAGTACTAATAACTCATTAGTGTGATATTCCTGCAATGTCCCTTTCTTTATATTTTATGTGGATAAAAAAACAACAACTATCAAGTGAAAAAGCTCCTATTAACCACCATCGGGTTGGATCACAATAACAACATTTAATAATCATATGAACATTTACAGGACTTCAGTGGTGTTTGTTGGCCTTTGTGACAGGGACAAATGTTATTTTGCAAGTTAAAAAGAAACGCTAGAAAAGGTTTAAACTGTAGTACCAACTGTCTGTGTGTCCGTCGTCAGCATTTCTCATCAGAGATGATTATGAGAGACCCTTGTGATTACCATGGCAACCTTGGCTCTGCATTTATGTGTGTGTGTGTGAAAATCTTGTCATTCATTCCACAGGCAGAGCCATATGTAGCAGTCTCATTAAGCTAATGTGTGTGTGTGTGTGTGTGTGTATGCACTATTTCCATTAAAGGTCCTGCTGCATTGTGCCATCTAAACACACAAGCGAAAAACAAGAATATTGTAACAAAACACACACTGTGGGGCCAACATACAAATGCTGCTGAGTCGGTCCATCTGGGCGTCATTATTAGCCAATTTTCCAAATCATCTCTCCATCTCTCTCTCTCTCACACACACACTAAGAATATGAACACACTATACTACCGGGTGAACGCTGCGGCAGCAAATCTTCAATCCATCTTTACTGGAAAAAATATTCAAACCACTTGAATGAAGCCGGGTGAAATCTTTGCTATTCCAAGACAAAAAAAATGACAAATGTCCTTAATTTTCCGTTGTTATCATCCAGTAATATCCGATATTCCTTATTTTTCCCTTTATTCCACGTTGTCAGTGTTCAATTCCTGCATCCACAATCATCTGTTTGCAGCCCGCAGAAGGAGAGAGGTGATCGTTCACATCCTTAAAGAGCATCTCCCTCCTCCTTTTCCTTCTCCCTCTGCTCCTCCACCACCCGCTTCCTTCCTTCAGCCAATTAATATCAAGCTCTGCACATTGCTGCTGCTCGACAGCCAATCGGAGCTCAGTGCACGGCCGAGGGAGGAGGGGCCTCAGAGAGGGGTGTGGGATATGAAAGGTGATGAGCAAGAAGAAAAAAAAAACCTAATACACAGAAAGGCAGCCATGACACATACACACACACACACACACACACGTACATATGTATATATAAATATCCAGATGCATTCATCTGCATCCTTTCTCCTCCTCTTAATTAGAGCATGTATGTGTATGTGTGATGGAGTGCAGCGCTCAGCAGTAAAGGAAAGGTGAAACAAAAGGGAGAGGAGCTGAGAGGGAGGAGGTACAGAGGGGGGGGAGGAGAGAATAAAAGAAAGAAAAGGAGTGTGCAGAATATGATTTCATTTAAATTCAATCAGCATTATGATAACCTCCTCAAGCCACACCTGAAATTTGTCTTTTAGGGCAATAATTAGTGTGGTAGTATTTAAATGGAAATCTTAATTTAGGAGCTTATTTTTCTCTCTGTAGCCCACTATTTTATTTTTTATTTTTCAGTCCCAAAATCTCTTTTTCTCCACTCTTTCATTCCATTCTCTCCAAAATCTGTTTCTTTATGTCTTTTGTGACTTCATCCTTGTCGCAGCATTTGCTATTGTACTGACATCTGTTGGTTCAGTGCGGTATTACAGTTCAAATTTATTTGGCTTGATTCTTTTCATAGACTGACAGAAAGAAAATGTGCGTGAGTGAGTGAGTGAGTGAGAGAGTGAGAGAGTGAGAGTGAGAGTGAGAGAGAGAGAGACTAACCTGGGGAGGCTGGTGAGGTAGTTGAGGACGTTTTGGACCTCATCCTCCTCTATCTCGTTGAAAGTTGGGAATTCCGGGAAGACGATGATGGGGTTTCCGTTCATCCCACGGCCCCCTGGAGACAAAGAGGTGAGGAGGGAAAGATCAGAGAAAGGTCCAGGCTTTGTCAACCAGGGGTTTGGGGTTTTTGGAGATGTTCATCGACTTATTTATGATAGAAAACACCAGGCTGAGTAGAAAATGCTGTTTTGAGCAGAGACATCTCAAACATACAGCAGGTACATGAAAAGATAAATAACTGATGAATAAACACCACAACAGGTACAGATGACATGGATTAAAGTTGTGGTTTACACGAAGCTGCTGTAATCTTGATTTCTAAATGGAGTCCATATTTACTGAAACTACAGACAAACACAAAATCAAAAAGGGCCTCACACACACGCACTCGGCTTCCTCTTTCGTCGGTGGGTCAAGTTGCAAAGCAGATCATCGTGGTGATGAATAATTCACATGCCGTCACTGGGCAAGGATTATTGTCATGGTAACCCAACACAGGGCCCTGAGTTTCTGTGTGCATCAGTGTTTGTTTGTTCCTGTGCGTATGTCCTATCTGGGTCAACCTGTCATCAGTAACTGACAAAAAGTGAAACTTTTTCCCGCAGAGCGATCCAGCACCGACTGAGAGCAGCTCTCTCTTGGCTGAATCTGCGACAACATGTACACAGCGTTTAATGTTTTCACTTTATGCCTACAGTATCTCTCACTGGAGAAGAATCTGTCAAGTAATACCACTTTTAGGTCTTTTTAAGTGTAGTAAAAGAGGTGCCATTTCTGGAATCTGGAGGACATGTATTGTAAACTCTGCTACTGTCAGAGACACTGTTAAATATCTTTAAGTATTGTTCTTGTTTGACATACATGAAAAGAGCCATCACACTGTTAAACATATCACCCTGCAGGAGTGGAGATACATAAAAGCTAAATCCAATGTAAAACAAAAACCACCAAAATGAGCTAAAATGCCAAAGGCTGTATGTTTGTTGCACTGTTAACAACTCAAATTTTTCCATCATTATCTGTTATTACGTAAATCCTCCTTACTTGGCTTCAAATGTGGTATTTTCTATTACAACAACCCAATTTTACAAACTAATCTAATCCATGCTGCCTATTTAGTAATGCAGTAGAATGGAAACAAACTTAGATATACCTCAGGTCACTGGTTCATCCCGAATTTTATCGCTTTACTTAACAGTGTTACATTGTTTGAGTCAATTGCATTTGTTAGGGTTGATTCAAACTGTTGGGTCCACTTGCACTTATGGAAAAAATGTCACTGCGGATATTTGTTTACAGTTGCATTGATAGGTTGAGCCTTGTTTGCAAGTTAATCATCCTGTAAATGCTGCTGTACAATAGCAACAGTAAAAAGGGAAAGAAATCAAACCAACCTGGCAGGATGGCAAACTGTTTCTGGAGTTCAGAGCCGATTTCTGCCGCGCACAGAGGACCATCCTCCCTCTGCAGAACATCATCTGGAGGGAGAAAAAGATAAAAAATGTACTCATAATATCTCCACACACAAAAGCACAACATGTTGGAGGTTCTCAACTCTTTGCAATTAAAAGACAGCTGATTGCACGTCTGAATTTAGAGCTGAGCGGTCAAAACTGAGCTGAAAAAAACAGTTAATGTGCCGTTTATTCTGTCGGCTGATGAGGTCTAATGACTGTTTTAAAGGTCAAATGGTATCAGATGACAAAGAAGAACAAAAAAAACAGTTACAATCAAGCAGCGAGGAGCGCCTCAGCTCATTGAACAGATTCTGATAAAGAGCTAATAATCCAATGTGACCCATTTTGGTATGTATAGCCAACAGCTGACCTTTTATTACCAATACTTGTAATTCAATCCTGTTCAATCCTAACAATCTCTGCATTGGTCACCTTTCTAGCCTCGTTTAAACATTATTTAACATAAACTATATATTTTTAAACATACGAAACAAATGGAGTGCAGGAAATGGAAAAAGAAATGAGGAGACAACAGGAGGAGCGGGGAGAAAGCAGAGGATGATGTAAACAGCATTTAGATTTCCGCCTCTCACTGGTCAACATGGATTACAGTAATCTCATTTAGCCCTTCGAAGACATGCAGAGACAGAATGATGGTGATAGAGGGAAAGGGAAACCCCCCCGTCATTTAGTCACCATGTGTGACCCGTGTATGCCAAACACAAAAAAGCAGACTCTGAAATGGCTACATGTGAGCGTCTATGATGTCATTTTTGTGTGTGTGTGTGTGTGTGTGTGCATGTGTGTTTCAGCATATATACAAAAGGCTGGCTGGCACCGAGGCTGGTGTGAGGGAAGCACGGTAAGGTTTCCAAGCAGTATGGTGGGACTGGCAGTGAGAGGCATTAATTACCATGTAAGTGCAAACCAAACAAACTGTTCACATTTTACAGAGGCCCAAAACTCCCCTGAGGAGCAGATCTGATTATGATAAGCCTCCAACTTAGTAGACAGAGAGACACTTTGCTGGTTTTAGGCTCATATAAAGTAATCTGTTAAGTGAAAAGGGTGGAGAGTTTGCTGGGTGGGGGCTCCATCATAGTTTTACCAGAATTTAATGCCAGATGACATTTAAAATCAGCTCAGGCTGATTTATCCGTAACAAGTTGAACATCAGGTAACGAGACATAAGGCTCAAGATTTACGCCAAAAAACAAGGACTTCACTTTGATTTGACTGACTTGATACTTGAAAGCAACAACATTCAAGTGTTAAAATCCCAGAATAAATTATAAAATTATAAATGAATGTCTCCTAAATAACTAAAGCATTACAAGTAGCATTCCCCACCGTAAATACAATTGTGCAGCAGCCCTGATGTTTATTGGTCATTTCTTCCACTTTTAGAAATCTGTAATCTTTGTGCTCAAACAGAGGTAAACATGCTTTTCTGCAGCAGCTCCATACGATGAAGAAACCCGACAGATTAAGAGCTTAGATCCTCAGTAATGCTATATACAGTGTGTCAGCATACTGTTGGCTAGACAGTGACTCATACCACATACTGCTCATGTATGTCTCATGTCAAGTCCAGATGAAAAGTGTTGGCAGCTGTTTATAGGATGTCTGGGATACACGCTGACGTTTATTTGACATCACTTTACAATAATTAAGTAGGTAACACTGTATACATGTAGCTGTGGTTGAGGTAGGAATCTGTTACACTGAAGGAGTACAACACTGACACTGACTGGCACACACACACGCAGTAATAATGCCAGTAAGTCACTGGGCAAGGCTCCAGATATCAGGGGATTATGTTACGATGAGAGAGCACTGACTCGGGAATCATCCAGCTACTGTGCATATACACATACATAAGAACAAAATGGCACACTCACTAAAGAAGTAAAGTAAGGTTAGAAAGAAAAGTGGGAAAAATGAAGGAAGTGTGGAAGCAATGCAGGAAAAGTATAGAGAAGAGTAAAGGAAGAGTCTGAAATTCTCAGCAGGATACAGTTTAAAGAGATGTCTAACGTGGCAATGCAGGTCCACTTTAATAGACCACAGAGCTTCCAGCAAAGTCAACCAGCCTGTAATTTAACCGAAAAAAAAAAAACAGCAACCCTGCTATAATTACCTTCTACTAAAGCTGAAACCAGAGAGGAAGAAGAGAAGGGGAGGAAGGATGTTCTTTAAAATGTGGATAACTCTCCTCACAGCGTCTTTAAACTGGATGCCAGTGAGAAATGTTTTAATAAAACACTTCATGCAAATGCTATCGTGTGTGTTGTCGTACAGTATGTCAGTGTGTGTTGTAGGGCAGCTGTCAGTTCAGCGTGTCAGGCAGTAATCTCTGGATCAGACCCAGACCTCTGAAGCACAGCCAGACATGTGCAGCGCTCTGCTGTATCTACATACATGTGCGTGTTGGAGTGTTCAGACTTAAACCCAATCATCGTGACCAAAAAAAAAAAATTGCTCTAACTTGATCCTGACAAACAAAGCGACGGGCAATCATGCGTTCAAAATTAACAATTCTTAGAGAACTGAAGTCCTGATGAGATAATTTCAGGCTAAAAGCAGCTTCTAAACTAAATCTTGGACAAAAGGTTAAAGTCACACCAGTTGATTTTTGGGGTTTTAAATATAGGTCGGTAAAGAAGCCAAGAAAATGACAGGGTGGGTTTGAATAACAGCTGTTCTGCTCTATTGTTACTGTTATAGTACTGTAGGTGTTGCATATACATTGAGACTACTCGGAAATATATAATTCATTATGTTTTTAAAACACAATCTGCATCCACAGTGATTTCATTGAGTTACCGACATTTGTTTTCTGTCATAAGCAGACTTTATAATATATATTTTTTAAAATATTTACTGTATGTTATTTCACTAGTTTCATTAGTAAGATGGCATTTACAAGTACAAAAGTACCAGAGCATGAAAGTTATGCGAGGAATGAGAAAATTAATGTGTTCAGGTATTTTAGGAAAGCGTTTGCTTATATCTTGTTAGTATTGTGTCAAAAACATTTAACAAACAACAACAACCATTTCATCATCAACAAACTACACAGTGCGCACACCGTACATGTCTATAGGTTGAGCGGTGCTGAGACATCAGACATTCAGGCGTCGCACTGCTTTTCACTGCTGTTGAGACTCTGAAACTCCCTGCTTTGTCCTCAGTGGAATGAATGAAATTAAACTATAGTGGTGAGGCTGCAAGTGAACCCTTTTACCCACCAAACAACACACACGCACGCACATGCACACGCACACACACACACACTAGAAGTGGGGCAATGCAGCTAAACACAAATAGTGATTATGGGGGGCCTAGAAAGAATGTCCCCACCGCCCTCTTGTACCCTTCCCCCAAGCCCTGACACCCCTTACCCAGTTCATTCATCCTTTTCTCAGGAGCTTAACTGAGGGCTAAAATGACAAATAACCTTACAATCTTCCCATTTAAACTAATTATTACACTATTCAGCTCATTTGATTAAAGTTCAGATCTACAGGATCGGGCACTTAAATTCATTTCGACTATTCACGAGACAAAGTCGCCCCCCTACTTACGTCACAGATATCGCAGTGACATATGTCATAAATTACATGCATATTGTCAGGATTTAAATACAGTACAAGAGGAATTCCTAACTGAACCTATTCACACACACTTGACTGTGTCCAGCTGAATGTCCGTGTGTGTGTGTGTGTGTGTGTGTGTATGCATGTGTGAGAAGGAATAAACCGTGGATTTAAAGAGGTGAAAAGATAGTGAGAAGGAGGAGGAGAGGGTAATGAGGCAGTCGGGAAAAAAAAAAAAGCGTAGAGGTGCTCTTGTCTCAGCCGAATGAAATGGAGGACAGGGTTTCTTTACACATGCCTACATATTTAATGTGTTGGCCTGGTGCGAGCCGATACTGTGGATGTGCAGCAACATTTTACAGCTGTGAAAAACACACAGTCAGACGTCAGTTTTACATTTCTTTCATCCCAATTTTAAAAAAGTTGGTTAACGATGTGTTACATTTATATAATAAGTTCCATAAATATAATAAGTTTCATAAATCCATCTGAATAAACTTATCTGGGAGAGAAAACTAAGGTGACGGTTAAAATTATTACATCCGTCTGTCGTAAACCTCCATCGCAGCTTACAGATCAACTTCCTGGTTCAACTTGGACAGACTGTACATGCCATAGTTGGACATCATTTCCTTTGACTTGTTTACAACATGTCCAATCATCCAACGTGATGTTCTCAGATGTCAGCAATGAACTCGCCGTTATCATAACCAACGGCAACGACGGCCAAAGCTCAGGAAAGACGACACCAGTTGAAATAAACTTTCACTTCACCTTCATCTCCTGATTCTAGTCATCGTTGCCTCACATTAAAATCTCTTAAATAAAGAGTTATAATTATCTCACTTTTTACTTAATTTCTGGTATATCTGGTTTATTTTGCATTATTCCTCCTGATCATAGTGACAATTGAAAGGTCACTTCCTAATGAGCTTTCAGTGTAAGCGATGGGGTACAAAATCCTGATCTCCTTTCATCCAAAAAGTGTATTTAAAAAGTTGATCTGAAGTTTGAAGATAAACTAATGAAGCAAAAGACAGTTGGTCTATTAATACTTGGCAATTAAATGCTAAGCAAATCCGAAAGGCAAAAGGGTCAAATAAGTCTCATCAAGGTCCAGTTCATTATATACACTGAAAGCATGATGGAAACCCAGCTAACATTGTCTAATACTGTCTCAGTCACATACACCTCCTCCTCCTCCTCCTGCTTTGTTCTGCAGTCGTGTTCCTACAGGTTCTCTTGCTAAACACATATTGTCAGTTCAAAAACGGCAGGCAGCTGCTCTCTGTGTGTTAATGGCTGCCTGTGCTGGTGGCTGGTCAAAGTTCAAAGCCACAGGATGCTAGAAAGCTTTCTGATGTTCACACTCACACACACACACACACACGCTGGACTCCTGGCTGAGGGCTATGCAAACAAAAACAAGAATGACATGGTTGGACACACTGAAATTACCTCAGACATACAGAAACGAACATATACACACAATGAGGAAATAAACAGCTCCCATCAGAATCCATTGATAACTATTTCATCGATTAAAATATACAGTTTCGAGCTCCGCGGGTGATAAAATAGATTGTGACTTTAAATAATATTGGCTTTAATTAGCATGTGTGCTAGGACTGCTTGTTTAATATGTATCCCAATACTCCACGCAGAGATAGGTGTCCTGTCTTAAGACATGGCATCAAAATGTCACAAGGTACCACATCCTGCAGTGCCTATATGCTATTCATAAATGCTTCTTCATCTGCTGCTCTGGTATGCACCAAATGGAAAAGACTGACTTGGAATGTAGACTTGAAGGCACTAGGTTGAAGAAATGAGGAGTGTGTGTGTCATGAGGGCATAGCAAGAGGGTTAAAAGTTGCTGTGTTGGCATCAAATGCCAAAATGTGTGCGCACGTGTTCATATGTAGAGAAGCAAGGATTTGCCGGCCACTCTGCAGCTGTGTATGTGTGTGTGTGTGTGAGGGAATCCGAGCTATTATCTGGCATTATAGTCAGGGTTTACCAGAGCAGCTCCATCTGTCACTGCTGTGGGGCATTTAACACACACATACGCACATACACACCATGCCAAACAACAACTGGGTCACAGGGCCAACAGTGGCCTGGAATGTGTGTGTGTGTGTGTGTGTGTGTTGTGCCCATCCCTAAACCTAAAGCTTGAATTAGTGTGGATCAGAAAAAGCAGCAGCCAGACAAACATTAAGACATCACTGATGTTCATGTGAGTGTTTGGATTCTTCTTTGTCAGTGTGTCAGCAAGACGCCCAGGGGTCAGAGTCCAGGTTCATTTCACCTTTCCTTACACCCACTTTTACTAGAAATGATCCCAATTTGAGGACGCATAATATGACTGTTGTGTGGCGTTTCATGGATCAGATTCAGGAAAAAACAAAAAACACAAAAATGATTTTGTGGATTGTGTGTCGTGCAGCCACTTTGAAAATCTGTATCAACTTTCAACAATATTTTTTTTTGATCCCCGTCATGCTGCAATGTGGTTTTACCCTACATGTAAATCTTGGTAAGGCCACATGCTGACTTAATAGTGATCCCATTCAGCAACAGTTAGAAATACAGAACAATGGCTTCAGGCTTGAGTCAGCTCTGATCTACTGAATAGATGGTGGTATCATCATCTCAGCAAACAACACGCTACTGTCCCTCTTTGTCTGCAGTCACAACACACAGACAAACAACCGCTCAGAGGCTGGTTTCCATCTAAAGCTCATGCGAAGCCTTTTCAAATCTGTTGCAAACATTTGTTCGGTTTCTATTATCTGAGATGAAACAGAAAAGTTGGTGTCCACTGTCAAAATAGTCTTTGTAATAGTTCAATGTACCACAATGTGGCAATGCTGTTGTTGCAATGCTGTGCAAGATGCAAATTCAGCCATTTATCATGTCAAACCCTCTTTATTTATTCTCTAAATATTTCTTTTGTCCTTTAGCACACATGTTTTTAGTGCCACACGTGTGTCAACTCAAGAATGTTTGCGTCGTCTCAAAAGCATTTCAAACTAATGCTAAATGTTGCGTTATCTTAAAAATGTGGCCACATCCTTTAAACAGTATTACAGTGTATACAGTGCAAACTATAACTAACTCAAATTGCACTAAATTTGATGCTAGTCACCATGTCTCAGCACTGAACCTGCATACCACAGACCTGTAATCTCATGGGAATTTGCATCAGGCAATACCAAAAAACACAATACGAGCTGTTTGGAGGTCTGTGGAGCAACTCACTAAATTACAAAGCATGTACTTGCAATATTGTGCCTTTAAATCCAGGTCCTCCGCCCTTCCTCCATTATAAAAGAAGAAAAAAAAGCTCAGCTGAGACTAAAACCGGTGGATTTTTTAGCTGCCTCTGGCCATAGATACCAGTAATTACACTCCAAAAGAACAAAGATGAACATGAAAAACTGGAAAAAGACACAAATGGGAGGGGGGAAAAGAAAAAATTACACACAAAGAAAGAAGGAGGGAGGGAGCCAGTGTGTTTTTACTTGCCCTGAATGCAACATGACACACTCTTTTACACAACGACATCATTCACATGATGGTCATCAATGTCACTGGCAGTGAGCTTTTTGGGGATAATAATAGGTACAGTAGAAAAGATTTATGGCATTGTTTGGGAATTTGTATGATAGCACCCAAAAAATAAAAAAAAAATCTGTTTCTTGTGTTTCTCCATAAACGTTCCAAACTTCATGCAGATTTAGCATCATGTGTATGTGATTACTAACATCTTTTAAAGGTGAGATGCACCGCAGCGCTTTGACAACACCAACCTCAATTCTGATACCCGCGATGAGGGAGCAATTTCTCCCAGCACAACAGAAATTTGATCCACATTAGTTGAATGAGCCTCCTTGTGATTTTGCAACTGTGGTGAAGTTGAGTGGGTCGTAATCAAAAAGGTCAGTGATCCTCAACAGAAAGTGATCCCCGCTCTTCAAAGCTTACATGTTGGCCAATGATGAAAAGCAAAGTTGGAATTGTTGCACCAGAGTATGAAATCCCCCTTTTTAAGAGAGTGATTTTAGCTTGTTTTCAACTTTCGGTAGTTTTTTAACAACTTTGCACAAAGTACATGGTGCAGATTGTGCTCATGTTCAGTTTGCTTATTATATAGACTCACCTTGGACTTTTATTTACATTTTTCTTTTTAAATTTTGACTTTATAACAGTGCACTACTAAATCTCTACCCATTTAATGACACCTACAGCCAAATAATTAATGGTGAATGCTATCTGGCTGCAACAAGTAGAAGGTAAAATCAATATGTTTAATTTGTTGTACTTGGTTGTTGTCGTCATTCTATCCCATCAGGGATCATTATAGATCCATTTAATCCAATCTAGCTCTGTATTGAGTTTATTGATTATGTTCTCTTGCTTACAGTCCCTTGTTACAATGCTTCTGTTCTTCTGCAACAAACTATTTGCTGCTGCTTAGGCTGCTTTGTGAATAGGCCTCTTGACGACCAAATAGGTTGCCTGAAAAGTACATTACAACAGCACTGCTGCTGTAAAAATCCAGCAAAAAGCAACGGCAGGAAGGTGTAAAGGTTCTTAAAATAACCTTGATCCATCTGCACAGTAACAGAAAACGCACCACAGCGTACATACGACTGAAAGGTCAACAAAAAGGTCCGAGATAAGCATGACAACATCTCCATGAAATATTATCAACACTGTGGTTCACATGTTTACCGTTATCAAACAAAGCCGCACTAAACAGTATTAAAATGATGGAGATGAACACAGCTACACACACACACGCAGTAATGATGCCACACACACACACACAACGGAGGGGGAGGAGATGTTGACATTCAAACTCTCAAAAGGGTTTTGTTTAAACGTTACTCCCAACTGATGCGAGGAAACAAACTGTGTTAATGGGACGAATGTGATTAGCATGCTGTCAGCGTGCTCTTCTGTGTACTGTACTGAGGATGGAAACACATCATGTTAACACACACACACACACACACACATCCCTTCAAACAGTCAGACAGTGCCTCAGGACAAAGCACACTGTCCACTTGAGATTGCATTATGTAACCATCTGATGGATAGAAATGCCTTCAGCAGGAAAAGCATCTTTGGGTAGTGAGACGAAATCAATGTGGATAACAAAGTCAGCTCATGTCCATTCATTAAGCTCATTCATAAAGTGCTTTACGCCCATTTATAAACTTCTATTAACATCCACGTGCTTTTAATCTGTCCTACGCTTTATCCAACATATTGTCGCCATGACTGGTCACACAAACATTATTTTTCTTTGAGAATTGTGACGAAGATGTGTACTGAGAGGGACATTCTGTTGAAAAGCAGACAGAGGTATCTGTGATACAATCATTTTTATTTTTATTTTTTTTGTATCTTGAACTTGTGTCGGTCTAGTGGGTGTTTTGACCATGACCCCTGACCTCCTCTACTACAGTCTTTTTTTGCCTTTCTTGCCCAGCAACACGAGCAAAGCCCAGCAGGTGATAAGACTTTAACACTAACAGACATATCATTCAAGGACATGTAGTTTAATGCACAAATCTATTGAAATACCTATAAGATATATAATCAAAAGAATATTTCATTTCTAATTCTTTATTTTTAGCAAATAACATTTAGTCAGATTAATGTTTCTGTCACGTTTCTAAAAACAGAGATTATGGAGTGATGAGGTTATCAAAGTTCACTCTCAGTATGAACAAGAATATTGAACGAGAGCTGTTGCTGTTACCCTTTCAGTTCTGAGCACTCTGTATACTGCTGATAAATCTCTCCGTTGTACTTTACCACCTGGTCTACCTCTGATGCCAAAGAAAGCAGTTTGGTGTTGCGCATGAAATAACTAGACAGGACAAAAGTGCATTAAACACACACACACACACCTTGTAGGAAGTGCAGAATACTACATGTTTTAAGTCTGTGTTTACGCTGCAGACACACACCTGCAGAATTCTCACAATTTTATCTTCCTCCATAAAGATTGTTCACACGCAAGAAAGGCAATCAACCAGCACACACATATACACACACACACACACACACACACACACACATACTAGTAATGAATCAAGTTGTTCTACCTTTTTCATTTGCACACACACACACACACAGATACTCTACCTGTCATCATCTTCAGTTGCAGCCACAGCCTGGTGATATCGTGGCAGAGTTGAGACACTCGGTTTACAGCCATTGCTTTGCCGGTACATGTATGCCCCCCTCATACATATGTATATACACACACACACACATTCACTCACTGTTAAAACACATTCAGACACATGTTGTCAAAGGACTTCCCGATGGAAGTTAATGCAGTCCATTCCGCCAGAGCCGATGACTTTAGCCGCTCACTGAGCTGTCACTGCACAGCGCAGCCCTTACACACACACACACACACACACGCACAAACACACACCTCCCCCCTCCTCAGTTGTGCCAGACAACGAGGAGGAGCTTCAGATGATCCACCCTCCGAGTGCAGTCTCACGTTTCCCCAATGTATTCACAGATACAAAATATAGTCTTTAAAATCCTCAACAATAAAGTCTTGTTCAGAGACAGAGAATGTTGGTAGTAACTGAAACTTTATAATAGTGATTATTGTTCATTGCCATAATTCTCATGCATAAATCTTCAGTGTGGTTCACGGGCCTCAGCTGATAAATTAGATCATTCCATTAATACATTGCTTTGTTTGGCTCTTTAGGCAGTAAGAACGGTCTAGATTAGCTGACATCAGTGGAACAGACTAACTGGTATATCTCATTTTATTAAACTCTCTCGCTAATTTAGATTAATCCACATTAATTTATAAAGTTTACAGTACTTTTTGTCATTAGGGGAAAATTATTCTCTCAGCTTTAAAAAATATCATTTAATACCAACAATTACATGTTTTACATTTTCAAAGCATGGCTTAATTTTATAGGTTTAAAACTAGGGTTTAGGTTTATGCGTTAAGATATAATGGACAATATACTTGCCAAACTGTCAAAAAAAACAAAAAACAATTAGACTCATGCAAAGTAAACAGTTTCTAATATATGTACAAATATAATCCAACCATATTATATCTGTGCACAATCCAAATACAAGACCGTGTAATGTTTGTGCCCGAGGCAACAGAGGCCTCTTTTTCTCTCCGTTTTCTTTTGCTTTTCTCACACTCCCTCACAGACTCAAAACACATACACACACAATGCCAAAGAAGACAGCAGGGGGACCCAGTGTGCCACACACGCACACGCAATGAGAAGTTGGGTTGGTGAAAATGTGAATAGAGCCTTGGGAGCTTAATTCATAAGAAGCTGCCCTGCTGAGATAAAAAAAACACACATTTTCAAACTGTGATTCTGTTATTTCCAATTATTCAACATCTTGCTTGCTCTCTTTCACATCAACAAGGAATAGAGTAACTCCTCACATCCCTCCCTCCCTGCAGCACGTACAGATGAGCACGCACATGTACAGTTATTGTACTCGTTACTCTTAACCTGGACACATGCACTGTACATAAACAGATACAGAAACGTTATTAATTCCACACAATCAATAAAAAAACAAGTCTAAAACAAGCCAGAGATGAAATTCTCATTCTTATCTTCTTCCGCTTAAACAAACCAAGCAATCTACGGGATTTATGAGGCGTTTGCATCGCCTCATCCTGTTCAAAAGGGTGTGGTCGCTGCTGTTGGTGGAGTTGAAAATACAAACATGTGCTATAAGAATAATATATAGTATCTAGACCGAGCAATACACTGAAAAGATGTTTGAGTTTTAGCAGATTTTTGCATTTCCCCAAAATTAAAAAGGGGCACTGCAATAATTTTACACACACAGATCAGATTTCTGTGTCTTGATTTGACTTTAGATATACCCAAGAAAGAATAAAAGATAAAGACATATTAGAATCAGACTCATCTGCAGACCCCAGCACAAAGGGGATAATCCACACACACGTCACAGATATACAGGGAAATCAATCGGTCACAGTGTGATCTAAAGTACGCAACAGAGTCATTTTATTAACATGTACAATGGTTTTACTCAAAAGATTGAAATTAAGTGCACATGAACAACTGTCTACTGGCATGATGATCAGTCCGTCCATCCAGTCGCTGTCAAAGTAGGACATTATGGATGTGTCAGATTATGAGAGATGAGATTTAGACTAAAGATGAATCTCTCAGTCTAGCCGGTGATAAGATTATCAATAAAATGAAGAGTTTAAGACTGCAGGATTTGAAAAGATCAACAAAACAGTAGAATTATGATGAGTATACATGTCAAGAGCTGTTTCAAAATACAGGCCTGCATCTGTGTGTGTGTGTGTGTGTGTGTGTGTACGTATTTATCTACAATGTCAGATTTAGATGATAGAGCGCCTTTGCTGTGGGACAGGAAAAGGCAGAGGGTTTTATAATGGTTCATTTCCTGTCTCGCGTGATTTGTCAGCAGCGGCTCTGACAGCAACCAGTTTAAGCCGCTGGACGCCGATTTACAGTTTCACCTCAAACATTAATGAGACGGCTGTTCAGCGATGAACAATGTTCATTATGTGTGCCTGCTTATGAAATAAATACATAAGAATCGACTTAAAGTCAAGAATATTTATTGACGTGTCAATGTGCATCTGTGTGTGTGTGTGTGTCCATGGGATGCAAGGTAGACTTTAGTGTGTGTATGTGTGTGTGTGTATAAAGGATGTAAAGGAGACTTTTGTGCCGTTGTGTGTGTGAGGGATGTGGTGCAGACTAATGCTAGAATAACTGCCAGATGATTTATTTATTTGAACCCCCCAACACACACAAGCACACACACATACACATCTTTGTTACAAAGACGAAACATTATTGACTCCTTCCGCTCCCCAGGATCAAACACTATTGGCCAGCTGAAGCATAAACAGGAAGACACCAATTGAGAAGTGACTCACGGGCCGAAACAAGTAAAGGAGAAGTAGGGGAACAACACAAAAAACCCAGCGTTACTTATTAAATTTAATTTATAGAACAACCAGTCTATGGACCAGAATTAAGTCTTATGTTTAAGTTATTTTGATGCATCTATATTTTCATATATAATAGATTTTTTTATATACATTATATTTTGATTGTGGCACAAAACGTAAAGCTTCTATACATTATTACATTATTTTCATTGGTGCCACTTTGCAAGGATTATTAAAACCAGTATAGTGAGTCAAATCCAACAATTATGACAACCCAGCTGTAAACGTAGCAACTCTGGTTGAATCAAATATCTATAAAACATTACACAAAAGCCTCTTGAAGTCATGCACACATGTGACAGAACTGTCATGAGTCTTTTAATTGTTCAGGATGCAGCCCTCATGCAGGTTTTTATGGCAAAGGGTGCCAAGATCATATTGACAGTCAGTCATTAATCCTCCATGTTCCCTAATAAACCAAATGCAATACTGCCAGGATGCTCTCATGACATCACACACCTTCCCTGGAACAGCTGATGAATGTGAGTCGAAATGTGCGGCACAGACTACAATGAAGGCTCAAATCCAACTCATAACCCTTCAATAATAGTAGCCTGTCTGTCTGTCGAGTTTGAAGGGGATTATTGAGTCATAAAAAGTTAAATAAATAAATGAGACATTCCTGCACTATAATGTGATCAACGTCTTATTGCATGATGCCAACTGTGCTACAAAAACCCTCAAGAGACGGACAGCAATAGAAGAGCGGTTGTGTTGCCGTCTAACCACACAGAAGAAAAAGTATATTTTGATGATACCAGTTTAAAAATTTCACATTTTTGTTTGACATATATTTGGATTTCCCTCATATTCCTTTTTCAAAGGGTTTACAGTAAAGTAATTTGTGTGAGAAGACACTGACAGGAGATTTGGTTGTATTTGAACATGACTGCAAACTATTATGAAATAAAATACAAGAAATACGATCTAAGAAATTCAGCTGGAGTAAATACATTTTAAGGCTTATTAGATGCTAAATAAAATCTGTACAAACACTCACATAGTGAAAGAAAGAAAAGTATGACACAGACAGGAATATCATGTGAATTAAGGTAGAAATGACAGGAAATGGATTGCAAAATAATGAGATTACCCGTAAAAAAAAGGATGTTTTTCCACCCAACAGGAAGAATACCATCAGTCACAAGGATCATCACGTAAAGAAACACCAGAGGAAGTCACAAAGAAGACAGCTGACCACTTTCATTTCATTTGAAGCTAAATTCAATTCTACATCTTAACGGGATCAATCAAACTTTTCACACAGATCACGTTTCACGCCGCGAAACAAACGAGTGATAGAAAGATGAGTTATAGCGACATTAAGAAAGGAAAATGTTTCGGCAAGGCGGCGGCAGGATGATGAGATCAAAAGCAAAAAATGCAACACCTGTCTGCGTGACACAGCAGCTTGAACTAAAAATACACACACGTCTAATACAGATCAAAGCACACAGGAAACAGACCAGAATAGACCCAACAGTCACTGACAGGCACAGAGATCTAAAAATCATCAAGCAAACGCTGCACAGGCCTGACATACACACCTCTCCTCATTTGTCTCACTCACACACACACACACAGCTACCTTGAGTAAATAAGGATGTAGTACTATATTACTCTCCCTTCTATATCACAAGTTCATTTGGTCTCACAGAAAAAAATGATATCAGTTAAAGAGTTTGAAGAAGGATCGATAAATATTTCTTTACACCTGATGGGCAAAATTGATTAGAAGATCATAGATTACATGTGCCAAGCACGGTTTCATTTGTGGTACAGAAATAGAACAAACAGCTGGACAACACTGCACACAGCTCGTCTCGAACATCAACGAAGAGCAAAATAGCTTTGTATTTATGTTTGAATTTTCATTGGGGAGTAGAATCACTTCTTTATGATTTATGTTTTGTCATGTGAGGAGAACAACCGTGACAGCAGAGAAGGTCTGTAAAAGGATGTTTGAAGGCTACATGTCACTGTAGCAGGCATAATCTGAAAAAACAGGACAAAAAAATAAATGTAATTAAATCGAACGATTAAACAACTACGACCTGATGGGAACCGATATTATTTAATAAAAAAAAACAGATGAAAGGTTGGCAGATAAAACCATCCAGAGGAGGAAATAATCAGCATGCACACACCCTAATCTCACTATTAGTTTAGCAAGGTGGGTAATCGCTTATCAGTTATTAAAAAGGTGAGTCAAGATCAGTTTATGCTTCACTGCATCTCCATATAGATACAAAGATATCGATACAGCTACAGCATACAACAAAAGCACAAAACTCCAATTACAAAAAAAGGGATTTTTATGATTCTGTCTTTAGATTTTAATGTCTTTACCTAAGCTGTCAAAACAAACAGACATGATCTCCATTGCAAAACTCGCATGCAGTCGTCACTCCTCATAACTACAGTTAACTCACTATTCAGCTGTTGACAGCAATGGGTGTATGTGTAGTAGCTCTTCATCTCCTCCACTGAGATGCAGGCAAACCTCTCTCCACCACACTGCTTCCCTCCTGTGCGTTCCCTCATCCCGTCCCTCTGGCTGTTCTCCTCTTCCTCCCTCAACGTCTTCATCTCCACACAGGTAGAGAGAAAAGTAGCGTCTGCCTCATCTCCTCATCTGTATTTACAAACCCTCCCTGTCTGCCTCTTTCTTGCGCACACACACCTGGAAGTTTCTTGAGGGACTGTGCCACTCCTCTTTCCGCTGCCCCTCCCTCCTGCTGTGGAAATCATGTACCAATATCTGACTAAGCAAGAACAACATACCGACTGTAGGCACACACACATATTATCCAGAAAAACTGCCTTTTCTGACTCCACTTGGATATGAAATGATGTCAAAAACGCTCAAGATTTAAAACAAAAAAAACATTTACAATTCAAATATTCTGATGTGGATCATTAAAGTTACATAAATTGAAGTGATCAAAATCCCAAGACAGGGGAACGCCTTTCATTTAATAGCTTATAGCATTGACACAGCTATACAAACTTAATTCTCAGTATCATTGGCTGCAAGTCACATGTGGCCTACAGGGATAGTTACTTTGTTTGGATAGGAAAGCTCAAACACAAATTCAACCTCCCATCTAATGTCTATAATATAAATCTTCTGCGTCGTCAGGTTTACGGCCTTGTGAAACATGTGCACAAATATTGATTGGTATGTGCCATGTGAATTTCTAAAAATCAAAGAAGGTCCTCGTTTTAATCCACCTAAAAAATGACCCTGTCACAAAGTGCGAGCACCAAACATGTGTCTGCTTCTCGTCTATGTAACTCCGCAGGGTTCACAGAAGTAGGCTGATATAGTTTCAGGTGTTGAAGCAACACTTACCTCGTCTGTTAGTCTGTGTGTGTTTATGTTTCCTTTCTGCTGCTTGACGGACACAGCAAAAGCTGGCAGACATGATCAATACAAACACCCTGACTTCTTTTACTTTCTGTTTTTGTTTCTGTTTGTCAGTCAGTCAATCCACAAGTCTGCATACGTTTCTACTGCAGGTGTAATGAGACATAAGGTAAGTTATCAATTAGCCACTGACATGGGCCATCTCAGGTAATCAGTTACCAAGGCCAAACAGCAAAGAGTGCTGCGTTCAAGGCACTACAGTCAAGAGTAGGGACTCCTTAAACGCTATAGCGCCCCTACTGGTCTGCTGAGTCTACACTTAAAGGAATACAACAACATTAGGATACTTGTTTGCAGTTTTATACTGGAAGTTAGACGAGAAGTTTGACATGAATTTAATTTCTGTGCTATGTTAGGTTATACCTTGGAGTTACAGAGCTGAGTGAAGCTCATCAGTGTTTGTGCAGCTTTCATGCAACAAATATGCAAAACCACTGTTTCTGTGCTGATACATTTTTGATGCATATAATTATTAAAAAAAACAGAAATAAAAGGTTGAACAGCCTGGTAAATATACATTTTCCAATTAATAATGATTTAAACTAGGTATTTTCAGGGGACGAATAATGGCTACATTAAAGATAGAGAGGTTTCTAAATCTGTACTTTCAATTTTTCAAAATAGCTTTTATTTTATGTGGGAAATGTAAATGTGTTCCTGTAGGTGATGCAGAAAATCCCTACATAAAACCATTACCTAACCATCAATTATTTCCTAATTTTCCAAAACTTGAATATTGTTTATATTGTCTCTAGATGACAGACGTACACAATAAAATAATCAAGCATTTTACGTTAATTTCTCTGTAGCAGTCAAATTCCAAGTCAAACTACAGCTGATTATTATGGTTAAAATATGACGGGGGAACCATAGCAGGGGAATCTCCCTGAGGTAATAGGAAATCCTGTCCTGTCATCCTGTCACATTGATTTAATAACAGCACACACACACTTTGAACAATGCACATCCAGTTCCTGTGAGCGAATTCCCCCTACAACAAACTATACACCTGTACCTTTACAATCAGCACACACACACACACACTAACACTAACCTGTTCTCCAGGGCGCTCGATGGCTGCTGTTGTGTGTGTGTCGGGTCAACAGACTGATGGATACGAACAGATTGTGAAGCAGTCGACTCAACACGTCTTGGCCCTCCTGAATCAACTCCAAAAGAGACATTGTCATATCACACTGACTGTTTCATACTGTGTCTTTGAGATTGTTGTGCCTGCCTCTCCCTCCCTCCTCGATTATGCTGCTGTGTCTGTTGGTTTGTGATTGTTTATCTCGCTTCATGTCTGCTCTGCGTTTATCAGCGGAAGAGACGGGGCGGAGGGTGGGCTATGACACAACCCCACTTTCAGCTAATTACACTGACTCGGTAAACGTGTGTGTTCCAACGAGAAAAGCACAAGAAGAAAAGGAAAAGAGAAATGAAAGTTGTTGTTCACCTTATTTAAATCAGCATGTTTAGAATAAATATTGAACGCGGCTCTCAGTATGACAGATTAGCACCACACATTACAACCTCCAAAATTACCATAAAGTTAAATCAACGCCTTAAAAAACAGAGGATTATAGTCTTCATGAAGGCAAGATCTGCTCCAGGGCTGTTGTATTAGACCATATTAGTTTTAGCAATAATGAATAAACTGAATAGGAGCTCCTGACTGTGCAGAGGGGTTTTCCCTGGGCATGACTAGTGAAGTGAACTAAAGCTGCACTTGTGTCGTCCGTAAATCCACCTCCCTTAGACATTATCATTACTTCATCTAATTCAACATCACACAATCACACTCGCACAGCATTTTTCCATTTAAATTTCAAAAAGGTAGCAAGCAACGGTGGTCATGCACTTCACATTAGGGGGCATTCTTCATTATTAGATTGATTACTCCATCAAGCGCAGGAGGCACCAGCTAAAAGATCAAAAGCTGTGTTACTGCCTAGAAAACTAATGGCAAACTGAATTTTCTGATTTATTCTGGGTAAAGTAAAGACTCTCAAACTCTCTTTTGGAAACTGCGACATGATATTATTTAATACTATTAAAATCCTATTTATATCTGACTATCAAACAATAATAGCATGGCATTTCACCTTCAGCAGAGAGCAAAGGAATCAAAGGGCTTGCATGCGAAAGGTTGTTCGGCTCAAATTGAAAAGCAACCTGTTGCATCCGTGCACTGTTGCCTGGGGAACATTACATCTAATATAATATAAGTTACAGGTAATTGCAGCATCAGCTGTGGATGACAATCTATTCTGCAAAGTTGCACATTTAAAAAAAATATTTACAGCAATCTCACTTCTTCCAGCTACATTTCGTATTCAAAGCACCTGCCTGACATAGATAGCATAGATCGTAAAGCACTCAATCAGAAATGACTGTTCTCGAGTGACAAGCAAGAGAGGAAGATCACAACCTTGTCTCTGCACGAACAACTCCTGCCGGTGTCTGTGTGGAAATTATGACAAGCAAACCAAATTTGATTCAAATAGAGCACAGTGAAAAGAGAACACACTACTTTTAATTTAGACTGTTTACACAACAACTGCACTTTCTACCCGACAATTCCAGGCCGGGAAGAGTGAGAATGAAACCTCAGAATGCAGAAATGTCTTCTTTAAAATGACTTGTGTGTGACATTCGTATTAGCATGAACCCTGCGTAAATAGTTACAGTTAAACATTGACAATCATATGAAGGTGGTAATTCCAGTTCACCATCCAAACCAAATCCGCTGATCATTGGATCAATGGATTAGATGCATTTAGAGAGAGTTTATGTATTCATGGGACATTAGGAGAAAATATTCCCCCTCTAAATCCTAAACAGACACTGAAGTGAATACAGAGGACATCCCTCTGGCAACATGTGGTAATAAACTGACAGAGGAGGTGGAGGTAAGGGATCCTTACCACTTATTGTCTGCAGCACCTCCACCGTCTGCTCCACTCCCTCTTGCACCGACAGCTTTTCTCCCATCCTTTTCCCTGGGACACCAAAATGCAGCCGACGTTCCTCTTCACATGTACACTTCACAGCTCCTAAAAGAGCACGGATGCCGAATATTACTGAAACCGCAAGAAGCGAGTTGGAGTAAACCCACGAGTGAAGACAACGCTGAATACACGAGTGTACTACAGCAGCAGACTCAGGTGAAAGAGTGCAACAGGAATAATGAGAAGAGGAACAGACTGATGCACATTTAATTCGGTCAGCAGTATTCAGAGATAGGGAGGGGAGGAAGGAAGACACACACACACACACACACACACAGAGGACAGCACTAAAGGCACTTTTGCAATTGCATAACACCTAACAACACGCATGCCTCTGTGTAGCAAACACACACTTCTGACCTAGCCGAGTGTTAACAACATTACTGGCGCTAATTTTATCTTTTCATTACATCGAACTGTGTAGCAATTTATTTATTAGCATTTGGATGTGAGTGTGTGATCAACTTAGGTCGACTGTTAATTTTTAAAAATAGATGCCCAACAGTGTGCTGCACCAGTAAATTCTACTGTTCCACCATCTCCTGAAAGTTTCAATATATAAATTATGATCGATGCCGACGCCAATATCTGCTCAATCATCCACGTTTAAAGGCTCAATGCCTTCATTTTTAAAGAAATATGCTACAGATATATTTGCATATGATATAAGCAATTTGTGTATTTGTCAACTCGCTGTGATATCAAGTCAAAGTTCAGTATTTTATGATTTTCTGACACGTGTGTATGTGTATCACACACACACACACACACCCTGATGATTTCTGGTAGAACAATCAAAGCAAATTTGTCTAATTTACTATCCAATTACTAGTTCCCTGACAGTGGCTCCTTTCATTTCTTTGACAATAGAGCAGCATGCCCTTAGTCATATGGACAGAGATCTTGTGACGTGGTGATATGCCAGGCTAAATAAAGACCAGGGCAAGTTCCACACGCAATACAATGTGACACTTCAACCCAGTTCACAGATGTGGCCTAGGGGATCTCCAGAGCACATAAAAAATAAAAAAAATAAAAAAAGTCAACAGATTTCGCTCTTTTACTTTCAGTTTCAACTTACTGTATTATTTGTCTTCAGTGGAAATCCTTGGCTTAAACTGGACATCTGCAGGGAGGAGAACACACTACAGAAATAATAACAACAAGGGGTAAAAATGAATCAAATGTAGTCAGAAATGAATTCTGGGTATCACATAGATGTGAAATATGGATCTTCAAACTGTTCAATTTGTGCTGGAAATTCAGTTTTACTATCACGTCAATTGAAATTGAATTTATTTAGTGTCCCATCCAGTGTGTGGTCCATATATCTCTGTTCATAGTAATACAGTGACAGCAGATACTGATCACTTGATCAAAAACTGGATCTTCTGGGTTTTATTGGGACTTCTTTAAATTTAAAAAAAAAAAAAAAAAACAGGAAGTGATGATGTTATCCCAGCTCAATGAATGTTATGAACATTCAAATTTGACACATTGAAATTGATTCAGGTTAATTGTTACCTTTACCTACATCCCTCCAAGCATCATCATTTTAATATCTGAATATTTGTTTGTACAACAGAAATGTACACCTAAAAAAATAATAATAATACAATTCTTCATACGTGTCAACACATCATATCTAAAACACAATATCCGCAAATTAGCCTACTTTAATATTTAATTAAATTAAAATAAATTTAATTTAAATTAGTCAACCACTTATATTAGTCAACTGTACCGTACTGATTAATAAAATATCTAGACTGTTAAATATGTTTGGCTGTGTATATTCTATTTGTTAATGCGCAAACATTTAACATATAAAGTTTTTAAAAAAAGAAGTTAGAATTAGCAAGTCGAATTAGCTAATTAGCACGGAGATTAGCCGCCTCCGTGTGACGCATTAAGAAATTACACTGAAGGCGAAAAGACAAAAAAACAACTTTTGAGTAGCTTTGAATGCTTGGTGTATAGGTTATCTAATTAGTAAAACACTTTACCTCCACCCAACAACCAACTCCACCTTCTCAATTAAAGGTGCAGGTTAGCGCCGTCTGGTTCTCCTGCCCTGCCTCCATTTTGCTTTGCTCGTTTTAGTAGATTAAATTAAACACTGCTGCACTGCCCTTATAAGGCTATTTTATTATAGTACTGATGCAATAGTTCGACCTATAGTCAACAAAATAATAATAATAAAAATAATAATAATAATATAATAATAATAATTGGAAATAATAAAATATGACCCCTGTTTGGATTATAATGATATATAATATATAATATTTTAAATTAATGAGGCCTAAAGAAGAAATGTACAGTAAAGGAGATGAAGGAGAGTGAAGGTAAGGAGGGAGACAGGAAGGATGGAGTAATGAAGAAAGGAAATTAGCTAGAGGAGGATGGAGGAGAGTGGAGAGCGGATGAAGGTGTGATCTGTCAAATTGTATTAATATTTTAAGTCAATATATTGTCCAGTTCTAACCGGATTATTCCAGATTTAACCAGATTAATGTACCCGGAAGTGCATTTATTTATGCGCGAGTAAATCTCGAACACCCCCCGACGTACCTGTACAGTAGCTTCAACCACTCTGACAGGTGTATCCTTGAACAAACAGTGTGTGTGTGTTCATGACCCTGTGAGGTATTTCTATGATATATTGACCTGTCACTGTAAGTTTATTCTGATCCCTTTTTACCTGCTGACAAGTCAACAGCTCGGCCAGAGAGAGAGAGAGAGACAGAGAGAGAGAGAGGAATCTGCAGTATTGTTATTTATGAGCATCTTCACACAGGGACATATGCAACCAACAAATGCTCTTAGACACCAACAGAAGGGGCATTATGACATCTGGTGGTAGAAAAAATGTAGTGTAGAAAATGAATGAAACAAGCCTAGTTTACGTTAAGAGGACTTTTCATTACAAATGCTTATGTATTTATTTTATTTTATTTTTTTAATAAAACAGCACTGTTTGAATTTGAAAGCTCACAAGACAAATGAAAGCCAATCAGGAAATGTATCCATTGATTGCTTGACCACCTGGTGCTAATCAATTTAAAATGGCTGATTGCTGATTCTCACAAGCCTAAAAATCTAACATGACTCTAGCACAGCAGACAGGTGGAAATAATAACACTAACGAGTGTTATTAATTCCACCTTTTTCTGCCCTCCACGAGTCAAAAATGTTTGCTGTGAAAGGGTCCATTTGTGAACATTTGTTTAAATCCTCATTAGGCCAGTGTGGAGAAACTTACAGATTGATCTGTCTTCATGACATTACATCTTATGTGCATGTGTAAAAATCATGTGACAAACATCTAGCCCTTTGCTGGAACATTTCCAAGTGGAGAGTGGCATGAGAAATGGGGAAACAAAGAGGCTATTAACAACACCACTAGGAGGCCTCATACACATCCATTTGAATGACTGACAGAGCACCTTTTTTTTTTTTTTTCAACACTGCTCCCTGGTCAGATAAGACACAATGGGTGTGATGGATCAATACAAATACAGATCTGAACTGCTAGAAGTGAAATATGTTTGACTGTATTTTTGTAGTAGTACCAATGCAAAAATAAACAACACTTTTAATACAACAGCAATCAGTCCTGGGCCACGGCACATTGGTATAAATTACCCCCCATACACCTCATGGCACTATGCATGCCGCATACATGCCTTGCATCCACTCCTTGCCTACTGACAGCCATATTGTACATCTCCACAACTAGTTGCGTCAAGTTTGCGTCAGAAACTGCACGCATGACCGGAAACTAGGAGGTTCGTTCCTTCAAAGTAACATAAAGCAATGCGCATATGTTGAGAGAAACTGTCGAGGTGTTCAGATCAAAAGATGTCATCGGCTGCATTTTTTAAGTTTAGACAGACTATAGTTTTTGTTATCGTTATGATACCAAATAGTTTCCGCCTACGCTTGTTTATTTAAAATCACGCTTCCGTCAGGCTTGTATTTTCAAAGTTGAAACCGGAAGCTGTGGTGTTTTATTTCGGCTAGCTCGACACTTGCACCCCAAATCGCCTTATGGTTGTTTAGACTTTAGCGGGGGTTTTCTTATGTCTGTGGGAATTTGCTTCGGCCAAAAAACACGAAGAGATAACAGATAGTGGAGCTAAAGAGGACTTGGCGTCGTGGATATTTAGTCACATTTGAAGACCCCCAGGCTTGTGTTATCCATTTAAAAGACATACTTCGTCCCACCCGGTGAGTTGCCTCTCCCTAAAAAGATCTTCAAGTTTGATGCAATAGCGGATATCGTCGTGTTCGTGCCAATTCATATTTTTACAACGCGGTTAAAATGCCTACCTTGTGGTCTGTAAATTAACATTATTTAACCTTCCTCGGTTTTAAGTCACAATTTCACGTTATTTATTTATTTTATTTATTTGAGGGGGGGGGATTTATGATGGCAAACGTGTGTTGCTGCGAAAACTTTACGTGCACGCAGACGTTAACAACACGTGAGGTAACGGTTATCTTTTTTTTGACTTCATGAAGCATACTACTCTTTTGACATATTAAACGGTGTATTTTAACGTTTTCGTCGTGTTTAAACTGTCGTAGCTATCGTTTAGCCCGAACCGACCGTGTGTCTACCGTTTGGTTAAATTGTGGTTAAGTTTCAGTGCATTTAAAACGCAACTCTCGGGCGGTTAAGAGACAAGCTAATTGCTTACAAGCTACAAGTGGGCATGTCTCTATCTGGAGCTCAAATCCACGGTGGGCTATATTGCGCAATTTGTCTTGAATTTTGCCAACAAACGCTATCATTGACTTTCTGATATCGTACTCGGCTTGTATCCTGTGTGACGATAATCATTAATTGAATCAAATGTTCAGTGTTAAACCAAATGAGATGCTATATAGGTATATAATATATAGGTGCACATTAGTGTAGTTGCCAACTGTATGATTGAATTCAGAAATGCTATATGTCCTTTCAAAATAGTTTTGGAAATGATGATTTATTGATGATATAATAATGATAATTATTATTACTATTAGTATTTGTAGTATTATTAGGAGTAGTAGCATGCAGACATAAAATACAAACCTTTTTATAGGCTGATAGATGATATTATCATGCATCTTTAGTACTACTAAACCTTGTAAATTACAGCATTTAAAGCTGTATTTTGTATATACAGTACTCATCACACTCAGGCTTTAACAAACAATTGTTTTCATGATTGATTAATCTGTTGATCATTATCTTGATTACTCAATTAGCTGTGAGTGTGATTAATTGATTGTCAAAATGGTTGACAATGAATCGAATTATTGTTGCAGCTTTACGTTACACAATGTCCGGACTGTCTTGCGGTTCTATTGTCCACAGTAATTATGTTTTTTTACACCCTCGCAATAGTTACCATGTGTATACTTAATCAAAGGGGCAGTGCGTGTGTTTTTGTGTCATTAACGTATTCAGGAATGGGACTTTTGTAAACTTTATTTCAGTTTCTGGATTGCTCTATGCTCCTTTTTACTTCTTTCTCTTTCAGGTCCTGTGATACAGGTGTTGTTGCCGTCCCGTGACGGATTTACCCTCTCAGTTGACGGGTGTAAGGAGGAGAGGAAGCAAAGATGCCGAAACCGGTAAGATGCTGAAAGGAGCCAGATGAGAGCCTCGTCTGCTAGTATAAACTAGCTGTACAGAACTGCTATCTAGTTGTCATAATAGTTTGCACATGGTGCTGCCCGAAAGCTTCATTCGAACATTCTGGGAAGTGGCAGTTTCATTCTCATGGCTGCTCTCACTTCTCATAGACCTTCTTCCAAGTAAACAACAGCCAAAGTGTGAAGTGAACTGCCTGGCCCACAGGCCTTGCAACTGCAACACTGCTGCCATTGTTGCTTAAAGGGTGGAGAGAATGCCAGAGTCCTGGGATGTGAACAACGCCAAAACAAAACCAATTTGATTCAGGCTGTTCATGGTCGTCTGATTCCCACTGTCGGAGCGCTGCTTTTTCTTCATGCACTTAGGAGCAGAAATCTGGGGATATTGCATTTTGCACTTTGGTTTGTCTCATGGAAATATTTAAGTCATGTGGCTAAGCGTGCTTTCCTAGGAACTGTTAACGACCGAGTTCAGTCCTCGCCACAAGTGAAGCACATCTCCAGTCTTGCTCTTTAGGTGGGTGGGTTTGTGATGGGGTGTGTGTGTGTGTGTGTCTGGAGGGGAGGGGGGGTGTTGGGAAGCTAAAGACAAGGAGCAGCCAGGCGCTGATCTCATCCTCCACTTCCCCCTCTTGTCCCCTGAGTCACCAGGGCACGAGTCCAAAAAAACAGGACAGCGGAGGTCTGGATGCTTTGCTGAGAGCGACTTCTCTGTCACAGACAATAACTGACAGAGAAAGTACAGATTGTCGCGGGGAGGCACTGACATAATAAACAGAGGAAACAAGAGCAGGGCCCATCTGAAATGACCTTCTCTGGGAGTGATGCCAGTAAACCAAACTTTTGGAAAAGGCCTTTTATGTCTCAGTGTCAGCACTTATCTGCAGCCAACTCACAAAAACAATAGCAAGGTTGAGTAACAAACGTTTGTGAATTGTGCAAGTAACGCTTTTACAGTACCAATCACAATTTAATAGTTTTGTACCTTTTTTTTTTTTAACACATAATTCTGGTTCATGTTCATAGTAAAAAAAACACCTACACACACACACAGATAAAACCCATTGATGAGGTCATTAATCATTTAATTTTCAATCATTTTTCAAGCAAAAATGACAACATATGTTACAGCTCCTTGAAATGTTTTTAATGGTAGCTAATTGCAGACATCACTATGGCTTCTAAGAAATGGTGCCACTATTTTCATAGACTAGAAAATAATTGGCAGATTAATGCACAGTGAAAATGCTAAATCAAGAATCTCAGAACATATGCAGTTTTGATAATACAGAGTTGCTGCTGCTCATATCCCTCCCCTCCTGTTTGGTACACTGTTGGCCGAGGGGCAGGGGAATGATGAGGTGACAGCACCCCACAGGAAGAGGGCCCTCACTGGCTTCCTAGCTTGTGGCTGTTTTCCTTAGAAGGGGACCTTCTGTGTCTAGTCTATGTCAACATCCTGTCTCTGTGGAAGTACTGAGGCAGGGTGAAGGTGGACTGTCAGGGATGAGCATAAAGTTGGGGAATAATGAGAATCTCTGAATTTGTTGTCGTGACCAGGACATTTTAAGAGGTGAAAAAACATTGAGGGTTAGCATTGAGGGAAGGGAGGGGTTGTGATGCTGCTAGGCAACTTTAAAACTGTTTGCCAGCTTTGTTTGACCCTTCACCTCATTTACAATACAAAGCTCAGTCCATAATCAAGCAGAGTGAGACCCACCTTTTTCCTCTTTATTATCCCTCGTAGTGTATCCTGTAAAATCACTGGAAACTCCTCAGATCCGGTCCGTACAAGAGTTGACTGGACCTGAATACGTGGAGTTGTTTTCCTCTTGTGAAAGGGATGCTTCTCATGCAGCATTTACCTTCCCTGCCCCCAAAAGATGAATGTTTGTAGGTAGCAGTGATTCCTCCTCTGCTCTCACTACTCCGTCCATTCCTCCCTCCCTCCCTCCAAGGCCTCCCTCACCCTGCAGGGGGGTTAATCAGGGGGATAGACAGCTGCTCCGAGCCCAGCAGGCTAGATTAGCAGCTCTACTGATTGAAGTGTGTGTGTGTGTGTCTCTTAAGGCCTCCCTTAGCAAAGCTCTTCTAAACAGCTTACAGTAACTAAACAGCTGCACATTTAACAAGGGGCCTGTCTGACTGAGAACTTGTGTGTGCAGTTGAAATGGAGAGGAGCAACTGGATTCGACACTCACTTGTTAGCCTCCCATCTTTGCGGGCCACTCTTCTTCACTTGCTTGTCATGTCAATCTTTTAGCTAAACTCCCCACATCGTGTTTGTCTGTTTAGTGATACTGTACATGAACGAGGGGAGCTTGCATTGTTGGCTTATCTATGAGATAGGAGCGTATGTAACAGTGCCTGCTTTCTAGGAAAAACCCAGATGAAGTGCAGTTAAGCTAACTTTAACACAGCCTCGCTCACTATCCTCACTGTTGGCTGCGATTAGTCAACAACATGTTGCGATTGGAGACAGTTGTACCAGTTTTAAGGTTTTCCCCATTGCTTTGAGAAACTTTATAAGCCATGTCCAGGACTCACAGACAACCTTATAAACACAACTAAAGTTGCAGTGAGCAGCAGGTTTTTGCTTGCTAAAAGTCTGCTGCCAAATGAGTTTGTGTGTGGCGTATACTAACCTAACCTGTTAGTTTTGAAATGGATTAAATTGGCCCAGTCAGATTGTCTAGTGTCACCAGACAGACGGTACTGTATAAGGACAAGCTCGCAAAAGTCGCTCCTTGGAGACTTGTCGGAGTGTGTGATTAGCTGTGTCGGTGGCTCGGCATGTTGTCCCTCTTCTCCTCCCCCTCTCCCTGCAGGAGAGAGGATTAACGGACCGTCTGCTCCACACAGGATTCCACCTCTCTCTACTCTGTCTATGTGTTGGCTGAGATGCGCACACTCGCGCAGCACAAAGCTTGGCTCTTCACAGCTGATTGCTGATGGCAAGCGGGCCCCACACAAACGCAGGGGAGGGGACATTCAAGGCCGGTCACTCGGAAACATTAGCTCAGCACTACATTCTCCATAACTACTCCCGTCTCAAAAAGTCAACGAGGCAGCTACTCTTGAAGCTAACAGAGTCCTAATTCATTCGTCAGCGAACCATGAACAGGTCGTTTTGCTGATGCGGCCTTTATGCATTTGCAAAGAGTAAATGGAGATGTTGTCCAAGTAGTTAGAAGTTTTGTGTTTACATTAAGGTGGAGGCCTGTCTGCTAAGGTTAAAGGACGCTGAGGAAGTTTATTGCTGTGATGCCGCAATGATATATTAGGCCTTTGCTTGCACCTTAGCAGCTGTAACTCTGTGACTCACATTAGAGCTTTTTTTTACTTAGAGAGGAGCACAAGACCACAGTCTCTGTCCTTGCCAGAGACCGACTAGCAAGAAGTAGGCTAAAGGCTAGTAGGCTAAATATTTGCCAAAGACCCTTTTCTTTACAGAGTTGGACATGAGTTATTAATGAAGCTTCATACAGACACTCTCAGCAGTAAATTTCCCAGACATGGATTAAGCCTTGATCTTTATGTGCCTGAAATATTTGTTTCAATGCAGCAACTAAATTGAGTGAAAATTCACCCTGACTGAAAGCAAAACACAATCATTTAGTGACTTCAGACCTCATCTTCTCTGGGGAAAGCTGCTTGCATTTTCCAACCAAAATGAAGTTTGGGCTTAAAGCAGGTTAAATTAGGAGCATGTGAGATACAGTTTAGTCCCCTTTAGATGTAATAACAGTGGAATGTCACATGTTGCATTTACCACTCAGCAGTGTTCATGTGAGACGTCTATAGTGTGGAGAAAGTGCTGCACCTTTTCATGTGTAATTAATGAGGGAGGTATAAGATCCATGCAGTGCAGGGAAGTCCAGCTATGTGCTGTATAAAGTTTCATGGATTATTCATTCCAGGGATATTGAGAGAAACGGAGATGGATGAAGGCAGGAGACGGTGAAGAAATATTGAGAGGGGAGGGAGAGAAGTGCAAAGTGAGCATTCCTGAGGTTTTATGTATAATTACTGAAAGGAAGAAGAAGAATGGTTTGTTGCCTCTGTTTCTTTGGTCCTTTCCCTCTTGATTTTTTTCTTTTTTTTTTTTTGTGTATGATTGACCTCACTGTAACTCAAAGTTTGTACACCCCCAGATCATCTCTCTTGCTTCCTGTTGCGCTCTATCTCCCCCGCTCTCCTTTTTCTGTCTTTCTTTCTTGTGCACTCTTGCTAAACGTCTTTGCATTTGCACTCTGCCTCTCTCACTTCTCGCTTTCCTCCGTACCATGCATGCAACCACCTCTGAGGCAGCACACAACTCACTGTGTGAACAGATGTGGGAGGGAGGACGTCGGATGCCTCAGAGGTCAACCCTGCTCTGTTCTGTGCCATCAGCCGCTCCGAGATCTACTGCCACTGCTGCTCAACAGAGCACAGCCAATGATCTTATTTGTGTCCTCTACTCTGTCCCACCAGAGGACTTTGATGAGTAGGTCGCCATGAAAGATGGTGCTTACTCGTCCTGGCAGAGTGCTGAGAGAGTAGGATGCAAAGCAGTCTGCACAGTTCTTTCACTAAAGTTAGGATTGAGGGAAGTAGACTCATTCCTCACATACTGAGCAGACATTCTTCCATCCTCCTCTGTCAGAGTTCTGTAATTTCCTGGAAGATCGAGGCATTCAAACTCAAATTTGGCCCCAGGCTTAGGTTCGGTTTAGGTTTTATTATTGTCATGTGTAACTTGCTCTCTTTGACTTTGCAAAGGTTTATGTCCACACGTCGCGTGTTGCAAGTCTGAAGCTTAAGGAATTAAAGCTCTGACTATAAACGGCAGCGTCCCTGGTCTGTCTGCTGTTTTAATAGGAGCATAAAATACCCCAAAAAACAATTATCAAAAAATGTGCCTAAACACATTTATGTATGTAAATGTACATAACGAAGAGTCAGCAGTTAGTGACATTTTTGACTGAATCCACAGTAAGCTCACAGTAAAAACTCTGCAGCTTGTTGATGGAGATTAGTGGATGTTTAGTCGAGATTATCATAAAATGTGGTAATAATGATCATGAGCTCAGTGCTGTGGTAAGAGTCATATTATCGTAGCATGGCTGTAATTGTCCCTGGCTCATTTGGCCATTTCACTCTCTAGGTTTAACAAGATGCTGTAAAGCTTATTAGGAAGTTAAAACTCTGCTTGCAGATCAAGAAAACATAACAGAAAAGAGGTCTGTAATTGTATTGCATGTTTCATTGTAAAATATCTGCTTGTCTAGCAAACAAAATCAATTTGTTTTGTTTGTTTGTTTTTTTAGATCAATGTCCGTGTGACCACCATGGATGCAGAGCTGGAGTTTGCCATCCAGCCTAACACCACAGGGAAACAGCTCTTTGATCAGGTTAGCATAAAATAACTAGCTATTTCTCTTTTAATTAGCCTTTTGGTAATAAAAGTATGCACACAGTTTTTCTAGTATCAGTGAATTTGTTCCTCATCTTCCTCAAGCTTCCTCATCTTCATTTTTAGGTTATTTTAAGGTTTAGTATCTTTACAACTGTATACACTATTTTTTTTTTTTAAATAGTGTATATGAGTAATTATTTGAAGCACTGAACCGTTAGTTGGGAAAGTAATCATCTGTGTGTGTATCCCAACTTTAGGAACACATTTTTGGTAAAGATTGCCAGTGTTTGATGATTATCTCATTTATTGTGACATGTGTGTATGTATGCGTCCTGGTGGTAGAGTGGTTTACGGTGCTTCCTATGTAGAGCTAGAAATATTTTGTCACATATTTTTGTCACATTTCACCTCTTGGTCTCCTGTTTTCTTCCTGTTCACACTGTTGGTTATCACCTATAAAGTTTGAGGTTTCATTTTGTTTTGTTCTCAGGTGGTGAAAACAGTGGGACTGCGAGAGGTTTGGTTTTTTGGCCTACAGTATGTGGACAGTAAGGGTTACATCACCTGGCTCAAACTCAATAAGAAGGTCAGTCTGCTTAAATACTCACTCTTTTACTGTCTTCTTCCTCTCTCCATTCCCTCTCTTTCTCTTTTTAATCCTTTAGCAGTGTCCCTCTCTTCAGATTTCATTCGCACTTTTATCTGTCATGAGAGGGGAAAAAATATGACAGAAAATTCCACTTTTTATAGAAGTGCAGTAAACCCCAGACACAGATGTGTCAGTGTTGAGGCCCTCCAGCCACAGTGGACTAATGCAGCTCTGTCTGCGTCCTCTGTGGCAGGATTACAATAATAATATATAATACATTTTATTTAAAAGAGCTTTTTTAAGATACTCAAAGACACTTTACAAGCAATTTTAAAGAGGTGTGTTTTTATCAGAGATTTGAAGGTGGGCAAGTCAGTGCAGTTTCGGATGCGTTTGGGGAGAGAGTGCCAGAGGGACGGTGCAGCTGGGGAGAAGCCTCTGTCGCCCCAGGTTCGGTGCTTGGTCCTGAGTGGTGGGATGGATTGTGCTGATGGAACAGGTCAGTGAGGTAGGAAGAGGCCTGGTTATCGAAGGCTTTGTGTGCGAGGAGGAGGATTTTGAATTGAATCCGTTGTGGAACTGGAAGCCAGTGGAGTTTCTGGAGAACAGGAGTGATATGATCACGGGTGCGGGTGAGCAGGAATGCAGCAGAGTTTTGGATGTACTGTAGTTTATTTAAAATTTTGGATGGTGTGCCATAGAGGATGCTGTTGCCGTAGTCTATTCTGGAGGTGATGAAGGCGTCAGTGAGGGTTTCAGCAGTGGAGAAGGAGAGTGATGGGTGGAGTTGGGCGATGTTCTTGAGATGAAAGAAGGCAGTTCTGGCGTTTTAGTTTATTTGACATTCAAAGGAGAGGTTATTGTCAAAGATGACTCTGAGGTTACAACTGTGAGGGGATGGAGACGGGGTGGTGTTAAGGCGGAAACTGTCTGCAGTTTTTGTGAGGGATTTGGGGGCCAATAATGATGAGGTCTGATTTATCACAATTTAGTTTGAGGAAGTTGGTCTGCATCCAGAATTTGATGTCGGCGAGGCAATTGGAGAGGGTGCAGTTAAACACCAGAGCTTCTGTGCGGAGGACGGTGAAGTAGGCCAGTTTCTCGGAGGATGTCGATGCAGTGCGGGCGCAGGTGGTTGTTGAGTGAGTGGAAGTCAGAGGTGGAGTACAGTGCTGACATGACCCAGGTGTGGAGTGCTAGCACAGAGCTAGGACTAGCTTGTAACGAGGAGCCGGGTGTCTGTGGAAAGAGAGGCAGTGCATACCCCAGGAATATCCACGGGACGTGCACATATGTACATCCCAGCTAATGATATCAAAGGTCTCTGAGTGACAACTACCGGATTACAGTGTGTGTAGAGTTATGTGATGAATATGGTTGTTTATTCCAGTCCCATATCTTTGATTATGGATAACAGGATGATTGAAAAGCAGCGCAAATCACAAGCTTTGTTGTGACCCTTTTCCCTTCCAGATGACTCGCTAAGATGTATGTTTTAATTTGCTGATGCATAGATGGAGGCTGATGATGATGATGATGATGATGATGATTTTATTCTCCAGGTGACTCAGCAGGATGTGAAGAAAGAGAACCCTCTGCAGTTCAAGTTCAGAGCCAAGTTCTTCCCCGAAGATGTCTCAGAGGAGCTAATCCAAGAGATCACCCAGAGACTCTTCTTCCTGCAGGTAACCAGCCACGCGTTGCACACTGATGACGTCATACTTTTAGCAAGATAAATTTTGTCAGGATTAAGTTTTTTTTACCACTTGTTTGCTTAAACTGTCTTTAAGTATTTTTTTTATTTTTTTTTGAAGAAACAAAGTAAGCACATCACTCCGCTCTCACTGGGTGCTTGGCATGATGAAGCCTCCTTCTCTCCTCTCTGTTCTGCAGGTGAAGGAGGCCATCCTAAACGATGAGAACTACTGTCCCCCAGAGACGGCTGTGTTACTGGCGTCATACTCTGTCCAGGCCAAGTATGGAGACTACAGCAAAGATGTCCACAAGCCTGGCTACCTTACGCATGACAGACTGCTGCCTCAGAGGTACACACGCAAAATATGTCACAAGCTAAATGGCTCCAGCAGTGAACAATATAAGAATATATGCTCCCTACTGTAGGACGTTTTTTACATGCACTCGAGGTCTGACAAAAAACTGGAATGTGTCTCTTTCCCTCTTGGAATTTTTCTATGATTTCCGTCAGAGGAAACTATACTATACCGTTGCATGACATTCCTTCAGGTGAAGTCATCGTATTTGTTTTTGTGTGTGCAGAGTACTGGAGCAGCACAAGCTGACCAAGGAGCAATGGGAAGACAGGATACAGACTTGGCATGAAGAACACAGAGGAATGCTGAGGTGTGTGTGTATGCGTGTGTGTGTCAAACCTTTCTCAGTACATTGTCTACTTGAAACCCCTTTGAGTGAGACAGAAAATGTGTATATGTTTGGACTTGTTATATTGGGATGTGGAAGTATGTCATTGTCTGTGTAGTTATTTATTGTAGAGGGCTGAACAATGCCAAACAGTTCCACGGTTGAAAGGAGAGTGTTATTATACTTATATGGGATTTGATTGTATGATACAATCAAAAAAAAGAGAGAGAATATTACACACACGGGTTGGATTCTGTTATTTATGTAAAGGTGGACATCTGAATATTTTTTGATAAAACCTTTCCTCCTCCCTAGAGAGGACTCTATGATGGAGTATCTTAAAATCGCCCAGGACCTGGAGATGTACGGCGTCAACTACTTTGAGATCAAGAACAAGAAGGGAACACAGTTGTGGCTGGGCGTGGACGCCCTTGGCCTCAACATCTACGAACACGAAGACAAGTGAGCGATGAAAATTGTTCCTAAACAAAGCCTATCTAAAGACGCTTGGGCCGCGGGGCTGTGGTTTACAGTTGATTACTTAACAGGAGCAGACCTGAGGAGAAGTGAAGGCTTAGGACACAGCGTGTCACAACCACACTGTCACAATGGTGTCTGTTTATACTTTACACCTCACCACAAGATCAGAGCTTTGTTTTATTAATCTGCATAGAAAATGGGAAGAAAAAAAATCATAATTTGGTCATAAGGATATCATAACTAAGGTTACTATTGACTTGAAGCCAAGATGAGATGCTACATGTTCAGAGGTAGCATAGATATTTTTAGAAGTGAAAACTGGAGAAAAGGGTGGGAAAGGAAGAGTCTTTCCTGTCCTCCCTGGTCAGAGATTATTTCCCTTTTTGTGGAAGAAAGGATAGATTTAATCACAACTCCTGTAGTATTTCCTCGGTTCTCTGAGCTTATCTCTGCTCTGCTCTTCCTGTCTGTTATTGTAGGTCATCACAGCTGCTGTCCTTCCTCTTTTGTCCAGGTGACAAAGGAAGGGAGCAGGGGATGGTTTTTGGTTTTTTTTCTCCCTCTTCTCCAAGCGAGCAACCTCATTATCACTTAATCCATTTCCTTTCTTTCTTTGATCAGAAAATATCCACTATCTGTTTAATTCTTGACAGGAGGTGATATTGAGTTTGATCCAGCTCCTTCTCTTTACTTCACTGGCTACTCATACAGGCTTTAGTGAAAATCTAACAGGAAATTGAAAAAGACTATTTAATCTCAGAATGTCCTGTAAAGGAGTTAGAAGTGCACCACCTGAACCAAAATCTGATTCTTTTTTTTCTTTTTTTTTCAGGTTATCACCAAAGATTGGCTTCCCCTGGAGTGAGATTCGAAACATCTCTTTCAATGACAAGAAGTTTGTCATCAAACCTATTGACAAAAAAGCACCTGTGAGTGTCAAACACATCAACAAATATTGTACTTGTCAGCTTCATGCAGACGGTGAACGTACCCCGCTTCAACATTTTCTCTTCCCCCCTTTTTTTTAACACTTGTAGGACTTTGTTTTTTATGCCCCGCGACTGCGCATCAACAAGCGAATCTTGGCATTGTGTATGGGTAACCATGAGTTGTACATGAGGAGGAGAAAGCCCGACACCATCGAGGTGCAGCAGATGAAGGCTCAGGCCCGGGAGGAGAAGCACCACAAACAGATGGAGAGGTACCGCAGACTCAGTCACATATACATTTTGTACCTAAAGTGATGGGAGAGCCATCTAAGATTTAAATAATTGATATATTGTAGATCTGAGAAGTTTTGGGAATATAAAATGGCCTGTCTAAAGTTTGGAGATCATATAAAATGTATAGTGGCTGCTAGAGCTTCTCCACTGGAGGGCAGACTTTTCTCTTGCCACACATGGAGGCAGAAGCAGTATCTTGAGTATTTTATTCAGCTAAAGATGCTTCAGCTAAGCTTTGTTCAGGTCAGGATGAGAACACTGGATTTTTGTTTTCAACTATCATAGTAAAACTTTTGTAATAAGAAACATGTAATCGCAAAACTTCTCAGAGCCCAGCTGGAGAACGAGAAGAAGAAGCGAGAGCATGCGGAGAAAGAGAAGGAGAGGATAGAGCGTGAGAAAGAGGAGCTCATGGAGCGGCTGAGACAGATTGAAGACCAAACGATGAGAGCCCAGAAAGGTGCCCATTTTCTTTTTATCCATCCATCTGTTCACTTCTCTTTGCTGCTGCCTCCCTCTTTCCTTCGTCTGTCTGTCAAATTAGAGAATCTCTCCAGCACAGTGAGTCAAGACCAATCATATTTATCACGCTTGTATAACCAGAATGACCTGAAAATTGAATGAAACCACCACACTCACCTTTTCTCTCTTTATTATATATATTATATTAAAATAAAAGTTTCCATTTTCCTATTATCATTTGTGTATTGCTAATGAGCAAATAATACTTAGGTTTGTGTCTTGGTGAACAGTGTCTGACTGCCAGTGTGAATCATTCTTTCAGTTTGAATGTGCGTGAAGTCCCAGTCGAAAGATGAAAGTAGAAGCCGTGTGTAACATGCATGTACGTCTCCCCTCTCGCAGAGCTCGAGGAACAGACTCGCCGGGCCATGGAGCTAGAGCAGGAGAGAAAGAAAGCGAAGGAGGATGCTGAGAGGCTGGAGAGGGAGAGGAAAACAGCTGAGGAGGCCAAAGCTGAGCTGGCAAAACAGGCTGCAGACCAGCAGAAGACCCAGGAACAGCTGGTGTGATTTCTTTCTCTCTTTCTGTTCTAGTTTGAGATAGTTTAAAATCATGCTCTGTGGTGTGTATTTCAGTGCACACGTGACAGGAGGATTTTTATTTTATTTCAGGCTTCTGAACTGGCTGAATTCACAGCAAAGATTGTTCTCCTGGAAGAAGCCAAGAGGAAGAAAGATGATGAGGCCACACAATGGCAGCATAAGGTACAACACCCCTCTCCCTCAATCTATGCATAGGCTAAAACCGTCTCCATTGTGTTTGATTAAAAGTTAGATTAACATGAATACAGAAAAAGTGTCTGGTCTGTGGGAGGCAAATTTCACCCCTGATTATTATGTTTATACATTGCAGCCACTGTTTGATCAACAGCAGATTTGTTTACATTCAGCTAGGTTTAGCCTACCGGTGTGTTTCACTCATTTGAATCCAATGTGCCTCCAATCCAATGTGGTCTCCTCTCCTCCTCTCCCCACCTCCGCCCGCAGGCTCTGATTGCTCAGGAGGACCTGGTGAAAACCAAGGAGGAGCTGAAGACTGCAATGACGGTGGTGCCGGCTCCTCCGTGCGGCAATGCTGAGAGCGAGCACGACGAGCAGGACGAGAACCACGCAGAGGCGAGCGCCGAGCTCTCCAACGAGGGCGTGAGCCAGCTAGATCTCCGCAGCGAGGAGGAGCGCGTCACCGAAGCCCAGAAAAACGAGCGGGTCAAGAAACAGCTGCAGGTGAGAGCGGGGGGTGTAAACCGTTAGGACAGGGCCTGCCAGCTTTACTACTGTTCTCATGGCCGAGAACTGAACATAAGGTTCATTTAAAGTTAATCAAAAAAAAAAGATGAATTCATCCGTCATATGTGGAGATATAGGAGCAACCTGGCGCTAATTTTGTTAGTTCTATTTAACCCAAAAAGATTTGCGGCTCACAAATAACAACCAGAATATATTATTTTCTAACAGCAGTTTTGTTGCAAAGAAGAAACACTGGTCAGGCGGTGGCATATAAGGGTAAGATAAGGCATACTTCCCTGTCCATTCTTCTTTATACTCCTGCTTTTAACAGGAGCGGACGTGCTGGCTTAGACTGTAGCCTGGCTTTAAAGCAGCCCTACTGATAATTAATTGACCAAACTGAAAATATCCAATCCCTTCATATGCATATCTCATCATCATACATATCTAAGCTGGGCTACTGCATAGGCCAGGACTTGTACTGAAGCTATGGCAAGAAGAAATCAAAACATGAAGCTGTTTTTATAAAACCTGTAAGCTTGCGTTGGCCAGTGGACGACTGCTCGACGCTAGAAGACTTATGTAACTGCCAACCCCTGCTTCATGGTTCAAAGTAATTAAAACCTTTGCAACATCATCGGTGAACACTAAAGATGTTTGGACGCAGGCTGTGGATAAGTCTTCATGTCAGATGTTTAATTTTTAAATGATTGAGGCATATTTTCCCCTCTTTCTCTTTCGCACCTGTGTCCTGTTTCTTTTTTTCAATCTTCTCCTCTATGCCCCCCCCACCCCCTTTCTTTTTCTATTCTTCTCTTTTGCTGCTTTTCTCCTGTCTTCTCCCCCTTTTTCCCCTTCCTCATCAACCTCTCATCCTTCCTTCTCTTTGGTCTCCCAGACATTAAGTTCAGAGTTGGCCCAGGCCAGAGACGAAACCAAGAAGACACAGAACGACGTCCTACACGCCGAGAACGTGAAAGCAGGCCGAGACAAATACAAAACTCTGCGTCAGATCCGACAGGGCAACACGAAGCAGCGCATTGATGAGTTCGAGTCCATGTGAGTGATCCTGAACTTTATCTTCAGCGGCTGCTCGCTTTTCACGGACAACAGATGCTGCCGTCCTCGTAATCCCAATGAATCCTCCTCCAACACCCCCGCAAGTCCCAACCCAGGCAATCTTGCGAAATCATCTTGTCAAACTTTGCCAAAGTCCTGTCCCTCATCTCCACTCGGAAACTTTGGGATATTTCCCCGATACGGAGCTGCCTACACGCCACTTGGCAAAAAGTTATCGTACCGCACAGAGAGATTTGTAATCTGTAAATGCAGGAGGGAAGCAAAACCAAAATGGAAGCAATTGGATTGTTTTATTTTGAGCAAACATGGCCATAGAAAGCTACTTTTGTTGTTTGTTTGTTTTTTGTTATTTTCTTGACTACTTGTATGCAAAGCTTTAGATTCCATGTCTTCAGTTTAAGATTACCTGTCCTCCTCGTTTTTAAGTTCTTGTCCTCTGCCTTCGTTTGACTCGTTTTATCGCTAACGCCCTTCTTTTTAGTTGTCTGTTGTACACATTGAAGCTGGGTTTAGTGCCAGGCTACAACTCAAGAATGGAGTTTGGGGATAGATATGGTTGCTATTTTCCTTCAGCGTCAAAGCGCTGCTGCAAAGGTTGCATAATGTCAAAAATCACACACTAGATATGTTAATACTCCCAGCATCTGTGAGTCATTAGAGAGATATGACCTGAGGACATTTCACTCTATTTAATCAATTCAAACTATAGGGTTATATTCAAAATTACACTGCAGTATTTAATCGTTTCATTTCAGGCTGAATGTCAATATTTTCGGATTTTGAACAAAGTGAATTGACCCCCCCTATAGGGAAAAAGCCACCCAACTTGTCACACGGCAGGTTTTGATGATCGAATGTAGCAAAGGTAACAAAGGGAAAGTGTGTTTTACATGCAGAGGTGATAGAATAGCATGTAATGAGCTTTTGCCGCTGAGCTATCGCCCTTGAGCTTGAAAGTATTTTGAAGATAAGCTAATTGGTAATTGTGTAGATGTGTTTGTGTGTTTTCTCCAAGTTGCATCCCAGTGTTTCACACCCAGTCGCTATAGATGGTTTTCTCTGCCTACCAGCTCACAGAGGAATCCAGGGTATTAGACAGACAGAGGAACAGATGAGAAATGTGTCGAAACTGCTTTTCTGTCTGTTCAACTGTACGTGTGTGTGTGTATATGTGTGTGGAGATGTGGAAGCTGATGCCTGGCACCTCTCTGGCTGGGGAGCTTATGAAAACATCAGTCCCAACCTGGGACAAATCTCTACCTCAGTAATGTTAGTGGTGGCTGACAGTCAAACGCTTCAGGGTGCTCCCCTCCTCCCTCCCTATCAAAAAAAGTGGGATAAAAAAAATAGGATTGTGCTGTTACATACTTGGGTGGTGCTCCTGCGCAGGCAACGTTTTGTCAGCTCGGTTACTTTGTGGCTGTGTGTTGGGAAGGATCGCAAGAGAAAACATACCTCTGAAGCTATTGCATTCGAAGCGGTTTTCCCTGCTCCTGGCCTCGCTCAGATATTTTGATTCATTCAGCAAAAATCCCAAATAATGAGGAATATGAATTTAAATTATGCTGCACACATGAGAATGGAGATGTTTTTCAGAAGAAACTGGATTGCTCTGGTTTTCTGGTGGTGACAGACCTCTTTGTGTTGTTTTTTTGTTTTGTTCATTTTAAAAGAAGGCTCTCCTGTAAAATAATTACAACAGCCTTCAAAGTCTGCTTTGAACGTGTCTCTTCTGTTACAGTTTCACTTTACGGAGGCAGTTTGCATACCTGCAATAGATTCTTGGACAGATGAGCTATTTGTATTGTGAAGGGACACATCTCTCCAGAATCAAATGGAGAATAGGCCAATTTCCTCCACTAAAATCTCATTTAACATCCTTTATGCTTAAACAAACATGTTCCAGGGTGCATTTTTTGAAATGAGTGAACATGATGTATTCCTTTTTTTAATTATTATTTTTGTTTATTAACAATATGATGAAAAATATATATTGTATTGTTTATGCTTTACTTGACAGCTGGTATAGGTTGATAGATTTTTTTTTTAAATAGTTTTAAAGTTAAAGCACTTGTATGAAACAAGACACTGCCTTTTGTGTTTAACTTTCAGTGTACAATACTAGTGTTGTGGGGGGAAAAAAGAAAAAAGAAAGAAGATCCTGTGCTTCCAGCTCATATTTTTGTATTGTGTTCAAAACCAGCAGCATGTATCGCTTCACTGGAGGGGAAAACTCATCTTGACATGTCAAACACCCTCAAGCTGCAAGGCCTTCCGGTGAAGCCAGCGTCTGTGTTCATGCCTGCTCTGGCACCAGCTGTCAAGTTTGCCATTTTTTTTGTTGTTTTTGTTTTGTTTTTCCCCCTAACGTTCATGTTAGTATTCTTTATGATAGAAGGCACAGATGGATTACAGTCCATGTCATTGGTTCACAAATAAAACTTTTAAATTTTGAACATGTTGTACTGCTCATATTGCTGACACACTGGGTGTATGAAGTGTTTTATTTACGTTCAAAAGCTTAATATTGGCACAAAGGTAATTTAATGACATTTCAATTAGTTACTTTAATAGTACGGTGGTTTCCAAGGCGACGATGTTTATACGTACATTACGTAGCGTGACCCCCAGATTAGGAGTATAGTTGTAGTTGTCGGTATTTCAGCTAATTGTAATATTTTGTGTTGTTTGTATTTATGCATGAAAGCAGACACCGGAGACTTCAGGTTTACTCGACATAACTTCTTTTACTCTAGTCTTTCTTAACAGGTAGAACACCCCTCCAGCGCCACCTCTGGACCATACACTCACCGGCCACTTTATTAGGTACACCATGCTAGTAACGGGTTGGACCCCCTTTTGCCTTCAGAACGGCCTCAATTCTTCGTGGCATAGATTCAACAAGGTGCTGAAAGCATTACTCAGAGAGTTTGGTCCATGATGCGAATCTCCCGTTCCACCACATCCCAAAGATGCTCTATTGGATTGAGATCTGGTGACTGTGGCGGCCATTTGAGTACAGTGAACTCATCGTTATGTTCAAGAAACCAGTCTGAGATGATTCCAGCTTTATGACATGGGGCATTATCCTGCTGAAAGTAGCCATCAGAAGTTGGGTACATTGTGGTCATAAAGGGATGGACATGGTCAGCAACAATACTAGAAGTGAAAGTTTCCAGAATCCAGCAGCAATATGAAGATAATAAAATATTTCTTTCCTCACAGGTGAAAATAGCCAGACCAGATGAGTCCGAGTGCTGTTCGAGCAGCTGCGTCCTGCTGCGCCACATCCTCAAACTAGAGCCAGCTTGATGTTCCCTATAGCCATCTTGTTTTTTTCTGCCATCAAGGCTATAACATGAAGCTACGTTCTAATCATCTGCACCCATGTGAACATAGAAGACGCCAGATGTTTTCATCTGAGCTGACATGTTGCCATATGGTGAATGTGTGTGTGTGTCTGTGAAGATGCAAGTCATGAATCACTCATCACTCACCAAGTCTTCAATTTACTGTTCCTTCCTGCCAGAGCGGATCCCTCTTTAATTATTCATTATCTTACAATAGCCACCAATGTGTGTGTTGAGGTTAGATATTGACTCGTTTATCAAAGGACAGCTTATTATGGATATAATAAAAAAAATTGCAACAATTAATTTGGGCAGTTTTCTGTCCACTAATGAAAAGATGCAGAGAGAAAGCCAGAAGTGGCCAACCTAAAAGATATTCAAAGGGTAATGCTGCCATCTGCTGGACAAACATCCATACTGCACCTCAACTGGCTCAATCAGGTCGCAAGGCATTCTGGGAGGGGAAAAAACCCAATTTGAGCAATCATGATGAAAATACAGTGATGGTCATTACATTTTCTCTTGATTCTGTGAATAAAATAAAATAAAAATCAGGGTGAATATATAATGAAGGATATGGTATGATATATTAATCCGTAACATGTGGTTTACTGTAGGCCATATCAAGCAATTTATTAGTTTAAAATGCCACAACCAGGTCAAACATACTAATTTAATTTAATTTAATGATAAATTCATAAATAAAAAGTTCATGTTTTTGGTTTGTGACTGTATGACATGTGTGTGTGTGGTATATGAGCTACATATGATGTCTTATATGATGAAAAAAAAAAAAAAAAAAAAACCGAAGGAAACGGAGGTTTTAAAAGAGCAAGGGATTGTGGGTAAAAACTTGGTTTGTTTGTTTTCCCGGCCCACGTCCGTCTGGATCCTGTTGGGTTATTTGCTGTTTCTTGGCTTAAATAACAAGGTAAGAAGCGACCTATAATCGAACATGGCAAACTTTAATTGATAACATTTGCTTTTGTTTGTTAGTTTTGTTTGTTTGTTTGTCACGAAGCCAACTTATTAAATGAAGCCGGTAGTTTTAAACGGTGAAATGTTTGGAGCGAGTCTCCGTTAATTAACAGACAGTGAGTGAGTCGTGCTGGACGTGTTCATGGAAACGGTGTTTTTCAGGGGAAAACGATTAAAACACAAATGTAAATATGTGTTGTTTGTAGCATTAAGCTAACTAAGTAAAAACAACCGGCGTCAGGTGTGTGTAAACGGTGGGCCTGACGTCACTGACGTAAAATGGCGTCGCTGCTGTCCCGCGCAAAGTAGGAAACTAACTTTTTTCACTTAAACTAAATTTAATAAGTTTGAAGTGTTTATTTTAATCTATTTACACGTTTTTAGTTTTACTTGTTAAATGCCGACATGTTTTAGTTTATTTGGTTTGAACTGAACATATTTTGGCGATGTTGACTGTTTATGTTGCATTTTGGGTTTTTTGATACAACAACAAATCAATTGACAAAATAATGGACAGATTTGAATCGTTAAAATGCGCATGCGCAAGATAATATGATCAGCTTTAGTAAATCAGCATATTTACTTTTTTTTTTTAAATCTAGGCCACCATAACATAAGATTAAATTCAGTATCATATTATTATTTTTATTATATCTGATCTGCCTAAAAAGGCAATTTAAAGACTCTTTAGACTCAGAGAAACAGCTTAATTGCCAGATGAATCAATAATGAAATAAAGTTGAAATAAGATATTAAAAAGCCTTTAAATTTGCCATAAGTTAAGCTGTCGCATTTTTAAATTGTGCACAAATGTGTCACTAAAATGACGCTTCAGCACGGTGTATCATCTCTTAATCACAGCTCGTATCAGTACTTTAATATGTTGGCGTTGAGACAAAGATGGAGAACAAGTGTGTATCATGGGAGGTGATTCACATTATGAACACAGTGTCCCGCCGCCTCTGGAGGGATACATCACAGTATTACTTTATGTGGTTTTAATTCAGTCTGATATTTCCCAGGTAACGGCGTCCTCAGCAACGATACGGATGAAACGAGGCCTCCGGCGACTCTCCTCTGAGCCCAGCTGATAAAACAACCACTGGTGTGTTACAATATAGTAGCTGTTTTAATTGATACCTATAACTTTGTGTGTGTGTGTGTGTAAGATTTCTAGCTTTTCAAACTCACTGTCTTGTAAAACCTCTCTGGATGCTCACTTTCTAGCTGTTCATACTCTTCATGTTCTAACCCAGACGGCGCATCAAACAGGTAGGAAGTGATTCTTCTTCTTTGCTTTCTAAAGCAGTGTTTTGTCTTTGTGGGATCACATGACAGTGTTTGTTTGCCGTTGGTGCGTTTTGGTGTTTGTGTCTTTGGTTGACTCTTAGTTGCTTGTTTGTTTGCTTGCTCAGCAGCTGTTGCTGATTGTGTGTAGTTGTGTTCAAGCTATGATACCTGGAGGTCAGTGATTTGCTGAGAGCATTGATGGATAGACTGAGTCTCAGAGAGGAATGATGAATGTGAGGACAGATGTTTGTTCTGCACTTTGTGTGTCATATGAGTGATGCTTTTATTGTTGGTGGTTGTGTTGTGTAGCACAGAGGTTTGAATCAGTCACTTCTCGTTGTGTCACTCAGTCATTTATTGAGGAGCATTGTTTCGTTTAAACAAATGAAGCATATAGACAGATGTGTACATACATCAGCTGTAACGTCGTGCGTCTCATCAGGACTCTACCTCTCATAAAACATCGCGAGCACGTGTTCATCCGTGCTGCTCGTCACGGGTCTGAAGAAGAGTCCCGCCACCGCGTGCGGGTCCGTGCTGCGCAGCGCGTTTAGGAGCGCGAGCAGCCTGCCGAACCGAACCGAGCTCCCTCTGTGACCCGTCCTCACGTGCTCGTAAAGCGCGCGCTCAGCCTCCGCCTGCAGCGCCTGTATGTAGTCCCGACACCTGAGCTCAGTCACTGATGCAGGTCCGAGACAGAAGAGCGAGAAACACAGAGCCTGAATATGTTTGAGGAAGTAATGTTGTTGCATTGAAATAATAATGATAAAATAATAAACAGTCTAAAAAGTAGGTTAGAGTGAGTATGAACAGTAAGAGTATTAATTATTACCTGGGGTGAACAGAATCGCTCCTTTCAGGAACGCGTACTCCTTGGCGCTGATCCTCAGTCCTCGACACTTGACCAGAAACATTTTGATGCCCTCCACGTCGCTGACAGGCACCCCGGGGTCTTGAATCTCCTCGGGTGTGTGCTCTGTGCTGCGCGTTAAAATCCTGTGTAACAAACTGGGCTGCTGCGTCTCCACCGTGTCGAAGTCCACGGCGTCCTGCACCAAGCCCAAAACCAGCAGCGGCGCCCAGCTGTTGCGCACAAGCCGCAGCTGGTCTTCCGCCGGCAAACCCCGAAAACACGGCACATTCTTCACGAAGCGGAAAGTTTTTATGAGCACCTCAGAGGCCGCTTTGAAAACTAACTGCGGAGCTCGTGTGACCACTAGTTTCCTGTTGGGCGCGCAGGAGCAGAGCTGGTGCGCAGCGGCCGCGTCGGCGCGTCGCTGCGGCCAGTGAGCGCCTGTGTTGAGGATGCTGTAGAGGATGCTGCCCCGACCCGCATCCTCACTGCCGGCATCACAGCACGACATGCCGCTTCTCACCGGCGGCTGACTCATTATGAGCTGCTTCCCGCGGAGATCATCTTTCATATATAGCTACAGTGGACTCTTCAAATTCACCACTGCCAAAAACTGACGTCCGCTCAGTATTTTCATAATAAAAGCGCAGAGCAAAGTAGCAGCAACTTTAAAAAAAAAAAAAGAAGAAGAAGAGATTGCAAGTTATAAATTAAACAGTTTTCTATAAATTTAACTTGTACACATTACTTTGAATAGTTACATTGATAAATTACATATCTCAGTTGGAATAATATCAAATACATTTTGGACTGTAGGAGTACATTTCATTATATTCCCTATATATATATATATATATATATATATATTTCCCTTTTTTATTACTGTTTACGGGCAGTTCTTCCTCTGTAATAATTTAGCAGTGGTGCGCCACCACAGCATACAGACATTACCCCATGCAAACACATGTATAGGCATTGTAATTTAGCCTTAATGTTACCTATAACTAAACTATGTGTAGTCTGGATGCTTTAGAAGTCATGATTATAATTAAAAAAACAGGGTCATATTAGTTCCTGCCTGCATTTGTTTTTGAAGTAGCGGTTGTGAGTCAACAGGAAGGAAACATTGAGTATATCAGCAGGGTTTATGGTCTGATATGAACACACAGATGTTGTTGTGTTGGTGTTTTAGAAAAGATTACTTAAAGATAATGTGTAGACTAGTGACATGAGCAAACATCACTTAACGTGTGTGACTTCTGATATATCTGTAAACAGGGCTTGTTGTATCATTTTAGTGTATCCTTTTAGTGGCGTTATTGAGTGTTTTGATATCATAAATAGTCTTTATTTTGAAATTAGTCAACATCCAGTGTTGCTGTGGCTTGATGCAGCCTCCACATAGACTAACTGTGGGCTAATAAGTAAAGTTAGTGCTGGCCCAAGACACCGAGGGGCCCTGAGCAGGACTTGATTTGGGGGTCTTTACCTCCTTCTGTTTACGCCTCGAACATCAATCATCTGATTGTTTTGCATAGATTAGAAGGTTGTGTGCTTGTTTGCAGTGAATGCAGCTGTCCTGTGAGAGCTACCACACGAGAGGGAGCTGATTGTATATTCAGACAGGGTAATAGATACAGTACTAGAGCAATATTAAAGTCAAAGCCACTGCCTGGGCTATGTAAGAGTTTCATAAATAAGTGGGAAAAAATCCCACTACAAATGACCCTCTGCTCAATCTCCGAGGCCTTATTTGAGATGTTTTGAATCAGTGTGGCATGTTGACAGAGGGAGACGGCGATATATGCAAATCCTGGTTTGTTTATGCAAAGTAACGTCGTGCAGATGGGTTTCAGAGGGCAGGATAGACTCCTGTTAATATGTTGATCTGCATTAATTCAGCATAAACATGGCGGGAAAAGCCTCAAAACCCACATAGTGTTTGTTCAGGTTGTCTGCAGACTGTTTTTGTTGGCTGGTTAGATTCAGATATGAGTTCACAAATATCTAAATGCGTGCACAGTAGTGTCTGTAGTGTTTTTGTACATAATGGGCGTTAATAATGATAAAGATGATGTTTGCATACACTGTGAGATTTGGCTGGAAGTTAAAACTAAAGAAAAATAATCTTTACATTTAAGAGACCCGGTGGACTAAATTTCATCAGGCAGTGTTTGTTGACTTTAGTGTCTCCTCAGCTGAGGGATCAATAATTCTCTCTTCTCCAATTCTCCTGAACTTTTGAGCTTATGACTTAGAAAAACCATCAGACATAAAGGGGAAGAAATCACATTTATTCTGGATTTGTGAAAAAGGTTCAGTCAGCTGTAACAATTTCAAGTTCAATAGCTATTAATCTTTGCTGTGGCATGTGGCATCTTCTATATTTACTCTAAAGATTCTTGTTAAGCTGCCACAGCCTTTGCACAGTTTTTATTGCTGTAGCTCATGAAATATGTGAATAAAAATACCTCCAATATACATTAAATCAACAGTAAGACAATGGTCCCCGAGTGGCTGCTGACCATCATATCACGGGACTTCTCTCTCAGCTCAAAGCCGTGACTTATCTGTGCTTCAGAGCCAGAGTACACAGTCTTGACTGCAAACACGCTGCAGAAGAAAAACAACAATCTGCCATGAAGCGAGGCCCTGAGATGAGCCAGCAAACTGCCCGCGCCATTTAGCACCAAGTTATTCCATCAGAACTGTCCGTCTGTCTCTTGAGGTAAAACATCAGTCACCTCTCAGCTCACCACGTCTCACAAGATTGATGTGCTCAACCTTGGACGCAAGGACAGCAGGCATATGGACAGGCAGCATATCACCGCTGTCAGCTTTTCAGGAATCCAGAAAAAATGTCTTTAAATTTTTAATTGATAACTGTGTGTAAGAGAGAGACACTTTGGATTTTGCAGTTGGAGTAAAACCAAATCTAAAACTGTATTTGTTACACTGGATTCAGAAAGTATTCAGACCATTTCCATTTATGCACACTTTGTTTTCATTTCAAGATTTACTCTGGTTTACAGTACGGAGGCCCAAAAAAAAACACGTCTGAAACTTTAATCTTGACATGTTTTGCTTTCAGATTTTCATCATGGCTTCTCGAGCAGGACCGAGAGCAACTGGCACGGATGGCAGTGACTTCCAGCACCGAGAGCGCGTTGCCTCCCACTACCAGATGAGGTTCCAGTCTGTTTAGTTTTTAATCAATCAATCAATTAGTCGATCACCCTCTGAACAAACCACCACTCTTTAAATGGAATACATTAAGCAGCTTGAGAAAGTTATTAGTTTATGGCTTTATTTAGAATCAAAAGTCGAAAATGATTCGATTTACAAACTATAATTTAAATCAGTAAAGAGACAAAACTGTAAATCATGCAAGTTGCAGAATTGTTTGTCATTGTACAGAGTAGAACCAGTTTGATAATTAATTAATTGATCGTTTTTTTTAATATTTGCAGCTTCTCAGATATGAAGGTTTGCTGCATGTTTTTTATCGTACATGATGGTAAATTAAGTGTTTTTTGAACGAGTAATTTAGGTCAACACTTACAGATTGGTAAGTTTAAGCCACACCGGTGCATTTAGCAGCAGAATTAATTATTAATCCTGTCTCATTGTGCACAGCGTTGCCTTGAAGTCTGAAATCCGTAAACTCAACATCGTCCATCTGCTGATTTGGGTGCTGATGGCAGCTCAGGTAATGCAAATCTTTACAAACTTCCTTTAAAGAAAAAGCACATTTTATTGTCTGACAGTCGTAATAGTTGAGCTAGTTGTTATATTCTGTTTTGTCTTTTCTTAGGTGACAGTGAGCCAGTTGAACCTGGTGTCCCACAAGGTCATAGCCGCTCCGTATCAGTGGGAGTACCCCTACCTCCTGAGCATAATTCCCACCGTCTTCAGCTTCTTGGCTTTGCCACGCAACAACATCAGCTACCTGGTCATATCCATGATCAGTGCCGGCCTTTTCTGCGTGGCCCCGCTGATTTACGGCTGCATGGAGATGTTTCCTGTGGCTCAGCAGCTCTATCGGCACGGAAAAGCCTACCGCTATATCTTCGGCTTTTCGGCCGTGTCGGTCATGTACCTGGTGATCGTCATCGCTGTGCAGGTGCACGGCTGGCAGATCTACTACAGTAAGAAGCTGCTGGACCAGTGGTTCACCACCACGCAGGACAAGAAGAAGAAATGAGTTCACTCCAGAGTGCACTGAGCTCTTCTTAAGATCTCCTGTGTCGACCTTCCAGCTGAGGTCAGGTGAACTGAGCCACACAAGAGGACAAAGTATTGTTCATCATCTTTTTCTATATTTATATTTGACATATATGTAAAGAATAAATTTGAATTTTTGCCTGGATATATTAAATTATGAAATAATAGGCTTTAGGCTATTAAATGTAATTAGATTTGACGCATGCAGCTCTCAGCCCCCCATTACCTGTCGACTGCTGCCCAGAGCGCCAGGGTTCATCTGGGGACCGAACATGTCCCAACACACGAGGGAACAAACCAGGAAAAAAAGAGTTGAAATGCTGAATAAAAAGTTTTCTTATTGGATTTATTTGCTTTATATCTTTTTCACTTCATTGTATTGTGATTTAAATAAAGCATAAATCACCACGAGTCATTTTAATGTAAGTAAAAAGTGTCCTATATGCTGTAAAAACTGATGTACGGCTGCAACGTTTCATTATGAATTAACTCAAATGTTTGTTCTGTCTGATAATCAGTTTGTAAACACATAAAACAAACTAATCGATCAACAGTTTCAGCTCACATGGTTCATTCAGACTGAAAAGAAAAGTGAGAAAGGACGATCAGCTCTGGGGGGGGGTCGTCACAAGCCATCGCCCCACCCTGCCTCAAGTCAGCCATCATCATCCCTAAAGTATAACATCCAACAGACTGAATAGTTTTTTAGCATTTGTGAAATTTGTCTGAGTGAGAGCATGAAAAGCGCTTTGAAAGACATCTTCTACATCTCACAGTAAATAGCTCAGGATGGTAAAAGATGGTTGCGAGGTTTTGAGGACGTGAGTTCGATTCTCAAGCAGCTCACTGACTTTTGTTCAATAACCAAACGGAAAAGTAAAAAGCTTAAAAAAAAACTTTGAGTGTCTCTGACCAGTTTGCTCAGTCTATTAGAGAACTGCCTAGATGTTTAACGGCCGTGGGTTCGATTCCCATCAGTTCCTTTTCACCTGAAAGTGAAATTCAGAAGCTCCCAGTGGGACGAGATTTTACCAATTAACTAATTAACTCTCATTAGAGCAAATTAAAGCTGAAAGGCCCCGCCCCCTGCTTTATAATGTAAAGTGTACCAATTAATTAATTAACTCTCGTTACAATAAATGTAAATATCATATATATATATAGTTATATATATATATATATAGTTTTATATATATATATAGTTATATATATAGTTATATATATATATAGTAATATATATTGTATTATTATTGTAGTCACGCGCGCGGCTCACGACCTTCTTTTGACAAAAGACCCAACGTTTTTCACACAGCAACATCACAAGGCATGGTGGCTTAGTGGTTAAGCATTGGTCTCAAACACCAAAGATGAGGGGTTCAAATCCCAACTGTGTCTCACAAAACTCAATAAGAAACCAGGGGCCTGATGGGAGGCATGGAGGCAGAGCATAGGCTCGTGGTGTTGTCACAGACCTCGGGCGGCGAGGTGAGGCCTGTGAGCTGGGGGTTCGATTCCCCTTCACCCTGCAGCAGTAACCGGAGCAAAGACGGCCGGTGGGCGTGGAAGCAAAGAAGGCCGGTGGGTGTGGAAGCAAAGATGGCCGGTGGGCGTGGAAAGAGTGAATGAAGGGGGGCTTGGGCCCCCCGGGTTCTGGAGCGGTTGAAGCAGGGGTTATAAAAGTTTAAATGGTCAATTTCACTTCATATGTAAAACACAGTTTAACTTTATTTGTTAAACTTTCTATTATATTACATTGATGTTGATTACAAATAAAGCTATTTATTAATGGATAAAGTTAAAAACATATGTTTAACTGTGTTTTACATATGAAGTGAAATTGACCATTTAAACTTTTAAAACTTTTATAACCCCTGCTTCAACCGCTCCAGAACCCGGGGGGCCCAAGCCCCCCTTCATTCACCCTTTCCACGCCCACCGGCCATCTTTGCTTCCACGCCCACCGGCCTTCTTTGCTTCCACGCCCACCGGCCGTCTTTGCTCCGGTTACTGCTGCAGGGTGAAGGGGAATCGAACCCCCAGCTCACAGGCCTCACCTCGCCGCCCGAGGTCTGTGACAACACCACTACACCAGGTCTCCTTCGCACTTGGACCTCTTCTCTCAGCGCATTTAACCTTCTCCTCTGAGTGAGGGCCTTCAAAAGACACGGACCGAGCCGGGATCGAACCCACGACCCTGTAATACAGAGCCGCTCTCTTACGCACTGAGCTACACAGACTGACTGACACTCAAGCTTCCCTCATTGGTTTTCAACCTCTACTCTGAGTAGAGTAGTGTAGCTCACTGTGGGGCGGAGTCAACCAGGGGGCGTGATGGCACCAGAGAGGCGACTGTGGGGCGGAGTCAACCAGGGCGTGATGGCACCTGATAGGCCATAGGTCGGCAATAGGCGGCCCGCGGGCCAGATGTGGCCCGCAAGCAAAAACATCTGGCCCGTGAGATTGTTTGAACTAGAGAAAGAAAATAAAAATATACTTTTTAAAAATCGGACTGCCAGTCTCAAAAATGCTCTTTATTTGTTAACTTCATTTTCCAGAACAGATAATTTTCCTCAATTTAAATGCTTATTTGTTTAACTGGATACACAGTGAATAAGCACGTCGACAATTGCACCCTGCACCGCATCAGACAGCGCTTCTATGCGGCGGGCAGCGGACCTCGCAGAGAGCGACATCTGTTTCACTGACCCGATCACATCATCCATCGACTTGTTGGTATCAAGTTCCTCCAAAACTGTCACATGCTTCGTTTCGTGGTGCCGTCTAATGTTGTACTCTTTGCATGCAGACACCCTCGTTACAGATCAGGCATGTGGGCTTTGCATTAATAAAACTGGGGAGGATGAAGGCATAGTTTTCTGTCCATTCATCATGAAAGATCCTGTTCTCGCTGTTACGTTTTCTCTTGAGATTTTTTGATAGTGCCATTTTTCGGACAGCTAACAGCAACAAGTGGAAATGTTTTTTGTTTTGTTTTGTTTTTTAACAAACAGGCATATAATTAATAGCGCCCCCAGTGGTCAGTCCACACATTTAACCTACATCAGCCCGCTTGAATGTCTCAGTGCGTCTGCTCCGTCATTTCGAGATCGCCTATCATTTTCATTATCACCACCCCCCCCCCCCCCCCCCATTAATTAATTATATTAGCCATTGTTTTGGTTGTGGCCCGCCATGTAATGGCTTGGAAAATATCTGGCCCGAGGCCAAACTTAATTGCCGACCCCTGGGATAGGCTGACTGTGGGGCGGAGTCAAGCAGGGGGCGTGATGGCACCGGAGAGGCTGACTGTGGGGCGGAGTCAAGCAGGGGACGTGATGGCACCGGAGAGGCTGACTGTGGGGCGGAGTCAAGCAGGGGGCGTGATGGCACCGGAGAGGCTGACTGTGGGGCGGAGTCAAGCAGGGGGCGTGATGGCACCGGAGAGGCTGACTGTGGGGCGTGATGGCACCGGAGAGGATGACTGTGGAGCACAAAAAAATATTTTTTTAGCCCCACCCTGTTTTTAGCCACGCCCCATTTTAGCCCCACTCTTTTTGTAGCCCCACCCCTTTTTGTAGCTCCACCCTGTTTTTTTGCACCATTACCTTTTTGTAACTATAACCTGTAACACCATTGGTTAACACATAGGCCACGCCCCATTTTTGAAACCACGCCCTGTTTTTGAAAACCACACCCACAATCATTTTTGTGGCTCCAAACTGCCCTGTGATTGGTTTGTTTAAGCCCCGCCCAGTTTTGGCCACTCCCCTTCTTAAAGCCCCGCCCTGATCAAGCTGTTTAGCCCCACCCTGCCATCGCCTTGGTGAGAAGACACACCTTCAAACAGCAAGCCAGCAGCCATCTTTAAGACAGGAAATCAGCACATTCTTTCTTTTTACGGTACAGTATAGCCCAAGGAAAGACAATACTCAGCATCTCTTCAATTATTTATTCTCACATCACTCCAAAAAAGATGACAAATGCTAATTCAGGTCCATTCCCCAGCTGGGCATCCAAGTGCATGCAGACAAAATAACATAACATGTCTTCATCCATCTAAATCCAATTATTAATATTTAAAAAGGTACATTTCTGTTTCACAAATAATAAAATAGAGTTTGAGAGAAATTACAAATGTGGTCACATGTCTAAGAATGAAGCTTTCGTCTACCTGAAGTCCAGTCTTCATTCATTGGCTGCTGGCGGCGAGAGATGAGCCGAGGGTTTCTATGAAGCGATGAACGTCGCTGAAGGAGTTGTAGAGCGGCACCGGAGCGATGCGCAGCACGCTGGGCTCCCTCATGTCACACTTGAGAGAAAAAGAGTACAAAATAAACTTCAGGGACACCTCGTCTTTTTCTATGAATCAGACTGTCCTGCTTTTTACGGCCTCTGGAGGCTGAATCTTATGTCCCTGTCAGTGTTTTGTAAAAGGCCGTTACTCACAGCGACTCCTCTCTTCTCCAGCTCCTGGAAGACTTTCCGGATGGGCACAGAGAAGGCGAGTGACAGCTGGCAGCCTCTCTGCTGGGGGTCAGAGGGCGTGATGATGCGGACCAGAGATCTGCGGGGGTGGGAGGGGTCCTCCTGGTAGATGTGCTGGATCAGATACTCCAGGTAGCCCGTCAGCAGCAGAGACTTCCTGCGTAACGCCTGCATACTGGTCATCTTAAACACCTGTGGAAGAAGAAGGGTGTTAAATCACTTCTTCAGGCACCGTGTATTATTATAAAACATGTGGATGGGAATAAACCCAATAAATCCAGTGGACAGCAGTACCTCTAAGCTGGCGTGCAGCGGGCAGACCAGCAGGATGGGCTGGTTCGACAGCCTGAAGCCGCTCACGCCAGGCTGCAGCTCCATCGCTGAGAGGAAAACACAAGCAGAGATGCTCTGTTTTAATCATCAAAACATAAAGCCTGCAAACAAAATGTTACTATCAATGTTTGAGCTCTAAAAAGATAAATGTGTGGATACAGGATGTGTTGTCATAGCTCAAATGCACATGCAGGCTGTGAAACCTGATGTAATATCCTCTACGTCCACTAGGGGGAAGCATTCAGCAACATTAAAGTCTGATGGAGGCAGTGGAGCATAACTTCCTATAACGTCCTTATACAAACAATAGAGGTAGTTATAAAAATGATCCTTTACCGTTCTTCATCTGGAAGCGAGTATTCAGGTCGTGTCCCCACCATCCCGTCAACCTGCAGGAGACGTTCAATTTCATCATTTTGAAGTCATTGATTAAGAAAAAAAGCCTCTTAAATGTCAACATTTGCTGTTTCTGTTATCTGTCTGATAGTAAAATCATTATCTTTGGGGGTTTTTTATTATTATAATATATTTTTAGCTCACATGTCTATCAGTGTGTGTGTGTGTGTGTAAGTGTGTAAATCACTCACGCTGGTTTGATGGTGTCTTTATGTTTCTCATGGATAAACGCTGCAGCCAGACCACCAGCACCTGAATTCATATACTGTAGAAAGACAACATACTCTCATATATATATATATATATATATATATATATATATTGAGTGTTATTGTATCTGCTGGTGTTTTGTGCAGCTTCCTGTCAGCTGACCTTGTAGGAGCACCAGCAGGCGAAGTCGACCCCCCAGTCATGCAGCTTGAGCTCAGCGTTGCCCGCCGCGTGAGCACAGTCAAAACCAACATAGCAGCCCTGACAAACAGTAACTATCATTATTATTATCATTATTATCATTATTATTATTATTAGTTTTAGTCAAGCATGTGTTGCTTATGTGTTTGTGAGACATTGAGACATTTTAAAATGTTGTGAGTCACAGCTGAACTTGAAGCAGCTGAAACTTTTGCTGTTTATTTACTGTCCTGACTGATAAAGTAATTGATCACCTGTAATATTCAGCAGGGTTTGTGTCTTACCTTCTTGTGTCCGGCCTCAGTGATGGCAGCCATGTTGAACAGTTGTCCTGTGTAGTACTGAACTCCACTGAATAACACCACAGCGATGGAGTCGCCCTCCTTCTCCATCACCTCGAGGATGTCCTCCGTCCTCAGAGTCTCTTCTCCCTGATGGAGCAGGAGGCACAAACAGCTTCTTTCTATATATCCGTCACTCAGTTCGTTCCTCTTTGTTCCAACATGTGCTTCTGTTTTGTTTTGTAATGTTGCATCTCCAATCAGCCACTAGATGGTGCTCTTTCAACCACACCAGCATGCTTTAGGTAGTTATTATATACAGAAATATAGAAGAGTTAAATAATAATAGTTAATGAAACAGGTTGGACGTACCGGTCGGGGAGACAGCAGCAACATGCTCTGCTCAGGGTCGAATCCTCGCAGGCGGATCTGAGATTCAACAGCATACTGAGGACAGAAAAGACAGCAGGAGATGAAGACATTTACAACACGAGAAGACAGGAGACGTGCTCGGCCGCGCTCGGTTTTGGGTGGTAATCATTTTAATTTTTCAATGATTTTATGACTTTTTCAGTCAAACTATCCTGCAGCTTTTGAGATGAAGTCAAAGTGTTTATTGAAATATTGCTCACATGATCTGAAGGGAAGGCGTTGTCCTCTAGAAGGATTTTGTGTCGAGCTGCTGTGGGTTTGTAGAAGGAAAGCTGCAGAATAATGACATAAAATGACAGTAAACATCCCATAATTCTTCTTGTTCTAGTTAGCAGAGATAGCATCATAATAATAATAATAATAATAATAATCAAATGAGTGTATCTCACCATCAGAAGGTGTAAATTGACTGTCAGGCCGTTCATGAGCGCCACCTCCTCAGTTTTAGCTCCTGGAAGAAACAAAACAAAATGATTTAACTCCACAGAGCAGACAGGTGACTCTGCTGTCTGCGTGTTGTCATGCCAACACAGACCTGTGACATCATCACAGTGATTGATCAGCAGACACACCTGACATTCACCACCTGTTGTTTCCTCACTGCTCTACCTGCTTCTGGTGCTTTCACAGTACAACTGAAAAGCTGTTTATTTTTATGATTCACACAGGATTAATATTTTAAGTCATGTTTCCAGCTTCTCAAAATGTGAGTATGATAATATATATATATTATATATATTTATATTATTGCAAGTTAAATATCTGCTGTTATTAGATGTTAGCTTGGATTCTTGAAAATGAAGATTTTAACCCAATTTTCTTTTTTTTGGACTAAACTATGAATCAATGAATCATAAGAATAACAGATGAGTTTAGAAATGATTGATCCATCAGTGTACACTGACGTTACATAACCAGCCTGTGTACAAATGGACTTTCCAGGAAGCTGCAGACTTTAACCTCTGAGCCTCTAAAAACTGTGTGTGTTAATGCAGATTTGGTTAAAGGGCCTTTACGTGTACTTTGAACTCCACCAAACGCTAAAGTGGTAAAGAAGAGTAAAGAAACTCCAGCTGTCAAATGGAAATACTTAAATAAAGGTGTCTCTTACCAACAACATCAGCCATGAGTCCCTCGATGTTGTTTTCAGCCCACGCCCAAGGCCGGGAGCCCCCTGTGTGACCGTGCACCCCCCTGCAGAGACAGTTCATTTAATGAAAACGCAACCAAAAACCTCAGTAAATACAGAAAGGAAGAGCTGCCGTACGTTTTGGCCCACTTCTCCAGCTCCTCTTCCAGGTACTTCCTGGCCATTTTGGGCTGAAGCCCCAGTGAGTTTCCCACCAGATAGATGCATTCCTGGGTGCCGTCGACGAGCGACAGATCAGCTGCACAGACGATAAAGAGGAAGATATTTAATAAATAAATAAATGACTCATCTGCACCGTCTTTAATGTGGCATCTCTGACTCACATGGAGGCAAATCTGCAATTTTAGGCACCAGAAATTGCTGCCTGAGGTGTCGCAGGTGGTCGTGTTTGTCGAGGTAAGCAGCCACTTCTGCAGAGGTGGGACTGCAGCCCAGCGAGGCTGAAACTCGCTCCAGAGTTTCTCTTGGATTCAAACCAGTGAACGTGTCCATTACTGATAAGAGCCTGCAGAGACAGCAATGCATCCAGTTATATAAGACTCATCATGATTATTATGTTTTAGATTTAATAAGTGTCATAAAGTGTCTCTCTCTGCAGGGTTGATGATCTTCAGTAACTCCATCATGAATATGTGAAGATTATCTGACTGAAACATAACATGTATTTATAAATATGTCTCAATAAACATACTGTGCAGCATGTTGTACGTTACACGTGTGTTTGTGTTTACTTCCGGTAATCACGACAGGAGTCCTGAGCCGTAAATCAGACATGATACATATATGTATAACTTGTATGTAACTTCTACTTTCATATGACTAACATGTTGAATGCATCAACCAGCAGCTGCTCAACTTGCCTGTGAACCGTCTCGTCGTGAAGTTTTCGTCGGTGTTTCGGTGACATCCGTCGGTTTAATTTACCACGTGAACCACTAATTAGTAACCTAGCAACGTTTTAACGACGTCAACGTGTGAAAATATAAACAAATACACGCTTTAAAAAAAAGCGGATTAAATGAATGCGTCGCTACTTTGTGAACATGCCCTGAAGCATTATGGGAACTGTAGTTGTAAAACTGCAGATATTTACACGACACGGGCAACGAATCTCTAAATATACCGTAAACATATATAAAACTATCACAACACCACAGGTCACCTGATGCTTGAGTTGTCAATTAAACCTTTACATTAAACATCATCCATTAATTATTGTGAACTATTCCTTTAATAAAAGCTGAGACGTGTAACTCACAGTTTGCAGATGATCTTCAGTGAATCAATGTGCTGCAGAAATGACCTTTGACCTCACTCAGCTTGTCTAGTTAATCATTGATCAACAGACCTGAAGCTCGTCAACATGCATACATGTGTGTGTATCATAGAAACACTGTGTACATTAAGTTAAACATTTACATTTATTCAATACTTAATTTAAACTTTAATTTATATTCACTAATTATGTTAGAAGTAGTTTCCTCATATGTCCACTGGGTGGCAGCAAAGTCTCACTAATCTAGTAAGTGTATATAAATCTACTTTATATATATATGGGAACTACTGTTTATAATAATAAATATTATTAATAGTTCATGTTCACCTTCTTTTCTTCTTCTTCTGCCTCATTATTCGTCTCCTCTTCCTCTTCATCACGTTAGCTGCTCCCACTGATGCTGCACGCTGTGTTGAAACCGGCAAACACACACATTAAACACACACTTTAAACTCCACTGTATAGTCTGAACATTGTAAAAGCAAGAATGTATGTTTAATATATAATATAATTGAAAGATGTATTATTACCTAAAGGTGGACTTCTTCTGTTTGTCTCACAGATTATAGACATATATATTTATGTATATGTAAATGACTGAAAGGCTATCAGCCAATCAGGACTAAGTGCAGCAGTGAGTGGTGTTTTTAATTACACATCTTAGATATAACACGGTTTTTCCACCACAGCAAACTGACCCTGAATCACTGAATCACCCTGCTGTCTGGGAAATGTCCCATAATGCAACCTGACAGAGTGAGAAGAGCCAACGCTGAAGGTTTAGAGGTCGTACTGTCTTTGTTGCCACTTCAAAGAACATTATGATGCGTTTGAGACCTTCTAGAATGCAGCAAACACTCCGATAAGTTTCATTAATCATCAACCTTTCACTCAGTGCAGCAGCAAAACCGGCATCTCTAACGATCTAACCAAAAAGAGTTTGGAAAAAACAGCAACTAGTAGTAGTTAAACAGCAGGATTCCTGTTTTCAAATGGCTCAGAAATCCAGCAACTTTGTCCCTTCTGACAAGCTCCTCAGCAGAACCCTGCTCCCCTCCACGTCCTTGGATACGGGGAAAGTTTAACTTTTAAATGCAATAATTCAGCACACAGCACATAAGAATACACCAGACCATACAGTATGGACAGAGGACGGACTATACGTCACTACGGCTCTGGCTGCATTAAACTTTAATGATGCCGCAATGTACAAAACTCAAAGTCAAAGTCAACTTTATTGTCAATGCTGCCATGTGTACAGGACATACAGAGCATCGAAATTTCTCTCTTTTCCAAAAAAAAAACAGCGTGGACACGCGTATAGTACAAAAAAAGAAAAGTATATATAAAAAAAAAATATATAGAATAAAAATATACAAATCTAAGAATAGTGTATTTTATGTTAAATGTGTCATTTTCCAGGACACTTTTCAACACTAGAAAGCCGCCTTGCTGAATCTCACGTTTTCCCAGGATGTGAAGGGACACAGTTTAAGTTTACCTTGAACTTTTCTATCATTGATTTATTTGAAGGGTTAGTAGATAGTAAATTGATCTACACTCCGGAGCAGAAGGTGGCGCTATTGCACTAATACGCTGGAGAGGAAGAAGCGGAAGCGGAAGTAGAGGAAGCGGAAACGGAAGCAGCAGTAGTAGCAGCGGCGGCAGCAGTAGTAGCAGTAGCAGTAACAGCAGCAGCACCAACAACAACTTCGTATTCGCTTTATCGTTATTCACTATGGACTGTAACCAAGCTAGCAGCTAACAGCTAGCAGCTAGCAGCTAGCGTCAGCTCCACCCTCTCATCCAAACGTCACTTCTGCCTCAAACCTCAGCTGGCGGAGGTTATTTAATCCGGTGTGAGTCCAGCGGAGGAGCTTCGTCTCCGTCTCTTCATCGTTTAATTCCGGTAAGTAACGTTTCTATTGTCACTAGATTTTAACACGGACTCGTTTTTGAACGTTGAATCAGTCTCGTTCACTGATTTTTTTACTCAAAGTACAGCTAATGTTGCTAAAAGCCGTAAAGCTTTGCAACAAGCTTTGTTTACACTCGCGACGTTGACGTAAAAGTAATTTTAAATGTGTATTTAAACTGTGTTTTAACACGAAACATGCTTATTTATTTATAGAACTTAAAGTATAATGTGTAAACAATATCTGTATGTGTTTGTATCTGTTAATTGATCAATAAATGTTTGAAATTAGCTAATTGAATGAGCCTCATTAGTGTTATCAGCTGCACCTGTGCTTTTCCTTTTAATTTACTGCCAAACATTTTAAAACATTTAATGCTTTATCAGCTTTAAACATCACCAAAATGCATAAACTCATGTTTTCTTGACATTTCTAATGTGTGTATGTGTGTGTATATAACAAATGTTAAATGTCTTAATTATTAACATAATGTATTAATGAACCTTTTCTTGTTTTTCAGGTTAAACTGCTGCCTGTGTTCCTGCTCATCAGCCTGTTTCAAAGACTTTTTCAATAAATAAATAATTGAAAGAAATGTAAAATGTTTCTAAGTGTTTTTTATCCTATACCTAAACACTTAGGTATAGGATTTTTCAGCAAAACAACGATTTTCTCTCCTATCCTCCCTCACTTCTACCCCCCTTCATCTACCACTCATCCACCCTCCCACACACATTTATTCAACCAGTCATGCATTCATTATCAACCCATGAACCACCCCAACATTTGATTGTTGTACTCACCGGACTCGATCCTGCGTTCTCGGCGCTGAGACGTATCTGCGTTCTGTGACGTTGCCTCCACTCCACCAGCTCTTCACACTGAAACCTTTTCTCTGGGCGCATTTGTCTTTTATATTCTGAGTGATGTCGTGGAAAAGTCGACACCTGACCTGGGATCGAACCCACGACCACAATAAGACAGATCATCCAAACACATATGCGTTCTGTGGCGTTGCCTCCACTCCACCAGCCCTTCATATTGAAGCCTTTTCTCTGGGCGTATTTGTCTTTTATATTCTGAGTGTTGTCATTGAAAAGTCAGACTGACGTGGGATCGAACCCACGACCCTAAAACAAATGTCTACTGATGCAGCAAAGAGAATCGAACCAGCGACCTCAGATTCAGAGACACATCTTATGTCTGTGACGTTGCCACTCCTCCACCAGCTCTTCATATTGAATCCCTTTCTCTGGGCGCATTTGTCTTTTATATTCTGAGTGATGTCATTGAAAAGTCACGCTGACCTGGAATCGAACCCACGGCCATAATGAGACAGTACATCCAAACATAACGCCGTTCTGTGACATTGCCTCCACTCCACCAGCTCTTCATATTGAAACCTTTTCTCTGGGCGTATTGGTCTTTTATATTCTGAGTGATGTCATTGAAAAGTCATCACCCGACCTGGAATTGAACCCACGACTATAATGAGACAGTACATCCAAACATAACGCTGTTCTGTGACATTGCCACCACTCCACCAGCTCTTCACATTGAAACCTTTTCTCTGGGCGCATTTGTCTTTTATATTGTCTGAGTGACGTCATAGAATGAGCAGGGATCAAACCCACAACCTTAAAACAGGTGAGGTGAGGGAATCGAACCAGTGACTGCACATCCAGAATTGTATCTTAAGCCTGCGACAATGCCATCTCACCACCAGTTCTCCTTCACACTTGGACCTCTTCATTCAGCACACTTAACTTTCTCCGCCCAGTGAGCAGCCTTCAAAAGATACAGACTGAGCTGGGATCCTGACTCGCTTTTTAACCCACTGACTGATAGGTCATTGCTTTTCAACCATCTCTTTGAGTGACATCATTCAAAAGTCACCGACTGAGCTGGGATCGAACCCACAATCCTGACTCGCTTTCTAACCCACTGACTGATAGGTCATTGCTTTTCAACCATCTCTTTGAGTGACATCATTCAAAAGTCACAGACTGAGCTGGGATCGAACCCACGACCCTCAAACACTGTTACACTCTCTAACACACTGAGCTACAGGGACTGTTACTCAAGTTTTCCTCATTGAACTGAACTGAGCTGAACTTGAAGCAGCTGAAACTTTTGCTGTTTATTTGCTGTCCTGACTGATAAAGTAATTGATCACCTGTAATATTCAGCAGGGTTTGTGTGTTACCTTCTTGTGTCCGGCCTCAGTGATGGCAGCCATGTTGAACAGTTGTCCTGTGTAGTACTGAACTCCGCTGAATAACACCACAGCGATGGAGTCGCCCTCCTTCTCCATCACCTCGAGGATGTCCTCCGTCCTCAGAGTCTCTTCTCCCTGATGGAGCAGGAGGCACAAACAGCTTCATTCTATATATCCGTCACTCAGTTTGTTCCTTGGATTCAACCAGTAAACCATGAACAGATTCCACTGAGGGTTTGCAATCCTCTTTTAATGACCCAACACTCGGCTCTCCTTGAAAACTATGCTTCAAATCAATACAGAGAAAGAAATTGGTTTATTGGGTGTTCTGTGTTATTTAACCAGGGCCTGGCAGCTGTTTGAACTCAGCTTTGTTTTGTATAAAGTGAAATTATTATATTATTACTACAGTAAACAATGTGATATTGTATTATTTATAAGAATGTGATATGTGTGTAGACCCTCATTACACTTTGCTTGTGGGCATGACATTGAATGTAGAGTTGATTTACATAGTCGTGTCTGTGGAAGCGTCTCATTAAAAACGGATCATTGTGAAAATCCAATAGATATCCAGGAATGTTGTTTTGCAGTCTTTTAACAAGTTCTAGTGTTGTGTAGTTTTTCTTCAGAGTTGTATGTAAACACACGTGTCTGCAATCTCACACACATCCTAAATTTAAAGGAAGGAGGCGGTTTACTTTAAACACGTAAAAGGAAATATATTTTTTTTTAAAAATGAAATAACAAAAAAGAACAACATTTCATACAGAAGAGCTGCTTTTGTCATTTGCAGAAGTAATTTACACAGGACTTGAAATGAAAAACCTTTACATGAAGTGGCACAACAGCAACCTCATCACACAGTGGAGAATATTGACTTTTTTTTTTTTTAAGCTTTATTTTTTTCCAGCCCCTCCAGTGATGTGCCTTTTTACAGAGTTTACTGTCTGTGGGGTTTGTTGTGCCACTTCTGGTAAAGCATGAATAGGTTATGTCACATACTGAGCTTCTTTTTAAGGGTTAATATACACTGGCTCTTGGTAATTCACTCATATGACGTACGCACCATTGAAACATTTATACACAAAATTTTGTTATTTTTCTCTCCCTCAAAACAAGAATACTCATATTTTTTTTTAAGACAACAGTTAACAGCTTCAAAATGTTGGCTCTAGGATTGGATTCATCCCACCTACATGAGACCCTCCCCTCCCACACACACGTTCATTTTAACAAGCATGGCTCACTATTAGGAGTGTGACGAAAGAAGAAAATAGTTGTCGCGGCGGCCTGCCCGGGAGAAACCAGGGGTGTGCATAGGTGTTAAAGACTTCTTCCCCAAGGCTTTGATAAGGCAGTTTATATTTCTCCTTTCCGTTAAGTGTTTTTGTCTTTCAGTTCAGGAGCCATGTTTAGTGGTGGATGTCAGTGCTTCTTTTATAGTCCAGGTAGCATTTCATGTAAGGAGGAGAGGGATAAAGACAGTTAAACAAAAGTAGGTAAGACGAAATGAAAACTGTGAAGTGACAAGATGCAGTACATGTCTTCTTCATTGTCCGTTTTGTGCAAACTGAGATGTAAACAAAGACCATCAGAGGCTGGAAAGGGAAGCAGGGTCCAACAGTCTACGGCAACACAGGGAAAGACAGCGTAGAGGGACGCAGTGTGCTCCTTCAACAAACTGACAGGCACAGAGGGCCAGTGAAATAAATAAGGGGCTGGGATGAGTCGGGGAGGAAGAAACTGCTAAGTTTCCTGTGCTTTTTGCTTCACTCAAACGTTCATTTAGAGCTGAGGGAGTTACTTGTCGCCACTATAGCAGCTTCTAATGTGCTTCAAAGTTCGGCTTGTTTGTCACAGAGGCCGAGGAGATTAGAGGGCATCAGAGAGGAGGACACAGAGTACCACAAGAAGTGCCTTTAAAAGGTTAACACACACTCACATAAGACTGCTTTATGGTCATGCTCGCTATTGCCTTTCCAATATTACCGCCCGTCCAGTAATTACAAAAGAAAAGTACAAAATATCTATCACACTGCCCCTCCACTCCCCGCCCATCAGCTATATAAGGACAGAACCATATTCACTTAGTTTTTATCATTTATATATATATATATATATATATATGTATATATGTACACAACAATATGCCTTTGAGGCTGTTGAGAAAAGGGGGGCAGGATGAAGTCTCTGTAATGTGGCATCAGTCATTAGTTTCTTCATTTCCCTCTTTTATCAGCAACAGTTTATCTACAGAAATGTGTGATTCTGATGAGACATGATTCAAGGAGATTCGACCACAGTTCAGGATAAAAGAAGGATGGTCCGAAGTGATGAACTAAATGCTGTTGATTGTGTGTCAGTAGACCCAGGAGACAGGGACCCACTGAGAAGTGGCAGACACCAGGTCTACAGCCTCCTCCAGCAGGTGGAGGGTGTCATCAATTTCATTGTTGATGATGGTCTGGTCGAAGTAGTGAGCGTAGGTCTGCTGCAGCATCTCCGATTCCTTCTGGAGCCGCTGAAGAGACTCATCCTGAGTGTGTGTGAGAAAAAAAGAGAGGATGATCTCAATGAGTGAAGTAGAGTCATTGTATATTTGTGTGTGATGTGCTTCAGGGCTCCATTTGCATTTATGTTCATACTTTGATTCATTAGGCTGTTTTAAGCTTATTAATGTGAGGCGAGACCTTTGTGTTTCAAGCCTGTGAAGCTGCTTGAAGTTCGTGAGGTCGTGACAATGCAGGTTTGTCAACAGTAGTAATCAGTCATGTTTAAAAATGTGCTGTATTTTTACTGTAAGTGGACAAATATGTTGTCGTTATCAGTCAGGATTATGGAAATTGTATTGTAGTCTAATCTCTGAATGTATCTTGTTTAATACTATATAGATCAGCTATGCATCCATGAAGTTGTACCACAATTAAGAGGATTATTAGAGGATGTGTCCATAGAGAGGCAGACTAGAGTCACACAAACAAAGAGGCCAGACGTTACTCTATAGTATGTAAACACAAGCTCAACTCAAAGCATTTACTCAGTACTTACAGGCAATTTCCTGCACCACTTTGGAGCCTTGAGTGCAATTGAAAATAAGCATGCCAAAGAAAATACAAACATGCTTAAAGCAAAGAGCACACATGCAGTGAGAGAAACATTGAGAAAAGCAAAAAAAAAAAGATGACAAACAGAAATGAAGGTCATTGTAACACTAAGTTTGCTAGTTTTACTTCTGAACGGGAGTTAGTGAGTACGAGCACAAAGTAAATGTGAGCTCGAGTGGGAAAGCAAGCAAGAAAGCATTGATGATCGTACCTCAGTCATGCCCGGGGTGATGGTGGGAGCTGCGATGAAGACGACATAGGGAGCAAACTCGGCTGTCCTGAGGATCTTTAGAGCCTGATGAGACAGAGAGAGAGAGAGAGAGAGAGACCTTAAAATTTGTGAAAGTTTATTTGCAGTTGAATGACTGTTTATGGTTTAATGAATGACTAGTAGCTATAGAATGACATTAGGTTGACATTGGCTATGATGTTAATAGTACTTCACGGCAACGTCTCATTTGCTCGTGCATGAGAGGAGTCTTGTGTTAAAGCAGTGGAACATGTCTGCATGTAGCTTTTCCATGAATGTGATGGCATTAGACACAGATGTTAGCTGGGTTGAATGTGTTACAGCGCTGTCATATTGCACTTGTTATTTGGCCTTATCACCTGTGGTTCAACATCCAGAATAGAGATCATGCCCTGGGCATGGATCTGCCTGATAGTCTCCAGCCTGGTTCCATACATGGCGTCCTCATGGCTGCCATACTCCAGGTAGTCGTTGTTGCTGATGTCCTGCATCATCTGATCATGAGACACAAAGTAGTAGTTCTTCCCGTTTTCCTCGTCCTTCTTCGGAGGCCGAGTTGTGTCTGAGCAGAGAGACAGATGAATGGACACCGTAAGACAGAGATGAATGGAAAATGATAGCTGAAACAAGATATGATGATATGATACTGAGTGCGTAATTTTCTGTTGATGTGATTAATAGACGAATAGTTGCAGCTCTAAAACGTGCCCTGTAGCTTTAAGTAATGGGTAGACAGTATTTTGGTAGCAGTAATGTTGTTGTTGTTGTTGTTGTACAGATTCTGTGGTGTTTGTGTTGTGTAGCAGGATGCTGTCTGGGTCAGTGTTATGACTGTTTTTTTGTTTAAGATTTGATTGCTGCTGTACTGTGTATGGTGTAGTAGACAAATGCAGTTTGATTTCAGTTGGTCTTAAACTCTTAAGATTTGTTGCAAGGTGACGTTGTACTGTTTTCTGTTTTTATTTAGCTGTTCACACGTTACAAATATACAAGTCTGCTCACAGGAAGCTTCACACCATGTTCTTACCAGATCTGGGTGTTATGTCAGTTCATGCTTCCTGTGTGATCTTATTAATACATTTGACCGCATCACTGTTCTGTTACATTGTTGGGTGCAGTTGTTATGGTTGTTGTGTGTTGTCTCCTTACGAGGGATCGGGTAGGCGAAGCGCTCAGGATGTTTGGTAATTAGTGTGTTCTTAATGTGTCTCCTGCCAACTCCATGTGCACCTGGATAAAAGGAGACAATAACACAGATCAGTCCAGTAACAGATGTACTTCTATAATATAACTTGTTAGCGATATTTGGTGGTGTTCTGTTGACGTTATAGAAAATGATTCAAACCTCTTTAAAGGGATAGTTTGGATTTTTTGAAGTGGGGTAGTATGAGGTGGCTAAGAATACATTGTGTTGTTGTCCCTGTCCACTTCTCCACACTGGGGACATGCAGACTGCAGTCTACTGCAGGTGATAAACTGACTATGGATAAAGTACCTCATACAAAATCCAAACTATCCTATTTAAGCAAATGATTTGCCCAGTTGTCACATAACAGGTGGATATGAAGTAAGATGGTGTTGAATGTGGATGCTGCTTTGTTGTTTTTCTGGCTGTTCACATGTAAAGATGTGTTTGGTTTAGGTGTGCTGTCCAGATAGCTGATGTGTTGGCCACAGTGATGGCATGTGATCCCACAAACTATTCTTGTTTTCTAGTCTGAAAGTCTGTGTAGTAGCAGAGATGGGTTCATGTTCAAGTGTTAAAAACAGTACTCTGGTGTCCATATTAACATTGAAAGAGGTCAATGTTTTGTCATTTCAATTCACACTGAAATGACAAAACACCAGCAGCATGAGCAACACTGAGGGGGGCGGAGGAGACACCTGTGTGCCATGACTCGTTCTCACCTTTCACTCCTAGTTAAAATGCACTCATGCAATCAGTAAAAATACTTGCAGTCTGAAGTCCTGGACAGACTTAAAAAGCTACAAACAAAACAAGAACTGCTAAATCACACATGTAAGAACACAGACCAAAACCAGTCACGTCATCGAAACGCCTACTGCACTGCCTACCAACACCACCAACACTCACTTATTAACACGTTTCTTCTCATTAGTTTAATCTGTGCACAAACAAATATTTTATAGATGTGACTTTCTGGAGTCCAATGACTCCAAGTCACCTCAGATAAAACTTAACATATTTGTTTGTGTGCAGATTAAACTAGCAAGAAGAAAACATGTTAACAAGTAAGCATTGGAGGTGCCTGTCAGCAGCCGCCATCCTACTTTCTAATCATCACTACTCACCAAGCAGAACAAGCGTTTTCCTCTTGAACGATGGCAGTTTGACCACTTCCTCATACGTCACCAGGTCTAGTTGATCAAACACTGTGGAGCAGAGGAGAAGCTTTTGGTTAGTATAACATCATCTGAAATATAAATTGGTAACACTGTATGAGCTTGTATAAAATAAAATGACTTGTTGGATAAGATTTGAGTCGTTACTATACATGCTACACAATAGTGTGAACACAAGCAATGCAATGCTAATGAGATTAACATTTAATCCAATGTGTTCTCCCTGTGGTCTAAATCAAGCTTGGTATCCTAAATCAGATGGGTTTTCTAATACTTAGAGCTGAATTATTTAAATGATAACATAATGTACACCAACGACTGGTCCAAATGAGCACCAAGCAGATCTGGTGAAGGTCAAACGCCTTGAGAAAGCATTAACACTTGCTTATTTGCACTAACCTTGGTAGGACAGAAAAACACAACCAAGCTGCACAATGTTAAACTGAGTAACGTCTCACAAATATGAATTACACTGAAAATAACTGAGCAGCTTGCAACAACCCCAACAAAGCAATTCATTCAAAAGTCGGGGAGACACTAGGAAGAGGACGAGGTATAAAAACAGAGGCGGAAGAACAACAAGCTGTGCACCAGCTGTCTGAGGTTACTTACATGCAGCCATGTCATTGGGTAAGAGACAGCATGAAATATGGACAGAGGGTGGGAGCGGAAGGGTTAATAAAAAGACACCATAAAAGAAGACAAAGTGAACCAAAAACACCATTGACAAATTGTTTACATCCAACGTTGTTAATTTTAACACTGTCAGTTAGTGAACGCAAATTTGAGACAGCAGAAGGAGGTCTAACAGAGGGAAAAGGCAACAGGCATGCAGCAGTTTACACACGACAGATTATTTAACCATTTAAACCAAACATCAGCTACCTAAATAATACACAACACTACAGGATCATTAGCAAGTGAGTTTGTCTAAACTCAATTACAGGATGCTTAAAATGTTTGGCATGGACTTGCTAGTCAAACCTTAGGTTGTAGTGCAACTCTCAAGAGAAATTAGCTAATTAATTAGGGTCAACTGCACAGCCAGATGGAGCACATCTTTGTTTGGTGACACTGTTCTACCTTAGTGAGCTACAACATTAGATCAAATTAAATGTCTGCAGTAGATTAGCATCTGCTGTTAATAATTAGGTTGTATAAGTACACTTAAAGGTAATGAATGGATGTGTGTGTGTGTGTGTGTGTGTGTTTGTGTGGGTGGGGGGTTACCGGCATTGTGCTTGGCCAGGTACTTGTCTTTGTACTGTTTCTTCTTCTTGCCAAACCAGGTACAACTGGCCTGTTGTTCCTGTTTAGTCTTCTCCATCGCTATACATGCCACACGCCTGAAAACAATACATACATGTCTGTGATTTAAGATATACATTTGGCAAATAATTTCAGTATTAAGTGTCCATGCTTGCATCTGTTTTATTTGTTTGTTTTTTTTACTATTTATGCACCCAGATAACATTATGGCTGTATCTTTGGCTGGGACACATTTTGAACATGTGTAACACTGGTTACATACAGCTGTTGGCTGAGCATTGTAACATAGCTATTCCTGAAGTCCTGTGGTGTATGGGTAACACATCTGTCATATCTGATAGAGGAACCAGGTTCGAATCCTGGCAGGAGTGTCCAGCTTTACACTGCTCTCTTAATCAACAATATAATGTGTTTTAAAGAGTACCCAGTAAAATCCTTAAAGTTAACAGACTTTAAAGGAAGTATTACTGTAAACATCCTAATACACCGTATTTTCCGGACTATAAGCCACTACTTTTCCCCCCATACTTTGAACCATGCGGCTTATACAGAGATGCAGCTTTGTTAATGTTATAGGTGTGTTAGCTGATAGTCTGAGCACTATTAATGTTCAGGACTCTAATTACATATGTAACAGTAAATATAATTCAGGTATCTTGGTGTTTACTTAACATGTTCTTTACATAGGTACGGTCAGTGTGTAAAAAACGTTTTTATTATGGAAAAACATCGACTGTACTTTGCAAGTTGTTAATTATTAATTGACAATAATCCTGGTTGCCAGATAATCAACAGTCACAATACTAAACAGTTTCAATAAAAACTTATTACAAGCTAATGGGCTGCTGTATTATTTTTAGGCCAGGTGCATCTAATAAACAGGTAAACAGCTACACAACTTTGAGGTGCATTAGAGGACATAAATAGATCTGACTCGATCAATTATACAAGTCAGCACTTTAGATTTTGTTGGAAACGTGTAATCAGTGTTCATCAACGCGACATACTTGTGCGGCCCTTACTGTAAGCAAACACACCATCCCATTAAATAGTAAGAGGTTCCACCCAGTGGTGCAACTGGGTAATACAGCAACTCTGCACTACATTTTCTGACAGTTACGCCCCATCTTCTGCATTATTGGTTAATTTAATGTAAAGGCAATTATTAATTGATTAATCATTAACATCTCTACTCTGAAATACAAAACGCATTACATTTTCGTTCTACTCACCACTCCTGTAGCTCCGGGGAGGGGATGAGGCCTGCTGTGCCGTTCTTAGTATTCTCTAGCTTTCCCTGCCACCAGTTGTGGTCGTCCTTGGAGATGATCTGAATGATGTCACCCACCCTGAAGCGAATGCCTGCCTCCTTGCATGGGATGAGGTCATCTTTCGCTGGGTCATACTCAAACTGAGCACGAACATAGATCTGCAAGTGAAGAACAGTCAGACAAAACATATTGTTAGGTACCGACACAGTGGTAAAGAATAGCGTTGCGATCATAGGATAATATATGGGGAAAGAATATGATTGGCCAAGCTGCCCACATGAAACTAAAGTGGCATATAAGCCGAAGCAGGGAAGTACAGACATCTAGGTAAATGAACAAGACAAAAATGATCAAACAAAGTGCTTTAACACATCTCTGCCTGCAGGAGGGTCTGTTTATTAACAGCTTTTGTGCAAACATCCACTTTTTTGTTGCCATTTATGTCCACTGACAAACCAGATATGAAGACAGCCTTGACAGCTAGCATGGGATCTAGACACCACTATGATCTTTGCGATGGGGTGGGAGGAGTTGGGATCTACGTCTACAAGGGTCTACTTGGAGACATCTTACCTTGATGGACAATTTGTCCTTGATAGCAGGTCTGGAGATCTATGGGGTTGAGAGCATCACACACACACACACACACTTACACATATATCATGCAGTAGAAAATGTGGGGCATAAACAAAATAAGTGTGATGAGGGAACCCACAATTGTATGCTAAATCTGATATATTATGATATATTACATAGTTTGTACTGCATTGTACATATGTGTGTATGTGTGTGAGGCCGTGGAGCATGATGAATGCATCATGCAGCAGACAAATGGCCAAAATCAACAAAAATCAACATGAAACATGTTGTGGGACAAACTGTGACCAGGACAAACTTGGGTTCCTAAACATTTTTAATCTTCAAATGTTACCTTTACAGACTTTAGTATGTTGAATCTTAGTTTTTTTAACATATTGTAGTGCGGAAATATGACATATTAGACTACAGTGTTATATTTCCCAGCCTGTTAAACTAACAGCTGTCCTGTGTCCTATCAAAGGAGGCCCAAACAGACTACAGCTGAGGCCTGAGTAACACTGGATGTAAACAAAATAGACTTCATGGAAATGGAAGAACGCATGAGTGCTATTACATACATACACATCAGCACATACATGCAGATTTGGACTTTTTGGGGTGAGTGTTTGTCAAATCAGTAGCAGTTTGTGAAGCAAAGGGAGGAGAAGACTATTGAATTGCAGTCTTGCTGTAATGGTGTAAAGAAAGAGAGAGTCTCACCTGACGGCCTTTGGGCTGAATTGTTGCTGGCAGGTCCTAGTTGAGAGGACATAACATTTTAAAAATACGGCAAAATAAGCAACAACATTGCAATAATATATTTGTATAGGTACAAGTTGCAGGGAAACTACATGACATCTCTGTCTGTTTCTCTGTCTGTCTGTTTCTCTGTGTGTCTTTCTCTGTGTGTCTGTTTCTCTGTGTCTCTGTCTGTCTGTTTCTGTGTCTCTCTCTGTCTGTCTGAGTCTCTGTCTGTCTGTCTGTCTGAGTCTCTGTCTGTCTGTCTGTCTGAGTCTCTGTCTGTCCGTCTGTCTGAGTCTCTGTCTGTCCGTCTGTCTGAGTCTCTGTCTGTCTGTCTGAGTCTCTGTCTGTTTCTCTGTGAGAGAGAGTGAAAACATACCAGGATGGAGCTGGTGACACTGGCATGACCATTTGCAGGTGACTGTCGGGACAAATCTGGTGACTCTTTCTGCAATTTAAAAAAAATAGCAAAATAAATGTTTGCCCCTGCAGACTATGCAACATGTAGTACACAAGTGTATGTTTGTGGTTCCATACCTCACAAGACATGGACTGGGACCGGTAACAAGGGACAATCTTGAAAGTGATGCTACCCCGCATCTCTCTCTGTGGGGACGAGGGAAAATTTATTTTACATGGTAACAATATTATTATACAAGAGCTGCAATTACAGTAAAGAGTCTCATCTGTGTGACTTACCAGCATTTTTTGGAGCTGTTCTACTGTCTGATTGGCAACGCTGATGCCATTAATCTCTCTGATCTCATCTCCTACGTGCAGAGTCCCTGAAGCAGAGAAATAATAAATTAATAGCGGCTACAAATGAGGCTCTTGGGTGTTGAAACATCACTGCTTCATAAATCTGAGCCCATGAAACCCCAGGGGGCTATTGAGATGGCTCCAGGGGGAGCCCAACTAATGTAAGGAAGAGTTCCATTTCATTTTTATTTCAATTACCAGAGGTAAGTCCAAAGAAAGCATAAGAATTATTCTGATCCAAAAACCTATTTTATAAACTCTGTAGTTAATCATACAGAGAGAAAATCTTGTCAGATTGACAAAGTAAACGTCTGAGTGTGCCCATACATATGCATGAATGGTGTAAGCTTGCATAATAGTATTCAGACAGATGTGTACCTTGTCGATGAATCATTCCACCATGCATGATCCGGGCCACAATACAGTGGTTGAGCTCGTTCATTTTAAGAGTAATGCCCTGGAGGAGACACACAGAGGGTCAGAGAGAAAACTGGAAGTGGCTGAGGAGAGTTACTAACACATTAGTCACAAATTCCTCAAAATGAAAAAACTGGTCTATATCAGGATTTTGCAACATTTTGTGGTTTTGTGGTATAAATATTGGTAAGATGAAAACAAAAAGTGAGCATGTGAATTGATCCAGAATCTGAATGTGTGTTTCCTGTCTACACACCATGGGCTCATCAGTGTTCTTCTGAAACTGGACCAGGCGGACCCTGGTGACATTCTCCAGGTCCATGTCACCGTTGGTGCTGTCTGGAGAGTCCCCGTTTAGGTATGGTGAGGTGGGTGGGGGGGTCACCCTCAGTGCCTCATCACTGTAGACCTCATGGGCTACCACATCGTGGGTCTGCAGCAGAGCCTGGATATACACAAACAGTCATGAAAATTAGGACTCTTGAATCAAACTGTAGAATAAACCAAGCCTTGTGTCTGAGAATTAACCTGCATGAATCCAAAGTTTTCCATGAACAATTGGAGGAAGAAATACTAGTAGATAAAACAACATGCAACCGAATCCCAGTCCAGGCTTTGGAAGGAGTGTGGCTTACACTGATCCTCTTTGGCCACTGACACACCGTTTTTACTAACACATCTACTAGCTGCCTTTGCCAAATGCTCACATCTGCTCAACGGAGCAATAATGTGTTCACTGATGATACGTGACAGTAATTGAGACTTGAAACAGCTGCCATTAAAGACTTTTGATTGATGGTAAACATTTGTTGTTTTTTCTCAGGCACCAACAAAGGCTTCTATAACAAGTGTTTGATTTGGTACACAATCAAAATGATTGCATATTAACTAATGAGCTGCTAATGATCATCACCAACTTTATTCCTCCGTGTGTCGCTGCTGCCGCAGACTTAACAACCAATGTCCAAAATTTAAAGTTTTTTTCTACATAATAAATGTAGTTAATGTGTCAATATTCAGGAAGGAGGAACTTATTTTATTGACGGTATTATTCGGGCACTTGAACATTTTGCACCAACAGAATGCATTAGCACAAACAGGTGCTACACTGGTTACACAATCTGATGGGATACCAAATGTGGTGCCACACCTGCAACGATGCGGTTGTACTCTTCCTGCTAACATGTCACTTTCGTAAGTTCTAATCAGGTGAGAAAATAACCCTTTACGTTCCTAAAATATGGTCAGTTTATTCAAATAACGCCTATTTTGAAAGTTTTCTCTACTGTACCAGAATCTTATTTGTGTCGCTGTAGACAACACAGGAAAAAAGCCAGCCGGTCAGTTCAGAGAGTAAAACAGGGTAATTGGATTGAATCAAACTTAAGTGTGACAGCTCCAGTCAGTATCACAGACTCAGCAGAGGGAAACAGTACACCTTACCCTCTCCTAACTCTGCTAAATAAAATACTAAATTCAGCTGTTTTATAAGTACAGTTATTCAAAAGAACACATCTAAAACACTACTGACACATAGTACAAACAAGTCACACTTAACTAATCAACATATTAGTTACTACGCTGCTGTTTCCAGAAACACTTACTGAGGTGAAGACTGCACAAAACAAGCTGCACTCCTTCAGGTGACACAATAACAGACTCTGAAAATCTTACACACCAACAAATCCACTACAGATCTATTCTGCCTCAGCTTTCACTTTCCAAATCTGTCAACAATATCGTTCCTGATTGTTCTTCTAATCTCAGGTCTGTTTCAGCCATTGGAGTCATCGGACGAACGCGATCACTGCAAACGTTACCGAGTCCCTTCCACACTGCAGCTCTTGCTACTGCTACGATGCCTCTGTCTGCCTTCCTTTTTCTCTGCATGGGTCTAATACTGCCCGAGAGCTTGCCAAGCTCAGGTGCTAAGCAGCTTTGTGGCGAACGGCGTTATGTGGATTGTGAAAAGAACCCTACTTCTGACACAGTAGGCTTTAATCTCACAGCACGCTCTCATGTGTGTTAGTGTAATATCTGACCATGAAGTGCGGCTGCGTGAGGATCCTCCTGAGCTCCTTGGCCTCCATGTTCTCTGGGTAACAGGAGATGGTTTCCAGTACCTGATGAGGAGAAAAGGCAGGCAGAGGGAGGTGAAAATCTCAAGTCATAAGAAATAACACATACATTAATAAATGTATCACAGTATCTGGTTGATGTCTGTTCATTATTACTCATTTTGCTTAAAAAGCTTTTTGAGTAACATCAGTCATCGTTTAGGACACGACCTGTTAAACTAAATTAAATTACTGACCAGAAAATTAATATTTTAAGACTGTTAATCAGATTTCCTCACCTCTTTGGCTCGCTGCACTCCATCGCTAGGAGGATTTCTGATCTGAGGGGACGACCTGGTGTTGATTTTGTCATAAAGCTGAAATAGCAAGCAGTAACAAACGTATAATAATTAGGCCCCTAAGCCTATTATGGGTAAGTCTGGGTCAAATTATCACACTTTTTGATGCCAGAGATAAAGGAAGAAGTTGTGGTTTACTCACATCTAACAGGGTGTGGAGGTGTTGATCCTGGAAGACACTGTGGAGGAAGTCCATGTCTTTCTCACTGCAGTCCGTCAACGCATGAATCTCCTCTAGACTGTCCAAAACCTGTGACACTGCCCCTGTGCACACACACATATACACGTTATACACTCATATATAGACTGCATAACATGCACACAAATACACTCACAATTACACCAAACAAACACTACACAAAAAGCAAGACACACTTAACAGGCACACTACGTGTTACACAGCCACAAACAAGCAAAAAAAAAAAGAAAGAAAAAAAAAAGAAGTCACAACATCAAAAACAAGAACTATTTCACCCCAAGTACCTGCTGCATCGCCCACACATGCAGCAAAACCAGAGAAACAGCAGTAACAACATCAGAAGAAAGTCAGTGTGATTGTTAGAAAAATTAGAAAATAGAATAGTAGAAATATAATAAAAAGAAAAATATGCAGAGGAAAAGTAAACGTAAATCTAATATTTTAAGTTAATCGCTTAAGAAATGTAGCTTTCACACAAAACATGGACACTATGTTACGCATAACATTTTAAAAGTCTATAATCTACTGTAAATCAACGAGTGATCTCAGTATCTTGTTTACATGATGAACAGTGCTGTGATCAGGATACATTTTCCTCTTACAGATGTCTAGGAAGTTTATTAAAGAAGGTTTATAGAAGAGCTTGGACCCACATTTAAACCCACAAGCTGACTAATAAAATGTACTGGAGGTGGGTGACATGATATTAAATGCTAACCCAGGAAATTAAATTAAAATGAGGGACTACAGATCGCTCCAACCATTTTATGGAATAGGACAAAAAGTCAGGGTTGCTCAGTTATTAAGAAAACTGTAGGGAGAAGCCCTGGAATAACAGAAAACAATCCCAGCTACAAATATACATAATAATGATCTCTGAGAAAAGAACAAATGAGACAAGCGTTACTGTGAGGCATGAAGGACAAACAGCAGAGGAGAAGGCATGCGTTTTAACTTCAGGAAAACCTTGTTATAGGTCTCCTTACTAATACTACCCCAACTAGAGATACAAATTTGAAACAATTTCCTTAATAATCAATTAAATATTAATGTGCTCGTTTCCCCTTTCATGCAAGATACACTGCTTTTATGACACTGTTGAAGTGATGATAAAATATGATGATAGAAACCTGATAATGAAGGAAAATCCAATTGTTAAATCAGTCCAGACAGGAATATAAAGGTCTTATCCTCTTTAACTTAGTTTCTGTTCATCTCATGAGGTAACAGTCAGAATGTTTTGCTAATCTGTGTTTACCGAGCCCCCGTGATTAATTAATGTGAATAATGAAGATGAATGTAAACAGGGTATCATCTTTACAGATACATAAGGAAGTATTTGGAATAAATGCACACTGACACGCCTCATCAAACTAAATAGGACAGGGGAGAAGGATTAGGACCCACATCATCCAAAACTAAGAGTTAAATATGCAAGTGAAACTAAGTGACGATGATATCACACATGAGATTCTGTGGGTAGGGAGGGGGATACGTACTTTCAGCAGCTAGCAGTCCTAGAGACAGCAAGGCAGAAGAAAAACAACACCAAAGAGAGGCTGAGATTAGAGGAGGTTTACAGCAACTACAGATGTAGAGTTTAACATCTCACAGAGAGAAAAGAAACAAAGGGAGAGAACAAAGAAACAGACAGTGTGGGGAAGCATGAGTGCAGGCAGAGGGGAAGAGCAGCAGTGGAGAGGAAAAAGTCAGCAAAAGCAGCAAAGTCAATAAATAAGATGACAAGCTGCTGCAAGCGTCTACTATACTACACAAGTCAATGACCGGAAACATGTCTAGAGCCCTGTGACTGCAGAAAATAAAAGCAGTCACCAGACTGCAACAGACTGCATGCCTCAGCAAATATGGACACACATGGGGGTCAACCTGGCTGCATTGGCTACAGAGAAAACTGAGCAGAAAATGCAATGAGCTTAGCTTGATTCATTAGGTGATGATGTGACACACTGCTCGTTTTCAACTGTTTATGACAATAATACGTGATTTCCATATGCTCGTAAGTACTGGCAGACACAGCCTGCAGTCTCCTGATGAAAAGAAGTGAAAGTCAGACAGGGAAGTTGGGCTGTTGGGCAACACCTGCCTTGATTTAAAACAGAGGAAGTTCTACACATTAACACTAGAATGGAAATCACGAGAATAGAAACTGGACGAGAAAGTGAATCTATCTATCCATCTATCCATCCATCTATTATAATGCCATTTAAATATAAATGACTTTTATTGTCTTTTCATTTATATTATCTAACAATTCAACATACTCTTCTTAAGGTTGCTGATCCTGCCTTGATACACCAGGATGGTGTTCTGCTGAGTGGTTTACCTGAGGAGGTGGGGTCATCTGAAAAGTCATGGAGCTCCTCAGGAGGGTCGCCATAGTAAGAATTAAACTTGTGGCTTGAAACAGCAGCCAGCACTGCACCCTGGGATACAGAGTAAAGTAACAGAGATATTACACAAAGTCTCAACAGAGACCCATGTTGTGAAGTGATACATGCTTTTTAAGTATTTGTATATGAGGCCTTATGAAGACAGGCAGCAGCAGTGTGTGGAGATCTGTCACTTCCTGTCATCTAAGACTTAATTGCACTGAATCTGTAGATCTTTTCACTCAACACAGTGCTGACCTTCAGCTTCCTCCTGGCGTTGAACTTCCTCAGCTGTTCCACCGTTTCTGGCAGGTGGATCTTGTAGGCATACCTGTCCCTCTCCTACACACAACAAACACACACATAAGCGCAAGTGGGGACACACACACACATACACAAAAAAGAGCAGTCACAGGACGGATGTGAAAGCAGCACTGTGGTTCCTAACAGAAGAAGTTTTTTTTTTTTTTTTTTTGAGTCAGCATCACAAAGGCCAGTAGCTTTAAAGAAGGCAAATTTGCATTGACAAACTTTAATCAAAACATCAAATATCTAAATCACACAAACACACCTGTTTTTTAAATATTACATTATTGTGTTTGTGTGTGTGTGTGTGTGTGTGTGTGTGTGAGAGAGCTTGCCTTCAGCCAAGGGTGGTTTAGGGCTTCGTAAACGGTGATTCTCTCAGCGGGGTCCAGCATCAGCATGCGTCTCACCAGGTCTTTAGCGCTCTCTGAGATGTGGGCCCACTGTCTCGGGTTCATCTGGACACACACAGACACAAAAGCAAAAGATGAACATAGTTGTGACATTTTTCAAAATAAAATCTCTGAATCTCACAGCTACTGCAGTTTGTTAAAACAGCGTCTTCCATCACATTGCCGGACGTGACATGTCCACCGCAGATGAGTGCACAAAGAAGGAAATTAATTCTCTCAGATGAGAACTCAAAATGTAACAGGTCCTTATCTCAGTATCTTGTTCATAACCTCTGACTGACTTTTGTAAAAGGGGAATTATTCAACAGCAACCTATTTGCACGTAGGCAATAGCAATATCCGCACAACAGAAAATGCTTAATCAGGGCTGTATCAAAACATATGTGGTTGCAAGTGGAATCAAGATGACATAATACTTTTATTAATTTTGTACAATAACCTTGGCCTGATGCTAAAGAGTGTGTTCAGTTCAGTTCACTGACGCACATTGCAGCACAGTGACAAAGAGAGGCTTACTATTGTGCTTAGCTTCAGCTAAAGGCAGAGTTACACTGACAGGCAATGATGCTGTTCCGTCAATCAGCTCCTACCTTGTATTTCCCTTTAATGATGGCCTCAAACAGGCGCTCCTTGGTACCATAGAAAGGAAGGCAGCCAGACAGGAGGATAAAGAGGATAACTCCACATCCCCACACATCCACAGGTTTGCCATACGGCTCCCTCTTCACTACCTCCGGGGCCATGAAGTGGGGAGTACCGACTCGACCTAAAGAGAGCAGGCAGATAAAAAAAAAAAGAAAACATTAAATGTAGAAACATGGTGAGACAACTGTGTAACAGCACTAGTATCTGGAGGGGTCAGACTGATGTGAAAATGAAATGTTAATTCCTAGTTTTGGGATTAATAAAGTCTGTCTGCCTGTTTATCTTTATTCACAGTCCAGGATTTTGTTTGTCCCTATCAGAGCCTTGTGGCCAGTGCCTTGTTTGACACTGTTGCATGTTGGCATAACAGAATAACTGCAAATGTTAAAAAAAAGGCTGGTTCTATAAATTTGTTTGATGCTTGATTTATTGGGAAAGAACCTGCAGGAGACCATAAGTCAGTTTCAATGTTACTCCGTTTTCAGTAAATTAAAAGGTGTTGATTGCAGAGATGCGCTGTAGAATGATTTACAAAGTCTTTTCTGACTACAAGTGAGAAATCTTCAAATGATATTATACTCCTGTATTTTTCATAACTTGTAAGGCTTTGTTTTCTATTAGTTAAAATGAATCGACTAATTAACCTGTAAAATGTCAGAAAAATATTAAAAATGAATAAATGACATCAAACAAGAAGCAGTAACCCAGAGTCAAAACACTTCCAGTTCACCTAAACTGCATGTCTTGACTGTGAGAACAAACCAAATCATTTGAAGGAAACCCACAGCGAAAGGCCGCAGCCACAAGCTGCTTTACATACATTTAAAATGTTGCTCATCTTGTTACCACAGTCAGTGGAGCACAAAAACAAGAAAGCAAGCTAGTCTTGAATTACTACAATGAATGATTTATTTTATTTATAATATTCTATTAATTTCTACGCTTCAGCCAGTTGTCTGGACATTTCTGTGTGTGTGTGTGTGTGTATGCACTGTGGGAAGGCTTTCCTGATGATGTTTTCTATGTGTGTGTGTGTGTGGAGATGTAGAGAGAAAAAACTGTCCTACTGTACCTCCAGCTACCAAGCCAGACTCTCCCAGCTGTATTGCCACTCCGAAACCTCCGAGCTTGACTGGAGCGGAGTTCTCCTTTGAGGCCAACAGCACACAGTGGGGCTATAAGGGAAAAAAAGAGACGGGTCAAACAGTGGAGGGAAAAAGACGACGAGTCAAAGAGCAGATTCATGGATCATACATTACAGTTTAAATGAGGGATGAGCCCCGAAGGACTCTGAAAGGATCAACCACCTAACAAAATGTTATGACTTGTTTTTTTATAATCACAGAAAAAAACAACATGCAGTCTACAGTAACTGTGCAGAGCATTGCTTCGCTCTTTCTGTGCAAAAGTGCAAAATCCGATATGTTCAATCGCTGGTTAGTGATGCTCAGTTTCAGAATGACAAGATAAGTTTGACTCAATTAACCACAAGTGTATTATGCTGTGATAGCAGATAATATCATACACATGAAGTGAGATGCATGTTTTTTCCCTCAGAAATGATGCTTTAAAGCAAGTTGTATAAGTTCTAGCAATGAATAATGGTGTTAAATAAATCTGTATCCCTCATCCACAACACTTCTTTTCACACACAGTCCTATTTGAATTAGAGGACTTAAATATTAGTGTTAATAAACTTGTGTCTTCTAGGTTTGCAAAAAAAAACAACCAACCTCTTCCTTTGCAAATACATACTTGAACATTTTAATACTTCTGTTGCATAAATTTACCATCTTTGTATTTCCTATGTGAATTACGTGCTATACGTTCAACTTCACATGCAATCTCAAAGATGCAGTTTAAAATACAAACGGTCTTCTCTGAAGAGGACCTAAAACTACAGGAAGACAACTGAACGTGTTAAAAAGCAAACAATCACCCTACTTCCCCTAAAGAAAGAAATTTTACTTTAATTCAGAAAACATTTATTATTGCTAATTTACCGCTGTATGACAGATGAAGCTCAAGAAAAGGGCATGTGTGTTAATATGACAGGTGGTGGGCTGACTTCCTGTATTTTTTTTCTATTTCTTGTAATAGCGGAATAGAGGGGGCGAGGATGTAGAGACGACAAACGCAGAGAGTGAGAAGAGAAGTCGAGCTGACTCAACAGTCAGTCTGAGAGACAGTGAGACAGCGGCAAGACTGAGGACAGCGTGAAAAAAAGAGTGCAGGCTTTGTGAGGGAAAGGTGACTATCGAAAAAAAGAAGAACCACAGTTTTATTATTTTATCATGATTATAACTGAAGTGTTATTTGATCTGCCAGGTCATTTTTTACCAAATTGCTTCTTGCATTTGAATTTGATGGAGGGAAAAAACACGCCGGACTGCCTCACAGCTCTGTGCACTTTCCCACACATCTAAACTACAGCTGTGCCGAATCTCACACGGAGGAATATTGATGGTGAGTGTTCTGCTTTAATCCAAACATCTGTGTGTAGCAGTCAGAGTGACGTGTCCGTGCATAAGTGTGTGTGCATGTGCATATACAGTCCTAAGCTCCGTTATAATACTATGGAATTTGAATTTTGTGCGTTAAAAATCGGCATAAAACCTTCAATTGGTTGTGGTTCCAGCAGCCCACTCGTAAAGAAAAAATGTAATTCTGTGACCTACAGAAAACTGAATTGTCCTTCACAGGGACATTTGCGTATTTTCAGTAATACTCAATACCCTGATTATGAAACTGCTCTTTTAAAGAAAGCTGCATCCTGATTTATTAGAATTTCCAACTAAGTATGACATGTGTGACCTTTAAAACTGCAACCCACATATTACTAACCTTTCTGCACATCAGTCATAAAAAAATGTCAATGCAGTGTCACAGTGACAGCACCTTTTTCTTGCCTTTAATTTTGACTGTTTAAGGGCTGCTTGTTCTGGTATTTGTTCAGTGACAAACATTGAACTGACTGAGTGTTTTACTTTGTCTTTCTCAGAGCCCAGAAGACATCACTGCTCAGATACAATGACCACCGTCTCCTCTTCTTTACCCTTCACTCTTCCAGCCCCTACATCATCTAACACCACTCTTCCCGTCTTTACTTCATTCCTCCCAATTTCCATGTCCTTCATCTCAGCCACCTCTCTCCCCCCTTCCTCCTCTCCCATATCCTTTACTTCCACCTCCTCTGCGGCTTCCCCAAACCAGACGTGTTTGTTAGATGATACAGCCCTCAGTGTGCCACTGGCAGTCTTCTACTCTCTGTTCTTCCTTTTTGGTCTGGTGGGTAACCTCTTCGCCCTGTGGGTTTTCCTTGTCCTTAATAAAAGGCACAACTCTGTGCGAGTATTCCTCATCAACTGTGCTGTGGCTGATCTGATCCTCCTCGCCTGCCTGCCCTTCAGGGTCTTCTACCACCTTAATGGAAACCGGTGGGTACTGGGATCTGCCGCCTGCAAGATGGTGGGGAATCTATTTTATATGAACATGTACATAAGTATTTTATTGCTGGGGCTCATTAGCTTGGACAGGTATTTGAAGATAAAGTTTAAGGGACAACGGAGGAACACAAGGATGAGGCTGTGGAGGTGTAGAAGGCCGTGGAGCTGGGTGGTATGTGGGGCTTTGTGGGGTCTGTCACTGGTGATGCTGGTGCTCATGATCACCGCAGCAGACGACAAAGAGATCAACGACAAATGCTTCCAGTACAAGCAGCGGCATTTAGCCAAAGGGAAAGCCTACTTTAACCTGGTGATGGTGGTGCTGTTCTGGCTCATCTTCCTCATGCTCGTGGTCTCCTACGTCAAGATCGCTTCCCAGTTGCTGAGGGTCTCACGGAACAAGCCGGATCTTCCCAATGCACAGCGATACCAACGAATCGCCAAAAAGTCCTTCTTTGTCCTCTTTCTGTTCACCATCTGCTTTGGACCCTACCACGCATTTCGCCCCATCTACATATTCTCCCAGCTCAGCAAAACATATTCCTGTGACTATTTGCACATGGTGGACCATGTCAATGAGGTGATGCTGTTATTCTCTGCCTTCAATAGCTGTTTGGATCCAGTCATGTACTTTATGTTATCTGGCTCAGTGCGCAAAACCGCCCTCCGTGCACTCGGACATCGATTCGCGAACCGGCTTACCTTCCTAAACGACGCAACATCTTTCAGCTCCACAATGGACGCCAGAAGGCCATCTGTGCCTATGGCTTTAAATAACAATGACCAGATCACCCCCTCAGTTACCCCCAGAACCAGTATTTGTGTCATCAACTCAACCCTGCACCGCACAGGAGTGACCATGCTTTTACCTACTGACCAAAAATAATCACAAGTTTCTGTAACTAATGTAAGCCTGAACGCTGGAGAAATAAATATCTGACATCCTATGTAAAACTGAGCTAAGCCTTTAAATAAATATATAAACACATGATTTCTTTAACTACTGAACTATTCTTACTGTGTTACCTTGTACACACCATATATACTGGACAAAACAACGTGCAAAGCCAGACAAGACAAACACAACAGAAGTGATGTGCAACTAATGTTTCACCAAGGATTGACCGACCAGCACACAGTTATTTGTTTTGCACAGCAAACAGGGCTGTGTTGATCCCTTTGGGGACTGTGCTATCAAAGGCTGGTGTGTGGATCAAGGGCCTGGTCCAGGACTACTCCATCTGTTTGTCGCCTGTGTTACATGGCTAATCCTTCTTGACTCACTAGTTGCTAATCTGACTATAAGAACTCCTAACAAATCCACACCAGCAATACACCATGAATTGGGGTTTGCTGACACTTTGCTTTGCAAACTACAGGGTTTCCCAGGTAGTTAGACTGAAAACATGCTTGTTCTAAAAGCCACATAATAAAATGAACTTAATTTGAAGAGTGTATGTAGATATTCGTAGTATGCAGTGTTAGAGTACAGAGAACCGTGTTCTCAGACGCTCACATGAGGGTGTGTCGTATAAAGCGTATGTATTATTCTTGTTTAACATCTCCTGCCCTCTGGTGTCAGTTAACTGACATGTTTAAGTGGCTTACTATGGGACACATGGGAGAAGTCTCACCTTTACATCACGATGAATCACATTGTTGTCGTGGCAGTACCGAAGTGCCTCCAAAATCTGCCTCATGTAGTGACTAGATGGACAGAAAATAGAAATAAATACACAAGGGAAAGGTCATTTAAGGCATATACAAATAGTTGTTTATTCCAAGCTTTATTAATATTTAAAATGTCCTACCTGGCCACTGCTTCGCTGTACACAAACCCAGCATCAGCTCTCTTCACAATTTCAAAACACAGGTCTGCTCCATCCATACTGGGGAGGATGAGAGGAAGATGAAGAAGAGATCAAGAAGTAACCAAATTATAATAATAAAAATTAAAAAAAGAAATCTCAAAGTACTGTTCAAAACAGAAGGGATCAAATTACTGACTGCTGTCATCTTCAGAAAATATTGATTTATAACATAAAATCTACACAGAGAAAACAAATTAAGCAAGTTGAAAGTTATATTTTCAAGAAAAGCGAGGGGAGAAGTAGAGAGCTGCAGACTCAAAATTCTCATGTGGGTTTTTACGTTGAACATTGATGCCTTAGATTACAATATCTGCAGGCCTGTCATTTCTGCACTTGTACTGGATTGAAAAAAAAAAGATTCAATTAACTTTTAAAACTAAAAGAAACAAAAGATGGTACCAATATTACTTGATATTTTGTAGTCACACTGTAGATACAGCTTGAAATAAAGAAGCCATAGCTTTTCACGCCTTATACAGTATTTATCACACTTCCATTTCTGTAGTGTTGGTGATAGGGTGCATATTTACCAGCAGCCACCTGCATAGTGCTGGTAAATAGGCTGTGTTTGTTAGGTCGGCCTACTTTTTAGCCAGTTAAGTAATTACCCATCTATTTTTTATTTTATACTCTTTCACTGCCTTAGTGTGGACCACACATAATATACATAAGACTAAAACTAAAATGCACTGGTTACATATGTATTATAGCAGACAGAGTGCGCACACAGACTTACAATTCAAAGACCATGTAGAGCATGCCATCAGAGCTGTAGGTCTCCAGCAGCTCCACGATGTGGGGGTGTTTCAGCATGTGGCAGATACTGGCCTCTCGCTTCAGATCTGTCAGACAGACATTAGACAGGGGCTATGGTGAGACATTGTTCACATCCAATAATTAGTATTTCACTCCAGCGTATTTATAGTTCTGTTACAGGTTGTGAGGCTGGATTTAATTACATTTTACCATCTCTCTGTGGCTCACGTTAAGAGGCTTAGTTTACCATTACATTAAAGTAGAGGCTCCAACGTCTTACATTTATAGCAACTGATTGAGTAATCATTTCATTTTCTGGTCATGTTTCCACTAGGACATGAACATACTCTGTAATAATATATTTTTCCTATGTGTGAGGTAAACAACATTTCCTTCTCACATTTTTCCTCCTCTCCTTCACAGATCTGTCACACCTCGACTACACCGCCAGAGGGAGTTAAAGAGCATTACATTTACAGACCCTTCATTATAGATACTGAGGGAGCACAGGGAGTTTTCCTAAGTTGGGCACACAGATGAACAAACAGCTAACAACTGATATTAAACAAAAAATGACAGGAAATAACACTGCTGCACGTTTTAATGTACACCTGGCTTGCTCTCAACAATGTCACCCATCTCATTATCACCACAACCAGATCAATTACAACACTTTATGGCATTCCTCATCCTTTGACTGCTCCATTAAAAGAAAACAATACTGAATGAAAAAGACTGCTAAGAGGAGTAGACAGTCTTCTCTCTTTCAAGAAAGGGAAATTGACAATATTGAATAGAATGACCAACTGGCATGACAGGCGGTAAGCCAGAGACACAGACTGCTGAGAAAGAGACATGAGCTGTTGTTGAGCTCTTCACTCCATAAAAACCTCATTTGCACACTCTACTACCCATCTGCAAGTCTACTGATCGGTGTGTGTGTGTGTGCACGCTCATTGTGACGCGACAGACCAGTATCATTATGCAACATGAGAAACGTCGCTGTGTCCCCACTACAGAGTCCCCATTCTCCTGTCCTCTTGCTTCCATTATTTCTCTCTCTTTCTCTCTCCCTCTTCACACTCGTCATCGGCTCGTCTCATTAAGAATCTATTCTTGAACTCAACAATGCTGCCCAGTGTCCGCACGGCAACGAGGAAACCGTCCGCACAGAGGGAGGGAGCCACAGAGGCCTGGAACAGCCTGAATGAAACCAATGCCATTCACTGAGCATATCACAAATCACTTCTTACATATAAGCTTGTGATGCAACGTTAAATCATTTCACCCTGTTTATTATGAGATAGTTTTGGGGAAAGGAACCTTCTCTGTATCTGATGTACATCTTATGCCTGCAGGACAAAGCCAACTTATTGAAAAAAAGTCAAAAATGCACAGTCATGCACTGGAGTTAGTTTGTGTAGGATAGTGATGAATTACATTTCCAATGTGTTCATTATCTGAACGTACAATACATCTAACTAATAATATCGCAGATTGCATGATTGGATTTCTCCTGAAAATCAATCATGTTGATTGAGAGTGCTGGCCACTTTACTCTCTTCACGCTCTTCTATTAAATTCTACAAATGAGACATGACTCACTCTTTTTTTTTACTCATACTTGCAACTATGAATTCCGCCATTAATCTTTTGTTCATCTTACTCCCTCGTATGCTCACAAAAAAAAAAGTTATTCACATAACTACACATTACTGCCCGGGTTGTACCTCAGCCCAGCCTGCAGTTCTGTCCTCTTTTCTTTTCACTCACATTTATGCTGACACAGATTCTTCCTTAATAAGCTCAGGTATGTGGTCTCAGGAAACCACTCTCCAAGTCTGGCAGCACTCCAGATCTGCACCCTGCCACTTCCACTGGCTACTTCTCTTGTGACTTTTTCTAAGTGTCGGAAATGTATGAGTCAAAACCTCAGGTGAAGCTTTCACTTTGTTTCACCCTTTCAGGTATTATTTCAATGCACATGAATATTAATTTGATCTAGAGAACAGACAAATATTATGACCATGATGTGACAAACATGATATAGACATGCAAGTGAAAAATAAGTAGATATGCTGCTTTCTCCATTTCATCCTTTGGGCTGTTGGTTAGCTCTGCAATATAACATTTTATAGACTAAAGGTATAGTAAATATAATTTTACAGTATAACAACCATATTTCCATAGCTACAATACAATTTTTAAATGATTATCAAAAATTAAACAATACATTATTGTCTAAATGCCCTGCCTTCAAGTTCTAATAAATTGCCAAAAAAACTTTTTTTTATTGTAAAAAAAAAAAATATATATATATATATATATATATATATTATTATTATTATTATTATTATTATTACGAAAAGAAACAGACAAGCAAATCATGTGACCTGAACTATGTATGGCTAGTATGACAAAGCATTAAAACACATTATTATTGACATCCTGTGGATGCATTTCCATCCGAGATGTTCCTGGAATAATCATAACCTCTGCCCATTATCTATTTGAAGATATCCCTCTGGTCAACCCATAAACCTTGGGAAACTTACAGTATATTGTATATTATCATTATCATTACATAATCTGGCAGGTGGTTTATATTTTCAGGTAATTAAATTTGGTCTTATCATCATGATAACATACTATCCTGCAAAATGATTTAGTACATAGACTTTGGTTTTGGAAACACTGGTGTAATTCTCCGCTTTTAGCGTTTCTCCTCCCTTGGGCCATTTCCTCGTCTTGCTGTTATTGGCTGCCAGGCCAATCTCTGACTGGGGCCTCACAGATGGCACACAGTGACTGCCGACACGACCATCAACACACACCTATGATCTTTGTATCTATCCCTCCCTTTTCTGCCTCACAGACGCGCGCACACACACAGATCTCAATGTTACAAAGCACAAAACCACATGGTGAGACACCTCACAAATACAACCTAACCAATACACACACACACAAGCTAGCAAACACATGCGGTTCCAACATATTATTCATCTGTGTGCAGCATGTGTGACATTATGCTTCATTTATTTGTGTGTGAGAACGCCACTGTACTCTCTGTGTGGGCCTGGCTGTTTGATATCTGAGCCAAACACTATTTGCAGATTATTCCCAACATTTATTTTAACCCATAAGGGTTGGGATGGGAGGGGTTTGCATTACAGCACAGGACGCTTCACAGGTTAGTAAGCATGTCAAAGGTGTAAATAAGTCTGTTAAAACATGTAATTCTCTGTAATTGGAAACATAACGTGAGACTATCCCGTCTGTAAACCCCACACATCTGGTGCATGATTGGTGCAGATTTAAATGCAGCCGCAGTTCAAACCGGGTCTGCTTTGTTCCTCACCTTCTGTGCTGAGGCCAGGGCTGGAGGTGAAACTGGCCACATCCACAATCTTTACAGCAAACTGCTGGCCAGTGTCCCTGTTGATGCAGCGCCTCACCACACTGAAGGGACCCCTGTAACATACACACAGACACGTGAGTTAGTCACAGACATCTTCAAAAACACGTAAATCTCTCCGCGTGTACATGATTTGTCAGACTCGAACACAGTAATAGCTCCAAGTTCAGTTAGCACACATTACAGCCACCAACCAGAAAACATGTGTTCATGATATGCACACAACCTCACATTCACCAGCCTCGTGCAATGGGCAGGCATCTTTCTGGGTATTCTGGATTTATAGTGGGTGGTTGGCTACACATCGTAGCCTCCATGTTTGTGGGATGGGAATGGGAATTATAGAGCAGTGGCATGCAGCACAGCTGTAAAAACTAAAATAAAAGGCTTTATTATAGAGACCTGCTCTAAGACGACCTACCTCACAGGGTTTATTTCTGGGCAAAGGAGGTGGCAGATATTGTAATGTTTGTCCTGATATGACTGCATTGGGTCTGACATTACTACAGGCCTTCTACAGAGTGGCCCGCTTCACACATAGACATTATCATATCTAGTATTTCATTAGACTGGCAGATGTATATGATCATTTTCTTTCTCATTAGGCCAAAGCACCAAACCATTAGAGATGCAGATTAAATCAGTAACAAAGTGGCAGGAACAGACACATGCAAATTCTCTGTCTCCTGCGCCCACTGAGACACACACACACACACATAAACACACACACAGCTGTCTCCACATCTCCCAAAGTCTGCAATCCTCAGAGGCGGAACCAATGCTACTGGACACACACACATGCATATATACAAACAGACAAGACACACACTCACAAAATAACACTCACTTTGCAAATGAACCTCAGTCAGTGTCAAGCCAGCAGTAAAATCTGGTAAATCCAGCTTCAGCGTTTGTGTGTTACGAGCTGCATCTAGAGTTTCTCTCGCATTTGTTCCTCACATCTGCTACGTGATGTGCACACTGCGGCCAAGAGAACCGTAAAACCAAACACTCTCGCCCTCAGAGTTCACAGGAATCCCGGTGACGATCTAACACCCCCACTGACCTTTGCCCCCCTGGTGTGATGTGCTCTAGCAGCTGTGTTTCTCATTAAAAAGAGAGTCTCAAAGGTGTGGGGTGCTGCTCGAGTATGATGGAGCTTCTGACAGCCCCTTTCCAACATCAAGGCGTTTCAAATCTGTGTTTGACTGCTGAAGATTTGTGGGAGTAAAGCCAGAAGCTGCAACCCCAGGGATACTAAAGATGCAGTAAGAGTAAGGCCATCTTGGCGCTGATCTAATGTGTGTCAATAAAAGTCATTAACACCATTAAACAATGAGGTGAACCTGCCAGATTGTATGCATCAACCCCATTTGTAATCTTGGCCGTCAATTCAAGGGAGCTGCACTGAGAATCAATTCACAAATGGGGTTGTGTCTACAACAGTTGTGTATTGAGAGGGGTGAGGGGGATGTCATGTCAGCGTCTGAAATTAAAAAAAATAACTAAATGACCATTCAGCCATGTGCAATAGCTAATGTACAATCGTTTAGGAGTGTAAGTAAGTGTAAGAGAGATAAAGAGCATGTGTGTGTGGAAGCAGAAAGGCTGCTTGCCGTACTGACATCACTGCAGCTGTGCTGAGTGGGCTCATACAAAACGCCCACACATGCCTCACATCCGATGGCAGCAGTCATCAAACATTAGCCAGAAGTGGCAATTTTTACAGACTGCTGCGTGGCTCATTACTACTATCTGCTCTGTGCAGATTAGATGTAAAAGAAAAAAAAATCATGCTGGAAACAAGCCAAATTTCATCTCAGGTTTTTTCTGTCTCTCCCAAACAGGGACAGGACACATCTGTAGCTGCAGACTCAACAGCACCAGGACTGCTCTCCTGAGAGCAACCATCTTTGCTTGAAGCAGCAATTTGTTTGATTTCTCGGGTTGGCAAATTATTGTATTATATGATGTTCCTGGTTTGAATCTTATCTGGGCTTGTTACAGCACACAGTGACATACCTGCACAATAAATGTTCTTAGAAAAATCTACTGCATTCAGCCAACACACACGCACACAACACAATTTCTGACTAACCACACAGTGCAATTAACAGGGATATGTGCAAAATAATAAACAGGATCAATTTAAACTGATTCTTTGTTTAATGTGTAAAAATGATCATGTTTTGATTTGTATGCTAGTGAATTTAAATCACTCAGTTAATGGTGATACCTATGAATATACAGAGCTGACAATAACAGTGGTTGTCTTTTCATTCAACAGAAGTATTTGGTTCCAGCAGAAGGCTTACAGGATAAGTGCCGTTTACCCTACTGCCCAAACAAAGCTCAAGTTTAAAGCTTTTAATTAAACAAGTTCAACAAAGTACAGCTCAACTGTATTCTGTCTAAACAACAATAAACTCATTATGCAAATTAACAACCCTTTACGTATAAGGGGGGGATTAGTATTCAGGTTGCAAACTAAAATTTAGAGCAGAAATACCCTCAGGATCCTCCAAAGCTTTGGCAGCAAATCCTTTTGGTACATATGCCAGAAGAGGATCCAAGTTTGTTTAAACCCCCCTGAAGAGTTTGGCCTTGTAGTCTGAAAGAAAGCTTCAACTGTACACCATCCATTCACAACTATTCATCTACTCTGTGTGTGTGGGCAACTAAAAGGAGCATATACTGTGCATGTACTAATGAAAGAAAGCTATTAAGACTGCCATGCATATATAATAAACAGCTGTCTACCCTGTACGTTGTACAGCACCACATGTCACTTTTCAAAGATAACCTGAGAAAACGTATATTATTTTTTAATGATGTCAAATTTCCTGACATCTTCCTTAATGAAACAGATGGGAATATGATACTTTATTGATCCCAGCAGGAATTAGCCATGGGTTGTGGATAGTTAAAATTTACTATTTTAATAATCTTAGACTGGAATTTATGATTGTCATCTTACACCATTTTCTGACATTTTTACACAATTAAATCAGGCTTGAAATAACTTGACAAACACAGACATGTTGACACACAGACAAATCAGTCACCAAGATAAGAGCAATATCAAGCTGCAAGGATACTAAATACTTCATGAATAACTGCCTTATCTATTATGTTAATTAAACCTGCTTAAAGCTACTAAAACATCTGATAAAGTACAATTATGGTTGTATTTAACTGCCTAAAGTTAAGACAAACTGCAGCAAATGCTACGAGTGGCTGAACAATGTGACCTTCCTACAGCAAAGCAATTTGTGTAAGATTTGTGTGCTAAAAGTTGCATCTGCTTGGGGAGAAACTATCAAATAAAAAAAATCAATTTAAAAAAAAAAAATCAATGAAATTTAAGATTTAAGTCTTGCCTGAGCAATTTAACCAACCCAAAAAAAGCCAGAGGACTGATTGCTTCATTGGTTTAGAGTGAGTCGCGCATCCCAATATCCTCGGCTCTAATGAGCACCCCAGGGCTGAAATAAAGAGCACTGTGCCTCCAATAGTGCTTCTCAACAATCTAAGTCCCATTCAAACACAATCATTACAGACAGAAATGGATTTAATTGCTACAGTGCTTTGCCAACACTTTAACAAAACCCAAAATCTCAAAAACAGGCCTGTGGTTACTACTGCATTATGTTCATCATATATTTACTATATAAACTACAAATAATGAACTAATGAGTAGGGCCTGCACCTCCCACGGCTGTTCAATAGCCCGTGTCATCTTTCACTGCAGTTAATCCAGTCAGAAGTCAAAATGTCACCTGACCTGTCTGATCTTCTTCTGCTGCAATAAGACTAGTATAACCACATGGGGGTTGAATGAACATTTACATGCATGAGCATGTAAAACCAGACATTGCCCATGTGTCTTTTAATTGCAATGCTACACGGACATATGCAGTTCTTGCTGTTGCCATGTAACTATAAGACCTGATGAATCAAGGGTCCAACTTGCCAAAAGTTGACATGTTTTTAACTTCTTACACTTTGGCTCTGAGTTTGGTGTTGCCAGCAAACCATAAGTACATCGAAGGAGGCTGCGCTGATACAAGACAATCACAGTGGAGTAATAGCTTATGTTGGTGGTTCTATGTGCATTATCACAATCTGAAGAAGATTTACACTAGTAATATCAGAAAAATATCAAAGCAAAAAAGAAATATTACTTCACACAAAAAAAAAACTTCTCCAAATGAATTTACTAACCGTCTTACAGTAGAAATCACTCTGAACATGCTTCTCATTACAATCCAAGTTTAGGAGAGATGATTACTGAACAGTCATCGCAACCCAGTGATCTCAATCCCACCCAGCCTGGCTTCTCTGCTCCCACACAAGCCGATCAGGGACAATAATAGACGACTTCTCTGAACAACAATAGGAGTCTGAGGGAGGGACAGGCTGGATAATAGGGGTTTATGAACAAGTTTCAAAGGAGCAGAGGTCAAAGGTCAGGGAGAGACACACGAGTATAGAGAATCCACCATGACAATTGTTACGTTATTATGGCTGGAGGTTATGGACAAACTAATTACAACAAACTTATTAGGATTTTAATTTCACCCACTCAATTACACTTTTTTCAATTAGTGTACCCTAATAAGACACTGTGGAGGAAACCTTCATCTCCATGGCAGGCTTTAAAAACACTTACACCTACAAAACTATCACACTGTTGGGGCATTTCTGAACTAACAGATGTGTCTCAGATTCAGTCAGAGTCAGAAAACCCTTCTAGTTTCTCATACAGGGGAACATGGCAAGCCGCAGTAAGAGGCATTTATCATCATTGTCAATTCATTTAACCCACTGAATAGCCACACTACATCCTGCTATCTATCAGTTTGGTGTGGAGATAAATCTGTCTATTCCCCAACATGACAAAATGACCCGTCTTCAGTTACAAAACATGTCTTCTACCTAGATAAGATACTATAGCGTATGGTTTTGGTGATGGCTTCCTGCTATTAAGCATTTCCATTTCATATATGTATTAATCAAAATACTCAGGTTTCACCTGTCTGCCATGTTGTCCACTACCTACAGTGGTGCTGACAGTAAGACACGAGGTTAAAAACAAAGTGGGAGATGGCAGAGTGCTGCAGTCAGTGTCTACTGGCATTATTTATATCCTTGGCCTCAGGGCCATCCCATTCCCAACTCCACTTGTCTCCATTGATCTGCCTCTGCCTCCCTTCCCCTCCCACCTCAGGGCTGAGGAAAAATGATCCCCTCCTTCTTCCTGCAACACATCCCAAGACACCCAGACTCAACACACTTGATCCATCAACTGCAGTTTCACAAAAGAACTGGCAGGATAAGAGGGATTTTCTGGTCTTTTCAGTGACATCGATGTGGCATCTTTACTAAAGCTTTAGATATACTCCAGACAACTACCATATCATGTATTACTCCTCTACTGTTCTGTGTTGAAGGAGTAACTACACCCACTCAACACACTCAAAAGTGTTTCCAAATCTCTCTGTTTTAATCTATTATTAACAATAGCTGGCTAAAAAAAATCCACATCCCTGATTACCCTAGCTGATTTGTTTTATCAAATAAAACCATATATACCAACTCTCATCAATGGCTCCTTGTATCTGTTAGTGGGACTCCAATGTAGTGGTCCTGGACCAACCATCAATTAGTAACCAAGGCAACAGGAAGTCTCAGGATAAAGAACAGGGCCTGAGGGTCCAGAGAGAGTGTATCTCTTTCCCCTAGCACAAGCTTAATGGACCCTCAGACCTCCAGTGAGTGAAGCTTGCAGGGGGGAGGGGGCTGACTGGTGGTAGCCCAGGTTAACTGTGATGGGCCTGTCAGCCTTCCCGCCTCACTTCCAGGAGGAGTAGAGGAGCTGTCTCTGACCATACAGGAGTAACATGCATACTGTGGCAATTTTCATGGCACCTTTCTATGCCTCCTCTGACACTTTGACACCCAATGAGTGTCTGACTGGCTAGCTTGTAACTGCATGTAGGTATGGCTCCTGTCAAACACGGGGTTTTAGGAGGAGGGAAAACCTGTCTACAAATCAACCTAGATGTGCAGCATCACATGCACAACGTTTTGACTCTGTCAGCTCAGAAAAAATGCATTTATTTACCAACTGTCATTAAATGGCATTACTAGACATGTAGTAGAACCTATGGAGGGCCAACACACGTAATCCACGTTAAAAACTGCACTTTGAGAAGCGACCTCACCTCACCCACCTAGCAAACTTTCCCCTTGGAAAAACCTGCGGGCCTACACTTGGAAAACGGCATCCCCGCCAATTAACGACGGCCGTTGCAGCTGTGCAGTGTGTGAGAGGCTAATGAATACACACCCAATAACAGTGGAAAGCATAAAAACAAATAAAAATGAGCGGAGGTGAACAATATTAATGAAAATAACTGTTACTTACTTTCCAATCACCTCGCATAGCTCGTAGACATCCTCGAACAGCACGTCGTCGTCCGCCATGGTTTACAGGTAAACGAGGATGCTCTCCACAAGATATCCCACCCACACGGGTTTTGGATGAATCAATGCGTTTCTTGGTGAATATGGATACTACCGTGTGAGGCTGCAGTCTCTTGGTAATTTACGCAGGAAAACGAGTGTGGCCACTCAAACAGTCCAAGTTAGCCGGCTAGCCACATTAGCTGGTTGTCCGAGGCTGTCCCTCCGCGGCCCCACCTTCTCCTGAGCGTCTCTCCCGGTCGGCTCGCTAGCCAGCAAGCTAGCTAGCTAGCTAAATAGTAACCACAGACCAGACCCCAGGGCGTGGAGATTTCCTCGCTCGTTTGCAAAAAAACACACTTCTTTGCATGCCTCAGGTCTGTGTGTTACCACTGGATATTTCCAAGTAATTGGCAGCAACATTCACGGACACTTTCTCTCACAGAACACGGTGCTGCCCGCACCGCAGAAAATGTTTGGCTAGCTATCGATGGACTAACCGGTTAGCTCGTAGCGTTATTGCGCTGTGCACACCCAGTGTATCACAGATAGCTTATCCCACCGAAAATGTAATGTGACTGTGCTGCAGAATGCTTCAGCTTGCTGAGCCCAAAGACATTTAGGTTCATGTCGACGACTACTCAGTTTCATACATCGTCGTTGTTGTGAATACTGAAATTGTATCCCAACACAGCCGACCCTTCGTCCGCCGTTGCTCCCAGTTCAGATGCTGGCTGGCTTTGACTGGCTGTTCCTCCGACTTCCAGAAATGCCAGGCTCCTCCCCCTGTCGTCCAAGAAACTGGTGTAGTCAGAGCCAAAATGGCCGGTTAAAAGGACCGTCAGAAAGACGTGTTTCAGCGGCGCTCGACCTAAGATGGCGTCGAATGGGTGTTTGATTTAGGCGCAGTTTCCTAATCTCCTCCAATGGTAGCATCCAGTCCATCCTGCGCATGCGCCGAACATCCAAACCCACCACGTTACGTCAGCCTTTCCCCTTCTTATCTCCATCCTTTTAACATGCAGTTTATACCTCTCTAAATCGTCTCCTCTATCCGTAATAACTCGTTTCCCACATATTCACTGAAAGCCGTACATATAACGATGGTAGATTGCAATTTTTATTCAGTCATTCCCAAATTCCCACGCGTCCTCAGGGAGATTCCTCAGCAAAATTAGCGTGTATATTATTTAATTCATTTGACACTGTGGAGCAGTGGCACCGGTGTGTGTATTATTATGTTTAACCCACTGGAATATGTATAATTCTCAGGCATTTTCTCCTATCAAATGGGTAACGATTTGGCAAAATGCCTTGGAGAATGCTTAATGTGTAATAATGTTAGGATTAAGTCTATTTGCTGCCATATAATCTTTCTGCAGGTGCAGGGGTTTCCCTGGAGCAGGTGCAGGGACGCAGGTGCAATTTCCTCAGGTGTGGGGAGACAATCCCTGAGATGTGGTGATGCCCGCTAGAGGTAAATCATATAGCTCCCACCACTCTAATTTTGAACATCATCTACTGGAGGACAATACATTTTGACACAACAACAACATCTGTTTAAATATGTTAAAACTGTGAGCCAAATTCAATAGCCTCCCTCCTACACAATATTATTTCATAGAGTATAGTGGCCAAACATATCTGTTTTAATAATTAATAAATAATATTAAACTTTTGTTTTGTCTTTAATTGATGTTTATTCCTCACCAAAAACACAGAGATTTGAGCTGGAAAAAAACGGGAAAAGTTCTCCCAAGCAGAAAGGTGAACATAAGCCACCCAGACGAGGTAAACATAAAAGACATTTCGTGCCACTAGGGCGCGCTGTTCTCTCATGGTACCCTCTGCAGTTTCCATGGTGCTGCATCCCTTCTGCTCACACATCATCTGCAAGCTTCTCCTATTGGTTAAAGCCCACCAGCAGCTAAGGGTAATCTGATTGGATGTTGATGTGGTCATCATACTGTATATATGGGAGTGTATGTGCCATTGAAAATACCCGCTATTCAATGCACAAGTGTTTTTGCAAAACATACACATGCACAAACATGGTAACGAGAGGCTCACATAGATATAAGGCAAACATAAGGGTGTGAGATAAGAGAAGAGTATAAGGCAAGAAAGAGGGAAAGAAAGAACAAAAAAGTGGGGAAGCACCATACATGGTGAGAAAAAAAAGAAAAGAGCACAGTTTCCATGGTAACAGGGAGTGGAACAGTTGTGGTACCAGCATGTGAAATTGCCGTCTACACAAATATTGTTTTTGTCACTTTCTTATGCTTTTGACACACTGACATAACCTAAACCTGCCCATAGCTTTAACCGAGTTTTAATCTTAAATGCTAAAGATCCCGTCCAGACATGTTTTAAGATGTATTTAATATAGTCTATACTTTGAATAATAATTTGTGTCTGATATTGTTTTTTCCCCCAAAAAATCAATGGCCTTCTTCTAATTATCCTTAAAATGACCTATATTCCTCCAGAATCCATAAATATGCAAATATACATGTATTTTCATTTAAGACACAAGGTGTCTTCTATTTCATTATATATATATATATATATATATATGTGTGTGTGTGTGTGTATAAGCCGACCACTTGAAGTTGGATTTTAAATGAGCACAGAATAACTTTCTACTTGCATGTGAAACCAGCCTTTTAGTGTCAAACATGCACGTATTCTGCACAGTGAAGCTCAAACAATCAACTGTAGGAACAGAAAGAAGTAATAATACATAGACATAAACAAATAATCTGCACCGTTCATGAAAGTAAATTTATATATAATATTAAGTTTTAGAATTGTTCTGCCTGTCATTAACTTCTTTTTTCATTGGGATCCATCCTGGCCAAATAGTTTATTTTTATTTCATTGTCTGAAGTATGCTTATTCCTCCAATTTTTCACCTTGTATTACAATGATTGCCGTTTTATATTCGCTTTTATTGTGAAAATATTTGTTTAAAAAAACTACGTCCTGTTTGGATTAATGTGATTGGCCGATTCTAACCGCGTAGGATTCTGGGAAAGCGCGATATTCAAATTCATTTCCGGTTAAATTCTGCTTCGGTCGATAAGGCAGGATGGACATGGAGCGACATACAAACAGGTACAAGTTTCTGTTTTACTGCAAAACAAACAAACAAACAAACATTTTTACTGCAATATGCTTGCCAATGTTAAAATTCAAAAACATCGTAATTGTGTTACATATGTATTCGCCACGATACATGCCTGCTTTCTGCTGTATGAGGACACCACGCCAAACAATATTCAAGTGTCTATTGACGTTAGCTTAGTTTATTACTGCGGTGTTTTGCGTGAAATAAAGACAGCTGCCAGACCTTTTGCGTATCTCTGACTTCCACTTTTAAATTCGGCACATATGCTTTACCGAAAGCAGCACTGCATTTGGTCGAAGTCACTTTGTTTATGCGTTTGTCGTATTTACTCAGTGGTTTTTCTCCTAAATAAAACGACAGCGAATGTTTAACCAAAGTGTTTTTATGTTAATTGCTACTGATAAAACAGTGTATTATCTCACGTTATCGTTATTTTGTTTTCAAATATGATACATGCGCATGCAGTACATGGGCAGTGCTATGCTATGCTATGCTAATGCTAACAGATCATAACAAAGCAGGGCTGTGGTCTCTGTGATACTGCTGCTGTTGCTCTAATATGGAACCAACGGATCTTAAAGATCCCCTCCACACAGCTGATATGACATTAAAAAAAATGAAAATTAATTCTGCTCTCCATCCCTAGTTAAAAATCCAGAATCTATGGATATGCAAATGTTTTTAAATTCTTATTCTTTTATTATATGAGCATCAAATGTAAAAGTTTGTCATTTTATAATGTAAGAACACTTGATTACAGCAACAGTAAGTACTGTATATTGTACTATAATTTGGCTACAGCTTCTACAGAGAGCAATGTAGTGACTATCTGTGTTACTAACTTGCACAGTGTGGCGCGGACCCCCCTCAACAGTGTTGTAGTTCAGAGGAGGAGCAAAAGTAAGAGCTACAGACAGTCGTACCGCAGCTGCTTAGGTGCTGCTTCGCGTCTCTGCTTCACCCCAGGGTTGACGGCACGGAGGCTCAACGCCAGCAGACGAGCCCCAAAGTCACGCGATATCACAGTGAGTCATCCCAGGCCATTGTTTTACGTGTTTTTATCTGTTATTTCATGAATCAATGGTTAAAATATTTATTTCTGAAGTGTGAAACATAGAGTGGTCTTCTAAATCTGATCCTTTCCTTGTCAAAGGAGAAGGTGAACCCCGAGCAGTTGGCCTTACTGATGAAAACGGAGTGGCAGCTGTCCTATATTACTCCTCTCTACCAGTTTAGACACACCCAGCTGAGGAGCTACTCAAGGCAGCTTTCAGCGTTTATTGCTGCAGAGAAGCAGCAAGGTTTGGCTATGGAGGTGGAGGGACCACAGAGCAGCTTTAGAGTCTCCTTCTCTGTGGTGCAGGGGATGGTCGAGACAGATGATGATGCTGAGACTGTCTTAATACAGGTAAGTATAAAGAAGAAGAGCAAATGTGCCTCTTGTCAAATACAAGAGACTTGTGTTGTCTTGTGTTTTTTTTGTGTGAGACTAACTAGCATGTATTTTCTTCCCATCACAGATCCATTCAAAGTCTTTGTTTGACAGGCAGGATGAGCCCCAGAGGTCAGTGTGGAGAGGCTGGCTGTCTTGTATTAACGGCAACCCCGACTACCTCCGCTCGCTTCCCAAAGACTTCATCTGTCTGCCACTTTTCGGCAGCAGTGGAGCAGAGGGTCTCACTTGTGTGGTCAAATCCTGGTTCCAGCAGACATTTGACTGCTGCTTTGGGCCCCTGGAAATCAGCAATACAAGCCTGCAATGGCTGTTGGCATTATGGACTCACTGCCACACGGAGTCCAGCATCCAGCACCTCAAAATGAATTGGACTGTTCCAGTTGTGCCACCGCTGCAGGTCACCTATACTGTTAACCCCCAAGACGCCTGGGAGCTGTGGAGCAGCGTGAGGAAGGATCACCAGGACGAGAACGAGGGAGGGGAGGAGGTGAAAGATGAGAGTATTGTTGATATTGATGAGGTGATGAGATTCATTCAGGCGCTGAAGAGCCACTTCTACAGACACTTCAGGCTGGATCTGTCGGCGGGAAGCCTGAACCTGGTGTCCACGGCACTGGGCTCAGCCAAGTGCAGCGGCAGAATCAAGGTATCATCTCACAGAAACAGTTTTAAGGAAAATGAAATTAAAATTTGCAAGTGTTTTCCTAATATTTCTTCTCTTTTGTTTCAGATCTCCAACAGCAAATACATGATCACCACCCTGACACTACTGACAGAGTGTGCCCTCCTCAAAATGCCCATCTGAGCGTGAGTGAATAAAGACTTTACACCAACAAGAAATACAATATTGCAATAGCAGCATTCATTTGAAAAAGCAGTTACTGCTTGGAAAGACTGGATATGAAGCTTTAAAACGCCTGCCTTCCTTTTCTTCTTTTCATTTTCCAGATGAGTATTTTTACGTATTTATTTTAGCATCTGCAATGAAATGAAAGTGTAACATTGTGATTCTTTTACAGGAATTAAATTGGTGAAATTTTGAGGCTATTATTATGACTATGAGTACCAAGGTCAAACATCCTAATGTTTCTATTTACAATTTTGTCTGCTATGCTGCCAAACATGCATTAGGTTTCAATCTTCTTCTCTATATTGCGTATATACTCGTGTCTAGTTGTTTATATATTTGTTGTTTATAGTTACAATAAAAGTAAAAAAAGTATCCAGTGTCATGATTAAGTTTCACTGGTGCATCATGTGGAAAATAAACCCCTTCAAGCAGCTGTGGGCCATGTTTGTTGTATATTCTCTTTTCTTAATTGTCAGTTTGTAGTCACCTCCCTTAAAAAATCTCTAAAAGTCCAGACAAAACACATTATGATTTTTTTTTATATCTTATTTTAATCTTACTCAAAACAAAATTAGGCAGCATTATTTATAAAGTGATGAAAATGAAATCCATACAGCTCACATGAGGTTATCAAAATAACATTAAATAGAAACAATGTTGGAATATAAACATACAAAGCAACACTTGGAAATGTAACATGCTCTTCAAAAAAAAATAGCATAAACATAGCAGAATAAGGCAAAAAAAACAACAACTTGTGAACTTAACTGGACTGCAGCTGTTGTGTTATTGCTACACTCACTACTAAATGCACAATGACAAAAGCGAGGGCGTAGGAGTCCCAATCGCTGCTCCATTATACTCTTTAATGACAGGTCTGGTGTCTCGTGGTGGTAATTAGGGTACAGCAGATGCTCATCCTATCATTAAATGGTACTGTGGAGCTGACAATTATGAGAATAAAAGGAATACATCTGTATTTAATATTTCTTTGCAGTCAGTTTAGAGAATATTCACAGGTTTAATTGTGATTTATGCTCGTGATATGTGTTGTATATCAAGAATTCCTTATCGGAGTGGAAAGTAATCCATTTGCCAGTGTGTAAAACTTTAAAAACTTAATAGTGTTTGCTTACATGCATGTAAACCCACCAAACTTCACAGCTAAATAAAAAGTACCTCTAATCTATGTATTTTTTTTATTTCCTCTCCTGTGTGTATTTACAGCTCTGAATGGGGGTTGGCTATATATTTACATTGGCACCTACACACGCCACTTCATCGCAATCTGATCTCTACCAGGCAAATACAGTACATACAGACTTTGAAAAAGCAAGAAGGAATCTGTGTTTGTTTGTGGCAGCTTGACATATTCAGCAGTCTGGTTAAGATCTGTGATGGGTCCCACAGAAGAGTCTTCACAGTACAATCCAAGCACCCCAATTCTCTATTCTCTCACACACACTTACACACACACACACACACTTCAGTGTGCATTCAGTCCTTGCCGCAGGAGAGAATTAACTACGACAGGTGTGATAAACAACAGGGGGAGTATAACAACAGTTAATGTTTAACATGAACCCCTCCCCCCGTTCAGGTCATTAAAAGATCATTCAATGCACATATGGGGCTGAGAGGTAAACAATGGCAAAGAAAGTGACCGATGTAGTGATGCGATTCACAGTAAGTGGAGACTACGGAGTGTGCAGCAGCAGCTTTAAGAGGCCAAACCCAGAAAGAAGCCACCAACGAACCCACTGGACAAGACGATGTTCCTCTTTATAAAATCTGTGGCCTGCGTAGGAGGAGAGAGCAAAGATAGAAAGAGTGAGTAAGTATTATTAATCAACAACTCCTGACAAAGAGTACACCATACAACATCTATACTGGTCTCAATGTATTTATCTCCAATCTCTTAAGCTTGCTGTGTCACAGCTCATGGTTGCAGTATGGACAACAATACACTAGAGGGCATTAGTGGTTTGCAGATGAGAAAATAAGCCATGAAGTCAAAGAAAAAGACATGCATTAAATTCTAATTAATTACATGGTAGGAAGTATGTTTTCACTTAAGGATAAGCAAAAGCATGAAAGAAAGGGCAAGCTTTGTCACAGGTACCTTTACCTCCTCAATGAATGTGTTTATTTCAGGGACTGCTTTGTTGGCTTTCTTCTTGAGGTGTTTCTTTGCTTTGTTAACATCCTTCTCCACTTTCTTCCAGTCCACCTGCACGTACCCACTATGATTGGCGATCTGCAGGTGAGTGTGTATGTTTATTAAAAAAAAAAAAAAAAGGGTTAACAAGTATTTTATTATTGTGTATTCATCAGCCTGTTAGTCAAGTTAGCTGGCTGCTTCTATTGCAATCTATTTGTTAAAGGGTAACGGAGTCCAAATAACAGCCTCATATCATCGACAGAGTTTGCTACCAGCTGATACACAATGTTACTCTTATACTTTCTTTCTATTGTACTGTGCAGCTGGCATCTTCTTCTTCTACTATCAATTTATTGACTTTTTTTCTCTTAAAGGAATTGCAGGTGGAGTACACAATAATTAAAGAAGCTACGTTAACGTGGTTGGGTGGTTGTCTTGCCTGTAAAAGGAGGAACCCTCCACCAACAGCAGTAGCAGCTATCTTCCCGACTCTCTGGAAGAGGTAACCAGCACACCTGTAGGTTTGTGAACGTAGACAATGTTGGACACTGTTTCATCATGTTATATATATGTAACCCATAAGTAGATAGGAGCCCAGGCTTTACCATCCTGTCACACCTCCCATCATGAGCTGGGTGGCGACTGAATACTTCTCAGCAATCGGGCCGGAGTTGTTCCCAAAGACCCTGCTCCACCACTGATGCCTCCGGGCATATTCTGTCAGGTCCACGACCTCATACACCTCATCTTCACTCTCTGGGTCTTCCTGACCCCCTTATGAGGGATAATAGACCATAGATTTAGTACAATCAGTGTCACAGAATAAAGGAGAATATGTGGTGTATGTTCACACTACATGGGATTATTCGTCTATCCATGTCTTCCCCTCCCAAACTCTAATGGGCGGACACAAGTATTTAAATATGGGGCGTATTTTTTTCAAATGACAGTTATGTCGCCCTATATTTGACTATTCAAACCCCTAAAACGTAAAAGAGACCCTTCAAATTTGTTGAATTAGCTGTTAGGTGCGTTCAGCTAGCACAAGCGTTGAGAGCTGCTTGTTTAAGCCATGTATATTAATTGGGAAGCTCATATTAGCTAGCAGGCTAGCGTCAAATGGCTACCAAGCAAACATCATTCAAATTAGGATTTCCGTGTCGCACTTCAATGAGCATCGAGTGCAAGACTATTATTTAGGACAAATACAATATCGTTAGTAGAAAACGCTTTTGATTCCAGTTTTTAATAGGGTGATAACGCCGGGATTTTCTAACAAATAGAATCACTAACCTTCTCTCTGCTCCGCCGTCGCCATTTTGGAGAAAATAGTTATGTCACCAGGATGTTGACAATACGAAAACACGCCCACATGATGACGCTGTGCCACGTCAGTTAAAATGCTTTGATATCGCTTGATTAGGCTCAGCAATTCAGCAACTTTACCGCTAAAATATTGCAACGTTTTTTTTTACGTATGAGGAAGATATCAGCGAGCTATGACGGGACTTTGAAAAGCGCATACAAAAGACTCTGAACTAATTATGCCATGCAGAATCAGGTCCAGCGTCTTATTACTGGATACAAGATGATGCTTTGCAGTCTGGAAAGTTGCGTTTGAAAGCAGATACTTGTGCATTTTTGCTTCCAGGAAAAAAAACATGGTAAAACATAAGTGGTTTGCAGAGAAAATATGAATATTTAAGATAAAAAGAATGATATAGCAGGAGGTCACATGTGGGAATGATGGGCTCCTATTGGCTGAAGAGGGAGGAGAGGGCGTGGTTAGAGCGGCGCGTGGGTTCGCTTGGGTGACACAATTATAACAACTTTATCTTCGCAGCCGAAACGCGTTTAATTGTGAAATACTCACATCTTGGATGTTGTACTCAGTTAGTCGCATTCAAGTAACGGCAGAATATCACTTTGTGATGAAAAAATGTGACGTTTGAGGAGCTACACGGAGAGCGCTTCTATCCCCCCCGAAAGGATTTACTATATCGTATCGCATCTTTTCATCCTGGGAAAAAAGTTTTTGATCGTTTTGTTTCCTTCGGTTTCCCCTCTTTGATTCGGCGGAGCAAACCGTTTGTCCCCGCGTCGCGATTTTCCATGCAATCGTGCGGTGTGTCTGTCGCCGTCGCTGCCTGCGCTGCTGCTCGGAGTCTCGGCTCGGCTTCTGCTGCTGCTGGTGGTGATGAGGAAAAGAAAATGGCGGCGGGAAAAGCGAGTGAAACAGAGGAGGACTTTCCGACACTGACAGCCCAGGAGAGGGACAGTTTGGCCGGGATTGACAGGTCGGAATAGCAACCCCGTGCACTTACATGAACGCACAGTTTGAAATTTAATTGTTTTCTTTCCTTGAGTGTCGAAAATGTCCCCTGAGCCGCTCTGCAAGTGATACTGAACCGCCTATGTTGTCTTCTTGCTTGCAGCTCACTGTTTGGATTTCAGAAGCTTCATGAAGATGGCGCCAGAACGAAGGCCCTGTTGATGAAGGTAGCAAATCTAAACTGGATGTATTTTTCAACCAAGTAGCACCCTGCTCCCCGGTACTTACTCCAGCCCCTCAGCTATCATGTACAGCAGGGATTTTGTGGATATGAAATGGCCCACTCTCAAAGGCCAGCTAGCCGCAGCCCCTCTGTTAGCCAGCCAGCTAGCCTGCTAGTTAGCTACTTTCATCCGATAAACAGCGACCCTGCACCTGCGGCTACGCGGCTTCGCTAGCCAAGATAGCCGACTAGCGACGGCTCCCTGGATGTAACTAGCTTGTTAACGTTAATTTCTTTGGCAACCGCCCTTCCCTGTTAGCTAGATAGCTATTCCACACAGCGTTATCTTTGTATACCTGTTTTTGCACCACCAACAACACAACGTCGTCACGGTTTTTGACTGTTGGAAACAGTGCACTTTAATGAGGAAAGTTTTATGTCACAATGCTATTGTATAAATTGCACATTTGACTCTCAAATCTAATCACAAACACATATGTACCCCTGCCTGACTATAACGTCAGCTGCTACAACAATGTTGGAAGTAACGTTAACGTTGTAGCCGCACAGCTTGCCCAATCAACGCTATTTGGTAAAGCTAGCTCGCGTTAGTAGCTAACGTTAGTGCACCGTTGGTTTTTGTGACATTGCATTGCTCTTACTGACTGTTCTTGTCGTGTTTTCGTTTGGAAGTCACTGTGAACGAGTTGACAAACGTTACAAGTAACGTTAATGGCTGGCTGCCTGTCCAAGATGGCGGGACATGGCGGAGTGACACCGATAGCTATAAAAAAACCCAATTTGATATGAATGTGTTGCTCCGAATCGTTTGTGTGTTGCCAGTATGTGTCTTTAGTTGCCTTGTGGGTCTTGGTTGTTCGGTGAAGATGTGTTTCACATGCCGACTTCAGGGTCGTCAGGGTCCTTTGTTTACAGTTTTCATTACTCCTGTTTGTCTCTGCATGTGCTGTCGGACCAGTAAGCTACATGTTAAACATGCACAGTCAACATGTGCCTAACACTGAGCTGAGCTAACAACGAGCAAAGCCCCCCTTTTTTTCTTGTTCTTTTATGCGAGACTGTGGATGATGCAGTAAAGATGGTGCTTTTTGACAGCTCATGGTTTGGGGTTTCATCCATGAATCTGCTCGCTAGGTGGTGTGGGATACCTAGGAAGTGTAGCTACTTATCTAGCTGCACAGAAAGCAGCACTGCTCATTGTTAGAGAATATGGAAATCGTGCTATGCAATGAGTGTTAGCCTCAAATCAAACTGTACACTCCCTAATTCAAAATCCTAATTTATCAAGGTATTCTTTACATTTGTCTCTTGTAGAATTTTTAACTATGTTGATGCAGTGGTTTAACCCTTAATTTCCTGCACATCTAAGTATGTTTTGTTTGGGGATAATGGCATGAAAAGTTCTCACCTGCCCATGTGGAATTGTTTTGCTGTAAGGTAGTGTGTGTGTATATAATGGGGCATATGAAAAACTCTGGATCTATACTTCCATGCATACTATATACTTCATAGGTGACGTACACCTCATCAAACTCATGTAACTCAACGTCAGGGCTGTAACAGACACAGAGATACCATATAGGGACAATACTAACTGATTGGTGAGCTTGAGTTGCTTGCATTTTGTCTTACAAGTTTGTGATGGCGATTTGAAAGTGAGGACAACATGGAGGAAGTTGTAGTAGAACTCAATAGTTAATAGTTTAGTCATACACCAGATATTGCTCTACAATTGGCACCTGTTGCCAGTCTTTCCTGTTACACTCCCACTCTTGTTTGTTATTTTGTGGTCTGACAGTGACACCGTCCATGTAATCCGCACCGAATATTGTTTTTTGTAGTCGGCGACTAAAATGAAAACGGCCGAGAAGAGATGTCTCGTTTTTAGCTTCGGACTAACTTCCACATAGATGAAAAATTCTAATTGGGTTCACGTGGTGTAAAAGAAAAGAAGCCTGGTATTGAATTAATACTCACTGTTTGGGTATTGGCAGAGGAATATGTTGGATCCACAGTGAGCAGCAGAAACGAGAGAAAATAACATGCTGATAGCAGACCATCAAATAATATAGAGCATACTAAAACACATTATAGGAATTATTTTAGTATATAATTAGTATGAAAATGTACGCTTCCTGTTTCCCCAAAGGGCTGTGAAAACATTGGTTATCGGTGTTCTTGGCTTCATTAAATGCTTCCTGCTTGCATTAGGCATATTGCATTTGTGACACATTGAATCTTAATAGTTGTGTTGTACTCTCGCCGCAGAACGGCTCGTGAAAAAAAAAAAGAAAGGAAACGAACCAGAATGTGGCCTCACCCCAGTTCTTCAATCTTCTCAAAATTATTAAAAACAGCGAAAAGCATTAATTTTCATTTTGCACACGTTCATCTGCAATGTTCCGGTTTGCTCTTTTCTATATTTTCAGTCTCTGCTCATAGCCTATTAGTTTTGAGTGACTACCTTAGCACTTTTGCAATGGCTGTGTTGCTCTGCAAGCAGATAACTGTGGGTTCAACATTTCTGACAGAACTAGGTCACTGTATCACCAGTAACCGGGTGGCAATGATGAAACATGACAATAACTAGGCGCAAGATAAACTTTAAACTTGGGTGTGTGTGCAGCATGGTTTTGGTTTTGTTTTTTTGTGTGTGTGTATCTCTTCTACAGTCTCTGCATTGGTGATGATTTTGACACCCCAGTGGACTGGATCACTTCTCCAATTTCATCCCCTTTACTCCCAAATTGTTTAATTTTTTTTCTCATAAATAAATGCAGCTCCACAGAAAACTTGTGCAAGTGGATCTTGTAAATCACTGACACAAAAGTCCTAAGTGATTCCACCCAGTTGTACATAAACCCAAACAACAACTGTTTTTTTTTTTTGTGTTACACAGCGAAACTGGTTTGATCCTCATGCGAGTGACTGAGTAACTTGTGTCTTTAGCCCCTCAATTGCATGTTGTCCCTGTGTTTGCATGGGTTTACCCTTAACTAAGGCACTGGCCAATGTGCTGTGGCTGACCACTGCTCCTGGAGCCACTTCACATACAGTGTGACTCATTTGCATGTATACAGGACAGATAATTTATCACAGACACAAGATGAATTCGGTGCTATGCTTACAAGTTGAATAGCAAGGCAAGTGTTTGCTCACTTGGAAGATGCCAACATGAAACGGAAAACATGAATTTCTCTTGATTTTTACTCGTGGCGGCTCTGTGGCCAGCGCTATTGTCTCGCCACAAGAAGGCTCTCGGCTCAAATCTGTCATGCTGCACGGGCATGTCCGGTCCCTTAACGCTAACGTAAGCAACAGCAGAGTTACATCATTGCCTCATTTTGCACTGTTAATATGTGATGAGTGATAATCTGTAGCAGAAGTCACCGTATTTGCTTTAGGCGATTTAAAAATATTCATTAAGTTAATAGCAGTGTCTACAAAGTAATTAATCCAATGATGAAGAATTTGTCTCAGAACTTGACTTTAGCAGTTTTCCCCTACATTGTATTGCTGTTATTTGCAGATCAGTAGTTCAGCACGTTATAGCAAAGGAGCTGTGATGTAATACTACAAATGCAGCTCACTTCTTGGGGCGGTATAGGCCGGGTGGCCAATATGGTTAATATCCTTTATCACAAAAAATACCAGACGTGATTGTCAGTTTTTTGGCTAATCCAGTGAATATGATACATTATCACATCAAATTAGAGTGCAATAAACAATTGATAGGTCCTGCTGATTGATCAGCAACATTGTAATGGCTTCATGCATGCAGAGACGTTAAATGACAGACGTCACTAAAGTGCTGTGTCAGCAGAATCAGTCATTCAGACTGTAAGTAACTTGCGGTATTTTTGAGCATATCTGATCAGAAGCTAAACTTTTTTTTTTCAGCTTTAGTTTCGTTCATCATAGTTAATTTTGTTTAAAGCCTACATATGTATGCAGTGTTTGAACTGGCATTAACTGTGTGTATAAACTGTACATGCATTTCATCTAAGATTACATTGTAAACCTGATGAAGTTATAACCGTACATCCTCAGTGATAATTCAGAGGGCTGCTGTCCGACACTTATAAACCCACATGTCAAGAGAACTTGACTTTAATATAGACAATGTGAAGAACACTTTTTTACTTTAAGTTCTCCAAGACAAAGCTACTTATTCACTGTGTAAACATGCTTCACTAACATTACAGCTCATCTGTCCTCAGCCACTCCATCACTCCGTTCTTAGCTTGCACAGCCTTCAGCGAGTGTGTGTTAGTCCCCTTTTCCTGTTATGGTATTTATTGCTACACCTGCTTCACCAGCGCTACCCATCAAAGACAAACAGCAAGTCCTTTCCTTGCGTATTGAAGGTTAAATGTGATAAACGGGGCTTAAATTTCAAATAATGATAAACCATCTACATAAAAAAAAAAAGCGAGACGAGAGATAACATATTATCCACTTATTTATAAAACTTGGAAGTCCTTTCTTGGTTTGCAGCTGCCTCGGTTGACTTTGGCAGAAAACGGCATTCAGCTTTGGGAACCAGCTGAGCTATCTTTTATGCGTCAGTGGTGATAAACGGTGTGGCCGGCCTGCGTTGATGCTCAGCGGATGCTCTGAGGTTGTCAGAAAAGGTGGTTATAAATGTGTTTTAAACAATAAAACAACCTTGGGCACAAGTGCTTATCTATAGCAAACTTTATTCCAGTAAGGTAGACCAGAGCTGATGTTTATCTGCTTAAAAGAACTTGAATTTGCTTTGCCAGAATTAGGAAGGTGACGTCAACTATTCTATGACTTTCAAAAGTTCAGTGTGACATTACTCTGTGATTTTTCTCTTTCTGGTCCACCCCCTGTGTTTTCTCCCCCCGCCAAAGCCCTTCTTTCAGTTTAAATTCTATCAGCCCTTTTTAATATGTCATTTTTATAGCCTCAAAAACTCCTTATCTTAGAAGCCATATTTGGGCATTAATATCTTGACAAGTATTGTTCCTAGCTTCAAGTTTGATGGAGCTAGGAATAATATTTTAAGATATTGATGCCCAGACATGGCTTCCCACATAAAGGCGTTTTTTGAGGCTATAAAAATATAAAAACATTGGGAGAAGAAAACATTTTTTTAGGCCTTAGTTCTGAGACTGTGGTGCAACCACTTTCCTGGATTGTGTCTGACTCGACACTAAATGGCCCGTGAATAGTCTGACACGCACACACTGCGCCTGTTTTATTTTATTTTTTTGTATTCTCCCCAGGCTGTTCGCTGCTACGATTCGCTCATCCTTAAGGCCGAGGGCAAAGTGGAGCCGGAGCTATTCTGCCAGTTAGGCCACTTCAACCTCCTCTTGGAGGATTACCCAAAAGGTGAGTGATATGTCCTCTTCACCCAGCGCTCAAGTAGCTTGTAGAATCATCCGATTTGTACGCTTTTATTTATTTTTTTTTGTTCTTCCGTGCACACATCTACTGACTGTTTACACTCTTGTCCTCAACGGTGTTGTGGTGACATGGATTCATTCATTCTTTTTCATTACAGCATTATCGGCATACCAGAGGTACTACAGTTTACAGTCAGACTACTGGAAGGTAAGAAGCACACAAGACACCTGCCTGCATGCACATTTTCTCATTCAGTCATTTACATACACACACACACACACACCATCTCGGTTTTCATTCCCACACATTCACTCTCACACACACACAGGAAGCGTGTATGGTCTAAGATGGGTAAGGTGCGGTTTCAGGTTTCAGTTATTTTGAGCGTCTCTCTGATTAGGTTGATAATTTGCGGTGAGACAGAATGCCCACGCTTGGTTTTTTCAGATTACTCATCTGTACCGAGTATCTACAAAGTTATGTAAATATGTATAGCTCTTTGTTTAGGTACACATACAGTTTCAGAGACGTACTGTAATGACTCACCAATCTTGGTATACATGGTATACAGTCAACAATGTAGAAAATTGGCTTTTTCTACAGAGAGATTTTTTTTCTCTATAATATGATTTTGTGGCTTTCTGTTTTCAACCAGTGTCTTTTTAAATCTTTGATTTCCTGTCAGCATTCTTTGTTTGTGCATTAGCGGTTTAAAAAAACTGGAGCAGCTGCATCAATGGTGTGTGTCGTGTTGTTGCACATGTTCTTGTTTCTATGGGTGCACTTGTAGATGGTGTTATGCGTTTTTAACTATTTGCGTGATGACATTACATCTCTCTTTATCTCACCCAGAATGCTGCCTTTCTGTATGGCCTGGGAATGGTCTACTTCCACTATAATGCCTTTCAGTGGTGAGTACCAAGTATTTTATTGATCAGTTTTACTTTTTTTTTATTTTTATATATATATATATTGAACAGGTGGACAGTCACCCTGTTGATTTTGAGACAGATCTGCTGAAACAAATCACTCGGTCCATTCAAGGGAGATTGATTATCCATAGAAGAGCACCTCTGAATGCAAGACCAGTATTACATGGCTCAGTCGTAGTCAGTATGTATGTCTGTGTGTTGGTGCCAGCTGAGAAACTGCTTTTGAGTGAAGCTGTCCTGTGTTGTTTCCATGGTAACACCGCAACCAGTGCAATCAGTTCTGGCTGAGTTACCAATAAGAATTATCCAGTTTCGCCCTCTGGACAGATAAAGAGTCAGATGCAAGCATCAACAAATACAGCAGTTGTTCTCAGTGGCTACAAAGTACAGTCAAAAATAGTTTTCAAGAGGTACACGAGGTACGTTTCGAGAACGCCGTGGACATTATTTCAATTCCTGCTTCTCACAGCATTTCAGCCAAACACAGTCCCACCCTATAGACAATAAGTAAATAAAACTTGGCTAACGTTGCAGCGTTAGTTAAAACAAGCTCGGCAAAATAACTTGATAAGAAACGGGCTACTTTCTCAGCCACTGTGGAAGGAACATCTTTAGCATTCAGTTCAAGATGGCACAAGCAGTGTGACTTGAATGAGCACTGACTGTCTGACCAACAGTGCTGCAGCTGAGATTGCGTTCACATCTGTCTGGTTTCTCCAGAAAGAAGAAAAATGGATGCGAAGATACGGATGCTTTTTATTTGGAGTTAATTTAGGCTTCACACCGATTTTATGAAACAAACCTGACCTCAACCTCGTCCAACGATCCGGTCTTTTCTGTATGTCTGATGCCGTCTTTCCTCCCTCACTTCACCTTGTTGTCTGTTCCCTCCTGCAGGGCGATTAAAGCATTCCAGGAGGTGCTGTACATTGACCCAGGGTTCTCCCGGGCCAAAGAGATCCACCTGCGCTTGGGTCTCATGTTCAAGGTCAACACAGACTATGAGTCAAGCCTAAAGGCAGGTTCACACCCAAAGCTTTAATACACATTATATTTTTTAATTTGATTTAATAAGAAAAAGGTGTCATTTTCTCTAACTGGCTGAAATATGAATGAACAGTAACCACTGTGATGTGTAACCTGGTATTGCTAACATTTCTAGAGCTAGAGGTGGCCTCACATTGAAAAGCATTTATTATGAAGCACATGCAGGAAATGTTGAGTTATTTTATCAATAAGCTTTACGCATCAAGACTAGCATGCCGCTGCGAATGAGCAGAACAGAAAAAAGGGGCTCCCACTGTGACAATGCCAGTGACTCAATGGCTCCTGGCAGCTAGCGATAAATAAAGCAGTGTTATGCACAGGGGATTGCTCTAGTGCTAAGAAATTCAGGCAGTCACGAGCGAACGCGCGTAAGCCGAAGCACTGAAGTTATGTTGGTCGTTCTGTTTGTGCCTTTACTGATTTCTACCAATGTTCTCGCAGCATTTTCAGCTGGCTTTGATTGACTCCAACCCCTGCACTTTGTCCAAAGCTGAAAGTAAGCAACACTCTTTTATTTATTCATAAATGACACATAAATAAATATTTTTATTACATGCTTACGGGATGTTTGTTTGCAACATGCATTGGTAAATAATAGATTATAGAAATATGATTATTGCAGCTATGTATGGGTATAAGTTGTATTAATGCCCTATAAATTACAGTGTAATATTTATTTTTGCAAATGCATCAAATACATTATTTCAGATGATTGCTGTTGGTTAAAATATTTTTTTGAATTATGCTGTGATGATTTTCGGTAGCTGTGAAATCCGTCTCTAGTGTGCAATGCAAATGCAGTAAGGCTTCTGCACAAAGAGAAAATATCTTTATCAGAGTTGTGAGCATGTTGTTGTATAAATATCCAAATGAGAGCCATTACTAGACGGTACCACTGTCAAACATTAATCCTGGAATGGAAAATCTCCTGCATCTTATCTGCATACACAATAAATAAATAAATGGCAGCAGAGACACTTAAACATCTTTTATTGTGTTCGCTGTCTTCCATATGAAGTGTTTATGGACAGTTGTTAGGGTTCAGTGAGGGTAGGATACAAGCTTTATTTGATATGCTGCTGACATCTCATCTCTCCAACCCCAGTACCTGTTACCTTGGAGACGGCAATATCCATTTTTCGCCCAGCCTCTCACTGTTTGCCTTTGCCTCAATGTGTCCCCCCTCATTCCTGTTCACACACACACACAAACACACACACACACACAGACACACACACAGCAAGGGCAGCCCCCGTCTTTCTTCCCCTCTCTCTCTTCTCTCCTCTCTCTCTCTCCCTCCATCTGCTGAGAGTCACTCAGGCAGCTTAGATCAGATACTGCAGCGCTCCAGACAAAGGAAGGTGCCGCCAGGAGCACAGCTACCTATCTGGTTTGTTACACTTGTTATAGACGGGCAACCTTGGGTTTCTAACGCCTATTTATTGAGAACGCAGCACTACTTTTTCAAAGACTTGAAAAGACTATGACGAGGATTAACTCTTGAGAAAGGGGTGGGAATCTTAATGCCAACCTTTTATCTAACATGTTTCCTTTTCTTTCCTTTCACAGTTCAGTTCCACATTGCTCATTTATATGAGATTCAGGTAAGCGCTTGCTCTCATATTTAACAAGTCCTTCAGTTGTGACTCCTTCTCAAGGACACATTTGTTTTGTTGCCGTCATTTGGTAAATGTGAGAATAAGTGTTGCATGTTGAAGGTACAATACTAAGGCTACAGCCAGCAGTGTGCACAAGGCATCTGGATGCAGAGGAAAGCCCTGTTTTTTTTTGTATTTTGAACCAGGTGCTGACAAATTGAGAGGGGAGCAGGGTGTGTGAGTGGGTGGCATGCGGGAGGAGATAGGAGATTACTCTCAGCCGATCGGTGGGGTTGCCACGGAAACAAGAAAGTCTGTCTTCCCCTCTTTTGTATGCTGGTGGTCTCTCTCTCTCTCGCGCTCTCTCTCTTTCTCTCTCTTTTATATCAGTTTCAGAGAGGTACAGTAGCTCTCGCCAGCTCTAGAAGTAGCAGCGCTTCACGATTAATGTGTTTTGTGCTGTGTCAGAACACAGCGCTGCAGTGGGAATCTCAGGCTTATGTTGCACGAAGCCATTGAGCAGCAAATCTTTGGAACGCTAAAGTGTGACTAAATTTATAAGAGTGTGGAGAACGATTTAAGATGATTACTTTGGCATTCCGGTTTGATTGTGCACCGGAAAGATGGACAAGTGGGAAGACCCAGCAAAAGTCAATTCATATTGTTGTAAACAGCTTCTTAATTTGTGCTTTGTCACTTGTCCTCTCCCCATTGCCCCTTTGCCCTCTGCTCCTCGTATCCAGAAGAGATACCGGGCTGCCAAGGAGGCCTATGAGAGCCTTCTGCAGACGGAGGATCTTCCTGCACAGGTGAAGGCCACTACCCTGCAGCAGCTAGGTAAGATTCTCCTGGTCACGGACATAAAAGGTGATTTAAAATAAAATTGATTGGTGTGTAGTTTCATGCATTTGATTGAGTGAAGCCAAAACTGTACTTGTGAAATCTAAAGTTGAGTGTTAAAATAGAACTAAATAATTGCATTACAGTGAGTGATTTAATATGGCAATTTCCAGGCTGGATGCACCACACAGTGGAACAGCTCGGGGACAGAGCCAACAGGGACAGCTATGCCATCCAGTGTCTGCAGAAATCTCTGGAGGCCGACCCCAACTCTGGACAGTCCTGGTACTTCCTTGGCAGGTACGTTGCACGCCATCAGAAGATGATTGAGTTTAGTATAATCTACGTTGCTGTTGTCTGATATGTACTTGAGAGTATTTGAAATTTCCGCATTGTTAAAACCACAAAGGCAGCAAGGTAACTATTGACTGATTTGATACAGGTTTAGCTGTTTGTAAAAGTCAAAGTTAGTCAAATACGAACAGGAATGTTGTTAATGACTTGTTGTGAATTACTGTATTTTTTTCCCATGTCTCCTGCAGGTGCTACTCTAGTATTGGGAAGGTCCAGGACGCCTTCATCTCCTATCGGCAATCCATAGACAAATCAGAGGCCAGTGCAGACACCTGGTGCTCTATAGGGTAAGGTTAAATTTGTTCAGTGAAGGCTGCAGTTAGGTTTGTCTTAACAATGTAAGTCCATACCATAGACATGAATCAAAGTCATTATTGTCACGGTTCCTGAACAGACATTTGGATTTCTTTTTATTATAATCTTTTATTTTAATTTATTTTCTATATCTATCCATTTATTTCTCCAATCTCTTCTCCATTCTCCCCTCATCCCTCCCTCTCTTTGTACGTCTTACTTTCTGTCTCCTTTCCTGTCTTTCTCTGGTGGACCCCGTCCTCCCCATCATCCTGCAGGGTGTTGTACCAGCAGCAGAACCAGCCTATGGATGCCCTGCAGGCCTATATCTGTGCCGTTCAGCTGGACCACAGCCACGCCGCCGCCTGGATGGATCTGGGCACGCTGTACGAGTCCTGCAACCAGCCGCACGACGCCATCAAGTGCTACATCAACGCCACACGCAGCAAGGGCTGCACCAATACCACTGCGCTAACCCACCGCATCAAATGCCTGCAGGTGGGTGGAGAGAGGAATTTGAAGCTGGAACTGCACATGACATGGCGGTTTGGATGCAACCTCTATTTGATAATCCCATATAAGAAGAAAATACAATATAATGAAGTTCAATTGCAGGTCTGGTACATCCGCAAAATTTGGCTTTTTTTTATGGAAAGCGGTTGTTGTCATCCAAGACACATACTGCCAGCATGAATTCCATTACTTAAAAGTAGGGATGTCCCCATGATGTTTTCTTTAGCTACAGTTAAAATGTCGGACCTTTTTGACTATTAGGAAAAAAATAGAGCCTTTGTCACATCTACTGAAATTTAGTTTAGTGTGTGGGTGTATTTTGTGTCATAGCTGTTCAGAGAATCTTCTCGAATCACCCTGAGGTACGCCATCGTATCATTAATTGAAACTGCTGGCTGCTGTTTATTTCTTTTGTGTACTCCGTAAATCACAATTTGACAGTGCGGTGTCTTTACCAGTGTTCAATTGGGCGTATTTGACAGCTGGCATACCCGAACAAACAAACCAAGGCGTTAAATGTTGTTTGGTGCATTTCGAGATTTGTGGTGTTTGACGTAGAGAACATGCAGTGAGTGCCACAAAATAAAGACAGCAGGAAAAAAAAGGACTTTGACCTTGACTAATTGGTAGAAAATTACAGAATTTTCCTCTCATCATACGACACAAAACGGGCACCAAGAATGGTTGAAAAGGAGCGGATGATTGTTAAGCCACCACTTTGTTGAATTAGTGTGTATATTTTTCCACTGGAATGTCATTTGACCAATGATATTGGGCCCTGAGGATTTGAATTCAGGATCCTAAGTGGTAAAGAATCCAAGGATGGCGTTTGATTTTGATTGATTGATTTATTTTATCTGGACCCCTAACTAACTGGAAGCTTTTTTTACCCGATTTATGCCAGATTAAGTCTGTTGTGAATGCAATGCAACATAATATAAGAGGAAGAGAGATAAAATTCATATTGCAGCACCCAGTGGGAATAATGGGAATCATTTCCCCCTATTTTAACGGTTATTTGTCCCTGTTAAACACATTCACAAAGCTAATGATAGCTGGCGCAAAGTCACCCTTTTTCTTTTCATAGCTCGTAACATCTGGGTTTTTTAAAAATCCCCGTATGTCATGTGTGTGTTTATTCATCTATATTTTTGTCCGAGCTTTTTCTAAAAGCAATGTCATTTCCCTTTACATATGCATGAAGGAATGTTACATTTTCACCAGTAATTGTTAGCATAATGTCAGGGCATTAAGACAAGCACAGCGGCTTGTTTTAATGGACTGTGTTTGACTGACTGATTATTGTTGCCGAGTGTCATTTAAAGTAATACGTAAATCTATCATTTAGACCATGCAGCCAAAAAATAATCTAAAGGCATACATAAGCATATCGCTGTCAGTTTCCAACTTAGCTTCACATGTGTTATAACCTCTTACCTATTTACCATTGCTGATCATTTCCTTGTTTTGAGGTCATCGTTTTTTTTTTTTCTCTCAAAAGCCTTGTGTTTTATTATTTTTTTTGTTTTTTCACGTCGTTTTCCATTCCCCTAGGCTCAGTTGAGTAACCCCCAGCTCAGTAGCCTACAGGGTAAAAGTAAAATGCTCCCTCTTATTGAGGAGGCATGGAGTCTACCAATCCCAGCTGAGCTAACCTCCAGGCAGGGAGGCCTGAGCAGTGCACCACAGCAGGTGAGAGACCAGATAGAGCAACCCTACACCTCCCCTCCCTCCCCACCCTCTGACTGAGTGCACACTCAGACACATAGGCACTCAAACACATAATCCTACTGTACACACAGACATACCTGCAGGTCAACACAAACGCATGCACTGTTGTACATACCGATGGGTAACGCTTGAGCTTAACCCCCCCCCCTACACACTGTCCACACGTGTGTATGTGTGAAGGCAGATGTCTAAAGAAGCTAACCACATGCGATTTTAAAACTACACTCCCACATAAATTGCATTTGCATCTTTTACTCTTCCACGTCATGAATGCTTTTTTGGAGGTCAGAGGCCTTGACTTTATTGTAAGCACACGCTCGGTAACAGTAATTGACAAACAAGTCGGTACTCGATTCCAGTTGTCAACATCATGGCTGCTTTATGGCATCTGTTTTTGAAAGAGGAGGAGTCCAGCCAAGTGTTACCCAGTCGTGCACTCATTTTCTTCTCCACAGCACTGTAGTCACTCGGCTTCACCCATCACCCTCAGTTCAAGTAAAGCAAAAGAAAACAAATCGAAAAAGAACGTGTGCAGGCTTTTGGTAATTCTTTCCCAGTCAATTTCCCCCTTCTATTAATTCTGTTTTTAATCTAACGTGGGAATTCAGGATTACACCCCCTCCCCCCCTCTACAGTTCATTGACAAATCCAGTTTTAGGTAGCAAACTTGTTGAACCTGCACTATACTCGTTGTTTGCTCTTAATCTGCTTTCCACTGGGAGAGATTGCCTTTCTGAAGAGATTAAAGTGCTCTAATTCTAAATCAAGTGGCTGTGCTTATAAGTCTCACACTCATTGATGTTTGGCCTCTTGACTTTTGACCCCTGGCCCCAATGTGATCGGTGAGGTCGTGCTGTAGAGTATACCCAGGCTTCCCATTGGCTCTGTCCATCTTCCTCCCCTTTCAGTAGTTGACCTTAGATGTCCTGCAGCTGCTCACAAAGACCCAGCAACGCCCCCTAGTGTTCCATTACCTCTTACTCATTCATGCCCATCATATAGTAGACGCCTATAGTTCTATTGTGTGTGTGTGCGTGTGTGTGTGTGAGCTTATTGTATTATTAACTTGGCATTGGAATATGTTGATCCATCAGCTTTGACTTGGTGAGAGTCAATTCAGTGTAAGACTTATTCCAGTGTGAACGTTTGGAGTGAGGACACTTAGGATGAAAAGATTTCAATGGGTCAGATGTGACTTCATGTCTTGATTTATTTATATATAATACTTGATATATCACAAAATACGTGAGAAACATTTTTCTTTGGGGACTTTTTTTTTGTTTTGTTTTTTTGTTTGCTCATTTTTGTAGTACAACTTGTATAAATTGCACACATTATATAAGTTCTGCTTTATTTTCCAACTTCTCAGGAATAAGAGACTACCGAGCACTTGAAAAAAACGCAGTTGCTGAGTATTCATGGCCTCCACATTGAAAACGAAAGCTAATGCTATTTGGAAACAACAGCACCGTTTTGTTGGACTAAATTGCCGGGCAGTCACATCTGGCTCATTGGCTCCCTCAGAGTTAATAGTAAAGCTGTCAGTTTGTGGAATGTGTCGTAACCTTTTGCTTTAAAGGTTGAGTTACGCTTTTGTACCCTTGAACGGCCACGACTGCCTTACATTGTCGATACAAAGTGCAATACAGTGCATTGCCGTTACATACCGTTGTTAAGAGTCGTTATGACAGCATTAACTTTGAGTTCTGCGGGTGTCGATACGAATCAATAGCAGTGAGTTTTCACCAGAATTCCTATTAAGGGGAGAAATGCCCCGAGGCTGTTTGCAGCAACACCTTCACATAAACAGGAATGTTTTGCTCTACATGTCCTTGTTTGTCCAAGAAATTACAGAATGACAGTTTTGCTCTCCTTTTTTCTGTTTTCCTTATTCTCCATCCCCTGCTTTGCTTTGCCCTCTGACGTCTTCCTCCTGCCTCCTTTGTTTTCTCCATTTTGCTGTTTCTCAACCTTTCCATTTATACCTCCGTCCTTTTCCTCCTCACTTTCCTCTGGCATCACTTTGCCTGCGCTTCTTGCCATCCCCTCCCATCCAGGCTTGTAAGCCCAACCACAGTGCAGAGGGCGGAGGTTCAGGTCAGTCTCTGCCCCCTCATGTGGCCTCACTGGGCCAAGCAGAGGACCAGTCCTGCCCAGCCAAGAGGAGGAGAGCTTCCAGCCCAACCAAGGTAAATACTTATTAGTCCTGAGACACTTGTGACTAATCTGTTGTTTACAGCTGTGCCCCCTCCCAAGGAGATTTGTTTTTGGATTGTTTTATTTACTGTATGTGAAGTCGGCATCAATTTGATTGTGACATCAATGTGTGCAAAAGAGGTCATCTTCTTTCTTCTTACGATAGGCAACGTTGCTGCCATGCATTTACATCTATACTATGTCGGATGACACCTTACATATTATTTTGTCATTGCTATGCGTTTGTCTTCAGGGTGATTCGTGGGCCAGTAACCCAGCACAGCAGCCGGTCCCCAACTGGTATCTTTCACCACAGAAACTCCAGGTTAGTGATATCTTTTTATCTAATTTTTTTTATTATTATTTTTTGTCTGTCTGACAAAGAGGCCACATCCAGCTTCTACTCTTCCATCATTTATGTTCTGTTGCTACCTTCAGTTACTGGAACAGTTGCGGAGTAACCGGGCCAGCCTGAAGCCCCCACAGCTTCAGATGTTGGAGCAGATGGAAGCTCAGCTCGCCATGATGCAGCAGCACCAGCACCAGGTAAAAATCTATAGTCACACACACACAGTATGGGTCAAACACATGAACACATGCTACTAGGCTGTTCACCATAGGTCAGGTGTTTGCCGTTCTGTTAAATGGTACTTGCTCATAGTTCTTTGGTAAATATCACCAGAAGAGTAACGATTTGACATAAATAATTGAGTTGACTTTCATCTCGGTCTTGATCTAGTATTCACTCAGTGATATAGGTGTGATGAATTGATATATATTTACATTAGAAATACCTACTTCCATATTCATACATGATGCACGAACATGCTCAATTTATCAATCAATAAAATGTATTTATTTGTACAGAAGATGAATATTTTATATACTGATATTTATACACTTGCAGATTTCAGTTTCAAACTGTGGGGTTACATGGTTGTTTTTATTCCATTCACAGATGCGACAGAATGCCTCTGGAGGTCAGGTGCGCCCCTCCCTCCCTAATGGCCCCACCACCAACTCGCTCCCCTCACCTAACCCTAGCCTCCACCCCATCCGGCCCCATTTGGGACCCCACCGGCCCCTGTGCCCGCCTCAACCGCTGGCCAACGGGCCTGTGGGCCCTGGGACACACGGACACTCGGACTCCCTCCCTGTGGGTGATAGTAACAGTAGTAGTAATAATCAGCCAGGGCCCACGGCCACAGGACCCAACGGAGACGTGCCTTATCTGCAACCTGCCGGCAGCGGCGATGCAGCACTGCTACCTCACACCTGCACAAGCACGCTAACACAGGATGCCACGCCGCACCAGGCCCTGCACTTAAACTCCACTCAGGTAAGACATAACTCACTGCTGTGACAGAAAATCATCATGCAAGTTCTCTGTTGCTCAGCTAAGAAATGAATACAGTTCTCTTTCATCCTACTGACCTACTTGGCCCTGTTGTAGAGACAGTCTAAAAACCATTGATAAAACTCATCAAATGGTCTCAGGAAGTTGTGACATCTCTCCCATGAGACTTCTGTAAATTAAACGTATGCATGAATTCCAACACAGAGTCCTAATCTCCCAATCTATTTCATGCTCCTAGTTACAGCATCTTAAATCCACACAAGGAGCATCGTCAGATTTATACTTCCTTTAACAGTTGCTCTCTTCTTCACTCAGGGGCTTCAGAAGGGGTCTGTTCCACATGTGACAGGCTCCAACAGTGAGGGAACTGTCCCTCACCTCCAGACTCCCAACTCCATCGCCCCTCTGCACCCCAACAATCAGGTTGGACATTCCACTAACGCCCCATCGCCACAGCAGCAGGCTCACAACCACCTCCCGTCCCCTCCCTCCCTCCCCCACTCCTCTACCTCAGGTGGAGCAGCACCTGGTGCGTCCGCTACCAAAGATAGCAACACCGCAGCCGCCCTGGTTACGGCAGCCGCAGCCCTCGGTAACGGGGGTTCCGAGGGCAAGACGCCATCGCCACTGCCATCAGCTGATGGAAAAATGGCGCAGGCAGACGGCCTAGCCAATCACGTCCACTCGGGGGATGGCAGCAAGGTGGCAGAAGGCGGTGAGAAGCCGAGCCTTAGCGCTGACAATCCTAGACTATCTGCCCTGCTGGCCGGGGGGAAGGGGCCTGAGGTGGGTGAGGGGCAGACAGAAGGGACTGCATCCACAGCTTCCACCATGTCCGAGCCCCACAAAAAAATCAACAACATCCACCCGGCTGTCCTGCCCTCCACCCCCCACGCACAGGGCAGCTCTGCTGCCTCCTCACCGATCTCTGCCATGTCCACCGCTACACCCTCACCCAAATCCTCAGAGCACACCCAAACAGGCGCCCACAGTCCCGCCACCACAAATTCCACTGCACCGGCCATGAACGGTAACGGTAAAGGAGGTATCTCTGAGGACTCTCAAAGCCCACTGAAGGCTGAGCCGCCCACCGTCACCAGTCTGAAAGCTACGCCTCCACATGGACATAGCTCATCCTCATCGTCATCATCATCTTCTATATCCATCTATCCCAGCTCCACAGACGTGCTAAAGGCCTGCAGGTGAGACTGAACTGCCACAATGTTTTTCTTCCACATCTTGCCCTACAGATCGAGCAGAGCTCTGTCTGTCTTTTGGCAGGAAGGATGGTCTTGGCAAGATAATTCTGGTGTTGACAAAAGTAAGATAACACATGGTCCACTTATAATAGAGCTTTAAGTACCACACTAGATATCCAGCAGTTTCTCTGATTGCTGTTGTAACATCATGCACATCATGCTGTCAGGGACAGGACCCTGAAAATGTGTGCAAGATACCAATAGGAACACTCAGCTTCAGCATTAATGCCAGACAGTACGAAGTACATATAGGTATATAATTATGAAGCACACCTCACTTACGCAGTTATGGCACACACCAGTTAAAATAACATACAGTACATGTACTAAATAGAGGACTTGCGGTCAGAGGAGTTGAGATTAAATGGTGGGAATGTTCCTCTTGCAGCTGTGCTGTGCTGTGTCGTTTTTTTTTTTTCTCGATGTGTAGTGTGGTAACATTAGTAAGTGAAGTTAATCTGAAAGATTAAAGATTTTTTTTCTGTTTCTAAAATGGAAATTGGAGAGGAATCAGTTGAAGTGTGCGGTTCGTTATGAAGATGTCTCCCCCCAGTGGAGCTGCAGAGTAACTACATAACCAGAGGCACATCATTATGTAACTGTAAACAACACCGAAGGCTACTGGGCGCTCTTGTTGCCATGCAGATATTATTCATCTGCTGCATCGTTTCTCTGTCAGTAGTGACCTGGCTGATTTTTATATTCTGTGTTTTTATTGTGTCACTTGTGGTTTTGCTGTGATGAGACATTTTCTACTATATTATCCACACTGCTTCTGCTCATATCATTGATAGCATTTTCTGCGTTCTGTATGTGCAGAAACCTTGGGAAGAATGGTCTTTCCAACAGCAGTATCCTCCTCGATAAGTGCCCTCCGCCCCGGCTGCCCCCTCCACCCTCACCAGCCCTGCCCAAAGACAAGCTCAACCCTCCCACACCCAGCATCTACGTGAGTGTTACCCATGCAACTTAAACCGACTTAAATGTATTTAGTAGCAGGTTAAAATTGTTTTGTAATATCCATGAGACGGTAAGGTCCTGCTGTGACAATTTTCGGAACTGTGCTGAGATTTTAATGCAGAAATCAATTCAGTATTTTACACATCCACTGTATGATGACCTTTAACTTCTCTTTTCTTGCCTGTGGAGCAGTTGGAGAACAAGAGGGATGCTTTTTTCCCCCCACTGCATCAGTTCTGCACAAACCCCTCCAACCCCGTCACTGTCATCAGAGGACTGGCTGGAGCACTCAAACTGGGTAAATATGTGACGCTGCATAAATCCCCTTTATCAGTATTTATTTATATCCTAAACCTAAAGAAAAATGCTTTATTGATCGCCTATTCCTTCTTATCTCTATTATATTCACAAGTATTTATTTCTCACAAAAAGACAAGAGCATTTTTAACCATTGTCTCTATTTCTCTGCAGACCTGGGTCTGTTCTCCACAAAGACGTTGGTGGAGGCCAACCCGGAGCACCTGGTGGAGGTTTGGACTCAGCTCTCTCAGCCCGCTGATGAGAACTGGGACCCAGCAGGCACCAAGAAAATGTGGCGTTGCGAAAGCGCTCGCGCCCACACAACCATCGCCAAATATGCCCAGTATCAGGCTGCTTCCTTTCAGGAATCCCTACGGGTCAGTTAGCAACCTGTCATACAACACTGTTAATGCTTTTTATGTGTCTGCTAGACTAGAAGTTTATGCAAGATTAATTTAGTATACTGCTGGTATAATGCGTTTTCCTGTATTTCAGGAGGAAAATGAGAAGAAGGCACTCAAGGAGCCCTCGGACGCGGAGCCAGCGTCAGCAGAGAGGTACATTTCTAAACAAGACGATTTCAGACTCACAATTGAATGTGGTTTGGATGAATTGTTAAATGTTGAATTAATTTGAAATAACAGCACTAGCTAGACAATACCCAGTCTCATTTCTAGCATTCCAGACACAATTCCCGGCACATGTCTTTATTTCTGCTATAGCCTCAGGTTTCTGCTGGTTCAGACTTAACACGGGTTATATGTTTTTCATTATCACTTTATTTGTCTGTAGAAGGTAGTGACCACATTAAACATATTTGTTTATTTGTTGAGTGTAAATTCTGTGTGTGTGTGTATTTTTCAGTGTTGCACGCAAAAGAAGAGGAACCTTAAAGCACATCAAGTTTGGAACCAACATCGACGTGTCGGACGAAAGGAAGTGAGTATGGATTTCGTGTCACCTGCCATGTCCTATCTGTAACATTTAAAGTGATCCCGTATTGATCCCTTGACTTGCTCACTCTCTACCAGGTGGAAACAGCAACTCCAGGAGCTCAGTAAACTGCCGGCCTTTGCTCGAGTTGTATCCGCCGGCAACCTGCTCAGCCATGTGGGTCACACTATCTTGGGTATGAACACAGTTCAGCTCTACATGAAGGTCCCTGGAAGCAGGATAGCAGGTTTGTGCACTCAGATTTATTGCTAGGACAAATTAGTTAAATTAATAGTTGTTTTTTTTCTGTCAGCTGTGCATCAGTTGTGGTGAGATTTATGTAGTGAAGAGTTGTTGTTTGTTACTACAGGTCACCAGGAGCACAATAACTTCTGTGCTGTCAACATCAACATTGGACCAGGAGACTGTGAATGGTTTGCCGTACCTGAGCCCTACTGGGGAGTAATGAGCAACTTCTGTGAAAAGTAAGAGGCCTGGAAGTGGAGTTTATACTGCATCTGTCCCTCACCTCCTCTTCCCTTAATTCATATTTCCATCATCTCTTTCCCTTCCTCACTGCCAGGAACAACATCAACTTCCTAATGGGCTCGTGGTGGCCCAACCTGGAGGACCTATATGAGGCCGACGTGCCCGTGTATCGGTTCATCCAGCGTCCGGGTGACCTGGTGTGGCTCAACACCGGCACCGTCCACTGGGTCCAGGCTATTGGTTGGTGCAACAACATCGCCTGGAACGTTGGACCTCTCACCGGTATGCCTGCGTTTTTCATAATACGGGTTGTAATCTTCCTTTATGTGTCTTTGACCGCTTTAGGCACAACTTTGTTTATACATGTACTACTTGTATTTACCAACCAGAAGAACAAAATCCACAACCCTGTCGAACAAGTTGCCTCTAATACGGTGACCTTTTGTCATGATGTTTGAAATGCTTTTTAGTGAGCTTTCAGGCTGATTACTGACCTTTCTACAGTATGATTTTATTTCCTGTCTACACCAGATGGCATTTCAGTAACATTTTCCAGCCGTCTGTGTGACTGAAGGAATACACTTCCAGTGCACCTGTTTACAAGATGACTTTTTTAATAATACTGCTTTAAATCTGCTTTTTCAGCCCACCAGTACAAGCTGGCCGTGGAGCGTTACGAATGGAATAAGCTCCAGAGTGTTAAGTCCATGGTTCCCATGGTGCATTTGTCCTGGAACATGGCACGCAACATCAAAGTGTCCGATCACAAGCTGTTTGAGATGATCAAGTGAGTCACGGAATCCTTCACTCTCAACACTCTCAAGCGAGCGCGTTTGTGTTTTTTTTATTGTTTTCATCCGACACGCTCTCGGTCCTGCGCAGGTACTGCTTGCTGCGGACGTTGAAGCAGTGTCAGTGGGTGAAGGAGGCTTTGGCGACAGCCGGCAAGGAAACGGCGCTGAGGCCGAGAACCAGAGACGAGCCGGCCCACTACTGCACCATCTGTGAGGTCAGTAAGCACACCGGGAACATTTCAGCGTTCAGGGCGTGTGAATTATTGCAGGATTTCACATTTGTGAATAAGCAGCTCACACTTATTTCTAATGGGAGATAATTGTCTCACCTTGCGTGTGTGTGTGTGTGTGTTCTTGCTCACTGAATAATACTCTACACCCTCCATGTTGGATTAGAACCAAACCATATAAGAATAAAACAAAGCAATCAAAGAATTTGGAAATGTGAAATGCAGATATATGTATGTAAATCCAGCTATATAATATAACGGAAATGACAGGGGGGGACTCTGTTAGTAGTGAACATATTCAGACAGTAATGTGCGTTTTGTGTTCGCGTGCTCTACAGGTGGAGGTGTTCAACCTGCTGTTTGTGCGCCGTGAGCTCATGTCCAAGAAGCAGTACGTGGTCCACTGCCAGGACTGTGCCAGGAAAGGCAGCGCCACACTGGATGACTTTGTGGTGCTGGAACAGCACAGGATGGACGACCTGATGCAGGTCTACGACCAGTTCACATTAGTAAGTCACCACACTGAGAGCAGTCAATTAAAGACAATTCTGTATCTGTTTGATTGACTTGCTGACTGCAGAGGCTTCAAGCTTGATTAAATTTAATGACCCGTCTCATCTGTGTCATCTTTCTCCCCAGGCCCCTCCTCTTCATTCATCTTCATCTTGACATTAGGTGCCGCCTCTTCTGCTGTGGAATCATGAAGCCCATTACATGAACTTGTATTAAGATTTAAATAAAATAAAAAAAAAGGAAAAAAAAAAAAGAACAAGCATCTACATACACGGACCATTTCTGATATTCAGGAAAGCCAAGGCCGTCTACCCACCCTCATCACCGACCCCCCTCCCCCCCTCCCATATGGCTGGTCTCCATAGCGACGGCTGGAGGCTGAGGCGGCCGAGTGTGTCTGTCTATGCAACCTGTTTGAAGTGCTGGGCCTGGCCCTTCCAGAGGGGGGTGCCACCGAGCTCAATAACAGGACTGTTTCCTTCTTCTCTCCCCCCCGCCCTTTCCCAGCCCCCTCTAGTGACAATGGTTCAGCCCCGTTTTAATGGAGGACTTAATCAAAAACGGTTGGGAACAGGGGGATGGAGGGGGGGGGGGAGAGTGGCTTTCTTAATGCGTGATAAAATGTTTTGTAGATACTTGTTAACTGTCACAACTGGCAACACCACCCGTAAAAGACTACTGACTTGACAACCTTTCTCCCTCTGTCTCCCTTTTTTCTCTTTTCCCGATTCTGGTAACAGGATGAAACGTTTGCTTCGACTTTTGATTTATAGAATTTTCCCCCAAATTTTTTCTTCTGTTTCTCCCTCTAAAGAGCACTAGCCTAACTGGTCTTTTTCTATGGTAGATGGTAATTTTAAGACTCTTTGGACAGCAAAATCTCCAAAAAAAAAAAATTTGTAATGTGAAGAGTTTAGGTGATTTTTCTTTCTTTCTTTCTTTCTTTCTTTTTTTTTTACAGCTTTTATGTTTTATCTTTGTCTTGTTTTAAAAACTATGATGTTTTGTTTGTTTCTTAGGTAAAAAAAAAAAAGGAAAAAAAAACAGTATAAAAAAAAAAACTTAATAGCCAAGTCACAAAGAAAATGGGTTGCACATAGACTTATGGAATAAATTTTAATTTGTGATTTTTGTTTTGTTGTTTCTAATCTTGATGTAAATTTACACTATTTATAAATACATATTTATTGCTTGAAAATATTTGTTGATGGAATGCTGTTATTTTTTTCCAGAGTACCTGCCATTAAAATTTGAAGGAGTTTTGTCATTTTAACACAACTCCTCTTACATTTTCTATATAAATAAATAAATAAAAATTGCTTAGCAAGCATTGTACAGAAACGGACATTTAAAATTTGTTTTATTGTTTTGAAGAATGTTTTATGATGAGTCAATAAACACAAAGTTGTCAAATTATCCACGGGTTCCTTACATATTCATCAATAGAAAGTAAAATGTAAACACTGATGTCATCGAGTATAGCCTGAAACCCAGCAGACAATGTAGCTGTAGACTGACACACACAGATTCCTACACTGTATGCCAGGTCCAGAACGTGCCCAGGTTTTCCATGTTGTGTTCCATGTTTTTTTTTTCTCTATATACAGTGCATCCAAGATATGTCATCATTATGTATCCTGAGGAACGTGGCTGCCAGCAGAGACCCAGTAGCCAGATGTAGCTGCTGCCAGCCCCACAGGATCTACACTGACTACTGAGCAACCGCTGCGCATCCCCGTCGCTCTGCGGCTCCGCTTGGAGCCAAGATGGCCGCTCGCGTGCCACATTACCACCGAGACAGGAAATGAGGAGGAGGAGGGGGGAAAAAAAACAATGTCACGCTGAGGAAGAAACACAGAAACAAACAAGCAGCTTTCCTGGATAGTAATTATCAGCGCCACCTGTGTTGTCCGCTGCTGACGAGATGCAGGTGAGGATGTGTGACTGCAGTTTGCTTTCAGCCGTCCTACAGGCATAAATACACAACATAAACACATGTTTGAAAAGGAAGCTACAGGTGATTTCAAATATGTAACAATAGACTGGTTTGAAATGAACATTTGGGGGAAAGAAGCTAAAAATCTGCCGTTTCCCCTCTTCGTCTCTGGTTTTCAGTGGCGAAAAAATGAAGATGGCCGCCTGAGCCGGTGCTGTCGCGGCGACCATTTTGACTGCACACAGATGGACGCTGGCGAGAGTCTTTTCCCGCCGTCTTTTTTCCCCCCCCGGAGTGACGTTGTGCTGTTTAAAAGCCCGACGGGGGTCCTGGGGAAAAAGAAAGACATGAAGACGAGAATCACTTTTTAAATGAAGGACATCTCTATGGTAAATGAGTTATCTGACATTTAAAAACAGCTGGTGGCCATAAAGCACTGTAGTATTTTATTTATTTTCTTCTTCTGCTACTTCTGAAATACTAAACTAAACATTTTTTTTTCACTCTGCGCCCACAAACAGGCAAAGAGGTAGACAGGAACAAAACCAAAAGTGTGGGCTGACAAAAAAAAAAAAAAAATCTAAGAAATTCTAAGAAACGAGATGCCAGGTTTAATGTGAACGTCAGTTAAAGAAGACGAAGACTTCCTGTTGGCTGTCTGAAACAACAAAGGCAGGAAACTTTCGTGATACAGTGACAATAATGTTATATTGTTAAGACGGGGCGGTGGAGGAGGAGGAGGAGGAGGAGGAGGAGGAGGCTGTGCGGGCGGTGGAAGAAATGTATTTAAACAGACAAATTAAGCATCTTTTTTTCTTGCCTTTTCCACTTACTGTATGCCGGTGTTGATGCAGATGGGTTCGACTGCACAAGGTGTTTCATAGGCTCAAGTTCCAAAAAAAAAAAGTTGGAATAGCCCTTTAACTCTTCTCTTCCTATATCTTCCACCTATATCCTTTTGTGAAATCTGGCAGTGATCCAGCAGAGAGGTATGTGAACTCTGCTTGGCCCGGACCGCCAACCAACCCCCCCTCTCCCTCCTCCTCAAATCCCGACCGCCAAACAATGTCTCCCTGTGTCGCGGCGCGGAGGAAAAAAGTAGAGAAAGAGCAGGAGAGAAGGAACCAGCAGAGTGATCAATGCTCTCCCTACCTCACCCCCACCTCCTCATCCTTGTCTCTCCCCCCCCCCCTTTCCTTCCTTCCTTCCTGTTCCCTCCATCTCTGCCCTGCCTGCTCTGGCGTTTCCGCCTTTTTGAGAAACAGACAGGTGGCCCTGACTGCTAATTTTAACCCAGCCGATTGTCTGCCCACGTTTCCCACAGCTATGTATAGACGCCTGCAGTAAACCAAGTAGGTCAGTGTGTGAGACACACACACACACACACACACACACACCTACAGACACACACCGGGCCCTGACCTCTAAATATGTCTGACTGGTTAACTCTTCCATTCATCCACTCCCACCTCTGTTGCAAATGGTCCTTCCTGATTGGTTGTCGCTCCCAGCCAATGGCAGAGCTTCCTGCTGCCCATTCATAAAACCCAGGGTCACTGAGGATATTGTGGTATTAAGCCACGTGCAGAGAGGACAAATAAACTAACTTTTTTTTTTTTTTTTTTTTTATGTGACAAAATCAATATTAATTATTAGTACAGTTATGTCACTTGAATATGGACGAAATAAGTGATGCTTTTATGGGTTTATTAAGGATATTAGTGCACATTCGTGGTGCAACAAACAAACGAATCTGTATATGATAATGTATATAAGTTTCAGACCTTTTTTTTTTTTTTTTTTTTTTAAAGTCTCGCCCCATTCAAGCAGTGAGACAAGAACATTCCTGTGTGTTTAATGAGTAATGAACCGAGGGCCACTCAGACTGTGATAATCTCCCTCTCTTCTTGTTTTCTCAGGCTATCGCTCCCTCTCTGCCCCTCCATCCCTCTCTCAGGTCCGACTCAAAGGCGCTAACACACACACACTCCTTGAATCCACTCCAGTGTTTCTTCCCCCTGTAATTACCGGCCCTGAGAGTTTATCTGACCCGTTTCAATGTTAACTCTTTTCCCCCCTTCGCAGTTTATATATAGAAACGTGTGACTCACTTACTTACTTATATGCAGCCTAATTCATACAAGTATGTATGGTTTAAATTTAAGCAACACGATCAACTGTTGTCCCAATCAAATAATGTTTTGTGAGGCATGTTTGCCATGGGCTGTCCAAGATAAAAATGAATAAATTAAAAAAAAAAAAAAAAAAAAAAAAGAGGTGCTACTCGTTGTCATGGGAACGGGGAGTAATTAGCACAGAGTGCTGTTCAGAGAAAAGGAGAGAGTGAGAGAGAGCATGATTTAGTGTGTGTGGAGGGGGGGTGGGGTGGGGGTGTTGGCCTGCTTTCAAGAGATGAGCAATGAGAGGAGGAAGGAGATGGAGTGAACAGCGTCCTCCCTGGACGCTCGCAGGTTTCAGTCAGGTATTGTTACACACCAGCAGAGACAATAACTTCCTCTATGTCCACTCAGTTTCTTTTAGAAATGAGCACTTTTTTTTTTTTTCCTGGAGGAAAAAGAGTCAGAGCTGCTCTGCACAGCCCCCCACCCTCTACCCCCACCCCCACCCAAAAAGAAAGCCTCACTGCATGTTTAAACAGGGACTGTAACTGGAAAGCTGGGTTCAGCTGTTGATCTGGCTCATCATGCTGCTTAAGTCCCCCATGTACTATGGACGTGTCTGTCCATCTGTTGGTCATGTGACATCGGTTTCACAGATCAGATTTTTTTTAAAGAAAGCTGAGTTTACATTTTTATTTATTTAAATTAGGTGGAGTTCCTGTTGAGACATAACGAAGGTTGGAAATCTAAGTATCTATTTAATGCGATGATGTTACTGAAGAGTTTGACAGTAACTTTGACATTTTTTTGGACTTTGACCTGATGGAGGAGCTTTTTTTTTTAATCCAATTGGGAGCAACGATGCGTCTTGTCACTGATTGGCCCTTTTTTATTTACTACTCTCTGCCCCAATCCTAAAAAAAAAAAAATCTTTTGCATTTCCACGCAGCACAGACAGACACTCGAACACACCCACACAGTTGGCACCCAATCTGCTGCCGTTCTTTTGAAGCAAATCGAAAAAGACTCCTCAATCACTCGCTTCTCTGTAACACAGCTAATGGCAGCCGGGAGCCCACAGACATGCGTATATATATATATATATATGCTAAGAACAATTATGCAGATGTGTGCTAAAACCCACTTTGGCGGTATAATCCAACAATCAGTCCATTATAGTAATTGTCGTTTAGCGCGTGGGCGATTTAGGGGTTTTTAAACAGGGATGCTGAAGAACAGGCAGAGCTCCGCTGCTTTTATGCAAATCTGGCAAGTCCCATTCAATATGTCAGATGCAACGCTGCTGTGTTTCTGAAGTTAATGTCAGGCTGGTGTATGTGTGTGTGTGTGTGTGAAGCCACCTGAAGGTTTAAATGCTGTTGACAGTAAAAAGGTTTTTTAAGGGACTGTATAAAAATGATTAGCAGGTTTTTGCCATCTGCAGAGAACAACATTTGCGTCTCTGTAACTTAAGGCTCACGTGTCAGTTTGGAGACGCAGTAGATGAGGATCTTTTGGAGTTTGTAACCTTCACTTTGATCTGCATTATAGCAAGACTATTGTGTATATAGAGATAAACTCTTAACATATGGTTTAGCCCCCCCCCCCCCCCAGCCCAAGCATTTTTCTACAGTCCCCAACTCATTCAAGAATAGGGAATTTGCCCCAGGGCCCCTGAATAGCTCATTCCAGTCATGAATCATATTGTACTTTAAAGTTTTTTCTATTAGTTTTGTACTGGTGATCTAATTCATGGTATTGTTATAGTTTTTTTTAAAAGTTTTTTTTTATTGGGACTTCACACTTGTCAGTGCTGAGGTCATCTGACCACTTTGTCCACTTTTAATGCATCAGCTGGGAGCTTATGGGTGTCATGTGAGGAGGCAACATGTCAGCAGCTCAAATAATGTGGTTAACTTAAAGAGGAAGGCGAGGAATGTATCCTAAACTCCAGTCCTCCTCCTCCTCCTCCTCCCCTTCAGTCATGGGTTCTCCGCTGGGTAATCGCATACCAAAAACACAAGAATTTCCCCCTCTCTCCTCTCCAGGCAGGGGCTACCCCCCCTCCCCTCCCTCCCTCTACAGTGTCAAGCTGGCCTCAGTTCAACAGGACCAAACCGGAAACCACTCGAGTTTTTTGTATCTAAAACTAAAAGCATTCCGTTTTAGAGTTTATAACTAAGTGGAAATAAACTAAAAAATAGAACAGCTTCAAAATGAAGATTGTGAAATGATGATTGTAAAACTGGTGACATAATATCATAAGCCTATTCATGACAAATCAGACTGACAGAAAATTGAACACATTTTTATAATTCATTAATCATTTAAGTCAATTTGTAACTTGCATTTTTTCCACTATGTTCTGACTATTTATATCCAAACAATTCATTCATTTGATTGAGAAATGCCTGAAGTGTTGCCAATAGGCTCCGCTCAGTTGAATGTCACCGTGACAGCGCTGCGCATTGTCTGTGCAACTCTTATTGTGAAATGTATAACCGGAAGTGCTTTGTTTGATTGCTACCATTATTGACGGCGGTGGCGGACAGCGGTTCCCAAACTGCTCCTAATGTGAAAAATACAGAGAAAAAACGCCGGGCGCATTCCTGAGACCCAGAGACATCCATGCCCGACCGTGACAGACAGAGCTTGTGTGTGTGTGCGCGCGCGTGCGTGTGTGCGCGCGCAAACCGTGCGTCTCTGCGGGGGTGGAGAGCTTGGAGACCACACACTTTGCGCATTGCACCCCCCCCTCCTCCTCTTCCACACACACACACACACCAAGCAGCACACTTGGCCCTCAAAGTAGAAAAACATTAAAGTTGTAAAAAAAAAAAAGAAAAACACAACAGATTGTTGAACAACGCTGCAGATGTGGCTTCAGTTTAAAAAAAACGACAGTTTGGTGCGTGAAAATCCCCCTTTTTACCAAGCGGAGAGACTGAAATGTGCTCCTTGGAGAGGCGCCGCATGGCCAAAGCAAAGCCGAGATGATGCGGTGGACTTCGGCCAAAGTGAGTGATTAGTAACGACACTAGTGTCGGGTAAAAAAAACAACAACAACAACAACACAATACTGAATTGTTTTCACTATTTTTTTTAGCCCGATCGCACACGCACGTTGCGCAATCTGCATGGAGAGGCTGCAATCGGCGGAATGATGCCGACGAACGAGAGAGAGAAAAGTTAAAACTTCCATTTCTCAACAACAACAACAACAACAACAACAAATAACAACAACGACACAGACACACCGAGGCTGGAGAAAAGTTCGTTGTGCCCTCCCCCCGGTAAATAAAGCGCCGTATGAAAACTCGCTCCACTTACCGTGTCTGCGTCTGCTGGCCGCATGTCCCCATGAGAGTGTTGAGCGTGTGTGTGTGTGTGTGTGTGTGTGTGTGTGTGTGTGTGTGTATGTGTGCAGGAGACGCATACGGATACTAGTGGTCGGAAGCGCAGCGCGACACGTCAACGCGCGTTGCCTCCATATCATAAGGGGGTGGGGGGGGGGATTCTTCAGCTGCTGCCTGCCTCAGTCGGTGAACAAGCTGGGGTCCGCGGACCTCCGGTGGGAACCCCGAGACAAGCCACAAGTGTCTTTCTGGGTTTTAAAGTGATAGAGGAGCTCCAAAGGCAACGTTGCGTAAAATCACTCCATTAGATGCGATCCTGGTTTCTAATAGGCTGTTATATAAGGCAGAGCTTCCACTGACATGTCTGGGGACGAATAGGAGAATTGATCGGTAAGTGATCAATTATGAAACCGAAGTTTAGGATATATTCTATTTTAATTTATACAATACTTATAAAATAATATATTTTTTTGTGTTTTTGTGTCTCTGCAATGATATGAGCGCTGATCCCCCTGCTTGCTACTTATGAGTATTTGAATTAACTGTTTGCGCATGTGCGTTTGATGGCTAGTTTACAGTCGCTCGGCCAATTAGAAGCAAGCAATTAGACAATATGCATTTTCTATAGACTCACCATTGTGTCAAAATGCATATATATATATACAACTCATCTGTCCCCGTATTAAATAATATAGAATTGTGATATACATTCAATGCTAATAAAGAGAATATTATATAGTATGATAAGAAATATGCTTATCATACTATAGGAGATATGAGAGACACCATGCATGTCTTCTGATTGAACTTGAGATTGAGTTACTAAAAGAATATTTAGGGATTCTACGGTGATTTATTAGATACATATATGGTCCATATATATATATATATATATATATATATATATATATATGTGGATCATATGTGCATGTAATGGAACATTGCCACTCAGTCTGTCAGTCTGTCAATCTATCATCATACTACCTCCCATCAATCTGACATTTCATAGAAAACACTGAAACGCCAACACACACACACACACATGCACACACACATGCACACACATGCACACAAGCGGCATCTGGGGACTATCACTCCTCACAGGTGACAACTTGAAAACGCTAGTCTGTGTGGTTTATCCACCCTAACACACACACACACACACACACCGCGTTGCTGCTTTTAATTGAGCAGATAACAGACTTGAATGGTTTGTCTGCAGTGGCAGCCTGGAAGATTTGTACTCCTGCTGTCTGCTGCACTGTGGAGTCACACGCCTGGCATCTCTCTCTCTCTCTCTCTCTCTAACTCTCTCTCTGTGTCTCTCTCTATCTCTCTGCAGTGGCTCAACAGCGAAGCATGGGCAGCACGAGGCACAGACAGGCATACAAATAGGCACCCACGGGGCAGTATGTGCACATACATCACACACACACACACACACACAGAAACATCAAGTACTTACCAGCAGGTTTCATCCAGACTGTTAAAGCCCAGGGCAACCCCAGACGCCGTGATCTGCCTCTTTATTTCTCCCCTCGCCTATATATCTCTATCTCTTCACACACTCTTCTGTCTCTCTTTAACTCTATCTGGATCTATCTTCCCTCCTCCTCCTCCCTCGTTTTCCTCTTCTTTTCTACTTCTGTCTGTCTCCTACAGGAGTCCAGTATCCTCCTGTCCATCCCTCTCTCTCTCTCTGCTCTCTACCAGTCTCTACACTGATCTTTAAAGTCTACCAACCTCTCCACTGATCAATGGACAGCCGGTGAAGCAAGCTCTGCTGCCTCCACCTCCCCCTGTTTTGTGTGTGTGTGTGTGTGTTTCACTGCGCGGCTTCCAACCCACACACACACACCACTCTCCAGAGCTCTCAGCCTCCACAGTGCCTCATCATTTGACCACTCCACACCCCTACGCATCAATTGTGTGCATGCGTGTGCAACACCTACACACACACACACACACACAACACACACACACAACAGTGCCAATAAAATCAAAGCCCACATTTCACTGTCACCTGAAGTTGATTTTTTTTTTTTTTTTTTCAGGATCCGTGTCTTAAAGAAGGGTAGCCAAGACTTTCTGGACACCTGTGACTCATCCTGATTCCCACAGAGTTATATGTCATAATGGCATCAGCTACATCCATTATATGCATAACCAGGTAGCGTGAGTAGACAGCAACAGGACATAACAGAAACAAGTTTTACATACAGTAACGACTTTAGTTTTAGTTCAGTAGCTCTAATTTAAACTCGAGAGAATCTCAGCAACCTGCACTGCAACAGCATTATAAATAATGATCTAAATTCATCCTGTGCTGCCTGCTGCGTGAGGCGGAGAAGCTGTCAGACAGGGAATAAATGCAGTTTCAGGCCCCAGAGTGTGCTTATATACTTTGACCGAATGCGATCGAGCTTAGAGAAACGCAAAATGCTCGGATCCTTTATCGTGCAAACAAAACGCATTAGGTTTGAAGAGTGTCACTGCAGACGAGAAGTGAGCAATGAAGCAGTGATTGATGGCTGAGCAGGCAAAGGGGAGGCTGACTGACAGGTGACAGGTGCAAAAAACACACTAACGATGGGTGCTCATATAATTACACTGATGTCTATATATCCATAGAAATAGAAGCCTTCTGAATCGTGATATTTAGCTGGATCACTCTACTTACAGTATCTAAAAGCAGATGAATATTAATCATATAAAGGGTGCAGTTGATTGATTTCACTGCTAGATGAAATATCAGTTTTTGTTTTGCTTGCGTTCGTCAGCGCTTTATGAAAACATTTGACCGTGAGACAGACAAAGAGAGAGCGGTAAGCAGGTGGCGTTGACTGACAGCACGCGATTCTCCACTGAGAATCAGGCAGGTGGATGTAAACAAGTGTAAATAAAAAGCAAGGACCTTTTTTTTTTTTTTTTTTATTGAAAAAGCTCAAAGTCTGTAGGAAGCTGATGGCGCGTGGGTGTTTTTTTTTTTATAAAGGCTTGAAACAATTTCAAACTGCTGGAGATCTCGGATGAAAGAAACGCTCCTGATGGCTTGTGCTGCTATGTGATGACCAGGACTAACAGACTAACAGGATAATAAAGACTGTATTTTATCTGCAAGCTGCTGTAAACTAACCTAGCAAATAAAATATGGAAAAATATATATATATATATATACAGTATGAGTCTGCAGCCTGCAGAAGATAAAGATCATAGTCAGGCACTTACAGAGGTAACTCTCATTAAAAATGTGGTGTTTTTTTGCAGAGGGCATATATTGTGTGGCGCTTGTAATAACCTTGAACGTCTGCTCTGTCTTCAGCGCTGGACTCTCGGTGGACATCTTCCAAACTAATATCTCTCATCTTGAAAAAAAACAGAGCTTGTGAGGTTAAAGGCTCGCTCTGCAAAGCGGCTTATGTATAATACAATATCGTGTGAGCTCCAAAGGCCGGAAAACTGTAACAAATACTGAATGCAATTCATCCGATTGGCACCAAAAAATCTAAAAAAACTCCAGAATTTAAAAAAAGTGAATTAATTGCACATTCATGCACGGAAAAGTTTGACGCTTATGAAGTTTAAAAGGAATACAGGAACACATTTTAAAATGCCAAAGCACTCCTGTGAGTGTAAAATACCAGCCTGGAGCTCATATAGACATTATTAATGACCCCCCCTAGTAAAACAGTCGCTGCATGCTCGTATGCGTTTAAAAAAAACACATTATCTTTATTGTCTTTAACATATCTGCCACATGCTCATCCATGGCACGCGTGGCTATTTGTAGATGTGCACATCCCCAAATGCAGGGATATGATCTGGTATCCTGCGCACATGTTAAAAGCACTCATTTTGTCATGGTGTAGGAGAGGTGGTTCTGTAAAACCGCCTGTCTGAGCCCAAGTCATTTACATAGGTAATGGTAGGGGTAGCGTTAAAAAAAAAAAAAATGTGTGGGGGTGGAAAATATACAATCCTCCACCAGCATACAAAAACAGCCAGAGAGAGAGAGAGAGAGAGGGAAGAAAGACAGAGAGGCTGAGAGGGAGATGTAGGTGTCAGGCTCCTGAAGCACTCTAAAATGATGGGTAATTACATTTCAAATTACCGACGGGGAACAAGAGCGAACTCCCTGACTTTGGCGTGCAGTGGGGAAAAAAAATGCATTAAGAGCAGTGAAAATCATTGAGCAATAGGTAATCTCTCGAATTCCTGTGTTTAAGGCAGCTTCTGAATTTGCATAGCTGAAAAATACCAGCTTTAAAAAGGGGCCACTTCATCTCATTTTTGGATATATATTATATGAATCATATTTACTTTGGCTTCTTTTTTTTTCCTGCAGTATAGAACAACAAGGCATATAGCTTATGAATGAATGCTGTACAAACTTTATATACTGCCACCTGTAGAACCATGAAAAACAACAACAACAACAACAACAGAACGGAGATCCATAGCATTATTCAAGCCACTGGGAGTTACAGATGAAGTAGAGGCTGAAACCACATTTGTGTTTGCGGATTAAGAGCGAGTCCTCTGCAAGTGTTTCTATACCAGTCTGAGGTGGGCTGCAAGCCCCCCCCCCCCTCCCCCTCCTCCCTCCTCTATATTTCTTTTCATTTTTTTTGCAGCTCCCTGGCTGACTGGTCAGATTGTTGCTATGGAATGTGCTGTGGGACAAAAGGAGCGGAGATCCAGAAACTCAGTGACCTCCTGGAGAGGCCTCACTCTCTTTCTCCCTCTCCCCTGCTCCTCTCCTCTCCTCTCTCACACACTATCTGTCCGCTCTCTCGGTTCATTTCTTATTCTCTCTCTTCCCTTCTTTCTCTATTTCCGAGCTTGTTTACCCTCTCCGGTTTTCTCGCTTTCTCTCTGCTTTCTCTTGCTCACACTTTCATTTGCTGTACTTTGATGTGGTGCTGGCCCAGGTACTGTTGCTTGGCATCTTTCTTCATTCTCTTTCTATTACACACACACACACACACACACACACACATGACATGTCTATATTCTTAGCCTGCAGCAACAACACAGGCTCGTGCATGCACAAGAACACACACACACACACACACACGCTCTCACAAGCAGGAATGTGTGGGAATCTCCCTCTGGCTACCTCTGTAACCTGCATCTGAAGCTGGTGAGGGGCCAAGAAGCCAACAGACCCAGGAGACTAAATGCAAATAGCGGAGAAGCCGGTTGGCTGCTTGGCTGAGATCAAAGATCCTCTCCACATAGCTCAACTCTTACTAGACATGCATGAACAACATTCGCTTCCACACACACACACACACACAGAGAGTCGACATGTGTAGGTGTGTGAGCATGCGTGTGCGCCGGGTGTGCATCATACTCACACGTGCATGCATGCCTGATATGTGTGTGTGTGTGTGCGCGTGTGTGGGCAAACTGGCAGCAGGATTGTGGGGGGGTGCGAGTGTGAGAGCAGTGACATTCATTTGAACATGAGTTCATACTTTCGAGGAATGCATTGCTTTAGGCAAACGAGTCATGTCGGAAAAAAAAAAAAAAGAAGTAGCAAATGATCACTGACCTTGGAGGAAGCAAATATGAGCTCGCAGGTAAACAAATAAGATCAATCAAATGTCTTTTTTTCCCTCTCTCGCTCTCTCTCTCTCTGCAGAAATATGTCTTTATCTACAAGAGACAACTCAGTAGATTGCAGATCTCCTCCAGGTGTGTCCAGGTGCATGTGGGTGGTGAAAGCACCTACTGTGACACCACCGCAGCTGCCAGATGCAACCGGAGGAGATGTGCAAGTGTTTTAGCGGTATTGTAGCCGAGTTAATAATTTGAAACCATTTCTGAACGGCTGTTATTGTTGTTGTCGTTGTCATTTTCGAGCAACGTTGTCGGTGCGACATATAGTGTTAAGTATCCCAGCCTCCTATTACACCACTATCACGTTCAGTGCACACAGAAATCTGTTTTTTTTTGCTCATTTTCTGTGGAGGCGCGAAAAAAGCCGCTTGACTCCATAATCAGAAAGTCAGTCTCAAAGTTGCATATTTCTTTGTCATATTAGACAGTAGGGAAGGATCAGCTTCAAGCCCACCCAAGAATATCCACCTGTTATCTATACCGTACAGCTCTACGATGAGTCTTTTTGAGCATTTTGAAAGAAATTTCCTTCCACAATTTGATGCTTTTGTTTGCAGGATTGGATTATTGTTCTAAATTGTATAAATCAAAGGAATCAGTTGGCAAGAGAAAATCATTTTTATATACATTTATATAGGTTTTGTGTCTGTGTGTGTTGAATTAGTTAGTTAATCATCCCAGATGTGCAGGATGTGACTAGATGCAACAATGTAAAAAACACAAAGCTGGGAGTTAGACAAAAGGGAGGCGAGTTAGAGATAAAAAAAAAATAAATAAAAAAAATGTCACGACTGTATATATATTCCTTAATAAAATATATTGGATTATTTCCATCCACCTCGGGGCAAAAAAAAAAAAAGCCGAGATACAGGTATAGGAAAATTCTGGTTTTAATTATATTGAAACGTCTAAAATGAAAAAATAAGTGTTGGAGTTAATTGGAAAGCAGCAAACAATTTGGATTTGCATTGATGATAATCTGCGAGGACCGAGGCACTCAGCAAACAGTCTGAAAATGCTCCACATGAACACGAATAATTACTGACGAAAAACACGAGAGCAAGTGAAGAGCTTATTCCACTAACACTCGAGAGATGGAGAGTTTATTTTTTTTACAAATGGGGATCAAATCAACAACAACAACAACAACCAATAAAAAACCCCCCCACATTTGGACAGTCTCCTCTCAGAGGCATTCATGGTGTTGCACTTGTGTGAAAAATGAAAATAGAGAGCTTTATGTTCTCACTTTCAGCACACAGCCAGCCAATCACAGCGTGAAAGTGAGATATGGTAGAACTGAAGTGAAATAGTTATTATTATTATTATTGTTATTATTGTTGCATGTAAACAGCTTCACCCAACACTTAAAAAATAATGAAAAAAAAATGGTTTGTTGTTGCCATTAACGACAATATGATTTCCTTTTTGTCACACTTCACTGTGATTGGCTGAGAGTGTTTTTTTTTTAAATTGCCATATTTCACTTGCATACATTCATAATGATAAAAGAATCTGGTCAACATAAATGTAGTTACTTGATGTTTTCTGTTTCAGATTAATCTGACATATGAGAATATCCTCACTTTGACGGAAAACAAATGTATAAATGGATAGATGCGCTGCCTGTCATGGAGACAGATTCATCTCTGTGCAAAATGTTTCACGTATATTGAAGTGTTTCTCTGTGTGTGTGTGTGTGTGTGTGTGTGTGTGTGTTCATCTCGTGTACAAGGGAAAAGCGAACGAGAACACATGGGGTGCGTGGGCGTATGCTGGCAAAGAACCGCCACATTGCCTTCTTTTACAACAAAGAAACGTTACATTTTTTTTCATATCTCCTCGAACATGAAACGAGAGAAGCTCACGGAGCCGTCACTAAAGCCCGTCTGGTTCTGATGGATCCGTGTTAAACACAGAACAGAACCTTTTTTTGGATTTCCTTTAAAAAAAAAAATACCAAAATCGGAAAAATTGTGGAGACTTGAGTCAAGACTGCACTATTATGTGCACGATATATATATATATATGCTTTATTGGATGAATTATGTGTATTGAGTAGAAAACCTTATTGAACAGAAGGAATCGCAGAAACTTCGAAGGCCAAAATCCTCCACTAATCCTCTTTTATTGGAGCTCCTGCTATTTTGTTGAACTTTCATATGCCTTGTTTCCCCTCGATAGGAGCTACAATCATAAATGAGAACAAATGCGTCTGAATTCTGGCACACACACACACACACACACACACACACACATCCCAGCTATTGAGTGCAAAGTGAATCATCATTGCTCCAGACAATATCTTTGTCAAACACTCCTGGCCTTGACGGATAGACATCGGCAGATTCGCAGAGCCATGGCAACAGTCAAGTGTGAATCCCGCTGATGAGACGAATGCGTGTGCGTGTGTGTGTGTGTGTGTGTGTGTGTGTTTGTGCTTTGCAGAAACTGGTTGGTTAATTCCTGCATGGAGTCTGTTGCAAAAGGTCTGTTGAGAAAAGAAGCAGCCAACACACAACGCAGATAGAGAGAGGAATGAAATCGTAACAAAGAAGCGATCCATTGTTTGCTACAGTGAGTGACTCGATGTCATCGATGTCTCCAGGAATACATGAATAAAGTTATTAATAAGCTGGAAATGACATATTTGATTCAAGCAAACTAAAAGTAACCAAAAGAAAAAGAAGTTCCTTTTGTTTTCCCAGACAGGGTGAGGAGAGATACACCCACTCCTTATGTATATTTGCATCTAAATCACATATATTTAGTGTGCCGGTGAACCAAATGTGAGCAGCTATTTATTGCTTCTTTAAGGATGATAATAAACATAATATTTTGTCATATTTGTTTCTCTTCTTCTGGCAGAAAACTGTAAACGTGGCGACAAATTCCCCCTTTTCCTCTACCTGGGCAGCTGGCAAGCAGATCCTGACCGGAAGAAGATATACGGAGCGGAAAAAAAACGATGAGTACCACAAAAAATGTTTAAAAAAGAGAAAGTGTTACAATAAAAATGGCACACAAACACAAAGCGCAAGCGCACACTCACTTAGGACAGGAGTCAACAAAAGCTGAGCGTGGGTGGAAGTGGCAAAGAGGAGGAGGAGGTGGAGGAGGAGGAGGAGGAGGAGGAGGAGGAGGCAGGTGATGAAAAAGAAAGGCTGCTAGACTGCTTTCCAGCTCAAGTTTGATGCCGGGGCGTTTAGACCGTGGCACATTACCTAACAAATAAGGGGGGAGGTCTGCAGTATCAGGCGGATAAAGTTAGTTAGACGCTGGAAAAGTGGAGTTGAATCAACAGGCTCAACGAGCACTTTCAGCCGGTGTGCAAAATGCATGCATGTATGTAGAAATACGCGCGTGTCCGATTCCTAGTGTCCTAATTGTGGATATTATTAGCCCGTTTCCATCATGTTTGCACCATATCCAGGCTTCAGTTCATATCTGAACATAAAGAAAACGTTAAGTCGGCAGTCGTTATTGTCAAAGTTGCAAGTAGTCAGGAACATGCTGCTGAAAGAAGCAGCACTTCCTACAAAACTGCACATTTCCCCTCAAAATTTGGCCTTTCGGTTGAGGAAATTAGAGAGAGAGTCCTGCGCAGCCTTGTCAGTCTTCATGATTCATGATAATCATCCAAATGATTACAGGCTACCACCTTTTTAACCGAATCATTTCAACATTTAACGTTTGTTTTACTTGCAAATCCTTGCAGCAGAAACTGTTTTTTTTTCCAAGAGTCAGAATGCATTCAGTTGTCTGGCAAAAGTCAACTCTGTGCTAGTCACGACTCACGTCTAAATGTGTGTGTGTGTGTGTGTGTGTAGGCTCTGTAAAACTATCCCTCCTATTGAGCTACCTGCACCTGTATGTGTGTGTGTGTGTGAGAGAGAGAGAGAGAGAGAAACCCAGCAAAGTCAGTGTGAAAGACAGAAAAACGGAAGATAATTTGCCGTCGCTTTGACTTCCAGACAGAGAGTGAAATAAAAAAGGGATCTGATAATGATAAAAAAAAAAAAAAAGATAGAGCGGGACGGATGAGCAGAGGAGAGCAGATGATAGTCAGACCTGTGAAGAGATCAGCACTGCTATGAATAAACATGAACAGCTCAGCCCACGCCGATCTCTCCTCTCTAACTCTGTTAAATACACATGAACGTATCAATACAAACTCAATCTGTTCAGACTCTGTCTCTCTCTCTCACACACACACACACGTACAGAACTAAAAAAAATATCTCCTACATGCACATAGACATACTGGTTGTAAGATTTTTCGGCAGTTTGAACATTTTACTGTTGCATGCCGTGTTCTGCTTCCACGATTAATAATAAAAAATAAAAACCCTCTAACTCTAAGCGGTCATGGAATATGCTTCTTCCCCTTTTGTCAAATATCAAGGTCAACAGTGCTTTAAAATAGACACATAAACACACACACACACACACACACTCCTCTTTCACAAAGTAGGATCTTCTCTTCATCAAGCGCTGCAGTTGCCACGGCAACGGCTGGAGAGCAGTCGTAGGTGGGCGGCAAATGCCCCGGGAAGCGGTGCGTCTAGAGGGCTCTCATTGGCCTCTCCACGGTTTCCCACAATCCACTGCTGTGTTGCTTCTTCAACCCCTACACCCCCCATTCCTCTCTGAATGTGACCTGATGAGGAGGTCAGATCTTATGGAATTTAGTTTATTCATTCATGGTCCCCAGTTCTGCCACCATAAGGTTAACATTTTCAGCTCAGTGAGTGAAATCTCTCAACTATTGGACGGACTCATGTCCCCCTTCAGTATGAGTTATAGCAGCCTTAACGTTTCATCTACTGCCATCATTAGGTCAACACTTGGACTTCTCCAATACTTGATTTACGACCAAATTCCTGATATCATCAGCATGTCGTCATTGTTCGGGTTTTTATATGTTTTCTTTGTCTCTTTTTTTTAATATCTTGGGAACTCGCGCTGGAAATCGGTGTTTTTCACTATTGATGGTTTTGTTTTTTGTGCCTTCTTGCGATCTTGCGTGTAAATCACATCCTATCGTGCGCATTGTGTGCATGTTTAGCGTTAGGAGATAAGGCTTTGTTGTTCCAGAAAGGGGAAGTTTTTTTTTTATTGTCTTGGATGCACAAATGCTGCTGTTGTACAGAACCAAAAATACTTCAACATTACACATCATAATCTCATAAATACACACTTTCAATTGTTTATTTAAGAGGGACAATACACAATAACACATTTAGATAGTGTCAGGTAACGTGTGCAACTATGTGTGATAAAACATAATTAGAAGCAGCTTCTGTAATTTACAGCGATTGCCACCGCATCTTTTCAAATAGCTTATGTTATTATGGAGGCTAATCGGAGAGAATTCATCTCATCTTCTCGCCACGTCTGCAGCCGTGGGGTTTCTCTATTGAACGGAGCCGACTGACGTTACGTGTTATACTTGTTGTTATACTTTCAGAGCCTGCATATTGTATTTCTCAGGTGAAGAGGCCAGGATATAAATTCCAAGATGCAATATATAGTGACTTGGGTGAATTCCCAGGTGAGCCGAGTGATATTTGTGCTGCTGAGTCGTTACAAATACTCCACCGCTAAGGCTAGAAAGACATATGCTTGAATGTATTTTCGTTCTGCCGCGGTTTCCCACGGCGGGGTGGTTCGACCGGTGTCCGGTTTCAGGTAGCTCGCTTGTTCCCAGAACGTGAGCGGACAGGAGCGCTGGGAGCCATACCAGGACACTCCAGGATCAGTTAAATTCCCAGCATTCCTCACATAGTCCCTTTGAGGGGAAAGCAAATAGAGAGGGGGGTTTAACACCCTCCACCACCACCCACCACCACCACCACCTCTCACACCTCCACACAGGCTGAGGAGGGGGGAAAACACAGTGTTTGTATCAGGGCTTATCACAAGATAACAGCAGTACCACGCGGTGCTGGGGTTAATTCCCTTTAATTCACGCGCACTGGTTCAGGAGGAGGAATTTATTTAAGAAGGTCCGCACGTGTAAACAAAGAAGGTTTTTGTTTGAAATGATTGAACTAAAAAGAAAAATGCATTATTCAAGTAAAGTGTACTAAAGGTCATGCCGTGTGAGCGTCACTGTGCAGGACGATGCACGAGCAGTTTGACACGTCACTAGTTTGGTCCAGCGTTAGTGAGGAATCCTCCGCCGTGCACGATACACGGAGACTTTTCCAAGTTGTGCTGCTGCAGTTGTCTTTTAAATGGAAGGCTTGTTTAGAGAATTATTGATTTGTTCCCAGGGCGAACTGATTTTAAAACCATCCTTAGGGCAAAATACACGCCCTAATTTAATAAGTTATAACTGTGACCTCGCAAGCGCTGCAGGCGGCTCAATGCACATCAACCAGGAGTCCATTCTTGTCCTATTGAGCTGAGCGACCGGGGAAACTGGCTGTTGTAGGTGCAAAAGCATAAAAAGTGGAAAATAACAGTTCATAAAAAGATGCAGATTGTCAGCTGGGGGGGTGGGGTCACCTACAGGAAAGGAAGGTGATAGGTGATATTTTTTTATGTATTAGCTTATTAATACACAGTAATGTGCACACAAAAAGCCTAACGGCAAAAATGTGCAACTTAAAGCGTTGACAAACAGTGTGGCTGTGGATAATTACATAGATGCAATCAGAGCCTATTGTACTGCCCACAAGCAGCCAGGGGAAGAAGAAGAAGGACTCATCAGCTGGGTTACTCACAGTGGGAATGATGTGGGGTTTACAGACTAATCAGCAAATTTATGATGTGGAATTTGAAGAGGTTCACTTTTAAAAAGCATAGAATAGAAGAAATTATACTTATGAGTAAACATTTTCATAGACGTGTGTTTTTTTTGGCGTGATTTAACCTGCCCAGTTCATTATTATTATCATTGAGAATGAATCTAGAGTTTTCTTCGCTGTTATCTTCTACCCCCTAGTGGAGAGTGTTAAAAAAAGCTTGTTACTGTGCAGTTTAAAGCAGACTGAAGGCAAAGGGTCTGCCTCCCTCTAGTGTCTGTAAAGCAAAAAATGGAAGAGCAAAGTAGTGCACACATGCAGCTTTAAACAAAGCAGAGGATATTGTACTCATACACACATAGGTTAGTAAGGAAACAATAGCAGGGTAGATTGTGTCGGGGACGTCTCGGATGCATCGTTGTGACTGCTGACATGTTGAACCAACTTTAAAACAGTTTCATTTATTGATTTAGATGTTTCCATCTGCAGCCACTGGAGGGCAGTGTACATCTTTACAAAGCCAACCTGTTCTCTTCTCCCTCTCTCTCTCTCTCTGTTTCTCTCTGTCTTTCATAAATGTCTATTGATCATATTAAAATCCGGCTCTTCACACACACACACAAGCACGCATCGATGATCGCTCAATATGCTACTTTCTGGAACCAACTCCCACCGGAGTTTAAGAACAGTGATGCAGACCACAAACACGTCGGCCTTACTTTGCATGCTGCATGTCGGCCTCTCCACAGACAGGTGCAGTGATGGTAAACGCGAGGTGATTAATAGTTTATACTAAGTGCCTTGTTACCTCAGTCGCTTTAATTCACACCAGGCGTACGGAGCTCGGAGCCAGGGAGGATTTTTGCTGAGATTTTCTCTCCAGCGTTGACGCTAATAGAGACCGACGGGGAGCGGGATGTTTAGTTCCTCGTCTCCTCTTTTAATTGCCTTTCTCAGATGTCAGAGTGGCATCTTTATGAGCGATGATTATCAAGCCCAAAGCGACTGGCAAGTCAAGTCGCTGTGAGCACAGTAAGTGACTCAACAGGCCACAGTTAATCCTTGTCTCGGTACAGTATATTTAATTTGACGAGATGTTCCAGACTGGAAGATATTTTGTCAAGATTGTGTCGTGCGTCAAACGCTTTTTTGCTTTTTTCCGGTGATGCATCGAAGCGCAGGCTGAAATTCGTGTGTTGATTTAACTTATTTAACATGGGCAGGTTACCTGAGAGCACACTGTTATTTACAGGAACGACCTGGATGAGAAGCTGCAGGGAAGGTTATACACACACACACACACACACACCTGGGAGCTGCCCAGGACAACCACAGTCTCTCACTCCACCGGAGCAGCCGGGGGGCTTCTTTTACTCCCACTCTTTACTCTAAGTGTTTGAACAAGTCCACCTTTCTGACCGCACGGCTGCTACTGCCGCCGCCGCCGCTGCAGCCGTCTCAGTCCCCCGCATGCATTACGGATCCATCCAAAGAAAGAAGTCATTCAGTGTGACATTTTTGTCTCAGATTGTTGTTTCTAACAACTTGTCATAATGTGGAGAGCCCCACCCTTCTGCTCAAAGTAGATTAAAACAAACACGAGGATTTCTGTGCAGTTACTATTACACCCAGACCCAGTAAGGACTCGACCACATGGACAAGTGATATTAGCCAATTGTTCTTATCTGTATGCATTTGAGTATAGTTCTGTGCAGTTATCCTATCGTGCATCGTGTGTGTGTGTGTGTGTGTGTGTGTGTGTGGAAGCTCCCAGGGGGGCATGTGAAGATATTTCACTGTTTTGGGCTCACAGGCTCAAACAGCTGCAGATTGTTAGGGTCAGCCTTGCATTATAGCAGTGCCACGGAGGGATGGTGTGGGGGGGTGACAGCAGGGGAGGTGAGCGGTCGATGGGATGCCGACAGAGTAAAAGAGAAAAAGTGTATGTGTGTGTGTGTCTATGTATGTGTGTGGGCGGTGAGGACTCATAAACCCAATATTTGGCCTATATTCAGCAGAGAACCAATAAAAACGACTGCTTCCTAATCCTACCCAAGTTGTACACACACACACGCACACACATACACACACACACACACACACACACACCTCACTTTGGTCTCTGCACCATGACTGTCAGGCCTGATGAATCCTCTCCCAGGGAATACACCAAAACCACAATAAATTGTTTTTTTTTTAATGTTTTGTCTGGCTGTGACTAATTGCTGGATGGTTAATCTCATGCAGATAAAGTGCTTTGTCACTATTTCTCATTTAGACAATTTCTTTTTAAATCTTTTACAGGAACACATATAGCATCACCAGACAGGGCGGGGGATAAGCACTAAAGTCATAGGCTTTTGTAAAAACAGATAATAAATCTGGATGTATCTCTAGATAGATTTATAATAAGCACTCGAATGTGTCCGACGTAAGTTTTTTCACCATCTTGAAACAAAGATAGAGGGTTGTTGGTTTTATTTTTGGGTAGGAGAAGAGCAGTAAATGTTTGCTTTGAGTTCAGAAACAGTCCGGATTGGGATGTTCTGTTCTCTAAAGTAACCGACTGGGTCAGATCAACTTGTTCCTGTTCATTTCATTGAAAGAACACTTGTGAACCATACAGACAGTTTAATTAATGCAAACAGTACCCCCCCACCCCCATCCCTTGTCTCTCTCTCTCAGGCTTTTAATGGAGACCGTATACAAGTTTGACCCAGTAACACCATAAGTGAGACAAACAATAGATTTAAGATGCACATGCTTCTTTTATAAAATGTCATATTTAATCACAGTTATTTCTTTTAAAGTTCATTGTTAGATTTTTTATTTTTATTTTTTTTCCTCTACCTCTGCAATGTCGGTTGATTGGTTGGATGCAAGACGAGCATAGAGAAGATGAATCCTGAAACTGAATATAGATGTCCAGTAGCTGTGTCTTGGGAGGTGATGATCACGAATGTTGCATGTCACTTTTTCCCCAACTCACAGATGGACGTAGGGGAGCTACAGCTGCACAGGCAATGCCTATCACCTGAGTCACTGCATCTCCTCCCATCCACCTCCACGTTTCTCTTCTCGCGGTTTCAATCTTGTGTATAGTTCCGGGCTATGAGCATTAAACGTTTATATTAATAATCACAATGGGCTCAGCTGCAACAAAATGTTATTTTCTGATTGCTTCACTGCGGTTATGTTCCTCCGCTGCATTTCTCCTTTTCATTGATTCATTACATCCAACTCACGCAGCAGTTAAAGAACACGGCAAATCTGTGTTGTGTTGCATCTCAAATGCAGCCATCATGTTAAAATAAATTCCTCATGGGTCTCATTTACATAATCTACCTCGTTCCTTGAGATGCGGTGGAAACATCAATTTATTTAGTGCCGAGATTAGTCGCTCTGCGTCCAAAGTAAGTGGAACTTTTGGCGGAAACGGGTTCTTAACTGAGCTTGAAGAAGAAGAAGAAGTTGTGTCCAACATCGCTAACAACTGTGACCCCGTTCTGCGGTGAACAGTGAATCACAGTCGTAGTACTGCGCCGATGCCTCGGCTGTACACCCTCTACGGAAAAGTTCATGTTGGGAATTTCCAGTCAGGACGGGCCGTCTCGACTACAAGCTTGGCGCACGGCCGCTCCGTGTGGTTTCTTTTTTTCTTTTTCGCTCGTTTCTGCAGTCGTACCCCGTAATAACTGACCTACAAATGTGTGTGAAATTTACACACGCTGTGTGAATGTGACCTACTGTAAGGAAAATGAAAACGTGTTGCTTTGCCATAAAGGATACACTATTCCAGATTCCAGATTTAAACACGGCTGGAGTTTAAATCTTGAGCGACAGGTAGCACGGGGCCTCGATGAGCAGATGAGTTCCCGTAAATAGGACAAGGCTGAGGATTTTTACTCTCCTGCATCATATCAGGAAACTATCATAATTCGAATGCACTCGCTGACTTGCAGAGGAACAGTGGTGTCCTCAGTGAAAAGGTTGGCTTTGGGAAAAACCTAGGTTTAGGGTCTTTGGCAACATTGGATCACCTATTTCTGTTCGACTTCTCTCTGGAGAGGAAGACGGCAGTGACTTTCCACCCCGAAATGAGCACTAGCGAGGCGCTATGCTCCCGCTGTGCGACAACGTCAGTCTGACCAAAGTCAATAAGGCCCGCTGTGTGAGTGTAACCAAAGTAGGAACGGGGGCCCGGTGGTGGACGACTGCAACTCCTGTGTGACCACACAACGCCCAGAATAGAGTATCATAAGTATAATGGCTTCATTCATTCTTTCATTAATTCTTACACACACACACACACACTTCCACATGCTTTTGTTTTGACCTGGTGCGAGCGCCAGATTCGTGGTGTTTCCAGGATCGGGGTAAATTCAGACAGAAATGTTTCCCAAACTGCTTTGCAAAACACTTTTTTCTGTGATTGTTGAAACTTCTCTGGCACACATTGTGTTGTTCTTTGAGGAGAAGTTGGCCCATCTGGCACCTAACTGGTGTAAAACAAACCCCCCCCACACACACACACACCCAGGTACAGTATTTCCTGAGGCCACATATTTGCACACAGAGCAGAGTGGATTTGATGTGACGGGCAAGAAAACCTCCCGCTATACACCTCGTAGAAATAGATTTATCACAACTTGGCATGGCTCAAACCTAGTATGCATGCATGCATGCGCGCGCATACGGGTGTTTTGTAGGCACATGTCCAACGATGATGATGTATCGTCCTCCTCCCTTGAAACATATGGCGGGACGGTTTAGTCGGTGCAATTATTTGCCCATTTTGGGAGATTTTGATGAATTCCTCTCTTGTTTTTGCTCTTTTCTAGCTCATTTCACACACCGACAGGCCGCCCTGTGACTCAGGACGGCGGCTGAGCATCGAGCGGTTTGCGTGTGCACATGCTTTCTGTATCTAGTTAGCAGCGTATGTCAGTGTCTGTCTATGCAACCAAGCATTTCTACATGTGTGTGTGTGTGTGTGTGTGTGGAATGTGACCACGAGTGTGTCTGAATTGGTGTATTTGTGTCTGCGCTGCGGTTTCCACAGCACCACACACTCAAACAAAGCCTCAGAACCTCAGATTTAAAAAAAAAAAAGGTATGTGTCACTGTTTATTAGATTGATAAATGGGTGTTTATGACAATGTTTAGTCACCAAAAGTGCCCACGAGCAAGGTGATATAGTGTACTCAGCCATATCTGATAAAAGGTGCTTTGTTTGTGTGTATTTCTAAAGTCCCCTCTTGTAAATCAACTTACACGCTAAGCTCATACTCGTACCTTTTAATCGTATTCAAGGCTGCAGCAGTCTTGCATGTTGGCATCTACCAGTGCAAGTCTTACTAACCTAAAAATCTTAAACTGACTTCTCTGCAAGCGAGGAAAACAGTGTAATACTTTCAAGCTTAGAGAAAAAGTATGCAGAGTAAATTTCTGACAGCAGTGTGTGTGTGTGTTTAGAACAAATGTGATTAAATATGGACTTTTGCACTGAAATCAGCTAAAGAAACACAGCAGACAATGCCACAGTTTCCCTATATACTGTACATGTTGATGCTGTGTGAAGTGGGTGTGTGTGAGTTAGTGATACTGTGTTTATCCTGTTCTTAACCACAGTGTTGATCGCGTGCCAAGTGGGTCAGTCTCTCTGGAGCAGCCGTACACTGATGGAGCTGTATAGAAAGACGAGGAGAGGAGAGGAGAGGAGAGGAGAGGCTGGAGGGTGTTTCAGATGTGTTTACTCACCCCTATTCTGCTGGGAGAGTTCCCCTCCTGCTTTTCCTTGAAATCTGTTCACATTTGACAGAATTGGAAAAAAAAAAGGAGGTCACGGGCCACAACAAGGCCACGGTACAAAAACAATTGCTGAGGTAGGCTTTTTTTTTTTTTTTGGGAAAAGTGGAAATGTCTCCTGGATGTATGGATGTGTAAGGGGATTTACTGCATGTCCGTGTGTGTGTGTGTGGGAGCCTATGTGTGTGCGCACAACTAAAACCGCAACCAGACTCATCCCAGATGTCAGTCAGTGTGTGAAGCAGCTCGGACAGTTTCTGGGGCTTTGAAAAAAAAGGTGGTCGTAGGGCCACGTCTGCACAAAACCAAACTACAGCGCCCAAAAAACACACACGTGACACACGTTACACGCGGTCTGTATGATTGATTTAAACTGCTCAAATTACACAATAATCCTGGCGGCCGGCTAAAGTTCGGGGTCAAAAAATATTGTAATCTCTGCAAAAAATAAAAAAATAAAAAAATTAACATCCTAAATTCTGAGCTCCAGTTGCAACATAAGCATTGTTTGACGTTTGAGATCCGATTAGGTGCTTGGTTGGATTGGATTGAACGATGAAGCAACAGCAATGGTGAGATCCAATAGAAAAATGAAAGGGAAAGAGATACACATCAGCAGTTCACTCCGGTGTTTGTTCCAGGTGCTTATTAGGCCCGCTGGCAATAGATGATCTCTAATTCTTCGGAGCTACGGCCGTCTTGACAGCCAAAATGTGTCACTGACTCGGTCACTGATAACATCAGAACAGGCCAAAACCAGATCTGAATGTTTTTTTTTTTTTTCCCCATTATGAAGCACTTGTGGTTTAATATGACTCATTAATGATGATATTTGACTAAAAAAAACTCCAACAATCCCCATATGTTTGAATAAAATAATAATAATAATAAAATAAAAAAGAACGTGAAAGGTTATCCAGATGTTAACATGAACCAGCTCATCAAATGTGCTCTGGAAACCTTTTGTTTTTTGAGTAGCTCAGTGCCAGGTTTGAGAAATTGTAAATTGAGACATTGTTCAATCTCGTTAAAGCGTATAAATGCGACAGATTTTAAATCGATTACGCGATTGCTGCTTTTTTAAAAGCAGTTTAGTAAACTGTTGTTGCCACGGTTAGCAGAGTCTGCAGAGTCAGCGCCGGTCTGGTGTCTGCTTCTGGTTATCTGATACCGTATAGCTCCGCTGTTGATATAGCGACATTAATCAAATCAATTTTTTTTATACACACTTATCTTACCTTGGACAGAGGCGATGAGCTCAGCAAAGACAAGCAGCTCATAAACAAACTTTGAAGCCTCGGGCCATGACCGCTGCAGATGCACGCAAGCCAAATCAACCGCGGCAAGCCTCTCTCTCTCTCTCTCTCGATCACACACACACACACATATCGACAAAGAGCTGAACACGACGTCCTGTCCGGCCAAGGCGTCAACTGTTGACAGCTAATTCAATCTGGATCAAGATGGCGCAACGTGTTAGTGAAAACCCCAAGCGCTCTCTGTTTGACGCTGATGAAATGCGATGTGTCACTTATATGGAGACGGAGCGCAACCACGAGAAAAAAAGGAACCGGTTCCTCCTTTTTGCAATCGGGTAAACACTGTTAGAACAAGGGCAATCATCATAACATATCCATTAGGGGAGGTGAGGTTATATAAAAAAAAAAAATAGAGAAGCATCTTTATTGACAGCAAGCTTGATCAGAATAGAAAACAGCTGGATTTATGCTCTAAATATGTCAGTTTGTGTGTGTGTGTGTGCACGGCGGTGCATTCGAGGACTCATCTGAACTGTAAGATATTTTGTGGACGTTTAAAGTCAGTGCGGTTGGTTCTGACTGCACTTAGTGGTTTGGGTGTAAATGTTGTTAAGGTGAGGTGGTGTGTGTGCAGGTGTATGGGTGTAAAAACGGCGTGTGTGTGTCTCATCAGAACAGTCGACTTCTACTTTCGCTTGTTTTCCAAGTGATCATACCGTAGGCGAATCAGAGGTACAAAAAACCCACAGCTGTAAACCAGCAAAAGTCCATGTTTGTTGGTTGCAGATGTTTTCTTGCGGTGTGCAAATGTGTGCAAAACACCTTATCTGATCATTTCATTTAGTGCTCATGTAAAAACTTTGGCTGGAGACATTGATTATTGGACTGATTAGGGGAAAAAAAAAAGGTCCATGTAATTGCAGCCAGGAGTCTCCTGTAATGGTTTCCAAGTACAAATATAGGTTTATATTCACTCCTAAAACAAGGAATTTGTTAGTTGGAAATTTAGTTCTGGCTCGATATTGTGGAAAGCAAGTAAAAAAAAAAAAATCACTAATCAATCAAAGTCGTTACTGTTTGGGGAAGTATTTGAAATCGCGGTGTATAAAATGAATATTTGAAAAGTAAATGTTGTGATATGCATATGCACCGAGCAGCAGCCAATCATCAGCTGGCTTAAAAACTATGGGAGTTTTGCATTGAATGTATTATATATATATATATATATATATATATATATATATATATATATATATATATATATTGCTTACATCTCACAGTGGACTGCGTATAACAGATTCAGGCTTGTGTTGATTGTGTTGAGTTCAACCAGCATGTATGCTTCACTGACTCTTCTAAAAAAAACGATTTCGCAATGTATGTATGTTTGTGTGAGTGTGTATGTGTGTGTTAGTCTGTATAATGCCTGTGCTACCGTGCACATGCGAGTCTCTCTTTGTTTATGTACACTTTGCAGCCATGTGGTCAGGGACATGCCCCACCACCCCCACCCACTACCCCCCCCACCCCCGGTAACTCAAATCCTCTGGCTCTGACAAAACGTAATTAAACGTAATAAAAACGTGACCTACTTTTACACCATCGGAGAGACACACAGACAAGAGGGCCGGAGCGCAGACAGGGTGTCTTTGAGGATTAACAATAATACGTACACACATTCTCTCTCTCTCTCTCTCTCCTTCTCCTGTGCTGGCTCTCTATGTAAACCTGGTAGTCTACACACTAATGCATCCACACACACATCCACACACACATCCATGAACCGTCTCAAATTCCCTCCCCCTGCCCTCGTTTGGCCTGTATCCCACATCGCCTCACGGGACTCCCACCTCGCTGCGGCCTCAGGTCACAGCTCATTTCCAGAGGCCATCTTTGTTTCCCACTCTTTCCCTTCGCCTTGTTTTGGGCTGGGAGTCACAGTCACGTGCCCCCCAACCCCCTCCTCCTCACACTTGGCCTGGATCATCATAATCATATAGTGTTAAGTTAACTGTTTTTAAAAGTATGATAAGTCTAACGCTAAGAAAATGCTGATATATATATAATTTGACCCCTCTGCATCCCACGCATGGATTATTGTAGATTTCCGTGTCAGTGCACTGCTATGTATGTGGGAGTCTGACGTGTAAAACAAATAAAATATTTAAAAAAAAAAAAAAATCTTGTTCCTACCGCAACCGTAAAGATTCCTCACGGAGGAGTGATTTAGTTGCACGTAGGTGGTTTGGAAATTATTTGCCTTTACAATCTGTCAGGGACTTGAAACACTCTCATCCGAAGCCAAAGACGCATCAGACCCAAACGTGTGCTACTGAGGCAGATTTCTAATAAGTGTCTCTTGGTGATTCGTTGTAGAGGCTCTTCACCTGTCATATACACACACACACACACACACACACACACACACACACATATATATATATATCTGAAGCTTGATGTTATTTTGACCCCATTCATTTTCCCAGGGCCAGTCAGCCAGACAAAGTGAAGCTGTCACAGGCTGGATGAGAGTTGGGGGGGGGGGCGTTAGCACCGTGGGGTCACTGCGGGGAAAGGCCGTCTGCAAAGCCAATTAGCCTCTCAGCGCACCGTAAAAACAGAGCAGGCCTGCTGCTCGGGTGAAAAAAAAAAAAAAAAGAAAAACTTTCCTGGCTTAGACTCCACATGGAGGATTTTTTTTTTCCAATACGACAAAAAAAAGACAGAAAGAAATAGAAAAAAAAGCTAAAAAACCCCAATCTACCCACTCCCAAAAATATTTGCACTGCTGAGAAAAACAAAAAGTGATCTGACACACTTCTCAGGAGGAAACGGGAGGGAATTTGTTGGAGCAGACACATAATCTCTCTTTGACAGGAAAATGACCCAATGAAGTCTAAATGTTTATATGCTGCTGTATACCAGCAAAGAGGGGAATGCTGAAAACCCCCAAAAAACAAACGGCTGCAGGCAAAGGCCCAAATAAACACCTGTCAAATGGAAAAACAACTCAGTGATGAACTTCTGGCTTATTGTCTCCTTGGTAACCTTGGATATAGTGCTTGGTATAGTAAACAGTAACAGTAACATTTTTTTTTAATATTTCATATAACACACTTTTTCCGTCTAGACGCTGCGGCCGTAAATCGAAAGTCGATGGCACGTTTTTTTACTGATACAAAGAAATATAATGAGACAACCACCCACACTGACCCATTATGCCACCCACTGTACTCGTTCCCCACACACACACACACACACACACACACACACACACACACATAAAGGCTCGGAGGCCCAGTGATGTTTTGACAACAATCCCAGCGTGATATTCAGAGCACGGATCAGACTTTTTTTCATTTTCTTTCCCACTCTCTGTGTCAGTTCACGTCTCTCTCTTTCTCTTACTCACACACACACACACATACACACGCACGCACGCGCGCGTTTACTCTCAGGTGATTCAGATCGCAGCGCCTAACGCGTCACGCTCGACTTTCGCCTCGGGCTGTGAGACTGGAGAGCTTTTTCCCACGCAGCATCCCCGGGTTTGAACCTTTTCTATTTTCACTCAAGCTTATCGTCTCTGCCGGATTCTTGACCAGCGCCACGGTTACATCTCGTCTTCCCTCTTCTCTCAACCCTTCACATCCATCAGTCTATGTCTTGATTGGTAAACGGGGAACATAAAGCAGGTGACGATAAAGCTTCTGCCGTATCAGGCTTTTGGAGTCATACATACAGTATATTATTATTATTATTATAATACTCTATGAGCTTGCCGTTTGGAGCTTGGGTGGCCCCGCTCGGTAATGAAACCCATCTACTACAATGGGAGCCATTTTTACAGCTGGTTTGTAAGAACCAATTACATTTTAAACATATTCAATTATGCTACGTCATAATCTAATTCAATATGAAATCCAACATGTTCCATGTGTGCAAAACGGCCACGCGGAGTCCCGTTTTCTCTCAACGTGTGCGGTGCCTTGTACCATCGTACTTGCTTTTCGGCTTCGTACAGTTAACTTGTTAAAGCAGTCTCTTCCCTGCTCGGCTAATTTTGCTTAATCCGTTTCAGGTGCGCCGTATAACTCGCTCGCACTTTATGAGCTCTCAGAACAACGCTTTACAAGAGGTTCGGGGCGCTGATTCCCGTCGTCTGCTCGCCGATTCTGCTAAGTAGCCAATATAATGCATGAGAACGAGATGAATGGAGTTTTTTTTGCAGTCGGAGCAGTAATAATTCATTTGTTATGGCTACTCGGGGGGCAGTGGAACAAACTGTAAATACAACACCTGGCGTATTATCACGTGTTGTAATGTAATCCAGTATTTACTCTCCTCGCTTTAGTCTCTGTGTACTTTTCAGCTGCTAGTTGATCATTTCGATCCCTGCTTTCCCAACGGATGATCTGTGTTTTTTGTGCACAACAGCGCTTAACAATCACACCTTCATGGGCCACCCAGGGGTGTTAAAATCGGCCCAACGGGCTATCCGGTCCAACACAGAAGCCCTGCTGGAGATCTCTTTCCTCCTGGAGCCTCCTGTCAAAAATCTTTGCAACAGATCTACCAGAGATCCCCTCTCATAGCCAGATGAAAGTCTGCTACCGGTAAGTAGGCCATAAAACCACAGGAAGGAGGGGGGAAAAAAAAGGAGTATCCAGTGCCAAAATATAACCACCCTCTCTCTCTATCTGCATGTTTCCACTGTCCACACACACCCAGTGCATCCTCCCCGTCCAGTGCTCCCACCCTGTGTTACAGACAAACGGCTCAGGAAACCCCTGTGGTTACCGCGCGGGAGTGCAGGGTGGTACGGACCCACAAAGGAGGAAGAGGAGAGGAGAGCCTAACATTGTTAGGGGGAGCTGCAGAGTGTCGGCGAGGTGTCACCGTAATGACTCTCCATCATCACCCCACCCGGGAGAATCCAGACCTTTTGACTGAGTATAGGAGGGGGGGGGGGGGGGGGGGTTACAGAGCCAAAAAGGAAGCTCCTGACAGCTGTTCCTCTCATCGCCTTTAACTGACGAAGGGAAGCAACCTCTCTCTCTATATCTCTCTGTTTCTTTTCTCTTCCCTCTTCTTTTCTTTCCTCATCTTCTTCCATTAAAACGGATGTTTCTGATGAAGGCGGTGTAATTCTGGTGTGTGCATCACGGTTTATTTTCAGGAAGCATGCGTGTGATTGTGCACTTGCGTCCTCCTATATCATCATCATTTCCCTCCTCCCTGGCTACTGCACTCCTGGGCTGCATCAAAGATAATTACAACACCATTGATTGTCATGGCGGAGCTATAACTGTACTTCCTGTCAGTTTGAGGTTTAGAGTTACGCCGCAAACTCGACCCCGCAAACTCGACCCCCTTGAAACTTTAAAGTGCAGCAAATTCCTCGTTCTTTTTGCATCGGTGCTACTTGAGACTCTTGGAGTGAATCTTGAACTCGATCCGTCTGATCTTTCCAGTATTGCTTCCTGGCAGTACCGGCTTACAAATTGCAAAAAATATAAAAGAGCTTTGCCAGAAGAGAAAATCTCGGTCGGATTGTGTGTTATGGTATTAAAACGCTGAAGCTGCACACTCAGCCTTTTACAATACTGCCACTTTTGCATATGATTGGGGCTGTTGTTTTTCCCCCGGTGGTACCACTTTCTTCTGACATCATTTACCGGACTGGGTGCACAGTTCCAGTAGGCCGATGTTAAGAGCAGAGGGCTGGCATAAAGTCTCGCTGAGCAGCCTCTGCCAAGAAGTACACGCTGGCGAGGTGGAGGGCTGTCAACACTTTAGGTTGTTTTGAGCTCGCTCCGGAGCCGGAGCCGGCGGCAGAGCAGAGGAGCCGTTACACAGATGTTTACTGGTGAGGTTATCATTAGATAACTAGACGATTGCGATATAGCCACCAGTTATATACTAGATCACCGAGTTGAGAGTTGAAACGTAGGCCAGCGTCGTTAAACCCCGCTTACCTACAGCGTCGTTGTTATTGTCAACAAAGATCTCAATCTCGCCGCAGTTGTCACGGCTCCATTGTTGGGTTGTAGTGCAGATAAGCTTCCCCATATGGAAGCTATTTCTGCCTATCTCCCTGCATACGCCTGGTTCCTGTATCTAGATTGCGTAGCGCGGGGTGTTTTCTGCGCCACACAGAAGTGCAGAACATCGGTGGATAATAACCGCATGTCTTGTTGAAACGTCTGCAGTCAAACAGTCTTTTTTTTTTTTAATAATTGACAGGAAAGTTGAGCTGAAGCAGAGAATGCAATGCAATTTATGAAATAAATGAGGAAAAATAGTTTCATAAGATGTCAGAGGGCCATCAGTTGCTTTTGGGAGAAATGTCCCACTCCTCGTTAATTCGGAGCATAGCGGCCAAGTGCGTTGGCTTGCTTTTGACTTGCTTTTTGACTCTCGACTCGCACACACGGGCCAGACTAGTAGCATAAGTGTTATAAAAGTTGTGGTTCAAGGCACTAATAGTATGCCGCAGGCGTTTGAATAGAAAAACCGGGCGCAAGCCGTGGATGTCGAAGCTTGTCTGTGAACACAATGATTATTTTGTTCGACTCTCGAAGGTTACAGAGTGGAATGCCTGTCCACGTACTGAGCGAAAAGGCCGACTCAAGGCCGTTTTTATAATAATCATAAGCCTTGAAAACATGCTTTTTTCTTTTTTTAAATCGGAGCATTCTTTGGCTTCACTGGAAACTTTGGAATTCCTTAAAAACACTTTTTTTTTTTTTTTTTGCATTCCTCTGAAATAGTTTGCTGGCTGTTTTTTCAAGCACCTTAAAAAGAACTCGCCAAGCTTTTCACTTTTGATAAAGTCTGAAAGCTTTACGGTTTCAAAAGAGAGAGAGAGAGAGAGAGAGAGAGAGGGTCTCAGATGTTACACATTTCAGACTTTTTTTTTTTTTTTGTTGAACGGAAGCCTTTTGATCTGCAGACTTCTGCCCATCTACTCCAAGAGCGTCGATCAGCTGGAGGGAGCTTTTATCCAAACAGAGGGTTGACCTCTTTTTTGAAGACTCGGGGGTTTCTGCCTGCTGCTGCTGCTTCTGTTGACTGAGAACTAAACTGCAGATCACACAGGCTTTCAACACCCACAGTGGGAATTGCTGAATGCCCTGTTTGGTTCAATTTACAGAAGTTTAACTCTTCTCTCCCGTCCTCTTCAGCTATATTCTATTAATTTCTGTTCCAGTTTGATTTTATTCTATGTTCATCCCTTTGTATTAGTTCTGGAAAATCAGGAAGGAAAACCTGAGTATGTCATACCCTGGATATCATGTGTGAGAACGACACTTTACCTTGCTTCACCGTCTGAGGAAGTCGTACGTTATGCTTCCCTTAAACACACCCTGGCTTCCTCCCATAGCTCACATGAGAATGACTAACTCCCGCACGTGCATGTGATGCAGGAAGGTTGTTGTTCTGGGTCCCCGGGCGGGATGAGGTGAGGGCCGTGAAAATCATTGCAGATGTAGGGCGTCAGTAGGTAGAGGGGGGTGGGCCGAGCTGACCTCGATTCTTCCCAGCATTACCGTGACGAGTTACGGGCGCGGATAGGTAACCGGGAAGTGAAACTTTATGGAGGTGGACGTAAAAACCAGTGCGGGGAGGAGGGTCAGGAAGTGAATCACAATAGCTGTAGCTGCAATGAAGGAAACGAAGGAAGAAGGAAATGCGGGCCACCGTGACTCAGCGATATATATCGGCTGCGGTGATTGAGAAATGGGACAAGCGGGTCATTCAGAATTTGAGGCCTTTCAAGATTACAATAAAGTTCATCTTTCATAAGGAAACTGCTCATCCATTTGATGAGCTTATCTTCCTTCTAAATGCTCAAATGACATTTACTTTGATTCCTTATGACTTCAAAGTAGAAGTTGGAGGTCCTCCGAGTTTCAGCCGCAGACTTGAGAGATTCAGAGCTCCGGAGCTTAGCCGGAATGAAAGACGATCCATTTGATGTAGGAGATTTGGTTAGTTGAGGAAATTAACCTGTTGGAGAGCTCCCTTGATCTGCTGCTTCTACTTTAGCCTGTAATGAGACTTGGCATTATGTGTCGGTGTGGGAGACACAAGGTCAGGACATGGAGATTGATTCACGGTCTCGTATTGATGTCACGTGCAAAACTTGAATAATTACACTTCTCGGTGTATTTCCAACGTATCCGTTTCTGTGGAGATGGGGAGATAAGGAGAGTGATGAAACAGGAAAGGGAGAAGTCCGGCAGGAATCAAAAAAAGTCTGGGAAAAAGGTTGTTATGCTCTTGAGGGAAGGTAGATCCTCACATCTGACCTCTTTTGGCTTTGGATGTCAAGGTTACGACCCCATTCTGTCATTAGTGCGGATGACAGAGGGTCTAACGGGGCTCGTGGTCAGTAGGTCAGAAAGCCTGTGGGTGACGCTAAAACCACAAAGGCAGTTTGGCTTGGGAAAAAAATCTGAGCAGTCTGTATCCGACTGTGTGTGTGTGTGAGAGAGAGAGAGAGGAAAAGCATGCACAAGACACACACACACTCTTTGGACTGAGCCTTGATGTTAAAGCAAATCGGCCGGATCAGCGTCCCCGTTTTTAGCCCAGTCACGGTACACAGATAAATCAGTCTTCATCAGTACGGCACAGACGACGGGGAGACTTGCAAGAGCAGATCGCCCGCTCCACTGGTTGCGCTCTGCCTTTGATGAGATGACAATATGCTTACCGTCTTCTCCGAGGATCGGGCACTGGGTTCATAAAGTCTGGATAAATGCAACCAAAACAACAGACATCCTAACATCTGTTAAGTTTGACGGGGGAAGGGGGGAAAAGCCACTGAACTGGCTAACGCTCAAGTATTATTTAATTTAACAATAAATCTAAATTAGTGACGGGCGTCTACACACACCTAGAAGTTATTACTGGCTATTTTCTTTCTTTTTTTTTTATCTTTATCTCCATCACCTGGCTGTTTGATTGAGTTTGCATAGTCATGGCCTGCAGAAGACCCCCACACAGGCTGGGAGGGAGAAAAAGAGAGAAAGAGAGAAAGAGAGGAAGAGAGAAGAGCTGTTCTTGAACCGTAAAGGAAATGCTGAATTGGGGTTTTCGTACTGAACTAATTTAAGAGAGCCCCGTTGTTTTAACACCGCAAGGCCCTGAACTGAAAAAAACCCCGAGCAGACAGAGAGATTCTTAACCCACTGGCCTTGGGATACCAGTCTGCATTCCTGCTGTTGGCTTGACCACAAGCCAACAGCAGGACCCCCGCAGTGGGCCGAGTGTGAGCAGACTCCCCCCCGTTGCACCGTGTGTGTGTGTGTGTTTATTTAAGAGCTTAATAGCATTTTAAAAAGTACTAAAATTATATTGCCACCCACTTGTTCTTAAGCCCGTTTGTATGTTTGGCATAGAAAGTTGAAGTGCTGGTATGAACAGCATGTTTGGTTGAGGTGAACAGGTTGGTGGTGTCAATAAAAGACGCACGCAATGCAAAAAGCAATACAAAGCATTTATTTTAAGACCAAACAATGTCTTGAATACACCGTGAAATATTATTGTTTAAAGTCCGCTAGTGTGTTTTGTTTGCCACAAACCTCTTACCGACGAACACTCCAAAAAAAAAAAAGCTCGACAAATAATGAGGAAGTGGTTGTCAAAAAACACAAAAACACTTTTTTTTGTCTGCCCACACATGGTATGAGCGGGAAGCCAAAATTATGCATTAAAAAACAATCTTTGGTCAACCGTAGGCAGCAAAAAAAAAAATACCTTAGTTTGCTGGTGCTTTTCTTAATTATTGTGATTTGTTTATGAACTCTTGGGAAAAAGTGTATTTAAAAAACTAATTTAAATATAAGATGGCACTTTTATTATGATCAAAATCCTACGTGAAAAAAGTTAAAAAACATAAATTAACTGTGGTTTTATCACACCTGAGGTAAATTTCTCCAGCTACACCCGGGGCCTGATTACTGCCACACCTGTTCTCAATCAGGAAATCACCTCAATAGGAGCTGCCTGACAATGTGAAGTCTAGCATGGCAACCAATAGATTCATATATATATATACACACACATATATATATATATATATGTGTGTGTGTATATATATATATGTGTGTGTATATATATATATATATGTGTGTATATATATATATACACACATATATATATATATATATATATATATATGTGTGTGTAGATAGATAGAGGCTGCTGCTGCCTGCTGAGCTCATCAGTGAGTGGGCTTCTGGTTTTTTCCCAGAGGAAGGAAACTTGCTCTTAGGCATATGTGACCCATCGGTGCTCCTCAGTGTGTGGGAGCAACAGATCCGTGGAAGCTCACGCACACACACACACACACACACACACACACAACTCGCCATAACACGGTTCTCTTTTTCAAACCTCCTGCCATATTATTATTGTTATTATTATTCTTCATCTCGTAGCTTGTTGCCCCCACCCCCTGTTTAAATGTAAAACGAGGACGGGTTTGTCACATTGTAAAGTCATCAGAAGGTGGGCGAAGCAACAGGGCTCCGCGGCTGGCTCGCCGTCTTCCTCGTTTTCCACCGGGGCTTGTTATGACTCTAACAGTCTAACATCCTACGCCACTACGGCCTCATGCGAAGAGGGTTTGAATGCTTCATTTTATCCCTGCAGGTTTTTTTTTTTGCAACCCCCAGAAGGCCTGATACAACATTAAGATCTCTGACAATCCAGGAAAAGCTGGCTGATTTTTTCCCCCTTCTCCCTCATGCATGTTTACTACCTCGCTCTACTGAACCTTTCACCTTTTCCTGAGGTAACCTGCCGCCGAGTTCAACGTCCCCTCGTCAGAAACAGCCTTTAAACTAAAATGTTTTATGGTTCGTTTTTCAGTGCAAAAATCAAAGCGGCCTGACGTGGCTACAAGCTGCTCGAACAATGGAGAAATAAAAATGATATAAAGGCCAGCCCATTTGCAGCTAAATGGCCGGCTATAAAAAGTTTTATACATCGCCGTTTTTCAAATTGCCTGCCGGGGGCGTCAAAGTATTGAATGAAATAATTTCGCCCTTTTTTTGCACGGAACCGAGCGTGTCGTGGCAGCCGTTTATTGGGAGCATTAAAACGTGTTTTGAGCTTTCATGGTTGTTAACGGTGGTTATTGTGGTATCGCTAGCTGGTTAAAACGGCGTCTCGCTGCAGTCTTAGCTTTTATGGAAGCAGTTGAACCTTCGGGGCAGCTTTGCTTTGGATTTTTAAATGTATTAGAAAAAAAAACAACAACAACATAAAAAATTGACGCACGGAACTCAATTAACCTAATTCTGCACACATGTTTGATTCGCCGAACTCTTAACTGCACGTTGCATTGCTTTGTTTAACCCTGATGACTCCCACCTGTTCACTAAGGAGGAGAGATTCAATCGTTTTGAATAGTCAACGCCCCAGAAATTGCTACATACAGCTCCCCTGTCCTGTTCCATTAGTGGGCGACTTTCAAATGCCACCCGTGAGTTAAAAGAAGAGAAGCGTCACGTCCACAAGTTGTGGACATGAGCATGCAAAAAAAGAATATATCAATCAGTTCATTTGCACTTAATAGAAAAAATATGAAGGTTAAACAGCAGGAGCTGGTTCAGCATCGGTGCACACCCACAAAAAAAAAGCCTCGACTCGTCACTGATCTGATATCCACATGTGGCTTAACGCTGTGATGTCGAGCAGGCAACTTAAGTTAATTAGCCAGTCTAAGCGTCATAAACTCCAGTCTGGTGGTTGTTTTTGTCACCGCCACATCCTTTTTACAGAGATGTAATTATGCCAGGGCAGCATTATTATTATTATTATTATTATTATTATTATTATTATGCCCCCGAAAACACTTTTGGCTGCACCATCTGCAACATCTGGTATTAATCACGGAATATTGAACAAATTGAAATTTTATTTTTTTGTTTTTTTGCGTCCTGCAGGCGCTGTCTTGTTAGTATAAGTCAGTTTTTATGTATTATGAATGAGCATCAAACAACCCCACACTGCTTCACTGTGCAGTTTCCCTCTCTGTCTCTCTCTCTAGATGCTCGTCTCTCTTTCTCTAGGGGGCAGTGTGGTTTCATCTCTTCTGCTGCAGGAGGGTTGGAGGCCTCTGCGGACGGCCTGGCGCTCCTCTCACGTTACAGTCTGTGTGACACTAAGCCTTGGCGGCTCCTTTCGAAAGCGAGGCCCCTGCTGTTTATGCCCGAGTTAAGCAACTAACGGCTAGATTATCATGCGGATTTCTGTAAATATCCGTGAAGTGTAAATAAAATTGAAGGCACATTTTCAGAGAGTCCATTAATATGATGCTTTTAGTGCTGGAACAATGAACCACTTGGCCATGCTTTGCTGTTTTTTTTTGATTTCATTATTTGTTCCTGCAGCCCAGAGCAGATTAAATATATATCAACATAGTATCTTTTCCATCGTTCTGTCTTTTTGATGTTCCATTCAGTCCTGTCATGGACTCATGGGGTTTGGGGACTTATTGTTTTTGTTCATGTGCAGGGTCTTTTTGTATTTGGCCAGTTGACATTTTGATTTCTTGAGTGTGTGTGTGTGTGTGTGTGTGTGTTCTATGCTCCTCCTCCCTCACCTGCTCTGCATCACTCCTGTCAGTCCTGCCCTGATCTCAACCAATCAGCTCCCTGCTTTTCCTTTTACCGCTCACCTGTCCCCCATTACTTGATTAGTCATGTTTCTATTTGAGGCCACATTTTCTGTTGGGTGTCGCACGACACACAACCCCTCCACAACATGAGACAAATGTGATATTTCATAGTAGTGATCCTGTCTTTATTAAGCATAAAGTCTGTTTCCAACTTTAGTTTTCTTCTTGTCAGACAAATTGGGCAAGAAAAACACACAGGTTGAACATTTTCTGACATCACAATCAACCGAATATTGTAGTTACAGAGAGAGAGAGAAAAGGAGGGCAGGTTGGGTGGTGGTGGTGTGTGTGTGTGTGGTGGGGGGGTGACAGAGAAAGACAGGCCTATGCTCTGTCCACATTTCCCCAGTGCCTCTTCCGAGAAATGGACCGAAGAGAGAGGGAGGGTGTGTGTGTGTGTGTGTGTGTGTGTGTGTGGAGGAGTGGGCCTAAGCTGACACATGGACAATGTCAAGATATGCAAGCTGTAACCTCTTAAAACGCAACACGGGTTCAACAGTAGGAAAAGCCAAACAGCAAGCGAAGCAAAATTTCTGCTGTCGGTTAAAATTGATGATGAATCTTCTGCTTTTTTGGCAAGTTGAAAGTTGAATTATTAAATTAAAGGTTCACACCTGATCTAATTTTAAAAAAATGACCACTCTATGGAGAACAACTGTGGCGTTTGTGCTCCGCGTGGTTATATTGGCCCGAGTCTCGTCTCCCCGAGGAGGAATTCCTAGTCCTACTGGCAGCACGACATTTCCTGTAGTGCACTACACCTGTAAACTGTCAACGTGTTGCAGGAGTGCGGACGTGTGAGGCGCTGATCAAGGGGGGGGGGGGGGGCATGCGGTTCTGTGTCCATCTGTTGCTCGGGCCGGTGGACGTCTCACTCTGTAACATTTTGTTATGTAACAAAGCTAAGAGCTGCATGGAAAACCTATTGCTCTTCCCAGTCCCTGTTCCTAATCCTCCCTGCAGTCGGCCCTTAAGCCCCTCTAGCCTCGTTGACAGCAGTCAGCCAGAGGGGGTTGTCATTTAGGATGAAAGCTGTGCAACCAGGTGAGTTGCACAGCTGTCTTGTTAGGAGGGAGAAGGCATGATTACAGAGCGGTTGCCGGTCCTCCCACGAACGCGAGCGTGGACCAACACGCTTTTTTTTTTCAAGGAGGCCGAATGAACCTGAGATGAGAGGGCTGGGTCGGCCCGGGCAACAGTAGTTGTTGATGATGTTGTTTTTTTGCTGCTGATGATGCTTTTCTTGGGCTGTGATTGCAACTTTTCAACAGGTGTTACCTGTATTTCCTGCCTGTGTGTGTGTGTGTGTGGTTTTTATCTCAGTCCTCAGGTGTCGTCTCAGGTTTGCAGACTGACACTGGGCTCACTTGACCTCTGAGGAGAATTCGCTAAAAGCAACTTTTTTTTTTTTAAGCTGTTCATGGAGTTCAAAGTAGTTGTAAAAAAAAAAAAGAGGAGGAAACCCCCCTCCCCTCCCCCCCTCCTCTAAACTCTGCTCGCCAACCTCAGATATTACATAAAAATGCATCAGAAATCTGCTGTCTTAAACGCAGTGTGGTTTTCCATTTGTGGTTCACTTTAAAAAAAAAAAACCCAAAAACATAAAAGCTGAGGTACTTATGTAAGCTTCATTGGTAATGTCAGGTACATAAAATATGTCTTATTGTGAGTCGGAACTGCAACAATATTTCCCTTTTTTTTAGCCGATCAGCACCACAAGGTGAAATGTTTGAATCGGGAAATGGCAAACAGACAGACCCACAAACAGTCAACTCGTGTCTGGCCATAAAATAATCTCCATCCCAATGGAGCGCAGTGCAGGAAAGTCCTGGATGTACTAATAGTTTGGCAAGTGGACGAGAGTTCTATGACGGGGTCAGGCGCTGTTGAGAAGGGTCCCCGTGGTCTCATGGGAAAACCCTCTTGACGTCAAACAGTGTTCCGAGCCCTCAGATAGTGTGTTTTCATATGAGCTGCCTGGGTTTGAGTTACAGTAAAAAAAGAGAAAAAAGGGGGGGAAATTGCAACCACAGATTTTAAGAGGAGAGGAGCTTGAAGTTCAGCCTGGGAAGCTTCTCTCCATTTCTCTCCTCCTTCGTCAGATCCGAGCTCATTGCTCTCGCGTGTACTGTACCTACGTCAAGAATCATCCTCGTTTTCTGCCTCATGCTTTTTTATTTTAAGGCTCAGTTCTACCTGTGTTTCTTAGATTGTGTCCTCCTGATCTGCAGATGTTGCTCCTACTTGGACATGCCAGCGTGCTTCCATGTTTGTAGATTTATTTTTCTCCCTGAACCTGTTGCTCCTCGTCTTCTTCTCTTCCAAGCCATTCCCCTTGTTTTTTTGCTTTCAACATAAATTTCATTTGACTCACTCAACTTGGCTCTATCCCTCTCGTCTCCCACTCACCTCTCTCCGCCCCAGCTCCTTTTGCTTTCCTCCAGGTGGCTATATTCTGGAGGTGGTGTTATCCAAGTGGTGACAACTCCAGCTGTTTCTGCTGAGAAGTGTCGGGGCCGAAGCATCCACGGAGCTACAGTTTGGCGGAGGGTGTGAAGCTGCGGCCAGCTGTTACTGTACGTCCTTCCCCCTCCCTCCCTCGCTGTGCATGCATAAATACAGATGTAGATCCACAAATGCACATGTGCACGCTAACATCCACTTATGTGTGAGCACACTTAAACCCGATTAATACACGCATGCACGGCCGTGTGCATTTACGACTTCCGCAGTGCGAATGTTTGATTACAGACAGTACAACAGGGGACAACCACAAATGGCTGGTTTTTGTGTGTTAGTGGGGGCCTGCAGAATATAGTATTTAAACTATACTCCTGAGTAAAGGATGAGGTTCGACCGCATCTAATAATAGTCCAAGGATGGTACGGATCATCACTTTCTACACTGTAAACATTCAGCGCGCCTTGATGTGTACCGGCCATAAAAACAACACTGAGCTTCAAGCAGCAGGAAGGGAACCGAGTAAGAGTTTGTTAGTGTGATGCAGCTTTGGGGATAAACACAGGGGGAGAACAGAGCATCGTTTGCATATGTCTATAGATTTTTTACAAGTACAACTGTCCAGGAAGTGGGTCTCGCTCATGAAACGCGTCCGTAGGAAATTCCACAAGGAAAATTGCGTTTTTTGTGTGATAATTTCCCCGAAAAACTGCTGTGAGCAAATTAACAGAAATAAACAAAATATGTTGTAATAAATAAAAAAAACCCACAAAGCACTTAAAACTCTTTTTTTTTCTCTCTCTCATGTTTTGCAGTTCATGTCCAGCAATCATCTTCATTGCAGGCTTTTATAATCACATTGATTGGCTCTTTTCAGGCCTTAAAACCATCTTGCATGTATGGTTAATGTAAAGCCAATAAAAAAAAACCCCCCCCCTCCGCTATCACAATTGATTCTTTTTATTCTCGTTGCACTCCGCTCTCCCACAATGCAACTCGGAGCTGAGGCCGGGCTAAGAGTGTGGCCATCTGTAACAACAAATAGCGGAGCCCCTGCGTTTTCTACCCAGTTGCCCATTTTCTTGCTGGCGTGTGCTTGTTTTCTCTCTCTCGCCCGCTTCATCTCGGCTCGTTGAAATTTAGTGGCCCGCCGTTTATTTTACAGCACTTTGCCAGGAATGTGTGTGTGTGTGTGTGTGTGTGTTTGGGGGGGTGATACACGGACCAAAAATTGCCATTGAAATGCAGCAAAAAATTTTTATTTTATTTTTTTCAGTGACAAAGGTAATTTGCAATGAGGCTTGAATTTCATCTGCAAAATATCCACCGTGTGTGTGTGCGTGCATGTGTGTGTGTGTGTGTGCAGTCGTCAAAGGGGTGAAATAATGGCAGGCCAAAGTCAACATACCTTTTTTTTAACAATAGACCCCCTTACTAGCGTTTGGCTGGCAACTAGGGGGAAACTGCTGGTATAGCGGAGGCTCAGGAAGTGGTTCTCATGTGTCGCGGGGGGGTTAATTGTGTTTTTGGTGTTATCTTAGAAACAAGACCCCACCCATAAACCCACTCCACTGCTCCCCCCCCTCCCTTTAAAAACCCTGTAGACTGCTGCTACACACCTGGACAAACACACACAATATGAAATTATGAATTACGACTGATACATACTGCAGTTTCTCCTGTAACTGTACATACACCCAAGGCCACACAGTATACACAGTCTATTCTTTCAATGGAATATATCAAAATCAGCTTTAATATCATATATATATATATATATTCATTTTTTTATCCACATACTGCAGCTCTACCTGGACCCAGGCTGCCTCTCAGTGGGAATGTGCTCCAGCCATAATGATGGCCTCTGTGTGTGGCGTGTTAAGACAGCCGGTGAAAGGGGAAATTGCTGCTCTTGCACCTTTACATTCTTGGGCTGGGTGGGCGCGGGGGGGGGGGCCTGGCCGCCGCCGCCGCCGCTCTCTGGATCGGAAGCTCCCCCTTCCAGGCGGGCAACAATGACTGCTGCCCGCCTGGTTGCGTGTGGTGAGGGAATTTTCAGACGAACAGAGTGTGTTATTCTGAGAGGAAAGAGCCTTGTGTGCAAAGTCAGTGAGTTGGGGTCGTATTGGAGTAAAAGTTGAAAGTGCAGAAGATGTTGTGTAACTTGCATGTTACTTGCAAAAACCCCATTTACATGCATTAGCGTTGCATGCGAACGTCAGCTGCAGAAGTTTTCGTATGTCATATCTCTCTGTCTCTCCATCAGATTCAGAACGTTTAAATCCTCTCTACTTGTGATTTATTGATTTGTTGAAAGTTGCAAAGTTAAAAAAAAAAAGGTCATCGTCTGCATCAGGAGAGAGAGAGCAATAACTCAGGTCATCATGCGTCTTCCTGGAAAGACCTCCCTTTGCCAAGATTAAATATCTGGCTTGGACAGCATGGAGGAGATATGCTGAGAGAGAGTGTGTGTGTGTGTGTGTGTGTGTGACAACCTGACCCCAAGCCAACTATCTGTTAACTCGAGTGCACATCTCAAGAGATTGTGAGACGCCTGCAAAATGTACAGACAAGCAAGGTACACCGCAAAGAGCTCTGGAGTTCGTAGAAAGGAAATCAATCAGAGGAGAAACGGAACATGGAAAATCCTTCCTGAACCGATCGCTTCGTCACTGCAGCGGAGTGCGCTCGTACTTGCCTGGTCACGCACACGTCAGTCCTTGGCCCTACTCCGTCTTATTTATTCTTGTTTTATCTCACTCTGTGGTTTACATGCACTTGTTTGTCCTCTTTGGCACACACACACACACACACACACACAATGATTTACAGCGAGAGGCCGGGCACTGGGGATTCTCACTTTTTGTGCTGACGTCGACCGGTGTGTGTGTGAGATTCGCTTCCTCCGCTCCATTTATCATCTGTTGCGGTACAATTACATAACATTGTTTACACGCAGTTGAAGAGGCAGCGCGCTAATGTAAGCACAGTAGAGAAAGGAAGAAGCTGGAGGACGCTGAGACATGTTGCACACGCCCACACACAACTAGGTGCATCAGCGGACTCGCGACACGCCCACTCGGTTGGGTTCATGCATGAGCAGTGAGAATGGTTAGGGGTCAGGGGGGGGTGCATATAGACCCTTCTCGAAATACACTCGTGCAGTACACCCAGAAGCACGCATGCATATATATATATATATATATGCATAAACATCACACATACTCTCGAAGACAATTACACTGCTCACTGTGTGTGTGTGTGTGTGTGAACCTACCGAGCCACTTAACCTTGTGTCTCCAAGGTCAACCTCCATTCATAATGCAAGACACTTTTAACGTGCACGTGCACCTCTCTGACATCCCAAACGGAGGATGAGTGACGGTGACTCAGGCCTGCACATGGGTTTTTAGCAAGTCATGCATGTGCCTGGATAAACCATGCATGCGTGTGTGTGTGTGTGTGTGTGTGTGACACCAGACTTGTTTTTCCACCACGATCCCCATCAGGCTCTCTCTCTCTCTCTCTCTCTTCGACTGTTTACCTTACCTCCCTTTTTACTCGGTGTAATTGATTGGCGTGATTTACACAGTAATTATCTAAGCACGCGTTGTGTGGGATTTTTTTTTTTTTTTTTTTGCCGTGTTTTGATGGCTAACGTGTGGGCCCGCTGACGGATAGGGAGGATTACTGAGGTTATTCACGGAAAAATGACGAGATTCATTACGAGGAGGAGGAGAGCCAAGCGAGTAACAAAGTCATTTAAGTCTGTCTGTCTCTCTCACGGTAATAACTCGTCTCCTCCATCTGTTGTGCTTCCTCTCTGATTTTTAATGACATATCTTCAGTGTTTTTCCTAAGCGAGAGTTTATGCTGTCGAGCGCTCTGGATCCACTGGGGACACATTTTTAATTTTTTTTTGCCAAATACCTCAGATAGTTTGAAGCATGAGAAAGAATGAGGAGTTCTGCCCAGTGCTATATCTTACCCTTTGCAAAACATATCTATCATAACAAGTCAAGTAAATTTGTTTTTTATCCCAGATATATTTCTATATAGGAGTGAATATTACCCAACATGATGACAACGTGTTGAACTTCATACAGCATTCGGTCTTATCTGACCCAGCAGCCTACCAGAGGTCACTTTCTTTACTCTCGGTATGTGTGAGGGTAATAAACCCAAACTGAGTGTAACTGTCAGTTGAGGGAGCTGCCGGCCCCCCTAATTAACCGATCCAGTGTTGCGTTAAGGCCTCAACAGGCTCCTTTTCGAATGCCGAAAAGCTGAATAAACATACCTCTACACGGTGCGGGAATACTTTCCCGTTTTTTATTAATTGAATTAAAAAAAATGCGTGTAAGAGTAAAACTCACGTTTTTTTTGTTTTTGATGGGTTGCCGGGGGTCGAGCCTGTTTCAGGTAAATACGGTGCTTAAAATATGTCTTTAAGTCATTATAGGAGCCACTTCCTCAAACACACCGATGTAAACGCATCCATAACCGGGGATGCCAAGTCAAAGGGTACGCCGTCACCACGGTTTTATAACATCCGTCTAACCCCAAATATCCTGATATTCCTTATGACTGGACTGATATCAAAAGGTCATGAGTCACGGCCAGCTGTAGATGACAGTGATCATGAGGTGTGTGTGTGTGTGTGTGTGTGTGAATCAAACCATATGCATGTAAGTCATAAGGATACTTGGCTGATTATATCTTGAGGTGTCTTGCAGCAGCAGTGAAATCACTTTTTCCGAGCATTTAAAAAAAAAACCCACAAAAAAAACATCTTTTTTTTTAATAGATATATCTAGTCACCCGGCTGACCGCAAACAACAAGGAAAAGGAGTGGGATGAAATCATCACGCGGTCCGACAAATCACACATCCTTTTTCGAGGTTTTTTTGCACAAACATTCACGTAAATCCTTTTCCCCTTGGCACGGAACGATGAAAGTTGTTAACCGAGGCACCCGGCTGTTTTTCTGGTAGATCATTACTTTTATGGCATGGAATATTTGGCAAGGGAAATGTCATCGTGCTTTTAAGACTTTTTTTTTTTTGATGACTTCAGATATATCGTGCTCTAACTACGTCACAAGTCGAACTCAGTAATGCTCATTGCCCCCGCTGTGCTTCCTTAATAGTGAAAACAACCTAATTAATGTGGATGACTTAGTATCTGCCAGTTTAGCGTGACGTATGCGGACCGGTGTGTAACAGAGTTGTAAGACTTTGGTTTTTCATGGCATATGAAGTCACAGTTTCGCTCTCTCTTTCTCTCTCTCTGTCACACACACACACACACACACACACATTGTGCATTGTGTGCCCGGTCCCTGCTGTGGCTCCCAGCTGTTTATGAGACCATTTCCCAGGGAAAATCAGAATACTAATGGAGTCACCTAACCACTCTACCCTTTGGAGAAAACCAGAGCAAGAGACAGAAAAGATAAAGAGGGGAGAGAGAGAGTGAGTGAGTTTTATAGTTGAAGATTTCTTGAAGTAATTTGGAGCTACAGCTACTAATAAAAGCATATTTCTTTTAGCTTTCGGAGATTTTAGGATGGAAAAACTAGAATGCACATGGGAAAAAAACAGAATTAAATTATAACCCCTTTTTAAATTCATAAGAAGACATGACGGATGAAATAATGAGATGGCTAAATCTGGTATCCATTGATAGAAAATAAAGAGGAAAGGGGGAAATCCTTCTTAGAGTAGCCATCGTGCCAAATTTGAAATGTCAGACTCATCTCAGGACACCAGTGGGAGAGGAAATGCCCCCTTCTCCCCAGGGTGTCGTGACTACTTAACCAAAACTTTCCCCTTCTGATATCACCAGTGACGGCAATCTGGAGCCTCATCGCACCTGCACACCGCCCTTTTTTTTTTTTGTTTCCGAAAGGCGGTTGCCCGACGCAGTTTTGGAAAAACCACAGCCAGGAAGAGGAAAAGGATGAAGCTTGTTAATGAATATGTCATCTCATTAGGGAAAACGCAATGCAGGCTGACTAATGACAAGGCAAGCGTGTGATTCAACTCCCGGGGGTCAATAAGTGGGCAGTACCACTCTTCCAGTCATTGTTTTATTCCTTTCCGGAGGCGGGTGTGCTGAGAAACACACGCTTAGTGACCACACACACACACACACATGCACACACACACACAGCAAATTACAGTTTGGGAAGTCAGCGTACTGTAAAATAGAAACTATAAATCACCACTTTTAAGCGAAACAATATAATTATCAGAGTACACAGTAACAATGTGTATATACTCTGCTTCTTGATTGCCGTTCTAACGTCTAAGCCGCCGACCAATCAAACGTCCCGCAAACGTCAGCGTCTTCCCAGGACGTCGTCGTCCTCCCGGTGTCCTTGTTTTAACAGTTGTAGTACAGCTGTTGGCCAGGTCCCGGCTGTAAACCTGACTCCAGATCAGATAACGGGTTTAGTCAGTTATGGTCAGAGCTGGGCAGGGCCAGATTGAAGGGGATTGAACCAAATGGGTAGTTTGGGGGGTAGAAATTTGTGATGACGTCGGTGACCGTAAAATATAATTATATATATCCTCCTTTCTAAATTGTGCAACTTGAGATAACCTTCCTGCACGTGCTTACATGTACGGAGAGGGCGTTTAGTCCGAAAAACACACACACACACTCCACCGTCTGTGTGTTTTTCTTTCGAGCGCTGGTTGAAATAAACCCATCGTGTTCAAGAATGTGAAAAACAAAAGTTCTCCTTTCATGAACGGAGAATCCGAGATAACTGGAGTCATATGGGCCGGCCCGTTTTTTTTTTTTTTTTTTTTTTCAGCTGAATTAGGAGCAGGAAACCCGTCCAGTTTTTGCCACAGATATCCAAATCATAATAAAGGGTCCATTAGTTTTCCAAATTTGAGGTCAACTACGAAAATTAAGACCAGGGCCGATATTAAAAACTAACCATCTTCTTTAATTAGACCTTACCCTGGTAAGAAATGTGTAGTTTCCGAACCTAAACCCGAGATAACCCCGGTTGACATCATCGGGGTTATCTCGCCGACGAATCTCCCCTCGAGCCACCGCGGACGTTATACAACTGTTTTGACAGGTCGAGTTGTAAAATCAGTAAAAGTGACCCCTTTCCAGATGGTTTGTTTCACCACTGATTCCATTGTAATCATAGCGTAAAGCAAAGTAGTTACCCAGAGGATATACCTACCAGCCTCTTCACAGCACGCTGGGCTGTCACCAAATATGGTGATTGTTTAGTTTCAAGTGAGGCTTATATATTATATCTAATCCTTCAGGAGAGTTGACCACTTGTACTGAGTGCAGACTGGAGCCTTTAATTTTCTCTAAAGCTGAGGTCAAAGGTTAGACAAAGAGCAATAATCAGGGGTGCTGTTGGAACTGAAAACTTTCCAGCTCTTAGACTACACCGTGTTCAATCCAAAATGAGGCCTCCAGAGTCAGTAAGGCATCCTGAAATCATCTCGCATGTCTCCGCATTTGCAGAAAACTGCGAGGAACGTACAGAACAGCCTTGAATCACTCCATATATATGGGGCAATATTATCTTTGCAGTTATTATTATTATTATTATTATTATTATCCTGATTGACAGACAAATTGACCCGCGACTTCTGGCTGGGCACGTCCAGTGAAAAACCCCCGAGAGCCAACATCTTGACACGAGAAGGATGCCGGGAAAGGAAAACCGCTTTCCAAACCGTCGTAAAAAAAATCAATAGAAAGAGAGCTTCTTTTTTTGCTCCCGATTTTTCTGAGCAGGGTTGCAGAGATGCTGGAATGCAGAGTTTTCTGGAGTGCGAGTGGATGTTGGCAGAGAAATCCCTCCACTACTCCAGCAGACAATCCTCTAAAGTCACGATTTCAAAACAAAAGGCAGCAGGTATAATGGTACATTGGGGGTGGGTGGGTGGGGGCTTTAAACATAAGGGGAACATTATCTAGTAGTTTGGATTAATCACCTTGCTGACCCTTTGTTGCCAAGTTTACGTTATCCTAATTGGTAATGTAACAGTAGCCACTCTCTGCCTGAGAATCGGTGTCAGAAACAATGCAGCCGCTCCGCCTCGACTGCATTCTTCAATTAGTGCCTGGACTTAGGAGGTTATTCTTCCATTACAGCCTTTCCAGGACTTTCCATGACAATCCGAAGGAGGGAATATGTGCAGACTCAGCGTTAAAAGGGGGAGGGGGGGAGGGGGAAGCTTGCACCTTCCCTTAAGATCCATCTCTCTTTCGGTAAGTCTCTCTCTTTCCTCCTTGACAACGTACACATTGCACATATATATATATTTACTAAGATTTTTAATGACTCTCCCGGAATCTGTTTGCAAAGGAAAAATAACGCAGAAAAGAAATCCCTTTAGGATGGATGGATGGATGGATGGATGGAAAAAAATAAAAAAATAGAGGAGAAGAGGGTGAAAGGAGGAAAAAAAAAAGGTAGGCAGAATGATGGGTAATGGTAAAAAAACAACCTCAGATGAGATGAAAGAGGGGGGAGACGGGCATGAATGGATGCGATGCAAACAAAAGGCACATGGAACACGGCCAGGGACTGGACACAGAGGGGGCGTGAGTGGCCCTCGGGCTGAGTTATGGGGCCGGTGGATGGATGGATGCCTTTTCACGGCTTCTTGTAAATGGGACAAAGCAGCGGAGCGGGCCCTATATATATTTCCCTTTTGAGAACCTATATGCGTCGGGATCAAGGGTGAGGCCTGGTATAGATTAAGGTGAACTGGCAGAAATTTGACTGAGCTTTTTGACAACTTAAACAGCTGGTTTTTTTTTTGAGCCGAGGTCGAAAAAGGTCACAGACAGGTGACCGCATGCACAACGGCGGATCAAAGTAAGGTCCTCCGGAGTTCAGGGCTGTTGGAGTACTGCTCATCAACAAGACAGGGAAAAATGAATGAATGAATGAATGAAGAGGACACATTTGTATCCCAACGTGTCCAGAATGACCTTAGATCCCAGCTGACAGACGATAAGCACCAATCAAAGGCCGTCTCTGTTTCCCATCATGCCCATCAAACAGTAGACACAAGGGACTTCTAACTGCTAACTACCATGGGACATGTACTCGGCTGAGTTTTTTATTTTTTTTTATATTTGGACTTCTCTCCAGTAGCCCCGTGGAGACTTTCCGCTCCAAATACCCAAGAATTGCATCCACATGGACTGCGGAGGAGTAGTCGGTTTTTTTGCGAGGTATTTGCTCAAGGACGTCTGAGCCTCACTGTCCGTGTGTTTGTGTGTGTGTGTGTGTGATGATGATGATGACGGTCGACACTGAAAAACCTGACAACAGCTTTTAAAAGCACCTGGATCCTGTTTGTTTGAGGGCTCACGTGCTTGTGTTTGTGTAATTGTTGCACATGCATCATCTCCTGTGTATTGATACTGCATATATTACTGTTTGCATGCATGCAGACTCTGTACACACATTATTAGACTGACTCCAGTGTGTCTATACATATATCGTCTCAAACGCCACTGACTTTCGAGAAAAAAACCACATTCCTGGGCTCCAGTCTGACATTTTTAAAATATCTCTGATCAGATCTCATGCTGCTGGATCTTTTGGAAACTTAACTTCACATATCAACTCATGAATTATGGAGGTACAAAAAAATATATAGGACAAACACAGTCAGAGTTATGAATATTGGAGCCATTCCTCATTATATCAAAGTCAAAGTCTCAGGCTGCACGTTCAGGATATGTGAGATGTAGACTGTGAGAAAGACTCTCTCTCTCGACAACTGTTTACTATTTGCGGTGTGGGAATGGATTCTCAATTTCCCCCACAACAAAAAAAAAAAAAATCAAAAAAAAAATGTGCCTGCAAAAAGGAGAGAGAGAAAAAAAAAATCACAATATTTGACCTACTGAAGGGAAAATCTGTATTTTATGCAGCTCGCAAAAAGCTGCATGTTGGCAGATTTTATTTTATTTTATTATTATAATTTTTTTAACGGAGCGTCTCGGTGACGGGGAGCTTTTAATCACACTAAAAATAGGAGAAGTCTTGAGTTGGTTAAAATCCATGCTTCCCTTTTAATATTTCAAATTGATCTCATGAGCTACAGTATTAACTGAATATTACATTTTAGGGTGATAATATGACACCCTACTCTATAACATACAGAGGTTTTTTTTTTATGTCTTGGCTTATGTGCAGATTTCGTGAAAGTTTTTTATTCCTAGACAAAAGCTGAATCCAGCTGTAGCCACACGCAGCTTTCAATAAAAACCAGATAAATATATTGCATATGCCAAAATTACGCGTGTATGCTTTCAATATGTTGATTGTTCCAGTTATTTATTTTCCCCCAAACACTCTTTTTAATTTGTCTTGGAATAAAACTGCAGATTTTTTTTTATTTTTTATTTTTTATTTGATTTTGTTTCAGTTACTAAAAGCCACATGTTGAAGCTGATACGTCCCATAAATAAAAAAATAAAAAAAAGTGAGAATTAAGCACCTCGTAGAAATGTGGGGGCTTTCAACCCATGGGGATAGTTGTCTTAACATTTACAACTCACTCAGGTTATTCCACCAGTCCTCAGCAAGTTAACACACAGCTTCATTAACGCTTTATGCAGCAATAAAGCCCGTAGTAAATAAACAATAACTTGTTTGTTGCATCTAAACAGCCAAAAAAAAAAAAAAAAGGGCCCCGAGGTTGCAATGGGAGGACTGGGGATAACACACTGCTGAGCTGGTGAGTTTAGGAGCATAAAACCTGTGGGGGGGAAGAGGAGGGGAGGCTTTGCACGTGCACGAATCCCCCGTCCAAATAATCACTCCAGCCTGCATCTCAGCTGTAAGTGCTTGGGGGCCCCTGGAAAGAAGGGCGGGAGGCCCCTTATCTAAACAGAGGGCTGAAGGGGAAACAGGGGGCCCTATGGAGTGTCAAGGACCACAGGAAGTATTCAATCCTGTTGTGACATGCTCACCTTTACCCAAAAAACAAAGCCCTGACCTGCTTTTAGCTTCACATATGGACACAGGAGGCCACCAGACGGTGTGTGTGTGTGTGTGTGCAACAGAGTGCATACAGAAGGAAAGGGGAGGAGAACAAAAACAAAGGAGAAAGAAAGATGATAGAGATGTGAAAGAGATAATAGAGATGGAGGAAGAGAAGAGAGGGAAAGAGGATCAGGGACAGCTGAGGCGGTGAGATGATGCAGCAGCGCTGGTATTCTCTGACACCATACCGTCATCCGCACGTGTTGCACCAGATACATGGTTCCCATCAAAAGGTGGAAAACTGGCCCTCTGCCATCGCTTAGCTAGCTACTCGCCATGTGACTTCATACCCAAAAAGTCAGTGTCCCCAACCATCCCACACATGTGTTCCCAACGTGTACACACATGCATGCATTCTCTTATTTGTGTGTGTGTGTGTGTGTGTATATAAGGGAAACAGAGGTGTTTGTATTGATGCTTTGCATTGCCCTGAATTTCTAATAAAACATCTGCTCCTAAATAAGCATCACTGCAAGGATGCAAATTACAGGCTTGGCAAGGATCCGGAGACGAAGAAAAAAACACCCCCAAATGAAGCAAAACATCCATCACTTTTTCCATCCTCATGAAATTAATCAATTTTTTATAAGCGTCTCGCTGTTCGCGCTCATTTAACTTATTTAAGGGCGGCAGATTGGAATATTCTCTTTCACCTTTTTTTTGTTTACACTCGAGGCATATTGGCTTTTGCGCAAATGTTCTTGTTTGCATTTATTAAAACTGCAACACTGACTTTCACACCTGGCAGACTTGCACATGCTGGCACAATGGTGGTACTGAGGGTTATCCGCTGTGCAGAGGAGGTCGCACCAATGGAAAAAGTCCCGATTTTGCAGGTATTGACGTCTCAAGCGGCACGCTTTACTGTAAGATACGTCACTATCTGTCAGCATCGGTTAAAAAGGAGAACGAGATTCTCCAAATTTCATCCAACAGTTATTTCAATCATTCGCCATTTTCCACTTTCGGGGAGCGTAATGAAGACCAGGTTCGTGAAACAAAGTGGAACTGAGAGAGAGTGAGGAGGCAGCTTCTGCACCTCCGACCGGAGTTTCAGCATCACGGCCTAGGTGAAGCTGAAGCAGAGCCTCGGTCTGCTGTAGGCCTGGAAGCGGCTTCAAAGTGGAAGAGAGTCTGAAAAACCTTGAACGTGGAAGAGGAGAGTTAATTGAGAGCATATAATTTCCAGATGGCCCACAAAAAAAAAAAAAAAAATCGTCGAGAGATGATTAAACTGCTGAGAAGCAATGGAAATCCCTGGCAATTAAGCTAGATAGCTGCCATATGCACCAGACTAAGGTTCAACGGCTTCAGACTCCCTTCTTGTGTTTTGCTGATCAGCTTGTAGATCCAACATTTATCCTGTTTTATCATCACCGCAAAACACACACACACACACACTCTCTCTCTGAAGGATACCATTTATGGATGTACACACACACACACACTGTCATGTAATGGCTTTGAATGTAGAGATGATGATTGACAGAAATATCAGACCAAACGACCAAATTATGGCATTGTCGGTTTCCATTTGAACATGTTTTTATTAGTTTTGATGCAGTGTGATTTATGACGCTGACATCCAAGTGACATAGATATAGTTTACATGGATATTTCTACTTTTTTTTTTTGGAAGTGTTTTGGAAGCGCGCGGGTCTCGCTGCAATCCACCGTTTGGATTTGGAGTCGTGGAAAATATGGTTTCCTTTCAAAATAAAAAAAAAAAAGCAATTTCCTGCAATCACGGTGGCTTTACTGTACTTAGTTAAACTAAATAAAAAGAGGAGGTTATTTGTATTTGTCTAATTTGATTAACTTGTGAGTCATTTTTCCATCCGCACATTTCATTCATAGATGGTACTATGAGTTATGATCTAAATGCATCAACATGTATTATTATTATTATTATTTTTATAGGATATTAATTTTTGTTTTGTGCAGTCGTGGACATCTCTGGGCTTTGTGGTCGCCGGGAAAACAAAACGACCACAGACACTCGTAACATCATCGATCCGTTATGCGCACAACACATTCCAGGAGTGAGTTTGCGATGAGGTGGTGGAACTGTGGAACTCTCTCTCCTCTTCTAGCTATATGATGAAATATTACTATGGTCAGACTAAAAAACCTTTTAGATGACTGTAATAGACTGGCGACCAGCGCAGGGATTACCGCTCCACATATATTTGGAGACAGATTATGGTTTTGGGGTTAAACATAGAAACAAGTCCCTTCTTGTGCTTCGAGTATGTATTCACATTCTTTAATAAAGCGTGTTTTTCCGACAACATGCTGAAAACTCTGGACTCTCTCTGGGTACTTGTCTTCCTTTCTTCGGCTACTGATGTAACATATGCCCGAAACACATGAAAATCTGAAAAAAAAATCCCTTTTTGTAGACATAATCTGGAGGTGTGGACAATAACATAACGTTTCACAATGCTGTAAAGGTCTTAGGATAGCCAAAACAATCCCTGCTGCGGTAATGCTGTATATATAAAAAGGGGGTCGGAGGTTAAACGATGAAAAAAAGCTTTTGTGTTTAGGTTTTTGAGAAGTCTTCTGCGTGTTTTCACAGTTCTAAGTGTCCATGAAAGTACAGTAGAAGACTCTGCCTGCACAGGTATTGTCTTTATAATGTAATGACATTCAGTCCTATTCCAGTGCCTCTTTAAGTGCTTAACCTTAACCTTAATGTGCTTTATTGTTTACAGGCCTTGCTAAATGGCAACACAAGGCATGCTGGGTCTCGGGGGTCCTTTGAGGGAAACAGGCATGTTGGAGGACCAGCCTGGCACGCCAGCCTCCCTGTTGTGCCCTCAGTGTGTGGCTCCAACCCACCCGGCAGAACTTCAAAGCACCTACCGTCTCTCTCTCACACACACACACATCTGACTCAGCTTAAGAGCCTCTGTATGTGTGTGTGTGTGTGTGTGTGGAGGAGAATTCTGGTTATTGTTTGAGTGAATGCATAACGGTGTAGCATCTGCCCTGCGTGAACGTGTGTGTGTGTGCCCCGCAAATGGTAGAAAAACCCCGTGATGTGTGTTTTGTGAGGACTCACTCATGCATAGTCGGCCTCTCAGATCCAGACAGTAAGTAGCCGACAGAGTGCTTATTAGTGCACTGACGAGGGCGTAAGAATGAGTTTGACCGTGTTCAAGGAGGGGGAAGAGAAAAGATCATATTATTCATGTAGAGTCAAGTTTCTGGTAACTTAAGAGAATGTAATTTTTTAGAGCCTGAACAGTACAAGAGAGAATGAAGCGGTGATGTAGACACACGGAGGAAACGGGGAGGGGATGTTGATGGGAGCCTGGCACCGGCGGGGTGGCGAGGGTCTGCAGGAGAGCGGTATGTTCACAGAAAGTTTCTTCTGTGGCTCTTTTTTTTATCTGTGGTTCTGGCAACACTTCAATGGAGGCCTTATCACCATAATGGACACGAGGGAGAGGACACGCCGAGAGAACACACTCATAGCACATACCCAGGCGGCACACAATGAAGGGCTATATGCATGCGGGTGCACACACACGCACACACACTTATCCTCTCGGTTTGATTTTCTTTCTTGTGTCTTCTCATCAGCTCTTTCTTCTTCTTCTGCGGGGCAAATCCTGGCGTTTCACTTCCTTTTTTGTACCTGCTTCGAACCTTCCTCTGTATAACATCCTTCGCTTTACGGGCCTCACAGGCTTTATTTTCAAATGTCTTTGAGAGATGACGGGGGGCCAAAAATGATGCGACACAAGCAGGAAGTGAGACGATGATGAGTTATTCTCCAGTCCCATTAAAACACCCTCATGAGAAGCCCATGTGACGGCCTATCAGAGTCCGAGCCTTTGTAAACAACTGAAAAAGAGCGGCTGGATAATGGAATAGATGCATTCGATAGCATGCAAGCATTTAGTGGAATAAATCATAAAAAGAGAAATGGTTGGCTGACCTCGGAGATGGCCAGTTTGGATGTTTTTTTAATGCTTATACCAGCTGGAAACATCCGAATATGAATCCTAGTTTCCTTTCTAAGTGATTCCAGGCCGCACGGTGAAATAAGGGTTAAAAAAAAAAAAAAGTCTGTGGCTCCACCGAGTTATCGTCAAAAAAAGACTGCGAGGGATATGGAGAAGAGGGGAAACAGGGTCCAAGAGCCACCCAGGCACTGGTTGTTTACCCCCTTGGCAAACAAATCCTTCTCATCTGGAGGCTGGTGGTCAGCGAGGATGAAGCAGGGGGGGGAGGAGAGGAAAGCAACGGAAAAGCACGGGGGAGGAGCGAGGAACAAAACATCGTGTCCATGTGTTGACAAGACAAACTGGCTGCGTTCAAGGATACATTACAGCAATAAAGGCTGATTTTTTCTCTCTATGAGGTTCTTCCAAGAAAACGAAAAAAGAAATCCGAGGCGCTCAGATGTTTTCGATTTAAACCGGTCACTGTTTTGGCATGTGAGTCAGCAGTCCGTCCACCCTTTTGTCGTTTACTGCTTTCGGAAAACATCTCACCACCTATTGCTGTTTGCATTACAGATAATTCAGCCATTGCTTTTCAAAATAAAAGCGTTTTTTTTTATCGACTTCTGGCGAGACTTGAACCTGGAATTTGCAGTAGAGGTCCCGATCAGGTGAAACCTACGTATACAGTAGGTCAAAAGTTATGGTCTACAGCAATATCACAAGTGTAGTGTTTGACCCAGTCCCATCATCTCCCATAGGACACTGAGTTTTAAGGTCTGGCCAAACCCAAACTGCAACGAAAAAGAGGTCAGTGGCTTCTACTTCTGGCCTTATTCCCTTTCCCCCCCCCACTCAGAAACATAGCCGTTCTCCTCGTCCTTGTTTATCTTAGCTTCAACTCTGGCCGAGACACTCGAAAAAGTTCAACTCGTTTTTTTTTTTTGTTATGACGTTAACGAGATGCTGATGTGACGACGGTTCGACGGCGAAGAGAAATCTTCCCAGCTCAGCCGGGAAGTTGCGCAATTGTTGAATCACTGGCGTTTTTTTCTGATAAGGAGGGATGTTCTCTTTTTTTCTTTGAGTAGGAGTGACGTCTTGCCCTGCGACGAAGCTCCATCACAAAGCTGGTGAACATGAATCAGCTGTTTTAAATGATGGGAACAGGATCTAATCCAGCCTCCATCTTTACAATGACTCAAACACCGTATCTGAGATTAAGAGTGCATGATATTCAGTTGTTGTTTTTTTTTGCCTAAGATTTAAAAATCTTGGCACACGCTTGATATTTCCACTCCTGTAATCTGTTTTCATTAAGACCGTGTCTCCCTGAAATGGGGAAAAGGGGAGCATGTTCTCCACTGCCAGAATACACTAATCTGTGTCAAATATTGAAAAGAGGACAAAGGTAATGCATTGCTGCTGGCCAGAGGAGTCGCTGAATTAAGCTGTTATGGGTTTTGATCCCACTTAAACCAAAGAAACGCGGCACATAAAGACGGAGAGATATGTGATAAAGGACAACAGCATGTAGTGTGTGTGTGGTTGTGTGTGTGTGAGCCCTAAACTCCCCTACAGGTCCCCTTCTCCTGTCAAAGCGGTGGTCCTGCAGTGTGTCTCGCTGATCCCTTTTATCTCACGTCTCTCTCTCATCTGGCTATTGTGTCTCCAATCTTCTCGACTTTATCTAATCTTCTCCCTCTTGTTTTTTTTTTTTTTTTTACCTCTCTGCCTCTCACCCACAGGTCCCTCAGGTTATTAGTTTGATGTGCTTGATCTTGGAAGGTCTTTCATCCTTCTAGAAACAGACTGAAGAGGGGCATTAAGCTGGAAAAACAAGTTGGGAGCGTGCTCACTGAGTTAACGATCACCGTCAGTCCACCTTAAGAGATTTCAACATGCAGTACTTGATTTTTGCCTGCTAGTGTCAGTGTTGAACTGGGGAAAAATCCTCTGCAGGCCGCTCAGTGAGCCAAGAGGAGGGTCTTGTTTTTAAGGTGGTTCATGAGTGTTGTGAGATTTAACCCCAGCAATGCTGTTTTGCTATTAAAGTGTGTTTTATTGTCTATATACATATTGTAATATGCAAGTTTCAGATATGCCTCTCTGCTTGTACTCTCCGTGCATCATTGTTAGTTTTTCAGTCATCTCTGTGTGTGTGTGTGTGTGTACATGTACTCCCAGTGCTGGCTGTGTCTTGGTGCGGCATGTGGTGGCTGACACAGAGAAAGCAGCTTACAGCTCCTGGTCCCTGCTTGGTCCTGGCTGGGCCGGGCGGCGAGCGCCTGGGGGCCTCCCGGACTGCCACCAACAGGGCTTTATCAGCCTTGAGGATTAACGCGATTTCATCAGGGTCCTGCCTGCCTGCAGCCACACACACGCTCAGCAGTACACTTATTTGATTGCATGTCAGAACTGAATAATAAAATATTTGTTTGTTCGTAATCAGGCGTCTGTTTACCCTGGTATCGGTATCTGTGGAAACCATGAGATGTCACTGGAGCAAAGGCGGTTGGAGGTGGTGGTGGTGGGCTCTGTGTGGGACTAAGAAAATGCCAAACAGCAACAGTTACTAAGGTTATTCTATATGTGTGTGTGTGTGTGTGTGTGGAAGCGTGGCTTGCGTTGGAGGTCAAGTTTTCCCTGGGTTTGTGACTTCAGGTCAGCAGAAAACAAACATCTGTCAGCCCCTCTCTCTGTGCATTCATTTGTTTATCCTTTTTTTAAAGCCTTCCAACAGTGTTTACTGTACATCATATACAGCAACATACATGATGATTCCAACGTGATTTTATATAATGCGTTTTGTTCTCCACCCTTGGTTATAAATGCACAAATTTCAAAATAAAATACCTCCAGTTTGCAGCACAATCTCTCCATGTCTGGTAAAACTGTAAAAATCAGTTCCTGCACTTTGCTGCAGGGTCAAATATACATATTTGGTCATGATTTTTTTTTTTTTTTTTCTATTTCTCACGTCACCAGTTTGTCAGAGAGCCACTGGTTTCCTTCCAAGTGGACCCTTGGCATGCTTCGTCTATGGCGTTGGACGCCGTCGAGCTTATAAAGAAGAAGAATGGCGAGGAAAGTTTGCATTGAATCAAACAGATGTGACATCATTCTCCCCCATATTTCCCTGCGTGTTTTATATATTATGTGCACCGGGGACCATAACATTCGAAAAAAATAAATGCTAAAATAAAATAACGGCTCGACAAACGGCGCCATAAATCATTCGCTAGCAAGTAAGCGGATCGACTGAATAGCGGTTCCACCAGAATAAAAGCGCTTTATCTTTGTATTTCTTAGTCCTAACCGCTTGAAAAGGTTAAGAAACAGGTCAGGTCTGACGAAGGGCTTGTGTGTGTATCCTACCTGTTTGCACACAGACGTGTAACGCACCCCCCCTTTTCACCCACAATCTTTAACTCATTCTCCTCTCGACTTACAGTTTACTTAAGCGTGATTTATGCCTGCGAGCGGTGCGTGTCCAAACCGGCCTGTGTGTCAGCTGCCGAGGCCTTTCTCTTCTTTTAGCTGACATCGAGGTTCTGAACGTTTTTCACGTTGGTCTTGCAGGTTGTTGCCCCGCAGCTGACCATCACAATGTAAATGACTAGACAGCTATGACAGCATTAAAACCAGCCCTTTGCTGGTGTCATGCTATCTTTATTACTCAAAAAAAAAAAAACATTGAATACCTTGAGGGCATAGGGTGTCTCTGTCTGTATCTATAGTTGTCTCTGTGTGTCTATGTTTATGGTTGTGTGTGTGTGTGTGTGTGTGGGTATTTCGGTCTGTCTGTTTTTATGGCTTTTTGTGTGCCCGCACGAGTGTATGTGTGCGTCTGTGTATTTATGTCTACGTCTGTGTTTGTGTCTGAGTCTGTTTGTGTGTTAATGTGCACGTGCGTGCATGTGTGTGTGTGTGCGCGCGCGGTTTTCGCTCTCAGGTGTGACCAATGCTGTTTGGCATTGTATAGCACTCTACGTGTCTGGCCTCTGATGCTGTAATCAGTCCCTTTTTTGGCTCAGTGCAGAGAGAACAGTCTGTTTGGCTATAAACCATCTAAATGGAGAATCTCCATTTAAAAGCATGTCCAGTGCAGAAAGAGTAACTTTGTGGGGGAAACTAATGCATTGCTTGACATAATGACGAGGATATATGGTTAAATTGGGTAATAAAAGATTATCTTTTTGTTATATATATATATTTATATATATGTGTATTAGGCAATCGCATTGTTTGGCTTCACAGTAAGACCCTTGAGCAATGCGACCCCCCCCCCCCCTCGTTGAATGATGCATGAATGTAATGTCTTGACATTTTAACTATTTTAATTACAGGCCCGAGCTCATCACTCGATGGTATTCGTGCTGAGCTTTTGAGTTTATAGGACGCCGGCTGAAATACATTTTCTCTTTTCTTTTTTTGTCATATTTAAGAGATAATGTGGGGTCTAAGTGGGGAGTCTTTAGTGTGATTATAGGTGCAGTTGGTGGTGCATTTAAGTGCTTATCTTTTCGGTTAACATTTTGAAAAGTTTCTCTCTCTCTCTCGTGCGCTCGGATCCAAAAGTCAAACGGCAGCGATCAGTTGTGTGTTTTTTTTTTTCCCTGCAGCAGTTGGAACATGTCTGGCTTTAAACAACTTGTACAGTATAATCCCTATTTACAGAGTGTCATTAACTATTAGCTCTGTCTCCGGGCCAAATGTACACTCTGTCAGAACAATCTATTCAGCTGCTAAATAAACTGTCCTCCCTTTTATAATCCTCCCCCCACCCATCCCCTTCCTGCAGTCTCTTTTTTATCTTCATATTTGCTCTTTTTTACTTTTCATCCTCCTCTTTTCCAAGTGCAACACGCGCTTTCATCCAAACCTCCATCTTCTACCGTTTCGCTTTCTCTCCTCCCTGTTCATACCTACCGTCCGGAGACAATAGCCTCATTGTGAACGCGTTTCGTGGACCACACAAGACCGTAGACCAGAAGAAAACGAGTGCATCCCTCCTCCCCCCCCCCTCTACCTGTCTATATAATCATCGCTCGAATCACCAAACTCTGACAGCTCGTCGCCTCACAGCTTAGATAGAGGAAATACCTCAGGGACTTACATATCCTTTTAGGAGGTGCATATGTGTCTATATATATGTGTGTGTCTGACGGGGGAAACAATAGGGGCATTAGGTACCTGTCTCATCATGGCACTTGAGCAGAGAGGGGGCATGGCTTGACACATGCACACAGACTCTATTGTGCATTGTTTTCTCATGGATGGATGGGTGTATCGGTGATGGACGGAGCCCTTTTGGCAGCAAACATAGTGGCATATTTGGCGGCTCATTTCACACATAACTTGGGGAAATGAGCATGAACTCCAAAACTAACAACTAATGCAAAGGTTAGCAATGAGTTAAGTTATTTTTTATGATTAATGCAACATTATAAATGGTTAAAACCCCCACTGGAAGAAAGCAATTGTGCCGCTGATCACGTGCACAGGCTTCAGCTAAGTTTGAATCATGTCAGTGTCAAATTATTGGCTGTGCCTTGCAATAAATCATATACAATATGACCAAAAATCCAGATTTGGGCAAGCAGTGCTCATTTTTCTTATAGTGATCAATAAAATATCATTATTATTATAATACAGTATGATTGTCATGTAATACATAATAACTCTCTGTCAGAATATTCATAGCATGCATGCATGTGTGTTTGTGCATGTGTGCTTGACGCTGAAGGCCGCCGCGACCATAAATCATACGATACCGCTGCAATATGTTAAAGCTGAAAAAACAACGGTTCTTCGTGTACCTATACTCAAGCACAGGGCAGCATGACTTTAAAAAAAAAATCTGCATACTTCCTGACTCCTGGATTAGACCTAATTAGAACCGTGCTGGTATACTAAGGCGCAAAAAAACAGTATTATTGTTTAAACTTGAAAAATATGGAGTGAATTCCATTTCTGAGAAAGCGGCCCACGAAAGACGAAGCACTTTTAACTTCAACATAACATGCAATTAACCTGCCAGCACGGCAGAGGCTTTTACAGGAGCGTAGCGTGTCCTTATATAGGCATGATGGCAACCTACAACTTTAGGACCGCGCCGCCCTTCACCTCGGGACGTTCACAGTGTATAAATCAGCGTGCGTAAGTAGTAAAAGTAGGGGGTTCGTGCTGCATTTAAGTGCCCCTTGTAAGACTCTACTTCCGAGCCAAGAAATCGCAAATATTATTTGTCCAACATTCAAGTGGTCAAAAAAAAGGGGTTTCTATTTATGTTACACTTATATGTCCAGTGCAGTGGTGCAAAGGAGGAGTTTACTACCCGGAAGAAAGAAATAGAAAGAAAAGAAGCAAAAGATGACAAATGTAAGGATGACAACATGCATTATTCCTACTTTCAGTTGCTGAATGTGCTTTCCGGGCATAATTCTGATGGCTCATTTATTACGGTCACTTGGATTCTCTACAGTTAAAACTGCACTTGAAGGCAACATTACAGTTGTTCACCGTGGGTGGGGGGTTTCTACAAACCTCATGTCTCATGCAAATGGCTAACACCGAAAGTGAAAAGTCATTCATGGATTTAAGCTTTAAAAAACGTACTTTCCTTTTTTGACACATGTACAAGTTTCACTATTATTTGCTGCCTGATTTTTCCCTCCGTTTGGTTTTCGTTTTCAGTTTCAGGATGTTGTTTCCTTGAAGAAAGTTCTCATCACTTTCCTGAACCAGACTCTCACCTCTACACCTCAGCGACCACTTGTCTTATCGTCTTAGGAACTCAACAGGGAACCTTTTAAGTGACACTTATTTTCATCTTTAAGGAGAAGCCCACGCACATCAGATTCAGTGCAATCGTGACTGGAGACTCTGTTACATAACCGCAGCTTAAAGCACAGGACCTTGCCAATAACCTTGGGTGTGTGAGTCTGCACGAGTCTAGACATTATGCGTTCATCCATATCTCTCTCTCCATCATGGAACATATGCATCAGGACTATTTACTGGTCTGGTGACCTGGTCCTTCTTAAACCTATCATCTTCCACTCTTTGTTTGCTTTATCCTCCCTTAAGTGAAATCTGCATGCGCGTTCGTGGAGGAGCAAGATATCCGTGAGCACGGATGTGTGTGTGTGTGTGTGTGTGCATGCCTGTAGCGTGTGTGTGTGTGTGTGTGTGTGAGCGGATTCCCATATAGATAAGGGATCTTAAACTAACAGAAGAGTCTAAGAGCAGGTGGACCGTTCAGCCGGAAAAAAAAGGCCCTGCTGTAGATGTACAGATTACATCCATTTACATATGCATAGATGCATGCATGGATGCACAGATGCTCTTTCTCTCTCTCTCTGTCTCTCTCTCACACACACACAAACACACACACACTCACCAATGTGCACCATACACCTGCAGTACTGTCAGCTCCTATAGCAATAGTGGTTATTGATGTTTTTAGGTGCCTGGAGCAAAGTCTGCACATCATCCGTCACATAATATGAGCTGCCTGTCAAACGTCGGCAGGTTTTAAACCAATTTTTTTTTTTTTTGTAAGTGTGTGTGTGTGTGCACTTACTGGACCTACAACTGTTACTGACACACACACACACACACACATGCACACAATACAGGTTTGGCTTTGAGACGTGATGGAGTGAAGAGGCTGTCAGTCAGTGTGTGTTGCCATGCTGAGTAAGGTCAAAACACACTGCCGGTACAGCTGATAAGTGTATCTGCTGACTTCATCACTCTGCGTGTGTGAGCTTATGCATGTGGTGAAAGCTCACGTTTTTCCCTGGGTGTGTGGTGTGTGTGTGAATGCATGCTTTTGAGTGCTGATATATCGGCCTGATGATGACAGAGCAGTCGAGTTTAACATCAAACCGAACTCTTTGCGTGCGTGCGTGCATGTGTGTGTGTGTGTTTACGTGCACATCTGATTTCTTCACTATGTTAACCGCAGCCTGACACTTGGGGGGAAATCCTCACTCAAGCTGCGCCTCAACAGCCCCAAGGCAAGTAAACACCACACTAAGCTGACATGACTACTGTCTTGTTTCCCTACCAACCTGGACTGTTTTGGTTGCCGCAGTGATGCTAGAAACCCATCTTTCCCCCCGGGGGGGCATGAGGATTAGTAACAATATCTCATTGTCCAGTCATTTTTATGAGATCAGGCAAAGACACACAACATTAGCTGTGGGTGTTAATAATACACTTATTGTACAATGGTGGTATTATCACTCCGGGAATGCGTGATAGTCTCGGGACTTCATTATCACGAGGAATGGGAATATAAAGAAAAAAACATTGCCACTGCAACCTCAATTTTCGTCGTGGTGCGTTCAAGGTCAAATTGTCAAACAACGTAAGAGATTCACTGTTTTTGACAGGTCAAATAATAAGGCATAAGCGGCAGGTTTGCATAATAAAAAAAAAATGAGAACACAGGTAGTGAAATATTTAACTTAACACCAGAATATGACCCTTTTCTCCCCCTGCTCGCCGATGTGCCACACTGTAAGGCAGGACGGAGCAGCGGGAGGAGTTGCTCCACATCTGGGAGACATTTAATACAGGACAGTGGTGCAACGGCTCCAGGGGCATCTCAGAAAATTAAATCTTTGGGGGAAAACATGTTTGTCTAAAGATTGTCAGCCATGGTCCAAAGTCGCAGTTAAACACCCATTGGTGAGCATTATTTATATATATATGCTGCTCTTTTAGCTTCTAACTCCTCCATGCTGATATCAGCACTCGTCCATTCGTCCAGTTCCTCATAATCTAAACTCCACCGTAGCGGCTTCAGATCTATATTAATTGACATGTGAGCCAGCAACACTCCATTAAAAAACAAGCCGAGGAGTCAATTCAGCTGTGACTCCCCTTGTGAATTATGAGCTGTTATGTAGCCCCCCCTGTGGTGCAGTAACCAACCCAGAAACACTATAGAAAAGACAACAATATGTGTTAGACATGTGCAAAAGCGTCGATACACAAAATCATGCCACGTGCGTTTACTCACTCAACCCTCAATCCACATTCGCCATCCCTCGTGTGTTTTTTATTGCACTTTCACTGCCATCTTAAGGGGCTTATATAATGAAATGAAACGCAACGCAACACCGAGCTGCACGTCAAACGGGCGGCTAATGCGCTATTGTGTTGGCCGTTTCCCATCGCACGTTACACGGGGGTGCCTACAGGTGCAGCTTATCCCGGAGAAACACGGAGCAGTTATTTCAGCCAGGAAATGATTTAAAGCCATTGAAACTGGCTGTAGCGGAAGCAGAGATGGGATTGATATCTCACTCTAACATCTGACTGAGCATTCAGGATAGTATTTGATATTACAGGTGGACTGGGACACGCAGCGGAGTCATATGTCTACTGCTGACCCCGCAGGTCTGCCAAAGGTGTGTGTGTGTGTGTGTGTGTGTGTGTGTGAGGCTGAGAGAGAGGGAGGGACAACCAAAGCCAAGCGTTGGGAATACTTATCCAGCTGCATGACAGCATCTGTTTAACCCTGTGATTTAAAAAAACGGTGAACTAAGATCATCCCTGTGTGTTTCCATACAGGAGACTGTTGCATATGTTGAAACAGGAGCGATTACGGGCTGAGATCACGTGATCGACGACAACAAATAGGTGTTTGGGTGAGTGTCTCAATAAAGCCAAACCAGATTTGCAGATCTCCTGCCATTCTCCACCTCTCCACCAGATGCCCCCTGGTCTTTCTGATTGCTCCGCCCACCTGCTCACCTGTTCCCGATTCCCTAATCTCCCTCTGCTTCTCACCTGCCTTTCATTCTGCCTAATCACTCGGTCTGTATGCACACGTATCTGCCCACTTTCCTTTCTCCTCTGCCAGCTTGCGTTTGTGTCAGAGGATGTAGCAGCATTCAGTACATGGAACATGTACACACACAACGTTTTAATAAATATATATAATGCTCCAATGGCTCAAACTGACCCCCCCCCCCCAAAAAAGGCTGCATGTGACAGAGAATGCAGAAATCTGCTTGCATAACAGCAGTGTGTGTGTGTGTGTGTGCGTGTGTGTGTGTTTGTGTGTGTATATATGTAGAAGCAGGAGAGAGAAAAGAGACAAGCCACGGAGTGAAACAATATATTAGCCTCCGGAGACAAGAAGCACACAATGTTCAGTATTGACCTGCATGTGCGCTTCAGTGATTTCAGCAGCTTGATGTTTGTACCTCTTGGCTACAGCATCACCATATGAACTGTGCGGCGTGCACACGCTGGGCTGGGTTCAGCTTCCTGTAGAGAGAGAGAGATATGTGGAAAAAAACGACGAGATGCACGCAGACGAGCCGAGATACAGTAGCGACATGTCAAAGAAAATAGCTGATTTGATTTAAGTTTCTTGTGTCTGGAAGTGATATACTTGTATAAATATAGACGCCCCACCGAAGCTAAATATGTCTGGTGTACATACGCAGGTTTAGAACACTGTCGCCGTTTTTACACTGCAGATAAACACTGCCCGATTCAAACAAAAAAAAAAAGGTCCACTTCGCTATATTCAAGCTTGCAGTAGCGAATGGGTTTTGAGATTTATGAGGGAAGTTTCCTTTAAAAAAAAAAAAAAAATTCTAAAATTGACTATTTCTGCTCGTTGCATTGCCCCGTGTTGCAAATCCCGCTGACCTATCTGGCAGCAGCGGTTTTAACACAAACCGAGACCAGGAAGGTTTTTTTTTTTGGATAGAGCCAGATGGAGCAAGCCAGAGAGTGATGGGGAGAACAATATGAAAGGGGCAAATAGATTAGAGATAAAAAATAATTCTTCATAAAGGCTTATTTAAATAGCAATTTGGTAAGCTTCTCCATAAGCTATAAAACAAAGGTGTTGGGGTGTGTGTGTGTGTGTGTGTGTGAGGAGGGAACAATGGGAGAAAAGGACAGAGGAGGGGAGAGAAAGAAGATGAAGAAAAATTGATTCATATTACAGAGGTCGTTTTTCTCCAAACTTTTTCCACTCCTGTAAATCTTTAGGAGCTGAATAGTGCCTGGAAGCTTGCTGACCAGAAGCCCTACTACATACAAGAGACACACACACACACACCTTCTTACATCTTTTCGTAGTTTCCCGGGTGGATTGGACGGCACATGTCGTCTCTCTCTTGACTCGCTCACCACCACTTTGGCCTTTTTCTCTGGTTTGACCTACATTTCACGTTGCCTTCAAGTGCATATAAAAATATACGTACAGTACAATCACGTTTTGGGGTTTGTTCAGATGGTGGAACAATTTTTAAGTTTGTGTGTTAGAGCGCTAAATTGTGCGTCTAAACCCAGATGATTTGAAATGTTGTGTTTGTGGGTTTGAGCACGTGCAGGGCGTGTGTCACTGCAAGCGGAGACTGATATATAGTTTGTGTGTGTGTGTGTGTGTGTGTGTTCTCAGTTTATATATCTGTGCTATATGTTAAATGAACATGGTTTCTCCTGGAAAGTCATAAAATGTCTTTGCAAGGATAAACAAGGGGTGAATTGTCATATATCATGTGGTTATCTGTGAGCTAGATTCTATCTAGCAGTGCATTGTGGGTGAGAAAAATACTGCGGTTTGACAACCAAGGCCATGGCCTGAGGAGAAAAACCACACTGCAAGCGGTAGAAGAATATGCCAAACACAAACAAAACCATAACTCCTCTGCTCTTCTCCGTCTCATTAAATAATATTCTGCAAGTGCATCTGCAGTTTTATCAGTTAAATATAAATATTGATATCTTACACTAGTGTACACGCTGTGCACCTATCATTAAGCCCAGGATGTTTGAGGTTAAGATGTGGACCAAATTAGTGTTTTTCTCTGCAGAATAACATGTGCTTTCTTCATCCCTCCTCCTCCTCAGCCTTCCATAAGTCCAGCGCACCAGGAAGTCTATATACAGTGCAGATATGATTATGTATCTTGGCGTGAACACCGTGCATGCATCATTGTGTTTATATGAGTGCATGTGCATGCGTGCATCACAGTGTGGAGGAGAGAACCAACTCATGGAACACTTGACAGAAGATATAATACCTTTTTTTTTTTCTTTCTTTTTTCTTTTTTTTCCAAAAGGAAAAGAAAACAAAACAGACTCCAAATGATACACGGCTGCTCTATGAGGCCTTAGAGAGCACTTTCTCTCCTCGCTATCGATCCCTGCTCTCCAGGTAAACCCAGCTGTGAATCCATGAGCTCCGCTGGACCCGTTTTTACAGTCTTTTTAACGTGACAATAATCTCTCACAGCCAGGCTGTCTGCTATCTCCCAGCATGTGCTGACTCGATATGAACCCAGCTCTCTCTCCCAGCTGCTCTTTTTGCCAGACAGAACTCTTCCTTTTGTTTTTCTCTTCGCCTCACCGTGCCGGCTTGTCATTGTCCTTTATTGCACCCCTCTTTTTGCTCCTTCCCACCCCCGTCTGTCCCCATCCAGGTAGGTTTGCGGTGCCAGACCCGAAGAGCACAGTGTTCCTTTGTTATTTCCAGGTCTTAAGTCTAGATAACAAACGCAGCCACTCAGACTCAACAACACATCAGCAACCTCATATCGCAGGCTTTACATTTCCATAATTGGGATGTGAGAGGCATGTCCTCACAGCAGAAGAGACGGCTTCAGACATACAACAATAATAAAGACTTATATGGACACCTCTCACATCTCTTACGGTGCATAAAAAAAAAAAGGTCTGAATAGCTTTATCTTACAGTGCTGTGGGAACCGATCCCGCTTTAATATCTACAGAATCCTCATTGGGCCTGATAGTCGGCTTCTGCACATGCTCACTTGGCGCGAGAGACGGACGGATGATACATTACCAGCTGGTCCTGCTCCAGTTGGCCCCTCCCCTTGGCAACAGTTGCCTAGTGCCACAACTGGAGCCCATCACCAGTGCGGGCAGGCGGCCAACATGCCAGATGTGAGGGCCTTCTCTACTGTCAGGCAGAAACACAAACTACACATACGCAGATGACTAAAAGCATCGCTTTTGTACAACTCTGTCTGTACCTGCACTGTATGACTATATATATATATATATATATATATATATGTATATCCTCTTCTTCTGAATTATACTGAAGAACATGACACGCAGTTTTCGAAAAAGGCATGCAGGCCTCTCTGTTTTCCATCCAAACCCCAGAGTGACCTTGTTGTGGCCACAGATTCCCTCTGTGGAAAGCAGTCTCCTTCAGGACCCTGCTATTAGCGGCTTTGTGGGACAGAGTGGCGACATGTTAATGGCACACAGACACAGGAGAGGCTACAGACCCTCTGCGCGCCCTCCTGCACCGAGGAACACAGCTGACTCGCGGGGAATGCGGACTCTCGGAGATGTATATTAACAGCAACTACCAGTGGAGATTATTGTGTCCTTATTAAAAACCTTCTGACCCTTGTCTGTGGCCCATCGGATTCAGCAGTTTCAATTTCCTAAAATGACGAGGGACTAGGGACTATATTAAGATGTGGATTAATACACATTTGCAGGGTTGGTGAGTATTTACAGCACCAAGGAGGGGGGGGGGGTATATGTGGGTTTGACTCAAAATAAATACAGTGCCCATGTTCATGTAAATGAAGGAACATGTCACAGTGTGGCTCACTCGTGTGTTTTTTAGCACTTTTTTGGAGGGTTTATTGGAATAGGAATGAGCTATATTAGGTTTTGGCTACGCGGACAACACTAGGATCAATTCATTATTGGTTTTAAAGACTTGTCCTTTAACACAGTCTGAAAAAAAACTGCATTTGTGTGTGTGTGTGTGTGTGTGGCATTCAAGGTCGTTCTCTTAAAACTGTAACTACTAAAACAAATCTTGGGTAAATGGATAAATATCCTGAGGCATTTAAGAGGAAGGGTATTATCATATTAATAAGTCACCAATTTGATGCCAAACTTTAACCAGCTGTCAGTTGGGCTTTTTAAGATCGTTTAAAGAATTTTTGGAGCGATTTGCATTTTTGTGGGTTAATCTTCGGTTACAGTCGGAGGGATGTTTTGTATCTTCTGCAAGTGACAGAAAGTAATTTGGACAAATAAAACGCACTAGAACGAATTCAGTTAGTCTGTGGTTACATGGTGATGTCATTGCACAGAGGTCAAGAGGTCATGATGATGTGGCCAACGGGCAATCCGTCTGGACTACTTTATTGTAAACAAAAGGGTTAATGGGTAAGTGACCACATGTGTGCGTGTACACACACACACACACACACACACCGCCACTGTGGTCAACGGGGCACCACATCTCAAACTCTGAAAGCACGATAAGACCCTGTCCCCCGGTGATCCATTTATGACCGTCCAGGTCAAGATTGACAAACGGCCAGTCAACTCACCGTATCATTGTTTTTTACGAGACACAGGAGCAGTTCAAAGAGAGGAGTAAAGAGGATCTAAAGTGGGTACCATCAGATAGGCTCGTTAATGAGGCCTATCTGAAGCAGCGTCTGGCAAACAGCCAGCGAAGACTACTGGCGAGGAAAATAAAGACGCAGTCTGACGAGAGTCTAAGAAAGTAACCAGATGCTTTTAAAAGTTATTTCCTCTTGCCTGATCCGAAGAAAGAAAGATCACATTGATCCCATCAATCCTTGACCCCTCCGCAAAGGCCTCGCCCAGTTTAACCTCATTTCCCAGAAGTCTTTGTTTTCGGTCATGGAGCGAGCGGTAAAATGTAAACAGAGAGCTTCACGATGAGTCACGGGGAGCTCCAATATTGTACACATAACAATACCCAAAAAAGGAATATTTTCTATCACTAATTTGTTCCAAGTATAATGTTTTAACTGCAGTATAGTTGTGCTACAAGCGTATAATATTGATTTTAGTCATGAAATATGTTTATTAAGACATTAAATGTGTTTCTGGAAAGCCGTCTGACTGCTTTAATGGTGCACATACAGTATACCTTTTAGACCGTTTGCACAGAGGGGGAAAGTTGGCTCGACGCTTTTTAAATGACAGATTGACATTTCTATGCTGCTGTGTGTTATTAAATATTTGCTTAAAGTCGGGGCGAATGAGCTTGTTCGTCAATTGCACGCATGATAAAAGGGTTCGACGTATTTAAAAGCCCCACCCTATACTGTCGGTGTATCCCGCTCAGGGTGGCCTACGGTATCGTCGCCGTTAGAAACGAGTAGTATGGCGAGCGCCTCGCTTAGAGACTTAACATCAAAGGCTTCCATAAGTCAGCTGGTGTTTGGCTCGCCGCTCATCAGACTGGCACAGACGGAGCTGTGAACTCCAGAGGCTCTTGGCCTCGGTTTTCACAAAGAAAGCAATGATGTCAAGATTTCTGGACGCATTGCAACATCACACCACTTTGAGGCTTCGAGAGGAGCTAAAAAGCTCTGCTGAAATTTGGGAGACGGAGGTGCGATCATAAATCAGAATTCCCTCACACTCTCTCACTCCTCACTAACTTCTGCCTCTTTTTTTCTCTCTCCTTCCAGTCTCTCGGGCTCTCTCTCCCCTTCCCCCCCCGGGCCAGAGACGGCACATTTTAAACCCATTAGCAATGGGCCTGCCAGCTGTACATCAGCAGAAAACCATAAATTGTTTCATTGGATGAAGTTTCTGCAAAATGATGAGCTCAGCGTTACGGATTCCCGGTACACCGCTAGCTTATTGTGTGTGTGAAAGCGTGCCTCTTGTCAAATATTCAAGGAAAAGTAACGGTTATTTCCAAAGGCTTTTTGACATTTTGCATGAATGTCCCTTGTGCGTTCGCCACGCCTTTTCCGACAGATCTGTGTCAGTAGGCTAGGAGCTTTGCAGCATTTCAATTCAATTTGCTACACAAACATTTGACTTCTTATTTATGAGCTCGCGAGAGGTCCTCCGTTATATATCCTTCGGGCCTTTGATTATCAGAAGTGTTTTTTCAATAAATGTTTGTCTCGACACGGTAGCGACCTTCTGTGCCAAAAACTGCAGATTTATGGCATCTCGGCTACACCTCGGCGCTGCTGCAGGCTGTGCTGTCTTTATCTCTGCTCGAAGAAGGAGCAGCTTGTGTGAAATTGTTGACATTAGTACCCATCTCCCACCCCCTCACCCCCTCCCCTCCCGCTCCCCCTGCTCTCACCAACCCCTCCAAGTCACACAGCTGTGTGCAGTGCAAACACAACGGGCCCCCTCGGACTGCGTTGCCTGGGAAACCAAGACCACAACCAGGTATACCTACTGTCCTCCTGCTGGCGCCGGCCCACGACCCCTGTGTGAGTCAAACGCTCCGTAAACGTTGCCTCCTGGAGGTCACCATGTGCACATGCATTACCCAGTAATGTCATTGGCAATGAAGAAAGGGGTCAGTGTTTAACAAGCCGGTGTTTTTAGGGTGGCAGTAGGGGATTTTTGGGGTTTTTTTTTTTTTTTTTGGTTGATGAAGCAATCCAGCTTCCTCTAACCCATTCAGTGTTTCATACCCATGTGTTAATGTTTTCCCCGGTTGCCTCGGAGACGGGATTCGTCAAAGATGGGAAAGCCCCAGACCCTTACCCCCACTGCCCCCCCCCCCCCCCCCCCCCCCCCCCCCCAATATACACACATACACCATGGGTCCACTCTCCTGTGGAAATACATATGGGTGCGTCAGCAGGATCGTGGGCTCCAGGGAGGAATGTTGTCTCAGGAGGACAGGTGCGTCACACCTGTATGGCCTGCAGTGCAGTGCAGTGTGTACGGGGAAATAGTCATTCCAATCCCACCTCCATGTGGAATATATGAAATATAACATTAATGTTGCCATTACTGTGTGGAAAAAAAAAGAAAAAAATACACACAGCAGTGGAAAAGCTTACAGTAATTATGCCCGATACAGACCGGAGACGTTAATGATCGAATGTAAAAGGAAAAGTTACACTCTGAAATGTTTTCGTATGCGTAACTCTGTGTGGGGGCGGTGAATTACTACCACCGAACTGTTATCAGTTGCCATCAGTTTACCCAAATTCCTTTTTTCTTTTTCCCGGCTTATATGCGTATTTCTTGTGAGGAAGAATAGTTTCAGCTTTAAGTGGTGTGAAATTGATTTTCCCGGTTATGGGGTTTTTTTTTGGGGGGGCGGAAATAAAATATTCATCCAGTATTCTTCCTGTTCTACCATTTATCCCAGCAGAACTTCATCCAAGAAACAGAAACTAAGCCTGTCATGAAAGACATTATTGTTACCCCGGGGATGATGTCTATTTCAAGGCAAATTCGTGAAATATGAATACTATAGGGGGCTTTAAATCTGCACCAAAAAAAAGGCAGCTTGGAATTTTCTTCCATTGTTCCATTGCAAAAGCGTGGAAGCAGAACTACAACTATAAATCATATTTTGCTACATTTAACAATTATTTAATTACATAACTACCTTGATGCCATGTTATCCAATAAGAGTGTAGTATTCCTTCCAGAGTGAAGTGAACTGGCCCTTTTTTAGGGAATGCAGACATTGAGAGATGTTTTTTTCAAAATTAAAAACGTGTGTGTGTGTGTGTGTGTGTGTGCATACAGAGAGAGAGAGCAGGGGGGTTATGAATCAGCTGGAGTTTATAAGAAGCATACGTACAGTCTGGCACGGAGCAGCGTGTGATTTAAGAGGCATAAACCTCTAATCTGTTTCTTATCAATAAATGATCACATCTCCCTTCATTCCACAAACACTACATATGTAAGCCCCTCCATATTTCATAATATCCCCCTCACAAACACGCACACTGTTCAGTCACTTCTCTGACGCGGATGGATGGCTCGCCGGAGGAGCGATAACGTGATTACCGTAAACCAGAACAAGATCACGCTGTAATTGCAAAGAGGTATACACAAGGGTGAACACGTGGGAAAAGTTGTTTAGAAGCATGAGTAATAAAACATTACCAGGTTGGAAGAAAAATGAAGGCAGACAGACACATGGCAGAAGATGAGATGCAGGTCATGTGTTGTGCAAAACGCTGACCAGATCGTACATACGTCTGAAATACGGGCGCTGAACTCATCCGAGACATAACAACCGCTGTCGAACGCAACCAAAACATACTGACACATGAACACAACCACATGTTGGAGTCAGACGCTCGCCACGAGATATGCAGCTGAGGTGGTTGACTTGGGTCAGGTTAACCCGGAAAAGGTCAAACCGCAGCTTTCATGTCTGATTTGTCACACGGTTAGTCGTGATCCAACATGCATGTGAATGATTACTGCATGAAGCGGCATCAGAGGCATGATTTTGTGTACGTACGAGGCTTGCAGGCAGTCAAACAAACAGCCGGGGGAAAGGCGGTTATGGTTTTATAATGATGTTTTCTTTCCTCTGGTGGGAATTATTACTGTCTACTATTACTGTCATGCTTTTGTTTGTAGATCTTCTGCGAGTCGGAGCAGTCTCAAAGGAACAATCTGACGCCTTCTGATTTAGGATTTTTTTTATTTTAGGCGGCCACAAGTCGACGCCACACGAGAGAACAAATGACAAAGAACATCCCGAAAATGATGCTCAATCTCGCCACCAAATGTGCCAATTAACCGTCAAACTGCGCGCCAAGCATCAAAAACACGCTGACTAATGCATAACCCACGAGACGCCGCGTGCCAGCGGGGGCCTCATCCCCCGGCGGCATCGGCACACTTTGTTTCCCTGCTTGTTAGTGTCAGTGCCGCTAACTGCTAATGGCGCGTTAAACAAGAACAAGTTATCGGGGGTTAAATCTGAAGATGAAATGGAGTGGAACATTTTTTTTTTTTGTGATCCAAGAGGGAAGAGCGTTGAAGTGACGAGGGCGAGATGGAAACGGCTTTATTTCCCCTCATGCTTCTAATTAATTAATATAATTGAGTTTACAGGAAAGGCAATTCATCAGAGAACTGAAAAAAAACCCTTTGACGCCATGGCAATTACACAAATAGCAAGTTTGCAAGTACATAGAGTATATATATATATATATATATATATATATATATATATATATGGGTAGATCTGAGTCAGCTATATCTAGTCAACGTCCAACGTTACTGTCTTTGCCAGACTGGAAATAAAAAAAATTCCCCTTTTGCGTTTCCATGGACATTGTTTCCTTGCTGAGCTGCTGCAGCAGAGGGATACGCTCCGGCGGTCGGCTGGACGTGCAAACTCCATTTTTTTGGCCGCCGAAGCCTCATATATTAGCTTTGGATGAACTCTGGCATTTTTTTGTGCACAAGAACAAGGACTGCAGATTTCAAACCGCCGACTTTTATAGGCTAGTTTTCTCCGTGTGAGGGTGCTACTTCACAGCCGGCGTGAATAGGAGGAGTGATTACGGCGTATAGAATAGAAATATTATTACCATCGTTATGACGGACTTGCTATGATGGCTCATTGAAGGGCCACCAACGTCACTGAAACACAAACTGACTTCAAAATACACCATCGCTTCTAGTTATGCAATATGTTTACCTATACTGCATGTTTGCAGTATTTATAGCATTGTAGGTCGATTAAACTTAGTCGTTCCATCTGAAGGCATGCAGAAGCGCTGTAACATTTTCATTTGTTTTTCTGCCCCTTTGTCGTACCCCTACTGCATTTATTTATAGTGGAGTGTGCTTAATCTAGCGTGAAGACTTAATCCAGATGTAGGATTATCTATGTGTCGTAATTCTCACAATCTCTCCTTCCCATCTCAAGGCGAACATTAGCTCCGGCCATACATTTTTCTCTTAGATCGGGTTCCGTACATCTAAAGCTGCTAAGAACAGAAGCGGTCATCCCGGGTCAACGGTCAGGTACCATGGCAACAACTCCAGTTTGAGTCACACCGTATACAAGGTTTGGTACCATGTGTGCATACATGAATGAACGTATGTGAATGTGATTCTGATTAAGTTGCAATAAGCAGAAGGCTTATGAACTATAAGGAAATAAGAGACAGTTTGTTCCTGCTCCCTAAATCTGTGATATAACACTGATATGCAACGTCATGGAGTCAGAAATGGGAAAAAAAAAAAACAACCAATCCCTGTCGACAAGCTTGCGTCATATCTAAAACGGCTGGAATGCTTCTGATCTAGATGATAGATTGGTAATTGGTGTTCTTAAATAAAAAAAAAAAAAAAATCAAGGCATGCACATAAGCTTAAGAGTAATCGTTTGATGTTAAAATGAAATGGTATCGCTTGGCAGAGAATCTTAATTCGGTCAACAGCATCCAGAAGAAATCTTGAGAATCCAGATTCTACCAGTTTCTCCCCCCTCCCCCCCCTCCCCTTGTCTTTCCCAATCCTCTTTGATTTTGCTGAGGGGTATTTGACAGCAGGTCGACAGGGTCGGCTTCAGACGTGGTCAGGGTGGCAGAAGAGGGGTCGTGATGATGTCCGTATAGACTTCCCAGCACTCGAAGGAGGCAGCGCGGCGCCACGTTCAAAGTGCTCGCTTGTTGGTGTGGAATGTTTGGCGGGGCGAAATGAGTCCGTTTGAAGTGCGTGTGTGTGTGTGTGTGTGTGTGTGTGCTCACCGTGTAATAATAGCCGTTGCAGTCCAAGGTGGGCGTGTCCATTTTTTGACACCATAGTGGCCTGGGTTATGTGCACACTGGCCAGACATACCAACCTTGCAGCCAGGTGCATCAGCCAGCACGCAGGAGTGGATTATGGGAAACAGTTTAGATACAGATGGCACATCCAGGGCACGGCTATCTGCTGGAGACACTTACCATTCTCACTCACAACTGCCAGCATCGCACACACAGAGCCATCCACACACTAAAAACTTCAGCATGGCTAATGTTATTCCAGGCTTTTAAACCTGTTCATGCTTACATTAAAAACATGCAATATAGGTCAGGAGAGCACATGTATGCATTACTGTTGCATTTATATGTATTTGCATAATTTATGCATAAGGTCATTGTACAGTTTTGTAACATATTTATAATATATAGCTTTTTAGACATGGCCTGGGCAGAAGGGAGCAGTGAGGAGGTGATGGCGAGGAGCAGCAGTGTTAGACAAACAGTAGCCTGGTATCCAGGTAACCAGGTGAAGATAAGGGGTACGTGTTTCTCAATGCCGAGAAACCCCCCCCCCCGCCCGGCGAGTCATATTTGAAAACAAACAGCCGTTCACCTTGCAGGTTCAGATTCACCTTGGTCAGCAGATGCTCGAGCGGCGCCAACTTTAGCACTTTGTCACGAGAATCGTCAACACGGCTCCAAAAGAATACAAGAAGCAGCATTCTCTATTAACTGCCTCTTTTTCACTGGGGCGATGCACAGCAGTTTCTGGGAAAGGGGGTGTTGTTGCGGCTTTGAGATGAACGCTAACATGCTCGCGGTGGAGATTTAAAAATATGTATTCAATATGAGGGCGTGCGTGTGATTGGGAGCATGTGCGTGGGTCAGCTTTAAACTGAGCTTTGTTGTGTAAAATTATAGACATATGCATTAGTTGCTTTGCTGAACTTCCAGAGCAGAGCCATTGCAGGATTTTCTCTTTGACCTCAGATAGTGCAGGTCTTTGTGCTTTTTAATCCCCCGTGCTCAGTTATGCTCGTTCATGCACTCGTTAACATAGACACAGGGATATACACACACAAACGCATGTGCAGATCGAAGGAAGATTATCCCTGTCTCTTCAGTGACTCTGACATTTCACAGAGTCTCACCTGGTGCAGTGACATCACAGCCTCGCTCTGTGTGTCCGGTTGTGTATACAACCCAGGCTGCAGTTAAAAGGTCAAACAGGACTTCCCAGCTATGCTGCTAACTACCATGTGGCCCAGTCACCGAAAAAAAACAGGTTCCAGTTTGCTTAGGTCAAAGGTCAGAGGTCAAACATCTTGATTACATCATCTTTTGAAGGATCGTATTCCATCCTCCAATACACACACACACACACACATGCGCCCCCAAAACATTTAGCCGTCCTCATGGTGACGGCGTGTCCGTGCACACACAACATACAGTCACACATACTTTCCAAGTGCCTTGTTAAAGAAGCAGTGCTACCCCCGTGCCGCCAATGTGCACCTTTTTTAAAAAAACAAACAAAAAACAATGAGGATGGAAAGGGGCCCGTCTCCATGTGAGCCCTCGCCATAGCAACGGCGGCATTCGTCCGCTAAGCATGCCACAACATTCTGCCAGAGATTCCTGACACATTCCCGCTGCCAATCAAAGAGGAGGTCTCGTGATGTTCTCGAGACGATTCATTAAAAAAAAAAAAAGAAAAGCATATGAATAGCTTACAACATTCTTTAGAATGTCTTTAATAATAATGTTGAACCCGAAGACCTCTCTGGGCTACATCTTCGAATGCTCGTGAGCGTTTCTACTGCATGATTTCATCTTGAAATGCTTAAAAACTGAAATCTTAGAGCCGCTTCGCATCGTCTCCTAATGCCTGAATCCAAAAAACCTTCAGTCCTAAATCTTTCTCCTAATCCTCATCTCCTGAGCCCGAGCACCTTTCTACCCTCGTGTCTAAAAAAACCCTTTTTTTTTCTACCTCAAGGTCATTTTTCAGCCTCTGATGAAAGCGTGTCCTGTCAGCGAAGAGTTGAAAGGTTATAGTGTCGTGACCCCGGGTGGTCTGCTGTCGGACATCTCGGCGCTACTACTCTTCGCACATTCCTCCCGTGCCACTTCCTACTCCGTCGTGACAGACGTTTGAAAACGGAGGGAGCAGGGAGGTGCCGCCGTTGCTCGTGGCGACGGGGGTAAGCGGATGTCAAAACACTGAGGATGCCACGTTTCGCCTGAGGAACTTTTCAAGTGGCGCTTTTGTGCGGAGCTGACACAAGCGTGCATTATTGCAATATTGTCTAATTAGGGACAAATCTAACAAACAAAGTCAACGTAAAGGCCCTTGATTCCCCCCAGGAGCCATCCATGCTATAAATGCATGCACTTATGCTCCTGCAATTGGGACTTTTCTTTTTATCACGTGGAAATCTCTTGTTGTTGAGGGAATAGAGGAGCTCAGAGAGGCCGAGGAAGACGAGGAGGAAGAGAGCTCCTTTTGAGGAGACGGGTCGGGAGGAGATGAAAAGAGGAGCGAAGAAGAAAGAGAAGCCACACGTTCATCAGTCTCAGCCTTCCGTGATCACAGGGGCCCCTTGCGGCAAAACCGAACGAACAATGGCCCCCTGTGTGTGCATGCATGCATGTATGTGTATATGTGTGTGTGTGTGTGTGTGTCATCTCAGATAAGGGCCGAGGCGGCCTTCTCTTCGTCTCCTCTCCGTTTCTCCTCGTCTCCTCTCTTCTCATGCCCTCCTGTCGCTGCTCCCCCCTCTTTCCTCCTCCTCCTCTTCCTCCTCCTCCCGTTCTCTTTGTCTCTCATGCTCGGAGGCCTCTCTACCGAGATGAAAGAGAGGAGAGATAAGGGCAGGTAAGAGAGTGCAGGAAGGGAAAAACAGCAGAGAGGAAAGTGATAAGAGAGGAAACAATGAGGGCTTTGATAGTGAGCTTCAGTCTGTGTGTGTGTGTGTGTATATTTGGGCATGTAATTGTACCTATATACTCTGCAGAGATGTGTATAATCTTGTATTTTGCAAGATATATCAGGTTGAAGCTGGATTGATGAGTTGATGGGTGAAGGAGAGGTGAAGATATATAAAAAAAAAAAAAAAAAGTGACTTCCTGTTGACCTCTCATTTTACCCCTATTAGCCTCTTTTCCCCCTTTTTTTTTATTAGCTTGTCCCCGTAAGGCAGCATTTCCAGCCAGTCATTACCTTGCACAAGAAGAATCCTGCTAACACACACACACACACACACGCACACACACAAACTCACCTGTTTATCCCATTTGGGGCTCTGCAGCCTTTTAGCTGCCTGGCCTTCCTCTCTTGTCCCTGCTGGGTGTGGTTTTCCAATCTGTCCTGCTTTAGTCATTACAGCCTCACCCACCCAAACCATCTCAGTCCATCTCAGTCCAAACATCCACCTGCCACCAGTGTGTGTGTGTGTGTGTGTATCAGTATGTGTATGTACTTTGGCTTTGAATGTGTGAAAATATGCCCGACTTTCCCAGAAGGGTCATTAAATTTTTTATCTTGTTTGAATATGAGTGAGAAGAAGGTTTTTGCACGTGTGTGTGTGTGTGTGTGTGTGTGTGTGTATAAGAGAAAGGATGCGTGGGATTCTCTGGAGCTGGAGCCGCTCACCAAAAGTTTTTTTTTTTTAAAAAGAAAAGAAAAGAAAGAATTTTGAAAGTTGGAATTAAAAAACAAAAGAAAACAGAAGTGAAGAGGAGGAGGCTGGTGAACAATGCCTCAATACATGTGCTGATGTGTCCAAAACATGCTTCGACAAGAAGACAATGGCATCTCTATTGTGTGTGTGTGTGTGTGTGTGTGTGTAGACGTTACAGGTGGGATACACACTGCTAGACATTCCTGAGGATATGGAGGCAGGAGAAGCCTCGGGGGTTAAAGTTGACACGAGGAGAGTGTGTGCAGATATTGCAAATATGAAATAAAGTTACGTGAATACTGACGTCATGATACAGGTAACGATACTTAGACCTGTAAAGCTCACACACACACACACACACACACACACAGAGAGTGAAGGTTGAAAGCAAAATAAAGCAAGGCCTCTGTTCAAGGTTTCAGCACTGGCTGCCCTACTTTCAGGACATCTTTTTGCCTCCTGGTGTTCGCTCCCCTCTACAGCAGTGTCCATTCCCCTCGCACACAGCAGGGCCACGCACTTCCTCCACCGCCCTGCAGGAGGCAGCCTGAGCGCAGAGATGCTTACCTGCAGCCGCTCTTTAGTGTTCGGTGTGTGTACAGCAGATGGAGCTCTCTGCTTGAAGGTGAAAGTGTGATTTAATGAAAAGGGAAGAGATGCGTGCTCACTCATTTATGGCATAAACAGTTGAAGTAGAACAACAGCTGTCAGTTCAATGCAGATTTGGAAAGTTGGAAAGTTCATAGTAAGTGGAGCCATTGTATGCATGAATTCATGCAACGACGTGGGACAACATGAAGGTGTTTGCATGAAAAGAAATGTGTGTGTGACTATTAGTTAGTACATACACTTCAGTTTCCAGTGTGTGTTGTTAAGGCCACACGCAGCAGACTTCAAACCCGGCCCGATATGTGTCAATCTGATGATTTAAGCGGCTCCAGCTGTCGCCTTCCTCCCTGTGTCATAGCCCATTAAAAGGCTATTAGTGCAGGTTTGTTCCCCACACCTGTCCGGCTGCTTTGCAACTGTGCAAATCTGATTCATACTGCGTTTTGAAGCCTCTTCGATTCAATAACTGCACATATATCTCGTACTACAGTGCTTACTACTGTATGTTTGCCCTCTCTTCTTTGTATCTGATCATTCTCAGCCCAGGCTGTCGCTAACTCGCTGACCTTCCTTCCCTCCTTCCGTGCCTCCGAAGCCAAAGGAGAGCCTTCCTGTGTGAACTTCTCTGTTCTTTTATCAGCGCCTCTTCCTCTCCTCCTATCTTCTGAAGATGTCTGCTTTCACTCTGAACTTGACTCTCGCATTCTTGTCCCAAAACCTTTTTTTTTTTCTCTCCATTTGAGAAGAAGATCAAACGGAGCCTTAAAGACTTTAAATATACATTTGTTGTTTGTTCAGCAGTTAATAAATGAGTTTAATAAGAGTGACCCACATTTGGTGTGTGACCTACTGTCATATGAGGACATGTTGGCAGTACATTATTTCCATCCCAGTGTCTCATGATTATTCTTACAGACATAAATTTCTGTTGTGGTAAACACACAAACACAACAATCCAGTCTCATTTCCTAGACATACAGCACACCACATAAAGCACTGTTTAAGTATGAGGAAGTGTGTTGCTGTGCCTGTCGCCGAGCCGAGCAGCAGACAAAGATAACACGCGTGCGGTTTGTTCGACGTACAGCCTCTTTTTAAGCATGATTTATTTGAAGAATGAATTTTGGTCCACCGAGTGCTTTGACGTCACGAATGTTTTGGACTCTGTGTCCTCGAAGGACGAAGGAGGAAGGAGGAGGAGGAGAAGAAAGAGAGGAAGATTGAAGAGACGGGGTGGAAGTGAAGACATGATTAATATCTTTGTGGATGCAAACGGAGGGGTTCAACGTCAGCTGCGGCTGAACTCGGTGGACTTCCTGTGACCGTTGCCTTCACTGGCCTACTGACAAGACTTAACCTCTGCAGACTTTTTTTGGTATGCATTTCAGCACTGCATCGCGTGCCGGAGCACAGATGCACACGGGCTGGAGTAGTAGACGCAGTTAAGCGTGCATCGAGACGTTAATGCATGACGGAGACCGCTCGTTGATTCCAAATACTCCCCTGAAAGCGCTGAATATCACATCTCTGCTTAATCATTTCTTCCATGTTTAGCAAGTCGGGACACATAACAACACTATAAATTTCCCTGGTGGTTTATGCACATGGCTTATCTATTTTTTTTTTTGGACATTGCTGTTCAAAAATAGCTTGCACAGGAGTTAACTGACAGATGTTTACCACATGTTAACCAAACACACACACACACACACACATAACTGACCTTTAGGGGGAGCTCTTAACATGTCAAGACATAAGATGAGGAGGAAGTTGAGGCGAATAAAGGAGTAAAGTAAGGATATATTACATATGCAGAAAGCTCATCTTCATCATCTGACATTGTTAACCACAGCAGCCTCACAGCATCACTTTTTGTTTCTCTCCCGCTCACAACAGGCCCGAAACCGTTCGTGAAAGCTCATCTTTGTGCATTGTCGTCACCGTCCAGAGAGAGATGCCAACACACCGAGGCCTTTCAGCATAATCGTCTCACAGTTCGTCGCGTTGACACGTCACAATGTCCAGTCGCCCCCCTACGGCGGTGACGTGAGAGGCCGGACTGACAGCCGTTCCTCAGTGTCACCGCTGTAAGTCATTAGACTCTGGGGATCCTTTATCTTTTGGGGAGCGGGGAGGGGGGTGATGACAGCGTCTCACCCTCCTTTCTCTCCCCCCGGCGGACCCGGACCAGTGACATAATGGGAATCCCCCATCATGCCAGGACAAGCGTGATCCAAAAGCTGACATCAGAAAGCAGCAAGGAAGGAGCAGAGGAGAAGAGAATTACCAGAGACAAAAAATAAGTAAAAGCAAGAACTTAATCATAAAGAGTACTATGAGAGCTTATAGTGGTGTTGTATTGGATTTCTATGGATTTCTAAACACACACTCTCACACACACACACACATACACACGTTGAAGTGGAAGAGAGCAGCAGTGTGAGGAGTGGGCTGCCTTGGCACTGAGAGCAGCAGCTGTGAAAACAGGCAGTAAGTGATGTCAGAGCAGCAAGGAACTCTGGGTAGCGAAGGCTACTTTGAAGTGTTGTGGGTTTTATGGCAGTCCTGAGAAGGGATTTAAAGCCAAACTAGGCGTGTGTGTGTGTGTGTGTGTGTGAGAGAGAGAGAGAGACAAAATGCCAACATGAGGAGTGTAGTGAGATCAGTGTCTTCAGAGGAAAAATAGACAGAATGAAATACGGGAGGCGGTGAAAACTATTTCCAGGTAAATTCCCCGCATTGCAATCCACAGTTTGGCCTCCAGACAGTTCCCCTGAGTGCTGCAGGTGCAAAGTTACAACCCCTCACCTTCATCCCTCCGTCATGCGGGGGGGAAACACAGTTGGAGGGCAGCAGGGGGCATAGTGCCAGATGTGCCAAGTCATACCAGCGAAAAAAGGCGCATGGCGTGCAGGAGGGGAAGTCCAGGGGTCTTACTTACTGTATGTTCTCATTCTTACAACTTGTTTCTGTAGATGTGTAGCAAAATAAAACCTTTTTTTTTCCCCCAAATTGCAATAAAAAGGAGACTTCTCCAGTTTCAAGGATAAACACCCCCCCCCACACACACACACACACACTCTGGCTCAGCGTGCACGCTCATCCGTCTTTTTTCCATTCCATTAGCTAATGTTAATGAATCTCAGATTATTCCAGACTGAGGTTTCATCCCGACTCCTGACGACTGCTGACAGAGCAGAGTTCAGAGACTGGGCATTGCTCTAGTTGGCTGATAAACTGGTGTGAAATGAAACGCTGGTGACTTTGCCCCAGTGGGGATTTCAAATAGGTGCCACGTGTTGGCCTTCATCCTCCTCCTCCTCCTCCTCCTCCTCGTCGTAGTCCTTTAGAAATGGAAACTGTGCAGAGGATTGCAACCTGCGACAGCCAGCCATTCATTCAGGCCCGAGCAAGTTGACCTTACAACCTTTTACTAGAAAGTGGGTGGACGTTTTTCACAGCACGCTACCAGAAATACAACCCCGTAGTCACCTCCTTCCCCCCAACCCCCTGGCAGCTATCAATAAATGTCAAAACAAATCATCCAGCTTTTTCTCCCTGCGTGCAGAAATATGTCAGCCGCGGAATTCCTGTTCTGGTTTTTTTTTTTTTTTTTATGCCTGCAACTTAAGAACCTGCCGTAACTTGATAAAGACACTAAATAAGTAAAATACTCCGAGGTATTTGCTTCATGTTCTCAACTGTGGATATGACAAACACTTGGATGTGCCAGATCTGCCTCGGGAAGAAGAAATGCAACAAGTATGTGTTGCACGACAACAATGATGAATCAAAAAAAAAAGAAAAAAAATATTTGTTTTTCATGTTTCCATGTGGAGATTTTCAGAATAAAGTGTCCGTGAAATCGTGCAACAAATTGTTCGACCGAAGGATGGAGAAGCTCGGGAAAAAAACTACTAATGTCAATTTTTTTGAATCACACAGCCAGAGAAAGTGAATCAATAATGATCTATCCATCACCAAAGTGCCCTTGAGTAGGGGACTTAACCCTTCAACGACTGCAGGTTTAGATAAGTCAAAAAAGGGCAAGGGGGGGGGGGGCAAAAACAGGCAACGTTAAAACAAAACAGGCCCCCAAGAATAGTTTTAATGTTGAAATGTGACACTTAACAGATCCTTTACTGACTGAAACCAGGAACGGTTCTCCTTCTCGTGTTTAATATCCCGTAAAACTCAACGTTCTGGTTCGCGTACTTCTCGTTGACGACACCTTTTTAATAGCGTGTGTATATACCGCGTGCTGCTCATCTGTCCCCCGTTCTTTTAATTCACTCTCGCAGCTACTTCCGGGTCAAATTGTGACAGAGAGAGATGGAATAGTTAAAGAAGAGTAGGAAGCACCTATGGGTCATTCAGGCGTCGCTCTTCTTTTCCTCGGAGACAGACAGATGTAATGGAGGCTAGCTGTCACTGCTGACAAAGCACGGGTTCGGAGAGAAATGCCTCTGAACTGTAAGGCTGAAGGCTCGAATGACAGTAATGTCAATAATTACAGCTTTTACCTTAGTTAGAGGTCACAAGGTGCAGCGCCGCTGATTGTGTCAGAGCAGGGAGAGCCCCCCCCCATTCATTGGTGTGTGTGTGTGTGTGTTTACTCCTATATTGTGTCTGACTTCATGTCTGGTACTGCTGAGTCTAAAAGGGACTTTTTCTGCTTGCAGCAGCAGCTGCTACAGGAGGCGAGTCAGTCAGTCAGTTCACGGGGAAGTCAGTCGTCTGGTGCTCGGTCAATCAGCGAGAGAGAGAGAGAGTCGGCGCAGGTTCTCAGAAGTTATTTTAAAATGTTTCGAATCATGAGATCAGGCAGTATGCCTTCATATACTGTCCTCTCAGCCCATACGTGTCGTCACACAGGCTTTCTGTCATGTGTGTGTGTTTTGCCTGTGAGTGAGCGTGCCAAGTTGGCCAGAGAGAACCTCACTATCCCTCCGTACATCCATCCTTCTCTCCCAGAAGGTTGTGATCGCTGCAGATGCCAGTCACGCTCAATCGGCTGCATACGTCGATCGACATCATTGCCCTCATACGTACGTTCCCTGCAGAAATACTGCTGCAAAAGCAAAAAACTAAGCGGTTGGCATGGTCATTTAGGCATAACTACAAGGCAACAAGTGGAATATATGGACATGTTGAACGTCCACTACACATATCAAGATAAGAAAACAGAAACAGGCCCCCTAGGTGATTACAGAACATTACAGTAATGAGACCGTGTAAAGTTGCTGACCCCCCCGGCTGCAGTTTGTCCCCTGCAGACTCACCCACATATCACAAAAAAACAAGCACACGTATCCACAAAACACACACCAGACAGACACCGTCTGACTGCTCATAGGTCGGAGCCGGGCCGATTGCTAATTGCCTTGTTTACTTTTCTCAATCCACTTCAAGTGGTTTTGTGACTAAAAGCTTTCCAGCGACGATGACTGATGCCTTTGGACGGGACGCGAGCGGGATTGCAAGACACTTAGGCCCCACTGCAGCGAGGATGAATAAATTCCTGTAAGATGTGTAAAGAGAGGGGAAAAAAAAAAAAGGTTTTGTGTTGTTTCTTCAGATTTCCATGGATTTCAGGTTGGTGGTTGTGCAGGCAGCGAGGTGGGTGATGACATTAGAGAGACTAATGTGTTGTTGTGAGAAAAACACACACCTTTTTTTTTTTTTGAGCCGGTTTATGTCATCGTGGTTGGGGGGGGAAAAAAAATACGGAAAAGTATGCTTAGGGGAAAATGTGATGGCAAAGACTCTGCTGGATGGTGTTTGTGTGTGTGTGTGTGTGTGTCACTTAAGACATTTATACCCATAAATCAGCGTCCACTTCCTTATGTGTTCTTTCATGCCTTATGCCAAATAAGTCAAAGGGTAAAAATATGTTTCTCTCAAGGCGAACGTCCAAATACTTCTTTCAGAACACGTAAACACATAAACCTAGTGTGTGTGTGTGTGTGTGTGTGTGTGTGTGTGTGTGTGTTTTTACCACATATGACACATTCTCTCTTGTCATTCTGTGGAAAGACTTCCAGGACACTTCAGAGGACACGACAGGACAGTTTATTGGCTTTGGAAAGGATCCCCAGCTCTTCTCAGCGGGCCGTTAATGAGAAAAGCTTTAAAACAAATCTGTTGTATGCCGGACGGAAGATCCCGTTCGACATCCCGTTATCTTGAGGTGAAGGCTGCTTTAAAAAAAACAAGTTTACAGGAAATAGACAGAGCCATCTTTCTCCCAACCTGCTCTATTTTTATGTGTTACCAAAATAACTGAAATGGGAACATTGCAAACTTGTGCAAAACAGCAGAGAAGTCCATACGTGAATTTATTTAACTATAACTCTTTGCTTATTTTTCCTGACAGTAACAGCTTGCGAGTGTAACCGAGCTGGGTCTCCAGGAATCGCGAGCTACCCGTGGACTCCTTGACAACCCCATTGTGCGTATGCTACCTGGAGCACCCCATAACCACAAAAACACATGTGAGCGAGGCGCACCGTGTGTGTGTGTGTGTGTGTGTGTGAAAAGACAAATGAGAAACAGACTAAAGAGATGAGTCTGTTTGGTTCTTATAATTCATCAAGTCCTTAAACCCAAATCTGCTATAGTGCGGGCCTATTGACACGTATCTGGATCTTTTTTACAAATACATAATATGTCTAATGAAATAAAAAAAACACCAGAATGTCCGACTGCATCTGGTCACATGTTGCAGTATGCAAAGCCAGCATGCTTCTCTGGCTATCCTCAACGCAGAGGATTGTTTGTCAGTCAATTTGCTACATTGGCCTGCAAAAACTTAATAATGCATAAAATGCTGCTGGCAAAAAAAAAAAAAAAAAAAAAAGGCCCTAGTGGAAGACATGGGAATAGCATGTACTTGTTGTTCAGGGTAAACAGGGGAAAATGGCTATGCCTTCACATGCATATATATACCTCAGCTAAATGAGAAACACATGCCTGCTGTATATTGGATGGACACACACTGCATATACCATGCTGTATAGATGTGCCGAGGTGGCTTGATTTTGATTTAAAAAAGAGAAAACTTTTCTCACGGTTTACGGTGACATGACCTCATGAAATCTGCGGAAAAGAAAAAATAAAATAAAGTGATGCGAGATTATTGAATATGTCTTTTATGTTACCCGAGCTGCGGTTGAACCTGGACCTTCGAGTCCTGCAGCGTGAGTCTGGCCTCCGTCTTTCACTGGCGGCCTTGCAGATTGGAGCCTGTTGTGCTGCGACTCCGACCGTCGACTCCGATCTGCTGTGCACTCACATTCCCCAACCTGCACACACACACACACACACACAGAGAGGCAACAGAGTAGGTCAGTAGGACATTGCTGCGTGTGTGTGTGTGTGTCTGGGATACAGTTTTATTTTGATCTATAACCCCACTGAGAATCCGAGGGAACGGATGATTGCACAGTTGGCAGTGCTTTTAATGGGGATTTTTTATTTTTTTTATATCGATAGGAAAAAGAGACAAAAATCATTCAACGTGTGTAAAAAACACTTTAATCTATAAATTAATACACTATATGTATATCATCTCATGTTACATTTCTTACAACATGTACACTTTCCACAATAAGCATTATGCAATAATTCTCCTTGACTTATGAGACTGAATCAGCCCAGTAAACTGACACCGACACCAGCGAGGTGTGAGGAGTGAGATTCAGACACGGCCCAAGATAAGGAAACTTTTTTTTATTTTTTTATTTTTTTCCATATGACAGGAGTTTGTTATGTGAGAGCGTCACATTCTAACTGTGTGGTCACTGACTAAGTGCCTCATGTCTGGGAAATTTTGACTTGACTTGAGTTATCATGTTTCATAAAGAAATTCCCCTCCATGTCATATCCTCTTCAACAAAACCAATTCTTCTTCACTGATAAAAATGAAAATAAAAAAAAATATATAAAAAAAATAAATTATAATAATTCCCTGTTTTCCAAAGCTTCTACCACAACAAAGGAAGTGGACGCTTGAAAGGACATAAATCTGTGCAGCTTTGCCAAAAAAGTTTAAAACAACACAGGCAAAAGATGCTGACAAAGAGCTTGAAATATTCCTGCTGGCTTCTCTGTTTGTGTATCCAGAACTGACTGTCTGTTCCTTTTTCAGCAAGTTCAAATTGACGGTCATGTCTTTAATAACCTCTCTCTCTCTGAAACGAGCTTCTGTCATTGCTTGTATTGTACTAAAATCTCCATATGCAACCATTTAGAGTGATTGTGTGTGTGTGTGTGTGTGTGTGTGTGTGGTGCATGCTCTTTATTTATACAAGGCTCCTCATATATACAGTTTTATCTTCAATATTTTATAGTATATTAAATGATGCATGAAGTCACGTGGCTGAAACATAAGGAGCCCGTCATGTTTGTTACATGCAAAACTCCGACGGCGAAGTTATGAAACGATTCTTCGGAAGAAGTATTTCGTTTGTTTGCTTTCAGCTGCTGAAATGTTCTAGGCTGTCAGATGAATTCATATGCAATGAAATGCACCCTTATTCAATTCAATACACTGAGAAGTTATGACCAATAGGCTGCTGTTTGCAACTTTACATATAATATTGCTGCAGCTACACCATTGGACTAGATACTGAGACATGCACACACACACACACACACACACACACACTGTGGAAGTGAAAGTACATTTACACACGTCAGTGTGTGTGTGTTTATCCGGTAGTTAGTGAGCTGTGAAACCTGGATGAAATTCCCTGCTGTGTGTTAACATGAACAAGGCTTTCCCAGACATATAGTCCTTACATGCATACTGTTCGGGATGGTCATTGTAAGCCTCTGTAGGATGCACGACGTGATATTTGATCAATCCACGTGGCTAGTTTAAGAATAGATAGCAGTCGATACCCAAACGTCTCTCTCTATATCAGGATCATTCATTTGTGGGGATCTTGGTAGGATGGAGGTCGGATAGGAGCTAGTGATGGAGGCGGCGGTTAATGTGCCAAGAAATGTTGTGTCTGGAAGAAATGTTTAGTCTTCCTTTTGAATATGTGAGAAGATAACTTATGGGCATATCACTCTTCATCCCAGCTTCAAACTTTTCACTTCAGCTTGTGTGTGTGTGTGTGTGTGTTTTTCTCTCTTTTTCTCCGCTGTCATTTTCCTCTGTAAATCCAAATGCCAAAACCATAAACAAACAGCCTAAGGCAGCCGATCAAAGAGGAAACAAACCGGCGTGACCCAAAGTGCTGTCATTTGTTTGCTCAGCGCACCCCGAGCCAGTGACATTCTTCTGCATATGACACCAGGCATGATATATATCAACGATGGAGGAGGAACGGCTCGTGCCTCTGTGACACTTTTATGTTAAAAAACTGATTGACTGAGCTTTACAAACATGATTCAGTTCAGTATCTTACAAATGCGTGTGTGTGTGTGTGTGTGTGTGTGTGTGTGCATGGTCCTCCAGATGGGCTGAACAGACACAAAACAAACTTTCCATGACACGCTTCCCACAGGCTGCACACATGTAGAACACACTCTTTCTTTCTCACACACACACACACACACACACACCCAGTTTCTCTCCCTGTCTGTTGTTGTTCTCCAGGAGAGAGTTTATGCACCTTCACATCTTTGTTGGTCACAGTATCATATTCCTGTAAATGTCCTGTTCAGTATAACTTGTTTATGTGCACCTTAAATATTCCGCTGTCCAAAGTCATAATTCTGTATTTATGCTCTCAGAAATAATTCTGCCTGAAGTAACAGGTTCAGATGATGGTCTCTATACTCACAATTCCTTACTCCTGGTTTTATAAAAACCTGATGTTTTAATGAATCCAATTCGCCCCACACCCACACATTATTTGCTTCTTCCCCAGCTGAGCCCCACCCAGGCAGGGTAAACCTAGGGCTAGGCCTCCCTGGAGCTCCTCACCACCAGCCCTGGTCACCAGCAGGTCAGCCAGAACCCAGGTCAAGGGCTTTAATGGCTCCATCAAAGCCTGGAAAAAAGAAAAAAAAAAAAAAACAAGGGTTAGAGAAAGAGTTCGGGAATCTGGCCTGTACCTGCTGCAGAATGGAAAAGACAAATGGAAAAAAGAGAAGCACACTGACCCCGACATCTTAACAAGTCATCTAATCGAATATTTTTCTTCAGATAGTGGAGTGAGATAATTCAGTTAAAACTCCCTTGAAAAGCGATTTAGAAGAAATTAGGCTAATTTTTATTTAAGTTTTTTTTGGTGACAGAAATTAAACTAATTGCGTGTGTGTGTGTGTGTGTGTGTGTCCATATGAATGTGTGCAGTCAGACTGGGATGGGCAGGTCTGTGTGATTGCGGCGCTGCGGTCCCGTCGCTGTGCCCTCTGTTGAGTTTTGCCCCAGTTTAGATGTGTTTGTCCTCCGCAAAAGGAATGTATTTCTGAAACAGCTCGTGATTACATTGTCATTATGTTTTTTTTTTTTTTTAACATAACAGCTTTTTCCCCCGATTTTGAAAATGGCAGTTTCGAGATTCCTCGGGTTTCATCAATCTTTACTAGAGGTCAGAGGTCAAGTGGGCTCACGAGTGGCTGAATGGAAAAAAAACTTGTGTAACTTTCTCCCTTTGATAAGCTACATCCAGTAGAAGACTCCCAAGTGTTACTGTGAATAAAGAGTATAAGACTTCCCTTATCTTGACACTTCCTGTTTGAAGCAAGGTTCGAGGTTAATCCGAGTAAAATCACATTTTTATCAGATATGAGTTTTGGCTTTATCAGGGATTTTCTCATAGGCATAAACTCTGTCGACATTTCTGGTTAATTAAGGGCTAATTGACGAGGTATGTTAGGATAATGAAGTATTTCCAAGTTGCTTTACTTTTTTTCCCCCACGGGTATTCATTTATATTCACACAAAAAAAAAGCACCATTCATCCTGTATATTACAAAAGGCACAATATGGCATAAGGAATGTCTCATTTGCTTCTGACTGTGGAAAGCCTGTCTTCCATATCACTGCTCTGATAGAATGTTATTTATGTTAAGAAAAGAATATAATAGCTTAAAGATGGTTAGTTTACATTCAGCCTGCCAGCGTGTATTCACAGAAACTACACCTTAGAGACAAATGTGACTGTGCATGCGCACACGCCCAAGGTCATACATTCAAAATGCACCCTCAAATTACTGTTTGGCTTAGCGAGCGAAAAAAGTATGTAAACCCACTCAATCTGAGCGTTACCATAGCGATGACCAATGGGAGCGAGAGGTTAATGAGGGAGTCTGGCAAATCAAGAGGGATTGTAAGTCATTCTTCGGTTGGCATGAATTCAAAGAATGCGGGTAAAACAGTGTTGGAGAGTCTAAGAGGGAAAGAAGAAGAAAGACGAGAAGAAGAAGAAGAGAGGAGGAAGTAAAAGAGGAGAGCAGAGGGTGGAAAGCACCTGAAGTATGAGTCAGGGGAGGAAGAGGAGGAGAAGGAGGGTCGCAGCTGCAATAACACTGTCTGGTAGTCCGAGGGGGAGCTGCTAGACTTACAGCAGAGCACTGTGTACACATAGACGCAGACACGCACATATACACTTAATGCATGCTCGGCCACAAGCTCTAAAAACATGTTCTCATCCGCAAAGGCTCTCTGTGTATCATACTCACCTCAGAAAACACATAAATCAGCAACTAACCTCATTTTTCTCACAACACAACACAAAAAAGAAAGATCGCACATGTCATGATGGATGTATACTCACACACACACACACACACACACGCAGGCCCAGGTCAACTAGTGCAGCAAGCCGCAGCCACCGATCCACATCCCCCACATCTGGCAGCCTTGTCTGGCCTTGGCCTCGGTTCACAGCCTGCGGTGGTCTGCTTCAGGTCTGGGCTTCCCAAAAGCATCTCGCCGTGAGTCTTGTCTTCGCATCCGGCGAAGAAAAGCTGAACTCTGTGTTCAGCGATGCCTTGTTGGGAAAACGGCCCAGAGTCTCACACCGAGAGGCCGAGGCCCGCTTTGAGGGCAAAGTGTGCTGTTTACTTTGGTTAAGACAGCACTTTGAAAATAAACTAGAGTTTGAAGCTTGAGTGTTTTTGTAATTTGAGGCGTAGGCGGTAGCAAACACAGCGTAGATGTAGACGAGTGAGGATAGAAAGGTCACAGTTCAAAGAAATTATTCAGTATACAGCGGGGAGTAGCTCACTGAGGCACAAAGACTGTGTTTGGAGTCATAGTACGGTTGCACTTGATTTGCTGTAAATCAGGCCTTTTATGTACAGCTGGGGGATGAATGTGACATGTTTTCACTCTGGTGAGGAAATGATATCATCATCTAACACTCCTACTCTCCATTTATTCACATTTTAAGAAAGTTGGAGCATTAGTGGACTTTTTGTGTGAATGTTGCGAGTGTTAATGTACTGAACATATTTAGAAACATCACAGTTGGCCCTCTGGCTTCTGTTCTTAGTAATGCATATGGTTTCAGTTTGTACCAGTTTTCACCCCCCATAAAACCTATTAATAAATAAATAAATAAATAAAAAGGAACACATGCAACGCTTCAACAGATTTTGAAGTATTTCTATGAAGAAGAAACTGGCCGCCACAGTTCATAGTAAATAAGCTCAGTTTGAAACAAATACACCTTTGCAGTAATAGAAAGTGAAGAAGAAGAATCAGTTCCTACAAGCCCCTTAGTAGAGTTTAACCCGTTATCCATAAATGGCTGATAAAGGTGTCACACAGGGATCAATATTAGATCCCCTAGAATTTACTCAATTTTCTGCTTTTACAACCAATAAAACTCATTCTGTGTGTTTTAAAAGAGCAAGCAAGCATTTAAGCCAAATGTAAGATGATTCCAACAGAAAAGGGAGCTACTGTGTACGTTAAATGAACAAATATTTCCCAAAAAAGAAAATCTATGAACGAAATCCACTGGGCGTGATTTGTGTGTTTTTAATGTGTTTACTACAAACGCTCGCTACACCATAGAGCAGAGGAAGAGAGAATGAGAGTAAGACGAGAGCAGATAAAACAAAGATGAAAGCGGTTCCAGTCGCAGGAGGGAAAACACTTTGGGGAGGTATGTTTATGAACGCAGCTTAAGATCATAATCATGAAAACACAAGCTCGCAGGAAGAACTGAGTCAGCTGAAAGCTCCGTCTGGCAGGGGTGCTGCAAGGGGAAAAGCTTCTCCTGCTGTAACACTGAACTCTGCTCCCCGCCTGCAGCTTTTGTGTGTACTCAGCAGATGTCTTCCACTGATGATACGCACAGATCTGAGGGTTATCCTCGCTCGCTGGCCTCAGATCAGCGTTGGACTTTGTCACAGAGAGGATAGAAAAGCAAGATGTTGTTTGAACGCGGTACTTCGTGCACTTAAACATTTAATGCAACACGTGAGAGGCGGCAGGAAAAGGAAGGGAAAAAGGTTCAACGTGAGTATAAAACCTCTGACCTTTGACCTCTGACCACACCGACTTGCTCACCTGTAACCATTGTGTGATTAACCAAAGGACTAATTTCTTCCTGGAACATCAGCCTTAGTGAACATTCTCCATCCATGCCTCATTCATCCACTTTCTTACCTATTTATTCCTAATCGAGGTCCCAGCAACTGGGAAATAGGCAGGGGGAAACACCCTGGACAGGTTGCAAGTCTATTTGCAGATCTAAAACCCTTTGCCAGGATAAAAATACACTCGAGCCAACAGACAAGCATGCCCGTCCGTGTTAGCTGGCTAACGTCTTAATGATACTGAAGTTTACAAGCAGCCTATTTCGCGCCGTGGAAAAGTTTAGCAGCTGCTCGGAGGCCAATCTGAACCCTGTAAACAGGCTGCTTATTCACGTTATTTAAAGGGAGCATTAAATCATAAGAGGGCTCTTCCTGTGTGCAGGATACACTCTCAGTCTCTCTCTCTCTCCCTTATTGTGCAGCTTTTTGTCCTCTACTCCCATGAAATGTTCTACGATAATAACGTGGCGACTGGAAATTCAGTTCCTCTCATAAAAGTCTAATTGCTCTTCCTGGTACTTCCGTACCCTTTTTTTTTTCCTTCTGTCTGACAATCTCACACACATACACAGACAAATAAAATTGTCACACCACGAGGCCAAATGGAAACACCTTTTTTTTTTTTTAAAGATAAATTTGTCATAGCTGCTTGCAAGGACACTTTTGCAACAAGACTTTTTTTTAGTTGACATGAAAAGAGAGATTCATTCCAGAGTCCTGTGGGGTTAAATGTGTCACCAGTGCCCACAGCGCAGTAGCTCAAAAACAAACCGGTCTCACAAAGCCACCTTTTTATGCTGCGCCAACCAGCCACTGGAACCCAACAAAGGACACGGTGACTTTTTTTTTTCCACTGCATCATACTATATACTAAAGGAAACTAAACTAGGCTGCATCTTGTGCAAATATACTTAAAGTCGACCTTTTTTTTTTGGTATAGCTCCGAGCTTCGGTAAAGGACTAAAAGGAACTTTTTTTGACTTGATTTCTCTAACTCAGTCTGCTGTCTTAGAATGATTTGTGTTTTCTTTCTTCACGGGTGGGGCGTGTACAGTATTGAACCAGAATGATCTAAAAGCAATTGCTTTAAAAGGCACAGATGATCTAATATATTTCTGAAGTGGTAACATTAGCACTTCTGACAGTACTCTGGTGCATTCATTTATCTGCATTAGTAAATTAAGGGTACATTGTACTCTCTAGTGAGGGGCTGACGTCATCGATGGCCCTAATTACACTTCAACGGCTTACACCGTCGTTATGGAAATATCGGTCATCAGCGGTAATAATAGTGTTTCATATAAAATCATAGAACTGGCTACATTCCTTCAGGAAACACGAGAATGAAGGGTTTAGAAAAGTTAACAAATAACCGCCGCGGGCCCCACACCTGACAGAGGAGCTGAAACGACGGACCACACAGTTTGCGGCCCCCGAGAAACGTAGGGTTACTAAGATCTATTAACACAACAAACCGCTGGGTGTAATCCCCCCCCCCCCCACCCCCCCAGCAGATGAGCCAGCTTCTCACTGCCAGGGAATGTCCCCGTGGATGTCGGATGTAAACCTCAGAAATGCTCCGAGGTTCGTGAGTAGTATTTGGGGGTCAAAGACAGGAGCAATGTAAGGGATACAAAAACACGGTAGGATATGCACGTTCTATTTCATTGCCTACAAGACCTGGCCAAGACTGACACGCTGATGCCCTAAACAGACAGTGGCAGTGACTGTTTATTTTACAGGTTATTGCCAGTAAGACCTACAGGACAGTGTGAGTGTTTGGTGTCTGCACATTATGCAGCGAGGCAGCCAAACAGGCCTCATTAAAACCACGTTCTCGTGTCTTGTAGGAGTAGACACCATAGTAGTTCAGATAGTATCTGTCTTCTATTAAGCTGTTAGGAGATATGTACGTTCAGCACATGGTTTGTGTTGCGTAACTTGTGTAGAATTCCTTACACTGAATCACCTGGGGAAAAGATTGAAGTTTTCATTAGAAATATATATATATATGGGATTGTATGAAAATATGTTTTCAGCACAAGTTAGGAACGTTGACAGATGGGTCTATTTTTGTAATACATCATGGGCCATCAGCACCCCCCCTCCTCCCATCAGTTCGCACATGCCCAGAAGGTATTGTCCCCCCGATTTCCTAGAAAGGAAAATATGGAACATATGGAGGAAAAAAAAAACATGACCGAAAATTTCAACTATGACCTTTTTTAATTTAGTATCTATCATTTAGACTTTTTTTTTTAATATATTATCCTAATTTTTTCTTGTCGTGGTAGAAATTGGCTTCCATATCACAGTCACCTAAAATAACCAGCAGCACAATCACCTGGACGTGGGTTTAAAGCTCTTCCCTTTGACATTTTCTTTAGTACCCATTTAACTGGAGTCAGGAAATACACGTAAACCTTAAAGGCCCCCGACACCTTTTTTAGGATTTTTTCCACATCACACTGGTATTTTATTTTTTTTCATCTGCAGCTTTGAGCTGGGTGTTTCAAAGTCATGCACCGAGAGTGAGATCATCCTAAAAAGTTACGGCGGCGGGACAAACTTATTACACATGTGAGGCACAAGATTAATGACGTGTCCATAGTGTGTGTGGGCGTCCCGAGAGATATGCAAAAGCAAAGTCAATATTCTTCACCCACTAGATTTCAGATTCACATGGGACTCATGCATACGGTTCACACACTGTATAATTACATTAATGTAAACTAAAGAAGAAAGGGTTTTTTTTTTTTCTTATACGTCAGCTCAGATGTTAATGACCTGTCCCTTTAAGAGATTAAGTCATGATGGATGACAGTCGACCGTGTCCAATCGCTCCACTTTGTTCCTATTGGCTTCCTGCTGTTAACAACACCCATCCCTGCTAACAAACGGCCGCCGCTTTGAAAGGAAACCCACGTCAGCAAGGACGCCGTCCAGCCCAACCTCCAGCTCCAGCCGAACAGTAAAGATCGAAGGTCAAATGTCAAAGTCAGGGTTAACGTCCAGATCAGACACCGGCCACTTTGAAGGCCCGGGTTAAGTCAACGTTTGTTTATCTGGAGCCGAGCGTGACCTCACTCTTAAACGTTTGTTGAAGTCATCACTGTTTAGTACTAAAGATGGTTGCTTCTGTATGTGCACGGAAGAGAAGGAAAGGCTTTAGAGAAACAGATCTGACGACCGACTCACATTTAGGTTTGTTTTCCCCTCAAAAAAATAAAGACAAAAAAGATAAAGACGTAAAGGAAATGCATCTACAGGCAGAAAAACAAAGAGCAATCTGCCTTTTTTTTTTCAAATCATTAATTGCTTCCTCTGTGCATTCAGAGTCACTCAGCCATCAGAGTCTAATGAGATAAACATTTCTGTTTTTTACGCACCTGCTGGTTTTTGGCTTTGTCCTGCGGGAGGCTGACCATTAGACCAGATTAGATTACACACACACACACACACACACACACAGAAGAGTGCTTCTGAACACCCCTGAGACCAGCAACGGAAAGTGAACCTCATGCTGTAATCGTCGTGGATAATGATGGAGAAAACGGTGAAAAGTTCGAGAGCTATCTGGAGACTGCGCCGCAGCAGTGCGTTGTTGCTCGTTTCTCCTGTATGTGACTTGCATCAAAATAGTAAGACGCTGGGATCACAGCGCAATCCGCAATGCTGCACAATGCATTCAGGAGTTAAATCAAGTTACGTGCTTTGCATTGATACAAACGCGTTTATGCGAATGACGTCCGACGCACGCTTCGCACACTAACACCTGTTAGTGCAAATTGCCTCGTTTTCACCCCAGCCCCGCTTCCTCCTCGCTCCCTCCGACTGGTCCGTTCTTCGTTAACGGGGGAACAATCGAATGCGGTCATTTCCTGCGCGGAGTGGACGTCCTGTCTCACAGGATGTCTCACAGGATGTGGCTTAAGAGGACTCAGTGGTGCAAGAGCAGCCCTTAATGGAAATCTCTACATGCCTACTAACTACCATACAGCATGTATGTGTGTGTAATGCATACCCAGGCACCTGAGTGCAATAAGGAAAACCTACAGATTAGCTTTACTTCACATATAAACAGTAGTTGCTAACTGCATGTTTTAATGCTATGCATACCTCGCTCATACCAGTCATATTAGGGCCCCCACTAACTTCTAGTAATACCAAGGTGACAGAATGGAAACTGCATATTAGGTGCAGGCGGTGCCTTCAGTGTGTGTGTGTGTGTGTGTGTGTTTGTGAGACACAGAGCAGCGACCGCATATTCACACACACATGCAACACGACGGTAGCTAAACTGACAAATACAGCAGCATTCCTCGACCGCCGAAAGCCGGAGAAACGCGGGAGTCCCACTTTTGTAATAAAAAATTTTTTTTTTTAAATTTTAATATTTATGTTGGTGGTCTGTAGAAAGATTGGGTCTCTGTATGTCTTGCTGAAAATGGGACTGTTTCAAGGGCTTTCTAGTAAATAAAACCAGGCCTGAGCATCTGTTGAGTCCTTCACACTTATACACAGATGAAAGGAGTGAGGGCCCAGGTTTGTTAAAAAGCAAGCGCTCACCGGTGTCTGTAAAAAAAAGCGCACCGAAGGCCAAGGGAGGATCGTTACTGCGTAAAGAGGGCATCTGCTGAAAACAAATGGTTTAGGTCAAGCGGTGGAAAAGTTATGTAATGAATGAATTTACGTGCTTTCGGAAATATTCGGTTGCAAAGGACGAGCTGCTTCTGGTTCTTGGGAGGGGGGAAAAAGTGAAAAAACGCAAAACAGTGGAGTGATTCACGTGAAGCCAAATAGGTGGAGGTTTTTTTTTAATGTGGAGATTTGTGTAGTTCAGAATGGGGCTCGAGTCAGTTTGAAGATGCCACATGTGTCCAAGGTCAACCTCATGCTGGACTTTGAGGTATTTCCGTGCTAAATTTATTATCGTCAGTGGAATCGAAATTGAATTATTCTTCAAAGACACTAAAATAGTTCGGTAAGACGATGAATCTGGTCAGACATTCACATGTTTTTGGGTTTTTTTTTGCTACTTTGGGTTCCTCTGAGGACATTTACCTGCTTCGGAGTCAACGAAACCAACTCGACACGAACTCCGTCCACATTCATGATTCACACATTCACAACGCACCGGAGCTACCTACTCAAACGGGGGGTTTTGATGTCTTTTTTCGGCAGTGTGGGAGCAGCTAATGAAGACGCTGACCGTCGGTCCTACGCAGAGTGAGTCAGCCGCGTGCTGATTAAGGGATCTGCTAATAGAGGAGCCATCAATCAAAGGCAGGATCACTCCTACTCTCACCCCACACACACACACCACGGCTGTGATGTTGTGTTTATCCAGCTGCTGGCTGGGTGCCTCGGACAGAGACCCCTGCCTGCTCCTGTGCTGGCTATCTAACAAGAAGTGCACAAAGAAAGAAGGAGAGGTCTGGAAATTGGATTCATGCACAACTTATATCATATATGTGGGGGAAAAAAATGCTGCCAGAAATGAAAACATGCGGTTCAGCGCTCTGGGAAAACGTTAGAAAGCCAAAGAATTGGAATCTCAACTCACCCACGTCAACAAGGATTTGCAGTTCAACACCCAGCAGAATAGACATATGGCTTAGTGGTTTGGAGGCGAGATGTATCGGAAGCAATGTAGACTGAAATAAGGAGAGAAGAAGAATGGAGAAAAAGGCACAAGAAGGAGATTAAGTTTTATTTACTTTGATTTTTATTTGACAAGGTTAGCGCTGCCCGAGAATGAAAATCTTGACTAGACGAGACGTATCCAAGAAAATCTATGAATTACAGACAAACACGAAGGATGTAAAGAAACCGGAGAGAAAATAGGATTTCTCGGTTTGAATGTCAACAAAAAGAAGGAAGCCAGACGGAGTTAAGTGAGCGAGCAGCTGCGGCGGGGGGCAAAACTCCACGGCATGTGTGCTCTCAGCTCACGTCCAGACGTCCAGGGAGGCCATCACTCTGGGCTGGGAGCGTAAACGTTTTAATTAAAAAGTCACTTTAAAAAGCTGTAAAATAATAATCTTCCCGTCAGTCAGACAAATCAGAGATTCTGAAGAGACGCCAGAATCACCCAATAAATTAGGAAGGAAAGGTACAGCCTGAGCGAGCCTGTCTCCTAGTGATTAAAAATCATAAACTAAACTGCATCGGCAGATACGTTCACTGGCGTAGTTTCCCTCGTGGAGATCAGGATGTCGGATTTGAAATTAGACAAATTGTCAGATGCCGTCACCGTAATTCTGGCGCCAGGGGATCTGAGAATCACTTATAATGACACATGACACCGAATAGAGAGCATAAGGTGATTCTGTGCTGCTTTTACTTGTGATACTTCTTCTTTTTTTTTTTTTCTCCCATGTTACCTGAAAGCACCAGGTGAAGCATCCTTTTTCATTGCAATCAATGTTAGTTAGACAGCGTTGGAATGAGAAGCCTTTAAGTTGTGAACTTTACATTAGTCAGTCTGTATATTGACAAAGACGCAGAACACACACACACACACACACACACACACACACGGGACCAACAGTCTGACACCGAAAACCACTGTCAGCGAGTTCTCAACTTGAACCCTTGTTGTGTCTTTCGACTCCCTGACTGTGAAAAGACTGATGAGAGGTATTCTCAAATCCCCACACCACCCTGAACACACACACACACACACAGACAAGAAAACACACATTTTTGTACTTGAACTTCCCAGCCTTCAGTGGCACATACAGCATATATATACACACACAATGTAATATATCTTTGTGAGAAATAAAATCACTCTGGTCTCCTCATCAGGGAGAAGGTCAACGGCGGGGGGGGGCCCACCTGTTAGTGGAAAACGTTGCTTGTTCTGTGAGTCACAGCGGTGTTAAACAAGAGAAGCCCAAACTGTCTGGTTGTTTGTAGAAACCCGGCTTTGATGGGGAAAGTACTGAAAACCAATCCAAAGTTTCACATATGCTCCTCGGTTGGGATGTTGGTGGGGGGACAACACCAGGATGAAATAACATATAAAACTCGATAGGCAATCAAATTTCACATCAGGCCAATATATGCACATATGGTTTCATCAACTGTGCTCAGATTTCAGTCAGGGGGCCTCTATATCTGCCCAGTGGAACTTTTTTTTTTTTTTTTTTTTTTTTTCTCTCCCTCCATCTCTTTGTTATCGTCTCTTCCTTTTGTCTGTCTGTCATGTCTGGAGAACAGATTAGAGGCAGAGACACGAGTGGAAAGATATCGCACGTGCGTATCTTTCTCCTTTCCTGTATTATTTTCTATTTCATGTAGCAAGTGCGTTTTGGGGGAGATATCTACAGTTTCAGGCTGCAACTTCTCACGCTGTGTGAACTGACCTCACCGAGCATTTCTCTGGCTCGCCGCCCTTGTTTTGGCCCGGGAACAGCCAGTTGGATCGGATCTGAAATGCAGAACTAAAAGAGTGTTACCATCAAAAACAAAATCAGTTTCTCTGGTTCACTCAGAGATTGTAAAGAAAGAGGGGGAAAAAAAAAAAAAAAAAAGACAAGTGAATGCATCATGAGGATTTGAAACTTAAGCGTCCTTTTTAGTGCTTTACTGACGTCAAGGATGCCTATGTGCTTGTTAATCAGGACGATGATTAAAGGCACGTTTACTACTGCTAGGAATTTATACACATGTAAGCCTTCATCAAAGGTGCTGAAAGAAGAGTCTCGACGTGGTTGCGCGGAGGAGTAAGTCGTAGGAATTAATGGCGCTTTGCTGACGGACGGACGGACGGACGGGGAGGAATCTCTGTCAAAGCCTGATTTGGGGAGAGTGGAGAGTCAATGCATACAAATGCATTGCATATAAAGTCATGACGGTGTTGCATAGCGCTCGACTTAAAGGTTATATAACGGTAATGCTTCCCGTTGTGAGATTTGCATGTGTCAAATCAATGGATTTCCCCCCATCGAGTTCCTTCTTTTAAACAAAACACTCGAGTCGCACCTCCTCGTTAGATTGTGAGCGATTTGATTGTTCAAACACATCGGCATCTACATCTCTTTCATTCCAGACGCATTCAAGTCTTGTGAAGTTTTACCGGTGCCGGCCACAACTAACCTCTCACCTTTAACAATCTGTTAGGACACTCCCTGCTTGATTAGATTTCCTGCTGCACGGGAAAATTGACAGAAATATGGCGTTGGGAAAAGTGCAGGTCAAAAGGATAGAGGCGAGGAGAAGGGTAGAGAGGGTGGGGGTGGGGGGGTGAAGGGAAAAGAGAAGGAGAAGTGGAGAGTTTTGGAAAGAGTGCAAGCGCATACTGCGCAGTGCGTGGGCGTGCAGGGTCCACAAGTCAGCAGCTTTGCCCTCTTCGCTCGCCTGACGCACACTTTCTGTTGAATATGGGACACAAAAACACATTCCTGCTTCTGAACCATTCATACGATCTCGTGTGAAAGCAAAAAAGAGAAGGGAGGAGTGGCTGAACTTTACACAAAAGGCATAAAAAAAATAAAAAATAAAAAGTAGGGAGAAAGGAAGGTGCAGAGAGGAGAGAAAGACAGGGAAGATAGGCTGATGATGGAAGAAAAGGAGTGAATCTTTAATGAGGTCATTTTAAGCATAATTCGGAGCTCTGCGTTCACTTTAGCAGATACCGACTCCCATGGAGCGTCAAAATCCCGAGCGGGAGTGATATGATGTCCTACTGTCTTTTAAAGCATCACACAGTGTATCACTTCAGGCCGTCCATAGATGATGAGTTCCATAACATTTTCTTTTTTTTTTCTTTTTTTTTTTTCCTGGCATGTAAATAGCTCAGATTCAACAGTGTGTGGTGAATGCTCAGTTTTTCCACTTCCAGTGTGTGTGTGTGTGTGTGTTTTCAAGCTCTGACTGAGCATGTGCTGTAGACCAGCCAGAATCAACCAGGACTAAAGTATTAATGGTTCAATATCACACACACACACACACACACACAAAACAAGACTTTGTTATGGCTTCATCCACAAACTCATTGTGACATGTTTTACAGCGCAAGAGACTCTCAGGTGATGCACAAATGCCGTTGAAGTGTATGTGTGCGCTGGATGCGGCTCGTGCCCTTTGACACGTAGCGGTGCCGCGCTTTTCGTTCAGAGATCCGTTACTCAGCGCAAGGTCAAAGGATGACACTGAGTGAAAGCTAAAAAAAATCATAACAGCTGACACCAGATATTCAATAAACCCATTTTACTGGAGACAGGATGCTAGTGTCTTGTTCTCTCATGCCATTTTGATTAGAATGAAGTGGCGCGGCTGTAGATCCAGAATAATCAGAAGTGATAAGTTAGGAATTATGTTGTGATCTACTTATTGATGGGCCAACGTTCCCTTAAACTGGGATTCCCTGCATGAATATAGCTTTTAGAGACAGTTTTAGGGTGGAATTTCCCTTTAAAATGCTACTCATATTTATCAAATGGGATGTTTTGCCCGTTCTAGTGATTGTGGTGCTATGCTGGCAGGCTGGCCCGCTGCCCCTGGGCACTGACCTACTTCCACAAAAGCTTGCTGTCCTTTGGTCACAGATAAATCATTTTAAGGTTTTACATGTGTGTGTGTGTGTGTGTGTCAGTCTGTCAGTGTGTCAGTGTGTCACAGTGGGTGAGCGGTTGACTTCCTGTCATCAGTCTTTGTCAAACACATACACTTGTGCGTTGAGAGACGCAACAGAGAGAGCTCTCTGTTCGAGCACTTGTTGCAGATGTCCTCTCTAACCCCCCCCCCACCCTCCCCACATTAATGTACTGTACCTCACCCAAACCAGACAGGTTTCTGCCAGGAGGGTGACCTTTGACCCTGGAGGTCACTGACCGTGAGACCCAGACACACACAACAACAGGAAGTGCAGTACTTCCTCTGCTAAATCAGGCCGACAGATGCTGATGCCGCACGTTTCATCTGCACGAGCAGCATTGCCTGCACGTGAACATGGCACGACATCATCACCAGCTGGCCACAGGAAAACAAAAAAAAGGGGTCATCCACACCAGAGAAAGCACCCAAACATCCCTATGCAAAGATATAGCATCGGATTCTTATTTTTTTTTTCCAGGCTGATGTGGTGACAGAAAAGGGGAACGTTTACCATGCCTGATCGAATTAAGACTGTTAAAGCATTACAACTTGGTGAAGCAATCCAAAACGGGTGTGTTTAGTTACTCGTGCCATTCGATCGGGAGATATTAGCAGGGTGGGAACATGAGTATTAGAAACCATTAAAGGGAGGTGAGGGGAAAAACAGAGTGCAGCCTCTGGACAGTATCACTGTGAGTGCAGGGTGGAGGAAGGGGAGTTTATGGGTGTAGGATGGTTGGAGGAGGGGGGGGGGGGAGGGGGTGTATCCTCACGGATGTGCTGCACTGGAGAGGACATTTATGTGACGTGATATAGAAAAAGCGTCCAGTTTTTGGCTACCGGCGGAGAAAGAATTCAATAATATTTGTCATGTGTGGAGGAATGGATCCACCCATCTGACAGAGGAAGACAAACACAAAAAAACCAATTCAGCCAATAGCTGAATGAAAAAAACAAACCAAAAAAAAAAAACCCAACAAGAACGCAGCATATCTCTGAGGACCGCCGATCGTTAAACTGCGAAAAAGTTCATTCTTCACAATTTAATTTGAGTTAGAGGCGAAAGCGGTGCGCGCTGGCTGGCGGTGAAGTCATGGCTGCTTCCAGGATGATGATGATGATGACATATGCGAACAGCTGCGCAGCCGACCTCGTCCTCTGGACCGAGCGCTTACACAACCCCAGTGTAACGTTGTGAGAACTCTGGTTTGTCACTTCGAAACTGGCATTGCCACACGCTAATACAGTGAAAAAGTGGTGTAATTCATGTGTGTGATTAAGCAAAGGGGGGTACCGCGGACTGGAAGTTGCACACACATACACACATATGCATCAAAAAAGAGAAGGCTTATTATGGGAACTGGCACCTACAGTTGACCACTAAATCTCAAAGTCATTAAACCACCCTTTTCATCCAACCAAGCAACCTGATTCATCGCGGGAACCTACTAAAGATAAAAACAACAAAACTGCCTCGTCAGCATTTTGATAGATACACTCGCAAAAACACACACACACACACACACACACACATGCGTGCAGGGTACAGATCGTCTCCAGATGTCTAATTGGAGAGAGACATAAATAGGATAACAATGGCGAAAAAAGGGGGAAGAGTCACGGAGTCAAGTTGAATCAGATGGGAGGCTCGTGGCTGCATGTCTGTATGGATTAAAGATCACTAACACACACACACACTTTCAGTATGTAGTCTATACAGGACAGTATTAGGACGTCATACTTCCCGGACTGTGTGGAAAAACGTTGCCTCTGAACACGATCCAGGCAGCAAATTGGGTCATCTTCCAAATTCCACATTTGGCAGAGCAAAGTCCGTGAGCCAGACAACAGGAAGACACGGTCGCTTATTGCTTAAAAAACCCGATATTGCACGGAAAAAAACCACAAAATTCCACGCGCATTCAAACGCAGCTTGTGGGTGATGGTGTAGAACACGCAGAGGTCGGGGGGGTGAAGGGTTATCTCTGAGGCCAGCCGGCTAGCGTTGCAGGGAGGTTCTCACAGATCCTATCTGGATGGGAGGACAATGAACTCTCCCAGTGCGCTCCATTAAAGCCCAGCGTGGCTGGACTGTCTCCGCACATGTCACAACTCCCTCCTTATTAAATGCGATTGCAAACGGTCGGCTCCTTTTTAAAAAGGCCTCCTGCCTGAGACCTCATCCTCCCCCCACCCGCATCGCACCACCCCACCCCAAGTCAAATTTCTATGAAAACAATCTTCCAGACAAAACCCGGTCTCGGAGCTGTAAGAGCGCAGCGGCACAGCTGTGTCTTTTCAACGGGCAGGAAACATTCGATACGTGTTCTTTGTTAATCAGCAATTTGTCTGAAGATGATGGAATTTAATGAATTTAATTTCCAGCATATATATAGGTGCATTCGTTAACCAGGTGTTTGTATGCGTACCTGAATCATGGATGCCATGAGGTATTTTTTCGACCATCATTTTTAAATATTGGGTTTGGGGAACCGGCTAAATTGTTGCTCCAGCTGCCTTGTATTCTGACTGATGCGTTTTCATGTAACGCTTAAAAAACACACCGTGGCACTCTCAAAATGTGGGTCACGCCGGTAAAAAACAGACAAGGAGGGCCGGCAGCCACATGGAATCGGGGGGGGGAAAGAAATGATGAATGGATGAAATAAAGAGAGAGGCACTCGAAGTAATGGGAGCAGGATGTTTTCTGACTGGGAAGACGGATAAAGATGGACGTATTCCTCACGTGGCGGGACAAAAAAAAAAAGAAAAAAGTGTGAGAGATGAGAGGGCTGACAACCTGCCAGCCGAATGTCATCTGATAAAACGCTGAAACTTTTTTCCGACAGATGTGGGGTCGCGTCAGATTCTGACTTGAGGATATTGGAGGATGGGAGGAGAGAAGAAGAAGGAAGAAAAAAAAAGAACAGATCCCTATCACATATCACAGGTATCACTGTTATCCTCCCTGCATGAGAAGGAAAAAACCTTTGACCACCGTGGCCTCTTTAAATGAGAGTAGCTCTGGGTGGCGTCCCCCCCACCCCCCTCCTCCCTGTTAATCCCCCGTTTATTGACACCAGGTGCTGGCGGTGTGCTCGAGGGGGGTGCATCTACTCCTCTAAATATGACTCTATTCTTCTCCTCAGAGCAGAAGAGTTCAAGTTCAACCACGGTGGCTACTGAAACCCCCCAGTCCTCTCCACCTTCCACCTGTTCCATAATCACGTCGGTCACACTATCGTACATCTCCGCTCCGATAACCGAACTCCGTGACCGATCGGTAACGATGAAAAACGGTACCCCCTGAGTGGCATCGAAATACAACATTCTCCCTGTAGGAAGGTTTGAAATGCATTTTTCTCTTGCTGTCATCCTTGCTGCGAGTCAAGCTCAGACATGCCTGTAAATGTCACATATGTGCATAACATAGCATTTAATGAACAAGAACAGAAGACTGGAAAACGTCAGCTTTGCATGACTGGGTGTTTTGGGGTTTATTTTTTAGTGTTGAATGTTCTGAAAAATAGTCCTCCTTTCCTGAGTGGTCCTGATTGAAGTCATTTATTTCTGTGAGACGTCCAGCAGTGTTCCTGCTAATAAAATGAGGGGTTTTATTCCGTTAAAAAGGACGAACGATTCCTGGCTTTCCATGGCTACGACTTGTGGACCAGATCAAACACTATGTGGGCGTATGGATATTGGCCCGGTGTGTGTGTGAAAGAGGAAGCTGCTCCTGTCACCAAGGGAGAAGAGCAATGTCTCCCGTATGTGTGTGTTTCCATATGTGTGTGTGTGTGTGTGACCGCAGAAGGATCTCTCTGGCTACAGCTAAAAAGGTTCCTTCAGCAGGGGGGGACCCTCCCTTCCAAGCTTTCCGCTTCCTCGCCCCACACCCTCCAGATCCTCCACCCAGGCCTCACTGGTTCTGTTGCCCAGGGCAGAGTTAGCCCTCCCAGGGCAGAGTTAGCTGATTGTTCCCCGTGTTATTCCGTCACGGCTCTGCGTGTGTCTGCAAGGGTGTGTTGGCTCCCAACAGTGTGTCTGCTGACAGAAAGAGGAACGAGGAAATGACCGTCACCTTCGTCACAAAGTGTGCACGTCCATTAACCCTTTGGCCTTCCCCATTGTTCAGCTTCACACATTGATCTGCCCCAACGTGGCAAGTGTTTGCCTTGACCATGCCTGTCTTTTTTTTTCTTCTTCTTCTTCTTCCATGGAGTAACTGATTGGAAATGTTTCAAGCATGTCTCGAAGGCGGTTGGAGGCGCGACGTAGGTGGCTGCAGACTGATGGATGGTTCGATGTGTATTTTTCAAGAAAAACCCAAAGGGGGAATATAGGTGCTTTTTCACACCACATGCGCCACCTTAAGGGGGATTGTGCATGTGTGTGTGCGTGTGTGTGTGTGTGTTCCAAGCTGTGGGAAATGCAGCTGCTTAACATTCCACCTCTCACGCCCATAGAAACCAAGGACATACTATATTTTCTTTCACCACAGGACACTTGATGTAAAGTTATGTTAATCTCATTCAAGGGGTTCAAACAGGCCATTTAAAAAAAAGACTTCTGTGCATTTAAATATTACATAGTCATATGTTTTTTAGTTCATTCTGTGCTTTATTCACTCTTATCTAGTGCATTTCTCTCAATTACTTTGAATGCGTAAGTGCATCTGTGCCACATTAATCCTTCCATCTTCAGTCCATTCACAGTCTGCTGATTTCTGAGCTCTATGCACACAGACAGGCTGAGGTCAAGAGTCAAGCACACACACACACATAATTACACACACACACATGCACTTTTTTGCTTTTTTCATAATAACACACATGGGCAGCGAAACAGGGAAATCCCCTGCAGACTTTAAACAAAACTTCCCCACTTAGCATCGTGTCTTTTTTGAAAGCAAGAATGATGAGTGACCTGTGCATGGTGTGTGTGTGTGTGTGTGTGTGTGTGTGTCCAGCGTTTACCAAAAGCGGCTGACTGTTCACATGTCTCCTCAGGTGATGTATGTTGTCGGCTACCTGCGGTGCAGCTGGCTGGCTGGGCTGTTTTGGACTGCAGGGCCCCGGTGCAACACAACTCAGAAGTTTATAGAAGAAACACAAAATCACACCAAAGTAAAAAACAACAACAACACACATCTAAATCTGATAAAGAATCGATGCACAAGGGATTATAGACACATCATCAAACTTGGGAAACGTGGTGAAACTGGTTCCTGAGTAACGGCTGTCATGAGAAGTGATTTACTGGGAACTCCAACGGGGGGGAAACAGTCGTTAATAATAAGCACAACACCGAAATAGAATTATCATAATAGAGATGTGAATCAGCATCGTTTGGGGTTTTTTTTGCAGGAAATGTGGTGATGCAACAAGTAATCATCAACATATTTCCAATCCATAAGCATCCATTCCTGGAAAATGAAGTTCTGTTTTGTGAACACATAGCAGCGGACTGTGTAGAAAGAAGTGTGTGTAAGAGAGAGAGAGAGGTTTGGTGTGTATACCTGACTGCTGGAGTATGAGTAAGCATTTCGTGCATGTGTGTGTGTGTGTGTGAGCTCCACCGTGTGCGTGCTTTTGAATCGTGTGTGGGCCCCGGGTCCTGCACGGCTGAATAATAATGTCAACGGGTTGATGTGGTGAAGCCTGTCATGAGAAAAACGCTGTAGGTTCGCCGTGTCAGCTGTGTCTCATCAGGGAAACCCTCACCGCCAAACCTCCCTCCTCCTCCTTCTTCTTCTTCTTCTTCTTCTTCTTCTTCTTCTTTCCTTTTAAACCCGAACACTTTCTCCTCCTCTCGACATTTTCACTTTCGTCCTTCTCGACAAACGTTAATTTAAAAGACGGTGAAACCCAGCCGCCTTCAAATCTTCGTCCCCTATCCTCTTTCTGTCTTGCATGTCTTTAATCTTATCTTACCACTTCCTCTCTCTCATCACCAAAACTCACTCGCCCACTTCTCGCAGGAGAAGGGAAGGCCCAGTGCTACATTTCCCAGAGGATGTTCAAGACTGTTTTTTTCTCACGGTGGTCTAAGGCAGAGCTGTTAAACTGGCACGACTTGGCATGGGTTGGCACAGGAAGTGGCTGCCGGATTCCCCGGGCCATGCAGTTCCATTTCCTGTCAAACATCCTCCCAGAGGATAAGAGCTACTAAGGGCATCAAGGAGACGAACCCCACAGTGGGAGAAACACTGAGCACGACTGGACTCACTAAACATTTCAACTCCAGTGCTCACAGAGGAAGGAGGAATTTTTATTTTATATATTTATTTATTTATTTATTTATTTTCAGAAGGCACGGACAAATATTATTCATTTCGTAATCTCGAGTAAACCTAAAAAACCGCAAGAGGTGGCGAGATAATAAAGGAGATATTCATAATATCGTTGGGTGCGTTCCAATAGATGTTTTCTGTGTTTCTATTTAAAAAACGAAAAAAAATATGAAAAAAAATAAACCAAAAAACTATATTCCTGACTAGAGGTTAAGTGAGAAAATGTGTTGTTGTTGTTTTTTTTGTGTGTGTGTGTGTGTGTGTGATTTAGTAGGGATTTTGAAAGGGTTGCGTATTGCGAGGCCTCCGATCGCAACATGATCGCGGTAATTACAAGCTTCGTTTTGGAGTAGTAGGCTGCAGTGCTAACACCAGCGAACACACACCAGGGAGCCATAGATTCACGTGGAAAGCCGTTTTTATAAAGTGTTAATGTCAAGGAATGTTATTATGTTATTAAGAGCTTCCATAGTAAAGAGGCCCCTTGAATTTGAGGATACTTTAATAGAAAAACATGAGGAGTGGCATGTCATGCAAGGTTAAACTGACTATTATAAAATGACTTGCCGGGTTTATTGTGAAAATCATCTGACCTCTTAGAGGGTCACGTTCGTTCTCTTGATATATTGCTTTATTTTGAAGGAATGGTCAGGTTAGATTTATTGCGGAGAATCTGTAAGAAAACACAAAAGACAAATGCCAAATATAGACTCGTGTCCCAAAAACTTTGTACATTCCCTAAAAGCTGGAGCGTTCCTGGCCTTGAGGAGGAGCGCCATCATTTTTTTTTTTTTTTTTTGGCGATGGGAAAACGGCGTCAGAGGACAGCGGGTGCCTATTGTGTCTGGGTGCAATTCATCACAAAAGGGAAAAGGCAATGAAAAGCTTGGAGGGGACATGAGAGGGTGACTGTAAATCCGGGGGCCAAGACACAGCGACCTGCAGGGCCGGAGCAGTAACTCAGCCTGTCTGTCACAGTGTGTAAAAGAGAATCTGTGTGTGTGTGTGTGTGTGTGTGTGTGTTCAGGACAGAGCTCTTTACTTCTACGGCAACAATTTTGAGAGGTTGTTCTAACTGAAGATAGGCTTAGATTTGGGCCAAAAGGAGTTCAGTCCTCAGAAATGTTTGCTCTAAGCAGTCAGTAAAATATGGGGATAACAACTGTCCCACATACTGACTAGAAACAGCTTTGTTTCTAAACCCGAAACACCATAAACACATGCCTCATGCTCTATGACACCACCACCCAGCCTTCTCTCCTTACAATCTGCACTTTTTCTTTTTCTTTTTTTTTCTCCCAGAAGAATGTTAACACGCCGGAGTCGTGTTGTGGCAGCAGGACCAGCAGTTGTTGATCTCTCTCTCTCTTTTTTTTTTTGTTTACCGCTCAGGAATCCCAAATGTGTCATTACGAAGACGAGGCCCCCTGCTCCCGACACATTCCTGATTCCTCTCCTCGACCCACTCTGTTAAATAAGTGCTTGTTGAAAGGCGACTGGGCGTAATAAAGCCAGATGAGGCCTTGTAAATATTCCATCGTGAACAAATTGCTTCTGAGCCAGTTTACACATATATAACAGAATAGATAGAAATAACAAAAATGTTAAAATAACCCTGCTTCAATCCCATATCTCTATCCAATAAAGTCAAAAATGTAAAAAAAAAAAAAAATGCAATCTTTAATAATAATGACCTCCGAGACCCGGAGACGGAAGGAAGGCATCTCGGAGGAATTTAATATGTTTGTACGAACAACTCAATAAAGCACCTGTAAGCCCCCGAGGTTCATGTTTGCCCCCCCCCCTCTCACTCAAGCCAATCGGATGAGGTGAAATGTGACAGCGTGCTCAGAAGGAAGAAGAGTGCAGGTATAATCACACCCAAAACTGTATATCTCATGCTAATCATACAGTGATTACAGATGAGAAACATAACCATGTTGCAGGGATGACATCATCACATCGCACATAATTACATTTTTAAGAAAAGTGAGAGGAATGTTGCGTAATGATGCAAAAATATACACACGATGGTTTGTTTTTGGTCATGTCCAAGCGTTTTTAAAACGAATTAGCGGTTTACACCCACTGGGCATGATTTTGAAAAGATTTTTTTTTTATGAAGAAAGTTATTTATGACTCACATGGCCCACATGTTTGCTATTGTCAAAATCTCGACAACTGTCTGAAAAACAGTGAGCAGCAGAAAAAAAAACCCCAATTGTTTATAATGGCACGCCCGTAAGTCGGGACGGTTTGGCAATGGCTCACTGCGAGGGTATGGAAGTATGACTTGTGTGACGCAAACCAACGTCGATTGCCACATTTATCTCCTTTTTCTTGCCTTTTTTTTTATTGCTTCTGCCTCTGAGACCACAGTGGCAGTGCCAAATAGGCTTTCTGCATCACCGTCTGTCCATCCTCATTCCAACGCTGTGACCCAAACAACCACCAGACAGCAGGACAAAAACAAAACGCGGAGGAAACAAAGAGTTGAACACCAAAAAAAAAAGACCAAAAGCCCCTAAAACTTTGAGTATTATTGGCACACACACACACACACACACACACACTGGATGAGCAGAGGTTACATGACGTGTAGAAATCTTGATGGGACCCTCTCTCTCTCTCAGGCTTTCTACAGGAAAGCCCCTGAGGTGATGCAGATATTGGCAGCTCGCAGCATGCATACGTTGTACACAGATCTCCATATCACATTCCACACTGTCTCTCTCCCCAAAACTTAACTTCATAAATCAATAGTAAGTTATACGCTTGAGGACTACTGGTAACTTCTTGTACTGCCAATTAAAACCACTAATCCAGGACCGGGGAAACGTGTCTTTTTTCAGTGCTGGAAACACCGTAGTATTTCTGTGTCTCCTGATTGTTAAACATCCACTCTCTTGTTTGCGCAGAAACGTCGCAAACCTGTGTTTAGGTACTGCACTGACTGCACAGAGAACAGTGTGAGGATTTACTCTAATACAGGTAGGCGTGATGATATTTATCCATATGAAGGTGTGTGTGTGTGTGTTTTATATGCATGTTTTTATTTTACCTTCAGTGTATGTATGCATGCATGATAGATTATAGATTATATATATATATATTTACCTGCAGACTGACCTCACCTCTCTGTGCCAGCAGGGTGAAGTCATTTGCTTTACGGCACATGTGCGTTTATTTGTGGTCCCTGTTTAGGACTTTTTATTTTATTTTATTTTATTTTTTTTTAATCGCCTGCCAAATTTGACCGCGGCCGTTTCCATCCATTGCTTTTTTTATTATTTTTTTATTTTTTATATTTTTTTGGCTGAGGCCTCTTGGATTCGGTGAGTGCGGTTTTCTGGGGACGTTGGCACGCGTCGACAAATATGTCCCTTTTTTTTTTTTTTTTAATGGGCCGTTGGCAGGAGAATTAAACAGAATAACTGGGCCCAGTTTTCCTCCCATCCATGTAGTTCCACTCTATGTCAATGGCTAATATAACTGCAATAAAAATAAAAAATTGTATGTGGTCACTTTATTGGAAAAAAAAAATGTGTCAAATATGCTATTTACTGTAACTGTAAAAGCTTTAAATACCCTTATACAACACTACAGATAACAGCAACTGCAGATGTTGCTCAGCTTCTATGTAAGTAACGCTGTAGCTGTTTCACCATAGCAACATGACACAATAGTTATTTCCACATTTTCCTGTCTTCCTGCAACTTCCTGTCTCTGTCGTGTCATTTTCCTGTAACCCGGTGCTTCAAGTGGAGTCGAGGGACCCCCACGACAAGTCTCCGGTGGAGCAGTCGTGGCCCTTCGGAGCCCGTTGACCGAGGCGCTTAACCTCAATTAAGGCCCCTTCAGCGTCCGAGCGTATGAAACAGCCGTGGAATGCAGGAGAGAGCTGCCGAGTCAGCAAAAAAAAAAAAAAAAAAAACAGAACATGAAACACTCAAATCAAGCTAGAACGGAGGCAGTGGCCTGTAATGATATAATTACCTTGCAGGTATCCTGTGATGTTGTCATGTGCACAACGTGGAAGTATGACGGGGTATTAGTCAACTTATTATTCAAAGTTTTCGTCATATTTTTCCCCAACAGAGATGAAAAAACATTTCTATTCGGTGTGTGTGTGTGTGTGTGTGTGGGAGAGGGTGGGTGGGTTATTATTTGATGTTTTGAGATAATCCAGCCCCTTGCATTCCTTCCTGGGGTAATGTGGCCCAGAGTGGGGAATGTCTGGGAGCCTCGGTGTAGTAGTGGAAGTCGAACCTTGAGCCAAAAAGTCAGCTGTACAGTCATTAAATCATCTGACTTCCAATCCCGTTGATCCACCCACGTGAATTTATACAGCTATTGCTTTAACTGTATAATATCCTATATGCATATTTAATATATTGTATATCAGGCTTTCTGCGTGGCTGTCACAATACTAAACCAATGTATGTTAAACATTGCAAACAGTGTTAGTTTTACACAAAAAAGACCCCTGTTCGTGCTACATGTAAAGCGAAACCAGACCCCCACCCTCCACTTCGAAGAGTCCCATGATATGACCGTGTGGCCCCTGGCTTCAGGGCTCAGTGAGCAACAGGAATTTGAGTTTATTTAGCTTATCCAGATTTGCATGAGTAGCCTGGTTCATCACAAAGGGCCCGGGTGGCTTGTGGGAGACGCAGCGTCGACACTCGTTTTCCTGTGAAATTATCTTAATTCGTCCATCTCATTAAGGCGCTACATCGAAAAGGGCTCATCCACACAGAGGTAAGTTACGATATCGGCGTAACATATTACGATATTAACGCAACTACTGAAATCTGAAGTGATACAGTGGATTATAGAAGGAGTAGCGAGCACGTCGGGCAGATTTTATAAATCATATTGTTGCTGTATTTGCTCGTTTTGCATGATATATGGTGCTTTGTTCTGTATTTTTTCTCCCCCTAAGTGACGGGTGGGAGAATATCCCCCGGGGAAAGATTATCAGCGGCAAATATCTGGCCACACGCAAGCCTCGGGGGAGCCCTGTACAGTGTGGACACAAGGCCAGAGGTTACATTTAAATGACTGCTCTTTTACAGGGTATGCTTTTCACACAGGTTGAAGAGGAAGGGGAGGGGAGGAGGGTGGGGGGGGGGGGTTAAGCCGCAGGAATGTTTACCTATTTAGGGCATGGGAAGTAGGTAAGGAGTTAGAGCTCTGATGTTTGACCACATCAGAGCTCAGGAACCCTCTTTTTCAAAGCGGGGCTGCGCTGACCCTGACCTTTGACCTCGCTCAAGGGGTTCCCAAAAAAAAAGAAAAAAAAAGAAAAAATCCATCGAGTAACATGCAATGATTTACGATTTTAGAACCGCACACAACTACGACTTCTATTATAGTGTGTACACAAAGAACACGTGTAATTAGAGCGGTCCCCCAGCGGCTATTTTGTATTCTTAGTAAAAAGGAGTGTGTTTGTATACTATGGTGCTGGCGCTCAGGTTAGCAGACAGGTGTTTGGTGTCTTTTCTGGAGACTCAGGAACCCGAGACCTCTCCGCCTGTCAAACGATCTCGTTACGAGATCGTGCAAAAAAAGGTGCACTAACTTGAAATCCTAAGGATTTCAATACCCATACCTTCCTTGAATTAATATAAGCATAAGGCATTACCAACTCGGGTAGTTGCATTGATGTAATATCACCACGTGAATATGCCTTTTTGCATGTGTTTTGCACAGTCACTAAGTATATATATATATATATATATATATATATATGCATACTTCTGAACGCGTGGTTTGTGTTCAACAGAATGATCAGATGTCATAATCAGAGCTGATTTTAAGATGGCGAAACGTTGCTGCGGACGACTTTCGCAACGCCCTCCGCTGTATATCAGTGAGTGACCCATCGCTCTGGATGCCAGACTCCAGTAAAAGCAGCAATAAAGCATGCAGAAACTGTGCGCAGCCACGGCTGGCCTGAGTTACACGTCGGTGGCAGCGACGTTTACAGGGGCTACAGGTTTGTCAGGACAGAACAATGCCGACTGTATTGACGCTGGGGTTTGTTTTGTTTTTTTATTTGGCCCCTGAGAAGCACAGCTGAGTCTGCAAATGGAGAGAGGATATGCAGGCTGTGTGTGTGTGTGTGTGGAGTGCACATGTGTAGAGGAATTTGTGGATTGTATATGATTGCAAGACGTTTTACCGCTTCCTGATTCTTGACTTTTGACTTTTTTTTTTTTTCCTTTCGGGGGAATTTACTCCACTAATGAGGGTGACTTGTGTAAAATTGTGACATACAATAAATGTTGGGACTTAACTGCAGATTTAAAATGTACACAGAAACATAGATAGTCATTGTTGGGACGTGTAGAAACAAATGAGACACAACATCCCCCTGCACTGAACACGCTGGACACACACACTGTAAAGGAAAAAGAAATTTAAGTTTAAACGTTAAGCTGCTAAAACATCATCAAATCAACAGAATTATATTGAGCAATATTGCAAAATGTGTGTTGTGAAATGTTATTTGGGTAAAAAAAAAAACAAATCGGTGGTAGAAGTGAAACTGAGGCAGAAGAAGTCATGAACAGGTGATGGGATGGTAACATTGAAACCTTCTAAGACGGTTTAAGGATTGCAATTAATTATAGAATTCAACGCATTACCTATAAAGGCCTATAGGCCTATAAAAACAATGATGTGGCCCGTTTAAACGTGCTGAGAGATGCTTAACCTGTATAATACAATATATATGATACATGCAAATGAACATAATAAATGTTATTATTGATACATACATTGGGTATAGTTGTTCTCAACCATGGATCCGATTAGTTTTTTTTATTATTATTTTATTCACTACAGAAGTGAGCCCAGTGTGACTAATAGTCATAAGAGTGACTTTATTCTGATCATAGCTTTCACTTCCTCTCACTCCATTATCCTTTTTTTTTTTTTTTTTAATTCTATAGACCCTGTTTTTATTTGTTAGATATGATTAAAACCAGGATTCTATAGAATTAAAAAAAAAAAAAAAAAAAAAAAAAAGGATACAGAATATAACAACTAATATTATAGTGTGTGTCATAAAAAAAAAAAAAAAAAAAAAAAAAAAAAGTTTCATAACAATTACCAAACACTTTCAGTACCCAGATGCCTTATGGGTACTTTTGTAACATGTTCAGTGAACGCCACTCGTGCGCCAGGTTACAGCCAAACAAAGCTCCTCCGCGCGAGTGAGCAGCCCGCCGCTGCCCGGAACAAACCATCTGACCACCCGGACATGGGGGTGGTCGCGGTGTAGAGGACCATTGGATACGCAGAGGTAGGCAACGTAATGTCGAATATTCGAGAAATGTAGCCGCTGACTAAAGACACCGAAGCGACATTGATGTCCATTTCGCGTGGAATTGCTTTTAAAACATCAACTGTTGTGCATCCGAAGATGCGACCACGCCTCTACGAATATATCCTGCACCACCGCGTGCGTGTAGGAATAACAGAACCTTACGTTAGCTCACGTTTTCATATAAAATATAGTTCATATCCGCTTTATTTATTTATTTAATGTTAATTGCTCATGGCGTGACTGTAATGGCGGAGATAGGTGACTCATTGTCGTTATATATCTTGTTTGTGTTGCTGTGTGACAGTTTATGGAGCACCGTGCAAACGCTACATCACACAGAAAGCAGTCACAGTGGGTTTAGTTCCTGACTGCATTATATCTATAATATTATGAAATATAACCTGGTTTAGGTTAAAGTTAGTCAAATCTCAAGGTAAAATATTTATATTTTTATATACTATACATATATATATATATATATATATATATATATATGGGGTGGGGGGGGGTGTTATTTGATGCACAAGCTGGAAACTAAGTTCGGCCTTGGGGTGTGCTGCAGATGACAGATAAAGGACACCCACCCACATAGGTCTGTCCTTGAGAGACACATCACAGATAAGCAAAACCAACCGTCAAAGTACACCCAAAGTATCGTTATTCACTCCTGCTGCAGAAATGTAAGTGGACTTGTTCTATCTCTCTGTGTGTGTGTGTGTGTGAATACATTTGTTTACATACTTGAGATACTTTATTTGTCTTTGTGGTTGTGCTATGATTTCCCTAAAGTTTCTCTCGGTGTGTTTTTTTTTTTCTTCTCCCTTCAGGGGCGTGTGCGCGTCTCTGCCGCAACGGACGATGGCCGACCAGCCGCCTCCACTGCAGGAGGACCCGCTGATGGAGAAGTTCCACCACTGGAGCCTTCCCAGTGAGAAAGAAGTGACCAAGGATGGCTTGCACGCGAGGGGACAGTGGGCTAGCAAGGCCGAGTTCCTCCTGGCCGTGGCGGGGCAGATCATCGGCCTGGGCAACGTCTGGAGGTTCCCTTACCTCTGCTACAGGAACGGAGGAGGTAAAATATGTGGGGGAGCAGACGGGAGGAGAGAGAGGAAGTTTCACATTCATAGATTGTTGACACATTGTCATTCTTCCTCCTCTCTCTCTCTTTCTGTCCGTCTTATCTTTTCCTCTTTTTTTTTTCTCGTTCTCTAAAACTAGAGATGATTTGCACGATGCGTGTTAGATTAGAAAATCTGAAAAAAATGAAACAAAAAGCTCCATTATAATAAAAGGGTTCATATTACAGTGAAAACTCTTATGCACGTGTGTGTGTGTGTGTGTCCAGGTGTGTTCTTTATACCTTACCTGTTGTTCCTGGTGCTGTGCGGCATCCCCCTGTTCCTCCTGGAGACCTCGCTGGGACAGTACACCAGCCTAGGAGGGGTCAGCGCCTGGAGGACTATTTGCCCATTATTTGGAGGTACACTTATGTAATTAAAATATGTCATCAATAGAGCATCTGAGGCTGCAATATGTGCTGCTGCATTTCATATTCTAACGTTGGCACAAAGAGAAAGAAGAGATAGCAGAACAATTAACACAAAGATTTTATTTTTTTTATGTCACCATGTCTGAGTAAGAGAAGTAAAAGCCTCTTATTTACTTCCTCCTTTAGCTGCTCTGAACGTCACTGACTTTGTCTCTTTTGCTTTCAAACATTCAAAGCATTCTTAAGCCCCGCATCAATACCTAACCCACATGTGACCGCAATACGGGCCGCAAAGCATTTAGCATTCCCTGCCGTTTGCATGCATGTGCAGTTCATATTCATTGCTTGAGGCTGTTTTTACAGTGTCCTGTTAATTCTAAATAAAGGCCCGCGGTTAAGGATTAACTCGACACACAATCGCACGCCAGTGAACCTAAAGCTGCCCTCTAAATCAATGTAATACCGCCATGTTATTCAGAGAATAGAACCCTGTGTGCACTTATTTAAAAGAATTAAATCATTTAGATGAGTAAACCTTGTACACCAGGCTCAATATAAAGCTAAACACACACGCACCATTGAATATGCACACGGGGGATTACCAGTGTTTTGTTGACAGTTGCTATGCAAAGCTTACATGTATAGCACCACATAGGAGAATAGATACCACGCACGTACAAAACAAATGCTTCCGTAGGAATTCCTCATCAGTCAGTATGTCGTCATTTCTTGTCCCATAAATGCCTGAATTTGATTAGAGGATGCTACAATCGGCTATTTGTCTGGGCAAACGGCCTACACACGCTAACCCACTTACGCCTCATATAAGACTCATCATTCATTCCTAATGGAGATGTGGGCTGCACCGTCGAGTGGCTCCATAAACGGCTGCTTTCATCTGAAACCCGAGTGACTTTGGAGGCTTTGAAGCTTTTGCGTTAAAACCCTTCATTATTTTTATTTCTGTAATCCCGCTGTATGCAAAGCACCGATAGGAATGTGTTAAAAAAAAAACACACTGTGGTTTCATGTCTCTGCAGGTGTCGGTTATGCCAGCCAGGTGATGATCCTACACGGCTGCGTCTATTACATCGTCATCCTGGCCTGGGCTCTTGTTTACCTGTGCTACAGCTTCCAGGCAGAGCTGCCCTGGTCGCACTGTAACAATACGTGGAACACTAGTCAGTAAACGAGCACCGCATGCAACTGAAAGACATACGAGTGGCTCCGCCGAGGCTGTTGTGTGAAACCTTATGTTCTCCTGTGTGTGTGCACGCTCCTGCAGATGCATGTTTCCCGTTTGACCAACACAACCTGACGAGTAACGTGAGCAGCCTGCCCGAGAACACTACTTCTCCCGTCATGGAATTCTGGGAGTAAGTGCGGCCTCCTTTTTTTTTAGTTTTTTTCGCTGGTGTTGCTCCAAGATATCGATCATACACTAACAGCTGAGTGTGTGTGTGTGTTCTAGGCGGGAAGTGCTCCACCTGTCCAGCAGTTTAGATCAGCTGGGTCCAATCAGCTGGATGCTGGCTCTGTGTCTGGCCATCATTTGGATAGTCTGTTATTTCTGTGTCTGGAAGGGAGTCAAATCTACGGGAAAGGTGAGCAGAAAACACCCCAGCAACTTTCTTCATCTGATGCAATCCTTTTATATTTAAGGGGGGTTAAGCATTAGATACTCTTTCTTTCTTGTGGACAGCGAAGGAAATAACAGACACCGAAACGCTGGCGTCAGTTTTGTGCAACTTGTTTGTTGAGTCCGTAACTGTCGTCAGTCAACACGTTTTAAGACTTTTCCACAGCTTTCCCTTCCTTATAATTTCAGGACATCACAGACACGTCCTCCCTGTTTTCTCTGTCTCTGTGCCGTCCTGACCACATCCCTGCAACGCTGTGTACATTCTAGGTGGTTTACCTGACAGCCACCTTCCCATATGTCATGCTGTTTGTGCTGCTGGTGCGTGGTGCCACCCTTCCCGGAGCAACCAAGGGCATCATCTATTACCTCAACCCCAACCACACCCGCCTGGCAGACCCACAGGTACAGAAACACACACACAAAAATAAAAAGACCCTAAAATTTCAGCAGGAGAGAATAAACCCAGTCCAGTATACATATATATGCACATAGGCCTGATTTTAATTAACATTATTCCACTATTTGAGATCATATGTAACTTCAGACTGCAGGGGTGTTGGAGAGTTGATGTAGCTATATTGGCTTTTTAAGTGCTTGTGCACATGTTTCACATCATTTAATGCCGCTCAAGGACACATTTAATACATCCTGTTCACACAGTAACGGGGTGTGTGTGTGTGCGCACAAAATTAATGTCACCACCATAAACCTAGTTATTCTATAGAATAAAAGCTGTAAAGGGGTGCTCGGGCTGAATTTTCAGTGGCACGCGAGTGTATTGCTTTTCATAGCAGGTAATATGGGATTAATCAGCGATATGAAATAAGGAGGGGGAGGGGGGGAGTTACGTTAATGCCATTTAAGGCCGAATTTTTAGGAGATTTGGTGCAAAAGTTACATAGAAACTATCACTCCTGTTCTTGTTCTTTCTCTCTCTATCTATAGGTATGGATGGATGCAGGGACCCAGATATTTTTCTCTTATGGGATTGGTTTGGGGAGTCTCACAGCCCTTGGCAGTTACAACAAATACAACAATGACTGCTATAAGTGAGATACTACAATCATACACGCACACACACAATGCAACGCAAAAGATATTCCTTACACTCCACTTATTCACAGAAATGAAAGATGTAAGCGCTCGCTGGTTAGATTTCAGAAGGAATGGCTGGAATGGACAGAGAAAACACACTGATAGAGCCACACCTTAAAGAAAAGCCCTGGCTGCCATGTTTCCCACACTCTACGACTCCCACACACACACACACAGAACTCTTGGCCTAAAACCTTATTATAATCTGTTCAACATTTCCCGAAGATCCTTTTTTTTTTTATATATATATATACTAATGTTTTGTATCAAATTGTATTTCCTTTGTGTCCTGCCATAAAGCTGAATTAATTTTGTTGTGTGTGTGTGTGTGTGTGTGTGTGTGTGTGTGTGTGTCCCCTTCCAGAGATTCTTTCCTTCTGTGCCTCCTGAACAGCGGCACCAGTTTCGTGGCAGGTTTTGCCATCTTCTCTGTGTTGGGTTTCATGTCTGAGGAGCAGCGTGTGGACATTTCCACTGTGGCCCAGTCAGGTGAAACAGATGGAGGTTGGAGACAGAAACATGGGAGGGGGGGTCTAGTTTAGGAAAATAACTCGGGGAACTATCAACTACCCTGGGTGCACAAGAGGAGCAGGAACTAGGCTTTTACTAGCTCTGTGGCTAAGCTTAATTTAATAGATCCTCAGTTTTTGATAATATGGAGCCATTTCATTTATGTATTTTGTGTTCTGTATGTCCTCTCAGGACCTGGCCTTGCCTTCATCGTCTACCCCAGAGCTGTAGCCATGATGCCTTTACCTCAACTATGGTCTGTCTGCTTCTTCCTCATGATCATCATGCTGGGGCTGGACACACAGGTAGATCATAGACACACACAGACACACACACACGTATGCATTTGATAAATTATGTGTCATGGAAAACAGCACACACACACGCTGACCCCGTCTCTTCTCTGTCACCCAGTTTGTGAGTCTGGAGGCCCTGATGACGTCAGTGACTGACCTGTACCCTCACCTGGTCAGACGAGGACATCGCAGAGAGCTGCTGCTGCTCGTCATCTGCGTCGTCTGCTTCCTGTTTGGACTGGTCATGGTCACGCCGGTACGTCACACTCTGGATGGATGGAGTACATAACCGTCTAGCCTGTTTGCCTTGAATGATATTGATAAATTGATAAATTTTCTCTGTATTGTGTTTTTTATCTCTACCCCGGTGCAGGGCGGCCTGTATGTGTTCCAGATATATGACCAGTTCTCCTGCAGTGGAGCCAGCCTGCTGCTCCTCTCCATCTTCCAGTCCGTAGCCATCGGCTGGATCTACGGTATTGATCCCAACTCCTCTCACCTTCGGAAAAAAGCAAATCTCAAGGCGATGTATATAGAAAACATAAAACAGAAGCAGTGACGAGACCACTTTTTATCAAATTAAACACACACACACACAGTCATGAGTCCACTTCCTCCCCTCCTTCTGCATTCCTCTCGGAGTCAGTAGACAGTATATTAACATGGCTGCAGCTACCCACTGTTGTAAGGAGGCTGGCTCGTAGCCAGGCCCCTGTCTGTCTCCTCCGGACCTTAAATCAGCCCCCAGGCCCCCGTCGCCTCTCAGTCGCAGTCTGACGGCCCCGGGGAGCCCCTATCCCAGCCAGACCCGGGGCTCAAGAAGATTTACAAAAACATTGTTTAAGTGTCAGATGGGTGGAATGTGCCGAACACACATCAAGACAATCCAATGAGTGCTTTAAATGCAATTCAATTTGTATTTGTTAAAAAAAAAAAATAGATAAATAAGGTGCATATGATAAGGAATGTGTTGAGTGTGTGTTCGTATGTGCGTGTACATACGAATACCATGGAAGCCAGCTTTTATGGCTCTCCCAGCAGTAGGTGAGTTGAGGAGAGGCTTTTTTTTTTTTTAATGGACCGGGTAACACAGCGGTCAGGACTCCACTGCACCTTTTCACCCTTTTTTTATGACTGTGGGATTTTACAGTTTTTTAAGGACTCTTAACATACGCTTTGCACTGCTCAGCCACTGGTTATGTGGCTGCGGTTAGGGTTATTATAGGAATATGTCATAAGGCAGTTTGTTCTGTTTGCACAGTCTGGGAGATAACTGCTACTACTAGTACTATTATGACTCCAACTGCTGCTGCTACTTCAATTGTAGTTAATTAGTAAAAGTTGGGACCAAACCACAAGCATTCACATCGAAGTTTGTTGTTCCGCCCGCAGGAGCCGACCGCTTCAGCGACAACATCGCCGATATGACCGGCAGAAGACCTCTAAGTTTCTTCGAGCTGTGCTGGAAATACTTGACGCCGATCGTGTGCATTGTGAGTGACCCGCTTTCACACCGTTTAGTGTCTGCTCGCTGTGAAGTAGTACACACGTTTAAAATGACCTTCTCGCCGTCTCCTGCAGGCTACCTTTTTGTTTTCCCTCGTGTGTTGGTCCCCGTTGAATCTAGGGAAAGGCGTGGAGGCTCCAGGCTGGGCCACTGCCCTGGGCTGGATCCTCACCTTCTCCTCCATCTCTCTGCTCCCCATCTGGGCCATCTACGCCCTGGCCACCACCCCGGGAACCCTACCACAGGTAAACGCCCCCAGCAATCATTTTAGTATCCTGTGCTGGAAACAAGGTAGAATAATGACAGCTGATTAAACAGAAGCAGCTAGAATGCAGAATGACGTTAAAACAATCAACTAATTATGACTTTGTAACCTTTCAGCGCTTCCGACGTCTGTGCAGCCCGTCGCTGGCCCTCCATCACTCCCCCACCAACACCTACATCTCTTCAATGCCCCTCAATGAGAAGCAAAAGGGACCGATCAGCAACACCATCCAGGATCATGTGACTTAATCATACATGATGACAATGCGTAACATTGGATGCTGCTCAGCCAATCAGGTGTGGTAAAGATGCTGGATTCTAGACAACCACAGCCCTCAGTATCCCACAATCCATTGCTCTCAGGCAATCTTCTACAGCACACAGTCCTCTATCTTAACTTCTATAACTGCTGAAAGTCTCAAGCTTCTCTTTTGTTATTTAGCAGCTGAATCACACAGGATACAGATACATAAATAACATAAATAAATATAAAATGATTTTTTTTTTCCCAGGCAGCATTCTAGTGTATCTCTGTATCACAAGGCTGAAGACCTTTTCTCTCTGTGAGAGATCATTGCTTGCGTTGGCCTGTCTGCTTTGTGTTTGGCTGTCCGCTGAATATTGAATATTGTTTTATACATTGATTTTTTTTTTCTGTATGTGCCCTCGTGCGATATCATGGATGCCTTACACACAAACAAGTGGCGTTAATGCGAGCCAATATACTTTACTTAGTGCTTAACTCGATGTCATAGTTTACACTATCATTGATAAAATGATGCAGTAATTTTTTTTAAAAAAAATTTTCCATCATCGACATCTGAAAAGTTGTTTGTACTTTTTTGGTTTTTTTTGTTATATGTTGTCTCAAATGCAAAAGTAACAGGCGTTATCATGTTTTCGCACTGTACCAAAAATAGGCCTTAATGTCACGATCATTACATTATATATATATATACGTCTATGCAGTGTAGGGATGTTTCTATTTGCAGAAGATCCAATATTTGTGCGAATTGATTTAAAGAAGTAGTAATGTGATAAAGAAACAATTACAAAAATGTCTTATCTTTCTCATAAATATAGTTAGATATAGAATAGTTTTTAATACTTACACTTACCTTATTCATAATAATACCCTAAAGAGTGCTAAAGACAAGAATATGTTTTGAATCGTTTTATTTTTTTTGCTTATTTTTTCATCACCATGTTTTCATCTTTTTATATATATATATATATATATATATATATATATATATCTATCTTCTAAGTGTCTCGGTGGGGTTTAGTTTGTGAAAATGATATTGAACATACTGTAATCAAGCCGACGACAGAATGTACTCTTCACTAAGAAAAACTGATGTAAATTTCCAAAGGGCATAGGGGTGAGGTATATCTTTTTTTAAGAAAATGTGATGTCTTTATTATGTTTAAAGAAAAATGTTCCTCTGAGATTAATTTAACACAAAGTAAAGTGTTAAACCCATCTGTTGTGTTAGAAATGCTGTTTTTTTTTTTCTACCTCTGAGTGTTTTGTTGTCTGGTGTACAGGGGTGTGTTTGTGTCACCTGTGGATGAGGCGAGCCGTCACCCTGGAGACGTCGCTCTCTCTCCCATAGCTCCATAGTAACGGATGCTAGGAGCACACCTGGTTTCTATGAAGAGAGAAGAAGATAGTGGGAAGAGGAGGAGAGTTGGTGGGGTACATGCACTCCATCAGTTCCCTTCATCCTGATGGGAATTACTGGTTTTAACATGAAGGGAGAGAAGAGAGAGGGGCAGAAGAAGTGATGGAGCGAGAGAAGGATGGAGAGAGTGTGTGTGCAGAGGAGGAGAGGGAGGGAGCGTTGCAGCGCTGGGAGAGTTCTGACACCATCAGAGCCCGGCGGTTATGTAATAAGCTCGTCTTGTCAATTAACCGTATTGGATTCCCTCCCCTCCCAGCCACCGTATGAAGTGGGCTGCTTCCACACACACGTGGCTCGGCACGCGGGCGAACACACACACACTAGTTGTTTTGGTTACGTGCAAATACTGTATGCAGGCTGCTTTGCACGTGTGATCCGGGTTACTGTGTAATTGTGTGTGTGTGTGTGTGTGTGGATAACGGGGGTGGTGTGTGTCCATATGGTTGCTTTGGCATACATCTCTGTTTTAGATGATAAGGATTAAAAATGATCCAATGGGCTGGAGTGTGTGAGATTCAAAGAGGGGAGAGGGGAACCTTGTGGGGCTGTGTGTGTGTGTGTGTATCTAATTTTTGCTCGGGCTCAGTGCCACTAGTTTTTAGCTGCAGCACTTTACAACACATGTATTAATTGTCTTGTGTACATTTTTTATTTTTCTGGATGAGCTCAATATTTTTAGTTCAGGGACAAAATATCTGAAACAACGGTAGGAATAACTCGTATTATTAACTTCTGAAGATCCAGAATATTGTCTTTTTTACACAGACTTGTGTCTTTTTTAAAGCATTCAGTCTTGACATCCTGATCCAACATCCTCTCTCTCACACACAGCACCGGTCTGCTCTGTCTTTATGGGTGTCTTTTACTGCAGGTAATACACTTGACAGTTTGGTGTAAAGGAGAAGCAGCCGGCGGCGCTGGCACCAGTCGTGCGGGGGGTTGGTGGTGGGTTGGAGACGAGACTTGAGGACGGAGAGACAAAAGAGAGACAGGTAGTGGGGGGGGTGGGAGGACAATGGGGGATATATTGCATAACAGCCCTGTGATTTGGACATGACGTTCACCTTGATACTGGATCCACTCTGCAGTGGTGACTCAAAGTTTGTGGGTGTGTGTGTGTGTGTGCTGGTCTCTTACAAGTATTGGCCTAGTAGAAAGGATTTTAGGAAGGTCATGTGTGGTTGCAGCACAGTGTTCCGGTTTTGGCTGCGTTTTCTGTGTCTGCCCACATGCACCTCTCACGCCCGCTCTGCCTGACTGCTTTCCTGCACCAGGGCCATACTACCCACACTGCTCTGTCATATACAAAAAGGGCTTCGGCTTTGACATAGCAGACATGGCCTCTCGCCCGCTTGAAGCGACAACAGTTTAAACGTAATAATCTGCCCTGAAATCTCAAATTCCAAGCGATGGGTGTGTGAGTGCACACAGGTAATAGCTGCTAGGTGACTCAGCAAATGAGCAGTTGCTCGGAACTTTTAATACTTTTAAAGAAAAAGCCACTCTGGATGCTGGCTGCCCTCTTGAGTGTGTGTGTGTTTTTGTGTTTTTGTATGAGTGAGACGCAGTGACTTCAGCTCTAGTGAGGTATGCATGGTTAAATCCCTCTCAGCACACAAGTATGACATGCCACTGGCACCACCACACACACACACACACACACAATTCCCTAAAGGTACAATAAATAATCAAGACAGCTCCCATGGCAGTTCAAGGCACAGTCGAACACCTGCAGAGACTTTTTTTTCTTCTTCTTCTTCTTTGCTTTCTCATACTCATTCTACTGTCTGCATGCTCACAGATCTCCTCCTCTTCCTCTCTCTCTCTCACTCACTCACTCTCACACACACACACACACACCATTAAATGTCTCACACAGGAACAGTGAACTCCCAGGGTTCTTATAAATTATCTATTCCCCCCCCATCTAGTTTGCTGAAAAACTCTCCAGTCAAATCATGTTGGACTTTAGCCTTCAATTATTAAAAAGAGGGGGAAGTGGCAAAAGTGTAAAAATAACAGGCCCGGCGTTTAATGGCGACATTGTGGAGCTGAGATAAATGCTGTTGGTCCCCGGGTGTGACAGCATGTGGCACTTTAGGAACTTGTTTTAGCAACGGCGATACCCTAAAAACTGAGGAAAAACAGAGATGTGGTGGATTGTCGCTGATGAAATGATGTTTTGTTTATTCAGTCTTATAACCAGAAGTGACTTAAAAAAAAGGGGGATCATTTTAGAGGTTTCAATTCCTCTTGCTTGGATTAGAGGAATGATCACAGTTGGTCTGTTTATCCTCGTCTCATGATGGTTTAAGGATTGTGGTGGACTCGCAGAGCATAACAAGCATAACCCCTCTTCTTTGCTGAGGCAAATAGGAAAATACTCCAGGGGCAGCATTGTTCAGGTTTCTCTTCTCTCCTCTCTTCTGCTCTCCTCCAGCACTTGACTTTACTCTGATTTGAGGAAGAGAGAGAAAGGGGGGAGGAGGGGGTGGAGTAGTGGTGATTGAGCGCAAAGGGGGCAGGACTTTTTCTCTCTGGGTCCTATTAAGAGCAAACTTTGTGTTTTTGTTCTCCAAGTTCAGCTCTGTGCTCTCCAGCCTGCACACAGTTCCTCTCTGCTGCTGCTGCTGCTCTCTCTCTCTTTTTTCTTTTTCCATTTTCCCCAGTGGTTTTGTTCGCTGTTGGTTACTACTGTTTGTTTGTTTGTTTTTGTTTTTTAATGGTGGATTTGGAGACCCGGAGGATGCGCTTTTTGGAGGAACAAATGCATAAAGTTCTATCTTCGCCTAGTCTCTGGCTGTTTTAGTGGAGATATAGATGGTTTTCGAGTTGGAATGAACAATGGTGCGGCTCCTTGGTGCTCTAGCCGGGGGCATGCTCTGGTTTCGGCTACTGTTGCTGTGCGTCGTGGAGTTGGAGCAGGGAGCCGGGTTTTCTGCTTTCCAGGGTTTCTATCTTCCACCTGCGAACGGGTCGCTTCTCGCACCTGCCCGGAGGACAGATGGGGTCGTTCGGACCATTGACCGGATTTACAACGGAGGAGGGAAGGTGGGGTACCTGGTGTACCTGAATGGGAGCCGGTTTCAGTTGGACATGGAGCGGGACGAGTCGGTGCTGTCGCATCACTTCAACCCCCAGTATGTGCTCGCTATGATGGGGGACAGTCCTGCGCGTCTGCAGCGGGAGTGCGTGTACCGCGGGACAGTGGACTCCAACCCGGAGTCTCTGGCCGTCTTCAACCTCTGCGGCGGGGGTCTCGAGGGCTTCTTCGCCGTAAACGACGCGCGCTACACCATCACGCCTATCATCAGGGCTAAGGGACACGAACACGACGTGCGCGCCCTGCAGGACAAGGACGCGGAGAGCGCGCTCCACGTGTACACGCGCGAGAGCTTCAGCTTCGAGGCCACGCGCGAGGGACGCGAGAGCTGCGGGACGCGCGACCGGCGCAGAGAACTGAGGGATGCTGAGGGGAAACGCCGGCACAGAGGTCGCACGAGGAGACGGGACAGAGAAGGGCTCACCGCATCCGAAAACACACACGGTTCACACGGGCGGACATGGTGGAGCCGGCTCGCCAAAGTGCCAGCGCCGGACACCGGCACGCGGCGCAAGAGGTCAGTGTCTCGCGCCAGGCACGTGGAGCTGCACCTGGTGGCGGATGACACCATGACCAAGAAATACGGCAAAGACTTAAACCACTACCTGCTAACACTGGCCTCCATTGCCTCCAAGCTGTACGGCCACGCCAGCATCGAGAACCCCATCCGGCTGTCTGTGGTGAAAGTGACCACGGTCTCCGAGAAGGAGAAAGGGCTGGAGGTGACCAAGAACGCGGCCGCGACACTGAAGAGCTTCTGCAAGTGGCAGAACCAACAAAACCCGCTGGACGACGACCACCAGCACCACCACGACGCCGCCATCCTCTTCACCAGGCAGGTAAACAAACATAACATCGCTGTCCGCTCCTCACCTGGCGCCAGGCTCCTCCTGTCTTCCATCCCACACGGCGGCTTCGCGCCCCGGTGTGGTGCCAACGGCTGGGTGACGCCACCGTTTGTTGTTATTTTTGATGGTTGCACGCTGGTTTACTGTGGCTAAGCTCTTGGCCGGCTGGAGCTTTTGGGCGGCTTAAGCAAAATATAAGCTGCAAAACACACACACACACAGTATGATGAAAATAGCTGACACACTTCTCTAGTTTATATCAGGAATGGCGTAATTACGCGCAATGAGCCGGTAGGTAAACGACACGTAAAGGGGTCATTTTGGAGAACCGTGAACTGTTGCGCGTTCATAGTTTGAACTGCTTTACACTGCTGTTTCTCTGTCCTCTTAACTCTTTATTTTTTCTAGACAGTCTCTTCTGTCTCCAGCCTCCCCCCCCTCCCAGTCCCCTGACAAGCCTAAAGCCTCACAAAGTCTGTGTGATCTGAGGCGCGTGCACGTTTGTGGCGCGCGCAAATTCTTCTCAGGGTAGGTTTTGAAAATGAGCTGCTGGGTGCATTGCAGAAATATCCTTTAACCTCCCTTGAAACTGCAGTTAATTAGATAGTCATCCCAGGCTTGCACTTCCTCTCTCCTTCTCTTCTCTTGCTTCTCATCACTCCAGTCTGCACATTTTTTTGCTCTCAGTTACTTTTCCAGCTTCTGTCCACTGGGGCTGGGAGCTGTCAGAAAAACAAACACATCCACCCTGTACGAAGCCATACCACAACTCATTTATCCCTTCTTTCACCATCCCTTTCTCTCCCCTCCTTATTCCTCCTTCTTCCTTCCCTCCCTGCCTGCCATAAAGCCGCAGGGCAGAAGCAGATCTGCATGCATTTTTCACCTCTCCGGGTGTGGCTTTATGGTGGTTAGCTCCAATTGACGTGTCAGATAGCTCGCCTTGAAATGTGGTGTGCTCACGTCATGCGAGGTCTTGGTGAAGAAGCAAGCAAGCACGGATCTCCAGCTGTCAGCACCAAGTTGGCAAGCCGGTGGTGCATACCTGAGTTCAGCACCAGTCACAGATCCTGAGTGCCAAACACCTTGTGGCTCCTTGTTAACGCTGTTACCACTACATCTGCACAGGCAAGCCCAGGCAGGAGAGAGTGCCATCCCCAGGTGGTTGGGTTGGGCACTTTGCACAGGGTCAGGTGAGCATGGAAACGGTTATCCAGACACCTCCTAAGGAAGCCTCAGGATAGGATGGCAGGGAATCAAAATGCACAGCAAATTCTAATGAGACATGACTGGCAGCATACTGTTGATTTTTTTTTCTCTTTCTTCTACTTGGGCTTTGATCCTATTAAAATGCACATGGTGGTAAATCATCCGCTCTCAGTATATTGAGTTAAGCAGCCTTTTGATGTCCATACAGTCTGTGCTAGGACTTATAATTTTTGTGTATTTTCAGACTGAAGTTCTTTAAACATGCAGCCAGAAACCCTTTTTCCCTTAAGTGTTTCCACCAGAAACAGTGTGCAGACAATGGACAGACAAATTAGGCCAAATGTCAGCCTTGTATTGGCATTAATAACCTCACCTGTCTCACCTGTCTCACCTGTCACGACGCTTGCATTATTCACAAACCTGCCTCCAGACCCTCATTCACACACATCTCAGCTTCCTGTCACCAGAAGAAAAGCAGGTGTGCGCAGTCTGTAACCGTCTACTATAACACAGTGCCGTATCTATAGCGTTTCTTTTCGGACAAATGTAGCCTAATTGCAGCTGAATCCGGTTTAGGAGGCAGAGTGAGAACATAATGAGCCATTAGGTTTGTTTACATCTGAACATTGCAGGAAAACAGCCCCGCTTTTTATATTTCATTGAAGGTGGAATTTTCCAAACACATTCCTGTGAGAGTCCCTTGCTTGAGGAATTTGTTCATTTTCACAAATGATATCAAGCCATTAGGGTTTCCACTGACTAACGGCCAGTCAGGAAATAACGTTATTGTTGGGTTCATGTACCTCATACCTTGCTGCAGAAAAAGTGTAATATTATATGAGACAAGGTAATGTGTTTTTCATCAGGACTTTGGTCGCTGTCCAAACAGAAACTGGATGTGCTGTAAAGTCAGTCTGCCAGGTATAATGTGTTACAGGAAGCGGTCTGCCTGAATGTGCTGAATGTCAAATGCGTTATTAAAATACTAGTTTATGTGCGAACATAAATAAGATCCTGATTATTGTAAGCGTCGAGAACGAGAACTGAAAAGCTCATTGAAGGACTTTTTTTGTGACTGTGAAGTCAGACCGGTCCATTGTTCCCCAGACGGCAGGGCAGGAGGGGGAACTCGTCTTCTTTGTGGTCGGGTCCAATTACTCCGACACACCCCCCGTACCCTGTGTGAGCTGACCCGTGTGGCGGTGTCACCCGGTTCCACACATACCAGCAGCACCAGAACAAAACAACAGGCACATTGAGGGGACTCCGCTGAGTGTGTGTGTGTGTGTTTTTGTGTGTAAGCGTGTATATGGGGGGACATTAAATGTCGTGCATGGCTGTGTTCACTTGTTGTGAGCTTGGAGTCTAGACAAAGCCCTACTGTAAGGTGGCCAGACAGAGCTGCAGAGCTGTGTTGAGATATTGACATACATGAGTGCTCATGCTATTTCAGTTTTTTTTTCATGTGCTTCTTGCAGCAATCGCTCAAATATTTGGATAGACATTGCTTGCAGGCGCTTGTGATGCCAGAGTGATACTGAGTGCTGACCTTTTCAACCCGAACGGAGAACGCAACACTTAGATACTTTTTTTAAATTTGTTATTCTTTTTTTGCAGTTGATCCTTTTTTATTGGAGCCGTTCGACAAGCTGTTATTTCTAGAGCCTTTTAAAAATGTGTGCATATTTGAATCGTGTGTGAGTCTGTTTTGCAAGCATTTTGGATAAGAGCATCAGCCCAAATACCATAAATGTCTCCGCACACCACACTTACATGACGACATATTATCATTATTTGCTCATTAAAATAGTGAAAATGCTGTTGAAAGCTCAGAAAAAACGATAATGACAATGAATTCAAACCACACCACACTAAAGCGTCGTCATTATTTTTACTAGATACACAATAAGCATGATGACATTGTTCCGTTTTCATCACCAGATGAGTCCCTTGAAAGATGAACAATACTGTTGAATTATCGCCCAGTTTTGTAAGGAACATCGAGAAGGCCCCTTATGTAATGATGACAGATGTTAAGATACACACTGATATAGACACAGCATGTACCAATACACAATCCATTTCCTCCACATGTGTCTAACACCTAGTCATTATGTCATTTACCCTCTTACCGTGGTAATGTAGGAATTTGCACATGTGCAGACTCCCTAACACTTGTCTTCTTCCTCTCCTCTCTTCTACACCTCCGTGTGTTTATGTGTCTTTTTACATTAAAGTGTACATTTCCCAGAGCTATCGCCCCCGTCACAGCAGAGCCCCTCTATTTGTTTTGACTGTTCTTGATATTTCACACGTGCTACACTTCGTCTGACATATGTTGACAACCTGAAGACAGCTCTTGGATACCGAAGCCTCGACCCTGGTCGGGGTCTGTCGACATACACAACTGGTCAAGAGAGTTCAGTCTGCCTGGTAACAACACATGGGCCTCACCCTCTTCACACTGTGATGCATGGTCTATAGTTTCCCCTGACCTTAGGTTGGTTCATGTATCCAAGCGAAGAAAAATAACATAATTTTCTCAGTCCAACTAGGTTTTATTTTCTTTTTATTTCTCCTTGATGAGTGACCAGTCTTGTGAGCTCACATCTACCTTGCTTGATGAGACACTGTGGACCATGACATCCTCTTACATCTTGAGAACTCTATTAGTCTCATTGGGTTGACTTTTGCCTTTTATCCGCTTCATATCTGAGTTACTCAACACACAGGTGTTGTTAAGATAATGTTGTACTTATACTCTTCAAAACGGTGTTACACAGGGATCAGTACTTGGACCACTTTTGTATTTGTTTTGTTTGCAGGCCAACACTTATTGCTCACATCCTTAAAACATACAATGTAAATTATCATCCCTTTGCCAAATCATTTTGTTTAGACCACTAGGGGGCAGCAGAAACAAGCGGTAACTTTTAACACTACATATTATTACCTTAAAGTTGATTTGGTAAACTGCTTTCTTTTCACCTCCAGCGGATACAGAACAAAATTAGCAAGCCAAGTAGTTGCTGTTATTAACCTGTAGAACCTGTAACCTATTAACAAGTTTGTCAAGATCAGGCTGCGGCTAAACTCAGTCTGCATGAATGATTTTTCCTCTGTGTGTGTGTGTGTGTGTGTGTGTGAGAGAGAGAGAGAGAGAGAGCCTGTGTGTCTGGGTCTGGCTGGCTGTTTGTTTAACACAAGCCTTGGCTTAGATCACAAGTGGTCCTGCTCTCACACAGCACACACAGCCCTGATCGTCTCCTGACCTTCACAAGCAGCCTGCCACCTGTTCCCCTGTTATTTCTGCCAATACTTCTATAACTCCTTGTTCTCTCAGTTCTTCTCTTTAATTTCCGGATACCCTCAACTCCCCACCACCCCCCGCCCCAGCCTCCAGCATTATGATTCCTTGACTTATTTTTCTCTACTTCACGCCCTGCCTCTTTTTCCTCCATGTCTGTGAGAGGCTTTAGGAAAAAACAAAGTTGGGGAGAGGCTAGATGGATGGGAAAAAGTAAATAATACGGAAACAAAGATGTGAGTTTTGGGATAATTTCAAGTATTTTTCACACATCACCATGTAATATCTAACGGATCACCAACGTGTCTCCTGTTACAACTCTGTTGTAAAAGTGAAATCCGTGTACACAAGAACGAGCGGAACAATAACATCTCTCGTAACCAGATCCTGAGTGGATTAATCGATAAATAAATAAAATGTGGGGGGAGGAGGGTGTAAAGGACGCAGGGGTGAAAGAGTGTGGGAAACGGGGAAAAGAGAAACAGACAAAATATGAACACAAACTTCTCTATACATTCTTACTGTCTTGATTCAAAACAAACACACTTCCTTCTATGGTTTTTAAGCTTGTCTCCACACAGAAAAGTCAAAGAGGAATTCCAGCACAGTTTGGCAATCCATGCAGTCAGCGTGTTTGACTCGCCCTTTGTTTGCTTGTCATGTATCCAGCAGTCAGTTGGCAAAAGCCAGACATTCTCTTCCTGTGCATGCGTGTGTATGGATATATATATTATTGCATTCATATGTATTCTGTATGTTCATGTACGTTATTATGGTTATGTGCAACTTCTGTCTGTCTGTGTGTGTGTGTGTGTGTATGGTGGTCCCACCCAGTCAGTCTGTGAGTTCAGAACACAAGGCAGTTTGTTCCAAACCGATCCGCCTGGAACGGGTAAACACCCTCCCTAGAGAGCCTCTCACACACGACCCGGCAGGCCTGTCAGCACCACTTAACATAACGATTCATCCTCTCCATGGGGTGTGTGTGTGTGTGCGCACGTGTGTGTGTTCCTTATTTGGATGTACTTATGCACACATGCATGGATGTTTGTCTCCATACGTCCATGTGTGTCTGTACATTTGAAGCATTACGAGTGCGTGTGTGCACATGCACACATGTCCATGTGCAGGCGTGTGCGCTCTGATGTGACGGTATGATTAACTGATTGATCTCTGCACTCCGGCTCAGCAGAGCACCCCTAAGGCCACGTCTGCATGGACATGTGTGAGAATCAAAACAAAGGTCAATACTCTGTACTCTGGTTTCCTATGAGATAGGGAGAGGGAGGAAGTGGGTATTAAAAGCAGTGGGGGGAAGTTTTTTTTATAAAACTGCTGGTTTTATATTTCAGAATCACAAGTCACAGGAAGTAGTACACTGTATAGTCCACAGTATCACAGTATAGGCCTCTAAAGACACATGCTCGCAAGTTGAATTATGTGCTGTATACCACCCAATTGTTTTTAAGGCTTACGGTCTGCTGCATCAACTTCCAGTCTATTTTTATGATGACATTGTCTTTTTGTTGATATGCCTTCATAAAATCTTTTGAAAATTGAATGTAGAAATAAGGTCATTTGTTCCACAAGTATCAGGATGTCAGTTTTTACAGTACAAATTTAAGCTTACAGTATTTCCTCTGTCCAGGACCTCTGTGGCCATCACTCCTGCGACACCCTGGGCATGGCAGACGTTGGCACCATCTGCTCTCCAGAGAGAAGTTGTGCTGTCATAGAGGACGACGGGCTTCACGCTGCATTTACTGTCGCGCATGAGATAGGTAGGCATGGATACACACACACACAAACAATCAATCATTCAGACATGCCGGGGCATGCACATGCACATCAGAAAGCAAATCTTTCAGGGAAACCCTGTACACCGTGTAACCATGACCTTTGTCTCAGGTCACTTGCTCGGTTTGTCCCACGATGACTCCAAATTCTGCGAGGAGCGTTTCGGGGTGAACAGCGACAAGCGCCTGATGTCCTCCATCCTCACTTCCATCGATGCCTCCAAACCCTGGAGCCGCTGCACCTCGGCAACCATCACGGACTTCTTCGACGACGGCAACGGTGAGCGCGGGAGACTGTGTGCAAATAATAAAAAAAGTGAAAGAAAACACCAAACAGCAGAACTCTTTTCGCAGCCAGTAAAGGTTTAATTCTCTCCATCTACAAATTGCATCCATGTGAATTTGACTTGTGATCGCTTTTGTCCCACAGGGCCCAACACCAAGAGCTATTTGCTAGCAAACAAAGCTATAATCTCTGTTAAATATTGAGTTATTTACAATCCTATTAACTTCTTTAAAGAGTGTAGTTGCAGTGCAGCCAAAGACAGATCACTGGCACAAAACCAAGATGAGTCATACTTTGAATTCCTGCTTCATCATGTCCTGACAGCCATAAAGCATCGTTAGTTGTTTTTAAATTACATATTCATATGCCACCAACAGTGTTTAGGCACATCATCATCATTAAAATCCACACAATACACCAGGTCATTTCACAGATTGTCATATAAACACAATTTTCCCTCCTCCTTCTTCCCTGCCACAGCCGAGTGTCTCCTCGACTCTCCTCGCCAGCCCTTGCTGGGCCCCGAAGAGCTGCCAGGGCAGAGCTACGACGCCGTCCGCCAGTGTCGCCTGGCCTTCGGCCCCGAGTACACAGTCTGCCCAGGCATGGACGTATGTTCTCGGCTGTGGTGCGCAGTGATCCGCCAGGGACAGATGGTGTGCCTGACAAAGAAGCTGCCGGCCGTGGAGGGGACACCCTGCGGAAAGGGCCGCATCTGCCTGCAAGGAAAGTGCGTGGACAAAACCCGCAAGAGACACTACTCGGTAAGACAAGACAAGAGTCGTTTGTTTGTCAGGAGAGACGAAAAAAGGACTAAGATCCAAAATAGATTCTTGTTGTAAAATTAGACCTTTTTATTGTTCAAAAAATGATATTTTAAGCATGGAACCATTCATTTTATAAACTTGTCTGCGGGATTCTAAAAACTGCATAAAGATAGAAAAAGGAATAGACCTTGTGATTTCATTGTGTGGTCTGCTTTATGTATGCCACAGCTGCTCTATGCTATTTGTTCTCTTGGCCTTATTGAAATGGATCTAAATTGAATTTGGCCTTAATGAGTTAAAGGACCGAATCTTGTTCTTGGCAGGCTGTGGATGCTGTTAGTGTGTGTGTGTGTGTGTGTGTGTGGGTGGGTGGGTGTCGGCTAGAGAAAGAGAGTGAAAGTCAAAAAGAATGGGGAAGAGGGAGAGAATATTTTCTCTGTGTTTATTTGTCACGTGACGTTTGATGAGTTCCTTGGAAATCGACTGCATGCGTGGATCTTGCCCAAAATTCTTACTCGCTTCATTTTCACTGCCTTGCATGACGATCGGTTTAATTCCCCCGCCATTTAAGCCTTCAGAATCATTTAACCTCTATATAGTTCTTGCAGCCTGATTGCAGAGTAGGTAACTTTTACTGCAGAAAGAAGCTGTTGAAGACCATAAAGACATAAAGGAAGTAAATGGGAAAAGCTGTTACAAAGAAGCTTTGCAGCACTTCAATATTATAAAAATCAGCTTTGTCTCATAAAACCTTAAATGCTACTTCTCCAGTATTTTTTATTTTTTTTTATATATCACTGATGACTCATGCACCACTGGTTAGAAAAAGACAAGTATAAGTACATTACCTTCAGAATTTCACTCAGGCTGTTCCTCGGGGGAAGCATGTGAGCTGTTGGGCTACAGAGACAGTCACGCTGTCTTAATGAGTGCCTTTAAACAGACTGGAGTGATTTTGGTCACACAGTTATTATTATATGAGAACAGCTTCGTTCTTTCTTTTTTTTCCCCCCCTCTTGTCTTTTTTCCATGCAACAATGCAAGCGTGTCGCGTTTTCACAAAATGTTCTCTTAAATCTCTCTCCAAAGGGTCTTGCCTGTGACACACTGGGGGCAACCACACCAACTTCCAACATATCTGATAAGCATTAATTGTCTCCTTTTTTTCTCTCTCTATCCCTCTCTTCTCTCTGATCTCTCTGGTACGCTGTCATCTCCGGGGCCAACCCTTATCTCCTCTTTCATCTTTCATCCGTCTCGTCTTCACTCCTCTCCTCCCTCTCCCCAGGCATCCAACCATGGGAGCTGGAGTTCCTGGGGTCCTTGGGGGTCCTGCTCCAGAACTTGTGGAGGCGGGGTGCAGTTCGCCCAGCGCCTGTGCAACAACCCACCACCACGGAACAACGGGCGCTACTGCACGGGGAAGAGAGCCATCTATCGGTCCTGCAACGTCACACCATGTCCGGCATCAAGTGAGTATGGAGCAATGCAACAAACATGTTCAGTGTTTGCTTTCTGACAACTACAGTAGATTTTGAAATTACACAGATTTTTTTTAACACAACACAACAGCAGTATTTTCATTTTAAATTTTTTTTTTAATTGAACTTTTCTCCAGATAAGAGTTTCCGTCTGGAACAATGCGAGGTGCGCAACGGTCCCCAGACAGATCCTAAAGGGGTGAAAACCTTTGTTGAGTGGGTGCCAAAATATGCAGGAGTTCTCCCTAAAGATGTGTGCAAGTTAACCTGCAGAGCAAAAGGAACAGGATACTATGTGGTCTTCTCTCAGAGGGTGAGTTGTGCAAATCAAAAAAAAAGGTGTTTATAGCGCATTTGGACAACTGATGGATGTCGAGAAAGAAATGAAATTGTGACCGTCTGTTTCAGGTGATAGATGGTACCGAATGTCGTCCTTACAGCAGCTCGGTGTGCGTGAAAGGGAAATGTGTACGAACGGGTTGCGACGGCATCATTGGTTCCAAGCTCCAGTTTGACAAGTGTGGTATATGTGGAGGTGACAGCACAGGGTGTATACGTGTAGTGGGCAACTTCACCAAGAAAAGGTAAGAAAAAAGCAAAGGCAAAGCCAGTGACAACAAAGATCATACTGTATTGCATATTGACTTGTCTTCTCTACTTTTATCTCTTGCCAAACAGTAAGGGCTACACTGATGTGGTCAAGATCCCTGCAGGCTCCACACACATCAAAGTTCGTCAGCACAAGGCCAAGGACCAGACCCGCTACACCGCCTACCTCGCCCTCCGAAGGCCCAATGGCGAGTACCTCCTCAACGGCAAGTTCATGATATCCACCTCCGAGACTGTCATCCCAATCAACGGTTCTGTGCTCAACTACAGCGGTTGGAGTCAAAGAGATGAGTGGCTTCACAGTATGGGTCCCGGGGCCATCCAAGAAGCCTTGGTGGTTCAGATCCTGGCGACAGATGCTAAAAAGCCGCTGGATGTTCGTTATAGCTTTTTCGTGCACCGCCGGACAACCCCACAGCAACCGTCAGCTGCACTCATCCCCAACCCAAAGTCAGCCCATTTACATAGCAGCACTACGACTGTTTCAACTATGACGAGAACCACCACCACCACCACCACAACCACCACCACCAGTAGTACCACTACATCCTCCTCCACTCCCCCTGTCCTGGCTCCTACAGTTCCAGGTCCCTCCACCTCAACGCCAGGCCCCCAGTGGGTGACAGGACACTGGATGAGCTGCTCCAGGACTTGTGACACTGGTTGGCAGAGCAGAACAGTGCAGTGTAAGGACCAAGATGGTAAACTGTCCAAAGGCTGCGCGCTGGGCACCCGACCCTCCGCCTTTAAACACTGTCTGGTGAAGAAATGTTGAAGCGGAAGCATTGGCAAAAAGATTTGACAAGACAAAAAAAACGATGTGCAGGAAGTTGTAATCTGTAAATCTGATAAAAGTCTCAAGTGCTGGATTGTAGGACTATGGACCAGTGAATTTAAGACAGAACCTTAAACAGGGACAGTGAATATTGGCTGAAAGCGCCTGGACCAGTCACACAGAGACTCGGAGACTGAGAGAGATCGGCATGGATGTACCTCACTATATGCCAGAAAGAAATGTCCTGGAATCACAGTAGCTAAGCACAAACAGGACGGAGGACGATTCCTAGTGACAAATATTGCCCTGGCATAACTAAGGACTTAAGTTGCATGCCATCTCCATGTGGACAATAACTGTCTTTTCTTCGGTCTCCAAACCTTGAGGTTTAGTGTGTGTTTGCCTGTTGCTATTCCAAGTGTTCTAATCACTGTGGGGATTTCAAAGTCACATCCCCTTCGTTTTGTCATGAATGTGTCCAAGACAAGAGCCCCGACTATGGGAAGCACATGTTATTCACCTCGTTGTCATTTCTGCCCGTATGCCCTATCTACAAGCATACCCTGTCTTTATTTGACTGACCTTTTCCAGTTGAAAACCTGAAAGTAACACAAGACTGAATATAAACCAGTTACTGTAATCATGAGAGTATATATAGAGGCCACCCGGATGAGAGTGTTAAGAGAGAGTAAGAGACCTTACAATTGTGATTTGGGGGAAGTCATGGGAGGGTGGCTTGACGACCAAGAATGAACGGGGAAACCCAGACATTTGGTGAATGAATGACGCATTGCAGCCAAACAGCACAGTAATACAGTAGAAAGGTGGGAAACCAATCAGTCATATCAAGGTCCATCCAAAAACTACTCAACTCAATTGTGCTGAATCTAATAATTGCTAAACGGTGTGATAGTAAAGAGTACGGTGGCCTTCAGAGGACAAACCTTGCAACAGTTCAATTAATGAAGGGGCAAAGTAAACCCAACACTCCTTAGCATTTATGGAGGTTAATGATGAATCACAGGTTTGGGGCAATGCTTGATTTTTTTTTTTATGTGCGTGTGTGTGTGTGTGTGTGTGTAGTGAGTGTATCTTTGTATGCATGTTGTGGCACATGCTAGCACATTTATGTATCCAGGCCTGTGTTTAATGTACCAAGAACATGTGTTCTTGTTCTCTACTGCGTCTTGAAGCTTCTTCACTCTCAGTTTCATTTTGTAACAATCATTATGCTGGCGCTGGAGGGGGCGTGGGGGGGTTAATGGTCCTTGTGTTTTCTGTGTCTGTTTAGGATACAATGCTAATATGACAATGTGTGCCCTGGATACTTGCAACGACAGCGAGAGAGACACTAATGCTGTCATTAATGTCCTTTTTGCAATTCAACTCCTTCTTTTCTTTTTTTTTATCACTCATCTATTATGTCAGTATGTTTGTGTATTTGCAAATGATTGTTATAACCAGTTTCCATCCATTGACGGGTGGGGTTTGCCACATTACAACATTTCGGAGGATTTTTAAAGGGTCAGGTAACCCAAAATACAAAAAATGATCTTGCGTGGGATCTAACCATGCAGATAATTTTGGTATTTTGGTTTTTCCACTTGTGGTGCTCACAGCTTTGGGGGAATTACCTTTCAGTTTTTCACCGGAAAAAATATGCATCGGTTACTTCAGACAATCCACAGACCTCGCTGTTTCTCTTTGGAACAACAACAAGAAATGGTCAATATGAAAACTGTTGACGGTGTGTTCTTGTTGATTGTTCAAAGCGAGTCGAGCATTGATTTGAGGAAAGCGATGTTGACCCTCCGAGGCAGTTCAACGTTCTCGTGTTTCTACAGTAAATATAGAGCTAAAGTCGGATCCTTAGCTCAGCTTAGCATAAAGACTGAACAAAGTCTGGAAGGCGATTAAAAAGAATCTGTATACCGGCACTATTTGAACTCATGAATTACCACTTTATGTCTGGTTTGTTTAAACTGAGAAAAATCAAAGCGTAAAAACAATAATGTATGGTTTTGCAGAGGGTTATTTCTTGGCCGGGTGCAGTGACTTTCTAGAGGCTTTTCATCATTGTGAAGTATTAGAAAGAGCCAGGCTAGCTGTTTTCCTATATAAATATATATATGTATGTATGTGGCAAACCTCAGCAGCATGGAAACATTTCCATGACCCCAGGTCATCATACCACTCACAGATTGTCCCCTTCTTCCTGTCTCACACGTTCAGATTTATTTACACAATATAGACTTTTTTTTTTTTGTACAATTAATATTGCTTCATATATGTATAGTATTCAACGATATTTACACAAGAATTTACACATACACACACACACGCAACTGAAACAATCATTTTTTGACATTTTTTTTTTAAGTATTACACACACACACACACACACACACACACACACACACGCAGGCTACTCTGACTCTTCCAGTGGTGAAACTCGTCTTCACTGAACAACAAAAAACGCAGCACTGAACTTGTAATTTATTGTTTGTACAACTGGTATGTGTGAATAATAAAGAAAAACCAACGAGATGAGTTTTATTTATTATAGTAATTTTGTATCAAATTACTATTTAACTAAAGGAATATGACAGAATATGTGCCGAATCTTTTCCTTTGTAAAGAATATACTGTTTCTTTTCTAGTCATCCACATGAATATATGTACATAAAAAAATCTATATATTTAAATATATTTGTTTCTGTGTCGTTTGTTTTGTCTCGGGCGTCAATCATATAAATATACTTACATTTACAAATATATATAATCTATATATAATAACCTACATCATATGACCATATCTTTGAATAACCATCGTTGCAGATGAACTATATACCTACTAAACTATGACAGCATGGTCATTGTTACCATGGCGATGTAGATACAGTAGATATAAAGTCTTTTTCTAGCAGCAGAAACTTGCCTCCAAACAATCAAGAGATACACTAATTTAATCTTTTTTTTTGATTATTACTTTCACATTTATGATAATGTTATGTTACAAAGTGTTTCCAATTGCATTTTCTCTGTGGGTTTTAGTTTAAAAAGGCCTTAAATGGGTCAGAATGAGGTTAAAAAAGAAGGAATATTAGTAATAGAATGACAAGTTTGCCCCCTTGTGGCCAGTGGCTCAATATATTCCTACTTTACTGACATTCAAATGTAATACAACAGCGCCACCTGTCGGATAAAACGTGTGATTGGTCAATTGAGTCATGGAAAAAAAAAAAAAAAACCTCTGCAGCAGTTTGGGATTTTTTCCCTCAACTCTTGTCTACCATCTACTGGAAAATGATGAAATTGCAAACATATATTTTTTTAATTTTTTATGACCTGTTGCTTTTAAGGTGGACTTTCACAATGTGTCCCTTCACATACTGATTCAGTGATTGTTTGCTGCGAGTCAAAGAGAGTCATGAGATGATCTCATGTATGTAAAAAAAATTCATAAATAATTTTTATTGTATCATAATATGATATTATATTCTGATCATGAGTTATTTATCATTATTTTTTTTAAAGTCTGCTTTGATTCCAGCTTTTGATAAAATGATGAAAAATGATTTTTGAATATCTGGATGCAGTTATTTTTTTAAATGAAACTCCAGTGTAAACTCCTCTCTGTTAGAGAGTAAGGAGAACAGCCGGAGCGGGAGGTGGGAGAAGCCGGAGGAAAGGGGCTCTGTCTCCCTTGGTTTGAACGCAGAGGAAGCCCGAGAGAGATACTGCTCCACCTTAAGACTTTTCAGAGTTCCCCCTCTCCGCTTGCCTCTGCTCGGTGAGCGGAGCTTCGGAACCCGGCCACGGCGCACCCACAGCCGGCTTGGCACGGAGGAGGTGACTACGGCTCCCGGAGCCCCCCTGGCCAACTCGATATGGTTACCATTCCCGACGTGTTGCCATCTCACTTCTCCAGTTGCACTGACACTACAACTACTGCTCCACATCAGCCACTTGCCTGTCACCATAATTTATGTTGGAATAAACCTTAATAATCGGTATGTAGCTCAGTCAGAAAGTGGAGCAATGCAACAGTGCCAGGTTTTGGGGTTTTTTATTTTGGCCACTAGGTTAAAAATGTATGATAAATATTAAGTATTCAATAATATTCAGGAGTTATGGGTGTATATGTACATCTTGCGACAGACAAGCAAGAGTTTGAAGAGGGAAAAGTGCTCTCTCTCTCTCTCTCTATGCTCCACAATGATTGATTATTATGGCAACGCTCCAAGTCACTGGTGCGTTTTCGTTGCGCACAGGATTTTTTTGGCCTCTTTCAGATCAAAGGGCCCTCAGGAAAGGGGTGGTCCCGGGGCAGGGGGATATATATATATACGAGGGAACCGGCTCTGTTCAGACTGCAAGGCAAAAAAGCAGACAACAGAGTTAGACGGGTCAGCAGAACTTACAAACCTGCCCCCCGATCTCAAAGAGAAAGACAGAGAGAGAGACTGAGACATCTGCTGAGAAGGAAAGATTGAGAGAGACCTGTTGGAATTTCATTTAATGAAAGGACTTTTTATTTTTTATTTTTTTTATTTTACTGCACATAACTTTAAATTAGTTTTGCACTGGATTTGATCCCCTCTTTTTTTTTTAATTTTTAGGTTTTTATGCGTAATTTTTGGGGACAGTTTTTTTTTTGTGGAAGTTAAAAAGACTAAATAGAGCTAATAGTGGGAAAAACCTTTTAAAGGATTTTACTTGTTTCCTCGGTAGAGACGTAATTGTTCACTCCACTTGTCGGATTTCAGTTATATGATGTTTTTACACGTTTCCATTGGTTTAATCGCTGCTTTGTGCGTCGGCGCGGCGCACGGCGCCTGGGAGGAGAGCACCGTGGTACCGGTCAGACTAGACCCTACGGCCCGGTCGGAGAGCGAAGCCGATGTGTGGCGGACTCTCTCCCCAGAGGAGCAGGAGAAGGAGGCGGAGATGAGGGTGTACCGGTTGGACGTATTTGGCGAGGAGCTGATCTTACACCTAGAGCCTGACCAGACCTTCTTGGCGCCGGGTTTTGTCTTCCACATTGTGGGGAGTCCCGAATCTGAACCAACACGGGAACCCAACAGCGGATCCGAGCCGGGTTGTTTCTTCTCGGGGAAGGTGAACGGAGAGGAGCACTCCGCCGCCGCGCTCAACCTGTGCCACGGACTCAGGGGCGGATTCTACTTTCAGGGCGAAGAGTATTTTATTCAGCCGCTTAACGCCAGCGACTTCCAGGGTAACGAGGAGGATGTTCACACGGTTCGCCGGAGAGGTCGCTCAGGTTTGGCTGATGAGGGGAGCTCCAAGTGCGGGGTCAACGAGGACGAGGAGAGGGTGCCAACTAATCTGGAGAAAGAAGTCAGGCACGGAGCCACTAATTCAGACCAGACAGGTAAGACTGCGGCGTTACCGTGCGCATTTTACGCGTAATTATCCATTTTATAATCAACTAAGGTCAAATTCTCAGACCAGTTGCGTTAAAAATGGGCAAGAATTATTTACTTTGTAGAATTTCATAAAATCGATTTAGGAAACATTTATTATTTTTTATATATATATATATATATAAGTCACTGACTACAATGAATATGCTGACCCAACTACAAACAGCTGAAATTATGCCAGGGTGCACAGCATGCGCAATGGACTCAGCTACCTTTTTGACAGAGGGGAGGAAGGGGGGAGGAGACGAGAGGAGAGGAGAAAGGGGGCATACTTTTCCAAGAGCAAAGAGAAGGAGGAGGAGGGACGGAGGAGGGGAGGGTAATAAGGGGGTTGGGGCCAGCCACTGCCCGGCAGCGCTGAGACGTGTAAACTCGCCTCCTGGTACAACTCGCACCGGCTGATTTCTTTCTTTCTTTTTTTTTTTTTTTACGTAGAACGGATTTTCTCCCTTTTTGCTCATTTTCACTAATTTTCCAGCAAGAGAAAAAAAAGGTCATTTTTAGGAATGTGGACCGAAGGAGGGAGGAGGAGGAGCCGTCGGTGGTGTGACGCTGAGTCACTGCAGCCAGGCTCCTCCAGGCACATCCGGAGTTCTCTTTAGAGCCTCTATCCTTCTGAAAAAACAACACAAACTGAGCCTTTGTTGCTCCTGTTCAGAGCACTGACAGAGTTTAACAGTGGGAGATATAGTGAAAAAGTCTAAAAAGTTACAAGAAAACTGCCTATAATCTGATCATATGACCTAAGAACCTGGTTTGGTCTGACCTCTCTGTCTCTGTCTTCCTTCCCCTCAGCTCACCAGAGGACCAGGCGTTTCGTTTCCACCCCTCGCTATCTCGAGATCATGCTGGTGGCCGACCAGTCCATGGCTGAGTTCCACGGTGCCGGCCTCAAACCTTACCTTCTGACCATCATGGCTGTAGCTTCCCGCCTCTACCGCCACCCCAGCATCCACAACTCCATCAGCCTGGCGGTGGTGAAGCTGCTGGTGGTGTACGAGGAGGAGCGAGGCCCTCAGGTGTCATCTAACGCTGCTATGACCCTCCGCAACTTCTGCCAGTGGCAGCGGCAGCACAACCCACCAAGTGACCGCCACCCTGAGCACTACGACACCGCTGTGCTCTTCACCAGAACAGTAAGTTAGTGGAGAAAAAAGATTGAGTGTGTTAAGACTAAGAGAGAAAGAAAAGCAGCATTCACGAGTATTAATATCTTCATTTTGCTCTCTGTCTGCCCCTTTAGGACCTGTGTGGTGCCCACTCATGTGACACTCTTGGAATGGCAGATGTTGGCACAGTATGCGACCCTGACAGAAGCTGCTCAATCATTGAGGATGATGGGCTGCAAGCCGCTTTTACCGTGGCACATGAACTGGGTAAGTAGAAAGAAAATACACGTTCTCAAATGTGAGAATGTAAAAAGAAAACTAGATGGATGTGCTCAAAAATGATTTTATTGTCTGTGCTGCAGGCCATGTCTTCAACATGCCTCATGATGATGCCCAGTTGTGCTCTGGGGTCAATGGTGCCCACTGGGGCTCCCACATGATGGCATCCACTCTTTCCAACCTGGACCAGCAGCAGCCGTGGTCACCCTGCTCCGCCCTCATGGTCACCACCTTCCTAGACAACGGCCATGGTCAGTGCCTGCTGGATAAGCCAGTCAAGCCTCAGCCACTCCCGCAGCCCCTGCCCGGCACAGTCTATGACGCCGACCATCAGTGTCGGTTGACCTTTGGTGACGACTCCCAGCAGTGCCCAGACTTAAGCACAACCTGTGCAGCTCTGTGGTGCACTGTGACGACAACCAATGGTTTGCTGGTGTGCCAGACCAAGAACTCTCCGTGGGCTGATGGAACACCGTGTGGACACGAGAGCTACTGCCTGGCTGGACAATGTCTCACAAAGAACCAAGCAGCCAAACACCAGGTATGAATCAGACCCAATCTAGTCAACACTATTCTTTGTGTGCTGTTGAACCAGTCAACTCAAAATTGTAATGTGTTTTCAGACTCCTGTGAATGGTGGCTGGGGAGTGTGGGGTCCGTGGGGTGACTGCTCTCGAACTTGCGGTGGAGGTGTGCAGTATTCTTTCCGGTCATGTGACAACCCTTTGCCCAAGAATGGTGGGAAGTACTGTGAGGGCAAGAGAATCCAGTACCGCTCCTGTAACACGGAGGCCTGTCCTAATACCAATGGTAAGAGGGATTTCGTCTTAAAAAATATTCTATATACTTTCTTGGAAGTTTATACGATGAGAAAAAATGGGACTTTTTTAAAAAATTTGTTTTCTGTGTTTCAAAGCAATAATTCCCTTAGCTTAAATGTAGAAGTCATGTTTTGATGTACCTTGCACATTGGTGTGGAAGTTAGCATGCAGGTCAGGGTAAACAGGCAATAAATCGGACCTTTTTCTGTCTCCTTCTCAGGCTTGTCATTCCGTGAGGAACAGTGTTTGGCCCACAACGACATGTCAGCCCAAGTGTCGCTGGGTTCAGGCGAGGGTGTCGAGTGGGTGCCCAAGTATGCTGGAGTGTCACCCAAAGACCGCTGCAAGCTAGTGTGCCGGGCCAAGGGAACTGGATACTTCTTTGTCCTCAAATCTAAGGTGAGAGTTGCTATATTATATTATTAAACGGTTTTCTTATTACTCACAAAATTCTCAGATGCCTGGGTTGTCTCATAACAAGTCATCTTACCTGCACAGACCTGCAAAGTTGAAGGATTAGCTCTTGTAATTTCCCCCCAGCCCCCTAGACTACTGCCTACCTGGGGAAAAATACTTTTACTTGTTACCTTTTGACTCAGACTCTTATGCAACAGTCTTAACTTTAACTTCCATCTGTGTCTCTCTTCTGCCCCCAGGTGGCCGACGGCACACCCTGCAGCCCGGATTCCACCTCACTTTGTGTTCAAGGCCAGTGCGTCAAGGCTGGATGTGATCGTGTCATTGGCTCCAACCGGCGCTTTGATAAGTGCGGCGTGTGCGGTGGAGACGGTTCGACCTGCAAGAAAGTGTCGGGCTCTCTGGAGCGTGCCAGGTAAACATCTAGTAGCCTTTTTAGTTGTACACTACTGTAAAGTGTTGGAAATCAGTTTCTATAGCTAAATCTGACCTCTGTCTCTCTGTTTCAGGCCTGGTTACCAGGATGTTGTCACTATCCCTGCTGGTGCCACCCATCTGGACGTCAAGCAACGTGCCCCCGGCAATGGTCTTCGTGATAACAGCTACTTGGCAGTGCGTCGCCTAGATGGCACTTATTTGTTAAATGGTGATTACAAGCTGATGACCATGGAGACTGACATCGCCCTGCGAGGAGCACTGTTGCGATACAGCGGCTCCTCTGCCACTCTGGAGCGGATCCGGAGCTTCGCCCCACTCCCTGAGCCCATCATTATCCAGGTGCTGTCTATAGCAGATATTCCAAGACCCCGAGTTAAGTACAGCTACTTCGCACCAAGACCCAACAATGCTGCTTCAGCCTCCAGCAACAACGGAAGCCGCCGCCAGTCCATCAATGCCATCCGAGAGGTGGGTGGAGCCGAGTGGACCCTGAGGGAGTGGGGTCCTTGCACCCAGACCTGTGGAGGAGGTACGCAGCAGAGAGAGGTGGTGTGTTTGGACCCTCATGGTCGCCCCTCGAAGGATTGTCCAGAGGAGCTGCGTCCCCTGGCCTCACGGTCCTGCTCTTCCCAGGCTTGCCCCTCCTGGCTTCTCGGAGAATGGTCGCAATGCTCTAAGACCTGCGGCCAAGGCTTCCGCAAACGCCAACTGCGCTGCATTGGCTACGATGGGCGTACGCTAATTCACGACAGCTGTGACCCCAAAGATCGGCCACGACCCTTGCTGGAACTGTGCTATCAGAGTGCCTGCTAAGGACTGCTTCTACTATCTAACCTCCTTCTCTCCACCCAACTTATCTTCACTGCCTCCTTTCTCCTACGGACGATCTAAAGAGGCGGAGGAATGTTTACATCCATGCTGCAGATTTCCATGGGTTCCAGTGGGATCCACTGTTATCCCACATGTTAATGGGTCCATAATGGCTGCGTCTGTAACTTCCAATTTTTTTTTTACCTTTTTCATTTTGGGGACACATGTTTGAACCAGACGTGCACTGCCACCTGGTTGCAGCAGTGACTATTGACTTCAGCTTGCACAGCAGTGGCACATTTTTGCCTCCCATCAAGGAGAAGAACACATGGACATTCCTGATTTCTTAGAGCATGCTGCTTACCGTGCCAATGTCATGCTTGTGTGTGTGTGAGAGAGAGAGAAAGAGAGATTGTGAGATGTGTCAAATTTTTTTAATACATGTGTATATAATGTTTGTCCAAGCTGGGCTGGACAGACACATAAGGGTGGGGTTGAGGGAGGTTATTGCAGATTATATAAAGAAACAAAGAAAATAACTCATATTCTAACCCCATCAGGTATGGAAAATAAAATAGCTCATAGTCAGTGTGTTTTTGGCTCAAAAATTGCCAGTCCACGTTTATTTATCACAAACCTGTAGCACTTCATCTTTGTTTTTGTGTTGTTTTTTTTTTGCCAGCGGCACATTTGTAACATCCATTTGTCTCTAAATGCCTCAGTACAACCGTTGTCCTTCAGCCATATCTTACCCTCATCTACACAGCTTCCAATGAGGGAACTCTTCAAAGACCAAAGAGGTGTGTGTGTGTGTGAGTGTGTGTGTGTGGTTGTGTGGAGACCTAAAGAGGGACTTGTCTCCTGCTACTACTTCATAAGTAAGTCTCTCCTGCCTTCTGCGAAGGCACCTTGTTGTTGTTTTTTTTGTTTTTTTTTCTATCAAGTTTTTTTTCTCTCTCTTTTGTACAGAATATCCAAACATTATTTATTTTTGTACATATATAATCATGTGGCTTTTTTTTTTTTTTTTTTTTAAATATTATTTGTTATTGAGATCACAGAAGGAAGTAGAATATATCTATATATATATAAATATATATTTATACAGTGTTATATATATATATGGTCCTAGGTTCATGAATAAAGTGTCACATTGACTTGTGCAACTAATGTCTCCGGAGTGGTTTGTCTGTTGATATTTTGGCATATGATGGACCTTTAACCTTTAGAAAGCACGTCATCAGCTTTCTTCTCTTTGATACTCTTTGTGGGGGGGGGGGGTTAAATCTTTTGCAGTCATGCATTTTCCCCCTGAACTGTCTGGACCCCCTCCCTTCCCCTCCCTCACCCTCCTTCCCCCTGCTGGGACCAGAAAATTACCCCGTGCCATGTCACTAAAAGCAGGAGCCCTCGTGACACTTCCAGTTAGGCCCCCCCCCCCGAGGAAGATCATCTCCCGCCTTGTCGTCTCCCGCTGCAGCACAAAGGAAATCATTATCCTGTAATTATGGATGGTTAAGAAGAAGATTGGCCATCTCTCTAATCTGCATCACAGCATAATGTGAGCCTAAACATCTAAGTTGGTAGGCAAGGAAGTACACTTTAGTGTGTTTTCTTGAGGAAAAAAACACAAAAAAATGTCGCCACAAATAAGTATAATGAAATAAAACTTTTTTTACCTGCTTGTTTTTTCATGTCTCAGGCGTCACGTCATTAATGTTTCAGTAAGAAACATCTGGAAGGCATTATGAATCATCTCGTTGCTCATTGTGGGTGGCATTTCTGAGAGCTAAATTATCTTCATCCTTTTTTGCCACCCCGAGTTGCCCCGTAAAGGTTTTTGATATTTGATCCAGTTTCAGAGTCATTTTCTACTTTATTTCTCTAGTTGCTTTGGAAAGTATTAGTGTGTGTGTGTGTGTGTGTGTGTGTGTAAATGGGTATGACATTTTCAAGTTACTCCAACATAATGGCTCCAGAAAGCAACAAGAACCGTCGTGTCTAAGCGGCCTTGGGGTCATTATAGTCTGATTCTTCCTTTTATCTCAATGGACGTCGTGATGTGTGACAGCAGCGCGTGCACCCGCGTGCGTGAACGTGCGTTTTCACCTTTTATTTTTTTTTCCTGCGTCAAGCTAAACGCACGTAACAAACACGAGTCCGGAAGACAACGGAATTAAAATACTTCACATATTACCACTATTTGCAGTATTACTGCACTACTACTCACTGCTACTCTGTCAAATAAAAATCATTGTATTATTTTAGGAAACAATGGTGTGTTATTATCGTGTAAATTAATGATTAGAATAATAATAAATACATTTTTTAGTATTTCTTCTATTTGTATTTTCACGCAAAGATATTTTTTCTCAAATAATCGATGAATGATGAAAAATGAATTCTTTAAACATCTTATTTTTTGAGTTCTACGCGTTATTCCAAAAGCATTTAAACTCTTATTTTGAAAAAAATCTCAACCGGAAGTGTTTTTATATTGTCGCTGCCTTCACACCCCATCTCCTCAGTGAAACTCAACGGGTGTAATTTGAGCATACGGGGGATGGGAGGGGAATAAAAAAAAAAAGCTCGGCAGTCAGTCAGAGGTGTGGGAACAGGACGGAGCACACGTGGACGAGCAAACACGGAGCTCCGCTTTTCAAGAGGAACTATTTAAATCTAACCCGGAGCAGTTTGCTTGCTTTCTTTTTTTTTAAAGGGAGATAACAACAATGAACGAAACAAATAGGTGACTGCTGCAATCACACGAAAACAGTAGTAGTAGTAGTAGTTGTTGTTGTTGTTTATTTCCTGTCATTGATTAAGAAAAAGCGGGCGCGCAGGGAGATAAAGAAGGAGCATGGAAAACCCCTGGAGGAGGCGGAGGAGGACGCAGGCGGTGAGATGGAAATGGTTGAGAAACTCGCTGCTGCTTTGTTTATTCACCGGTGAGTTGACTTTTTTTTTTATCATAAGTCACCTTTTTTTTTTTTTTTAAATGTCTCTGTTTTAGCCTTAGGAAAAAAAAAAGTGTTTATAAAGTCAGTGATGCGCATTAATTTATTTAGAAGCACTAATCTGTTGTAACCAAAAAAAAAAAACTGCTGAAAACTGCTGAAAAAAGTTTTCATCTGTGTCAAGTCTGCGATACAGTAGTGTGGAGGAGGAGGAGGAGGGGGAGACTAGGAGGTGTGTGTGTGGAAAGGGTTGGGTGGGTGGGGGGTGAAGGACATAGTGCCATTGTCTCTCAGAGTGTGGAGAGACAGGAGCCAGGACCTCCAGAGGACCACCCAGAAAGAGTCTGATGTTGTGACCTCCTGTAGGTTTTTTACATGCATCACAGCATTTATTCAAATTTAAAGGACCTTCATCATAAAGCAAACTTTCTATGATCATAGAAGAAGAGAGAGAGCCCCGTGTATTTATATTTATTATAAAGTATAATATTCTGCAAGTTGTGAACCCCTATGTCTGGGAAATGTTCATATTCATACACCTTCAGGCGCACATCATTTGAGTGAATGCTGAGTTAAAGCAGATCCTTTAACACACACACACACACACACACACACAGCTTGTTTTCTTTTGCAGCGTCCTTCATTTTGAAGTGAGTCAAAGACGCTCAACCTTCCAGCGCCACAGCGAGAGAAAAAAAAACAACCCACTAAATATCACAGCTCATGAAAAAGTCTCGTGTTGAGACGAGCACATGTACAGTCACAGCTGTGTGTGTGCAGTTCTTTTCAGATATAGAGTCTTTTGCTGAGCAGGAACAGGTATGAACCACACGAATCACACACAAAAGCACCTAATAGATCCTGTAAATGGTTTTTTAGATGTCATACCGTATCATGAATTACACAACTGGTAAATGTTATCTCCTTCAATCAAACACACACACACACACACACTCAGAGTCAGTCACGCTGTGTCCTATTCTAATGACTTCCCACTCAAGAAGTAATGGATTCATTTGTTGGGTAACTGTGTCCATCTGTTTTCACACTTTTTTTGGAGTCTCCAACTCCCGAACAGCTCTTCATATTGGTGTTTTTAAAGGGGTATTCCGCTTATTTGGCATTGGAAAAACTATGACAACATCACTTTAAACCTGTTTATGTTCGTGCTCGAAAGACTTCTTTTCAAGTGCTTCTTTGATTATAAATGGTCACTTAGGACCCTGTTTGCTTCCTTGCCCTTATTTTGAAGTATAAAAATTGACGTCTATCTTAATAGTGTGTGCATGTGTGTGTGTGTGTGTGTTGCAGGAGGCAGTCAGGCTCAGTGTGAAGGCTGTATAGAGTATTGCTGCGATGGATCGCCGCCTTTCTGCTGCTCCTACTACGCTTACGTCGGGGACGTCCTCTCGTAAGTTGACACACACACACACAGACCACGTAGTTACATTAGATATATATATATATTTTTTTTTGTTAAAGTAGCATCTGTATATATTAATGTTTAACTTTTTCTGTGTCTAAATGTAGCCAATCAAAAAAAACTTTTCGGCTGTCACTTTTTTTTCCTTTTTATAAAACTTTTTTTGTAGCACAACCCAGCCCTAAGATTCAAATGAAAGAGAAGAACACGCCAGCTGACTTTTAACGGCCTGAACGACTCTTCAGAGGATTTGACCTTTGACCTCTGTCTGACTTGATTCGGCACAGCTGCTTTAACACTTTCATCTAGACTCCTGTTTCCCCGTTTTTGTTAAGAAGATAAAATCCTTGTTTGTTGTGTGTTGAAAAAAATTATTATTATTATTATTCATATGCAAAATCTTGAGTGACTCGGTCAGAATTTGCTGCTCTTAATCACGACGGAGGCTGAATGTGACGTGCTGACTATGAAGACGTACTAAACCTGTTAATGAGGGATTTAAAAAAAAAAAAGAGTGCAAATTCACATACTCCTCTGCACCAATGCACACACACACTCCTTCACACACACACACACACATCATCGCACAACTGAGTTACATCAGAGGCTGCAGTCCATCTCCATGGCAGCAACTTAGAAGTATTGGTGGTGTGTCTGTTTGAGACAGCTGCCTCCTCTCTCACTTGACTGGATGGCTCATAGTGTGTGTGTGTGTGCGTGTGTGTGTGTGTGTGTGTTCCAGGGGCACTGCTATCTCCGGTATCGTTTTTGGTGTGGTGTTCCTGATGGGGGCGGTGGCAGCCTTGTTCCTGTGCGTGTGTATGTGTATGAAGAACGGTCGGGGTGCCCGGGTCGGCGTGTTCAGCACTTCGTACATCAACACCGTGACCCAGGGCTACCCAGGTGGGTCTAAACACACACACACACACACACAGTCACATGCACTAAAGTATTAGTTATATGACGTGTGACTCGAAGGAGGAGTGGTATTTATCGGTGTTTACATGATGATTAACTGAACTTTTTTTTTTTACACGCAGCAGCTGCAGTGAAACCTCATCGCTGCTCCTCGGGCAACAAGATATGTAAAAGAAACCGCAGATGTGAAGAAGTGAATTGATGTAATATAGTACAGGTTCCACCTTGGCCTTGAGCGCTAGAAAGAAAGAGAGGGAATATAATGTTCTGTTCCCCCCTGCACAAAAAAACGGATGACAACGTTTCCACGCCGTACCTTGAACGGAACATCGTCCTATACACTCTAGTCACACTGTCCAACCCCAAAAGGAATGCAGTTTCTTCATCATTTATTCATCACATTCATTCATTCGTTCTCCTCGGCGTGTTGACCTTCGCGCTACACTCTGCCCTGCGGCGCGTGATCATATTTCATAAACATGACCATCAAACACACACACACACACACGCAGGCGACGCAATAATATAAAAGCATATTTTTTTCCCCCGTATCTTGACACTCCTCCATCTAGAAGATCTACTCTACATCTACGTGCGATTTATAATTTATTAGGTGATCGGTGCTTGTATTATTAACTATTTAATTAACGGTGCCTTTAGAGAGATAAATTATTAAAGTTTTTTTCTTTCCTCATCTCGCACAGCCAACAGCTTCAGATCAGCATTTTTAAAAAATAAATCTCCTATAGATATGCTTTATTAATCCCAAGATTAATAATGGGATGCTTTTTTTGTCTTATCTCTACTGCTTTGATATTTCAGTGAATAATTAAAGTCTCCCCTGGTGAGGCCAATGCATTTTGGTCAACATTTTGACCTCCTTCAGTGTTTGTCCAAGTCCCTTTTTTTTGTCCAGAGTGCAGCTGACCATTCAGCCACTAGAGGGCGGAACTGTCCCATCATTGTAAAATGAGGGGGCAGGTATCCTGGGCATTTAAAGGGCATCTTTCACCTTTTTTTTTATAAGATAACATGCGTTTTCTCTTTCGTCCTCCAGGTCCTCCACCTCCGTACACCTACGACTACGAGATGTACCCTCCCTCCCTGCACCCGCCGCCTTACACCCCGACTCAGCCTCGCCCGGCCAACTACTCCCCCCCTCCTCCTTACCCTGGCTGCACCCGCAAATGAATCTGTGGCGCACGGATCATCTGCCGGGCCAGCTCAAAGGACGGACCTCATTGTCTGATTTTTTTTTTCCAGACCTGGAGATAGATGGCCGTACGACCTCAGGCTTCTAGTGCAATGCTGCAGATATTGAGGGGGGTTAAAGACTGATAATTTCCATATTGAGGGGGAGGGAAAAGGAAAAAAAAGGGTGGCCCGGTCGGTGCAATATTGTTCAGCTCTTGCATAATATAAACATAAGTGCATATGCTGCTCAGTAGCTGAATCTGGAGCAAGCGGTGAGCAAATAAATAAGATTTAACAAGATGTGGGCGAGGACTCTGAAGAACTCCAACATGTCCTTGTTTGGTTAGACTTAACTCGCCTGCAGCTGCTACTTTTTTCCTGCTAATATTCTATATCTTTATCCATCCCCAGCTGTGCACATCAAAGCCTGCGCGCTGCTTTGATAAAAAGGTGAAGACCGCAAGCACGAAAGGGGGAACCTCACATCACTGGAGGGAGGGAGGAAAGTCTTTCCAGGACACAATGTAGACTCTGCTTTTATTGAAAGCTCCACCCCCTCCGGGCATAATTCTTTTTTTTTTTATAACTTGATTTATGTGATGTGACTGAGGTGGAAGTTGAGGATGAAAGCTGTTTTTTTAAAAACGAGTCAGGTCTGGACCTGCCACGTGTCGACACAAAGATGTCTTAATGGTGTGGACGACTTTTAAAAGGGTTGTTGGTAATGAGCTGGCTTTTATTGCCTTACTTGAAACAATGTGAGGGTGAAAACTGAAATATTTTAGTTTTTTTTAACTGAAACTATGTCAGTCTTTTGAATCACAATTGTGAAGCATTCAATTATGTGAATTGTAGCAGCCGGCTATATGATTTTTTAAAATTGAAATGACCTCACTGTGCTGTTACTGTGAATGATGGAAAAGGATATAACCATTAGTAATGCGTCAGGTAAATAAGTGTTTTATTTTATTTTATTTTTATTTTATTTTTTTTCTATTTCAGTGTTTGTAAATTGAACATGTGATTAAAACGTGACTTTAAAAAAAATAAAAATAAAATAAACGTCTATTTATTTATTCATATACATGGTGTGCGAATGTGTTGTACATAAAAACAGGAATGTGTGTGTGTGCGCGCGCGCGCGCGCGTGTGTTAATCCCACTTCGCTGTGGTCAGGTGATCCGCCACTGAGCAGCTGTGCAGCCTCGGTATCGCTCACCATCAGACAACGGGAGTCACCGGCGCTGAACGCACTCACTTTTTTTCCTCATCCGACACAAACGTTGAACAGTCCGGTGAAACGCTGCCTTTAGGAGCGTTGTGTCAGCGAAACGACATGGGGGACCGAGTAGCTTTACTGCTGCTAGCTGTAGCGGCGTCGGCTCTGGCTGCCGAGGTAAGAAAAATCCCGTTTTTTGTTTTTTTTTGGTGCGAGAATGTGTAGTATTTTCCTCCATATTGTTGCTGTCATCTGCGACAAGCTAGCTTGCGTTAGCTACGACAAGGCCGGAAGCTGAGCGCTTGCGTCTTCAGAGTTGAGGCTTTAATTTTATTTGGGAAACGTCTTATAGGACCATAAACGTATTACCAACAGTACTACAATGTTTTTTTATTTGTAAATTTTAGGCGTTATAGTTTAAAATGCGTAGCTACTGCTAGTATATACCAGCTAGTTTGCCTATGCCCGTACGCTGAAGGTTGTAACCGGAAGTATCCTTTTTAAAATGTATCCATCTTGACGCTGACTGTGAAAACTCGATTTTTCTAAACAGCTAACCGTGTAAATAGCCCAACATTAACAAACAGGATTCGTTGTGTTCGCGAGTAAAGTTTCCTTTATATCTAATCTTCATAAAAAACAAAGGATATAGACAAAAAAAAATCCATATTTATTTGACATAACGTTATTCTCTCGAGGCAAAGTCTCAACTGATTTATTGAGACTATGTGACAATAGAGAGAATATCCGACACCCAACATGTAAAGCGACACCTGTGCTTCATTTTTTTCTTCTTCGTGTAAAACCGAGAAGCGATTTACCTTTTTTTATTTATTATTTCTAAATTAAAATGTGAAACGTGTACGGGGTGGTAAGGCTGAGGCAACAAATCATTTACCCTCCATATCATTGCGTAGCTGCCGCTGGTTTGTGATAGATTTTTGTTGGCCTATTTTCTGGTCATTTAGGACTAATTTAACGTTGTTAAAATCATCCCGGTGAATAAATGGAACGCTCAGTTTCTATATCCTGAGGGCTAAATTTAAGGCAGTGGGCGTGTTTGGTGGTTCGTGGTGGTGGTGGTGGGAATAAAAACGAGTCAAAATAGCATTATTTAATAATTTATTTATTTGTACAACTCGTATTATTAATATTAATTCGACGTACACAAAGCAAATGAACCCAATAAAACAAACGCTCCCACATATTTTCAGTCAGACGGGAGAGACGAGAGAAGTAAGATGGCGGCGGTGCACTGCAGCATTTATGGAGGGTCGGCAGGCTGGGAGCTCTGGCTGGCATTGTTGCCTTTCAGCTCCCTTTATTACTAGCCCACAGCTGACTTTTATTTATAATACTCACCTTTATTTTCTTTTAAAACATATAAATGATTCTTATTAATGTCTGCTATGGATACACAATCACTGCTTATCCATTCTTTTTTTTCTTCTTCGCCTATAATGCCCCTTTGTGAGAGAGAGGGGGGGAGATACACTGCAAAAAAATATGTATTTTTAACATGAAAAATGTTGCAGGTCATTTTTTATGTTAGTGTCTTGATACTCTCACTCATGCTTTCGGTTCCCCCTTTTTTTATTTATTTTTAATAATTTTTTTGGTTAGCTATTGATACATTTTTCACCTTTTTTCCCCCAATGAATTTTTTATATATATATATATATATATATATATATATACACATAACCTATAATCAGTGTGCGTGGTATGACTAGTCATCGCTTTATTCATAATCCGTATATATGCTTATGTTACTTAAGACAATCGTTTGTGGATGGAAGAAGTTGTTTACAACTTTCAGGAAGATTAAAACTCTCACTCAAAAATTGAGATATGGGAAGTTTTTTAAAATCTTGTTAGGGCTTGTTTATAACCACACACACACCTCTAAACACTTGAGGAAGCTGCTTTTCCTACCCCGGGCCCGCCCTGCACATGCAGGCCTCGGTGTGGAGTGTGGGGTGTTGCATGCCAGCCTTTGTGCGTGTGTGTGTGTGTGTGTAAATCCTTGGGAAATGGCTCTTGGATCGGTACAGACAGTCTTGTTTGTGTGCATACTGCAGTCTTTCAGCCTGGGGCGGACCAGCCCTCTCCCCCCTTATTAGTGAGCCTTAATGCCATTACGCCTGTTGGCGCTGCCAGTGTTTCTCTCTCTGGCACCTTCTCTGCTGCTCACGCTGCAGTTCCAACTCTTGTTGAAGGACAGATGCACCAGATACGAATACGTTTCCTTATTTTACTCTTTATTGCTCCCGTTTTTTTGTTGTTGTTGTTGTCTCCTGCGAAACTAAAAGTGTTGTGAGGAGTTTTACAGTAATAAAACCTCTTAATCAAAATTCAAGCCTGTTTTTATGGCTTGCACTAAATCCAGGTCAGCTGAGTCTAATGCCAGCGGATAAATATGTTTCACAATCTCAGGTGCAAAGAGTTGAACTCTGAAAATCTCCTTGTTCAAACAGATCCACATCCTCCCCCCGTCATCTTGTTGGTTGTCAACGACGACAATGACACTGCAGCACTCCCAATTAATGTTCCCCCCTCTGCATTCCCCTCGGTCTCTGTCCTGGAGAAAAGAATTCCTGACCTTTTGATACTGTTGTTTCTGTTGTCATGGTTCCCTGGAAACAGGGGATGCGCTCGCTGTCCAACACACCTCTTCTGTCCCGCCTAACGAGACAACCGGGTTTCCCTGGTAGTCGTGTAATTAGCCGTCCGTGTCAAACGCTGACATTGAGGTTCTACCTGCAGCTTTTTTTTTTGAGTCGTACCTGTCGTCGTCGTGTCAATCCCTGAGCATCTCCCCCCTGCATCTCGTCGGTAACGGACCGATGCTTCGCTCAAAGGCCTGCTTCGTGCAATGCATCCTGGCCTCTGAATAAGACACAGTGGATGGATACCGCAAGGTTCGATTCGACCTAACGAGCGTTTAATAGGGTCTGATTAAGTTTGATGGAAGAGAACATCCAGATCTACAGTGAAGTTCTGGATGGACGTGTTTCTTTCCCTCCTCTTTATGTCTTGTACATGATTAGCTCTAATAGGTCAAACGTGTACGCAACCCTCGCACGCCGTTCTCCCTCCCGCTCCTTCTATCCCAGGCCCATCTCCCACCAGGCAGCGCCATTCATCACCATCGGACCGTTATTTCCATCTGTAAATATCAGCAGCAGTGCGCCACGAAGACGCACTCTTCATTTCGGTTGCTGCTGAGTAAGCAGCTGTTGGTACAGAATCTGAATAATAAGGGCGAGAAACGAGGCGCCCCACACACACACACACACACACACACAAATAAATGCTCAAGCATGTTCCTGCTTGTCGAAGGCATCAATGTTGCATTGCTTTGATAGTCACATTTCTGTCACAAGCGCCATGTGTCACAGTCAAGGTTGTGGCGTGTTGTGTGTGTGTGTGTGTGTGTGTGTCACTGACCTTCACATTGACGTATGACCTAAGGTTCGACGATCCCACCAAGGCCAACACAGTCAAGTTTTAATCACGGACTCAACGTTTTATGAGTGTGTGTGTGTGTTCATGTGCAGGCTTCACACCTGTGTGACTAATGCACAGTGCTGCAATTAGTGCATTGTAATATATCGTGTGTGTGTTTGGTGAGTGTGTGTTGTGTGTGTGTGCGTTCACTAGTCACACATCGTGACTCAGATCAGCCTGGCTCTTTTTTTGTAGAGGTGGTTGCTGTAACGATGCAGACAATCCAACAGGCCGGTCTGTCAGATCCCAGACTGGAGTTGTGTAATGAACCAAGGAAATGTCAACTCACCTCTGAGCTCTGGCTTTATAAGCGGCCCCGCCCACACCTTTTGTACCTGGGAGGGATCTGACATTTATGTTGCGTTGAGTGCATGAAGGTGATGATATGAAAAAATACTTATATTACGTATAGATATTTCTTGGAGTGGAGATGGAGTATCTGCTCTTTTTTATTTTATTTTTTTCCCCTTTATATTTTTATTGCCTGCAGAGGCACTAAGAAGCCGTTTTGCTCCAGTACATCTTTAATTCCTGCAGAGGTTGACTCGTTGTTTTAAAGATGGGGAAATCTTTACCCATGAGGGTCCTTGTTATTGAAGGTTATATTCCTCCACGTACAGAAATGATCTCATCCCGTCGTCCTCTCATTTCGCTCTTCCCGTGTCTCCACTCGGTTGCAGTAGTCCCGGAGTCCTCCCCAGGTGCCTGCTTCTTGGACTATAATTAGGCTGCTGTGTGTTATTCCTGTCATTCTTCTCACCCATTCCTCCCTTTCCCCTCCCCCACTTCTACCAGGGTTTTTTTTTTCTCCTGAAACGCTGTGTCATCCATACAGTATGTTACTGAATCTCATCTTGGGATTCACAGTTCAGTGGTTTTATGAAACCGGTTGCCTCTTCTAGTCGGCCTGCACACCATCAATTGTAGATGGCAAGTCCACTCGGAGGCCAAGTGTGAAATTGGAACGCTTGTTTGAAATGCCAAGTTGTGTGTGTGTGTGTGTGTGGGTGCAAATGAGAGAAGTATGAGATGTAGATCTGCGTCAGAAAGTGGCCGGGTATCCTTGCTGTGTCCTTCTATTTCTGGATCCGTTTCCTGTTTGGTCTCCACGATAGAGAGAGGACATCCTGTGTTTGTACAGCCAGCAAGAGTGATGCAAAGCTGAGCGTGTGTGTGTGTGTGTGTGTGATAGGAAGCTGTTTGAATTGACAGTATGCTGAGTAGGAAAACCCCGAGTCGCTTAAATTTTCATTTGGGATTTGGGAAAGCAGATATTAGTAGTAATAATGACATAATTTCAAAGTAATGATTTGAGTATTGAATGAAAGCTGGACTAGGAAAGTAGAGGCCTTTTTAGTATAAATTGGTAATTGGCCTTTCTGTTGGTGATAGTTTTCCTTGTGGGAATACCGTACTGTATTCCCGGTTTACCCGTCGGCCCCGGTGCTCGTAATCGCTGATGGTGATTCCAGGATGTACACACCCATCTGCACCTCCAGGGCCCTGATTCACAAATAACACCCAGTACAACAATACTGATGGATTACTTCCAACTTTTCAAAATAAAGGTGGGGAAAAGTTTGGAAAAGGTCACTGATCATGTGAAGGCTGTGACTGAATCACGGAGAGTTGAAATGCAGTTATTTAATGAGGGTATCAATGCATCGTTCAGCTATAGGCAATGCAACTCATTAAAATATTTATGGGTAAGATTGCATAATTAGCCACAGTTCAGGAGTGTATCCTCGGTGCGCGTGTGTGCGTGTGTGTGTGTGTGTGTGTGATCAGAGCTCCATCTGTGTACGCTGGCGGCTCACTGCTGCTGCTGGGTGACTCCCAGCTGGATTCCAGTGAGGTCAGAGTCAGTTTATCGGCCCGACTGAATCGACTATTACATTGTTAATTTTCTGCACACAGAAACACCTGCATGCACGCCGAGCCCAATGCAGGTTACACACACACACACACACACACACACACATTTCCTTCCAAAAGCAAACTAACCCGATGATGAAATTCCTGCTCCCAGGTGACTTGAGTAATAGTGTTGCCTCAGGTCGCCACGGCGATGACAGAGGGAGGTTATAACAGGCTGTTCCCCTGGGTTGAGTTCAGGCCCTGTAACCATGGTAATTATAACTAAGGCAACCTAAGAGTCCCTCCATCACATGGAGACAAATGGAAGTGAGCAGAAGTCAGAACTACTTTTCCTCACACCCTTTTTTAATCAGATTTGTCTGAGATGCTAATTCCCTGAAATAAAAAGGACGATGCAGTTAACATTAGCAAGCATATATTTTTTTTTAAAATACTCGACTGATTGGAGGAAACATTTCATTGTGTCCGCTTGACATTATAAGCACAAATGAGTCAGGAGATCAATAGTTATTTAACCCACGCTGACTTAGATCTATTGATTTTTATTTTCTCGAGGTGCATCGGGTTTCATCATAACCCGATTCACCTCTCTTTACCCCACTCTAAAAAACGTCGGCAGCAGCGCTTAGAGGATGAGCCAAGCAATCAATCCCACCCCACACCCATTATTTTTTTTCTTTTTCTGTCACATCTCTGTTTTGATGGCGTTCCGTCTGGTTTTACATCCGCTCTGTAATTGAACTTAAGGCGGGCAGGGAGTGTGAAAGGAAGGGGAAAAAGGGTTTGGCTTCCCTGTAATCAGTCACAGATAGAATTACACACACACACAGCAGTTCGGGATAGCGTTTGCACACACACACACACACACTTAAAGTCCGGTCAGAGTTGATCTGTGGGGCTTTAAGTAACAGCAGGGCCCCGTCACTTGCCAAGAGTGTGAGCGTCGGGCATCTCTGTCGCCTCAGTCTTATCTAATTCAGCCGCCACGTATCCTCCCAAGCTGAGAAAACAAATTCCCACAGCGGTACATGTTGTAAACAACCCACAGACAGCCGAGCTTCTGCTCCATTCCACCGCAACTGATTGATTTAATGATCGTCAGGAATAAGCAATATAAGTTTTATCATATCGCATAACATGTTATCCCACCAGGGACTTTAATACAATAAAGTCCTTATTTACAGTGTGTTACGATGACACTTGCAGGTCTTCAGCGCAGCGATCTGAGTCACTGATAACCGTCTCACCAGATGACATTATCTGTGTGTGTGTGTGTGTGTGTGTGTGTGTGTGGTACAGTACATCCCAGCCTGGACAATAAAGCCTCGTCTTGTCTGGTACTAGCTTGTTTGTATGTAGACACAAATGCCAACGTGTGTGTGTGTGTGTGTGTGTGTGTGTGTGTGTGTGTGTGTGTGTGTGTGTGTGTGTGTGTGTGTGTGTGTGTGTGTGTGTGTGTGTGTGTGTGTGTGTGTGTGTGTGTGTGTGTGTGTGTGTGTGTGTGTGTGTGTGTGTGTGTTAAGCTCCTGCGACACATCTTACTCTCCAGGGAGTCTCCCTCTGGGTGGAGAGCTGATCTAAGACACCCCTCCCCTCCACCACCACCACCAGCAGCACCACCTTCACCCGTCTCCCCCTGAAATGTCCGAAAATTGTGGCCATTGTATAAAATTATCCTTTTTTTTTTAAGGCAGAACCTATAACTATCAGAAGCACGATACCGAATGCATGTGTCGAAGGTTTTCCTGGATGTGATTTGGGTCATGGTTTCCAGCTGTGGAAATAGGTCACCTGTCTAAGATGGGGAATCATCTGAATTACGTGTAACAAAAAAAATTACGTGTGTGTGTGTGTGTGTGTGTGTGTGTGTGTCCCATGCGAGCTGCTTGCAGGGAGATTGTCATCCTCATCATAAACCTCCTTGGGTTGCAAAACCCACTTTATCAAATTGGAGCAGCAAATAATCTCACTTTAATCGCTTTACTACTACAAACTTGTATGTTATTGCATTACATTATTAAATTGTTTTTTGTTTTTTTTAGTGTTTTGCCCTCCTTTCATCTAACTCATCTAAAATTTAATTTCATCCTCATATTATTATTATTATTATTATAGTGATGATGTTGAACGATTTTAATAGTTCATAAACTCGGCTTTAAAAACTGCGGACATGGTCTGTGTCCTGGAGCTCTTCTCGGGGTCAATCTCGTGCAGCCTCAGCCTCCTTTCCCCTTGGCTTATTCCCCCTGTCGTTACAGTGATGGCTATCATGCCAGATTGAGACCAAAGGGGGATATTTCTCCTGACCAGGCTGCTGTCCTAATCCTTCAGTACCCAGATTACCGCTCTCCCTCCCTTCCCCTCCCTGCAGGATGAGCGGCTGGCAGACTGAAGCGCTACCGAGATAAAGGATAAAGACAGAGAACGACAGTGAAGGAGAGCAGCCCGGTGTCTCCTCTATAACATTTGTCTGCCTTTCTTTCAGTCCATCTGTTGCTCGCCCAGGGTGGATTCCAGCTTTGCAGCATTGTCAGAGAGGGATTTGCAAAATTATATACAGTCATTTCTCCAGTCATAGAGAAGTGCAGTGATTACTTCTGTACAAAAGCAAACGGTATCTTCTGTGAATTGATCAGGTGTGTCAGGATCTTTCAGGGCACGGGCATCCTTTCTCTTTAAACTTCCAATCTCTCCCCGTCTCTCGCCGTTGTGGTTATTGTTCTTTCTCTCACTTTCTCCTCCCGCGCCTGCCTTCGCCAACATCCTGCGACTCCTGATTTATAAGCTTCCAGCGAAAGCTTTGCCGGGCCCCCCATTCCTCCTCCTCATCCTCCTCCTTCAGCAGAAGACTGAACAGTGGAGGGATAGCAGCGGATAGGCTGAGAGGCAGGAAGACGAAGAGATTGGTGAGGATATGATTTGCTCGCCAAAAGAGGATGACACAAAGAATTTTGAATGTCAGGCAGTTGGAACAGACTTATCTACCTTTGCCAAGCCGAGAGGGTGTTGGTTTATCTCTCTCATTAAGGGGCAGGGCGAGGCCAGAGGGTGGGCAGATAAGGTCAAAATGAAACCAGGCACTCAGAAAGAGAGCTAATTAAAAGATACTACACTTTTTTTAGAGATTTAAAGAAAAGTTTCAGCTCTGTTTGCCCTGGTTTTCACTGTTTTAATGAGCAGGATGGGATTTGATCTATCCCAGTTAGCACTGCTTACTCGCAGATGCATGTGTGGGAATCGAGCAACAGACCCCCAAATAACCCTCGTGTGGTGCAGATAGTGTCACGACTGATGGTCAACAGTGTTAAGTTACCATGCGTTGGATCTGAGGAGGACTAGGAGTGTGTGTGTGTGTGGGATTGTTGGTGATTACTGTGATACTACAGCTTGCAGCCTGTCGTGTTGGTCTGTGCAGGCTGTGAACTTTGTAGGTGCATATCTGACCCACGGAAGTGTAACCTGACCTGTGTGTGTGTGTGTGTGTGTGTGTGTGTGTGTGCGGGCTGCTTTCAGCCTTATTTGACTGCAGTAAAAATGGTTGAACCTCAGAGAACACTTCCAGCCTCCTTTTTTTTTATCGCTCCATGATCAGCACCTCGTGATTTTTTAGCACAAATCGGTGGCCTCGGTATAAATCTAGAAGCACCTGCAGGTGGTTAATACAATCCAACGCAACAGCAACCCTGCAATAAATTCTGTGTTTATGAATGTTATTAATATTTTGCTCCCCTCACACCATCCAACAACCCCACCACCACTGTTTCAACGTGTGTAAATGGAGTATAACGAAAGCTGATTTGAGTTCATCTCGACCATACACACGTCCGCTCAGTCCATCCAAAGATTTCAGTTTTCAGCTTCAGAATTGATTCAGCCTAATGGCCCCCCCCCCGACAGCCATCCTCATATTGGAAGAGGACTTTTCGCCCCCCCCCCCCCCCCCGGTTGCTCGGAGAGAATCAAGTTTGGAGAAAAGAATACGCTATCCATCTCACAAAACAACGTTTGTTTGCCTGCCAGAGCCTTCAAAACCATTAACAAGATTAGGGAGTGCACAATGGCATCAGTCCCTCTCCTCCCTCCCTCCGTCTCCTTCTCTCTTTCCCCCCCCGTACTCCCCCCATTTTGTTCGAGCTCATTTGCCAGTACAATGCAGACATTCAGTGGTTTGTCTGCACCTCCTCTCTTACGGGAACATCAACACAAAACCTCCTTATGCAGGCAGACAGCAATGGCTCACACACACGCACAAATCAAAACACAGGAGGATAAATTAACACAAAAATTAATACATTCATGCCAAAGGCGGACTTTCAGTTTCACACGCACTCACACGTTTGCTCACACACACACACACACACTCCCCTTGCCTCCAAACAACCTGCTCTTGTGCTCACTGTGAAATGAACCGAATGAACGAATCAGCGGAAGGGTTATATAAACACCATACTGTCCTGGCAAAGTCTGCCCGGGCACAGAGAGATATGTACACTATTCTCATTAAATGGTTATAGCACGGTGCAGTCGAGCGGGTGGTGATGATGATGGACGAACATCATAGAAAACAGAGTTGTGTGTTGGTTTGCTTCAGGCTTGATGTCTGAGGCAATTTATTCCTCTAAAGTTATTGATTTTCAGTGTCTAACACTTTTTTTTTTCTTATTTTCTGACATCCTTCAGCAAATATGAACAGAGGCATGTTCGGTTTTCCTCTTCTTCTGTACGATACTTCACCACACCCCTCTCTCTCTCTCCCAGACCCCCCCCCCCCTCTATCTAAGTAATAAAATTTAATTGCACTCAAGGAGTTTAGCACGGGTGTTATATCTCATTAAATCTCTCTTCTTTTTTTTTTCTCGTCTGTCTCTCGCCACCTCCAGGTGCCTGCAGATGTTTCGATGGGTCTGTTGGCAGAGCCCCAGGTGGCCATGTTTTGCGGTAAACTCAACATGCACATCAACGTGCAGAGCAGCACCTGGGAACCGGACCCCTCGGGCACCAAGAGCTGCATCGGCACCAAGGAGGGCATCCTGCAGTACTGCCAGGAGGTATGGGATGTGTGTGTGTGTGAATTATTTGTTCTTGCAGGAAAGCGAGACTGTAGAAGCGCAAAGAAAGTCCGTCACAGGTTACAAGAGTCTGCAAGCAGATTTGTTTTTCTTTCCCTGAAATCCCCCGTTTGGCCGGACGACAGAGCCGAAACTCTGCTCAGTAAACAAGGTGCTTAAGTCCATGTGACTTTTCCTCACAAGCTCTAGCTGGCTTATAATTAGACACTGTTGAACATAGACGAACCAAATGTGAACTGTTTAGCCCACACAAATCTTTAAGCAAATGCTGTTGATGGCCATTAATTGACTGCAACTGTGATGCAGTGTAGTCTACATAAGAAGGACATTATAGAAGGAAGTTGTCTGATAAGAGGAAGTGATGCATAATGAGATTCTTCTGAAAAAAAGGATATACAACAGGCTCAAAGGAAGATAAGTTAATCATTTCCATAGTTACCACTGATAACAAACAGCATTTTAAAACTTCAAAAATATCAAACGGAGAGCTGACAAGGAACCAAGTAGGAAATGTACATAACAAATATGCTTTTTTTAAATTTACTAAAGGGTGTAGAACATATTCAGTAAGACCAAGGGTGACCTCAGTGTCAGAGGTCAGAGTTCATTCCTGCCCCTAAAATAAGCGTAAGTATAGATGAAACATAATCAGCTGTTCAGAGGATATTGTACGCTTCCTACTAAGCAATGACTCTTGATCCGTCATTGTGGATTTATTTTTATTTTAATCCAGTACTTTCTCTTTCATGTCTCATGCAGGGGAAGGGGTGGGAGGGGATTAGATGTTTTCCCAGGCCAATGTGAGTTGGTTTATGTTGAATGGCTGACGTAACTGTCCAATCATTAAACACTAAATTACAAATATAAAAGATACGGTATGAAGCAAATGTAAGAGTGCACAACAAGAGGAAGAGATGGGTAGAAAACAGACGTGCACGAGTTGTGATTTCTACTGTTGAACTGAGTGATCAGAATCAATATATAAACCAGAGAACGTTGGTTTGAATAGTTCATGAGAAGGTGAGTGCCAATTCTCCTCTCAGCTTTGTGCTGCAATTACATCATTATAATGTATATAATCCTGTGTGTAGGTGTACCCAGAGCTCCAGATTACCAATGTGGTGGAAGCCAACCAGCCAGTCAGCATCCAGAACTGGTGCAAGAAGGGGCGCAAGCAGTGTCACAGTTACATGCACATCGTGGTGCCCTACCGCTGCCTGGGTGAGTCTAGTATATATATGTATATATATGTATAGGAGTATTATACTGACTGACTCACCATTTTCAGTGCTCATGAGAATGCATTTCTAGAAAGCAGTTTTCATTAAAAGCAAGAGAAACAAAGAAAAGGTCACTCTCTTGGTCTAATTAATACACGGGTTACCATAGCAACCAGTGCTATATCAGAGTTATTGTGTGTTTTGAAGTGTCTTCAGTGACTTCGAGAGCTGCCCGTTGTGTATGAATAATATATAAATATGGATATTGTGTGCGCGCTGCAGTGGGAGAGTTTGTGAGCGACGCCCTGCTCGTTCCTGACAAGTGCAAGTTCCTGCATCAGGAGCGCATGGACCAGTGCGAGAGCCACCTGCACTGGCACACTGTCGCCAAGGAGGTGAGCGCACTCAAACACACACGCTCGCTCGCTGTGACCGCGAGCAGGAATAAGTGCTAATCTATTCTCCACATCTGTCTTTTTAAATTCTGTCTCTCCGTAGTCTTGCGGAGACCGCACCATGAATCTCCACGACTACGGGATGCTGTTGCCGTGCGGCATCGACCGTTTCCGAGGGGTGGAGTTCGTGTGCTGTCCCGCCGAGGCGGAGCGTGACGCCGACAGCGCCGAGCAAGACGCTGATGATTCTGACGTCTGGTGGGGTGGAGCGGAGGCCGACTATTCTGATAACAGGTACAGACACACACACACACACAGATGGACAGATAAATGAGGGCAAGGCAGCGGCAGACTAATGCATCAGATAATCATAGATACTGTGACATTTACAACATTGCCATGAGGGTAGAATTTTTCTTCTTGAAAGCAAACCACTGGCTGCCTGTAATTTATTTCATCATTCTTTTTTTTCTGTCACCTTTTGCTCTTGTTCTCTCCATATGTCTCTACTTTGTCCTTCTCTCAACTTGATCTACCCCCCTCACACACACACACACATCATCTCTCCTTTCTTACACTCTCTCTCATGCTTTTTCTATCCGTCCCTCCTCTCTCAGCATGGTGCGGGAGCCAGAGCCAGCAGAACAGCAAGAGGAAACCAGGCCATCTGTGGTAGAGGAGGACGAGGAGGAAGAGGAGGAGGAGGAGGTGGCCGAGGAGGATGAGGAGGAAGAGGAGGAGGAGGATGTGCTGTTTAACGACCAGGATGGCGATGGAGAGGAGGACGAAGAGGCGGTGGAGGAACAGGAGGAGATGGAGCTGGGAGACGACGACATTGTTGAGACGCTCGACGTCAGCGATGACGCCGATGAGCCCACCACCAACGTTGCCATGACGACCACCACCACCACCACCACTGAGTCGGTGGAAGAGGTTGTTAGGGGTGAGGAGCATTTCTTCTTCTTGCTTTTTTAGATTAATGGGGAACAATTCATTATTTCTGACATCTGGTAGCATTATTAGCACCATTAATAATGAGTAAACCTGGCTTCCTTCACATACCTTGTTATGTAACATCACGTATTTAATTTTTATAACATGTCCTCCTATTTATGTAGCTTATTTTGCAGGTGAACAAACTTTATCTATACAAAGAAGTTAAAAGGCAGCGAGGCACTGCTTTGTGATTGATGACCAGTGTATGTATGTATGTGTTCTCCAAGATGTGTGCTGGGCCAATGCTGAAACTGGTCCATGCCGGGCCATGCTGCCCCGCTGGTATTTTGACCGCGAGGAGGGCCGCTGTGCTCAGTTTATCTACGGTGGCTGCGGAGGCAACAGGAATAACTTTGAGTCAGAGGAGTACTGCCTCTCTGTCTGCAGCAGCGTCTGTAAGTCCTGCCAACAGCAGCTAACCTCAACCAGCAGCTCCACTGGTCTTGAGATGTCGTTTCCATCTCCGGTTTGTCTCTAACTCTCACTTATCCTCGCCGTCTACTCGCTGCCAGATATTAACAGCTGCTCAACGGTTTTCCTGCTTGGTGTGTGTGCTTCTCTTCTAGACGTTCCCTACATGTCGGCTCCATTCCTGGCTAACATTTACTTTTTCCCCCTCACAGTCTTATTCAGACTGTTCCCTTTGCTCTCACAATCAGGTCAGTCCTTCTAGCTAACCCGTATAGTGCACATTTAGTATTTTGCATTTACATTTTTACAATACGTTTCTCTTTGAGCCACTTTGGATCTTGTTTTTAAGGTAGTAGCACTGATGATTGATTATCACTTGCAAACAAAGACAAAACCTGAGTAAATTAAAACTTATCTTAAAATAAATAAATATAAATAAACTATCTGCGTACCACTCGAGGTATGTGAGAAAATATTCAGTTTTAATACTTTGGGTGAACTGATCCTTTAAATTGCATTGAGGAACAGATAATAGAACGGTGGGCTTAGGTCAAAGTGAATAACGTCTCGTCGTTGTTTTTGTGTCTTGTGCAGTCAGGCGCTCTGATCAGACATAACCAATTTCACATGCCGCACGACCTTCACGCATGCACACACACACACAGATTCACACTCACTCACTCACACACACCACCACCGACTGTTTTTAATAGCACACTTGTTAAAGATAATCAACTTTCCACTTATTAAATCACGGTTACACGCAATAAGCGGACTGACCGGTAAGTCGACCGCAGTTTTTCATTGTGTGCTCTTGAGCCTGCAGGATGAATGAATGAAAGTTATATAAATGAGAGAGGGGGTTTTGTCTCTCTTCCACAAAGGACTGCGTGTCATCTGAGGCATACACCGGCTTCCAGCTACAGCTACTATCTTGTTTTCTTTCTCTCTCGATCTCACACTAACCCAATTAACCCATTTTGGGCTCTGTGTTTTTGTGTTTGTGTGTACCAATGCAATGCAGCCAGTCCCAAATAAAAGTGTGCAATAAAAAGATGTTTACACTGGAAAGTCTTTTCACCTCCCTGCCTCCTTTTTTTTCTCTTTCAGTACCCACAGCCAAACCCAGCTCCCCGGACGCCGTGGACCACTACCTGGAGACGCCTGCTGATGAAAACGAACATGCCCACTTCCAGAAGGCCAAAGAGAGCTTGGAGGCTAAGCATCGTGAAAGGATGTCCCAGGTACTGACTGAGAGTGAGAGGGGACGCTAGAGGAAAAGAGGATTTTATAGTTTTTACTTTTATGTCTCTACATGCACATGAATTAGTAATGATGGCTATTCAAGGATCAAGGAGCAGGATTTTCTTTTTAGCAGGCAGAGGACAAAGATATTTCTATGAATAGAAAATGTAGGGAGTAGTGTGCCAAGTAAAAAAAGAATCGATGTGTTTGTTAATCCCTCCCGGGTGGACCGACGGGGCCAATTCTACTTTTAATTGTATTCCTTAATCAACCGGCTTGCTCTCCAGTGGATAGCCAGAACGTCCACAGGAGCAGGTTTCTAAGCTCGAGATGAGGACTCTGACGACCTCGTACGGCGCTAAGAGCAACGTTTTTCCTTTTTGCACCGCTCTGAATAAGGCCCGTTTGTTTTGCGTGGGCAGCCACAGGCGCGGCCTCATCAGATATCACACAGTTGACTTCACCCTTACAGACACTGTCAGGTCACGTCTGAGGTGAATCACAATTTAAAATACAGAAACTCCCTCAAGTCAACATTGTCAATCTGAAAGATTTATTTACCCAGACTGGAAGGATCTGATATTTAGCCTCTATCTATCCTGCTGTCTTTCCATAGCTGTGTAAACTGTCAGATTTTCCTCCATTGAGACAGCGGTGCTCAGATTAAATCTGTGCCACAAAGAGCAAGATTTTTAGAATCAGCCTGTGATAGAACAACAAAGTCGATCGACAAGTCTAATTAATGTGTATCCTTCCTCTTCTTGTGCTCAGGTGATGAGAGAGTGGGAGGAGGCTGAGAGGGAAGCCAAGAATCTTCCACGCGCTGACAAGAAGGTCGTCATCCAGGTAAAGACATGCACATACTGGACATGTAAATTAAAAAAAGCCACGCAAGGTTTTCTTTCTTTTGATCGTGTGTTGCGTTTCGTTGCATGTACGCGTGCAGCGTTTCCAGGAGAAGGTGGAGGCTCTGGAGCAGGAGGCGGCCAGCGAGCGGCAGCAGCTGGTGGAGACCCACATGGCCCGAGTGGAGGCTCTGCTCAACGACCGCCGCCGCATGGCTCTGGAGAGCTACCTGACCGCACTGCAGCAGGACCCACCCAGGGTACACACACACACACACCGTTCCCTTTATCTGTAACAGATGCAGATGACTGACAGTGTTCAATCACCACAGAAACAACCATGATCAAATAAAAAAAAACTGCTCTTAACAGTCTGTCTTGTTGCCTCTTCATCTTTTGCAGCCCCGTCATGTCTTCAGCCTGCTGAAGAAGTACGTGCGTGCCGAGCAGAAGGACAGGCAGCACACCCTCAAACACTTCGAACATGTCCGCATGGTGGATCCCAAGAAAGCTGCACAGATCAGACCTCAGGTACCATTCCACACACACACACACACACACACACACACCAGTCTTCTATGATGGCCAGTTTTCATCTCTCAGGAGCACATGTAGATTTTTATGTACTGTGTGTGTGTGTGATAGGTGCTGACCCACCTGCGTGTCATTGAGGAGCGTATGAACCAGTCTCTCGGACTTCTCTACAAGGTGCCCAGCGTAGCTGACGACATCCAGGACCAAGTTGGTGAGTTTTGTCATAACATTTCATTTTTTAGCTTAATGATTGCAAAAACAAAATCCAATTCGTAGAAGAAACTAAAAGTAAAAAGGCTTTGCAGTATCCTTGTAGCTAAAATAACCAGAAAGGTGAAACCAAAAAGCACTAAAGAGAAAAGAATTTAGTAAATCTGAGATTTCAGTGTGTGCCTGCTGAACCTGTTACAAAAGAGATATGGGGGAAGACACATTGTCCTAATTGTGTTACATGGAACAGAGGGATTGAGTGCTCTAAATTCCAGCCCCCAAAAATGCTTCTTTTTTTTTGTTGATAAGGCCATTTGAGCCATTTGGCCTAATTCTTCTGTTGAGAGTCAAATGAAACTGTTTGCTGAGAAGATAAATCCCCTTCCATCCCTCCCTCCCTCCCTCCCTCTTGCACTCCTGCCCATGCTTTTGCTAGGTTTCTGCAGGTTTTTGGGTTTATTGGAGTTGCATGCGTCACGCAGCCATCTGTGTCTCTGTCTCTGAGACTGCTACAGTCTGTACTGCCCGGCAAAACACACACACGCAAGAACAAACATACACAGAAGAACTAGAAGTATTAGATCTGTTTTAATAAAAAACATTTTTTGGAGGCTGTCTCCCTTCTGATTAGTGCGGGTCATTGCATATATATTTTTAAGTCTCTTCTGTCATCCTGTGGTTCGTCTCCACTGACCCCTCTCCTTTCTGCCTCCTCGTCGTGTCCAATCAGAGCTCCTGCAGAGGGAGCAGGCGGAGATGGCCCAGCAGCTGGCCAACCTGCAGACAGACGTGAGAGTGAGCTACGGCAACGACGCCCTGATGCCCGATCAGGAGCTGGGAGACGGCCAGACCGACCTGTTACCTCAGGAGGACACACTGGGTCTAGGGGGAGTTGGCTTCGTCCACCCTGAGAGCTTCAACCAGCCCAACACTGAGAACCAAGGTACATACTGCAGCCTCAAATAGTTGTAGCACGAAAAAAAGCTTTTTTTTGGACATTTTTTGGTGCAACAAAATGATTTGAAATCAAACTCTCTCTCTCTCTCTCTCTAGTTGAGCCAGTGGACTCTCGTCCCAATCTTGACAGAGGTATCCCCACACGGCCAGGTCAGTGCTATTATATATGAGCAATAAGTCTAATAAAAAATATAGTGTCATGTAGCTCTATGCTACTAATATACGGTATACGAGACAGTTTTGAAGTAGAGACTAAAAGTAAAGTCAGGACAGTGTTTTTTCCACCATCTCTCCTTCTCTCAGCCATTATTTGCACACAGCCAACTCTTCTTGACCTCCATTAAGGCGCCAGCTGGTTGTTAGATTCGTGATGCATCTGCTAGGTCTATGTATACCGTCTTATCCCGTGCTATATGTGCTATATTCAATCCATCCAACACTCCGCTGTTTGTGTGTGTGTGAGGAGGAGAAATCGAGCGAGTGTCACCATCCATAATAGATAGTACTTTTCCTTCCCCTCGCCAGTGACTGGAATGAAGATGGAAGCTATTCCTGAACTCCGAATGGAGATGGAGGACAGACAGAGCACTGAATATGAAGTTCACCACCAGAAACTGGTAAACAAACAAACAAACAAACACACGCACGTAAATAAACTCACAATGACAGATGTGCTGACTCATTTGAAATACTCTGATTCATTTATATCAGTCGAACATTGAGCACAAACACTTAAAAGATGCATTTACTGACACATGCAGGCTCACTCGCTGCCCTTTCTTAAGTACACACACACAATCAACACTTCACTTTGTCCTCGTGGTAAACTCCCAAGGTTGTCGCCATGGAGACAGGTGTCCATGGAGACGATCGCAATAACGCATGCGTCACACTTGTCTGGTCTTCTAAAATCCTCAGACCAGAGTCAAGTTTAGTGTTTTTCTGTTTTTTCATATACCTGTAAATATATTTCTGTTCAGCAACATTATAGGCTTTAATGTCTTAATCCCTAAATTTTTTTTTATTGCAATCACAATGAGCAGTCAGTGTGTTAGGCCACCTCCTCAACCCAGCTCCTGAATTTAATATTTACAGTCGCCCCAATCAGCATTCTGCAGATTTATTATGGAGGCTCACCAGCCTGAAATTAAGTCCTGACTCACTGCAGTGTGGAGCACAAGCAGGGACGGGAATGCTGAGATGTCAAGATCTTTGTTAAATTATCTGCAGTTAAAAAGATTACACTGATTTTCAAGGTTTGTGCTTTCTTTTCCCCATTATCCCTGCTGGTTTGTGCACACAGTCGACACAGATGGAGTTATTAGGGTTTGTATCCCTTCAAAAGACGCCATTCGCTCCTGTTTATTCCTGTACTGTGTGGGAAAAAATTACTTTCATTTGACTTTGAAAGGAAAAACCATTTAATCGTGTGCATTAGGATTCCATCAGAGCCGAGTCATACTTTGTCAGCGGTGCTTTGTTAAAGACGGTCAGGTTAACAGGTCACATGACAAGTGTCCGTCCTTCAACCCCTCCAGGTCTTCTTTGCCGAGGACGTGGGCTCCAACAAGGGCGCCATTATCGGCCTTATGGTTGGAGGTGTCGTCATAGCAACCGTCATCGTCATCACCCTGGTGATGCTCAGGAAGAAGCAGTACACTTCCATCCACCACGGAGTCATCGAGGTGAGAAACAGCTGACCCGTGTGTTCGCGTGTGTTTTTGTGTTTGCGAGCGTGTGCTGAATACAAGCTGTTCCGTGCTGCAGTCAGTATGGTGTGTGGGTGTGATGCCGCGTGCACATGCAATGCACGCTTGAGTGCAAGCTGTTTTTCAGTATAGCACAGTATGTGTGTATGTATATATGGGTTCTTTCAGTCGTTGTATCTGCTCATTAATATAATTGGATTAATGCCCCTTACCAATTCATTTCCTGCTTTCCCTTTTCTAATTATCCTCATTTATCATTTCAGGACTTCCATTAGCAGTTTAATTAAAAATGTAGCGGTTGTGGCAGCTTATTTTCTTTATTTTTGTCAATTACTCTTAAATCCAGAAGTCTTAAAGTGACATTATTATTATTTACTTGAATGCACCATATGAATATAAATGTGTGTGTGTGTATATACGTGTAACCCCCCCCCCTTCTCTCTCCCTCTGGCTCTCCTCCAGGTGGACGCTGCCGTCACCCCCGAGGAGCGCCACCTGTCCAAGATGCAGCAGAACGGTTACGAGAACCCAACCTACAAGTTCTTTGAGCAGATGCAGAACTGAGGGGAATGTCATATCAACTCACACACACACACACACATAAACATCTTCCTCCCCACACATCAAGCACCTCCCCCTCCTCCTCCTCCTCCTCTTCCCTCCTCCTCCTCCTCTCCCCGAGTAGTCCCGCATCTCCAAAAAAGGCAGTGTGGCATAGATCATTGATTTAACTGAAATAGTCAGTTCGGAGCATACTGTAACAGACTGTAGCCAGGGTTTCTTTCATGTTGTGCCTGGGCGGACACTGTGGCCAAGCCAGTTTGCACCATGTTTGTTCACTTTATTGGAGCAAGACGCCTTTTTAATTAAAAAAAAAAGGGGGTTTTTATATGTTGCTCCGTCTGGGCCTGCTGATGTATGGAAAAAGCCCCGCCCAGTGCATCGAAACAAACCCACCCATAGAGGAAAGTAGCGCGTTCTCTCCACACTGATTCAGGGCCAGTGTATAGTTGGGGTTTTATTTTATTAAAAACATTTTTTTTTTTTTAAAGGTGTGGACTTGTGTAGGCAAATCTGACCACTGATCAGTAGGATTTTTAGGCGCACGGCTGCCTGAGCCTCATTTACAAAGAAGAAGAAAAAAAAAAATGGTTGCATGCAGATGAATCAAAAAAGAATCAACCATTTGAAAACACGCTTTTCATCACATGTCCATTTGTTTTTGATTATATCGTTTATAATGATCATAGAAGGAAATATAGCAACATGATTTTTTAGATATGAGGCCCAGTGTTTCCCCACCTACTGCACCACTACTGCACTCACTTTACAGTCTACACTGGAGTATAAGTGAGCCTCCTCTTCCTCCCCCCTCCTCCTCCTCCGACCCCCCCCCCCCCCCCCATCCCCTCCAAATCCTCTTTTTTTCTTTACGCATTCTTACAACAGCTGGGCTGTGTTAAGTCACACGAGGCTCTTTAAGGATATCTGGATGACGCTGACGCTGATGAATATGTTGATGACAACGGTAGTGATTATGTATTCCGAATGAGCTGTTTTTTATTTTTCGAGTTTTCTCTCTATCGTTTCCAGTTTTGTTTTTCAAAAAAAGAATGAAAACAGAGAAAAAAAAAGAAAAAAAAAAAAGAAGAAGTCAACCGATGTAAAGTCCTTTTTTTAAATTGCGTGTAATGTACTGAAGTAATGCTGAAGTCTTAACTGTTCCTATGTAGTGCATGACAACAATGACAACAGAATTTGGAAAAAAAAAACGAAAAAAAAACAAGATCTTTAACGCTGCTCTCTCTCTATCTCTCTCATCTCTCTCTCTCTCTCTCTCTCTCGAGATCCTTTCTCACGTATAGATTGTCATTCTAGCAAGATTGTACATTTAGTATCTTCTCGTGATCACGTGACATCAGACAATGATGAAAAATATATATATAAATCTAGATGAACGGGCTCTGCTTTGATATCATGTAAAATACACATTTAAAAAGAGATCTGTGATTTTTGGATTTTAAGTGTGTTCTTTATTTCTTTCTTTTTTTTTTTTTTTTTAATACCATGCTACGTTCCTGAAGCTACAGGAGGGGGTGCCTGGCTTCATCTCTGTTTGTATATTATCATTAATTGAAGTATATTGTGTTGAAAATCCTTACGTGTAGGGGCTGTCAGACATCACCCCAGTTGATTTATTTTTATTTTTTAATTTTTTTCTCAAAAGGGCATGTTGTTGGGTGAAGGTTACGGCGAGCTTGAAGGGGAGAACGCAGTAGGAGGCATGAGGGAGATGGGTTAGAATTATCTCTGCGTGTATGTGTTTCGTCATTTTCAGTCTGGTGTTTTGTCCAGTTGTAAGCCAATGCTGTCTGTTTTTTTGTTTTTTTTTTTGCGGTGGGGGTGGGGGTGGGGGTATGTAATCATTTTTACTTTCTGCTGATAGAACAGGTGGAGTACTAGGAGGAGGAGGAGGAGGAAATGACTTGCAGTTCTGGATGGATAGCCAGGCAGGCAGTCTGTATATGTATATAATGGATTTTCACTTCCCCCAGCACCTCCCCTCCCCTCACCTCCCTCCTTCGCCTTTCTTTCCCTTCAGGCATGCTGCTCACCTCTCTTGCCATCAGTGTGCACAGTTGACTCCTCAAGAGGCAGAGCACTGTAAGTCTGTATGTAGATGATAGGGCATTCACCATCGAGAAATGTGAGAGCGATTCAGGGGGCTGAGATGTGAAAGCAGGGCTCAAATAGTCAAGTTAACAGTATCGTAGTGAAGATCCCTCCCCCCGTTCAAACCTTTTATCTTCATACAGTCCACCATCTCAACATTACATTGAAAGGAATGGTGTGACCTCTCACTCGTTTAATACGTCTGAAGTAAGATCTATGAGGAAGCGGTGGGTGAAGTGTGCATTTGGAGGCTGCTGTGAGGTGGGTCCATGGTTTTCAGAGGGTGCTCACTAGAAGCCCAACAGAGGGCAGTAGAGTAGAGGAGAAAGCAGGATTTTCTTTCTATTTTTTTTTTTTCCTGTGGGTTGGTTATATATTGGTTTTGTTTTCCACTGTGTAATATTGTGCAGGCCATTTGCATTGACTGGGAAAACGCTTTCTACACTGTATTCCATAATAAAGTTTTGAATGTACATACAAATGCTGTGTATTGTGTGTGTGTGTGTGTGGCCAGATTACTGAATGAAACATGACAAAGCACTCTTGTCTCATGTACAATAATCAAAATAACATGGTAGAAGTGTGTGTGTGTGTGTGTATACACATAGATACAGTTTTAGTCCAAAAGTCCCATATATAATTATGTATACATAATTATATATAGGAGTTATGTTTTGATCACTTAGTGTTTATGGATGGCCTTAAATATCAGACAGAAAATAATAATATTAAGTAAAAGTATCAATACCACAATGTGAAAATATAAAATACATGGACATCTGAAAACATGACAAAGATGCACAAAAACACAGATTTTTTCTGTACGGGCCCACAAGCAAACTAAAGGTCTTAAATAAATGTAGTCTAGTAGTAGTGTCAAGTAGCTTATAATGCAAATACTAAATTAAAACACTACAGTACTTGAGTAAATGCATTAGGTTACAATCCATTCAACCAGAACCATGAATAAAGCTTTTTATTGTGTGTATATATCAGTCATATTATAATAATTTTATTATTAAATGAATTAAAATAAATAAACAATAAGTCCCCAATAAACAGTGCTGAAAAGAAACTGGCCCATGATTGAAGGTGATTTCTGACCCCTGATATATTGATATTTGTCGTCCAGGTAAAAAAAAAAAAAAAAAAAAGTGGGAGGAGTATAAATACGACGTCATTGAGCCGCGCCGCTCGCTTGGAAGCTCATTCTATACCCAGAACCCAACGCGGTCACACGCACACTGTGCTCAGTGTTAATCCCAAGGTGAGCTCTGAGTTTTTAATTTTAATGCAATGCCAGCAAACATTTAACTCTACCTTGTCTTCCATGACTGAATATATCGATATATCCGTGTTCATGTGTTTGGTGTGTCTAAGTTTAACTTGTAAAGCGAAACAAACGACGGAGCAAATTGTTTGCCTGTCGCGTCTGCTAACGCTAGCCTAGCTTGTTAGCATTAGCAGGTAGCCGCAATGAAACTGACGCTAGCCTAGCTAGCTTGTTAGCATTAGCGGGTAGCCCGAATGAAACTGACTTTTCTATTATGTCGTTGTGAAGTTATTAATGTATGTCTTTAAGTTAATGCTACTAAATATCGCACCAGCTTAGCATTTAACCAATGCGAAGTAATTTTATGTACTTTATTAGTCGCAATTTTCGACGGAGCAAATTGTTTGTTACGTTTGCTAACGCTAGCTTGTTAGTATTAGCGGGTAGCCCGAATGAAACTGACCTTGTATATCACTGTGGAGTTCTTAATGCAAGTCTTTATTTAAGTTAAGGCTACTAAACTTTGTATAATATCGTGATGGTATCTTTAAGCAAGTCTTTATTTAAGTTATAGCTACCAAATATCGCACCTGCTTAGCATTTATCCAACGCATAGTGACTTTATGTGTGTACCGTACTAGTGGCAACAAACCACGGAGAAAATTGTTTGTAGCGTCCGCTAACGCTAGCATAGCTTGTTAGCGTTAGCGGGTAGCCCGAATGAAACTGACCTTGTATATCACTGTGGAGTTCTTAATGCAAGTCTTTATTTAAGTTAAGGCTACTAAACTTTGTATAATGTGGTGATATCTTTAAGCAATTCTTTATTTAAGTTATATCTACTAAATATCGCACCTGCTTAGCATTTATCCAACGCATAGTGACTTTATGTGTGTACCGTACTAGTGGCAACAAACCACGGAGAAAATTGTTTGTAGCGTCCGCTAACGCTAGCATAGCTTGTTAGCGTTAGCGGGTAGCCCGAATGAAACTGACCTTGTATATCACTGTGGAGTTCTTAATGCAAGTCTTTATTTAAGTTAAGGCTACTAAACTTTGTATAATATCGTGGTGATATCTTTAAGCAAGTCTTTATTTAAGTTATATCTACCAAATACCACACCTGCTTAGCATTTATCCAACGCAGTGACTTTATGTGTGTACCGTACTAGTGGCAACAAACCACGGAGAAAATTGTTTGTAGCGTCCGCTAACGCTAGCATAGCTTGTTAGTATTAGCGGGTAGCCGGAATGAAACCGAACTTCGTTTATGGTGGTTATATTCTTAATACAAGTCTTTATTTAAGTTATGTGTACCAAATATCGCACCTGCTTAGCATTTATCTAACGCATAGTGACTTTATGTGTGTACCGTACTAGTGGCAACAAACCACTGAGTAAATTGTTTGTTTGTCGCGTCCGCTAACGCTAGCCTAGCATGTTAGCATTAACAGGTAGTCGGAATGTAACTGACCGGTTTAACGTTGTGAATTTAATACTGTTAGTATTAATATTAAGTCAACAATCATACGCTACTTAATTTTCGCATATGTTTTGCATCTTTCCAATGCGATGTCATGCTCACTCAAGCTTGTGAAGCGTAACAAACGAATATACTAACGCAAGCTTGTTAGCATTAGCAAATAACTTGAATGAAACTGGCTCGTGTAGAGTCGTTGTGAAGTTATTAATATAAATCTTAATCTAGTTTAACCATTTCATTTATGTGTAATTGCTGGATACAAGATGTCTATTCTCAATGTTTGTGCACTGGATTGGCTCCAAACTATTTGATGTCACAAATCCTGCCTGTTGTCTCATCACTGAACCTAACCAAAGGGCTTTTTGTTTGCTTCAGATGGCACTTCATCGGCTTTTCCAGCTGTCCACTTTGCTGCGCTCCGCCGTGGGCCTGACCCTGCGCAGGAACATTGGCATGTCTGCTGTCCTCTTCAATCGGGCCAAGGAACTCGATCCCATCCAGAAACTGTTCCTGGACAAGATCCGTGACTACAACACCAAGAGCAAGTAAGTGTATTACACAACTTGTGTCATAAAACCACTGTCCAGACATAAATATTTAGATTTAGCTGATGACAGTTCATTACCTGAAATGTTAATTAATGTCTTGTCTCTCTCAGGGCATCCGGTGGTGTTGTGGATGCAGGACCCTCTTTCCAGAAGAACATGTCCGACGAGATCGCCAAACTAGAGAAGATATATGGTGGCGGAGATCTCACAAAGTTCCCTGACTTCAAATTCACAGGTCAGTGTGGCCTTATGTTGGTGGTGTATATTTTGAGTTTTTTCTCCTGTCCAAATCTTAACCTAGTGTGTCCAATTAAAGAAAAGATAAACTGGTAAATGGATATATGAAATTCATATTCTAGTTGGTTGTTGATGTATTTATAAGCATTTGGAAATATCACAAATTGAAGTCATTTGAGTCATGGTTTTAATATTGACCTTGGCACAATGATATACAGATTAGCTTCTGAAGGACAGTGTATTGCTTTAATGTTTTATACATTCAGAACTGTTCATATCACATAATAGTCCTGAATTTTGATTAGTTCAAATGAATTAGATGTGCTTACAATGGCATTTATGTATTTGTCTGTTTTAAATGACTGCTTTTAGCTTTCATATAGATATCATTCATAGTCATATAGATTTAACAGTCCACCATACTTATTTTTATGTTGCTTCTGTAGAGATGTGCTGTGATTTGTCTATATGTAGTGTGTAAATGGTGACACCATTATAGATGATTTTCTTACTCTGTTTGAGAAGTTTTTAATTCAGTTTCACAGTGTTTTTGATGAAGCTACAACTAGCTCCTGCCTACATCTATTATAGTCTTTGTCTCAAGTAAAGATCAAATCTCTCTGGAAATGACATTCGCCAACAACTGTCACTAATGTTTCTGTCTTTATTGTGTTTTTTTTTCCAGAGCCCAAACTGACAGAAGTGCCCAAGTGAATGCTGTCCTCGTTGTAAATCCCCTACATGTCACCTGTCACCAGTATGTTGTATTTAATAAAAAGGTGGTGGAATGAATGACAACTGAATGTGATTATTGATTACTGTACAACAATCAAACATTCACATCATTTGAGGCTAGAATAAACCCATATGTCTATATAGATAACTTAAAATGCATTTTACCAGTAATAAGAATCTCTATTGTCAATAGTGGCATTCTTAAAGCTTAATGTCAACTATTCTAAATTTGTTTTATAACTTTGCTGTTTTGATTTGGTCTTGAGCAACTCTATCATGACAGTCTGAGATGCATTTATAATAAATTATATTGATAAATATTCCAAAATAGTGAAAGGGCAAATTCCTATCCAACCTGTTGACTCTGTTCAGCCAAATTTCAGTGATTATTGATTACTGTACATAAATCAAACATTCACATCGTTTGAGGCTGAAGTTCCAACCCCTCTTTTTTTTAAATGATAAAATACACTAGATTGAATTTATAGCTGATTATTAGATGTATCCAAATATATTTTAATCTATCATTCTAGTTGCATATAGTCATTTAACTACTATATATATGTCAAAGATTTCTTTATTAAAATATATTTATTGTGCAATGTAACTGATCCAAGACCAGCATTTAAAGGATAGGTGCACACTTTTTCAGTCTTTAAACGGTAATCAGGTGCCTGTGTGACATATTAAGATTCTGCTAATCATTCCCCACAAGTTGGAGAAACAAAATCTAGTTGTGAAAATGTTTTCTAAATTTAAAGTTAATGAGATTTGTTCAGGCTCTCTTACAAATAAAATGAGTATCTTTTGAAGTTACAGCATTTATGTATAAATTAAACCCATATGTCTATGTAGATAACTTAAAAGGCATTTTGACCAGTAATAATAATCTCTATTGTCAATAGTGGCATTCTTAAAGCTTAATGTCAACTATTCTAAATTTGTTTTATAACTTTGCTGTTGCATTTATGATAAATTATATTGATAAATATTTAGAAACCCAAAATATTGAAAGGGCAAGTTTCTATCCAACCTGTTGACTCTGTTCAGCCAAATTTCAGTTATTATTTATTACTGTACAAAAATCAAACATTCACATCATTTGAGGCTAAAATTCCAACCCCTCTTTTTTAAATGATAAAATATAGCGCGTTGAAATTATAGCTGATTATTAGATATCTCCAAATATATTTTAATCTGGCATCATTGTAGAAAAATGTTGCATATAGACATTTAACTACTATATATTTGAAATAATTATTTATTAAAATATGTGATTTGTTGTGCAATGAAACCCAAAATAGTGAAAGGGCAAGTTCCTATCCAACCTGTTGACTGTTCAGCCAAATTTCAGTGATTATTGATTACTGTACAAAAATCAAACATTCACATCGTTTGAGGCTAAAATTCCAACCCCCCTTTTTTAAAATGATAAAATACACTAGATTGAATTTATAGCTGATTATTAGATCTCCAAATATATTTTAATCTGACATCATTCTAAAAAAATGTTGCATATAGACATTTAACTACTATATATATGTCAAAGATTTATTTTAAATATTTATTGTGCAATGTAGTTACATCCAAGACGATTTAAAGGACATCCAAGACGATTTAAAGGATAGGTGCACACTTTTTCAGTCTTTAAACGGTAATCAGGTGCCTGTGTGACATATTAAGCTTCTGCTAATCATTCCCCACAAGTTGGAGAAACAAAACCTAGTTGTGAAAATGTTTTCTAAATTTAAAGTTAATGAGATTTGTTCAGGCTCTCTTACAGATAAAGTGAGTATCTTTTAAAGTTACAGCATTTATGTATAAATTAAACCCATATCTCTATGTAGATAACTTAAAAGGCATTTTGACCAGTAATAATAATCTCTATTGTCAATAGTAGCATTCTTAAAGCATAATGTCAACTATTCTAAATTAGTTTTATAACTTTGCTGTTGCTTTGATTTGGCCCTGAGTAACTATATCATGACAAAGTCTGAGATGCATTTATAATAAATTATATTGATAAATATTTAGAAACCCAAAATAGTGAAAGGGCAAATTCCTATCCAACCTGTTGACTCTGTTCAGCCAAATTTCAGTGATTATTGATTACTGTACAAAAATCAAACATTCACATCTGATTATTAGATCTCAAAATATGTTTTAATCTGACATCATTCTAGTTGCATATAGTCATTTAACTACTATATATGTCAAAGATTTCTTTATTAAAATATATTTATTGTGCAATGTAACTGGTCCAAGACCAGCATTTAAAGGATAGATGCACACTTTTTCAGTCTTTAAACGGTAATCAGGTGCCTGTGTGACATATTAAGATTCTGCTAATCATTCCCCACAAGTTGGAGAAACAAAATCTAGTTGTGAGAGTTTTCTAAATTTAAAGTTAATGAGATTTGTTCAGGCTCTCTTACAGATAAAGTGAGTATCTTATGTTAATGTTAATCAGGGTCAATGGTAGCTTGCTCAAAATGAATGTAAATAAACCCATATGTCTATGTAGATAACTTAAAAGGCATTTTGACCAGTAATAAGAATCTATTGTCAATAGTGGCATTCTTAAAGCTTAATGTCAACTATTCTAAATTTGTTTTATAACTTTGCTGTTGCTTTGATTTGGCCCTGAGTAACTATATTAATTTATAATAAATTATATTGATAAATAGTTTGAAACCCAAAATAGTGAAAGGGCAAGTTTCTATCCAACCTGTTGACTCTGTTCAGCCAAATTTCAATGTCAAACTCAGGAAATGTACCAATCAATGGCTCATTAATATTTGCAGCCCAACCAGAGAATAGTTTTATCCCTCTCGTTCCTTACTTGTCGAAGGCCCATTAAAACACAGCTTTAATCTCTATTTATAGGCTCTCTGTCAAATATTAAGCTGTAGCTCTTGTGCATCATGTTTTGTGCACTATTATTTAAAGATTAATATAGTCTTGCTTACTGTGCTCAAAGTATTTACAATTAGTGCTGCAACTAACCATTATTTTCTTAAGTTAGTTCCAAATTTCTCAATCTTTTTGTGCCTAAAATAACATGTGCATCATTTCAAATAGCCGGTAAATGTCAAGATTTGTCAAATCAACAGTCTAAAGTCGAAAGACATTCAATTTATTGATGCTATAACCAGCAAATGTTTAGCATTGTAAAATTATGAATATAGTTGCAGATTAATTCCCTGCAGATCGACGAATTAAAAGCCACTAGATCACAAACTAGATTTAGTCTCATAGTTAATGATTACTTGTCAGTGTCTGATAATTGCGATTACAGAAATAACAGCAGAATATGGTTGTGTTTTTTTTTAATAGAAAACCTTTTATTACTGGTACACCATTCAAATAAAACTCTGAACAACCATTCACACGGTCTAAAAACAGACACTCCGTTTGATAAACAGTGGCACAAAAATAGAAAGACAGAAAAAGTAAGGCAAGTTCTTTACAAAAAAACTGTGATCCATTGATAAATATGACAAATTAAAAAGGCACAAGGAATATATATATATGTATATGTATATATATATATATAAAGACCATGCAGGCACATTAGGATGGAATGGGGTTGGTCTCAATAATTGGCTGGAGCGTTGTCCTGGACCAGTATTACAGAAAACTGCATTTATGTTTGAGTAGATTTGAAAACCTATGCTACTAAAATCCCTTTCCCTATGGCTTTAAGGAGAAAACTCCAGTGAGGATTTAAATCTTAATGCAACAAAATTCCCTTAAACGATCAGTCTTTGGTAAAACATAGGTAGTTAAAACAATTGGCCTGCAGACAGAAGAAAACAAAATGTGTAGAAAGCTCTGTCCCTGGTTCATTTAAAAACCAAAAAAAAACCAATTGGAATTACAGCATCTGACCACCAGGGGGGAGCAGAGTGCCACTAAAACTGTTAATCCCACAAAAACATTGACTGAGGCAACCCACACAGCAAAGCAAGAGAGTAAGAAGCCTTGCACATATCTGTTTGTCATTATCCATCCGAAAACAGTGGTAGAGGAAGAAGATTGAAATTGGCATTTATTGGAAGATCAAGAGCTCATTTTAGAGTCTAAAGAAAAAAAAAAATCAGAATCCAGTGTTGGCACCATATCACAAGGAAGGAAGTCCATCTTCTCAGAGCATGAATGACTGGGTGTGTTTGAAATCCTGGGGCTGAGGGGACACACACACAAGAAACAAGTATTAGTGTCTTCAGTGTTGTTTTTCTTGCACCTGTTTCAGAAGTACATCGCTCGCTTGACGCGTCAATCAAAAACCCCCCCCCCGGCGGCTGGACTCCTCGAAGACGTCGTTTCCACCGCTCGTCTAAAAGGCTTCCTCGCACTGGCTGGTCGGTGAGTCCCATGCATTTTAACCTCTTGTAGGGTCGTTTACACCTCGAGTCATGAGTCATGTGGCTCATTAGTCCACGTAGTCGTCATGTGAGAGTAGTCGTGTAAGTCAGGGTGTTAAATGATGTTAAATTGCCTGATAGGGACGTCAGGACAGTGTTTGTAAGTGGCTCAGTTGTAGATTAGCTCTGCTGTTTAGTGATGTTTTTCCACTTTGATAGATAGACTCCTTCACTCCTCTTTCAAACCACCTTTAGTCTCTGTCCAGTTTGTGTACATTGCTTTCCTCAGAGTGTCCCTTATCCTTCAGATGTAGGCAGACAGTTGAGTCTTTACCTGAGAAGTTGTCTCATGTGCTTGTTAAGCAGTATTTTGTCTTCCTGACTTGTAGTCCTGTATCTTCTATGTTGCGTGTGACTGCTTGTACGTCATTGTTCTGCTAATGTTAAGCTGTGTGTTCTTTAGTTGGACTTGTGTCTGTGTGTTTTTTGCTGATCTTGAGTAAAACAGAGATGTGTCGCTTGTTTAAGATCCTCCTGAGCTTCTCCATTATTTCAGCTACTTATGGAAAGATAATGTTGAGTTTATTTATGATCATCTTCACCTGTAATCATAGTTGTTTTTACTTGATCTTTGTTTATTTGTGACAAAGGTTCAGTTTAGGAAGCAACAAGCGTTTAGAGTTGTTTTACTTCAGTACTAGTGAGCACATAGTTGAACGTATTGTGCAGGTTTCTGTTAATTCCCAGCTTGTTTCATGATGAGTAAAAGTCATTTGTTTTCCAGTATGTTTCAATGTTAAGACATCTGTCCTCTACTTAATCGTTCATTAAAGCCTGACTGTTGTCTCATGTCCTCCTGTGTGAACTGGATGTTTCTTTTCAATGATGTTTTACTTTGTGGGTTTTTATTTTGATCATATTGAACCCATGTTTGTGTGTAAAAACTCTTTAAGTAAAATAAGTGGTGTTCATGCACGTCCCATAGCTGGTTATTTCTGTTGCCATTTCCTCACTGTCTCTGCTGCTATTAGTTGCCATGCATGTGAAGAATGAGGTAATGTTGTAGGACACTGTGGTTTGAGTTCTTGAAGCCTGGAGCTTTGGATGTGGTTTGCACTGTTACCAACCAAAGCCTCTTAGCTCTGAACACAGTTGAAACCACAGTGTCCTACAGCATTACCTCATTCTTCACATGCATTGCAACTAATAGCAGCAGAAATAACCAGCTATGGGACGTGCATGAACGCCACTTATTTAACTTAGGGTTTATACACACAAACATGGGTTCATTATATGTGGAAGATACTTTGATTAAAATAAAAACCCACAAAGTAAAAAAATCATTAAAAAGAAACATCCAGTTCACACAGGAGGACATGAGACAACAGTCAGGCTTTAATGGACGATACAGTACAGAGGACAGATGTCTTAACATTGAAACATACTGGAAAACAAATGACTTTTACTCATGAAACAAGCTGGGAATTAACAGAAACCTGCACGATACGTTCAACTATGTGCTCACTAGTACTGAAGTAAAACAACTCTAAACGCTTGTTGCTTCCTAAACTGAACCTTTGTCACAAATAAACAAAGATCAAGTAAAAACAACTATGATTACAGGTGAAGATGATCATAAAAAACTCAACATTATCTTTCTATAAGTAGCTGAAATAATGGAGAAGCTCAGGAGGATCTTAAACAAGAGACACATCTCTGTTTTATTCAAGCTCAGCAAAAACACACACAGACACAAGTCCAACTAAAGAACACACAGCTTAACATTAGCAGAACAATGATGTACAAGCAGTCACATGCAACATAGAAGATACAGGACTACAAGTCAGGAAGACAAAATACTGCTTAACAAGCACATGAGCCAACTTCTCAGGTGAAGACTCAGCTGTCCGCCTACATCCGAGGGACAAGGGACACTCAGGAGGAGAGCAGCGTACCTGTTGGACAGAGAAGACAGGTGGTTTGAAAGAGGAGTGAAGGAGTCTATCTGTCAAAGTGGAAAAACATCACTAAACAACAGAGCTAATCTACAACTGAGCCACTTACAAATACTGTCCTGATGTCTCTATCAGGCAATTTAACATCATTTAACACTTGGACTTAAACGACTACTCTAACATGACGACTACGTGGACTAATGAGACACATGTGACTAATGACCTTGAAGGTGTGACACCCCTACAGAGGTCAAAGACATGGGACTACCCACCAGTCAGAACGGAAGAAGCCTTTTACATGACAGGTGTAATTGTAGTTCACCTGTAATTGATGTTTGTATTCATATTGTGCATGTTACTAATTCCCTGAGCCTGATATATATATATATGTTCCTCCTCCTGTCACCTGATCACTATTAACACGCCACGCCACCTGTGACGAGTACCTTCACCCCCCAGGCTACAGCTACCATAGATAGGCTCTAAGTAGAGTCATATGTATTTGTACCTGTGTCACTATATCTGAACATGTGAAAACATTAAGTATGAATCCATTCAAGTGTTTAAATGTGTAATAAATATCACTAGATTTAATTTGTGTATCTGTAAAGAGTTCAGTATCTGTGCAAGACATTTTGTAAACAAGTTTAAAAAGTTCAACACAAATAATTTCCAGTGTGTGTGAGTGTGTGATGAATTGCACAAAACATTTGCACTTATACACCTCATCTGTTTGAGTGGAAAAATAAAGTTAACAATTCAATTCTAAGTATAAATCCTGAGTTTACAACCACGGGTCAAATCTATGAGTACAAATCAAACATACAAGTACAAATACTTTCGTCCTACATTTGACACATCTTCCTGAAGAGCCAATCAGGACGCTGGCGGCGTGTCCTCTTAGAGCGCGGCCCGACCGAACAGCCCGCCAGTCGCACTCACTCCTAATTCCTTACACATTACAGTTTCAAACAGGCCTGGTTTGTAAGATGTAGAACAAGCAACATGAATGTTTTAAAAATGAAGTAATGTTAGGAGACACTTCTATTTTGCAGGTAAAAATAGACTTATTGCAGTAAAAATAATTTAAAAGTTACCAGAGTTTGGTGTTAACGTTACTCACTTGGCTGCTGGAAAGTTTGTAAACTACTAAGTGTAGTAACTTCTGACTTTCCAGCAGACAAGTGAGTAACGTTAACACCAAACTCCAACAACAATAATGCAATAAGTCCACATTAACCAACAAAACAGAGTATAAACAGTGACTCCTAAACATTACTGCATTTTAAAAAACATCCATGTTCAACATCTTACAAACGAGCCCTGTTTCAAACTGCGTATAAGGAATTAGGAGTGAGTGCGGCTGGGAGGCCGTTCGGTCAGGGCCGCGCTCTAAGAGGACACGCTGCGAGCGTCCTGATTGGCTCTTAAGGAGGAAGTGTCAAACGTGGGACAGGAAGTATTTGTACATGCACGTTTGATTTGTATTCGTAGATTTGATCCGTAGCTGTGAACTCTGGATTTACACTTTAGAATTGAATTCTTAACTTTATTTTTTCTACTCAAACAGATAAAATGCATAAATGCAAATCTTTTAAGCAATGCATCATAACACTCACACATTAGAAATTATTCGTGTCAATCTTTTTAACTTGTTTACAAAATGCTACGCACAGCTACTGATCTCTTTACGGATACACAAATTAAATCTAGTGATATTTTTTACACATTTAAACAGTTGAATGTATACATACAAAATGTTACACGTTCAGATATGGTGACGTATAGGTACAATACATGTGACTCTAGTTAGAACCCATATTTGTTTAAAATCAGCTCCAAAGAGTAACAGCAGCAGAAAAGGAGAGTGGTTCCTTGTAGCTTGTTATGCTACATGTCACATGTCACAACCTTCAGAGAACGTCATTGAAGTCAAGACGTTGTGATATGTAGCACAGCAAGCTTAAGGAAAGCTCTAAATTGAACCGCTCATTACTCTTTGGAGCCGTTTCTAAACAAACTATGGTAGCTATGGCCTACAGGGTGGAGGAACATGTCACTGAAGCAGTGTGTGACTCACTGGCGTGCTAATAGCATCTGGGCAATAAAGGCTTTATACATTACGCTACTGTAGGTAAGATTATTTAACTAAAAAATTCGATTTACTGTTAATGGGAAGGGGAGATGCAACGAGGGAGAGGGGGGAGAAAAAAAACAAGTACTCACGTCTTGCGGCGGAGGGATGTAGTTGACATTGGACCTGGAAGTCAAAGACAGACAGTTTGAGTCACACTGAAAAGAAACTTGAAGGTTGCATCCTGAGTCATATCTTGCCTGTGTAAATAATGCACATCATACATAGCAAACCTCCTATTGGGTAAAAAAAAAAGGAAATGATGCCTCTGAACTGGAGGGATGATAAGGAATCATATACAAATATACACTTAATAATGAGTCGGTGTATTCACAAGCACGACCACGTTAAAGGAACAGGAAGCCAACAACTATAAAAACCACTGGAGAAACTGTTCCGATGACCTCGGCACGAGCACGTCAAGCACCAGACAAAAACCACATCGTATCATATAGACACTTGTATGGAGAATCATTAGAAATGTTCAATTAAATCTATATCCTTTCAACCCTGCGTCTGTAGTAAATAACAGTCTACGGTACATTTACACAACTATAAAGTGAAAAAAGCTGACTCGGGTACATCTTAGAAGTCAAGAGTATAAATATACATGAAACAGTAACTGGATGAGACAGCTGTGATACAAATATATAAAACATCAAGAGTGAGCCGTCCCTGGTGACATATATATATATATATATATATATATATATATATATATATATATATATATATATATATATATATATATATAAATAAATATGAAGTCAAGAGGGCGAATAAAGTGGCACAAATACAAACGAAGCAGATTAATAAAGTCTCTATTCTGGCCTCTCTTGCTCTATATAATCAATTATACTGTTTCAGTGCTGCCAAATTCATAATATAGTTCTCATTTCCACATTTTTCTGTTGTCTCGTGTCAGTTAATTGAAGCGCAGCAAACAGCACAAATACATGTTTGCAGTGAGATGCTTTAAGATGCAGAAACATATGGAAATGAGAACTATATTGTGATCACAGAGAGGAAAAACCCATCCTAGCTACAAAGATAAACGAGCCTGAATGATCACCAGCCGGGTTACATGCTTCCACGTCAGCCTGTCTAAGCACTCACGTGTCCTCAGTTCTGTGCAGGGTTTGGCTGCTGATGTGAGCTGCCCCGTGACACTGGGAGATCCAAAATGACCTGTTGGGGTCAGTTTGTTGGCTTTAAAAAAAAAAGGGTTGACGAGAAGGGTGGTCATTTTCAGACTCGCACCGCACACCCATGCTTTTACAGAGAGAGAGGGGGGGGAGGGGAAAGGGCTGGGGGTGGAGGGGGTTATTAGTGGCAATGCTGTAAAGTACATGCATGCAGCCAATCATGATGGGGTGAGCCAATCACATGCAGCAATACCAACACTCAGATATATAAAAAAATCCACATCCTGTGCAACTATTTCTACTGCAGCTGTATAACTAGGTTAAAATCAGCCTGTTACATAGACCGTTTGCAAAAACTGTTGCCCCCCATCAGCCACTTAGACCTTAAAAATGATGGCAAAATAGGTTCATCCAGGTTGAATCTCCCTGACAAATAGCTACAAAGAGTTGCACCCCGGATCTGTGTCCTACACTGTTAACTTGTGCATCAGAATATCGGCGCATCAGAAATCATGTCACATTGTCTCTGAGTCTTTGTAAAGACGCCTGTGTTCTATAAATAGGAAGTTGACACTGACAGCTCCAGTTAGCTCAGTGGGATAAGCATCAGACTTTAACCTCGACACAAAAGAGCTTTCGCATCAGGCTTCAAGGAGAGCACCACGCTGACTCTCCATCAAACGCAAGTAACAAGCAAGTAATCAAATAACAAAGTCAAGCGAGTGAGGCCAGTCACACGAGGACATGCGTTATGTCTCCGCGGCATCAGAAGGTCCTTACACCCCCACCCAGGGCCTGTTACTGTAAACGCAGTGCTCTACCAGCCACAGTCTCATCCTCCAATATCCAAATAATCCATTTCAAATTACCCATCCAATCAGTTTAATCGCCTGCAATTCCTTCAAACTGACAATATTTTTCTCCCATCGCTGATTAACAGCCAGTAATCGTTCCGTAATTATGCCACACTAATTATTTGTCTTCCTCTGCATTGTGAGAGTCGGGGCAAATAAATATATATATATATAGAAAATTGACAATTTTAACTGATGTACATCAATGCAATCAATGTATGAAAAAAAACAAAAAAAACACTTTCCCAGGTTTTTACATCTGTTGGCGCAGATGAGATATATATATATGCACACAGCTGTCACAGTCCTGACTCAGCACACAGACACACAACAACAGACCGCCCACCCCTCTCCCCCTTCTCTCCCTCCTCACCCTTCAGTGTTTAGGATATTAGCCTGTGTTTGTTCACATCAATGTTAATGCAATCACAAAGCTCTTACCTTCCTCTGTGTCCTGCTGATGGATGAGTCAGGAGGATCATGCAAGGCAAAAAAAAAAAGAGAGAGAGCATGCGTCACTTTTTATAGAGAAGCTACAAATAATATCTCTTCTAACTGATGTACCGTGCATACAAGCAGATAAAGTGTCTATTAGATGTGTGTATGTGGGGAAAGGACAAACTCACGGCTGAAGAAGCCGTTGCGATGCAAGAGGAATCCGCCGCACCCGCAGACCACGATGACCAGGCAGACCACCACCGCCGCCGCCACCACCGCCGTGACGTTAACGTCCTCTGGAAGTAGGAGGAAGACGAGAAGGAGTTATGATGGAGAAAATACTGAAATAGTAAGACAGAAGGTCTAAAAAGGTCTAAAAGGCCTCATTGCAATTTTTAGACAAAAAAAACTTAACGGATTCAGCAGCCGTTCAAGCTTTGAGTTGCTTTATAAAAGATGAAATGCATTTAGCAGACCTTTCCTCTCCGCTGCATCCCTGACTTTCTCTAGTAGTGAAAGGTGTGGGGGAAGATGAAGGATAAACACACACACACACACACACACACACTTACCTATCGTCATGTGCTTGCCCTCACACATCTGAGGGTCTCCCACCCCGTTCGAAGCCTGGCATCTGTACCTTCCAGTGTCCTCTTTGGCCACAGTTTTAAACTCCTGCAGAAGAGACGGGGAGGTTAGAAAAATGGAAAGCATGAGTTGAAACATCAACATATACACACACACACACACTCACGCTCACTCCCTCACCAGTACTCCAGTGTGTGAGTTGATTAGATAGGTGGCGTTGGCGTGCCGGGGCTGGCTGATTAGCTTGTTGTCCTTGAACCAGGAATATGTAGCAGGCGGGATGCTCTGCTGGTCCCTACAGCGCAGCTGCACCACAGAGCCCGTCACTGCTGAACTTGGGATTTCACAGGACGGCGTGTGTGGGGGAACTGGAGGACGACACAGAGCAAATGATCACACACAACTTAAATAAGCAAAACTTCATTTTCTTTTTTGTTTGTTTGTTTGTTTGTTCCCGTCGTTGGTTCTCAGTCAGTCTTACCCAGGACTTTAAGGGTGACATTAGTCTCGCCCAGATTTACAGTGTCGAGAGGAGCACTGATCTCACAGCGGTACTCCCCAGCATCCTCCTGGGTCACCTTCTTCAGGGTCACTGTCGCTCCTTCAATGGTCGCCCGCCCTTCAAAAGGACCTGAGAGAGAGAGAGAGAGAGAGAGGCCATGAAGATAAAAGGATGTATCTTTGCTGCTATAAGCAGACATTTATGTGTGTTTATATCATCTTTAAAATGATTCTGGGAAGTAGTTTGTAGGAATATATATAAAAAAAAAGATAGACCATCATGCTTTTCTGCATTTCTTAAGCTGACTTGTGTCTTTTTTTTTTCTCAAGACTGTGACCAGGTGAAAGCTGTGATTCATTATTTATATCGCCCCGTTAAATCCACATCACTGAATCTGAACGGGGGACAGAGAAAGAGATCAAGGAGGAGAGACACCGTTGATGCGCAGTACCCGGGGTGTTTTCTCTCTCATCCTATGTGGTAAAACCCCTTCCAGCTGGCACAAAGCTGATTAAAACAAATGCCCTGTTTGTCACCCGGAGGATAAAGAGCAAACATGCTGCTTGCTCACCTTTAAAGTGTCCGTCAAAGTACACGAAGGAGACATCTTTCCCCTTCTTCTTCCACTCGATGCGTGGGTTCGGGTCCCTCTCTGTGTGGAACTTGCAGGACAGCACCGCTTCTGAAAAGTGTGTGTGTGTGTGTGTGGGGTGGGGGGGGAAACAACATGAGATATTTAAAGCAGAGCAGAGGAAGCGTTTGATAACTGCGTGGTCTATTTATAGCCTTGTAGTTTTATTCTGTCTGAATTGAGCGTCGACTCTTGTGAGACGAGCTGCTTTTTTCCGCCTCACCTGAGAACTCGCGCACCTCCACCTTGTGTCTGTTGGTCGACACGGTAACAGGAACGGAGGGGGAACCTGGAGGTGGTGGAGAAACAGGAGAGTGGTAGATTAAAAAAAGAAAAATAATTTTTAAAAAATGAAGAAGAAGAGGAAGGGGAGGAGGAGGAGGAGTGCGAGCAGTTCAGAACGTAATATCGCTTGTCATCCATTAGGGGGCAAGGTGAATTGGGTAAAGTGCTCCACACTGCCCGCCAACAGCAAGAGGAGAATGCTTAATGGCTGTCTTTGCTCTCTGTTGCTCGACTGTCTGAGGCGGACGCAGCAGTCTAGAGTTTTCCCCCCCGGAGATGTGAGGTGATGGCAGGATTACTCCCTCCTCCTCCTCCGCTTTAATCCTGCCGAGGTTAAGGAGCAACCCCGCCGCGTGTTTATTTCAACGCGGGTTAGGACAAGGTCACCAAACATCTCCTGAAGCTCACTGTAGCGGCTTGTCCAGATTAACCTGATGTATGAGGGGGGGCATTAGCCGAGAGCATGTGTGTGTGTGTGTGTCACTGATACCCCGCAGCATCCAAACAGGAAGAGGAAGCTGCTTTTTTCCTGTGCGCTGATTGGTTTAGGAGTCAAGATTATTGTCTGGTTGTGCGGTTTAGAATGTGGGTGAAGGTCACCCGAGGGAGCAACAGGTTGGTGAGAACAGTTAACGCTCGGAAAGATTTGCAGCTCCCAAAAGTCATCAAATTAAGAAGTTTAAAAAATAATGAATGAAATATTTTGAGACTGAAGGCCATGAAATTACATAATAAATGTTGAACGAGCCTCGGGGGTGCCGAGCTGCACATTAAGAGCTCTGCAAAGCTCAGAATTTAATGTTGAAGATGTGAAAACTTCTAATTTGGTGGAATGAAGAGGTCACAGGACACACACACACACACACACACACACACACCTTTCCTGCCATTGTTTCAACAAATGGGATGACGTGTACAGATTGAAATCTCACAATACTCAACATTTATACTCAAACTCCTGTTTCCTGTTAGTCAGTTACTTCCTCTGTGTGTGTGTCTGTGGGTGGGGGTGGGGGTGGGTGGGGTGACGGTGGGGCATTGTTACTGAATTACTGAAGTTTGAAGTGGGGGGGTGATCGTGACAGAACTGAATGCGAGCCGAAACAAAGAGCAGGAAGTGTGGATGTAAGAGAACAGGAAGGCGGGCGTGTCGGATGGCCATGCCTAAAAACCTCTTCTGCTCTTATTTCCAAGACAACAGCCTATACAACAGTAATGTCATCTGCCCAACGCAGCATTACTCTTCTAAAAAAGTTGGCTTCATTTTCACCAGATTCACTCAAACCCTCCTCCTTCACTTTGCCGTGCGTCGACTTGCGGCAGTGTAACAGGATTATCATCGTAGCCTTGGCTCGTGCACCTCGACACCCTCCGAGGAGCATTGTCTCGCTAAAGGATGAGCACGAGGGAGGGAGGGAGATACAATGAGATTAAAGAAAAAAAAAAAAAAGGGACGAGAATGAACGACAAAGGAGAGATGAGCGGCCCTAAGAATAGAATACAAATGAAAGAGAGTGGAGGAGAGTGAGGCGGAGGAGGGGTGGTGGTGGTGGGTAATAGAGGGGACCAGAGAGGCATGAATAAAAGAGAGAGTGGGACTGAAGGCGAGGGAGATCCTCTCAGACAGTAGGACTGTAAATGGGAGAAGCTCTTGTCACACAGTGAGACCAGGCCTGCCGCCACCTTGAAGGGTGTCTCTTTGACAACAAGAGAATACAGCAGGGTTGACAACACGCCTGCACTTTACCTCTGCATGGCTGGCCGACACACACACACACACGCATTTATATTTAAAAACCGACTCTGTACGCAAGGTCCCGCTGCCACCGTCAGCTTCAGTGACCTCAATTAGCTACAAAAAGGCGTGGAGGCAACAAACACATGGCCTGTTCACTTCATTTCACACAACTGCATGGTGGGTAAAAAAAAAAAAGTCACTCGGTTTTAGACCAAGCGGTATTCATTACACAACAGCTGTTAGTATCTAAGGTTACAATTACGGATCTCTGAAAGAGGCACGTGAACGTCTCTCTGGATCCTGCCTAAATATTTACCAGTGACCCGGTGAAGAGAGTTTCAGCCCAAAAATAAGTAGACGCCTCATTAGTAGCCGCAACATGAAGAAACGTATTCTAAAGATAAAGCGACGCAGCAGACGGATGAGTCAGGCTTGTTTGTTGTGAGGATCAGATATTAGCTGGATCCAGTCCATAACACGGCTGCCAGATTTGTTACCATGTCAGTAGTGAGCACTGATTCGGGGCTGAGAGAGAGTCAGCACCCGAGACAGATTTGAATCAGCATCACAAAAAAAAACTCTCTAAATTAGCCCAAGATAACATAACATCTCGTATAATTAAAGTTTTAATACAAATGTGACCCACAACGTCTCCAGTGGTCTACCAAACATGGCGTCAGGTACGGCAGCTACACAATTTAAGACTGCTGGGCCTCCGAAGCACACAAGCATCGAGACAAGATCACACACACACACATAAACAAACAAACAAACAAACACGCGCACATCTCGTGCGTGGCATTAACATCGAGCAAAACACTGCGACAGCTTAAACTCGCAGAGGGACACCCACCCCTCTCGCTGGAGCAAAAATAGAAAAGATGGCACGCTCGCTCCTTGGCACGCTGCTTTACTCTCATTACGCGGCCCGTACAGAGTGTTACAGAGAGACCGGGGTGGGGTGCTGCCAGGGGTGGGGTGCTGCCAGGGGTGGGGTGCTGCCAGGGCCGAGCCGAGGTCAAAAGCATGGCGCAGTAATAATTAAGGCACTTATTCAAATTAACAGGGAACAAATGGGGGGGTGGGGGTGGGTGGGGGTAGGTGGACCCAAGGGAGAAATTCTGTCTGGCTGTGTGATATAGATAACAAGAGTGTGGATAACACACACGTTTCAAGGCTGCAGGGGGGGGGTGCAGAGAAAAACAGGGTGAGGACAGTCTGTCTGTGTGTGTGTGTGTCCATTTGAACAAAGCTCCTCTGTATGACTGTAAACCCTGCGAGCAACAGCTGTCTTAGTCAGACGCTGTGTGTGTGTGTGTGTGTGTGTGTGTGTGAGAGAGAGAGGTTGAGATGGGGGGATGTTGAGTCATTTGCCACAGAGACCCACCCAAAACACTTCCTCCTTTTTCTTTTTTTTTTTAAAACTACAATACAACCATCAGGCAGTTCGGTCTGTTAAACCGTTGACATCCATCAGAGAGCCTAGATGATGAGTGATTTGTGTCAGGTTGTCCAAAGCAGGCCTGGACACAGACACACACAGACACACACACACACACACACACACACACACACACCTCTGACCTCATGACCTGACAGGTGGCAAAATGTGGACGACATAAGAGCAGAACATGCGTCACTCACTCACACCGTCTCATCACATCTATCTCACACTGCTCTCTCCCCCCCTCCCCCGGGGGGCAAACAGCACTTCCACTTTGCTTTCTGATGTCCTGCGTGTCACACAGGAAGACACCATGGAAGACACTATGAAAGACACTATGGAAGACACTATGGAAGACACCATGGAAGACAATAGAAACCTGTGTGACACGCACTGGAATGTCCCTCGTTTTCCTGTTTTGTTCCCTTCAACGTCCCTACTATGAAAACGCAATGGGGGAGCAGGGGGGGGGGGGGGGGGGGGGGGGACAGTTTGAAGTTTCTGATGCTACTCCAACCACTGACTTCACACACACCTTTTCAGCCAAAAAACGAGGGCCCACCCGCCACCGCCGGGCTGCCCACACCCATGGGTGGGCACGCCGCCAAGTACAACTTTAGGGCCAACTTGAAGGAACCCAGCCTGGCCGCATCCTCGACACACAGCCCACGCTCACAGCGGGGATTTAACTCCACAAAACAACCCACACACACACACACACACACACACACGCAACAGAAACACGATTCTGAACTGGATTAAATTTTGGTTTCCAATGTAAATTCATGTTTTCAGATGGATTTATCTTCTTAGGAAGTGTACGGGCCAAATAAATCTAAACATTTTTTTTTTAAATATTTAATCTGAGGTATTTAAAACAAGTAAAGATTTAAGCCTCCAGTGCTACACTGACAGGAGTATTGATCCTGGGACATTTATGTTTAATAAAAGACATGATAAATAAAAAGTAACATGCAGGATCAGCTATAACAACTACCCGGCACTTTAATCATGTCTATCCTGAGCTTTCAACCCACAGAGAGATGCAGAATACAACAAGTTTCTAATCCACACTTACATTGGACGAGTAAGATGACAATAGGAAGATACAGAGACGTCCCCTCCATTATCCACAACTCTGGCCGAGTCTTGTCTTCCCTGGACGGAGCGAGGAGGCAGATCCTGAGCCTCAGCTTTCTTCTCGCACTTGTTCACAACTCTCCAATAATTCATCCAGTTTTCCAGGGAAGAAATTGCTCTCTAGGGGGTGTAAGACAGAGAGAGACAGGGAGAGGGGGGGGGGACCGGACCGGTCCGGCGCGGAGCGGATGAGCGGGACCTCCGGGACTGATCGCGCCGGAGAGAAGCGGGTGTCCTGACTGAAGGAAAGCGGCGTGCCTCGGTTACTATGTGTCACAGGCGCGCGATGAATGTCCTCTCGTCTCTTGTTGTGCGCTGTTTCAGCGCTGGTGGAGGTGGAGGTGGAGATGTGGAGGTGGAGAGGGAGGGAGGGCGGGGTGTGCTTACAGACACCGAGAGCGCAGCGCCGCGTCCGAGGCGCGCACTGCACCGCCAAACAAGCGGGTCTGCAACAAGGCGCGGTGCCTTCAGGGACCCGGGTTGACCCCGAAGCTTCAAAAACACACTGCTGGAGAGTAAAGAGTGAAAGCAGTCTGAGGAACAGATCAGGCTTTAATATCTTAATAAATATAAAACTAATTATTAATAACTATGCAAACAAATGTTTACTTGTTCATCACTTTTTTGGGAAACTTTTCACTTTAGAGGACTTAATGGTTTCTGCTCTTCATGTTATGATTTTTATGATTTTTATTACATGTTTCCTTTTGCTTTTTTAACTGGATCTGCTGGGTTCAGATGTAGGTTGTTTCTACAAGTTATGGTTTATAGTTAAAGGCTTATTTTTCTGTTTGGATTGGAAGTGACGTGTTGATTTGAGGATAAACTTATCCATAACTTTAAAATAAATAAATAAAGAGACAAATTAGGGTTGTAAGTAAAGAGGACTGTTTCACTCACTCCTGCAGATCAATGATTCCCCAGTGGATTAATATCGATTGAACGCTGGATTGGTTTCAATGATTGACTGACATCAAGACTTTTTAACACTTTAAACAGTGTAAGGAAAGAACACGAGGGGACATGAGGTGAGTTCACTGTTCACTTCAAGCATAAACTAGAGATTGTTTGAGTAGCTATTTAAATTTCATCATGCTGCAGCAGCAGCAGCAGCAGTCATTCCTGAACATCTCTGGAGCTCAAGCACCCAGGAGGAATTCAGGGCGTTGAGTCAAACATCTCAATCGGTGCTGGTGGTGGGTGAGTGGTGGGGAGGCCGGGGCATATGTTGCTGGGTGTGTCCCGCACATTGTCAGTGTGTGTGTTGTTGTGGGAGGGTGAGGGGTGAGGGTGGGGATAACAGCTGCACAGTGGCCAACTTTTTAGGCCTCAGGATTTACTTGGTGTTTTATGAAGTTGTGATTTATATATTATGGGGAGGGTGTTGTCATTATGAAGCTGAACATAAGAATCCTTGAATAACTATAAAAAAATAAAAATAAAAGAATGACATGCTACCTGCTGTTTCTTTTACTTTCTACGTCTCTTCATAAGCACACTGCAGCATTGGGCTCGAATGTCATGAGGGGATCTGTAACACACAAACAGGGGGAAGGGAAAGTCTGACTTTATGTCACTCACAGTCATTAAAGACGCCCAGCTGTCTGGAAGCACCTGTACTGTTACACACATATGGTGGGTTCACAACAGCATGACAACACAAACTGTTGCTGCTAATGATGAGCTATAAGCCATTAATAAGAACAACGGTACGCAGATACTTTTATATAACAATAATAATCATTGGGGCTATAAAATGACAGAAACATTGTTATAATTTATATATTACTGTTGTGTGTTGTCTTGACTAACGTTCCCAAACTCCAGATATTGTTTACTTTCATACAACAAAAACAACGAATACATTTGGAAAGCAAAGAAAAACAATTTATTCATTTTTATTGCCAATTCAGCGCTACAAAACATTTTAATAAAATAGAATTTTAACATTTTTTTATTGACATTTAATAGCATCTCTTTATTTACATTTGCTACCACAGAAGTGCTGTTTTCATTGTTTATTAGAAAAGAAAACCAGTTTTATTGATTAATGAAATATGTGCAGAATTGATGGCTTATTAAAAAGGCAAGGAAAACAGTTGCTCTCATTAATGGCTTATAATTTATTGTTGAAGTATTAGAAAGTATTTATTAATCAATGATTACAACTTACAAAGCGTTGTCTCTCTTATAAAGTGGCACCAAACAATCAGAAGTGTGACACAAAGCTACAGCTGCAGCATCTAAACACACAGGAGACGTGAAGCAGCCGAGTTGTGTATAATGTGTCACTACGCTGGGAATTCTGGGGGGGAAAAAAACAAAAAAAGAGATATGTCCTCATGGCTCGAATCCTCAGGCCTGCTCGCACTTTCTCACAGTTGCCTACACACACACACAGGATTGAGAACCACCTGTCTGACGAGTGATAGACACAACAGCTGCACTGGTGCCTGACCTTCAGCCAACACATACACTCCACTTTTGTTGTTAAGCAAACTGCTGACACACACACACACACACAGGCACACGTTTCCATTTTCACTCCTACACACCCACAATCAGCTGAACACACACAGACACACACCAAGAGAGACATGTATAGTTCATACAGCACCAGGAAACCGTTCACCGATGTGTGGAGATTACCATAATAAAGAGATAAGTGGAAGTGATTTGTCACATATTTATACATATTTATTGAACAAGTAATACGGTTACTGTTGAGAGGGTGGGGTCGCTTCTTCAGGTCCCTGCACCTCCACCTGGGCAAAACACAAACAAAAGCCACATATGACGATAGTATATTTACAAGTCAAAAACCAAATACTGGTTTCACAGACATGTTAGGAGGGGGGGTGGTGGTCTCCACGGGAACATTTGGGAGAGCGCGTTTGTAGCGTGGGCGGCCATGTTTGGAGCGCTGGCTGGAGGCAGACAGGGGACATGCTTCTAGCTCGCTAGCGCGCTCGCCCACGCCTCACTGCTTTTATGAACCTGTTTCTGAGGAGCTGTGTGTGCTTGAGGTGGACAAAATAAACTCTTCAATTTGACATTGTACTGTATTAGACAGCCATAAAAATATGTCTATATGACCATTACAGTATTTATTCCACAGTACACTCAGACATTAGCATGAAGAAGTGAAACAGATATGCGAGCACTACGGCCTGAAGTAATCCTTCACATTAAAAAAAAACAATAATCACAAAACAACACTGGTCAAACAGGGCTTATAGTGAAAGGATTTGAACTGTGATTTGCTCATCCTCCCATAGTCAGGGTGGAGCTACTGGCCAGATGTAGGGGTGGGAATGTTAGGATTTCATCTTCATCTCAGCCTTTATCAATACACCAGCTCTTTTTCATTACTCGAGTAGAAGAATTGGTATATTTTAAATATAACTAAATATGGTTTACTAGAGCAACAATCACTATATAATGTGATATAACTATATTATGTAAACTAAAGCATCTCCGTCCTCTGCTGCTGCCTGCAGGTAGCGCTGGTACAGAGAAGCGGCTTGTTCATAATCATTAGCTGTTGGTGTTTTGATAAATTACTCTCATACTCTGGTAAATACAACGTTTTCATAAATGATAGAAATTCAAGTGACTTTATTTTTAAATGAACCATTGTTTTAGAAAGTCTCCCGAGACGCATCATCTCATCTAGCACAACAAAACGATGCCCAATGCATTAAAGAGGGAAGCTGGACTATTTAAAACAGTTGCATTCCTCATGAAATGAAATCAAAAGCAATTTAATAAAATTATCCTCAGACAGGAACAAGATAAAGCTAACAGAAGATGGGAAGAGCTACTAATGCGTCCCGTTTCTGGAGAGAAAACACATGGAAACAAGCTAAATTTAATCAGTGACATCAAAATGTGAGGAAGCAGTGAAGACTGTTTCTTCATTCAGTCTTAATATTTCTAAATTTTGTGGTTTGGCCGATGCTGGAGACATTCTGTGAAACAATAATTATAGAAAGTTAAACTATTAAAGCACCTCTTGTTTTCAGTGTAGAATATATATATCACTTGGTAGAATGTCAAATGACAGACTGATATACATTTACTTAAAACTTTAAGGATATCTGCTCTTGGCTTGAAACTTGACTTAATTGTGGTTACAGAAATCAATGCCAACGTGTCCATGACTGGAAACAAATAAGGACAAATTCAAAATGTTGGAGCAAGTAATAACCTGTCAGAAGATGGAGGAGATCGGTCCATTACGAAACAGATTGACAGATGAAAAGTCTCATGTGGATGTTCCTCTGGTCTGTTCTGCATTAATGACCAGGAAACTAAAACCCAAGGCGTAACAACATGGACTACTGTTTAACATGGCTCAACATTTCTCACATCCTTGGACGCTTTTTCCAGACGAGACATTTTATCTGCCTGGCTGTTATGTTTTTATTGACAGAATTAAATAATCACTGTCTGCCAGCGTGGCTTGCCAACATATACTGAAAATACTGCAGTATGAACGTCCTTCAGGGAGGTTCTTAGCCTGTCTCAGTTTATAGCTCCTCCACTGATTGGTGGTGATGCCGTTAACACAAAAAGGACAGGATGGCTGCCCTCTATGCTCATCATATGCACACTCAACACAGCAAACATTAGTGTGTCAGGTGATAAAACTATAAAACGGATGTGCAGCCACTCCTGCAGCAGCGTTGAATACTAATTACTTCACAAAGACGTGATCCAAGTATTCTCAGCTTTTAATGTTGGTCCAACTCTGACATCATACATACTTTTGTCTTTAATAAAAGTGCCATTTCAATTTCCTGAATATCAGAATCTGGGTGAAAATTAAAATGTAGGACACAGAGCACAGTATGTCACCAGCTACCAAATCAAGTGTGTCTATTAATGAGTGTCTATTTTTTCATTACGCGATCAGTGATGCACAGAGAATGCCAGAAAGGCTGCAGCAAAATATATTTCGCCTAGATGGCTCCTTCCAAAATTAACTCTTAGCCTAGTTTGAATTTGGAGTAATTTATATTTCTCCTTTCGTCAAAACTCGTGCGCAGACAGAATGGATTTAACTTTGTTTCAATCTGAGTGCCACAAAATACAACGTCTAACAGCCTTGAACATGAAGAGATTTAAAAATACTTCTTTGGATCTTGAATTAGCGTCTGCGTCTTTGACATCAAGTTAAAAAAAAAGCCGTTTGTCCTTCATGAGAAGGATGAGACGTGCTTTTTCATTTAGACTACAGCCTACACGGCATCTCTCTCCGTTTTTGCCAAAAAGATAAATGCAAAGAAATAAAAATAGCAGTGATAAATCCTAACCTCTGGCTACTCTGTGAAATCTGCAGCCAAAAAGAGCGAGCGAGAGAGAGAGAGGGCTGGCTGAATGTGGTACAGGCAGTAATTTGGACAAGTATCCAGCATCTAGACCAGACCAAGGCAGCCCTCTCGGAGCTGGCCTCAGAGCTTCAGCTTTGATGTTGCTGCTGTTGGACGCGTGTGAAAGGTAGAAAACGGACATGTTCGCTCTTACCAGTTTCTCTGCCCGCTGCCTCAGTTTCCTCCAGACTGTGTGGTGAGCCTGCAGAGGGGAAGACAACGTGACTAGCAGGCACATGTAGACACCAATAAAGTATTTTTACTGCGCCCTACACTTCTGTGCATACATGAAAAACTTAGCAGTACAAAGAAATATTGAAATCCATATTAAAGCATTTATTTTTACATGTGTTTGAAGGAATGTCGTTTCAGTGGTCAGGAAAACTAATGAGGTTTTCATACATATGCAATCACACATACACACAAAAGTCCTAAGCTTTACTTTCTGGATGCATTCAGTGTGTTTCGGTTCAGTACCTGCAGCTGCAGAGGCAGAGAGAGGCCCTGCACTCGGCGACGGAGGCCCCAGGGTCCCTGCTCCAAGCTGTGAATGGCTGTCACCTCGTACTGCGAGCACAGGCCTGTTCTGGCCACCAGAGGGCCCCCGCTCAACAGCACATGTTCACCACATCTACAGAACCAGGGGACACGAGTGATCAGCACCATATAGCCACATCATTTGATACAAGTAGTGTGACATGAAACTGGCATCACATGATAGAAGAATATTAATACAGCAATACACTCCATTATAAGTAAAAGCTGTATTCAAAATTAAATGTACTTAAAGTATCGAAGTATAAATACTGGTTCTACAAGCCTGTGGATATTCTCATTCATCCAGGTTCTACAGCTATATCATTATATAAAGGGAATTTTAGGGTTGTCAATACTTAACTACGAGCTTACATAAAAGATGGCAGTTAGGCTTCCCAACATAAGGTTGGCCCCCATACAGGGTCACAAGATACATCTGGAGGGCTGTGAGATATTAATAGGATAGATGGAAAATGGGATCTACACAAATTTGTATTATTTCTTGGGTCTTTTCTCAATTTTTGCTTTTTAGTGAAATTAGATTTGACCATTTTGGGCCTTGAACAGCTTCTTCAGAGGAACTACTAACAACTCAAACTCATTTAGTCTTTAACATTTTATCTGATCATGTGTATATTTTATATGATTATACATTTATTTATATAAAATCTTAATCTAAAAATATTAACTGTAAATAATTGTAGATATAAATGTAAAGATTTCGCCAGTGCTGTGTGATGTCACCTGTAAAGCGTCACTGTGCCTTTGGGATTTTGTGCTGCCTTCTGCTCCACTTCCTCCTGTTTACACCTGAGAGACAGAAAGAAAGCAACAAGTCTTAATCTGTTTGTAAGAATACTGAGGAGGGAGAGGAAAGACAGATTGACAGAGGTATGAAGCTGACAAAAGAACAGAGCTATGATGCAGCATCAATGGCAGACAGACCTACCTGCTGTGTGAGAAGACCTCCAGCGCCACAGAGGGCGCCACCTCCAGAGGGTCCCAGACCAGATCCTGGTGGATCAGCTGCTGGGCTCCTCGGGTCAGAGAGCGCAGTGACTCCTGCAGAGAAGAACACTCAAAACATCATGCACACATACACGAACACTGAAATCCAGAGTACTAACAAATAAAACATGTGATTCATTCATCTGAAACTGCTGCTAACAAATAGAGACACTAATACATGTTATATATTATGGATGCACCACCTGTCTTTCATTTTTTAAATATTTTATAATAATTTACTAAAGTTAACGGGAATTGTTGACACCCAACAAAACAGATATACAGCAGCATCAGGCAGTTTAAAGTAGGGCGTTAACAACACAAAATGGAACTAGAGATTTACAAGTTCAGGCAGTTAAACATTTTATGAATCTTATGTAGGGATTATTTTCCTCTGTGCAAAAATATAAGAGAAAAATAAATAAATTCTCAGGGATCACTACAAGAAATGAATTGTTAAAGTGTTACAGGACACATGTAGGGAACTCTTATTTACTTTCTATCTGAGAAAACATACATGGTTGCAGAGAGACACACACCTCGGAGGGAGTCCATGAGTCCAGCTGAGGGTCGAGCGCCACATCAGAGCAGAAGGCTCCTGAAATGACTGCAGGGAAGTAGATGAAGCAGGAACAGAGTCAGACAAATATAAGAAGCCTACTAAAAACTGTGCATATCACTTTGAATTTTGTCTCAAAAGTTCCTGGCAAAGAAATATTGCTCAAAGACTAGAAAATTCTCTGTTTAGGGTAAATTTGGAGACATGAAGTGGAGATGCTCTACCTGGCACCTCTGGTGTGTTGAGCAGCTCCACAGTAAAATTGTCCTTGAACGCCGTCTCCAGCACCTGACCCAGCAGTGCAGCACAGGAACGCCAATAAGCCTAAGAAGAAGACAAGAGGACGTCCAAACTAAGACAACTGATGTCACTTATTACTTTGCCTGTTGTAGGGGATTCAAAGCATGTGAATTCATTGCTGCAGATGGTGGACTGTACAAGTACATGTCTAAAACAAACTGAAATCACAAGTAACTATTTTTGTATATGTACCTGGTTGACTGGCGTTGGGTCGCTGTCTTTAAATGAGAGCAGAGTGAGCGAGCAGGAGTGGGTGAGGGGCTGGTGGAGAGGCCACAGTTCGCCGTCTACCAGGGCCAGAGCCGAGTTGGTCACATGATGCTCTGTCAAGTCTGCGTGAAACACAGGGGAGATGATCTGAGTGCAAAACAAGTATTTATTTATAGTGCAACACAATACATTATTAATATATGTAAATGAAGCTTGCAGATTGTGGACTGTGACCTCCCTGGGTTTTAGAAATGGTTATGCAAGTGTTAAGGTTTCTTTACAAGATAGGAGTCACACACAGTCCCTGCATCTCCACAGAGGTTGATTTGATTTTCAGGGCTTCATAATGTACAAACTCAACCACAGACTGGTTAACTAACCCCCGCACTCCCTTTAACTCACGCTTAGCGCAGCTCAGCGGGGTGGACATCCCTCTGTTCATGATGAGCAGAACGCCGTCCAGCCCCGGGCCCTGCATGGACACCTCTATCTTCTCGACGCGGGGGTACAGAGCTCTCTGCCTGGCTTGCTCTCTGGAGAAGACGGCATTTCTCTGGCTGTGGACCTCTGCGGCCGACGGATGAACAGCTGCCACGGTAGATGCAAAGCCTGGAGAGAGGAGAAAGTGGATAATGTTTGTTAATGGTGTTACTATCACATCAAAGGCAAACAAGCAAGATATCCAGTGTTATGGGAGTTGGAGGCTCCAGTGTTTTTAGGCCTTTTCGGATAAATACTTTACTTTTTCAAACAGGAAATTAAAATGCCACAGCTGCTAACCAACAAATCAAATACAAAAAGCCATAAAAGGCAAAAGAGAAATTTGAAGGCTCAAATATAAAAATATGAACACGACATGTAGCAAAAGGAAACACAGGTAAATGACTTGGTTAATGGCGGACAATTAAAGATGACGCCATCTTTATCATTATATTAGCACCTGTGTGTTTCTGTTGAAGCAACATGTTTTCGCTTTAAATGTCCAATTCGTGAATAAAATAAGTAAAAAATAAGTAAAAGTCAAGTCAACCAAGTTCAGACTATTTAAAGGTCGTGTTTGCGATTATACTGATATTTAAGTAGAAAGTGAAGCTTTATGAATCGATTAGCTGGATTAACAAACAATTTGAAACATAGCACAAACATCTGCTAACGTGGGTCACGTTAGAGACTAGAAACCCTGAGAGAGTTTAATCAAAATATAACAACTCAAGACTTATTAATAGAGAGCACCACTGTTGTTTAAAAGCAGTATATGTTATCTAAACAGGTGCATTATGAAGCCACAACCTACCATGAACTCTACGACCCGGTTAGCTAGCTAGCTAACTAACCCACTCGCTAGCTAGCTAACTAACCCACTCGCTAGCTAGCTTACTAACCCGCTAGCTAGCTAGCGAGCTAAACCCCGAGTGAGTTGAATTAAAATATCACAATTCCAGACTTAACAAACTTTGAGAGCACCACTGTTGTTCAAAGGCAGTATATTTTATCCAAACAGGTGCATTATGAAGCTACAACCTGCCATATACTCTCCGACCCGGTTAGCTAGTTAGCTAGCTAACTAACTAACTATCGAACTAAGTAAGGAACTAGCGAGCTAATACTTACGGCACTGGAGAAGTTGACCCAAAGCCCTCGTCGCCATTATGAAGAATATTCCGACAATTACATATAAAAATGCCTCTAACAGATATATAAGGACAAATGGCTAAATGTTTGTTACGAGCGCCTTTGCTCGAAGGACGCCATGCCGGTTGTGCGCAACGGACGTTCAGGTCCGGGGCGGAAATGACGTCAGACGCTACAAAGTACCTCGTGATAAAGACTACCCCTGCTGTTCCAGTTTCTGACAGCAGGCGTCGCTGTTTACATTAGTTTTAATTAAGTTTATGTAAAAGGAAACCCTACAGTAATCATATTAGACAGTTTCTAACATAATTATACTTGTATAATATATTCTTGATATCCCTACATTTGTTTTGTTATTAGAATTTATTTCTGAGTCTCTTTCAGAAGTGTTGAAAGACTCTTTACGCTGATTGGATTAAATCCAAAGTTATGATCTTGGCTCTAAAGTCTCACAATTTTCATCCTCTAATGGACTATAATGGCACTCAGAATTTGAGAAATACTTGTTGGGTTTTACAGGACCAGAATCAGCAGTAAGTGTTGGCACTAATCTAGCAGCAGCAGCAGGACGCCCGGAGCGTGGGGGGTGGGTGGGGGACGCAGCCGCAAGAGCAAAAACATCATAAATCATCTCGACGCAGGCCAAGACGGAGCCAGATTACTGCTAAATAGCAAAGCTGTGAGGCTATTTTTTACAATGAGGGAAAATCCTGTGACCTCTGAATGGCTGGAGTGAAAGATACAGAGAGAAAGATAAGTTTTTCAAAGTTGTTAAAGACGCAAATCAGCAAATCAATAAGCACGACACATTTGTGCATAAAGATTTATTATTTTTTTTGTTGAAAATAAGTGTTTCTGACATTGACCCCACTAACATATCTGATGTGATATCTTAAGATAAAACGAACTATACACTGACACCGATGTTCACTTCGTACGATGTAACAAGGCATTTTGTATCATCTGTAAGGTGTAAAGACAAGTGTCCGCACATTTTTAAATGACTGATTGATTGATTGATTGATTGATTGATACTGTCTCTTTGGGTGAGATTGATTGTTCTCAGTGTCGGCGTGACAGCACAACTTCATGCACACATCATCCCACAGTATTGTCAACATTTGGGGATCTTCTGAAGGAATTTTCCCCCAAAGGTGCGATTTGCTTGTAGACATTCATTCGTTCATCTGATTCATTCATTCGTTTTGTAGTTAGGCGGGGGGCCTGCTGTAAAAACCGGCTTCCAGTACGACTCCTTCACAGTGGTGTTACTCGGTGATCGGTCTTTCCTGGTACAAGCTCAAAAAAGTCTCCGAAAGTGCAAGAAAGAAAGAAAAAAAAACAAAAAAAACACAAGCAGAAGAAAACAGGACCGATAAAACTGAGCACGCTCGCTGCCATCCCTGCTTTTGGACCTATGGCTGGTTTCCCAAAAGCATTTAGCACTATGATCTGGCTTTTAAGATGGTTTTGGCACCGTGCTGCCTTTGGGAAACCCCCGTAAAAATTTGCCTCTGTTAACCAGGAGGATGGTGATGGATGTGAGAGGTCAAGTAATGTTGTTTTATCCTTTCGAGGGAAAATCCACCCCGTCTCCGAGAAGCGATGGAATTAAACTTTCCCTTCTTTCACCTGCTTTGTCTACTTCTGCTTCACTTAGTGTTTTTACTACATTTCCCAGAATGCCTTTTTTTTAACCACAGCTCATGCCTGAAGTGCAACAAGAGTGGATTTTTTTTCCCTCTTGACCCCTCCGTCCTTTAATTTATCTAACACGAATTCATTTGCATTCTAATTCTCTAACATCCATCACCCCTCCAAGCAGGCTGATCGGCTGCTACTGTACGCTGCAGGTGGGGCAACAAGCCTCTCTCCGGTCGGGCAGAGGGCAGAAATCCATCTGCCTGACGATCTCAGCGAAAAGCTCGTCCACCATGGTCTTGCTCTTGGCCGACGTCTCCATGAAGGGGCAGCCCCAGTCCTCGGCCAGCGCCTGGCCCTCGCTGGGGGACACCTCCCTCTCCTCCTCCAGGTCTACCTTGTTGCCCACCAGCACCACCGGCACCTGCTGGTACCTGGAAATAAGAAAGACAATAAATATCAGAGGACATCTTATCATAATGTTGCTGCCTTCTCTCCCGCTCAGGGTGTGTTCTGTTACAGACTGAGACAACAGGAATTTCCTGATACTGTATTTGTTAGATGCTGGAACAATAAGGGCTGTAAACAATGCACAATGGAGCAAAAACGCAGAGGGATAAACACAGCTGCATTCAGTCGCAGCTTCCCAGGAGGCCTGCATCACTTCCCGGGTGTCTAATATCAGTGGACGGTCCCTATTAGAAAACCGTCATTACAAAAATAAATGATGCTGTGCTTATTCCTGCATCTTACACGCCCGTACGCGGCATGCGACTTGTACATTTAATGACTTCCAGGTCTCGTTTTAAAAATCATTAGCTCTCCACTTTGCATCATCTCCATCATGCTGCTAAGCGTGTCTTAACGGATCAAAAGCTTTTCGCCCCCCCTCCCCCCCCCACACACACACACCCCAGCGTACGGCCTGATGATCCCCAGTCCTCTTCCCTTCTGAGCCATCAATACAAGGAAACCAGGCAGCGGAGAGTAATGGAATAGGTTAGTGAATAATTGAATAAAGCTAATGCGCTGCTCTCACATGATTGGAACGTGGAACGTTGGCCTCATACCTTAGACACAACTACTTCATATTTAGCTTCGTCACGTTCGATTATGACCAACGGGGAGACTTAAAAAGCGTATATATGACTTAATATTTAAACTTATGGTTTGATGATGATATAGGTATTTAGTTGTGTCATATTATGTAATAGCCTTCCTCTTCTGGACAGGGACTATTTCTTCACTAGAAAGTAGCAGCAAGCAACTAAACAAGAAAATACACCATATGGCCAAAAGTATATGGACCCCCATATACTGTGTTCTGTGATTTGAGCGTACTGCCCCTTTAAACGCTGTTTTACAAATGTGCTACCGTTGCTTCAGTACTTGTTGTATTCTATAGTAAAGCCTGATACCAGATATTTCATCCGAGTTAGACGCCCCTTCATGTTTTCTCTGATTAAACTACAGAATGTCAATTACAGAGGGCATATATTCTCACAACAGGTAATGGCTCCAGACCACCTAATAGCCTCGGCCATCAGTCATTCCTAAGTGCATCCCTAGCCTGGATTATTGATCTGCTGGTGCTATTGAGAAATGGGCTCTTATCTACAAATTGGTGGCCTGTTGCCACGCCGCTCAGCTGGGAGAAGAGCTGAGGCGCGGAAAAGAGCTGGCAAAAAATCTCACCGAGCTAAAAAAGCAGCCAAAGAGCTGAAGGTAATGAGCGCAGGCAGCCCGGGTGCGGAGGGAGGAACGAGCACAGAGAGCGTCCTTTAGTGGGGAATGGCCCGGCGTGAAGGACACTTTAGGACCTGCTGAATCTGCTGAAGTGTTCTTCAAGCAAGACAAGGAAGGCGGCTCTGCTCTGGAGGCAGCGTTGACCTCTGACCTCACAGGAAAAAAAAAAAAAAAGAAAAGTTTCCTGCCATTCTAAATAATTCTAGTAATTTATGCCCTGATTGGTTTACAAAGAAGACATGAAAACTCACTCTTTACTTCCCTGCAACACACACACACACACACACACTGACACAGACCTCAGCAGGCCTCAGCATCTCCGGCTTGTGTGTGTGTGTGTGTGTGTTTGGAAAGTCTAGAGGGTGCGAAGTGTGAACAAGGAGAGCAACACACAGACAAATACAATGTGACAGCCTTGCAGGAGAAACTCTATATATATAACTGCAAAAAACAGAGCGAGATGCAGCTTCTCTGGGGGTGGGTGGGTAGGTGGGGTGAGGGTTGGGGGGTTGCAGCATCAAACTACCAAACTCCGTCCTCAACAGATGAAGAGAGAGACTGATATCATGTATTATTGAAGAACGTGTCAGTCAATGTTCAGGGTTAAACATTAGAGTTTTTCCACACTATATAGAGCAGGAGAAAATGACAAACATCACTAAGTCTCGGTCCAGCACGAAAGTTGGCAGCCGTGCATTATGGGAATTATGAGCGCAGTTGGAATGCGTCGTCAAGATTACTTGGCCGGAGCCAGCTGTATGAATATGCAGCCTTTTTTTTTTTGTTTTTGTTTTGCATTGCAGAAAATTCACGAGAGAGATACGTCACGCTGGATTTATTAGGGAAGAGACAACAGCAGGTGGCCGACTGCAAATTGCATACAGAGGTGGTGACGCTTAGAACACAAAAATTTATTGATTGGGTTTTCTAAAATATTGCTGCAAAACTCTGGTCAGGATGATACTCTGGAGGCCATGAAGGGAGCTCATGTGCTCAGCTGCAGGGCTTTCACACTGCAAATTGCTGAGCTCCAGTTTCCACTTTTGTTTTTTTGTTGTTGTTTTTTTTCCGAAGCCATCATCATCATCATCATCATCCATTTGTGAAAAGCCACTGCAGCCTCCTCATTAACGGATGTGGGATCTTGAATAACTTCTGCTGCCGCCATTGTTGTCCCAATTGTTCTGGAGAAGAAAAAAAAGGGCAAACACACACAAAAAAACAACAACTCCCACACGCAGAGAAGTTTATAACTATATATATATATATATATATATATATATATAAAAAAAGATGGACTCTACATTTTCCACTTAGCCTCGGGGTACAACAGCCTTATTAAGCCTACCTGCTGTGCTAAATAGTTACAGTGACTTCACTTACCCGTTTTCACAAGGCCCCACAGCAGCGGCAAACACACACACACACACACACACAGAAATTACAAAAAAAACAACAACAATCAGGCATCTTCAACCCCGCAGCCGCCTCTTTGCTCTCCGCATCTGCTGTTAATTAGCAGTTGGAGCAGCAACGCTGGTGCGACAGCCAGTCGGTGCTCGTGTATCGTGCTCGTAGGGACCGACAGAGAACCTATATAGTGTCTACCACTGTGTTTTTTTTACTCCCAAAGGGTGTTACTGGCGGAGAACAAAAGCGTAGTGGCCGCGGCTACATGAAGACGTGAAGAAGAAAAAAACAACAAAACCACAAACATTCCTGCGATAAACAGACAGAGAAGGCCTGCACAACAGATGGAGAAGGAAGGGCTTTTTTTATACGATAAATCCCAAAGCTTCGTTTTCATCTTTAATGATGCATACAAACACAGTATGAGCAAAAAATTTGAGACGTGAGGACAACTAATATGTCCTTGAGTCTCTCTCTCTAGTGTGTGTTTAGGCTGGAAGTGGAAATTTAAACACGATTTGGGGAGTTTGGAGGACACAAACAACACCGTCCTCAGTCTGAACTTGTATGTGAAAGTATCAGAATTTCATTTGGAGCAAACATTTTGGCCACAATATTTATGAATATTTACATCTTCAGGCAGAAACGGTAAATATAGATTCACTTTAAAGGGATAATACACCCAAAAACATAAGGGAAAACTGTGAATGATGCTACAAGTCAGTTCTGAATGTCAGAAAGAGACAAAGTGAGTTCGGTAAAGTGAAAAGACTTTTAACGACTCGCTCTTTCCTGACGGCAAACACTAAAAGCCCGAGGTCAGGAAGCTGCTTCGTACCTACACCGACATGCCCCCTGGGATACGTAGTTTTTGGTCAGCAGTGCGTGGCGTTCACCTCCTGCTATTAGACACAGCATCGGCGCAGCGTGGAGTGCTTTGAACGCGCTTCCCCCTTCCGGCGCCAGCGAAGAGCTATAAACCTTTACAAAGAGATGATTTAGATTGTGAGGACGGCTACACCCAACAATGTCGTCTGTGAGGTGCTGCAACTATACATATAACATATCAGCACGTGTCTAATGAAACAAATCATCTGATTGGGTTGCTGTTTTTTCTGGGTGATATGTGGATTTGCAGAGCATCCTTCTTTCCCAATGCTTCCCCCAACGAGAGCCCTGCATAAGCATTCTGGTTTATGTGACTCTCTAATGGAGGCCTGATGTCTTCTTGGCTTCCAACCCAACCCAATCCCATTAAGTTCTGGTGAGTGGGCACATACTATATCTCGGTGTGGTGCTGCTGCTAGCTCAGCATGAAGTTTAGGAGGAAGGAGGGCTGATCTCCTGGAGACAGCTAATGGAGACCAGGAGTAGAAGAATTGGAAGAAGGACAGCCTGCATGTGTTTAAACGAGCAACTGAGTTACACGTGATGATTTTATTATAATAAAGGTATAGAACCGTACCAAACAGTACAGCATACAGTAACAAACTCTACTTCCTACCCAGATGCAGTGTGAAATAAAAGTATGAAATATTTATGGATATACACTTGAGGAAAGTGGTGGCTGCTGCAGTGTGTGTGTGTTTGTGTGTGCCAGAGGCTAAAGGAGGGCGCAGTTTTATCCGTCATTATATTATTCATCTCAGTGGAATTCCATCGTCCACTCGTCCCCGCTGTGCCTCGTCAGCTGTGACGCTGTCCCGCTTCCACCAGGCCTGTGACGTCCGTGTCACGGGAGCACAGTTCAGTTCCCTTCAAGGGACGGGGAGGAGGGGGAAAAAAAAGCGTCGCATTGAACGACACAGGTTCATTTTCGAAAATGTATGAATGTAGGTAAATAAACGATTGATCAAAAATGAACTTTTCCATTGTTGTTGGATCATTTCTACAGGGAATTAATTACCGACGTTTCGGGTGAAGTCACTTTTACAGTTTTACCTCCAGTTTTAAACAGTTGAAATCCAGGGGCTCTTGAGGGGTTCCAGGTGGTACCTCCAACAAGATGTAGTTGAATTCCACTATTTTACTTCACTATAAATGAATTACAGCAATGCAGCAATGATTATGGACTGACAGGGGTCCATAAAGCCCCAAAGATGTGACTATTTGAAAGGCCAATGATAATCTAGGACAAATTATGCTGACCAATGAAAGCCTTCTGCTAAAATAAAAAACCCCAAACTCACAGTTAGATATTTTAGTTAGATCTAAAATAAAGGAAGGCTCTAAGCCAAAATTACCAATATGTCACAACCAAAAGCATCACAGCTTCTTTTTTTTTTTAACACTCATCCAGTCATGAGAGGATGAGCTCAGTGGATTCATTGAGTAATGGACGGCACTGATCAAAGCCATCCAGCGTTAGTCATGTGTGTGAGACACAGAAACCCAGGGAGAGTTCAGCGGGTTGATATATGACAGGTGAGGCGCAGCTGGGCTCTTATGAGGAACATATGGGAGGATGGAAGTTACAGATGATCTTAGGCTTTAGTGTAAAAAAAACCCCAAAAAAATAAAACAACAATCATGCATTTTTTAAGGCTCTTAAAGGGTACCAAGTGGTACACCAGCAAAATATAGTTTATTTTCACTGTGTTTAATTAATTAGAGGCTGCTGCAATAATTATGGAGCACGATTCAACTCAATGCCAACTCGAGGGAAGCCTCTCAGACAGACAGACAGACAGGGGTGCATATAGGCTCAAGGACTATGTGAGGAGGCCAAAAACATATTTAATAACCTCCCTGTCTGTTGCATCAGACTATAATAAGAATCCAAAGATGGTTGACACAATTCAAGTGAACAATGCCTCACCTTTTAACCCTGATGATCTGATCTCTCATGGGTTTGATGTCCTGAAAACTTTGCTGGTTGACCAGACTGTAGACCAGGATGAAGCCTTGGCCATTCCTGATGTAAAGGTCCCTCATGGAGGCGAACTGCTCGGTACCGGCGGTGTCAAGGATCTCCAGAACCGACGGAGAGGAGTCCACCTCGATCTCCTTTCTGTAGAAATCTTCAATAGTCGGGTCGTACTTCTCTATAAATGTCCCGGTGACGAACTGGACCGTGAGCGCCGACTTCCCCACCCCTCCGCTGCCGAGGACCACCACCTTATACTCCCGCATAGCGCTCCTGTCTTCATGCAGAGAATAAAGTGTTGAGCTGCGGGTTAAAGAAACGCATCCCCCGTGCACACAGGCTGGATTCACACTAAAGGCATGACACGGTGGCAGCTTACGGTAAACGAGACGGGTAAATTAGGATGATGCCGGAGCGTTTTTACTGAAATATTCCCACGCTATCTTGAAGGGACACCATTCCAGAGGCATCCATAATGCAATAAGGCGTCGGTGTGGCAACAATAAGACTATGGCTAATATTAGAAGCAACTGGACCGCACATCTTTTTTACACAAAGGCTAACACTACATTTCTCTACACAGTAGGGTACAGTAGAGTTAAAGGCAAAGAGGCTATTTATCCTTTTAGAAGACAACAGCAGCTGGGAGTCCACGCCTCTGCTCTGGAGTCGGTGCATCCACTGGATGTTACTATTTCCCTGGAAGATATGGGGGGTGATTAGTGCCACTAAAGGGAAAAAAGAGGCGGATGAAGATGTGAAAGCCTGTGAAGAGATGCTGGATTTAAAATAATCACATCAGTGTCTTTTAAACCATTAAAAATTATTATTATGACAATTTTACACCACTTATAATTTAGTTTAGGCATGTTTGAGTTAAAATAACAACTGGCTAACCTTACCAACTAGCTAACTAACTAACCATCAACCATCTTATCTGTTCCAGATGAGGTTCGGTTTGAATTCACTGACCTTGCAGCACACCAGCAGTATGACTAGTAATCGTGTCACATCTTGTCTCTCTCTTTAAATGTGTCTCCTCTGATCCTGACCTTGTCCCGGGACACATCTGGGATACGCTGACTGTTGACAGATCTGATGGCGACACTGATATTACAATTACAATGAGAAAAGGGCAAATATTTTTACCTTTAGCTGGTAAACTAGGTGGTGTAAGAGGTATAACAATCTGGTATAATCTGTTTGGGTCATAGTGTTTGTAGCTACTAGTCCAAAAGGCCCCATGATTTCATACATAGCCGGGTAAAACTGTGGTATTAATAACCTCTCATACAATGGTATTTATATATTTATTTTTTACTCAACTTCAGAAAATGCTCCATTGCAGAAACAGGAAATGACATAGATAACATTTGCTTATGCCGGTACTTATCAGTATTTTTATCATCTGTGGGAAAAAAAAACAAAAAACTGAATTCCAGTAAACTCGTTTATCGCAAGCAAGCAATAAAATCTTTAGTTTTGTGTGTATTTTTCAGAGCCTATTATCTGCCGCGCATTTAAATGTTGTTCTAATTACACTGTTTTGTTTGTTTACTATAAATGGAAGTTGTTCCCAAAGTGGACTTCGGGGGACCACCAGGGGTCTTTAAGAGATCACTGAAAACAACCCAAGAGAAAACAGTTTAATTAAGATGATGTGACCATATTTAGGCCTTTACTGGTCTAATACACACAGTTACAATCCTGTAACTGTGTGTATAAATTGTGTTAAAATACTTTACGAATAAATGGGTGAGACAAACAAATTCCTTTGATTTTCTTTATTTCTTTCTTTCAATAGATTTTACACTATCTTGCTGGAACCAAAGAAACATTTGACTATAGAAACATAAAATAGCACAAAATATATGCAAAAAAAAAAATACATTGAAAAATGATTACATTGAACCTATAAATTGGATGAGGGATTTCTTGTCAAATTATATTTATGTCTTTACTTTGTTGGTAGGGTATACTGCAACAATGATGGCACAGGCAGTCACTATTATAACCTGCAGTCTCCAGTGTAGTGCCCTCTGCTGGCTAAAGCTGTAAATTACAAGCTTCAAAACTGTTCCATTGTAAGGCAATGGGACAAAAAAAAAAAAGAGATTTGACTACAGATGTGAGAGACTACAAGTAAAAGGTCGATGACTGCTCACTCTGTTGCAGTCACCCCCAATTTGGCCTTGTGATGTGCACATTAAAACCTTAAAAAAAATGACTTTAGATATAAAGAGATACATTTGAAATGAAACCGAGGAGGGCTTTGAGAAGAGAGAGAGAGAGACCCGTTAAAAAGTCTCTTTAATAAATTTCATAAGAGCTCTTAAAAACAATAAAACCTTAAGCACGATGGACTCAAGATAAGGCAAAGTGTTTGGATAAGCTGAGTCTGCTCAGTTGACCAACTGTTCAGAAAGTGCTTACATTTTTTTTTCTTTTTAACCCATCAGTCAATCATTGCCAACACATTTTCCAAAAACATTACATCTCAAGAGGATTTCCATACACAAGGGGCGTTGTGAGTCACCAAATGAGGACACTTTTTTTTTTTTTTTTATGTTTTTTTTTCACTAGAAACATTCAGTTATCATTTAGTAAGAAAAGAAAATATTGTTTTCCCATGCAACATGTTTTAATTTAAAAGTTATTTTTACCGGGTAGTATCTGCTTTTGATTGATAAAACAGATTTACTGTACTGAACAGGGCGCAGGAACCTCTGAACCCTTAAAAAGGAAATGGGAAAAAAAAAACAGATCACATCTTTAAACAATATGAAAAGTGCAATCCTTAACTCTAGTGATACATCGAATAAAATGTCTCGGTGTGGACCTAAAAAGGTCCTTTGTCAGGGGAAGAGTTGTACATCTGAACTTATTAATTTATAGATTATTTCACTCTTATATATTTTTTATATTTATATATATATATATATATAATCTATGTAACATCAATGACTTTAAATCTATTTAAGTGTTACAGTCACAGCACTATAGAGGCCGTTATTCGCTAATGAAAATATTAGGTCATTGTCATAATCTCAGTGAAGAATAAGAAATGTTCATATCTTCTTTACAATCTACCTTGTGTACAGTGTTCTAGCAAAAAGAAACGAAACAAAAAAAAACCAAAAAAAAAAAAAATCAACTTAACAATGTCATTTACAAAAATACCGAACTTTAGTAATTGCAACATTTGGTTGCCACAGCAACAACTTAATATTGTTATGAAATACTATCATACTAGAGTGAAAAGTACATCTTTTTTTAATTTTTCTTCTTTTTTTTTTTTGGTAAAATGTCATCTATACATAAACATTTTTTTTTTCCCAACAACACAAGCAACTCTATTACTATGCTCATAACTGCAACACCGCGATCTCCTTTTATCCAATGAGAAGGCAAGAAAGATCCAGTAGCTTTCCATTGGCGGGCCGACTTTTTTTTTTAAACCCCGCCCCCCTCGTTCCTGTGCGACTTCTCATTCGTTGACCTGACAGGTTAGACCTTGAAATGACCAACTGCGCAGAACGTAGCACAGCTCAATAAATTACATTCATTTCAAAATAGAATAGTTTACAACATAGTTTTTTGACTAAAATTTTGACCAAGAGTAACATAAAGATAAATTACAACAAAATATAACTTTTTACCACCTTCCACAAATATTACATACAAATCATAATGCATGAGAAAACAATCAAAAAAAAAATAAAAATGTTTGTGTGGATTGTCAAATGTTAATCAAGCACCATGAAATTACATCTGAATTAAAAAAAAAAAAAAAGCAAAAGATTTAGTATAATGAGTTTAAAATCATAAAATGCTAAAAGATTTAAAGAGGATTGGTCTAAAATAAAAACATTTTATGATCTTGGCTAAAAAAGACCAAATGATTGTTCTGGGAGATGAAGGTGGAGGTGGTGGAGAAAGGGTTGGGGAGGGGGGGAGATGGGGGGGTGAAACATACCTTGATAGTAGACACAACACAAATTTTAAATAACTTTGAATACATTTGTAGAACCATGAATATAAACTCTCAAAATAAGAGACACTTTACATACATTACACAGTTTACAATACATTTCTTTTTTTTTTTTTTCCCCCTCACACACGTTCCTCATGTAAACTACTCAAACCGTGGTAAGAAACGATGGTACACCATGAAAGTCACCGAACATTCTACAAAGCTAATTTTTGATTTGTCGTTTCTTTAAACTCTTTTTTTTTTTGTTTTTTTCTCGATAAAGTCACTTGTGATGTTTTAACGATCCGTTACTAGAAAAACCGATTCCAGTAACGATTAGCCAAAAGAAAAAAAAAGAAAAAAAAAGGTGATGTCTTTCCCGAAAGTCCATGTTGCGTCTGACAGCCAGTGTGTGTTGTGTCTTGTGACTTTTAGTGATACACTCTGGATGCATGTTGATGAGCATTTTTTTTTTTTTTTTTTTAGGCACTTCTACAGTTTTCTAAAATGGAACAGGATTATCGGTGATAGTAGGGTTGGACAGGACAACCGACGGTCACAGATAGCCCTCCAAGTCGAAGTTCAAGTCATCTTTTACTTGACGAGCAACGTCAAATGCACCGTTTTTTTTAAATTTTTTGTTGTTTTTTTTTTGTTTAGTCTTAGCACTTAAACCCCCCCCCTCCCCAAAAAAACCTGTCCTGCCAGGCCTGGTGTTGTCATCACCTGCTAGACCTCGCTTCAAGTCCCAGTCTGCCGGCAGACCATCAGTCTGATACGAACACACACACGCACTCGCACGCACACACACACACACAAGGCTTGGTTTGTCTGGAACTAACCCTCAAGCTTCGTTAAGCCCTTGGCACAGACCCGAGCCTTTAGGCTTTTCGGTAATGGCCACGACTATCTTCTGTCAACACTGGGCACTGTCTTCCCTCTGTCTGTCCCAACCGCATGCAAAAAGTCCGTGCACAAACTATCCCACCACTCCTCCTAAACAAAGAATTCAACCCAGCACCAAAACAAATAAAAGGGCCACTGGGTTGCGTTCTGAGCAGCTTGGGAAATGGCAAAAGAAAAAAAACTTGTTGTTTTGTTTTGTTTTTTAACAGGATGTGGCTCCGCTTTCTGGCAGGTTGATTCCACCGATCTCCTCCCGAGCTGCAACTTTTGGCGAGATGTTTTCCAGGAAAAGTTGGCAGGGGTTGGAGGGGAGGTTTGGAGGATAAGCTTCGTCATGGCATCTTTAACAGGGAGCAGATGAGGGTCGCGCGGAGGAACCCTCGCAGGGACAGCCACATTAAGAAAACATGAGCCTGTCTGCAGCAAGGACGTTCGACTCTTGAAGAGAGAAAAAGTCTCTTGAAAGCGCCAAGTGCGTCGGTGTGGTTGTGCACGGGTTTTCTGTGACTCTTCCTGTTTCACGCTTCAATAGAAAGCACTATATACATCTCTTATATAGTGCAAATCAAGCATCTTTTGTTTTGTTTTGTTTTTTACTAACCAAGGGATGAACATTGTGCAGAGGTTTCTAAGAATAAATATGAAAGAAAAAGGGGATCCACGGTACTTTGGGAGAACAATTGTTAAAATGACCTCTATAGTGTTTCTGCTATGTGTGTGGTACTATACATAAGAGTATTTTTGAATTTTTCATGTTAATAGTTTTTTTTTTCTAGCAATACATACAGTATATATTTATATATATATATATATATATATATATATTTTTATGTGTGTGTGTTACACCGGCACTGCAGTTCTTACGGTTAAATTGAAGTGTTACACTCTTAGCATGCAGGTTGCTGGACCTCTATTGGAGAGGTAAGGTAGTATTTACAGAGGGGCTGTTTTGGGTTTCCTAGCGCAGCTTCGTGACACTCCATTCCCTTCCTGACACTTACTTCAGGATGATCTGGAAAAAAACAGAGACAGAGAGAGAAAGACGAGAAAGGGAAAAGACATTAGTTTGCCTGTAAAAAAAGAGAAGCTTTTATTTACATGGTTGAGTACGCAATCATGTGACGGTAAAGGTTGATTTTGATTATTTAAGACATAAAGAATATACTTAAAGGGGACATATTACGCTCAAACATGTACAGATGTATGAGCCACATATTAAAAATAGAGGCCTGTATATGTAATATAATATGTCCTCTTTAAAATTAATACATATAACTGATGTTTTTTATTGTTTTTTTTAAAGCTTCAGTACGCGTTCAAACGAAGCGCTTGCGGGATCATCTTTTTCACTCGACACATCATACTTGGATCAGGTTTACCATGACAACGGTGTCACTAAATGCTGAGGCAATCGCAGATAAATATTTATCAATGAGTCGTACTTTTCCGTGTTGGTTGCTGCACTGAGATGACACCACCTGCCCTGCTGTTTTCACGCGGACAAGAGCAAAAGCTGCTAATTATTTGCAAAACAGCATTTGACCGTCAGGTCTGGTCATCACTGTGTGTGTATTCTCCCTTTAGACGATAAAGATTAATCCACCACACTACAAAGAAAGAAAAAAGAAAAGAAAGACAAGAGAGGGGAGAGAGTGTCCACAGGGGGGGGATGAGAGGTAAACGAGCTGCTGGCTGCCATCAGGGCCAACGCAGAACAAAGCTGCATGGTGCTTGTTAATAGACAACAGACAGCCAGCACAGGACAGAAGCCACTGGTCACATCACACATCACAGAAGGTCGCCACAGTTAGTTTGGAGGCTGAGTGTCTGCTCCACGGCGCGGTATGGAAAGAAAACGGTTTTTTGGTTGCGGGCACCAGATGGATGGGATATGTATATTCCACCCGTCTGGTACCACAGGTGGATGAAAAACAAATGCCAAAAGAATCGCTTTGCAGATCCTATTCGTGTCAAGGGTTTTTGGCGCGGTAAAATACCGGCGGCGTGTTTTCAGCGACACGTACATGCAACACATTTCCCAGAACGAACGAGGAAAGATTTAAAATGGCAGATGACGACGTGACTAGTTGGATAATTAAGTGCAATCACGGAATCAGCGGCGGAGGTGTGAACGTTTTACACATTCATATCAGATTTCGAATTCTAATTGCATGAGACTTTAGTGACCCGGTGTGTTATTTCTAATTACAGTGATAAGAATAATGACACAGGGAGGTGGCGGATTCAACCCTTGTCCTTGAGCTGAAGAGCTGTACTACTGCTTATTGTCTTTAATTCTAACAAATTTATCTTCCCATCAGTTCAGTCGTCAGAGTGATACACCTACAGTACAGCCTGTAAAGCAGGGGCTGTAATCTCATATTCCGACAGCAGGGGGCGCTGCAGCTTTAGAAAATCCAGCAACGGCGGTGACGTTACCAGAGACTCCAGCACTGTAAACACATGGTTAATATGAACTGGGGACATGGAATAATGTGATTGGTTACCGCTTATCATGTCACGGTGACAGTTCAGAGGGTCACGAGTTGACCAGACTCTGAACCTCTCAACATGTCTGCAACAAACCTCCGTCCGTCTCTTACTTTCTGAGGTAAACAACACTGAAATGTTTATTCCCCCTCTATGTATCACTCACAGTGTTTTAGGTCCAGGATTTGGATTTGAGAAGCCACATTAATAAATAAAGAAACTCAAAAAAATAAAAATGCAGCTCACAGTTTGTGAGAGGCTGTTTTTTAGCAAACACAGTCCAGCATGTGACTTTAAAGAGAAAAAAAAAAAGAAAATGAAATGATGGTCTGGTCTGTATGATGGGGGGTGACTGTCGTCTGTGAAGCGTGCACTGTATGCAGCACAGCTGGTGATTTGTGAAGTGTTAACTGTGTCCTAGCTAGAAGGATCTTTATGTGGGGCGAGGATGGGGAGGGGAGGGGGGGGGCCCGAGAAAGAGAGGGACAGACGGAGACAGACAGCGAAGGGGGGGTGACGTCAGTGTTTCTCCGGCTCCTTGTCCCACATGCATCTTTAAAGAGCAGCTCTGCTTCCTGCTGCTACGGCTGCTGCATGCCAATTACAGGAAGAGACGGTGACTCACAGGAAGTGCACGCGCTGCTGGCCTATGAGTGGCAATAAAGTGCGAGGTAACGGGGCTGGATCCGCTGTTAATGATGGAGAGATGATCCAAATCTTTTTTTTACGATATAATTTTTACACTTTCATTTCTCTTTTACTTATTTGAAAGATATTTCAAAAATCGTTCCTTTTAAAAGAAACTGACTGTTAGCTGGTTACCTTTCTACCTGTGGAAGACTCCATCTGTTTATCTGTGTGTCCTCACAGCACCTATATATACATGCAACTACCAGTAAATGATTGCCAGCTGTGTGTGGCCAGAGTGCCAGCATTGTGCTAAAAATTTCCAGGTTTAAAATGGGGCACACATGCGTCACTCTGGCATTCAAACATGGCCCTGCTTCCCTGGCTCCTGCTGACACGCGGCAACAGGAGAGCCTGTGATCAGAGGCCATTTTTAGACACCTTCTGTGATCATTTTTCCCCGTGTCTGTCTCGCCCTGACAAGCACAGCCCTTCGTTACTGTTTCCTCACATGATTTATTCGCTCTTTTATCCTGCAGCCAAGAAGAGGTAAAAAAAAGGTGAAAAACTAAACGAGGAGTGGAAACAGGAAAACACCCAACGTGGCTGTAAGATCGTTACAACCAGTTGTGAGGTTTGCTCCGGGAATTGCCTGCATGTATGTGCTTGGATGTGTGTGTGTGTGTGTGTTTGCATACATGTAGCACACAAGCAGTACAGATGACGCCCCCTGCTGCAGATGGAGAGGCTTATTTGACAACAACAAGAAAAGTGGAAAAATAAAACTTAAAAACAGAACATGCAAAAAAACAAAACCAGGAAGTAGTGCAACACAACACAACTACTACTTTGCAAATGTGGGAGCTCTGAAGAAGTGCTTGTTGTTGTTTGCGCCTTAATGGGCTGCGCACAGCGTTTTTCAAAGAAATACGATGCACTGGCTCGCTCAGGTTGCCCCCTCTGCTTTAAATTCTCTGGAAAACACCCACTCACAGGCTTTAATGCCAGCGTGAGCTCACCCAGTGCAGGCGGACGGACGGATGGATAGATGGATGGATGGATGGGGAGTGGCTGGGCTCAGCTGCAGGTTATTGCAGCTCACTATTAAAAGGGCAGTACTTATTCAGAGCTCCGGGGACTGATGAAAGAAAGCTTTAAAAGGAGCAAACCTGATTGGCTGGTGCTGTTGCTGCGTAGGGGACACTTGTGGCAGGAGTTGTTGCTGCAGAGACAGTAGCAGGCGTAGCACTGTACATCATTGGGACTTTGTTTTGAGGGTGGGAAAGGGGAGGTAGAGGTGGGGGGAGAGGGAGGAGAGGAAAGGAGGTGGTAGCAATGGACAGGTAGGTGGAGCATAATGGTAACCATGGCAACAGTTGTGGTGTGCGCATGTCGACGGTATCGTTTGTTGTTGTTGTTGTTGTAGTTGTTGATGGTGGTGGTGGTGGTGGTGGTGGTGGCAGATGTTACAGAGAGCCAGCAAGCCATCGTTAGGGTTACACCGGCAGATGGCATGCAACCATTCACAATGCAAAGCAAGAAGGACAGAAAGAAAGAAAGAAAGAAAAAGAGAGCGTGGGAGAAAAAATAACAAAAAAAACAAACAAAAAAAAAACAAGAGGAGAGAAGCTGATTACAATCACAAGTTAGGAAATTTATACGGAAAATCAGTTTGCTGTTTTTCCCAGAGAAGTTGGGCGACACAAGACACAAATTACAATGAATCAATGACATTTTTTGGCAGCGGGGATGGGAATTTCAGTTTTTTTTAATCTCTGTGGGCTGACGAGTCGAACAAGCAGCACTATGCCAAAAAAAAAAAATCCAGTCGGCTCCTCGTTGCACATGCCAAAAACATGCAGCTCTGATGGATTGGTATAATTGTTGTTTAGTTAAAACAACATTTCAATGGTTGTTTTATCATTTACTAATCTGCCGATTAGCCGACCGGTGCTTTGTAATTCCCATCCCCTTTTAGCAGAGACAAATGCTCCAGCTATGTGATTGAAATACTTTCTCTGGGAAACTGATTTAAATTTCCTTAATCAACACAGCACAGCAAACAGACAGTAGCTATATCCTAACAGCTTCAGAACAGATCGCTCTGCAGTATTTTATCCAAACTAACATTTTTAATCATAAACAGTCATTAGCTAGAGAGTCAGTATAGGGAAACAAGAACAGACAGTCACAACTCTTTCAGGTGATGACAAAAGTGTGGATAATATTATATACACATCATGTCTCAGCCTTACTGGACTAAAGAAACACAGTTTAAAAAGCTGAAAAATCCTAAAGCACATTTTTTTAAAAGTTTCATCACAGACACAGGTGATGATGTGGAGCGATGACCTTTTGTCTCACCTGGAAGGGCTGCAGATATTACCCACTCAACCCACTCCAACCACCCCCACCTCTCTCTCTCTCACACACACACACGCACGCACACACACACACACATAATATAAAATAAAATAAAGTGTGTGAGAGAGCAAAGGGAGGGTAAGGACCTACCAAGACTGCTAGCAGGAGTCATGCACAAGACTGACCCTGTTGTGTTCATGCAGAGAAAGACAGACAGAGATAGATAGATGGATAGATAGATAGAGAGGAAGGAAGACAGAGAGGTGGGAGAGAGAGAGAGAGGAGGAAATAAACGGGTTAATCAAGAGGGAGGAGAACAACAAGGTTAGACAACAAAGCTTCACTTAGCTTCAGATCGCTACCGTTACAGCGTTGCCAGTTATGAATGCAGTATACAGCAGCAAGCTGAGGAATTACATTAGTGAGAGAATACCGTTTCTAGCCAAACTAAATATAAGCAGTGCAGGACAGGCCATATCTAGCATGGTTCTGTGCGTTTATTGGTTACATTGTCCTATTTTATAAGGAAATTATTAATAATAAATGACTTGTTAGTATTAGTGTTACATATTTTTTTTCCCTTTTTGTGTTTTTTCTGTTATTTGAATCAATATATTTTTGATCTAATCAAGGTCTTTTGTGACAACTGCAATTAATTAGCTGCAACTGGTAAATGTATATTTCCATTTGTATATTTCCGTATATATAATTCTGTAGAGAAAGAGACAGAAGACTAAAGAATAGAGGGAGGAGGAAGCTAAACATGTGAGTCAAACGGCAGTATCATGCAGAGTACAATGATGTGCACAGGCTTTCATCTAAGACTGGATCAAGTTGTACTTGCAAATGAATGTGGGTACATAAAATATTGGTTATAAGCAATTGTACTACTTTTTTTGCACCCACTGTTTTTATCTTCACTGTGGAGAGAAACCCAACCCGTCTGGAATTTAGCCGACAAGTGAAGAAAACAGAATATTTGCAAACACGACTTTGAGCCAAGGCTATTTCCCACGCAAACACACACACAGACATGGAGGGTAAAAGGAGGGAGGGAGAGATGAGGGGGCTTTCAGGCATCTCACACCACAGGGGGAAACAATAAGAGCAGGTAGAACGAAGAGCGAGGGATAGGAGCCTCATCCTCATGACTCAGTGTGGCTACAGGCTAACGTGTTAGCTGCAGTTAAGTCATTTAGCATGTAACCCGAGGGGGGCTTAAGCTACTGTTAGTGTCTATGTGACGAGTAGACAGAGAGCACTTTGTTTTGGGGGGAAAAGACCTGAGGAGGAATGAGGGAGCAGACCTGAGTTAATTTGGGAAAAGTGGAACAAAATTGCTTTTTTTTTTTTTTTCTCTTCCCAATATCAATGTCTGTCACCACAGATTAAATAAACACTGGAAAGTCTGCTCAAGAATAAGCCCAATTGTCTATAAAACACTTATAGTTGTTCTATATTTTATTTTATTAACCTTCATTTGGAGCCTCAACATATTTACAGAGCCTCTGCGGTGGAAACAACCAGGCATGTTTTGCTCTTTTGTATGCTTGGGCATTACAAAAGTGACAGGTGTATCATATATCTTTCACTGCTCTGATCAAAGCCTGCACTGCCCTTCCCCCTGGCTGCAGCTACGTGTTTATATTGGCAGGCGCTAGATCAAAGTTTAGGGATGGCATGGGGGGGAAATCTGAAACGTTAGAAAACACCATCGCAGAGGAGCTCCTTGTGTGCGTCTTTTAAATCAGTCCCTTCGATATTGTAACTGAGTATAAGAAAATCTCCTCCCTTTATCATGAGAAGCTCCAAAAGATACATTTGTGATGGATTGAAGGTTAGCTGGGTGCAATCAGTGAGTGTTTCCGTGTGTGTTTGCATGCTCAGCGTATTTTAAGTGTGATTCTATCTGCATCTGTGTGCTGTGCGTGTACGGTTTGGGAGCTCTTACCTGCGGGAAAGAAAGCGGGCTGCTGGAGCTGTGCGTTAGCCAGCGCCTGCTGGTAGTGCAAAACACTGGGGTTGAACAGGGAGCTTGCTCCATTGCTCTTCTCAAGTGCTTGTCTCTTTGGTAGGGGCTGGAGGACACCGTGGGGGAACGCCTGGTCACGGAAAACACACATGCATACACACGCAGACACACACACAGAACAGAAGCACAGTAGATTTGAACTGTATACTTACACAAGTCAACAGTGATATTTATAAATCTGTTATTTGGCTATGCACAGCACAACAAGGCAAACATGGAAACTTGCTGTAACTATCACAAGGACAATGAGAAACTACACCATAGCAAAGGCAATCATCAACAAAACATTAAGGAAATAGTGTGATATAGCTGTATATATTTTAACATTACGTTCAAGTTGGTCATTTAATAAATGTACAGTACAAACTAGAATTGCCACTGGTGATCATAAATGAAATATTTATACTTTTTAAGTGTCTTACAGGGTTTCACAAAAACAAAAAGAGCCAACTTAAATTTTTGTGAGTGGCTACAGTACAATTAAAGAAGCTACATGCAAAGCAAAAGGTGAAAGGTCAAAGTACCAGGTCTACAGTTGCCTCGAGGGGTCGCTTCATTGCTTTGGCAGTCGACTGAGTCTTTAATTAGCAGGCAGCGAGCACATGATGGCAGTGGGCCAATGGGATTCAAGCGTATTAACATACAGGTAACAGCAAGCAGAGGTGCGTCATGGGGGACAGCATTGCATTGTGGATAGGTGAGAAGGAAAAAAACAAAACAAAAATAATCTGAATGCAAGTATACCACATACAAAACAATAGGCATGCACATAAATAAAAATTTGTTTTTGTTTACTTTAAAGAAATATTGCTACTTTTTTGAATTAGTACAAAAGCAAAAAAAAATAAAAAAAAGCATCTACATTAAAAAATAGCAAGATTCTATGATGTACTTCAAAACTACTGGCAAAAGCATTTAGTAAGTAACTCTGTCTGAACAAGTAAATCTTTTAACATCTACGCAAGAACAAAATGCATTTTGGGTAAACACAACTGATTCGTGCTATAAATGTGATCTGAACAGAAAGTAGGATACTACAGTCCTGAACACACAATAATTACAGTGCTCCTCTTAAAAAATCACATGGTTAGAGGTGGTTTGGGGCCTATTTGAGGGGGGGGGGAAAGTCTGACAAGTCTGATTTGCCCTTTACTACTGGCAGCAAGAACCGGACACATTTGTGTTTGGCGGACTTTAACTAGAGATATGATTAATATTTGCAAGAGGCTGTTGAAATACTATCACCCTTCTGGCAGCTACAATAAGTAAATCAATCCTAACATAAAGAATTTTAATTTTTCACATCTATTGCTTAAAATAAATGAAAAAATCCTCAAACTAATCTTGCGCCATGAGGACATGTGACTTGTTAGTGCGATCGATGAACTTAAGGAGGCGACACGGATGTGAGGCGAAGTTAAAGAGTTCGATCACAAAATGTGGAGCTCCGTTTATTCTTACGTCCCTCCGAGAAACAAATCTTACAAATGCAGGAGCAATTACATCACTGTTTACAAATCTAATATTAGTATGGACCTTATAAAAGTAGTAATTCGTTGTTTTTATTTCTAGTTATCGCTTTGATTAAACTTAAATTTAGTCTCACTGCTGAAAGGGGGAAAAAAAAAAATAAGAAAAAATGACACGAATGTGATGAGCACAGCACTAAGGGGTCCATGCACAAGCCTCTTGCTTCATGTATGTGGATTTGCTAACAGCATATATAAGGTCATTTTAAAGAGAGACAATGCATTGCTGATGCACCGAAGTGTTAACAGACTTAAACATTGTGGTTAGTTCAAAAATGGAAGATGGTCTATTAAAAAGTGACATGAAAAGCAAAAAAGATGATCGCATTCCACTTGCAATGAGGAAGAAGATCACAGCATGGCAAGCAACACATAAAAAACAACATAATCTCAGTAATAGGATCGCCTTACTGTAACTGTATCTGTTAATATGTAACCTCATCTACAGTACACTTATTTGCTTTAGATAAAAAAAAAAAAAAAGTGAATTATGGATAATGATATTATCTGTTCGCAGCAGTGCAGCAATACAGGTTTTATGGGTGTCTGCTTCAATAAGTGCCCCAGCTTAGGCTCAGGGCTAAAAGAAAATTGGATTAAAGGTGCTGACTAAACAACTTGTTGTCCTAAGGTTAACCCCTCCTCACCTCTAGCGTAGCTTGTAAGTGCTAAAGGTAAATTGGGAATTGGGTTGTAAAGTTGATAAACAGGACGAGTATGAAGCATAAGGGTTGTGAGAAGGACGCGGTTAGGAAAATAAAGTAAATCTTATTGCTTGACGATACGTCGTGTACCTGATGGGAACGTTATGGAACTATGGAAAATAGCGCTGAGGGGTCAAAATTAGGTTATGGTGCCTTGGGGATCTGAGGCTCTCTTTTATTTATGGGTGTTTCAATTCCTTGTGTTTTTTTTTCTGCTTTTTACGCAACTGCTACCATGTGCACAGATGAAACTAATCTGCCCTCGCGGTCGCTTTATCAATCCACGCTGTGGATTAATGGAGGAAGGACAGGGACAGCAAGCAGCAATGGAGCCAGCTAATGAGAGAGAGAGAGGTATGTGCAACGCGTAAAGCATGCCCACATGCCATGGAGGGAAAAAAAAAAAGTCAGTCAGCAGCACACTGGCGCAGTACAAGGTGTACGAGAGCAGCAGCCAAGAGGACCATTCAAAAGAAGCCACTCTGGAGCCTGGAGGAGGGCGGGGCGCAGCCAGGACACACTGCCAAACCCTTCTCCCTGTCTGTCTGCCTTTCCATCTGTCTGACTACCCGTCTGTCTGTCTGTCTGTCTGTATCTTCCTCAGCCTGTTTGGGGGATTTTTCCAGCTAAAGGCAGGAGGAGGGTAAACCCCACCCATGATGCTACACTCTCATCCATCCTTGATTCAATTTGCACTGATCTGCAGAGAGCCGCACTTATCATTGAGAGTAGGGGAGGGTGGGGTGGGGGGTGGGGGCGGGTGAGCCAGCACATTGTCTTTGTATGAACCAAGGGCATTGGAAAATAAAAGCAGACTGCGGTGAGATAATAACAGATTGTTCTTGCGGCATTATACTGACGCATTTAGCTCTCACTAAACCCTGTTTATTGTACACAACGGCATCGCTTTGGGATGACTGTTGTTAGTGAATTGTATATTGGAATCTACTGGAATCAACCGGCAGAGGTGGGTAATATGTTTGATACAGTAATAAAGCAGTGCTCCACATTTTATGTTAGTGTGGGTGTCATCGGCAACAGCGTGTGTTTACATATTGTGTAATAATGTGTTGCAATAATGTCACGTGTGCTCGGTCAAGCCTACGTGTATTACACGGAGAAATGTTAACGGACAAAAGTAATTCCAAGACAGGGAAACTGTTATTATCAGCTACAGTACAAAATTGTGGACTAACAATAATCTCTGCAACATAAAGAATGTGTGCTTTGTATAAAAATCAGGTGGCAGAACCCCTGTACAAGTATGAATGTTATCAAGAATGTGAATAATACTGTATATATTGTGTTAACTTGCCTCCCTAATATGGCTAATATAATAAAAGACTAGGCTCTTACTGGAAGTTTGAAGCTTAGAAGCTCTTGCTTGTTTAACTTATGAGATGGTTACTAGAACAAGTATAACAATATGTGCTTGTCTCCTGCTCTACCACTGTGTAGGCATGAGGTACAGTAGGTAGGCTGTAGTGCTCTGCTCTCACCATGGCTGCAGCTGTGGCAGCGGCTTGCGCAGCCACAGCTGTCTGGTTGGCCTGGTGTTGGGCGGCCTTAATCTTAGCCTGCAGGTGGGCCGGTGGGTGGAAGTACTTGCACTTCTCGCGGGAGCAGCGGCTCTTGATGTAGTCCATGCAGACGGTGACCGTGTTGTCGCTGGTGTCGATCATGGGGCTGTCGCTCGGGTGAGCAAAGCGGCAGTCGGTCTCGCCGCGAGCGCAGTTTCCCCGCTGGAACTCGCGACACACCTGGGAGCGGGAGAGTCAGGTGGACAAACAAAAAAGCACACACACACACACACACATACACACGGATGTTGACAGGCGCATTTGAGCATGCGTGTAAAAAGAGAAAATGAAGAAATACACACAGACATACAAATAATTTGTGAGTACTCAGGATACAATATTAGTCACTGTAATCACAGGAAACAGCATAATACTTAAATACATTGATGTCAAATACACGACTTGAACAGCTGCTGTTCAAATGACGTGTCACATGGTGACCGAGCTGTTGATAATGTAAGGAGATGACAGCTGGTTCATTACTAAAAAAATAAAAGAAAATATTGTGAAATATTGTATGGGTGTAACTTCAGCCTATAAATATGTAAACATGAATAAGAAAGCGCTTTAAATTTTAATTCATAGGAAGAGATACGTTTGAAGGTATTACTTTACTGATGTAAAAAAATAAAAAAAATAAATACAGACAAATTACTTTTGGATTCAGTGTGAAAAGACCTTGACAACGGGTACAAAACAGCAACTTGTGCCAAATCCAAAAGATTGTGGAACCACTGAACCAGTCAGTGTTCAACGACTAAGAGGCCTGGTCGTAATCACAGCGGGGCCTGCTTTTGACTCGCACTCTGGGACTGAGAAACACACACGCATACACACAACCACACACACAAGCACACACACGTGTTGGCTTTGTGCGGACGTGCATACGTGTCCCAGAGGGATACTGTTTCATTAGAGCTAACTTCATTCAGTTGCTAAGTGATAGCACTCCCGGAGAAAAACACATACAGGCGCGCACACACCTACGCATCACCTTCAGGTCTTAGGGAGATTATTGTTTATCTTTATAAATGTAGTGGAAAATGTTATGATACGTTATGTACTCTTTCACAATTATCCACCTATTCTCATTCAGAGTTGCTTTCCAGGGGTAGATGGAGATAGACAGAGTTGTTGTTATTGTCCCGCTCTAACTGCGGCTGTCTAGTAAGTATCAGTTTATCAATTTCACATCGTGTTTCTGATACGAGCTTGAATTAATTTAATTAATTGTGCCTGATGCCCTTATTAGGGCTTACTAGAAGAAAATTGATGTATAACTGATTTATTCAAGACATTAATTACTTGCATCCTTAACCATTCAGGTTATATTATAAGTAGTTGGTTTAAATTCAAAGGTTAAAGACGTGTTTTTAGCTGTATCTTATTGGTTACCATGCCAACTCTTGTGGTAACCAGGGAGCTACTCGTATTATATTGAGTTTCTCTGTACAGTATGTTAAAAAAAAAAAAAAAAAAAAAAGACAGCACGCATATATTTATTACTATTCTATCAAATCTATAATAACCATGTGGTTGTTCCTGTAAATGCTCTGGAGCTATAAATGATACTTATTAGCAGTACGTATCTATTGCACCCATATTCACACCCATAATCACGGTAAGATGGTGCCATAATTATACTCCACGACCCAAAAGAGAACATTAACTGTGATTGCTTGTCTTGTTTGAAAAAGAGAGAACTGTGATTGGTTAGGTCACCTCCAGCTTGTCGGTACGCAGCAGTTTCTGGTTGGAGGAATTGCCGGCGTTCACGGAGACTGGCGGACTGCCGGGGACGATAACAGGGGTATTGGGCAGGATGTCTGTGGGCACCAGGCCCATGCTGTGGGACATCGGTGTCAGGTAAGGTGTGTAGCTCAAACCTGCACTGGAACCCAGGCCCTGGCTGACTGGAAACGTCTGCTGTTAATGAAGCAGGAAAAAAAAAAGGAAAAAAAGACACTTTACCAACACGTGATACATGCTGTCATGACATGTTTTAACTAACATTCTTAATAGAAAAAAATGCAACATGAAGAGAAATGATGGACGTAAAGGGAGGACAGCTACACCCAGGTTTATATTGATACAGTAAAAACCAGTGCAACCATACTGAGCAACTCCAAGAGAAGAGTTGGAGAGTTATGTGCATCGCTTAAGGGCATCTCAATGAAATATGTGAGAACAAATTTACAATATTTTTATCCTGAGAATCCTGTAATCTGAGAACAGGATAAATAACAGAACATTTGGGGGGGGAAAAAGACTGTATCACTGTGCCGTAACAGATATTTATGTCCTGTTTGTCAGTGCCAAAACCATGATACTAAGAGAAATGTTTTACCAGGAAACAGAAAATGGTTTACAGTAACAGCAACAACTTGTTTTTATTATTTGCACAGACAGTCAAAATCCCGCAGCGGCACTAACCACAGGTTGCATGGTGGTGCCGGGGATCATGAACTGCATCTGTTGGGCCAACATGGCGGCTGCCGTCTTCTGCTGGATCAGGTTATTTCGCCCGTTGATCTCCAGTTGGGTCTTCAGGTGAGCCGGCGGGTGGAGGTATTTGCAGTTCTCTCGCGTGCAACGGCCCTGAGCAGCAAGAAAGAGAGACATACAAGGTCATTAACAGTCTGAGAACTGGATGTCTCTCATCAACAGAATAAAAATCTTTTATGAAATCAACTGTGGACAGATAGTGTCTGCCTGAGGGTGTGACAGATATGTGGGCATTGGTTTTGACACAGACTCAGTATCAAGAGCTTAAAGGCAACATACATATTCATACTTGGAGGGTGAGAAACATAACATTGTGAGAGCTACACACTAAAGACCTGCTTATCCAGCAGGTGCAGCAGGTTTTTTTTTTTTTTTTTTTTTTATTCCAGCAGCAGTTTGCAATCTTGCCATCACCACTAAATCTCTTGTAGCTTTCTGACGGACAGGTCATGCAGAATTCTGTGTGGAAATGCAAATGCAGGGTTTGGCAGGGGTCAGGCTTACAGAGACCCTGGTGGATAAAGGCAATTACACTGTCAACCCAGAGACTAATGGCAAACACAATAATCCAATATGGATCTTCATTGTGACGCTTATTGCAAGGAGAGTGGGTGGAAGACAGGAGGTCAGGTGGGAAAGGGTAGAATAGAGCAGTGGTAAAGGAGACTGGGGCTGTGGGGGAAGATGGAAAAGAAAAGGTGAGGAGAGATATAATTTAGCACACACACACACACGAGGAAGGGGAGATAACAGGAAGAGGCTAAGAAGACAAAAGAGGAGAGCTTGACATGGTGAAGGGGGAATCAGAGTCTTGTACGAGAAGGTCTGCCTTGTACAAGCGCGACTTCATTCTGTGACACAGAAGAGGCACAACACAGTGACCTGATTAGCAGCCCGACGCAACGATTTCACCCATTTCCTCTCTTCGGAAAATATGACAGCTCCGCTTAGCGTGCGCCCGGTGATGGGACGCGACTGAGTGTAATTACTCGAGCGCTGTGAGTCAAACAAACCCGAATGACAACAAGTCACCAGACAAGAGGCATGTATATATGTCTCGAGTAGCGGTCTAGGGGGGACGCAAAGAGCTGTATATTTGACAGGACATGACTCAAGCTGAGTGGTGGCGTGAAACACAAACAGGCCGTGAAACAGAAGAGCAAGGCTGGAGGACATATATATATATATATATATATATATATATATAATGTATTGATATTCTGATGTGATCTCAATTTCTTTTATAGTGGAGCTGCGTCTGTTATGATGATATATATGTATATTAAATGTTGTTCTAATGCATTTCTATTCAGTCTTATATACTGGAAAGCACATTCAAATAATCTCTTCCTGAAAAAGCCAAAACTATAAACACCTCCTGTGATATTTGGTTTTGTCTGTAACGCCAGCTAAAGTGGGGGGGGAAAAAAAATCAATAAAAGTATTACATTATTCGTATTCTTACTATTCTTGGTAAAGCACATAACTGGAACACATCCCGAGGGTGATGATACAAATGAATAAAACCATTTTATGGATTAGGTGTGTTCACACAAAAGGCTTGAAAAGCCCAGAGTGTCACCCACCACGCCAGAGGGAGCTTAACTTCTATACGGCTGCGTTGAGTGCTTTGTTTTCAACTGCGTTAGGTGGGCAGGCAAACGGAGAAGACATTTTAATCAAGCGCGGCTTAAAAGGTATAAGCCCGGCTTTCAGTGTAAATAACCGATAATCTTCAAGTCTCATCAAAAGGAAAAAACTAATAAAAAAAATAACCTGGATATTCTTTCCTTTGTGGCAAATATTAAAAGACACCCTCACAGAGCATCAAACACTCCGTTGGTGTCGTTACAATTACTTTTATTTCAAATGATATAAGGGCTGCCACACAGGAAATTAAAGTCTGTAAACATTTGTAGGTTTCTTTGTAATTTCGGTTGCCACATTAATAAACAGAAAAGAATACGAGGAGGGTGTTTTTTCTTTGTGTATCCTTGTGAAAACGCATACGCTCGCAGCACGGGGGGGGGGGGGTCAGATAGCAGGTTTGACATTTCCAGAGACCCCGGAGCAGCTTTGTAATGATGACAGTCACGAGTCAGGCATGACTGACCTCCAACACCCTGCTGTTAAAGCTGCAGCGAGCCACTGATACCTCCCCTCCTTTACGGTTCACATGCACACAAAAAAAAAAAAAAAAAAAAAATATCACACCTGCCCACACATATGCGTACTAAATCACATGCTCAACAACAAGCATCGCCCACACATACACACACACACACACACTGTTGAGCTCATACAAAACACTGTTCTGTTAAACCCTGTCCAAATCAGAGGAATAATGTTAGCGCTGAACCCTGCACCCAAAAAACCTCACAGTGTGTGTGTGTGTGTGTATATGCGTTCCACGAGAGACAGAGAGAGAGAATGCGTAGGCAGGTGTAACAGTGTGTGTGTGTGTGTGTGTGCAGGAGAAACTGCGCGGGCGGGTGTGACTCTGTGTGTGTGTGTGAGAGAGAGAGAGCTGGTGCTGAAGCTGAGCTCTGGACGCCTTCCCAAACAAGAGTCTGCAGGGAAGCTCAGCATCACGATCGCACCCCGCGGAGATCACAGACGGACACAAATAAAGTCGCATGCACACCAAACTCGCACCCGTGGACCCTCACCACTCACTTTGTCAGTTAAGTGAAGCCATTACCTCCCTTTTTCCTCCAAATTCACTTCCTCTATAGCCAGTGAGTGACAGATGCTTTTTTTGCAGTTACTCATCATTATTCCCCCCATTTACAGCGATGAGGTAAATGGTAGTGAAGCAACTTGAGCTTGAGTGTTTTTATGACGCACAAGCGTGCAGGGACTGGTGAAACCTTCTCCTTTCATCCTGTCAAACATTGTTTCAGAGCCTTGTCTCGCTGGCGTACTGGTCTTTGCATTAATGAGGTCTGATCTTGTCTTTGTCGAGCTTGGAGCTGAAAGAAGCAGGTTAAAAAAAAAAAAAAAAAGAAACATTTTATACTAAAGCTGCCGCGGCAATGGATATGCCAAATTGACTTAAAAACGGTGAAATAATTGGATGCAGGCAGCATTCGACTATATGAACGGTCATTATTTGCAGTGAATTGAATTAGGTCAGATGCAGTACAGTGGAAATGAGACAGTTAATGAGTCTTAATAGGTCCATGCTTGTTACAGGTACAGATGAGTAGATGAAATACGATCCAGGAAACACCAACATCAGACGCCACAGCACTGCTGGTTCCAATCCCGTTTCCTGAAACCACTAAATCACCATGGCAGCAATCATTTTATCCTCCATCTGGATTATTGCGAGGTAGGAATATGCCCTTCACATGACTACTGTACCTGGACAGTATGCTTGGATGGATCTGATTGGCTAACGCGGTGGTCATGTAAAAAAAAAAAAAACAACACATTTTTGCACAGTGTGAATTTATGGTGTCTTTTACTATCTCAGACTCCCAGCAGTCTCAGTTCCTAAGAGTGAAGAGGACATGGATTTTCTAGAAATATGGTTAAATGATATAAAAAGAAGGCTGATATCCTTTTGGGGGTGTTAAATCACTAGGTTGCACATAAAAAGGAGAGGAGGAGATCATCTTATTTAGAAGCATTTCAGCTGTGTTCAGACTGCAGATATGAGGTCAGGTAGTAAAGAACGTAATCCCACACACACACACGCACACACATGCACACACACACATAATGATGCGTTCAGTAAACTCACAGAGGTGTTAATTCATTTGTACTGTGCACAGCAGTTAAAAAGCTTTCACCCACATCACGTCTGTCTGATTAGGGTGAAAATCTAACATCTGCTTTATGACAGAAAGAGACGAGTTCTTGCTTTAATAATACCTCTGCAAGGCCAATTGCAAGATAGTGGTGGCTATACATATCAATTACAGTTACATTTGGAGTGCGCCATTAATACTAATGATGATCAACAGGGGGGCTGCAGTTGGAAATACCGTTTCCCTGCCTCACTTGGGGATTCGAAGCACATAGGATGAGGTAAGCACTGTCGGAAAAGGCAGCACTGCATCACATATAAAAAAGGGGTGTGCTTGTGGCTCATAGTTTTAGATCAAACAGCGAGGTAGTCCGCCGACACGGCGATGACAGTGCCTTAAAAGCAGCGTGCGTGGCCGATCACAATGCTGTGCAATTGTCTGGTTTCAGACCCTTATCTTTTTTGAGGAGGTGGCAGATACACTCAAACACACAAACACCCACAAAGAAAGACACATACACAGACACTGAGTGAGTGCACTGTGCCTTCTTTCTAAGCCACCCACACGGAGCAGAGCAGAAATCCATTCATCGCGGGCATTGCCTCCGAGCAGCCGTCTATGAAAAGGATCTTTGAAAGCACCAAGGCACCTCTGTGATTCACGCGCCAGCCACCGGTGTGTGTAGCCATAGCTACACGGTGAAATTATACCTTTCAGCGCGGCCGCTCACATGGTAACATCTCATTGTAGGCTTTACCGTTGCCCTCGCGCGTACGAAACGCTATGATCCATGCTTTGAGATACACTGATAATTGCTTTGATTCTGATTGGATAATTATCTCCTTGCAAACGACAATGAAGGAGGGATCAAAGAGATAAATTATCAGTTGTTTTCACTTGAAATAGATCTTCTGTCCAAGGGATTATGAAAATGAGACTTTAATGCTGCTTATTGTTCGCCAAGTTTCCATACTGTAGTAATGTCAATAAAAAATGTGCTCAATATTAGGGTTGATCCAGGGGGGATGGGGATAAACGCAGCTAATTTCATAAACAGATTAGTATTACACTAATTTCTCCCATTGAGGCTCCATCAATGGTTTTAATTCTTATAATTAGGGTCCATTAATTACTTCTGGAAATCTATTCAGGGGGAAAAAAAGTCTCTCAGGCAATGAGGAGTTTACATGCCCCATATATTTTTTTTTTAAATATTTGCAATGTGAAGATTTGCTGGTTTTCTGTTCATCTGAGACTCCAAATCAGATACGGGCCATGCTATAATCAGCTGACAAACCATTAGTGAAGGGAGAGGGAGAAAAAAAATAATTAAATATTATAAATATTTATCGCAAATCGACGCAGCGGCAGGGTGGTGAGAAGGAGACAACATAACAGATACACAGAAGAAGAGCTAAACAGACAACATCCATGTTAAACTGCCAATGACTCACTTCCTTGTTGTTCTATTCGACCCTTAATAATGTTTCCAATGTCAGCTTTGGATGTCTGGATGTCTTTCCACTGTCGACAGACCACATTTTAAGAATTAATATGTTCATAATAGTAACCAGATGCAGAAGGAATAGCTCCCATGAGTCAGCCGTACCCTGCGAGTGTTTGACATTACACAAACACAAACACACACACACAACTGTTATCTCCCTTAAAGCAAGAAAAATCGGACATAGGGTGAAATCAACTGTGATTTCTATGCTAATCTCTACACTACAATATATATTCAAGAACAATTATGAAACTATAACCCTGCCTGGAGTCTGAGAAACATAATTAACCCCCAAGAATATGACACATTCACAGGGAACACTGGCCCAAATGGCCCATGTATAACTGACATCAGCGTCCCCTGCCTGGGCTTTACCCTGCCATCTTCATCAGTGGCAGAAACTCTTTCCACCCCCCCCCCACCTCCTTCATCAGCCCGGCTGAATGGTCAGAGTGATGACTGTTGTGTGTCTGTGGGTGGCACAGACACAGAAGGGCCAGTCTTTCACCCCCCTCGGCAGAATAGCGCTTCAGTTGTGGGCCCCTCCGTTCACCACTGTAACATTTGCATTTTGCCCTCAATGGGCGCTCTATCCTCGGGGCCTGTTGGAGACAGAGAGCAGCTGCCTATAGGGTGCAGCCGACAGAGGAGCTGTAAAATGTCCTCGTAAAGGTGACTGGAAACGAGTCTTTATATTACAACCCTGTGGTTATAATCGCTCCTTAATAGGAAAGCTAGCGGCCTGGTGCTTATCTAAGGTGAATATCAACACTTCGAACCCCAGGAGCAATATTGATGAATTGGCGCAGAATCTGGGGAATCTCGGATGTGTGTGTGTGTGTGCATGCGTTTCTCTATTAAGCCCCCTTTTTCTCCAGCCGTGATGGGAAGCTGTGTCGGCTCTACATATCTGAGGCCTCACGACGTCTTTCTGATGCTAACACAGCACTCAGTGACCTGATCAATGGCTGTGTGACTGACAGTATTGGCAGACTGCAATCCAGGGGAAAAAAAAGAAAAAAAAAACAGGCAGTGACACGGCTATGGAGGCAGTGTCACCCTATAGGTCAGAGTAATGAACTGAAAGATTATATATTCCTAGAAGACGCAGACTGTCAGTAAACTACCCACATAGGCTGCTACTGTAGCAACTGTGTTTATAGTGTTTAAATGTGGATATCCTAAAGCATCTGGTTTTTGGAAAGCTGTACCCTACAGAGAAACTATAACTAAGTCTTCTCTTGCTGCCCCCCCCACCCCACGCCCCGGGTTTATCCGATTGTCCTTCTGAGCGCGAGAGGAGGAGAGTCGCTGTGGGAAACTGACACTAATTTTTCTGACATGAAGCCTGTGATATGTGTAATCCCCTTAGAGCATAGCTGGAGAACCTGTTGTATCCCTGCTGACCAGCGAAGGGGCGGGAGTGTGTGTGTGTGTGTGTGTTTTCTTTCTCTCTCTTGTTCGGCGCTGTGTGCCATTCGCTGTACATTACTGCCATTAATGCCACGTCATTTTGCATTGTTGAGAAATCCTCATCCTCTGGCCGGGTGTTTTTGTTCACAGACATTCACATGTGTGACTAGAAATATCCAAATAAGAGCAGTTCTTGGCTTCAGCACCTACTGGAGCTGGTCCCGATCGGTTCCAGGAAGCTATGCCTCACCTCCACATTTCGAAAAAAAGAAACAAACAAAAAAATCCATTTTCCTCTTTTTTTCCCCCCTCATTGCTTTCAGTCTTCACTCAATCTTGACATTTCAGTTCTTCTTTCTTCTTCCCCCCCTATCTCAATTTACTCCAAAAGAGTTTCTTTTCCGGGAGCACTAACAGCTGGTTATGGGTCAGGCTATAAGGGGTCACGGGGGGGGAAACCACTCTGATGAAAGCCCCCAGCTATGAGACGCCAACGGGACGGGCAAAAACAAAAAAAAAAACAGCTTATCCAGTGATCCCATCACCCGGTAGAGTAGCGAGGCGCTGGATGCACATGGACAGGGCTTCCCTTCATCCTCAAACAAGGAGAATGCTCCCTCTTAAGGATCCTGTTTTGTTTTTTAGGGCTCTAATGGATCAGTTTGGTCTAATGGCTCCGGGACTCCAGGAAACACTGAAAATCCATTATGAAATGCTTTTTTGCTTACATTGGGCTGGTAATGGAACACAGGAATCAATGATGAAAACAGTGGATATGAACAAGTCGTTTAAATGTACCCCCAGTACCCAAACTGTATCCTCCTTTTCCAACTCTTACGCTGCTACGCTGCTAGGATAATGTACAAACATCGGCTATTAGAGCACAGCACAATTAGTGATAATATGAGTGCATACAAACAGTGCAAAGAATAGAGACCAGGTAATTTAGAAACAACACACACACACACACACACACACACACGAAGACACACGTAAGACTGTGTTGCCTCAGCAGTAATTAAGTGCCTTTGTTTCACCAGCTGTAATCCCACAGATGGAGGAGTAGCACTGCTGCTGACACGCCTGAGATTAGGAGAGAGAGAGAGGGGAGGAGAGACACTCAGTGGGATAAAGGTGAGATAAAAAATGTCTTTTTTTTTTTCCTTGCGTGTTTGTCCTGGGATGCTTGGATTGCAGGAATCCTTCTCCCACAGCCACCCCCCCTCCCTGAAAGTAAACACTCCCACCTCCATCTGAGATGACTACTAAAGGCTGTCTGTGCCGATCATGCGTCCACACTTGAGCAACGTTATCTCAACGTTAAAAAATGTTTTAACATTTCGTCAAGTCTCGCATTGTTTTCCCTGTTAAGTTTCGGGGACAGTTGCAGAATGTTGTGCATCAGCTGAAAAAAATCACATGCTGGTGTTGTCACTATGCAGCACTGCAGCTCAGGCAGCTCAAGGAGAAATGTGTTTATCTCTGCAAAAAAGGGTTTTCTGTCGGCCATGACGTTAGCATTGGTACTGAATGCATGGCTGATTGCATATGGAAGAGGGAGTGTAAAAAGAGTACAAGAACATGATGCTAAGACTGATCAATAGAGGTGGTAAGAGTATTTTTCTGAATTATCTGTAGAGTATAGACAGTATTACTTCGAGAGCTGTGAGATATACTGCAGGTTATGAAACAACGTTTTGTTCATCTGTCATAGCGGTTGAAGGATTTCAACAAAAGGAGCTTTCATGTCGTCGTGGAGAGGACAAGAAAAAAGCAATTTTAAAAAAAGGACCAGCCACAAATGAAGCTGTGGTAACTACCCACGCTGTGTGTGCATGTGTGTTTTGGGGTTGTTTTTTTTGATGGTCAAAATGTGGCTGCAGTGGCATCGTTCTGAGACACCTGCAGAGTCCTGGTCCCTGCAGCTAATCCATCTGGAGGCTGGAGCCCTGCTTCAGTTAATCTGATCATCTGTGACCTGCTGAGACATGAAACCCACCCTCCAGAGCTGCTCTAATCTCCGCACAGACAAGAACATTGTGAACGTGCACACGGACGCACATACGGGGCGGGGGGGTGGGGAGGTAGGGGTACAGGTGTGTAACTGACATATACAAATGCTCAGTCACATGCATACAGCACATCTGGAGCAAAGAAACTGTCTCACGCTCCCCGCACATATACACCTCTACAAATACACAATCTGAAGAAAGGCTTACATATGACAATGCCACCTCTTAGGCTGTTGATAGGTGAGTCACGGCTAAAAGACTGAGGCATTAGCCCGCTTTCGACAAGCTGTCATATCTCTATGCTGAGAAGATAGATCTTGTTAGCTTTGCACTAATATGACAGCAGTCCTATATGTAAGTGGGGCTTCAAACTAGCCATGCCAGTGAAAGATTTCATAGAAAATAGGTTACATGATGTTGATGCCCTAGTTTGAAAAAAGAACTGTGCCACAGACCCAAGAGGAAACAGCAGAATGCTAGCAGGCCTTCTTTTAAATGTACTAATTCTACATTTGCTAACGGACACTTCAATTTTCAAATCACTCTCCAGCGATCAAAGCTACTCTGCAGCGCTCCAAAAATAACACAAATCCACTACAAATGCTAATGAGAAAAATTACACAATGCAACTTTTTTTTTTTTTTTTTTAAAGGCTAACCTACATCTTCTTTCACCACTGACACAATCGACCGCATGTCAGAGCGTGTTGAGGAGTTGTATAAATCCATAAAACAGATAAAGGAGGATAATGAGATGGAAGGGAGAGAGCAGATCTATTCATCAAAGCCTCTTTCTAACGCACTCAGCAGATAGAGGGAGAAACGTTGCGTGGCTGCTTACTCTCCAGTTTGGAGATTAAAGCTTCGGTTGCTGACAAAAAAAAAAAAAAAAAATAGGTGAGAGGTACGAAATCAAACTACAGAGAAACCGGAGAGCCCAGTTCCTCAAGTTAGAATTTACAATAATATCCCAGTTTCGGGGTCTTATCTCGTCTTTGATCATTCATATCCCTGTATGCACGATGAGAGAACACCGCAATTAGCCGTTTCTCTAAACTAAATAATAAAGCGCTCAATTAGTCCTGCAAAAAAAAAAACTACAAATGAACACATCTCCTTCTCAAACAAAGAAGCTTGTGCAATTTCATTGTGATATATGCAACCGGAGGGGGATAAGTCGCAGCCTCGTGTGGATCGACATGTTGTTTGTTGGTTGTGATGATGAGGCCTCCGAGGACGCTCTCTCTCTCTCTCTCTCTTTCCCGTGGGCTGAAGAGACTCTAAGGCATATAGAGATGAAGAAAACAGTCCTCATCAAGTTGTGAACACTAGGTTTATACTCGGTTAAAGTAGCAAGCGGCCTTTGGTCGAAGAGATGAGATCAATAAACCAGGGTACGGCGACTCAAACAGCCTTTGAGCTGCAGAGTGCGTTTTTTTATCTTAAAATCATCGGATGCAGGTAAACATATTGATTCGCCCATGTCAACACTTTCTGCTCTTTTTTCCTGTATTCTTTAAAGTGAGCTGTGGAGTCAGAGCTATAGGAATGCAGACAGAATAGGATTAGAGAGCAGTTTTCAGAGGCAACATCTGTAAAATGCCTGTTTTTGAGGTTAAATAAATAAATAAAAAGAGCAAGAATAAATTGCCACCGCTCCTCTGTGTGTGTGTGTGAGCCTGAGCCATGCAATCATTAAACTTGATGCTCTTCCTACCGTAGATGCTTTAATGGTTTGCAACAGCAAATGTGGTGTAAATTTACAGTACACCCCCCCCCCCCGACTGCTATCACTTCTCTTTTCCTCTCATCTCTCCTCTCCTCTCCCCTCCTTCATTCCCTCACCCACCATGGGTTCACCCTCCTCTGTGACGGTGTGCGCTGCCAATTAGTGTCCCCCACCTGTCGCTGCGGGTCACTGGCGCAGGCATCTGCTGGGTGTGAAATTGGCCATCTCACTTTCGTCCATGAACTTTACGTGCTCCGCCCCCCCTCCGTCGGCCCAAACACACACACACACCCACAGGCACAGATATGCTTGCTATGACCTAACGTTGACCTTTATGGTATGGCCACCCTGTGTGGTAGTGGAAAGGGGGAAGGGTGTGATACAAATAATACTTCTAGCTTGGATTGGGTATCAACAAAAACGATCCCTGCTAGGATGGTATACATTACCGATGCGTGTTTTGCTGCATCAAAAGATATTCAAAAGCTTTGACAGCTTGTATTCTTAATGGATCGTTCAGGCTTAACACAACTTGAGTGTTATCGTTTCGGCTATTATTTATGAGAAGATAGATAGAACTGCGTTTCTGAGACTGGCGGGACAAGAAATGAACAATCAGACGATCCTACTACAAGACAACAGTTCAGCCATGTCATTTAACCACTACATGTGACCTACTGTACATACAGTACAGGTCACATGTTCTATAATATAAGAACCTGGACCAATACTGAATAAGCAGAGCTTGTTGGTATGAAAACAAGCCAGCTCTCCCCTCTAACTAGGCAGCAGTAAGCCTTTCATACACTAACACAAGAGTCATTTACACTGACTCCAAGACTTTCCAGGCAAGCTCTATCAAATTACACCGATTTGGAGCTGCAACACTCCAGCTTATCAAGCCTTACGTTTCTAAAGGAACATTAGATTGGCCTTTGAATAAATTGTTGACTAATGAGGTAAATGATTGCCTCTTCTTGTGTGCACGGCGAGTCTTAGATTAGAATTTAAAGTTAGTGTGCAGAAAATAAAACGCCGGCTTTTTTTTAGGTGTCTATTTTTGAGATGCGGTCTCCGTTTAGCTCATCGGCATTGGCACAGTGAGCGCTCCGAAGGAAAATACGGCAGGTCCCGCTTTTACTGCAGAGTACATCGCTGCCACTCGTCAAGTCTGAACACTTATCGGAGCACGCTCTATTGTCCCCGTTACATGCTTTTTAGATGGCAGGTCCATGTCGATCACTGGGTTTATACTCCTTACTTTATTAATAGAGAATAATTCTTATGCCAACGTATAGGCTTCCTAACATTGACACATGTTCACATGGGACTGGGATGTCATGCTAGTTCTGGTTCACAACAGCCTGTCTGACACAGACCAATAGTCATTTCAACAAAAAAAAAAAAAAAAGTGAAGGGAACCCATTCTGGTGTAGGGCCCCCAAAGATTGCATTTCTGTTGCCTCATTAGATGGAGCCAATTAAGAAGATCTCTGTGTCATTATAAGTGCCGGGCCCCTGGGAGACAGCTGGGCCTGTCTGTCGAACAGTTTGTTGCTCCCTAGGTGTGTGTGTGTGTGTGTTTGTGTGTACGTACAAGCTGGGGGTGGCTGTGTGGGAAATTGTGAAGCATCCTGAGCTCTGTGCTTTTGTAAGTTTGTCCATTTTATAATCAGAGGAGAATGAAAAAGAAGCCGGGGGTACTGTGGCTAGCGCTAGGTATCAAAATGTTATATGCATTTTTAAGACAGGATTGGACTGAATAAAGCAGACAAATAAATGCTACTCTCAGTAGAAATTAGATTAAGACAACCCGAGTGTCTCTGATGAGCGGTGATGAATCTACGCATCAATAATTAATGAGACCAATACAAAAGGTCAAGAGCACAGCGAGCGTCCTGCCTGACTCGCTCGCATAGATCTGCTCTCAGCTTTACTGCAGAGGTGCTCGAAGCAGCAACGGCTACTGCAGCAGCGGCAGAAAGGAGTTTGAGTCCAGCTGGCTTTGAAATCGCATAAATGCGAGGACGGCATCGATTCGGCAGCGCTGATTTAAGTTTTAACAGGGAGAAAAACAAAATAATAAGAGAATCTCATACTTTATCAGCTCTGTGGGCAGCAGAGAGAGAGATAGAGAGAGATGGAAAAAGAAGAGGATGACTCAGAGGTAGTGGGTGGACTGAGACCAGGTGAGACACTGGTACAGCAGATGGGCAGATTTTCAGTGCTTGGTCTCTCCATCATGTTGCGGGCGGCTCACTGGGTGACGAACACCTACTATTCGATCTGACACAGGCAACAGTGGTGGCATACATTTTCTGTTTTTATAGAGAAGACATGATGGAGTTTAAGTTACATGATATAACGAAGGCTGTGTATGATCACCCTACAGCTCCCACTGTACGACTTCTCTAGAGTCCGAGCAACACATTAAAAGCCTGAATAGAAAGGGTGCACTTTTCGCTTATATTAAATGAGTCGCTTTGATTTTATTATTATTATTAGTTGGGATCGTTTAATACAAAAAAAGTATTATGTCTAACTGTGGCTTAACATGCAAGCTCATGCCCGATAGTTTAACACTTTAATAATGCTAAATGCTGCCCTTTATGATGCCTGGAAGATAATAAAAAAAAAAAAACCTGCCTTCACATGTATCACTAGTACCTAATTATTCTCACTTTGTAGGTTTGGCTGTCCACATTAAAAAGGCAAAATTGTTGCTTGATGCACAACATTTACTCCCAAAAAACGACGCCAAACACCGTAAACCAATAGTTACAAGCACCAGGTTAATGAACTATGATTATATAACCCCCCCATTTAAAAGGAAGAAAAATGTTATAATGTCACAGTTCTATATGAGTGTTAGAGTAGGAAGAGTATTTTACTGTTTTCATGTAATTTCTGAATAATCTAATAATAGTGTCTACAACCGGCTACCTCTAGTTCTGCAGTTCGACCCAGAGGGAGTTAGACTTGCTCTCTCTCTGTCAAACACACACAAACACACACACACAGATGTGGGTAAGAGCAATGGCCCAATTAAGACACCAACATGTACCCTACTGTATCAATCCCTCTTGATAACCTTTGTAAAATATTTATACCGTATTGAATCAATCCATGCAACTTGACAACATTAACGTAGAAGAAAAAAAAAAAAGTTGCATCACGGGGAGACAGAAAATGAAAAGAAATGGTAAAACAACAAATTGGAGATTTAGATTTAGCTGGTTTCAACGGGATCGGTTAATCATTCGCACAATATTGATATAGTAAAAGTGAGTCAACATGTTAAGACTGATAAATGAGAAAAAATTAGAAGCGCTGCTGGTGATTTAACTAGTGAATATAGACAAAAACAGGTAAATTACTATAGTTGAAGCTTGTAAGCATAATTTTGTAATGGATTAAAAAGACATATTCTATAGTAGTAATAGTAAGTAGTACAAATAAGAAACATATCATCTATTACTGGGGTTCAATGGTGGTTAAATAGATGGTTTTTTGTGGTTTTTAATCAAAGTCTTCCAGTGAGCCCTTATGTGAAATAGGACTGACTGATCACTGACGAGGTCTGGTCATGAGACTTTATCTGATGTGACTTCCTCCTCCTCCTCCTTTCGCTTTCTATCTTTAGAACTTTTTTTTCAGATCAGCTCGACGGGGGCTACGGGGTGTATGGGGGTGAAATCACATGGATCAAATGAAGTTTGGCGTGGTTTGCACTGGGAAGACACAGAGTGTGCAGGCATGTTGTGTCTGCGTACGCGGAGGACTGTTTAAAAGGACGGTGGAGGTGGGGGTCTCCTAGGGGTGCCTCAAAGCATGCCGCGTCCACTACGGACCCACGTTAAGCTCAAGTCAGTGCCTCATTGTGTCTGTGTGAATGACCCTGGGGGAACACCAACTCCCGCTGCGCTGCATACATTCCCCTCCACATGTTTGCTCTGCCCAGGGTGTGGCCCAGTTCGAGAGGATTACGCTGAGGAATGCAGCCGAGCCCATCTTTTTAAACAAGAGAGGAGGGGGGAGGAGAGGGGGGGGGGGGGGGTTGAGGCCATGTGCATGAAGTTCATGTTCACTGAAGCTTCCTAAAGATCCAAAAAAAAAAACATGCAAATGCAATAAGCCCAGAGGGGAGAAGTTACAGTTAAGTCAAATGAATCTGTGCATTTAAACAAATGCTGCCTTAGCATATCACTTTCATCGTCTGGTTTCTGTCTGTTCTGCTAGCTATGGGGGTAACATATTAACTCAAAGTCGCAGGTGCCCACTGAATCTTAATAACAATCTCTGATAATTGGTTACACCTGTCACTTGCAGACAGCGAAGCTTTTGCTCCTGCCTTCTTTTCTTAAAAACACCTGTTTTTCTTCTCTTCCATTATTCTCTTAGCCATTCAAATATTAACACCTTCCATGTTCCCTCGCTTCTTAATTTACCTATTACAGCCATCCCATGCCCCCACCACCACCACAAAAAAAACAACACTAAAGCGGAGTCCGGATTAAGATGTTCTTACAAAGTGAGGGAAACCAGGGCACCTCACCCCCCCGGGGGGAGACTTTGCAGAGTCTGTGATCTAAATGAGAAAACGCTCCACACACCTGGAAGAAGCTTCTATTGTTTCTCCTGCTTCAACACTTTCTTTTCTGAAAACCTCAACTTGACGAAACACGATAGTTCCAGGATGCCCCAGACTGTCCCCACCTCTCAGACTATTGAAGCTCAGCCATGCGTGGAGGTCACCTGGTAAAATCTGACTGGGAAAACATGGAGGAGAGAGGAGGAGGAGGGGGGGGGTCTAAACAGCTTGCTATCACACATCTGATCTGCTGTGTAAAAAGCTCGAAGGCCTCATGCTTTGCAAAGATGACGCATTGATGCAGATGTTCTCTCTCTCATCGGTTTTCATGCCATATGTATAAACAGCTTTTTTAAATCTATTTCTCTGTGAGCTGCTCCTGGAAAAACAGAAAAATAAGCGTTAACAAAAAGAGCCGATGTGACATCATCACATGACTGGTGTGATTGCATTTACTCCATTAACGTAGGTACTCTTTCCCCCCTCCTCCACTCATCCCCAACACTATTGAGTCATGGTTTCCATGGTCACGGTACAACAAGTATCAAAGAGCTTATAGGAAATGGCTTCAACCACGACACATCATTTGTCATGCTACTGGAAACACAGCGCTGCCTGTACTGATAACCCAGACCTGGAACTGTTTGTCCAGCCATTTTTGCTCAGTGTAAGCCATATGGCTTTTTTGTGTCATTCGTTTGATTAATTAATGGTAACGTGCGTTTTAACGACTACACTCTTCACTGCTTTTACTAGACATTTAAATGTCACGTTGTGCCTGGTACCCACCAAACCTGTCTGCACAGTTCCAGTTTGCATGCGATTTTCCTAATTCAAAAAAATAAAGCAGATACAAAACCTCAAATGTATGGAAAAAGATATAAAGAAAGCATATGAACACAGTTGATTTGGACTGGTCTGGAAATCAGCTGTGGTGGGCTATAGTGTAATAGATACTTGGCAAGCTCGTGTCTACCGACCAAATGTGAACGCAGCTTTAGTTGGACAGAGATGAAGCAGCTTGTCCTATTTTGAGAGATGACAAATGTAGCATTGAGACACCATTTCTAAAGCCCACAGTGTAGAGCAGGGATACAAAAAAAAAACACAACTCTCTAGACATTACACTATAGAAATGCTGAGAGCAGCCCAGCAGAGTCAGGCCGCTGCAAGGTTTTTTTACGATCGAGATATCAGGAGCAAACCGGGCGGGAGCGATCGTCATTCGTCTCCATGCAAAGCGCGCTAACAGAAAAATGCAAAACTCGGATCGCCGTTGTCTTGGTGGAAAAAACAGCTTGTGCAAGTGACCGCTGTTTGTCTGCCCCCATATTCCCTTCACTATCCTTCCCTTGTCACGCCCTGTGGTCTTATGATGTGGCTGAAAAGCCTTAGATGGCCAGAAATCTGAAAGGCCCCGGTTGTTCTCCTGGTCTTATCTCTTAGCCACGAGCAATGACAGCAGCCTTTCTGCGTTGTGTTTAAAAATGAATAACTACTTTGCAGATGATGATTGAGTCAGAAGACACCTGTAATTTACATGATCTCATCTAAAGGCGGTTTCTTTTGAATGTTATGCGACTTTCTCTACTAAACTAAAAAGGCCAAAAACGGCACAGCATACTTCAAAATGATTTCATATTTTATAGAAAATGAAATACTATTTTGTCTATTCAACAGGAAGGAGCCACAGTCATCACAGGAGTGTTTTTACCAACTCGGTGTGAAAAGAGTTGGCATGCTTGCCCATCGCTGTCTGACAAGTGCAACAACAGAGTTACACCTCCTACTCCACTTCTCTCCTGAGCCTTACCTTTTTTTTATGTGTTTATGTGAAAAGGACCCTTCTGATCATTGGCCAAGTCATGCCTGGCAGCGCACAACCCCCCCCCGGCACGATAACCCTATCAGATGAGAAGAACCAGGAAGACGATACGGGCGTAATGGGGTGGAAATCAGCCTGCCATGGAGCGAAAACACATTTCCTAATGCATAATAAAGCATTCATTCTCTTAGCTGTCACGAGGAAAGTTTTTTTTTTTTTTTTTGTGAGAGAGAGGGGGCGAGTTGGGAGTTAAAAGTACAGAGAATCCTGTATTCTCGTTCTGTCGCTAGGTCGTAAGGTGAAAAAAGGGGGGAGAGATTGAGACAGAGTGGCTGCAATTAGAGACAGACCCGTCCATACGTTTTGATATTTAGCTGCTTAATGCTTTTAGATGATGGGCTTTGTAGACTAACGATATCATAAGCAACCTATATGAGGGCCTGACAGTCTGCGCAAGTTTGACGCGAGCGTCGAGGCTGCCCGTCAATACTGGATGGATGCTTTTGAGAGTAGTGCTCAGGGAACATTATAAAAGTGAGACAGTTATCAGAAAACAGGAGTAAACATGGTAAGTAACCTCAGCGCTCTTCAAGGCAGTGCAGCTGCCTCCGAGTGACAACATACTGTTCCTTTGAACAGTGTACACACCGAACGCCAACGCTGCTGAAGAGCTGCGACTTGACGATGTGTTTTATGACATTCTTTACATTTAAGGTAGACATGATGCATGACAATAATTACCAGTGGCTTGACACAAATCCAATAAACGTCACTGATAATAGTGTAAATGAAAGGCGGCAAAAGTCTTACTACTATTATTTTCTTGTTGTTCTTGTTGTTGTGTGCTGAGCTTCACTATAAATGACAAATGTATTAACAGTTATTCTTATTATTAAGTCTGCATGCTTTGATCATGACTGAAGATGACTAGTCGGAGTTTTAAAAGGAGAAGTAAAATCATGTCATGTGAAGAGGATGAATTTCAGGCCTTCCCGTGCACGGCGCGATAACAAAAATCGATCCCAATTGGAGTCAGCTGTTTGCTCATTAAAACCATAACGACATAACAGCTCGCTAAATCTGGCAGCTGGGAAAGGAGCGTCACTCAATGCGAGCAATAACTTCTCCCGGCCTTACCATGAGCTACGTCTTAGCCAGGAAAACAGCTGATAGCTCCCATAATGTTTTCATAGTGTCAAATCAATAAGTGACCCTAAAGCAACATGTAATGAAAAGAGGCCTTTTCTTTATAGATTCCGAGTAGAAAGACAGTGTGGCGAGCTTCCCACGCATTCCGAGAGAGAGATAGAGCCGCATTTTCACGTATGGGGAAAAATATAACAAAAGCTCTTTGCGTTATGTGAATCTTTCACTGACTGACCTTCGACACAACCTTGAAAAATGTAAAATACATATACTGCACTGCTGTATATGTGAAATGCAGCTACAGTTCCTTACTTTTAAAAAAAAAAAAAAAAGACAAACTCCTCACAGTTCCAGTGTTCTGCTCTAGTTTCTTTGGCTATTTATCATTGTCACAGCTGTTTTTTTTTTTTGTTTTTCCCCCCACACACAGCTTGAATATAATGGGTTGCTCTTGGATGCTGCATGTGGGGGCTTGTGTGAAGTGACCTTGTTATAATTGAGGAGACTTTCAAAAAAAGTGTCTGGTGTTAAATTAAAAAGATATTTTCGAGGTTCAATAATAAAGAGTATAAACCGTAACAAATGTAACAGCAAACATAACATTTTATATGAGGGGGGGGTCAAAAGATCTGCAGGCCCTTTATTAAAGTAATAAATAGTGCAACATGTTATCAGAAATAACTGGGGGGAAAAAAAAAGGCAGACATGCAACGGGGTAAAGAAGTCAAGAAACAACTTAAGGCCATCAGATGTTTCACCCACAAGCACAGATGATGGACAAGGCGCGGTATCATTAGTAGAACTTACCGTATTAAAAAAAAACCCTAACATGTACGCACACACACACCTGTGGTGACAGTGAACATGACAACAGACCTCTCTGGCCTTTAGCTTCATAGGTCACGCTGGTCTGCTAACTGCAGCACGGCACGGAGACCCGACACACGTGCTAATTTGAGAAGACAACCTACACCCGCCGACCATTAGGAAACCACAACGCTGTAACATTTTCCATCGGATGCTATATCGGCGCTGCATAGATGTAATCCAGTTATTCATATTAGCTTTACGTCAGTAGTATAGAACATGATGACTTCTGCAGGGCAGGAACAACAACCTTATGATAAGAAGAGATAAAATATCCAAAAAACAAAACAGCAGTTATATAAAATATTTCAAAGTTCTTACCTTTAACGAGTCAAAACAGGCGATCACCCTCCCATTGTCCACCTGGCAGCTTTTAGGCGGGTGGGCAAATTTGCATTCCTCATCACTGCGTGAACAAGTCCCTCTCTGAAACTGCCGGCACACTTCCAGGGTCAGCCATTTTGTGTCGCGTATCGAGGCGATGTTTAGAGCCATGTCAGCGGGCGCCGGCTGAGGAGCTTGGGTGGAGTGGAGCCACTTGGTTTAAGGGTGGAGGATATCCTCTGAGGAGGTGTTACAGAGTGTTCCAGTAAAAAAAAAAAAATAAAATGAAACAAACAACAGCTAAAACTGATGGAACATGTAACTAAAACTGATCTACTTTAGGTCAGTGGATGAGAACTGTCCTCTTGGACAGAAAAGTGGAGGTAATGGACTGACAAAGTCTTTGTGACCGGAGCATGGGACTGCACTGCTGTTATGGAGTATGTCAGTTGAACAGCTAATTGTTCATCAATCAGTAAGTCTCAGGTGCAGACCTCTGACAAGGCAGAGGGGGCATGCTCGGACACAAGCTCTACTGGTTGTACCAATGTCCCCAAAATGTCCTTTGTGTGAGTGATGATATCTGTGCAAGGGTGGATGTTGAGGAGCAAAAGCGGTGCTATTTTTAAGGTGCAAATGGCACAGATTAGGACAACGTAAGTATGTTTTTCTATTGTTTAAATGTCCTCAGTACCTACTCTCTCTGAGCTTTGGCACCTTGGCCAGCAGTACAGAAGCTCCACCTCGAGGGTTCTTCACACTGAGCACGAGTAAAGACAAACCAAGGTGCTGAGCTATGTCCTGTCACGACTGCAGAAGGAGAAATCTGGAGCTGTCCAAAAAAAAAAAAAAAAAAAAGAAACCGCCCAGGGATCTTCAAGTAGAGATGTTATCTCACAAGGCACTTTCTGTCAGCGATCTGAAGCGGAGACAGAGAAAAGAGACAGACAAGAAAACACACAGTGTGAAATTATTTTCAGAGTGAGAAATTGGATTGCTAATTACGCTGGGCAATGATTTATCTAACAGGCTTCAACAGGCGTTAACAGTGTTTGTGTATGAATGTCAATCTGAATTTGTGTACATACTGGCCCTCAGGGGTGCTAGCTCTAAAGGGTGCAGGGTTTGATGAGCTAGAAAAAAAAAAGAAAGGCAGCTGTGAGGTTATCCAGAAGCCACTCGAGTTTAAGTCTGCCGACCGCTGATGTGCGGCGATGTACAGGGTGACTACGAGCCCGCTGGCTCGCCGACATATTGCACACAAAGCGGTGAATGGCAAAAGCCTCTGTGCTATGAGACAGTGGACAAGAGCATGGAGTCGGAGCAGAGATAGAAAAAAAAAAAAACACTAGGGTCCAACCCGCCCTGTAGAGCCATGCACGATGGGATGGTGCAGCCAATAGAAAACCGCGCAGCGCAGCACTATTCCGGGCAGCCGTCCAGCAGCCAGAGAGCGACCGAGACAGATGCATATGTCAGTGCCAGACACGATTATGACACTGCCCAGTGTCCTGCAATATTCACTGCTCTCCTACTGCATTCTACATTTATAGGGAGAAATGTGTGTATGTGCACCTTGCATTATCCTGTAAAGACGTTATTGTGTGTTTGGTTGTTGTCTGGGGAGGAGAGGGGGGCAACTGGTGGAGCAACAATCTGAGGAAGTGACCTTTAGCTTGAACGTATGAAATCCATTACTAAGCTACTGCGTAGGGAGCTCTTTTCTTGGGACATCTGGAAATATTTTTCTTCTAACCAGGGGCGGGAAAAGGGGGCTGAGGACACCAAACCGAGGGAGGAGACAGAGAAAGGTTGTAAAAAAAAAAAAAAACCTACAGCTCTGGTTAAAAGATTCCCCCCTCTGCAGTTTAAAACATATAAAGTCATCCAAGGAAAACAGCCAAGACTAAAAATAAACACCACACCTAACCCTAACCCTCTACATCAATTACGCTAGACTTTTGACACAAAGAAAACGTTTAATACCATGGGAACCATATCTTAAACAACCTCTGAAGGCATATGACAAGCTTCACTTTGTGTTAATGAAGGCAAGTTGAGGCTTGTACTCAAACTGTCTATGCTACTGTTAAGGGAAAAGAAGAAATCCCTTTACAAATTCCCTTCATAGACAGAAACCCTTAGACGTACAGTTGTTCAGGCCCAGGATTCTTGTCCTGCTGTCCCGTAGACATAAAGACCATCGTTAGTCTGGTCTGTTAAGTTAAACTTGGTCTCTCTAATTAGAGACTTCTGGATTCTGTTTGGAGTTTTGTTTAAGATTTTGAACATCAAAAGGGAGACGTTTTAAAAGACCACCCAGATGAGATCATTTATCCATATGGTTCAAAAATCCTCTTTCTTTTTGTTTGTTTGTTAGGTGTTGCCTTAGACAACAAGTGGCAAACAAGACGATGCTTCCCCTTGAATTCGCCCACCAACCTATACTCGGGACCATTGTCTAGTTAATCATATTGTCCCACTTTAGTGCTGATCATGTGAAATGAGATGAGAAGCTTCCTCGCCCCCCAATCGTACCGACGCCCGGGCTCCTCTCTCCAAAGGCAGGATTTAATTTCACACCGTCTCCCCGGGGAGAGAGCCAATCGCTGCAGAAGAGACAGTCAGGTAAGAATCATGTCAGATCTGACCTTTAACAATTAATCCCTTCTTATTTTTAGAAAGCCATAAGATGCCTGTGTTCAAGCTAACCTACTTTGTCAGGGTGTGTGAGGGGACAGCGGTGCCATTTCTCTGGAAAAAAAATCACTTGGCCTCAAATGATGGAGCAAGTTGTACTAAAATGGTTGGGCAACACAGCCATCAGTCATTGTGATTTTTTTTTTAATAGCACTCAATATTGTATAGAATTGAATAAGAAATAGGCTGACTGGATGGGTAAAGCTTGGTTCACCTGAAAAGCTCACATAGGACTCAACAAACAAAATGCAAACTATGCGTGTCATGAAAGATATTCAAAAAGAAAAAAAGATGAGAGCTGAAGATTAAAAAATACCCTCATGTGGGTGACAGTATGATAAAAATCATGCAGGAACTTCACATCATGTCTTCTCCCATACTGTATTGACTGCATGTGTACCGTATGCTGGATGCTGAGGATGTAACCATCGTTTATGCATCAACAAACTTCATAGAGATGGAAGTTTAATTGTGAAAATGCTGCATGTAGCATGTAGCCTGACGCTAGCCTCTTCTTACTTACTCTTGAACTATACCACAGCCACATACTGGAAAGGCAAACTGCCATCACGCCGCCAATAACATCCCATCTGAAGAGCATGAGAAACTCCGGCGCATAGTGGAAAAAAAAATCTGCTTTGGAAAACTCAAAGCTGAGGTCAGAGGCAGTACATGCAGTTTGGATTTAGTCTGGTTTGACGTGTCCTTGGCTTGGACAGTACGCCTCTCTGTCTTGGTTTAGGCAAGCTCCTGCTATAGTGCAGTTTATGCAGTCACATTTCAAGCACGGTGCTACTGATATGAAGAGAGGGAGAGGACAGATGGTCGGCCAGGTAGGAAGGGACCGTCCAGCACCCTATGTTTCCACCTCGGAGATAAGCACTCTTGTACACCCTCATGGCTGACAATGGGACTAGTCTGATAATTTGAACATGGAAAAATGCAGAAATATATTCAAAGGCTTTCTAATAAAATGCAATTTAATATTATTGTTCTTCCAAATCGGTGAGTCATTTCTTATACTTATATATAAGGTTGTTCACGTTTCCAAATCATTATTTTATCATGATAGTGTCCTTAATATTATCATACGGGAGCATATTTTCCACAAAAAAAAAGGACAAAAACTGTGTTCAGTGTCATGTTTTGGCTTTGTCCCCCCTCTGTGTCATCAGTGCAAACAGTGGACAGACAGGGTGACCTGATAAAGCAGGGCAGAGATGTAAAAGAAAAAAAAGCACCACAGTACTAGACTTTATGGATTACTGACGCTTACTAAGGCCAGCTGGCAGGGGCATTATCTTGGTCAGTCTGCTTAATTGAATGAGAGTCAGCGGGACTGTGGCGTCTCGAGTGAAAGTCATTGGCTTGACCTCTAAATACCACGTATGTAACCCATTAGTCTGGTATCTGTGCGCTCTGGCCGTCCGGTTTGCAGTTTATCTCAGCTGCTCGTATTTGTTCGGGCAGAGACGATAAGCTACCTGGATTCCATTGGTTGTAAAAGCCTTGCGACAACGTTTACCGTGGCACCGGCCAGGTGTTGCCAGCAAAATAAAAGTCGACACACACACACGAACGGCTGTGACAGACGAGCGCATAAGCAGGGGCAGTTGAGTGGCTGTATTTCCATTTATTACCATTTTATGCTGGCAAAACCGCAGCTGTACGGTCATTTGCATGGCCAAGTGGAACAAGTGGTCAATGTTTTTCAAGGCTGTGGAGAGAGGACCTCATTGTAGAGGGGGGAAATAGGAAAATGTTCAGTTTCCAAGGAGTAATGGAAAAATGAGTGAGCCCTATAGTACAGGTTTTATTAAAATGTCCTTCATCCCTAACAAACCTAACCTAGCTTTCAAGGGTGACGTCACCAGCTTGTTCGCCTGCAAAATGTTCCTTTGCATCTTCCAGAGCGGATCAGAGCAGGACGCTATGCTCTGCAGCCTAATTCGTATCTAATACTATAGACGCTATGATGCTTATGAAACTGTCTTTGGCATAAGCTACGGCTCCTTGGAGTACAATATCATCAGGTGCCATTAGCGATAAGAACGGGTGAGTGAGCTCAGCAGAGGCTATACCTGGACTAAGCTACTGTTCAGGAGGCAACGCAAGAAGCATTTCACGGAGTCAGCAGATAGGTGTGCCCCATATCATAATAGCCTTAGCTAAACCACTGTGACCCGAATGGCCCTGCTCATGATATAGGACTGGGATTTCCTCTCATCAGAACAGATCTCCCCTTTTTTCTGTCAACTGCTTTACAAGCACTTCCATTAAAAACAGGCGAGAGAGATAGTTTCAGCATCTTTGATTGATATCAAACGCGTGCACTCAGTAAACGGACGTGTTTTCCTGTGCAAGTGTTCTTGTCTATCCCCCCCCCCCCCCCCCGCTCAGCCACAGGACTCAAGGCAAGTCATCAGCTAATTACGGTGTAGTTGGCAGCCAGAGGTGAATAGTGCTGTTCAGAGAAACATGATGATTAACAGTACACTCAGGCTTACTTAATGTAAAAGTCTGCAGGAAAAAAAAATAAAAAAATCGTAGAAGCACGCTTACTTTGATTTTAATTTTAACAACAACTACTGCTCTCAGCCACACACTGTAACTGTTTTGTTAAGTTTCACTGGCTCTTAATAGATACTAAAATCCAGATGAGAAAATACCGGGTTAGATTAAAGATCTTATACATTACAATATTAAGCCAAACACATCAAAATAATAATAATAGGCACTTAAAAAACGGGAGAGCTGAATGATTCAGCAAACTCACTCTCATGTCACAATGTAATCAGTCTTCCTCTTTCATGCAGAAGATGTCTGAAAAACCCCACCGACCACTAAATCCTTTTAATACCGTCGCAAGGTGCAATTTGCATGACAGTCAATACGGTGAAAGGGGATTGCTCGCAGTAAGGACTCGTCTGAGACTTATCCCATTCTTTTCACAACAGGAAGGGCTGAACTGATGTTCCATTTTAGAAAAAACACCCACTTCCCCTTGATCCACGGCCAGACGTGTGACACCACCCTGGCCTTTTCCATGCAGGCGACGATGTCCACTGCTTGACCGCACCAGGCCCTAGCATTTAGCGCAAAGCTAAAAATCCAGACAGACAGCAGAAAGCTATGGACACGTCAACCGTGTCCCGTCTAACTCAAAAAGGTTAATTATGATGCGGGTCTTATTAGAACTGTGAAGTCACGGCTTATTCCGGACATCGGCTATTTGTATCTACACACACACACACACACACATATATATCGGGTGTTGAAACATCTAACCCTGTTCTGTGCAAACAACCTTTGCCTGTAGCTAGAAAAAAAATAAAAAATAAAAAAATGTGCGCACCAACAGTTAGGAGGAGAAAACTTTTGCAAAAACTCCACAAAGCAAGCAGTGACAGCGCACATGCCGCACAACATGACAAGCTTTTCTCTGGAGGGTGAAAAATATGGAGCCCATGTGGCAAAAAAAAAAGCCTGACATTTGCACTGAGGAAGGTGCAAATCAACTGCTGTGATAATACCCCTGATAGAAGTCAAAGCAGAAAGTCCATTACAGCACTGTAAACTGCAATAAGGGTCATAACTGCTCCTGTGCATTTATCTCACTCTCTCTCTATAAATATATATATATACACATTTTCACCCCTTTCTTCCCTTGTTTCCAGCCTCACACTCTCTCTTACTCTCACACAGACTCCCTCCCCACCCAGACTGGTATGCAGCACACTGCAGCAAAACTCCTGAAAAAAATCTTTACCCAAAAAAAAAAAAAAAAAAAAAAAAAGAGCCAGCCAATATGACGGTTATTTCCCACCTCGTTTCACTGGGTCCCGTCGCTCTGATGTCCCGAACATAGGAGGCACCCGGTGCTTCTGTGACACTGAGCTACAGTACAGCTCTCCCTTCAGCCTCAGCCACTGGAGTTAATGACCATGTGAACTGTTGTCATTCCTCGTGAGCTGCCGAGTGCTGCAGCCGGAGGTCCATGCCTAGACAGGGATTTTCTCTCGATGTCTCTCTCTCTCTTTCTTTCTCTCTCCCTCTCAGCCACGGAGCAAGCGAGTGAAGCAGGCAGGCAAGCAGGAAGCAGAAGAGTGTCTACTCCAACTATCTGGCTGAAACACTTCCAGCCAGCCACCCCCCCCCTCCCCAACCCCATAAAGCCAGCCCCTTCCTGCCTACCAGCCTGTAGCAAGGCCCTGCCTCTTAACAGCTCCAGCCAATAGAAGCACAGCTACTCTGAATTACAGCTTTCTGCGCCTCTCTATTGGAACAGAGTAAACTAAGTGATGTGCTGAAATCTGCGCTTACAGTTACAACCTCTGAATGCTGATTTTTAAAAGGTATTTCCCCAATTTCATGCCCTGCTAAACTAGTCACATTATTCTTTTTTTATTAATTAGATTCAAATTTGAATCGGTTTTCCTTTTATTAGAAAGAAAGATTATCAACTCCAGATTTATTTCTTGTACAAAATTACCACTAAGTAAGTAATAATCACAGAGCTGCTGCAGTGTCATAATGATCAGCTCTGTCCTTGTCTATGTTCTATCATTACATTTAACACCATCCCCCCAGGAAATAAGAGTACTGCACCTCCTCCCCTCCCGACTCTCCTCTACCTACCCTCAGCATCCCTCCTCTAAACTCCTCTCCTCCTCCCTTACACATCCCTTCTCTTCTCCTCCCCTCACCTATATCTTGTCTCCTTTTCTCTTAATCTTTCAAGCTCTATTTCAATCTAATTCCTTAGTCTACTGGACTGAAAAATTGCACGGTACTTAACATTTCTGTTATTGTTATTGCATCAGAAAGTGCTTGGAGGGAGAAAAAAAAAAAAGAAAAGATTTGCTCTGGCTGGAGTTGGAAAGTCTGGGTCTATCTCCACCCCCCTCCACACGTCCTGCTCCCCTGCACCCAGTTGATGACATGCTGGTTGGCATCATATGAGCCGTGAAGCCGGAGCGTCACAGAACTGATGAGTCAGAGATCCAGCTTCATGACTTTTCGATCCAGATTCAATAGAACAGCTGTACCGTCTGTCTCTCTGGCTCTCCCCGTGTCTGTCTCTCCCTCTCTCTGCCTCTGTCTCATACAAAGTCACAAACAAAGGCTGTGAATGACGCTGCAGCCTGGGTGTTTCGTTAATATCAATGAGGCGAAACATGCTTTACAGTTCCACGATAAACAAACCTATTAACTGTCTGACAACGCTTTGATAGCTACATATACATATATAACCTGATGGTCCGCAGGCAATAGATTTGTCAAACGATTTGGGGGAAATGAGAGTGCATGAAAAATTGTCTACCTCAGCAAATGACACTGTCCCCTTACGTCATCTTAGGCATCAGGGCACCTGTAAAGAAATAACACAGACAAGCTCGCTGCCATCATATGAATAACAGGGAGGTGGGGGTATACCTACCTCTGTCAAAAGCAACCAAAGGAGTAGGAGTGCTTGCAGGTGGCAACAACTGGATGAACAGAGGAAAAAACAACTTGATATGTTGTCGTTCATACAGAACAATAGCCGGTGACAGATGATGCTCGAGCTCATCAATTTGTCGTTTGGCGGCGACCGACTTCTCAATAACCGCATTACCGATTGAATAACTGTCAATAACTGTACAACAAGCCCCGCTTGTAGCCAATTTCCACCGGCAGGACCTCAGATAGCCTAGCTCCTAAATAGATTTGTCCAACAGGAAAACAAACAAAAGCCTGGCAGACAAACAAGTTGAGCCACTTCCTTCCTACATGGGATCCCCTCCCCTCTTATTATCCCTGTCCCGTTTGACCCCACACAGCTTGGCTCACACACAACCAGATTTAGGATTTCTGTGGCCCGTAGTGGCCAAATACAACAGAGGAGCTGTTTTAAAATAACGGCTAATTATTACAGTGAACGAAAGACTGACGAATTTGAAAAAACGTGTTGGGTGTTTTCACTGCTGGATAGCTTAACGTGACATGGGAGGAGAAAAAACAGGACTCAGAAATAGGGCACCGAAGACAGATCAATGAAAAGGCAGCTGTCTTTTTTTTTCTATTATTAGCTGTAATCAAATATCAAGCGGCAGAGAGTTGCGTTTCCTTCTGCTCGAAAGCCATTCTGGTAAATCTGTCACACACTTAGTCGACGTTGATGATTGAGACTAAACAGGCAACTGGTCAACCAACTGTGTTTTGGATTAACTTCAAATGCCACTACGACTCTAAGGTTACATTATCGCCCACTTTTTCACAAACTTCTGATATGGATTGCTATGTTCATTTTGTGTTGTTATGCTTCCATTGAGATATCAATTTGCATTTACAGGAGGTCCAATTACCGTTTATGACCGTTTATGACCGAGCAGTTAGCCTGATCAAAACGTATTAACCTTACCCAGGTGTAAAAGACTCTTAGCTAGTAGATTAAAATGTGCCTCTTATTAGAGCTGGTTCTTTTTTTTTTTCTTGTACACAGCAATTAAAACTAACAATTAATTAGCTAAGACGCCACTTGTGTTTTTTTTATTTATTTTTTATTTTTTTTACATTTGCGACAGTGGTGCGACGTCAATGCTCATATGACGACTTTTTGTTTTATGGAATATATTAGTTATCAAATCTATCCCCCTGTCTGATTTCATCATTAGCTTTTTTTTCACTAACACAGCAGCAAACAGCAACAGTCCTAAGAAGCAATACACAGATGACAGTGAAAGACAGGCACAGAGGTAAACGTAATGCATGCTGATTTTTATCTGTGTTTGTACAGAGCAGCTTTCACTTGTTTTCATTAGCTATCTGGGCAGTGATTATTAGTGGCTAGCCTAGCCACCCAGCTATAGTTTTTAATGACACTGAAGTAGCATCGTTACGAACATTTTTTAGCCACATATACTGTCCCAAGAGCCGCTATATTCCCCCATAACGCCATGTGTTTAAAGAAATGCCAAAGGGTGCTAGCTGCTAAAGCTAGCTACCTGCAGCTTACCTGATGACGAACCTGTCACATCCAGCTGCACTTCAGCCGCCGCCGCCGCTTCTCCAGAGCGCTATTTCGGTTGAACCCACGGAGAAATGGACGGTAAGAAAAAAAAAAGGTCTTCAACTGAAACTTTCACTAATTCTCGCCAGCTACAAACTTTTTCTCGCTTTCGGGAATTCTATATTTCAGTGAAAGGCTGGAGTGAGCTATCGCTTGCTACACGCTAGCCCGCTAACTACTTTTAAGGCTAGGGTAGGAAGCAACAAGCGATTTTGACAGTTCAAGGAAATGTTTCATGAGCTTCGCCAGGGGGTTCATACTGAAATTAAAACATTAATAACGCGCTTATTATCAACAATGTGAACCACAATACGCTTCAACGTAATGTTAAATACTGTGTTATTATATTATATTGACACAACTCGTTGTTTTAAACACGAACACCTACTTCTATTCTATAAACAACACAATTTCCACCCTACAGTAAATGTGGTACAGTCCAGAGGAACCAAGGGGAAAGAGAGAGAGAGAGAGAGGGGGGGGGGGGGGGGGGGGGGGGGGTGCTTGTTACCTAGGAAACAACAGTGAATCTCCCAGAGGGAAAAGATGTGGCCACTGATTTATGAACCAGAGCCTGACTGTCTGTCAAAGTCGTCTGCAATCGACAAGATGGAAATATTAAAGGCATTTCACAAAACCTAACCCCCCAAGTTATAACCTATATTTAATTAGCTACAATAAACGTGAAAGAGTTATTGAATTTTTATATATAGCTAAAATAATGTAATGGTATTGATACCATAGTGATTTAATTGATTTGGCTTAAATAATTTCTCTGAATATAGATGTATTTTATATATAGATGTGGTGCACTGTATATGTATATATTTAAATACACACATTTTTTTATTTATATATATATATATATATATTGTATTGCTATTTTATTTTGTATTTTTGTGTGTATTTATTTAATGTTTTTACTGTAATGGAGCCTCCCAGACAAAGCATTTCTCATGATTGTAAAAAAAATCTAAATATATATATACACACACATACACACATACTGTATATATAGATATGTGTGATAGCTTTGATGTTGTGTATATATATATATATATATATAGCTTTGAACTATTAAGAATATAGTAAAAAAAAAAACAAATTGCAAAGACATTTAGTTTGACTGCAGCATATTAAATTGCAGAGGGGCATGCACATCCTCAGTATTTTGCAGCCTAATTGCATACAGCTGGTTGGATTTAGCAGCCTGTGACACACAGAGACCCGTTGTCAGCAAGGAGCGCAAACGAGTCAACAAGAAGCAAGTCACAAATATCCCCGGAATGAGCAGAGAGAGGCACAAATTTAGCCCCACTGACTGCTGCCCACGCCATGTGCTGCCTGTTGAGCGCATGAACAATGAACACAGCCATCGCAGGCTGCTCTGTCAGGACCAAGGCCTGCTCGGGTGTGAATGCTACCGAGGAACGAAGGCAGCACAGTTTGCACAGACCTCTCCGGCAGTGTCAAGGATGAAGACGTTATTAGTTGGCGATGGGAATATACAGGCTCAACTCATGTGAATAATGGTGATAATAAACTGCTGACATACGGTAGCTTACTCTTACTGACTCACTTCTTGTCAGACTTGTCATAGTATTATTCACCATGTGACATTTGGCACCCGTCACATCTCATAGAGAACAACCAAAAGAGATTTTTTCTTCATTTCTTCCTGAAATACGCATCATATTCTTTTTTAATCATTTAATTTAAAAAAAAAAAAAAAAAAGTCATATATAGCTCATATTGCATGTACTTTTTTTCCATCCGAATCTGGCAAGTGGAAAGGTAAAACACAACTCATCCAAAAGCAGCACAGCTATAGAGGGGGGGAAAAACCAGTATTTTCAAGACATAAGTGATTATCAAAAACTGCTCACATAGGTTAAGTAAATCCCCCAAGACCTCACATATTGATCTCTATGCAGAGGAGGAGGTTTGTAAAAAAATAAAAAAATAAAAAACGCTGCTGCTGGCATACTTCTCTAAAAAGTCCCCGGACGCCCACACACTTGCAAACAAACACACTCAAGCACAACATAGGCTCACATTCAACAAGATCCAATAGCAAGTTTAACAGAAAAAACAAATCTTTATTTGAGACATAGAGTTGAAACATAAAAAAAGGGTTCCTCTTCTTGTGCACCACCACATAAGCTGTTTTTCATATGAAACAAATAACTATTAGTTGTTTAGAAGTAAATATAGACTAGATACAAGATCTATGACTGGGCGTACTAGACACACAAATGAAGCAAAGCAGTTGTGTGTGTTTGTGTGTGTGTCTGTGTGTGCTGTCCTCATTAATGGGTTCTGACTCTCCACTTGCTGCAGTAGCAGTCTGTAAAGTGGACCTCAGGATCAACTGTGGGGGCGTCAGTCTGAAAAAACAACAACGTTAAGGCCGCCGTCTCTCAAACGCACAATGAATGGATCACACAGTGGGGAAAACAGTTTGCCCCTGCAGACAGAAGACAGTAAACACACACACTCACGCAGGCAAATCTATGAGCAGAAACACACACACTTTAGGGACAAAGCTCTGATTCAAAGCACACTACATGCACACACACACACACAACTGCACACACAGTGGGCAAAGCTTTCACGTCAAGGACAGTATTGATCTTGAACGCTAAATGAGAACACACCTGATTATGAAAGCTTTTGACCCAAATGCTTAATGCAGAGGCCGGTTTAATGGAAAGAGCTTACGGCTAACACAAAGCTCAGTAGAGAGGGGAGAGATTGCGTGTGTGTGTGTGTGTGTGTGCGTGTGCCAGTGCACCACTTTCACGTTAGTATAGGCAATTAAATTGATTGTAGGGAGATCACCTGGGTATTTTTATTTTTTTTTACTCCCACTATGACTCTGATGAGTATTTTTTACAAATCACAAGGCCATAAGTAATGACGGATGGAGGGTGCTCCACCTGTTATTTAACAAACCGACCCCCCCCATGCATGCACGCTGCAGCAGGTAAAGCTCATTCTGAGGCAAGACTCATTTGTCCGGGGAGAAAAAAGACTAGTTATGCATCACCATAAATCATCATAGCTGCATTGTTCATATTGCACCATCCATTTCTCCCGGATCCATATTACAGCATGCAGGATAGGGACTGTTGCAATCCATACTGAATCACCTACGAGGGTCTATTCAGAAGGAACTGGAACGTTTACTTTTGTTCTTACAGTAAAAGATACATGAATGAATAATATTATTGTGTCACTTGGCAGTAATTGTGAGAGATGGAAATCTTCGAAATGGCATATTACCATGACAACACAGCTGTTGTCTTGTCAAGGTTGAGGTATGGGTGGAGTTCAACGGCGACCAGACCCTGACTGTCGTTTCTCCATCAGGAATAATTGCAATAAATCCTAAAAAAAAAAAAAAAAAAAAAAAAAAAAATCGATGTAGCGTCATCAGCTCTCTCCCCCCCCTCCCACTACAATCTAAAGTGCTTCCAAATACAGTAAAGACTTTTTATTATTCATGAGCTGCAGGTTCACACAAGGCCAGCAGCTCGGACCAGACTCCTTAATGGCTGAACCCGCCCTGTGATCCCGACTTGGCAGTCACTTTAGCCCAAAGGATTTAGACTCCTTTGAAATATTCAATAATGCATTAAGGATCAGAGAGAGAGAGAAGTCAGCTAATTATTATACACACTCTCTCTCTTTCTGTTTTCTGCTTCTCTCTCTTGCATACACGAACGCTCACAAAAACACAGAGCGACGTTTGGAGGCAGTAATTAGCACTCTGAAAAGGTGTAAGCTAATGATGTTGCCTCTGATGACATGTTATGTTTTCCTAGGTCTTCTTCTGTCTTACTGGATGCACCGGTAAGACAATAAGTGTGTGTGTGTGTGTAAGAGACAATAAATAACCTCATCTCAAGGTCACCCATCAGCGTCAAATATTGATATGCTTTCTGCTGCAAGGCTGCAGGGCTGTCGCAGCAGGTTGCAAGGACACTTCCAATGCCTCATAGAGGAGCAGGCAACCCCCCCTCCATTAGCAAAGAGAGATGCTGATCTAGACTGTGTAACAAACTGTTAGGCGTCCCTTCCTCTGTTTAGGTCTGTCTGGCTGTAATAATAAATATCACTCCATTTATTTTCATGCTAGTGGATTTTGGGCGTGGCCTCTAATGGAAAGTCTCCAGACAATAATAATTGAAGAGAAAGCGCACAGTCAAAGCACAGTGCACACCTTTACACACACACACACACACACACACACATGCATATACATTCACAGTTCACCACATTTAAACACACCTAACTGGTTTATAACTGACAAGATGCACCTTAAGATTCGGCCCGCAGAAGTTCCCCTTTAAACAACATGCAAAACAGGATCCTGCCTTTGACACACACACACACACAGTCCACTCATATTTCCTGACACTCACATGTTTTCTCTACTTCCATTCTGCCTCTGTGGCCCAAACAAGGCATTCAAACATTCGTTCTGCTGCTAAACGATCAGTGCACGCCATATTTTTTTTTTTCTCTCAGTAATTATCGATTTCTAAGTGGCCTTGCAAGCATCATCAGTCAGAGCCTCCTTCAAGTACGGCAATTATTACATTACAGTAACCATGGTGATTTATTTGCTGTGTGATTTAGCAGTGGAAAGTGTATTTCTGGAGGAGAGTGGGCGGAGGATCAGTGTGTGTGTGTGTGTGTTTTTTTTTGTTCCCAAGAAGTGTGCCAGGGGCGATATCAATTCAATACCTTTACACATACACACAAACAGCTTGACCTCTGAGTTATAATTAAGAATAAATATTATTATTATTATTATTATAAATAAGAAGAAGATAGCTGAAGCAGACATATATGACCTGCCCACGCTGAATATACAATACGCTGTATAATAATTACACGATTGCTATTTGCAGATGGTTGACTGAGAAGTAAAGGTTAAGTTAGTTTTTTTATTTTTTATTTTTTTTCTAATAAAATCATCCATGATTCAGATATAGACAAACAGACATATATATATATATATATATATATATATATATATATATATATATATATATATATATATATAAAATCTCAGGCTCTGTTATTCTTCTAAATTTTATTATTCAGTTCTTTCATCCACTGAAGGTTCCAATAATGGGTTGATTGCTCCATCTAGTGGATACGGTTGCTATAGAAACAGCTTCATAGTAAAACCACTGCAAATACATACACATGCAAATTCAAGAACTAAAAGGCAAAGCTTATAATATAGTATTTTTTTTGTGCAAATATTACATTACAAGCTCCATATTGAAGTCAACCAGAGAGAATCTTCTGCTGTATTGTTGCAAATAATGAAACTTACGTTTACCAGCAGCCTGGAAACAAATGACTGCACTTATATTTACAACATCATAAACTGGGTATTAATGACTCATTAATAAGAACAAATGATGATAATTAAAAAAAAACCCATCAAGAACAAGTTCTCATCATGTGTATTACCTTAGACAGCCACAAGGTGGCAGCATAACACAGGAAATGGTGTCGTCTCATGCAAACCACAGTGGAAAAAGCTATTAATATGAAAGCATTCAACGAGACTAGATGCAGCAAGAGGATAAATCATGACACATTGAAGACTAATAATACACATAATGCACATAAGAGAATTATATTTTAATATTTTATTTGTCTAAAAGCAACACAGACAATGTGAGTGTCTGCTTAGGTAGTCTACTGACTTCTATTGGCTGCAGGTGGCAATGTTGCTCTGCATGAAAGCTGCACAAATCACTGTACTTCTTCTCTTTTGTGTCTTTTTTTTTCTTTCTTTTAGATGAATGGAAAAACCTGCAGAATAGAGACTTTATGGGAGCGAACATCATTAAAGGCCAAAAAAAGTGATTATTCCTGACAAAGTGCTCTTGCCCTTTATCGACTGGAAATCTATGTCATTATCCGACAGAGATGTAGGTACCTCAGGGTGTATAAAAAATTCTTATTTTTTGTTGTATGGATCCAGATTCTTTATGGATTGATAGGACAAGCTAAGGCCCAACTCAACAGCAGCTACAGGTGGGAAAAAACAAGACAAAAAAAAAAGAAGAAAAAAAAGAGTCACATGGGATATATAGGAAGACAAATAAATCTCAGAAACAGGTTTTCAAGGCTGACAAACGTGGAAAATTTCTGCAGCTCTGTGGATTTATCTACCGCTGAAAGATTTAGGCCCAATGCAGAAGATAAGCAGGAAAAAGGGTGGGGTTGGGGGGGTTGGTGTAGGATCATGTATGGATGGTGTGGCGGGACGTGAACGTGTCACGCACATAGACGGAAAACGACTCTCCCGGGGGGGGGATTGAAAACCAGGAGGATGGGTTGGAGAGGAAAAAAAACAGGATTCTGTCTCCGTATGAGGTAAAAGGCAAACCAAAATAGAGGTGCTGACAGCTTCCTCCGTCCAGACCCCGGTGGGAACGCTTATCCAGTTTTTGCGTCGTGAGATAAGAGGGGAGATTTATTTATTCAGGTTTGATAGCGCTGGCACACTTTTGAATGATAACGGAGTGTGTTTGTGAGATGTGTGTGTTCCATCACATTTCCATCACACATTGGCACAATGGGGATTAAAGGTCACGATCTATAGGACAGGATTTGTGTATATGAGAATCCATAAGTGATGAGTTTTTTCCCTTTTGTCAGTGGGCCTCGTTCGTCTCCTTGCAGACCCTCAAGTGCACCTGAGAGCCGTGAACAAAACACTGTTCAGCACATTCCCATCAAAGCACATTAAAAAAAAAGACCTCCACATGAAAACACAAAGGCCAGAATATTTTCATCCATTGTCTAACAAAAAAAAAAAACCCACATCTAAAGTGGGAATGAACGGAAGGGGGAGCCTTTTGTTGTGGTTATCCTCCTGGCGGTTAAAAGGAAGGTGTTTGGTTCACTATGGGATTGGATCTGATGTTATTTTGGTTCAGAAAAGGACATCTGTTCCCTGGTGCAGATGCTTCCCAGCGTGCTGATTTATTTGTCTGGTATGTTTTTGGTCGTCCGGGTTTCGGCAAAAAGGTTCTGCACGGTACTGTTTGCCGTGGGAACCTCCGGGCCCCTCCGAGAAAACGCTTTTTATTTTCACTCGGAAAGCTGTTGCATTTGGCTCACGTGGGCACATCTGGTATCGAAGAGAATTTCAGTGAATGAATTCATCACGAGATCCTCTATTTTGCAGTTCTACGGTCTGTAATGTCATCCAGAGGTAGACCTTGGCTGGACACTGAGATGCATATTCCTGTGCGCTTATGCCAAAGTTTATAAGCCAAGTTATTATTTAAAAAAAAAAAACCCCACAATGGATTACAGACTTCTCTTTTCATCTACTTCCTCTACTTTTCATATATATATCATACATATATAAAACAATCAATTTAATGCAATGAACTGTGCATTTGAATATAAACTTAATAAAGTCATCTGTCTGACTCTTGCTCCGATTCAGTAAAAAAAAGTCAGCCGTCTTGTTTCTCAAAGAAAGACTTATTTTCGGCTGAATGGAGCCTGAGAACCAAACAAAAGTCTGTCTGTCAGCTCCATAGGTGGCCACATGAGACCCTTTAGAACTTGGATGAAAAACAAATCTCACAATAGCATCAACTGAGAGAGAGAGAGCATGGCAGCCACCATCAGGGATGTTTGAGGATGCAGTGAATGAGGAGGTGAAGGTGTGGCTCTGCAGGTCAAGCCCCGCTTTTCCTCTCTCTCCTCCTCTGGGAGGGACCCCAGTGTCTGTTACAACAGGAAGAGACTGAAGGTCAAAGAACAGACCTATTGTGTTCCTGTGTGTGTGTGTGTGTGTGTGTGTGACAGACGCCTGTCTATCTTACTCTCCTATCTCTGTCTAAAGCACGCTACATCTGTACCTGTATGCATAGGGTGAGAAAGAGAACAACTTCATAGACGTACCCTCCATGTGAAAGACACACACACGCACTTCCTTGATAAAGATAAAAAAAATAAAAACCAGAGCCTCTTTTACCTTCTCCAGGCAAACAATTCAAAACGTCTACTTCAGCAGATAAGGCCCGCGCAGACAGGCCGCCCCACCCCTGAAACCTCGGGGACACACACTCGTCCCTTTGTGCCCTGATAAAGGAGGCCGGTGGATGCATGTAATCAGCATATTATTGATAGTCTTAATGAGAAAGGCTCTGAGTCACTGAAGCCATTAGCCAGGATAAAAGAGACTTAATTGTTTTGTGTGTGTGTGTGTGTGCGTGTGTGTGTGTGTGTGTGTGTGTTTTTGCAGCGTACACATCTACGACCAGGCTAATTAAATCCATTCCCTTCGTTAGTACCTTTTTTTTTCCTCTCTTAATTAAGAGGGTTAATTATGGGCCTGGACAGAGGTCGCGTGCATGTGTGTGTGTGTGTGTGTGCAAGTCTGCTCTATTTGAAAAAACTGTTGTAGTTTTGTGTCAAAAGCCTCAACCGACAGGTCTGGCGTTTAACACCGACTTCTGTCATCACCAGCGTGGCGTGGTACGAGCGTGGATGTCTGCAGCATACCAATGGCGTGGAACAATATTCCCCAGCACGCTCCATCTGCAGCAATAATATCGTTATGGCTGCCAGACATGAGAGGACTCTCCCTGCCTGCCACTGGACACACACCATTACTTTTGATGGTCTATCTCTGTGTGTGTGTGTGTGTGTGTGTGTGTGTGCATAAGAGTAAAAAAAAATGCATGCGTGTTCCATGTGTGTGTGTGTGTGTGTTTGCGCCCTCAGGGTCACACATCCTGTCAGTGAAAACGGCTGATTCAAAACTCTCTGCTACTATATGCTTGTCAACTTGCCCCCCCATGCCGCCATAACCGCATCTGTAGGCGGGCAACTATCTCCAGTCTGATGGTGATGATGATGATGATGATGATCCTCTGCGGCGATAACAAGACATTAACACCTTTTACACTCTGTCGACTCCTTCCTTAAAGCTTCTGGGCAAGTTTTGCTCGGCAGCCGTAAAAAGCATCTCATCAAATGACACGTTGTAGATATGCTTCATTTGCCTGTGCAGGGAATGTAACTGGGTGCACATTAAGCAAGAAGATGGGATGCGTGGGCCCCTGGTGAGATGATTCTCAGACATGATCTTCCCATGAACCCACACCCCTTTCTCCACACCCTCAACGGTCAGTTTTTGCGCGTGCTTGTCGCTGTCATGTGTCCTGCTGGTGCATCATTAGGTATGGCTTTTTATTAGCCTCTGGTGTGTTAAGGGAGAAGGTGGTGGTGATGGTGGTGGGGGGTCAGCATCGCTCCGGCAGTAAACTAGCACAGCCGTCAGCCCTGCACATGGGGGAACAAACACCCCATTAAACCAAGGCCTTCACATATTACTGTAATAAAAAATCCCTGCTCCCGCCTTTATGGCCTTTTTAATTATGTCTATTCGTCTTCCCGGGCTTGTGAGCAACAGTTCATGATGAACCCCCCCCCCTATTTCACGAATATGCCTACTCCACCACTGGCTAGAGGGGGGTGAATTAAAGGGGTGGGGGGCTGAAAATGGCCCAAAGCTAAAATATGACATTGTTACTGGGATGGTATTTTATATTTTACATCACAGCGTGGAGCCACTGGCTGCTTCCCCCTCGTTCATTTCGTTTTATTTTTCTTTGTTTTAGATGTGGATCAGTATAAAAGATGGGAAATAAATATATATATACACACTGCAGCTCTAGTGAATTATATGACATCTCTGTATTAAATTATCACCCAGAGATGCAAGCTCTATAGGAATTAACCATACAAATCATCCGTGCATGAATTCAGCATGAAGGTCAACACTTTGGGTGAGTTTATTCTCTACACTGGCATGAATGGACGTGGACATTTAAGACAATATGCTTGTGTACAGGATGCAAACGTTATTTCTTGCATCAGGCCTCAACAACAGCATAAACCCCCCACCCCCGTCTGTGTCCACCACCAAAGCAGGCTGATTGATAGAGCAATATACAGTAGCTAATATAGAGTAGCTCATCGTGCATGCAGCATAGATTTTTATGGCCAGGTCATTTTCTGCAAGACTGGACACAACAGTTTGACCTCTTTTAACCCCGGAAATGTCCTAAACACGGTATATACAGCGCACCCGAGGATCAACGCGTAACGAAAATGCTGCAGAAGACGGAAACTTATTTGAGTCTCAAAAGAAAAAAAGATAGATGAGGTTATAAAAATGTTTTATTCTCCTCAATCAGGTGGGAACCGAGTGTCCCGTGGGTTCGCGTAATCGGCTGCGAATGGCCGCACCCATAAAAATTAGCAACACCACAGCCAGCGCTGCTCCCACTCCACACAGCAGGCCTAGCGACGGGTAGGAGGCTGAGGAGAGAGGATTAAAAATGGACAGAACAACATTACAGCTGATGGCATAAGGTAAGCACGGAATATGTATGCATTTTGCAGTTTTTATACCTGCTCGAGTCACTTCAAATGTGTGACGCAGGGACGATGGATCCGGAGGAAACAGCTCCGTCACCTCATTGTGCAGGATGTTCTCCTCAAGCAGGATGGGGCCCAGAGCGGCTGCCCCCTCCCATTGGACAACTAGAGAGTGCAAAAGAAAATAAAACTCTTTATTTTATTGCATTTAGTGAGCCGATTCCACTATTTACGACACGGCTGATTGGCTGGTCGGAACAATTAAAAAGGGATTAGCTCAGAATCAAATCCTCCTAAGACGCGGGAGCGGCGTGTGTGTGCCAAATGTGAGGAGCGCAGTTGTAGTTTCTAAACAGAAGAGGTTGAGGTTCAGAAGGGAATACTGTACCAGTGTCTGCTGCAAGGCTTCTTTTGAGTCTCTGCTCGCTGCAGCTGGTCTCACAGCAGCTACACACTTTATTATCTCCACCTGATGCCACCCACCTGTCCAGAGATACAAAACTGTTAGACACCGAGTTTAAAAAAAAATAAAAATGCATTTAGTCTTTATTTATAAAAAGATTAGTGAGGGCTGACCTGTTGGCTTCGGTCAAGAACGAACACGCCTTGCGCTGCGGGTCGACGGGAACCGAGAGCGTCGTCGCTTTCAGGTGACACGTGATGTAGAGCTGTTGATGGACCAGAAATGGATTAATGCCATTTTAAAATTATTATTATGCATCTCCATATGTTTTTTTAAAAAAAACTTTCCAAGATGTTCTCAATAACAATGTTGGCAATAACTGCTTTAAAAATCATTTAATCCATCTGAAACACACAGAGAGAGTCCAATCCTGACAGCGGTCTGTTACTTTTGGAAGAAATTATTTTTCCATAAACTTTTCTTCCATAATTATCCTGAACATTGACACTGATCTCTTCTGGCACCTTCCGCCTATATTGTAGATTCCTCTAAAGGAGTGCAGTCATGTCCTCAGTTGGAAAGTATTTAAAAAAAAAAGCATCTCAGGAAGCCGCTCCAAAACACAGCGGCGCCTCTGAGAACATTACGGCCTTAACCGGTGTATACAGTATGTGCCAATATGACACTCAAGAGACAAACAGAACTCACCAAAAGGAGGGGGGGGGGGTTAAACTAACACAAGTTTGTCCCATCAAAAACACACTTTCCTACCAGATTGCTTGAATAGAAAATAGACATGATACATGATCTGTATAAACACACTTTGCACTCACTGAATTCCTGTGATCTCGGTGGAACCTGAAGGCTTTCAGCTGGAAACGAAGTTGATCCTCCCGGCTTCTCTGCATGAAGTAAGACTTGGCTCCCGTCAGCTTAGCGTCGGTTAAACACCTTATATGGCAAAAAAATAAAATAAAAAAGCTCTTAATAGCGTTTTTAAAAAAAAATTCACTGTCGTTTTAGTGGCCCGTTCAAATATACTCGCCCGTGATTGGTGATGAAGGGGTATCTGGGTTGAGAATTGGGGTCGGGGTTCACGGTGGCCACGCAGCTGTCCGCGTACACCCTCATCGGAACGTGGTGACCCTGGAGGACCGACGCCTCGATGTGCATCACGTCGCTCAGGGAGTAAACACTGGAGGGCCTCTGCGACTGCCAGTCCTCTAATCAAATACAGAAGAAGAAGAAAAGAAAATATGTAAGTGGAAAAGTAATGCTGGAGCCAACAATCTGATTAGATGGAACATAAATGATGCCTGCGGGGCAGTGCAGCGTCAGAGAATAGGTTATACTGTAACAATGAGACAAAACATACTTAATAAACGGAGGGTCTTTTGACCTGAGCCCACCTGTCGCGAGACGCAGGGAGAAGCCAAGCTGCTGCTCCGCCAGCACGTTGGAGGCCGACGGCTCCCAGGTAGGCCTGACGGCGCTGCTGCTCACGAAATACTTCCTGCGAGGATAATCTGCGTTAACAGCAAGGTTTGGAAGGGTAAATGGCAAAATAATGAGGTTTTACCTTTGATAGTGGCATTCAATTTCCACCTCAGCAGGGTTGGTCTTTAAAATGAAGGTAATGCCGATGGGTGTTGGAGAGTACGTCAGAGAAAAGGTGTAGATGAGGGCTTCTTCAGTCATCTATTTAAAAAAAAAAAAAAGAGAGAAAAAGGTTGTTTTTGAACACAGCCGGAGTGTAAAAGGAGACAGAAAGCCACGCACCCTCACTGTGCCGCCGCAGCCCTGGAGCTCCGTCTGGAACCGCAGGGTGCGGTCAGCGGCGTGGAGCGCGGCGCAGCCACCTAAGGTCAGATCGCTCGGACGGATCAGCTGACCGTTTCCTGAGAACGAAAGAGGATCATTACCTGAAGGCCATTTCTTTTTTTTTTTCCCTGGTCCAGTCAATAACACTCACAGCGAGTTACAGGTTCAGTCACAGGACAAATAGACAAAAAAACAAAAAAAAAGCAGCGTTTGAGCAACCTCTTCTCGGAGTGAAGAATTAAGAGGAAACATAACATCGATCGCAGTGTCCATAAGTCTTGTGCCATTTGCAGTAATCGGCATCGAGTGTCCCATCTTCACCGTTCTATTCAAATCTCAGCACAAAAAACAAGCGATCAGTTCCAGCAGCCATTTACCTAAGAAGTTCTGTCTGACCTCTACGGTGACCTCTCTTTCTCCACAGTGCACGTCCACACTGTCGGCTCTCGCGGGCACCCTCTGCTCAAACTTCACCAGCACCTACAACAGCATTTAAATTAATCACACTGAACTTATTACAGATCAAATATAAATATAAATATCACGATAAATACCTTTGATTTGTGTTTGACTGTTGGGTTCAGATTCGGGCCTTGAAGCAACTTTTGAGGCTCCGGGATCTCCGAAGTCAAATCTCCGCCCTCCGACGGCGGCAGGGTTTCAAACGTTTGCTCTCCGAGAGGCCGGGGAGGTTTCTGTTCGACAGCCGGCTCCCTGAGCCGGTAGCTCCGGAGCCGGTAGCTGACAGGAAAGCTTTGTTCCGGCGGGGTCGGGTTCAGAGTTACGTCGGTGCTGACGTTTTGCGACACGGTACAAACATTTACACCTGAGAGGAGAAGCACAAACCCTAACAACGCCGCTTCTCTGAACCCCATTACAACCTGTCAGAGGAAAAACCAGGGTTTTTTTAAGGGGAGCACTGCTGCTTTTGTCTTTTTGGACCAGAACTAAGATATGGGAAGTTGGCTCGGGCTCCACCTACTCATAATGACTTGATTGGATTCCAGCCTGGAGGGCTCAATATTTGAGGCTTTTCCTCTCCTCTCTCTTTCCCTTTTTACCGAATAGAATTGCAAATTGGACGGCCGTGCTTGGCCGTGCACTCCAAAGGTCACATTTATAGCCCGTTTTGGCAGCTCCACTCCAAGATAACATGGAAATATTTAAAACCTTTTATCTTCTTTTTTTTTTTAAAGATTCAGAAATATTCCTAAAGAATATATATATATATATATATATACATACATATATACATTCTTGTCCGAGTTGGAACCCTATTTTTTATTTTTTTATTTTTTCAAGAGTCTGCAAGAGTCGCTCATAAAACCCGAGATTTACGATCACATCACAAATGTCACCCGCCATCAAACGTATGTGTGTCATGTGACAGGAAGTGGGGTGGGGGTGGCGTGGCTTTAACCTGCACCAGAAGGCATGTCAATCACACTCTTCCACCTGTTATCAATCGTGCACCGGTGAGACCAGTCACTAATGAAAGCACAGCAAAAAGTCTGTTTAACCTCTTTAACTCTTGATTTCTCCCACAAAACTGCTCTCGAGTTTCTTTAAATTTAAGGAGGGGGGAATTTTTTATGACACTAATAATAATAAAATGTATATATACAATATATGATACTTATTCCATATACAGTCATGTAAAACTATATGTAACTAACCTTACATTTAAATTAGAAACATGGTGGATTTTATCTTCTGATATTCACTTTGGATTCAAATATTTTCCCATTATCATCAATTACAGATGCACTTTTTTTTTCCAGTAAGAACATATATGGATTTAATGAGATTTCATTGAAAGGAACTCCTGTTGTAAAGGCTAAATGAGTTTAAATCACTAACCCCCCCCCTCTTTGATATAGACTCACTAATCCGGGCTGATCTACAGGAATACATTACAGGCTCTTCCTCTCTGTCAGGATCTCCCTGCAGACTCCAACAGAGAGAGGCGGCTATTGTCAGGAAACTGGCTTTTATCTTCTGCTGATCAGTGGCAAAACAAAGAGAGGAGGTATATATGTGTGTGTGTAGAGTGTGTGTGTGTAGAGTGTGTGTTGGTTCAGGGTTGCTGGAGTGAGATCAGTCCATCCCTGCCAGTCAGGCCCCCTCTGTTGCCAATCTCTAACCTGGTTTGCGGCCTCTAATTTGGCCCCCAGGGGGCCCTAATGTGGCCCCTACTGGGGTTTCTGAAAGGGCCTGGTAGCTTCTACTACCACACACACACACACACACACACACTGCCGCCACTCCCATCAGCTTCTGTTCCCAATAATCCTGCCGCATTTGGAGACAAGGACAGGATGATGCAGGTAAATAGAACAATCTTCTGTTCTGTAATATAAAGACACACACACATCCTCACACACACACTTTTACCAGATGGGAAGTCGTCAACCAGGATGGCACACTGTCAACACAGATGCTCGGTGACAGTATCCACACACACACACACACACACACACACATGCACACACGCGTCCCTCTTCACATTTTGCTGACAGCACAAAGTCATGGAAACAGTGCGATTTGGCCCGCACCGCACTGCACCATACGGATTACAGTTATGGAGGCTCATTAAAATCATGTAGTGGGAGATGGATTAGTTATAGCCTGCTGTTGTGGTGGGCGAGCAGCGTTCGAGATCAACAGATTTCTATGCGTTTTGTTGACGGCGGTGAATAGGTTTGCGTGGGACAGGGAGATATTTCTGAAGGGAAAATATTGCCTTCCAACACGTAGCCTACTGGCATGTGTTTTTTAGACGCTGGCATGGATTATGGTGCCACTGCTTTGAAAATAAAAAAAAACTATCTTGGTATTCTGGCAGTTTTTAAAAGGGAGCAACACATCTTTTGAAGAGGTTTTCGAAGATGAAATATGTGTTGGATGGATGGATGGACGGGGAAAAGTGAGAGTGAGGAGAAGAAGAAGAAGAAAGTAGGGGGGAAGCCTGACGAGAAGAAAGAATGCACAGTATGTGGGGGGGAAGGGAAGAGAAAGTGAAAACATAGGAGGGGAAAGAAGACAAATACGGCTGAGGTCAGTGAACCTCGGGGTGAGGGATAACAGACAGCAGCCCGTTCCGGTGGGAGCTACATGAAATAACAGCACGCCGGGCTCTGATTCATGGCCCGTCAGTGGCCGTTTCCAACACGTTACCACACAAGGACGCATATTCTGTTACCACACACACACACACTCGAGGCCAGGGGACACTGACACACACACACACACATGCACAGACGCATACATACAAGTACCAGCCCATATACAAAGACACACACACACATGCACGCACGCGGCGAGCTAATGGACTGTTATTAAAGACATGCATCACACCGCGTCACCTACCGACCACACACAAAGCCACACACACACATCTGCACATTGCTTACACACACACACACACACACACACCAATGGGATAATGATCTCCCTGCACTGCAATAACAGCTGTATCATTTAGCCCAAAGCCAGAGTGACATGGCGAGGCGACAGTGACACAAACACACTCCGACTTCCTATTTCATGCTGTTCGTACTTTTTTTTTCTTTTTTTCTTTTTATCATAAAATCCATGACATTTCTCATGAAGGATCGCCGTTGTCTCGCTCAATGGCCTTTGTCCAAGGTATAAAGGGTTCTGATTGACAGGCGTCATCGCCCCTGCGACGGAAGGACAATGCCGAGGCGGGAGAGAGTCAGGAGCTAACCTTTAGCCTCCCACTCCGCCGCCGTCGCCTGATCCGATCCGTGCACTGCGGGACGAGCTGATCAGATGATATTTAGCCGTTTTGTTTATCTTATCAAATATATCATATGTCATGTGTCACGTGTTACAGTTTCTATGGAGATTTGAAACTTTTTTTGACATGTTTTTGCTTCATAGAGGAAAGAGCTGCTTCTCATATTTCTCCATGTCTGACTTGATATATATATATATATATATATATATATATATATATATATATATATATATGAATTATGCTTCTGCTGCATATGGCGTGGAGTGCCATGTGAACTTGGGTGGGCTCCGTCGAAAGCCTAAGAGGTTCTTTTTATTTATTTCCCGTGTGTTTATATCGTCTATTGTCGAAAAAAAAAAAGGACATAAATGGTCTGTTTGTACAGAAAGAGAGTTGCATGAAAAGAAGCTTCCTTACATGGGCGTATAATATCTGCGTGCAGCACACACACACACTCACACACACACACACACACTCACATAAAGGTCCTGCAGCCCCCACTTGTCTGTCTCTTGAATCTTTCTCAGTTATGCTGCAATTCAAACCTTTTGTTTAATAAACAATTTGTCAGTGATGTATCGAATGCCAGCTCTAATTTGATTGTCTGTGAAATGTGTATTGAGGTGGCTGCCTGCTCTCTCTCTCTCTCTCTCTCTCTCTCTCTCTCTCTCTCTCTATCTGTGTGTGTGTGTGTTCACAGCCAACACTGATATTCTACCCTTTCTTACCCCTGCAGGCGTGTGTGTGTGCATTTGTGTCATGTGTATATTTGAGCGTGTGTGTGTGTGTGTCTTTGTGTGCAGCCAATATAGAAACACATGCAATGTTCATTGTGTGCAATGCAATGCAAATACGATGCAAATTTTTAAAAAAAACAACAACAATGACCCACAGATAACAGTGCGAACCTATGATTTCAGGGGTTTCAAACTCAATCGGCCTTAAGGGTTTTGCAATTACATCTAAACAGCATAATCGGACATGATGGATGGCTGTTGCCTTCCCACAATGTCTAGACCTCAGCTCTCACCAGCGCAACAAGGTTATAGAAGAGTGGGATTTGATGAAAGGTTTAATAGTATCGTCCTGCTGCGTTCGAACCCGGCACGCTGACCCTCGCCGCGGACCAATAGGCTCCTTTTCTGAGTAAAATAGTCTGAATAACCTAATTCATAATGCCATTTCTATAGGAAATAAAGGCAGTGCTGGGATAATATGAGCTGTTGCATATCTTTTTTTACTTGTTTTCATCAATAGGTGGCACTGTGGGACCAAAAGTTCACTACTAGCACATCATGCTTGCAGCTTTAGAAAAGGTACTAACTGAGTAAGTACAGGTAAAAAATTGGTGTGTGTGTGTGTTGCTCTGGTTCTTATACCTGCTCTTCACACACACACACAGAATGACACGGTTTATCCCGACAACAACAACAACAACAAAGCCTTGCAAATCGAGGCCTCGACGATGCCAACAGGATCACTTTAGAATCTGAGGCAGAGATTTCGCTCTGGCAGTTTCTTGCAATTAACCCCGGACAATTGCATCTCTTCACCAGGTGATATATATGTATATGTGTATATATATATAAAACGAGGCTGTGATCGTGTATGAAAAAATATTCTGCAAAAGAGGTAGGCGCTAAAAGAAAAGAGGGGTGTGTACAGTAGATCAACAGACAGAACTTGTCTGTGCTGTCAGCAAGCCGAGTGGTAAATAGAACAGGAGTGGTGGCTTTGTCAGCTGTACCTTGTAATTACCCAGACGGTGTGTGTGTGTGTGTGTGTGTGTGTGTGTGTGTGTGTGAGTGAAAAGTGAAAAGCTGAGGCTGGGGAAAAGCAGCTGGTAAACGTAAAGCGAAGACGAGAGATTGTCAGAGGCGAATGAGGTCAGTCAGGAGCTGTCGCCGCCTGCATCGTCACCAACGAAGAAGAAGGGAAGCAGGAACGGGGAGGAGGGAGAGATATTTTTTAAAAAAAGAAGCAACCTCGCTTCCTGTCAGATGAATCTTTGATAGTGCTTGTTCATCTCAGCTCTGTGACATCACCAAGCTGGCGGCAGCGTCGAGCTTTCCCATGAGAGCCTCATTACCCACAATCCCAGAGGTTGACGAAGATGTTGTCATCACCTGAAACGCCACCATGTCTACCTCTCTCTCTCTCTCTCTCTCTCTCTCTCTCTGTGTCTCTGTCTCTCTATGTTTCTCCATCTCCTCTCCGCCTTTCTGCTTCGATGATCAGGCAGGCGAAGCTGTCGCTCGGGAGCATCGCGCAGATGTTTAGTAATGTGTGTGTGTGTCGGGGGGGGAGAAACAACAGTAACAAACAACTTAAAAATAGACATGATCCTTGGTAGAAAATACACATTTCATGTCGGCGGTGATGTCGCTGATGTATAAAACAGAGAAGAGAGACGGAGACATGTCCACCTCTCATCCTACTCTGATCATGTGATCAACAGGCCCCCTTCCTGCCTGCAAGGCCCGGCCGTGTTAATCACACATGACCGTCACCCGCTTGATTTTACCCAGCCGCACGGAAAAAGAAGAAGAAGAAGAAGAAGAAGTGGCCTCATCTGATTGTTGTTTCATTTCTGTTGCCGTGGCAGCTGAGCTCAAACAAAGGAAAGAAGGAAGTCGTGGTCGCACACATGCTCGAACTCAGATCTAGACGTTTCACACAGTTGCATATGAATATTCCTTGTATTTATCTTGCCCCCTGTGCAGCAGGCTTTGCAGCCATCCGTTTAAAATGCAAACAGCCAATATGATCATTGGAAACACGGCAGAAACAAACGACTTTGTGAAACCGCCTCCGGCAGAGAAATCATTCTCCCCCCCCCTTAATGTCAGCGGCTCGCAGTTCTGACAGTGAAAAAACCTCCCTTTCGACTCTTCCCCCGGTGACATTCGGAGGAGATGTTTACCTTGTAAAGATCTTGACATTTTCGCGTCTCGCTCTAATAACAATCCTGAAATATGAATAAGAGTGCAGGAAGTGGAGAGGAGCCCCGCAGAGCTTTTGTTAACAGGTATTGATTGATACTGTTGGGTGGAAGGATGGAGCAGAGGGTGGGGGTGTGGGTGGGCTACGGGGAGCTGCTCTTTACTGATCATCCGTTAACCTTGTCAAAGATTTCCGAACTGGCCGGGGGGTGGGAGGGTGGGGGGTGAGGGGGGGGCATCCTCGGTGGTCACCACGGAGTCTGTGATTTCCTCATCAAAGCAGGAATTCCAGGCAAAAAGCATAATTCACACGTTGAGCCTGACGATGTTGGACACGTCGGAATCGATATTCGGATGCGGCTCGGCAGGAAGCGGTGACATTATTGCAGCGAGACGGGGGGAGAAACTGAAATCTTTGGGGGAAAAAAGCCTTTTCTTTTCTTTTTTTTTTTAAACGGAACAACAGTTCAGAACCGAATGGAGCTAAATTGCATTTGGGTCGAGCCGGTTTCTGCAGTTTCTGCATGATCGAGAGGTCAAACCGGGAACTGACAGAGCTTTGTTTGACTATGGAATGATTTACCGCCGTTCTCATATGTCGTATTTTCCCCGCTGGGTAACTTTACACTCTACACTCTTGTATTTTTATTCCTTGGTTTGGGCCTAAAAGGATTTTTCAAATGACCTCCTCCGAGAACAAATAGTGTATTAAATCAGTCAGAACTTGCAAAAAAAAAAGTTTTACACTTGTCGTCTTAGTTTTATACGCTCATACATTTAAGTTTTCCACCTGCAAAACATTTTTTTTTAATAAAGTTTTGTCAGGTCTGTGCCAGAGCCTGAAAATGTAGGTCCCCGCCTGTAAAATAAGTACAATAAGTGACGGTGCATTTATGGACATTGGACTTTTTAACTTTTTCATCTTTACCATAAACCAGAGTGGATAAAGATAAGATATAGAAGCTAATCTCCTCTGCAGAATCATTTATGATTTATTAGTGCATAGAAAACACACTTGGGCGGGTTTGGCGCCTTGCTCAAGGACACTCCAACGTGGGGATTCAAAATGAGCGCATACATTACTGCGTTTTATTTTGAAACCTCCAGGACCTGGAGATGAGTGCATGCATTAATACGTTTTACTTTAATGTATTATTACGAGAGATTGTTTTTTTAATGGGCGATAAATGGGTTGCAGCAGGCTGCAGCTCAATCAATACTTTACTTACAGGTTTGAAAACGGTGCCGTATCGTTTTGCACGAAATTACCGCCATGTGATTGGTTGCTATATCATTTTTATATTTTTTATTTTGTAAGGGAGGATGGTCGTTATCTGTCGAGAGTTGCACCGTATTCTGCTGGCTAACTGTGGAATGTTTGGGTATGAGGTCAAACGCTGGAGTCAAACGCCGTGCAAATGAGCTTGAATCATGCCACTGGTCGCCCACGTGCTGTTGACTCTCAAGCACTTATTGATTTTTTTTTTTTTTTGAGCTCAGACGAGCTGTTCCTCCTCTGCCCACTCAACGACCTTCCATACTCATCTCCATGATTCCTCTCATATCTTCTAATGTTTTTTCTCTGACCTTTTTCTTCAACTCTAAACTTTCTCACACATGACAGGTCTCTCTCTCTCTCTCTCTCTGTCTCTCTCTCTCTCTCGCGACTGCCCACAGTTTGAGGGGATATCAGATAACTGAAAAGCTGCTGATTCAGCCCTTGGCACCAACAGCGTGTTCAGTCTGAGATCATCTGGAGGGCAGCTGAGTGTTGCTGGACTAATCAAGCAAGACGCTGGCTGTTCCACTGGCTGACACAGATGACCTCTGACCTCTGATGAAATACATATATATTACCTATTTTTATTAAAATAAATGCATCATAAATACACTTAAACCAAAGTTACTCGCATGCAACTTTACAAAGAAACTCACCTATATCTTGATATTACGTGTCACTGTGCCTTGTGTGTGTGTTGTGTGTGTGTGTGTGTGTGTATAGGATGAGTATTTCCGTGACAACATGATTTACAGGCCAACGGTATATTTAATGGTGCCGATGAAGCAATGATTGCTCAATCCTTCTCCCCTTTCCTTTCTGCCTGGGCCTGATAGTACAAGACATCTCCTAACACACACACACACACGCACACACACACACACACACACACACACATCACTATGTGATGCAAGAAGGTGGTCACACATATACCCAAAAGTCTACCCACATACACGCACACCCACAAATCCTGCTTTATAGGGGATAATCCAATGACAGCCAATTTGCTGGAAGGATATACTTCTTCTTCTTCTTCTTCTTCTTTTTCTTCTTCTTCTTTTTTTTAATTTCATTCTTTATTTATCCATCGCTTCTGCTTTTACAAGGCAATTTGTTAGGTGGCCAGCTGAAGGAGGGAAGTATTAACCTAGACTTCCATTACCATGCCTCCCACCCTCCTCACCACATCTCCTCCTCCTCCTATACTCTTCCTCCAGCCGCTGTATCCCCATCACCCGCTCATCCTTTTAAGATTAAGCCCCCCCCCCCTCTGAAAAAAAATAAAAAAGGGGGTCCAGTGTAATCATGAAAGTGTCACATTTCAGCTGAGAGATGAAGAAATTGTGGCTTCAGGGTCACTCTAAAATTCCCCACTCTTTTCTCCCACTTCTATATTTTTTTTTTTCTCTCCTCCATAACCACCCACCCGCTCCCTCCGTCTCTTCATCCCCCTTTCACTCGCTCCACTTCTTTATTTATTTATTTCAATTTGTTTCACTCCTCTTTGCTCTCGTTAAACCTCCGCCTTTCTCTTGATTTTTGTCCTCACTTTTTGTCCAGTCCCTCTTTTTTTTTCCATTCCTCTCCAGTCTCGTTACACCTCCACCTCCTCTCTCTCTCTCTCTCTCTCTGTCTGTCTGACAGTGGTTCAATAAGCAGTGCCTCCAGAGTGCTCCTGCTCAGTCAGTGGCCAATTACCCAGTCACACTGCCTGTCCTCTGGGATGGACGGGATTAGCAGGATCTGTCGTCTGACCAGACACACACACACACACACACACTCAGCTTTGGACACCTGTCACTTAGACATGGACAGACAACCTGTGGGTTCTTTTTTGTCCATGGTTAAAATATATAATAATAATACTAAGAAAAAAATAGTGAATAGATGCACAGAGAGGCTGTGGAGGGGAGGAAATGTATGCTGTAACGAAAGCATGCAACAAGCTCCACCGGTGCAGGTGGTCAAATGTAGCAAGGCTCCATAGGCAACTTGAATTTGCAAGTCGACGGCCGCAGCAGCGCAGCCGGCAACGGGGAACTTAACGTCACTCACTTCTGCTTCCCTCAAGGCTCAGCTTCTTCTTTGCTGCAAAGCACTTTCACTTCTACACAAACCGTCTCGATGTTGTCTGGGATGCCACCGGTGCAAGATGCAGGATACTTTACTAAATAAATAAATAAATAAATCCATAATTCACAGTAATAAAGACTGGAGGTTTTTACAGGGGTGGGGGTTATGTGTGGGACTATTTTTTCGGCAGGTGCACTCCACTTGTTGCCTGGCAACATCACGGTGACAACAAGATCTCCTGAAAGTCACAGTTTTGGATGAAGTGGTCTCGTCATCAGTGCTTTATGATTATTATTTAAATATTTAAAATGTTTTTATGTTTTATGAACAACAGTCCTGTCTCCGGTATGAGCCGGAGCTTCAGCTTCAGGGTTTTACACTATTATTCATGAGCCTAAACCTTTCCCAACAATAACAACTCTGTGTGATTACTGTAATGTCACGCTTCCAGGCAGAGGAGAATTGCCAGCTCCTCAACCTCCTCAACTCGACGCAGAGCTTTGTTGGAAAACTCGCTGGAAAACTTCATTTTGGAATTCTAGCCAAAAGAGCCCAAAAGTGATCCAAAGATACCGAAAGCATGTCATGCTGAATTACAAGGAAATGCAGTGATACACGAGACATGTAGCTTTTTTCTTTTTTAGGATTTTCCTGCAGCCACGGTTGGTTTCCCGGGCTTTAACTGTTCACTAACCTCCATGCAGAATGTGTTTCTCTATTTTCGAAGGGGGAAACTGGAGACTATTTTCAGTACCATGTCGAGAGCCTGTTAAAAGCTTGTCCAGGCCTTGGTGTGTGAGTGTTTGGCTCTGGAAACGTGGCTTCTCTTCTTCTCCTCCCCCCCGAGCTCAAGACCAGAGTCGGGATTTTTTGTCCTCTTTGGACCTCGTCGTCTCGGTCCCGAGAGAACTGCCGGCTCGTTCTGTTAACCCCTTTTCTGTGTTTCTACTTACTCCAGCTGTGTAGAAGAAAGATGTCGTGATGATAAAACTGTTGAGAGATTTGTCTCTCCTTCCTTTTTCTGCCTTCCCAGAATGAAGCTACCCACATGTCCAAATCAGTCTGTCGTCTATAAGCCTTCCAGGATACCCACCCCCACCCCATCCCCTCCTCTCCTGACTGTTCGCTGACACAGGGAGAAATGAGGCTGGAATGATCTGAGGAAGAGCTGGATACCTTCCTCTGTTTTCAAAATCCCTTCCGTGGGGCCTTTTGAACTCGCCCTCGTCCAAGGCCCCGGCTTATCCAGCCACTTCAAAGATGCCTGAGACCGCGTGTTACATCAGGGGGGGCCGCGGTGACCACTGACGCACTCCCTACACAGGGGTGGAAACAGAGAGGAATGTCCTCTAATCTCAGCCCTGCAGAGGGAGGCTTTCATGTAAGGCCTGGCGTTTTCCTTCTCTGGTTCAGGGGGAAAAAAAACAAAAAAAACACAATACTTGCAGGGTTTCCAGTAGGTAAGTGGCACCCCACCTTTTGTCGCCTCAAGGATCCTCTTGGTCTTACAAATCTCTGGGTTTTTTATTTGTGTGTGTGTGTGTGTGTGTAAGGTTGGAAGGGATTTTTCAGGAAACATATTCCTACTCGGCGAAAAAAAATCAAATTTTCCAATTTATCCTTTGAATCAAATTAATTTCAAAAGCAAACCGCGCCCATTTCGGGTCGGCACAATGGCCGGAGGATATTAGGCAGACAGGAAGACGGGATCAATATGAGCTATTTCTCCCCTATTATTGGGATTTAAAGTGTACTTTTACTGAAGTCCTCGCTTTTAAATCACCCTGTCACCGAATGCACAACAGACATATCTGACACCCTCTCATCTATAATCAGTTTATTGCTTATCAGGGGGAGAAAAAAAAAAGAAAAAAAGAAGAAGAAGAAGAAGAAGCGAATGGGAGCCAAACAGCTTCAAAATTACTATCATTTCCTACCTCTCCTCCAGAAAAGCTCTTCTTTTTTTGTGATATTGACTGAATCAAAGAGGCGTCTCCGAGTAATTAAGTAAATTATGGCTCGGGCTGAATTGTAGACTTGGTTGAGAAACTACGCTGTATGGATTCCTCTCTCTAATTACAAAGGAGAGGTGGACGGAAATAGCTCTTCTTTTCATCCTCAACCTCGATGAAGCTGCTATAATCCTGGACTTAGCCCTATATGATCGAACCTGCGAGCCGAGAGAGAGAAGGCCAAGAGTTTATATCCATGCCGTCCGTGGATGAAAGCTCTCGGCTGCTTTACTCCATCCATATTTATTCCATTCCTTGGGAAAGTGTTAGTTTTGGGTTTCAGAGCGAGATGAGAAATACATGATACAAGACAGTATGAATCAATGTGGATACATGGGCACTGGGATTAGAGAAAATAATAGTTACAAGGCTGCATGTGGCCTTGACGTGAGGAAATAAAGGAGGATTTTAGTACGTTAGCGTTTAACTGAACCCAGCTGCTGGTGGAGGAATAATTAAACTATTAAACAAAGAAAGTGATAAAAAAAAATACAAAATACATAACCTCAGTGTCTTCGTCTGCAGCCGCGACCCTGAAAAAGAAAGGTTTGAGATTATTTGGAAAAGAAAATGATGAAAGTTTCAGAATTCTCTCTTGATATAACAAACCCGTTTGATTAATTTATGCATCAGGAATTCACTTATCAATCGATACGTTCATTAAACGAGGGTTCACAGTGTTTCTTTGGTGTTAAATAATACTCGCCAGAATCAGGAAATTTGCTGTATGTAAATAACCCCTTAAAAAAAAAAAAAAGAAAAAAGCTGGGCGGCAATCAAATAGTACGGTCGGCATGGCAACGCTTCTCGCAAAATCAAATGGGCGAACCAGCAAGCTATGTAGCCGCCGCTGCTGGGTGGTGTCTGTCAAAAAACCCCACAGTCATTACCTGTACTCCCGTCCCTTTTGTATCACGAGGCAATCACAGTCTATTCACAGGCTGCAGAAAGCAGGGCCGTCTTTTCTCTCCCAGAAATTGATCGAGTGTGGATTTTTTGAAAGAAACCCAGCATGGCGCCTTTTCCTCCCCCCCCCCCCCCCCGTGACAAGTTCAGACCACTTTCTTCCTCCTTTCCACCTCCTCCTTGTCATCGATCGGGCTTTCACCGTACCCAACACCCCCACCCACCCACCCTCTCCTTCTATAGAAGCAGGTCTAGGCTGGTCAAGTGAATAACACCATCTGTCTCGCAATCACGCACCGCAGCGAGAAAAAGGCACCCATCATCACCAAAAATCTTCACTTATGGAGAAAGATTCAAATTGCGGGCATTTAGGTTAACAAGAGCTTTCATCTCTATCCGTACTGTGCCGGGTGAAGACGAAAAGTCATTTTTAACACTATCTTCCCCACCAAAAAGTATGAAACAGTGCAAAAAAAAAAGTCCAATAACCTGTATAACAGGGTGTTGGAGCTCAATTTTGTTCGACTGAGACATTTTCTCACCGTGTCATTTTTTTTTGGCCTTGTTGAACTCGCATCCTCCCTTTTTAGCCTGACGCGTATGGGGAAAACGTCTTCCGGATATTCAGAAGCCAGGTTTTTTTTTCTCTCCCGACCCGATTCGGCATGCAAATCAAAAAAGTTGGATCAATCCGGGACGGTCTGATGAACTAATTATGCAGTAATTGTTCTCGTCTAGACCGCTGATCCATTGTATGAGAGAGCGGCTCTTTGTCTCCTTCCAGTTCTGATTGAGAATGATAATTGGGTTTTTTTTTTTTGATTGGCAGAGATGCAATTTTGATCTTTCTTTTCTTATTTGCCCCTGCACATGTACATGTAGAAACACACACACACACCTCCCTCCCTTCCCGCACTCTCTTCCCATCCGAACCCACCTTCTATTTATCCTTTATTGAATGCCGGAGACGAATCCATCTCGCGCGAAGCCAAACTATAAGCTGCTATGGAAACCTTTAAATAGGTTACTGGGGGTTAAGTGATGAGGCAGGGCCGCTCTGCATTTGCAATTAGTGCATTTGCATAACTTAATTGAGTGCGTTGTGGTGGATGGATTGTCATTAGTTCTCCCGTCTCCGTCAGCACCTCGCAACACCTACAAAAAAGAAGATGCAACACAACACAGCAGCACATGAAGTTTTCTATTTATTATCCTTTTTCTCTCTTTTTCACCTAACAACAACACACAAAACAGGCGTGTGACCCTGTTGGAGAGTTAATGATACCCCCATAATGAGGTGGTGTTATTACAGTAGCGCCCTTCTCAACTTTTTTGACTTTTTGACCTTTGACCTCCAAGGCCAAAACCAATCAAATGGCCCCTCTTGCCTATGCCACCTCTGCACAGAGCATTTAAGAGCGAAAGATTGAGCGAGGTGTGGACAGAAAGAAAGCAGCTCTCAGACTAAACTAGACCACATATTGTACCTCACACACCAGCTGCATATTTTTTTTAACCTCCTCTTGTGGCTCGCTCAAGCAGAATAAAGGCCTATTTTTCCCGACACAATACTCCGTATGACATACCAGCGAGTGCTGGCTCAATCATCGAACATTCCTTTTTGGCTTGAAGAAGAAAAAAAAACCCTCTGCAGATTAAATGAAACAATTGCACGAACTGATCCTTTAAAAAGAACAAAAAAATAAAATAAAATAAAAATGCAACCATGCAAATGATCAATGACAATTTAGTAGTAGTAGAAATGCGCTCTTGGTCGAATTACAGGGTTGAATAAGCACGGAAGAAAAGTTCACGAACCACAGTATATGTCACTCATATTGAAAAGGATGACATCACTGACACATTTATGAGTTGCAGACAGAGAAAAATGTGCCATTTTAGAGCCATTAAACTATTTAGATATGAAGCCTGCCCCCCTCTCTTCCCCTCTCTCTTTCATTTCCCCTGTAAGCACTTAAGTCTCACCCCCCCTCCATCCCCCTCTCTCCTCACCTCACCTTTCCCTACCATTGCCTCTGCCTTGTTTGCTTTTTGTCGCAAATGTAGCCCCATAATTGTCCAAATCAATGTGCAGCAGCCTCTCTCACTGTGATTAGGCGGGAAAATGAGGTTATGCGGCAGTTGCCATGGTTTCAAGGCGACGGATTTCTAAAAAAAAAAAAAGAAAGATCTCCTGTGAAGCCGGAGACTGGCACGGTATAATGAACTTAAATTAAAGCAACTTTTGTCTGAATGTAGATTTTTTAATTACCCGGCGACTGTCTCTGACAGAAAGGAACGAGGAAGAAAAAGAGAAGAAAACGGAGAGAGAGAACAAGCGAAGGGGGTGAAGGAACGGGTGGGAAACAGAGTTTATGTGCCAGAGTGCTAATTTGATCCATTAAGGGATGTGTGTGTGTGTGTGTGATGTGCTACCTGCCTGGGTGAATATAAAGTCTCATTCTCACCCATCAAGGAGCAAAAGGGTGAGAGTTGCGTCTTGTTATACTCAAGACTTCGGCGAAGAAACATCTAATTAGTCTAATTAGGTGTGCGCGCAACGCTCGACGACGGAATGATTTCTCCTTTGTGGTTTTCTTCTTCAGAGAAAAAGTGAGAAAATATGTTTCTTCATTGAAAAAAAGTGTTAAAAAATACATGTCGGCGCGTTGATGTAATCGACAAATCCGCATCCTACCTCCCGACTGCGATCGCCTGTAGCTGGATTTCTCATTTCTTCCTTCTTTAACCCGCTCTGAAAAAAAGGATGCATTCCTCAAATATCTGCATTGCATTTAAAAAGCTACACACACACATGCATGCATGCAGCTCAACTCGTACATCATTTTAGGCAGTCTGGCTGGTTTAACAGCATTACAAAACCAAGAAGCTTAACTACAATACATATTTTGTTATGTTAGTTTCCTGTCTTTCTATGGACTTTCACCAACTATACTTTTACATAACTAAAAAAAACCCTGATAAGATTTCCCTTAGTTATTTCTCACTGGAGCTCTTTTGACATAAAAAGGTGGAAATACAACGTGGGATAGATTAAAAAGTAAATGATTAGCTCTCATATGGTTTATGGTTACTGATAGTGAGGTTATACTGTGTACATGTTTTCTGCAGGACACACTGTGCACTTCCTCCTTCCACTGTACCTGTTGTCTTAGAAAAGGAAGTGGACTACAACATGCAGCCCCGTCCATAGATCACGCACGCATCTCTCTCTTCTAGCCCTACTCGTTGCAGCCGCAGACCTGCGAGAAAGCGAGAGCAGGTTTTTAGGAGTAATCCTCGCTACTGATTCAGGGGCCTGTAATTGTAAGCACGCGCAGCAGGAAAGCGAAGCGAAGTTTCAGCTATTGACCGGCCCGAGTCTCACACTGAGCTAAAACACAGGGGCGGTGGCACCCGCCGCTGAGAACATGTCAATTTTGCTCTTTAGAAATGGGGCCACCGCTCGAAGACTGAAAGCAAATCAACACGACTATCGACCCAGAGAAGCCAACCCTGTAAATTGCACTCAGAGACGAACAAAACAAAAAAAAAAAACATCACTGGGCTTTTTTTATTGACGGCCTCGACTTCGGCCGGCGCGTCTTACCTTACAGACGACGATACGATTGAAAAGACTCAAAACAAAGGTTTAATAGACCCGCCGGGACTACGCGGCACAGTGCGGACTCGGAACGGCGTTTGAGCTCAGATCTTTTTTTAAATTCTGACGAACAACAGCAGCAAAACTCAGCAGCAGCAAAACCCTCGCTGCTGTTTTTATATATTGCGCAACACCACTCCAGGTGAAGGCGCGGTAAAGAGCTTAATAGAGGAAGTGACGTCACGCAGTCAACGGTTGACAGCTGTACTGTTGTGCAAACACATTGTTGTCAAACCCGTCTGCTCTCCGGGTCAGACAACGGCTCCATTCTTCCCATCCGCGTGGGAAACAGATCAGATCTTTGCAGACTCTCCACTGTCTGTGTGTTGTGTTGCAACACAACACTTTATCGTTTTGTGACACTGACAATCTTAACTTCTTTGCACACGTGTCGCGGTGTGAAGGCCTCAGTCATGTCTCGTCCAAAAAAGGACTCTCGACAATGAACAGGAACTGTGACGAGAGGTGGAAGCCACCTTGAACAAACAGAAAAAGGCTTCTCTGTGGCAGTATGTTTGTGCATGTACTATACAGTATGTCTGCACATGCATACTGGACAGGTTTGTCTTCCCAAGTGTGTGACGACGGTCCGTGTGAAGCAGCAAAGTTTTTGTTTGCATGCTCTGCCAGATAAAACATTAAGGCCATGCAGTTTTTCCCAGCTCACAGGGTTTAAACAAAGTCATACGTTGTAGGCGGAAGGGCTGTATAAGGAAGCATCATGGATTTTCTCTCTATTTGCTTTGCATCTTCATACCTTGCTCTCTCTCACCCCTCCGCCTCCTCCTCCGCCTCCTCCTCCTCCCTTACCCACCTTGTTTACTGGGGGATGAGAGGAGTGAGATGAAACAGAGGCAAAGAGGCTGTCAGCCCTTCATTGTTCCGTTTCCGTACATTTTCGGATGAATTAAAGTGGCAGTGGAAATAATTGCTTGTCCCAATTATGAATCCATCTGCGGCGGTGGCTTTTTCTGATTTGATGGGGTGGGGGGGTGGGAGGAAAATTCCCGCGAGCAAAAGCGAAACAATGCGCAAAGAATAAGGCACGGGAGCGTGTCAGCGGCCATTAATATCCATAAAGGCAATTTTCACAACGCACCCTTAATGACATAAAATGACAGACAATAACGGTTAGGTAATTAGTATGTGTGATGTGTGAAGAAGAGGTGAAGGGAGTGTGTGTGTGTATATTTGCAGGGGGGATTAGAGGGAGGGAAAAGGGGCTAATATATTTCTTTACAAATACATGTAGACAGTTCATCTCATAGTCCTCCTGTCTATCTAAAAGGTGATATATATTCAAATAAATATATTCATATTTAATTAGAATTACAGATGTGTAAAGCAAGTGCAATTTAAGTTATTGAAGCTCATAAACTCATGAATGCATGTTTTGCATGTGTGGGACATTTATCTGTGAAGAAGCTGTAGTAGTGACTACAGGTAGACATGCATTTGGAATAAATGCACTATAGAGTGGATGTAAAGTGTCAAATCTTATGTATTTGTCTTTATTCCTTTCTGTTTGATGCTGTAGTAAAATAGTAGTGAATGTGATGTATTAAGTTTTCAAGAAAGTTGTTTTTATGGACGAAGGGACAGCTTTAGATTCCAATGGACATTTCCAAATCAACGATCTTTACCTGTACAAACCCATAAAATGAAGTTCTATAGGATTTATTATGATAGGAGTCTTATAAAAGGTTTTAAGATACAATATCTTCCAAGTGAACACTTAAAAAAAAGGGTCCAAAATTGTAATTACTCCACACTTTGCACTATTTTTTGTCTTCCCTTGTCCCTTTTTTTTTTTTAAATTGGTATTTTTATTGTAAAATATAAAATGGTTGAGATATCACAGGCAAAAGCACAAAGAGAAAAAAAACAAAAACAAAAACAATTACATGAACTATTAAAACTGTTTGAAACTGTTGAACTATTAAGGCGGATCAGTAAAATAAATCCTTTGATGAGTGGCGGAGTAATTTCCTGAAGTGCCAGAGTCGCTGTGATTTCTTCCGGGTTTCTCGAGCGGTTTGTTTTGTTTGGGAGTATCGGCTCAACATGACAGAAACTCTCACTCTCCAGCCGAAAATATTGCTTATAACACAATATATATGACGGCTTTGGTAAAAAATAAGATGTACCTGGTGGTTTTTATACACTTGTTTATCGCGGTAAAGGCGGAGAAGTGACTCCTCCGTGATTTTTTATCCTGACCTGAGACACCTGTTGCTCCAGTTTCGATAAACAGGTGAAACGTCCTGCGTGTCAGACAGGGAGCAGCTACCGTGTCGAGAGAACATCGAAAAGTTTGACTATTTTCTTAAGTTTTCTTTAAAATAAAACCCCCACTACACATACAAATACTTAAATTGTTTGCGACTATGAAAGTCACGGTAACTTTCAGGGACACTGCTGTGGTGGTTCCCTGTAAAGCTGGATGGACCGTCCGGGATTTAATCGACCAAGCGACCCGGAGATACCGCAGGATTTTGGACCAGGTAAGCCGAATATTAACCGAATAATGTTAATAATTTTACTCCACTGTTTCCTTATCACATTGTGTTTCTCGTGTGTGTGTGTGTGTTGTTTTCATTCCGCTCGTTCTCCACATTGTGAAGCAGGTTAACCTAGTTAACCTAGCTTAACCTAGTCAACCTAGCTTAACTTGGGTCACGTGACATGCTAATTTTTTTTAAAATTCTTAATTTGTGCCAAAAAAAGTGTTTTTTATGCCAAACAAATGTAAGTATATTTCATATTAAGTTTCAAACCTCATCAAAAATCGAACTTGGTGAAGCTTCACGTTTAAATATCACTTTTTATTCATGTATTTCAAAGAATTCAGTGTAAAGAAATTAAGCAGAAAATGGCCTCTTTTCCTCTGAAACCTCCTTTATATAGTCTGATTCAAACACCTTATGTATTTTACATTTATGGGGCTATTTTATTGTTTTATTGTTGTTGTTGTTATTGTTTATACAACTACATTTTTTTAAGTGAAGAGTTCATCTGTCAAAACAGGCTTAATGTTTTTGTTAAGTAAGAGCACATAACTAGAAATCCATCACAGAGGACGATTAACTCAATTGACCAGAATGCAATGCAGCAACAGGAGTCCTGCTTCCTCTCTCTTCCTATAGAATGGATGTATGAAGAGAACCGATACTGAATGGCCTATATGTGAAACTAGTTGATACGTTTACAATAAGTTCATACATGTTTGGATGGTTTTCTCGAAAGTCATTATGAAGAGTAGAAAACAAAACTACATACCAAACAGGTTAGGACAAATGGGACATGTGCCAAAACGCAGCGTGTCATTAGAAAATAACTCCTGGCATGCATTGAACATCTCAAAAAGAAAAAAAGAAAAAAAACCACTGTTGTTGTTTTTTGAATTTCTCTCTGACATGTTCCAAATATGTCCCTCATATACACAAAGATATAACCCCTCCCTCCCCAGGCTTTCTGCTCCCTGATGTTGCAATCAATTGAACATTAATCATTTTGCTGAACTGACCTTTTATTAATCAGCAGCTTTGTATGTGCATGCTGTCCTAGCGTGATAGCGTACTGATGTGTGTTTCTCCTCAGCGAGAGTGTGAGTGGCTGCAGCCTCGGCTGTCTAACTGTACAATAGCTCCCTGTTAAAGCCCTGGTATCTCAGCGGGCAGGTGGAAGTTTACCGTTTGATGTCCTCAATGCGGCCGCAGTCGGAGATGTGCACTGCGGACAGGAGGCTTTGTCCTGTGAGTGATTGGGGATTAGGATTGGTGACAGGCCCTGGTCTTATCGGTTGGCTGACCCCCCCCCTCAACCCCTCAAATACCCGCAAACGCGCCCTCCCCCTTCAGCAAAACGAGAGGCTGGCTTGTGGGAATGCCAGAGGCTGCGGAAGCAGGGATGGAAGGACCTACAAATGTGACTGGATGGATTGTTTCCACTCAGTGAAGAGGTGCACACACACACCTGGATGGCCACACACACAGAGGAGCTCATCTTGCTCACTGTCCCCTGAGCTGTCTTGTCTTTGCTTCGCTGACAGCCCGCAGCCATGCCCACTGTGATACTCACAGAGACGCGCAGCAGTGCACAAGTTGAAGCAGACTAAATGTGAGCGTGTGTGTGTGTGTGTGTGTGTGTGTGTGTGTGTGTGAGATCAGAACACACCCCTGCTTTTTACAGAGCATGTTAATTAGGAGCCGGAGATGCGCAGACGCTGACTTAGCAGTCTGTGGCCTTCTCTTAATAGAGGCGCATCACCATGAGGACAGTCCAGCTCTGTAGCTGCCAGAGAGAACCAAATAGATCTGACCGGATGAGCCGGCTGCGTCTGCCAAGGGCGTCCACTTAGCGCCCACATTAACCGCACATTTCTCCTTTCTCCCACCTCACAGCTGACAGCAGGGACGGTGTCAAAGACCTGGGTTTAATCACTGAGGGTGTGTGTGTGTGTGTTAGTTTGTGGCCGTGATGTGCATGGCGAGCAGGATTCTGCAGAGTCACACTGTGCGTGGCGGTAATGGCGTGTAGACTTTCTTAATTAGCAGTTTATTTTAATGTGATCTCAGCTGTGACTCGGGTTCACGTTCAGCTGCTTTCATGTCTTCTGCTATGTTAACTGACAAAGCCTCTAACTAACTGCATGGAGAAAATTACAGCTCATTATACAGCGCGAGTTGTTCAGTAAATCAGTGAATGTGTTGCCGTGATAAAATTTCCCCCATATAGTTTCTATAGATTATGCCATTACTGCAATTATAGCACGCGATGAAGAAAGAACAGGATTTTGCTCCAGTCTGTGCAGGTTCACTGTAGATTATAGCCCCTATAGCCACTCTGCAGAAACACTTTGTCTTCTTTTCAATGTATGTAGGAGTGTCATGAGTTGTCCAAGTGTGAGCTGGTGTGTGTGTGTGTAACTGTTCGAACCTGCTGTTTCTCTTCCTTTGGTTGTTTTTAGTTGGATGCCGGCTGCTACTCGTCCAGTTTAAGTTACTTTATTGCTAGAGAGCAACATCCTGAATCTAGATGTTCTGCGTTTGGCTCAAGGACACTTGAGCAGGACTGAAAAAGCAGATGTGGCAGTTCTCCGTTGCACTCAAAGACATTACTGGATTACTTTTAAAATGCCACCCTGCCTTGATTTTGAGCGTGTGCAGCTGGCTCAGTAAAAGATATATCAAATTCGTAATTCATCTTTAAATGCAATGACCCCCTTTTTTAGCATTTACAAGCAAGATTTAAAAAAACAGTATATTTTATGGCAACACACTATTGAACTGGCAGAGTAATTAGGCCTAAGTGGTCCAGTAAAAGTCCTGATAAAAAAAAGACAAACTGGCAGTAAGTTAAATATTGTTATTGGCAAGGAGATAAATAAGTCCTGTGGTCTTCTAAAAATGTTAAAGTTAGACGGCAGTGTTCATGAATACAAGTCATTTAAAAACAATTTAAAATGTTAATGCTATTCCGGCTATACTTTACCAACCTTTAAGCCTCCCTTATCAGAAATGTTTGTTTGTAATCTTAATAAGCTGATTATGGAGGGTTGAAATATAGTGTTACCATTGGACTGCACCGTATTTAACATGCATCTGTCATAAGTGCTGATACTGTGCTGGCATGTCTGAGCATTGCATCCCTAATTAATGTATTCCTGTTGTGTTAAGGGACATTTGACCCCCGGTTATATCTGAATGTAGGCTGAGGTCAAGTTGACTTAATTTCCATCTGGCTTCTTCCTTCAGAGAGAACAGCTTTCATTTCTCTCTCCTCTCACTCACTCCGATTGATCCGACTCGGAAGACAGCTCCTCATCGACACATTCATTAAGGACTTTTTTTTTTTTTTGGTGTCACGGCTAAATCCACACCGTCCTCCTGCAGCTGTGTAATTACACATTCTTCTGAGGATCAAAGTGTGAAATAGCAGCCCCAACACCACCACCACCACCACCGCCGCCGCCCCACCGAATTTAGCTTCACTAATCGCCCTGGCGCTTCACCGTTTTCAAGTGGTGTCGTGTTTGCTTGCCAGAGAAGGGAGAGGGAGAAGAAGGAGATATATCGCTTCAAATGGTGGGGGACTTAATGGTGTAATTTGCAGGGAATTTACTCGTCTAACTGTCACAGTAATTTTCCTCCGCTGTTGACTGACTGACTCCCCGACTCCTTTTGTTTTTTATTTCATGGGAAGAGTTCAGGATACAAAGGGGAATTAGCAGGGATTGACAACGAGGGGCTTCAGAAGAGTTTATTTTATTCCCTTCTTTCCTCTGAAGTGTCATACATGCATCCCTTTTCATCATGAGGTAAAAAGAGTGGGAAGTGTGTTTCTTAGGGCCTCGCGAGTTCTGTCGGAGGAAAACAGGAGCCACGGCTTACGCCAGCACGGCCTGCAGAGGTGATGATGCTAATTAACACTTGAGCATCGTTGTGCTTTAATCTATTCATGTGAATTAATCCTTCGCCCCATAAACGTCCTCTTTATTTCACTAAGGTGTGTGCCTTAATGCTGTTGCTGTCATACACACATAAACACGCCGGCGGTTCTTCAGGTTGGACCAGTTCGCCTGGCGAGGTGTGAGCGCTGCTGTGACATCTCGGCGGGCAGATGCGCTCCACCGGTTTTCGGCGGCTTCATCCCGGATTCGCTTCCCTATAGAAATCATGCAAAATAAAACAAATGAGTCTATATCACAAGTTATTTAAAGACCGTTGGCCCGCTATGCGTCTCCTGATAAAAATTAAAACAATGCAAACCGTGATGACAATATCCACTTCTAACACTTCCCCATTCTTCTTCACTCATATTTTTTTTATGTTAATGCTTCTTGCAGCGACAGACTGCTCTGGGCCTGTTTGCATAACGCAGTGCTGTTGCACGGCAGTGTATTTGTATGCCAGTTGTAGTTGCAGATTACTCTACTGGCTCCATCTCTGGCAGCTCTGGCATAATAGCAACTTGTGAAGAAAGGGAGGCTCCGGCTTTATTCCTGCGATTGAAATCCCAGCCTCTCGCAACCATTTGTTTTAAGAGAATGGACTGTGCCCATTGTGAAAGGCAGACACCCTTTTTTTTTTTTTGTGCCCTGTAATTCCCATTCGGATGCAGCGGACCAAGAAGCAGCCCATTCAGAAAGAGGCTCGGTGATACAGCTGAAGCTGCTCGCTGGGTCTCGGCCAAACTCATTCCAGCCTCCGAGGCTTATAGCCTATACTGTAGCTGTTAATTTATCCGCTAATGTAGTCTGGACATATTGCTTATTGATATGGGCAGGTCCTAATTGGCTATTTTCTACTGCACACAGTGTTAGAAACGATAAGGCTCGTCAAAGATTTCTTTTTAGTCGAGGAATTCCTTTCAATAGTTATTGTGTGTGGGGAGGAACTGCAGAGTTTGTTTCACTGTTTCTTCATAACTTACACAATGTATCATTAAATTGTTCACAGATGCACTTTCTGAGATCTGCATAGCATCGCCGCGATAAACTGTGTATTTCCTGTCTCACGAAACTGGGAAGATGCTATTGTTCGTGTGCTTCTCTGTTGATTTTTGTTGCGTAAACAGCTCACAGATTTCAGATTACAGCTCAGTCGAAAAAAAAAAAAGGGCCTTGTTCCCTTTTGTCAGTGGATGGAGCGCCAGGCTCTGTGTGCTGTGTTTACACTGACCTCTGTCTTCATGGCAACAATGAAACCGGCCAGGAATGTCCCACCACCGCTTCCCCGCGGAACAGAGAAACTGGAAAAGTTCCTATTCTACATGTGCAGTGTACCGTAGGTCATCTTGTTCCTACTGTACCTGCCCAACAAGAAATCACAGCAATTAGTCCCTCAGCTGTTCTTTCTCCTAGTTTGCACATACAGTGGTATGGTAAGGAGACTTTATCCACCAACACTGAAAGCTGACTTCATACTTTCTGCTCTTAAGTTGACTTATTATTAACATATTATTTTTTACTGTAGGTGACCTTCAGCTTTCTGTTGCTCTCGCCTGTTTTTGATAATGTTATTTCATGTCTTTTTCTGTGTCCAGCATGGGGAGAGCGCAATAAAGACCCACCACTTGGAGTACTGCGACGGAGGGATCCTGGACCACGACGACCTGCTGACCGATCTAGTGGAAGACAGAGAGAAGGTGAAGATGTTTGGGTGTCGTTTGGTTGTGTTTTTGCATTTGGTTGATTTAATTCATACCCGTCATGAGGAGGCAGTGAATTACGGCGCTCCTTCTCCTGGCACATTTTCTTTTAAAGAGTAAATTTCATTTCTCTTGCTAATTTTTCATAATGCGTTCCTAAGATGTGCTAATGAACTGCCCAGAAATCCCCCAGGCCCAGACAAATGATGAATTACCAACACTTAGTCAGCAAGAAGGCCAAATGAAATGGAATATTCAGCCAACACTGTATCACAAAATAACAATTTGTGTTTTAAGCTGCACGAACAATAGTGTGTGTGTGTATGTGTGGATTGCAAGTTTGGCAAAATACTCTTTGCGGAAAAGGGGACAGAACTAAATAATAGATGTGTAAACTCTTTAACAGAAGCGGGGAAAAAAGTGTTTTTGCTTTCCCAAAGAACAGAGGCTTCATTTTCCAGGATGATGGAATTGTAATCATAAGTGTGTTTTGATAGATAGATAGATCCTCAGAGTGACGATGAAGTGTCACAGAGCGACTCCTGCTCTGGTATTTCAGATCCTTTCACTAACATGACACCTGATGTCGAAGCCTCTTTTGCCTCCAGCCGTGTAGCTTTTTGTGATCTGTAATTACGGGCTCTGCTTCACTAGAACCTGTGCCATTCAGAAAGTGTCCTATTTTTTATTTTTTTTTCTTTCTTTACTCTTTCACCCAATTCTCCAAACACCTTCTTCGCTCTCATCTCACTTCTCATTTTATCCTTTTGTTTTTGCTGCTGATGAAAAGATAGCGGGCGGAATAGGACGAGCGCACGGCATCTCCATAACGTGCCAGTCATCCGACTTATCTCTAGGCTCCCAAACACTGTCGGCTCTCATAGATTAATGAGCTGCGCCGCGCATTCTTGATTAGTCTGACTTCCTTTTGTTTGTCTACATTTTTATTACCTCGCCGCAGCTGACTGATTCTATCTTTAGTGCTTTCCTTTTTTGTTCTGTTATTGTGGCCAATGCTGTTTCACCATCAATCATACAGGAGTGGTCCCATTGTGAGGGCTCTCCACCGCACAGCATGGGCCCCGTGTTAGCCACGGATGCTAATGAGAGATAATGGTTAGCTATTTGTACGTCTAGTGGTTAGCTTAGCCGCGAGTCCAGACCTCTTTATCTGAGCCAGCCCCCCGACTATTATTCACACACACACATCACTGCCGTCTCCACCGCCTGCGCCAAACCACAGGCGAGCGTGTAGCGTAGCATGTTAGCATTAGTGTGTACGGAAGGAGCGCCACTGGTGGTTGATGAGGGCGGAGATGAGGGGGCGGCTGTGATTTGATTACAGTTCTGCCCCCTGCATCTGTGACACACTCGCGCACACACACACACACACACTCGGTTCATTAGCCCCCCATCTCGAGACACCGGCCACCAGCCTCCTCATGAATATTAATATCAATCTGATGAATGTGGAGAAGGCCATGGGGTGTTGGCTGAGGTGTGACCATATATACACAGCACACATTCACACACACACAGACACACAAAGACCACAGTATAAAAGAGCCCACTGCAGGTCATGCTTCAGTCAATTATACTCCATGAAACTCACCTCCTCTTTCACCGTTTATTATGTGTGTGTGTGAGTGTGTGTGCGCCCTGCAGCTCTCAGATGACGGTTGGAGGCATGGCGGTTGGAGTCATTGACCTGTCAAGATACCCCACTACTTTGTTAATGGTGAAGCGAAGTGGGCAGGCATAACAGCTTTTCGATCTCTTCCTGTTTTGTCACGCTGTTTTGCTCAAATCACTGCAGTTTACAGACTGTTTTTTCCCCCCCAGAACCTGTTTTTTTCCTCTTTATCCTCCATCAGTCCATTTCTGTCTTTTTCAGTCACTTACACAGATACATTGTGAGCTCGTATGAGGCCCGAAGAGTCAGGGCGATGTGATATTTACTGTGCGATAATAGAAAGTTGTTAACAGTCAGAAATGTTGCATTTCTGTTCATAAGGCAATAATCGATCATTATAGTATTAATTCCATCAATACTTTATCTTGAAACACTTTCTCAATTGAATCATAAAGTTTGTGTCATACAATATATATATATGGGGCACAACTGACAAAGGCAGCCTGGAGGAGAGCAAATCTCCAAACTAAAAGATTTTTGATTGTTTTTGAGTTTCAATGATTTGTTTGTTTCTTATATGGATATAAGGGTATATACAATATATTATTAACCTATTAATAATCACTTGCCCTTATTTGTTTAGAATGCTTTGATTGTTTGACTATGCTTTGATCCAGTATCAATTAATTAGTAAAGATGCTTCAGTAAATGGTGTCTTTTTTTCCCCCCTCTCAGACTTTATCTAGTGTTGATGAGCTAATCTTGCTCATCAACACTTTGAGTAACTATTTCATTCCCTTATGCAACACACTGACACATTATGGGGTGTTCACATTCTGGACACACACCCCACTACTAAGCAACTTACCAAGTGAGCCAGCTGTCAATCACAGCTGTCGCTCAACCTCCGTCAAATCTTATTAACGGAGCAATAATTGTTCTAAAATTACCACCAGCACACTTATTAGAGGGCCTGAATTTAGTGATTGAGACCATAATGACCCACTGAACGAATGAATGGAGCTTTTTTTAGATAGATAGATATACTTTATTAATCCTAAAACTGGGAAATTATTATTATTATTTTTTGCAGTCAGCTTCTAGCAGCACTTTAAGGTACTTCCACATTCTCGCTCCTTTTTTTTTTTTTTTGATACTTAGCTGGAGCCAACACTCTGTTCTCTTTCCTGTCCTCTTCCCACCTCACCCTCTCTCCTCCACCTCTTCCATCTCCCTCTTTTCAAGAGCTGTTATTAACAGATGTAGTGCTTTACCTCTACACGTTGCCCATTTACCGCCACCAGAACTGTCATTCACAGCCCTTTGGTTCCCTGCATTAGCCGAGGCCATTACTTCCATATGTCTCCTTGGTACACAGGAGCTGTCAGGCAGGCTGTCCAATGCCAGCATGCTATTAACACATAAGCTACACACCAGATTTCTATTGGTGAGCCCTTCTTTATACTGCGACTTCTGCTGTTTCTGTTTGATTTGGAGAGCTAATTGTCATACGATAAGGAGAGCACATGATCAAGAATGGTCGAAACTCTATGTTGATGCTTGATTAGAAGAGCATTTCTCATCAGTGCTCTTCTTCACCCACATTCAGATGACATTCGAATGTGTGTCTTCTCTTGTCACGCCGATCTCCTCCAGAATGGGGGAATTAAAGTCAGGGGGCATAACGTCGTCTCATAAGTGGACTGTCACTCCTCATTCCATGTGTGCGAACATACACATTCACATTACCATACACGGACGTTGTGTTCGAGGCGGAAAAACGCACAAAATACTTCCGCGTGCATGCAGCCAAACGAGAAATCTAATTTCATGGGAAATTTAATGAAAAAAAGGAATGATTACTTCCATCTCTTTAATTAGCCCTTTTTTAAATTACCGTACCTACAAGGCATCAGTGATCCTCCAGAGCGGTCTCTATCTGCGGGAATGTAAATGGTAAGGGGACATATTCTAGCTGATCTCCTCTGAAATGTCAACCGCTTGTGGAAAAACGATTTGGTCACATGAAAGGTTTCTTTACTTAAAGTAGATCTGTGGTCATGAGCATCTCTTATGTCCTTTTCAAAGAGAAACTGACCTTAAATAATGATGTGGAACCATGTGCACACTTAATTAAGCAGATTGAACGGATGTGCGTGGAAGTCATGTGATTCTTTCATGTATGTTCAGTCAGGAAAAGACTTATGATTTAAATAGAGGTCATGTGAGGCAAGTCATGATCCCATAGTTTGTGGAGTTATAGTGTGTTTTTTTTTCATACATCTGGCATTGATAAAGTCTATGAAATACCTTGTTGTTCATAAACCATTCAAAGGCCAAATGACAAATGACAATGCTGTGACAATGCTTTTATATCCAATCTTGAGCTTCAATGCTCAGAAGTCACTGTGAAATGAAATACTGCCGTAGATTTTTATTTCCACCAGCTGCGCGAGGACTCTTTAAGTTATTTCGTTTGATTTGCCTGAAGTCATTTATCACATGTCGGATGTCAGCTCCTTTGGCAGGCGACAATAGGGCGTTACTTAAAACGTGCTAACCCGCTGCAGAGAGAGAGAAAAAAAAAAGTTTAGTGAATGGGACGTGATTGCGAGGCGCAGACGTGCTGATTAGCCTTTGACGCTCGGTGACATCTCGCTCCCTCACCTCTATTCCCCTCGTTCGCCGCCGCGACGAGCCACGTTTTGATTGGCATCTGAATAGTAGCATAACTCCGCACACTGTCTGAATGGCCAGTGATGAGCGGGAGCACGAGGTTCAAGTGCACTAATCAGAAAATGCCAGACGCATGCCAGCCTAATCATAATCTATACAACCTCTTCATATTCTAATCATGATCCATACATCTTTACCTGTGAAGATGGAGTGTGTTCAACACCATCCCTGTCGGACACATTTGAATATTAATTAGAAATCTTGCATGTGTTCTGCTGGGTGTATTAAGTAAATCGGCTGAAGTTCACCTGCAGCCTGCCATTATGGTCCCGCTGTTGTCTTCATAATTGATTTTTATTCTTGCCCTTTTACTCGAAATAACATTTATTTCTTAAGGTTGCCATCACTGCCGGAGCCTGGAGGGTTCAAGCCATGTTTTCGATTTCAATGTCTGAAACCAAGTTGCATAATGAAAACTGTGTTTTACCAGCAAAAAAGAAAAGAACTACTATTCCCTTTATGTTGGATCATATTTCTAAATATTGTTGCTGCTATCCTATATTTACAAAACTTACCTGATGTTAGATTTAAAGAACATAAAATGACTTTAAACACCTAAAGTTTAGGACTTGACTTTCAGCAGGTTTAGATAACAAATGGATGCATGCTTCGGTAGGTGTGTGTTTCTGTAGCTTTGTCCACACCCTGTAATTATTATGCATTCTGATGGACTTTAGTGATATATTAATATATTCAAATTTCCAGTAAATATACAGTAAGTTGAATAAATTAGATTATCTCTGTCAGACAGTTGCCTGCAGATCAGATCAGACCGAATGCGGCTGAATGTTTATCCCGGCGGGATTCGGTCACTTGAGCTGATTTGATCATATCTCATCAACCTCGACCTTGATTCAACCCCCCCCCCCCCAATCTGAACACAACAACTCTTCATCTGATTATATTCAATTAACAATACCCCCTACACACTCCCACTCCCAAACCCAGTTTGATTGTAATTGCGATGAGAGAACTCGAGGAAGACTTGCAGAGAAGTTCTCGCTGTGCATGTGTGCTTTTCATTTAACGGCACGCACACTGACTTTTCTCATAAAGTTGCACTTTGGAATTTTAATATCTTTTTTTTTTTTTTTTTTTTTTAGATGATCCATCGAGCTACCTTTTTGACTTTGAATAATGGCACTTCTCCAAAGTGATTTGTCAGTTCACTGAAGCGAAAGAGCAGGATTCAGTTCGGATAAGGCCTGTTTCTGTTTTTGCCCGTGTGACTAATAGAGGCTCCGCTAGGTCATCTCACCCTCAGATCTTGTCCTCTGGTCCCTCTCCTTCTGTTAATCACACAGACTCTGTGTTGCCCTCCGTGTCATCATCACACCACCCATTAGCTCCTAATGGAGCGAGACGGTCAGACTGTAACCTGACCTGCCTGCGCCTGCTGTGGTCTGGCAGAAGGAGCCCGGTCGGAGCAGCCATGCTGAAGCCAGAGGGGCGCCGCGCTCTTGGACTCAAGTCTGCTAATGACACGTGCACATAATCAGTGTTGTAGGCGAGGATGAAGCATGAGGATGTGGAAGAGGAGGCCTCTGTCATGGTCTGTGTTTCAAACGATGTGTGTAATCCTCTGCACACGCTTAAAGAAAAATGACTTGAATATCAATTATGGACAACATTCAGATTCGGTCACATTGATGCTCTGTATTAAGAGCTTTTTTTTTATTTGTCAGTATTAGGTTTATCAGTTAGCTGTGTTTTTGGCACAGCAGTCCGCAGACGAGCTAATCACATCCAGAAAATGATCTATAATAGATCAACTTGTTTACAGCAAACCTACTCTCTGACCTAACCAGCCTCACACCATCTGTTTTCCTACATGACATTACCCCAGGCGTGTGTGTGTCTGTGTGTGTCTGTGTCTGAGGGTGAGCGAAAGCGTCTCAGCTCACTTCAACTGCTAATAACTCAAATCAGCAAAAAGTCACACTCCTGTGTGTGTGTGTGTGTGTGTGTGTGTGTGTACTTTCGCTAAACTACAGGATAAATGCTTGTAATACTGAATCCAACTCATTGGAGGTTAAATGTTTGACGATTACTGCTCCAATTACACAGCTGAAACCGCATCTGTGTCCATTGTGTTGCACACACAATACATAATATTGTTATTGTTGTTGTTTTTCCCTGCCTCTCACACTCATCACCTAACTGATTGGCCTAATGAATAGAGCTATATGAACGTTAATGTATCTGAATAGGCCACTCAAAGTATTAACCAACCTGCGTCTGACACGGGAGCGATCGCTTTGTTTACGAAGAGTTTGGACTCGACACGAATGTGTTGTTTACTCTTACAAAAACAGCAGGCTGTTTAAAAGATACTTTAACCGATTGGAGATTAAAATTATGAAGATAAAAGGTAATTTGTCAAAGTCGATAAATACCTAAAATCAGCTTCACATTTGTGCGCAAAAAGCTAGTCTCCAAATGAACTAAGTGCAAACTTGACTGTAGTGGAAATCAGAAATAAACTTAAAATAAATGAATAAAAAGAAACTGGACTAATTGTTTCAGCAAATAATTGATTGATTGCATTGATTGTTAATGAGAAGCTGTTATACTGTGAGTTAATGAGCTGAGTTCCCTTCATTAAATTGTTCTATAATATTGCACTGCAGTATTGTCTGCACATTTTATACTAATTTGGCTATTTTTCATTTGATAAGAAAGGTAAACATGTAGCGGGACTTCCAGCCCACTTGCATTCATATATACAGATGGGTATAGATGTCTGGTGGTGTTTCACACACGTAATGCCGTGCAAATCCTACTGTCCCCCTGCAGGCTTTGATGTTGAGGCACTAACTCTCTAATAAGGCATGTTGGTAGAAACGCATACATTGATGCGTGGAAGAAAAAATGTGCAGGTAAAGCTCTTATGTTCCAAACACCTTCAGGCTGTGAGCGATATTTGTTCTCCATGGCAACAGCCCATACTGAATGTCAGTAATGTATAGTTAATATATATCAGCAAGCCCAGAGTGTTTACCTCTAAAGAAGTAATGTAAACTGAGAAATGCCATCAAGAATCCAGCGAGGAATAGCACTTTTAGGTCATGGAAGCACTCTGACCCAGAAGGGGAAAATCACAGGAAATACTTTACATCATTGCCACAGCTGTAAATTATTGATAATGTGTGCATTACATGAAGCAAAGTACATTCTTGCCCTTTAAATCATCCTTTAACATCACTTTAAAGCTCACACAAAGAGGGAGGCAGCAGGCGAGCAGAAAGAAAGAGAGTAACGTATGATATAGGTTTAATGCCAAGGGAGGGCAGATGGAGAGACGAGGAGGGAGGAGAGAGCCACAGGTGAGAGGGCGCCAGCCTCGCAGCTCTGAGTTAATCACTCCTATTTCTCTGTCAGATCCCGGTGGGAGGAGGAGGGAGGGAGGAGGAGGGAGGGAGGAGGAGGAGGGAGGGATGGAGGGAGGGAGGAGGGAGCAGCTGGCCTTGTGTCAGCCACAGGGAAAAGAAAGCTGATTATTAGGCTGCAGCGCTGACTTTTGGGGGAAAAGAGAGCTGGAGCACGTGTGTGATTTCGCTGTCCTGTGTTTGTGTGTATTTGGGAATGTGTCTGCGTTCATGCACATTTATGAGAAGGAGGTTATGACTTTCTGTGCGCCGAGAGAGTATGCGTTCTGACGCATGTTTGAGTGAAAGTGTGACTGTGTTTCTACTCTGTGTGTGTGTGTGTGTGTGTGTGTGTGTGTGTGTACCTGTCAGTGTGTCATGGCCACAGGTGCGGAACAGAACCAGTGTAACCACCAGTGATGTGTTTGCACTGCAGGAATGATGAACGAGCCGGTTGGATATTTGTGTTGCCGGCCTGAGAAATACGAAGCCTGAAGCTCCCTTGTCACCCACATCTTTCGCTCCCTCTTTCCTCCTCCTCCTCCTCATCCCTCCTTTTCTCGCTCGGCCTCTCGGGCTTGTGTGATTTATGAAGAGTTTACCCTCTCCCTTTATGAGTGTGCATAAATAATAATGTGGGCTGTCACTGTGCATCGCCTGCACTGCAATGCCTCAGCTGGTGGCTTGTTTTGTGTGTGTGTTTGTGTGTGTATGTGTACATTCTCAGTGGGTACCCACATGCGCCATCACTGTGGCTGATGCGACAGATGTATGTGTGTGTGTGTGTGTGTGTGTGTGAGAGAGAGGATGATAACTCAGCCCTTTTCAGTGCCATAAAGAACTTTTTTTTACCTTTTTTTTTTCTGACGGTGTTTCTGAACAATAGCCTTTTATAAAGCAGATCTACACATTTTATTTTCTAAAACCTTTGCCTAAGATATTTATTTTATTTATTTATTTATCAGTGCGTGTGTTCATCAGTGGGTGTGGGTGGATTAGAGTTGACTGTTTTCCTGGGAATGTATCCCTCCTTTTCTCTGGAAAAGTGGTATTTTAAGCACAGAGCTGTCTATATTTAATCATTGATTAGTCATTCGTCATTGATACAGAATTGCTTGGTCCGAATATCCAAGTTTAATCTTATTGGTTGTAACATGTATGGCATCTAATGCTCGGAACCGGCTGCATTTTATTCTACAAAACATTTGGCTGAAGCTGAAACGGTGATTTCCAGAAAGTATAAATGATAACATCATCTGCTAAAAGAGGTCTCAGGAAGTTTTGTGTTTTTCTTTTTGCATGAAATAAGTTAGCCTTTAACTTAAATTATTGATCCCTCATATAATGAAATGGGGTTAAATATTAGAAATACTATGTATTTGATTCAATACACCACCACAAACTACAGCACCATAAATCACAGCAGACCTCTTCCTGATATCTAACAGCGTTTCCTATTTTTCTGGTTGTGATTCTTCCAGTTTGCTATTTTTACTTTGAGATCTGGGTCATCATTTGCCGAAATTTGCATGAATGCAAATGCTCAGACCGCTGCGCCGACCGAGGAATATCGCTTTGGTTTGTCAGTGTTTTAGATCGGCCTGTCAGAAGCATCAAAGAGATGTTGTGTTCAATGCGGAAGTACGAGCTGCTCGCTGGCGCCTCTTCAAACGGACAGAAAGCAACATTTCAAAGTTCAAGTAGTCATGTCTCTGTATATGATTCATTACTTTTAAGGAGTCCCTTACAACAGGTTCGACAAGACGGATTGTGCATCCGTTTGTGAGCTTTGCTTCATGAGTGGGAGAGTGTCTTTGTGTCTTCCTCTAATCTTACACACTGCCTGTGTGTGTGTGTGTTGCTGAGAGGTAATCCCTCACATCTGGTAGTGTGCTATATAGATTCTGTCTGGAATAGAAGCAGGATTAGCTCTGCTCTCACTGGTAATGCAACCAATTTTCTACTTGTTTAAATAACGCAGGCCAAACATTCCTCTTATGGCCCCTATGGTGCCCTGGAAGTAAGTGTGTGTGTATGTGTGTGTGTGTGTGTGTGTGTGTTTCTTGAACATGGGTGAGTTTTTGTATGTAGTCCTGTTTGTACTATGTGATTAGGTGCATCCATCCCTTTGTGTCCATTAATGGAATTAGGATACTGCCCAGACATGAACAAGGTTATGTAATATCCGTTTATATCCATCTCACCTTATTGGAGTCTGACAGCAGCAGTGGTCAGTGTCAGGCTTTTCTTTTTTTCTAATGCACTTTAATAAAATAAAGGATCTGTATCATTAACTATAATAGAAATATAAAAGATAAGCAAATTGATTGTCATTTCTAACACGATGCAATGGATATGAAGAGCCAAATTTCCTCTGTCGGGTTAGACACTTCACTCATCTACACCTGGGCGCTGTCATTATTCATGCAGCTTTACAGCCATTATCTTCACTTCACGACTGTTCTTCGTTAGACAGCATCTGCTTTAAACGTGGAAGCTTCTGCTATCGCGAGCTCTCGACTCCTCGGTATCGTCACACCACAGCCGCTCGAAATTCGGAAAATTGGTTGGAGGAAAACGCCAGATGCTCAACAGCACAGTTAAGAGCCATGTGGAGGAAGAGTTTGTTTTTTGTTTTTTTTTCCCCACACTGTTCCATCAGTTGACTGTAAACTGCAGTTGGAATCCTTTCAGCTGCGGCGCCATCAGTCACGCATACACGAAGTCAGATCGTCAGGTGGTGCAGCCTTTCAAGTCAAGACAAAGAGTAGGAGGTTTTATTCACTGTGATTCAGATTTAGCGCTAAAAATAGTCTTTCTGAACTTGCACTTTAATGAAGAAAATGTGTATGCGTGTGAGTCGGAAGCTGCGTTTCCCCAGTTTGTCTGTGTGTGTGTATTGTGTGTGTGTGTGTATATATATATGTGTGTGTGTGTGTGAGAGGGAGAGAGAGATGATTGGGTTACCATACTACTGTCAGGATGCTGCGCCTTCCTTCTGAATTATGCATCTCTCGTTCTAAGAAAGAATGAAGAATAGCGCGAGAGGGAAAAAACGGAGAGAAGAGGGGGGCAGTCGTAAGATAAATGACAACAGCACAAAAGCAGAGCATCTCAATAGAGTGGTACCACACGAACACACACACACACACACACACACACACAGAGCAGTACTAGACAGTGATGAGAGAGGAGAAGAAAAATGGGTTGATTAGTATGAGCGGATGAAGAGGGGAAGTGTGTGTTTGTTTGTGAGGTTGTGTTTGTGTGTGTGTGTGTAGCTGATGCTTATTGTAAAGGCGGGAGGCTTGAGTGCTATCAGCGTGCAGTAGTGTTTGACCAAAGCAAGGTGGCACTGTTCATCCTCCAACTGTGTAAAGTGTCTGTCTGAGATTGGGTCCACATATTGTCTAAACCGTTGTTTTTGTGGTGTGTATATTTAAAAATGGTTTAATGTAGTATGTAAACATCCCTGATGGCATATATATATATGTGTGTGTGTGTGTGTGTGTGTCCATGTCGAACCCGCTGTCTTCTCCCCTGTGTGTTCCATACAGGAAGGGCTGTGTTTAACTAATTAATTCTTAGCAAGTACATCAATTATTAAAAACACTCAACTGTTCATCTGTGAGTTGCCACATGTAAACAACGTCTGCAGCTGGGATGATTTCATATCCTGGCTGTTTAAAAATTACAAAAAAAAAAAAAAAAAAAAAAAAAATCATAACCATGATGTGTGCAAACTCTGTGTCTGATTGGCTGTTGGGGCTCTTGCAGCCCGCGAGAAAGCAATATCAGAAAATGGCAATCATAAAAGTGTTTTATTGATCACAGTGCAAAATTGTGATCATGGGGTCAATGGGAGTTGGCCATAAAAGAGACGTTTTTAATAAAAAAGAATTGATTTAATGTGGCAGCACAAACATGAAGATGCTTGCTTCTATTACAGTATGTAAACAAAACAGCAGGCACTTTGACTTTCGGAGGAAAATATGTAAAATAATTTCATGTTTGGGTGGGTGTATGCATGCCTTTCTATAAAACCGAGTAAAATAAGTGTGCATGCTGCATATTGCAACATTTTATAACTCTGAGCCTTAGGCGGTGTGTATGAGTGAGAATACCCACAGATTATCTCCATCTCTACTTCATGCATGGCATTGTATGTGGCTTTCATGTATGTCATAATGGCTTTGGCTCTACACACACACACACACACACACAGACACACACACACACACAGTCTTCCGGACTGTCCTCTCAGCCAGTCTGGTCACGTTGGTTTCACACGCTGCGTCGTGATTTACAGATCATAACATGACAATATAAAGGGTTCAGCCATTTGTATTTGGCACAGGTGTGTGTGTGTGTGTGTTTGTGTGTGATGGAAATTAGACAAAGGGGTCACATTATTCAGCAGTAGTTGACATGCAGGCTCCCCAGGTCCATATCAATATCCCCCCCTCGGACGCAGCAAGAAAAATAAGATGATTTGTTTCCTCGAATACTAATCGCAGTCTGGAGGGACGGAGAGAAACCAGTGTGTTAAATAAACACACTGCGAACCATTCAAGGTGGTGTTATTCATCTTGGGGCACAGGGTCCTTCAAAAGACCATGTTGGTGATATATTTGACGGATTGAATTTCAGAACCCTGTATGCGCCTTGTGGAAAAAAAGAAGGAAAAAAAATGCTTTTCCCAAGTTTCCTTGTATTTCACAATATAAATGATTGTTGTGTCTGCAGGGAAATGCTGGCCGATAGCTTTAACATTGGCAAAGCAACCATACCCACAGCAGGAAAATCTTAACAGTATTAAAGGGTCAGATCACCCAATTGGAAATGCTTTCTACTGAAGAAATAGTCGCTCCTCTGCAGATGATCCAGAGTAGCCTGTTTGTGCAAAGATATGTTACTGTTGAGTTTAAGGGCTCTAAACCCTACAAATAAAATGCTGCATTGTATGAGATGGTGAGGAGATCTTTTTAAGACAAATAAATCTGAAATCTGAAAACAAAAAATACAACCAAAACTAACTACTAGCTCCAGATTTTGCACTCTGGATTGAATTTTCAGTGGGAATACCAGGCTCTTGATCACTTGGTTTGGATTGGGTTACAGTGACTCCATTTTTCAATGCTTCAACTTGTTCCAACTGAAGCAGTATATGATTAATTTTGTTGTTACTGTGTGTTTGATTGAGTGATGAACGGAAGCAGCAGGGCGGCCTTCATCAGCATCACTCCCCGGGCTGTGTTAGCCGTGAAAAAAAAACAAACTCCTGAAAAAAGAAAATCACCACCCCTCCGCACATTAAAAGAAGTTGTTGTTGTTGTTGTTCAGAGCGGATCAATCTTTTTCGAGGGGAACTCATTGCTGTGCCTCCGTACACGCTCGCCGCTGTGCGCGTGCACATCACATTACGCCCCGAGACGCCTTCTTTGATTGATGCTGTCAGCGAGTTTGGAGAAAAGAGACGAAGGCTCGGGGAGGGAAGGAGATAAGGAGTGAAAGAGGAAAGCAGATAAAGAAGAGAGAAAGAGCTTGAGAAGCATCCATCAAGCGGCACAATCAGATTGTTTTCTTGGCATTCGGTCTTTTTCTCTCCTCTTTGCATCAGCCTGAACCGTACTTCCTCATTTCTCCTTTCAATCCCCCCTCACACTCACACACACACACACGAATGCATTAGACGAACCTCCTTCGCGTGGCGTTGGCCAGGTGTCATGAGGATATTGAATCACGGGAGGTTGAGGTGAAAGGCGGCGTCATGGTGTGATGGATGATGCATATTTTGCCGCTTCGCCCATGCATATTGTTTACAGACACGTAAACACACACACACACACACACACTGATACACATCCTCGGCGCTTCTTTTTTGTTAATTGACGTCCTCCGCTCGTCTGTTGTGTTTTTTTAGTTCCATCCCTCGTTTCATTGTGGTTATTGCTTTTCATTAAGTGGTCATTTCCTTCACCAGCAGCTTCTAATGAGAGCGTCACGCCGCCATGCGTCCATTTATCAAACCACGTACTCGCAATGGCACAGTCCCGCACTCAACACACACACACACACACACACACACACGTCCCCCTTCACTCTATCTGCCATCATGTCCCTGTCTCAATTAGGATTGTTTGTCGTCCTCCTGCCCTCCATCCCCTGTTCATTTGGCCGCCCCGTCTCATTGTGGCAGCCGTGTCATTGTGTTTGACAGCTTCTCATTCTCGTGTCAGATCTCATTTGACTGCTAATTTCATACATGCACACCTCGCCTCACCTCAGCATGCGTACGTTAACTCTTTTCAAGCGGGCCTCTGCGGAACCGTTGGTCAGATTTCCTCCTTTGTTCAAAAAGTAACAAAAAAAAACAACAAAAAATGTCGTTGTGTTGCTGAAGTGGCATCTGCCGGTGTGTTATGCTCTGTAAGAGGTTTGAGAGCGAATGAGCTGTGAATCCAGCTCTGTTTGCTTTCCACACACACACAGACACACACACACACATCTGCGCACTTGGCAGAATAAAGCAGGTTGCATCCTCACTGTTGGCAAGATAAATCACATAAAAGCCTCACTGTGATCATGGCACAGTGGAGACGCTATATAACCTGGCTGCCTGTTTGTGTGCGTTTCCAGCTTGTTCATATGCCAGAAATCATTGTTTTAGACCGTCACACTTATCTTGAGGAAAGCGTGTTCCTTTCAGATTATGTTCACATTATGTTTAATATTTGTCACATTTAGGACACGGTTTGACTGTGTGTGTGTGTCTTTTCCAGCTGGTGGCGGTGTTCGAGGATGTCCAGCGTGCGAAACAGACAGAGAGTCCCAGAGAGAACATGTCCAATGGCTACTCCAGTGCCCCCAGCCCAGATCCCGTCCACTACTATCCCCACCTGCAGCCCCAGGAGCCAACCAGAGGGGAGATCGAAGTCAACGAGGCCATCCTCAAAGCCAGTATGTACATTACATTAGATTAATTTATCACTCAATAAAAGATGATTTTTAACTTAACTGTTCTGGCTAATAAATATCCATAAACTATTGTGTTGTGTAGATACAACACATATATTGCAAGATATTTTTTATTTTTAATGTATAGTAAGTTAATAAGAAAATCTTAAACACCTGAGAAGCGAAAGCAATGCTCAATCAACACTCTGAAAAACATATTTTTGCGCGGTGGTGAGATAGCAGGTGGCGTGTGCGACTGTGTGAGAAAGAGTCTAAAAATACATTCATGGAACAGCTGTAAGCTGAAGTTACAGTGTAAAGACAGATTTTTGCCTGTAACTTTATGGCGCGTGAAGATGCAGTGTTGACGCAGCGTTCCCTCCTGTCGTCCTCACCTAACGTTCTTCACTTTGGTTTGCACTTGTTCTCATACGTTCTGGGTACTTATTTACTAATGTATCCTCCTGCTGCATTAATCCACAAATGACTTCCGAAATGGACAAAAACATAACTACGCTTTGACTGAAAACCATGATGAGTGATATTAACAAGAGCCGCTCTGCACTTATTCTCCCTTCTGTGTTTAAATTTGGATTTATATTTTGGATATGTTGCTGTTGCCTTTATCCAGAGCCATTCAACTGAATACAACAGTAGAAAAACCTTCAATTCCTAAGGCGATGAGTCAGTTGCAAGGAGTGTGTACAGTAGATACAACTAATCCTGTGTCTTTACAATGTTTTCATGTGAGCGTTTTCCCTCAGATCTTGTTTTTTATGTACTTGAGCGATTCCTGGAGGGAAATTGTTTTTTACTTGTAAAGTCAGGAGTCGGGGTCAACTTCAAAAACCGATTCAGGGGTTGTTAAGAGTTCAGTGACAGTGCTATACAGTGATGTATAGGTTTATTTTGCTATTTCTCAGAGCAGTCAGTAATCGTGTACTGGGTCACGGTGTATTTCTAGTATGGAACATCATCACAAGACAGCAGTCAGAAGCCTAAGGGAGCATTTCTGCTCTGTCTAGGTTACCTCCTGTCTGCCTATAGATCCATCTTACTGTAAATAATGTAATAAATTTCTGTACATCTGTTTCTGTTCCAGTGCCGTGCCATGAATCATTTTTGTTAGGTGTCCAAGTGAAAGATAAAGAAAGATAAAGGATTAAATGAGCCTGGATGTGATTCAACAAGGGTCCCTGTCTCCATCTGTTGATGAACACACACACACACACACACACACACACACACACACACACACACCCCTGCCCTTTGCCATCCCTCTGCCTGCTTTCACCTCATGCCCCATTATCTGCCCCCTCTCTTCTCCCCTCAGTCACATCTTGGCTACTCTACTATTCAGCTTCAACCACCTGCCATCCAGCTCACCACCCGGCACCCTGGACCCTGACCCGTCACCTCCACCCCAACTTGATACCTCCTCTTCTCCCCCCACCGTCCTTCTCCCGGCCTCTGCGTGATTTCCACCTCTAACTAGATTAGCACTTTAGCCTGTTAGCATGCTTCCAGCGTCCAGCCAAGCGTGAATGGACTAATTCCAGCCCCCCCTACACACTCCCGTTCCACCCTGTTTTAACCCAGTGGGACCTCTTCCCGCCCCCACCCTCTACCCTCTTCATCCTGCTCTCCAGCCCTTTTGAACCTTGACTAACTCAGTTATGATGTGACCCTGTGACGTACCTCATATAGAGCCAGACTGATGCAATAAGGCAGCGTTTTTCATCTAGACACAGGCACACACACATATACATAATGACAAAAGAGCCTCAAAATACAAGTTAAACAACTCAACACACCAAAAAAAAACTTTCACCCATCGACTGCTGGGAAGGTCTTTGGGAGAGTGTGTATCTGTGCGTTTGCTGTAACAAAGATCAGTTGTGAACTGTGTTACGTCACATCTAGTATGCGGATCAGTTGGAATAACATCGTTCCTGGAGACGCTGACAAAGTGACGGGATTAATACAGTCAGACATGGCAGAAAGAGATGTGTAATGCAGAAGAGTTCAAGATTTTGTAGTGTTGATATTTGAGGACGCATCTTGTAGCCTTTTTATAGGTTTGTTATTCAAGACTTTTCGACAATTAGATTATATTTTATTTTTGTGCATGGTAATATTTTTATCCTTTTGTCCTAACCTGATTAACTAGAGTTGCAACAATCTTAAGTAGTGAAGCTACAGTAGCCAGAATGTCCCAGTAACTGCTTTTCATGCCACCACTGGGAAATAGGATGGCGATATTTACTGACAGGTGTCAATCTGTGATAAGGCCCGTCAAGACCTTACCAGTATGTAGGCTTATATACAAAAACAAAGGCAGTGCAGGCCGGCAGATTATCGTACCGCAGCTGTATGTAAACACTTGAACTGGGTTATCAAATTGGGACAAGGTGTGTCACGTTAGGCTACGACGCATCCTTCCAGACGTCTGTCAACAAATAATGTTAACTAAGGTCACTGGGAAAATGTGGTTATTGGAAACATGTGAATACTTAAATCACGCTATTACCATAATCTAATTATTCCCAATAATCTCATTATAGGGCGCATGTAATCGCACTGAGTGGTGGTGGACAGGACAAGAAGTAATTCAGTAAGCAGTCAGGCATCAAAGTGTTTGTGTGTCAGGTTGGTTTGGTTGTTTGAACAGGGTGATTGGACTTCACACTGCCCCAGTGGGATGATTAGACCTGCATTGATCTGCTGCTACATGGAGAGACACACACACACACACACACACACACACACACACACACACACACACACACACACACACACACACAGACTTCTAGAGAGTCCTTATCACATCATCCCATGAGCAGCCTGAGTCTGGCTGCTCTATCGATTGCCAGAGAGAGACGAGACCACCAGCTACACACACACATACAAATATAAATGTACACAGAAGCACAGTCGGTGTTCGTAATAAATGTACACACGCATGCTTGCACATGCAAATACAACGGCAAACAAATGTGCGCACACACATTTGATTAATGTGTGTACTCTGACTCACACAGTTAGACAGAAACATGATGCATCCTTGTTTTCATCCTGCCCTGGCGGTGAACTAACACGGCAGCTTTGCAGAAACTTTCTCAGAACTGAGAACAAGGGGGGAGGTTCTTAAAATAAACCTCTGCGTTCCCAGAATTGCATAAGCAGCCTCGTTGGGCAGAGAGAGATGGAGAGACAGATAAACACGGAACTGACAAAGTTCACAAGGCGTCTTCAGGTCTGTCCAATTACACAAATTTCAACAGAGCAAAGTGTTCAAAAGTGTCAGCATTTGTTTTTCTGGCCTCCGAATGGTCACAAACCAACCCTTTTGTACACTCATATATGCTGCTAGTGTTTGGCCGTTTAAACCACAGAGCAGCATTTATACCCACCCAGTCACATTTGATTACTAATTCCTCCAAGGCAATCTTGTTTATGACTGTCTAAACAGCTACTGACCTAAGAGAGCTAAAACTGTCAATCTCATCAATATCTATGACCTCAGTGACCCTCCGGAGGTCACTACAGGTCAGAGGTCAAAGCTACCGACCCTCAGGTTCCTTCACATGGCCAGGCCGGGTGGCGGGGGCTCTAAGTGGTGGGAGGATTGATGACGGCAGATTTGACTGCGATGGTTAAATGGAGGAGGATTTATGGGGCTGAGCGCTGGGTAATGGACCCTGACTGTGACCATGGAGCGGCCTTGGTCACTCCACAAAGTCGCATCGTTGACATTGTGAAGTAGAAGTGTGTATGCGAGTGTGTGTGTGTGTGTGTGTGTGTGTGTGGTGTCATGACAGAGGTTTTTTTAGTGATGCAGCCTATTTGTAGAGCTCATTTAGAAAATCCATTACAGCCACTTTGGAAATAAGTCACTTCTTGCAGTTCATCATTCAGTATCTGTAAAATCTATCGGATCCATTCTTTAAAAGTGTCATTACTGAGTCCTGTCCTTGCAGTAGCAAAGGTATTTTAGTACTTGGTGTACCTGCTGCCCTCGCAGGTTGATTGAACGTTTTGCAGTTGACAACTTTTCCCTCACTTTGCATTCATTTATTAAGTATTTGTTCAGCAGAATTAGCTTTTTAAAACCGTATAATTCTCGCTCTTCTGTGCATGTTTGTCTCTCTTTGTTTTATCTGCTTCTCACTTTCTGTGAATGTACCATCCAGGTGGGTAAAGGAGAGTAAGAACCATCCATTAAGTTTTACTGCTTTCTATATACGGCCTTTTTAAAACTTGTAAACTTTACCATATGCTGGTCTGGAAAACGAGAAGCACGAACTGGTCCTTTCTGAGGTTGCGACGGTTTGAATAAAAGCACTAGTGTGCAAATGCAGTATTTTGATTAAAACACTTAGAGACAGCAACCATGCACGTGTGAAGCATGAGCCTCTGAATCAGAATGTAGGAACTCGGTTTCTTTATTTTCCTCCAGACCGTGTGTTTTTCTTAACTCTGTATGCCACAGAAACTTCTCTGCCTCCATTGGCACCGCCTCTGGCAAATTTGCGTCTTCCATCTTTTTATGCATTTGTGCCGCTTCTAAAATTCACCCACCTTCATAACACTGAATGTAACATGTATGTGCAGACGGTACGTGATCTATTTTAGATGTACATTAAGATTTAATAGATAATCAAATGCAGAAAGCAGAAGCCATTGATACTTTGGAGAGTCTGTATTTTTCTGGATATTTCTGTGTTAAATCAAAGCATATTGAATTACTGCAAATCATATAATATTTCACTAGACATTTCTACATGAAGTCTGCTTTTCTAAATCACATTAGACCACTTTTCTGTTGACTTCGTCCATTAAAGCAAAAGGGGAAGAAAAAAATCAGTAAATGAATGCAAGAGAAATCTTAAATGAATCCCCTCACATCAGTGACAGTGAGTCAGCAGGAAAACCACGACGCACACAGGTTCAGATTTCTAATTTATAGTAATTAATACAAATTATCAGACGAACACGAAGCGCAACATTGGATGACGGAACATGTGGCGATTTGCTTGAAGCAGAAAGTATTTTTCAATGTGTGTCTGGGATGGTTTGAATGACCATTTTTCATCTGTTCCGCAACCACAAAACCACAAACGCACACTGTGACCCTTGACAATACCTCCTTTCCTACTTGTTCCCCTCCTTTGCTCTCTCTATTCTGACCACGTTAGACCAGGACCCTGTCACTGACCCTCCAAAGAGAGATTGATTACAGGAAAGGAGGGAATTTTGTTTGCCTTCCCTTTCTGCGTCTCTTGTTTTCCAGCTTCTCTCCCTCCCGCCTTCATTCTCTGTCTCTATCTTTCAGCTCTCCACTTCTCTTTTTTGTTCATCTCACAATCTGCTCTTTCTCTCCCTCCCGTCTTTATTTTCTCCTCTATCGAGTTAAATTTGAAAACACCCTGGTCTGGATTTTTACATCCACAAATATACCCGTCTGCTCCCTCCAGGGTGGATATTAAAAGCAAGAGGCAGCACAAAGGTCCAAATTAGATTCTTTTGAATTGTTTTATTGTGGATTCAGACCTGCCTGTGTTACCTCTCTCCCAGCTCCTTTTGGCTGTGGAGAAGGGTTGTGGTTAAGTGTGTGCGCATGTGGATGTGTGTTTAGGGGGTGTGGAGGCAACAGCTGGTCATATGAAAATGTACACTGTGGGTGGGTGTGGGGTTTGGGAGTTTTGCTGGAAGGATGGGTGAGGTGGTTGGTCCACTCTCAGGGTCTGTGAGTCATCCTAAAACAAATATTAACTCTTGTAAATAGATTACAGTGTCTTACCAGTGTAAAAACTGCCACACTCAATTGTGAATCTGTTTCTCCCATGTTTTTTCCTGTTATTTTTGCGTTTAAATTTTGTCTCCAGGTGTCAACGGATGCCCTAAAACAATGTTCAAAAAACTTTTCTTTGGTGTCAAATCCTTTCGGAGAGCTCAGAGAGCCTCGGGGCTTCATTGAAGCCTCTGAGCCTCCTTGATGCTCATTTCAACAAGAGGCAGTTCAGCTGCTTGCTGTAAAAGTTGCCAAAAGAAAACTGTCTTAATTCTTTTCCCACCTTCTCCCATGATCTTTAGTGTGTTTTGGAGCTTAAGAAATCAAATACAATATTTCTGTAACAGAAGTAATGCCAGCAAATGATGCAAGTGTACAACTGACTGACATTCCCCTTTCTCATCCCAGACACGCCTCTGTTGGTGAGAAGCAGCAGTGACTCAGCTTTGGCTCCATCTTTCGACGTTACAGCCACGCCCCCGCCTGATGACCATGGCAACGTGTCTCCTGAACCGGTGAGCGTAGTGTCACTAACATAAAAATCTGGACATTTTCAACGGCAATTTGAATTATTTGTAAAAGAAGGAATTGAATTTTCCCCCATTTTTTGGTGCTTAGTGTTCAGGCTAAGTTGCTCAGGAGAAGCAAAACGTCTTAACCAAAGCAATAAATGTAAAGGAAAGTAAATAAGCAACTAAAAGAGAGATGAACGGATTACATTTCTGGTGTGTGCCATTCCCTTTGAAGACACAGAAAGCTCCACGCCCCAGGCTGCACTTTACGAGGGTCGGCTTTTCAAGCGCTCTCCGTCTTTTCCAAACAGGCCACCATTAAAGAGGACTCTGTTTGCTGCCTTTTCTTCTACAATCTCTCTGTGGCTCATTGTGTGTGTGTGTGTGTAATAGTAGGCAGGATGGAGGGTGTGTAAGGTCAAACTCCTATGTGTTTGTGTGAGGGGAAACTCAAGTACAGAGCGAGGGAGGGGGTGGTCCTGTTGTTTACCCCCACTGTGTTTGACACAGCGGTGACGAAGCAGAACTCGGGCATCAGCGGGCGAGTAAACACATTGACGAAGCCTGTGTTTCTTGTCCCAAAAAAAAAACGCAACAAAAAAAACCCAAAACGTCAGGCCTCATAACCTTCAAACAGTACAGCCTGGCCAGAGTGAACAGGCTCATTATAGATAATTTAAAAGATCCACATACAAAACTCCACATCTCTTAGCTGCATGACAGATGATGTCCAGACCTCATCAGCCTCATTTAAACTCGGACATTTGTAAATGCTGCTACAATATTTTCTTGTTCTTTTGTCTAAAAAGAGCTACACAATATATATATATATATATGCGTGTGTATATATATATATATATAATACACAAAAAAATGACTTGTTACAGTAACAAGTAAAAACGAGTGTGTTTGTGAGACAAGTAGGCTGTCACAGCTCTTGGGCGTATTGAGACCTCCATGGATCAATACACTATCACTTCATCCTCACTGTACTGCTCCTCTGCGAACCCACTCTTATCTCCACACATTCATTCACTCACACAAACACACACTCTTAAACACTTAAAAAAAACACACAATCACACACACTTTGTGTCCCTTTTTGTCTTGGCGGAGGTATTGAAAGCTAGATAAAATGTAATTAAGGCTGATACAGTGATTAATATGCGCCCTGCCCCTTTAATTGATTTTACTGCCTGCTACGGTGAAGGCCAAGGTTGGCCCACTTCTCTCAGCTTTTGATTCACGTATAGTCTGTGTTCATACCTCTTAGTCTTTTTTTTTTTTTTTCTTCTCTCAAGTTGCAAACGGCTGAGCAATGCTAAACATGCAGCCGGCCCTTTAATTGATTTGGGCTTCCTGCTGTGTTTGAAGCTAATAAATGAGACATTTAATGTTCTCCGCTAACTGCGGTAGTAGTTTGGTTTTTTTGTTTTGTTCCTTGCTTCTCTCATCCCTATCACTTCTCCTCGTTATGTTTTCCCACCCCCCCACACACACACATCATTTTTGGCTGATTTTCAACACCTCGAGGTGCAGTGATGCAATACATGTTAACACAGCTGAATTTTAATGTTGTTTTGTCCGGTGTTAATGTTCGTGATGGTAAAAAGCAGACACCTTAACTAACTAAATAATAAAAGTTTGTGTTTCTACAAGAACGTAGGTGAAAAGTGTGTGAGCACGGCAGTCAGTTGATGTGATGGATATGACGAGGGTCAGAGAGCACTGAAGCTGTGATCCTGCAGTGTATAGACATACACACAGACGCTATTTTTCAGCCACCTGACACGTAGCAGACGACTACAGCAGTCAGAGGAAATGCACAAAAGAAACGCACACCTCATTACTCATCCGTCTTGACAACAACCACACACACAAACACCTTCTCATAACTCGCGTGCAACACAATAACAGAGCAGAGAACCTGTTAGGTGTGATTAGACAGGTTTTCAGACAGGTTTCACAAATGATTTGAGCGTTTTATCTTACGACCACAAAGCCTGCCACATTCAAATCACATCGCGATGAAATAGATTGTAAAATGCAACGACTTCAAGCTGTGTTTTTAAAATTAAACTGCGCTCACTTTCACTGGAAAACTGCAGTGGAAACATTTGAAAGAGCCTATGTATCGCATAACGTCGATTCCTCTGAGCTTTTCTAATGTACTCATGGGATTTACAGTTTGAATTGACGCGCGCTAAAAGAAGTTAAAGAGGCATCTGGCTGGAGTGAAAGTGCTGATAGGCATTGAAGTGTCGAAACTGAAGCGTCGTATATAACGCGTACGTGATAAAAGGAGTTGCAAGTGTCGGCAGAAGTGCCGAAAGAAGTTATTGTCAGTTCAAGTGTGAGTTCAAGTGTAAGCACTGACAGGAGCTGAAGTCTCAGTTGATGTGTAAGCACAGGCGGGAGTAAAGCGTCGGGATGAGTATTGTAATTGTAATTTTTTAAACGCAATACTTTTGACCATACATGACATTGAGGAATACAAACATGTTTTCCTACAAATCCATTTTGTTCCACGTAGCAAAAGATGGTATTTTTAAGTACACGGTTGCTCAAGAATTGACAAAAGACATTTTGCTTTTAAATCAGACTCTACATGATCAAAGGATGCACTGCAAAGAGAGAACAAGTCTGACAAGATATTCAGCCGGAGCGCTTTTGGCACTTAATAGTCTCCAATACTTGATGATACAGACACATTTCGGTCAGTACCAGACAAATATTGAAGTTTGATGCGTAGCTTTATAGACACTGGTTGTACTACTTGTGCATGTCAAAAGAACTATTAGTAACACTTATATTCATGTAGTCACATGTAGTAGCAGCAACCCTACAGATCTACCGTATATGATCAATTTGAGCTAAAGGTTTCATCATTACACACACACACAAAGGCAGCGATCCGACTTGCTTGGAGGCATGAGGATGACACGAACGTTTCGTCTTTGTGTGCTGAGATACAAACAGCGAGTGGAGCGTGCTGATTGGCTGAGTCCAGCGTGGCTTCCAAAGAGGAAAGCTGCTGTTTTTATGTCTCGATAAACAGGAGTGCTCTCAATCAGGGATTAGATTCACACTGGGCATTATGGTGTGATCCCTTCATTTTAAAGCAATAAAGAAAGGCATGTTAGTGTGTGTGTGTGTGTACATCCCCCACATGCCATATCTTACGTAATGTATGTGCTTGTAGTGAAGCAGAAATACAAGGGGGGGTAGTTCAGTTTCACAGCACAGTTCCTGTAAAACTCAATATAGAACAAGTGCAGGTGTGTTTTTGATGTGTGTATACAACTGTTCCCCTGCACTCCTGGCAGCCTCGTGTTCCCAAAGGCTGTGTGTCAGTACCTGGGTCTGCGGCTGTGTGTATATACTTGTGTAGTGTGTGTTGGCTCATGGCGTTGCGGGAAGATGCACAGCAACAATAGAGCCTTCCAGTTCATCTTTCTACCCCCCGCACACACACACACACTCCATTGTGGGGTAATCTCACACTGCCCAGATAAGTGGGTCACTATTTGTGCAAACAGAATATGTGTGTGTGTGCGCGCATAAATACGATATTTTTATATTTGCAGCTCTACAGAGTCCATGTGTGCAGGTAATGTTTGCAGGCACTGTATGTGTGTATGTTTTTTAAAGCATATATTTACTCTGTGTGTGTGTGTGACAGGAGGTCCACTGGGGACATGGGTGGGGTGGGGTGGGGGGTTGCTAAGTAGCGGGCTGGTGGGCGGGAGCTTTTTAGCCATTAGTACTGGTGACACAATGAAAGTGACAAGCCAGAAGGACCTAATTGCACCCTTCTTGTCTACAGCGATTTGGGGCAATTTCTCCCTGCCACCCCTCGAGTGTGTTTGAGCGTCTCTCAACAGTTTGATGCTCCATCTTTCCTTTTCTTTTCACATTTGTCTCTCCCTCCTCGATTTTACTCGCTCGCCCCCGGGGTTGTTGATTTTTGTCGACTTAAAAATAGAGTCTTGCCTGACATAGGGCAGAGATGGATGGAGGGAGGGGGAGGGAGAGGTAGGTAGACGGAAACATACATAGACAGAGTGAAGGAAGGACAGCGGCGCGTGGTAGGAGCTCAGCGTCCGGCGGTCTTTCTCTCTTCGCTGTCTGCAAAGGTGATTGATGGCGCCGTTAAATTGCTTTGCTAATTGGCGACAGGCCTCGTCATATTTGCCGGCTGGTTACTGTTTGTTTTTTTTGTGTGTGTGTGTGTGTAAAACTAAAGCTGTTAATATGTCACTGCATCTATGTCCACCATGTTGACTTCTTCCTTCTGTTGTTCTTCCAAAGGAAATCAACCATGTGCTGAAAAGAGCTCTGGACCGCCTGCGGACAGAAGACGACCCTGCCAGCATGAGCCAGGTTAATGTCAGGTAAGTGTGTGTGTGTGTGTGTGTATGTGTGCATTTCTTGATGTCCTTGTAATACCAGACAGGTCAGGGCTACATAGTATGCTGCAATGATGGAGACTGGGATTAAGTCTTTGTTTTACATCTGACTGGATTAAACAGTTGTGTGCCATTGTCCTACCCATGGTGGGTGGGATAGTCTCTCTGATCCATGTGAGGTGAGTTTTGAACTCCTTTGATTAGATATGAGGAGCAGAGTTTACTCTTTATGACCACAAGGCAACTTGTTTGTTTGGCACATTTCATACAAAAGGTTCAAAGTACTTTTCATACGATGTGGACACTAAAACAAGAGAATCAATGCGAAAAGAAAAAAATAAAATAAAAACAAGAAAAAGCCAAGAGGAAAAAGTCAGTCATATTTTAAAACAATCTAAATATGTAAAAAATTACCCATAATTCAATTTAAATCAGTGGTGAACAAATCTTAAATGCAACTTTTGGCATCAAATATTTCTTAATTATCCTGAAAACAACAACGTGGCGGGGTCAGCATACCACCCTGAACACGCCCGATCTCGTCTGATTTCGGAAGCTAAGCAGGGTCGGGCCTGGTTAGTACTTGGATGGGAGACCGCCTGGGAATACCAGGTGCTGTACCCCCTTCCCATGGGGGGGGGGTCTAACGGTGCGAAGAGAGATGGGCGGCAGTCGGAGGCGGGGACCCTAGCGGTCCGACCCCCGGTTGCAGAAGCTGGCTCTGGCAGAAGTGGCTGGGGAGAGGGAAGTCTGGGCTTCCCTGCTAAAGTTGCTGCCCCCGCGACCCGACCACGGATAAGCGGAAGAAGACGAAACAACAACGTGGCGTATACTCGTATCTATTTTTAAAAACCATTAACAAACTTTCAGAGGCAAATAAATGGTAGCACAAATACACAACTGTCAACCTGGAGTTCATGTCATCTACTTAATTAATAACATCAGTGCGTTTTGTTTTTTTTTTGTCTATGAACAGCATCAAATCGAAACCGAAAGCTGAGTTATTGAAGCTTGACTCACTTGTCGTGTGTGTGGACGTGTGTACAGATGAATGAGCGTTTACTGACGCAATCTCCACCTTTTTTTTTTTAAGGCATGTCACTCTCAGACCTCTGGCATGATAGGAATTTTTATCTTGATCCTTATTTCCCCAGGCTGTCAGTCTGGCGGTATCCATGGCAACAATTAACCCCTTCACCTGTCTTGTCCAAGCATGTGACAAGAGCACAGGTAATTTTTGGGACTTCCTCTGCAGCCGACTGATTTTCACATTATAAAACCGTTCTTTGAAAAATAAGTCTGGGTGCTCAGGAAAAGACTTGGCTGAAGTGACAGATGGTGATTTTTCAGCATTTTACAGTACAGTGGTGCCTGCGATACAATGGAGGCATGGCTCCCACAGATACTTTGCCATGGTAACAGATGGTTAGCGGTTGAGGAAGCCACGGTGAGCGAGCGAGGGCACATTCTCGGCGAGTCCCGGCAGCGAGTTTGTTAGGCACTCGGCCTCCGTTGATGTAAAGGAAGTCAACCAAGAGTGGGAGCTCCATCTGTCTCACTCCTCGTTGCTCTTTTCATCCGTCCCACTGTCCCTCGCCGCACCCCCTCCACCCCCGAGTGGATTGACTGTGTTTGTTTGTGTTTGTGTCAGTGGGATGCTAAAACGGGTGAGCAGAGCTTTTCTGCATATTAGCGTGCGGCTCTAACAAGCAGCGGCTGCCTCTGATGAGCTTGTTTGTGCTGCTGTTTGTTGTTGTTTTTTTTTTTTATATGGGTTGAAGTGTGTGTGTGTACCACCTACGCTGTGAATATACTGTGCATCATACAGAGCCAGGTTTGTACATGGCTTGTGCACACGTGTAATTCAGATGTAACCGTGTTCTCTAATAGATGTAAATATGATGCGTGTGTGTATCTGTGAATTCAATTTGGAGGAATGTGACTGATGGTGTTTGTGAGGATGCAATAGATGTAGCAATAAGTATGCAAATAGGGTGTGTGGGTGTGTACAGTACGTGTGTGTGACCCTGGCGGAGGTTAACGAGAGTCTGGTGACAGTGACAGAGGAGTGTGTTATAATGATCCCAGCTAGTCCTTGGGCTTGTGTACACGTACATTGCACATAAACCTTGAACTTCAGCGCTTTTATTCTCAGACTTTGCTTTGTGTTAACTCCACCAAGACACCTCATCACTACACTTTTTTTCCCTTGCTTTGTAGCTTTGGAAAAGCTAAAAAACTCTGGAGGAAAAAATACCCTCATGTTTTTCAGCCTCCATCTGAGATTACTCTTTTTGGACTGTTCAGTACCTCCCTTCATTTAGTTCAGAGAAAGACCACCAGCTGTGTACTGTACATGGTGTCAGTGGGAGGTAGCCCAAGTGAATATACAGGTGTCTGTCATGTCCCACCTTGATGACTGCAAGTACGTACTTGCAGAAGCTGCTGAGTAAAGAAAAAAGATTTTATACACTCACTCCTTCCAGTGGTCCTCGTCTCTGAAGCTTATAACATAGCCATCACGCACTATGTATGAGTATAATATTGCTTTAATGATGACACACGCTCTGCACGTATTTGTAGTAGTAAACATACATAGAGTGATGGTGATCTTCATCTACCACGCCTCCATCATGCAGGTCCCTTCTCTAAGTCGTTCAATATTAAAAACAGCCCTCGTCCTCTTTATCTTTAGCGGTGTTGTCCTTATGTGTTGTTAAAAGCCAGAGTTCAGGCAGAAATTATTAGAGAAGCTTCTTCTGTTTCATCTCTATCCGCTCCTCTATCTTTCTCTTTCATCTCATGCTCTCTTCTTTTGTCCACCGGCTAGATTGGGCGGTCTGAGGATCAGGTAGATAAAGGTTGAAGTAGCCACCTGCATCTCAGTCACACACATAGATATGCGCACACACACACACACACACACACACACACACACACACACAGATATTGTTCTGATGTTTGGCAGGTCTACCTGTAAGCTAATTTGTATCCCTATCTGTGTAGCCTGGAGGAAAATGCAAATGAATTTTGAAGAGCTTGTACATAGAAAGATTGGAAGTTTGTGTGTGTGTGCAGCTGTGTATTACGGTATCTGTGTTTTTATGATTTTCTGCACTGCATTGTGTAGTCTTTGCTTATAATATATTTTCAAATGTCTGTGTGTGTGTGTCTGTGTGTGTGTGTTATGTTGACAGCACCCAAACAAGGACGCTGAATTTCCGAGGCGACCAGGGTCCTCTGGGTATCCATGTCGTCCCCTACTGCTCCTCTCTTAGTGGACGGTAAGCACACAAACACACAGATACACACACTTCCTGCCACATCCACTTGTAATCAGTCAGACATTCTTAGAGAAAGGCAGATGGCAATGTTGACTCGTAGAAATGCATAAGAAAACTCAAGTGCTGCAATGTAATCATATATGTTTACCTCCATGAATTCATATTGACTCTGTGCCGTGTGTGTGTTTTGCAAGGACTCTGGGCCTCCTCATTAAAGGCGTCGAGGAAAACAGCCGCTCCAAGAGAGAGAATCTCTTCCAGCAGGATGAATGTATTGTCAAAATCAACGACACGCCACTCCAGGACAAGACATTCGCACAGTAAGTACTCTGAGGCAGGGATGAGCTGAAGGGTTAAAGCAGGGAAATTCAAATATTTTATTAGAAACTATGTATGGCTCGGCCTACTAGAATATTTCATTTTTTCTGAAAAGACTATTTGTCTTGCAGAACAACAAATGCACAATCCACTCGTGGTCTGTCGAAGGGTGATTGTTAACAATCTTTGGCTGTGCACAGACACAAGCCCTGCAGAGAGAGAGAGAGAGAGAGTAACCAAACAATGGCCAAGTTTCATTTTGGCATTTCAGCATGTTACTTGCTTGCCAATATAATCTGCCAGTGGCGATGTGTATCGTTTCATCTGATAAAAGTGACGGTCTCGGTGGTCTTTGCTAATGCATACAATAAAAAAAAAAAAAAGTGAGGAGAGACGAGATTCGATAAGAACCAAAATAAAATCGGCTATTGGAGCCCAACATCACAGATGAACATCTGTATTTCTTAATGTGTCTGTCGAGATGTGATTAGACACTAAAACAAAAGCCCCATAAAGCTATAAAGTCGTCATTTGTTTTTGTGTGTATGTGTATGTGTGTGTGTGTGCATCCACCTACTCGCCCACCACCATTGTAGCGAGATACCTCAGCTGTCACTCAGTTTGCTTCCTCTATCAGCCAAAGACAAATCCCCCTCATTCCCTGCCTGTGCTATCTCACCACCACCATCTACTCTGACAAAAGTGTACGTCTTTTCCCTCCTTTCTTCTTAATTCTTTCCTCTCTCCAAACACACACACATGCACAACTACAACCGCTTGTCTCGATTTCCTGCATCCTCTCTGTGGTCGAGCCGAACGGGTCCATTTACTCTAACTGCGTCCCACTGTGGTGCATTATGTGAACATTGTGCTGATAGTAGTCTATTAAAGCTGCTGTAGGAGCCTGCTGTATGGTCTCCCCATCTGATAGGGACCAGAGTGTCCCACACCAGCTGGAAGAGTCACTACGTGCTTGATCCAAATAGAAATACAGCTCCATTAAAGCAGCACAAGCCTCGTACACCCTCCTCATTCTTTTTTCCCCCCTCTGTGTTCCTCTTGTGGTCTCTTTTGTTGTTTTTACAATTTCCTATTTTTCAAAAAACTGGCATATCTAAAGCCCAGAATGTTATATTTTGCTAATGTCTAATCTACACCCTCATGCCATTAAACCCCATTTCTGTGCTTCCCCTAGGTCACAGGAAGTGTTCCGGCAGGCCATGTCTTCTTCTTTGGTGCATGTGGAGGTTGTCCCTGTTGCCAACAGGCCACGCTACGAGAAAACCCTGATAGGTCAGCTTTTCACTGGCGAAGGCAAAGAGTCTTCAAAAGCAAAAAGCCCGATGATGTTCCTTGCTAAAACCGAGCAGCCAGAACAATCCAAGCAAGACTCCAAACCCAACGCCAGACCGGAAGTGAGGCGACCGGAGACGCGAGCCAAGACCCCAGAGTCAGCTCCAGTAAACCTTCCGCCAGCAGAGCCCCAGTCTGGGTATGGCTCCTTAGAGAAAATCTCTCCCACACCTCCATCCAGGACAGCAAGCTCCTCCCCGACAACAAAGACCCGCAGCCAGAGCCCGCTGGCCAGCAAGAGCCCTGTTATCCCCAGCCTGGCCAACCTCACCAGCAAGAAGGGTGGCAAGAGGATAAAAATTGACCTGACGAAAGGTACATGTTCAGCTGAATAATTATAATGGTCAGTCAAGAGTGGGTAAAAAGGAAATTGCATAGATTTCTACACAATCAATCAATCATACTCATGTCCACTCATGACATTACAACACAATAATAATATTTGTGAAGTAAAAAATTACAATTTACTGTGTGTAAATGATTTCACCCAAAAGACAAGGACCAAGATAAAGTAAAGATAATAAAACGATTGATTATAAGTTATTTTCCACTCTGGACTACTGGAATATGATGATTGTTTAAACTGAAAATAACTTTATGCTGTGAAGATATTTTTCTTTCATAATGCATAAAGTCTGGTTGTTTTTCTTTGAGATTTGAACACAGACGGAATCAGCCAAGCAGCTTTATCTCTTATCTCTCTAAAACACATCAGTGCCGGAGCGCTGATGTTGTTGATGGCATGGGAATAAGTTCTTGGGACTGTGAATAGACTGTGTTCTAGCAACCTGTAGTGTTATGGGGCATTGGAAGGATAGCTGTAATTGGCCTACACCCACACCCACACACACACACACACACACACACACACACACTACAGGTACCCAGAGAAAGGCAAAAGAGATCCAGATGAAAGGATAGACACTCTTGAGCTCAAAGCCCTATTCACTGCCGTTTTATTGGTACTTTCTTTTTTTCCCCAGCATCTTTTCATCCATCCCATTTTCTTCTACTTTTCCCTCCATCCTTCTTTTGTTTGATCCCCCACCTTGTCTCCGTCTATCCCTTTCACCTGATGCAAGATCAGAGCAGAGGATATTATGGGGTTTCTAACACCTTCTCCCTTGGCAACAGGCTCTTTCTCTCCGTGATTGACAGGCGGCGAGGTTTAGGTGCGCTAATGTAGGGCAGGCAGAGGCTTAGCTTGGAGACCAGATAGCATCGCTCACCGCCTTTAGTATGCCACGCCGGCTTTGCTCTCCCTGCACACACACACACACACACAGACACACAGACACAGAGCATGGCACATTTCACTCATGGCTTGGGGCTTGTGAAGCCGTGAAAAAGGGAGAAGGTGGAGGCTCTAGGGGTTGATGGCTCATGCATGTGTGTGGCCTCAGCTACACACACACACACACACACACACAAATGTATACACACAGATAAACACAGGCTCACACACACAAGGAAAATCTTTGTGGAAATCACGTTGCATCCCCAGGGAGAAAAGCTAGAGAAGGGAATTATATCTCTCAGGTTCCTCTCTCTCTCTTCCCTCCACCTTCCTCCCATCTTCTCCCTCTACCTCCCTTCATCAGCCACTGTTCGGGCTGCTCACACGTGAAATTAAAGGCAGAGTCTGTCTAATCCAGCTAGGAGAGAAACCTTCTCCCGGCGGCTCAGAGGCTGAGCCAAACAACAAACCCCCTCAGAGGAAAACAGGCACTTAAACAGCAGTTAATAAGGGTGAAGATGCTAAAACTGGCGACAGGGTTCAGCAGGACCGGAGAGGAGTAGAGGGGGAAAGTGACGAGTGAAGGAGGAGAAAGAAAAGAGAAAAGTGATAGAATTGGGCTGACAGACAGTTGGGAAAATTCAATTAAAAGGAAATTAAAAAGTCATAAAATTCATAATTAAGTCTCGTCTGCAGGGGGATTGATGTCCCTAATGCACACTGTGACGCATGCTGCTTTCTTTCCCGCAGGCTCAGAAGGTCTGGGCTTCACCGTGGTAACCCGGGACTCCTCGGTCCACGGGCCAGGGCCAATCCTTGTGAAGAATATCCTGCAGCGCGGAGCAGCCATCAAAGATGGCCGTCTGCAGCCCGGAGACCGCATCTTGGAGGTAAGACGGCCCTCAGCCTGTGGGATTCCCTCAGAGTAGAAAACCAACAGTCACAACAGTAGCAGTAATGAGAACATCATCATTAGTGGCAGGAAATTGAGCTCTATGGCACTCCTGCTGGTTAAACTGAGAAAATGTCTGCATGCAGTACAGTCACATTTTAGGATGACGGCAAAGATCACTGCCATAACAATCTTTCTGGATCTGACTCTGATTTTGATCCCTATTATAGAGCTTGTTATTGTAAATTACAAAAGGACATAAATAATCCCTATCAAGATTATGTTGGAGGTAGAAATTACAGAAACAAATCTCAAAATATAGAACAAATGAAACCAAAGTAAGTGAGAAAATGTCTTCGACGACAAGCGTCTACATCTGATCCACGACTCGTGTAGCTCGATACGTGTTAGTGGAGCCTTGCCAGTGGATAATACACTTCTCTTTAATCTACTCCCGTGTGTCTGTGTTCTTTTTTTTTTTGTTTTGGTGTTTGTGTGTGTAGGTGAACGGAGTAGACATGACAGGCCGTGGCCAGGAGGAACTTGTGGCCATGCTGCGCAGCACCAAGCAGGGAGAGAGTGTATCCGTGTTGGTGGCGCGGCAGGAGGACATCTTCCTGCCTCGGGAGCTTGTAAGAGTTGCGAATACACAAAAACACAGCATCCATGTCCTCACACAGTGTCCCTTCTCTCTTTGTTCTTTGGTCTGTCAGTCATATATTTCTGTTTCTGGTGTTGATTTGTCTTCACTTTTGCTTTTCTTTTCCATCTTCTCCTCTCTCTCCCGTTATGTTTTTTTTTTTACATTTCCAGCACATTGTGTCACTTTCTTGAAGGAGCAAATTCTTTTTTTTATGTTGATGCCCTTTTGCCTACAAACACCACACATAGACACACACACACACACACACACACACACACACACACACACACACACACACTCCGGCACACAAGAGCACGCTCCGGCCTTCCTGTCCCACTCTGGTTTGTTGACACAGCAATGCCCGAGGAAGTCACACACACGAGCCCCAGCGGCCCCGCAGGAAACGTGCGAGCATGTCAGCGCATATCGACACGCTGCGGGTGTTTAGTGACAGTTTACCTGCAGCAGCTGATGGGGTCGTAGGTCACCATCAGAGCTGTGGAACTGACACAGTTTGACTGCGCCTCACAGGGGGGACATTTTATCAATAAACACACACTTTTAAAAAAACATACACACACCCATGTGGCCCCTTGAAAGTCACCCGCTCTCTGTAAGTGATGTTTTCACCTGTGCGCTTCTATTCTCTGCCCTCTGTCCTCTGTGGTTATTCTGATTATTCCCGCTCTGTTACTTCAAAGAGCTGCGAGAAAGACGCGCAGGGCTTTGATGCATATTCACACCTAGAGAGGCTGCACACACGCATGCACACAAACTCTTAAACACCCCCCCCTCCCGTCCTTGATTTTAAGGGGAAAAAAACTTGAACACAAGTGCGCTCACACACACACACACATGTGCAAAGAACACATCACACACTCTTTAAACAGCCAAGTTACTGCTTCCGAAAATAGTTTGCCCCCATTAATGGCCCAGCAGTCTTGGCATAACAAGTGTGCTTTGAAGAGCCTCTACAGTGTTCATCTAACAGTTGCTTGTATTTGTGCATTAGAGACTTAAAGAGATGGAGGGGGGGGTGTTGAAGAAGGGCAGAATGAGAGAGCGAGCCTTCACTCCCGTCTCTATCAAGGCTGTTGAAGTAGTTGGTGCCCCGTGAGATCTGGCCCAGCACAGTCCTTCACCTTAAAGACAGCTTGATGTCGCACACACACACACACACCACACACGCACTTTAGAGGTTTTGTTATTGAATTCAAATGTACAGCCAAAGATGACATAAATACACAGATGCAGAAACCACCAAGGAGACAAAAAGTTAATCATTAAGCACAGCAAACGGCAGCATACTGTACTTATAATAAGATGCTAGATCTTGTAACTGCCTCCAAAGTGCATACCTAGAAAGAATGTTTTCCTTTCGCTTTCATTGATCGACTCGCAGCTGCTTTCAAGTAGTAAATTCAGTGGAAGTTTATGTGAAGCAGCGATTTAGTACCACAAAAGCTGTAATGATGATGCAGACGCATTAAGTCAACACAACCGTTTGCTTCTCCTGTAGATGTCTTCACTTAGTGTGGGTGCCTTTGAATATGTATTAATTTGTTTCCAGGCTGTAATATCTTATGTATCCATAGATTTATGGTCATATTTATATCGGATGCAAATCAGCACTTTTTATTTAATAAAAAAAAAGCAAAAAACCTAAATCAGATAAGTCATAGTTTTATTTTAGGATCATTTGTGAAGCATTTTGATAAGAAGGGGTTATTTACATGTTGAAATGTTCTTTATCCCTGACTTTGCCTACAGGTGGTGCAGTAGTAAAGACTTTAATCCTGAAAAAGCTTGTCCTGCATTTCACCTGTTCAGGTTTTTTTAACCTGTCGACCACCTACCAAAAAGCGTTTACATGCTCTTAATTAACCTGCCTAAAACGGAGACAGGTTCAGGGATTACCAGCAAACCAGGTGACACGGCTCTGTTCTGGCTGCAATTTGCCAGGTGGGGTATGTGCATGACAAAATGTCACTTTTACAGCAGCGTAGTCGGATAAAAGGGAAGATCATTACTCACAACAGTGTCCTTGTAACCAAAATAATTAAATCCCAAGTTTAACTAAAACTGAAAAAGTGACACTGAAATAAATAAGTCGAAGAGAATCCAAGTGGTTTTATTCAACAGTAGACTTATTTGTAAAATTCAGACACTGTAAGGGAAAACTATGCACTGCCAGTACTGAGCATCTTCTCTCACAGCGCTGTTGCTCTTGACAGAAAAACACACACACACAAAAAGAAACCCTGCAGGCTACAGTGTCTTCCCTCACTATTACATTCAAAAGTTGACAGCAACCGTGGTTTAAAAATATGCCGGGTGGAAGGGGACAAATCTCATTACTGACAAGTTGCATGTAAACAGGAATTTTACACTGACCAGTTTCCTGTCTTAACCATTTTTCCCCACTAATCCGATGTCTTGTGTGCACGTGAAGTTGGTCGCTTGTTAATCCTGACAACACACGACCTGTTTCACCATTAAGCAGAGAAAAGCCAGTTTCTTCTTTTAAAATGAAAATACAAAGTGAAAGTTTGCTCATGGTTTTTTGGTAGAAGTAGACTTTTAGTAGTAGCTGAACTGCTGATTGATTAGTTTCAATAGTGACATGTGGTTCTGTGAAAGTACTTGGAAGAGCTGGTGAGGCATAGTGGTGTCTTTCAGTGAAAAGAATAGCAAAAAAAAAAATAGCCTGTGAATTAGCCTCATTATTAGGATACAAAGGGACAGATTTTCTACCCCATCTCCTGTACTCGCACACTCTCTGAGTAATTAAACAGTGATAACTTCTAATCGCAGTTTCGTTCCTGTCAGCATTTCCACTCGCTGCTCATTATTTCACGGGGCCTCGTTTTGTTTCAGGGCGGAGATGCTTTATGATGTGGAGAGTTTTCTTTTGCGGCGGGAGCGTGACATGTGTGTGTGTCTGTCTGTAGTAGAATTATGAGTTTGCTAAGGACAGGATAGAGGGGTCACTCTGCACATGGTTGACCTTCAGTTGCCAGTAAGCCCAGATCACTTCACAGGAAAAAGGGGTCGTAAGGCGGATGTGATTTTTGCTGTGTTGTCCTCACTTTTTCTTTGAGCATCCTCCCTCCCGTCTCCCTCCTGCATATACCGAGATTATCCCTCAATCAGTCATTTAACTTAACTTTCCCCTCATTGTGAGGTAAAGGTGTAAAGCGGTGAAGAGGCAGACATTAAGGCGATTAATTGGCAGCTCCATCGTTGCCGTTGAGCGCGGCGAGATCTCATCTTAATTGAATGTCGCTCTCACTGCTAATCCCTCCGCTTTGAAACCCCCCATTTAGAAATCCTCAGCGACAAAAGGCTCTGTGTGTAATCGCTGTGTATCACCCCCCTTCCTCAACCACCCACCCTGGGGGAAAGAAAAGGCTCCTTTTTTGTCTCCTCATTTGGGTGTTGAAGAGGGTGGTCTGTCTCCTGACTAAAAGCTTGTTAAAGAGCCATCGCTAAGGGCTAACAGTGGGGGGAGGCAGGGTCGCAGAGTGGAGCCAAGGGGTCTTAGCCACCCTGGGGATGCAATCTGCCCCCAAGGAAGGGGTGTTTGGATTATTGGAGTGTCTGAGTGTTTGGACCACCACTGAGATTCAGTTGATTGTGTAAATAAATTTAAATCAGCAGCAAGCTCCAATAAATAAACAAGTGACTTCACATTTTATTAACTTTCCAGGTTTACTGATGTGGCTATTTTCACCATGCGTGTCACATCAATAAGATCACAAAGGTATTTAGAAACCTCCCAGGTTGCCTTCTTAAGCATCTTTCAAGCAGGAAGTAGCGGATTGTCTTTGTAATTCCTCTTGTATTAGGTAACAGCACTTTGAAATGCCTTGCTGATTTAAAAAAAATAAATAAATAATAATAAAAATAAGCCCACACCGAATGGCTTATATTGGAGTAGAAAATAGATTCCATGATATTTGGAGGTGACATTTTGCTCGATTTATCTTGTCATGAACATATGATGGAACTCCAACAATACGGAAATGAAAAGGCATCAGTCAGTTGAGCGTACTGGTGAAAGCCTGTTAACCACGTTGGCTGCCAGTAGTGGCATATTGGCAGAAACTCTGCAGGAAACTGCAGCAATATGTTTTGTGTTTTTGGCAGCGTTTTTTTTTTTTTTTTTTTTTTAATGTATAATTGATGTTAATATTTCAGAAATCAGATTTAGTATAGGTGTTTATTTATAGTTTGACTAAAATAATGAACATTTTAATGATATCTACTGTTGGGGTTAAGATCTGAAACATATGTACAGTATCAGGCACTCAGCTGTTGCGTATTTTAAATCTAAACTGACTGAATACAGTCTATCTGATCAGGGTATCATACTTGAGGAATATCTTTACTCTGATGTAGACGACCTGACTTTTTGCTGGGTTGATGGCTGTGACTCACACACACACACATTGGAACCGAGTGTCTCTGCCGGCCTGAAGCCATCCAACAGTCTGTTGTTTTAATTAAGCACTTAGTCGAAGCAGCACAGGGTAGCGCCGACATGACGTGAGGATTTGACAGGTGGATCTGGCACTTTCATAACGAGGTGGTGGAGGATTTTTCAAAAGTGATACTGAGTGGGGGGACATATTTGACTCCCACATCCTTCGTCCTTGTGCCATGATGAGAGAGGAAATGTGAACATTGATTCCTGATTCAGCAGCAGACGAGGTACCTGATGTAAGGCGCTCGCAATCCTGGTAGGAGTGCTCAGATCTTTAAAGCTGTGACAACTCGTATTCTCGTATGGCTGTTATTAATGTATATGCATATTCCTCCAAAAATTCACTTAGACATTTTTATTTTTATTTTTTTAAATTTTTGAGTCAGTGACGGTCGACTTGTCTTTATATTTCCTCACCCCATCTATGCCCTCGATGAACCTCTGAGCTACCTTCGGTCTCAACAGGAGCCGACAATCCTCCTCTTTAGAGAAGATTAAGGCCTGAGGGGGTGAAGTGGTGTTGGGGTGCATCTCCTCCACAGGCCCCTCTTTTTCTTCTTGGCATTTCTCCTTCCATTTTGCCATCCTCTAATGACAGACATTTGCCTTCTCTCTCCCAATCATTTTCTTCACACTAAATAGACGTGGGTGAGTGGAAGGAATAGGTGAAGGATGCAGACATCTGCAGAAAGAAGAGATTGAACAGAAGTCTGAGAATGAGGGAGCGATGTACAGTAGGATTGAGAGATTAGGAGGGAGAGGATGAAATGTAAAGAGTGAAGGGGGGGGGGTGGACGTATACCTCAGGGATGGGTTATTACTTTTAAATGCTCCTCTGCGCCTCCATCCTCTCCCCTTCTTTTCTCCCCCTTCCTCCCCCACTGTGCTGCAGGAGGTGGTATGAAAAGGTTATTATGTTTCCTTTTAGAAATGGCTCGCTCTCCGTCTGCGCCTTTCATCTCCAAATGGAATAACCTCTCTACAGTAGCTTTCTTCTTTTTCCTCACTACACCTTCATCTCTTTCCAGTACACAACACCTGCTCCTATTTCTCTTTCTCCTTTCCCTTAGTCATTTTTTTTTTTTTTGCCTTCTCCTCTCTGACTTTAATCCGTTTCTTCTCCTGTTTTTTTTTCGCCCCCTAGTTTTTGCTACTGAGAATAATAAGTGTGGTGTAGGAACATTCAATATCAGCCAGTGCATTAGATATGGTGTCCCTACCTCAATTGTCTGCAATAATACACAGCAATTATGTAAAGTATGTGTTCATTGTACGTCCTGTCTGGAATAGCGGTCTTTAACATGATATGTCAAAAAAATAAGAACTTGGGTAAATGTCTTAAGTATAAATTAAAATTCTGTCTCCTTTTCTCCTCCTTTTCTCTCTTTCAGAAAGGCGAGGAAGCTGGCAACATGGTGTTGGAGGACGGCAGGGAGCAGCTGATGTACGAGATCCCCCTCAATGCATCAGGTTCAGCCGGTCTGGGGGTCAGCCTGAAGGGCAACAAGTCCAGAGAGACCGGAGAGGACCTGGGCATCTTCATCAAGTCCATCATCCATGGAGGCGCTGCGTACAAGGTAGACAACTGGTAGAAAGCATTTTTGTATAAAGTTCTTTTTATTAATTTTTATTATTTTTTTTAATCCAGTATCGCAGTTTTAAAGGTCCATCCTGTGATTTTGAGTGCAATGGTATCATCACTGCTGGACATGAAATTACAAAAAATGAGGACAAATTTGCAATAGAGCAGAATTTTCCTTTAATTGCTTAAACCATTGTTGTTGAGGTAAGGCATTGCAGAGACGGACACAAAATAAAAACAAAACTCCACTCGGATATAGATGCTTTGAAAATGTGAACACGTGTGAAACCCCTCATTCCTGCATTTTAATATATAAGTTTCTGTGTAGTCCCAAAGTGCTTCATTAGGCTTTTACCATCACAGAACCCGTTTGGTGCTGTAAAGAGTGCTTTAAAAATACATCAAACACTAGAAATAAGAAGGAACCTTTTTAAAAGCCACACTTTCTTTATTCAGATGTGTGTTTCTTACAGCTTGAACTGATCAGTTGAATTATTATTTGATCCAGAATCACTGCTCCTCTTTCTTTGTCCACACTCTTCCTTTCGTTTACTCAGAGATAGTGCTACACTTTTCGTTCTGATGTCTTTCTCTGTTGTTTCCTCTCATCCTCTCTTCCTTTGCGCTCTTTGTCTCATTTCCTGTCTTTCTCGAAGGCCACAGCCCCTCCCTCTGCTCAACCTTTAACTCCCGTTGACCTCAAGTGGCCTCGCCACATCAGCGCCCTCAGCCGTCTTATCTATATCACTCAGTACTCACTTCAAGTTGTGAGTGCATCAGGAAAAAAAACATCCCCATCTCAGCACTTTGGAGATTCCTCCACTTGGCCTCAATTTCTGGCCCCTCTCACATGTCAGAACTCGTCGCCGCTTCCAGATCTGCAACCGCATGGTGAAGAGGCACAGAGACGAGTGTGGCGCTGTAGATAAACTGCTGGTCTGGGATCAGGGCGGCCAGACAGCAGCTCCCCAAAGTGCCCTCAGAAGTAGTTTTTTTCCCAACAGCTGGCGATGCGGATAGAGCTCCGACAGAATGGCCCAGTAAGATCTGTGGCTGGCTGCGAAACGGGTTTCTGGGACAAGATACCACATAAGAGGAAGAAAGACATGAAGGAAGAGAGACAGACAGTGGAGATGGGGGGGGGGGACATCGGGGTGAACAAGCGAGAGAAGGGAGGGGAATATAAGAGGAAAGAAATGAGCGGTATCGAACAATAAAAAGATGGAAAGATGCAGAATAATAGGAGCAAAATAAAATTGAAAAGTGGAGACACTCAGCAAGAACACAATGCGTCAGGATATGCATGGCTGTGTATGTGTGTGTCCTCCTGTTGTTGGTGCGTGCTAATAAAAAGCAGCTAAGGGGGCCTGATGAGACTTTGCAGTGCGGGGGAAACCGGGCGTCCCCTAAGTCTGACACACACACACAGAGTCACAAAAAAAGGGAGGAGATGTGGAAGCGTCATGGAGAGATCTAACCTATTTCCATTAAAGAGTTTTGGCTGCTGTCAGGGCCCGGGGCCTCAATTATAAGAAAAAAAAAAAAATCAAATAAAAAATTCTTTATCTCTGATCCTGTCATGTGATCATTTCAAAAGACCATGCTGAAAAAATAAAATAAATTAAAGTTACATGTAGTGTGCTGCTGCTGCTGCTTACATGGAGAATGAAGAAATTAATAGGGAATATCACACACAGATTTCGGTATAAACATCAATATGTGATGACATCCTTTGATTTGATGCTGGCATGAAAACCTGTGTCTGTGGTGCCATCCCAGTCCGCGTTTGAGGTCAGTTCAGACGGTGCCTTGTTAATGAGACGGGGGTCAAAGGGCAGCACTGACCATAATGGACCTTTCATGACTTCTCACACACACACACCAAGTCTTCAGTGTGTGTCTTTAAATGTCTTTTATCTTTCTTCTTTTTAATTTTGTCTTTTCCAGTGCTTTCCATATTTGATCCTCTGTCTCACATGTCCACTCTCTCTCCAGGCCCTCTCTCTCTCTCTCTCTCTCCAGGACACTATTCTGTGCTGCCTCTCTACCAGAGGCTGCTATTTAAAACACTTAGAAGTGATTTAGTGCCCACGGAGGCTATTCCATTAGCTGCTCTATGTATTTATCATGCCTCTCCCACTCTCAGTAGATTGCTAACTCTACAATTTCTTTGCCTTACCCCTATTTCCATTTTCTACTCACTTTCTCTCTCTCTCTTTGTCATCTAGCTCTCTCACTCACACACACACACACACACACACAAACACACACATTTCTCTTCTCTTATGACTGTATTGGTCATGAATTTTGTGAGTCTTCTTTTAAGCAAGCTTTGTGCTATTCTCCCAACTCTACAGCATTTACAGTTACTGCTATATTAACACCTGCTGGGTTTCACAGGCAGTATGTAGCCGAAATAAAATTGTAATAACTTTTAAAGTCATCTTCTCTCAACAGGACGGCCGTTTGAGCATAAACGACCAGCTGATAGCGGTAAACGGCGAATCGTTGTTCGGACGTTCCAACCACGCAGCCATGGAGACGCTGAGACACTCCATGTCATCTGAGGGAACCGCCAGGGGCACCATCCAGCTCGTGGTGCTCCGAGCACCCAGACAGGTACTTAACCTACTGTAAACATTTGTGAAATATCATTTAGGATTTTGAGATGTCTATTCCAGGCAACGTGTTTTGCATTTTGTTAGATGATTAGCTCCCATCTGGAGTGGAACGCAGACTATTTAGGAAAACAACATTAACAGAAGTGACTGACAGTTTGAGGTCATGGTTAAGTGTCGGGGCATAATTTTGAAAAAGATTGGGAAGTCGACATCTTACATCTGTTTGCATTGAAATCACCACTGAAGTTTGTTTTTTTTTATATTTAATTTAAACAAACTTTAAAATCTTTATGCTTTCCATAATGCCAACAGGCTGTATATCTGTTATGTTAATTTCTCCCTTTTGAAGCTTCGTGAATGTGGGGCAAATTTTCCAGAGTTTGGTTAGATGAATTAGGTCCCATGAAACATTTAGGAATGCTTATGCATTATGAAATCCTCTGCACAGCCTTATATGATCAAAGATTATTCATGAGTAGCTACCACAGTCATGACAGCAAAATCAATGACACATATCATCCGCATTAGGATCATTTCTCCCCCCGTTATGATCATTTGAGGCTTACAGGAAAGACATTCTACTTTATATATACTGTAAGCAGTTGTCATATATTTGGATTGGCAATATGAAATCAGGTTGAAGCACTTTCTAATCTTTTTACAAACATAATTCAACCAGTTTTAGAGTGGTAAGCAGTATTCAAAGCTCTCGCTATTGTAGTGAGGATTGGAAATGCAGTTTCTGCCTCCCACAGTGTAAACATAGATGGATGGAATTAATGAAAACATCGGCATAAAAGCTTCCTGTGTGACAGTGACTGTCAGGCTGTATGATTTGGTTATGCGTTAAGTGTATATCGTTTGGTAGGTAAGTCAGTTTTCCTAGACAAAAACTGAAGTGGATGAGTAGGAGATTTAACAGTTTAGATGTTAAGTTGACATTTTCAAGCAGGTCAGAGCACAGTTTCTTACTCAGGAGCCCTTTGACATATATGGCTGTAATCAATACAACACCAATTCATAGTTAGTTTTCTACCTTTTGAAATTAAACATACTTTGTTTTATTTCTTTTCCCATAGACGAGTAGCGCCAACCCTGCGACGAGCAACGCCGCAAATGTCACAGCTGCACATCAACCCAGCTCCCGAGCTGGCTCCATCAATCAGGTACGAGCAGGTGATGCCTGCCACCCGCAGGAGCAGCCGCCTCCTCCCCGGCGCTCCTCCTCCCTCCTCCCAACACTGAGGAGGCGAGCGTCTGAGCCGCTGCCTCACAGCCATAGGCAGCGTTACACGCAGAGGCCAGGGGAGACGCACACCAGATACACCTATGGTTATAACCAAAGGGAGAGATGTAGTGGTTACACATTTGGCTTCATGCAAAGGGACGATATTGAGTCCAGTTATGATGAAGAGGGATACACACAAAGTGATGTGTACAGACCTGACATGAGGTATGAGTTTGGGCTCGTCTCTCACAGCCAGACACTGAGCAGCCTAAACAGACCCGCAGAGGGAAACTTAAACAGGGAAAAGTACGATTATGGCCACACACGCACCCGAACGCCTGCAAACATGCAGGGTCGCGTGCCGCTCGATAACACACACGGTCACACATTAGCGGACGCTCAGAACAACACACACAGCAGCAAGGCCACGCATACTCGCATCCACAGCTCTCAGAGTAACGCTTACACCGAAAACATCAGAGCGATGGCAGGGCAGATGTACGGAGACCCACCCACACAGAGCAGGATACCTGCCCGCAGTCACACAAACAAAAACGCACACGGATACGTTGACACACACTCTCATAACTACGCACACAACCGGGCTCTCACCAGACACCACCACCTCGGACTTTCTGGTGGACTCTGACATTTTGTGAGTGTATTTACAGGCTACATTACAATTTAAGTTTCAGCTTGCAGGAAAATTGGTAATTAGTAGCTATGAATGTATCAGGTTTTATCAACTTTTGTCTCTGGATGCTTCACGTGTCATATTTTGATTTGAAACGATATAGAAAGCGTCACTTTTGTCCCCCCGTGTGTAAATACAGTAACTTCGTAGCGATCGGTGGTGTGGAAGCATATTAATCTGCCTAAAAGCTTTCCTTTTGCCAACACCACTAACTGTCACACTGTTAACATTTAGCTCTCATTTTAAAATATGACTCATAAACTCAATAGCAAGTGCAATACTAAATTCCTCACTGTGTGCAACTCTGCTTTCTGTCACGTTGATTTAACTCACTAAAATTTGCTGTTGCTCTTAGTTTTTTTTTTCTCTCTCTCTCTTCAGATCATTATCTCACACAACTTTGAAAGTCTGTTACTTCCTGTTTTTGTAAAGTTTTGTATTAACTTTTCCTCCTTAATTTCTGTTTTCAAGGCACAATGTACTCTGCTTTCCTGTCTCACCTGCCCATTTCTCCTCTGTTAAATAAAGTTAATCTGAAGCCTCCTGCATGCCTGTCTGTTTGTTTCTCTCTTGGGTTTTCAGCTGCTGCCTCCTCTTTGCTCCTCTCCCTGTTTTTATTATATTAAATGATATCCCTTCTTCCTTCTGTTTTGGCCTCGGCGTCTCTTTTCTTCTCTGCTTTTTCCGTATCCCTCGTCACTCTGAGCAGAAATGTTGTTTTTTTTATAAAAGTGGAATGATTGAAAATCCCCCCCCCTAGAATAAAACATTTATGTCACATTCGTTTAACTTAAAGATACGAAAGACCTTAAATTAAGAGTCACACATTCACAGCCATATAGGGAATAATGAACATACTTCAGGAATACCTAATGGAAACTGACACAAGAGTAGAATCAGTATTCATGAATGCTCCATGTAGCTGTGAACACACTCCCTCTCAGATGTGATAAATGTGTTAAAAATCAGACTGTGCTGAGTGTGTTAACCTATTCTTATTTTATTTATTTTTTTTACCTATTTTTAAAGTGCTTTTTGGGAAAAAAAATATTCCCATGAACACCTTAATGTGTGCTAAAAAAAAAAATCCTCACTTTGTGATGGCAGTTTCATTAATCTCTGATGGTAAAGGTGCGAGCAACATTAGAATCAATCACAGTGGCACAAGAAGTTGTGTTGAGCTAATGCTCGAAAAAAAGCAGCACAAATTCCAGGTTGGATGTACTGATGAACACATCGAGACTGACAGACGGCGAAAAAATGGTCGTTTCTAGGTTGGGTGTCTCCGTTCAGCTCCACGTCGAACCATGACTGATTATTTCAGAAGCTTAAAATGACGTTTCACAGCATTTAAAGCAGATGGTTGGTGATGGAGTGAGAGGAGTAACAACAGGAGGGTTAGAGCCATTGACCTGCCCATTGTGGCATGTCTATCTCATCTAAGCCGTTCTCCCATCTGTGTGTGTGTGTGTGTGTGTCTGAGTCAAAGCCTGCAGATAAATGCTATCAAACCTGGTTCAAAGTTCAGTATCTATCTGTATAGTCCTCCTCTCATCACTTTACAGCCAGTCTGGTGATAACATGGGGAGGTGTGATAAAACAAACGCTCCTTACAGCAATACAGCCTTTTTTTCCCGCTGTTGTTCTGGAAGATATTTTTTTTTGAATGCCATGGTAACACATCCCTAAACGTAATTGTAGAGTGCTTATTAGGATCGAAAACAAAGAGGGGAAAAAACGACTTTTTCTCTCCTCTCCTCTCTTGCTCTCCATCGCCAGCCAAATGAGATGTGGGTGGGGTGGGTGACACAGTAGGGTGAGGCTGGGATAAGCCTATTGTATGCAGCTGTAGGTTGGGGCTGGCTGGATAGATGGATCCCCCCACTGTTTACTTATTGTTGTGGGATTAAGATATCTGACAGCCTGTCTGCCTGGCTGCTTCAAAAGCCCGAGGCAAGCCGTCAGTTTGTGGAGACCGATGGATGGAGGGGGGGGTTATGATATGATGTGATTTATGTGTCACTGGCACATCCAGAGGAACTGTCAGAACTTTGTGTGCCCATATACAGTATTTGAGCTCAAAATGATTGGCAGCTACGAGGTAGTGACATTACGATGTATAGTAGACGCTAATGATACTCCAGGGGCTCCATGACTTTGTGAATACACCCCAACCAATGCTTTGATACCACTAAAATATTAGAACACGTTTCATTATTGTACACACAGTTTTATTTTTTTCACGCTTAAATAAGTGTGTGTGTGTGTGACAGATGTAGCTACCATCTCTTTGACCAGAAAAAGCTTTCTTTCATCCTCCACCAGCACCCAGTCCCACCAGCTCCGCCAGTCCCCATCTCCATCTGCGGTGGGGGTCCTTTGTAGTGCCGGGTGGCTGTTCAATAACATGCCTGTCAGTGGTGTTAGGATTATCTTAATTACTGTGTTTTCAGTTGTGCACATGGGGAGAATCACCTTGTTTCTTCGCAGGGCCTATAATATGTGTATGTGTGTATATATATCTATATATAGTCTGTGATCTGGAGTAAGATGATCTTTTTAACCATTTAGTCATTTTTTGTTATCCACATTTCACAATGTTTTCTGTTTTTCCGACTAAAGATGTAGATTTGATATCTTAGTTATCAACTTCCTCCCTGTCAAAGATCAAAACGGCTTCTAAGCATCAGTGATTGACTCGGTCACTTCATCATGTTTATCCAATTGTACAAACCTGTATATTATGTTGTACCTCCTAACCCTGTTCCTACTTTAAAACATTTTTCTACCACATTTCTTTTTCAATCATAATCAACTTGACTATTTTGTCATATCTCCCACACCGCACGTCTCATCTAAATCCTCAAGAGAATTGTTCTAAATCCGCTCATATTCCTCCAAAAGCTCTGCTCTTGCATCAGAGTGAAATCATACAGTAATTGATTAGTTGAGGAAGTGACTGCACTACTCGAAAATATGTGTAAAATTAGAGAGGTTTTACATAAAACACATTTAGACAGACTTTAATTTATCTTTGTCATCTGTAATATTACAGTACAGTCTTTTTAACCCGTTTCTACCTGTCGGTCATTGTTTGTCATATTAGACCCATCTGTAGTCCTGTCTACTCTCTCTGTGACACCACCAAAACCGTCAATAAATGACCACTGGATGTATCGGCTATTAGGAAATATGTCACCACGATTTGAAGTCAAAGCTTGGAAAGCAGGACTTATTAAAAACACTAAAGACATTATGAAAAAAACACAGCACTCTAATCCTACTGGGTAATAAAAGAAATGACTTTAATCTTGATGTATGAGTCAACATCATCAATTTTTCATGAATCGCATTCGTCTCAGATTTGGCATATTTTTGCATATAAACCCTTAATAACCATTTCTGTCATCTCTTTTGATCTTTTTTTTTTTCCCCTTTCTTTCTTTCTGTTGACAGGAGCCCGGGGGCCATGATGCTTACCAGGGGCCTCCAGGACCCTCTAGACCCCCGAACACAGAGCCCGCCATCAACGGTGCCAATTACTCTCCAGTGATGACCAGCAACAACTCGGCGTACAGCAGCTCTGGAAGTGGTGAGCACACGCAGCCACACTTGACAAATCACACTGCGCGCCATATTTGTCCATTTGAGCTGTCAGATAGTCAACATTAGGCTTTCGGAGTGTTTGTGTACTCCCGTTATCTGCAGCTGAGTGTGTACACACAGTATGTTTGTCAGCTTGTGTGTGTGTGTGTGCTTATATACGTGTGTGTTTTAGTGATTGCTGAACAGCATGACACCCAGCCAAGACTTCGACATTATGATTTATTTATTTTTTTATTAGATCATTGTGCTAGCCACCCTAAGCATCTTATAACACTGCATTACAAAATGGTCTTTTCCGAGCTGTGTCTTTTATATCTCTTTCCATGCTCACCCCTGCGTATTTATAGCGAGAGAAAAGGGAAGTCATTAACTATGTTTTTCTGAACGCGACGCTTGCTTTTCATGTGCAAAAGATCTGACCTTGGAATCATTACGCTGATGAAACAGCTTCTAAGTGGGCCAGATTTGCATACAGGTTATTGTGCAGCATGTGTGCCGTTGTGTTAAGAAAGGAAGAAAAAAAAAAAGAGTAACAAACTGTTTTGAATTGATTCTTTATCTCTCTTCTCGTCTCCCCCTCCCTCACCCCCCCCGGGATGCAGGAAGCTGGAGATGCTTCTCTCACTTAGACTCTGTCAGTTCTCCATCAGACTGGATCAGCAGTACAGGGGGGGCGCGCAAAACAAAACAAAGGCTTTACAGTGGCGAAATGATGAGCTCTTTCCTGTCTGCGGTTTTATAGTTTATGGAAATGTTGGAGGAAGAGTTCCAAGGAAGTTAGAACAAAGCTTTTGTATGGAAATGATTATTTTGTGTGTGTGTGTATGTATGTGTTGAGTTTTGTATGAATGTGAATTGAGTATGGAGTGTTTCTTTTTTTGTCCGTCTTTGACGTAAAGCTTATGCTTTCCATCTGATCTGATCTCGCTAAGCTTAGTATTGACAGTAGTTGATCGTCAAATGAAGGACAAGCTGGTTTTCATAGTATCTGATGTCTTTAAACATGCCTCTGTGCAGTGTCTTGTCACCACTGATTAATATAAGAAAGGAACAATATTTGGAAATATAAAACATGGATATGAAGTTGGCTTTCATTGTTCAGGCCTGGAATCAGAGCAATTTCAGGCATGATTTACTTTTGATATTGTAACCAGTGATATCAAGGTAGAGGAAAATTGCAAAAGTCTTCAAATTAACAAATAACAAAAAAAAAAAGAAACACTGGATTGTTGTTTCTCCTCAGCCAATGGCAGCTACGGTCACTACGGCAACGACGATGAGGACTTGGAGGAAAGCTTTCCCCCGCCACCTTCCCCCGGCGCTGTGGAGGAAATGAATAGAGATTTACCACCAACTCCACCACCCAGGTACACACACACACACAATACAGAACACTGCACCATCATCACTCTATTAAACTGCACACAGGGCCAGAGTTATTATATTCTAATGGCACTCTTAATATGGGCCGCTGTGTTATGAGATAAAAAGTCATCACACTAAATATTCCAACGCACATATACATTATTTAGACTCTAAGGTCTAATTGCAATATCCTATTTGCATTATGCATAAGTAATTATGGTGATATCATAATGGAGGAAAAAAAAATCGTAGGAGTTTGAAGGCTTAGAAAGTGCCGTGATACTTGTGTAAGTCGATTAGTGTCCTGCGATACAGCCTGCTGTCACACTGACAACAGCAACAATATTGTATTCACACAGCAAACAATGTCTTGGAGGTGTGTGTGTGTGTGTGTGTGTCATGTGTTTATAGTCAGAATCTGGCTTCAATATTCTCCTTCCCCCATAAGTTTATTGGAGACAGTACACACTATTGTTTTAGTGAATCATGCCATCCGGAGTAGAGGAAATTGAATGATCTGTTTGAGTGTTTGTGAAATTTTAAATTTCATTAACTTGTTTGTGTGACGTAACCATCAAGTTACTGAAAGAGTTAAAGATTGATTTGATTGACTGATTGATAATAAGCAATCGTGACTTGTTTTGCAGCGAGTTTCACCAGCAGCCCTACATGGCTGCACCTTTCTACGCAGAGAGCCCACTGATCAAACACGCAGACAACACACCTCGCAACAGAGAGTCCAAGAGCATGGACTTGGGTGAGCTCGCACACACACACACACACACACACACACACACAACCACAACAATGATCACATGCCTCTTATCAGTACATTTCTCTGTTGTGATACGGAGACCTCTCCTATTATCCCCGGACTGAGGGGATTTGACCTCCTGAACTCATAAACCCAGGGGCTTTCCAACGGACTGGATCAACACGCTGTGTGTGTGTGTGTGTGTGTATACACGTCTGGGTGCATGCTTTCTATTTGTGTGTGAATGAAAGACGCGGGGTTTCCAATCTCATGGCTTACTTGTGTGAGCGTGTGTGTGTGTGGAAGGCGAGAATGGAGGGGCTTATTTCCTCGTATTAACCCTCCCTGACCCCTCCCTGCCTCCCCTCCTTCTCTGTCTGACTCTCCAATCTTTTCATCTTCCTTTATCTCTTACTTTTCTCTTTTTGATACTTTTCCTCAATTTTCTTGTTTTCACTGGCTATTTGGACAAGGTCAGTGCTTCCCTTCCCCCGTCTCTCTGTATTTCTATGTCTCACCATTCTCTCCATCTTTGTTCATCACCCTTTTTCCTTTCAGCACTTTCTTTCTCAACCAAAAGCCGATGAGTTCATTGCTCTTGGTTCCATCACTATCTCTCTTCCTTCTCTGCCTCTCTGATTTCCAATCCCAGTTCATTAGGTCCAGTGGATTGGCTTTCTTCCTGCATCACACGCCTCTGCCACCCAAGCTGATTGGCTTTCATTATGGACAAAGGTGGTCCACACACGCGAGCGTGCACACGCAAACACACACTCTCTGTGCTCCCGCCCACTGAGGACCCACTCCAATACCCACCGCTATCTCTCTCCCTTCTCTGACTTCTATCTCCATCTCTGGCCATCCTCCACTTCAATCTCTTTTCTTTTTTTTTTATCCCTCTGGTTCTATTTATCCCTTCCCTCTCCAAAGTGCTCCAGGCTGAAACAAGGTAGTTAGCAGATCTGTGTGTGTGTGTACATGTGTAAAGATGGCAGGAGCTCTGAACAGATTTTGACCCTGCCTAGATTCGTATGAAACGAGCCAAATACGCCCAAAACACACATCAGTAGAGTTTCCCACATGCCAGTCTTTACAGTCGCATGTATCTGAGCTTTATCAGCAGGTTAGCTTTTATTAAATGCCTCTTGACAAAAAGATTATTGACCCTGAATGCTTCAGCAAATAGTCTGTTGACTCAGAGCTTCCACACACACCGTCTGCCCAAGTCAAGATGAGTAGCGGGATCACTGACACTTGAGCTGTACTGTGGAAGATTTTTATTTTTTTCTGTAGAGATTGACTTTTTCCTACGAGAACCTGAATGCACCAAAATGTGCATACTTGTGAAGCTTATATGAACTGTATGCTTGATTATTTGTTTTATTATTCTGTGAGCGTGACCTGCTCATAGTTGAAATGACACAGACTGGTGTATCATTTGGCCTGTAATGTGTCTGCATACCCCTCAGAAAGGAGGTAGTTGCGCCCCTGATTATATCTCTGCCTCACCATGTCTCTCTACCAGTCCCTTCCCTCTCTACCTTCTCCCTCAAATACTCAGTTCTTTTTTACTTTCTCTTCCTGTCAGCTGCTGTATGCGGGAAGCCTTGGATTTAATTAAGTTATCCAGGGAGAGTCCACACACACACACACACACACACACATATATATCTATCCCCTATAGTGTCATACACACAGGTGTGACACTATAAGGGAGCTGACTGGAGGTTTAAAGAAGGTTTTTACATTTTTAGCCTCCTACTCTTGCACAAGAAGACAAACTTGGCTGCTGGCCATGCAGACTTTTATCTTTCCACCACAGAAAAAGCTTTTCAATATCTGGCAGGGTCACGTATCTCTGAATAGTTTCTTTCTCCCCCCCCAAACTTTGAAAGTATTGTAATTTTTATTTTATCTGGCACATGGTATTTCTATTTCTTTGTCTTGGTTGCTCCAGATGTTCCTGTGCACGATTTCATGAAACAAAGCTTTAAATTCCAGGTTTACTTTTTCTGATTGTGGGTTTTTTTAGTTTTTTTTTTTATAACCTTTGTTTTCCTGACTCACCCTGCATCTGTCACTTTTTGCTCCCTTTCCCCCACGGTTTATCAGCCGAGTCTTTCTCCAATATTCTCCTTTGCTCTCATTATCTCTCTCCCTCGCCCTTCTGTCTGCTGGGAAATTTGACCTCATAAAAAAAATGAAAAGGATTATTTAAGAAAAATAGCAGCGTAATGAAAACCTACTATTGTATCCCACGGTGCACCGCGTGTTGCGGCTGCCGTCGGCCGACCGCAATCCTGTTTAGTTAGATTAGGTGGGCACGGCGTGCGGGTTTCTTGTTTTCTTTTTCTTCACTTTATTGTTTCTCTCATTGTCTCACCTCTATCTGTTCTCATTTTCTCTCACAATCACGACACCTCTCTTTCTCTGCTTCTTTTTCATTTCCTCTCCGTCTGTGTCATTTTGTCCCTCACTAGCCCTCTCCTCCCTTTGATACTTCTGCAGGGAGTCATTTATGTTACTAGTAGATACTAGTATAATCATCCTACAAAGCAGCACTGGAGTGATTTATAAGCCGCTTCGTATCGCAGCGTGTGTGTGTGGCGTTAATATTATGCGTTATTTACCGTGTGATTTTTTGTTTTTTATGTTCTAGTGGCGGATGAGAGCAACATGGAATCCCTGATCCGGCAGAGAGATGGTGAGTGTTTGATGTAATAAACACACACATGCATACACTCAAGAAACACTCTCCTTATTTTATTTTTGACCCATCAGTTTCTCTTTTTCTCTCCTTCGTGAAGAAACAAATGAACCCCGTGTGTAAAGATTCTTCTTTTCTATCTATTCTCAAACACACTCTTTTTGCCTCCCCCCCTCCCTCCCTCCACTCCCCCAGCTGACAAAGTTGAGTTGTGAAGCACTTAGTGTCTGAGCTCTCGCTGCTTTATAGCCGCCCAGGTCAGCAGGCCCACAGTGTTCAATCCTCACCCAGCTGACAGCAGCCGTATTGCATTACAATGTCTTCCGCTTTTGCACTTATTTCTCTGCATTCAGTTCTGCCTTGTTTTATTTGAGCAAAGTCTGGTTAAAGTGAAAATATATAAACTACGAGGCACTTTACCTCATCTGAATATATCTTTTGCATAACCTTTCAGAGCTAGTCTAATGGGCAGATTCCCCAGAATAGAAACATGGACCTGGAAATGTCTGTGATATGTGCATTGTTATGTATTCCATGTATGAAATGGGCTTTAAAGTGTCCATCCAAAATTCAGACTCCAGAAACAAGAAAATACAAAGACATCAGAGTGGAACAAAAACACAGCAGCAAAGAAAGCTCGACACCAAAGATTTGAAACACGATGTCGTGATTGGCAATATGATTTGAATGTCATTAAAAAATAGCAAATAATAGGCTATTAAAAAAAAAAAACAGTGTGTGACATTGACAGGATAGATGACAGATAAAGACAGAAATGATTGTTTGCAACGTTACTGTGGCTTGAAAAACACTACTTCCTTGACGTGTGTGTGTGCGTGTGTGGAACAGATGCAGTGAATTTCCACTGAGTCAGATGTAACCGCTCCAGCATTGCTTCTCTGCGGCCAACGCTGGAGGTTGTTCAGGGCTGCTCCGGCATGAATATAAATCGGTGTGTTGCTGACGGAGCGTGCATGCTCAGTTGACCGGCTCTACAGTATTTTGGGTAGCAGGAGTCATTATTATAATTGTGGGGGTTCGGCGACGTAGACACACTGCATCTCATTTTAAAAAAAACAGTCTTTTTTAATAATGTGTAAGAAAAGAAAAAGCAAGCAGCATTTTAGTTCTGACGCTGGAAGACGGGGGGGCCGGCTTTCTTTCTTTCTTTCTTTCCTGTGTGTCTTTTGTTAAACACACACACGTACGCCGATCTCTTAAATCCACCTGCAACAGCCAGCTAAGCTCGTTGCCAGCGGAATACAAATGTCCCGAACACCGGTGCTGACCTTAAATCCCCCACACTCAGCATTCCCACATGTGGCTTCACCCCCTGCCCCCCCCTTCCTCTCCCACTATGATCTTACTGGCATTTCTGATAAGCACCCGTAACCCTTATGGCCCATGATAAATAAAGCGATCCATTTCTCCGCTGCAGCATTCCTCTCTTCTTGTTTTTCATCTCCTCTCCCTGTTGACGTCCCAGCTAATGCGTATTGACAGGGCTTTTTCTGTTTTTCATTTTTGCTGATGCAGTGTATTTGCCCAGCTTCCTGCGCTATCCCCCCACCCCTCCCATCTTTCTTAAATGGCCTCAGTGTTTCTTTATGGGCTTTGACATATTTCATTAGGCGGATGGTCTTAAGAGGCCTGCCTGGCTTCTTTAATCTGGCTAAAACCCTTTTTCTCTCTGGCTAGAGCCGCTGCGAGGAGCGCTCTCCTCCTCTAACTCTCTCTCTTTCCCTTCACTCCATCTTCCTCTCCGTCACTTACTCAAGATGTGTCCCACTCTCCCTCTCTTTCTCCTCTCTGTCTTAGGAGTCTCCATCCTCAATAGAGCTTTTAGGTTTTTTATTTTTTCTTTCTTCTCTTTCATCTTTGCCATCACTTATTCTTTCCCGCTTCCTCCCAATCGCTTCTCTCTCTCGATTATTCTCCGTCTCCTGCTCTCTGTCGCCAAGCTCATCCCCATTTTTAGTATCCTGTCAATCCCGAGCCTTCATCTCTCTTCCTCCCTTTCTCTCTCTTTCTCTATTACATCCGATTTTCTCTTTATGATCACTTGGATCCTCTTTCTCTCAACAGACTGATCCTTTTTTTATTCACTTTCTGTTATCTTCAGCTGTCTCTGTCCTTTTCTCTTCCTCTCTCTCCATCCTCTGCAGCTGTATCTGTTCCAGCCTTATGCGATTATAGTAAACATGGCCCAGCCATTGAGTTTCCTCTAAGTCAGCCCCAGTCCAGCATCTTTTTAGTGCCTGTGTGTGTGTGTGCATAAGCTTGTGCACACACCCGACAGACAGCCTGAAGAGTAATGGGCAGATATCCCTTCATTTATCCCCTCATTTCTCTCCCTTAGAGTCTAACATCTCCCCTGGCAGCCGACTGCCAACTTACAACACACCTGGGAGTTCATCCAGCACGCACACTCACACACTATACAGGGCTGTGCAGAGGGTTATACTGCAATACTTAAACTCATGCACATTGACAGTAATACATTTTGTTTGTATGATTTTTCAATCTTTCTTTTTTTTTTTCTGATTTCCTGGATGTTTTGCTAACGGCTAGCCCCGGTGCTATCGCTCTATAGGTCCATTAGTCCTGTCATTTTTTTTCCTGCACAATAAGACTTTAAAACCAGCCGGTGTCCCGCCAGCACTGAAGCTTTATTTTCACTCTTTGTTTGGGCGCTGCGTAACTCTGCCTCCAGCTGTCATTCCCTCCCTAACCCCTCTCTATCTATCTTTTCTTCCCCAATTCTCTCAGTTCTCTGCATCCGGCTTGTCATTGTTGATTTAAGTTGAAAGTCATCATGTTGCGATGATTTGGACTGATGGATCATTCTGTGTCTACAAGGCCCATCTGTCTGTGGATGTGTCTTTTTGTCTTGCATGGATGAAGAGATGAATGAAAACCTCAATATTCATTTGTGAATTAGAATCGTGTTAAACCGCGATCAGACTGTAAGATATCTATACAAATATGGAACAGATGTGGGACATTGGGCATCAATATATGGAAGACGGCCAGTTCTGCATCATACTCGGGTCAGTCTAATTGGGTTGATAAGGCTCCTATTGTATTGCAGCAGTCTTGCTCTGTTAATATTAGCTTTGATTGCATGGTCTGTTTTAACAAGACAGGAAATGAGAGGAGAGAGGGAGGAAATGACACACTACAAAGATTCCCAGATACCCTTTTGGATCTGGAGTTCTTTTTTTTTCCCCATTAATTTATACATATCAGCCCATTAAGATCTATATAATACACTTCACACAATCACAATGTGAAGACTATTTCTTTCCTACTCTCTTTCCAAATTAGAACATCTATGGTGTGATAAATATCCATTTGCACATCTGTGATTGCTATAATGTGATCAGGGTTCTTTGTGTAGATTGATGTCTCCTAAAGAAGGCATGACGGAGACCATCATGACCATTATGGAAAGCCAAAAATCCCATGTCGTCTAATCCTGGCATCAAAGTTTATGGTTTAATAGTCATTACAAAGGTGCGTCTCAATTTCTACACTGCTGTTCTCCCTCATTGCACAAGGCCTTTTATATCCGACATGTCCGACTCCACACAGTTCACTCCAACTCATCCATACTCTGCCACCCCCGTCGTGCTGCTGTAATCCAGTAGAGGTATAAGCAGTAATTATGAAATAGCCTTTTAAGTCTCCTGCAGTTATTAAAGCCATTCATCTAGTTGGAGGCTGAATACATACAGCCCATATGTCTCCGTTCCCCTCATACATCTAAACAGCTAAACGCAATTACTGCCAGCGCAGCGCCTCCATCCAGCCTCCGTCCTCCTCCAAGCTGAGTGCATTCAACGAGTGATGAAGGGCTGGTTAACGATTGGACAGGTTTTTAATTGGAGTGGAGTTTTGATAGGCCATAACATGAATTGAATTTGCTTTGAGTGGCTGGACAAGTGATATAGTATGAAGTTGAGTTTGTCTTATGATTAGAATATTGGTTAGAATATGAAGACAGAGCATTGACGACAACCGCCTGATGCATCTTATTCGTCTGTCGACATATACGAGCCCCCATATTGTCCAAAATCAATTAAAACATAATGAACAATTCCAAACATGTTTCTTTAGTACCATGAACTTGTGCAATATTTTATTTTGAGTACACGCTACTCATCCTTTCTCCTCTTTAGACTTCTCACATGTCATCATAGATTTGTTCTAAGAATTTCTTTGTGTAGTTTAAAACCATTTAAATCCATTGATGAGCATTTATTGAGATGAGATTACTATCTGTTGTAATCCAATAACTTTTAAGGCTCCTGTTGAATTTAGATGGCTTTTATTTATGTTGCTTACAGTAGTGTGGTAAAGCTTTTACCAGCATTTAATTCAATAACCTTTATCGAGCAGCACTGGAAGTAAGGTTTCTTTTACAGGTGTGTGTGTGTGTGTGTGTGTGTGTGTGTGTCATGTGTTTTATAGTGGTGTGCGGGTCAGGGTCTGTTTTACTGGTGTTCAGAACAATGTCTCTGGGTTTTATTAGCCAGCCCTAAGATTGGATACTAGATGGAAAGTGTATGTGTGCATCTGTGTCTTACATGTGTGTCTCTATAAACACAACTGTGCGTGTGTGCGCATGCATCTGTTTGATCATGCAGATGTGTGTGTGTGTGTGTGTGTGTGTGTGTGTGTATGGGGTCTGTGTTGCATGTTGCATGTAAAAAAAAATCACCAGTAGCAACAAGCCCAACCTTCTCACTGTTGGTGAAAGTGTCTCCTTGCCAACTCTACATCACCCCTCCGGCACACACACACGTGCACACACCTTCTCCGTACCGCCACCTCCAGCAGTTTTAATGGAGGGGGCACTTTCTTGTAACCGTGGCAACCTTTCAGCCAGTATGCTGCAAAGCTGCTTGCCGTGGAGCACATTGTAGTCCAGTTGATAGTTACGTGTTAAGACCCTGCTGAGACACTGTGGGAGGATTCAGCCATGTGTCTGGGTTCCTGTTGGGGCGTGTTGAGTCTGATTCTTTGTATGTTGTGACCAGAAAAACAATGTGAAATAAATAAAAATATTAAAAATAGACAATATCCTGTTTAACAGTATTGTGTTAACTACTCAGTTGATCAGATAGGTAATAGGTGTAATAGGTAGGATAGGGTGTTGAGGCTGAGCAGTTTGTGTGCATCAATCTGAATAGTGTATTAAACTTGCACTGCACACAGTGAGGTGAAGCCTATAATTTGGACATTTCTGAATTCATCTGTGTTCACTGGGTGAAATAAGTAGAGAGTTGTGTGTAGACAACTTTTATTCGGAATTGACAGTCTTTGCAAACTGTGGAAGACCGCAATTATCATTTTTAAGTTATTCACGCAAAATATCACTCTGATAGCGTTTGACCCCCCCCTCCCTCCCTCCCCATCCGTGACAGCCGGCAAACGTGCACTTGAACTAAGCTGCATCAGTGTGCCTTAGTCACAGGTGGCAGGTCTATCGCTGTCACTTTTAAGGTGACTCGTTTGAAAGTACAAAGCACCATCGCGGAGCAGCGTCAGTCCTCGCAAGGCCTGTCAGTGCAGCAGAACCCAGAGGCTACGTTCCAGGCAAAGACTTTACTGCTGTCTGCTTAATACAGACAAGACAGCAGTCACAATATACATATGGTGTGTGTGTGTGTGTAGAGTAGATGGATGTTGGCATGCTTGAGTTTGTTGTGCGTTAAATAGTTGCTGTTGGTGGATACTTTAAACTGTTTGTGTGTTGAATGCCATCTTTCGAGTGATAATTGGCAGGTTCTTTGTTTTTCGTAACATTCTTTGGCATTAAGTATGTTGTTGAGCTGCGTTTTCCCAAAGTTCCTTGTCAATCACAAGTTTAAAAAAAAAAAAAAGTATTGTTTTCTAGTGTTTTTCCTCTCTGTAAATTACCACTTGAAAGTAACAATATCATTGATGTTTCCCTAAACAGAAACACTAGAGTCTCCCGGATCATTTAAGCACACTATATATTAATTTATGTTATGGTCAGTTTTTGGGTTTGGTTTGGTAAATGCACCACAAGTACAGTACAAAAAAAGAAGCTGGACTCTCGCTTCAAGATGGAAAAAGTAGCAAAACAGAAAATGAGGATGTGACATTCGCTCTTGAGCTCGGATGGAGTCGTGTTACAGCTGTGAAGGACATTGCTCATCATCCCGGCCTGTTTGGCTGTTAGGCTGTTTGTCAGATATGGGCACCAGCTTGAATCAGTGGCAATCAGGCAGACATGATGCGGCCGGATCCGTGTGAGCATCTGCTGGCGCAGCGGGCAGCGATATGTGATAAATGCTGATTTCACCCTCCATTGGATCGAGCTGACGATGATAGCCACCTCTCCCCCGCTCATCCATCCTATTAAACCCTCATTATTCATTTACCTTCAGCCTCAACCTGACATGCATGCATGGATGGAATGAGTGAACTCACAGCCACACACACACACACACATACACACAAGAAAAGTGAATTTTGCTCCTGTTTCATCGGAGGTGGTCAAGGACACACACCACTATCTCATACAGGCAATACCATGACTTTTTATTTATCTATTTTACTTGGACCCAAATCCTCACATTTTGTAGTATACTTACACACACACACACACACACACACACACACACACACACACACACACACACACACGTCCCATGCTCTCATACACACACAGTTTCTCTGTGTATAGTGCAGCAGTTCGCTGGCAAGGAGCTTAATTCTATCAGGCTGCGAGCTGGACAGCCGTAATTACATTTGTGACACAAATCCTGCCTCTCAAATTGAGCGTTTTATTCCTGAGCGCTCCCCCCTCTCTATTTATAACCCCTTATTCCCCATAAATCCCACTTCCTCTCAGAAAGTCAATTTAGGACTTAAAAGGCAGCAACGCTCCGCTTACTTTCCCCCCCCCACTCCTTCGACTCTACCGCCTGCTTCAGTTTCACGTCCTCTTTTACCCGCTCAACTCCTACACTTTGAAGCCTCTGAAATGACAAAAAAAAAAAAACCCCCGTCTTAAGCAGTGAGTACCATGGTGCGAGAAAGTCATCCCTACAGCAAAGTTTTCAGAAAAAAAAAAAACTGCATCCTGTCTGTAACTTCTTTGAAGAGTACTTGTCAGTATTTTATGATACGCAGCTGCGATGGGTTGGTGCCAGGTTGAAAAGGTTTTTCCTTCACCAGTCTTGGTCACTCGTCCTTCACTTTCTCACACTGTAGGGCAGCCTCTTTTCTTTCCAGCAGCTGCATGACATTTACTCTCGTCTAATTTTTTTTCCCCATTTCCTTGCAGCTCTGCATATCTTCTTTCTTCCCCTGCTGAATCATCTGTGGCCTTCGTCGCTTTCCCGCTCCTCCGTCTCCCTTTTCTTCCCCTCTTGAGTTGGAGGCCATACCTAAGCACTGTATGATGGCAGTTCATTTATTCCCTCTCTGCCTTGCTTATGCATGAGCCTGTCACTTTCCGTAGTGCTGCTCCTCATCTGTCCCTGTACCATTTCCCCTCATTCATTGTTTCTTTTCCCCTTCTTTGTTTCTCCTATAGGACTGTAACTTACTCCTCATTTCTGTCAAACCTGTTTCTCACACTCTCTCTTCTGCTTCCTTCTACCTCGTTTCTTTTGAAATTCAGACTGAATCTATGTGTAAATTAAATTACAGTATAATTTTATACATTCATTAGTCTCATCAGTCTTAAAGTCTCTTCTCAAAGTATGAGCAAATACTCGAGAAGCCTTTCACTGTGCACCTGATGTTCTTCAATTAACTATTAGTTAATCAGTCTGCCACAAATGGACAAAGTACAGAATTATTCCAGTGTATCTTCTACTAATTCATCCTAGATTTGTTGTCCCGGCTTCCCATTTCCCTCTTGCAAACTTTATTACAACTGATTTCAACCTAAATTCAATTTCAGGGAGCATTAAGATTTTAAAAAAAAGTTAAATGCAAATGCCCTCTAAATAAGGAAATATTAGTAGATGAGCACATGTTTTGTAAGCAGTAGGCTAAATATTGCTAAAAGCTTGTGGTCTCAATGCCAAGAGCGAGTTAAACATTTAAAATCATTCCGTCTCATTTTATCAGTGGCTGCATATCTCATTTTGCAGCAAAACTCCCTCCTTCTCCATCAGCCAAGCTCCTTTTATTTCCCCTGCTCATCCCTACTCCCTCTCATCCTCTCTTTTAATATCCATCCACCTCCACTCTCATGGGCCTCCTCCCACCCACTCTTGTCTCTTCTGTCTGTCAGAGCCTTCAGCTGATGGAGCAATGGGCCCAACACTGGGCCTCTGGAAGTCCAGCTCCCTGGAGAGCCTCCAAACGGCTTTGTCGGAGGTCAGACAGAGCCACGGTCAAGACCAGGTACCCTTTCACCGCCCTCGGCCACACGTCGTCCGGGGGCGGGCATGCAACCAGAGTTTTAGGAACGCAATCGACAAGTCCTACGATGGACCTTCTGAAGATGGTAAGACTAATCCATAGCATTTTTCTATATAGGGTTCAGGGACTGAAATAAAACAAAGAAAGAAACAAAAACTGTTGGATAAAAGTTCCCTTTTTAATGTAACTGTCACTGTTGACATTATATAGGATTCTTTCCTTGACATTGTATCCATTTTAAATTCAACTCTACATTGCCAACGCGCCTCCCTTTAGGCTTTATAACACACTGGCACACGAAGAGCCCGAGGCCTGCCAAGGGACAGTGCTTAGCCTAAGTACCTTAATGAAATGCTACATGATTTTATCCACTCAGCAATTTAGAAAGAACAACTCTTACAGCAGCATATTTTAAAAGCTCTACCTCGTGAACCCAGAAATTTGATGCTGAGTGTGTGTGATTTATGAGGAAATTACATCCTCCATGATAGCCGGAATGATTAAATGTTGACTAATGATGTTTGAGTGTGAAAAATGACTCATCTACAGTTCTGTTAGATCAGAAAGTTATACTTTCACTGTGTAAAAATATACAGTTTCAAGGCAACATGGTTTTCTGACCTTCTGATGCAATAAATAATATATTAAATCAAAAATAATCATTTTGACTCCTAAAATTGTGAGTGGATATGACTGCTGGTAGAAAGCATCCAGGTGTAGAGACTCCAGCCGGCCCCCAGAACTGGCAGGCTGCCGACTAGAAGACATAATGTCTAACTGAGCAGATATCTAAACACCACAGTGGGACATGTATGCTTGCATGCTTATCAAATAATAACTGTAATGCATGCAGCTGCATTTTTATGAATATGTATTCCAGCTGTGTCTGTGATGTGTCCTCAGACGACGACCTGTCAGAGCAGAGCTCCGGTCACGAAACGCCGGCCAGCGGCTCCTCGCGCCAGGGCCTGGACGCAGATGACGGAAAGAAGAAGAAGAAAATCAAAGGGAAGAAGAAAGAGAAGAAGAGCAAAGGAAAGAAGAAAACCGATGATTCCACCGAGGATCTGGAGAAGAAGACCAAAAAGAAAGGCTTTGGCCTCTTGAGGTAAGGAAATCTGAACATCCTTTTTTTTTTTTTTTTTTTGCAATTTGTCCATTTTAGACTTTCAGGCACCAAGGTGACTCTTTTGTGATTGATTCTCCAAAATTGAAAAGGTCACCTGATTAACAAGAAAAATGTTGAGCTAAAACAGAGCAGGTAATGAGGCTCGTGTTTCATCACTACTTCTTATTCCGGAGCAACAACAAGACAAGAGATTGCTTTTTGCTTTTTTGCTTTTCAGGGGAAAATTGGTACTTGTTATTTTATTCCATCTCGCACATATTGGCACATATTTTCAGGTTGAGGTCGGATGAGTCAGATGCATCCCATCGATAAACAAGAGAATTTAGGTTTCATGTAGATATCGAGGGTAAACAGCAGCTCGCTGCCTTACTTCCCCTTGGTTAAGTTTCAACAAATTACCCTCTGAGCCCAGCAGGATTATGGGATATTGGACTGTCGGATATGAACACAACCTTCCTGTTAATGGAGGGTATCCATTATCTCTCAATCCAAGTAAAGTCCCACAGACATAGTACCGACCCAACCAGCTTGTCACCCCTTTATCAACGTGTCCCCATCGTGATTGCGGCGGCCCAATCCTGCGACAGCAATGCTTATCTATTGGCAGTGACACGGTGTGGTCACTGTATCACTGCACTTCCAACACTGGAGATTCAATTAGGCTGTGGCAAGAGATAGCGCAGGCTGAGCGTTGGCCTACAGATGGCAGATAAGAATCCAATCGGCCGCAGTGTCAAGGGCAGTAATGGAAGAGATGTTCACACGGTTAGACCGGGCAGTGGAGAGAAGGGCAAGATGAAGGACACACACACACACACACACACACAGAGCTAGAGTTACATATGAGCCAGGCTATAGGTGAGAGTCAACCTACCTAATATCATTTTGTCTGCTGGCAGTTCCATTTACACATGTCAAGCTGTATACTCCATTAACATTTCCTTTTATTTCTCTCTCCTTTCATTTTTACACCCTCTTTTCCATATTCCCGTCTATGATTGTGCCTTTCACTGTCGTCCTCACTCTTGATTGTGGAAGGTTTACTTACTTGTATAATGATCAGAAATGTCTTCCCTCGAAAAGGTGACGTTTAGAATCATCTGTCAGGGACCCGAAAATTAGAAATTCATGTTGTCAGTTGGCTCTTTTTGTCCATCATTGTAGACAGATGTGTACGGATGAACTGAATAGTGTTTTTTAGAGATGAAAAATATCCATATAGCCAAAATTGAATTGACCACACTAGTCAGAAATGCTCACAAACTGCCCACTGTTCATCTAAACACTGAATCAGAGTGCTTTTCTAACTCAACAATAGAGCTTAGCATCGGAAAAAGCTTCCAGATCGTTGCACCGCACACTAGCCCCTCTCTCTCTGGCCTTTATCTGGCCGACCTGATCGTTATTGAACTTGAAATATGACTTAATTAGCCGGAGTATTGTGCGGTTCAATCTAATTGCCGCTCTCAAATGTTGTTTTACTCCAATGGCAGCATTAGGAAAAGGGCAAATTATAAACATATGACCTCAATTTACCTCTGCAATGAAAATGTGCGCAACAGCAGCTAGCACAACAAATGCTGGAAGTCGGCCCTGTCCTTTCAGCAGCCATAAATATTTAGTTTAGCTGCGCCAGTATTTGAAGAACAAGTTGGTTTTGGCTGCAGTATGTTGCAAACAGCTGGGTATAAGGTGACCTCTGGAAATCACATATTTGTTGGGAAAGCATTTTTTATTTTTTATTTGCTATATCCATATGTGGTCCTCTTTATATGTGTGCATCATTTCATAGCTCTACAAATATCCTATCTCTGCACAAGGGGTCTGGATTTAAAGAGTGTTTGAAGAAAATGAACTCCAACTTGTGCAGCACTAGCATGGTATTTATGATACTTTAAGTCATGCTATTTATTTAGGTTTATGGTCTGTATTCATGTCGATTTGAACATCTACGACTGCATGACAGCTGGGCCAACTGATGAAGTATGTGACGTATGCATGAAAGCTGCAGAACGGCTGCTCGATTGGATCTAGTGGTGGGATTGTTTCCTTAATATTGCACAGGCTCAACTGGAGGGACGCCAAATGTTCGGCGTATTGCACCATATGGAAATTAAGAAGACGACCATCGAATTATACAACGTGAATTTCAAGACTACGCCGTTGTGAATCCTTAGCTCGTGAAAGGTTGTGTGTGAGTTGTTGTTAATGGCAGATAGTGAATTAGTGAGGGTTGGATTTTGCTGTGCTGCTGTTCTGTTGCTCTTGAGTGAGATGTGGCTTCTACTCTTTTATTTGTGTATATATATATATATTTATATATATTTTTTATCACCTAGCCCTCAAAGCCCTTTTTCGTATCTCGTCTCCCTGATTGCTAAATAAGCCAAGACAAATGGCAGTGCCCTTCAGACCTTCCTCAGTAGAGGTTGACTGCTCGTCTTGTCTGTATTCAGCAGGCAGCAGTGAAGTGGAGTCCTTGCCTGGAACGTAGCCTCGGGGGCCGCGCCACTGACAGACCGCAGAAAGACTAACACTGGAACTCGGGCTGCTCTGCTTTTGTCTCTGCTGCCACATCCGCATAACTCGTGTAGAACAAAGAGATTAACCTGGTCATGGCTTTCAGATCAGAAGGATATTTTACATTGCACCTTTTGATTTCAGTATAACCTTTGCCAAAAATAATATTTTATTCAAGCAGTAAAGACGAGAGTATTCTCTGCCTTGTACCGCAAACTGATGTTTTTACAAGTTTCTCAGCCTCGAGAGGTTGACGATGGCGTTCATTCATGACTGTACAGCTTATGCTCGAGCTCATACTCGGTCTTGTTTTTGTGCGAGGATTAGACATATTATAGTTTGATCCAACACGACTTCATCAGAAGGTCAGGGTTTTAAGGATATATCTTGTGACGAACATCCATTGTGTCAAGTGAGTGTCGCTCCCAGGTGACATTCGACATGATGATGCTGTGTATATTTTTACGTTGTTTATTCTGCTTACAGATGCATGCGACTCCATCTGTCACCAATCCCCGGGTGTATCATTGCTCAACTGCCCCACCAGCCCTGCTGGGCACTGACACATCCCGTCTGTTCCCCCCTGTTCCGTCAGTCACTCAGTCAGGATCAATGTTTAGCTGTCACTATCAGCATCCGCTGAGACGGGCGCACCAACACCCCTCCACCAATTTAAAGGACATGAAAGCCTGCGTCTTGATCCGCTGTTTACAAATCCACAAACAACATGATATAGCCTCTCCCCACACTTCTCTGTTAGCAGCACTGGAGAAATCCGACAGGGAAGCAAGCCAATTAGCGCCGTCCGTTCCGCTCTTATCCTATCGCAGAGCAGCAGGATGTGCAGGGTTGAAAGGTAGTCACTGGTGGGCTGTGCTTTACAGAACCAAAGCCTTGTTGTCAAACTGAAGGAGCCCGCTGCAAAGATGATTTCTGATGGATTACTGCTGTTATTGTGCACTCCGCCTCCTCATTCCCTTTCCTTGAGCCCTTCCTTTTTTAGCTTTCTTTACTTCCTCTCAACACTTCCTTGAAGTTCATTCCTTTCTTTTTTTTTTTTTTTTTGAATGTCTCCGTTCAGTCCTCAATTCTTTCCCAAATCATCCATTTCTGTGCTTGAATGAGCTATTGATTTAACCAGGCTATATTAGACAAAATGAGCTCCCACGTCCCGCATGAATTCACACAAGCTTGTGATTTTCTACAATTAAGTGTGCTAATATGAGCTCGGTGCGACCCCCCGAGACCTCCTGCCAATTAATGATGGAAGCACATGACATGATGTTCCTTAGACTTAAAAGTTTCTATCTTTAGTGCTCTTTTCTTGCTCTGTTCAGCCACAATAGCCATCGCTGCTCATGAAACAGTAATACCTCTGTGAAGCAGTCATTGACAGTGTAACATAAAGAAAGCGAAGGAAGGTAGGACCGATTTGAACGGGTGCTGGTTGTCAGCTGTGTGGGTAAACATACCAAAAAAAAAAAAAAAAGAAATCCCTCTGACATGTTTATGTGGGTGTCTACACAGTTGACTCTAAGCTGTGATGGGGGTAAATTGGAGGTGTATTACCTAATCCCATCATTGGTTAATACACTGCAGGTGGATTTCTTTGATCCACCATCTCATCTGGCACATAAGGCATATTAGCGGTGCTGATATATAGTGGAGACTTCAAGAGACTATTTATTAATGTTAGTATCATCTTTTGTAAAATATGCATAAGGCCATACATTTCGCACACAGGACAAACGTATATCTCTTGTGGATAAGCGTTCTCGCTCTCACTTGATCGCTATTCATCTCTTTGTCTTAACATAAATTATTTATGCAAAACCACAAATCACTTTCCTTTCTAAACACTTGACACGTATGCAACAGCCAGCCATGACTTACTAATCAGGGCTATCTTAAATACACGTTCCCAGGCAATGTAAAGCCTTGCAGAGTATATTAATTCGCTTGTAAAAGCTTTTGTATATGTTGTCCGTTGGTTTTAACCTGCTATTAGAGTAATTTATTTATGTTGCGTTGAATATACAGTGTGCCTCTTTTTTTCCTTTGTGTGAGTACATCTGCTCACTTTTTTTTCAGTCCCTGTTATTTCAGGCCATTATGAATCTCCTACAATTCCTAATGCACTAAACCCCTCAACCCTAAAAATGTACCGTAACATTGAAATACTGTTAACAGCAAGCGGTGAATCATATTTCATAGAGAGAGAAAAAAAAAAGTAGTGTTAAAAATGACAACTCTTTCTTTTTTTTTTCTTTTCATAATTCATATTTGTGCGCAATTTGCTCCCCCGCAAGTCTCCCACCGTCCTAAATTTAAGAAGCTGCCAAAAGCGCGCTCGCCGTCGCTGTAAATGAGCTTTCGCACAGCGGAAGCGGCTTCCTGTACTCGCTATTCAGGCACAATTCTAATTTACAACTTTTGCCATGGAGGCAAACAGACGCGGGCGCTATCACCGTCAACAGCCGCCAGAAAAACAAATTAACTTTTCTTTTTTTTTTCTTTTTTTTCTCTCCTCTATTTTTACCCTCCATTCAGCGCAATGGCCAGCTTTTCCTGAAATGATGTGCAGGGTTTATTGGTGTTGATGTGAGCTGTCAGTCAAATATAAGAAGGATGGGGAATTGACAGTGGAGATGATGAGGAAATCCTCATGCATATATATCAGCCGATAAAGGGGGCAGTCACAACAAGCCTCCGCCTTTCCTTCCCAACCCTCCCTCCCTCACTGTTTCTGTCACTCTCACTCAATACATCTCTCATGCCTTCCCCTTGAAATCCCCCCCCCATCTCTTCTCACACGAAAGGCTTTTATGTTTCTTGTCTTTCATGCTTTGGCTACACCTGCCTCCCTTCCTCTTCTTCAACCGGACAGTTTGGCTCAGAGCTCTCTCTTATTTATTGTACAGCTCTTGTGTTCAGCGGGGAGGGGTGAGGCAGCGATGCCTACTCATCCCCTCTGCAGTAGCTCCACCGGAACAGTCGACGAATTAATTACTTTATTCATAAGCTTCTAAACAACTTGTTTACCTATTTCTTGGAAGAGTTTTCCAGCAAGTCTTCGGGGCCACAAGGTCTATACTCTTTAATTATAAACTATCTTGTCTAGCTTTGCTGTTTATGTAAGGAGCAATCTTCAGAAAGCTAATCACATGGTAATGCTCTCTTGAGTTTTGCCAGCAATCATTTCACCAGAGTAGCTGTCACATTTTTCAAATGGCACAGATCTCATTTAGGACTTGAAACTCTTTCATTTTTATTTCTTCTGGTAATGTCTGTGACTCATCCAGCTGAGGAATACGATACCCGCATTTGTACAATGAATTATTGCCCACAAGGTAATTATCAAATGAGACAGTGAGCCGAGACTTCCATTTGTGTTGATCAGTTTCGCGATCCATCAGTTTCTATCGAGTTATGACATTTGAATTGACCCTGAGGGACGGACGGCTTGAAGTGCAGACACATTCATATCGGCCAGACAGCTCAGCAGCATTTCGACAGGCGACTGCCCATCGCTCACCGGCCAATTAAAGGTATTCATGTGGTCACAGGAAACAGGCACGACCAATTAGCATTTGATCTTACGTACTCATGTGCACGCACACACTCGATGCATAGGGCGCCAGGAAGCGATTACACCTTCAATGGTGGGTTATGTCCTATCCAGTCATCTTCATGCCATGTGTGATGGATGGGCTTCCTGTGTCATTTAAGGTCCTCTAATGACACGCACATGCAACAGGACACACACTCACACACGCTCCCTCTCTCTACTTGTCTTTTCTTGCCCCCCTCATGTATGTCCCACTGAAACACACACACAGCGTGTGACCTCTGCCTTCCAGACGGAGAAGGTTAAGTGTTTCTTGTCTGAGGATGTGTGGAGAACCGGAGGAGCCAAGAGTCTAACCTTTCCCAGTCTGCCGGTGGCTCTCATCTGGAGCCACGGTGACCTAGAGTCTCCAGTGAAGGATCTTGAAAAAGCGTCACAGATAGTTTCCATCAGTGAATAAACACCACACACTCATATCAGAGCATCTAATCTAGCAGCAGCCTTAATTTACCCATTAATTGAAATGCATGTTAATTATTCACTCATTAGTATGCAGATTGTTTTTTGGTTTTGTTTACCCATGCTTTTGAGATTTGAAAGATTACATCTGAAAAAGTCTTTAAAAAAAAAACTGATCAGTTGTTGTCAGCAGTTGTCATTTGTATTAATCAAATACTGTGTGCGTGTGTGTTGCAATACTGGCAGTACGTTTGTTCATACCTCATAGAGGCTGTATAAAACGGTCGGTATATGACAGTGGTTGGAGGCAACACCAGCACTCATGTATACACACACACTCACACACACACACACACACCGCCTTCCAAAATGGCAGTCTGAGAATGAGGCGTGTAGCTCAGTGGTCTCGTTAAATATTAATGGCTTCTCTGACAGAAATGGGAAGGGAAGAGAAAAGACGAGACAAATTGCCCGGGCTGATGGATTTTTGTGTGGAATTGCTAAAATATGCCACATATCAGAATGCAAACAATTAAAGGGAGGCCCATATTTCACCAGGCGGCGTTTGGACGGCACTCTGACTGTCGAGAAAAAGGAAAAAAACTCCTCCTTTTCTTTCCTATTGTCGTACCTATTTTGTTTATATTGTCTTTAATTTTCTCTACCTTTTCATATCTTTCTCTCTTTATACTTCTTGTCACTTTCTACTTCCATCCCTTGATCTTCCTTCTCTGCCTGTGTTCCTCTTTTCTTTTCCCTTTCCCTCCTCCCTTCATCTCTCTTTCCCATTTTGTCTTCTCTCTCTCTCTCTCCTCTTTCATTATTTTCCTTTCCATATGTCCTTCCTCCTCCTTTCCCAGCCCCCTCCTTTTTCCTCTCTTTCCTCAATCTCTCTATCTTTTGTCTGACTGATGCTTCAGTGCTCAGGGGACTGACCAGGCGTTGATTAAGACAAGCTTTCCTTATCAGCTTTCTGCTCCCTTGAGAACAACCTGCTGTGCGTTCATTCATACCTGACTGTCTTTCTGCCTCCATCTTCTCTCCTCCAAGTGTAAAAGTCATTTAAAAAAACAAAATAACACCCCTTTTGGCTATTTTATATTTGCAGCAGGGTTGTAGACAGGCAACGTGCAATGTTTGCCTTTGCAGTATGCTCCTTCTTCCTCTCTCTGCTGTGAATTTAAGTTAACATAGTTTCAAGAATTAGATATCAAAATAAGCACTGACGACTGAATCCTCCACTCACACCCCCTCTACATTATTAATACACTCTAACTGGAGCTGTTTTAACTGTGATTAGCATCAGATGGATCTCTCCTAACTGCACTTTTATGTCCCGGACTCTTTTTAGCTGTATCACTGCTAATATCGGCCATTAATGGAAGCTGACTTGGGCCAAATTGCTGGTAGGCGGCGCGGGGCATATGGAGAGGAAGTCGGATAAATAGATTTAATTATGCCCGGTGGGAAAAACTCGGGAGCTGTTTTCGTTATTGAGCGGAGGCGGGATTTTTCCTGCAAAGAGGCCGGGATTGGTTCGCGCCACCGTCAATCACAAGTGGGCTTTCAGCGGCCCGATGTGACCTTGTTGGGCGAGAAGTCTACTTGTAGCCTGATCCTCATTTCCACCAGGAAACTACACCGATTTTTAAAGAGCGCTTGTTGTCTATTTTTGCCGTGGATGTTGTTCTGTCTATTTCGAGCCTGGAATATTTTCCGACTCGTCTCACCGTGAAGCAACACCGCGTTGCCAGAACAGGAGAAGGAGGCACCGTGTTACATCACAACCCTCAACAGTGTTAATCTCTTCCTCTGCGTGTCTCTCATTTCTCTTTCAGTCTGCCCCTCGGTTTGTTTCTCTTTCCCTCTCCGTCTATGTCTCTCTGTCTCTCTTTCTCTCTTTACTGCAAAACTCCACTGAGATATGTGTGCTGCTCTCCAAATACATACAAAGCAATCTAATTACTGCGATAACATTTCTGCTTGGCTGATTAACTGTTCTCTCTGTTCCTCTGAACCCACCAGCAATGCTTCTATATATTTCTAAGCTCCTTATTCCTCCCCAGCTGAGCTGCACTTTCACAGGAGCTTTGGCTCAGCTATCCATCTTTTTTTTTTCTCTTAATTTTTTTCTTTTCTTTTTCCGAGTGTCTCTTGTGTATTCTCCAAGGTGGATAGACTATTTAGCCAGCTCTCACTTTTCTGGCTTGCTTGTTTAATTCCTTTTGTCTTTCATTCTTTCTGTCTTGCTGTCTTTTCTTTTCACCTCTCTATTTTATTCTCTCGCTCATTCTCCATAGAAAAAAAAAAACAATATTTGCTGCCTCCTTCTTCCTTGTAACATGGCAACCCTGTTGCAAGGAATCTTGTTCTGTTTGACAGTGACAGTCAGTTTTGAGCATCATACTACAAGTCTTGTCCTATCATGTTTTTATCATCTTAAAAATATATTTTTTTAAATCTATTTATAATCACAGCAACATCAAGACTATCTGACTGTACATGCTTTGACTGTTCCCTCTTGCTTTTTAAGATATTACTGATTACTTTTAAGACACTTTATGGCCTGACTGTATGTTTCTGACCTTTTTAGTCCCATATGTGCTTCTATGGTTGCTTCACCTCAAACACTGTATGGGAAGGTGTTGACGATTTTCATCAAGTCAGCGTGTGTGTGTGTGTGTGTGAGATCTCTCACACACACACATGTCAATTAAATGCTCAGCCTGAAAACATGACTTCCTCCACACACCCAGCGTTCACATCCCTTGTTATGCCTGGCGATAACCAACCACCCACTGACTTCCCGCTACACCAGATAGAAAGCTTATTAAGACTACAAACAACCAACTCGCACCGCACACCGTCAGGATTATTGTCACAATTGCAGAAAACAAAGCGCTCCTAAGGCTGAGAAAAGAAGCAAAGCTAAGAAGCTAATTTCTTAAAATATTGACGGAGAAAAGTCTGCTAAGTCTGCAGAGAGAGGAGATGATTACTATGCAGCTGCAGTTAGTCAAGACAGTTATATGTAATAGTTAAGTTTATCTAATACAGAGAGATCTCCACGTTGCACACACACGTCATCTCCCTCTCTCCTCCAGTAATGAGTGCTAATAGTTTCTTAGCGTCTGCTTCCTTTTTGCAGTGAGTTTGTTGTGCGACTGGCTGTCAACGTTGTGTCCAAATCGAGGTGTTGATTTTTGTAAAGTGCAGCAGTTATCATCTATGACGGCTCCCTCTGGCTTTTTCACACGAAGTTCAGTCAAACGGAAAGAGGATGAAGCAAAAAAAAGGTCAGTTAGCTGTCTGTTTCTATGAAGTAGATGCCGATTTCTTCCAGCTGGATGCTGACAAAAAAAACGAAAACTAATTATACCATCAATATTCAAACACAGCGACAAACATATTCGCAAGAACTCTCATTCCCAGAGTTCAATGCAAACCTAACTGTCCAGTGGCATCTCTTCTCAGGATCCTGGCCCTGCCGAGGTGACGCCGGGGTGTCGGCGGCAGTGGCGGGCTAATGATGACAGCGACACACTAATAATGGTTCCCAGTAGCTCCTGTGACAGTGGGGAGTGTATTAAATGGGACATGAGATCAGTCTGACTCACCCGGATCCCCTACTTCCCCCTAATGAGAGTTTGATGGAGTGGTTGTGGAGGTAGATAATGCTAAGTTAATGAGATGTCCTATTCCATGAGACTGTTTGCAGTTCCCTACAGAGTTCCTTTGTGTGTGTCGCCTGTGTTGATGTATATTGCTGTCTACTTGAGTGTGTGTGTGGTTGCTTACCTGTGTTTGTGAGCAATATATTGGTTTCTCGATTACCGTTTGTGTGTCTGAGTTCCTAAGCTTTCTGGAGTTGCTTTAGTCGGTGTGTGTTTGTGCATTTGCTTACGTCGGCTCGTGTGTACAGTATGGCTCTGTGGGTTTATTTATTTCTCTCTCTGGCACTCAACAGGAAATTAACTGTCAGATCTGAAAGAGTGACAGAGCAGAAAGTGTCCTGAGAAGAGACAGAATTAATAATCGAAAACAAAGAACAGACAGCAAGAAGAAACCGAAAGAAAAGCAATGAGACATTGTTAACAGTTGACTCACCAAGATGGGAAAAGAAGGGAGTTTTGGCGATGAAGAAGGGGTAAGATAATGGGAGAGCGGGGGATATCCACCTCCCTCATGGCAGGTACATGTCTTTAATTGGGAGTCCCACCCGCATCCTGCACCTCCCCCTCCTTCTTTTTCCTTCCATCTCTCAGATAATGCAGTGAGAAAAAGAGGCTTTCCTAATTAATGCAGATATAATGATGGGTCCAACTGTGGACCTCTGCCCCCTCAGAATGTTGATTAAGGGTGTGTGTATATGTGTGTGTGTGTGTGGGGAGGGGGGGGGATCTACCAGCCAGATAAACCTGGGATTTTGGATAATGATATATTTATGTGTCTTATAATTATATGTCTATTGATGCATACTGAGATGAATAGTGCTGATATTCCTTTTCCATCAACACAACATTCTATATGGTTATCACTGAGGTAATTGTTCGTCTGCTTTTGGCACCAGCTTTACGTAGGAGTACTTTAGAAAATCAAAATGGTTCCAAGAAAAAGAAACCCTTAAGAAAACCCTTAATAAAAAAAAAAGATGCTTTCTGCAGCAGCGCCCACACTGTTTCTATGGCAAGTGATCTCCAGACAGTGAGATGGAAAAACATTAGAGCAACACGGGGCAGTGACATCACCTGAGGAAAAATATAAAAATGAAAACAAGGATGTTGAAGATGACACATTTCAACTTCCTTAAAGGCCCCCCGAGACTCCGTGCCAGTTTTGCCTGAAGGAGCCTCAGTTTACCAGTCATGGTTAGTAACTACTCGACTATGGGCCTGTTAACTGATCCACAGAACATTTAACTAGTCACCTCGATCACAGCAAAACATAAGCCATGTCTGACCTGCTTCTGGTAACATTAACACACAGGTAAAAGTAAAGTGAGTAGATTAGCGAACAACAGTAATTGGTTTGCAGGCTGGTGCCAGGACAAAATGGCATTCCTGTCCAGGTTTCACTCTGGCTCGGACGCTGCGCGCCACTTTCGGCCAGACCAGCAGGTTACTATTCAGGCCACGTATCTGCCTGTAGCAGTAATGAGAAGTGCTTTTCTGTTAATGAGATAAACACAGACATTAGATTGGCTCAGCAGGAGCTGAGAGGAAAAAGAAAGGGCGAGAGAGAGGAAAAAAAAGAAATGGGTTGGCTGGTGAGACGGGAGGATGCGGGAGAGAAAGAAAGGCAGAAGGGAGATGAGAGGGTGGTGGGCCTAGTGAGAAAGATGATGTGAAAGAGAGATAGAGTATGAAATATTTAGAGGAAAAAGGCTCAGTTAATTTCTCGCTAGTGTGAAGTAGCTTCATTATAACTGGAACCGAGGTGACGAGTGTATTGTGCCCGTGAAATGAGAGAATGGGCAGAATGATATGATCCAGAATGATAATGATGATGGTCGTAATGGCACAGTTGACACGAAAACCAACACACTGTGGTGTAACAACTATTTTATTGAATATTTCAAGATATTCATGCTCCATATGCTGCATGACAACTATGACCCTCTTCACAAACACACACACACACGCCCTCTCTCTGGATTGTCATCCTGCTGTGACATTATAACATTTTCCATCATTAAACGGCCGTTTTTCCAAAGCCACCAATGAACATACAAGAATGAGTTTGCCTACGAGTGTGTATGTGCGCACGTGACATTTGGAAATCTGATGCAAGGTGGAGCGTGCGTGTGTGTTCGCAGGTTGTGAGTTTGAGTCTTTCATCAATTCCTGCAAGCTTTGTTGCCCGAGTGAAGTTTGTAGTTTCATCATACAAGCCTCGAGAAAGATTAAAACACATAAACCTTTTTACTTCCAGTACAGAAGTGCATGTGGCAGGCTGCAGTACTGTCTTCCTGAGATCTTAAAGATGATGTCAGTTAATTCCCCATATCGTAGAATAATTAAGGTCAACTCACCTTGTTTGTTGCATGTGTGTGTCCCTTCTCGTTTCTTCCTTTTTAGGTTTGGGAAGAAGAAAGAAGACAAGAGCAAAGATGCAGCCAAAACATCCAAAAACAAACTGGAGGCCCTGAGTGAAGAGGAGCTGGACAGGATCCCTGACAACAGAGATGGGTATAAATCACACCTGAGGTCGAATATGTCCCTGTGTTGGTTTTTTTAACCGGTTTAGCTGGCAAATAAGAGAGACGTTTACAACACAGGGAAGTGCTGAGAGCCAGAAATTTCACACAGTCACCAATGTAGTAAAGAGCTGTGATTGACACCATACCTGACAAGTTGTGAATCATTCTGACTTAGCAACATGCATCCACCTGGTCCTCCAACACAACAGTTGAAATGTGTAGCTCATGCCGCCAGAGGTTCAGGTCTGAAAGCATGCTCATTCTTAGGTGAAATAAAAATGTAACCGATTCCTCTCCTCCTGGCTGACAGCTATGATCCGCGTTACGCCGAGATCCCCTCCAGCCACCTCCCGCCCGATGCGGCCTCCCTCAACAACATGGAAGATGATGACGGCGACCCGAACTACGTCCGCATCAACTTCCGCCAGCCTCCCTCGCCTCAGTCATTCATCAGTCGCACCCCTTCCCCCGCAGCACCAAAAACGGGGACGAACCATCCTCAGCCCACCGCCGAGGAGCTGGACGGGCTTTACGCCAAGGTCAACAAGATCAGACCCCCACCACCAGAAAGGTAACGGTAGACTAGTGAGGACCCAACTGCTTGATTAAGTTTATCTCACAAGTATTGTGATGCATGTGTTTGTTTTTTAAATGCATGTGCATCTCTGCACATTAATAGGACTGACTAGATGCATGAAATAGTGTGTGTAGGTGTGTGTGTGTGTGTAGGTGTGTACACACAAGGTCATGGACCTTGGTTTGACCGGCATAAGCAAGAGTATTTGCACATATCTGCATTCATGGTCTGCCAAGCTGGAAAATACATAAAACATGAGTGCATGCTTACACTGCAAAACACACACACACAGTTACATCTATGCCATGCATGATTCATGTAACTATTTTATAGGTTTGCAATCATTTAACCTCTGTAAATTATTTAAGTCTCTAAAACATGATTAAAATTATTTTCACCTAATTCTATTTCTCCATAACCTTCATAGCAAGAACGACGACAAAAAAAAAAATTAGGGCTCAGTTAGTTATCCAAGACTCAGAGAATCCAAGTATCCTCATCCCGTCTCTCTTTCATGCACGCACACACACAAACGTGCAGCAGAATATACCCATCAAAGCACAAGGTCGCCTCTCCTCAGCCCTCGCTACGATTTAATATTTGGATTTCATGCCACCACACTTTTCAGGCCACCAGCTGTATCCCTGTCTGTTCACACTTGGCGCTGAAAATGTTCTGGGCGAGACATAATCACCAGCGGCCTGCTATTGATACAGATATGAAGGCAAAATGAGTATGGCTGCAAGTTGGAAAGTGCTACAGTACGACACTGTTGCGTTGTCTCTGTATTTCAGCCCTTTTTAAAATGAAACAATTACTATGAGATTAAGGTGCTGACTCTTGGCTTTAATTTCTTTTCTTTTTTTCCCCACATCAGATTAAAAGTGAAGGGAACTTTTTAAACACTGGTCCCTTATTATCAGGCAAATTAACACATACTTGAACAAAGCCATCTTTTTCAATATTTAGTGGAAATCCTTCGCTGTTAATAACAGTCTGCAGAGCTCAGCAGATACTTGGTATCTTTCCTGCTGATGCTTTGCCAGGCCTCCACACATGCTCATTTGGACCGAGGTCAGGGAAGAACAACTTGTTTGGCTGTAGAAACCTCCTTGGTTGCCTTGTCTGTGTGTATGATGGCATTGTCTTGCTAAAGTGTTCTACAACTGGGGTGGACAGCGTACACAAAAGTCCTACATTGTTGACCCGGTATGAATATAAACTCCCTTAAACCTTCATACATATTTTCATGTACCGGTCTGTAGCCGTGTGACGAAGTGCAGAAGTCGAAATTGTTTGCTTTTAGTAAAGTTTCCAGTTTCCCAGATGAAGTTATTTAGTGGGCAGCTTAAAATCAAATCCCAAAAGGAGCCAAGTCACAACAGAGCCAAATGAGAATGTACTGTAGGTGTATTTGTTTGGTTGTTCAATATGCCTTACAAAGAGTAACAACAAAAACACCTACATGTGCGCTATGTGCAAAGATGGAATGTCAGAGTTGAATTTAAGGTAGTAAAATGTGCTTGAACGTGAGTAAAATGTATTATTTAGTGTAGTATTGGAGGTGTTGGAGCCTCTCATTTTCAGTCATTGCAGTGGCTTTCAATGTTGTCATTCCTTCTCTGTTATATATTATTACTGCTGAGGTTTCTGAAACCTTAGAGTTTAACTTCCAGCCGCTTTTGTATGTGAGAGAAAAGGGGGTCACTCTAGAGAGGATTCTAATGCAAATGTATCATTTCCCGTATGAAATAAAATACAAGCTATATTAAAACTTTCCCTCAACTTAAACTAAACTCTGACAGAAATTACTATTGACTTGCAAATCAAAAACTAAGCCCCAGACACCCCATCTCATCCAGAAAGAGAGGATAGAGAGAGAGAGAGAGAGAGAGAGAGTGATTGGACATGGAGAGGAGACAGATGGGGAATGGAAAGAAGTGACAGACGGAGGGACAGAGAGAGAAGAGAAAGCAGGAGAAGAGTGTAGAGAAAGAGGGAAGCCAAAATGGGGAGATGGAGAGAGAGAAACGTGTTCGCTAGGCAGTAAATTCGAGAGGGAGGAAGTGACAGAGGAGAGGATGCAGACAAAAGAGGAGGAGGGATAATTAGCCACAGTCTAGCAGCCTGACAGATCTGTTAGACCACTTTAGCTCTCATCCACTAGTGGCGGGTACTTCATTACCAGCCTGTTGTCTCCCTCCGTTTCTCTCTCACACTCACTGTCACTTGTCCATTCCCCCTCCCCTGTTTTTTGCTCATAATGTATGTTAGATAGTCCATAGCATCAGCATGATGGATGAGCAGCCTACCTTGTCTTGTTAACCCTGCATATAAGGGAGTCTTCAGAGACTAAGAAATACTGATATAAATGTGTAATAATAATGTGGAATAAAAGGCAGCGATTAGTCAGCAGATCTGAGGTTTTAAAGAAACGCTCAGTTTACTCAAAACTACCTGGAAGACAAAACAACAGTGACATATAAAAATATTACTCAAACTGAAAAAATAAGTTTTCCAGAATTCCGCCCGCGGCTTGGACGAAGGCACTCATTCACTCAAGCGGGTACAACTGTTAAGACACACACACACACAGCTCGCCATGAGGTTGGAACCCCCATGTCGTTCATTCACACACACGTTCAAAAATAGACACGCACTCAAACCACCCACATGTCATATGTATTTCTGCAAGGAATCCCAGTGTAACCTAGCAACAATGCTGCGTGTGTGGTCCAGTTTTTATACCACAACACAAAAATCACAGGTGTGGTACTGTGTGTGTGTGTGTGTGTGTGTCTGTCTATAAGCAAACAGGCCCACATTTCACTTGCAGTACCTCAGAGTACCTCATGTTATTTTAAAGCGATCCTTTGTGAGCTGTGGTATGCTGGATTTTTTTTTTGTTGTTTCTAAGGGAACAACATATCGTGTTTATTTTCAACTTTTACATTCACACTCCACCTTGCATCACTTTTACATTCTCATTATACTACATATGGGAGTTGATGTGTGCCTTATCCAAATGTGTTTGAAGGTAATTGTGCATGCCTATGCGTCCATGCACGGTCATGCCAACCTAGACAACTTAGACCCTCCCCCTCCTCCTCCTCCCACCCGTCAAGGCCCTCAACAGTGGACTTGTAGCGCTGTCTCCCTAATTTACTGTTGGACATTTTCATTAGGCCTTCAATGGCAGGTGTGTGCCGTGATGGGCGTCACATTTGATTAGAGCTATGCTAGATGTTGACCTGTGGAGAAAAAAGGTTAGATATGCTTGTCAAATTTTATTAGCCAGAAGGCACTATTTGTAGCCGGAGCAAGAAAGAGAGAAACGGAGATGAAAGGAGGAAAAAGAGCGAGGGCTCAAGCGGAGAGATGCAAAGACTCACGAGAGTTGTGCTTTAAAATCCACCATTGTGCTAAGAAAAGAAAGATGAAGGTGCAGCTTGTAAGCTAAGGCAAGTAAATGACTCGTCAGTGTGTGCACTCGAGCAGTGGCACGAGGAACACATGCCACTGACGCTGTGACAAAGTCCAATCCTAATCCTAAATCACTCTAAACGGGCTTGACTAATTATTGAAACATTTTAGAAAGAAGTTACAAGGCCTTTTTGGATCTAGATTAGTTACATCTCCTTTACAAGTCCTGAATCATTTTGGTTTTCCTTCCCCCGTTTCCAATTTCGGTGTCATTCCCCTATAGACAGAAAGAAAAGGGAGAAGCAAGCAGCGTGCAAGAAGTTGCAGTGCAGACATTATACGAGGAGACTTTCCATAAGTGCAGATGCTGAAATTCACATTTTGCAAACAGAGAAAAAAACTGGCGTGGATTTAGTTGTCAGACAGCATCTGCCTGAGGAAGAGCTCAAAGAAAAAGGATATATTGTTCCTTTGAAAACAACACATCATTAGTGTCGACTGCATATTAAGACATTTTTGCCTTTTTATTTTATTTTTTTTAACGTGTCTTTCATTGGTGCTCTATCTGGTGCAATTAAAATGTTTCCTTTCGCATTCATGCAGCTTGTTCATGGTCAGTTACGTCACCCTTCCTATGGCCAGCCAAAGTTTCAGTAGAATAAAAAAAAAAGTACATTTCTTAGTTTTCTGGTGAAAATCCCTTTGTTTTCCCTTTGCTTCCGGGTTTCTCTGGGAACTCTACTGAGTTTCTGTCCAGCTATTCCCAATATTACACCAGGAAAGCAAACATTGACCATGCACTTTGATGTGTGCTTTTACCTCCAGCACAGCACAAAGAAAAACTGCCTGTCTGAGCGTTTTTTTTTCTCCCTCCTGTGTGTTGTGTTTAAATCAGCTGGCCGCAGCAAGAAGAAGTCGCCAAACCAGCCGGCGGCGGTGCACACTTCCTAATTAGTCTGCCCTCACACTGACTAACACCACGGGATAGTTGCTTCCTCTCACAGTCTCTCCTGCTCTCTTTCATATACTAGACAGTTTTGTTCTCACTCCAGTTCCCCTGCTCCTCCTTTCACTCTTTTCCAAGTTTCCATCTCTGTATTTATGTTGCCGTTTGGTGTTTGCTCTCATTCTGTCTTCTGACGCATTCTTTCATTTCCTGCCTCAGCGTCTCATCTCCTTCCTCTCTTCCCTCAATCTCCATCCTCCTCTTTTCCCTTTCCGTGCGCTGTCATATCAACCTACATAGTCAGATACTCTGGATTATGGATGAAATACAATACTCCAAGGCAAAAACACTTAAGTGTGATCCATTCCTGTAGTTGAGCTAATATGGCAAAATAAGGCTTTATTGACTTATTGATTAGTTGTCGTCTATTTACATCGCAGGCGCTCTGGTTTATGCCCTTATGAGAAACAAGAAATCCATAGATTACATGAATGTCTAAAGAACTTCAAAGCACAGTTCCCTGGTTTCCTACACTATTTACAATAAAAGGAGATCGCTATGCTTGAAAGGAACGGCATTGTAAAGTGGAGGAAGGCGGGTTAAATTAAAAAGTATATAAAACGTATCTTTCAAACATAACGTGTAATCAGAGAAACATGGTTTCAGCTGATTATCCTGTCTCGCAGGGTTTCTTAACATGACTAATAGTTTTAAATTACTCTAAAACGAGTTGTGTTTATACAACTGGCAGCTCAGGCCTGCAGACAGCAGCAGTTATTAGCTGCTGATGACAACAGGGGAGCCTACCTGTCTCTAAACACACACATATAGGACCGTATGTGCTTATGCAGGCATATACTCCCGCATCCCTCTTTACCTCCTCCACTGTTTTGGAAAGCAGTCTTCTATCTGTTTTATCCAGAATCAGCCTCTGTCTTCAGCCATTAATATGATAATATTTGGCGTTGTCAGTGATGGAGGCCGCAGCGTAATGAGATAATTACAGTGTTGTTTCATTTGGAGAGTGACACGCGCGCTCAATCAAAATGGCAGCGCTAATTACGGGCCCCGGGATTGGCTAATGGGTTTCGGTAGAAGAGGGGCGGCATCCGTTCAACTTGGCTCCGTGCATCCATTCTCTGAGGATCGGCTTGTTTGTTTGCGATGTGGAGATGGGGCTGTTGGGCGGCAGATGGGGGAGGTAAGCAAGAGGAATAAAAAAGTAAGTAATAAGTGAATAAATAATATAAGAGATTAAGTGTGAATATCTTAACACCAAGGTTGTCTGCAGGACGCAGCGCTTGACGGGGGAACAGAGATTAGTATTGATTAGCTGTGCGTTGAAACCAGCCATTAAAGAAGCAACAATTAACACAGTGCTGAGCCAAACGCTGCCGCAGATATGCATCCTCATAAAACAGAAGCAACTGCACGGGCAATTCATGGCACCGAAGAAACTTTCGGAAAGTCCTTTCTTCATGGCAGCAAGTCGCGATTGAGTGTCAGCAGGGAGTCTGCAATGAGGGTTACACAGACACACACACACACACGCAAAATTTGTGTAGAATGATAGCAGCACTTTGCATATCAACATACTGACACAGAAGTCTGTATGACTCAGCTTTCTGTCCCTACAGAGTTGAATAGAAGCAAGGCTGCATTGAATCGGGGAACGTATACACAGGCACAAGCACTTTGTCACAGTGTGTCCCACATACCAAATTACAAGGATTATACACACACACAGGAATACATACCTTTTATGCATTCCCGAGGTCGTCTCCACACACAAACACACACTCAGAGTCTCAGCCAGATTTTCTAATTAAAGGCAGGGTCGTACGGGAGACTTAAACATGTAAGCTATGTACTTCACTAATGAACCTCTCTATCTGCTCTTGTCTCTCGGCCCCTCTCGCTCTCTTTTTCGCTCTATTTCAGTCAATATCTGCCTGCAGGTCAGACCATTAGAATGTAAGGCACAACGCCTGTTTGACGAAGGCTGTGTTGGTGTTTATGTGTCAGACAAAGGGCCCCCTTACTTGTGTGTAGTTGTTAAGGGTGTTTTTTGAGTTGTGCAGATGCAGAGTAAAGAGTTCGAAAGTTTGCCTTTCTACTTGTATTCCATTTCTTTTTTTTTCTGAATATTTTTATGCAGTTCTGTATCTCCTCAGGACAAAATGGCAAACCAACAGCATATCGGTGTCAATATTAGATACCGGTTTCCAATGCAGCCAGTAAACACAGATAAACGACAGCGCTCGGTCGCTCTTTGGTAGCACATCCGGAAAGATTGTGTTCACTCAGGCGCACAATTCTTGTATGTTGCCTATTGTGTGTGTGTATGCGTGTGCATGTATCCATACCCTTGTTTTGTGTGACCAGGTTGCAAAATTTAGGTGTGTTGAGCTTATCTAGCATTAAGGTCCAGTGAGCATTTTAGTTTTGTCCCCATTCTGTCTTCTTTCCTGTATTTTTTTTATTTGTGAGGTATTTTACCTTTTTTGGGACACTTTTTGCAAAGGTCACGATCACTCGGGTGTTGACTTGTCGATCTGTCCTGTCACGTGTAGCGTATCTTAAGTGTGCAAAAGCACATCCATCAATTGTTTTATACTATTTCTGTTCAGTTTTACTTGTTCCACCTTGGTTCGTTATGTCAGCTGCAGAAAGTTCAGTTCAAGCGCTGATGTCTTCTCAGAGGCAGTACTTTGTGGATATTATGTCTGCCTGTCAGTCTTCATGCGCTGTCATTTAACAAAAAAGATGAAACTGAATGTATCATTTTCCACCTGGCTTTATCCCCACTGTTTCCTTCCCTGGAATTTATAATGGAACAAACACAATCTCTCTATATATATATATATTTGGAAGTAGTTTAGAATCACCATATATCCAACATTATTTCCATGTCCCTCTCTGTCTTTCAGTGATCAGCGTCTCCAGGGGTTGCGTAGGGAGTACCAGCAGGCCCGAGCTGTTCCAGGCTACGAGGAGCTCGACGCAGCACGGCGCAGAGTCCTGGAGCATGACCCACACCGGGTGAGTGACTGTACGAGTGTGTTAGAATCCAAAATGGGTGGGAAATAATGACTAATTGTTTCTGTAGCAGGAAACATGTACTTTTTTGTTTTTAGCTATGAAATGATATGAGCAAGACTCCACTACGTGATCTGGATAATATGGTTTAAAGTGAAAGGAATGTCTGTACTGTATGTGTACTCGTCTCCAGAGCGCTCTAGTACTGTCAGCCAAGCCTGTTTTCCCCTTTGCTTTGCTCAAGCTATTTTCAGCTCTCTTGTTAACATTTCGAGGTGCCGTGTGCCACTAAGGCGGCACCCACTCTCCTCCTTATTTAGTTTACGGAGAGATCTATTAGACCGGTGACATTTCCATCCACCCTTTCTTTCAGCTCTACTGCAACCATCTCGCTTTCTCTTCTCACCTTATCCTTTTGCTTTTCTCGTCTTCTTATGGCGTTGTCTGCCACTCCCTTGTTCTACTCTTTATTATTTTGGAAAGAACAGCAAACCTTTACTGTAGCTGCCTCTGCTGCACTGCTAAATGTCCCTGAACCTGTATTGATCTAGCCCGAGGAATCATTTCATTTACCTCCGTACACTCCCGAACTCGGCATACTCGCCGTGGAAATCGATAGCCATTTATCAGTCATTTTAAAATGGGATTTTTCTAATAGCGAGCCCAAGGATGCAGAAAATCACGCTTTGATCCGAGTCCGAATCACTGAATCTGGCCGCAGTAGTTCGCAAAGACATTTCCCCCCCGAGCTAGATTTAGTTTTCATTAAATGACACAACTGGGCACAGGCATCTGGGAAATGTGGGCTGGATTTACCGACAGCATCGCACAGTACCCAACCACCTGACACAACCTGCCTCCTGCTGTGCTCGCTTCCTCGCCTATTGTAGTGCGTGTTTATTGAGCAATGAAGCCCTGCGAGCCAGTCTTCATTAGGCACTCAGACAGATATCACAGTTGCTTTCTTCAAGGCCCGAAGAGCTTCGTCACTCATTACACGTCCCTGCAGCATGTGTTTCTGCCCGGATTCGTTGTCTTGACTCCGTCTGTACCAAAACTCTCTGATGTAATTAAAGCGCAGCGAGCATGCGGCGCAACCTCCGACCTGATTGTTATTTTTCACCCCAAAATAGAGACGGCGGTGTCCACGGCAAAAGAAAAAAAAACCAGCAGTGGGTTTCTCCCCTGAGGAGCCTGATAATGAAACACCCCACTCACAATCGCACACTTGCGCGCACTGAAACAGTAAAGCATCCTGACAGTAACACCAGGCAGAAGAAAGAGAAAAGATGATAATGTGTTGCAGCGTAACACGATAGCTGAAAAATGATGGGGAAATGATTTCATTTTAAAGCACAGACAATATTGTAAACGATTACATATAAGATTGGTAGAAACACAACATTTATTCAGTAATCAGTAAAGTTTCTACACCTTAGAATTCACCAGGACATTAAGTCCACACATGTGCCTATTATGTCTCTCCGTGTGGTATGAGAATAGTGTAAATAGCAGAGCACTTGAAAGCGGCGCTCGCTCGCTTCGACCTTGTGTGACTGCACTGCTCTTTTCTCCCTCAACCATTTCTGTAGCCTTGAATGGTTAAAAAAGATTTTCCAAGCTCTCCTCACAAGGCCAGGAGCGCCATTCTCACTCTGAGTGGTTTACGTGTTGTGTGTTGAAAGGGAAGATAAGTGTGTGTGCCCCCGTGTCTCTATTTGCTCTCCTGAGCTGGAGGATCCTGGGTAACACACGAACCCGAGCTGACATAAACAAAAGCGGGGGATAAAAAAGACTCTGGTTACAATATCTATTTATGTCTCTGTTTATTCTTTCAGAGGTCGTCTATGTACACGATCTGGAGGTGGAGTTGTCTGAGTCTGTGTGTGCGCGTGTGTCGGTGGGGGCACATTTAAGGGTGTGTGACACTGTTAGTGTAGCTCAAACTGGTTTTCAAAAAGGGCTCCCATGTCTCGTGGTCTTTTCTCTCCTCTAAGCCCTCTCTCCGTGTCTCTGTCTGTCTCTAATTTGACCGTTCCTCCATGTTTCCCCGTCTATGGATAGGTCACACTTGTAATTATGACAATCACACTGTCCCACCCTCCGTCTATTTTCCCTTATATGCTAATGATAGGCTCTCTGTAACGTCTTGATGGCCAATTAAGCCACGAAAGTACACGAGCAGTTTCTTTTTTCTATAAAATGAGTCAGGAATCACTTTTTACACAAAACACCACGTTGTTGTTGTTGTTTAGACTGGTCTTGATATAGTTAGTTTTTTTTAATCAATAGTTTTGTTCATAACTACAGTGTCACCTTTTTAAAGGGACTCCAGCAAATTAGGATTGCACTTAAAGTTGAGACCTTTAGTCAAGCTAAAAAAACAAAAACCGGATCATCAGCTCTGATCGCACGGTGCGACATATTCATTAGAAGAGAAAATGTTGTTTTTCAGTGCTCGGCAGTACAAAATGATATGCATTGCTTCTCTTTTCAGCCGCAGCTGCTTGTTAATTAGTGGCATCATGCTGCTGCCGGCGTTGCTCTCTTCTCCGCTGTTTGTGGTGACCACATTTTGGAAAAACTGGAGTTTTGCATTTGTAATTATTTTTCCAGTTTAAATTGTTTGCATCGTCTGGCAAACAGAATGACTTTAATTGGCTTTCATCCTTCTTAAAGCTAACATGTTGACCTATTCTCACACCAAGTGATGTAAACATATTGGATTTAAGGAAGTTACTTGATTCATTTTTCTGTGATTTTTAATTTTTTGTGTGTGTGTTTCTGGATACGTTATTTTAAAGTCTTAGTTATGAAATTCTCCCAATCACGCATTCATGTATTCATTCGTTCATTCTTTCTATCATACCGGTAATTGTCCTATTTGCCCCCTAGTGGTGCCAGTGTTTATTGCTGATGCATTGACCAGGATCACTTATTCCCTTTCACTCTGTGACACAGCTGAATATCCGGGAAGCTTCACATCAAACACACTGTGTCTTTGTTTGCTCTACTCCTGACTGCATGTCTGACATGTTTATTATAATGTAGGTATACTTTATTTGCTCGTGGAACACGGTCAGCGAAATGACGCCACAGTGAACCGGAATCTCGTTTACCCAGTGATGGAAAACACACACTGTATGGGAGAAATAATACACACACATACACACACACGCAGGCACACACAACACATCTTATCTTCAACTCATTACCCTGCGAGTCATAAACAACAGTGGCAGCACATGTGACACATTAATGAACTCAGAAGTCACAGAAAACCACACATGCAACGCATGAGAATAAGTCACACACACACATCTACACACACGGAGAAAACACTCACACAAGTCCAGATACAACTTGTCATCCGTCGCACAGCTGCTTTTTGTGCTACTCTCTAATGTTGTGTGTGCGGACATCCATCACCTTGATGATATTTTAATGTCACATCCTCAGGCTGTCTCAATCTCCCTCCCCCCCCTCCCTCTCCTCTCTCTCTTTCTCTCCCACCCACACGTCGGCCATCACTTCATAAATAAACCCCCACATCATTAAGTAAACACGCACCAGCCTGTCACTGTGATAGATGGCCTATGCACACTCACAGATGCGCGCGCACACATGCAGGCACTGGTGATCTGTGCGGGGTGCTTCATGCCCACAGGCGAAAGCCCCCGATGGGTTTTTGCGCCGGCAGACCTAATGAATGCACACTTATTCAACTGTGAACTTGCACTGATCTAAAAGCATACTTTTGGAGGGGGGCGGGGGGAGCACCTCCACCACATTTAATTTTGTTTGCCGTTTGTGCTCCAGTGACAGGCCTACATTCACCTGACAAGTGCCTCCTCTCACCACACACACCTTGTGCTGTGAACTATTCATGTTCACTCACTAAAGTCATACACTCGCACAGAGCACAGTTGTAATGGATGCGCTGGCAGGCTCGTCCCGCTGTGTGCCTACTGTTGGAGAAGCACAAAAGTGGCGTAGCCCCGCAGAAAGCTGCTTATAAAGATGAGGGGGACCCAAGGGGGAGAAATGGGAGAGAGGGGAATGAGGAGAGCGAGTAAGAGACTATTAGGGGAATAGGAGACAGGGAGTGGGAGTGTCAGGAAGGCAGCCAGTCAGAGGAACAGAAAGTGAAAGAGGAAGAGGGAACATATGTGTTTATGAGACAGTAAAAAAAAAGAAGAAGAAAGAAATTGCAAAAATGACAAAGCAACAGAGCAGTCGAAGCAAATAAGAGCCTAAGGGAGAAGATGGGAAGGATGAGAGAGAAAGCACATCTATCGAGGGGGAGCAGGATTGGCACGAGGAGGAGACAGATGGGACGGAGGAACTGACAGACACATGGAGGCATTGACATAAACGACTGAAGGAATGGAGTGGGGGAGGAAGATAAAGATGTGTGCTTGATGGTTTCAGGTGGTGAAATGTAGCTCTGTGGTGAGAGACTTCTCAGCATCTGAGACAAGAGTCTGTCCTGCTGGAGTGTCCTTGGGCACGATGTCAGATCTGTGCTTAAAAGGGACTAGAAAGGAAATTTCCCATTAGGGATAAAAAGTGGAATCAAATTGCATGTTTGTCTCTCTTTTTTTCTGCTCCGGTTTAGAGTTTTCTTTTGTAAATTTGATGTTCTGCGTTCCCTTTAAAGGGAAAATTACTTATTTTAGCATTTTAGATTTCCATGCCCTCTATCTGCAGATTAAACCACGTGGCATCTACCACGCCTTGAGGTAGATGCTGACTCCAAAATCATCCCTCATCAGTCAAATCTATCATGTCTCTGACCCTCTTAAGTGTGCTGGTGGTCATTTTGGAAATAATTTGTACCGTTTAGTAAGTTTAATGTTACTTGATTACGATACGCCTTTTTGTCATTCTTTGTTTCCATGTAATGTACCTTTCTCTCTCTCTCTGTCTACCCACTCTGTTCTGTCCAATTAATTAGAAAGTGTTTCAAATAAATTGGCGGAAATGTAGATTTCGAAAAGACGATAGAATCTCAGAGAGAGAGTGAGAGAGTCCGTGGGAGGCCGAGCTGCTCGCTTGTGCATATGGAAGAAGGTGAGGGATAGAGAGCAGCTGGTCCGGGGGTGTTTCTCTGAAGGAGGCTGCACTAATGTTGGTCTAATGTTAGTGTTAATCAGGTTAACATATGCCCTGTGTGTGTGTGTATGTGTGTTTGGTGATTTGAGGTTTTACTGATGCACCTGCACCATTTTAATGAGGAAAGAGAGCATGATAACTGGTTAGCATACACCATTAGTCACCATCTATCTCTTTCTCTGCATGTCTCACTTTTTTTCCTCTTACACACTCACACAGATCCGCGCAGGCACACACACTCACACAAAATCCCCATGGGGAAAGCTGCATTTGAAGTACTTGGATCACCAAGCAAGTTGGATTAAGTCCTGCTTTCCCTTTTTTTTTCCCCCACAAACATGCTCACAAGTTTAGAAATATAATGCACTCTATAAAATGACTGACTGCACACACATACACGTGCACTCGTGTATGAACATCCAGGCCGGGGCGCACACGCATGCACAGTACATACGAACGGACATAAGTACCAACACACAAGTTACACACAAACTCGCGTACGAACATCTGCTCACACACATTCTCAGAATTTTAAGAGGTAACATACCACAAACACATAAAAACACACAGGGAAAGGGAGCACGCACACATACTCTCTCTCTCTCACACACACACACACTCAGTCACCATCAAAGGGCTGTAAACCTCATATTAGGTCAGTCCAACTCTGTTTTCAGAGTTCATTTTGCTGCAGGATGCTTCAGCCAAATCCAGGCTGGCAGCTCTCTCTCACATACACACATAATTCAGTAATTACAAGAAATGCAGTCTCCTGATCTTTGTTTCCTTTTGGCCCCCTCTGAGATCACCAACACACGAACACAGGACACATCCTCTCGTCTTTCTGTTGCACGTACACACCCCCTTACCCACGTAGCCTTGTGCAGCCGCCGAAGCCTGCGCTGATTAAAGGCTGTCCCTGACTCTCTGGACCGGGCTCAGCGCTATTCTGGCCCGTCTAATTACACAGGCCCCCACCACAAGTTAGTGTTTGGATCATAGATCCAGAATAAAACTGAACAAACTACTGTGACCAAGCTACTGGAAAGCAGACTGGGAGGAAAATGACAGAGGAGAAATAAAGCAGGAGGTAGAGTTTACAGGAGTTAATGTCAGGGTTACCGTGATGATTATAAAATGAAAGTCATGCTGCAAAGACGAGTCATTTAGTCCAATGTTTAATCTGGTTTTAGGTTCGGATACTTTGCTAGCGAGATGAGATAAGTCCATGTTTCTTGCACCTCGATATGTTCCAGAATAAGTCACATTATCAGGAAATTATCCCTCCCATCATTGTTCTGTATAAAAAGAAAATTGATTATAAGCAAAATGAACACCTTAAACCTTTATTTCTATGCACTAGAAATAATACCAAACAAATTGCCTACAGTGGCCAACAATTTGTACAGTTTTTAGTAGCTTCCTTATTGACAGAGAACAGCCTTTGTCAGCTGGAAATGAGTCAACGGATTGCAACGTTGACTCATTTTCACAGCAGAAAAAAAAAAACTCCTGCAGCCACTTCTCCTCTGTTCCAAACAATTGTCATTTGGCTAATATGTTGCTTCAAACATTGGTGCTTGGATTTAGAAAGGAAGACGATTACAATCGTTCTCAGGATGTGTACATTATAGTATTGCATTTAAAGATCAGTGTATGAAGACGGCGAATTCATATTCACCGTTTCCATAATCATCCGCACAATGTTGCAGATTTTGACCACCAGTGTTTGTTTTTTTTACGTCATCCGTTCTTGACTTTCATCTCATTGTTTGATTGGCGCACACAAGGAGCCCTTCCTCTTTCACCGTCTGCAACACACACACACACACTGAGACACGCGGGCACAATGTCAACTCTCGCTCACACTCCCGGGAAAACAAAGACAAGAGTGAACATCTCATTCCGACATTATGTTTCTGCCCACTGCTATCAAGAGTTTTCACACACACGTATAGCACCTTTATGGCTTTGCAAAGTCACAATGAGCGATTCTATCCACGGACAGCTCCTCTTTGTCCTTGTCTCTCTTCCCTGAGGCTCAACACACTCCTCGGCTTTCTCCATTGTTTTGTTTTAAGTCACTTCATTCCAATGCTGCACAGCAACCGGGTGAAAATTTGTATTTTTTTTTTTTCCTTCCTCGGCTCCCTCCTCCCCGTCTGGGCCGACAAAGGCCTACAGGGACTTATTTAGTGTCTGTCTTTATCCCCACAGCTTGTCTCTGGCCTACGGGCAAACTGCAGAGTGTGATCTGTCTGCAAGTTGATAGAAAACTCCCATTCTCCTTCTCGCGTCCACTTTCACTTCAAAGCGGAGACACCAGTCTGTTTGGATTTAAGAAGAAGAGGTTCAGTAGGGTCAGTGCAGCGTGTGTGTGTGTGTGTGTCATACCTTACCATCATACTAAGTAAAGGAAATGAATTTGTTAAATCATGGAAACGGTTTGTAGTAATTTGCACTGGATAACCCTGGAATCTTCAATAATTTCAGTTGTCGGTTTGACCCCCAACATGAACAGAAAACGGACTCCTGGGAGCCTTTTGCACAATCTCAGCGGCCTCACCTAGAAAGTGAAATCTTAAGTTTTAATGATCTGAGTATGTCTTCCCATGAAATCTTGTACAACGTGCTGCGTCAGCCGGAAGAGGAGTTGAAGGCAGTAGAATCTTGTCTTAATACTGAGAGACTGGGACCTTAAACGGCCAACTTCATCGTTAAGAGAAGGAAATCTTATGTTAGACGCATTTGCGTACGTCTTTTGCAGCTTGTGTGTGTGTGTGTGTGTGTGGGGTCCATATTCTAACATCAAGGCATGTGCCCAAGGTCATGCACATACATATAAACACAATTTTTATGACCACGGCTGGGTAAAAACTCTCCATCCCTATTACTCGCACACTTTATGACATATCTTTCACGGGGCATCATAACATGAAGAAGGAAGACTAAAACCACACACGCACGCACACACTCACAGGGGTATTTGGATGTTATTTCAGTGAACAGTGGGGAGGCAAACAAACCCACAGAGGGGGAAGAGGCACAGGGACATATGGCCCCAGTAAATAAACACCCCATGGCCACTGCCACGGCCACACAGACACACACATGGAACAGGTTCAGGATGCATGTAGATTACAGATTGATGGAGGAACAAAATACAAACACGTGCAGACTCCCTTCCTAACGTCAAAGGCTATTTCCAGAAGCTTTAAGTCACCGTTTGGCTTTGGTGCACTCTGGACAGTAGTCGGATTAACATGGAACTTTATATTCTAGTTAAAAAGTGCTCACATATTTTGTCTTCCCCGGAAAGAGTGAGATTAATTGCCTGGTTAGATCATGTTTGTGTCTAATAGGCATCTGCTGTAAACAAGTCAACGTTCTCTGTGTACGTTTGCCCACTTGTCAGTGAGCTCAGTGCGTTTTCCAGAGAGTGTAAAACATTCTTTTGATTATATGTGCGAGATCTGATTCACGCAGACACGTTCAATCCATTTAGATTTCATGTAAATGGATTTAAATTTTAAACCACCTCTACCAAGAAGGTAGTCTGCACGGTGCCGTAGCAAATGACGGAAGTCAGCAATGCCTTTATGAACTCTTATATATATATATATGTGTGTGTGTGTGTGTGGCTAATGAGCCGCATTACCCCGCAGCTTGTTACATCTTCACATGGAAAGATGAAACCACAAACGCTGTCAATGTAAAAAGCCATTCTATAAGGTCAGGAGTTGAGGTCTAAACAAACACTAACAATGAAGACAATTACCAGCAGATTGGCCTATTATGAAAATAGACTGCATTCCAGTCTGAGAGTGTGTAACCTTTGGTCTGTCTGTCTGTGTGTGTGTGTGCGTGCGTGTGTGTGTGTGCCATCTGCTGCTAACGAGCTCAGAGTGAGCAGGGTCCAGGTGTGGGAGTGTTTAGTGTACACTGGGGGGCAAGAGAGCCTCCAGGTTTAGGATACACACACACACACTCCTAATACAGCATAATCTTGTGCACCAAAGGGCTAACCCTGACTATCATGAAAGTGGTGCTTTGACCTTTTTGAGTATTAGTTTGGCTATTAGTTGGTAACTATGCCAACAAGCCATTTCACAAGAACAACACGAAGGTTAAGGTCTGGTTAGATTTAGGTAAAGATCGTGGTTTGGGTTGAAATGACCACTTGAAACATGGCGTGGGTTAAAGTTACTACTTCCTTGAAGTTAGGAGACCCTCGTCGTCATGACTACAATAATAACTACAGGGATAAGGTTAGGGGATGATCATAGTTAACTGCAACCTGTTGGGTTATAAAGCCTCCATCCATCCTCCTATAAATGAGAATAAACCAAATGAATATGCTTAAATGCAGCTTCATGAAAACACCTATATAAAGTGATCAGTCATGTTGACAGTTTAAATTGCCATTGTTTCACAGAAGCTCTGTTTTCCCCGTCGACATTAAAGATACTGGGTGGATTCATCGTGCCAGTCGGATGCAGGGCGTGGGGAGCGAGGTTGCCAACAGGAGGTGGGCATGGGGCGCCAGGCTGCGGCTCCACACTGAGACACATGCTTAATTAGCATCCGAGATGGATAGAGAGAGGAAGAAAAGGATGGTTGGAACGAGAAATAGATGGCAATACAGGAGGCTAATTATGCCGTTTAGAAAGAGACAGTGGCGGAAAGGAAAAGGGGAATCTGTGCATTTCAGTCACAGGATGAAAGCTCTGCTCAGGCATCGTGTCAAAGCAGTTGGACTCTCATTTGAGGCGTATTGTATATATGAGCATCACAAATTTACAGCAAAGTCAAAAGTGCTCCAAGAAATTCATTTCCTGAGCTCTGGCAATACTTTCTGATGAATACGACAGCTGTGCCGCTCCACTTGATTGGTGTGTGTGTGTGTGTGTGTATATGTGTGTGTGTTCCAATGCGTATCATCTGGCATTGTCAAGGCATAGCTTTCTAATTTGGAAAAATGGAAAAGTGACTCTCCGCTCATTCACACCGACACACACGCCAGCCATTCTGTCAGAGGCGTTTGTCAGCTGGTGAATTTTTGCGGCGTACGCGATGACTCAACACAATTATACACTTTAAAAGAAAGAGATTGTCCCGATGTGTTTAAGCTCATTTGCTTTCGCTGATGAGGACATATTAAACGCAGTCTCGAGATCTGCTGATTGTAAGGTTAGGGTTTAGATTACACACAAATGCACACAACCGCAGTGAACTCATAAATTGAACCAAGTCTTTGAGGTTTACAGTTTTAACACATGACACTCATGAGAAATGGGAAATTCCATATTATGCGCGTGTGTGTGTGTGTGTGTGTGCTGTGGTCTGGCATAGAGTCCAGGGAGAATCTGGCTTTCTGTCAGCTTCTGTCTGCTCAAGACATTAAACACTGATAACCACACACACACATAGTACATATTCTGTAGACGCGCACAGTACTGTATATGATGTCACCAGGTTCAGGATGAGGACGTGAACTTGCGGGCGAGCGATAGCAAAGTGTGTGTCATCCACCTCCAGAGCCGTGAAGACATGGCTTTTTCCTCACTGACCGCCTCCTCAGAAGTCTAAACTGCTGCATGTTCCCTTCAACCTGGATGCATTTCATATTGATGTTTTACCAGTTGCCATGGTGAGACTGAGACTTGTTATGCGTGTTTGTTTAGTTGCGTGTGTGTGTGTGTGTGCGCGCCACAGCAGTATTCCAACGTGCATCATCTGGCACAAAAGCTAGCGGTCTAATTTGGTAAAATGGGCTTCTGTCTAAAAAGTGTTCATACAGCAGACATCCATAGTGTGTGCACGTGTGTGTGTGTGTGTGTGTGTGTGTATATGAGTTAATAAAGGGATCAGCCGGCCCTGTGGCTCCAGGCTGTTATGTTAATACAATCAATGGACAAAGAATTTTAGCCATTTTGTCTAAACATTTCCTCCTTTCCTCATCATTCTCTTCCTACTTTCCCCTCCCTTCAAACTCAGAAGATGTATTGCACTCTGTTCAACACACACACACACACACACACACACACAGAAGGTCTTCCACCTGAGTCCCAGCTTCTTGCTGAGACGAATGCCCCCTTTACCTCACATTATGCATCTCTTTGCATAATGTCCCCTACCCTAACACACACACTGCCATCCAAAGATGGAGCGTTCACTTCCCACCATCATATTAAACCCGCAGACAGACACACATGCCCCTCCTCGACTACCACAATATTAACATACACACACACACACGGGGCACAAAGCCATTTTAGAGAGTGGAGCAGCAGCCTTGCCCCAGCAATGGCTCTGATGCGCTTTCACTTCCTGGCTGCCATTCAGAGACATTAGAGCTCCCTGCGTTACAGAGACATGCTAATGATATCTGGTAATGCGCCGCCATCGCATTGACATGCAAAATGAGTTTGAACTCATACGTCCGTGTAAAACAGAGCAATATACTGATCCTGCGTGCTGTCATTTAGACTCTTGATAGCGCGTGCGTGTGTGTGTGTCTGTGATATTAAACGCTTTGCATGTGGGCTGATAGCTGGGATCAAACGTATGACTGTTTGCTTCTCGCCACGTTTGCGTCTGTTGAACCTGTGATTGTTTATGTACATATTTGCGTGTCAGTTATTGGTGTGTATTTGACCAACGTGCTCGGTGTGTGCATGTTACTCTACAGTATGTGTGTATGACCGATGAAATGTCCACTGAGTAAACAGCCTGTGTTTGTCCATGTACGTGAAAACTCAGGACCTAGATTAGAGATAATTGAAACTGTATTCTCTCTGTCTTACCCCTGCTTCCTTTCGTCTCCCGTTCCCTCAGGGGTGGCATGTTTAAGACCCTTGTTGTTGGAACCTTAGACCACGTCCACACTAGAAAAACAAAACTTGCCAAGATGCAGCTTGTCAAAAAGGTGTCTTCACAGTCTGGAGCTGTGTGTAACATTTTGTCTTTTCTCGCACATTATCTATGCCACAAATCTCCAATTGGTGCTCAATTATTGTTTTTCTTCCTTTTTAATTTGTCACCCGTCTGTAAGTAATCATGGTGAGTAGGAGACAACAGAATGGAGGTTTATCCTAGTGAGACCAAACTGAGTAACTCCGGCTGTCCAACTCTTTACCACACGATGCCTGTAATCCACCGTTGCCTTTGCCAATAGAAAGAGGTGGAAAGAGATTTAGCTGTAATTTATTTTTTTTTCCTCTTTTGCCATTCCAGCGGTGCATTTGTGTCTCCTCCGCTCAAAACCTACTCAAAATGTAATTTTTCTTCCTCCAATAACTGGTGTGTTTGCATGAACAGTACACACACATGTTCATCTGAGGGGCACAATGCTTACATGTGGCTGTGTGTGTTTATGTTACCACATGTGGGGGCATTCCATGATTTACCCCCTTGTTTTAGTTTTTCCACTGAAACCACAAGGCTGAACACATGCATGCCTTAGATGAGTATATACATCCGCATTATTAAATTACCATTAGTCTAATTAAGTATTACTGCAGTTTAGCTGCTGAATACGCCAAACAGCTTTGCTTAATATATTTCCTCATTCATTCTCCACATGTATGTCTTCCAGTGAGGGGTGTATGCATTGCTCAAGAGCATTTTGACTCTTGAGCGATTGAACCGTGGACTTTGTGAGTCTCTATTCTTACATTGCATGTCATGTCTCCTTACAGATGGCACCCAGAGGAGCTGAATCCAGACCTGCACACCTGTACGAAGAGGTGGGCCAACTGTTCCCCACACACCCCAGGTGAGACCGCACTGTCAGTGTATGTGTGTGTGTGTGTGTGTGTGTGTGTGTGCAGGCTCAATGCAGGAAATGAGGGGATAACTTCTTGCCACTCCCTCCCTTTGTGTCTCCCCCACTCACACAAACACACTGACACACACACACGCATGCACACGGCACAGACTAATCCTCTTTGGAGCTTATAATTAAATCTGGAGTGTTTGCCTTGGGAGTGTCTACTCATCCCAGGAATAGGAGTGATCAGCTCTCCAGAGAACGGGGCACAGGCAGGAGGATCACACACTTAGACATACACGAGCACATAGTCGGAGGATGGTTTCATCTTATGAAGGATCTATAGCCTCTTGTGTGGGTTTAATGGAACTGCACGTTTCTTCTGTTTGTTTAACCGTTCTCTTGTCAAATTAGGAACACACACACACACACATTCCTCTTTCGTTCTCCATATAAGTGTTTCCCAGCAGTACCTCAACATACAAATTTTGCACAAGTGTGTATGCACATGAGCAAAAGGCCATCTTTGGGGCGTTCGCGTCCCCGGCAGCTAAGTGGAGCGTGGAGTGGAGTGGTGTGGTGCGAGGAAAGTGAGAATGAGGAAATAAGGGGACACCGGGATGGAGAGGAGGAGAGTGGAGAGAAAAAGAGAACAGTCATTTCACGGGTTATTGCCCCTCCTGATATGACAGGCACCAGGGAGCACAGACATCAGCACTGGCTCAGGGGAGGACAAGAGACACTGAGAATCAGGGAGAGAAAAGAAGAGAGGAGGGACATCATGACTGAGCAGCAGAGGGACAGAGAGATAAGCTAACTCTAACTGTGATGACCTTTGACAGCTCAATGCAAACTTTACTTATGCGCAATAACAGTCGTCATAAGTTGCAGCCCAGTGTTTTCATGCTTGAAGTGTGTATTCCAACTAACACTGGCAGCCATCACGTTTTATTGGCTGTTAAGATTAGGCGTGAAGATGACAAATGAGGTTCAAAGAATGTTCATTACCTTAAGAAATGATCACGTTGTTGTTTAATTGTTGTTCATCCAGTCTTTGAAGTATTTTTAGGCCCAAGACTCACAGGATAACATCTGTTTGAAATGCATACGGTACAGTGAACATGCTCCTTGGGATGTTTGCTTCAGCAGAAAAGCATAAGTAAAAGCAACAAAAGGCAGGGGGAAAGTGAGAAAATAGTTTGAACACTGTTGAAACTCACATGTTGGTGTCCTTGAGCCCCCCACCGCCCCACCAACCAGCATAAATACAGAGGCAAGAGAAGGAGGAGGGGGACACAAATATATTCTGGGAATGTTTCTTTTTTTCATCAAGGGGGAAAAAAACAGGAGGAAAAGAGAGAGCAGACACAGCAGTGAATTGAATGCATTTTTCAAAGTGGAGCTGAACTTTGTGCAAAATCCCCCTGGGGGCCGCCATTATTGAAAGCCATTTCCTCTCAAAATGAGTGCGGCTCCACCATTGGCCTGGCTCTCATTAGCATACATTTGGCCTGCCTTTGTGTGGTGCCGGCTGGGGCTGCAGCTGGAAGGGTGGGAGTGAATGAGGTGTGTGTGTGTGTGTGTGTGTGTGTGTGTGTGTGTGTGTGTGTGTGTGTGTGTGTGTGTGTGTGTGTGTGTGTGTGTGTGTGTGTGTGTGTGTGTGTGTGTGTGTGTGTGTGTGTGTGTGTGTGTGTGTGTGTGTGTGTGTGTGTGTGTGTGTGTGTGTGTGTGTGTGTGTGTGTGTGTGTGTGTGCGCGCAGATGGAACAGGAGATGTAGGGAAGCACCTCACAGATGGAATCACATGGAGAGAGAGGAGGTAAGAGTCAGGAGGATACAGATGAAATTGATGCAGATTCAAGGGAGATATTGAAAATTTTCACTTTCAACGTGCAAGTAAACATGTCCATTCGCATTTTAGTTCTAACAAAAGCACACAAGGATGGTCTGAATTTGAGTGTTGGAGCTTCATCTCGTTCTCCCCTCACTAAGTTCAAGTGACTTGGACTTTTAGTAGCTGTAAGAAATACTATACACAGTAATACACAGCTTGCCCTGTTATCTACTTACTTTTTTCATCGGAAAACATTTCTCATCGCAGTAATGCAAACCATAAATGTGGCTTCATTATAACAAGATCTCTCTGGCTATTCCCGCTTGTCAAATCAAAAGTGTCTTTGGACCTGTAGAAGCGGATGCCAAAGTAGCTGGGTTGATGGAAAGAAAGCGGACCTCAGCGCCAAGGGGGCTCCTGCACAGCAGCCAACACGAGAAGCTGAAGTCAAGGAAAGAGGATTTGGAAAGAGGGCTTGAAGTGGCCTCATGGAGAAGTTTGCCCCAGGGAGGGTGATAGTGCTACTTTGGCTCTTACCTCCCTCTCCATTGGCCATTAACAGCGGGGTGCAGCTCAGTCTCCAGACAGGCTCTATGCTTGGGGACACACAGGCACACACACACACACACACACACACACACACACACGCGCGCGGCCATATGGAGGATATTAACATCATTACCAATTCAAAGCAGCAGGTCATGGCCGCAGCGACCCAGCCTCAGGTTATCCAATCAGAGCACCCCCCTGACCCACTCCCCCAAGGTGATTGGATTAGGGGGCCGTGTTGGCGCGGCAACGTTGCTGGCCAGGGCTGATAATTGGCTGATTAATGTGCAGCCGTCGGCCACTGAGTCAGAGAGCACAGGGCTCCAACCAGGGGACCTTTTTGGTATCATGAAGGTCCCGTCACATCTGGACAATGGATGACATGACACTGGGTTAAAACATTCATGTTCCCCCGTAGAGTGAATTGTATTTTGGTGATCCCTTCACTTTGGGCCGGCTTTGGGTACGTTTATCACATTTCCATTTGGATCAGGTCCAACATTTTGGATCGGGAAGTCCTCGGGCAAGCACATCTGTTTCCGTGTGTGATGATGGAGCACTCGGTTCTCTCATCCAGTGCTCTCTGCCCCCTCCTTAAAAAAACAGAGGGCAGCTTCTTGATTGTCCTCAGCATGTTGAGTATTCTCCGGTATGTGGGAAGTGTCCCTTAAGGACTCTCTTCTGACCTTCCTGGAAAGTACGCACACACTAACACACGCGCTTCCCAGACTTCCAGCCACTTTGGTTTTCTCCACCATGTCTCAGGATGTGAACCTTTTCACCCTGGTTGTGTCGGCTCCGGCCCTAATGAGCCACATCCAGACTGGACGCACCTAGCGGGACAAGACGGACGACTTTGTCCACTTCCTGGTGAAAGCAATAAGTGGATGAGAACAGGATGAATAAATAAGTTAAGATGAGAAGAATATTACATATAAAAACCCCTCTAAAATGCTCATATTTTCTCATTCAGTTCTGCTTCACTGTCTGTTTTTTTTGTTAACTGGAAATAAGCTCCCAGAATTTCCCTGTTACCTCGCACGATTGGACGGCCTTGTTTATTGCAAGGGTTGTGTTATCATTTTAGAACAGTAATGTTGTTACCCCGTAGTTTGGTGCTCTCAATGAATTCGGATGGCTTTTTCAAGGTCAGCGGAGAAATCATATTTTCTGTGCACTCGCCCGTCTTTATTAAAACCCAATCTTGCCTCTCGCGGCTTCATAAGTGATCAACTGTTTCCCCACCCGCTGCCGTCCAGCTGTCGAATGACTCACTTCAAGCTCGCCCAACTCGGTTAGAGTTATTGTCTCCATAACTCATTTAATTTCTCGGGTCCTGAAGAGCACAAAGTATTTTTTTTGCATTTTTTTTTTTTCATAATAGTTTTTCTTCGTTTGCCCCACAACAGCTGGTGATGTCTTTCCAGGACCCTACGTAATTGGTTTAAAAGGTGACGTGACCCCGCTCTTTTATTGTTAAATAAGCAGCCCAAGCGCATCTGAAGCAATGTGCGGCTTATTTTGTTTGATTTCCCGAGAGGTGACGTGACCCTTTTCTTATTTGCAGGCCCTTTTATGAAGGAGCGGGACCCGTCGGTGTGCAGAGGCAGCAATGTTTGTCCAGCTAACGGTGTTTGTGCTCAGACTCAAGAGAATATAATGGAATCAGCAGTAGGAAATGAAAGGGCTTTAGCCAGCCTCCGTCACATGTACAGCTGAGGCACCAGTGGCGCTACCTGTTTACAATAACTTCACTCTCTCTGTTCTCCTGTTGTGTGCATCTCTTCTATGTATCTCTTTTCTTCCCTTCTTCTCTCTATCCCTCTCTCCAACAGTCTCTCAGCGCTGTGTGTGTGTGTGGTGGGGAAGGAAATCAAATCATTGCTTTATAAATAAAACAAAAGATAGACACTTTGAGGTCTCGGAGCTTCCTGTGACTGTCGTGTTACAAGTCTGCATGACACTCAGTCACATTCAGGCCAAAAACGCATATGGACAGGCAGCTCTGGCCGAGATGTAAACTCAAATATGCTCTTCGATGGCCAGAGTAGAATAGAATAAACATACAGTGAACTTGGTTTGAACCGTCAAGGCTCTGAGAAACTGAATATGATTTGCAGATACCCGAAAAGTGTCAGCATTTAGTGAACAAGAAATCCCATCTGTTTCTGTCATTAACAGTTACTTTACTGCTTTTCCCAGCGCGTCTCTATTACATGTACTCACTGTACTGTCCAAGAAGTAAATCCTGACCTTTGGCATCCTTACTGATGTGTGCTTGTGCTTGGTGGAAAGCAGTGGAATAAGTTGAATATTGTGGAACAGTTGAATAAGCGGTTATCGATAGTCGTCTGAAGCATGACATCACTAAAATGATGGATGAGTCATTAAATGTTCTTTGAGAGGGGGGCACCTATATCCACGTTTGCATACGGGCTTCTCCCGGTGCCTCTCGTCTCTCCTCACCTTCTCATTTCCAACTGAAAGCTCCCGCGTCGCGGTCGGACCCGCTGGTACCTGCCGTCGATACTGCTCCCGTTCCCTGTCATTGCTCACCATATAGTAGCGCAGAGTGTAAACACTAGCCCATTTAGATGAGGCACGTGCGTCTCAGGTGAGGGCCAATTTCCACTGCTCTTGTTGACATAGGCGGGTTTGATTAGCAGAGCTGCCTCGGTGGCCGGGGCCGGAGTGGCTAATGGTTTCCTCTGCTATGGAGCCAGCCAGGCCTGCTGTGTGTCTGTAGCACTCAGCGAGTACAGCACCATTAACGCTTTGACGTGTGTGTGTGTGTGTGTGTGTGTAGTTTGGACAATGACGAATTTGCAGAATCTGGAGAATGCATCATACACTAATTGATGTCAGCATGCTAAATATGCTGTATAACATCTTTTAAGCAAACATATTGTTCAGTAATTCTGGAAGTTTTTGGCTCTGGATAATAGAGTGTATCGTCTAGAAACCACCGATGCAGACGGTGGTTTTATTACCTTAAACTAAACCACAGGTTGAATAAGATGAATTAAAGCTTTTCAATCTATTTTCCTGAAAACATTGAGCGTAGGCCTTGAATATGAGTGTCTGGTAGTGACGCAATTAATGTATTTTGCATGCAATGCATGTCCGCTCCTTGTCTCTTTTGACTAACAGGTGAGTACATAACTGGCAGATGTGCTTACATATGCATCTGTACTACATGTGTATGTTCTCTCCATCTCTGCAAGGACATTAATGAATTAAATATGCAAATGTCATTTCCTGGAGTAATTTGTGCTCGTGCTTATGCATGTGTGAGAACAAATGAAGACATTGCATTTATACAGACATCCTTTAACTTTAAGTGGAAGGCAGAGTAGGTTAAAAAAACATGTAGTAGAATATTACATGCATACAAACACACTTCAATTGTGCTGTAAACTCAGGCCTGTTACTACCGTATTATTAAACAATAACATTCATTATCTAATGTATAGTTTTGGTCTAAATGTAGATATCTGTGAATTACACCGTACGTGAGGGTTAACCATATTTCGTCTGACAGAGAGACACAGTTGTTGTTTTCCAGCTGTTTTTTGTGTAAAGCACTTATGAGGACTGGGGGTATGTGGGGGACCAGGATGGGACGTGCGGGGATCTAATAACGAGTTGTGGAGGGGAGGGCGGGGTACTAATTTCCTCCTTCCGTTTCCTAGGGGCAGGTGCAGGATGACCCCCCCTCCTCACGCTATACAACCATACACACAAATTCTTCACTGTCATAAGCGATGCTTAAATTGCACCGCACACTCTCACAGTCCCAGATGGACATACACACACATATTTTTCTCTCACTGTTGTAATCATATACGCTCCCAACACATTCACATGCATGTAATCATGGATGTAATATTCGATCTGTCATTTGCTCTGACCACACACACTTATTCACAGAGGGCGGTTGGGAGTGTGGTATATGGCGCTGATGTTCTCGAAGTGTGAGTCAGATGTATTACACGGCGTGTCATTACAGCTTTCCACTCTAGCCGGTCCCTGTGGTTCACATCACACCCTGCTCCGCTGCTCTATATAGACCTCGGAGGGACAGTCGGGTGTCTACATCTGTCTCTCGCTATACATAGCTTGTCGTCTTCAACACAGGAACTCCTCCTTTTATGTATCTATTTCTTTCTGTCTGCTTCTCCCCTTTCTTTACACAGAATCCATTTTCTGAGTTGGATGATTCCCAGAATTATTTATACATTTGCTCAAATTGGAAAAAAAATCATATAATGAAATCATGAATGCCGTAATGATGGAAATGCATTTGCTGGTGAATAAGGAAGTAGACAAATAGTTTAAGTTTCTTGTCAATCAGAACTGGCTTTGGGAAATGTTTTCTGTAAACGATCTCTTTACCGAAGCCTTGCGGTGGTTTCATACCTACCGTCACTCCCGTATGTATTACAATATCACACATTCATTAAATAATTACATAGAGAATAATAACCTACATTTTTTTCTTCTTTTTTTCCCCCCACCGTAACTCAGGGGATACATCTAATTTGCATATATTTTTTTCTTTTTTAACATGTCAAAAGTGTGCGTAACACGTGCATGACAGCTGAATGGAAACACACCTACTGTCTGCATGTGTCGCGCTGTCATAAGCTCCTTTCAGACTAGATTAGCGTTACTGGCGGAGCTCCTTTTTTAATTGTCATTACCGTAGGCAACCGACATTTTAATCCGGCAGGAGTCTGTCATGTTTGGCATGTTTTTCTGTTGTTGTTTTTTTTTTTGTAGAAAGTAAGAGTTCTTGAGGAAATTTCCACCCTTCTGTCAGCAAACAGTAACTCAATTGTTTTTTGTTTTTTTAGTGGTACACCAGTACACACCGTGACCTTTACATCTACATGAATAATCAGAGAGAAATGCATCTCAAACCTACATTACAGCATTCTTTCCTTTTTTGCCTCCGTTTCAGCTTAATTGAATTTTAGTCCTTGTGTTTCTCTTTTTTCTTTCTTCTATTCATTCCTTTTTCCGTTACCCAGATTTCTATTGTACATAGCACCATAACTCACTGCTGAAGTTACGTAAGCCGACGTGTAAACAGATCTCATTCTGGCACTCGGAATACACAAAAACAACTCTTCTCTGGCTCACGCTCTTACTCACGGAGGCACACAAACATACTGTGTTTTTAATGTGGATCCGCTAAATAAAATCATAATTCATGTGTAATTCAAATATAGCGGAGCAAAGGGCGGACTGAACACATTGACTTTCTTCCATCTCACAACCAGGCTGAAGCCAGCTGTGTGACCCGGGGATGAGGAACTCCCTGTGGGTCACTGAGGCCCGTGGACCCCCTAATCCCCACAGCTGCTTAGCTGGACACACACAAACACACACACATAAATGCTTGCATATGGTTGCAGGCAAACATACACGGAGCATTTTTGCAGTAGGTTTAGATAGTATAGATCTTTAAGCTAAAATGAGGAGTTATAAATGTACTAAAGGTGAAGTAAATGAAATGCTAACATTCATGCTAGAGTCAAAGGTCATTCGGACATTTATCCTACTAGTCCTTAGAAGAAAAATATTTAGAAGTGCTTTGATATCTAACCTGTTTGGATCCCTCAGGCACAAAATCTAAAATGACTTTACAGTATTGATATTTGGGGAAGCGTGCCAAACTTCATAAGTAGATGGAGGGGGGAGGAGATGAGCAAGAAGGTAATGAACAGATATTAAGGGTAAAGGACGCAGGTGATGGAAAGAGAAGTGGAGGTAGGAGGAAGAATATTATTCGAGTGGAAATCAAAGATTGCAGAGACTGAGACAGAAAATGAGAAGGATGCGAAAAAGAAAAGGGAAGCCGGCGGAGGCTCCTGTCCGTTTGGGTGGCCCTGAGGACCCAGGTGTTCCCCCTCCTCTCTCCCCCATATCACTTCATTCCTCTTTCTTTCCTTCTCTTTGCCTCCCCTGGAGGGCTTCACCATTTAATCTGGATTAATGAGGAGGCTGACCTTCGTCTCTCTCTCTCTCTGCACTTCTGCTTCACTCCTCCTCACCAAGATTTACACGGGAGGAATTTTTTCCCCAGACTCCCTCCACATCTGCTTCTGTCTCTCCGCATAATTTCAGATGAAACCTCTCTTTCTGTTCTTCTACCTCTTGGATCCCTCTTTTTTTTTGTTTTTTCTTCATATCTAAAGCATTGGCAATGCATGCGTGTATCTGTGTGTGTGTGTGTGTGTGTGTGTGTGCGTGCATAACTCCGTATTTCCTGCTCTGCTGACTGACAAGGAGGTGCTGTTCCTTCTTGGACCACCTGTGTATCGTGTCCCACCACTCTGTTTGGGTGGTCAGGCCTCCCTTCCCCTACAAAAAAAACACACTGATATCTGCGACACATACACATATATAGAAATCCACCTCACCACAGTCCCTGAATATCCTCAAGGGAAGTCCGCTTATGCACAAGCGCAGACACACACACACAAGCAAGCTGTGTGCTACTTAATCTGTGGTGAGTGAGTCATTCTAATTGGCCAGTCAACAGGTGCTGAGCTCGACTCCAGGGAACGGACAGAGGAGACGCAGGGATATGGTTGCAGAACAAGGGAGAGGCTAAGCTCAAGGCTTCTGTATAATAACTACAGTGGGAGCCATTGTTGAAGAGTGGGAAGTAAATGTCTAAATCTGTTTCTGATTGATCTACTATAATAGCTATCTGAACCGCAGCCGGTGAATGAAAGCTGTAGCATTTGCTGTTTCAGGAAGTGTTCAGCCTCACAAAAACATCAAGAAATAACCGGGTTACTGTCAGCTTTACACAGTGCTCCAGTTACTTCAATGTTATGTATAAAAAAAAAGACTTCTTTTTAACATCTGGGAAAGGACAGCAGATAAAATTTGTCATTTTTCCAGTAATACGTCGGCGCTAACAGAGATGTTTCACCAGAATCTCGAGGGTTAAACTTGTCAGGAAAGTTTGTTTGAGTGAACAAACGCACCACCAGAAGTGATCGTTTATGATGTCGACATGGCTCCTGCAGATCCCGTTTTAAAAATAGTTTCCCCCTCATAGCGAGGCCGATGGAGACCTGACTTTTAGATTTGCTTACTGGCTGGAGCGAGACTTGTGTCACTCAGCACTGGAAACAGCACATAAGATGGAAAACATGTGAAAGGTGAACAGCCCTATCTTCTCTTCCCTCCTCTTTCTCTCCAGTTCCCTCTTTCTCAGTCTCCCCGAGGCCCGCGTGTCTCCTTACCTAGGGGTTTAGCCCCCTAATCACCCAGAGCTAGTGGGAGGGAACTGGAGACTTCCAGCTGGCTGCCTCGTTACTGCAGACCCCTGGGACACACACACATACACACATTCCTACACACACACAAGCTAAACACAGACCCACATCCTCATATATGCTTACCAAGGCATTTACTGTTATCTCTTGGCATCTCTCCATCCACGTCCCCCTCCCACCAACTCGATCCTGCCAAGGCCACAGCTTCACCGCGTAAACTGAATAACAGCAGGAGGCTTACTGCGAGGGCACGTCCTCTACCTCGAACCAGTTTAAACCAGTATTAAATATTGTCTTTTTTGGTAAACATACAGTCACTACGTTCTCAAACAACCATCTTTCTCTTTCAGGAGGGATCCATATGATTACTCCACTCACTCCAGAACTGCACCAAGAGAGCCCATGCCCTACCCCGGCCTCTCCAGCCACCCAGGCCGCGTGCCGCAACCCCAACCGTCATCTGGCAACCCGCGCCACTACGCCACGGCTCCCCACGCAGGGCAGCAGCACCGCGCGGCGGCAAGGCAGGACGTTCCACCTTCCCCCAACCCAGGCTACAGGGAGCGCCACTACGAAACTGTCGGAGGACGAGGAGACGGCTACCAGCCGGCCAGTCCCGGCCGCTACCCCAACGCCAGGGAGCGCTACACCAGCCCAGAGCGCTACGGCTACGGAGATGAAAGGCAGCCAGATCCAAGACGGAAAAACCCCATGATAGGTGCAGTGTAAGAGGCACTTTCATCGAACCCCGACAATGAGGTGAACTTGCGTCACTCAAACAGAATACAGAGGAATATATAAATAGCTCCAAAATTCATGTAGCCATAATATATGCTGGACTGCCAATGTGGATAAATAAGATTTTCCCACATTGATAAACTGAAAGCAATAAGTGACGAGTCGAGAGGCTAAAATAGGACTTATGTTTAGAACATCTGTCTCCACAGGCCAAGACAGATCTAACTAATGTGCTTCTGTATATTTGCGAGAACATCTGTGTATATAAAAGGATATTACTATAACAAAGATTTTATAATGTAGAATTGAATTTAAATTAAGGGCAATTAATTTAATTACGTAGCCGTAAAGAGAGGAAACTTCGTGTAATATTGTTATATAGACTCGCTCTATTCCAGCAAACAGAACATAAAGGTAGTGCTGACTTGCATTTTGCACACACCGATTAAACTGAAGGAAAAAAAGAACGGCCACCTTGACCCCGCCTGCAATAACACGAGACACACAGGAAGTCGACGCTGACAAACAGGAAAAGGAACTCCCCTTCAAAGTATCTCCTGGTCCTTGATGTTTTGTCGTTTGGACTTCCTTCACATCCTGCTATCACACTTTGGTATGTTTTTTTTTTTTTGCAAATTTTACCTTTTTTATGTAGCTCTGAATGTGGCTGATTTGATGACAATTACTGTACATTTGTTGACATTACGAATGCATTGAATGTGAGCTTATTTGTTTTCTGCTGTTTCTATTAAAATATATATATATATATCAATCTTGATCTAAGATGCAGATTATAAAATATTGTGTGTGTGACTCTTTAGACACTGTGCAGCTCATGGAGTTTAATTCTATCCTTTAACATATCATTGATAAAAGTCATTGCACTGAAAACTGGTGATTTGATTTTTAATTTTTTTTTTTTTTTTGATACAAATATTTTTCATTAAATCACTTGAAATGTTCTTCCTGTGCTGCACCAAATCATTTCACCCTATTCCCCCCTGTTTCATTGAACCAATTAGCCAGGATATGCATATTTAAAACACCGTGAGTCATCACTTTAAAAAAAAAAAATTAATTACAATATTCAGCATAATTTCTCTTAAACGCAATCTCAAGATAAATTTGCCCTGCGAGATGACTGATAAGAGTAGCCGGCGTTCAGATAATGACTAAATCATCTTCGACAATTAAGACGCGGGGAAATCTCCACTAGAAAACGATTACTGCCCAATTTGCTCTCAGAAATAACGATGGCACTGATTGGTGAAATTAGTCTTGAAATGGGGGAATAATTAGAGTGTGGAGAAGGCTTTTTCTATCAGTTAGTGTTTAATTAGCATCAAGGCCAACAGGAACCAGGCCTCTGCTGATCTGTCTAGTCTCTCCACTGCTGACCCTCTCCTTGTCTGTGCCGAAAATAGACCTTTTAAAACCGATAAACGGTTGATCAATCATTTTATCCAAACTGATTTTAAGCAAATGAACTCTATCCCCGGATAGTCAGACTATCAGCCAGGGTAATGGTAATAAACAAATGCTTATTATAACACATTTCTATTCATACACTGTTTTTTTTTTTTCCCCCCAAACATTACAATGCTTTTTAACAAACTAGAATAGATAAAAGGCAGATAAACAATGAAGGGAAAAGGCTGAGCAGCTGTCTGTTGACCATCCTGTGATGACAAAACTGCACAGATTTTTTTTTTGTTCCAGTCAGGAAAATCACCCCCTCCCAGAAGAAGTTTGCATGTTGTAGTTCATTACACAGTCACATGAACCGTGGCTATACCATTACCAACGTCATTACTGTGCCACGGTAATGACTTGGTAATATCATTATGCCGTGATAATGCAGTTGCGAGCGTGGAATATTTAAAAAAAAAAGAAAGAAAAAAAAGTTCCCTTTGAGCTGTGATGAAGACAAACTACGAGATGGGCCTGTGAACGCTAACACTAAACGCTGTTGCGTCACCCAAAAAGCCGATCCAATCCGCACAGTCGTTATTCCGATCTAATCAAAATTCAAACCTGAATCTCGACGTTCGACCCGTAAGCGGAGGTCAGCAAAGGCCGTGTCTTCTCTCATTCTCACTGTGGGCGAACTTAATATAGCACTTAAGCTGGCTTCACTCGACCATTCACTGTACTTTAAAGAATGACTGCGCAGTAAACGGGCCTCCTTCGAGTGCTTTGCGGTCAGTCGACTGCCAAAGACGATAAACAACAGCGACGGAACATCCCAGAATTAATTGCATTTAACGTCCATTAAATAAAAGCTTTTTGAAAATCACTGTCAGGAGTCGTCTGCTGCAACACGTGTCTCGTGTAGTGATATTACTCTTCCAGCTGCAGTTTATGTCATCAGTTACAGTGTGTGTATATATATATATATATATATGTGTGTGTGTGTGTGTCTGTGTGGACGCAGCTCACATACTTGTCATGTAATGAAGTTTTTCGCTTCCCACTGCGTGACCTTTTTTGATTTCGAGTTTGACCTCCTTTTAAAAGCTATTTGTCTATTCTCCGTCTCCGTCTGTCCTCTGTGACCATTCTGCTCCGTTCTTCTTTTGAAAAATATACTTCATATTTTCCTCTTGCGTTTTTGTTTCTTTTTTTTCTTTTGCATGAATTAATTTGACACCTCATAAGCTCACAGTCTTGTTGCAGTTCCTGGAGAGGGAAAAAAAATAAAAAATAAAAAAGCAGAAGCACATGCTGTTCCCCGTTCGATTGTCATGAACCACAGGTTGAGGGAGAATTCCCCGGTTATGTTCTCTTAGCATTACCTATTCTGCCGGCGCCCCTGTCGAACACCTCAGCTTGTTAGCATGTGTCAATCAAAAGCCGTGCTCTGGGGAGGGCAAAGTGGAGAGCTGAAACAGTTATCTCTCTCCCACACGGCTCCCAAAAAAAAAAAAAAAGACAGAGCGGTGGAGAGAAAGATGGAGGTGGGTGTATGTGGGGGACTGTACACCCTCGCACTGCAGAATGAAGGTACGGGTGAGCGCCCACGGTGACCTCGGCCTCCTCTCTTTTCCTCCTCCTTTCATCCTCTTCATTAAAGGCACATTCCACCACATTAGCCCGCCGTCCTTCTGTCCTTCACCTGCTGCCATTCATTTCAATTCATCCCTCGTTAAGGCATCATGGTCTTGGAATCGAGAGTAGTCGGAGCGGGCCGAGCGGTGCTCCTCATTTAATTATGCAGTTCATTAGAAAGCCCCTCTCCTCCTCCCTCCTCTCTCTCTCTCTCTCTCTCAGGTCTGAGACAGACCACGGGAATCGCTGGTGGTTAATGTGCAGTTTAAACTGCCTGAATATGGAGATCGGTCAAGTTATGGATTCCCGTTACCAGTTAGCCTGCCCTTCACCCACCTCATTCACTTTTATGTCTGCTGTGTAGCCTTTTGATACAGTATCACTCAAGTTGGAGTGTGCTCTTTCAGCCAGCGTGTTTGTTTGATATTGTTCATGAGCTGTGAAATTGAATTTCCACAGTTGGGCTGATATTGGAAATAATTTCATATCCTCTGCAATATTCTTGCTTGGTTTCACCTTGTGCAGTGTTTAAGACATCCATTTTTACTTAATGTCTTTTTTTTTTTCTTCTTCTTCTTCTTTTTTCTTTTGCCAAGTCGATGCAGCTACACTGTTAATTTAGACCATATTTACCCTAAAAGCAATGTTGGCTTGCCGGCTGCCTCTCCTTCGCCCACACACCACAGCCAAGCCACCAACCACCATCTTTTACACCAACCGTCGCCATGGCAACGTGTCCGCCTCTCCTGGCACAGCAGCCCCTTTCAGAGCTGATGACATCGTCGTGGCAACAATGAAAGGTTCATACATCCCATTATGGTGAAAAGCAGGATTTTTATTCCCCCCCTTTTGGGCAGGGTCACTTCATATACAGTAAAATCCTTTATCAGATACAACCAACTTCTGTTCTTTGTGGCAACACTGATGACAAAAAACATATAGTGAGCATACAGCTGGAATACCATCTGCATTACATTCAGAATTTAAAGTAGATATGAGTTTAGCAAGAGAATCCGGCTGCAGCCAGTTAGCATAAATCCAAATTCAGTGAGCTACACGCTGCATGTATTCCTCCACTTTATGAGCTGCTTGTCAGATTTTTTTTTTTTTCATTTAAGCACCAAATTCATAACATGCGTCCATTGTGTGCCATTATATTCCAGTCCCGCCCCAGAATCTGTATACATCATCTCCGACCCTCTCAGCTTTCCTATCACTCCGACAATTGAAAAAAAAAAACACCCAAAAACTGCTGTGTACTCTGGTGCTAACCCAAGGCTAGCAATGTGGTTCACTGGATTGTGATGTGGCCAACAACAGCTGAAGTCCGTGACCCCTGGACCCCATCCATCAGGCTTTCAGCACCAGCCTTGGCCTCTGACACACACAAAACTTCAGCCAGGGAATGGAAGCACGCAACAGGGAAACGCATCAATGTCAGAGAGACACTGGAAGCATATAAAATAATATGTATGCACGTTGTCCAATGCATTGACATGCACACACAGTAGAAATGTGTCTGCATGCAAGTTAACACACACACACACAGACAAGTGTGGTTGTGCATGTGAATATATATCGTTATGTTTCCAGTCATGCATACACACACACACTCATATCCTTGTATGTAAGTTTTTATTCAAACACATACTTTTCATTTGCTGTCTCACACACACACACACACACACACACACACACAAGCACATCCGTATGCCCTCATTCACATGTCACCAATATGTGTGTGTGCGGCGGGGCGGCTCAGCTGACCACCTGGCAGTCACTGTGAAATTGGCGCCCTTCTCCTACAGATGCCAGGTGTTTTGCTTGGCAGTCAGGGGCGCTGGGGGCGAGCTTGTGTCAGGAGTGTTGGGTTGCTGTGAACGGCAGGGAAAGGATGGATAATATGCCGCGTGTCCCTGTTAGCCCGGCCGGCTTGGCCAAGATTGAGCACCGCCGGGTCCAAGAGGAACTGCTTAGTTTGAGTAATAATCTGGAGAAACGGTTTATCGGTAGCGGCCAATTATGGACATTAAATGTGATATCATGCAAATGGAAAGATTAACTAAAGATCTGGTCTGCTTCTCTTTGACACTCTTTTGTCCTGATGGGTCAAAGGTCAAGATTTCTTCCAGGTGTTTAAACCTAACACTAGTCTCTCCATTTATATTCATATTCAGTGTATGGTTTCATACTGCTCCTTGTATGCTTTTGCTTGTGTTTATTGTGCATTGCGTTGTTTATTATGTTGACCATACGTTTCCGTTTACGCCCACCTTATAGATCCCAGCATAAACCGCGCTCTCTCTCGTGCTCTATTTCCGGACCGAGGTGGCGTTTTTTAATTTCTCGAGTCACGTGCAGTCGGAACAAACGGGCGGATCATTTTGATTTCCAAGCCTCATTTTCCTTTTTTGCCGAGATGGTCGTTCCAGCGTGGATTAGATAAGGGTGAAGACAAAGTGGAGCCTCATTGGAAAGTCACTGCGGCAGCCAGCAGTGTAATCCATCCACGCATTCCTTCCAGAGAATGCTGTACAGCTCGCTGAAAATGAGCTGCAGACCCGACTCCATTAGATCTCCGCTCTGTCTTACCAAAAAAAAAAAAAAACACACACACACACACACCTCACACCATAGCTGGGAGTGACACACAATCTGTGCCTGCCACTAGCTTCATTAGTGCTAAGAAATGTTCTGCTTGTTAAGGCGAGGCAATTAGTGGCTAATTGAGAAGCTCTCTGCAGTGAAGGCAAACTTGCTCCCTTGTGCTTCTCTTGCTTTGTCCAGTTTGTACTTTCGGATTCCGCCTTTCGCTTATTTTCTTGAGGCGATTGTTGAGCCTGAGAGAGAATTTATTTTTGGATAATAGTTTATTTATTAGAAGTGTTTTGCTGTTTCCTGAGACAGTTTAGACTTTGTTTTGCAGATTGATTGTGATGCGATATAGAAAGAACAGACGTAATGGAGGGGTTTCACTGAGTTTTTACATACGTTCACGCGCCTTCCCCTTCATTATGCCTCACTTCCAGACATAACAACGACACTAACTCACAAACACACAAAGTTACCAACTGCCTGCCCTTCTCACTCTGCAGCTTGACTTTCCATCCCTCCGTTTCTCCCACCGCTGCACACTCCTCCGTCTCTTCTTTCCATTCTGTCACTCCTCTCTCCCCCCCCCTCAATTCTTTGCAGTCCACAGATAAGCTCTATGATAGGGAGGAAATAAGAGCGACATAAAAACACGCACCAGCCTGCCAATCTCTTTTCCATAAGTTCCTTTAGATAAAAACTCCTTTGCAGATAAGATGGATAAAAAAAATAAATAATTTTGTTGTTTTTTTCAAGCTACTCTAACAATTAATACCACCTTTGTCCTACAGGGGGCAGAATCTTTGTTACCCAATTGCACTTTGTACTTGCGTGACCTCGTCCTTGATTTAAACACACATTCCCTGGCACTGCCTCGCACTCACGGTGTACTATCTATCGCCTTGAGTGATGCACAATCTTCCCCCTAACAAACCTAGATAAAAAATAAATAATGAGTTTCACACACACACACACACACACCTTGTACCCGCTCACACTGTGGATTTCCCCTGTAAACATCAGAGATATGTGACCCTGCCCGCTCTGACCACCCTCTGAGAGAGTGTGTTTTTGTAACACGCCTTATCTCAGCCCACCCCACTTCAGAGTGGGACCAGGGGGGCAGGGCTGAGCCGGGGATTCCCTGTGTGTTTTGTTTAATTCCCAGCACACACACACACACACATATGTATAAACAGGTTTTCATGCATTATAGCATCACTGAGTGTTGTAGGGCAGTCACATACTATTAGAGGTGAAGGTCCGGCCATATGAAAACCTGAGGCTGCCTTACTGTAGCTTGTTAATTCACACACACACATACACACAGAGATGGCCTGGAGGAGTGAAGGACAATGGGTGTCCATGAGAGCTTCCTATTCCTCTTCTTGAGTGGCAACCAAAAGGCCTTCCAGATACCAAAAGTGTGTGTGTGTGTGTGTGTGTTCATTTGTAGCAGAATGACAGGAGACGTGTGAGTCAGAAAAGCATATTTAAGCAATTTGACAAAATGCCGATTTGTGCTTCATCATATCTCTCTGCTCTGTAATACACACACACACACACACACACACAGGTTGTTAAGGTTCCCTTTCAGAATTGTGTCCACGCGTTCCTTTTTTCCACTTGTGTTCACATTTCAGACGAGACGCGTGCCAAACGAAACACGGATACCGGACGGTTCTGCTCAACCCCAGATCAGGTCAAAGGTCATTGTCATTGACGGCAGTGTCGGTGTCTTTTCATGTCAAGGAAAGACTGGAATTGATTTCCATTGCTGAAAGCTTTTCCTTTTGCCTTTCTTGATACATGTTTTATATTAGTCCAGTCAATTGTAGTGATTTTCCTCCTTAAAATGCACCTACACACACACACACACACACACACACACACCAGTCAGCTTTCATTGCAGTGTGACTATTTAGAGGATATGTTTTAATTGCTTTTTTTTGGCAGCGGGACTGTTTGTTTGCAACTCCGTCAACTTTTACAGTGAAGTGATGCAGTGATGTTTTATTAAATCTAGATGCAAGATCACATCCGTATTTGAATAGAAACGCACAAATATATCACATTAATACTTGTGTGTGTGTGTGTGTGTGTGTGCATGCTCCTCTCAGTCTCCGGCAGCGTTTCCTTCTCTCCCTCTCTGGTGGAGGAATATTGATGCGGTGTGAGGAGGTTAAGCTGTCGGTTTAGTGTCCAGGCGGCCGTGACATTCTGCCTCGCCGGCCTGTAATTGACTCGTCGGTGTGTGTATCAGTTAAACCTCGGTTCACCTGCTTTGTGCGTGTCGAGGGGGGGGTCGTGATTGACAAGCTACTCTAATGCCCCTGCTCTTCAATTTGGAGCGCGCTGGGGTTTCTTCCTCTCACTTTTGTCTGGCAGGTACTCTTTTTTCCCTATTTTTGATTTTTTTCTTCTTTACACTTGGCATTTCTCACACTTGTTTTGTTTTCATCTGTCTGGCGCTGTGTTTCTTAGTCTGTCCGGCTGTCAATCTGTCTGTGCAACTCCCCTTTTTTCCTCTGTCTCCGTTTTCATCTTTCCCAGGTCCAACCCAAAGCCTTCTTCCTCTCAGATCCGGGAGTATCAGTTCATGTTAGTGGAGCGTAGCGGCATTAAAAGTTACACCGCTCTGTGGAGACCAGCTGGGGGTCTCAGTTACTCCGGAAAGTTTGCTGCTCATGCTACAGGCATGCCGTTCTGCCTCTGGCTTGGTTTCAGCTGTCTACTCTTGTACATGTACACACACACACATACACTCTTTCTTTCTCTGTCAAACACACACACACACACTCTCATAGACCATATGTTCAGCCTCCCCAGTGACAGGACCCCAGTACAGGAGCATTATCTATTTAAGGCCACTAACTCTGCAGATTAGATCAAGATTCAGCCTTATAATGGCCAGCCTGGCACAGCACCCTGCTTCAATTAAGACCCACCCTGGCATATCACACACACACACACACACACACGTCAGAATAATGTGATCACACAAATAGTAAAAAAAATGGCGTTCACAAAAAAATAAATAATCTGACATTAAATTTAATCATATTTCTTTTACAGGTTTCACCCATCGGATTTGTGACATTTACATCATTTGGAAAAATCAACGCCGACTCGTATATAAGATGACTGCTGGCAGTGAAAGTGAAGCAGATTACGGGTCATTATTAGCATTATGAGACATATTAACAGCTTTGGTTTTAAAAGAAGTAATGATTTACAGAACAGAGGCACCTGAAACCTCATCTTTGAACATGATAACCAACTATCTTCACATACTGTCACACTCATAAAAAATAATCCAACCCAACATCCCATAATGATCAAGCTGGGCCATTTGCTATCCCGGTGCTCATGATTTTATTTGTTTATATCGCGGGGAGCTGCTCTGCGGAGCCGTTTAGAGTTGGGAATGTTAGAATAATGAGGCGGGCCTGTAAATAATGAAACAAAGGATGTAGCACATCAATTAAGAGCCGTTTACGGCTTCGCATGCGTCTCATCTGCATGCATGTGCGAGTGTGTGTGTGTGATTTCAAATGTGCCGCGCGTTGAACACGTCCATCTGAAAACACATTAATCAAATTGTGAAACATCTCTGATATGAAAATGAGCTGTTCGGAAACCACATTGAGGACATTGTCGCCATAATTGCTCTGTGACAGCTACGCACGCACACACACGCACACACACATGCACACATATAATCTTTAATTGCATCCGAAATGTTTATGTCAAGATGGCGTTGCTAAGATAATGGCGGGGATGGGGGGAGGGAGGGGGGGGCTGCCTGGCCCACACTAATGGCATCTCTGTATTTAGCGCTTCACATCAGCAGAGAAATCGGCAGAGCCCATCAGATACTTCCAGGCGTGCAAACGCCGCCGCCGTCGTCGTCGGGGTGATATTGTGCTGCTGGATGCTGGCCAATTCATTAAAAAAAAACTTATCACACCAGAAGGAAATAGAGAGCACAGTGAGGAAGAGTTTAATGAACGTACCGTACCGATACCAGTTGTGTCTCCCTCTCCTATATTTGATACTTGCATCCCAGAGTTCATTAAATCCAGATCTTTTTAAGCTCATTACAAGGAACAACAAGTGATGCAAAAATGAAACGGTGCAGTCACAGCCCAGATCACGGCCGAGACGTGTGAACACGTAAATTGTAAGTAGAGGGGAATAAAAATGTAAAAAAATAAATTATAAAAAATACATAAAAACAATGGGTTGTCTGTTTCTTATTCACCCAACAGGACACGACGGGTGGACTTGCGGAAGGTCAGAGTCTCCATCACTCCACCGCCTGAATAACAGCAACTTCACTGTCTGTCAGAAGTGGCAGATCACTCGCAGGTACAGTCTGTTCCTCTGTTTACGCACACGTCTCTCTGTCTTCTCTGTTTTCACACCCCGCTCTCACACGCTAGCCACATTTCCAGAGTATTATTCTTTCTTTGCACATCATGCAGTGTCACATCAGGAAAAAAATAAAAAAAAGAGAGAAGAAAAGCTTGTTTATGCTCGTTTCAGCTTTAAATTGACAGCAAATAGACAAATAATATGACTGATGAGCTGTTTTGACTGTGATCTATGAAATGCAATACGGGAATATGAAAACGGGGGAAGTCAGTCGCTTTTGTTTTCTGACTCGTTCGTAGTGCGTCGACGCAATCAACCGAACTATACGTTTAACCTAACCTATATTCTGTTCACTTTCCAATGAAGTTGATGGAATTGCACTGCATTTGCATTTATTTTATTTATTTGGCAAGTTAGGAAACTCTTAAAAAGCTTTTAGAAATTGATAGAAATATAGCTGCACTCTCTCCATCACACTCACACACTCAGTTGTGATGACCTTGCTATCGTTTACAGCAGCTGCCAGTCTATTGTGTACCGCGGATCAGCTCAGTTACCCTCCCCACCAACACCGCCACCACACATGCACTCACTCACACACACACACACACAAACGCTGCAAATGGCATTCCCAGTTTTGGCCTGTATGCCTCTTCAACCTCCGCCTTAATTGTCATGGTACAGAAGCTGTCGTCTCTCCACAAACCTCTGAGATATACTGACATTTACTAAGTCACAAACTTGGGTCGGGGGAGGGTTTCTACCAGAGTCTCAGAGAGCAGAAAAGACGGATACGACGTCTTCCATATCTGGGTTGAAAAATAACAAGTGGACGATTTATGAACGCGAGCGCGTTCCCATAGAGGCCGAAGGATTTGAAGTGGAAGTGAAATGACAACGGGCTCGAGCAAATTGTTGTATTTAGAGTGTAAACTAAAGCACTAATCACAATTAGAATCATGTTACCGAGTGCAATAGCTGCAGCTGCAGACCCAACCCGTGTCTCGGTTTTTTTGAAGTTTGACTCGCTCAGATTGAAAACGGTATAGACTCTGAGGGGAGCGAGAGGCGCCACGGCAACCCGTGGGCCGTTATGAATAATGAGCCTGAGGCGCGAGGTGCTGGCTTAGACGTCTTTCGACAAACAGGTTTGTGACCCCTGAAAAAACAAAAAAAACAATTAGAGGCCCCTGTCATGACCTTTTTAGATGGTAGCCACCATGACACCCGGGATTGGAAATAATGACTGTGGCTGCAGTGTGTGTGTGTGTGTGTGTGTGTGTGTACTGCGGTTACAAATACACTCAGTAGTGTTCATGTTTTGTATATGTTGCTGTCAAAATGTCACAGCTGATATGGACAAGGTTTTTTTGTGTGTTTATCTTTATGTGTGTGTGTGTTCTAATGTCAAGAGTCATTTCCGTGCACCGCACCCATCACATCCATGTGCAAACGTGTGTGTGCAAACGTTAGACACTCGTGTACGTCTCCACCTGTTGCTGCACGTAAAAGCCAAGATATCTCTGCTGCATTTTGAAGATTTGGATAAATACTTATTCTCTCTTGTAGACATCCAAGCTATCTCTCTTTCTGGCTCCCCCTCACCCTCACCCCCCACCCACCCCCTCACCCTCGCCTCTCTCTATCATCCAATTTCAAATTCAATCAGTTTGGCATGCTTAACCGCATGTAAGTTGAGGACAATGTTACCAGTGCACTGTAAAAGATCAACACATCTCTCCCTCTCTCTGTCTCTCTCCTGGTTGTGTGTTTACAGTGCGTTTGCCATCCTCAGTGCAGGCTAGTAGCGCTTTGTTGTGTCTCTTTGGTCCCCTTCCTCATTTGCCTTTGACAACACTGATAATCCCCCAACAAGATCCCCCATTCAAACCCCCACCTCCACACACACACACACACACACAAATACACTCGCTAACAAACATTTCCAGATGCTCAGAAGCAATTCTGAATTCACATCCGCAACCCACACACAAATACAATCATGCGCAGATATACACACAGAGAGGAACACACACATATACTAGGTGCCAACCATTGCCATGGCAACTCCAATCAGCAAAGCCTCCCTTTCCCCCCATTACAGTGGAGATATGACAGTTTCTCTCTCCTTCTTTCCTCCTCACGTTTATATGATTGTTTCTTCTCCTCCTTCCGGCTTTTTTACCGTCTATGTCTTTATTTCCCATCATCCACCTTCCTCGCCTCTTATTCCTCGACCCCTCCCGCGTTCACATCCAGCGATGCAGTAACTCAGAAAGCTATATATTTATATATATATTAATTTCTGGCTTCTGTGAAAAGGCTTGGGTCAGCGTGATGGTACCAGCATGAGAAGAGCAATCCCTTAAAGTACCTCACAAATAATCAATGAGTACACAATATTAACTAATGTAATATAATAGTTATGCGTAATAGTCTGGAGATAATATACCCCAGTGTTTTTATCTTCTCTTCTCTGCAGGATGCCGCTCATGCTGTTGAGACATCCCTCTCTGTCCACTGGCTCATGAGGTCTCCATGCCTTCAACGTCTGCCACATGCGGCGGATTGATGGCGCCTGAAGAGCAGACATACAGTAAGAAGTTTCCTCCTCAGAGATCTCACTCTTTCATATATTCCAAAACACCGATATGATGCCGTAGCCATCGCCGTACACGAGAAAACGCCGAATCTCTCCGTCAATTGTGTTTGATGGGAATGATTGACAGCTCACTGGGTTTATATTGAGAGCTCTTCGCTTTTTTCTTTTTTTTTTTTAATCATATATCACTCAAAATGATTGTCGGACGATTGTTTTTTTTTGCAAGAACGGAAATGATTGACAGTGTTGATGTTTATTATTGATAGGTGGTTCTGAATAATCTCAGAAATAAGGCTCAACACTGGCTTTTACAAATACCAAGTTGGAGGATACTACTTGACTCCCCCCCTCCCCTCCCCCCCCCATGACTGGCTGTTGAAAAGACCATTTAGGGTCCATTCACATCAAAGACCCCCCCCTCCCCCAGACACTTAACGGTGCCATTGTTGTTTCTCTTCAAAAGGAACAGAGGTGAGAGTCGGTGAAAGGGAAAGAAAAGGGAAAGGAAGATAAATGGTGTATTTTTTTAACATAACACTTACACTATCACAGTGTCTTACACACACACACACACACACTGCAGCAGATAAAAGTTAAGTCCTTTGGTCCAGTGTTTTAAAATTGTTATTTTTTTCTCTTAAAGTAGTTTAAAATTTTCAGCTAATTAAATGAACTTTCATCACTGGAGTGAAAGCTGCCCATCGGGTTAGCAGCCACTGAACCACATCTGACTCTCAACTGGCCTCGTCACTGTAAAACCACACAGATGGCACGCACACACACACACACACACACTCGAGCCAGCGAATCCCGGCCAAACCGACAGAGATGCTTTCGACTCACAAGGCCGATACAGAAACGAATCTCACGGGTATCCAAAAGTGAACAACTGACGCATATCAGACTTTCTCGTCCCAGGAGTTCCAGTGTATATTTAGCAGCTTTTCATTAATGAGTGTGTCAACAGGCAACTGTCTGACAGGAAGTGTTTAGGATGTAGTGTAGTGTTTAGAAAGCTCCTCTTCTTCCAATACGTCTATAGGATACAAGGATATTAGGTCAGCCAATCAGCGAAAGCTGCCCGAGGAGACTCTGTAATTTACTAGTTAATTGATATTTCATTCATTAAAAAAAATAAACACTATTATTTCATTAGACTTTTGACCTCGGGGCGGATTCCCATTATGTCAAATCTCTAACTTATCAGATGCAGTTCAGCTCAAACGTCGTTAATATCTATGTGTACGTATAAAATGGCAAAAGTAGATGTTCCGTTTATGGTCGACTGTACGTAAATATAACACCAAGTAGAGTCTATAGCAGCATCAAAAGACCTGGAACTAACTATCCTAAATAAATAAATAAATAAAAGGATGATTTTCTAGTACTGGTCTGTATATTTGTGTCAAACGCTTCAGACAGAAATTTAAAACGCACCAAAAGTCAGTCAATCTAGGTCAGAACCAAAAAAAACACGAGTTGGAGGCTGGTTTGGCAGCGACAGCGGTCGCATGTTTCATTTATCATCGCGGGGGTAAACCCTCGCACCGCTTGTAATTAATATGATATAAAACCTCAACCGCGTTGCCACAGCGAGCAACATGAGGTCGGCCTCGTTCTCGCTGCGAAGCTCCCGTGCCAGGTCTCCCTCTCTTACTCCTTCTATCCACACATGTTTATGAGATATGATCACATTTCTTTATACATGTCATACGTGAACAGATACACGTATAAACATATTGGTGGTATTTAGTAAGTTTTGAGGCTTTGGAAACAAATAGAAGATAGTCTTCAATTAATTTGTCTGGCTTTCCTTTGTTTGCTAATGAGCGCCAAATGAAATTTAAATACAGTGTCTTTTAGCACCTAGCTGTTGAGAACTATCAGAGGCTACACCTCCAGACCTGCACTTATCCTGGGCCAGTCATTATATATCATGAATCAATTCAAAATAAAACTCGCTCCTTGCCGTTACCTGATAAAACATTATATTGTGTTGATTCGGACTTCCTGCAGCTTCCTGTTTCCTTAAGTACCAGGCTGCAGAACCGGTACTGACGAGCTCACCCGGTTTACAGAAGTGTTTTGTGATGTGTAGTGAAGTAAAGTGAAGCCTATTGATTAAGCGTTAGAATTAGAATACACCGTCCTGGGACCAGACAGAGGATATTTCTCGTGTGTGTGTGTTATGAATGTGTGAGATGACCTATTGTCCGTCCCTGATAAACATGTTTGTTGTTGTTTGCCACAGATCGTCATCCATCTTTACTTTGGTCGAGCTCGGCTTCACCTGAGGTCAGGGGCGCGTTTGATATCACCTCACTATCTCCTGTCTTATCGCTATCTAAATCACAACCGGCTTGTGGGAGAGTGCATACCAAACATACCCCCCCCCCCCAATCACACACACACACACACACCGTTGCAACTCAGCCCGAGCTTGATAAACACTGACAGTTGAGGCGAGGTATTTCCATGACTGACGGTTATTGACTCGGCGATATGGTGATTTGTTTCTGCGCCGCGGCACAATTGATTAGCCATAAGGAAACTCTGGAGACGTTATTGGATTACTATTCAGAAAGATTGAGTGTCAGTCTCCATCGGATTCCATATCTCATCAATCTCCCTTTCTCTCTCCGTCTTTCTCTCTTCAGAATATATTAGTCATTTTCAATAATAGCAGGCTGATATGGAGGCGTCCCTCCCCGTCCTCCATTTGATATTCTATATCCATGGCTAAATAATGATGGATCCCTGGGCTTGTCTTGTTCACCTGTCTGCCCATTCCTTCTCTTTCTGTGACTCCAAATAGAGTCTTATTTATGGATATATATATACATACACACACTGTATCCTGAATACCATATCTCCTCAAGATAAACAAACAATGCGCCTTTTTGTAATCGCTTCGTGTATGCACATCCAGGATGTGTTGCGGCCATAAAAAAACACTATCTCTCTGCATACCATATACCCGTGTCTCTCTTTTGTCCCCCCCCCACCCCGTCTCATCTCAAGGAGACAAAGATAAGGTCCATATTGCATCCACCGGTGCATATCAAGGTCAATCAGTGGCGAAAGGATGCACAATGAAGCAAATGTCATTTAATTGTGTGTGTGTGTCTTTGCGTGTGTCTTTGCGTGTGTGTTAGGTGACACGGGGCATTCACTTACATGACTGACACAGATGTTACCTTTGTGGTCAGAAGGCTGTAAGTCAATTAGGTTTCGCTAATGGGGCCCGAGTACTTAGGCGTCTCCGACACACACACACGCACACACACACGATATTGATAAGATTACCATGGTAATGTGAATGCGCCAGGGTTAAACCACATTAAGGGAGCCGCCTTTCTCAAAGATCCTTGCTCTTTTTTTTCTCTTTTTTCTCCCTTTCTCTGCTTCCTCTTTCTTTCTCTCCTGTCTCCCCCGCAGCAGATGCACAGCAAGTCTCCTCCTCTGTTGCTCCTTACGTCGCATCCTTTCTCTCCCCATCCGTTTCCCCGTCTCTTGGACTTTCTGTCTTCAATTGAGTGGTTTTTATTGGCATCCTTTTCAGAAAGCTGTACGAAATATTTAAAATCCGACACTTTACGGAGTCAAAATACCCTATAAATGGATAAAAAAGCCTTATAAATCCATATATATTCATACATGATGTAATATTACAGCACACATACTTCATACGATAAAGACATGATTGTTTATATTCTTCTTCTGCTTTGCATTGTGGTGATTGTGTAGCTCCTAACCATGCACCACTTTTACCTCCCTCCCCTCCTCCCTCCCTCCCTTAACAAAAAAAAAACTCTCTCTCATTAGCATGCACTTGTCCTCCAGTGTTTTCTCTCCCCAGTTTGTCAAGCGCTGATCTTTCCTTCAGAGGCCTGAGTGATAAAGGCCCTGCAGAGTAAACAAGGCGTGGAGAATGGCCTCTTGTCTTTTTATTATTGCCTCCTAATGCGGCACTCATTCCTGCCGTGATGGAGCGGGGTTGGAACCCGCAAACAACGTGTGATTGGAAGACGCGATAGATAGATAGATAGATATATTTATATATATAAATTTACATGAACAAATACACATGGAAGAGGATTCCTCTGACGTTTTCTGATCTCAGCAACAGTTTATATGTTGAGAAGTTTTATACGTGTAATTTGAAAACCACTCGACATGTCAGGTATTGTATTGCTGTCTGGAAAATATATGTCGTAACCCCCCCCATCCCACCCTTCTCCCCCCCGTCTATATGTCTTTCTCTCTCTCCTGGTCTTTAGACTTAAGGGAGGGGTGGGAGGTTTGGAGGGAACAGGGTGGCGGTCACTTTGATGTAACTATAAAGACACACAGCAGGACAGTGGAAAGAGATGAAAGAGACGGAGGAGAAGTAAAATAGATCCTGGTGGAGAAGCAGAGGAAGAGAGAGGGGGACGCACTCTCTCATCTTCTCTGCAACATACACAGGATAATGATGCTGTATCATAAACAAGTGGCGGCCAGGGAATAGAGCAGGCAATCTTGCAATTAAAGTGGGCAAACAACACTTTGGAACCGAGCTGACAACAGCTACGGGCTGGATCCACTGCAGCGCGCCGCCATCATGCATGTGAGCTCATATCAGAACCGAGAAAAAAAAAAACCCAGCAACTTATGAAGCCCGTTAATAAATTAGCATTCGTCAAAATAGGCCATTTGGCAAAAGCCGATCATCCGCTGTGACGTATTTACCGGATCCTTATATAAATTCTGCCTTATTCCAACACACTTTTAAGGGTTTTAAGCTTTGGATATGCCACGATTAGGCAAATGAGATCCTGGTGTTAGATAGCCGTCACAAGTGCAGTTTGCACGAATGTTGATCTTAATATCTGAATCGTTTTAATGTATGCGTAATCTAGCATCAAGTTTGTTTTATACACCATGTTCCTAAACATTGCCTGAGGCTGATTTTTTATTTTTTTTTTTCCATCACCGCCTTGGCTTGATGCAGTTGCCTGCCCCCATTAGGCTCAGCTGTGTACTACAAATGAATCATCCTGTGCTGCAACAGGCTTCAGAGTAGTCTCTGGATATGACTCTTTTTGCAGCCACAAAATGTCATATTATGTATAATAATCCTGCAGAGCAAGATCATAAAAATCTGTTTGTTGTGTATCTACTGCGTTCCTGCACAGTGCCCGGTGTCCGTGCTGTTATTAAAAATCCAGCTGAAAGCGTTTTTTTTAATGATTGAGCTGTTTTTGATATTGAAGATAGCACCTATAATTACACACACACACACACACAGGAGAAGGAGGAGGAGGAGGAGTGTTAAGACAGTAGACAGACACCAGATGTTTCCATACAATCCAGCCAGCCAGCAGAAGATTAGTGTACACCGTACAGTATGTTAGTGTATGTGTGTGTGTGTGTGTGTCTGTGTGTGTAATTATGACCCTGGCCAGGGCATGCCCATAGCTTGGGTGGCCCAGCAGGAATTTGATGGTTGCAGTGAGTCTAGAAATAGATGATGTGAGATTTGTGATTTGGGCTTCCTGGTGAGAGATCCTTCATACTGGAGGAATCGGTGTGGGGATATTTGGAAATATAACAAGGCGGAAGAGAGAGAGTGTGTGTGTCTGTGTGTGTGTGTGTGTAGACATGCTATTAAAGATAAAGATCAGACGAAACTTTAACGATCCCACGGGGAAATTGGGTCACTGCAGCAGCAAAGAAGATACAAATACAACAATCAGAAGATTTAGAATTTCTGAGCTGCTATAGGCTTTGGAACCTGTGCATTGGTATATATATATATGTGTGTGTGTGTGTGTGTTTGTGTGTGCCTTTAGCTCCTCCCAAACACACACACACACACATAGATGCTGACGGGGTCAAGTCGAAGCCATCTCTAGCTGACCCCTCCCACTATTAGATCTAAAGTCTGTCTGTGACGAAGGGAAGAAAGCTTGAAGGGATCAGCCAGCCTCTCCAAAAGACTACCAGACCTTCACACAGTTTCCTTTCTTGAACCTGCAGCCCGGCCGACTGGCAAAACACACGGAGGAGGAGAGGTGTTGAGAGAGGTAGAGAGGTGTGTGTGTGTGTGTGTGTTTGACAGAGGTGGGGGAGAGAAAGAGAGGGAGAGTTATCAGTCATGCTGTCAGTCTCCGGGGCAGGTTGTGATAAGAGCGGCTGCATTGCAGCAGTTGGTATCTATCTATCTCTCTCTCTCACACACACACACATAACAGAGGGAGAAAGACCCTGTTGTGTTCCCATCTACCACCCTTGAGTGAACACAGCGCAGGTGTGCTGAGGAGTCGACTGTATTTTTGGGGCAGACGGATGACAGAGAGGGTACAGATGGGCGAGACCTGAGGGGAGAATCCATTAGAAAAAGTAGAAGAGAAATCAACTGCAGGTTAAGTGTTTGATTTCACCGCCGTGGCTCTTAAACACCCCTCTGACACCGAGACATGCAATGCTCCCGCATCATATCAACATCATGTCATGCCGCATGCTTGCATGGATATGAGTTTCACTTTGGTGATTATTCAGCAGTATATTTCACCGTAGATGGATTGACTCGTGTGTGTGTGTGAACTGCGGCAAAAAAACTGTAATTTACCAAGAATGCCTAAACATATACAGCCAAGTATTGTATATATGAAAGCTGCAGTATATGCAAACACATCCCACCCACGTTTCTACTCTGTTTTCTCTTTCTCTCGGGTTCTCTGTTGCCCTCCATTAGCTATCCGTTGACCCAATATTTTTTGGGGGGTTGAAAGCTGACGGTGGGGGCAGAGATGTTGACAAATGGGAGAGAGGAGTATCAAATGACCCCTGGGGACTGGGAGGGTGGGGGGTGAGGGATGGAGCAGTACAGAACGTGGCCCAGTGTTGCTTGAAGCTTTTATCCTGGCTGTTTACCCTCTGTATCTGTCTCTATCTAAGGGTCTTAAAGGAAGGATCACCAGCCGCTCATCACAGAGAGTTTAATCGATGCTTCGTCATAAACAAACACAGATTCAAAAAAAAAAAAAAAAAAGGCAATGTCACAAGCATAAACGACTCCACACTGTAACACATGGCAAACGGCTTTATGCCAGTTAGCGCCCAGAGGCCCAGATTAGCCAATCAGAGTGACGTCTGACAGCCGCTGCTCCCTTGGGGCGAGAGGTGGGCATTAAAAAAAAAAAAAAAATGACTGACAGCCCCGTAAGAAAGCTGCAAGTTGATGGCATCTTGTCAACCTTGGTGGGTGGGTGGGTGGGTGGGGGGGAATACAGAGCAGCAGGGGGGGTGACAGTTGACTGAGGTGACAGACAGACGTTGTCTCACACACACACACACTCGTCATGCAACTTTCCGTCAAGGGCATTGAGGTCTTTAGTTTACATTGTTTACATCTGTCAACCGAGGAAAAGGAGGCACATTTATTGCATATTGATTATAATCAAGCCGGACACAGTCACATGCATGCATCTATATTGTGTATATATATATATATATATATATGTATAGTATGTTACATTGCTTCAAAAAGTTTCCCATGTGTCCTGACCTTTAGGAATGCACCTAGCCGTTCCAAATAAAGATGCCGGCGAGGTTACATACTGTACCTCATTATACAGCCCAGGGCCTCTGCCAGTCCATTACATTACACGGTAATACAAGCCATAGGCAGGGCGCATGGGGCTGGACGCTGGTAGAGGCCCTTTCTCAGCAGATTATTTTGGGCTCACTACTGTGTCATTACACGGCCTGGCGCTCTGTATTTAGGCCTGTTGATTGTAGGGCTGGGAGATCGGGCAGGGCCGAGGTGGGCTCGTCTTCTGTTGAGTCGAGGGCTTTGACATTGGCTTTTCTCTTCTTTCTTTTTTTTTTGATGTGTCTTTGCGGTGCAAAGGCGGCCGTGCGCCGTTTACTGTGCAGCCACCCCTTCCCCACTCTCACACACTCCTCCCTCCTTCTGACTCTTTCTGGGATTTTTTTTATTCCTCATCTCTACTTTCTGTTGCTTTTAAAAAACAGCCTCAGGAGAAGTTTACCATCACAATATGTCTTATCTGTAGAAGACTTCATATCTGTTGGTATCATCTGAAAAAAAAAAAAAAAGAGGGGGGGAGTAGGGGGAGAAAAGTCTCCCCCCCCCCCCCCCCCCCACCCCCCCTAATAATCAGCGACCGACGGGAGGGGGCGGGGCTTCGGCTCTGTGACTGTAACGCGATAGGTGCTCAGCTCAAAAGCACCATCACTCTCTCACACACTCCCAGACGCGAGACACACGCTGGTGTCGGAGCCGAGCGCAGGCAGTACGGAGCCGCTACCAGAAGAGGAGCAGTGCCGCAGGAGGTGGCATGACATGAACGGTCCTTTTAGGGCGAAAGGGAGCAAGACTTCGTTTATTACTCTGTGACTTTAGTGTGCCGCGTTTAGAAGGCGATCCTGCCTCTCTGGTTGAGGTTTTCCGGGGCTGTGAGAGCTGTTTACTGTGGACTTTTTTTTTTTTTTTTTTTTGCTTGAAGCCCCTACAGGGTGCGCAAAGTACGCGGGGACGCGGAGAGGGAGATACCGGCGGTAGGAGCCTCTCAGTCGGATCTGAACGCACCCTGGAGCCGCTGACCAGCTTTGGATCACACGTGGTGTTATTCAGGGAGTTAATTTGTTTGTTTTTTTGGATACGTTTTAGTGGCTAAAAGACTCCGCAAATATATATCTGAATTTATTCAATGACATGTAGTTGGCACAGCTGGTGGGATTTTAGTTTTGACTGCTGCCAGCGGTTTTTCTTTATTTTTTTGTACACATACATACATAGATATATTCTATTATAAACTCAAAGCTCTTAAAGAGTTCGTGCATCATCCAGGATGGATTTTGTGTCGTCGCTGATTGGATTTTTAATGGCAATGTGTCATCTGGCGTTGAGAGTCAGAGGAGAAGAAGGTGAGTTTTTAGTTACTACTTTAGATTTTTATTATTTTTTATTTTTTTGACGCACGCATGATCTGGTAAAAATGGAAAAATATATATATACACATATATATATAAAATGATGGAGGCGTCGTTTATATACGCGGTTGATGACTTCAGTGTGAGTTGGTGACTAATTCAAACCCGGGTCAGTTGTTACACATTCAAAACTAAAAAATGAAACTTTCCATTGAACCTTTATGAGAACTGAGAACATGAATATGTTTTATATATATATATATATATGTTTTATAATACACCGTCAGCTCTCCGGACTGTCAATGAGCTTTTTAGAAAATCCATGCACATTGTTTATCCCCAGTTGTTTCTTTTACATTGAATTATTCATAAAGGGGAAAACAACAATGCGATTTCACATCATGTTGAATTTTTATTTATTTATTATTTATTTATTATTTTAGGCGTAGTCTATGACCATAATCATAGTTAAGATATAGAAGAAATCCGTGCGTAAAAGCGACACTGTCATCGTCAGATTGGACTAATAGGCCTGTAATCATCCCCCATTATGTTCATTATGTTCACTAGACACTATAAGTCCTCTCCTTCATTATCTCCTGGTTGTTGTAGGAAGCGGCTGCTTGGTTGGATCCAGGCTCCGTCACCTCGGTGCGCTCTCGGGCAATCAAATAACAATAACTGGGGTGGGTGGTGGGGGATTAGCAGCCCTGCAACTGGTAGAGATCCAGAGAGTAAGACAATAAGTACTCATGAGATGAACCCAGAAGCCTCGTGATAATGCGCACAGTTAACACATATTTAAATAAAACGGGATCCATCGCTTTGATGATGTCAGCAGAAATGCGCAGGACGTAGGTTTGTGTTGCAATCCGGAGAGAAGTGACGACGCATGGGCGCACAGCGCGCACCCAGCCCTGGTTGGGTCTACTGCTGTTGACTCATGGTGGGAAAGTGAAGTATGTCATGTAGATGCGTTTGTGATTGTGGGATATTTGCACATCAAGGAAACATACTAATAGAAGTCTATAAATATATATATATATATATACTTTGACATATTCACATGCGCAGTAGTTTGCATTTTGGCTGCAGTGTTGTGGTTTCTCTTCACCGGTGAGGAGCTGGCCTGCTTCAGAACAAGCTCTGATGTGTTCATCTTGTTTATGCTACTTTTTTTTTTTAATAGGACAGTCATCTCAGCCATCCCTCTGAATGTGTGTGTGTGTGTGTGTGTGTTTTACTGGCTGCCTGTGTACTGGTTGATCAGAGACAGATGTGAGCCTCTTGGCAGTCATCATGCAAGCAAGAAGCTAGATCCCCCTGCCCTCCCTTTCTCTCTGTTTCTCTCTCTCTCTGTTTCTCTCTCTCTCTCTTTTCCCCCTGCCAAACACTGCACCGCATGTCCCTGCCTCCATGCTCCCCTCAAGAGCCACATTACACACAGATGCCAGAGGAAAGAGAGACCGAAAGAGAACAGAGTGGAGGCAGGAGAGAGGAAGAGGGTGCAGCAGCAGATAGAAATGTGGGGGAGAAAGCAGTGAATACGGAGAAGAATGAGAGGCACATGCAAAAGCTGCAGCTACAGCTACCCAAGGTATCCGCCAGGCCGTAATGCAAAGAAACGGACGGGAACAAGAGAGAGAGGAGGATTGGATGGTTCATCAAACGGAGTGTGTGTGAGAGGAAAGGGCAACATCAAAGCGTGCAGGGGTCACATAGTTAAAGCGGCACTGGACGGAGAGGGAACGGATCACATTAAAAGGCTTTATGAAGTGACACTGTCGTCTGGGGTGACACAGCTACAGTGGGGTGAAAAAAAATAAAAATCCCAGAGAGGTTTTATAGGTCGAATGAATGAGAAGTGATGAACTAAAGTTGGTTTTTTATTTTTCCTCATTATCTGGGTTTCAGCATCTTGATAAATTTCCCTCAGCCGGGATACTTGTGCGAGTGTAAAAAAACGGTGTGAGGGGTAAATGAGCCGTGAAAGACATAAAGGTGCTCAGACATTTTCACTTGTGGCCTGCTGTTCTCTGCTGGTGACCCACCCCACCCTACCCCACCACCCCACCCTCCCCCCCCTACCCCACCACCCCACCCCTCATGTGGAATTAAAGTCCCCAAGACTTTCTTCTGCTGCGTTCGTTATATCCGAAGGCGCAGAGACTTTTCACTCACACTCGTACTGTAATCACAGTCGACTCATTGACGTGTACATTAATTACCACAGACATTAATATTCACACCATTAAGCGGCTCATTTGCATGTTTATTGAGTGGGAGACTGCGCATCCTTTTCCACCTATAGGTAAAGTCTTCTTTCAAAGTTTTATTTCTACTCATTTAATCAGTTGTTTTTCTGAATCTAACCTCCCGGGTGTCTCATTTTTTTATCTTCTTTCTTAGTCTCTGTTTGTTTGTTTTCTCTGACACCATCTCCTCTTCTCCTCCTCCTCTACCACCACCCGCACTTCAATTCTTTGCATTTCTCTGTGTTTTTAATCTGCCTCAGCTTCAGAGGTATCAGCTGCAAAAGAAACAAGGTCAACTATTAGCATTCATAGCCAAGGACAAACTGAGCGGGGTCCGTTCAATACCAGTCAGGTATGAGAGTCACCGGCTCACGCGAAAAGCCCTGGAACAGCCAGCCACGCTTGGGGTGAAATTAAAAACAAGACCTCCATAAATAAAACAGAGGTGGGTCTTTCACTCTGCTGCTTTAGGCGCACAAGGGGGGGGGTCTTAACGGGCGCTCAGGGACGGGTTTAGATGGAAGCTGGAGGGGGTTAGTATTGTCAAGAGGGCAAAGCATTTTGAATATACTATAATTCACAAGCAGGGTTAAAGAGGAGAGGGGTGAATTTAGACAAAAAAACAAAAAAAAAAACCCCACCTGTGAGGTGGGGGGGTTTAGAGAGCGGAAACAAATCACCAAGACTCACAGCAAAGCTCAATTCTCCACAGCTCTCCCTTGCTGATGGAGGCTCGCTGCTGTTTCCACTCTCTAGACGCCTCGGTGTTGCAGGTTTGATGCTGTGGCACTGAGACAAAAGAGCGCACCAAGGGAGAAGGAGACATGATACTGTAGTCAGGTAGTGTTTAGGATTAGCCCCCCCCCCTCTCTCTCCAACCCTCCATCTGCAGGCATCAGTAACCATCTGTTTACTCGATTGATCCATTGAACCATTGATCAGGACGGCCAGCACTGTGCATTCAGCTGATTAGCATGGGGCACTTATCCTGTTAGGGAGGGAGGAGTAGAAAGGAGAGATAAAAAAGAGAAGGAGACAGGAGAGGAGAAGAGGCTTTTTGGATATTATCTGCCTTTTGATGTGGCTTTTCTAAATTAAACACTGTTGTCTGTTGTATGTTGATGATCGCCGTTCCTTTTGGTTTGGGAAAAACGTAGGAAGTAGTTTCACCAGCTGCCTCGATGAAACATGCAAATTAGACGTTGCATGATATTAGTGAGGGGTGACACTCTGAATGCAATAAGCACAGAAAGTAACAGGATTACTCCCAGAAATGATGATTTTTAATCATATATCAGAAGGGGGACATTTTTATTAAATGTAAATTTTAAGTTCTCTCTCTCACACACACACACCTCTCCACTACCATTAATATCACTCATACTGCTTTTTTTTTTCCAACCGGCTGCCTCATCATAAAGGTCTTAAAGCACAGAATCTTTTCTTCACCCTTCCTCCTCATCCTCTCCCTCTGCTTGGGTCCAGTCTAGTGTGGAATGGCTGAGATTAAAAGCAGTCAGAGAGGACAACCCCTGCTCTTGACTGAATGGATGAGTGCTGCCCACTCTCCCCACTCATTCCCTTACTCTGGGCGATAGCACTTTTTAATTAAGGTGGGGGAGTGGGTGGGGGTGGGGGGCGGTGGAGACGAGGGATGGAGGGGCGTGAGACACTAGGAATGATGGAGGGATTTATCAGCGCCTCTCCGCACACTCGCGGCTTATCCCAGAGCGTGACGCCATACTTCCCCAGATAAGGCGGCTAATAGAAATGAGAGCGTGGGTGCACACACACACACACACACACACACACACACACACCACTGAACGTGAGCTAAGACATGCAGACATATGCATATTTTCAGATAATGAAGATAAAGACATTCACAGTGGGTACAAAGATGTCTCTGGATTTGACTGTATCTGGAGTGACTAAAAAGAACTGCACACACACACACACACACACACACAGTTTAATTAACATTAATTTCATTGATACAATAAAACACACACACACACACCTGCATTTGCAGCATTTCATCCACACAGCTAATAATGAAAAACACATTTCTGCAAATATACTCGTACATACAGTGTACACACACACACACACACACACACACACAGTTTAATTAACATTCATTTCATTGATACAATGTATGCTTACAATAAAACACACACACACACCTGCATTTGCAGCATTTCATCCACACAGCTAATAATGAAAAACACATTTCTGCAAATATACTCGTACACACACACACACACACACAGTAGTGACATTGTTCCCATGTAATAGGGTTTTGGTCCCTGCATGGTAGAAACATATGTGGCACGTGTGTGCGTGTGTGTGTGTGTGTGTGTGGAGACAGATGGGCTCCTCTAGTAGAAGAGACAGTGTAATTCATGAAGCTCTTTGGCAGCTCCTGAGTGTGTCGCCTGTGTTACTCATCCAACACCACAAGTTCTGCTCTCACCAAAACATACTGCTTGACGGCTAACACACACACACACACACACGCTCTTTATACATACATATTTTATACTAACTAATTGCCATGGGTATCCAAACAATACTCCATCATTCTTAACTTTTCTTAACAGCAGCAAACAAACACACACACACACACACATTGCCATTGCCTGTGTGTGTGTGTGTGTTTGTGTGTGAGCTGACTGACAGAGGTTTCCCAGTGGGGTCAGTGTCTACAGGGAGCCGCTGGATAGCAGGCATGTCTTAATGAGGCTCGTCAGGCTCAATACGCAGCACACACATGCACCCAGAGTCGCTCCATCTCTTCTCTCAGTGAATCTTTCTCTCACCCGCCGCGTTTCTCCTTCCTCATCACCTTTTGTCGCCTCCACCCCTCCCTCCCTTCCTCCGCCTGTCACACATCTTCCCGCTGCCTCTCTCTACCCACCTAGGTCCTCGCGCCCGCCTATCGTGCATCAACCCCACCCACCGCCTTCACCCTCCTCCCCCTTTCGATCAATCTTCCCCCTTCCTCCTCAATCCATGTTTTACCAATTGCCTCACGTCTCTCCTCCCTTTCAATCCACTCGTCCTCCTTTCCCTATCCCTCCTCTTTCACTCTCATCCTCTCCCCCTTCCTCTCCTTCGCTTCTCTTCCATTTTCCTCCCTGCTATAAATCCTTTCCCTCCTTCTCTTCTCCACCCTTCCTCCTCATCCTCTCCTCAGAGGCCATTGAATGGGCAGCTCAGGGAAAAAGTGTGGAGGCTGCAGGATTTTCCCCAAATGGCTTAATCTGCTGAGGCTCTGTGTGCTGATAGCCTCCTGCACACCGTTCCCCCAACAATGACTGTCTTTCTGCACAGCCGCAGCAGATAAAGAGATGTCTGTGTTTGTGTGTGTGTGTGTGTGTGCGCGCGGCTTTTCGTCTGTCTCTGTCATTCTTTGCCATCCCCACTATCTTTTTGAAAATTTTCAGCAAGCTATTTTTTCCCCACCTCTGTCGACCCTAGTGATTGACAGGCCCTCTATATGTATTTGTCTCTGTGTGTGTGTGTGTGTGCGTGGGTGGCCGTTTGAACATGGAACAGCATCCGTGTGTGTGTATGTGTGCGCTCATGCATGAATGCGTGGGTGTGTGTTTTTAAGGGTGCATCGCTACGAGTATCGTTGTGTGTACATGTAGCTGAACTTGTGTGCATTTGAATATCTGTGTAACGGCTTGTATGTTCATCTGTGTGCTTGTGCTTGTGTGTGTGTGTGGGCGGCGGGAGTCGTGCACTCACATGAAATCACCGGCAGCTGTGTGTGGCTGGTGTGTGAACGTGGGCGTTGCTCCTCTCCGGTAACAAAGTAAGGAAGCCATCGCAGCTCTATCAAATGTCAGAGAATCTTAAGTGTGCCTTTTAAGCACAATAGGCAGTGGAAATGTCAACACTTGAAGGGTCTATTACACTTCAAGCCTTTGGTGCTTCTTTTTCTGTTTCCTTTATTGATGCTTTCACAGAAATTTGAAAGAAACGGGCAGGAATATCAACCCATTTATGTCAGGAATAGATTGAGCTCAGCAGCTGAGTGGTTAAGATCACCGTTTGATACTGCATTGTTTATGGTAGTGTACACGTATGATTGAGTTTGTTTGCCTCATATCGCTCTGCTTTCTTCCTCCTGTGGTGGTTTTCTTATATGTCCAACGTACGCCCGCCCGCAATATTAAGAAAACATTATATCATAAAGTTCATTACAATTTAACCCACTGGTGCATCAGCAATCACGCACACACACGTGCACACACGTACAGTGCAAGGTAGAGAGCAAATCCACCCCCCACCCTCCCCACCACCCCCCCAGCTGTTGTCATGGAGAACACGTTTCGACTTTGCCTCTGTAAAGAATAATAATGCCTGCAAGTCTATTGCAATGCAAAAGTAATAAAAGAACCATTGTACACAGCGCTGTGTGTGTGTGTTTGTGTGTGTGTGATGTCTCGTTGTGTGTGTGCGTGTAGAATACGAGCATACATGTTCCTTTTGTATGTGCGTGTGAGTTTATGCGTTTTAGCGTGTTTATGGGAGATAACGCAAAAACGCCAGCGCCGCTGTAGCTCTCGGGGCGCATGCAGAGAAAAGGGCCTTTGTTGCAGCGTTGGGTTCTCATTACAGAGTTAGGGTGACCCCCCCCAGAACCCCGCTAGACAGGCCGTCTGTGTGTCACTTCCTGTCTGAGCCTGCTAAGCGATGCCATTGGCAGGCTATTGTTCCTGGGAGAGTGTGATAGGATCAGAGAATGTGTCCTAATGTTTGCAGATTGGCTTGCCGGAGCAACAATTACACTTGGAGAACGCTCCCAATGGGGACGTAGAGAGATAAGAGCCTGGGTGTGGAAGGGGGTGAAAAAGGCTCTGTGTGTGTGTGTGTCTCTGTGTATATCTGTGTGTGTGTGCGGCAGTGATGATTTTCTATTGTTTTAATAGCTTCCCCATGTGGTCCCACTCGCATCGAGAATCCACAATGGAGAAGTTTTTTTTTTTTCTTCCAATTTTCCTCCTTAACTGACGGCCTAAATTGCTTTCTTTGTTTTTTACTGTTCATTTGTTGCTCATCACATCTTCATGCGGTAAATGAAGGAGCTCCTCTGAGCGGCCTGCCATATGCAAAGCCTGTGTTTTAAAAATTACACAACCGTGCCTGCGTTTTACACTCAATAACCGTTGTGTCCCTCTGTGTCCCCCCCTTCTCCTGTCTGTCTCTTCTATATCTCCTCAATAGCGGTGACACAATGCGGAGGCGTCCTCGATGCCAGCGAGGCGGGTTACATTACATCTCCCGGTTACCCTCAGGAGTATCCGCCTCATCAGAACTGTCACTGGATCATCACGGCGCCGGAGCCCTCGCAACGCATCGTCCTCAACTTCAACCCGCACTTTGAGATCGAAAGGCTGGACTGCAAGTAAGACGGGGAGGGGAGGGGAGGGGAGGGGAGGGGAGGAAAGAGGGGGTCGCCTGGGAAGAACGGAGGCTTTTTAAAGAGGGGGCAGATGGATTTATGTCAAAATAGTGAAGTCTGTAAACCACTTTTTTTTATTTCTGTCAGAGTGAAATTGCTTTGACCAATAAAGGACTTCAGGGGTGTATTATTATTCTGGCTGAATGGGGGGATTTGCGGTGACATTTTCATTAGTATGCCGTTTTAAAAAAAAGCATTTGTATCTCAAATAAGTGATTTCCCCTGTAGAAGCGCGCAGATTTTCTCACATACTATTATAATTCACTGTCAGCGCTGGCTTCTGGCTTTGAGCCCAAAGTTGCTCTGAAACGTTTTTCCACATTTTGACCACGCCAGGTCAATCGCAAAGGAAATTTTAATTGTAGATGCGAGCTTTCTGCAAAACACAGGCCATTAAGTGGACTGTGATTTTTTATTTTTTCCTCTCTTTTTGTGAAATAATTATGTATTGGCCATCCCATCTCACATTCACACCATTAGACACGTTACGTCCTGGATGCTGCCCCAAGCACAATCACACACATTTTTAAGTTTTGGCCCTTTTTAAAAGGCTTCTCCGGGTGCGATTACTGGGTTAAAATTCCTCGCTCTGGGGGCACGTCAGCTGCACATTACCTCAGTCGTTCTGAGAGTATGAAAAACTCATTGCTCATTTCAGTTCCCGCACCCACAAGTTTTTCTGTCTCATTCGCATGATGAGAAAAACAGGCAAGAATGGAAAGAATGATTCCAACAATTAGTCCTCGTTTTCCTTCCTTCAGATGATGCAGGACAAAAAAAAAAAAAAAAGAAACCAGGAAGTTCTACACCGTGATCATAATGTTTACACAAATTTTGAGATAAATATTTGTGTATGTATCATTTTATCTGACACAATCGGGACCTGTAATCCTCCTCCGTCTGATAATCAAATGTCAAAGCAATGAGCAGATAGCATGAGACGGAGCAGATGGATAAAAGAAAGGAGTCGTGATGCGGTTTGACGTGTGTGTGTGTGTGGGGGGGGGGGGGGGAGTCAGAGAGGTAGGATAAACAGGGAAGGGAAGGAGGAGAATACGGAGAGAATGAGGCCCAGCTGTTTGTCTGGATATGACTATGTTGGTTAGTTTCCTTTCTCAGAGACTTCAGTAATCCAAATCATATGGTATTCTATTGTCTCTGACCTCAGAGGAAGGAGGAAGAAGTCACGGTCTCCCCTGTTTAATCCACTTTTATACAACTGAGTCAGTGCGTGTTGTACATTGTACCCACTTTGATTCTTTCTTTTTTTTATTTGTCCATTTGATCTCAATTTATCAACACACTCTGTTGCAATTATGCCCATTTATTTCCCCCTTTTCTTGTTCCAGCCCTCCCCGTTTCTGTGTAAATTGAAGAATTAATAATCCTAGATGGATTGTTGTTTTTTTTTTTGTATTGTTCGCCTTTTGTCTGGCCAGGAGACAAATGTTACTTTCATGTGTGCATTAATGGCTTTTGTACCGATTGTCGGCCCTATTCACACAGTTGTTGTCATGTTGCAGTGAAATGGAAATGTTCTGTTGATGCCTCGGCTTTGTGTGTGTGTGTGTGTGTGTGTGTGTGTGTGTCTCTGGGTTTCTGACAAAGGCAAAATAAGTTGCATAATTACCTCCCTTCTCAATATGTTCCCCAGTAATAATGCTTTAACACCAGTGTCGACGCTTGTGCCGCCCTGGACTTCCAGCTCAGCTGTTGATAAGCAGTGTGTCAAGCACTTTCTCACAGCCCAAGGCGTGCAGGGCAAGAGGAGGCAGACGGAGAAGAAGAAGAAGAAGAAACTGAAATGCCTCCTCTTTTCCCCTGTCCACAGAGAGTTTTATTAGGATGGGGGTTCTTTTTTTTTTATGCTCGCCTGGAGGGACTGAGGTCTTGGCCTGCCCTCTAACACACACTCCCACTCAATCTCCCTTCATCCTCTATGAATGAGTGTGTGCATATGTGTGTGTGAGACAGAGTCAGTGAGTGTGGGTGGATAAAGGCGTGTGAGTAACCATGTAAGAGAGTGCTAGTTTGCAAGAGTAGCCGCTTCACTCCTTCTTTCCTTCACTCTTCCCTCCATCCATCCATCTATCCATCCAACCTCTGAGTGATCCCCCCCCCCCATCCTAAAGGCCCATTAAATAAATAAGGGATCATGCCAGCATTTATTTATGCGTAACCTCCAACACTAATGTGTTTGCCCTTCTGTGTGTCGTGGAGGATGCATTTCCCTTCGGAGCAGCAGAAATAGCAGCCAGAAATAAGTGGGAAAAAGCCAAAGTACAGCTCGATATTCCCGTTCTCTCCGTCCTGCTATGCATTTTACCCGGATAGATCCGAGCCCTGTAGCGTTGTTACGGGTAGCTTCCCTTTTTTCTTTTTTTTTCTTTTTTTTTTTGCCTGTGCGATTAGACACGGCAGTTTGAGTGAGTAGATTTTTGCATGTTTTTCACGGTGAGGAGGAATCACACCGGGGCGAGGGGAGCCGGAGGGGGGGCGCAGAGGTGGGGAGGGCTCACCGTCTCGGTCAGGGCTGGGAAAAATCCGCGTGACGGCTTGGATTACAGAGAAAACCAGTGTTGTGTTACCTTGAAAGACGCAGAGCTATGTGGTCTGGACTGCTGATTGTGGAAAAAAAAATATATGTACATGATAACATGGTCATAAAGATTGTAAATGGACATGTGTTTTTGGCGGCTACGCATGCACGTACACACTTAAGCCTACAACCTGTCCGTTAAAGAGTGCTCATCAACCATCATATCCCCCCCCCTCGGGCACTTTAAGGCTCTCATAAACCCGAGAAAAGTGCTTGGTCAGCCCCGGGTAAAGGGGTCTGAACTCCTGGCTAATGTCCATGGCCAGCTGGTGATTTCCCCCTCAGCGAGGTTCAGACAGTCAGCACACGGACACGGATGCGACTTTAGCCAAAAACCGCGGCTGTGCTGCAGCAATCAAATCCGCAGCCTTTATGCAGGCGCTCCATGTCTGAGGTGGCACTTTAATTCAGGATTTCATTTCGGGGGGGGGGGGGGGGGGGAGTCCGGCCACGTGCCAAATAGCTCTTACCTCCAGGCTGCCAGCCGATTGATGTGAACTAAATGTAATAAAGGCTAGATGAAATATCAGGTCCATATCTCTAATGCAATCTGCCATCACCAAGCCCCAGGATGCTACCAGGAGCTGAGGAGGGGCAAGAGACGGGATTGAGGTGGAGATGACTCTCTCTCTCTTTTCCCTCCCTTTCTTGATCTATCTCTTCCATCTCTCTCAGCCCTCTTTTGTTCTTTCATTCTGCCTTTCCTGTAGCCTGAGGAGAAAGTGTTTTTTTTTTTTACACACTCAAATTAAACCAGCAGACTCAACAGACATGTCCACACACAGACATACACACAAACAAACGCACCATAAAAACTCCGGTCCTTCAGGAAGATCCATTTCTTCCATCTTTGTGGGGGTTTTTATTTCCTCAATTTTATTTGGTTATTTGGACGTCGCCTGAGGTGTAAAGTGTCTGGTCACAGTGAGACAACTCTCTTGTGTTGTTTTTGTTTTTGTGCATGTGTGTGTGCATTTGTGTGTGCGCGCGTCTGATATCACACTTTTACTAATACCCGAGGGGGGTGGGGGGAGATGAGAGGTGTGGGATCAATGTCTGTATTCCGCTTGTAATGGGAAATCGATAGATGATCAGCAATGGCCGGAGGGACATAGAGAGAGAGAGATAGCGTAAGAGACGAAGAGGAGGAGAAGGGTGACGGTTAAGGATGAAAGGAGAGACGGACGAGTTGCCAGAGGTCACGACTAAAGGGAGTTGTTGAGATTCTGATCTGTCAATATCTGGCACTCTCGGGCCGGCGTTTAGGACAAAATCACGGTCATCATCCACATCCAGCGGTCATGACTATTACACCTGCAATGGACTCTTAACGATGATATAATAACCAACAGGTATGATCGGTTTCTGAGCAACATGTCAAAGCTGTAAGATTATTATTATTATTATTATTAAATATTATTTAGCCTTCTATGTCTAAACTCTTGAGTCGAAACCGCAGCTGTTGATGGAGGTTGATTAAAACGCACGCAGCAATGGGTCAGCAGGATCACGGCTTCAGCTCAGACAGCAGTTAGAGGCTGATGTTTCAGATCAATGCGGCACCGTGACTGACTGTGGTCAGCGGTTTGATTCCCCCCCCACCCCCCACCCCACCCAGTCGTCTGTAAGTATGAATCTGTGACGGACAGCGGAAGAAGGGAGGAACGAGGAAGGGGAGAGCTATTTGTTTTTCGGGCTAGATTGAAGATGGCAGGCCCTGTGGATCTGCAGGGATTTTGCTCCCAGCATCTAGTTAATATTTCAGAGGCACTTATGGTTTATTAGAGTCCCCTTCAAGCGCGGGGGAGGAGTGGGGGGGGATAGTATGCGTGTAGGTAGATGCCTGTGAATCTGGGTGTGTGTGTCTACTAAACACCCTCCTCCTTGGATCGAGGGGGGGAAATCATTTCAACCGGAGGCCTCTGGTGTCTTGAGTACAGCCAAGTTTGGTTTGCTTGTATTCGCAAAACAGCTGTTGCTCTTTTTTATCAACATAAACATAATAAATCAGACAACTATGATGCACCCACGGCAAATTATGTTGTTGCTCCGTCGAGTAATTTCAACGCTCGCCAATGAATGCTTGGTGCATATTAAGACGGGAAGCGTAATGGAACACAATATCAGGTAGATTTCACAAATCGCACGGTAGCGAGGAAGACAACCAGGCTGGAGGGGCGGGATCACCCCGAGGTGCCCTGGAGGCCGCAAAAGTCGAGCTGCGAGACCTATAAATACACATGCACACAGCGTATACATACTGCAGTTATGTTTCTCCATGGTGAGGCGCCTAAGCCTGCAGGAGATGTCCCTGGTCCCCAACAAACAGCGAAAGGTGTGAAAGGCAATTAGTCGTTTTTTTGGCGAAGGGGTGGAGTGATATATGAGAAGCAGAGGAAGAGAGGACATGTCTGGACTGGTGCAGAATTACTGGCCCTAAAGGGTTTTTAGTTTCCTTAACCCCCTCTCCCTCTGCTCCTGCTATTCTCTATGGGAGGTGGGGGGGGAGGGTGGGGTGGCTTCCCAAACACATGGCTGGTCATGCAGATCCAGACAGACTGCCAGACAGACAGAAAGCTGGGAATGGGGAGTGGATGGTGTCAGACATAGGCGGGGTTTGGATCAAAACAACTCCTAATGGAATCTGGATCTGGATGAGGGGCTGCGTGTGTGTGTGTGTGTGTGTGTGTGTGTGTGTGTGTGTGTGTGTGTGTGTGTGTGTGAGTGGTATGCGAAGCTAATGTGTGTCTTCATGGGTTTGTGTGTTACGATGTGTGTGTGTGTGTGTGTGTGTAATGTCCTGGAATGCGTTCAAGTGTATGTTTGAGAGAGACAGACAGTAGGCTCTCACACGTCAGGCCCTCATGCATGTATTCATCAGAGCCTGGGGAGAGGCTGAGCGAACAGGTCAATAATCACATCTGAGGAACACTCGCTCGCTGACGCTAATCCACGACAGGAGAGAGAGAGAGAAGGATAGAGACCCACTCCAAAATCAATTAAAACCTAATTAGGCTCTCAGCTCTTTCGCGGGCCTTTTATCCGTGGTGTTGGCAATACGGCGCTGAGTATGTACGTGCACTCCTGTGTTTGTCCGTATCAGTGTGTGCTTGTGTGTGTGTGTTTGCTGGCACATTTTAGAGTGTGTGTTTTCCCTAAGCATGTGTCAGTTACAGCCCTAAGCAGGCGTACTTAGGGATAGCCATGGCCTCTTTGCAGGCTCACTGTGGGAGCTCACCGCTAAAGACTTTACGATCGCCTCTCTAATGCAGGATTACAACCAAAGACATGTATAAGAGAATTGGACAACGGCTTCTTTACTCACAGGCGTGAGTGCACTTCAGGCCTCAGTGTTGTGCTTCAGTCACGGCTATCGCATGCTTTAACTGAAAGGATGAAACAGGAAGCAAGTAAGACGCATTCTTACCGATGTATCGAGACAAACCCTGAAAATTGTTGGATCCAACCTTTTTAAAATCCCACCAGTAACAAAGCAGTCTTAGATGCCACAGAGCAACACAGAGCCGGTGCTGATTGGTGCGTTTTCAGCGCTGCTTGTTCAGAAACACAAAGAGATTTGTGTTTAGATTATGATCAAGTCGCTGTGTCTAAAGGTGGCTGAGGGATATCTGTGATGCTTTTTCAGCACCAGGGAGCCCGGCACAGTAATTAGTGAGAGAACAGCAGCCCTGTTGATTTTTGACAGCTCCATCATAAGAACTAATTGAGACGGCTGTGTGTGTGTGTGTGCGCGCGCGTGTGTGTGTGCGTGTGTGTATGTCAGGAGGGCGTCCTCATCGTTGCTTCAAGGCTCCTGTGGCGATGCAGTTAGTTACGCAGGGAGTCACAACATGGGGGTGGGGGGGAGAGACACTTTAAGAGTAGGTGAGAGAGAGAGAGAACAAACGAGGATGAATATGACAGAGACCAAAAATTACAAGGATATTATTCACATCTTGAAATATAACAACACGCATATTTAGATGCATATTTATGCTTGGAAAAGTGAATGAATGCCTGTTTCAAATCAAGTAACATTTAACTTACTTCAAACAGACACACACACACACAAATTATAGTGATTTCCTCACCTTCCATATATTTTCACAACACAAAATGATTACCTTTTAACACCAGGTGGTTCAGTATCAGCTTCCAGGCCCCCCCTCCCTTCTTAATCATATCAACAAAGCTACGGTATTAATTACTGGGGGGGGTGTTTTTGTGGACTGTGTTTTATAGTAAATTGCAGTTTTCGTTTGTACTTGGCAGTGCTAGTCAAGGTAATGTAGGAATCAACCGGAGTCGCATGGCGGCATTTAAAACGTATTGATAGTGATGCAAAGGGTGCTTAAATTTCAAAATAAAACAACATTGATTAGGGAAACAGCCTGTTGTACGCATCACGGCTCGTACTCGGGTGTTGTTGACTGTGCTGGTGCATGTTTCTAATAATGACACACACACACAGGGCACTGAGCTAATTCTGGATCAGCCAGGTGGGCTCTTGCACGCACACACACACACACACACACACCCTGACCTGACAGTTAAGAATTTGCTTTTATCATTCAGGGTCAGCTGGCTAGTTAAAGGTCATAATGAGCTGAGAGCTCAAGTATGTGGACGCTAAAACGCAAGACGTCTTAACATTTACCCATCCTAATTTTTTCTCTCTAAGCCCCCCCGACCTCACCCCCTGCAGCCCGAATGTCCTCACCTTTTCCTCTCCTCAAAGCCCTCGACTCTTGATATTTCCATCAGCTTCTCCTTTTTAATGAATCCACCCGGCTGTCTTATTTGCCCGCGTCTTCGCCGTCAGGTCGCAGCTCAAGTATATTCAGCTTGAAAGCGCAGCCATGGAGACGGTTTCACCAGGAGCCGAGTCTGCAGTGGATATATTTATTTCTATCTTGGCTTTTGTTTTATGTTCCTAAATGCTTTGCTTTGGACACTGTGTATTCTGTCCTGAAGGCTGAAGTCATGATGGTAAATCGGGCCACACCTGTCTGGTTTTTATTAGCTTAGTTCATTGCATAACCCCGTAACTATCTTTCTATGTTTATCTCCCCTCTGCTGCACTCCTTTTATCTCTTTACCTCTCTTAATCCCTTCCTGCTGCATTAAGCTTGAAAGTTAAAAATGTTTTCTGAACGCAACAAGAAATAACCTGGCCTCTTTTTTTTTTTGTGTGTGTGTGGATCAGGTATGACTTCATCGAGATCCGCGACGGGACTTTGGACACCGCCGACGTTCTGGGTCGACACTGCAGCAACATCGCCCCGGCGCCGATCATCTCGTCCGGCTCCTCCATCCAGATCAGATTCGTTTCGGACTACGCCCATCAGGGGGCGGGCTTCTCTCTGCGCTACGAGATCTTCAAAACAGGTGAGGAAGCTTTATTGGTGCTCGATCGGATTATTTGCATAATGATAACTGGCTATTTAATTTAAAATATTTGGTCATATTTTGGTGATCTGTATCTACACTGTGAACCAGACATAAGGCTTTGCTGTACATTAATACTTAAGTTAATGATTTTATCTAGTGTGTGCCATTTCTTTGCTCCAAGTCAATGGCCCAAAACCTGTGATCGTTCACCCCTACACTCCCCACCACTTTCACAACAGTTTACATCAGCAGAGGCTGTGGGGCATGTAAAAAGAAAAGTTAGACAGAGGGGGAAAAAACACTTTTTTTTTAGTGCTTCAAGCCGCCTGAAAGCATGTGAGGAATGCTTGCTTAATTGGAGCAGGATCCACTTCCTCTGGGGAGATGAGAAGGGCTGGGTGTAAGGGAGGAGGAGGAGGTGGTGGTGGTGTCGGGATGATGGAGAGAGCTCCGAGGCAAGTTGGAGTTGGACTTAAGGTTAAAGGTTTATGGGTAAAGGCGGAGGGCGAGGAGATTGATGAGGATGAGTGTTTGCCGAAATGGAATTTTCTCAAGGTTGCTGAAGTGCAGGAGGTGAAGTGCACTTTGCAGGTGAGGGTGTAGTTGGAAGTATATTTGTTTTGGTGGCGTTGGTGGGTGGTGGGGGTGTTTGTGTGTGCGCCGTAGAAGGAGAGGTGAAAACGGTCAGGTGGCCTCGAGACAGAGAGATTTATACTCAAGCGAGTTACCAGCTGATTGTCTTCACAGCGTTTGAGCAGGGTTCGCGGAGCACAGAAACTAAGAATTCTCCAACAGAAAGAATGCACCGAGGTGTCACCGCCTCCACCTTTTTAAAAAACATCTCCGGTTTTGTGTCAAACGAATGTGACCCAGATTTGACGTTTAGCTCCGTTACCAAGGCCACCAGCTCAAACCCTGATAATGTAATAGTTTAGATTGCATCTATCTCTTAAACACACACGCACACACATGCATATGGACGGACGGATGGATGAATGGCAGGCTAGTGGATGGGGGATGCGGTTGCCATGGCTTTAACAAGATCCTGGTATAAATTCAGAGGGTATAAGAGATTGTCACTGTGTGAGCACATGTAGGTGTCTGCTCGCTGTGTGCGTGTGTGGGTGGTTCCAGCGTGTGAGATTCTTTCTGTATGTATATATAAGCGGAGGCGGCCTGATAGATGCACACGTGTGTGTGTGTGTGTTTGTGTGTGAGACAGATACGGTGGGGAAATGATAGGGGTGATGGAACAATAAACGGAGAGTGAGTCAGAGAGTGAAAATGTATTCAGGATGTGTGATTGAGGCCATGTGTTAATGATGGCATTTTTATCATAGCTTTTTTGTCTTATCAAAGCAGGGCCCGGTCCATGGATTTCCACTGAACACAGCTGACAACTTCTGCTGGGAACACTGAGATCCCGACTGAGATGTGTTTATTTACCAGAGTGGAAGTAATTGCTCTAATATCATTTAACCCTAATTAATGGATTTTAGCTGAAGAACATTACAAGACAGTAAAAATTTCTTTAACTTTAAAGATGTTTTCATTAAACTGTATTTAAAGTCAGTATCAAAACCATAGAAGTGTGATGGTAATCCTAAATTACACTGGAGTGTGTGTGTGTCTGTGTGTGTGTGTGTGTGTGAAGAGCGTGAGCGTACAGTGCATTTTTGTGTATGGGTGGGTGGGTGTTTATGTGTTTTTAAAGGGTGCGTCCTAGTAGAGATAGAAATCGCAGAACACAGCTAGGAGGTGTGTGTGTGTGTGTGTGTGTGTGTGTTTGTCTGTTCAGCTTCCTGCACATCTTAAACAGACAGTACAGCTTCCAGGCTGACCCCTCCACACTGTGTCTGGTTTTGGCTGTGTGCGTGTGTGTGTGTGCGTGTGTGTGTGTGTGTGTGTGTGTGTGTGTGTGTGTGCGTGTGCGTGTGTGTGTGTGTGAAAGAGAGAGTGGTTGCCTGCTTCCTGTACTATTAACGCTGAGGTTTGTTTTTGTTTTGTTCATTTAACCTTATTACATAAGCGGTGACTGTAACCACTCTAGGGGTTTTTTGGATTGGACAAGCAATCTGTTTGTGTCATCACGAGTATGTGTGTGTGTCACAGTGTGTGTCTGTGTGTGTGTGTGTGTGTAACGGGGTACAGTGCATTGAAAGCTAATTATTTCCAACAAGGAGGAGCAGGAGTCGACCTTTGACTCTACATCCATCCTGATACCCTTCCAGTATACCTCCTGAGGGGAGCTGGGGTGAACAACATCCCTCCACCATACCCATCTACAACCCCCACATTCTCACACACACACACACACACACACACACACACACGTACGCCTTAATCCTGCTGTACAGTGAAAGTGCACGGCTCCCCTCCTCCCCCTTATTGTTGTGGCCTACTTTACTCCTACTCATGCGTGCTTAACCCTTTATTCAGCCCCTACTACCCCCCCCCCATACACCCATCCATCCCTTATATAGTTACACTGACACACAGTCACGTGTCGCTGGCGCTGTTACCACGGCTACAGGGGGAAGACTTGCTAGCAAAGCCCCCTTTTTCCCTTGTTCCCAAAAGCCCCACCACTATCGCAGTGGGGGCAGATAACGTTGCAGCCAATCCCGAGTTAAGACGAAGCCAAGAGCACCCCAGGGGCGTTGTCTCCCCTCCGTGACCACTGGTGACCGCGACCGTGGCATCTGTGGAGTCACAACGGGGGCGCAGCCTGAGGAGGGACCCCCACCCCCACCCCCATCCCCACCCCAGCACCAGTCATAACATTGGCCTCGCGTGCATTTCATCAGCGGCGGCTGATTGCCATGTGATGTTTATTCCCGAATCACCCGATTCATCCCGACACTTGAAAATTACACTAATTAACTGGCAAAGGTAAATTAAAAGTTATGAATAAATAAGACCGATCAGTGATGATGAAGAAGATGTGTCCCTTAAATTACACAAGGCAACTGTATGAATAAGACTGAGGATATGTAGAGCTGTGTTTGATCAGGAACAGCAGGAGGTTTGACTGCGTTCCATTTCCCCAACACATAACGGAGAGCATCAGAGTGATACGTGACCCAGAAGGAGCATTCCTCTCTAAATAAAGCATCTTCAGACTAATGCAGAACATCTCTCAGGATCTATAAAAGTGTTGAGCCGTGTCACGCCAAGAATGTTGTTTTTCCTTTTCTTGGCTCTTCATGTTACTCGCGATGTTGTTGTTGTTTTGTTGTTGTGGGTTTTTCCACTCAACCCCTCCCCATGTGTAGCACCCCCGTTCTGCCACATATTCACACACACCCCTCCTTGGATGCCTCGGGAGAGATTTTCTTCAATGGAATCTTGAACTGAACTCAAGCGGAATTACATGAGCGTGTGTGTGTGTGTACGAAGAGTAGATGTATGTCAGACACAGACAGGCAGGTAGTGAGCGGCGGGTGAGGCGGTTTGGATGTGCGGCAGACACTCACAGGCGCAGAGGTGAGCCCTCAGCAGGAGTTGCGTGTCGAGGACAAGGGGAGCGAGACAGAGAGTTAGAAGAGTGAATGAACACAGACGCTGCTGAGAACAGAGGAGGAGGCGGAGGGGGTGAGGAGGAGGGAAAAGGGTTACCCTGACACAATATGTGGAGCCGCTACTACATCAGGCACTCATGTGAAAGAGGCGAGTGGTTTCTACCCAGCAACTCGCCCTCTCGCGCCCCCCCCCTCCTGCGGCACACACTCACACCATGACCTCCACCGTCTTTGCCAGGAGACAGCGCTTGCCAAATGGCAGCTCATGGTGCAATGCAAGCACCAACCCTGCGTAAGTGTATATGTTTGTGTTATAGGAGATGGGTGGAGAGGTGACGGAGGGGGGCTTGTTTGTGGCGTGTTCATAAAGTGTGATCTAATCAGCGCTAACGAAAGAGAAGGTACTCGTGCATACGCGACATATAGACACGCACACTCGAATATGAGACCGCATGCATGCGCGCAGCGTCGGCGCGTGGCACCTCCAAGCGTGTGAAGTGACTGCCGACTGTAAAACACACACAGTCTAAACACAGAGTGGTGTGTTTGCAGGCAACGGAGTCAAGCTGTGCTCAGATTGAAGTTTTCGGCAGTGAGACTCCAGACTGCTGCACTGTGACCCAGTCAGAAACAAGGCCAGTGTGTTACTGGGTCTCACACATGCAGGGGAGCTGTCACACACACACACACACGCACTGCCTTCAAACACAGATACACACAAGAGACACATGCAGAGAGACAACAACATGCCAGGAGCAAAAGACAAAACACGTGAGGAGCTTAATAAAAGGGCACTCACATGACATATGGCTCATACATAGTGCATGGTTAGTTTACTGTTTCATTACAATCACATGTATGTTATTGCTTTAATGCATTCATAGCATTTCTATTTATGCCGCCCACTCATACACACAGCAACTGTAGACATGCACACACACACACACACACACGAACGCTCAGCACAAAGAGGTGAGGTCAGTAGTTGAGGGTATGAGGAGATATCCCTGGTTGCTAGCTGTAAATTACTGTCATATTTCAACATGCTTCGTTCTGTGTGTGTGTGTGTGTGTGTGTAGGCAGCGAGGCTCCTCGCATGAAGGCAGATGATCCACGGCTGTTTTGATGTTGCAGCATGTGTGTGTGTGTGTGTGTGTGTGTGTGGGAGTCGACACAAGAGGTTGTGTGCCGCTTTTAACACGAGAAGGAAGAGTCATACATTTGTGTCAACATCCTTAGTACACCATTCGCGCATGTATAATATAATAGATAGGCTGACAGACAGATACTTGCATATATGCAAGTTGCGCTGCGAGATAATTGGCATAAAAATAGAGAGGAGGAGGGAAGAAAAAAAAACAGTTAAAAGGGAAAAGGAAAAACAAAGAAAAAGAGATACAGACAGTGCAAGTCTCCTGAGTTTTTCCCCCCCGTCTCTGTGTGCTGATTGGGGTCAGTTCTTTGCCATTAACCAAGTGTAGACAGGGGAGTGTCTGAGCTGCCCGCCGACCCCTCCGCTTTTATAGGGCTGGCTGATAATAAGGACTGGTGCCTCGGAGGAATGCTGCAGAAGGAATGTGCCGTTAACATGCCCGTGCTCCAAACGCTGCTTTTATGAATATGTATCTGGTTATCAAACGCGATCTGGCAGTTCTCTGAGACTGTGCAGTGCTGTCGAGTCTGCGCAACCCCACTTTCCCAGGTTTGAAACGCACCAGAGGCTTTTCACAGTCTGACCTCCCCATCCGCTCTGTAGGGAAAAATACTCCAAGAAGCGGCTCTTTTTTCTTATGCTAGACAGTAAGTAGTCAGTGATTTCAGCTGGAACCATTGTCCAGTGCAAAGTGTGCTTATAAATAACCACAAGAAGAAAAAGAGTAATTTAAGTGCCATCGCTTGGGGTTTTAAAAAGGCCACCACTGCAGGCATTTCTGACATGTGCAGTTAACCAAAAACCTAATGAAAACCCTGCGGTCTCATAGCAACATTATCGCATAAAGATATTTGCCCTTCCAGCAGGCATAACAACACCGTTTATAGCCAGCATAGAAAGATAGAAGTGGACAGATTGAGAAAGTAGAAGAGGTTTGTGAATGAGACTGTGTGTGTGTGTAGACATTTGGTCTCCTCTCTATTTTGCTGGACTGTCAGCTCTCTCTCGGCCTGTTTGATGTGCCCGTTCCATAAACACTCGGCCGTGACTCAGGCTCCCCAGTGGGCCGCAGAGCAATGGCTGATGGGTAGATGATCTGAGCCGCACAGCTGCCGCTGCTCAAGGTGAGCTGCCCAGGGCGCATAAATCTGCATGGCTAATGAGGAGCTGGCGCAAAGGGCCCACTTAGAACCATTACACAACATTTGTGGTGTGTGTGTGTGTGTGTGTCTGAGATAGAGAGGCAAAGGAAAATGAGAGGAGAAGACAGAATATTTATTTTGAATGTATGGTGTCCATGTAATACCACAGTATATCTCATATTACATAATGTCTAACCTATGATGATGATGGGTCTTTAATGGCCGTATTAAAGCCCTCAAACATATTTCAGATTTGTTTGTTCACGTCTTAATAGGTTTTGAGCGCAGAGGGGGTTTGAAAATATTGGAGCTAACAGGCAGGTTGGGACACAACTGGCAAAAAAAAAGAGTTATTATCCAGTTTGTATCTGCTCATTGTGTATTTTCTCCTCTATCGGTAGTCATAAACCATGTGTTTATGCATTTTCACCACTACAGCTACTGTATATTCCAGTGTGCTGTCAGTGACGAACGACTTTCCGCAACACCCTCTGCAAGTCAGATGCGATATCTCCACGTGATCGATTGCTTATGCCTGTATCTTCAGCTTATATGTGACCAATTGCTTATCCTTTTCTTAAATATCCTCTTATCCTTTGCGTCCGCTCAGGGTCGGAATTCTGCTTCCGCAATTTCACCAGCTCCTCCGGCATGATCGAGTCTCCGGGGTTCCCGGATAAATACCCTCACAACCTGGAGTGCTCCTACATGATAATCGCCCCGCCCCATATGGACATCACCCTCACGTTTCTGACCTTTGACCTGGAGAACGACCCCCTGCTGGTGGGAGAAGGTGACTGCAAGTATGACTGGCTGGACGTGTGGGACGGACTTCCACAAGGTAAGTGCAAACGTGCACACAAATGACACACACACATCCTTAACTAATCCATGTTTCAGGGTTGTGTGGATAATGCACACACACACACACTCATATATCCACATTCCCCATTCCCACACAGAAATTTGCATACCAGTCTTCAATTTCCTGAGCAGCCCCATCTCTTTGATGTAAGCAGCATTGCCTTGCATTCCTTTACATTACATAGAGGAAACATTATTTCACACTGGGAACTGAAAGTGCTTCAACACCCCTAAGGAGCAGCCCTTTCCCATGCCCCTCTTCCCCTCTCCTTAATAACACCCTTCACCCCCTTCCCATCCTCCCTGTACTCCCTCCTTATCACCTTCCTTCCTCCCCCGGGCAAGTGAGAGTGACGGGCTACTGTTTGTATCCAATAGGAGGTGCCGAAGGTTTGCGAAAATGGCCTATCAGCTTGGGATCAGGAAGTGGAAAGGAAAAAACATTTCAGGATGTTATCAAGGGTTCTGATAGTGACCGCCATAGGGTAATGTTAGTTGCTGCACTGCTGTTGAAAACCACATTAGTAGTGGTGAGTGTATTTCCCACTTCTCTCTCTCTCTCTCCCTCATTCTCTCTCTTTCTTCCCCCCCCTTTTTTTTATAATATGAACCACAGAACTGAGGATTTGCTCTAATTATTCCATTTTCGGTTGCTAAAAAGGGATCCGAGTAGATTTAAAATTCCAATTATAGCCTTGAATTTGGGGGCTTTTGATAGCTGAAAACAATTTATACCATTCAAAGTTGAGAATTAGGGAGGAAATTAAAGGGTAACCCAGTTCCAGTGAGCCGAGTCCTCGGGCATGAAAGAGGGAACGGGGGACGAGATGGAAGGGTGAAGAATTTGGGTGTCTGGCGAGGGGAACTACTCTTGAGACTATTGTAATCCTCACTGGTGTGTGTGTGTGTGTGTGTCTGCAGCTGATCCCAGTGCAGCTTGCATGAAGGCAGGGATTCCAGTCCCCCTGCTGAGACACACATGGCAGATGGAGGGATGGACAGGAGAGAGAGAAATGATAGGAGGAAGGAAGGAAGAGAGATGGGGTGGTGCATGCTGAGTCTCATTAGACAACACTTATTGAAGCTGCGTGCCTACCGGAAACCTGTCATTTAGTCAAATCAGCAAACTCACTAATACTTTTTAAAAAATGAAAGTATTTGAGGATTGGTTACATCACCTCCTTGTTGTCCTGCAGTGGCTCCTCTCATCGGTCGGTACTGCGGGACCAAGATCCCTCCGGAGATCCAGTCGTCCTCCGGCCTGCTGTCCCTGTCCTTCCACACCGACATGGCCGTGGCCAAAGACGGCTTCTCCGCCCGCTACAACATGACGCACAGAGAAGTCAGCGACTGTGAGTGCGCCGTAACTTCTTAGCCAGTGTGTGTGTATCTGTGCCTCTGTAGGTTTATTTAGCATCTTTATTTTCTCTTTTCCATCATCTCCGCTGACTCTCCTCTCTCTCTTTGTTCATCTTTCACTCCTCTTACCCTCTCGATCTCTTCAGCTCGCCTACTTTAATGCTATTTCAATCTCAACTCTCTCTCTCTCGTGTCCTCCTCCTGCCCGTTTTTGCTTTCTCCGAAGAGAACATGATTTCTTCGAAGCGGCCTATTTTCTTTCAGAATATAAATTAACCTCACTTCAAATCTGCTCACCTGTTTCCCTGTGGTCTTTCTCTGTTTGGATGCTCTCTGTCTTTAAGCTCCATAATATGCTACTTTGATCTTCTTTCAGTCTCTTTAAAATATTCCTGCCTCTGTCATCCATTCTATTCAGCCTTCTTTATGTCATCCTTTCCCAGTGTGTGTATGTGTATATATATAATCCTCTCTTACAGCTTATGTTCCATCTCCACTGTAAAGCTACTTCCACCTTTCATCCACCTCCTTTTCTGCCTTCAGCATTCCACTGCAGCATGGCACTCGGTATGGAGTCGGGAAAGATCAGCGACGACCAGATCACTGCTTCCACGAGCTTCTACGACAACCGCTGGTTGCCACGGCAGGCTCGCCTCAACAACGACGACAACGCCTGGACGCCCTCGGAGGACAGCAACAAGGAGTACATACAGGTCAGTGTCTTTGCGCTGCACTTCTCATGTTTCTGTCTCTTTTTCTCAACAAAATAGGCAAGAAGTTGAACCATAAAACGAACACGGATATAAAAATCTAAATAATGTCAATTAATTTATCGTGCGCCATAAATGTAGAGAATTCCTCTTAAGTGATACTAGCACAGCGGGGAAGATGTATTAGTCAACAGTGTCTCGTATACAGTGAGAACACACACACACACACACACACAAGGAAAGGAAATGGAGGAACTGTGAACTGATGATAAGGAAGTGCTTCTGTGCTCTCAATCTTTTCCTGTCTCAAACACACACACACACACACACGCGTATGCATGCATAGGTAGACGCACACACAGCGCAGGGGAGAGAGCGGGCAAGAAGCCCTTGATTGATGAAGGTGCTCTTCAGGAATGCATCCGAACACTACTCCATTGATCTTTGCCTCCAGCTTTCCGCCCCTTACACACTACAATGCACACACACACACACACAGAGAGACACACCACCTAGGCTTCCTCAGCTGTAGACCACAGTCAGTGTCCATCCCCTGCTGTCTGTGTGACAGATAGACACAGCAGCCGCTCTGCCTCTGTTATCTACATCAGTATTGAGCACCATAAAAATCCCTCCTGCTGGAATCTAGTTCCTCTATTCTATTCAGTTATGATTGAAAATACATCTTCAATCCAATTTCCTTATTTTTTCTCCTTTTTTTCTTTCTCCAGGTTGACCTCCACTTCCTGAAGGTTTTGACGGGCATCGCCACACAGGGGGCCGTTTCCAAAGAGACACAGAAGTCTTACTACGTCGCCACCTTCAAACTGGAGGTCAGCACCAACGGGGAGGACTGGATGGTCTACCGACACGGCAAGAACCACAAGGTAGGCTTTTACTATATATATATCCTATATCCTATATATATAACATCAAGTTCCCCTTTCTGTAACCTTTATACTACGATCGCGATACGTTCTCCAGTAACAGATGGCTATCACGTGTGTCCGGGAGCCGCATCAATGGATGAGTTTCTCTTTTACCAGGACTGTTTATGAACCTGGGTCATGGTCCTAGTCATGAGGGAGAGATAATGAGAGGGTGGAAGAAGCAGAGATAGAGAGAGAAGGGGAAGCTGACAAACAAGAACAATAGAGTCCTCTATGTGCCCTTATCTTTGTAAACTATTCATCATCTCTCTTGCACCAACACACACAAACACACATCCACCAGACGGTGTGAAATCCTTGGAGTCATGGATGCAGAGTGAGCATGAGTGCTTCACAGTGCTTCGATTGAGAGTCATGTGCCCATCCTTTGTGTGTGTGTGTGTGTGTGTGTGTTTGTGTGTGTGTGTGTCGGGAAAGGAAGGGGGGGTTTGTACACAGGCTTGTGCATGAATGGATATACAGTACAGTTTGTTGTTATTGTTGTCACAGCGCGACTCATAGTAGGCCTGTCTCTAGGCGATTCCAACACTGTCCCTCATATCTGGGTTAAGGTCACTGTGGATTTCAAGCAGAAAAATAGAGAGTGTAGCGAGGGCGGGGGTGTGGAGGGGGTTAATCCACACACACACACACAGACCGTGGTCCCCCTTCTGTGTGTGCCAGTGATTGGTTTGGGTGGGGCCAGTGGGGGGTATTTGATGTGGAGATTATTGAGCAAAACTGGATTTGACTTAAAAAGTCAACATCTGTGCAATTTATTGGAACCCCCCAGAAATCCCCTCGCGCCTTCCACACACACACACACACACACACACACTCAATCCGCAGACCCCTCCTTTAAATAACCTCTAGGTGACCTCTCTGTCTGGAGATCTGTGCGTGTGTGCGCATATGTATATGATGTGTGTCTGTCTGTATCGTGTAATCTGAGTCTACTAATCTGTCTGAAAAAACTGTTCAAACACACACTGATGGACAATTTGCACTCGTGATTTTATGGCTGCATTAATATAGCGCTTTCCTGCTCTTTTCATACACTTATGGCAGAGGCTGCCATGCAAGGTGCCTCCTGCACATCGGGGGGATCTAATCACTCACACACAGGGGACACTTTGATATGCATCGAACCGCTGATCTTCCGATTAACGGACGACCGCTCACTGCCACGGCCAGCCCCGTTTTAGCCTCATAAGTGCTCAAATTGAAGAGTTCGCTATACTTTTTTTTTTCCCATTCTCTTCGTCTGAGCCAGGTTCTCCTCTCTGGTCCCCGCGGGCTGCTGCTGAATCTTCCGTGACTGCTAATCCACCAGTCATGTCGTACAAACTCCCAGTTAGCCCATCCTAAGCCCCCCAAAGAGCCCTTAAGTGGTTGAAGCTCAATTCTCGTCATGGGGTCCCGTAATGACTAGGATTTGGTACGTCTAATTGTCATTTAACAGTGAGCTTGAAGCTAATGTGGCTTTGGAAAAGTGTGTGTGTTATGTGTGTGTTTGTGAAAGGTTGAGCCATGAGTGTATGTACGTATCAGATATGAATCACCCATGAATAAAACGATCAGCTTGGCAGTTCGTACCTCGCTGCGTTTGTTTTTTTGGGGGGGAAAGCATGTCACCGTTTATTGCCGTGATTTGTGCCCTTATTTGCTGCGTTAACAAAGGCCGAAGGATTTAATGCCAATAAAGATTAATCTGACGGAAAGAGAACCAGACAGCGAGAAAGAGAGAGGCAGAAGAAGCAAAGGAATTGTGGGAAATAGCACTTTCTTTTGAGAGAAAGAAAAAAAAGACAAAGAACACCATCACGGCAGATTGCAATCACCTCAATCATAGCAGCAGACAGGCTTTGTGTGTGTTTTAGTGTGTGTGTGTGTGTTTTTGACTAATTTTCTGCATGCCAACACATTTTCAGTTTGACACCCATGTGACTTGTTAATTCTAAATCACACTACTCTCATATCCACCTCATTACTTGATGAGATGCTAGCACACTTTAGAATTGCATATCTCTCTCTCTCTCTCACACACACACACAGACACACACACATAGATGCACAATGAATTTTTGTAGCAATAAGCATGTGCATGTGCACCCAAATAAATTAACATTAAAGACACACTGTCATGTGTCTGAGGAAAAATCCCATCAGCCCCAGTGCTAACCAAGCAGTATGTTGCTGAGAAGTGGTAAATCTGTCCAACACACACACACACACACACACAACACACACAACACATGCACACAAGTAACCTGGGAAAGAGAGAGGAAAAAAGCCCACACAGCATTTCACCCTGCTGCTCCATCACAATGTGTCACACACCCGCATACAGACACACATTCACAAGCCTCCTTATTCACTTTTCATTCTTCACGCTTAGAACATAATTCTGCACATGCACACAAACAAGGTCGGACACAACATCGGTACAACTTCAACATAAGGCGGTGTGAGACCATTTCAAAGGATCACCGCTTCAACCTTAGTCTGCACACACCACTGCTCCCTCTTGGAGCCAGAGGAGGAGGGCGGCCAGCTGGAACTAGTTCCTACTGTCAACATCTTCATACTGAGAACGAGGGGAGGAGGGGGGGGTAGTGAACGTCTGGAGCAAAGATAGGAGGGGGAGTAATGGTTAGAAAGAAAGAGACGGACAAAGTAACAAGGAAAGAGACTGGGATCGAGGGGGACAACACGAGGATGAAAAAAATATCCGGGAAAACGAATAATGTCTTGCGCAGATCTCGCCACATCTCCCCGCGGTGCCGTTAACCTGAAGAAAAACACTGGCAGAGGAAAGAGATGTGCCAAAAACACAGAGGGATAGAGGGAGATGGTAAATGAATCAAGTTAGGATGCATATATCCATCCATGCCTCATTTTCCAGAGAACAAATGCTCTCTGCTCAAACAAGCAGCGGTAGATTTACTTTGTTTAGGGTTTACAGTAGCTTTGTCGGTCCATGGCTTTATATATATACATTCATAGAGAGGGTGTTTACTGTAACTAACACACACACACACACACACATCTTTCACAGTGACCTCGTTCTCCGGAGAGTTCATCAATAGTTAAATACCCACGGTGCCTGTGTCCCGCCAATGTCCACACAAGCAAGTCTGACCGTCGCATACTGCTGTGTGTGTGTGTGTGTGTGTGTGTGTGTAGGGCTTCAGACTACAAGGAAGGCTTCGTTATATTTTTATGACTCTCCACACTCGGAGACACAACATGACAATGTTAATTATTCAGCACGTCACGTGAGGGGTGGAGTCACATGGACATAGACGAGCAAAAAAAAAACATGCTAGTTGTCAGGCAGATTACAGAGGTGGTAGTCTTGCCCTTCCAAACACACACACACACACACACACACACACACTAACTACTTGCATCTTTTTGAGGAAACTATGCGAGAGCATTAAAGCAGCTTCATTCATTCATTCATTCCTAGTTAGTCAAAAAGTAACCACGTTATCAACAAGTTGGTCAATGACCAACCATCTGCTTCCTAAGGCCGCTGACCTTTAACCTTGAAAGTAATGGATCAGGGGTTAAATGACTAACCCTTCAGGTACAATAGATGGGAGGAAGTGGAGGGGACATGAGAGGCTCTGAGCGGACAGACAGACGTCTCCATTGTCTTTGTCTCTCTCTTCCTTCTTCTTCTACTGTCTGTTCTCTCTCTCTCTCCTCTCACATCCAAAAAGGGAAGATGGAAAAAGCCTCCCGAGAGCTGATTCTTATTGAACAAATTATTCTTTTTGTTGCCAGTAATGTCGAACCATATAGTCCCTGCTTTTATCCAAAGATGAAAACAAAGAAAGGCAGCTGGCGGTATTGTAATGCACCAGCTTAATGGCCTTTTAGTCATGGGTGGGCATTTCGTACGCTGGAACGAGACATTTCTGGTAAACTGTGTGGGAGAGACAAATGTCTTCCCACTTTTTGAGAGTTTTTTTTTTTTTGTCTACATCGGTTCATATTCTATCACGATCTATCACTGGATTTCTTTTCATTGATATTTTTGCAGGGATAATTGAGGAAATTCTATTAAATTCAGCTGCTGTCGCCATATTAGGAGATAAATACTTGGATTTCCTGTCTTAGCGATGAATCTCTTCGTTGTTTGCCACCGCTCCCCGCCTCCTCTCCCACGCTCCCAACATTCATATTCCTCATTATGTGATATCTGCTGCCCTCCATACAACCTTTACTTTTTCTTTCCCCTCTCTCACATGCTCCTCCACCCCTCTCTTCATCTGTTTTTTTAACTATTCTTCCTCCCCTCGCGGTCGTTTTCGGTTTTTCCCGTCCGCTCCATCTTTCCTCCCCTGCTGCTCTTTTGTTTCACGTAATAATCTGGGAGTGGTAAAGATGGGGCCGGCTGTACGCGAGGCACACCCTCCATCATACACTTGTCTTTGTGTGAGCATGTGTGGGTGTTTACATAACCCCCATAAGAGCTCATCCACTGTTTGGCCTCTTAGGTATACATAACAGCTGCCTATCCTCAATACAACGCAGATAGAGGAATAGATAGCCCTTCTTATCTATCCAAACACTCACACTGCTTTGTATTAGCAGTGTCAGCTCCACTTGATTAAATCAGGCCACGGCTAAAATCAAATAAAACCCCTTGAGTGGGATTTTGAATCGCTCGTATCACTCATATTCCCACCGGTTATGGGATTTTTTTTTTTTGGAATATCATGTCACTTTGAGAGGCGGATGCCAGACGGGGGAGTTTAACAAATGGGTCACTTTCCACCAATACGGCAGAATAATATTTTCAAACTCGAACTGAAATCAAAAGCGCGTATCAGTTATGAAAAACAATACTATCAAAACATCAAAATATCTTTCCATTGTGTTGTGCGGCTGTGACGTCGCTGTGTTGTTGGTCGGTGCGGTTTTGCTGATAGCCAACACATTGAATGAGTGAATGACACTTAACAGTCAGTTAAGAGACGCTTCCCCTGCTTATCTGAGTGTGTAGTGTATGTATACATATATATATGTGTGTGTGTGTGTGTGTTGTGTGGGTTCCTGCAGTTTTCTGTCTCCCTGTGCGGTTTCAGTTCCTGGCACATGGTAGGGGCGAGAAAGATGGTGTGGAGAGATATCACCTGTACGGTTTTGAGGAAGACTTGTTTTGCAAGAAAGAAGAAAGGAAGACTCACGTCTGTCATTGAATGTCCCCATCCAATGCCCTCGAGCATCATGGGACGCTTTTCTGTCCAAAACAGGAAGTAACTTGACCACCCGGGTTACATTTGCCCTCCGACCCCCTGCTGCCCCCTCCCTGCCGCTTAAGAGCAAATGGAAGGAAAGGGAGTGTTCACGAAGAAGAAGTGAATGTTGACGCTTTTCGGGACGCCTCAGGAAGTGAGTTTCACTCACATCCTGCCCACCTGGAGAGACTTCCTGCGCCTGACAGCCAATCATGTTTGGTCATGTCAGGTCATGTCTCCCACAGCTTCCTATGGCCACCAGTATAGAGGTGTATGGGAGTTGGTGGATGAGTGAGCAGCGTGTGTGTGTGTGTGTGTGTGTGTGTGTGTGTGTGAGAACATGGAAGAGGGGGAGAGAGAGAAACCCTCATCCATCGTCAGGGTTTCCCAGACTCCCAGCGCTGAACCTTTGACCCCAAAACATATCGACAGCTGGGCTGGTGTCATTGGATCCATGTTTGGGTTGTCTCTGCTTTGTCCGGCCTGCCACTGTGTGTGTGTGTGTGTGTAGCCAAGCGAAACTGTGCACTGCGGGTGGGTGTTGGAGCAATCGGTGTGTGTGTGTGTGTAAGAAAATGGAGAGATAAGACAATACAGTGCAGTACATCTCCTTTTAATTTGTCTTCTCTTTGTCTTCGTTTCACCAGGTCTTCCACGCCAACACAGACCCGGCGGAGGTGGTTCTCAACCGGGTCCCGCAGCCAGTTTTGGCACGGTTTGTTCGCATCAGACCGCAGACGTGGAAGAACGGCATCGCCCTGCGCTTCGAGCTCTACGGATGCCAGATTACAGGTGTGTGTGTGTGTGTGTTACATGTTTGCCCTAAAGGCTTTAACAGCATCATCCTGCCAACAACAACAACAACAACTTTTTTTCTGGGTTCAGTTTCTTGTTCAAGGACAACTCAGCAGAGGCGATGAGGCAGAAAGGAGAAAGTTATTCACTCACTTTTTCAACACTTTGGTGATTTAGGGGACGTTGTGGTTTGCCTTTTTCCATTGTCTTACCACGAGAAAAAAAATACATTGAATATCAGCAATAAATAACTCCCTAAACCATAAAAACCAAGAGCGCACATGCACAATAGACCACACGTACATGTGTGTTTAGGTTCTATCCCACACTCCCCCCTGCTATCTTTTAAACATGGAAAAGCCTCAGGCTAATTAAAGGAAAGTTTTACTCTATTCTTCCTTCCACCAGTATCATTTCCCTCTCCGCTCCCCCACTTCTTCTCGCTTTCCGCCTCCAACTCCCCGACGCCGCCTCTTGTTCCTCTCATGGTTTTAGATACTTTTGTGATGCGTCCCTCTTCGCTCTGTGAGCTCTTCCGCGTACCGAGTAGCGATCTATCATTTATGGCTCTCCCCCCCCCAACGGTTCACTCTTACATCAGAAACTGTGATTCTCCTCAGCCTTCAACAGCTGCTATTGAAATAACTATTAGCTCTTACAGTACAGGTACATCCACACACACAAGCGGTTTCTAAATATAGCGTATGACCTGAAAAACAGGTACACCCTTTGAAATGTACACACACACACATATATATATACCTCCTGTGCCGTGTATTCATTATTTACATCTCCTGCATTTGCAGTGACATAACGGCATGAAACTTTGATCTGTGTTCTCTTAAACCGTCAGCACAACTAACATCTCTCTACCGTCCTTCCTCCTGCTCTCTCTCTCTCTCTCACATCCTCTGTGTCTCTTCCTGAAGCTCTCTCTCTCTCTCACTACCACCCTCCACACTAATCCACCTCCTTCTCCCACTGTTTCTCACTGTCGGAGTCTCATCACAACATCTTGCTCTGGGGAAACTGGGAGCCTTCTCCCGGTTTCCCTAAGCCATCATCTTCAAGTCTTTTCTCTCTCCCGTGCTCTTTCCTCTCTCTCTACTCCTCTGCCTCCCGACTCCTTGTATTATACCTTTCTTATCCCCTTAATCCTCATTTCTACATTTCTTACTCTCTCTCTCTCTCTCTCAGCAAGTTGCTTTTCAATGCTTACTCGTCCATCCATACTCGAGTTTCATTTCCAAGTGCTTTTACATGTACTTGGAACTTTTTCAGTCGGCGAACGCGTGCACGGTGTTTGCGTGAGATGAGAAGCGCCTGAATGCAAATCAGGGACGTGCGCTCATTCAACAGCAGACTTAACATATGCTTTTATCTCACTAATAGCCGTCTAATTGCATGGTGAACATGAAGAGGCAGAGCTGCTCCGCACATCTCTTTTTCCTTTCCTCCCTCTCTCTCACCATCTCCTATGTTCCAGTGCTTAGTGGCCAGTAGTGCAATCCTGCGGTGAAGCTTAACAGCTCCCAGGTGGGGATATTTGTAACCATGTGAGCGCGTGTTAGGTCATGGCTGAGACATCTCCGTCCACCCTCCTAAAGGGTGAAGGTTAAAGTAATCTGTGCCCTCTCGGCTTTTCCACTCCAGATGCACCGTGCTCAAACCTGCAGGGCTTGTTGTCCGGCCTGCTACCTGATGCCCAGATCTCAGCCTCCTCCAGCAGGGACACGGTGTGGAGCCCTGGGACCGCCCGTCTGGTGGCCAGTCGCTCTGGCTGGTTCCCCTCTCCTGCACAGCCCCTGGCTGGAGAGGAGTGGCTCCAGGTACAAGAGGATTTTTAATTGTGTTAATCTTAAATTTTTTATTATACATTTCTAACAATCAACAGTAAAGTATGATACAATAAATATGTTTTTCGGTGGTTTATTCATCATCCATTAATGTAAATTGTACAGGTGGACTTAGGTGTGCCTAAAACAGTGCGTGGGGTCATCACCCAGGGAGCGAGGGGAGGAGATGCAGGAAGCGGAGCGACCACAGATAACCGAGCATTTGTCAGGAAGTACAAAGTGGCGTACAGTCTGAATGGAAAAGAGTGGAATTTCATCATGGACATCAAGACCAGCCTGCCCAAGGTGGGTGTGAGAAGAGATAGATGGATATACGTTTGTGTGTTTGTACTGTAGACAACACCAGTTTGTTTGTCTTGCGCAGATTTTCGAGGGGAACACACACTACGACACCCCAGAGCTGCGTCATTTCGAGGAGACCGTGGCCCAGTACATCCGACTGTACCCAGAGAGGTGGTCTCCAGCCGGGATCGGGATGAGAATGGAGATACTGGGCTGTGACCTTCCAGGTAGGACGTTCGCCCGCTGACCAACCAGACACAGAATCATTTTTTTATGCACGATAATTCGCTGCCTGTTCTATTTCCAGGCCGAATTATACTGTAATGAACGCTAACCAGAAGTGAACGAACCTCGAGGACGGTGGCTCACAATAAAAAGCGCGGCTCACATTACATATGCATGAGAGTCATTAGAGTCTGCCAGAGGTGAAAAGAGACACCCAGTGTTATTTGGGAAAAAGGGAAAGTAATATCACAGTGAAGGCGTGACCGTCAAACGTAATGATTTTGAATTGTTTCCTTGGACTGGCTCACCTGGAAAATCCAAGTTAGACTCCGTTCCGTTATTGCAACAAGTGTCAGGGGTTGGGTTTAAAGGAATGCATCCCCATAAGACGCTTTCCAGCATAGTCTGCTAGCCAGATGTGAAGCAGTGCTGGAGTTACACACACACACACACACACACATCCAGCGACACGGGAACACACATGGACCCGCGCTATTTACCACTCCCTCTGCGCCTGAACAGGATCACTGAGCTGCACGCCGCTGAATGAGAAACACGATGGGCATACGAGCACAGGCACACGAATGCATATCGACAAACCGCAGAAAGAGAGAGACGCGTACATGTGTGCTCTCCAGACTCCCGCACACACACACACACACGCGCCATTGTAATGGCAACATAATAAATATAAGTAATGCTTTCACTGAGATGATTTGAGAGTGTGCTGATGAAGTGAAGTGGCCTCTCTTGTTGAAGAGAGATGAAATATTAAGAATACACACATCCTCATTATTGCATTCACCTCTCATCAGGACAGATTTGACAGAAGAACCTCACGGATTATCATTTTTACCGATGGGGTGATTTCTATCAGACGGTGTGGGGAGTTTGAGGGAAACGGAGCACAGAAAAACTGCTGTAGAGGGTCACACATTGTTCACAGGCTTTCCACAACTCAGCAGGAATCGTGGACGACATGCCGACAACCTGTAAATCATTCACTTCCCCCTTCCACTCCGGCTATTCACCTCTCTCTGTTCTGCTCCTTAGTGAACGTCTTGCTTTGTCTCATTTATATTATTTAGCCCGATGAATCGGTTTCTGAGCTCAAATCGTCGAAGCTGCTGCAGTGAGGCAGGATAGGCTCTCTCATTCACACACATGGTTGCAGTTCTTTCTTCTCCCTCCCTGAGGCCCAGTGCGTGGGTCCATAAATGTTTTTGTTCTTCTTTTTTTTTGTTTTTTTTGTTACCACTCTCTTCTCCTTTCCTCTCCTCCCCACCTCCTCTGTTAGTCATCACTCATACCTCTTTCCCTTTCTTACCGTTGTTGGTTCTAACACCTTGTATTTCCCCGTCCATGTTGTCTCACACACACACACGTATGCACAGAGATGCTGCAGTCACAGCTTTTTTTTTTCTAATGTACAAGCTCCAAAAATGAAAAATTTATGAGCTCAGGAAAGACAATTCTAGAAACTGATCAGAAAAAAAAAATGTATTGTAATGTATCAGGTGTTTTCCTCACTATATCATCACAGTGTGGTTCTGTACTTTTACAGCTGTTCATATATATATATATATATATATATATATATATATATATATATATATATATATAATCTCTTTATGTTCATAGTCTCCCATCCTGTGGGAAATCGTGTGTGTGTATGAATGAACTTTGATCTGAACACTTATCCCCACCCACCACTATCAAACAATGGCTACTTGTCTTTCCCATCATGTTCTTTTGGGATATGTGTGTGTGTGTGTGTATGCGCATCTATTCATATTGTGTGTGTGTGTGTGTGTGTGTGTGTGTGTGCCTGCCAAGCAGAGATTTACAGAAAGGCTTTCTACATAATTGAAGATTTTTTTTTTTTTCTTCTCTGACATATTGCTGAGTCAGATTCTTTGGGAGTGAGCGATGTCTTTTATGCAGAGAGGGTTGGCCCTCACACACACCCTGTGTGTGTGTGTGTGTGTGTGTGTGCGCGCGCTGGAAAAGCATTTATCTGTGTAAATGTCAAACGTGTATTTTTCGTGAGCATATGCATATATGCAGGTGTATTTACTCCTGCGAGCGTGCATGTCCGTTATCCACGCCAGAAGTTCCCCTGGGTCCAGATCTAAAGTGCTGGTGTCTCATCCCGCACATGATGACGACTTGCATCATCACCTGCAGCACACACACACATTACGTAAGAAAACACTGCAGAGGGACTTTTCCTGAATTACAAGGCCCTCTGCTGCGCATGCACAGCGCAGTAGGCCTGCCTGTGCACACGTGGGCCTCCTCACGCAGCTCTGTCGCTGTCTTCCTCACACACATCAAGGACAGGGCTTGGGCCAAGGCAACATACACACATTATTTTTATTTTTATTTTTTCTCTCTATCTCACATAAACATCCGCAACCGCATAAACGCACAAGTTGATCTCATTCCCATTGCCCCCTCACACTCCTGTCACACCCCGGAAAGGTCAGCACATTTACACTGTGACAAGCGCTGACCTTTGAAAGGCACAGAGTGCTCAGGAGCTGGGTAGAATCTTAATGGACTAGACTGTGTGTGTTTTTTTGTGTTCATGTGTGTTTAGTTGTTAAAACACATGGGAACACGTGTGTGTGTGTGTGTGCTGCTGGCGTCCCGTGTAATGCGCAGGCTCTCGGTTCGTTTTAACCGTAGGACTCAAAGGTTAAACTGGAATAAAAAAGGGGGAAGGACAACAACAGAAACCAACAAGACATGTGAGCGCAAGAGGGGGGGAATAAGAGATGATGAAATTTGGGAGGAAGAAGAGAGGTTTAAGTGGTTGGTCGATTTCGCCTTCTTCGGCTCACACTGTACCTTCCCCGGTGGGGCTGGCAGCGATAACAGCCTAATTAGGTGGCTAATGACTGGCATAAAGGACATGACATTAACACCGGGTTAATGTCAGAAGCTGTCACCGACTGTGGCGCGGCCCTTTCATGTCTGCCATTTCTCCAAGCTGGGGGCCGCGGTCGCTCGCGCTCATTTCCACAGGAAGTTCCTCTAAGCTTTATCGATTGTGTATCACGCCGCGCTTGTTGCCCTCGGCGCCTTTTTTTTAAAAAAGCGAGCAGTGTCATATCTGCAGAAAATAGCGGATATGTATTTGAGTGAAAGAAAGTCTCTGTGTGTGTGTGTTTGGTTAAATACAGAGAGGGGAGAACAGCTTCCATGGTTTACTCACGTGATAAACTTGGATCTGGGGTTGAGATGTGAACCAAACCTCTCATAACACACCAGAGTTTGACCCATCTGCTCCTAATAATAACACTCGGCTGTCTCCCACTTCACATTCCAACCGTGGCCTGCTCAACATGTGTCCGTGTTTGTGTGCACATGTAATGTGTTTTAATGAGCAAATTGCTGACTTACGTAAGCGTGTTTTCCTGTGTGTGTGTGTGTGTGTGTGTGTGTGTGTTGTTTGCCTTGTCTTTGTATTTTATGTGCGTTAAGAGAAATTCATACTTTTCACGTTGTGTTTGTTCTCCGATTTCTCCAAATACGGTTTGAGTTATGGAGTGAAAGGGCTATCATGCACTCATGATAGCTCGCACATACACATAAAAACAGTCTGAGATGTGTGTGTGTGTGTGTGTGTGTGTGTATGCATCCTCCCTGACAGCCAAGTGAGTGGTCCCAGAATGTGATCATCCTGTCCAAGGTCGAAGGGAGTTTGTTAGACACATCCATCCATCAGCCTTAGCGCCAGTCAATGTGTATGCACGTCAGTGTGTGTGTATGACTCTGCATTTGTGGACATGTGTGTCTCTGTGTGTCTGCATATTTAAGTCAGTGTGTGTGTGTGTGAGAGAGACAGACAGACACTGATGCCTGAGCACCCAGACACAACATGATAGGGGCCCCCCTTTTTGGGTGCTCTGGGGCTATCTGTGCCTGCCTCAGCCCGTCTCTGACAGTCTGGGTGGGATGACGGGAGACGGGGGGGGACAGACTTAACTTCATACAATGACCTTACACTGTCTATTATGACAGCATTCTTTAATTTACCACCACTGAGACATGCTGTTTATGTCCTGTATTAGGGGTTTAGTTAAAACAACAGTCTAACTCTTCAGTTTCCTGTTTTAAAAGGTTCCTCTCGCTGCTAATAAAAGGAGATTGATTGTCTGAGGATTGTCTCATGCCATACCACCACATTTTGACCTGGGTTTGTGCTTGTTCCCGTAGAAACCACCACCCCGGCGGAAACCACCACGCCAACTCTGCCCGCCGGCATGGAAACCACCACCGTCCCCGTGACGACTACAGGTAGCGTTATTAGGAAGGCTGTAATAACATTACGTAGAGTAACTGTGAACGCTTCTTTTATCTGAAATGAAAATGACTCTCTTTTCCTTTTCACTCACCACTCTCCCACCTCTACAGCAGCCACCACCCTTCCATCAGACAGTGTGTGTGACTTCGACCATGGCCTGTGTGGGTGGACGAATGACCCCAACGCCCCTCTCCTCTGGTCCCTGCACAGCCACGGTGAGTTCACCTCATCAGTCATGTGAAGATTCTTCATGACTCGCCGCCTCTTGTCTGCTTAGCTTGTATGCGGGCTGCAAGGAGGATTTCATTCAGCGCAAACGCGTTTAAGTTTATTTTATCAACTTGAGCGGGTCTAGACAAGACAAGTTTTTCTATAATTAAATGGAGTCATTCTCTCTGTGCGTCTTTTTTTTCAATTTGATTAAAATAATTCCTTAAATTGAAACCAGTCTAATTTAGCCACGACACGGCGCTCTCTTTGTGAATGAAAATGAATTGAGGGAATCAGAAGTAAAGAGACGCCGCCGCCGCCGTCTGCGTGTCAAAACCGCGTGACGTCTGGGCAGGAAGGGGTTAAGACCCAGTAGCTCCAATTAAGTTCAGAGCAGGAGAATCCGAAGGCGAGCTGTTATTCCCAGTCGTCCGTTACTGCCCCTCCATTACCTCAGGCACATCCCAGATGATGCCGCGTAGACTTCCATCTACTTAGACACTCCTTGAAGAAGTAATTATTCATTCTCCTTTTCTTTTTTTTTTTTTATACGTACCCGTGGATCAAAAGTGTGCAGCTTTTGGCATGTTATTAAAAACCACAGAAGACATTTCCTGCTGGGTTTAAGGAACTATTTATAATTTTTAGGCAGGGTAAGGAATTGTTATCCCAACCTTGTTTTAAAATTCATTGGTTTTGAGCAAGTCTCCATGAAAGATTCAGCGTTTCTCCAGCTGGAGAGAATTAAACAAGAGGGTTTTTTTATTTTGTCAAATTGGTTGATGTCACCTGGGTCATGTATTTTTTTTAATTTTTTGACCTATTTAGGTCATAACCATCTTTGACAGGGGGGGGCTTCAAAGCAGTTTCTTTCATCACGTCTGGATTGGGAAGGCCTCCTTAGATTAGTCAGGTTGTGGCTTTCATGTATTGAAAGTATCATTTCCAGCCGTTTTGACACGCCACGCCGGCCTTTGATTTTCCTGCAGGGGTCAAAAGGTCAGAAATCCCAGCCTGCACAGGACTATTATTTCACCACTATCAAATCACTTTTTTTTTAATCCTCCGTAGAATTCCAGTTTCTCATGTGACCCGGGAACCATGATCCCGTCACCTTTTGACCTCAGCCGAGTAACCAGTCACAATGCACAGAGCTCGATTAGCCACAATACTGTTATATTATGTGGCTTAAAAAAAAAAATCTCTAACTAGGCTTCATAGATTGAATCCTTGTTTGCTTCTCGCCGTATGAGACCGCTGTGAAATGGATTAATAATGGTCTGTTGTGCCGCGTACGGCGAGGCAGTCTCGATTATGAGCTGTCTGGTGAACAAGAGGCACGACGATGGGGGGTCCGCTCCGCGAGAAGCCGCCGCTTCAAAGCGAGCCAGAGATGACGGAAGAAAGGGCTTTTTGGTGCGCACAATTAAACGAGTGATAAAAATGCCTTGCAGAGTCACGAAATATGTTTCACTTGCACATCCTCTCGAGGCATAAACACACTTATAGTATAGAGGAAAAAAAACAACAAAGTGTCATATGTAACAAGGGAGAGCACACACACACACACACACACACACACACTGATTCCAGGGATGAGAAAGGCCAAGGGACATACTGTCACACACACTGTCTGAAGTGTCACACACAGGCAAGTCTGGGCGTATGGCGGGCAGAGGGTGGCTGTCAAATCGGAGGAGGATTTGTCCCTACAGATACTGCTTACACACACACACACACACACACACAAACACACAGCGAAAGGTTATGAGCCCAGTCAATCAATAAACATGAGAATGGCTTGGCTAAAAATGCTACACTCTTACTGCATGCTACTGCGGTGCTACTAGGAAACATCAACTAACTCTGGAAAATACCACTACACACACCCCTGATTAGTCTAAGACTGTAAAACAGAAAGGCACGTAGCGGCTCCATCTCTTTCTCACACACACACACACACAGTTATTCATGATAAAGCAGGTGATTTAATCTGCAGATTGTTGATACTGGACATTTTCCCACAGGGCCCACTTAAGAAATTCTTCACCAGACGCCTCATCGAGTCACTCTCTCCCACATTACAGGGGCATAGGCTCAGAGTTTCTCTCTCTCTTTCTCACACACCACCACATGAACACACACTCGTATACATACAGTAGTCTCACCAATCTTTCTCCCTCCACAATGGACTTCATGTCGGGGGGAGGGGGGGAGGTTCCAATTTGCAAACTAAACATCCTCCGGCGCAAAACAAATGTGAGCGGCGTGTATTTTGTCGGACTTTTTCCGTTGTTTAAGCCGTTTACCTGGAATGGGAACGAAGAGGAATGATCCCCGAGGGTCTCGGCTCGGAGCTCTGTTAACACTCCGCGTACGAATGACGCTCTCGCTGGACCTATTCTTCTGTGTGTTTTATATTTATCACGTCCCTATTGTTTCTATTGTGACTATTGTGTGTCCCATTCCTGTTAGCAACTGGTGAGAGTCATGTTAGAAATATCCATAAGTGTGTGAAAACACATTCTGTAAGTGTGTGTGTGTGTGTATAGATATGTGTTTAAGTCTTCCTGTAACAGTGATGATTAATGATAATAATTGTGTGTGATTGTACTCATAAGCGCACACATTTGTGTCCAACATGGATGGATGGATCAACAGTTTTTATTGCCTCGAGTGCTGAAATGAAAACCCATTAAATCAAGTTTTTTTTTTTTCACTTTCATTTGATTGTAGCAACCAGAAAACTGGAGGTTAAAACACAGCTGTGCTCATTGCTGGCGATGTGTTAAGATAGTGAAAACAGATGGGTTAAAACGGGTCAAAATTACACGGGATTTTCAGAAACGACTAAAGCTACAAACGCGACATTGACCAAAATTAGACATTTGTAGCACATCTGGTTTTTAGAAATGTTCTCGCGTGGTGACGAGTGAGCTCGGCTGTACGTTTACATAACGCTACAGGCATTTTAAAACACACTTATGTAGAGTAAGATAAAGTAATCTCTCATCATGCGTCTCTGTCCCCCCTCCAGAGCTCAACAGCTATCTGTACACGGACGCCAGCTTGAAGACGGAGCAGCAGCGAGCCCGCCTTGTGAGCGCCGTTGTGGCGGCCGACACCGGGCCCCTCTGCCTCATCTTCTCCTACCAAATGTGGGGGGAGGCCCAGGGTCACCTGAGGGTCCTGCTGCGCGACGCCCACAACGAGGAGACCCTCCTGTGGACGCTCAAAGACGATCAGGGCCCTGTCTGGAAGGAGGGCCGCACCATCCTGCCTCGCTCCCCTAAAGACTTTCAGGTAGTGTGCAATGCTGTAAAAGCATCTGGATTCTTCTCCCCAATATCAGGAAGCTATGCCAAAGTACGTCTGCTTGATAATTAGGTAACTAGGTCAGACCTTATATTACATGTCAGAAAGAGAAACGTGTCTCTAATGTTTGGTTTGAGAGATCCATTTATCTCGGAGCATAAGAGAGCATCAGTTTTAACCTCTCCGTCACTCTAGGCCAGGGTTTTGACTTCAAAAAGGAGCTAAAGTAAGCCGTCTCGTCTCTTATCGGCTGCATTAATTGTTTGGGGATCGCTGTGCGTTTGTCAGAAACATCACAAGCAGTTAACGTTCTCATAAAAAAGTAAGTCGAGGACGCTTGCGGAGGAGGGGGAGACGGTTGCATATGCTGAGTGCAACTTTGAAATCACAGGGACTATATTAAGTTTTTATCCTCTTTCTCCTCCTCCGTCTCCTCGTCTTCCTCCCGTTTGTCCCCATTCTCAATTTGCCTCCACCTTCTCTGTTCCCCCTCGCCTTCATCCTGTCTGTTTCTCCTCCTCCTTCCTCCTCTTCCTCCTCTGTTTTGGCTGGTGTAGGTGGTGATGGAGGGTTTCTTTGTGCACGGCACCAGAGGACACATCTGGATAGACAAGCTCCACATGAGCTCTAGCACCCTTCTGGAGGAGTGTACACGTAAGTCACACACACACTCACACACACTGTATCCGCACAAGGATTCAGTGGGACTACACACATGTTTGCAAGGGTTTGACACACAGAGTGGGACAAACTATGGGCACAAATTGCTTCAGTTTGCAAAAAGACTTTCATCCAGTATAATATTAAAACAATAAAGAACCACACACACATCAATCTTTTTTTTTCCCATCCACCTCCTCCAGTTTTAGCCGTAAGGTCCTTGAACGGTGACACACACACACATGAAGTGATAACCGCTCCCTCCTCCACTCCCTCGCCCTCCCATTCCAGTTTCGGAGACAGTCTCTCCCACCGAAATACAAAGATGAAAGACGGAAGGAGAGGGAGGGACAGCGTTTACTCCTCCAAGGAAAGAAAAAAGAAGAATAGGAAAACTAGGCCATAAACGCCCTGTGGGCCCCGGCGATGCTAATCTATGTTTCATTAGATTTCTCTTCTTCTTTTTCTCTCTTCTCCCTCTATCTTTTATGCGCTCACTCCTCTGTCGTATTTGTAAACAGAGCTCTCACCGAGCCGTCAAAGGGAATTACTAGACGGGCTGTTTCCCCGAGTAACTTCCTGGGTGCCTGGTGCGAGCCGAGCGCCAGACTAGCCTTCTTAAACTGGCCTGACCAGGGGCTTTGGAGAGAGTCTTAAACAGATCAGAGACCAAGCCCGGGGTTCAGAGCCAAAAATCTGCCTCCATCACTTCTGACTAATGTCCAATGTGCTTTGGAGCTGGACCACAGCGGGGAGCAGGCAAAGTGTGTGTGTGTGTGTGTGTGTGTGTGTTATGCCGCTACTTTGTGGCAAACACTTTTTGTTGCCTCCGCGTATCATTTCGTGTCACGCGTGTCTTGATAGAGTCTGAGCAGCACAGCAGCTTGGAAGGCAAAGATCACAGTCAAACGGCATCCTGCCGCCATGCCGCTGTGTTTCCTCCTTACGCCGCTCCCAGAGCATGCTGGGACGTCGCTTATCACCCGGCGCAGTCGAGTTTTTCACAGTACGTTGGCGTTCCCGCCAAAAGGCGCCAGTTCCCAAGTCGGTTTCCTTATTTCTCTCTCACCCACCCCCGACCCCCGACACACACACACACACACACACACCCACACACACACACACACTAGTTCTTTGTGTTTGCATTCCAGGCAGTCACACCAAAGGTTCTGCTCTGTGCATTTGCAGCAAGCCAAGAACCCCCAGCCCTATCCAGTTTAACTGGACTCCGCAGATAAACAACTTGAAATGCGTGAACTTTTCGCACACACACACACACACGCAGCATCTACACTCCCAGCACAAACCCATCTCAAGTCCCCGACTCAACACAATGTACTCTGTTTGAAATTACATTTGAGCAAAAGGAGCTGAGTAAATGCCATAATTCACGTGCGCTATCGGAGGAATTAACTTAAATTTCCTCAGGAGGAGTTTGATAGTCTTGTGACATTTGTGTGACATTTGGCTGACTTTTTCTTCATATTTAAAGTTATCTAACAGCTCTCTCTCTGTCTCTGTCTCTGTCTCTGTCTCTTTCTCTCCCTCTCGCTCCGCTGCTGACTGCGTCTCTGTCCTCGCAGAACCCTTTGCTGCTTTTTCTCCTGAAATGACAGGTGAGTCTGACTTTTGTTATGGCGTCACTTCCTCTCTGGTCTTGCTTCCTTGCCCGTTGGTATGCACTAGCCTGGGGGGTTTTTTTTACCGCTTGGTGCCACTAAGTTGTCCCGACCGCTAAATAATCAGCCCAAACCGATCGGCGGGGCGTGTGTTTCCAGATTAATAAAACATGCATTCATTTTTAAACCGAGCGATTCATCGCATCCGCAGCAGCATGGAGACATCACCAATCAAATACTAAACCTAAAAAAATAATATATAATACATATTCTCTGTTTGAGGCTTCCTGACACAGCCGGAAGGGTTTTAAATAACCGTCTGCCTCCATGAAAAATATCCGGAGCATCCCGGGGGACTCTATGAGATTGATGTTTAGTGTTGTGGAATCTCATAATGTCTTCCAATAAGATAAGAACTTAGCAAGGTTTCAGTGCCAATGTGACGGGTGTGCACTTCTTTGGCTTTTCTTACTCCCTCTGTCTCCACACTGTAACCCTTGACAAACATGCACAGACACACACACATTAATATCGCACATACACACCAGTGTCCCCCATGGAAAAGCAATCAGATAGAGTGACTGAGCAGCGTCAAGCTCTCTCTCTCTCTCTCTCCTCTCCCCCAACTCAGGTCTGTCTAATGAGTGTGTGCAGTGTGAAGTAGCAGGAGCACGCACCATTTCTCTCTGTAATTACGTGACACGGTCCAAAAATCAGGATGTATTCGGCTCTGCTTCACTTTCCCCTAGTTCAATGTGACATTCTTTCAATCTAACAGCTCTCTGCTTCATCTTCAGATGGTACATATGGGCTGTATTTTATTATTTTTGTGTGTGTGTCTTTAGGGGTTTGGGGTTTTTTTAATTTTTTTTTTCAGTCTTGGATAGTAGAGTAAAGGCTTCTTGGAAGGCGGTTAGTCGGTTCTTACCAAGAATTGAAGGAGGGAGGTTGAAGCCAGAGGCGAGCAGTGTAGAGGATCTGTGGATATAGTCTCCAAGGAGACGGCGTTTGGCTTGAGGAGGAGAGGACTGGCCAGAAGGCTGATGCATGAGAAAAAAGAAAAAAAAATGTAGAACAGAGAACAGAGAACAGGATAAATTATGTACTCAAAACAAATCTGCCAACTCGAGCCAGCTAAATAACAAATCCCAATCCAATATCAGCTCAGAGAGAGAGAGAGCTCTGAAACTTTGGATTCCCGTGCGGCGTCGGACTGAGTCTTGCATGGTTCCGACGCTTCATCGAGGGGCTGTTCGGGACTTCCTGTGTGCCAGCGTGAAAGCAGGAAGAGGAAGCTCCTTGATTTAATGTGTGTGGGTGCTTTCGTGACTAATTATTTTGGCTTTCGTTTCACACCAAGTCATTCAATCGGAGCTTTGAGAAATTGAATTGCATTGCATTGGTTTAGATTCAACCATTGGACTGATTTCAAACCAAATCTCTCGATGATCTTGGTGTGAAAACTTATCCTCCAACTGCAACCCGAGCTACATGAGAGAGAAATGGATGCATTTTAATTTTTTCGGCCTTGGAGATTGATTTATGTTCTTTTTATTTATTTTTTTTGCAACTGGCATGCTTGTGCATGCTCACATGAGGTGCACGCCTGCTGTTCGTATGATGAAGACCAATAGGGATAGAAAATAGAAAATTAAATGTAAAAAAACAATAAACAAAGTGCCACTCCTCTCTTTTTCCCGCTGGCCAATTATTCTGTATCTCTCCACCAGGGGGAGGCGTTCCTGTGCCTCCCTTGCCCATCCATTGGTATTACATAATGGCCGCCGGAGGCGCCCTCCTTCTCCTGGCGGTGGCCATCTTGGTCAGAGCCCTCTGTTGCTGCCGACAACACCTGGCCACCAAGAAGAGCCAGCTGTCAGTGGCCTATCACAGCTCCTCGCAGTGCTTCCAGTATTCTAACTGGTCCTCCAGTATGGCCACCCCAGGGGTGGAGCCAGTCCTGACAGTGAGGTTGGACAGCCGGGACCGACACCGTACCCTCTGCTGAAAAGAATCCCCTTTTATAGCTGCATTGTTTGGCAGAGCGCGGGATGCCTGATTGTGATGTCAGTGGCAGGATGTGCGTCGCAATGCCGCAAGATTGACAGAAAGATCCACTCAACGAACCCCTCCCTTATTTAGTTTACAGTTGCAAGGGTGATGATTACACAGACACTGTCCTATACTGCCAAAAATGTGCAAAACAAACACCGCGCTCTCTCTCTCTCTCTCTATCTAATGGATGTAGCTTTGGTTGCCGTTTGCTGTTGACTTTTCCACACTATGCTGCTCCTGATGAGAGGACTGAAGTCTGAGTAAGTTATTTATCTGAACTGCTTGTTTCGGACCATTGAGTTACATCTGGCTCCTCATAACCCCAACGGTCCTCCTGGAATGACCCCAGCATGGACATACACACAGAGACATGTGTGGGCTGGGAAGAGAGAGAGAGAGACGGGGTGGGTTGATCTGGTTCCTGCTGCGAGAGCCAGCCAGAGCTGCCAAACCACAGGCTAAAAACAAGACCCCAGAGACACGAGCGGATCTGCAGTGCCGACAGAGAGAGAGAGAGGGGAGAAAACTGTTAGGCTGAGAGGCATTCAGTGTGCTAGCTGTGGAAATGATCTGGCAAGCCCAAAGAAAATAAAGCTCTTGGTATCTCTGTAATAACAACATGATTTGAGTTGTACCAATAGTGAGGGTGTTACAATAGAGGAGAAAAGACATCCTTCCACTGTCCTTTTTCAACAGAGCATGTGCACATTTAAAAAAAATAAAATAAAATAAAATAAAAAAATACAAAGGAATGCAAATCCATCATACTTAAAGTCCTGCATCGCCAAACGGAGATAACTAGCTCCATGTGATTGAACGCCTCGTCTTCTCCTGATAAAGGCATCGAGTCAGTGATGGATGCATCCGTCTTCAGCGTTTAGTGTTTCATCTCGATTCTCTGTGGCCGTAATAAAGCACGTTGCTCCACTCCCACTTATGCTTGGTACCACCCACTCCTCCCCCCTCCCCCCTTCGTGTCTCTGAGCCGCCCAGATGAAAACCCACGCCGAGCCAAGTCCTGTTGTGTTTTCAGTGTGAATATGTGCTTGTTGTTTTTTAAGGGGTTGTAAATAGACACAGCTGGCTGCCATCATCACTTCTTCTCTTGATTTACACTCCTTACATATCCCACAATGCTGTTGGACCAGCTGGAAGCCATAAGCACAGTGTTTTGCTGTATATATGTGCACCCTTTGCGAGGGAACTAAGACATGAGCAAAACCAGAGCAGAGCTATCGAGGGGTTCTTGTGCCATAAGACACCGAACGCAGCATTTCTTCTTACTGATATTTAACATGTCTGGGATCTGAAAGCAAAACTTTACTGTTAAATGTCAGGAAACTCAGCCTGAGACCAGTTGGCACCGATCTCTCCCTCCTATCAGTCAGTACTGAAGGGTGGCGAGATGTGACACGAGCTCAGTTAAACACCCTGGATTGAATGAAATGTAAAGGTCTTCACTCTGTGGCTCAACAGGGCATGCTTTTTATGATCTGTCCCACCACCAGCAAAAAAAAATAAATCCATCATTTACTAGCCCACAGCTCAGCAGAACGTACGTCGATTTGTTGCCACAATTTAGCAGCTGCACTTTTCTCTCCGGAGTGTTTTTTGGCACCGCGTGCTTTTAAATCAACTCGGTGAGGAGGGACCGGACACCCTGCATGGGCCATCTCCACACCGCTTACGCTCCAAGCTTCTAATAGTCGTAATTAGTTAATGGACAGATAACATTTATTAAGGCTGTGGTAAGCACTTTTTCCTCTCCCATCTACCACACCTCCATCGCCCCCCCGATCCTCTGCCAACTTCCGTTGCCCTGGAAACGGTATTATTATTAACGCCACCGGCCCATCAAAGACCTCCAGATCTAGACGTGTGCCTTGCCAAGCAGTTACTCCCACTCCTGAATGCTCGCCAAGAGCTGGGAGTGCAAACACACACACGCACACACACACATCTTAAGTTTGAATACACTTCAGCCATTGCTACTCTTTTCACTGTAATTTTCCGACTCAGATACCTGCATCAGTTTTCAGTTCCCAACACAACTGTCACAAGCACTACTTAAATGTTGACATATGTTGCCATTAGGTTGGTTGTTGTTGTTTGTTTGTTTCTTTCACCATCATATACACCACTCTTAAACTCGACCCGTAACAGTGTCGATGATTTTTAACGGTGATAACGATGGCTGACGTTAATATATCCGCCTTTCACAACGGAATGAACAGTCTTATACACATCAGTATGCTTACATGATGACTGTGTGTTTGACAGGAATGTATCATAATGATCTTTCTCTATTAATAAAGTCATATTTTTCTATTATTCCAAGACTTTTGTGTGTGTGTGTGTGTGGATGCCAAATCTGTAGATTTATTAACCCCAGTAAATATGAGTTTATCTTAATTATCCAAAGGATCAATTATCATCAAGTATAGTATAATCAATAATCTGTAATTTGTGTGATGCTTAAAGGACGATGTGTCCTGTGCTTCTTCTCTAACAGTTAAAATACCCAATTCATTTGGAGATGGACGACTTTTCAGCGGCAGGGACCCACTAGGTGGAGGTAAGCTATCTATACTGATCAATATACTGCATATATTATACATTTTATACAAATGTATAATGTGTTTCTCTCATCTCACTTTCTACCAGGTTTACAGTTCCCAGAGTGGAACACGGCATCGCCGTCATCCGAGCCGCCGGTGACGCGTGTCTCGGAGAAGGACAACTCGTGGTTATACACCCTGGACCCCATCCTGGTCACCATCATCGTCATGAGCTCCCTGGGCGTGCTGCTCGGCGCGGTCTGCGCCGGCCTCCTCCTGTACTGCACATGCTCCTACAGCGGCCTGTCGTCACGCTCCTCCACCACCTTAGAGAACTACAACTTCGAACTGTACGACGGCCTCAAGCACAAGGTCAAACTGAACCAACAGCGTTGCTGCACTGAGGCGTGAGGAGGGCCCCGAGAGAGGAAACACACACACACACACACACACACAAAAAAAAAGAGAGACAGAACGGCTGTGAGAGATACAGCCACTTTGTGGAAAACCTCTCACTATTTTCTTCATTTCCTCCAGTTCACTTCCTCAATGGTGCAGATCCCCGGACAATTTTTATTTATTTTAATTTTTTACTCAAACGAGTATTTCCTGCTTGGAAAAACATGGCACAGTTCAGTGTTGGTAGATTTTGAACCAATGAGAGAAGGACTATCTACACATATCAATTACAGATTCCTGCTCCACCAAACGCATCATAGATTTGTAAGAGAGGTCTAGTTATGAAACTGGATACTTGTAAGCTACACGTATTGAGTCAGAACACGTCGTGTTGGAACGGTGGTAGGTTAGGAACGTGCTTTTTTTGATCACACGTGAACACAGTGGCCTAGAACTTAGCTCCTTCGTGTGACCCGTTGACTTTTTTTTTTGTTCCGTCGTAAACTCTGCTACCTATCAGCCTCGGTTATCCTTTTTCCTTCCTGACAGTCTGTGGTATTTTTAGTCACCGACGTCCCTTAAGTTTGTCTTTCTGCTCGGTCACTCTCTTTTTCTGTTTAATGTTTGGGTTCTGGCCTATTGCCAGTCTGCGATGGCAGATAAGTAGAAAAAGAGGCAAGTGTGTGTGTAGAGGTGGGAGGGGGGTGGGAGGGGGCGTTTTAACACTATTCTTTTAATGACAGGGAGAGTTATTGTTAGATTTAGTTGTGACTGGTTCCTGTCAAAGAGAAGGCCATGTTTACATTGTGGTTAATGGTGAAAGGTCAAGGAGCTTTGGTCGGTGCAACCTATGGATTGCTGTTAAGGGCAGAGACTGAAAACCACTGGAGAAACGCAAACAAAGAGAGAGAGAGAGAGAGAGACTATGACTGACAGATCACTGAAGACCCCTGCCTCTCACAGGGGGGCGGTGTTCCCTCTGTGCTTTTCTGTGAGGACAGAAAAAAACGAATGCACAGCCAGGAACGGCTGTTCTCAATCCGACTGACTGCGTGCCCCCGGACGCACAACAAGCCTTAAAAGCAAACTGTTCGCGGAAAATGTTGAAAAAAGGAACGTCGAGGCGACACCGAGACGAGAGAGGACATATTCCATGTCTCTGTCTCTGTCTCTTTTACATGTGGACCTCAAAAGCCATGATTTAAAGGACCTACCCCCCTAAAACACACACACACACACACATATACCCTTGCACACACATTGCACCACCTCACCTCAAACTACTGGCTAATTGTGGCCAATTTATTTATTTTTTTTTTTTGAAGTTTTTTGTTGTTGTTGTTGTTGTTGTTATTTTTAATGTCAGCTCTCACACATCAAGGCTGGCATTCCTCGAGACTGTTTTGAACCAATCGGAAAGGGTCTTGTCTTGCACGTTCTGAAAGGACTCATAAGCCATGAGAAGGAGAGGGTGAGAGGAAAAAGTCTCGGTTATTCCCTCCCATACACACACACACACACACACACACTCATCTAGTCGACACACACTGACCGGATCCGCTTGTATATACAGATGTATATACAGAACATGAATACACACTGAGAGGCGCCCAAACCTAAACATGAAGGGTATAGTAGCTGCTGCTGAGAAGCCTGAGGTATATATTTGAGACCCATGTCATATGAAGTACAGAAACACACACATGCATTCAACATTTCACCCGACTCATCATGTGCACACACACACACACACACACTCGCCCTCCTTCTCCTCTGGATCCCACTGACTCTCTTCAAAGTGCCTTGGAGCCGCGGGGATCCAGCTTGCCTTTGGAGCCGGTATCAGATACAGTAATGTGACACTGACAGTGACAGTAACAGCGCCCCCTTCTGCCTGGGAGGACCAAACACACATAATGACAGGATCCCCCCACCACCACCCCCATCCACCTTCACACTGCTCGGACGGCCGTTGATGTTGTTTTAAGGGGTCTTTGTACAGAAATGCTCTTTTTATGATTGTTATTATAATTATTATTGTTATGATTATTTAATAAAGGATTTATACCATACTAAAGGATAAGCTGGCCAAGATTTCCTTTGCTGCGATATGTTATGATGTGTTTCTAAAAAAAAAATGTGTAAAAAGAACGAGGCCGTTTGATAGACACAAGGTTTTCTTTCGCATTATTGACATTCCTGCATCACTTGTAGACACAACTAAATACTTCCTGTCAAGTTACACACAAACTCCATCTGATACACGGAGCCAAACTTTCACTTTTAATTGCAAAAAGAATACACACACACACTCACACACACACTCTTTGTGTCAAATACACATACATGCATAACGCTGTGTTGTCAGACGGCTGCACTTGGCCTCTAATCTCCCCATGATGTCCCATTAGTCTGGACCTCTGGTGGCCCTCATTTAGGAGCTCCAACATCAAAGCTCAGCCCCACACACACACACACACACACACACAGAGTCATACAGTACACATGCAATTACTCTGCTTCCCTTTTATACAGTGTGCTGCGTCTGCCACACACGGTTCCCATTTATCCCCATAAAGCGTTCCGCACCTAAGTGCAAACCCTGTTAGCAAATATATCACAGAGTTTCAGATCAAAACTTGTGATATCTTTGGCTCTTCTGGGTCTCGTGGACGTCTTGTAAGCGAGGCAGGAAAAAAGGCAGTGATGGCTGTAAATGTTCTCATCTTGTTTGCACTTCTGAAATGTTTTTTTTCTCTCTCTCTAGCTGAAATAAAACATCAGATTATTAACTTTATGATTTAACGCAACTTTTGAATCGATGTGAAATGGAGCCCTGCAGCACAGGTACCGGCATTAGGAGCCATTAGAAAGCAGATGGACACGTGTTTGCCGCTGCACGGTTTGGGCGATGGCGGCGGCGGCTGTTAGCATGCTCCGGTCCGTGACATAACTGGCCAATTACCACCTCTAAAAAAAAAAAGAAAAGAAAGAAAATCCAGACAATCCGCCAGAGGAGTGTGATGCCATCTGCTCACAGGTTGAACAGTCTCAACCACATCACACGTATCAACACCGACAGGAAATTACCAAAGGAGACAGATTGTCATTGTTCCATACCGCCTCTTTTTTTTCACAAATTACTCTTTCTTTTTTCCCCCCTATGTGTGTGTGTGTGTGTGTGTGTGTGTTACCCAAATGTTGTTTTTCTAGGTTTTTATCAGTCTGTAATGGCACACTGCAGGGGCCCTTTTCCTTTAACCGTCAGATCAGAGAGTTCTTTTTTGCCTCTGAAGCCGAGGCGGCCTTCAAAGAAGAAAAAAAAAAAAAAAAAAAACTCTGGCGCCCTGTAAGTCGATAGGCCAGATTGCGGAGGGAGCCCGTTTGAGGGTCGCACTACAGGAAGTGACTGAAACACACAGCTAATTAATCTGGGGATTATGTAATCAAGATGGAAAAGAGGGCAAACATACAGAACGTTAGTCATCACAGTTAGGGAGGAAAGTGTTTGGTTTTTATAACACTTGATATTTCCGTTCTAATTATACACAGAGGCCAGCCTTAACTGTTTTAACTGTTCTCGCGGAATTCTGGGAAAAATCACAAATTCAAAAATTTCCGAAATCCTCCGTATCCTCCTCCCTGAGCCTTCAGTGACAGTCTGAAAGAAGAGAACCACCTGGAGACTAAAACCTCAGATTGCTTTTAACAGCATCCAAAGCGCTGTCAGGAAAACTGCAGCGGCGGTGCATATATACATGCAGAGACTGACAGAGCACTCGTACATTTTTAGATATGTTTAATACGCACGCACGCACACATACACACATAACCGTGCACCCACATCCCAATGGTCTTCCTGGGAAGGGGGCCCAGATAATCTTGTCGGGCCTGCCAGCGGTTCAAAGCACCTATATGGGTCAGAGCAGAGAGTGTGTGTGTGTGTGTGTGTGTGTGTGTGTGTGTGTGGAGGATGGGAGATTGAAAGGGCCTCTGTGGCAACTTGCCTGCCAATGACGGCAAACCCTGTGACTTCTATAAACACCAGGCAGACCATCACTTTCCTTCCTCCGTGACATTATTATCAACCCCCACCGCCAGAGGATACTGCCTCTCTGAAAACAAATACATGGAGGAAATGATTAGGAAGAGGGAAAAAAAATAAAAATAAAATCTAAACTAGGCCTGTGTGTGTGTGTGTGTGTCTTTATGAAGCAGCACAGAGGAAATCAACTACAAAGATAGTGTGAGAGTGATTTGAGGTTGGGCCTGTTGACCAGGGACCACGTTACTCCCTGTAGATTGAACCCTAATGCTGGTATTTCTCATCAGCAATATTTGAATATATATATATAGAAGCACCTATTATTCCTCATAACTGAACTTTTATATTGTAGGCACACGCACAACATGACCGGTGGATCCTGTTCACACCACTTGAAGCTGTGTGTGTTCGTCCTATATAGCCCTATGTAACTTGTTATCAGGCATGGTTGGAGACCTCTCCCAGTGGGTCCTCACCATCTGTCTGGAGTGTTTCGTGGGTTGTTAGATCACTGCTTGAGAAATCCTGTATTGTAACAATCGCACTGTTTAAGTAATCGGATTAAAGCAGCCACACTTGCGTCGTCTTGAGATAACTCCTTTTAAAGAGGTTCTGGATCTCTTAAAAAAAAACTAGAATATTTTATTAAAGTTGGATTTGTATTTCCCCCACGGTAATCCTTTAAACCACTGATATGATAAATTAGATATAGAAGTTAAGTGCTACACACGCACACAAATACACCTTCCTAATAACCTGTTCCCATATTCATAAATGATATTAAAGGAGCAGCGATCATTGTGTTAATGCTCTAAAGATGAACTGATGAATCATTGATTAATTAATATCAACTCTTGAACCCGAGGAGGGAAAAAAAACAGCTAAAAATGGAACTGTCGATCAAGTAAAGGAAAGCTTGTTGGTGCTTGACAAGTTGTCAAAGATTTGGACAAAACATCTTAAAGCTCGTGTAATAATCTGACTCTGAATCTGTCAAATCATGAGCTGCCGGGCCTGTTATTATTTGAACGAGCGTGTCAATAATAGAATATATATATATATATATATATATATAAAAAGCTGTGTTTCATGAGAAGTGATAATCAATTAACGATGACAAAAGCGCCACGCTTTTCAACAACACATCTGAGGCGAGATTTTTTTTTTTTATGAAAACAAAAGCGAATAAACAGCTGGCGCTCGTCATCGATTCATTGTCACCGTCGTTAAAAGAGAAGAAAGAAAGAAAGAAAGAGATGAAAATAAGAAAGCAGAAAAGTCACCTGAACACATAGTAGATACAAACAACAACATTTGACCTCATTCCATCCTTTATACACAACATACTGATTTCCATTATGGCCTGAGATTGCAGCTGTCAGTCAGCGGCTGTCTTGTCTTGGTTTTTTTTTAACTTTAACATGATTTGATCCTAAGCACTGTAAGCTGTGAGGGGAAAGTGTTGTTGGCAGAGGGTGATAATGTGTCAGTGAGGCCCAGTGTGGATGTGAAGCCTCAAGAGGAGAGGCCTCAGTGTTTGGTTAATGTGGGATGTAGCTCTGTGCTCTCTCTCTGTGTATATTTTCAATGCTTTGAGTGGGTTGCTGCTGATGGTATGAGTTATATTTTATGCCTTGTAGGAGGTGGCGTGTGTGTGTGTGTGTGTGTGACATCCTTCTTGTACCACGGCGCGTTGACTAACTGCACCCAGGAGAAAGCGAATTTACAGCCTCGTTCAACTGCTGCTGAGCTCCAGTTAAACATCATTCAAACAATCTTTCTATATCTCACCACACACACACACACACACACACACACACCATACAGCCTCTTGCTGAATGATGGTGCATTCATGGAACATTTGCAGTAGGTGTTTTGGAAATTTATCTCAGTTGCATTGGCTCGAAATTCGCCGTGCCCTCACAAGCTTTCACACTCAGAAATGATCCGACAAAGTGATTTGATTGTATACGAATGAAACAATTGTTCTGCATATAAGCAAAAAAAAAAAAAAAAAAAAAGCAAAGGAGGAAAAGGGGGCCTGTTCAATTTGCTTATCAGTCCCCTTCTCGAGCTGCAGTTTGGGCCCTTTGAGACATAACAGCATCAGGCCGCTGGGACACAAGCAGGGAGTCAAGTAAACACATCATCGTTAGAATAAGCAAGCTACACAAAAGGTCTTTTCCTCCCATGACCAAGGCCACACACAAAGACTGCAGCATTACACACACACACATATACACACACACACACACACTGGAGAAGAACAACAAACAAGCGGCCGACAAATATCAAGAATCAATATCCCCCTCTTTAGATTGTGAAACAGTTTAGACTTGGCGTCATCGTGGGATTATTTGTAACTGTAATAACTCTCCGAGGATGGAATCAGGGGAGCGCCTGCACCACCTGCCCACACACACACACACACACACACACACTTGGAGAGTGGGGAAAAACAACAAGAGTGGGTTGATGAGTGGGTGGATTGAGTGTAAATTACAGCTGTGAGGAAACCACGTGTGTATTTTTATGTTTGGACTTGTGCACAGGTTCGATTCCCGCGTGTCCTCTGGTTTTCGAGGCTTATCTCGTTCACCTTTTGGTTGTTTTGGAAACTAGGAGCGACTGTAGGAACAGCATTAGCTCATTGGGTGTTGTATGTTAGCCCCGGAGAGAGAATGGTAAGCTAAACAAGAGCCAGTTCACCGGGTCACATATCCCTCTCAGCGCCTTTGCAGAGAATGAAAAGTCCTTCTGCACTCATGCGCTACTGTATCGAGTGGATTGCCTCCCAGATTTATACAGAAGTTGTTGGTTTTTTGGGGAATTTATGCACATATAAATCCACTTCTGCACTGTTTAACACCTTTACTTGGGAATGTGATAATGTTATTATAAACCATTAAAAAAAGAAAAAAAAAGAAAAAAATGAAATAGAAATCACATGCTGTGTGTGTCTGTAAATATATAAAGTACATATATATATATTTATATATATATACATGTTTCTTATTGTATTTCTGTGTTTCCTTCCTTCCTTCCGGCCGTCCTAGTTGCATGACAACATCTGGTGGTTGAAAGGTAGCCTTTTGACACAGAATACACACCGCCGCCACCGCCGGGCACTGCAGTGTGTCTCAGAGCATCAGTTCTTCATCACTTCCAGTATTCCCATGACCCCCCCCCCAACCAAATAAATAACCCGCCCCCGCTTGACACTAGTGAGAGTCCTTGTCTCCAGATGCTCTGACTGCCTCGTATCTACCCACAAGGCCTCCTCCTCCTCCTCCTTCCTCCTCCTCCTCTTCCATAACCACACCACAGCCTGGAGGAGAGCAACACTACCTGCATGCGATCAGCACATGTACATATTGTACACACACACACACACACACACATTTATTCCATGTATCCGCATTTCAGGGAGTCACAGATCAGACACTGCCCCTAGTGGTCAAACTAGAATATTGTAAGATGTGTGTGTGTGTGGAGCACAGGAGTGTGTAGATAGGTTAGTTCGGTGCACTGCATTTTCTCCAACAATACCTCTCCTCCTCAGCCTATCTGCCTTTTGTATCTGTGACAGATTCGCCCACACGTTGACGACACCGTGGGGGGGGGGGGGGGGGGGGGGGGGGGGGGGGGCATCAATCTGGTTTCTCTAGCCTGCGTTATCTTGCACATGCACAGATCTCTCTCTGTCTTTCTCTACTACTTCTCACTCACCTCCCAGTCCCCCCTTTTTGCTCTATCAGTCGATGTAGAGGACTGTGGCGGACTTATGTAGCAGTAGAGGGGATCCCTTTGTGTTTGTCAAGAGCAGTTTGACAGGAGATCTTATCCCCTTATCCCCCCCCCTCCTCCCTGCGCTGTTCTCATCACAGCAGGGAAAAGGTGGCTGAACTGCTCTCAGCGGGCTTCCAGGGTCGAAAAGTTTCGAGCTCGAAACTCAAGAGATGCAATGTCAAGCTCAGCTGGCCAAGTGGAAAAGTCTTTTCTAAGTGGAAAGCTCTTTCAAACATCTTTTTAGCGGGGAGGTCATGTGTTGAGAAGCTCATCATCGCCCTTTTAAAGGCCTCGGTGTGGCTTAACTCAGCACAAAAACTGGAGGTGGTCAATTTTTCTCACTTTAAGCCAGGCACATGAGACAAGTGTGTGTGTGTGTGTGTGTGTGTGTGTGTGTGTGAGTCAAAAGGAAAAGTGTAGACCAGCTGTTTAGAAACAAGAACAAGTTCACAAAGCCCGGTCCTTCAGTGATTACTGCATTCAATGAAAGCTTTATTGATCAGTCTTACTACTAATAAGATTGGACGTAGCATTCTGAACACCACCGATATTCTTCTCTCACTAAATCAAGGGATTAGATTGGCACACACACACACACACACACACACACACATCCGTCTTATCCCCGCCTGTGTTACCATCCATATGTGTCAGGCAGCCCTCCGGAGAACAAAGAAAAGGAGAATAAAAAGAAAAAGGTGGGATTGAATACAAGAAAAAAAGGACGACACACCTAACAGATTTATAGGGCTCCGTGCTGAGGCTGTATGCTTGAGGTAGGGACATCCACAAAAGAGGAGAGAAATGATGAAGGCTGTGATGGGCAGGCCGTCACATCCACCGAGGGGGGGGGCGGGACAAAAGAGCGGGGGGGTGACAACCAGCCAATGGACAGAAGGTCCATTTCCACTCACACAAAAGAACCAGGGAGATGAAGCAGATTAGCAGCTCTTTATGCCCATTGTGAAGGCTCTAAATGATAAGATTTACCCCTTTTTTTCATTCCCAGTCTGGGTCCTGTGTGTGTGTGTGTGTGTTTCTTATAAACACACTCCATCAGGCTTTCCCTTTTTTTCTTCTTCTTCTTTCTCATGCAGGTACATACACATACTTTTCTTCTATTCATCCACATAAGGGGGTCTGATGCGACAGCTGGCTTTTAAGGGGTTTTTACTACTAAACCCTGAATTTACAGTCTGATGGGAAAAGCTCTTAACTTAACCCCCCCCCCCCTCTCTTTATATGATATTCATCACACACTCACTGACTGTAATACTGCAGTAAAATTATATGCCATTAGCAATTAATAACATGCCATTATTATGTTAGATTGTTATTATGTTCAATCTCTTCACCGCCTGTGTGTGTGTATGGTCACAGTGGCTTAGTTGAACTATTGTATATACTTCAAGTCTGTTGTCTACAATGGTTTTTGATCATACCTTTGTATATACTGCCACCTACCGGTCTGCTCATCACATTGTAAAGCTTTCATTTTACCCAGTATATAGTACAGTTCCTTGTATAAAAATACATCTTTTAAACTGTATGAAATTAGAGTTGTGTGGTTTATGATGTGCATATCATTCAAGTAAAGCACTTAAACACAATTCTAACATTTATATCTATAATTTATATTTATATGCATTTCCATTTTCTGTTTCTTTACTGTATACTTAGATTCATTTCATAGGGAAATATTATAGGCTAGTTATTACACCACTACATTTGTCTGTCTGTAATACTTAAAATTATATGAATATTTATGTACTTTTACATTTACTGTTTTTTTTTCCCACCACCACCACCTGTCAATTCCGCTTCCATCCACTGGGGGGCGCTGCTGTTCAGGCTGTTGTATAAAGCGTCGATTGCCGAGTCATGGATCGATGTTGTCGAACGTGCTCACTACAAGGACAACTACGTTAGCAGCATGAGTACACACAGTAGCCGAGAGCTAGGAGAAGACACGCAGCTATTTATCACTTATACTTTTCAGTCACGGTGTAAGTTTTAGTTTGTGTTAAAGCCGCGTATAGCTGGCTAAGCTAGCTGACAGCTAATAGCTAGCTCCCCTGAAGTGAGCTCTGTTATTGACAGGCGGCGTTCAAGGTATACCTGTGAAGTTGACAGCGACCACCTGGCGAACAAGGTAATGTACTAGACCACAACATACATGCTAGTGTGTTATTGTATTAGCTTCTCAGTGCGTATTATGTCAGGCAGATGGTTTACCAACAGTTTTTTTAATACACTTTATTTGTTGTTTATATTTATTGTTTGTGTAAGATGTTGTGTTGTGTTGTGTAATGTTGCATATGGCTGGTGTGGTGTTAATTTAAAACCAGCAGCTATATCAGGAGCGATGGTGAATCATGAGTCAGCACATTAAGATGTCACTGAAACCTAATATATTAATAGCCTGCCAAGTTTGTGTCTGAAAGAAGGGGAACACATTGATACTAATAATATTAATGCTTTTAATTTGTACTGCATATTTCCAGGTGCAACCATGGTGCTGGTACAGAGCTACTGTGGAGCCAACTCCTCCATCTCCCACACCTGGGTGGATGAAGGCATCTCCCCCTGCTTCTACTTCACACTGGTCCCTTCAGTCCTCCTCACCATCGCCTTCTTTCTCGGCACCGTCCACTGCATATGCTATCAGAAGTACGGCACAGCGATGGAACCCAAGTTCATCCCGCGCTCTCGCCTCTACGGCTTCCAGCAGGCCGTCTCCGTCCTTCTCCTCGTCCAGTTTCTGAGCGGGGTCGCGTGGCGAGCTTCTAGTGGAGGGGAGCTTTCGGGCTATGTGGTGCTGTACGGCTGCTTCTCAGCCCTGGGCTGGGCCTGGGCTGTCGCCTTGCTCAGGGTGGAGAGACGGAGGGTCCTGGTGATGGACCGGACTCGGGGCCACAGCACGGCCCTGCTGCTGTTCTGGGCTGTTGCGTTCTCAGCTGAGAACCTGGCTTTCGTCTCCTGGTACAGTCCTCACTGGTGGTGGGGCCTTGAGAACACTGAACAACAGGTGAGAGGAGATCATATATGATCTGTTTATAAAATCAACTATCCATGTTGCCATGCCTTACATGCTTGAGGATACTTTTACAACACAAGTCTATAATTTTAGCCTGACTACAGTTTGAACTATTTTCAGATTGGGTTGTTGTATACTGCATACTGCACCTAGAGCAGTTTTCTTCAAGTTGAAACAAATGTATCTACATTCCTATTAATTCATGGTCAGCTTATACTGATCCAAGAATGCACTGATCTATCTATTATTTCTGTTAATACATTATAATGTCAGTTGTGTGTATTTTAAACATCTAAAGGATCAAACATTGGATATTTTTCAAAGATAGGTGTGTCTTTTGAGTCACTGCAGTGACTGTTTCCTTTTTTTTTGCTGAGTCATTGCACCAGTGTGAGTTTCATATCCCAAAAGCTAAACTGTCAACCAATCAAATCACAGGACAAAATCTTGCCCCGCCCCGTCAGCCAGTTGCAGGAGGTCAAACCTTATGGTTATGCAATTACCAGCATTTATTATACATTAGCACTCAGCACAGATCCTCTTTATCAGTTTAAATTTTACCATTAAACTGTTATTAAAAATAACATTATTTCTCATAGTTAATGATATATCATTAGTTCCTCAGCTGTTTACTGTCACATGCTGTATAACTGTGATGTGGCACCCATATTGATCCGTTTTAATTGTCTATGAACCCCCTTAGGTGCAGTTTGCTCTGTGGCTGATACGCTACGTTGGCACCGGGCTGCTCTTTTTCATTGGTCTCAAAGCTCCCGGGTTGCCACGGAGACCTTACATGCTACTAATAAACGAAGATGAGCGGGACATAGAGCACAGCGGACAGGTACTGATGCACTTACAATTTATATTACATATTATATTTCAAAGTTTCACCCCTTTAGATATACCCAGCTATCCAGTGCTGTGTTAATATATTTCTCTGTCTCAGAGCCTGCTGGGTGGAACAGAAGAGAATGCGTCTACTTGGCAGGGTTTCTGGAAGAAGGTCCGCCTGCTCGTACCGTACATGTGGCCCCAGGGCAACATCATCCTGCAGCTACTGGTCCTCTTCTGTTTGGGGCTGCTGGGAGTCGAGAGGGCTATCAATGTCTTTGTACCTATTTACTACAAAAATATTGGTGAATGACACGTGAAAAACATGACAAGAAATATTGCTGAAAATACACATAGTGGCTTGTAGACTGAGACATAGCATAGAGCCTCCTTTGGGCCAGAAAGAGAGAAATATTAAGAACACCTTGAGACGTTTTCTTGTTTCATATATGTCTTGTTTACCTGAACCTCTGACTTTTTTTCTAATTTACCTTTTGTCTTTTTATTCTCAGTGGATCAACTGACGGATGGCAGCAGCTGGCACACTCTGGCTATTACAGTGTGCATCTATGTCTTGCTCAAGCTCATGCAGGGTGGAGGGGCGGGTAGGTCTAGACGCATAACTATGGGAGTCAACTCTGTCATTGACACATGCGTCTGCAAGATGCTGCACATTGATAACTGTCCCCACACTGTCCCACTTGTCTTTGCCTCCTCCCAGGTGCCTCGGGGTTTGTTAGTAACCTGCGCTCCTTCCTGTGGATCCGGGTGCAGCAGTACACCAACCGTGTGGTTCAGGTGCGTCTGTTTGCCCACCTGCACTCTCTCTCCCTGCGCTGGCATCTGGGCCGTAAAACCGGCGACGTGCTAAGAAGCATCGACCGCGGGACCTCCTCCATTAACAGCCTGCTCAGGTGAGAAGGCAATAAATGTGATGGGGAAATATAAAATATCAGAATAATGATATTAATTCTGTTGTTTTTTTTTATACCAACAGCTACATCGTCTTCAGCATTTTCCCAACGTTCGCCGACATCGTCATCGCCATCATTTACTTCATCACCAATTTCAATGCGTGGTTCGGCCTCATCGTCTTCGTCTGCATGGCCCTGTACCTCAGTAAGTAACGCACATATGCCCGCAGGTAAAATATTCAAATCTTTCCTTAAAAGATGTCCAGTTGTCTGATTTACTGTATGTCCACCAGCTCTGACCATCATCATCACCGAATGGAGAACCAAGTACAGACGAGACATGAATCAGCAGGACAACAACTCCAAGTCCAAAGCTGTGGACTCTTTGTTAAACTTTGAGACGGTATGTTAAACTTTTCATGATCTGTCATCGAGTCATCTTAATATCAGACTTATTTTTTTGCCTGTTTAATAGGTAAAATACTACAATGCGGAGAACTATGAGGTCAGCCGTTTTGAGGATGCCATCTTAAAATATCAGGTAAGTCGCGCGTGTTTATTTATGATGACGACCAAATCTAGCCTAAACAGTGCCCGCATCTTCATCTGCTGTTTGAGTTTAGCAGAATACCGAATGCCACAAGGAGAATGTGTTGCTTCCTCTGGCAGAAGTCAAAACAAACCTGTTGGGGGGGGGGGGGGGGGGGACTACACATACCATCTGTGTCTAGTTAACGTTGCCTTTGAGATTGCCATCAGCAAGATGCTTGTGTGGAAGCAAATTAGCGAGTTGACCAGCAGCAGATGGCCAAACCCTCCAGGAGAGATGATTATTTATGTCAGATTTTAGTTTCAAAACAACAAAAAAAAAAGATGAAAATAACAAAGCTGATTCCTGCAAGAGAAAATAAAAAACTTCTGGTTTTCATTAAGCTTGTGCAGACATGCACTGGGGAATGATTTTTATTTTATCACGTCTTCTGTGTCTTAATTGCTTTGCTGGCCTTCTGCTGTAGGTGTCAGAGTGGAAGACCCAGGCATCGCTAGCCTTCCTCAACCAAACGCAGAACCTCGTCATCGGATCAGGCCTGCTGGCCGGCTCCCTGCTCTGTGCCTACTTTGTGACTGAAGGAAAGTTTCAGGTACTGATCACAACATTATTACGTTATTTCATGAGGTTATCATTAGACCAGAATATCCTGATTATATTGCTATATATAATATATAATCCTTTTATCCTAGGTTGGAGATTTTGTTCTCTTTGGTACTTACATCATCCAGCTGTACACCCCCCTCAACTGGTTTGGCACCTACTACAGGTAAGAATTATAGAATAAATAGCTGTCCAGGTTTATGTTTTAGCTTAAATTAGCCTCACCTCTGTAAGATATTACTTTCAACATAAGTTACGTGCTTCTGGTTGACTCTTGTGTTCCTTTACTAACCGCTGACTCTTTGTTTTTTAATGCAGAATGATCCAGAATTCGTTCATTGACATGGAAAGCATGTTCAAACTTTTTGATGAAGAGGAAGAGGTACATTTGAGACCGATCCGGAGGTTTGATCTGTGCTGCGTTGTGATCCACTGTTCTTATGTTTGCCTGCCTTTGTTCACCCTTTCTGCAGGTGAAAGATGAAGTAAATGCGGGGAATCTTCTCTACGAATCGGGAAAAGTGGAGTTTGAGAACGTTTACTTCAGCTACACAAACGGGTTGGTAAAAAGGTGTTAACTAGATGTAAGCTAGAGTGTAGATACAAGACTCTGTACTTACATTTCTGTACTGTTTTACAGCAAGGAGATTCTCAAGGATGTTTCCTTCACTGTACTGCCTGGACAGACAGTTGCTTTGGTAAGTCTAAGGAATATATTTAAGTTAAGAGACTTTTCCCCTTTGCTCACTAATACTACTGTTTTTTTTTCTGTTTATTTCCTCAGGTGGGACCGTCAGGGTCTGGGAAGAGCACCATCATTCGACTTATCTTCCGTTTCTATGACGTTCACGGAGGCTGCGTTCGCATCGACGACCAGGATATATCAAAAGTAAGTGTTTTGGCACCAGAGCCAATAGCTTCATAAATTAAATTAGAGTTCAAACCATGTCTGCGTGATACATTCTCAATTAAATTTAACACAATAAGCTTCACAATACGGACAAAGACACAGTCGGATAACTTAATATAGCACCCCCGAAGCTAAATAGTAAGATCTCCTAGCCATTAGAATGCACTTAGTCCCCAATTTATGCATCTCTTGAGATTACAGAAAGCAAGGAAAGTGCCTTCCATAAAGTTGTTAGTGTTTACAGGCACTTTTGTCTTTATTGTGTCTCCTCAGGTGAAGCAGACATCTCTGCGAGCTCATATTGGTGTGGTTCCCCAGGATACCGTGCTTTTCAACGACACCATCCGGGACAACATTCGCTACGGTCGCATCGCCGCTAGTGACCAGGATGTGGAGGAGGCTGCCATCGCTGCTGATATCCACAGTAAAATCATGACATTCCCTGAAGGTAACGCAATGGGTGAACTCTTCTGAGTTAGCCAGCATTTAAAGCAGCTGTGAGATCTTCTATATTGCAAAAATCTTTTTTTTTTTTTTACCTCTATGTTTTTCTGGCAGGTTATGATACGCAGGTGGGTGAAAGAGGTCTGAAGCTGAGTGGAGGAGAGAAGCAGAGGGTGGCTATAGCCAGAACTATCCTCAAAGCGCCACAGATCATCCTACTGGATGAGGTAAGTTGTCATGTTTCAACTTGTTTCACTATCGATCACCTTTGAATGACTAAAGTTATTGCTTTTGTTTACGATTTTAAAACGTACGATCTCTCTGCAGGCCACATCTGCATTAGATACGCAGACAGAGCGCAACATCCAGGCCTCACTGGCTAAAGTCTGTGCTAACCGTACGACAGTTGTTGTAGCTCACAGGTAAAAGTTTTTTTCATTTTTATGTTTTAGTTTTTCTTCTGTTTAGCAAAATCTGGGATTTGATTTTGATGAGTTGTGTCGGTTCTTTCTTTGCTTGTATAAAAGATTGTCCACCATCATCGGAGCAGACCAGATTCTGGTTATCAGTGACGGTCAGATTGCTGAGCGAGGACAGTAAGTGTGTGCGCGCCTTTTGCTCTGACAGTGACAACCATTCATAAACGTTGTTCACTGAACTGTCAGTAACTCACTTTCTCTCCATCTAAGACATGAGGAATTGCTACTAAAGGGAGGCATGTATGCAGACATGTGGATGAAGCAACAGCAGGCCCAGGACTCAGATTCCTCATCAGACACAGAAGCCAAAGACCGCAGGTCTGAGAAACTGCAGCCACCGTCAACCTCTTCAGGCCACAAAGACCACTGAATGTATATTTTTGTTTTGTAAGAGAACTCATTTTTTAATTCCCCGTCCCATTTTAAAGCTGATAGGCGATTTCATGGAACACTGCTAAGTGAAAATGTTATGTATTATTTAGTTTTATAACATGGAGACAAGGGGTGCTGCCTTAAAAAAATACGAGGAGGAAGAAACACTCTGCAAGTGTCTAAACATATGATAAGACTTTATTCTGTAATCTTTATTCATAAAGTTATATGCAAGTTTTTTATGTAGGAACAGGAGCAAAAATGTCAAACTATTATCACCGCATAAAAAGCAGATACTTAAACTTTTTTAAATAACTTCATTATGACACTGAAGACTGAAAACACTGAAACAAACATGTTGGAATATTATCATCATCGTCATTTTTATTAGAAGTAATTCTGGCACCTTTTTAAATATTATTTTTATTTTTTTAAATTAAACTTTTGCTAGTTTAACATGTCTGGTTACTTGTGAACTGGTATTTTTCCCCCATTGTATCTTAAAATTATCCATGACCTGAGTCTTACATTATTTAAAGATACAAAAGGGCAAAGTAAGGGAATAAAACACTTTATAATCAGAGCCTCAGCACTACTTCTTGTTTAATTGAGGGGCTAAAGATGGAAAACTGAATAATATCAATGCTTCTGTATACAATCCGTTTTCATTTTCTGCATTTTAGTTGATTTATGACCTCTGTTATTTAAAGAAAATGTGTACATTATGTATATTTTGAATCATTAAGGTAATGTGGAGTGTGTTGATTATATGATTGTTGTCTAAAATACACAAATTGAGGGAAAATGTGGCAATTGTGTGATTTTTGTTTATGTCAGTGGACAGACCGCTAAACAACCCTTATCTGCCGCTACCTGGCCTCCCAGGACGGCGATGTCATGTCCCGCCCTACTCTGCCTCTGATTGGCTTACCCAGATATGTTTATCTCAACGTGAACAAATCAGAGGCAGAGTGGGCGGGTTATATCTGCGCAGTCGCAGGAAAAAATAATACCTCGTCCTCGACTCGCCTTGTAGGGCGTGTTGCTAAGTCAGCTAAACCAGGCTAAGTAGCAGTCGTCTTTTCAACACTCGGCTAACTAATGTTTAATTTATAGTAAATATGGATTTCGACGCTTTATTTAACGAGAAGACTATTCAGTTTTCGGACTTCCAGGAGTTCACGGTATGTTCTTAAGCTAACATTACGCCAGGTCAACAAACTACAGAGTTAGCTTCCGTAGTGAATGCTAGGCGCGTTAGCCTGCTAGCTGAAGTTAGTTAACATTGTGTCCTAGTTTAGGGCGAAAGTTAGCTTGCGTAGCATTTCACGCCAAAGTTAAAAGTTTCAAATACAAAAGGTTAACAGGTTAATGCAAATAACATTCATAAGCCGTGAATGTTAAGTAAGCTCACTTTACGACGACCAGCGGAAGGCCTAGAGTAACGTTAGTAACGTTATAAAGCTAGCTAATGTTGTAACGTTATAAAGCTAGCTAATGTTGTAACGTTATATAGCTAGCTAATGTTGTAACGGTATATAGCTAGCTAATGTTATAGCTTACAGTCTGGTTTTGGTCAACAGACAGTATTATTCTGAGTTGATGGATGCATTTTAATTGGTGTACTGTATTGTTATTAAAAAAAGGCAGTGCTGAACATATTGCTTTGTTTGTAGCTAGCGTTAGTCCAAACTACTAATGTAGCTAACCTTACTGTTTACAGTTTCTACCTGGACACCAAAGGTTGACTGAAAGAGTGAGAAAGCGACTGTATTATGGCCTGGATAAAGACGTTTCTTTAGATGCACTTTCTTGCCCCGTTACAGGTGAGTTACATGGGGGAAAATCTTTATTTTCTCCTTAATCCTTTTTTCCTTGTTATTAACTTTCAGGATGTTTTGATCATGGAGTGAGAAATAACTATTGTGAGGGATTAACAAATGCAGAGTATGATTTTGTCAGTCACTTATATGCAACATGTTCAATGTTTAGTAGATAGATGCAATAACACAAGTCCGTTTTTGTGTTTTGTTAAATTTCAGATATTGCTGTCGAAATCTTCCAGAAGTCGGCACCAAGCCCGATACGAAAACTCCACAAGAAATATGCTGCTCATGTTGCCAGGTTTGTACATATTGTACATATGTGTTCCTACAGGAAGTAAACATAGCACTGTCAAACCAGTACATTTTGTGCTCACTTCTGTATATTTGAACAGGTTGTGTATATACTGTGCATAACCTCTTTTTTTTTACCACTCAGTATTTATCCAGCACTTTGAAGTATTTATATCCTGTTTACAGTTCACAGAAACAGTTTCACTTCTTCATAGATGCTTCTTGTATACATTTTTTCTTTGAAGATCGTCACGTGAATACATTGGCAGCCACTAAAGTCAAACATACTTGACCAATAAAGATGATTCTGATTATGAAACTGGGTAATTTTGCTTCAGGGAAGCTTGCATCTCTCCGTGTGCCATGATGCTGGCTCTAGTTTACATCGAAAGGCTTCGACATAGAAACCCCGAATACCTACAAAAGATCTCCTCCTCTGACCTCTTCCTGATCTCCATGGTATGTGTTTTAAAAAAGTTCAAGTCATGTTCACTATTGGGACTCAACTGCTGATTATCTGAAATTTTAATATTATAGTGAGTATTATAATATTGCATTGATAAACACAATGATCTTTCATGTTGGACTAGATGGTTGCCAGCAAGTACCTGTATGATGAAGGGGAGGAAGAAGAGGTTTTCAATGATGAGTGGGGAGCAGCTGGCAAGCTGGATGTCCAAACTGTCAATAACCTGGAGATGAATTTCTTGAACGCTATTGTAAGTGGCATATTGTGAGTGTTCACGTGTGCTTGCATGCATTGGTTCAAGTTCTTCTTTCCAACCGTCATGTCATATCTTGTAGGAATGGAGCCTCTTCACTGATCCAAATGACTTCTTTGATGTTCTGAGTCAGCTGGAAACCAGGTCTGTGGTCATCTATGTACTACGTAAACACTAAAATACAGCGTCTGTAAGAAATGTGTATGCACCAAACAAAGTGTGGAAACACAGGCTTAATAATTTATTTTTTTTATCTGCACTGCAGCAGCGTAGCATTTGTGTGAAGAATATTTCTGACTCGAGGCTATGTACTCTGTATCTCCAGCATTGCAGAGCGGCAGGGGATGAAACGTGGCTGGTTCACCTACACTGACCTCTGTGTGCTGCTGGAGCAATCCGCATGGAGCCACGCCCTCACAGCCATCTACCAGCACTTTACCAAGGTGAGGAAGAGAGAGGATAGTAATCCGTCTTAGGTTTTTAAATGTTTTTTGCTAATGAGCTGCATTTATAACTTAACACATTGTGACTATAAAGTAAAATGCGTCAAAAATATAATAATTATTATGTTGGATCATAAAATTTGTTTTTATTTTTCAGGTATCCTGTATGCTCGGGCTCGTCTATCTGACCAGCGTGGCCAGCCTGATTGCCACTAGCGCTGTGCTGCACCAGCTCAGTCTATCCAGGAGCAGCCACTCCCTGCTTCTACCTCCAGCTGATATCAACCCAGCCCAACTTCAGACCTCCAACCTAAACCCAGAAACACCTCCTGCTCCTTCCTGTTGCGTTCTGGCCAACAAGAGTCTGAACCCTCAGACCAGTCCGCTCGGAACAGCCCAGGACCACAAACACAGTCCTTCATCGGCTTCCTCACAGACATCCATATTGTGTCTCTGGGGCTCCCTCCTTGCCTCAATGGGTCACGTACATCCTGAAACAAAATCTGAGATGGAAAGTCCCCAGACCTGGTCTTCTGCCTCCTTCCTCTGTCCTGGCTTTCTTGCATCCTTCCCCCCACTTCAGTGCAGGCTGAGAAACACTTCAACCCCTCTTGGTAACCATCAGCGGCATGCAGCATGGCTGGCCTCCAGCCTCTTTGAAGGCTCAGACAGGAGTCTGAACTCTCGTCTGGGGTTATTTCCCCCCGTACAGCTGGGACCCTGCCATCCAGAGACTATGTTACCGCTCGACAAAACCCAAGCTCTGCTCATGCCCGGCTAGAGACCCCACCGCTGCCAACCTGTAGTGATGGACTCTGGAAATGAAACCAGCATTGTTTTCATGACTCGCCAACTGCTTCAAGTCATATTTTGTTTACTTTTCCAGATCTAGAATACAGGTGCAAAGGCAGGAGCACTTAATTTCAGACATGGTGAGAGTCTGAAAACACAGCATAGGGTGGAAATTCACTTATAGTTCACTATTGCACAATACATTTGCCATAAGTAAAATGCCACAGCGTTCAGTTAATGCTTTGCAACATGCTTTTAGGTATGTTTTTCTTCGCTGCAACCCACATTTGTTGTTTGAAAGTTCAGAGCTGGTGGTGTAGGGGCTTCGAGATGACACTTATTATATTACAGGTGTAATATTAAAACTGCTTGGCAGGTTGATGAATGTGTGGAGGGTTCACAGTATAACTGAAAGTAGGTTTTTTTTTCATTCTTTTCATTAAATGATGGGGCTTTGTAAGAAGGGATTGACCAGTTTACTTTGTCTAAGTTAGCATATCCATATTTGCTTTATTACCGCACATTTTTCATATATGCTAGCAAGTTTCTATAAATACCAAAGCATTGGTATTGTACATCAGATACTCTTTGTTACTATATGAAGAGCAAAATGTCTCATGTCCTTTACCTAAACTTGCCCCCACTTTTTTTTAATTTAGGTGAAAGCATCAGAGAAAGGACACCTAAATAGACAATTTGAACGCAGACGTCTCCGTAACAGCGTAAGCCATCGGCCACAGAGAAATCAGAATATCACCTCTTACTCTGGCCATTTCATAGGTAACATTTATTGTCTCATTTTCTTTTTGTAGTCAAAAATTCAGTTTTTTTTTTATGTGGCAACATAATATGCCACATAACCTTTAAAACCACTTTCTTACAACAGGGTAATATTTTAACAAATTTTAAGAGATTTACCTCTAAGTTTTTCAGTCTCATAAGGGAAGAAGGTTTTGTATCAAAGAGATGGGCTCTCTTTCTGGTTGGTGTTTCTGAAGTGAATATTTAGAATATAATGGCACTTTCTCTAATATGTAACATGTTGAAGGTTAACTGCCGCATTTCTATGTTGATGTGGTCTGGAATTTGCACATCTGGCTCCATTTTTTTTTTTATTGCAACGGGATTATTCACTCCATCATTACTGCATAGCTGAGCTTATCATTGAAACACCAGAGGAGTTTGTTGAGCATTGATTCATTTTGATGCTATGAACAGTTGTTTCAAATAAACACATCATACTTAGGACATTTACTTCATAACTAAATCTTTGACAAATTGGATTTGATACACTTTGATGCATGATGTATTTTAATTTTGTACATGGTGTAAAAATGCAAATATTGTAAAAAACCAAAACAAAAAGTGTGTAGAAAACCCCAGCATTAATAAAGAACGCATTTCTTTATCACATTTGTTAATTATTGTTTTCTGTATCAACTTACTGTATGTAGCCTTGACATTTACTATACATAGACCAAGAGAAATGGGTGGAATTGTACCTTGATAAATCATAAAAGCTGTATGTATAACAATTCTTTGCCAGAAATCATGCTGCACCTTCTCCCCTGTGCAGCCAGTCAATGGTGTTATTATAACAGATAAAGAATGTGTCTTGAAAGTGTGTTTTTCAGAGATAGGAAGGAATCTTGTGTCCCTCCCCCCCTCCCGTGAGTCTGAGCCAAGCTTCTTTTACCCCTCCTCTGCGCCCCTGGCCTGACACATACCACTTGAGAGCTCCTAATATAGACCCAACTGCTTCGTAGGAAACAAACCGAACGGAGTCAGTCACCAGCAGTTTGCGTTTTCTGCTTTTGAAAACAACTTTTAATGGACACACCTGAGAAATATGGAGCCTGCTTCAAAGGTGAAATGTTATTTTGAAATCAATACAATGATGTTTTAAGTTTTAAGCTATTATTGGGACGTAGGAAATGAGTATCCCTGTGGATTTCAAACTATTTTGGCAATGTCATGCGGAGAATGTTGCACTTGTGTTGTAGGTGTCATTCCCAGAAAAGAAGCAAACAATACAGAAACGAGGTACGATTATAATAAAAAAAGCATAGATGCGTGTGTTCATCTATGTCTTTTAGAGTTGTGTATACATGCGAGTAACGTGTCCATGTCTCTGTCTCGAGTGATCAGCTATTATAACATGCCATGTCTCTTCTCCTAGAGGCCGAAGCCGCGATCTACATGAATTTCATGAAAAGCCACCGCTGTTACGATGCCATTCCAACCAGCTGCAAACTGGTCATATTTGATACCAAACTACAAGTAAGACTGCAGCTGTTCAAATGCAACATTAAAAAAAAACGGCTCATATTACCTGTATCTCATACTGAAAATATAAATCCTCACTCACTGATCGTGTGAATCTGTCTGCTTCTCAAGGTGAAAAAGGCCTTTTTTGCACTGGTGGCAAATGGCTTGAGGGCGGCGCCTTTATGGGACAGCAAGTTACAGAAATTTGTGGGTAAGACAAAAGATTAATGGTTAAAAAAAATATATATGATCATAATAAGAAATATAATAGCTTTTCCTCTCACAGGTATGCTGACTATTACAGATTTCATCAATATTCTCCATTGCTATTACAAGTCCCCTATGGTGAGCATGAAATACATTTACCTTTAGATCCCCACACAACTGATCCATAACATAATTCTATTATAAGCCACTGAAACAAAGTTTATGTTTGAGATATGAGCTGCTTCAATCCTTTAATATAGAATAATGGACTTTTTTTTTTTTTTTTTCCTTCACTCTAAAGGTTCAAATGTACGAGCTGGAGAGCCACAAGATTGAGACATGGAGAGGTGATTCATTTCAAAGTAAATAACACAACACGGATCAATGGTTTTAACCAGCGTGCATCTGTGTGTGAATTTGCATTAGAGCTCTCTTTATCTTCTTCTCATCTAGATGTCTACTTACAGTATAGCAATCACTTCCTCATTAGTATTTCTCCAGAGGCCAGGTGAGTGTACAAACAGCACTCTCAGGTGTCATCGGCGAATACTGTTTGAACTACTTTCAACTCTCTTCTCTCCTCCCAGCCTCTTCGACGCCATCTACTCCTTACTCAAATACAAGATCCACAGGCTGCCCGTCATCGACCCCGAGTCCGGAAACGTCTTGCACATTCTGACCCACAAAAGAATCCTCAAATTCCTCCATATATTTGTAAAAAGCAAGCCTTTAATTGTGCTTTTTTTTTTTTTTACATTCATTTATGCGTTTAGTTGTCTTCTAACCGGCGGCGTTTGCATGTTTTTTTCAGGGGAAAAAAGTTCCTAAGCCGGCGTTCGTTCGGAAGCAGATCCAGGAGCTTGGAATTGGGACTTTCAGGAATATCGCCACGGTTCAGCAAACGGCAACACTTCACGATGCTCTCACTATTTTTGTGGATCGGAGGGTGTCTGCACTACCGGTGTTGAATGAACACGGTATATTTTTTATAAATCATATATTATATATACAGCTTTTTTTTTAGTATTGATGGATAACTGATCCAACACTCTGTTTTCTCAGGCAAAGTTGTGGCACTCTACTCAAGATTTGATGTGATTGTAAGTACTACAATCACATTCAAGATATGCAAGATATGCAATGTCCTATGCTTAAAAATAAAACGTATCTGTGTTTGCTCAGAATCTAGCAGCCCAGAAGATTTACAACAACCTGGACATGACCATGCAGGAGGCCATCCGCAGGCGCTCGTGTTTCTTCGAGGGTGTGATCAAGTGCTATCCCGATGAAACCTTGGAAACCATCATAGACCGTATAGTCAAAGCTGAAGTACATATTTCCCCTTATGTTAAAAAAAGATTTCATATATCACTAAGGATCCATGCTCTCTGTCCTTACCTTGTCATTTTTCCTCCTTATCCCAGGTCCATCGGCTGGTCCTGGTGGACAGGGCTGACATGGTGAAGGGCATCATCTCTCTGTCTGACCTGCTGCAGGCCATGGTCTTAACCCCTGCAGGTATTGACGCCCTTTTGTCCTAGCACCAGGGGGGGGCAGAGAATCCCCCTTTTCCAACTTTATCGCCTGTGTAGGCTTCAGTCCTGGCTGTGTACCCAGGCAAGTAGGCTCTGGAGCGTCTCCCCTACCCCGACAACACCCACCCCCCACCCCACCCTGCTGTGTAGCTACCAGCACCCACACATGTCATCTTGTCATGTGCGAAATACAAAACATGTCGCTATTACATCCGTGCCACTAAACTTGACTCTGAGTAGAATGATGACTTCATCTATTTATTATCTTTCAGAAATCGCCATGTGACTGAAATGATCACAAGAGGAAGAAAATGACCTGGCTGTGCTGTTGTTTACATTCATTTTTATTTTTTTTGTCTCCTGCACAGTTTCCACCATGATCAAATTGATCAACATATTTACTTTGTGTTGTGTATTTCTTTATTAAACATTTGTAATGAACCTGTTTAGTGGTATTTTCATCTTTGACCACACGGTGGCACACTTGAGGCTTCAACCCCATCCTCTCCATACAGTAAACAAGGTAACACGTGACTTTTTTTTCTTTTCTTTTTTTTTAAAGCTATATCCGTGACGATTCTTGGCTCTGTGTCATCGGTACATCAAGTTGCCGCAATCATCACGAATGAATCCGGAAATTAATATTAATTTCGAGGTAAAATGATTTTACAGGATATTAAAATCTCTCTGTACTCAATATTTAATATTATCACTGATATATAAGTTTTGATATATGGTCTAATCAATTAGTCAGCTTCAACTCTCGTCATAACTATTAACGAGCCATGTGAATGATAATCTCAGACTTGCAAATTCATACATTTTTTCCACCATTTTTTTTTAACTTGAAAATGTTTGAACTCATACGCTAATGCAGTGGCTTTTCAAAATTCCCTTATTTTATTTCGAAGGGTACAACCGGAAGCTATAGTCCTTTTTTAAAACCTTCAAACTTGACGTAAACCCCGTGATCTCCAAAACAACATAACAAAGTGGGGGAAAACATGGCGAGCGGAGAGGAGGCCAGAAGACGCCCCTCGGTTACCTCCTCTTCGGTCGGCCTGGAATCTCTGTTTCCCGCCGGGACGTCGGAGCAGGCCTGCGGGGACGGAAACCCAGAGCTTGTCCGACTGCGAGAGCGTCTCCAGGGCTGGCTATCGCAGTACGAGCCCCTGCTGCTGTGGATGCAGAGGCTGCTGGTGTGGGAGAGGCCGTTGTACAGCATCTCTGTCGCCCTGACACTCAACACATTATTCTGGTAACGAGTTTTTTTTTTTGTTTTATTTTGATTTATCCCCTTCTCCGACAGCTTGATAAGGTAGTGAGGTGTATCATTAGCTCGCAAGCTAACCGTCAGCGAGGATATTAACGAGTGAATGTCAGGATAAGTTAGCTAATCCCACGTCTTTTTTTAAGCTAATGCTAACGTGTCTTGCAAGCCACTTTTATTTTATTTTTTAAAGTTAAATTAAGTCATGTCGCGTTAAACCAGTGCTGTAAATACATTTATGGGCTGTTAGAATAAGCAGCTAAAAGTTGCTAAATCCTAACAAACAGTCATGTCATGCTGAAGTGGCTCAGGCCTTGTTAATCAGCTGCCGGTGACAGAATGTGACTTTCTCCTGCCAAGAAGGCCAGTTAACACAAGTGATATAATTATATTGAATTTTACATTTGAAGTGAGATTATATGTAGTGTATGTTTATTATTATTATTATTATTATTATTATTGTTATTTATGTGTGTCCCACAGGCTGCTGTCCTCCACCTCCCTGCGGCCTCTGTTCCTGTTGAGTGTGTCCCTGTTGGGACTTATGCTACTGGAAAGATGGAAGCCCAAGCTGCCCATCATCACTGGTGAGCCCAGGCCTTTTATGACATTAATTTAATTACTCAACAATGTTTACAGTGCGTGTTTTATGTAAAATACTTTTGTTCACCGTCATGTGTTTTTTGTTTATTTTCCCCCCTCTTCCAGTTCAACACGCGGAGGCTCCCCCGGTGCAAAGGTGTGTCTTATGTACATGATAAAGAGGTCACACACACCGTTTCATAGTCCTCTGTCCAATTACAGCTTTTGATTTTTGTCACCCTGTTCTTCTTTGCATACAGTGAAACGATGAGGGCGGAGCAGCGTCTGCTCAGTATTCCCGAGCTCAGCCATCACCTGGCCGAGAGCTACCTGACCTGCTGCCTGTACCTGCAGGAGATGCTGCAGTACAAACGGCAGAACCACGGCAAGGTACGGCTCTTTGACTCACGATCACGTATCATTAACTATGTAAAGAGCTTTATAATACTAGCAGCAGCTGTCTGACCTCATCCGCTACTGCAGTTCCTACACAAACACACACCTGCAGCTGTGTTGCCGCTTGCACTTCCTCATCTTGCGCCCGCCGCGGCTTTGACGGCGTAGTAACCTGATTTTTCTCGTGTGTGTTCTGTTTCCCAGTTCTGTGTGATGATGTGCAGTGGCTGTTTTGTGCTCGCCGTGGTCGGACATTATGTTCCAGGAATCATGATCTCCTATATTATAGGTGAGCCACCTTTTTTTTTTTTTTTGCCTCGAATTTACGCCGGATTGTATTTTGGTTTTTTGCATATTTGTTAATATTTTGTCTGTGTACCCGTACCAGTCCTGAGCGTGCTGTTGTGGCCGCTGGTGGTGTACCACGAACTGATCCAGAGGATGTACACGGGTCTCGAGCCCATCCTGATGAAACTGGACTACAGCATGAAGGGAGATACCGAACACCGCAAGCATGACAAGAGGAGTGAGTGCTACTGATAGATTTAGTCCTAGTTCGTGTATGCATTGCATGCTTTAACACACATGATTGTGTTTATAACACTTATAAGGGACTATAACAAGGAGGAAGTTAACCAGATGGTTAACCACACAAACAACTGCAAACAGAAACCTGTTATATAATTGTGTAAATGAAGCCGTGTTGGGTAACAAGGTAATATGACTACAAGGTCAACTACAGTATGTGCCACTTAATATACAGCAGCCTGTGTTTTTTTTTTTTTTTTTTTTTTTTTTTAAACAGAGGTGAAGAAGGAGATGGAAGAGGGGGACGAGCCGAGAGCTGAGACGGAGAGCGAGAGCGAGGAAGAGCTCTCCTGTTTCGCCCCGACGGTATGGACTCATTAGTTTCACAAAGAGAATATTTTTGTCGTGTTAGGAGGCGTGTAGGAAATGATGTAGTACTACCACATTCCACTAGCACGGCTGTGAGATGTTGTGTAGCGTGCGTACAGTAATTGACGGTGTTGATGTTGTCAGGTATTCACTGTGCTTGTGTTTACTGCTGTGATTCTTGGTCCTCAGAGGTCAGAGTCCCTCCGTAGTTCATGCATACTGGCGCGTGTGTAAATACACAGAATGATGGACTCTTGACCTCAGTATATTTTATAGTTTTTTCTTCTTTTTTTTTAATGCAAAGCATACCACTAATTCCTTTTCATTTTTAGTGGCAGTATGAGAAAGATAATGGCAAATTGGCAAAATGTCTTCATCTCGTGACCCCTTTTTTTAAGTGACTGTAACGCTGTGGTTCTGCTGCTCAGGTGGATGTGAAGACTACGGCCCTGGCGATGGCGATCACGGACTCCGAGTTGTCGGATGAAGAGGCGTCCATCTTGGAGAGCGGAGGGTTCTCCGTGTCCAGAGCCACCACCCCTCAACTCACTGACGTCTCTGAAGGTAAATATCGTTCAGGTCAAATGTGTCGCTTGCATTTTTTTTGCCAATGTAGAAATAAAGTCAAAGGTTGTGGTAGTTTCAGCTACCTGAAATGAAGCAAGCTTAAAGTGAGGTGTGTGTGTGTGTGTGTTGTCATGTGTCACCGGTTCTGTCAGTTTGTTTGTTGTTTTTTTTTTTTTTGTGTACTACAAGTCTGCACTTGTCTCCAGGCAATCAGCTTAGTGCTGGATAATTGACACAGGTGCAGTCAATAAAGTGGGTGTGTAAATAATTAGGTTAATTCCAACAAGGCATCAAAAAGGAACCGCAGTGCAACACGAGAGCAAAGAAAATGAAGTAAACCGTCAATGATTATTGGAGGGGGGGGGGGTCATAGAAAGTGATCAACTTAAAATAATTGATTAACTGCAACTGTTTTGCTCTACTACAGATCTGGACCAGCAGAGCTTTCACAGCGACCCAGAGGAGGCCTATCTGCGGGATCTCCCCGAGTTCCCCTCAGTTGAGGAGTTCCCATCCATCGAGCAAAACCTGCTCCACTTTCCTCTGCGAGGCACCGGCCAGGGAGACGGAGCCCAGGCTGGTGCGCCATCAGAGGGGGAACCGTTGAGCCCCGCCAGCCTCCTCATCCAGCACCTCGCATCCCCGCTCCACTTTGTGAACACACACTTCAACGGACATGGACGACCACCCGGGAGCGAGGCGAGCTTGTTGCCTGTGCCAGGCACAGAGGAGGAAGCGGAGAGGCAGCAGGGAGATGGGAAGGAAACCGAAGTAGCCCACGGTGCACAGCAGTCTTTGGAAGCTTTGAGCGAGGAGATAGTGAGCACGGCTATCTCCGCTGTGGTGCAGAACACTCTGTCAGCTCTGCTGCGCTCCAGCGAGGCCAGCGAGGAGCCCACCCTGGCTGAGTTCCTTCCCACCGAAACCCCTCCGGGCGCTCTGGAGACCTCCAACCAATCAACCGACACCGCCGCTAACACTACAGTTACCACAGTAGGAGCACTGGGGCCAGATGAGGACCCGGATGAGGCGATAACAACAGAAAGCGACGGCGGAGGCGGTGGCGAGGAGATGCCTGATGACACACTCGTTCCGACCGAGGAAGAGGACTTTGAGCTTCTGGACCAAAGTGAACTGGAGCAGTTGGATGAGGGGCTGGACCTCAGCTCTGACAGACAGGTGGTGGGTGGAGCTTCAGAAGCTCCAGACACGCCTCCATCTCCTCAGCATCAACCACGGTCATAGCTTCCCTGCTGCCCGCCCCCCCACCTCCCGTTTTTGTTTTTATTTGTACGTTAGAATGACATTATATAAATATATATGCACACATACATACATACCTGCTATATACAAAACATTTATCAAAGAGTTCAATACTGTTGGTTGGTGATGGTGAGGCAGATGGTTGAGATTACTATGCGTGTTCTGTTTTTTTATAGCCTCAGATTACAGGAGTCTGTTCTGCCTGGTTTCATCACATTACTGGGAACATCGATCCGAATTCTTAAACTATAACAGACTTTCTTTTTTTTTGTGGTGTTAAACTGCCTGCTGACAGTACCGTGTTTAGGGCAGAGCCAGCTTGGGTTAACAGGGGTTGCATTTTATATCTGGACACTGAGCTTTGCTTGATCGTCTAATCATTAAAATACGCTTTATAATTTAGCAAGCTAATTTAATGTCACAATACCTTTTTTTTATTTCGACTCCTTCCACCTCCATTCTGTTCGATGTTTATCCAGACGGTGTAAGCGGAGAGTTGAGACGTTGGATTATATAACGATTAATATATGATATAAATTATTTAATTTAACTGTCGATAATAGTTTTGCTGACGGGGAGTTTAAAAAGAGAGTTTTATCCCTTCAGTGGCCCTTAACGATTGTATGATAAGTGTTGACATCATGGATATCCAGGTTTAAAAAATGTAGTTGCATATTCCCAGAGTTAGACTTAGTCAATCGATAGTAATTATCCTTCACATTGTCCATAAATCCAAGGTTACAGATTCAACAGTCACTAGTGGTCTTTCACTTGTTGCCTGCAATGGGGAAACTTAATCTTTGACATTGTTGGATGTTGACGAGTGACTTTGGTGTGGCAAGAAAAAAAAAAAGAAAAAAAAAACCACAGAAATGTTCCTGACCTTTTCTCTCTGTGATCGATGCCTCAATTTTTGTTCATATTTGTGAGTAGGATTTTAATTTCATACATTCATATGTAATTGAACTTATTCTGGATCAACAGGCTTCGTGCTAGAAAAATAACCCCCCCTCCCTATCTATACCCAACTATTTGTACATGTATAGTCACAACTGGGATATGTATATTTACCAAATAACTTTGTTTGTGACACGACAAGTCCATGCATGCCATACGTCCATGCATGTGTTTATCATAATCAATATTTGAAGTCAATTCTCAAAAGAGCATTAATTTTTACCGGAGAAGGGTTTTCTTTTTCTTTTCTTTCTTTTTTTTTTTTTTTGTTGCATATTTTGAAGGAACATGATGCTTTAATCACATATTATGTATCCTGCCGCTGCTGAGGATTCGTGGAAAAACTTTTTGACGTGTCAAAAAAAAAAAAATTGACAAGAAATCTGGCACTATGCTCGACGGTATGAGGAGGCAGGTTTTTGCTTTTGTAAAACCACTCGACATCCAAATCTCAGGGGTGGGTTGTACAAAATTGCGTGTCCATTTCCCGACTTGTCGTAGTGCACTGTATTTGTACTAACCTTCTTTTGTTGTTTTTTTCCAGTCAATGCCTCCTTGTGTATAGTGTAGAAATGCTAAAAAGGAACGTGTATATTCTGCATGTAAAAAAAAACAGCACTCTGTTCAAGGTCTCCTTGTCGACTGACAACGTACTGCACAATTTGTGATGAAGAAAAAAAAAAAAGAATCAATTTGAATGTTTTCGTTTAAAAGAGCCCATTAAATTCAATTGGTTTAATTTATTTTCCAACGAGGGGAATAAAAGTTACGATGTGTGTCTACTACCCAGCTGTAAATGGAAAATGGGTAGCAAGTGATAACATCAGATTCACAGAAGGATATTAACAGACTAGTTTGTGTACGGTAGCAGTGTGTTTTATGCTTAAAATATCGCTTCTTGATCTAAATATATATATATATTAAAAAAAAAGCACTTACTAAACTGTACAATTTTAAAAAGAAAAAAAAAGGAATATATTTTCTAATTTCTCCTTTTTCCATAAAGTACTCAGTTTGATCTTTTACATCTAAAAAAAAAAAAAAAAAATCTAACAGCTATGGAAGAGTTTGCAAGGTGGAAAAGATTTATTGTCATTGGTTTAAAAAAAAAAAAAGAAAAAAAAACTGCAACTCCACATGTGAAAGTAAGAGAATAAAAGAACAAACTGAAACAAACGATGTGGCATTTATAACATTTATCTCATTATTTCCTTTTGATTATGTCAGTGTTTATGTAAATGTAAATCATTGAAGTTTATCGGAAAAGTCTATTAAGCTTTGTCTTTATTCATAACTATCATGCAATTTTGTCAGATCCAAGGTCTTGTTCCTAGGAAAGAATAACATGTTAAAGAGGTAATGAGGAGTAAGGAAAATGTGTTGAGCACTATATTTTTTTATACATACCTGTCTGAGTTCACTTGCAAAAAGCTGGAGTCTCTCCTTCAGCTCATCTCCAAGAGCCACTTCAAACAGCACGGCCCACTTATTGTCCCTGAAGGTTACCGGAACTGACATGACGACACCATCTGGGAGATTGTCGTAACCTACAAGTAGCCATGGACAATCAAAATCAGAAGATTTACAGATATAAAGCTCAGGATCATTGCATCCTATTCCCTGTTGTGTTTTTTTCTGTGTGTGTTTACCTGAGCAGAGCACACCCACAGAGAGGACCTCATCTGGACTCGAGGTGCCATTCCAAGCCTTTAGGACAGTGAGAATCCCGTTGGCGGCTGACATGGCAGCTCTGTGGCGGGTCTTTGAAACCACAGATGCACGCCTACGTCGTACAATGTCTTGAAATTCTGTCTTCAGCCATTTCCTGGAATGGAAAAGAAGATTATTGGATTTTTTTTTTTTTAATCCCAGCACAGGATGTTTTTCATCAGAGTGGTGAGATTTGCTGGGTTATTGTGCAATCAGCACTGGCACAGACTGAAGTCACAGCAGGGTTTGGTTTGGTAGGCAGTTTTCTCATTTGATTTGATTTTTAGTGAATGTTTTTTTTTTATTGTTACAAACCTGTCATGGAAAACCTGTAGGACTGGTTGAGAAAAGAAAGGTGGTCCTTTGATAGCCCCGTCATAGTTGAAAACTTTCGCTCTCTGCACGTCAACATAGAAACTGCCACTGATGTTTCCCCACACGGTGACATCTGTAATATCTGGAGCAGAAGAAAATTATTCACAAAAGAAATGCAATTGGAATAAAAGGTGAACATGAATCGACGCACTTCATAGTTACCTGAAGTCCTCACTTTCAATTTCTTTGCAATGATGGCCCTGGCTTCATTCTCCAGTTGAGTTGCCATGGTGACAAAGCAGCGGCTGTCGATGGAGCGTGCGTTGTCGAGGAGGAGCGAGCACCTGAGGTTGACAAATGAGCCGCCGGACACAATCACCTTCACCTCCTTCTTGGCCCCTGCGTCGATCAATTGTCCGTACTCTGTGTATCGGTCTAAGATTCCCTCTACTTTCCTCTTCTCCTCCTCCTCCTCCTCCTCATCCTCATTCTCTGTTTCATCAGACCACCACTCATCCAGCAGAAGGATTACATCTGCTTCTTGGAAGGCACGGTCCAAATCTGTATGAATGACCACCTGTTCAGAAATATAATCAGATGGCTTTAATTTCTTTCTAAAATGCTTAATCAATTAAAATTTTGTTTAAAAAAAACAAAAACCTGATGGAGCAGAGGGAGAGCCAAGTCTTCCGTCTCCATCTTCAGCCACTGCAATCCCTCCTCGTTCCCCTCCAGATCCAGAAGATGGAGGCAGATTGCTGAAACTTGGGGAAACACCTCAGCAGAGAGCAGATTGGGGATTAGGAGGTGACAGGCTGGGCTGAGAGCACTAGGCAGGTACAAAACAAGACAATCTATTACATCTGCAAAGTCTAAAGAGAGGGGGGGATGTTTTCAGATTGACCCACCTGCTGATCCATATCTGTAGGGGTTGGATAAGACTGACTCGACGCTGCTCCTCCACGATAAGGTTCACCTTGGTCACCAGATTCTCTGATGCAACACTCAGCATTATATCTGTGGGCACGTCTGTTGTGATGTTGTAGTAGTCCTACAGAACCATTGATATAAAGAACTCACTGTCTCATCTTCAGTTGACTGCAATCGCATAAAAATGACATTTCAATGGCAAAATAGATAACATAATTAGAACTGTGAGTTTGGGGATTTTAATTATGGCAAACTATCTTATCTTAATGTACCTGACAATGCTCAAGGAAGTCACTGAAGCCTCCTAAGAGCATCCCTTTGCCCCCTTGATCTACGAGTTCCCTCCAAATCAATGGCGACTGCTCGTGTTTCCAGCCATTTCTTTCGCAAGTTGCCTCCAGCCATTCCTTATGCGAGAGCATAGTAAGTTACAAGAATAGTGTATGAATGATTTGCGATGAGAGCAAATATAAAAAAAAGATGTACCTTCCAGTCTTCTGGCAGGACGGAAATCTTATGGATCGTGAAGTTGGGAAGAGATCGTTGGAGACTATCTGCTAAAAGTTCCGCTTTGGCATAATGAGGGCAGTCTGTTTTACCTGCAGACGGTGGAAAGTGTAGAAATCAATAATAATGTTTTATATCTTATATTTATATATATATATATATATATTAGGCCTACTAAATGATACAAATTAAACGTTACCAGCGAGGACAAATTTAGCCATTTTATTCAGGTGGCGTTGGTTGCTATGAAACCAGGGACTTTGCGCTTATTTGTGTCCGACGGAAACAATTAAAAACTTAAAAAATATATATATCTGTGTATGTGTGCTATGACTGTGTGAGCTGTTGTTAAAAAGAGCTTTGTTTTATTAGCAGAAAATGTAATTATTGTATTCCACTTTATTTATATTTACAATACGTATTGTTTTATATGTTTGACAGTGCGTGTATGTGTAAGTATGTGTACAAGAGGAGGCGGGGGGACCAAATATGGCAGCGCACACAAGCGAGCTAACGCGTGAGGATGCAAGCTAACGTGGTTTGGACTATTTAACCTTTTTTTTAAAAGTGTGTTTTCCGTCAAAAAATAACGAAACGAAACGTTTTCAGTGAAATGCAGCAGGCGTCGTGTTATTCTGGGACGGTGTATGTCTCTACGGTTAGAGCAATAAGGTAGAGGGCGTCACTTAGCTAGCTGTCATTAGCTAAAGTTATCTAGCCAGTGTTTTTAATAGCTAGCAGTGTGTTGACCGCGTACTTTATCATACATTATCTGTACTATTTACATAATTTAACCGTCTATGCCAGGAATGTGAATTTGAAACGGTCATTTATTAACGCTAACGGGTTACCTTAATAGTTGACATTACTTTGAATTAGTAGAGAATCATGTTTCAGTCAGTCTGGGTGACAGAGGAGGTCATGAGGAGGTCCCTGCGCTTCTGCAGCCGCCAGTTTCCATGGAGACAGCGTAGTTTCTTAGTGACATCTTCAGTCAAAGACACATCTCTCCCCCGTCAGCAATTAGCACACAGTTGGGTCACAAATCAGAGCCAGACAAGAAGATCTCAGAGTTTTGTCAGTTCAGTTCGGTTCTACTCACAAAGTCACAATGAGGAGCTGGAAGAAAAGAAGCATTTCACTTCTCCAGAGGCCTCACTGCCTGCTGAGACCGCAGGGAGGGGGCAGAGGAGATCCCCTTTCTTGGATGAACTGCAGCGCTGTGTTTCCCCGTCTGATGTCTTAGACCTCACCTGTCGAATTGCACCCACAGTACAACAGATCAGCGTATGCCTAAACCAGATGTGGACCACCATCAAGAAGATGTCAGACGAGCAGCAGCGCTGTGAGCTGCAGCTGATGTTTGGGCATCCTGCATTCGAGAAGCTACTGCAAAACGCCATGAAGTCCGTAGTGCACATGCCAAATCAGGACATCGCTTACTCTCTTCTGTGTATGGTTAGACTGGGCGTTTCCCAAAATAGCCGGGTGGTCCAGACTTTCCTCCTAAACTGCCAGGTAGATTGATGACCAGCAAGCAAAGATGTTTTTACATATTGGCAATATTTTTGCTTTGTTTTTTAATCCATATGCGTTTGATTTGTTCATTAACAGGAGAAACTGAATGAGTTCGATGAGAGAAGTCTGTCCATCGTGGCCTCCTGCCTGGAACTTATGGAGAGCAGCGGCAACGTTGATGCGCTTAAAGACGGCATGAGGTCAGACGTAGCAAACGATTCATGTGGCTTAGCCAAAAATATATATCCAACAAAACTTTTAGCAAAACTTTTTTCAGATTATTTTACAGTGATGTGTATTGCTGTGCCCTAGGTTGGTGGTTGAGAACAGTCTTCCCCAGATTAAGAATGTAATGACTCTCCAGGGCGTGATGCGTCTGTTGGGGAAAGATGCCCCGCTGCGTATCAAAAAGAAACTAGAGGTCGGTGTCGCTTATTCTTGATTGACAAGTGTGTTATGTCGTTTTATGAATCCTAGTTTATCCATATTTGTTATTAATTTCCCTTTTATACATCATTCTGACCTAGTTCATGATGCTCATTATTTTTGCTTGATAAAGGTTAACTCATAGTAACATGTTAATATGTTTATATCGCTAAGCATGAATAAATGTGACCGGGTCGCATTATTCATTCCATTTGTTATGCGCACTACTTCCTCCAAGGCAAAGGCTATATCAATGACAGACAAGTTCACCATTCCCAACTCCCTGTACATGATCACCACTATGGCCAAGATGGGCTTCTCCTCCAAACCACTGCTGGACATCTGCAGTAAGAACATAACAGGTAAAACCTCTTTCCACAAGATAAAAACAGGCAATGACTTTGAAGCTTCTATTTTTTTAAAGTTTTGCCATCGCTCCATCACCTCTTTTTTGTTCTATTTTCCCCATCTGTCCTCCCTGCTAGAAAACATCAGTGGAATCCCCTTCAACAGATTGAATCCATTGCTGCAGGCCTATAGGGAACTGAACTACAGAGACTTCGATGTGCTCACTGGCTTGTCAGACTACGGCTCCTCAATGATAGATATATGGAGCAACAAACAGGTGCTGCAACACACATCGATCTTCTGACAACTTTTAACAAAAGTCTCTTGTCTTATAAGTCTTTTATGACAATTTAATGCTCTTTAATACCTGAAATCAGAAGTATAGGAATTGCTTAAGATCTTATACAACAATATAAGACAAGATATCACATTTGACATCTTCCTGACTCTGAATGCTTCCTGTCTTTCAGATAATTATCTTCCTGTCTCTGTTCGAGGACCTTTTGTTCTGTCCCACAGCCTTAATGGAGGCATTTGCTGAGAAGGTGATCAGCAACCCAGACGCTCTGACACGTAAAGACATTCTCTGTCTCCTCAAGGTGTACTCCCGTTTTAACTATGATCTGAAGCACCACAGACAACAGTAGGTCAAGCGAAATATACTACAAACCATATATATATCACAGTTGTGATATGTGGATATTATAAAAATTAAATCAACTAAAGATAATTAATGAACCAACGAGAAGCAGATGCACATAACTCATAATTCTTGTCTCTCTGTCTTGTTGTGTTTCACCCTGCTGTTCCAGGTTCCTGGATAGTCTCAGCCAAGCTCTGAACTCTTATGTGCCCGATATGTCAAGTTATGAGTTGTTAAAGGCTGTTTATTATATGTGCCTTCTGGGCCACTTCCCCGCTGCACCTCTGGAGAAACTCCTGCAGAGTAGCACACTGGAGATCTTTAGCACTACAGGTCGGACTGAATTCACTCACACACGTATCAACTATTTTTTTTTTTTTTTTTAATTTCATCCACCTGAACTATCTCTGTTTCTCTCCAGCACCCAAGTTTCTCCCGAGACAGGAGAGGATGTTTCAGACACTGCACCTGTGTCTCCGTCTTGACCGTCCTGCTCTACCGCTGCCACTGACCGTCCCCCCATCTGTCCTGGGAAGCTCCTTCTCCATCGGTTCGTCAGCCAATCCACATCTCTCACAGGCCCTGCAGAGTATGCTGGTGGACGAGGCAGACACACAGCTACATGAAATGATTATGGTGGAGAACTTCTACTTCGTAGGTAAAGATGGAATTATAGAGGAAAGAAGTTAAGTTAGAGTTTCAGGGTGTATTATGGCTGTTTCAGTTTGGGTTTATGTCCTGTCACTCTGCAGGAATGCTTTAAAACTTTGTCATATAAAAAGCCACAAGTGAAAAATTGCCATTTTCATTTCCTGCCATAGAATTACCAGTTACATTTAACACAGTCCATCGTGTCTGCGTTTAGCTCTCTTAACTTACACTAAGTATATATATATATATATATATATGCTTGAGAAAATGGCTTCAGAATACAATTTCATCCAATCTTGAAACTGTGATGCTAACAAACGGCTGCGTTTGCGTGTGTCGACTCTCAGATGGCGTGATTACCAAACCTCTGCCAAACCCAACTGCAGAGAGCAGCGTTGCAGGAGATGAATGTTCCCCAGCAGAGAGCAGTCAAAGGTAAGACATTAGCATTAGTTTGTCGCCGATTGCACAATCTTGAACAAATTGCTGTGGTATTTTACTGAGACAGGGTTTTTTTTTTTTTTATTATAATCAAATGTGCTTATGTCATGGGTGAAGTTTGATATTGTAGAAGCAGGTGCAGACGCATTGACGCATGTCATGACAACGAACATGAAACGTCTGATTCCACAAGTTTGCGTGCGGCACATCACATCTACACTAGACGAAGAATAAAGAAAGTATTCTTTAAGGTATAAAAGGACTATTCCATGTAAATCCACCCAGTTTTTAAACATTTCCTCATCTCACATTTCTTTTTTTGTCTGGTGGAAAATTAATCAATATGATGGAGAAATCCTAAATATTAATGCCATGGGGGAAAATATGAATTAAGTTTACACCTAAATTATAGAGCAAGCTTAGCTGTTACATAATTAATACACCAGATTGTGTTCTTTGAGAATTAATATGATCTTTTTTTTTAATCATGTGTCCCACCTTTGATTTTTGATAGTTGAAAATATGCTAAATATGATATTTCCATTCTGGAAGGGTTAGGGTTAAGGTTTCTGCCAAATGACATAATTTTAATTTCTTTTATTTGCTGTATCTGGCACAAATCCTTATGAAAGGAGCCGAACTTGTGACATTTCTAAGTGGTTTTATGAAACCTCTAAACTTGCTCTATAACTTACAAAAATTGTAAGAGTGTCTGTAACTTCAATAATTCTCCCACGTCTTTAATATTGATTTACCTTTAACTAGAAAACAAAAAGTAATTATTATAAATATGAGGTGAAAACCCCTGGTTGAATTGACATGGAATGTTCCAAAATAGTGTCATAAAAGCAGCTCTCCTTGATTACAGTTGTTGTTGCAGTCTACATCCCATTTCAAACTAGTTTAGAGATTTGAGATCGGAAAATAAGACTCACGTTCTACTCAAGATTATGATTCAATATCTATTGCCATATCAACACATGGTTGTTAAGGACAGAAGAAAAAAACACAACTCAACAGATTTTGAGAAAGTGCTGATGACTCTAAACAAGTAACTTTTTTTTTTTACAAGTTTAACATTTCATAAGGCTATGTTGTGCACATCTAGTTTATTAACAATCTTTGAAATAGTCTTTTTTTTTTCATTTAAGTCATTCAGTGGTTTAAATGAATAGATTTCTCCTGAGCCTACTGCTGCCTTTTAATCAAATTCAACCACAAATGCTTCAGATCATCTACGATGTTCTACATAGATTAAGAATAAAGGAGTTGTTGTTTGTTCTTGCTCTGAACTTTTTATTCTTTACAAAACAGATTAATTGAAGTAGAACACAGTAACTGAAAACTAATGAGAAATCATAAAGTATCGTGACCCTACTCAGTAGAGATCTGTAGTTTGTGCATGTGTCAAAGGAAGTGAGGTGTTGCGAAAACAGTGAAAATAAAGCCACAGTCTGTTTTTCAGGTTTCAGCTTTTTGCCTGATACTGTCATGCCTCTACCCAAAATTCAAATTTTGACCTTTTTAATGCTAAGAAACCTTTTGCCTTGATGTCTTAGGATTGCAGTCATTTGTGCGCCGTACTCCAGTTTTTGCTATGGTACGTCCAATCCTTGTGGCGCTCTGGCCATCAAGATTCGCCATTTGAAGATCCTGGGATATAATCCCGTCGTGGTGAGAGTCATATCATGAGAGTTTTGTCTCTTCTTATCAGGCATTTTGATGATAATATTTCTTATATTTCACTCATGTTATTTGCTGTTTAAACATTAATTACAATTGAACTTTTTATACTTTTATACTGTAAAACTAATCTATATATTTGGGAGGGAAGAAAGTATCACAGTGACATGTTTGTTCTAATGATTTATACATATGTAATGTAGTTTGAGTAAATAAATGAAGTTAACATATATTAAAAAGAAATTGTACTGCTACTAATGGAAACAGTATCAGCGTCCTAATCCTGCTCTCGCCTTTCTCCAGATAAGCAAGCAGGAGCTGTCGTCCGTGCCTCAGGGAAACAGAACGGATTTCCTCAGGGAACGGATCTTTCCAGAACACCTCAGATCAGACACGCAGCCGAAAGCGGAGCAACTGTAAGCTTTAGGACAGGTAGCGGTGTAAAATGGAAGCCAAAAAAAAAAAAAAGCTGTCGCTGATTCAGCAGTCTCAACCTGTGAAATCACGATGACGACACAACTAATTTTGCAGGTGCTGTTTAAAGCTCTGTAAATGATTAAGTGTTTAAATAAATGTGTTTTTTTTTGTGCAATTACAGTGATCTTCTGCAAATCATTTAAAAAAACAAAAAGGTTGTGGTTTGCATTCCAGTGGGGGAATAACAGTTGAATCAAATGTTTCCGGAGGATTTACAGTAAAAAAGCAAAAAAGTTTAAATATTGAAGTTATCCCAGAATCCAATAAAACATGTATTTAAATAACTCTTTTTCTGTCCCCAAATGACTTACAAACCTAACTGCAACAATTTGTTAATCTTGATACTTGTGGTAGTTGATGAGTAAGACCATACTCCTAAATGAAACCCAAGAAAAAAAAAACAGCGTGTGTGCTTGCAGTAACTGCACAGAAACTGCAAGGTGAGCAAGGTAAACGTGGAGTCCCTTTGAAGCAGCCACATGTGCACCGAGCTTGAGGAAGGGCAAAGAAACGTAGAGGGAGGAAGGCAGGAAATGGTGCAGATTGTTATTGTTTGAAGTGTTCGCGTCTCCTCGTATATATATATCTAGTTCTGATCAAACCCTGCAATGCTAAACTATGTGAAAACACATACTGAGCACAGAAAGTATAACGAGTATGTGATGTGGTATTTATTTACAAGTTTTATCACACAGAGGCCTGTAACAGCTTGCATTATTATATATATATTTTATTGTTATCACTCTGCTTTGCATTATGTCACAGTGAACAAAATTGAATGTGGTTAAATCCCCCTTCTTGAAACGGGTGGTATACCCGTTTCAGCCGCAAAGATGGGGGATCCAACTACTGGTTTTCTCATGTGTGTGTGTGTGTGTGTGTGACAGGCAGAAAAAGCAGTGAGTGTGACAGGAAGCGAGCAAAAAAACCAAAGCTAAGTTATTTTTACTGTTTCAGACAACCACAACTGTAAAAAAGATCTGCTACTTTTGCTGTGTAGGAACAAAAACAACTATGCTGATTACAACAAAAACATACTAAACGAAAGAAATCTGTAATATTACGTTCAGGATAAGCTACTACAATGACATCCCTTTCTGTTTCTATTTAAAAGACTTATGGGGGATAGCTGTGTAAATAGTTCAGTTCAGGAATCAAAAGTGTCGCGGTATAGGATTGGGAAACCCTCTCTTCTTGCGATCCTTGGTTGCTCTGGGTTTGGTGTTAATGTAGTCACTCTGGCAATCGATATGCCTCAACTTGATCTGTAAAACACACAAGGACGACAGCAGCATTATATATGTCTGTGATAATCCAAGAATTCATAAGAAATGACCGTTGCATGCTCACATGGTTAACTAAGGCGATGACGGTGATGACTATGCTGTAGATGCAGAGAACGACAATCACAGAAATCCAAATCCAGTGAAGTCCGACGACTTGATGTTCAACCGTTTTAGTTTCGCTGTAGTTGCGTTGGTGTCCTGGAGGAAAAAAAAACAACAACAACAAAACATTCAGAAAAATATTCATTTGTATTTTACTGCATGGAAAAACAAAATGATAGATTGCCTTTTTATGAATACTTACCCTCAATAAGCAACAGGATCATCAAATTATTTTTTAAGGAGGGAGGAGGGAATGTGACCCTGCCCTCACATCTGTAGATACCGCGGCTGCTGGCGTTCACTCCGCTGAGGATAAAGCTGGTCGAACCGTTGTGCTTTAACTCTCTCACGCTCGTGCTGGCGTTTAAGTTGATCTCTTCGTCGTCCTTAAAAAGCCTAAAGTTCATCAATTCACCTTTCAGCTTCGGGCAAGGCAAAGACACGTTGTGTCCAGCGAGTACATGCATAGTTTTTAGCTGGTCTGGAGAGAAAAAAATAATTATGATTCAGGGTGTCATTTGAGTTAGTCATATTTGCCACATTTACAGCTTTCTATGCATGTTCCTTTTTTTTTCCCCCCAGTTGTAGGTAACAAAAAGAGGAACTTTGGAATGGAAAGTTATGAAACAATGAAACTTATACATAGGGAGGCACAAATTAACCCCCCCTTATTCAAATTGTGAAATATACAATGTGCTAATCTGAGAGCAACAGACATCACAATAACATGCTGATGTCTGTGTCTTTGTGTGTGTGTGTGTGACTGACACACCAGACACCTTTTTTTTTTTTTTTTTTTTTTTTTTCAAAGGAAATAACTTCTTACTCCTGCAAAGTTTGATTTATTTGCATTTAATTCCCCTTTACTGAAATTCAGCCTTTGAAACTCATCACTTCACGGCAACTCCGCCCCCGCACGGAATTTGTTCAATATCAGCACATCTAGTCTCATTTACCTCTTTTTAAACCAGACTCACATTACACATTGAAAAAAAAAAAAAAAAAGCAGACATTTAGCCAATGCGAGTGGCATATTTGAGTAAGTCGGTGCCTGACTCAAGTATGCCTTCAGGTTGTGGTTTATGTGATGTAGCGCTTGCTTTTGCAGGGATTATTGTCGACGTGCATGCCCCTTCTGTCACCAGTTTTAACGGCTAAAGTTGTAGTGCACTGTATTTTGATAAATCTCTGCAGATTTGGGTCAATGCTTGTTCACATTAAGGTGTTTCTCAACACACAGATACATATATTAGGAGAATGTAAGTGTCATTTTAGGTACTAATCAACAAGTAAACAGTCAATAAGTGAGTATGTGTAGACTTTAACCTACAGAGGGACAACTTTCCATGTTTTATGTGCCTACACTTAACAAACCGGATGACCACAGAGTCGTTTAAAGTGTCAAGCCTCCATATCCACTCCTCTAAATACATACCTAAACCTCAGATTTACAAATGAAACCAAACTGTGACCACAAGCAGAATAAAGTGTCTTTTTGCGACTGTCAGACTGTCACACTATTACTAATACTAGTAATAAAGCTAATCTACTGTAATTCCTATAAGATAGAATTTTATGTCGACTTACAATTGCAGGGAGAGAGGCTCTCGGACGGAGAAGCATGCGACAACCTGCAGCCCAGGAGGATCATGAACACCCAGCAAACGCTCATCTTGGACTTTTCTGTTTTTGAGAGTTTGCTTCCAGACCGACGACGCTCTGTGAAGACGTGTCCGCATCACCCAAAAAAAAACAAAAAACGTCAAGCTCCTTCAGCAAACTGCATCAACCGTACCCTGCGGTGAGCACTGCACTGTTTACAACGATATCATCAGCACTAGTTCCATGCTGTGTGTCCCTTCGACTGTACTACATCACATCCTCATTCTGCCTCTGACTGAAGCACTCCCACAGTGCTGCTGTGACTGAAGCTCACACACACACACCCTGTCTTGAGGGAAAACATCCTGTGACAGCAAACACCTCTTTTTTTTCTTCTTCTTCAGTTTCCACTCTCTCCTAGAGTGTGTGACCTTTTATATTAGGTTGTATTTACTGTAAGACTGGTTGTAGTTACGTTGTCACAGTTGAAGACGAAACCAGTGGTTTCAACCTTTTTTGTCTCTTGCCATCTTACTAAAAGCAGTGTGTAGTCTGGGTCACATTTAACATGACTATGAGTTGTTAAACACTTCCACCAAATAGTGGTTTTTCCCTCTAAACGTCTCGCATGGTTTCATTTCAATAAATGTTCAAATGATTCAATATTTCACCCAAAAAAAAAGGAACAAAGATTACAGAGAAATAGAAATGGATAAATAGAACTGAAAACAGATTTGTGTATCAGAACTTTGTTTTTTCTTCTTTCCTCATACGTTAATCATCTCATGACCCCTCAGATTTATCTGGTGATCCTTTGGAGGGGCCCGACCCTTAGGTTGTTGAACCACTGAACAAAACTATCCAACTGTATATAAAGTAGTTCAAGCGAACAGGTTTATGTAGATTAAGTAGATCTGAACATAATGAGAAGAACTAATCAGATCAGGTATGAACAGATATTTTGTGTCGCTGCCAACAACAACGAGAGAAGTGAACAAGAAACTCGCTATTCTGCGTGAGTCACTGAGTAAATCCCATGTACGGACACTGGCACAGTTAAAGATATGTTAACGAGAAAACAAACAGTGACTGTGCTGCCAGCTGTGAGAGAAAGTACAAGTTCTGATTCTTTGATTTGTGTCAATAATTGACCAGACCATGACTGTATCTACACAGTAGGTTTGCAGTGAAAGTGCAATAGCTGTCTTACTCCACTAGATGGCAACAAATCACTTTATTTTGATCAGCCTGTTGATTGCAGATTTCTCCTGCTATAAAATAGATTAAAGACCATTTATCACATTTATTATTATTTTTTATTTATTTTTTAATTTAAGATTTAACAGTCCAAAGGATTATAGTCCATAAAAAGGGGTAGAAAACATTTACTTTGTGTGCTAACACATATTGACAGATTCATGGGATTGTGAAATTGGGATTATAGAATTTCCAAAATGTTCTCATGGATGAGGGGGTTAATAATACCATCAGTCCATATGGATAACGCGCAATAATCTCTTAATCTGTCCCCTTTGTCTTGTGGTGGCTGTGGGTGAGCATCATCCTAAACCCATGCAGAGCTCCTGTGAGGTTTTAATGTGGCTGCTTCACTCAGCTGCTGGAGTCTGATGCTGCCTTCACGGTTTCCCAGAAAATGCAGGATGAAGAGACGAAAGTGAACACACAATATATTTTTCATCATAAAAATAAGAAGGAAATTACCATACAATTTCTCATTTGGTCAACACGATCAATCCTGAAAAATACCTCGGTTTAACACATATTCTGCAATTAGCTAGTTCATTGTTCCTCTCCGTTATAAACTCTAATATACGATTTTCCCCACATGCCCTGAAGGCAGCGTGGGCTGGACAGGAAACGACGGAGAGGCGCAGCGTGTCTCCTCCTCAGCAGCTCCGGGAGAGAAGAATGGGAAAGGGAGTAGGATTGTATATGTAGACGAGGCAACGGGGAGAAACATGAGGACAACGGGCAGTTTCTGAACATTTTTTTTTTTTTAAAACAACACACCTATTAACACATTTAACCTGGAGTTTCTCCTTCTTTTTTTCCGCCTGAGGCAAGTGATATCTGTTCCCATTGGAAAACACAGGAGGAGGAGAGGACTTCTCTTTGTGAAATCCCATTTGACTGTAAGTGGATTCTTCTTCACTTATAATTCATTCACATTATTTTTGTACTCTTTATTCCTATATAAGCAAACTCGGACACTAAAAATGTCAATATTCAATCAATAAATATCAGTTTATCATGTCACGTAGCTCACAGTGGTCACATCCTAGTTATGCCCATCAGGGCTTTATATTTACGACACTTCTTTTAAAGACAGAAACTACAAAACAAGCCATTAATTTGTGACTATATAATTGACTGAGTTTGCTTTGGCAGCCTGTTTGAATGGGGGGGCTTAATTTGTGCCCCTTATGCGGCCATTGAACAATCCCTTTCTTGGGGGGGGAGAAAGGGTGTGCAGCGTTTGGGCCGACTGGGGAAAAAGAGCCCGCAGCTGCTTTTTTTATTTTTTTATTTATTTTTAAATGGGAGTGACAATTGAACACAAGTCTATTGTTGTGATGTGTTTATTAGTTATGTTGCCAAAGTCAAAGAGCGTCATAGTCGAGCTGCAGGTATTAATAAAGCTCATTTTTCCTTCCTCTGCATCTGTGTGAGCAGAAGAAAGATGTTATAGTCTCCACCCTGTTCGGCAGCTTCTGGTAATGGCCGATGGATTTGGTCGCGCTAATGTTTGTATCCTGCTGGTGGCTTTATGAATATGAAATGCTATATTTTATCTCTTTAAAAAACCTATATAATACATGTTTTGTGTGTTAGTTGTAGCTCATTATTTAGCTCGTGAACTGTGTTTTAATTCCTTTTGTTGAATGACGCCGCCGGCTGCAGATATTGGATGAAGCTAGTTTTGACCGTTGGCTATTGCCAATTTTAAATGCTAATATAGTAAATATGCGACTGAATACATTCAAACAACGCGGTGTGTTTGTTGGTTTTTATGTGTCAGCAGGCGAGCCTAGTGGGAAAAGTTCAACAAACGCATATTTGTATCTACACTTTGCTGGCAGAAATAACTCAGAAGAAGAAAAACAAGAAGCCACTGAAGTCAAGCTAGGTTTCCCTGTCTAGCCTAAACTTTGCAGACAGTAACACCGGCGAGATAATGACCCTTCAGTGACCGTGGGGTTCAAAGGTCATATGAAGGGGCTGCACACCATGCCACTGTCTGGCTGGCTGCCATATGAACCCAGTTTTTTGTTTTTAACCCAGTAAATATTCCCTGCTTGGATGCTATTTGCACTGCTAAAGCTGTATCTTTTCAGTAAAACAAACAAGCGCACACACATAAAAAGCCATGAAGAAGAAGAAGCCACTTGGCCAAGCCTTTATTCCCCCACAGTGGCTTTATAATAGACCGTCTGTGTCCTTAAGGCACGCTTGATTTGCATCCACAAAGGACTAGACTTAGAAGCACATTATTCTGGGCATGGAGACAGTGCAGTAACAATGTGACCCATTCACTTACAGTGTAGTTAATGGGTTGAAAATAACTACGGACCTTCTGGTCAGACCTCCCTTAGGCAGATGCCTTTACGATTATGTTTTTTTTTTTTATGTTGTTGCAAGAGGAAAATAGCAGGAGTTTGGAGTCATATTTCACTCATTGTCTAGTCCAAGACATAGACAAGGACAGAAAATGTGATGCCCCCCCCCCCGAGCACATCTGGAAAACCCAGTGATATGTTGTTTTTGTTCCTGTGCTGTAGCCCGTTACGAATGTGTTAGGAACTTGATTATCAGCTGGTTATGTGACTTTTTTTATTTTTTTTTTATTCCATAAGACATATTTTGAATCGGTGTAAACAGGATTAACGTGGTTGCGGTTGCACAACTTTGAACAAGTTCGTGTTTTTGAATCGGCATCATTATCCGTATCAGATTTCCGCCCCAAAACTACAATTTTAAACAGTGGAAATGCACCTCATGTCATAGGATTATTCCAAACGTTTTTTTTCTCAATAGACTAAATTGTCCTGAAGTCACTGCTTTCAGGCTTTTATGGTATATAGCTCAGCCATAAAAAGCTCAGTCATGGATTAAGTTTCCAGCCACAGAAGTAAAACATATGTTAAATGGGAGCGTGTCATTTTACTGCCACTGTTTAAGAGCACATGTAGGAATTTTTTTCACTGTCAACTTTCTTGAGGCTACAGAAAAGAGGTGTGTGTGTGTGTGTGTGTATTTTGGAAGAAAACATCAGCTCAAAATACAAAACCAGAAACATGGTTTTCTCATTCATTCGCCGTGTCGTGTTTTGCCAAAAGAGGGAGCGAAGAAGAAAAAGCTTCTTCTGCTTTCCTCCCTCCAGCCCCTCTGCTCTGCTTTTTTTTTTTTTTGCTTGATTTCCTTGGGATGTAGTTGATTAGATGAGAAAAACAGTTGTCAAAGAAATGTTGGGTTTGAAGAATGATCCCCAGAGACCATGCGTGTGTGTGTGTGTGTGTATTGGACAAGAAAGTTTTGAAAGCTATTCTTGGCTCGTGTATACGTGTGTCTGTTAGCATCTCTGTCGTCTGAGTTGCAAGGACCATGCCTGACCTCCATCTGTCCATCCATCCATCCACCCATGTCCCTGGGCATAAGACGTCCCTGCACAAAAGCTCCAGAGACGAGGAAGGGGGTGGCAGTGGTGACTGGTGTAAGTTTACCCAGGTTGTGTTACAGCCAGGGGTGTAGGTGGGTAAAGGAGGGCAGTGGGAGGACGCCACTTCAAACGCAGCCTTCAACACACCCTGATGGAGAGCCGGAGGGTAGAGCGTAACCTGATATTTCTACACTGATAGCAGGTACCTTCGCTTTGGATGGGGACTGGAGAGTCGACGGAGAAAAGGCCACCAGCTGCAGCAGGGCCCGGTTCCTTAATGCCACATTATGGGTGTGTTGTGTGCAAGTGAAAACAGGACCGAAAGTGTCCATGTCTCATTCCACTTGGGTGTGTCCCCCCTCTTGTCACAGGCACGAGGTCCTAGCTTGTGTAGGGCCTTGTTCTGGTAACATTTTGCTGACCTTTTAGTGGCAGCTGCCCCTGCCATTTGGAAACAAAGACAAATGGCCGGCCGGGCTGTAGGCTGCAAAACCTACTGCTCCAGATAGCGAGCTGCTCTTCCTGTTGGCCTTTTCGTATAGAAACATTGTATCAATGCCCTCTACGGCAGGAAATCGATTGTTTGAAAACAAGTATAAGGCTGTGCAACCTTAAAAGCATGCACACACTTTCACTTGTACTTGATAGTAAAGTATAGGCTGTGCTAAACCTATAAATGCTCTATCTCCAGCTGCACTGCTTATGGGAGCGGGCAGAAGGAGGGCAACCTCCTCTCCTTTCAGAGCAATACATGCACTCGAGCATACGGGCGCGTACACACCGCTATATAAAGACAACGGAACACGGGGACGGCGAGGATTGACCTACAATTCGGACCTCCTTGCCATGTCGGTTCACACATCTGTGCCATTGGGTGAACGCTTGCTCCCGAAGCATTTTGCACTATCAACAAGTGAATATATATTTTTAGTGCGGGTCAGTTCTGGTGGGATTTACTCACTTAAAGGAAAAGTCCACCTCTAGATAAGTGTTGGATATCATTAGTTCATTGTGTTCAGTGTGCTTCAGGAGTTAGTTTATGATCAGATTTACATTTTGGTGTGACTGTATTCCTTTCAACAGTCTTGTCTACCTTCCTATATTGCCCAGAATTCCTTTCAACAACCATCAGAGAACGGGTTTTGCATTTTGAGAAGCGTATGGATGTCATTAATGAGACCTTGCTCAACCTTTTTGAACAGCATAACATAACAGCACGTCTGTCTTATGTAGAGTTTTTCCATGACCTATTTTCCTATATTATTATCAGATCTGCTTTGATAGCTGTTCAGCCTGTTGCGTTGCTCATTCATACATTGTTCCTTTTTGTTTGCTACGTCTTTCACTGTACAGTTTGTTTAAACGTCTCAGGCAGCTATTAATCAGCGCGACTTTGACGACGGCAGGTGGCTGATTCTCACGGCTGGGCTGCTGGTGAAGTCCCTCCCCACCTCTACTGTATTACAGATGGTCTGTTCCATTCACTATTTTAGGAGGTTAGTCTTTGTTAACTCAGCAGTGCACGTGACAGGAAATAGGTAGGGGGGGGGTGACCTGTAAAAATGTGATGATTTTTATTTGTTAATTTTTTGTGAAACATACTGTCTTAATTGTTGTTCTGTCACAGACATAAAGTTAATCATGCCGGCAGCGTGATCAACACCTGTGACCATAATGAAGCTTTGAGGCTGTGTTTAAGGTAAGTCACACACAGTCGGGTAATCACCCTGAACCTGATCTTTAGCACTCAAAGGTTGGAAAAGGGGAATTTCATCCCAGTGTGTATTCGTGGCTAGAATTCCAGCCGCCGCATCACATATCAGAGGGGGAGAGCGCAGAGGAGGTGATTTATGGTATCGCGTTTCATTCTCTAACCCACCTGCCTACGAAATCTGCAGCAAAGTCCTGTTTAAAGCTCCGCCGCAACAGTCACGGGATGGGTTGATGGATGGGGGCGGCCTGTCTGTGTGGACGGACAGCCTGCAGAGGCCATGGATAATAGGTCTTTGAGATGGAGAGAGAGAACACGAATGGCTTGAGGCGAGCAGGAGTGCTTCAAAGAGACCGGCACTAAGAGCACACAAAGTGCCAACTCAGAGGAAATATACATGCATGTCTGGCTGCTGTATAAAAAAAAAATATTCATTGCATCATTGACCGGGGATGATGGATGATCTGTCCAGTGTAGGAGATGCATATGGAGGGAGATTGTATTGCTTTCGCATGCGCACTTTAGGGTGCTTTAATTAAAATCAACTGAATGGACAATCCTTTGAACATGGTTGCTTTATAGCCTGGGATAAACATCAGCACCACCAGTTCCTGTGTCCTCAGAGTTCAGCTAGTTCTCATGAAACCATAACAGCAGTTTCCGTGTCTGTGTGTGTGTGTGTATGTTTATGTGTGTGTGCGCGGGGTTGATGGCGTTTGTTTGCCTTCTTGCAATCTCTGGTAACACTTAGAGCCTGTTGCATGAAGGCTTTGAGATACGCGCACAGATGCACACATTGTACTATTTCCCCTCGCCGTGCTGTGAAATGCCTGCCTCTTGCCCTAAAATGTTTAGATGAGGTTGTGCTTGTACAGATGCTTTCTAACCATTGACCTCCGGGTTACATTCCAGTCGAATCCACAGAGGATTCAGTTTTTATAGGATACACTAACAATAGCGATATTATAAGACTAACGGAGAAAGTGGAGGACGATGGCGATTAGTGTTCTTTCCTTGTGTCTTTTTTTAGGGAGGTTAGCATCATTATTGTGTTTGGGAATGTCATGTTTGTATGTGTGTTTCTGGTCACGCATAGAAAATAGATTCCAGACCTGAGCGTGTGCTGAATTTAAGTTGTCAGCCTCCTTGATTTTTGGCTCCAAAAGGGATTCTGCTGCACCGTAAAGTGAAGGAGAAAAGGCGCACGCTTACATTATTTATATGTTCCGACTGTTTCGAGTCTTCAGATCAAACTGCAAACTAGCCGTACACCAAAAGCTGGGCCTGAACAGGCTTGTTTTGCCATTAAATATGCACTGCAGCCTACTTTCCCCTCCTCAGATCTCTCACATCACCCCCCACCCCTAATCATGAATTTTAGCCCAAGCTCATGTTTGTAAGAAAGCAACACTATACAGGCGGCACTTAAGTGTGCGGTGAAAACCTCAAGGAAGGGAAATGAGAGGGGTTGGAAAGCAGCCTGCCACAAGGGTCACCGCACGTCACGTGGCTATCCTCGGCTCCACAACCAAGCTGGCTGCCAAAAAAAAAAAAAACTTGGAAGTGGAAGAACACCTGTGAGGAAAAGGGTGAAAAAGTACTGATGAGAACGAAGGAGTATCAGATGGAGGAGGCAGGGAGAGGACAGGAGAGGGAGAGGTTTATGAGAATCAGTAAAAAAAGTCTTTCGGTGCAGCTGATGTCATGTGAAATACAGCGGTTTGGAAACACTGAGGTCATTCTTTATTTCTCCGAGCATCCTCCGCCAACGTCTGGAAGTCACACGTTTTCACAACGCTTGGCTTCAAACTAGCATTCTGAATTGACAGTACAGACCGATGCTCCTCTTTCTTCTTACATCAGGGTTCGTGTAGGACAGTGCAGGAATCTGGAGCAACGGCAGCCACCTACAACGCTGAGAGAATCCAAGAGAAAGCTCGCCGCGCGCGCTGTGGATTGACACATTTTTGTGAGAGAATCCCTTGACAGTCACTCAAACCTGCAGGCTTAATCTCACAAAATAGCCGTGTGTGTGTTCGCCTGTGTGGCTGGGTCTTTTGCTAAATCTCATTGACTAATACCCTGGCAGCTCTGTGAGTCTGTTGACTGAGTCTCTGGGTTAAGTTAGTAGCTGAGTAGCTTGTTAATCTCTCTGTGCTCCACTGATCTTCACTCTCTAGTGATTCCTGATTATCTGGCCCGCGTGCCACACAGGCAACTCTACCCAGTGACTGAATCCAGATCAAGTTTGGCACCATGACTGGATTTGGCGCCGCTGGCATATTTGCAGTCAGCTTGACTCCCTCGCCCCTCGCTGCTGCTGGTCAGTCCCGCCGAGAGATTATCAGAACAAAACTGTGTAAGAGAGAAGTGAGATTTGTGTCTTTTTAAGCTGATCAGCTGTGAAGCAAGCTGTGCTAATGACAAGTCCTGTGAGTTGAAGACACTGATATATTTTTTGCGGTCCAAATTAAGCCAGTGTGTTCAAATGCTCTGACACAAAGGACTCTTTTGATCCAGCACGCCAAGAACACGTCCAAATAAAGACTAACACAAGAGGCATTTCATCATGTAACTCTGTATGTGTGTGTTACATTACCTATAAACCCTCACAGGCAGCCCCGCCAGCCAGTAGGACCTCCATCAGCTCCCACCGGCCATCGTGGGAACATTCCTGACGCAGCATTATTCCGTAATTCCCAACATGTGTGGTTTTTCCAGAGCCGAACGTTCACTGCACAGACTGCGGAGAATCCCACTGAGGAGAGGAGATCAGCTCCTTGTAATCACGACCAGACTTGAACATGTGTAAGAGGAGGGGGAGGGATGGGGGATGGGGGGATAATAGTTCACCAGTAACTTTACCACAGGCTCATGAAGAGAGCAGGTTGTTTTGACATTGGCACCACCTGATTTTTTGCATTGACTCACTGAAGAAGTCACTGCGCAAGGATGGAGGCTTTTTGACTTGCACTTGAAGTAATTCACTGATCAATACTAATGCAGCCTCTCAGTGCGAAGCATCAATCAGCCGACTGATGGTTTACCTCAGTGCCCTTACACGAGTGCTCAGGGTCACTGCTAAAGCCTTATCTCGCTCTCCGACCAGATTATAAGATGCTGCTGTGCGCTTCTGATCAATAACTCTCCCTCAGTCCAGCTGTTGTTCCGCAGATTATTGGCGAATGAGTACGTGTTACAGTTGTCGTGAATCCGAGGTCACCATCAGATTATCTGAATGGTGCGAGTGTGCGGCATGTGGAAATGTGATTCACTGTTTAATCATGCGGGACAAGAATTGGAGGAATGTATCTTTAATCATTAATCTGCAGTCTCTGTTGCGTCATGATGAGTGGTGTTTTTTTTGTGTCTGTGTGTGTGTGGGTGTACTTTAGAGCAGACTTTATAGTTTTTATAGTATGTTGTATAGTTGTGGTGATCTTAAATTGTAAACATATACAGTTTATTTTTCTCTCTCAAATTCCCATCACAGGAGGGGCTTCTCACAGTGTGATTCACACAAGAATTCACTGATTTAAGCTCCGCTCGGCGCCTACTGCTTGCTCATTTTCTGTGCTTCCCCTACAGCACAACCCTGTCTTTCTTTTCCTGTGACATCATCGCCCAGTGCCCTGCCCTCATTCCCACTTCCTGTCCCCGATAGGAAACAAACTGCCCCAACGGATTGCAGTTAATGTGGGAAGTGTGGGTGGACAAGGACACACCTGTGTCCACTACATAGGAACCTGTGTTTTAGTCTGTTGTCGAAGTGGGGCACTAAATGTAGGTCAGGGGGAAAAAAAATGTGTTTAAACTTACTGCACCTTTTTGGGCAGTTGTGTGTGTGTGTGTGTGTGTTTTTTATAGTGCCCACGGAGTCGCCTCAACATTCAGGAACAAGGGAAGGTATTGTTTTCAGGGCAGGTTGCTCTAAAGCCTTGTCTGTGCTTTCTGTGTCGTTAAACACAGGTGTACTTAAGTATTTACACTTCTCATACCCAGATAAGTGCCAGAGCTGTAATGGCATTTTTTTTTTTTGTCTTCTTGGTCATGAGCTGGTAATGTTTGTCCGCGCATGTGTCGCAGCCCTGCTTTTTTTTGTTTGCAGCGTCGGAGCAGCTGCCCCCTCGCGCCGCTGTTATGACTGGAGCAACTGTGTATCTCTTGCAGCTGCACGGATCCATATGTCACTGCCACACCTGTTCAATGGCCTTGCGTTGACTGAGTGATATTACATGTTAACTGTGAGCAAATTACAGCAGAGGGATGAGTGTTTTGAGGTGTGTGTGGGGAGGGGTGTAATTGTGCGTTGTAGACACACAGACAGACAAACCAATGCTCTTCCAGACGCACTCTCCCTGGTACATGAAGTCTGTTTGCTGTGAAAACATGTACTTTTTTTTTTGTGCCACATGCTGCGGGGGGAACAACAGTTGGTGTGGAGAAAAATGAAGGAACAGCTGAGCCCAGCGGGAATAGCTTCCTAGTATTTAGCCACAACATCAGCTGCCTACCCCTCACTCTCTCTCTCTCTGTCACACACACACACACAAAGTAAATACACACTATGACCAAATCTTAGCGTATGATATTTCCCGGCCAGCTCAGCATGTTGTCACCTACAGCCCCAGTAGCCGGAATTATATTTTATAACCAGACTATGATTCAGCATCCAAATTGGTGGAGATAAAATAAGGCCAGGCAGGTGTGAGTCGTCACCGATGTGAGTTTATGATTCGCTGAAACACCTGGTGGAGACAGGTGAGTCACAGTCAATACGCAAGTAAAACTTTTGAATGGTTTTCTGCTCTGTCTCATGTTGTGACGCTATCGGCCTGTGATGGTTGCCATATATTAGGTTTGGCTCTGTGTGTGTGTGTGATGTCTGGACGGCTTTGTAGTCAAATGAAGTAGGCCTGTGCAGCTCAAATGTCACATTGCTAATCTCGCAGCGATGATGAAGCGAGTTCATAATGAAGGGAGAGCTGCGCTTGATTGCTTTCCGAGCTTTGCGATAAGTGTCTTTCTCGCCGCGCGTGTCGTTTTTGTCTGTGCTTAGTAAAGTCTCCCGCTCAAGCAGCCTCCGTAGTTAATCCTCTGCATTCTTGTGACAGTGAAATCGGTCTGCTCCCCTCCAGCTGCCGGATGCCAAGTTCCTCAATTCTCCCGCAGTGCAGCGGGAACAAAAGAAAAGTCGATCCATAAGTTTGAAATTTCACTGAGTAATGGCCTCGGATGAGGTGACCAACGAGGGATTGTGTTTTGCCACTACAGCCACAAAAATAGGCTGTAAATCATATCTGATGGATTTTCTTCTAATTCTTTTTTTTTTCTTTTTTCCAGGGGATAAAAGCCCAGTGACGGAGTGGAGTGGTGGTTTCATCTGACCTTTAACCTCTGTAGGAAGAAGGGCAAGCCACTTCAGAGGTAAGAGTTCCAGTAAACCGGAGTGAGTAAATAGTGCCATTGCAACTTTAAGTGGGTAATAAAAAAATAAACGAGAAACTGCTACTGACGTTGCTGCCAGTAAGCTTTTCGAAACAAATGCCGCAGAGATTATTTTGACTCGAGTCACTGCTGTAGCAAACTAAGTTATATTTGAGGTAGTCTCAAATGCCGGGCTTTATTGCAGCGCCTCTGACACGCATGTCTGAGGCGTCATGTGCCTCCGACCTGCTATCATCTGTCATCTCACTGTGTTACATTCTTCCCCCAGTTGGATCCATGTGTTTGTTGTTTGTCTTCAAGAGAGGTAAAATCCAGAACTGGTGGAGTGTAGAAAGGTTAGCTTCGCCCCCTCCTCCCGCCCCAAAAAGCCTCAGTCAGAAGTCGCTGTAAATCAAGCCAAATGAAAGGGGAGTCAAGCCTCTGAGGATCTTGTCAGGGGAGAGTCTTCCTTGCCGAAGTAGATAATTCCTGACTAAACTGGAACCATGTGAGGGCGAACCGTGCCTGTGGTCTGTCATGAAGAGAAGCTCCTTCCCAGCCTTTATTCTTCTCTCACTATCACAGATCTGCGTTGCTTTTGGGGAGTCTCAACGTTTAGGGTTAGTTAATTTTCACAGATGAAGTGATTGCATAAGATACTCATTTTCTGATTGATCGCTCGCACCACAAGGAAACCTCTTCTTGTGTGACCACAGAATCTTATCCAAGGAGTAGTTGATTGATCTATTACTCAAGACATTACTTATCCATTTGTCACTTGGATTGAATACATTGTTTTTATTCATGTTTTAAAAGTTATAGACATGGAAAATGTCAGTACTGGGGAGGGGTATATGGATAAAGGCCCAGATGTGTGCTGGATCCAACCCATGAAGTGTTAAAAATAATAATATACTAATAAATAAAAGGCCTGGTTGTGGAAGGAAGCAAGTCCCCAGCTGCGATGGAGCCCGCGGTCTGAGAGGAGGAAGCCTGCTCTCCTGGACTTTTAACTGTTCCAGGAAGTAGAGATGCGTATGTGTTGTTTGAGTGGTTTATAGCTGTGTGTTGGCGAGTGACTGCGTGTATGTGTGTGTGTCTGTGTATCATGTGTTTTCAGGAGAGGAGGAGGAGGAAGGGGTTGTCATCCGGGGGATGCTGACAAAATCTGACACTCGGCTGTCAATATAGTTCAACATATACGTCACGCATGTAAAACCATTCACGTCATTATTCTGTGACATTTCATTCATGCATTGAGGGGTTTTTTTAAACACAGATTGACACTAATTATCATAATGAGTGTGTTCACAATTATGTGTGTTCCTCTCTGCGTTTTAGGCACAGCACAATGCACATGACCGGCTTGTTGTCCACGCACAGGTTGTCCATCTGTGTGTGTGTGTGTTGCATGTGCAGTATGTTATACATACTGTGCTTTGTGTTCTTTTACCAGGCGGCAGATGTAAAACCTCCTGTTCTGCTCAACCTAGTAACAAAAGCAAGACAGTGGCATTGCTTGAGTTTGCACTCCAGAGTAGAAGACATTTCTAAAAGCTGACATTGATATGGAGCCAGTCTTGGCTACTGGGTGGGGGGGTTTGCCCAGTGTCCTAGATACAACCACAACCCATTTACCTACATGCTGCAAGTTGCAGCAGGTTCTTAATATTGTCAGGCTACACATTTAATACCTGACCATGCAGGAAAAATAAGGGCATTACTAAGCACTTTTAATTCCAGTCTTTGAAGTATTGTGTGTTTTTTAATGTCTGGCTGCTTCTTTACAACAGTCAGCCTCTGTTGTCCTGCTGCTGCAGTGCTGCATCATGTTTAAAAGTGTGTGTGTGTGTGTGTGTGTGTGAGCCTACTGCAGCAGACCACCTGAGCCCCTTTATGTGTGTGTATATATACGTGTGTGTGTCTATGTAACCCGATCTCCTGAGGGGCAGGGACAAGACTATTGATTTCACATTTGGACCGCTGCCCCTGAAGTGAGACAGAGAAGCTGACACATCCCCAACATGTCTGTGCAAGGGAGGGAGTGAGAGACAGAGAGAGAGGGTGACGGTCAGTAAGAAAAGGGAGACACACACACACGCACATGAGACAAGAAGAGAATTGCTTGATTTGTAGCGTGCCTCTACATTTGAAATCAGCCATTTTACCAAGCGCACACCACCCATTGTTTTGGGGAAATGATGGAAATCCACAGAGGCGTCAGATGAATGCTCTGTTGTTATATGCACAAGCAGATGGACTTCCCTGCGGAAACATCACATCAATATGTTAGTTATTACTGAGGATCTAGGCCCGGGCTCACACCGGAGCCTTGCGATAGCTGCACGTCCGTCTGTGAAGCATGTTAAGCGTGCGTTGCCATGGCAGCGGCTTTTAGAAATAGATGCAGGGCAGCTGAAGTTTGGCTAGCTGTTGAAATCCTTACACCTACCGCCCACCAGTGTGACGGTGCATTTTTTTTTTTTATCCTCTCGTCTCCTCCTTCATCTCGGTTTGTCCGGCTCTTCATCTCCATCCTCACCCAACCCCCCTCATCTCCCTTTCCATCTGTCCGCCTCTGACATCCTCCTCATCTTCTCTCTTCCCTCTCTCTTTCCCCCCATCTCTTTCTCTGCCCCTCCTTCCTAATTGGCTGTATAAGCCACAGTTGCCTGCTGTGTCACGCTGCGCTTGACCGAGCTCATATGTGTGTCTGTGCGCGAGTCTGTGCTCGCAGGCTGTCGGTCGTACTTGACTAATGACACTGGAGCTGTTGTTTTGGCCATCAGACCCTCCCCTTTATTCACAACCTAATAGCCGGCTCCCTCCCTCCATTATTGTACCTGTCCATCATTCCCTCCTCCCTCGCTGGCCTGTTACACATCTCACCCCCCATCAGTAATGCTCTCTCTCTCTCCTCTTTTATACGAGCCGTGTTTTGTCTTATAAATCTATATGATAGAACTGGTTCTGTTTAAGTGCACATTCACGTTAAAGCTACTGTGCACTGCTTCGGCTAAAGGGGAATACTTTCAATAGCATGGAACCATAGTGTGCAGAAGATAGTGTAGCTATATGGAATATTAATTACTGCATATGTGGACCTATTTTATTTTTCTTACTTATACGTAACTGGCCAACATACAGTTGACAGTTAAAACATCAGTAAATCTGAGCGAGACTTTTCACTTTTCTCTCTCTTTGAGTGAATATACAAGATTAAGATTATTAATTATTTATCACGTTTAATAGTAAAAGAGTCTGCAGGTAGATCTTTACTTTGCAACAGAGCACATAAGTGATTCTTGTTACAGGAAGAAGAACACTACTATGTACAGTATTATGTCATTTTCAGACATCAGTGGCCACTGGTCAACTGTGGTTGACAAGCCAACCACACCCAGTTGAATGTTTAGCGGGCGAGCCGCTCCTTTTTTTTCCGCTTGTGACGTACACATGTCCGTTTGACGCGGTGACGTTAGTTTTTGGACTCATCAACGAGCCGTCTGGTTGTTGTACGAGAGTCAACAAAGGGAGAAAAAAAAGCAAGGGAGGAGGGATCGGAGCAGAAACGAGTAAACAACCGCAGACTTGACTTAAAACGGAGCCTTGAAATAACAATCATTACACATTTAAAATTAGATCGTATGTGTTATTTAAAAAAAAAAAGGCAATGAAAGCAAGCATTAGAAAGCAGCAATAAAGGCTTTATTCATTTCTGACAGATGCCTTCCTGCCATAAACCAGCTCACAAGACGGGCTCTAAACTGTATATTGTGACACATCAATTATGATATCTGGGTACTCATTGTGCATTTTTTTTTATGGCTCGTGTTTACCAGCCGTGTGGGCCACGATGACAATGAGACATGTAATTGTAATAGGTGATTCACAGTCTTGTCAGTTTACACCAAGATGATGGGAATGAAAGAAAAGGAGGAGATGGTTAGTTGAGTACATCACATTTACAGGAGGAAAAAAACTCATCACCATTTACATTTAGATAGTTGTGTGAAACATTATACGGCATATGGAAGCATTCGTTTGTAGTTTGTTTATTCAAATCAAAGTCATTAACATTTTTCGAAAAGAGCAGCGGCTTCTGGAACGACTAATCTGCTGGATTTTAACCGGGAATTTGTCACCAGGGAATTTATACAAGCCATTACTGGAACATACATATTTTATAGCTGGTAGAGCTTGGTAGGTTAAAATTGGTGAGAAATATCTAGCTTCTCCAAAGGGTAAAATAGATGCAGGATGTACTATTACTATTTGACCCTTTAAACATGCATAATTGCCTCATTTCCTCTAAAACTCCTGCACATCCCAGTCACTGTTCAGACTAAACCAGCGGCACTTCCATGTTGGCTCTTTCGTATCCTGGTGAATGATTGTTGTTCCTAGCCACGGGTACGCTAAATGTTTTACCTCTGTTTGAGCGTCGTCTGCATCTGCCCCCGGAGAGCCACTCTCAAGAACTTTCCTATTTGTAGCCAAGACCCATAAAAGTTCACTGAGTTTGTGTAACCATTTGTCTGACTCCGTGCCCAGTCGTCTTTGTCAGTTTTCTCTTGCTTTGGTGGGGTGATATGATGCGTCAAGAATATTTTTAGAAGAGAGGTGTCAGATATTTGTGTAAAATTATCTTTGTTTCAGTTTTTTTTCCAAAGTGGAGATGAGACACTATGACACACAAAAAAACATGGCTGGAATAGTTGGTCCAAAAATAGTTTAATTCATCACAGCTTTTGGTCATATTCCACATCCCATGCCCTTCTATTTCCTATGTGACTGAAATATGAAATAATTCATACATTTATGTTTGAAGGAAAACGGTGCCATTTATAGAAATGTGCTACTTTGTTGTTGGAAGGATGTCGAACGGGATGATAAAGTTAGAATATTTGCAACTAACTGGTTTTGAAATAAATCAGCAACTTGTTACAGAAAATGTTACAGCACTTGTAAACTCCAACCCAAAAACCTACTCCTTAAGTGTACACTGAATCATAACAGCTGTGTTTGTCCACCTAAAGGTTCAGCTTAACGTGAACCAAAAGAACAGCAGCTCTCTGTTCCCATCATGCAAACTGAATTAAGAAATGGCAAGCCACGGGGACCTAATCTGACCTGTGATGTCATGGCTCCCTTTTTCTGCCCGTCACACCCAAAACACTTGCGTGTCTTTCTTTCCTCTCTGCCTGCTTTTTCCTCTCTCTTTCTCACCGTCACTTCACGCAGCAAAAAGATCTTAAGACCACCAACTGGGGGCTTTTTGTCTTTTGTTTCCTCCCAGTCGGTTTTAGTTGGTCCTAAATATTTAAAACGGGTCAATTGCTGACAGTGTATTTCCCTACAAGAACTGTTAATGAACTTCAAATGTCTCTGTCACTAACCCTGAAGGCTTGCCTGCATTTTTGGAGCGACTTCATTGTTTTGTCACTTTTCTTGTGCCAAACTGGCCCTCGGGCCTGAGTCGCGTGACGGAAAATGTGACGAGAAGTCAGCGAGTTCACTTTTGAACTAATGTGGCCGTTTGTTTTCTGGCCTACTTTCCGTAGACGATAATCGTGTTTCTAGGTATTACTGTCTGTGACTAGTGTGTACTATAATCAGTTTGCATGATTAGGCCCGCCTGTAGTCACTTTTAAAACTATTTTTTATTCATATTCAGGAAGTTACCAATTGTATGAGTTTGTTGTAATGAGTACAGACTATGGAAAAGTCTTCTGTTCTCCTCTTTTTACAGAGTCTTACCATCTAGTCTTCACACCGTTCCCGTTTCCATTCCTCATGACACTCTGATATGAACGACTTAGTCTAAAGATAGACATTTCCTCCTCCTCCTCCTCCTCCTCCTCCTCCTTTTCTTCATCCTCCTCAGCACCGGGTGCTTGTTGTAGAGAGATTAAAATTTTCCCAGAACACACTTTTCATCTTACCTGCTTTTCTTCTTCTCTGCACCCCTCGTCTGCCTTTGACGGCATCAGCTGGAACTTGCTGGTGTTTACAAGGGGCAGAGATAAAGACAGCAGAGGGGAACTCCACTGGGGAAGACCTCTGACCTTTCACCCTAGATCTCTGAGACGGATGAGTGCCGGTCATGCTCAGACAAGAGGGAGGGATCCTGCAGTATCAGGAGATAAAAAAACAAAGGCCATGGTTGTTGGTTTGCAATGGCACACACACACACACACACACACACACACACACACAGCTTCCTCCTGTCCCTGTGTCTCTCTCTCTCTCAGGTCATGCTTCATAAGCTTAAAAGCAGGGGCCTCAGGTGGTAATTCACTTAAACTTGCAGCAGCATCTGCCAATGAGGCTCTGACTCCATTAGGATGACAGCAGCGGAGCTATATTCATATTATCATTAGATTTGAATGCTTCTCACAGTTAAAGGATGTGCATCTACAGCAACCTGCTAATGTGTGCATAACTATATGTGAACGACTTGCAGGCTCGTCGCTGTTTAAACACAGCTGTTAAGCGTCCCGCTGTTCCTCGTTGGTTTTTATTTACATATGGAAGCGGCACAGAGAATATGTGCTAACACAAAGCAGGCTCATTTGCTTTTTAGACGTTTCCTCTTCCTGTCTTCCTCCAGCCAGCCATGATGTCATGCCTTTCAGCAGGGGATATTCATACCGGGGGAACCCCCAAATAGTCTGTGAACAAAGGGCCACAAATTGAGCCACATTTGAGGGTAGCCAAATAAGATGAATTATTCTTCTTCCTGAACTCTTTCACCCACAAGACCCTCCCCCAATAAGTGGCACAAATGAACTGAAGGACAGCTGAAGTTCCCCTGCCAAGAAACGGGGCCATGAGGGAAATTAGGAATTCTGTACATCCTGGCCATTTCCTGTTCCGATTCCCACACATTAATGATGCACGGACATAATTTCTTTCTTCTTACACACACACACACACACACACACACACACACACACAGAGACAGATTTAGTTGACTTGTTTTTGTTTACATACTTAGATGCCATCTTTCTTGACAAGATGACAAGTCCTCATGTGTTTGATGAGCGTTCCAAGGCAGGAAACTATCAGTCATCGCTGCAGAGACACAAAGGCTGGAATAGGATGGGAGGTTGAGGCTACAGAGGGGAGTATATTTGTACATGCAGCACAAACAGTGAATTTAAAGAGCAGAACATGGAATGTGACCAATTCTGTTACAAAACAAGCGCCCCTCAACTGCTCCTTGTGTGCATTTGTGTTCAGATGACTGATTTTCAATGGAACTGCTATCATATTCCCGTTCTATTGCCCTTCACCGACTGCCCGTTTCATTATCTTGCAATAACAAAGCATGTCTTCTAGATTGCTACCAAAATATTCTGTGTCACCATTAAGGCTTGGACACGCACAGAAACACACACAAAGATGTTTAAAAAAGAACAGGGGTCGTCAGAGGGGTTAATCCTGGTTTGGGTCAGTCCCCCACCAGTGACTGACACAGGGAATGACACCCCCCCTCAAAACATCAGTGGGATTACCCGACACAATTCCCTCTGACTGGATTAGTGGGTACAGTAAGTGTGTGTATGTGCGTCTGCGTTCAATCTACACTTCCTCTATCTACACGTGACTCCTCCTGTGCTCGACCGCGCTTTCCTTGCACTTGATGCTCGAATCGCCAGACGAGTCGACATTCTCAATGCTGGCTCGCATGTGTGTTGCGTGCACTTATACATTCCCCAGGTTTGGATGGTATCAGACTGTCTAAACAGTCTGTCTGCTCAGACGACTTGCAAATGATAAGATACCGAAAGCTACGTCAGCAGCACGCTACATATCACTAAAGACTGTGCTCCTGTCTCCTTGACTTCAATGTTTTTACTGTTAAGTTTCCTTGTTGCCACTGAACAGGGTTAGTTTGCTTTTGTGAAGTACATTTCATTTTAACTGAATACTATATGCTTGTAAAACAAGTGGATCTACACTATAGATCCTCAGAATATCTGATTTTGGTCATGCCTTACCATTTGAGATATGTCCAGAAGGATGAAGTCAGTATGTCAATATTGAGCTGTAACTTGTATTGATATGAGCTGCTTTAATTGAGGCAACCAGACATACAGCTGCATGTTTCAGTTGCGCCACTTTCCTTTGTGCCCAGTAGGGGGAGCTCTGCCATCACCCTCACAACCAGCTTGCTACTGGCCCATATAGCCATTAATACCACCTGCTAGTGTTCAGTGTGGTTTGATTGATAGCTTCTCTGTGGGTACACCACTGGTTTAGTGATCTGGTTTATCAAGCACCTGCTGGCTCTTGATATTGGCTCGTCTGCTGACCCGATGAAGGTTGTCCCTCCCCTCCTTCCTTCCGAAAGCTTCCCTCTACTCTAGATCCTTCGCTGGAAGTAAAGGTGTTGGGTGTGTCGGCAGTGAATGACGCATGAGACACTACAGGGCACTCCACCGACTAGACTACACAGGGTGCCCACTAGGGGTCCATGAGCGGTTGTCATAGTAACAGGCAGTGAGGTTGGCATAAGCTGAGCTGAATGGGTTTTTTTTTTTCCCTCTCTCTGGTTTAGATCATTCCTGCTATGTGGGGATGATCTGATAGCGTGTGAATGTGTGTACATGTGTTGATTCAACTGTAAATTTCACATTTGCTGTTTCTTTGTGTGTGTGTACATGTGTGTGTAGATGGAGCAGGTTTCAGATGACGAGCTGGACCATGGAGCAGAGGAGGACAGCGATAAGGAGGACCAGGACCTGGACAAGATGTTTGGAGCCTGGCTGGGAGAGCTGGACAAACTCACACAGGTTAATACACACACTCACACACACACACACAGATGCACTGACTCGCACAGGTAGAAGAGCAGAGAGAAAAGAAGGGGCTGTATCCATAGCAACCTTAACACTGCTAATCCTGTCTTCCTATACTGTATCCTAGCAACTCCCCTCCCACCACCACTTTGTATTGTGTTTTTGTGCAGATCTACATTAGAGTGTGCATGTGTGTGACCAAGGAGTCTAGTAGGCAGACATGGTCTGCTTTGACTGTAATGTCACAATGTGTGTGTCGTTTTTGCATAAGTGTACCTCATGTTTTTGTGTGTGTGTGTGTGTGTGTGTGTATGTAGAGTCTGGATGACGGCAGGCCCCAGAAAGCCCTGCAGAAGCCTCCACTCAGACAGGAGACAAACATGGCCAACTTCTCTTACCGCTTCTCGATGTACAACATAAACGGTGAGACCTCACTCATATCATTCACAGTGTCCAGAACAGGACAATATCATCACAGATCCAAAACGGATAATTTAAATTTAAAGATAAAATAACCCCCTTCCTGCTCTGCCCTACTGCACTCTCTGTTCTCCCTGTATCCTTTGCTTCCTGCAGAGGCGTTAAACCAAGGAGACACAGTGGACTTGGATGCCCTGATGGCTGACTTGTGCTCCATCGAACAGGAGCTCAATACCATTTCTAAACCAAACTCTACGTCTCGTGGCCAGAGCAAGCGGGGCCCTGGGGGACGCAGCGCCAGTACCAAGCACACAGGCACCAGTGGAGGTGGAAGCAGTGGAGGTAGTCACAATAAAAAAAATGAACATATATGTCTAACATAAGTAAAAGAATTACTGCACCATCTTGCACGACTACGGTACACAAAAGAGGGTCGCTTTATGCAATAAAACAGGAAGAGTTCACTCAGACAGGGGGTGGAAGCAGTAAAAGGCTGATGGAGGAAGAAATCTCGCCCGACGTGTTTGTCTTCTTCAGTAAAGCCAAAGACAAAACAAACACATCCAGAATAATAATATAGAGGAAGGAGGCGGCAATTAGCAGTATCCTGTTTGCAACAAGAAGCAACAGCTTTATAGGAAATGTCGTCTTCAGCGAACAAGTGCTGACTTGAGACGTTTTCAAAATGTTTCCTGACAAGCAAGCCTAATTTTGGTGATAAAATATTGATGTTACATGTAACACCTGAAATCCATTTGGAATGTGTCATGAACATGAGTGCAGTGTAATGTTTTCTGAAAAAAGCATCATGTTATTTAAAATCCTCCTTCTGAGCTGTAAATGTTGAACTACCCCAACAGGAAGCACCAGTAGCAGCACCCGGGCATCGCCAGCCAACACGGTGCGAGGCGGCAGCGTCAACGCCCGCCCCGCGGCCTCCAACATTTCCCTGGATGACATCACCTCTCAGCTGGAGAAGGCCTCTCTCAGCATGGACGAGGCGGCTCGCCAGACTTCTTCCTCTTCCTCATCCTCTTCGTCGTCTTACTCCTCCACCACGCTCCGGCGGCCCTCTTCTGGCTCGTCTGGCGGTGGGCAGCAGCACCGGAGGACGGGCTCAGTGGGCGCTGTCAGCGAGCAGGAAGCTCCGTCCCAGCGGTCCAGTGTAAACTCAGCATGTGCCTCAGCATCCAGCATGGACTCCCTGGACATTGATAAAGTGATGACGGGAGGAGAGGCGGAGGGCAGGAGCAGCCCGAGCACACAAGGACAAAGCCAGACCAGCACAGAGGTATGATTAGTGCTGATACTGAAACACACAAACAGACAAAGAGGTTGACATAGTATTTATCAGCTCAAGAGAAAGTGCGTGTGAGCCACAGACTGTGTACATTTCCACATGTATCGGTAAGTGAAATGTGTGAGTTTGGGGTCAATTCAGGTTCACTTTAGTCCCAAAGGACTTGCAGTTCACTTGCTAACAACAGATGGATTATTCTCAGGTCTTTAGAACGTTTTTCTGTTTTTATTTACAAGTAAATCTGAATCTTGAATCGGCTGAATTGACCTCAGTCCGACCCTGATCCCGCATGTTTAACCATACAGCATGTTTGGAAAGAAACCGCATGCCCCAAGGTTTATGGAGACTCAATCCACAATACGACCCGTGTATTGTGCATTGGATGCCGTGCTCATGTATACATTGTAATCTCCTATAAGTGTGACTCGGATTACAATGTTAAACATCTACAATTTCTGAATGCCTTTATTCACTCAGCAAGCATCTTGACTCTCTCTAACAAATGCAAAATCCCCTCTAGGTTTAACCTATTTCAGTAACAAAGCAAATATTCAGAATGTAACGCATGTATGTTTAGGGGACGGCAAAAGCTAGAAAAATGAGCCGAGTTATAGAAGGGTTCATAAGAGAGCAAGAAAAGGTGAGTGGAACAGTATTCCAGCTCAGAAGCAAAGGTTCACATGTAAAAAATAACATAGTTGCATGTCCCCTGTCCCTCTGCATGAGTTCACATTATCTGTGTTTGCATCCTTTCCTTCATCTGTGGCCTGTCCACGCACACGCCTTCCCCCCGCACCTCCTGATTTTCCCCCAGCATGTCACACTGCGACGGGCCAACGGTAAGGCAGCCAGACGGCAGCTTGACTTTGCCTCACAAGAGGGTGAAGTGGATCGGGCCACTGTAAGTGCATGTGTGTGACTTTGCATGTATGCGTGTAGACCTTTTGCCCATGTAAGGCGGCTAATTGCTCATTTAGAGTGTGATTATACATTGAAATAGAGTCACTTTGAACTATCATATACTTAAGATAAAAGATGCAAACAGTGCAGTCAAGAATTAATAAATGAATTACATTTTCTAATGACTAAATCAACATTTTTTGCCATAGATGTGCAGCCTTTGGTTTGTGTGTAACGCATACACATGTAACATAAACATAACGGTGTGTATGTTGTGAGAGATTGTGTATGTTTGCGAAAGTAGCTGTAGATTAAATGTTTTATAGCAAAGCCAGAATATTCACACACACACACACACACACACACTCTGCTCTGTACGTATCTCAAATGCTTGTCACAATCATTGCTTCTTTACCCACAGCTGCACCTAATGACAACCACAACTGCTCAGCGCTCCATCTATGGAACCTTCTCTCGCTTCCACGCTTCTATTATACAAAAAAAAAAAAAGAGAAAAATAAAAAACACCTGCGATTAATAAGCCTCCCAAGAATCACCTGGCACTGACTTTTTCTATATTTTGTCTGTTCCTCTTCTCCTCTGTTATCCCTTCTCCTCTCTTCACTCCAAGCACTCCTATCTGGACCGAGAAACCTCGCTCATTCTGAAAAGCATAGCTGGGAAGCCTTCTCACCTCCTGACCAAGGTGACTTCCTCATACACTCGCTTCTTCCTTTCTCTTTTTTTTTTGTTTCTCTTGTGTGAACACGCTGCTCCTCACTGCTGCTTTGCATGAACGTTTTGGAAAAACGTCAGATTAAATTTTTTATTTACTTATTTTAAAAAGTAGGCGGAGATAACAAGAATAATAAGATATAATGGTAGAAATCAAATTCTAATGGGATACAAGTATGAATGGATTTTTCTTCCCATGCACAGGCTATACAAAAGCTTATACACGTGATTGTTTTTTTTCTCCTTGCTTCCACTCTTGCCTTTCCCCAGCATGTGGCCTTTTTGACATTAATTTTCTCCATATGGCTGGATAATGATTTGCACTTTAACATTTAAAAACTGGTTTTAATGTAAAAGTGTCTGTTTTTTTTATTTTTTATTTGTGGTTAATATAACGTATGTTTCACATCTGTTTCTTCATCATGAGCTCTCAACCTCCTCAACACTACTGTAAACCACCAACGAATGTATTAGTTGCAACTTTTGGCTTTAACGCAAAGCTTGCGGCGATGAGATGTGTGCGGATTTATGGGTTAAAGTTGGCCGCCGTAGATTGTGATTTATCTCACCATCGCAACACGACATGTGGCCAAGTGCAAAACGAGGGATTTCAAGAGAGGCAGAAGTCGAAGGCCAGAGTTTCCTATTTAGATTTAATAACCCAAGAGCTTTCCCTGAATACGAAACAAACCACAAATCATATTAAGATAATATAAAGTTTCCTTGATGGATCTGCTTTCTTCCAAAACCAGCCTTATACTATTCATATAAGATGCCATCAGTGAAGCATACTGGGTGATAAGCGTTGCTGGCTGTCTCTCTGGGGGTAGTTACACTATCTTTCTCTTTGTGTCACAAAACAATGGAATTAATTCAGTGCTTCAAGGCTATTGGTTTATGGCATGGCTGCTCTGTCTGTCTATGTATGCAGAACGGTTTAAATAAAAAAAAAAAAAGGGGGAAGAGAAGAGATGGCCGGCGGCGCACAGGCTGTGAAGGAGTTTATGTGTTGTTGTTACAGCCCGGACTCACAAACGTCTCCTCCTGCTCGCAAAGTCAGAATACTGAATGAGATGTTTGGGAATATACGCGGTGAGGGAACGAGTGGAAAGACATCAAGGGGATATTTTTTTGTTTTGTGTCTTCTTTTTTTGTTTTCCCAGGCTAGGCAGAAGAGCCTCTTTAAAAATTGTCTACAGTGTGTCTGAGTGTGAAAGTGGAAGGGAAACCGCCTGTGGAAAAGGAATCAGACTAATGTCTAATAAAAAGCTGGGTATTGGTGTCATGCGGAGAGAGGTGAGAGTGAGATGTGTACGGCTTACGTTGATATTCATGGCGCTAAACCTACAGTGTGAACTATAATCTGCACAGCCCCTCGTGACCTCTTCTTTCTCACACTCAGCTGACTATGGCCAAACAGAGCGCCTAGCTTTATTGCATTAATGTGCATGTGCCTTGCAGCCGGTCATGTGGAAAAAGGTAGTCTGGGTCAAGAAGGGGAGTTCTCAAGATAAGAGGGTTGAGGAGTGGTTGGTAATTCCCCTCACTGCTTCTCTGCTTGTGTATATACACACATGCACGACTTCAAATATTCAGCACCTCAGCTTCTCATTCACCCAAATTCCAATCTCCATCCTTGTCGCTGTAGTTTAGCTCCGGGGGCCAGTCATGGTTTCATTCCTCATCCTGATTGGCTGAAGGGTAGAAGGTCTTGTAAGTGGGGGCTCACTGGTTGGCTGACCCGTCATTCTACTATTTTTGCGGGGGATTATGCTCCATCGATTGGGCACGCTCCCAAAACCCTGCATCTGTTGTAGAGAGAGAGAGAGAGAGTGATGGAAAGGGGTAGAGAGAGAGAGGAGGCAGGAAGAGAGGGTGGGAGGATGGAGGGGGGAGGGGCATGGTCCTTTCTACTGTCTCACTTGGGGGATTCAGTGAAGTTGTGCTCATCTCGGGTGCACATGTGTGCATGTCCGCAAACCTGCATCGTCAGAGAGACTCTGCTCAGCACAGCCTCGGTTATCCTCACCGCCACCGTCTTTGAGTGACGGTATGATGCATTTTGTTTTTCGCTGAGGATCATTGTGGAATAACTTCTTGATGCTTACGGTGAATTTTTTTTTATTTAATCTTGCAGTATAATTATGGACGCATCTGGATTTTATTCCCCCTTCCGAGCATGATCTTTGTTGAGTGATCATAATATCTTTGATTTGAGGGCACAGCGGCTTTCTGAACTGATCCAACACTCATCCGCAGCCTCTGGCCCTTTGGGGATCTTCTACTATTGTCTCCCTTCTGCTGTAAAGCAAGATCAAAGGAAAACGCTGCGGCTTCATATGAATCCAATATGGAACCATAGACGGCGAATGCAGCGCCATATTGGAGGCAACACTTGGACCAATGTCACAATAGAATTTAGCGATTTAGCGTCATAGTGTTTATTAGTGTCTGATCAAATATTATAAGTTATAAAACGCACCCACTTGCACACACGTGGAGGTACACTCACAACCTGCGGAATGGAGGTGATGGCATCCTGTTGGAGAGGGCAGGTAAGCAACCTCAAGCATTGGGGGGAAAAAAAAAAAGATTTGGCACAAGACACTATCGCACCCGAGGCTTCTGGATTTAAAAGGTTTAGAAGGCTGATAACTATTTAATGAAGTTGTGGTTGCATGATGTCTTATTCCTGCCAGAGGAATAATGAAAGCCATGGATGAAGAGATCCGAGGCAATGCTATGAAACCATAACGTGTTTTTTTTTTGCTTTTCATCTGGGTTTTTTACGATTGTGTGATGATAACTGTATTAACTATTCTCCTGTGTGTCCATGTAGGAGGAGCAAGCTGCCAAATTGAAGGCAGAGAAGATCCGAGTCGCCCTGGAAAAAATCAAAGAGGCACAGGTCAAAAAGGTGGGACCACCTCTCTCTCCTTTTGTGCGCACACTTTCTCCTATAAAAGGCCATTTGTGGCCGACAATAACTGCTGTCTTGTCATATTCACCGCACGCTGCATTTCTTTGTGAACTTCATTCAAAAGCGAGGCGGTGAAGCGCAGAGAAAATAGGTCATTGCAGTGTTTGAGTGTGTGTGTGTGTGTGTATCGGCTGGGGAAAGAGCAAGGAATCGGAGAGAGGATGCGCTGCAAGACAATGCAGACGCATCATACACAAAACAGCTTATTTACAACCAACCAACCATACAAGTGGTGATTTTCAGTGAAGAACTGGGGCGCCTTGCTCTATTGAAAGCCATGGCATGTGTGTGTGTCTCCATTGGGAAGCTGGTGTAGGACTCCACAGGCAGGCCATTTTTTTAACCAGTGTTTCCGCCAGTGAATGGACTGTCTCTGTGAATGAGAGTTTCCTTTTACATGCAGTGAATAGTAGAGACCCAATAGTGTTTCAACAAACAGAGCAAGACTTCACTCTGCCAAGTGAATACAATATAAGATAAAGACCGCTGGTACTGAGGAAGGAAAAAAAAAACTGCGGGCGACACCGGAGAATGCTATGATGTGCTAAATTATTAGTGTCTCACAATTTTCTATATTTTGTATTCACGACATTGAGGCTGTTTGATTGCATTTGGACAGAAGCAGTGTGGGGTTTTTTTTTGTTTTTATTGTTATTTTTCTGTCAGACCAAGGAGATTTTAGGGGGTCTCTCCTGCCAGAAATGTAGGTCAGACTCCTCATGTCTGAGACTGGCAGCTCTCCCAGCATTCTCGTTCATCCAAGTTCCTGTTCAATCAATTGCAACTACATAGTGACGGGATGTCAGGATCCCAGTGGGAGGGGACAAACAGGAGGGTCAAGGAATTGAGGGCTTTATCCGGTTTCACACCAGGATGCCTTACAAGCTGCAGTTCTGTTAGGCTGGATTTGGCACGTGTGGCACCTTCAGCTTAATTTAAGCTTGCTTTTTACAGAGGATTTCTGGCTGTTTATGGATTCAAAACTTTGACCAGATTATTGGATGTTAGTAGCTGTATATGTGACGCTGTGACTCTAATGTTTCAATAAATACTTTGGTTTATTTGAAAAAAAAGCCTTATAACCATATGACCTGGCTTAATTTGAGCTAGGCTTTTAAAGATGTTTACACCCTGGCAAACACTATAGCAATATTGTGACTATTGTTCTCCTCTTCCTCAGCTGGTAATCAGGGTCCACATGTCAGACGAGAGCTCCAAGACCATGATGGTGGATGAGAGGCAGACAGCCAGGCAGGTGCTGGACAGCCTGCTGGATAAGTCACACTGTGGCTACAGCCCCGACTGGTCTCTGGTGGAAACCATCACAGAGCTACAGATGGGTAGGGGAGGAGACACAGACAGTTTACACCACACCAGTCGAATAAACACTGTTTATGGTTTGCTTTAGTCTGCACTGCTGGCACATGAACGGGGGGTTAGACACGCAACAATCAAAAAAAGCACTGAGGCAATGTGGTGGGGCCAATGTCAACAATGTAGATGACAAACATGTATTATAATTATCTGTGCTCTAAAAATAGTCACTGTTTACGATTTGAGGCTAGTCATCAGGCTCACGTTTCAAGGTTCTGCCCCACCCAAAAAAAACCTGAAATCTCTGAAGGGAGGAAATTAAGTGCACATTTGCTGGTCAGCAAAAAAACTGCACATCTTGCATCTTCATTACCCCTTCTCTCTCTCTCTCTCTTTTCTTCTCAGAGCGCATTTTTGAGGATCATGAAAACTTGGTGGAGAATCTATTAAACTGGACGCGAGACAGCCACAACAAGCTGATGTTCATCGAACGTATCGAGAAATATGCTCTGTTCAAGAACCCTCAGGTGACTGTCCGTTACACTCCAACACCCACATGCAGATATGTACACAGGTGAACGAGGACAGATCATTTTCTTATCTTGTTATGCTATACACACAAACGCATTGTTTATGCATGCTCAGCCAGGAGAGCCTCAGCGTGAACAACGAAGTGTGTTTGTGTGGGAGAGTTGGAAGTAGGTCAAAGCTCTACAGCGAGTAAACGTGAATAATTTATTTAACATAAGACGAGGTGAGCTACCTCCTTCCCCTCCTCTCCTTGTCCTCCATTCAACTTTCTTTTCAATCATTTCCAGAACTATTTGTTGGGGCGGAAGGAGACATCAGAAATGGCTGACAGGAATAAAGAGGCTTTATTAGAGGTAAAAAAGTATAAACAAGCAAGGACTTTCTTTTAATTTCTTACTACTCGCACTTGAAAACATACATTTTTATGTGCACGTGTGTTTCCTCCAGGAGTGTTTCTGCGGCGGCTCAGTGTCTGTACCGGAGATTGAGGGCATCCTGTGGTTGAAGGAAGATGGGAAGAAGTCGTGGAAGAAACGTTACTTTCTTCTCAGGGCTTCAGGGATCTACTATGTCCCCAAAGGAAAAGCCAAGGTCAGTGAGACTTGAGATTTTGAACTGTAGGCACACAGTCACAATACTAAAAAAAAATGATGATGATGGAAATGTAGATCGCGGTTATGAAAACCAGATCCACACTGTTTACTTTGTGGTATTTCCTGTTTAGGATTATTTTGAACACAAAAGAAACAGCACATGGTTTCTTTCAATTGATGTGCACATGTGCTCTATTTTTAGCACCTCGAAAAGTCATTTACAGACATGAAACTTTTTGGCTTCAATGTGACAACATCAGCATTCAGCTGCTGTACGACGAGAGAGAGACCAATAACATTTATCACTTTGCTTCCTTATATAATGCTGGAATCTTGTGAAAATGTAATGTGGAAGCGTGAGTATTTTTAGAGCTTTAATCAGACTGCTTGGATGTGTGGATCTACATATTGTAGGAAAGGCTCTATGCCTCGAGGTATTCTGACCTCATGGACAACACATGCAACTTGCTCAGAGCGGCAGCTGCAGCCAGCCTCGGTCCCCCTTTGTAAGTCAACCATGCATCAGTACATCCTATTAGCTCCTTTGTCTCCCTCCTTGCAGGCGTCCAGAGATCTTGTGTGCTTCCTGCAGTTGGATCATGTTAACGTGTATTACGGCCAGGACTACCGCAGCAAATACAAGGCTCCCACTGACTACTGTCTGGCCCTGAAGGTGAGGACCCATTACTATGTGAAAGTGTTTATAGTCCCAGGAGACGCATTTAGTGCTTGTCTCTCCATCCATTTACTGCGATTAGCCTCCCATTAGAAAAGGCCTCTGTTTCTGTAAAAAACACTCCACAAATTGCTTCTGAACAAGTCAATTAGATCATTTGATATGATTGCCATTTAATAAGTAGGAAGTGGATAAAGTCTTATGATTCACTGGAGTTAATATAAAAATTGAAATAAAGGTATCTTAAATGGCCAGAAGATGCTTTAATGCCAAAACAACTTGCGGCCCATTAGATATGATTTTATGATTGTTTTACAAAGATATATGAAGCACTGGAGGATGGTAAAATGCATATTTACTTCTTTTTGCAGCATCCACAAATCCAGAAGAAGTCGCAGTACATCAAGTATCTGTGCTGTGATGATGTCAGGACCCTGCACCAATGGGTGAATGGGATTCGTATCGCTAAGGTACACAAAACACGGTTCTCTCAATTTTAAACACTGCTAAAGAATATTTCTGAACTGAATCCGTGTCATCGTGTTGTTCTGTGTAGTATGGGAAGCAGCTATACGTGAACTACCAGGAGGCCATGAAGAGGACAGAGGCGGCCTACGATTGGTCCTCTCTCTCTACCTCCAGCATCCGTTCAGGCTCCAGTTCTGCCAGCATACCTGGTTAGTTCATCGATCGTCTAATAAAACCTAGATAGATTTTAGATGCAGCGTATGATCATTGACATTTTTATGGCTGTTTAAGAATGTGGAAAATTAATAAAGCACATCTTATTTTGTTCATTTTCCACAATGTTACCACAACAGCCAGCATTTGATCAAATCTATAGTTTGTTGTCTAACTCTAACTATAATGGAGTATCTGTGCTTCCAGAGTCCCAGTCTAATCATTCAGGCCATTCAGACAGTGGAGTGGACACAGGCTCCTCTCATGGCCGGTCCCAGAGTGTTGTGAGCTCCATTTTCTCTGAGGCCTGGAAGAGAGGTACCCAGATTGAGGAAAGCTCCAAGGTATGGTTTTATTTCACAGGTAGCAGATCATGTCATGTGGATTTATTTTTTATAAAGTAGCTTATTTGTAACAGATACTGTTCCCATCTCTTCCAGCATATGAGAATGGAGGCATCCAGAGCGGGCACCCTGCCGCATGCTTCTCACAGTCACCGGCATCACAGCCAGCATTCAGTTGATCACCTGGTGCTGACGCCCCCTCCGCAGCCTCAGGTGCAGCCTCAGCCTCAGCCCCAGCCTCAGCCCCAGCAACAGCACCCACCAATGCACCCTCAGACACCGACCCAGCCACAACACCAGCACCAGCCTCAGTCTCCTCAACAGGCCCCGCAGCCAACACCGACACCACCACCACCGCCACCGCAGTCCCCTCAGCACCCTCAGCAACCACCACAGTCACCACAACAGCAACCACAGACGATCAGCAACTACAACCACATGCCGCCGCCACAACAGCAGCTGCCGCCGCAGCAGCAGCCTCCACCGCAGCAGCAGCAGCCGCCGCAGCAGCAGCAACAGCCAGCTCCTCCTCCTCCGCCTCCTCCGCCGCCCCCACCTCCTCCACCACCCCCAGTCCAAACCGTGTCACACCACTCGCCGGCTCTCACCATGTACAAATTCAGCACCATCAACCGGCTGCAGAACCAGAAGGCCTCCCAGGCCGCTAACCACAAATTGCCCGGTCATCTCTATGCAACAGCTCACCAAGTTCTCCCCCCAGTTCCGGCACAAGTGTCCATCAAACCCAATGTGAATCACATTGCAGCAAGGACTAATGTCCCGCCTCCCCCTCCACCTCCTCCTCCTCCACCACCATCCATGCCAACCCCTGGGTCAGCCATGGCTGTGTTGAGGCTGGGCCCACCCAGCCCAGCTGCCCCTCCTGCCTTCACTCCTCCACCACCAGGTCCTCCACCTGCTCCACAGACCAATGGACTAGCCTTTCCTCCTCCTCCACCTCCACCTGCTCCTGCCCCGACTACCATGAGCCAGCCTGTTTACTCCAATGGGCTGAAACAGGCACTGAAGGAGCGATTTCCCAGCCCACCACGAGACCTGCTCTCTCCGGATGGAGGTCTTGAGGAGTCCCCACCGCCTGCCCCTGCTCCGCCACCCCCACCTCCTCCACCTCCACCACCGCCGCCACCTCCTCCTCCCCAGCAGCAGTTCCCAGTGCCATCTCAGTTCCCACCTCCTCCTGGACCCCCTCCAGCACCACCCAAGTCCTTCACCCCAGGCTTTGTTCCTCATACTGCCCCCAAACCCTTGTCACCTGTCACCCCCTTCCCACCTGCCCCGCCACCCGCTGCCCTGGGAGGCCCGCCACCACCCCCACCCCCTCCTCCACCTGCACCCCTCAAGAAGCAGTTCAGCCTCCAGGCAGGCCACAGCTCCAACCAGCCCCCTCCAACTCTGCCCAAGCAGCACAGCCTGTCTAAACCACCTCCTATTTCCACTGGAGCCCCTCCCACCATGTCTTTGGTGAAACAACTTGCAAGTCAGTTTCCTGGAGCTTCATCCCAAGTACCCAGTCACACAGAGAGCCCCAAAGCCCCCCTCTCCCCACCTGCAGTCAAGACCAAACCAAAATGGCAGCCTGGTGGCAGCCAGCAGCTACAGTCTCCAGAGTTCCCACCTCCTCCTCCAGACAGCAGTGCTGGCTTCCCTGCTCCTCCTCCTCCACCGCCACCTCCCCCAGCCCCTGCCATGGGCCCGACTCCACCTCCTCCTCCCCTGCCTCCTGGAAACCTGGGCTCTCCTACAAGGAGGTCACCTTCTGGCTCCTCCAGTTTGGAAGGCAAGAAACCTCCTCCCACCCCTCAGAGGAACTCCAGCATCAAGTCCAACTCCTCAGCCTCCTATGAGGAATCAAAAAGGAACTTGCTCAGCAAGTTTGCTCCTCAGAGCAGCACCCCTCCTTCCTCCCCATGTCCAATCTCCTCATCCTCTGGATCTCCATCCAAGGACCCCTCCGCTGGACCCCCTGCTCCCCCGAAACCAGGTAAACTCAACCTGTCCAACCTGCCCTTGGCACTTCAGGCCAAAGTAAGCCAGGCGAAACAATCCAGTGGCGACTTCCCTTCCCCGCCACCTGAGTGCGCCTACTTCCCTCCTCCTCCCCCAGCCTCTGAGCTTTTCCCCCCTCCTCCACCTCCTGGTAGTGACGCCCCGAGCGTAGGACCACCTAGAGTAGCCGTAGTCAACCCCCAGCCCCAGGCTCCCCCACCTCCTCCCCCTGTCCCCCTTGTCAGCAACTCCTCTTGGGGCAAGAGCTCACTGAAAAAAACTCCTCCACCCACACTTGTGCGTCGTAGCAACACGACCCCGGAGCCCCCTCCACTTTCACCACCACCCACCTCCCCTAAGGGCAGCTCAGGCCAGCCGAACTTCCTGGAGGACCTCAACCGGACTCTGAAGCGAAAGTCAGTGGGTCGCCAGGGTTCTCTCAGCTCCGCTGGCCTCTCTGCGGGGACTATGGACGACATGGCGCTGCCTCCGCCGCCCCCTGAGCTGCTCCTGGACCAGGGAAAGCAGAGCAATGGAGGAAATGGTAGCTACATGTCCGGAAACATCTCAGGCTATGCAACACTACGACGAGGACCCCCGCCTGCACCACCCAAACGAGGGGACTGCACCAAACTTACTGGAGAGTGTTGAAATTAGAGAACAGGACTTTATGAAGGTGGATGAAAAGACAATGAAAGAATATATGGAAGTGAACATTCATTAGTGAAATGGGAACAATCTCTTATTGGGATCACAATGATAAACAGATGACTGTGTATATACGAAAAGCCAAACCAGACCATGGTCATTTAGTGTTCGCGTCTTACTGCATTTTTAACATGCTTGGCTTTCTAGATCAGTGGGGTTTAACAACATTGGGACAATTTGGACTGGAGCAGGCAAGTTTGAGGTCACAGAATAGTACTTTTCTGTGATTGTTTAAACTCTCTGGAACACATTGCATTGTCCTGTATGGTAAACCCAACCCATCTGGTACACCAAGCCAACTTAAATAAACACTAATAAGAATTGTGCAAATATTACTGGATCCGGGTCTGAGCCAAACCATGTATCTGCTTCTTTGCCATAAGTTTTTGCCACGTACTAGAGACAAAAAAAAAAAAAAAAAACGAAAAACAAAACCACATCAGGATTCTGCTTTGGTACTGCATGGACCTCATGTAACAACAAGCTGTAAAACACAAAGCTGTTCTGGTGTGTGTGCATGTGTGTGAGAGAGAAGGAGAGAGAGAGAGAGAGACAGAGTACGCATACATGCATTGTGTGCATGATCACATGGCGGTGAAGTAGTTAACCATTAAGAAAGGCCCGCGTGGAACGAAGATTGTTAGGTTTGCTTTTATATAAAATTATTTAAAGACTGATAAACGGAAGGATTTTTTTTTTAATAAGTCTGTCTTTTAATAGCTGGTCAACAAAGTCTTGAGAGGAACAAACAACATTTGGGCACAATGGAATGTATATGGGAAGGCTTGTTGGAAAACATTAATTTACCCACATGAAGGCAATGATTCAGAAGTATAAAACACTCCAAATCTGCTACAAATTCTGCTAACAGTCTGTTGTCTTAAGCGTTTGTAGACTGTCTCACCGCTTGGCAAAAGCAAATCAGAAGGAAAGCCTTATTCCCAAAGTCTTGCACAGAGGTCAAAAGCAGAAAGAAGATTTCTTCCAAAGGCTCTGCAGAGTCTGGATTGTGCAACTGGAAAAAAAAAGAAACTACACTTTTGTTTTATTTTTTTTTTATTAGATGCAATGGACTTCTGTAAAAGGAGGGGGGCTGTGGTTGTGTAGCTTTGTGGACTTTGTGAGTGATTTATTATTTTTATTTTTTTGGGGGGTTGGGGCTGATCCTTCTATCTATACACATGCAGCTGCTACTCCCTAACCGTTTGCCCCCCACCCCCGCCGCCTTCTCAAGTCACATGGTATCACAGTCCATGAAGTAGAATGTACAAATTGCATTCAGCCATGTGGTATAGTATACTCATCTTGCTTTACACCCTGTGGAAAAAAAAAAAGTGTCCGGTTAATGTACAGAACGTTAAACCATGTAGTCAATAACAGAAATCACGTGACTGGCATTAGACTGAATGTTGCTTTCAAATTTGTGCGTTTTATCTTGTTTTTTCTCTTCATGGTGCCAATATTGCTTCAGCCCTTAACTGCAAAGGGACTAAAGTTATCTCCAGATTTGGTATTGACAGAGTGAATCGCGAAGGGGTTTTAATTTCAAACTGCAACGCCTTTGTTTTTAAGGGTGTTTCCATTAATGTTTCCAACCATTTCAACTCTGTTTAAATTGGATATGTAAAATGGTTTATATATGATAGCACCCCAGTGGTATCACGGTCTGTTTAACATGCTATTCTTTTGTCTCCTCGGAGGCAGTGTACCATTTCTTAAAACTGAATATTATCCTCAAGAGGATTGTTTGCTACAGTACAGTATGTAAGTTATTGATGTGCTGACGTGAACATGTGGGGCCAAATGAAATGAAGACAAACGGTTGCAGATAAGAGTAAAATGTGTCCTCTTGCATATAAACTGAAAAATCACAATATAAATGTTGAAACCAGACCTTCAGCCTTGTCTTGGAGTTCTCTTTTGTTCCAATGATTTTTGGATAAGGTGGAGTATTGGGTCAGCCAAATGTATTTAAGCACCGTCTTCCTCACAGTCTCAGTACAAAGAATTGAAATGGGAACCATGTTAGTGGACCGTGAACTCCCTCTAGTGGTCGTATCCTGCCCTACATATATGTGTATGTATTTATTGGCGTGTAGTTAAAAAACATGTGGCCTTTTATAGCTAAAAAAATATAATGTAAACACCAAATAAATGTATGAATCATCATCGAAAAGCAGTAAATGGACACAAAAGTGTAAATGCAACTTTTAATTCAAGTTAGTCTTTTTTTATTTCTCAGTGGAAGCTGGAACTTTCACTCCAGGTAGTTACTGAAAGTGTCTCCTCTGGGCTGGACGGGCTGGACAGACAGAGGTGCAGAGGAAGCTGGGGCTGTTGAAATTTATTGGGTCTCTGGTCAGAATCACGTTACATTTAATACTGTAGCATCATTCGTTAAAAAAATGGTGCTTACCTCTGTTTACAGACGGCATGTTGAACTGGTGTCTCCCTCTTGGGAACTTCTGTGGAAACAAACCCTTTACTATCAATGGGAAATTAGAATCTCTGCCACCATTCCTCATCCTCCAGTCTTTCTTCCCGACTCACTCGGTCACTCTACCCCCCCCTTTTTTGGACTATGTCCTTCTCACCTCCTCACTGGACTCCTCACTGGAGCTGCTGGAGCTGCTGCCGCCGCACTTGAGAGAGACCACCTGGGTTGAGGTAGCGGACGCCCGAACCCGACTGGAGCAGGAGAGGGAAGGCTGAAGCAAAGGAAAGGAGAGGAAGATAGTGTTTGTTATGAGCTATTCTAGTTCTGGAGTCACTGTCCCACAGCAGAACAGATTTTGGATTTCATGCCAATGCAAACAGTGGACACCAGTCTGTCAACATATGTCCTACCCAGAATTAAGATATCTGGCCTTCACAGTGAAACATTTAACGTCCAACACAAAGCTCCACCTTTTGACTGTGATTGGCATTTCAAGTGATTTATTCCAACTGTTGTTTTTGCTGTTTGTTTCCTTCTCTTTATGTTAATCTGCAGATATTACATTCATCTTATTTTTCAGCCCATGGCGACATTGAACGCCTCACCACGAAGAAACCGGGTCTGAAGGGGCATGTTTGCGGGTCGTTTCCGGAGGCCTTCAAACACTCTGTCTCTTTAATGTCAAATACCATCAGCAGGTCAAAAGTGTTGAGGCCTGTGGAAATAACCTGGCATAGGGGAAAACAGATTAAAAAATGCATTGCCTTAAACAGACATGAAGGTATTTTTAAAGATAAGGAATAAGATTATAGAGACTCACCCTTGTGACGGAGCCTTGAGTCACCCTGTAAAGATGATTGACAGCATACACAGAGTTGACCTCTGCCAAAGCAGCCACAAGACCCCTGTCCGCCATAGACTGCAGCTCAGGGTTGTGCAGCGGGATGCCTGAAAATGAAAACATCAATGATGTGAAACGGTCAGATTATCTCCGTATGAGATGACCGGCACAGAAAGCTACTCACCTGAACATCCCAGAAACTGCAGCAGGGCTAAGAGAAGCACGTATGACCTCATCTTGATTAGCACCAAAACCAAAGTGAATCAATTCTTCATATACTTCCCTTTTTAAATATGTTCCAACTTTGCGCCGCCTCTTAGCCTCAGTAACCTCTTAAGCCTCCCTCCCATGCTTTTTTGTCCGGCTTCCTATAGTTCTTAACCTTTGTTCAGCACTATTGATCTAAGGGCAATGTGCCAATTTAAATGTGCACTGTGACAAACCTTCGGATTTTATTCTATACCTTTCATCCACAAACGCACAAAACCGGACTTGCGTGAAGCCAGAAATGAAAATCTGAGGAATATTTGTAGTGCTACAGTGAATCTTTCTTTTTGGTCTCGTTCTTCTGGACAGATCCGCATCTCTTGAGTTTATTCCAACATTTCAGTTTTTGTTCATGTGTTGTTGCTGCCAGGCAAAACAAACGGAAAGCATGTTTTTCTCTAATTCTGTGCATTCAAGTTTATTTACAGTGATGAATTGGCTTTTCAATTACATCAATTCCTCATTCCTGTCATATTTGTTACATTCATCATTTATATCAAAAATACATTATGGGCGTATAGGGGAATCCGTTCTAGTTCTTGTAAACAATAAATATGTTAGACATTTCAACACATTATTCACTAAACTAAAGCTCATTTGATCCCATTTTCACCAATAGTAAATAAATTACATTCGTTTTTTAAGGAAACTGGATCTACTGATGATGGAATCACTCCTGTAAAAATATGATACAAGCTTGAAATGTCACTTTTTTTTTCACAGGATAGACCGGTATTTACAAAGAGCATCTCTAATAAAAGCACAGGATACACTGTAACTGGATTCACACTCACCCACCACGTGATTTCTATCTGTACCTGATTTGATATACTTTAATCTTTATTAGTTTGTTGGCCATTGACTGATCTCCCAGAAAGCCATGCGAACAGCCCAGTGGGACCATTAAATGTAATCAGATTGTCACCAGAACTACAGTGTAAAACACAGCAAATGTGCCCAAAGTCTCAAAACAGTTACTATCACATGAACTATACACACACACACAAAGAATGAGTTCTCCTCTCATCGTTCAAGCGTCCCCATCAGAGGCTCCATAGCGGCCAGGAAGCAAGCTTCAAACTCCTGATCGGAGAAACGAGACACAGATTGGCGGGCGTTGCGTCTGATCTGCAGGCGGCTGGCAGGCGACAGAGCCAGGATCCTCTCTATGGCCTCCGCGTAACTGTCCTCCTCATCAGCCAGGAAGCCTGTCTGGCCTCCTTCGAAAGGTACCACGATGTCTAGCTTGGGACCACCGGACTTGTGGGCTAGAATGACCTTCCCTGCTGCCATACACTCCACAACACCTGGAGAAAATAGAAAAGATGCACTTTTAATAAAATCTAAAAAAAAAAACTTGACCACAGCTATTATGACTGTAACTTACCTATCCCAAAGTGTTCGTTCCACATGGTATGCAGCCCTATGGTGGCTTCCCCCATTTCTCTCTTCAGCTCCTCAAAAGGTATGTTCAGTTTAAACTCCACTCTGTCGGCCACCCCCAGCTCCTGGCACAGCCCCTTCAACATAAGCACCCTATCCTCGTCTTCATGGTTCCTGCATCCACCAATCAGAACCAGCTTCAGCGCCTCCCTGCCCCCTGTCCCCTCCCTCCTGGTCCTGTCTAACACCTTCTTGAAAGCTCGGATCTGCAGCCGGTGGTCCTTCTCCGGCCTGAACTGCCCGACTGAGACGATAGAATGGCACTTCCGGTCCCCGTCCTCTTCGAGTGGGACATCCAGAAACGCGCTGACGTCACAGGGTGGGTAAACCACACTGGTGCGGTTAGGAGCACGCCACAGGGACAGGATGTGATCGAGGGTCCAGGAGGAGTTGACCATGATGAGGTCGCTGCAGGAGCCAGCCATGCCGTAAAGCAGGGCGAAGATGCAGTAGTAGACCACTTTGAAGGCACTCAGGAACAGGCTGTTGGAGACGTAGTCTGGGTTGTTGAACCTGGGACATTAATAGTCAGTGTTATTTTTGATTGTATACTGTAATTATTTTAAAGAGATTATACATTATTTACTTTGTGACAAAACTATATAAATAAAATGGCCCTTAAGAAAAAAAGGGAAAGGATACTTTAGTAAAGACACAGTGATTACCTGGGGTTCCTCTCTCTCACCACAGACAGCATGTCAGTGCTGATGGTGGGGTAGTGAACGTAACTCCCTACGCTGCAGCCTCCCAGGTAGCGGAACAGGGGCAGGGTGAAAGCGTAGCCCATGGAGTCAATGTAAAGGTCTGGGACAAACTCAGTCAACGCCTCCCACCCGAGGAAGATGGAGCCCACACTTTGACCCAGCAGGGTGAAGTGAGGAAACAGGCCGGGCTCCACAAGCAGCCGGTGTCTCAGGTACACAAACTGAATCGGGCGGGAAAGCATGACGTTAAAACGACGCCGCGCCCCATCCATAATCTGCTGGCCGGTCACACCCAGGTCTCCTGTGTACACCACAAAGTTGATGTCCGGATACCTGTGAAAATGTGTAAAGTTAAAGCACATAAGCACAGTTAAACTGAACATTAAGAATTTAGCTGTATTTCAGTTTCACCTGTTCTGTAGTGCCCTGATAGCACACCAGAGCACCCTCTCTCCCCCACCACCGGCATTACAGTAGGGGTGGAAGAAGGCCACTGTGGGACGGCCGTCCCTCGCCCGCTGAGCGTTCCTTTTACTCTGCAGCCAGAAGCGCACCGCCAGCACCAGCAGGACCAGGACGGCGATGAGCAGCACGCACAGGAACACCAGGGGCAGCAGCAACTTCCACAGCAACCTGAAACACACACACACATATTACATACATTTATATTATAGCACTTTTAAAAAAAAAAAAAAAGAAGAATGTATGAAAATGTGCACTGATTGAAGACTTGAGTGTGTCAAATGAAGATATATATATATATATAGACATGATCTCATGATGAGTAACTGTGATCCATACCATACATAAAAATACATAATATAAAAATGCAAAACATCACAGCAAAACCTTCAGTGTAACCCTGCTGTATGAGTAACAGCGTTGTAATGACAGGATAAGTATAAGACGGGGGGTAAGGGCATAATTATTAAGATCTATAGAAATATTACATCCCAATATAATCACAGCAATGATGTGCTGCTTACAGTACATATGATTGATATTATATTAAAGCTTGAATAGCATACGTAGCATAAAGGTATAGCGACGTTAAACGAGCAGAAGGAGACGTTATATTCACCTAAATATATATATTCACTACCGCCGCTATCACTATCAAATTGGCTTATTGTTAGATAACTTAAATAAGTAAAATATTGCTAATTTTTTTGCACTGGCATGGCTGTTTAGAAGCTGTTGCCACAGCAACGGAAAGAAGAGAAATTAAGCAAGCTAGCTGCGTTTTCCAAAACAGACAGCTAGCTAACATGTTATCCGCTTATTTAAACAGTCGTTCTGGGGAGAAAACACACACCTTTACCTTGTTAATTCACACAAACAGAGGACCAGCTGGTCGTGGCCCGACATCTTGCCCAAAGAAATTTAACAACACATCCCTTTTTCGACTTGTCCCATTTCCTCTTCGCCCATTTTTGTTTTTTTTTCATAGGATACCGAAGGCATGACCCGCCTTACCCTGCCTCTGATTGGCTAGTACTCGTTTCTTTGTCGTTTGGATTGGTTAGATTAGTAGCAGTGACGGTTAGTTCGAGTTAAAGTAGGAACATCAGGATAAGCCAATCAGAGGCAGAGTAGGGCGGGTCAATGCCTTCCAAAATAACAAAAATATCGCCTCGTCTGTGATGTATCTATTTATGTTGGCGCCACCTGTCGGTAAGGAGGTATAACTGCACTGGGTTTTTTTTTTTTGAAAAATACAACAGCTGCGTAGTTAGATGATCTATGCCCTCGTTTAAAATCAACACGACGAATCAATAACGTGTCCCAACCAACTCCCCACAGTTTGAGCAAACTTTTGTCCACATTTCTAGTCCAGAGTCTGTCATCATGAAGACAGTTTTAATTTTGTTTGCTCTAATGAACTTGGACAAACTCCTGAAGACAGGACGCTGCATAGAAACACAGTAAGTTGACAACATTTATTATAGATTGTGTTATGTTTTACACATAGAATTCACTTCTTTTTTTTTTTTTTTTTTTTTGCTCAGGGACCAAATTCTATCAATCACCCCAGCAACACAGCAACAAGTGGACATCTTGAAGAATGTGTCCACCCAATATGAGGTAGACAATTCTTTATTTTTTTTACCAGTTCCTCTAATTTGCCCTTCCTTCCCCTTTTTTCATGCAAATCATTATATATATGTATGTATATATATATATTATATATATATTTTCTCCAAGACATCCTTATGGCAACCTGTTTCACATCAATACATCAAAGAAGAAACTGAAGTTCACCTGTTTGTCCCTACAAGCAGCTTGGCGACTGTCAAGGACTTGCTGCAGAGGCACGACATAAGACACGAGTACGTAACGCTTAAAACATACTCGACTGCCTACCACCTTTTTAAATTCCACTTGCACCGTTTTATATATATATATATATATAAGAGGGTTTATTTTTAAGGGTGTTACTGGACAACGCCAACGAGTTGATCGAAATGCAGACGAGGAACGACTCCACGGACCCGAGGAGCGGCTCCACTTTCTACGAGAGATATCACAGTCTGGAGGACGTATGCTTTTCAGATTCTTCTGTGTCATGGATGGGTTGTTGCTTGAGTTCCATGATGGTTTTTGAATGCATCTGAACATGTTGCCCTCATTGCAGATCTATTACTGGATAAACTTGACTATCCAGGACAACCCCAGTCGAGTCAAAGCCATTCTCCTCGGCTCCTCGTATGAAAAACGACCCCTCTATGCTCTGAAGGTACTGACATCCATCACCTGATAAACTGTGATGATGATGATGATGCTGCGAGTCTGGTACCCGCCTCTGATGTCTATGTTTGATCTTTTTTTCTCTTTTCCAGTTGTCTTTCAGCGACAGACCGAATAAGAAAGCGATGTGGATCGACTGCGGGATCCACGCCAGAGAGTGGATCTCTCCTGCGTTCTGTTTATGGTTTGTACAATATGTGAGTACATTTCATCTGTATACGCTAAAAAAATGTTTTTTTTTTAGTTTTCCATCAGGTCAGTTTCATCAGTGCAGTTAAAAACAGTGTCCTTTCTTCCGCAGTCTTTGGCTTTTTACATGCACAACCAAGACATTACTCAGATTTTGGACAACCTGGACGTCTACGTCCTGCCTGTGCTGAACCCTGATGGATACCATTACACGTGGACAACAGTGAGAATACACACACACACACACACACAAAGAACTGGTGTTTTCCAGAACACCTGAACTGTTTTAAACTGGATGCTTTTTGTGCATATTTATTGTTTTGTTGTCTCAGAACCGGATGTGGAGGAAGAATCGCTCCCTCAGCAAGGTGAGCAGCTGCGTCGGCGTCGACCTCAACAGAAACTTCGACGCCAACTGGTGCAGTAAGTCTCCCTCTTACATCATAGTCCCTTCCCAACACATTTTCACTCCTTCTTCCACAATCTACTTGAACATGATCTCAATAATCTCAATGTTCCGTGTCTTTCCAGCGGAGGGTGCGTCTGACTATCCCTGCAGCGAGATCTACTGCGGCGAGTTCCCCGAGTCGGAGCCTGAGTCGCAGGCCGTGGCCGACTTCCTGCGCAGCCACAAGAACACGATCCAGCTCTACTTCAGCATCCACTCCTACTCTCAGATGCTGCTCTTCCCTTACTCGTGCAGCCTCGAAGAAGCAGAAAACCACAATGACCTGGTGAGTAGTTTGGTGCAGACACAGTGGTCGATCAATCCTCAAGTTATCCATCAATAACAAGAAGGTGGGAGGGCAATTTATTCTACAAATATGGCATTAATATTGAGCCAATGAGCTACTTACAGTACTTTGTTTCTAAATGAAACCATGGTACATAATTACTAATCAGTTCGACTGTCTTTTCTTAATGTTTGTGTGAATACACTCTGCTTTTGGAAGCTCGAGATGGCCAAACAAGCTGCACAGAATATCAAGAGATATTACAGGAACATCTACAAATACGGTTCCGGAGCAAAGACAATATGTAAGTAGGGTTTATTTTTCAAGCCAAAATAATACTGATTCAGTTACTCTCAATGAATAACTTTCTCTGTCCTCTCAGACCTGGCTCCTGGTGGTTCTGATGACTGGGCGTACAAGCTTGGCATCAAATACTCCTACACGTTCGAGCTCCAGGACCGCGGGGAATACGGCTTCCTCCTGCCACCGTCTCACATCCCTAAGGCCTGCAACGAAGCTCTGATCGCTGTGAAGACCATCGCCCTCAAGGTTATAGAGAAGATGCAACCATCGAGAAGTTCTTTTCAAACCGTTTAAGCAGTTACGGCTTTCGTTAAGGTTGAGAGTTTAACATTTTTAACAAATAAAGACTGCAGGCATTATTCATTATTCATCATTATTTCTCTTGCCTGGCTATAGTATTTTTATTTTTATTTTTAAAAACCAATTTGTCCAAGGACTTTAAAGATTTTGAAATGTTTTTTTAGAGACTATTCTGAGAAATTTGTGGACATAAAAGCTGTCAGAATAAAAGATTAAACGGTGTCTTTCTCCTGTTTGTTGTCACTTACTGAGCACATATACACCATATGTGCTCAGTCACAAGGCGTCCCTGTAAAAAAATCACATACAGCATATCAATATTAATAATATCTGTATTTTCAGTAACGATATATAAACCACTGTACAGTGTAATGCAATCTGGTACAGTAAAAATAAATAAATAAAAAAAAAACATTAAAAAATGTCTATATATGTGGGGAATTACATTTTTAGGATATACATATATATATTTATTTTTAATATTTTTTAAACAAGAATTTAATTTATTTTGTGGTTTAAAAAATAAAAAAAAAACTGGCAGGAAAATCACCAAGCTGCCTCCTTGCCACCACAGAAGAAGAACGAGGCCTATGACGCGCAACGTCCGCCAACATGAAGGCACTCAGGGCAGTTTCTGCCTTTGCTCTAACAGAATAAGCATTGTTTATTTTATTTTATTTTTTTAACTGAAATACTGAATTCACTAACTGGATAAAAGTAGATGCGACGCCGACTCATTATCTTGGGTAAGAAGCCGTTTTTTTTATCCGTTTATTGTCTAACGTACATGCTACTGCAGGCGGCTGAAGGCCTTCAGCGCTATGGTTACTAACTTTAGCCTCCGTTTGCTTGTTTTTTTTTCTTTTCTCTAACATAAATGATACAGTATATTATATATTAACCATTAACCAAAACATTAGAATCTTATTTCATGCGCCTATATGAATTTTAAAAATACTTGAGCATGTTAGCAATAGCGGTAAAGTCGTGTAGTCAGCTGGGTAACGTTACTTATGCTAACCTGAAAGCTAACATGCTCATTATGAAGTTAGCGCAGAGCAACGGACAACAACAACAGACAGACTAAGACGCTGTCTTAATGTCAGTGTTTTAAACAAGTGAACACTGTCTAATACATGTCACCTTTCAGTAAAGTTGCTCCATTAAAATTAAACATTTTAGTGCTTTTATCTATAGCTGTTCACCCAGAATGAATGGAGTCATGCTTTGTTTAATAACTGAAATGACCCTTAATTACACAGCAGAAGAAGATTAATGTCCTAGTATTAAAAATACTGCTTTTAAAGTCATTTTGCATCCTCAACTAACTTCTGGATCTGTAGTAATCCGCCTCAATATTACTGATTTTATTCTGTTTGCATGTCAATATTAGTTCAGTTAGCTTTTTTTTTTTACAGAAGCACTGCACATTGAAAACACTCCCACTGGTGTCTTTCTCTTGTCACCCTGCAGTTATATTGATGCTCATGCTGGCATACATGTAATCGAGCGCTGTTTTGTCATATTTCCAGTCCTGCAGAATGTCCAAGATCAGGCGGAAGGTAACAGTGGAGAATTCAAAAACCATATCTGACAGCAGCAGCAGCAGCACCACCACCACGACAAGCAGCACCGGCAACCCCGCCGCCCCCTCTCGCCGGCCCAGTGTGTTCGAAAGACTCGGCCCCAGCACTGGGAGTAATGCTGTTGATGTACGTATAACCGAGAGTGCAAGGTGCAAAATAATTTGTTACTTCCTGGTCTCTGAAATCACCTTAGAGATGCCACATGGTATTACCGACACATCTTGAGGTTAAATAAAGGAGCTTAGTCATTAGTGATTTTGCTGCTGTAACCGTTTGTAGTATTACATGCAGAAAATGCATTGGTTAATGCTAAATGCTTAATGATTTGGGTTTTTTTCAGTGTTTTAGTGCATGTTGCTTTATCCTTATTAACTCTGTTTGTCTTTGTCTTTCAGAGTCACTGTAGAAATTGGTTGAAGACCGGTAATTGCAGTTACGGCAACACTTGTCGCTACACACATGGAACTCAGCCACGAGGCAAAGGATTTAGCTTTAGCCGGTAAGACGGCTCGTTTCAGTCTTGATTAATTCATCAGCTTCTCTATTTGATATTGTAAGTATGTATGATTCCCATTAATTTCCTTTTGCCGTTTGTGTTTGTGTGTCTGAATGGAGCAGGTCAGCAGAGAGGCCCACAGGTGATCTGCGGGAGAGGATGAAGAATAAAAGACAGGATGTTGACCCAGAAAACCTGAAGCGAGATCCAGACGAGCCCACATCCCCCACAGCGAGAGTGAGTTCTCTGCTCTTTCAGTCTCTTTCTAAAGGAGTATTCCACAGATTTAGCACTGCACTTCTATTTTATTGTTGGCTTGAAAATAAATCTAAAAATTGATGCAGCAGCACTAGGGATATTGTCTTTTATTAATGTCAGAGGGCGGCGTGTTATGCTAGTAGTAATGTGCGTGTATCCATTTACAGCAGAGAGACTCCTCCAGAGGCCGACACAGAGAGAAGGAGGATATAAAGATTACAAAGGAGCGTACCCCAGCTAGTGAAGAAGAACCCACAGAGTGGGAAACAAATCGTGAAGGTTCAACAGCTTGTTTATTTATTTCAAATTTAAAAGACTTGATCGTCATATTGAATTGATCATATTTAAATACATCATCTTTATACACTAGAGGATGTTTGCTTCTGGTACCATTTTTCTGCTATACACATAGATTGCACAAAACGCGTCTTATAACTAAAATAGTGTGCGTTTGGTTGACTTTCAGACTCAGATATCGGTGACTACGACTACGAGTTATCCCTAGAGATGAAGCGCCAGAAGATTCAACGTGAGCTGATGAAACTGGAGCAGGAGAATCTGGAAAAGAGAGAAGAGATTGTCATCAAGAAAGACGAGACCCCCACGAAAACAAGAACCACCACCATGCCGAAGGTAAGTAACAAGGTGTGTGTATTTTATAGTTACTTTTATGTTTCACATTCACACTCTGTCTTACTGCTTGTGATTCTACAAATGTCCCTCTGGATTTTGACCTCCAGGGCAAGTCGCCGCACTCACCGGAGTAGTAGTCGGTAGACTGAATTTTACCCTGATCTGTCATCTCTGTCCCACAGGCCTCCCCTGAGCAGTTAAGCTCTAAAGATTCGCCGTCATCCAGGAAATCCAGTAGCCCTCCAAAACACAAAAGTGGAACCAAATGGCAAGGTTCTGGGAAGAAAGAGAAAAAGATGTCGGTATCGTCACCTGTCTCAGAAACTGCCAGGTAGGAATCTGTGGTTCTGTCAGTATTTTTGTTCATTTGTTTGTTACCTCTGCCAGAGAGTTTCATTTTCAACCCCGTCGCTATGTTGGTTACCAGGATTCAGCATGTTTTTATGCTATACTTTCTTTTGTATCTAAATACATACAGGCGTGGTCTGTTTGATATAAACTGCCAGTTAAGAGTGAAATAAATTATGCAGATAACTGCGCACATCTTCAACTCACGTACAGTATAACAGTATCTGAGAATTATATACCTATTAGAGAAAGATATCATAGATATTGTCTTGTTTTCTTCCAATCAGGTCATCAAAAGGTGGCCACAGTAAGAAGAAAGGACCCCGTACCCCCAGTCCTCCTCCCCCAGTCCCCCTGGATATTCCTGTGATGGGGAAGAAACACAAGGGAAAGCACAAAAACAAGGAGAAGTCTGAGGAGAAGCTGAAAGAAGGGAAAGATCGGGGCCGAGATACAGAAAAACACAAAGAGAAGAAGGAAAAACGCAGGTACAGTGTGAGCGGCAGAAAAAAAGTCAGTTGTTGTCACATGTATTCTCAGTCATCTGCAACTTTTAATATAACCATGTTCCTTTTATAGGGACCGATCGGACAGTTCCCACAAGGCCAAGCGTTCAGTGACATCAGAGGAGCGGTCTGGTAGTGTGTCATCTCCCTCTAGGGGCGCTTCTCCCTTAGCCAGGAAGAAATCCTCATCTCCCAAAGCTATGTCCCATAAGGCCGCTGCACTGGCCTCCCCTTCTCGAAGGTGAGCATGTGTGGATCAACAAGTACTAATTTTCACTGGGGGCTTCAAGTAAAACAAAAGTACAAACTGAAATAACCTGTCTTTATCACTGCAGGTCTCCTTCTCCTCCACGCCACCAGCGTACCCCGACTCCTCCCCACCACCGCTCCCCTTCCTCCCACTCTGGCTCCTCTGCCCAGCATAATTCTCCCTCTCCTCCTCGTCGTCGCCGCTCATCCTCTCCTACCTACCACCGGAGCGCCGCAGCCTCCTCACCTCGGAGCTCCCGCCGCTCCCGATCACCTCCTGCCTCCCACGACACGTCCTCGCCCCACCGCCGGTCTGACAGGTCGAGCCCCAGCCGGCGCCACTCGAGGGGCCGCGAGAGAAGCCGCGGTGAGAGGGAGAGGAGTCCGCCCGTACAGGAACGCAGACATGAGCGCAGAGATGGTATATTTATATTCTACTACTCGTTTGTCTTGTTTTTCTCTTCTTGACGCAAATTCAGATATGAATGACTTGATTTAAACTTAACCTCAAAAAAGTGAATATTCATAAATTATACTAAATTTGCAGCCTACTTCCACATCATCAGGAAATATAATTGCAGTTGTAATTAGTTATTAAGGTTTGTCTCTCTTGCAAACAGAAAGCCGCAGCAAGCGAGAGAAGGACAGCGTCCGTGACGACCGGGACTATGACTCTGAACAGGTTTCATCACGGGACAGTCGTGATGACAGGGACACCCGAGACCTCCGAGAGCGACGGGACGGTCGCGATCGAGGGAGGGAAACGACCCGAGAGTCTCGGGACCACCGAGACAGCAGAGACATGAAGGACTCCAGAGAGAGCAGGACAGAGACCCGCTCAAGCCGAGAGTCCCTGGAGCGGCGCGACCGTGAGCGGGAACGAGAGAGGGAACGTGAGAAAGAGAGGGAGAAGGACAGAGAGCGAGAAAAGGAAAGAGAAAGAGAGAGAACTGAGACACACAGGAAGGAAGAAGCGGCCCAGGAGGACAGGAGTTACGGAAGAGGTCATGGACGTGATGATGGAGGGAGAGGCGAAGGAAGGACGGATAACAGGACAGACAGGACTGAGAGGAACGGACGAGGGAGAGGGCGCGCTAATGAAATACCTGATAAAGGCAAGAACTGACATTACATATAACCTTCATTTGTATTTATTTGTAGTTATACAATTATGTATGGATTACAGCATCATTTAAATCATTAATTGCACCTTTCCTATATGTGCGTATGTGGAAATTAAAAAAATAATCATGTTCTCCTTTTTTTTTCTCCATCAGGCTCAAACAGGAACTCCAGGGGTTCCCAGCTGGAAAGCAGCCACGACAACTGGGAGTCACGGAGCAGTGCGGCGCGTGATCGGAGTGCAGAGAGGAGCATGGACCGCAGCGCTACTGAAAGAAGCTCTGAGAGGGGTTCAGACCGAGACCGCTACGAGGGAGACAGAAGAGGAGAGGCCCGGGACTCCTCCTATGACAGGAGAGGAGGGCATGGTGAACGGGATCGCAGAGACAACCGAGACAGAGGTGGGCACAAAAGAGCAACTTGGATGCTTCCTCAAAGGTCTTTTTGAGGAGTTTGGTACACGAGCATGCGCAGTGAATTAAATTTTTTATGACAGATGTGTTTGGCTGAGCTTTTCATCTCTCTGTCTTCCAGATCAAAGAGCAGCTTCACCAAATAGACACCAGGGGAGATCAGAGGAGTCTGAGAGGGAGGACAGGAGGGACGAGCGGCGGGCAGACAGAGCAGAGGAGAGACGGGACGACAGGACCCGCGACCGTGAAAGAGGAAGCGAGAGAGAGAGGGACCGGGACAGGGAGCGTGAAAGAGAGAAGGAGCGAGACAGAGAGAGGGAGAGGGAGAAGGAAAAGGAGCGAGAGAAGGAGAGGGAGGCCGAGAAGGAGCGTGCCCGGGAGAGAGAGCGGGAGCGGGAACAGAGGGAGAGAGAAAGGGAGACTAGGGAGAGAGAGCGGGAGAGAGAAAGGGAGCGCGAGGAGCGGGAGAGAGAGAGGGAGGAACGGGAGCGGGAGAGGGAGAGGAAGGAGCGTGAACGGGAGAGGGAGAGAGAGAGGGAGCAGCGGGAGCGAGAGAGGCAGCGGGAATGGGAGGAGCGAGAAAGAGGGAGGGAGGAGAGGCGGGAGAGGAGAGAGGAGACGAGGGACGACCGTGCCGGTCGAGAAACCCGGGACGATCGCAAGACGAGGCACGTATCAACTACTCAAAATAACATTTAAATTCTCCATTCTACAAATAAACTTATAAATACTATTTATACATGTTGTGTCCTAACATCCACTTTCCTCTTCTTCTCCCCCTCTAGTCGTAAGAGGCACAGAGTAGAGAGCAGCCCGAGCCCCCAACCCTCAGTTAAGCGAACACGGGACCTCAGCCCGCCCGACAGCGACGGCTACAACAGCGCAGAAGAGAAAAGTGAGCGCCCGATTGGCCGAGGGCAGGCCAAGCTCCACCCACAGCCCCTCCTCCCCAGCCCAGTGTGTCTGCCTCCATCTGACAGTAGGGAAATTCTTTTTGAAAGGACACACTCCTATTTAATGGGGATTGCACCTCTCATATAATGCCAGCATGCCCTTCGTAAAGGGAAATGTGCTGTTGATGAATCACAGTTTTATTTCTTCTTGGTCTCACCAACTTGCCTTTTTGGTTCATTTCTAATGAAACAATATTAAAGTGAATAGAAATGAACCAAAATCAAATAATAAGTAATTCACAATACAGTAAAGTGCACTTTCATTGGTTTTCTCTCCAGTTCAGTCGTGGCCGATTAAAATTGCACTGTGTACAATGCAATGATAATCATATTAAAGGGCTATTTTACGCTATATTCTGCTTTCACTGTAATTATGGCAAATAAGCTAATAGCTAGCTAATGCTAAAATAGTACTAAGTATGCTTGTGTGTTCTGTGTGAATGTGCAGGTGCAGACAAGCATCGTCTGCTAAGCCAGGTGGTGCGGCCCCAGGAGCCCTTGTTACGTTCACCACCAAGGGCCACTCCATCTGACGAGAAACCCAGTCACTGGAAGGATGAGGAGCGCAGAGGAGCCGTGGACAAAAGGGAAGTCCGCACCCGCCACGAGGATCTGGAGCCTCGAGGTGAACGAACCAGAGGAGGCGACAGACGAGGAGACCACCTTACAGACATCCCGCCTGACTCCCGCACCCGAGGCAGAGACCAGCGAGAATCCACACCGCCTCCTGTTCCTGCTGCCGCGGCCGCTGCCAGCGAGGACCGAGACACAGCCGGCTCCCAGTCCCACGAGGAGGGCAAAAAGAAGACAAAGTCACAGAGGAAGGGTTTGAAGAAAGGGCGCAAAGATGAGGAGATTGGTGTTGGCAGCAGCTTGGTTGGTGCAGGAGACCGCTTCAACCCCGAGCCTCCAGTCAGTGTTTCAGCAGATGGGCCTCCGTCCTTACACTCCCCCAGGAAAGGAGCCAAGAAGAAGGCGCTTGATCGAAAGAGGAAACGGTCGCGAGGAGAATCTGACGTATCTGAGGAGGAGTCTTCAGCCCATCCGCCTCATGGGAAGAGGAAGAGAGGTCCCCGGACGCCACCCCCCTCGATGAGGCCTGATCACCGCGGTACTGGAGGCAACGCAGAGCCGTCTCCACTGCCAAAAATGGACAACTTCAGCGACTGGTCTGACGAGGAGGTGACAGACCGAGGAGGAGGACCGCTGGAATCAACAGCTCCTCTGGCTCCTGCTGAGAGAGCTCCAGCTGAACCTCTGAGGAGAGGTGGTGGCCCCAGGGTGGGCAGGGACAGGGAGAGGTGTAACCCCCCACCCATTGCCCCCCTGCTGCCCCAGGATCCTCCAATGCTGCTGCAGACTCTAACGCCACAGCCCCTCATGTCCCAGCCACTGCTCCGCAAACCTCCCCCAGAGCAGACGCGCAGCAGCAGCATGGGGAGCAACCAGAGCCGCACATCATCCAGACGCCTGCGATCGCCCTCCAACGAGTCAGCCCACCGAGATGACCCTCAGGGTCCACGATCTCGCCGAGGCCGACTTCCGGGCACCAACACCCGTGACCGGGAAAGAGAGCGGGAGAGAGAGAGGCCGGTGGTGACTGACCCTCCAGGAGCTGAGAGGAAGTCTCGAATTGACCAGTTGAGGAGAGGAGAGCCCAGCCGAAGCACCTCATCAGGTACTTAAGTCACACTTATCTTCCTTGGATCCCCCCATAGCTTAACTTTTTGTAGCTCTACCACCAGAATCATGCGTAATTAAAACTCTAAGTTGTATTGTCTCATCTTGTCTTACAGACCGGCAAGATTCCCGCAGCCACAGCTCCAGGCGCAGCTCTCCTGACTCTGAGAGGCAGGCCAGGTCCCAGTCCCGCGCCGGCTCCTATGATAGTCGAGAGCGGGAGAGAGACAGGGAGCAGTTTGAGCGGGAACGAGACCGAAAGGACCTCCGGCCTCAGCCGCAGCAGCAGCAGCAGCAACAACCGCAGCAGCCCCAGCAGCCCCTGCTCCTCCAACAGCCTCTTCAACAACAGAGAGACTGGGAGCCTGAACCCAGGGACTGGCCTAGCAGAGGACGGGAGCCTCTGCTCATGCGTCCTGGCCGTGAACCTCTCCTGAGGGAGAGAGATATCAGGGACAGGGAACGCTTACTTCCTGAAGGACTCATCCAGCAGCACGAACGGGAACGGGAGCGAGAGAGAGAGCGGGAGAGAGATGTTAGGAGTGAAAGAGGCGGAGATCGAGAAAGGGAGAGGATGATGCTGATGGACCTACCACCCCATGGGGACTCCAGGGCTTTGGGGCGTGGGGACCTTAGGGGTGACATGAGAGTGGACTTGAGAGGGGAAATAATGAGGCAGGACAGGAGTGACTACGAGCCCCTACTGCCAAGAGAAGCCTTCAGCCCTCCGGAGCTTGAGAAACCAAGCAACAGTCACCACCTGATAGGAGAGCAGCGGGAGCTGGAGAAGGCCGACAGCATCGACGGTAAAAACATGAAAGCATGTCTGCATGTTTATGTGCCACTTTTTCCAAAATATTCTGCAGTGAATTTGAAGGAATCTGTATGTGCTTTGTTCTCAGGAGAGGATGAGGGGAAAGAGGACGACGGTCAGTCTGTCGCATCAGTTGGAGAGGAGTACGAACCAATCAGCGATGATGAGCTGGATGAGATTCTAGCTGACAGCCAGAAGAAAGAAGATCAGCAGGACGATGAGAAAAATACAGGTACCAGGAAATAAATTTTAATTCATGTTCATCTGTCATTTAGTGGGGAAACCATATCTTTGTTCAGTTATGCTTAAAAGACTGAATGATTTATTTCCAAATGTGTCAACAATTTGAAATTAGTTTGTCAGAAATGTTTTAACGATACACTGATGCAATGCTTTCGGTAGATTCTCTGTAAGATTAAGCCTCTGATGTCATGTGTTGGCAGGTCCTCTGGATGTGATTGATGTTGATTGGTCCAGCCTGATGCCCAAAAAGAAGCAGGAGCCCCGGGCAGCAGGGGCGGCATTGCTGCGGTTCACCCCAGGGGCCGTACTCCTCAGGGCAGGCATCTCGAAGCGACTTGCTGGGCCTGAGCTTCTGGAGCAAGTCAAAGAGGTGTGCAAGTCTGAGCTGGACGACCCCAAAGGTGAGTTTTACATTGTCTCTCAATTAAAGTGTGTTTTTACACACATTTCTGTGTGATCCATCAGTGTTGCATTCTGTCATCTTAATCCCCTCAGATGCTGACAAGCTGTTCGAGCATGAACTTGGAGCCTTGAATATGGCGGCCCTGAACAGACGGGTGGAGCGGGCAGGTTTACTGACCAACCTGGGACCCTGCTGCAAGGCCCTGTGTGCCCGCAGAGACTTTGCCATCCGCCGGCAGCTGTTAAAAAATGACAAGGTAGATGTCACCCAACTACTGCCAGTTACTTAGTGTTCGTCGTTAAGAGAATTGTGTTTAAATCTCCATCGCCTTTTTTCAGGGCCTAACCAAGCAGTACCCCACTACACCTGTTGTAGACAACGAGCTGCTGCAGATGAGCATGCGACTCTTTAGAAGGACGGTGACTGGCCAGAGCTCGGCCCCGGAAAGAGCCGACGGCGGGTCAGCGCAGCCGCCGGCAGCAGCAGCCGACGTTGCTGCAGCTGGTAGTAGTAAACTCAGCACAGCACAGCCCGAGGTGTGTGTGTTGTAAGAGAAATGGATTAATGAGTGAAACACATGAAAGTAAAAGCTTCTAAGCCTTTACTGCTTCTAGCTCCTAACTCTCCCTGACTCTGTCCCTTTTCATTACATACGTAACATTTTTTTAGTAATGAGAGGAAATAAAGAAACACAGCAAAATGTCTTTCTCAGTTATGCCTAATATGTTTTGGATGATCTGCAAGCGCTGCGCCATAGACTATTGGACATTCAAGCCTATGGGGGTGTGTAATGAACCTTGTACGAGAAACAAAAGTGGGGAAACACGCCCCCCCCAAAAAAAGTCAATTTTTTTTGTGCAGTACAATGTTTTAGAGCAGCTTTTTAAATGTCAGTTTCACCTGCCTAACCAAGTTTAAAAAAATGACTGTTTTTGTTTTTGTATATTGTGCATTGGTTACTACAACTGTGCATTAAAATGGTTAGATGTTGAGTTTTGTAACGGGTCTTTTGCTTTGTATGATGTTCAGACTTCGAAATAATGTGACTCTTGATGTTGTTCTTATTTTTTTGTTTACAACATATCACATAATATCAGCCGCTGCGGAGAAGTTACTAATCAAGAAAACTGAAACTTCCTGCAGGGACTTGAATGTTTCTCAACTAATAAGCACTGCCAAACTATTCCATCACTGAATGTAATTTGTTACTGTTAAGTCTGTGGAAGCGTTATTAACAACTGCTTTTTGTGCTTGATGTGTTGGCAATGTCTCTTTGAAAATGAACTGAAATGGGTGCAGAGTACCAGACCAACAGCACAGCCATGTGGAATTCCTCTCCATTACTTTTCGCAGTGCACACCGTCCAAAAAAAGGAACTGAAATATTCCAAATAGGAAAAAGACATTAGACTGCTTAGATAAACATGTCTGAAAAGATAATTAATTTGAGCTCCACGTCTTATTTTCTTCGCCCAGTGCTTGAACATCCAGAGTCACAGGTTATGCATGCTGTGAGTGCTGGATTCATATTCAATGGACAAACCAGCATCATTATTGTCAAAAATGGAAGAAGGCTGTTCTCTTAGAGCCCTGGATTCAACATGTGTCTGCCTGGCGATTGCAACTGTGACTTTAAAGTGACATTACAGACACGCAGAGATCGGGGCTTTGACGTAGCCCAGTATCTTTTTTTTTTTTTTTTTTTAAGTTTGACCACAAATTTATGGTATTGAACACACATTTCATACTAGATGTTCCTTTTCTTTAAAGGTTTAAGCTGAATTTTTTGGGATGTGCAAGGAATACTTGGATTTAACGCTGTATTTTTTTAATATTGTAAAATAAATGTAGAATGATATTTCTAAACTGTGAGCAGAGTAAATTTAACTGGGGACCTTTTTTGATTTTGAAGGTTGCCAGATTAAATGATTTTTAACAAGAGCTATGAAGACGGCCACTATAAATGCAAACTTTAGCATTTTCAGGTAAGTGCTGAATATGACATATAACCACAACCACTTCAGGAGTGTACCACCTTGATTTATTAAAAAAAAAAAAAGTAAAGTCTTCTATGAAGGAAGTGTAGATTAAAAAATGCATCTAAACCTTTATAGTAATTCATCATTTTTCAACTGGAAATCAATTATTTTAAATTATACAATTATGTTAAAATGACCACTTTGTCACTGTTTGTGTTATTTGGTTCGAATTTGTTGAAATTCCTGTATTTAAGTACCATCTTTCCATACCATTAAAATGGCCTGTTTAACATCTGATAGTATTATTCACATTAAAACCACACGTTCCTAAACAAAAGAATAAAAAGAAGATTAAAGACTTACAACCCATACATTTATTTCTGAGCCCATGCTTTGTCTAAATAGTCTAATAAAAAAATACATATCTCACAGAGGAATACATTAATTATCTCAAAAAAGATCAATATTTAAAAAGGAAACTCAATTAAAATAGCAAACGTATCTCCTAAATGTTATTTTCGGGTAGGAACCTTTAGGCGTACATTTGTTGTCGACGAATATCACATTAAACGGACCGGTTTCCTTTACCCACAATCCTCAGCGTTAGACCTGTCCTTCCGACTTCCGCCTCAGCTACGAGCCGATGTGAGTAAAATTTTCGGGAAATATATTTCTACAATCTAACTCCATCCTGCGCTATTAAAGCTATAACTGACCACACATCCGACATACATATACATAACAGTACTATATTGTTTATTGTATGTCGGTTTTGAGGTGGTTAAACGTCCGTAAAGGTAATTTAAAGCGGTTAACGTTCGCCGTGCGATTGACTCTACCGGAGTGCCTTCATTTTGCCTGGCTGGCTTTGTGCTCGCCCTGCCTGAGCCAGAAACGGTTAATATATGACGTTGTGTATGATTACAAAGCACTAACACACGCTTGAAGTGCTGTTTTACTTTAATTAAGTGACTTTATTTTATCCTTCAGAAGCTGTTAAAGCAGCGTCAGGCTTTATGCATTGCTCCTGTATTAGTGGAAAGTCTCAGGCAAAAGTTTCCAAAATAAAAGTCTTGTAAAAGTATCAAAGCTAATGGTGCTTTTTTTTTCTTTTCAAAACAAAATGAGCCTGTATAGTGATTATCTTGCATTTTTTAGAAGTGGTATTTAATTTTAACTGTATGTATATTGTTTTTATAGATGGCCCCTACCAAGAAAGGAGAGAAAAAGAAAGGCCGTTCGGCCATCAATGAGGTGGTGACCAGAGAGTACACCATTAATGTCCACAAACGCATCCATGGAGTGTGAGTATGGCAAGAAGAAGGGGCTCTGGTTTCTTGGCATCTTCTTAACCCTTTATGGCATGGTGTTGCCCTCAGGCAACACCATGCCATAGAGGGTTAAGAGTATCGGCATTGACGTGCAATAGTTTTGTGTGATTTTTAATGGTGTTGTGTACTTGCAGGGGTTTCAAGAAGAGGGCTCCCCGTGCCATCAAGGAGATCCGCAAGTTCGCCGTGAAGGAAATGGGAACTCCCGACGTCCGCATCGACACTCGTCTCAACAAGGCGGTGTGGAGCAAGGGTGTGAGGTAAGACCAGACGCTTTTTAATACTCGAATTTGAACTACTGTCTTATTAATGCTGAAGTATCTGTGATAACAATCCACTGAATAGATGATACACTAAAAAGGTCACTTTGGTTAAAGGAGTCATCCGTTGCTTTAATTTAGATTTATAGTGAATATTTTTCCAATGTTGCATAATTCTCACAAATTGTCTTTTATGGACCTTTTTTTGTTGTTGCAAATTTAGGGTTATTATGTTAAAGCAATGGCCTGTAATGTTGACTCCAGTACACACCATTGATAAGTCACTGGTTGGTTACATGCTTTAGATAGTTGGAGGTTTTACTGATGAATCCAGCTGTTGTCCAAAACAATCATGCTCATGTCATAAAGCTGATTGCATAAATGTCTGGCAGCGATTTTCTTTAAAACACGTATGTGGCTTTGGAGCTATGATACAATCTACTGGCCAATGAAACAGTTGCACATCAACATATCAAATAGTTTGTATTGATTGATAACACTGCGTTACTGTTTCTTGCAGGAACGTGCCATACAGGATACGCGTTCGGCTGTCCAGGAAGCGTAATGAGGATGAGGACTCCCCTAACAAACTGTACACCCTGGTCACATACGTTCCTGTCACCACATGCAAAGGTAAAATATGCTGCTCACTGACTTGGTTATTCACCTGCTGAATATATATATATATATATATATATATATATCTATCATTTTAATTCTAATGTATTGTCTTGATTTTTCAACAGGTCTGCAGACAGTCAATGTTGATGAAAACTAAAAATGTCCCCTCTGCGAGTGGAATAAATAAAGAAAAACAAATGGGAGCTCATGTCATGTCTTTATTTCTGCTTTTGCATTTCACTTGAGATTTTATTTAGGATGTAATTAAGACTTGATGTAGTAGTTATATTAAATATTCCAGTGCAGAGGAATGTGTATGGAAATGGCCTTTAAACAATATTACAACATACTTGTTAGCTGTATGGGCTGTATGTGTAATTTTACTCCTACATTCCCACAGTGAAGTTTTAGGAGTGCAGACAGCTGTAGCAGGGAGGCAAAAACTCCATAAGTCAATCACGTTTTGAATAGATGCAGTATATAATAATCTGATTGATGCATGAACAGTTAGATGAATACTTGATTTGAAACTTGAAATGATTGTATCCAGACACCAGAGTAAAGGAGAACCACTTCACTATGTCTTAGTGTATGACTAATGAAAGAATTGTCATGATAATACAAGCAGGGTACATATGTTCATATGTTTATACTCTATCAAGACATGGTTTATCTGCTGTTATTTTGGGATTGCTCTTCTGACATATAATTAAATCAAATACATTGGAAATATGCCATACAATTGGGTTTTATTAAGGAAATTGCATCCCATATTAAACTAGGTTGGAGGTAAATTCAGTGTAAAAATGGATATTTTGCTGTAATTGCAAGCGTTTTACATGCGTTGTTGCTCCCCGCCGCCACCAGGGGGCGGTACCGGTTTAGTAGCTGCGTAGATTGTACAGCAGTCGGATGTTGTGAAGAACAGAGGGACGCAGCAGCTTCCAAGCTGTGGCATCTCCAAACATTTTCTCCACAGTTTGAGTTGCTGTTCGTCGAAACGATAAGGTGAGACACGGCTGCTCTGTTAGCTGTGTCGGTTCTTCAACATAACGAGTCTTAACCTGTTAATGACTGTGTGGGAGGGACAGGTGTGGCTAGCTGGTGGCTAAATGACCAGTTAGCTTGCTTAAATACAGTTAAAGCTAGCTCGTATGTATTTAAATAAGCTAGCTAAGTCTATATATAGCTATATATATAGCAAACAAACAAAGTAATAACGTTAGCTGTTGCCTACATAACGTGTAGCTACAAGTAGCATCGTTAAGTTGTCACGAAGATAATACTAACGTCAGGTGATGTCATTATAATACCTATTCCAGCTAGTCTTATAGTGTGTGTGTGTGTGTGTGCGCGCGCAGGTAGGAGCGTGCACACTGGTTCCATGGCCGTCGGCTGATGTGCGGAGCGATGCGGCACCACTGGCTGCTCCTCGGTGCTTGCGGCTGGGTGCTGCTCATCCTCATGTTCGTCAGCAAGTTCATCAACTTCAGAGCTGTAGACGGTGAGCTGTTGCACCCGTTGTTGATCAATTAATACATGTGATCAGCGCATTGATATCTGATATGTTTCAGACTATGGAGAGAGGATTGCTGGTCAGAGTTGGACAGTGTCAGGAACCAAAGTGGTGAAGCATATTTCTGTGTCCAGCCCAGAAAAAGCAGCCTCAAAGGCAACAGATCAGGTATTAAATTCTGTATTATTAAAAACTCTGAATGATTGCCTGTGTGTGTAATTAAAAACACTGTTATATTGTGTTTTCATGTGTGTGTCGCAGCCCTCAGTTCTGCCTACAGGCGTAGATTGGCAGTCGGTTGCAGACAAGCGAATCGAGCTGCTCTCGACCGTATGTAAGAACAGCAGCCTCAGGAACCTGACTCACGTCTCCATCAGCAAGTTTGTCCTGGACCGCATCTTTGTCTGTGACAAACACAAGATCTTGTTCTGCCAGACGCCGAAAGTGGGCAACACGCAGTGGAAAAAAGTCCTCATCGTGCTCAATGGTAAAGTATGGGGTGGATGAGGGTAATAATGTTTGCCGTCATAATAAACCCCAGTGATGCTTGTGTGATTTAACTGTGGTTTTAAGTTTGTTGATGAGTTACTGTGTGTTATTGTGGTTGACAGGAGCATTCCCCACTGTGGAGGAAATCCCAGAAAACCTTGTTCATGACCACGAGAAGAACGGCCTGCCCCGCCTCTCATCACTCACTCCACAGGAAGTTACTCACAGGTGAGTCCAGAGTTACTGTGATGAATAGAGTCTTAGCTAGACTTTTGCACAATGCAGCAACACATTCTGTTGATGAGCCATATGAGTATAATCTCATAGCTTAGTTGAGGCTATGCAATGATCCTTTTGTGGGGAAATTCATGTAAAGCAATTATGATGGTTAACAAATGAATCAAGGACATTTTTTATCAATCGTGTTCCTCAACAGATTGAACACTTACTTTAAGTTTTTCATCGTGAGAGATCCCTTTGAGCGGCTGATTTCTGCATTCAAGGACAAGTTTGTAAAGAACCCACGCTTTGAACCCTGGTACAAGCATGACATCGCTCCAGCCATCATCCGTAAATACCGCAAAAGCCATCGAGACAGCGACCTGGCCGCCTCCGGCCTGCACTTTGAGGACTTTGTCCGTTACTTGGGTGACGCGGAAGGCCGCAGGCGCATGGACCGGCAGTTCGGGGAGCACATCATCCATTGGGTGACGTACGCAGAGTTGTGCGCGCCATGCGAGATCCACTACAACGTGGTAGGCCACCACGAGACGCTGGAGCAAGATGCCCCGCACATCCTCAAAGCAGCGGGCATCGACCAGCTGGTGTCCTACCCAGCCATCCCTCCAGGCATCACACGTTACAACAAGACTAAGGTGGAGCACTACTTCTCAGACATGAGCAAACGAGACATCAGACGTCTCTACGCACGTTACCAGGGCGACTTCCACCTATTTGGTTACCCAAGCCCAGAGTTTTTACTGAACTAAAACGATTAATATTCACTAAAAGCATTTTGCAATGACTGAAAACAGAAGACATTCTAACCGATACTGATAAAACACAGCGAAGGGCAGCTGCATATACCTCGATAGGACGACATTTACCAATTAACAGAGTCAAACGGTGAGACCGAGCTGCATAATTTATCATTTTGTTAATGGAAGGTGGAGAAGATAAAGGTCAAATGGAGAACACCTTTTTTTTTTTTATATTTAATGTTTATGACTGAATGATCCTCATATGTCAGATAGGTACTGTAATGCCAGGGATACAGGCCCATTACCCTGTAATGTAGCTGTTATATTGCACTGTATGGATCATGCGTTATGACATGTCGTGTCTTCTACACGTAGGTGGATATTGTGTATCAGGGATGCTAACATATTGGACATGGTGGGTGAGAATATAATACCTACTCAACACTCCTTTTTTTTAACAACATTTCCTGTGACAATGTCATTAAATAGCATCAGAAACAATGAACCACGACTCTTGATGAAGATGGCAGAGCGGCTCATCTTTATCCGGCCCTGATCCATGACAAAAGGTATCGACCGCTTTTGACTCCATTCATTCAGTCGATTATTATTTTTTTAATCCTCTGTCAGAAATGTATTGTGTAAATGTTCTTAACACGACTTGCAACTCCCAACATTTGTATTACGTGTTACTTATTTATAATGTTATTAACCTACTGCTGACTGGTGGCACAAGACGGCGTCTGAATTATAATACAGTACTGCCTCCGCGCGACCTCCTGGTGACCTTTTTGGACACAAGAACATTAGTTAGTAATAAAGTTCCATGTAAAATAATGCGTGTTTTTTTTATTTATTTTTTTATCATTAACTTGTAAGAAAAGTCCCACGTGATGGATATAAATCAACTGCAATAACAGCAGATTTCCACAAGGTGGCAGTAAACTTACTTACTTTGCCTACTTTAAGAAACCACAAGCCAGGTTCAACTGAACTGAATGTCACAACACAGTTCTGTTGAATTTACACTTGAACAGTGTGAATGAGGGCAAAATCACTGACGTCACAGATGTGTTGGCAACGGTAACAAACATGTGAAGGCTGGAACATCATGACGGTCCGAGTTTAACATGCAGCGGATGGATTTAAGTTGATTTACAGTGCTTAAAGTGAGAGTTAAGGGTCTTAAGTATATCATCGAGTGCCCTGAATGTATGTGTGTGTATGTGTTTGTGTGTGTATCCACAGTGCCAGGTTGCTCCTCTCACCCTGTCTGACTGGTTCATCCTGCTCCGTCATTTGAACGTTGAGTTTGGGAGTTTGTTTAACCAACAGATCAGCTGCGTCTGAGGCTTTTTTTCATGTCAGCTTGTCTCCGCAGTGGACTCGCTCCTGTTCAAACACGGCTTCTTATTTTTGCTCTCAGTAAAAGACGCAGGCTTGCAAAAATGCTTCCACTCCACACTACAGTTATCTGACAGCTTTAGTCGCTTTTTTCAGATGAAGATAATATAACAAGCTCATATTTTCATTTCAGTAGATGTTAAATTGATCCAATATTTCACCAAAAATCTCACGACCCCTCAGATTTATCTGGCGACCCTTTGGAGGGGCCCCAACCCCTAGGTTGGGAACCAGTGGACTAACCTATCTAACTGTATATAAAGTAGTTGAAACTAGCTCCACCTCCAGCAGCTACAACAGTAACATGCTGCTCTAACACTGATGCTTCACTATTAATAATCTAATGATGTCATATATAATAATAATATATCAGCCACTACTGTTACTGCAGTACTTTAACTACATAATTCTTTTACTGCAGTATGATTTTAAATGCTGGAAGTATATTTTACATAATATACTTGAGACACAATTGTATTTAACTTGAGTAATGATTGAGTAAAGTAAATATATTTGCTATATGTCTCATGTTGGTCCACTGCACTAACATGCACAGCATCACTCTTGAGATTGCTCACTTGCCACACCCATGATTACCAATATTGACACTGGAGTCTCACATGCGCATGTCCATGAGGGATGCTGGGGGGGTTTCGCTCGCTGTCTACCTCAATTTATATCACTCATCCTCATTCATCGTATGAAATGTACATATACTAACATGAAGGCTGATGTGTGAGTGCTTAGGTGAGTCTGTGTGGAACAGATCATCTCGGTATCCACGCCTGATGTTTTCCTGAGGCCCAGCCCTTTTCTTTCTGAGCGAAGCCGACCGGCTTCCTGTGTTTGTGCGGCTTTCAATCAAAGCTGCGTCAAGTCAGACAAAATGAGAGCGGAAACCAGGAAGTGTGACTTTCAGCATACGAAGTAGATAATAATAATGTTTATATGTATTTTATAGATTAAACAACCCAACAGTATATAAAGTAGTTAGCTGCATAATTGAAGAATTTAGTAATATAATTTATATTTATTAGGAACTCCTGTGTAAACCAATGCAACAACTCTGCTATAAGTTTTACTTTTACTAAAGCTTATACATGTTTAGTTTTCATTGATATAAGGTGATAATTCTACTTTATGTTTATTATTAAGGTAGTAATGGTTGGTGATGGTGTACTCGGGTGCATTATATATATATATATATATATATAACTGAAAATGATAAAAGAATTTATGACAGAGCTGTTGTATTGGATTATATTAGATGAGGGCTACAGTTAATGATTATTTATTTTTGATTCATCTGTTGATTATTTTCTTTATTATTCAATGAGTTGTTTGGTCTATAGTGTCATAAAATGATGAATCAATTATGAAAATAGTTGGTATTTAATTTAGTATTTGCTGATAATACATACGTAATTTTCCTTAAATAAAGAATGCAGTACAAATACTGTACAAATAAAATAGTGTCTTAGTATTAGTAGTGTCTTTAGTACAAAACAATGAACGTGAGGCTTTTATTTTGAAACTGACACGGAAGTCTGTGTCGTGTGTTTGTGGTCCAACTCGACGCCATCGGCTCAGTCAGGGAGAGATCCCGCTGCTGCCACCTCAACATGGAGTAAAGACACCCAGCGCTCACTGCTAACCAGCGGGTCCCACAGAGAGGAATACGCGACGGCTTCTGGTCAATTTACCCACCGATATCCCCGCAAATGATCCAGAGGCGAGCATTTCTTTTGACGGCGTAAAGAAAAAGCTCTGCTTTTGTCTGAAAGATGGCGAACGACTCTCCGGCTAAAAGTCTAGTAGACATAGACTTGGCTTCATTGCGGGTGAGTGCTGCCGAACCGAGCCCTATGTTGTTGTTGTTGTTGTCGTTGTCTTTTAACACATTTAGCCAGCTTGTATTTGACACAGCTCGATAAAAACACAACACTAAAGTGTGACTAAAAAGAGCAAGTTTGAACCTGCCGCCTTGTTCGGAGCTGAAGTGTTGGAAATGACCGCTGAGCCACAGCGAGGTGTTGCCACTGTCTGCTTTTCCTTTGTTCGAGATGCATTTGGCATGTAGGGTAAAAAAAAAAAAAAAAGCAGGGCGCAACAGCTGGCTCACAGTGGACCATGTTGTTCACAACGGAGGAAAAATAATAAATAAATAATAATTTAAATATACTCACACTTTCTCTCCCCCTCTTTTTGTCTTTTCAGGATCCAGCTGGGATATTTGAATTGGTGGAGGTAGTTGGAAATGGCACCTATGGACAAGTATACAAGGTTGGTTGCAGGCGCAGTGAATGGCCTGTTTTCACAGCAGAGCCAATGAGTTGTTTTTTTTTTATATATATAAATCCATATCTTATCAAATCCAAAAAAAAAAAAATTTAAAAAATCTCCCATTAAAAACAACCCAGCTATCAGACTACATCACATGTGTTTTTAAAGCTGGAAGAAACAAAAGGGATAATAATAAGTTTCTACTTCCACTAGTTTTGTTTTGGCATCAGAAGCATTGAGATTGTATATAGAGAGTGAATCAGGCCCGGTGCATCACCTCGCTTACATCACCTGCCTTACTGAAAAGCAGGTGACGAGGCAGGAATGGAGAAACTGTCATACCCTGCCGGCTTCACTTCTCACTCTGCACCTCCTTTAATTTATAAATATATATATATATATTCTAATAAAAAAAACAATGTTATATCATGTCTAAATCAGAGCTTTTCCACTTCAGTGAATGGGAATCCCACTTCTCTGCGCCATCTGCTCTCGGTGTCACATTTCTCTTTTTTGAAAATTAACATTGCGGCTGTTGAAAGACATCTCCAAGGAGGGAGAGAAAGAGAGAGAGAGAGAGAGTCAGCCGGCGCTTGGATTTTTGGAGAGTTGTGCATCCTTCCCATCATATTGCCTTCTTGTGTAGGGGATCCATTTTGTTGCTGCTACATAACATTTGACATATATGTTAAGCAGGCAGTGTGCAGACTGGTTAATAGGTTAGAAATATATCAGCCCACGTTTGCTCCAGTGACCTCCATTCAATCACCCCCCCTCCCCCATAAGTGCTCTGAATTCCCAGGATCTCCCTCACCCATCTGTATGCATGTGTCATACACCTGAAAGCATCACTGTGCAGTGTGGAGCATGTAGCATTGATGTCATCAGGAAGTGCTATCTTCGCACCAGATGTATCTGAGCCGGGCGTATGGGACACAGAATTCCTGCTTATGCCTCAATTATTATTATTTTTTAATTTAAGTCCCTTAATCTCTCGCTCCATTCACTGTCCGATGTTAATTCTATTTGCGAGTGCTGCTGTGTGAGGGAATGAAGCCCGGACAAGAGAGGACTGTCAGATTAGCCTGCAGTTGACACACACAAAGACACGGCCTCTGCATGAGATAAGACCCGGCTCGCTCGTAGCTTTTTCTGAAGCCGCGATCAGCTGTCGATCAGTGCATCACTGGCTGTCATGTTAACCCGGTCGAGTGAGCATGTGCGGTGGAGGTGGTGGAGGAGGAGGTAGAGCGGGGGGGAGGGAGGAGAAGGCTGCAACTGGTAGAAGAGCAGCTGTCCAGTTCCACACAAACCGGCCCGCCACTCTCACAAAGCTGAGTTTGTCTCTGCACACTTTTTTTTTTTGGGTTTCCCTCGAATTGCCAGTCAGTCGGTCGAGTCAGTTAACTCCACAGAAAGGAGGTGTTTGTCTGCAGGCTTTTCAAACGCCAACCAACTGAATAATCACAACAGCCCCCCCCCCCCAGCTGAAAACAGGGTGGAGTTTCTTCTCCCTCTGAGGCCTTTTCTGCTTTGTCAAGCACTTGGTCACAGTTTGAGAAGCCACAACGTGAACCGAGCTTCTTTACATCTTTGATTTGTTGTGACTTTTGATTCTTGATTCCTTTCTTGCCCTCTTTAGTTATTTTATGAGTCATATTCAGCAGAGTCATCTTATTCATCCTAGAAAGATAACGGACTCATTGATTCATCTGTAACTGTTTTGATAATCAAATAATAATATCAAATATTTGCTGGGTGCAGCTTCACAGATGTGAAGATTTGATGCTTTTCTGTCTCATACATGATTAATTAATTTGAATTTTGGACTATTTTGGACTATTGATTGATTGATGCATTTTGTGCCTCTTGGACCTATAAAGTACCAAAGGTTCAGACCCGATGACCTGTCACTTCCAGTCCCATCGACACCCTATTTCTTCGCTGTGTTGCACAACTTTTAATTTGACATTTGATCGCAGAAAACGAACGCTATACACTAAGCCCTGAAACGCCACGTTAAGGTTCCTGTGCTCGCGCTGTGCCGCTCGACCTGTAGCTGTAATCTCTGCCAAGAGGGCAGCCGTCGCCCCTGAATGTGCGCCAGATTACAGTCGACTTCTGAAAAACACAGCGCAGCAGATTTTTATTTTTATTTTTTGACTGATGGCCATAATGAAAATGATGTTATAGCTCAAAAGATAAAAAAAAATCACTTGATTTTGATTCGGCCAGCTGGATAATCAGAAGTGAAAGCCTGGACTTGTATACAGATTCATCATCGTCATCTTTTCCTGAAAACTTGGATCTAAAATGAATTTATCGTTATTTTTCAACCCCGTTATTTATGTTTCTACCAGTAAAATGCTGCTGAGCTGCAGGCTTTCTGATTTGGAGAAATATGAACGATGCATGTAGTGCACCGGGGCCTCCATGTTTGTAGTAAATAGGTAGCTAGTGCCGGCTCTCCAGTCATTAGTCATTTTACAGTAATGCGTTTGTGTCTACACACACAGAGAAGAGATTCTCTCCTTTCTTCACTCTATCAGCTGGCAGTGGACCAGCTGGCTTCCAGGTACCTCGCTCTGGATACAGGAGGAAAAAAAGAAAAGGGGAGTAATGATAACAGAAAAAAGCCACGATTCCTCAAATTGAGTGTGGTATGCAGGGAAGATTCACTCGGCTCTACAGAACAGCCATATATAGTCAGGCCCGAGGCACCGGAGCCCTGCTGACCTGCCTCCCTGCCTGCTATGCTGTCTGTGGGGTGTGCCAAGACCGTGCCCCGCCGGTGTTATCGTGTTTTTGTCACGTCCAGAAGTGTCATGTGCATTCATCCAGGGTTTTTTTAAAAAAAGTCTGCTGTGAATTGACTTAGATGCTCTTTGACAATCAACCGGCAAGATGATCGCCTCATTTCCTGTTGCGCATGACAGGAAGTAAAAAAAAAAGACGGATTTCCTCCAGCGAGTAAATAATTTGTTACTTTATGCGGTCTTCCATCTTCCTTTTGTTTTCTTCCGCTCTCAAACCTTAGAGGCAGCCTCGCCCCTGCCCTCAGGACAAGAAGCTCTCTCCTCAGGGGGGGGGGGCTGGCTACGCCTGACGGGCACACGAGGTGGGAGCTGAACCTCCAGCACAATCTGTTAAATGCCTACTGATGCCATATGGTGCTGGGCTAGACCGGTGCTTACCTCGGGGCGGCGGTTGTCTGCGACGAGGTACTTTTCAGACGTTTGTGGATTTAATAAAATAGGCGCTGAGGTCATTATGCAGTCTGCAAACAAGTGAAGGATGCTCCAGGTTGCTCTTAACACGAGCGAGGCAGTGGATATAGACAGTGACTGGACACTTGCTGGGCGATGGATTTAGAAGCCATTGATGGGCCTTGTTGGCTAATGAATGACCTCTTTGGTAAAGGTTTTGGGAGCCTGTGTGCTGATTGGCTGAGTAGCTTTTAGGTCAGCTTCCGGGGGTGGGGTGGGTGGATGTTGGATGTGCCACTCACTCTGTGACCACACACTGTGAGAGCCTGCAGGTTTGCAAAGACGTTCATTAGCTGCTTTATTTTTATTTATTAACAGTTGAAAAGAGTTAAAGCGGTGAATATATATATATAAGACGGATAAATACACACTCCTCCACTCTGCATGCTCTCCAGACACCGTCCTCCATCTCTTTTTTTTTTTTGTGCCCGTCTCCCCCACAGTGACCCTCTCACTAATGGGTGTCACAAGACCCGCAACGTCCCCTGACTGGCCAAGCTGCCTGAACAAAACTCCCTGTGTCTCTCTCTGTGTGTGTGTGTGTGTGTGTGAGCGCGTGCATAACACAGTCTGCGTGTCGCTCATTGAGCCACCTCATTACCAAAGTGGGATTGAGATGAGACACAAAGACGCTGGCAGACAAGACAGTCTGTTGCCTTTTTCCTTTTCTTTTCAATACCACTTCTCCTTAAGAAATGTCTTGTTTTAACCTTTTTATTGAAGGATTGGATTCTCTTTTATTTTTAGATCCTCTCGAGTCGTTTCCCATTCACACCGCATGCGGTTCGGAGCTCCTCTTCTCTGTGTGTTTCAGTGACATCATACCGGAGCTGATGATAATCTCTCCCACGAGCCGCTTTCCACAACACAACCTGTAAATTATCAAATACACACGCCTTCCCCTTCAAGTGTTTTCCTTGTTGATTCCTGTTTAGTCATGAGGAAAGGCTCCACCGTATATCTTTGATCCTTTCCAGCACCAACCACTGCACTGTGATCAATAGACGCACAGTCCCATCAGCTGGCCTCCCCCTTACTATCTACTCTCAGACCAGAACTCCATCTTCCTTTTCTTTTCTTGCTCATGCCATCTTTCTCAGGCTTTGCTCTTCACGTTTTTTTTTTTTGGTCTCTTTGAGTCGTGTCATCCTTCGCTTACCTCCTCCTCCTTTCTCGCTTCCTGTCGAGACTCATCGCCGTGTCTTTCTCACAGTGTCCCCTCCTTCTGATTCCTCATCTTTGACACTTCCCATACTTACTTCTCTGGGGAGTGCTCGAGTGGAGGCAGCAGTACGGGTGAGAATCAGGTCAGTGTGCTGGTATGCAGCAGTATAAAGTAGTCGAGCCCAGAGAGGAAGGAGCAAGGCTGACTTTCTAGAGAGAAGATGACGCTTTTCTGATTGCAGGCCTTCTGCATTGGATTTGGTGTTTTTGTGTCCATGCATCTGTCCTTTTTAGATGTCCACATGTCCCCGTAGTGGTGAGGGATGATCATCCGGCTAACACACACTCGCCAGTGACCTTTTTGAAGAACCAAACCGTGGCACCCAGCCGTTTCGCCGTCTCCCTCGCCGTGTGAACTAATAACACGGAACCAAGTTTGCTTGGCACCTACACGGCTAGTTAGAGAGCACGTCGCTCAATTTCAGCGCTCTGTTGCGCAAACGGCAGCGTGAGCCAAGAGTCTGTTGGGGTAACAACAGTAGGGCGACCTGGTTAGAAAGCCAGCCAGGCAGCGTTTTGAAATAGCTGGTAAGTGTGATTGATTGTGCACTAATGTGAAAGATGCAGGGGAGGGGGGGGGGTGAGGTTCTCTGCGTTCTGGTCAATCAGGATGCAGTGGGGAAAGTGCATGAGAAACAGAACTCCCCCCCCTTCGTACACACCAACTCTGTGGGCAGACCACTAACGATACTGCTGAACATTACTGCTCACAGTTAGGTGAAAATCCACCCTAAAACATGAAACGCAGGTTCCCTTATTTTTTTGTGCACATTATAATTCTGGATCAGCACCTGAAAGTGTGTTTTCTTTCTAGTAAATACACGCCCGTGAAGTAATTGGTTTAAAGTTCAAACTGCACAAACCCCTCGTGTCAGCACTCGGTTTAATAAGGGCCTCCTGTTAGAGAGAGGCTCGCTTATCGGGTTTCCAGCGTTGACTGAGAGTCGCTCTCCGCAGCGTCGTTAATTGAGCTCTCATAGAATCGCGTATTTTGTTTTTAGGGTAGATTTGAAGTTAATGTCTCCGGCTGTAACGGCAGTACGTCAGTCGGTGGTTTAGTGCCGAGCTGGAGAGAGGCCAAGCAAGCACATCTGGCCGTGGTTAAGAGGAGCTGCGATGGAGGCCAGGGAGGGCTGAGTGATAGCTCGGTGCCTCAGATAACCCCTTCCACAGCCACGCCTAGCTGGCTGCTTCAAGGGGCCCCGCAGGGCCTCGCCATGCCTCTGTATCAGGGGCCATTTAAAAGTACCACGTAATGGTACACAACCTGCCTTTGCCCTATTGATGCTGTGTTAAAACTCCAGAAGCCGAGAGACCTTTGGGGTTGTTATGACCAAAATCTTTCACAATCAAATCCATTTTTTTTCCCCCTTTGTCATCTACGTACAGAAAAAAATGTCTGTAAAGGTGTTTCACTGTGTTCACAGTGGAGGAACAACTAATTAAGTAGGTGCAAGTAGATTGATCTACTTATTTTTTAATGAAGGACGCTCCTCTGTAAGGTTGGTTCCACCTGTGACCCGTGAACCCAGTGAAGCGGATCGCGTCAGCCCCTTGCAGCCGGGTGCACGGGTGATCTGACAGCCATAATGTCAGCCTCCGGTGTTGTTTTTTTTTGTAGTGGCGACCCCTGGGATCAAAGTGGAGAGGATTAAAGGCATTGTAAAGTGTCCCTCTCCTCTGCCCAGTGAAAGAAAGAGAGGGCCCCTAAGCCTACATGGCTTTTATTGTCATAATCCATACAGTTTCAATTGACTATGGAATGCACCGGCTAAGATGACGGCGGTGGGGGCCGTTCACATGTGTGTGTCCTGCAGAGAGAGACATGCAGCAGTATCGCTGCAGTGTTGCCTTAAAGAGCGAGAAGGGGAATGCCCATAACCCGCCTACCAAAAAATGTCCCACGTTTTATCTCCCCCCCCCCCTCGAGGTCGGGGATGGGAGGGAGAGGTTGTAGAGAGGCCGCTATTTCGGTCCTTTGTTTATGTAAGGAGTGGCAGTAGGGTGTTATGAGAGCAAAGGAGTCTGGGAATGTTGGGGCTATATAGCTTGGGAATAATATGCTCATCTTTATGAAGTGTATATATATATCATGAAGACAGATTTCCAAATTGTATATTTGACTTTTATTTGATTTAGTAGGAATATGAATACTTTCTGTCCATCACATATGTGCACACACTTCCTCTGTTCATCAATCATCACCCGGCTGACGGTTAATAAGATAATAATAATAATAACTGTGAAAACTCACCTCTGTTCGGTCTCTTCACAGGGACGACATGTCAAGACTGGACAGCTGGCTGCCATCAAGGTCATGGACGTCACGGAGGTAAAGACGCGGTCATTCTATACCAACCGTTTCACTGCATGATGGGAAATGAAAATCTAAAAGTCGTTTGATTTCAGTCACATCTGTTTACCAGTTTCTGCCTGGTTTGTTTATCCTGTTTTCCCAGATAATCTATGGATTAGTCATGTTGGGTGTTTTTAATGTCAAGCTATATGTCACACTGATAGGACTGATTATTACCACCTATCTTATTATAAATAGTGATACATGTAGTGAAAAAATCGAATTGTCCGCTTAATATTACAATCTGCTGCAAATCTGCCGACTGTGAATGTTTTTGAGCTCTTGCAGAAGAGAAAATGTCACGCTCTGTAATGAGTCCTTGCCCTCGTAATAAACAGCAGGCGAAGGGGGGGGGGGGGGAAAGAGGCAACAAGATGCTTTTTGAGTGAAGTGCGTCATTTGGCAGGCCCGGCATACTGTCTGCAGATGAGAGAAGGCGCACGGCAACGCGTGCGGATGTGGAGAAACACAAAGAAAGCGTGTCTTGAGAGTGGCAGCAAAGGCCAAGGCGAAAGGGCCAACCACCCACACGGCTTTAACAATGATGGAGGAATCTGGGCGTAATCGCACTGTACTTGCACATTATTAACCAACCTCACTGGTGGAGTTAATCATCTCACCCGTGGGAGCAAAAGTCTTAAGTTCATGTGCTAAATTACCCCCCCATGCATCACTACCCTTTACATGCACACATTTACCTTTATTATCACTGGCAGTAGTGATCATCAGGAGCCTGAATGAGACTCGTGACACGACAGCAGATAACCGATATGCCCCGACTTGCCCGCTGCCGCTCCTCTACGTAAACGTCACGATGAGTGAGAATTACACACCGACTGATTTGTTATCTGCCTTCAGCTGGATAGAGAGTATTGCCCAACCGTTTCCTGTGTTGTTTTTTTTGTATGACGGGACTCTGTAGGTGTGCCCTCCAGACATGCGGACAGATTTTGGTGAAGCGGAAATCATTTGTCACAAGTGTTTTTAGTGAGCTGCTGTAAACGTCTCGAAACACAGGTATTTTTATTAGACGTCACACAAAAGGAGCAGAAGTGACTAGATGGAGAATATATTCCTCGTCTAACTGTTACCTGACCATCACTATGATTAAGTCCGGCCCATTTTGGGCTCTTCTTGCCTGTCCTGCATGCAGAGCTCATCCACAGACAGACTAGCCTGTCCAGTGTCACTCTGACACACATTCTCAAATCCAAGCACTCCTCCTCTCTGCTGCCATATAGGCCTAAAGCTAGAAATGAATGCCTTCCTACTTCCAGTCTCTACTTATGACATACTTTGACATATTAAAAGCATTTTCCCCAATCCTCTGGCATAGAGTCACTCTGACGTTTTCAGGCAGGTAGACCTTGTTTGTGTAGCTGCAGTGTGCTCCTTTTTTCTTTTTTTTTTAACAATCTGCTAAAGGCCAAGTTTGTTTGTGTAATTTGGGAGCCAGCATTTAAAGACTTAAATGTCACATGAGCTTGTCTCTTTAGCTTTTAACAACATAACAGATGTTGGCTAATAAATATTTGTTGTGTGTTCTTTTTTTTTTTAAGCCGCTTACAGATTCGTTTCACACTTGTAATGTTTGGCGAAGCGCATAAAAACAAACAATATTTTTGGAGTATTATGTATATGTGACTTCATGTCCTCTTCGCTGTCATTCGGCCTGCAGCTCCACTCTCCTCCTCCTCCTCTTCTCTCTCTCTGGCACACATCACCAATATGATTGTGTCTGTCTTTTCCCCCGACCATGTGACTTACAGCAGCGAGGCTTTCGCAGTCGGGAGTGTGATAATCCAACAGCTGCACAGCAGAGAGGGGTAGATGGGGGAGGGAGGGAAGGAGGGAGGGAGGGAGGGAGGATGGGGGTGCGCACAACAGAAAGGCTTGCGTCAACTCAAACGAGTCATGCAGCAGCAGTATGGCCGCCTGCATAGACAGCCAACTGCCATTTTGCTATATAGGTGATGCACGCCCACCACATACAGTGGTAGTAGTATGCACACATTAATTTCACTACATTTAGCTGCACAACAACCCCCTCAGTTTAATACACCCCCCCTCCTCCCACTGTACTTCCTATAGGAGAAGCCATGCAGCCATAAAGAACCACTCGCGGGCCGATTCCCTGCATGCGTTCAATTAGCGCGTCACTGTTAATCTCTGTCAAGTTGCTATTGGGTGCATGCGTGGAGTTAGCACCGCAGCTAGCTCTGACCTTTTAGTGAAGGCATGACACTGGACCAGTTTTGCATCTTTTTCTTGTTCTAAAAGGGCATTTCCAACAGAGGCTAAACTTTCAAGCTGCAGCTGGTTTAGTTTTTTTTTAAACTATGCGTAATAAACCTACCGATTTTCATTTAAATTTTGATGATTAAACATGCCCATTTTATGCTGGTTTATTAGTCTTCCATTGTGTGATCCTAGCCCCAGGGTGTGTGTGCATATTCACTATGGTTTTAGGATAATGTCAGTCTAATACTAATGCATATCTGTGGAGGATTTGCCATCGATCTGATGTGTGTGTGTGTGTGTATATATTCAGTGTTTTAAAACAGATTACAGATAATGGCTACTGTACACATCAACTCACAGTGCGGCTCACTCATGCACCATTAATCCCTAAACAAAGGAATCGTTTGCCAGTAGATGGACTACTCATGCTGCATTGTTGCATAGTTGCGTCTTAGACAAACAATGAATAAGTGCTTGTTCAGGCTGTAATGAGACCGCATCAGGGCGTTGTCACATAGCTTGACCCTTTGCTTTGATCCCAAGTATGAGTAAGTAAATTGATTAGTGTCACTCGAAGGCCAAATAAGAATGTAAATGTATAAAAATACCTTCTCTGTTACTGTAATATATATGTGTGTGTGTGTTTCTAGGATGAGGAGGAGGAAATTAAACTGGAGATCAATATGCTGAAAAAGTATTCCCACCACAGAAATATAGCCACCTACTACGGTGCTTTCATTAAAAAGAGCCCCCCGGGACACGATGACCAGCTATGGGTAAGTCCTCAAATCCATTCAAGAAATGAATGTTGAGTAAGAAGAAAAGCATGGAGCAGTTGTTTGGTCAGATATCACAGACTTATCCTATGTTTTTTGTGTGTGTGTGTGTGTAGTTGGTGATGGAGTTCTGTGGAGCTGGTTCGATAACTGACCTGGTAAAGAACACCAAGGGGAACCAGCTGAAGGAAGACTGGATTGCCTACATCTCCAGAGAGATCCTCAGAGTGAGCTCTCCTCTCCTCTCCTCTCCTCTCCTCTCCTCTCCTCTCCTCTCCTCTCCTCTCCTCTCCTCTCCTCTCCTCTCCTCTCACATCACTCACATCCTCTGTCTCTCTCTATCCTCCTCAGGGTCTGGCCCACTTGCATGCCCACCACGTTATCCATCGTGACATCAAGGGTCAGAACGTCCTGTTGACTGAGAACGCCGAAGTCAAATTAGGTGAGCGACAAACGCAGGTTTTTCCGTGTTTTCTTTTTTTTTTTTTAACCTGCATTATTATGTCACAATCTTGTACATGTACATTTTCATAACAACAGAACAGAGTACAGAGCTGTACATCATAGCACTGCGATTCACCCAGGATTCCTGACACAATCCGATATCAATCTCATTATTGATTTTGTCCAGTCAGACACAGATCGCTACCAGTGATGTATGAGAACCATGTCACACCTATAGTCTGTTTACAGAACGGGACGGGCAGCTCATTCATGTGCCTGCTGCTGTCAATTGAAATTAGTTAATTTTAAATGAAGTTTTACCCCACTGTGGGTGCAATTTAAAAACACTTAAAAGTTGCTTTAATCCCTCGCGTATAAATATCCAAACTTGAACCCCGCATGAAAACGACTACATCGGGAGGCAATTACAGAATTTAAATTGACTGAAATGTCGACCATAAGAGCGTTTCAGCTGTGACCGATCAAGCGTAAGAAAAGCGATGTGATACGATCTGTCCTCCAGTCTTATGGGGAATGCGCAGGGAAGCAGAAAAAAAAGCCCCCCCCAGTGTCTCCTAGAACATGAACGTACAACACTTAACAGGCTGCGGTCACTGTAATTACTCTTTCCAGTGGATTTCGGTGTGAGCGCCCAACTGGATCGCACAGTGGGGAGGAGAAACACCTTCATCGGGACTCCTTATTGGATGGCCCCTGAGGTTATCGCTTGTGACGAGAACCCAGATGCTACATATGATTACAGGGTAAGACCTTTCACCCACTGCCCCGTTGTTGTTTTTTGTTGTTTTTTTGCTATTGAGACCAAATCACCTTGAATTTAAGCAGGATGTAGTTTGATTTCTGGCCGTTGTTTCTGCCTACAGAGTGATCTATGGTCTTGTGGTATAACCGCTATCGAAATGGCTGAAGGGGCGCCACGTGAGTTCCAGTTGTTGTTGTTGTTGTTGCTAATTTTGGACATCATGTTCAGTTACTTGAATTCTTATTTTTTTTTTGTGTATGTGTGGGTTTCCTTTGCAGCACTTTGTGACATGCACCCAATGCGTGCGCTCTTCCTGATTCCAAGAAACCCTCCTCCTAGGCTCAAATCAAAAAAATGGTGAGTAGCACACAGAAAGGATGTGTTCTGTGTCCATATACGAGTATTTCTATCCTTTCCAATCTTCTTTTTTACCCTTATAAATCCTCTGCGCTTTGCTGCTGAGCTGAGCATCTGTAGTACACCTGCTCTGGCAGGCTCAGCCTCTCCTGGCTCACACTGCAGCACTGCTCTAGATGCACTGCAGAAAAAACTAAAAAGTAACCACAAAACACATATGCACGGGTCCTAAATTATTATTATTATTATTATTATTTTACTATTAGGTCATTTAATTTTTGATTAGTTTAATTAAAAGTGAATCCTAACGGCAGCAGGTGCGGTGTTGATGATGATTTCACTGTACCGCGTCCCGTATTTCAGAGTTTTCATGGTATATATGTGGTGAAAGGTTCAATGCTGCCTGTCCACATGCATAAAGCTCAATTTACCCAAAGAAACCAGAGGCTATTGTCACGCCGTGGAGTGTTTCAGAGACATAAAGGGGAGGGAGCGCTGTTAGGACTGATTTGTAATTTGGAGTCGGAGCTTGTTTGCAAAAAATGTCTGTTTTACTTAAGATCTTTGGATGCACTCGGTCCTTGTGCGGCGGAAATATCCGTCTGGCTCCCGCTGTCTCGTTTTATATATTTCACACTGTCTGCCATTTGTCTCTTTTTTTTGACTCTTCCTGTACAATCCCCATAGGTCCAAAAAGTTTTTCAGTTTCATCGAAGGCTGCCTGGTGAAGAACTACACGCAGCGACCCCCAACGGAGCAGCTGCTGAAGCACCCCTTCATCCGAGACCAGCCCAACGAGAGGCAAGTCCGCATCCAGCTCAAGGATCACATCGACCGTACCAAGAAGAAGAGGGGAGAAAAGGGTGCGTCTGTCATACTCTGCTTCTGTTTTAGATGGTTACAAAAATATGAAAAATATGTCATCTTTATATCTTGTGGTGCTGAGTTTTACATTTTTCCATGTCCAGATGAGACTGAATACGAGTACAGTGGCAGCGAGGAGGAGGAAGAGGATCCCCCAGAGCAGGAAGGAGAACCCAGGTATGGTCTAGTAGTCACAGCACCTCCTAAAACCTACTTATCAGAAGCCGAGTTCACCAACTTTCTAATCTATAACCCTTTTCCTCTTAATTTGTCCCGTCATCCAGCTCCATTGTCAACGTGCCAGGTGAGTCAACTCTGCGCCGTGACTTCATCCGCCTGCAGCAGGAGAACAAGGAACGGTCGGAGGCGCTCCGCCGGCAGCAGCTACTCCAGGAGCAACAGCTGCGAGAGCAGGAGGAGTACAAGCGCCAACTACTGGCCGAGAGGCAGAAACGCATTGAGCAGCAGAAGGAGCAGAGGAGGCGGCTGGAAGAGGTAGGAACATTTTTTTGAATTTATTTTTTTGGTCATAGAGCTCTCAGAGATGATATTAGCAAACATCAGACTGTAGGAAAAGCATGTTTTTTGTTGCGAAATCTTGACACTTCTTTCTGCCCCATAGCAACAGAGACGTGAACGGGAGATGAGGAGGCAACAGGAGCGCGAGCAGCGTCGCCGCGAGCAAGAGGAGAAGAGGCGCATCGAAGAGATGGATCGCAGACGCAAAGAGGAGGAGGAACGCCGGCGGGCCGAGGACGAGAAGAGAAGGAATGATCGTGAACAGGTCGGCTTTTTAAACATCTTCGCACAGTCAAAACTCAGACATAGATACGGGATGTAAAGCATCATATCTGATTACTAACTACACCGGATGCTACGCTTTGATTGACAGGAGTACATCAGACGTCAGCTGGAGGAAGAGCAGAGACACCTGGAGATGCTGCAGGAGCAGCTGCTCCGTGAACAGGCCATGCTGCTGGTCAGTCACACACATGCACCTCATATAAAATCTATAAAATATATTAACACCATAGCGTTCCTTATTTTAAGGTAGCTGTTATAGATGTGCTAGAATAAAGTCATTCAAGTCATATTGCATTATTCTTGTATACATTCATTTAATGCCTGTGTAATAAAGTTTGAAATGGTTTCATAGTTTCAGAGTTTTCAACAACTACACAAGTTAGAAATAGCAAGTCAGCTTTAGTAATGTCAGGCTGACGGAGCGGTTGCCAGCTCTCCCGTCTCTCTCTTCTCACCACCTTGAATCAACCCCACACTCTGCAACAGGAGTTCAAGTGGCGGGAGCTCGAGGAGCAGCGCAAGGCCGAGCGACTCCATAAGCGCCTGCAGCAGGAGCAGGCTTACCTGCTGTCGCTCCAGCACGAAACCAAACAGCAGCCTGGCGACAAGACCAAACTCCCCTCAGACCATAGCAAACCTCCACAGACCTCCACCCTGCCCCCTGACAGAGTCCTCACCACAACCCCAAAAGCTCAGGTCCTTGACAGCGTTGTTTCTGTAGCGAGAGGAGCTCATGAGTCCTCCAGAGCCCCTCAGACAATCCCCTCTGACAGCTCTAAATCCCAGGCAGCAGTGCCAGAGAAGGCTGACTCTGATGAGACCTCAAACTCCCCCAGTCCCAGCCCCACTCAGACCGAAACCCCCACTGACTCTAAACCTCCCCAGGCAGAACATTCGGAACCCGATAGGCCAGCCGAGCCTGCCAGTCATCCTCCTCAGCCTATCAGAGAGGTGAACCTCCTCCTCGGCTCTGACTGCCCCGCTGCCTGCTCTTTCCAGCTGCTTCTTGCTTGTCTTCACACGGCCTCAGTGACCATGGTGATAGAGGGTGGTGCGAGCAACAAATAACAGTTTTCTTTAGTTCCATTTGATTGGTAGTCGCTTCCCTAAGCCTGCATGAGAAGATAAAGACGGTTCATAACATGAAATCTATGTACAAAAACTGCAGAACAACCTGTAATTCTCACTGGGTTCAAACATTTGTTGCATAGTGTGTTTAGTTGAGGAAACTGTGGTGTTATTCCAAAGCAGTAACTAATTTGTTATAATGCAGACCCACTCAGACAGGCCCTTTGTATGAGACAAGTAGGGGGTACGGTGGAGAATGGAAAACCACAGGCTCGCATCCACCAGCAACCAGCCTTTTTATGTCCTGAATAACGGGGCCGTTTTCCTCCACTCTCTCTCTCTCTCTCTCTCTCGGCACTTTCTCTCACTCGCACTGTTGCTAGTCTCCTTGACTACTAAAACCAGTTGGATGTCTGAAATGTGGTCGCCTTAATTTTCACTCGAAGCAGGCTGAGCAAGAGAAAGAGAAATAGTCGAGTTTCAAATTGTTTTATTTCCCCCATAAAAATAAAGATTCTTGACATATTTTATTTTTTTTACTACTGTCGCACCAGAAAGAAACTTAAAATAGTCTTAATAGTTCACGAGTTTTTTCTCCTCAGAACAATAAAAGTACCACGAGTGTTTGTATTTTTCTCTTGATCTTGGATGGCCGACCTGTGCAATTCCTCAGTATGGCTGCTCTGACTGCGTGCGGACTGGGTCGTTGCATGTAGACGGCCAAACTAACACGCAGGACACCCGAGGAGGTGTCCTCAACACAGTGCTGTTTCATGTCCTTAACAACGATCTTCTTTTCACGCCATTCATGAGTCTAATATGTTCTCAAGGATGTTTCGAAAGCGTCCTGTCTCCACGTCTGTGTGTATGTCTGTGTGGCCTTCAAAGCATGTTTAATATCATCGTCACCAGTTGCCTCGACTGTTGATCTCTGTCAGTCAAATACAAAGGTTTCTGTGTATGAGAAAGACCTTTTTGTTTTTTTTAAATGTGAAAAAACAAGGAGATGGGAACCGTAAAGATATTGAATCTTAAAATCTGTGCGTGGGCTATTGAACAGTAAATATGACTTCCCAGAACATGACGTGTTTCATGGTCTATTCATCTTGAACTTTAGAAGTGGTTCCCTTCTACTTGATTTTTTTTTTTTCTCGGTTTCTCTGTTTTAGTTCAATCACTGACCCTCGCTCTTTGTCCTGTGCGATTCCCTCATCCCAGGCCGACGAGCGGTACCGTAAGAACATTCAGGGCTCCCCTCAGACCGGCCCTCCTCCCAAGCAACCCCCTTTGCCTCCCCGCTCCTCTGAACCGTTCTCCAACGGCGGCTCCTCCGAGGCCTCGGCCATGCACCGACCCATGGAGCCTCAGGTAACCTCCTTCCTCGTCCTTTTCCTCTTTCTCCTATAGCTCAAACGGTAGGTTGAACTGCAGTTGAATCCCAAATCATTTCACAAATATCGGGTCGAGCACAGAACAGTGTTTTGTATTTTTGCAAAGCAGTTAACAATCAAAATAACTTTAATCACTTTAATCATTTGCATAAATCTGAAACCGAGACAATCAACAATCATTGTTTTGTGTTGTGCTTTGTATGCATGTATGTGAAAAGCCACGCACATCTTCCCTCATGTCTCACTGTGTTGTCTGCTTGTTTCACCTCCCCTCCTCCTCCCTCCTCCTCCTCCTGTCCCACTTCCTCCCTGCCTTCCTCCCTCCCTCCCTAAAAAGGTCCAGTGGTCCCACGTGGCCGCTCTAAAGAGCAGCAACAGCGCCGCCCCCTCTCCTCCTCCTCCTCCGCCCGTGGTCTCTCGCTCCCAGTCCTTCAGCGAGCCCGGTGGCGTGACCTCTAGCTTTGCACAACTCCACCTGCGTTCCCAGGACCCCCACCATCACCACCACCATCACCACCCATCGCCCGCACGCACTGACCCCCAGCCCCAACCTCCCCTCCACCACCCTCAGGCCCAGCCTCGTGCCGAACACCAGGCCAGCAGCGAGGAGGTGCCTCCAAAGGTAAGGAGTTGACCCTCCCCTGATTCCCTCCCTTCCCTTGACTCACCCCTCCCTCATTCACTTCTTGTCATGTCTCGTCATTCTGTCCGTTTGCCTTGCTGTGTTCATTTGTTGATCACAAGTCAAATATAAAAGTTGTATTGAATCAAAAAGAGGGAATTTTGCGTTTCTGTGCCCACAGACGGCATTAAATGTGAACATTTCATTTACATTCAGTAACACGTTGAAGTTTGAGCTTGGATCTGAATATGATAAAGGCTGACGGTGTTCAACATACAGTTATTTTTATGTGTTAGTTCAATATGTTTGACACAAACATACTTTCCACTGTGTGAGGACCTTTTGAATCTGTCTTCTCCAGGTCCCAGTGAGGACTACATCCAGGTCTCCGGTACTGTCTCGCCGAGAGTCCCCTCTGCCATCACAGCCAGGCAACCAGGGCGGACAGAGGAGCGCCGTCGGGTAAGTGAAGAGACCTCAGAAAGTGAAAGAATTTTCTACATTTAAGCTATTTAAAGTTGTAAAACTTAATTATAGTAATAACAACACAGGTGGCCAATGCTGTAAAGCATGCAAATGTTAATTTAGACTGAATCGCATTGTTCCTTGTGGCAGTAACGTGGATCAGCGCCCGCTGTGGGACCGAGTGGAGAAGCTGCAGCCTCGGCCGGGCAGCGGCAGCTCCTCCGGCTCCTCTAACTCCAGCTCACAGGCCAGTTCTGGAGACCGCTTCAGGCCACGCTGTGAGTCCCCTGGTACTGCACTAAGGCCACATTTCACTGCTAATTAATACATTACGAGCATTACCGTAATACTACACTTTGTCATCTGCACATGCTCTTGTGTTTCCACTCCACTAACTTCCTTTTTGTTCCCCTCAAAGCTTCCTCCAAATCTGAAGGATCGCCTCTCCAGCGGCCTGAAAATGTTCCCAAAAAACAGGATGAAAAGAACCTCGCCAGGCCCACTCGACCAGCTGTAAGTCCGCCATCTCTAAAGCGCTGCTTAAACTTCTTTGATGCTGAATAGGTGAAAAACTGTTTGTGTTTTTGTTTTTCCTCTATTTTACTACTCCTTCACATGAATCCAATGGTTGGTGATTGTTGGGGGGAACCTCTTAGGGTGATGTGGTAAGCCTATTAAACGAGATTACATAATCACACCGCTGCTATGCTTGCACCATCGCACCCCACTCATTGCATTATATGATTGAGGTTTGTGATGAAAGAAGTTTGCGAGGATTATTGCAGTAATTCTGTCATTGGTTTTACCGTCCTCTCCTGCCTGTGATGTGATTGCTGGCGTTTTGCCTTGTGCCTGCACAGTTGCTTCCCACTTTATTCCTTGTCAAGTGTTAAAAACCCTTCTGCGGACATTTCCTGAGCCTAGATTTTGAATGCAAGTACATCTGAATGCAAACACACTCCTCCTGTTTTCTTGTACTTGTCAGAATGGCTCTTAATCTCACCTGGCTTTGTTGTCGGATGAACCGTGGCCCATTTGCTTTGTTGAAAACTGTCAGGGAAGTCTTCCCTCCTCCCTTTTCCTGCTTCTTCCGTGACCTTATAAGATTGCATTATTAAATCTGCAAGAGAGAAGCAAGAGGATAATGTGGTTACAGGACTCGGACTCTGGAGGGCATGACACTAAGCTAAGAATCAGAAAATAATTTGTTCATACAATATGTTGCAACAAAGTGGAATCACAACCCGAGTCCAACAAAACTGACATTTTTTCTTTTCTTTGGCCTTTTGTTGAGCCCCAAAGCTGAGTTGCTGATGTTGAAAGGAAAAAACTAATCCAGGGCTAAAACTAGAGAAGTGAGGAGGGATGACTTCAAGTCTTCTCTCAGATTGTCTAGAATATAAGAGCCTCACATTATAAAGATTCATTCTAGACAAGCTGAGTTCTGCCAAAAAAAACCCCATCCAACTTACTAAGACTTACTGTCCCTCTCAGGACCTAACCGCTCTGGCCAAGGAGCTACGCGCCGTAGACGACGTGCGGCCTCCCCACAAGGTGACCGACTACTCCTCCTCAAGCGAGGATTCAGGCACCACCGACGAGGACGACGACGAGGAAGTGGACCAGGAAGCGGGAGACGAGTCCACCTCAGGAGCCGAGGACTCCAGGGCCGGGTAGGTAGCGCCGCAACGTTTTCTTACCTCTTTTGCAATGCCGCTTTTTCAATTATAGGTTGACATTTTAGGACATGTATATCAACTATATTGACCCCAGAGGATTTTTGCATGGCTTCTCTGCATGACTGTTAACACTGGTCTGGTTACGGACATCAGATATTCCCATGGCTTCTATAGGCGGCTGAGTAACGGGGAGACGGAGTCCGCTAAGACCATGCTGGTTGAAGATTCGGAGAGCGACCAAGCCACTACGCCCTCCAAGGATGGCACGCTGGTCATCAGACAGGTAAGTTAAAGGTGTATTCTGCGCCTATATAGTTGATAGAACTTACATTTTCTTCTCTCTTTTGTCCAGTGTCCGTGTTTATCCATTCATTTCCCACCATTTCTATATATTATCATTCCTTTTTCTTACGCTTTTATAAAAAAAAAAGATTAGTCATTGTAGACTTTCTGCTTCACATCTAATACATTTGATTATAGGTTGTATTTACAGTGACATGCACAGCAGTGGAGGACTTTATGTTACATATGATGGGGGAATCAGAGTTATGAAATAAAAGTGTAACTCATGACAAAAAAGCTGCCGAAGGTAAACGTACAGCTCCTGCTTTTCTCGACCTGCCTGCTCGAGCCCAAGTGTGCCTGTTCTTGCTTCCAGAGCACCATTGACATTAAGCGGTTGGTCAATCTCTCTTCCCCGGCTGGCCCCGGTCACGGCCACAGCCAGCCCCAACCCCCCAACCACAGCCTCCAAGAGAAAAACGGCTTTGCCGGCCGCATACACCACCTACCAGACCTTATCCAGCAGAGCCACCACTCCCCTTCCTCTTCCACAACCATCCCTTCCTCCTCTTCCTCCTCCTCTTCCTCCTTCCCCTCATCATCTAGCCATGCCAGTCCTGCCATGTCCCCGCAGAACTCCCTGGACAAGCTCACTGCCATAGAGGTATGTCACCCTCACACCACTAGAGGCAAACAACCGATGGATGGACTGTTGTACGAGTGTACAGGCGTAGACATGCAGTAAGCTGGGATTTTTGCCGTACCTCCATCTCTAAGCCTGTACACACCTACTGTCCAGTCCTGGGTTGTTTTCTCTGAGCATCTCTGCACCTTATCCTGCCCCCCTCTGCGTCCTCCTGGCTTCATTCTGGCTCTCCTCTGCCCCCCTTTCTGGCTTGGCTGGTTTGAATCTCCTCCTGAGCTGCTGCTGCTGCAACCGTTTCACTGCATTGCACTGTCACTGCTAACACTGGCGCCTTCTGGTGGTAGAATGATGTCATAGCATGGAGGAAACGCAACCAAGAGTTTCTTGGGGGGGTGAACTACAAACATGCATATCTTCGCTGCTTTGAGTAGTTGTAGCAGTGTTGGGTGAAGGCATGTCCGGTGTGATGGTTTCATAGTGTTTTTACACCAAACATGGAAATCCTGTCTATTTTTAACGTTGATTCTTATTACTTCCCCTTTTGTAGTGTGGCACATAACATTGCAAACAAGATGCACCTTTGGGTGGTGGAATCCTGATCCTCTTCTGTCAGATTTTTCTTTTTAACACTTTCACAGCAACCAGATTTATTCCTCATTTCCCTCAACATGTTTCTTTCTCGTCACACACGTTTCTCTCTCCAACATTTCTCTCATTGGCTTCAAAACGACTAATATAACATGCATGCCTTGTCTTTTCATTCGATCTGTTATTAACTTGTGTTCCAAGTTTCTTGTGTCATAAAAATGTAGTACGAGTGTCATTTCTTTATCCAGTCTGATTGTTTATGAGCCCCAAGAGGGAGTACTTATATTGTTGATTAAATCAATAGTCAACTTTTAAAACCAGCACTTAATCTCATGGTTTGGACCAAAAACCTAATTTCTGAGTATGTTAGATTAACTGTCTGTGTTACAGTTGTATTCTAAATGTTTTCAACCTTTTTATCAGACCCAGTCAGAAACCAACTCCATGTCCAAACACAAGTCTTCCTCTTCCTTCACTCCCTTCATCGACCCACGCCTCCTCCAGATCTCTCCATCTAGCGGCAGCTCCCTCAACAACATGGGTAGGTCTACAACAACTAACCGAATGAACACACGAGTTGTATGTTCTGATAGCAAATATTAGCAGCATAGTTATTTTCATTTGTCTTGATAAACACACAGTGATAAGCGCACACACATGTCTTCAGATCTGACTTGCTCCATCTCTTTCCTCCTTTCAGCAGGATTTGGGCAAGACGGACGGCTTGCAGACCCGCTGAGGTCCGACCCGTCCCGTAAAGGCTCGGTGGTCAACGTCAACCCCGTCAACACGCGCCCGCCGAGCGACACGCCAGAGATTCGCAAGTACAAGAAGAGGTTCAACTCTGAGATCCTGTGTGCTGCGCTCTGGGGTGAGTAGTTAGTAGTTGGTAAAAGGAATCATAGTCTTGCTCAGATGCACAGTAGTTAATTTGTGCGTTTCTGTTCTTGATGGTTTCAGGGGTGAACCTGCTGGTGGGGACGGAGAGCGGTCTGATGCTACTGGACCGGAGCGGTCAGGGGAAGGTCTACCCTCTGATCAACCGACGACGCATCCAGCAGATGGACGTCCTGGAGGGACTCAATGTCCTAGTCACTATATCAGGTACTCATTTTTTTGGTTGGTTGGATGGATGGATGGGTGAGAGGATGAATCGATGGACTGAAATTTGTTTCCATCGCTCAGAATATTGTTAGTGGCAGCACTGACGACTATAAACTTTTGTTATTCTGCAGCCCACTGTATTTAATATACACCGCGGCTACAAAGCTGTAAGATTATAAAACAGTTCCTCTTCTCCACGTTCTTCTTCAGGCAAAAAGAACAAGCTGCGGGTGTATTACCTGTCGTGGCTCAGAAACAAGATTTTGCACAACGACCCCGAGGTGGAGAAGAAGCAGGGTTGGGTCAACGTGGGCGACCTGGAGGGCTGCGTCCACTACAAAGTCGGTACGTCCACCCTCAAATAGACACACAGACGGAGAGAGGGTTAAACTTCACCATGATTATTAAGACCGACTCACTGTTCACTTACTTCTCCTTTTTATTCCAGTGAAATATGAGAGAATCAAGTTCTTGGTGCTGGCCTTGAAGAACGCTGTGGAGGTGTACGCCTGGGCACCCAAACCCTACCACAAATTCATGGCCTTTAAGGTAAACATGTTCCCAGATATCGGCGGTTACAGTTGTGACTTTTTCTATCTCCCTGAACTAACTTGCTCATTAAACTGTTGCTTTCAGTCTTTTGGTGACCTAGTGCACAGGCCTCTGCTGGTTGACCTGACCGTGGAGGAAGGTCAGAGGTTAAAGGTCATCTACGGCTCCTGCTCAGGCTTCCATGCTGTGGACGTGGACTCCGGCGCCGTCTACGACATCTACCTGCCCACACATGTACGTACTCGACACAGAGTCTGATCCTCCATGTATGTTTCATTCGTTTCACTCTCTTGACGCTTCTTTTTCTTTCTTTTTTTTTCCCCCTCCCCCTCAGATCCAGACAAGCATCCAGTGCCACGCCATCATCATCTTACCCAACACTGACGGCATCGAGCTGCTGGTGTGTTACGAGGACGAGGGCGTCTACGTCAACACCTACGGGCGCATCACCAAGGATGTGGTGCTGCAGTGGGGAGAAATGCCAACTTCAGTGGGTAAGTGGGGGGCCAATAAAGAAACGGGACAGAACAGAGTGTTCACAGCAAATCTAATGCAATCTCTTAGATTCAGTAACAGCGACATTCATCGTGTTTTCTGTTTTTATAGCCTACATTAGGTCAAACCAGATCATGGGCTGGGGTGAAAAGGCCATAGAGATCCGCTCAGTGGAGACGGGTCACCTGGACGGTGTCTTCATGCACAAGAGAGCCCAGAGACTCAAGTTCCTCTGTGAGAGGAATGACAAGGTGAGAGCACGATAATAACTTTGCTTTCCTTCCATCTCTTGAAATTACATTTGACGAACCTTTTAAAATGTTTCGACTTTGATTGTGCATCAGGTCTTCTTCGCCTCTGTGCGCCCCGGAGGCGCCAGCCAGGTGTACTTCATGACCCTGGGACGCACTTCCCTTATGAGCTGGTAGCCGACATCCCGCCACACCAGCCAGCATGACGACCGTACCTAAGCAGTGACCAACGGATGACGATTGTGACTATGACCAACGACGATGAAGAAGAGAACGGCCTTGAGAACAGCTTCCTCTCGCCTGCTCCGGCAAGCAAACAAACGGATTAGACTGTAACCATGAAAAGAAGCGCTAGGCAAGGGACGGGTGTGTGTTTTTGTTTTGTTTTTTTTTGTGGGGGGGGGGTGTTCTATTTGTGTGCATTGTCACAAGTCCACTGAGTGTACTAGTAAACGATACTAAGACAACAGAAAACCCCCCACGAGCCTCCAGGTTTCTCTCACCCCCACCCACCTTTGAGCCAATCCCCTTCTCTTCCTCTGCGGGACGTGGGATCTGTCGCCTGTTGACGGTATATCTTTGTGTCATGGTAAAAAAAAAAATAACAAAAAACTTTTGCATCTTGTGTGTGTGTGTGTGTGAGTGTGAGTGGAGGGCAACGCAAGAAACACTTGAGCATGTGAATGACCGGTCGAGTGCGTTTGTCTGAAGGGGACGATGAGAGGCTAAACACTGCTGTCGCTGTACTGAAGAAGGCGATTACTGTACGTGCCGCACCTGATCGCTGTGTTTAGTCCAGGTCCTGTTCAGGTAAAATGAACTCTCATTCCCACCACAGGTAGATTCACGTCAAGCACACGAGTTCAAATATCACAACCACACCTTTTCCTCCCATAAATAATAATGCTTGACATGTAAATCTGCCTCTTCACGTTTTTTTGTTTTTGCCTTCTCCTTTAAAATGAAGATTCTTTTCTTGATAGATCCATTAAATACAGGGTACTGAACATCAGCTTGTACATACTGTGGGCTTCACACTCTCCCAGACTCAACTTTTATCACATTGTCTAACAAAGGTGAGGTCGGACAGCCCTGATTCTGACAGCATGTTAGCCCCCCGTTTTGTTTTTTTTCCCCCCTCACACACTGTATATTTTGTATGTGACTTGCTGCACATAAAATAAAGCTTAAGATAGCAGGAAGCAACCCATAAAAAGGAGAATATACTCCTACTGTTATTTATCAGCTGTGCTTTTCCAGACGTTTGTGATGACGTGTTGCATTTCGCTTCTCCGGTTCAACCGTCTTTTTCTTAATCTGTTAAGTGCTTATATAAAAAAAAAAAAGAATACTGTTGTTCTACTGGAAAAAACACACACCAACAAATGGACCCAGAAATGTGAGGTGCATTACAGATAGCTGTTTTTTTTTCTTCTTTCTTCAGGTGGATTTTTTTTTTTTTTTCCCTTTAACGTCAGTCATAAGTAGGGCTAGGATATACTGTGAATTAGACGAGCAGAATTAGCAGGTGGCCGTTAAGGTAGCATGAGGGGGGCAAAAGTAACAGTAAGGGAACGAAAAGGCAGCATGCACAGAAGCTTTGAACATTACGTTCCATTAGAAAGGAGGAAATCCAGGATCGGCTAGTTTATCCTCCTGCACAATTTGAAAGCCACGTTTCACATCTAGGATCATCGAACTCTGTATTCTGAAGGAGACTTCAGCAGAAAACAACTGTTTAAACCCCTCTGTAGGTTTCTGACTAGTGAAGAAGTTTGGATTTTGTGTACTGTAGGAACACTTTAGTCTAAACCAGCCATGTGATTCAATATTGGACCTTTGTTTTTGAAGCTTCAATCCGTTTACTCCGTTTTGTCTGGATTGGAGAGACAAATACACTACTTTAACTGGACGGTGACTCCATCCTAGAATTGTATTTTATGTTTTTTTTTATTTTACTTCATCCTCTGAAAACCCGAACGACAAGGCTGCACTTCTTTCATGTTAAAGTCTCATTCCACTGTTAAATGTAGAATCCATCCCGGCGGCTGTATGTGTGTGTATGAGTAATAACAGAACTCAAATCCGTTCCCCTCACCACCACCACCACCACAACCACCGAAACTCTTAGACTCTTTAATCCTGCTCTCTGTAAGGGTGGTGCCTTCACTGTCCAACGTGAGACCTCCTGAGAGCGTTGGAATGAGATGCTTTCACTGATCATCTGTGAAAAAGCAAAGAAGGCAAAAAAAAAAGAAAAAAAAGCAGTGTTACAAAACCACTTCAGAGGGCGTGAAGTAAAGTAAGCGGCATATTTTTTAACTCGGACTTAGTTTTTAGTCTTGTTTCTGCAATTTTTATTATGTAACCCTTAAGATAAGTATGAGACTGCAGTGGTTTTTAAATTGTAATGCACACCTTATGTTGAAAATGTTTACAGAAGCAATTTGTTTTGTTAAACCAATGTGCATCGATTATGAATATTTATGGTTTCTTTTTTGAGGGCAGTTTTTTTTTTCCCTGTTTTTGTATTTTGTATTATTCCCTTTTTTGTACTATAATTTAGACGTTTGTGTACAGGAATAATCGACTTTTGCTCACAGTATGAAATACACAAGTCCTCTACATCCTGCATTTAGTGCACAGTGTGACCCCTGGCTGTGTGGCAGCGTGGATCAAAATGTTTTCTACCACCCAGGTGCCAGGTGTTTCCCCTCAAACATCTCTCTCTCTCTCTCTCTGCCATGCCTCTCTAATTTATGTCCTCCCTGTGTGTACTATGGGAATTACTGTATTTTCCTGAAGGTCTTTTTTTTTTTTTTTTCATTGAATAAAATCAGAAATAATTTACAGTGTGGCGTTATTCATTTTAATACTTCAGTAATCTAAAGTAAAAGTAAAATTCCTGCATTGCCATTATCACGTAAGTAGATGTGTGTAAAATAAAAGTACTTGAAACAAAACACCTCCTGTGAGTCAGTACTAAGTACAGCATTTTACTGTAATAACATTCAAAATAGGGCCATTTATTATATTTTAGAAACTATTTAGTAATTTAATCTGTAACCGTAACTTGGTTTCAGCTGCTCGACAATAAAAAAAAAAGAATAATTTAAAATAAAAACTGTAAAACGGTCCTCTTGACTCAACAATAACCGCCACTATACAATTTGACCACTTGGTGTCGCTATTGTGCAAGTCAGGGGCCCATCCCTGCTTAGTAAAGCTAGCGGTGATACCCAACAACATCGTTTCCTATTCAGACGAATAATAAAGATTGTTAGAAAAACAAATATTAGCTGTGTTATAACCATATACAAACATAACACGGAGTACATTTAAACACGTCTATTTAAGGCGTAGTTTTACGCTTATGCGACGTTTTTTGCTGCAAACTAACATTAACGTGTGCTTTTATTTTACACCGTCAGAGCGGAAGCCGCCATCTTTGCTACTTTTTTTTTTTTAGCTTGACGCAGCTTGACTGGGTCACGCTGCGAGCCAGCCGGATGTTTTGCGTCGCCAGCCAGTATGTGACGGGAACATTTGCTCGTTTTAAACAGAAAAACAAACCCCCCAGCGGCTCCGGCGGCGGAACCTGCCCAGGTGAGTTGCGTGTTTTTCTGCGTTAGTCGAGCGGACTGTGGTCGCTGGTGGAGCCGCAGGTTGCTGCGGGTGAAAGCTGCGAGGAGGTCGTGACGGTGTTGGGTTTTGCGGTGACCGTGCACGCCCCAATGCGCGCTCCCACACAGCCAGAATATACTTTTTTTGTAGGTTGTGGCGGTCTTCAACAGGCAGGAAACGTGGATGCTGCTGAGTAACGCATACATACGTGTTCATAAACGAGAGGAAATGCAGTGTTTAAGCTGCTCTACGGTGAAAATAAGGAGGCCTGAGGATAAACGCAAGCTTTCCACTAGTTGGGTCTGTTTTCTGGTTTCAGGAAGGAGCAGAGAGACGATGAAGACCCCCTATTTTATGTGTTTTTATCATTCACAGAGTTCACTAGCAAAGATTATGGTTTTTCCATAAAGGCTTCATCTATATGTATCCACATTGAATCCATACTGGCAGTTTTTTGTTTTGTTTTTTTGCTAGAGGTTAGAGGACAGGTCAGAGGTCAAGAGTAATATAATTTACTGAAATAATTTCCAGTATTAGTTGTTAACTGCCGGATGGGGTGTTGCTATGCTACATCTCACGCAAACATGACCCAGTTCCAGCTTCTTATGATGCTGAAAGACAAATCCAAGAAGTCACCTTTCGGCTTTGGGAACTTTATTTTTATTTTTACTGAAACCATTTAATTTGTCCATAAGGTAATCAGTAGATGGAAAAACAGCTGATTAATTGATGGAAAACAGCTGCTCTACATCCTCTCTGCTCCTCTGACTAATTCTTTTGTCATTACTCAGCTCATCTTTGCTTTGCGTGTGTGTGTGTGTGTGTGTGCGCGTGCGTGTGTGTTTTCAGAGGAATTATCAATCTCCGAGCAAAGAGTAAAACAATCACCCTGTTGCAGTTGCTGGGAGCAGCACCGTACACCTGTTTGTTCCAACAGATGGTCTACAGAGTGGCTCTTCTGTCAACCCACGAAAGCCCACAGTGTGTGTGTGTTTGGATACGGCGCAGACGGTCAGCTGTCGTATCTCTCCCCCCCCTCCCCCTCATCATCACCCTTTATCTGACTCGGCAAGCTGACTCAGAACGCGGTCTTATTTAATCAGACGGGTCTGTTAAGATGAGAGAACATTTATTTGACTTGGCAAGTGGACTAAGGACACACACTGAAACACGCAGACTGCTTTTTGTTTCTTTTGATTACATACTACCGTCTTGCAGCCAAGATAGATTTTGCTAACCTTCTCTCTCTCTCTAAGTTAATATTTCTTTGGTGTTATTTAAAACTGTGGAACCGGATCATACTGTGACTATTTAGAAATTGGCAACACACAGTATGTGTCAAGCAATGCAATGATGAGTCGATTGACAAAAGAATATTCCGATAATTAAATAATCTCTTAGCTGTTTTTCTGTTTTTTTAAAGCAAAAAAACCCCAAGAATTTTGCTGCTTGCAGCTTCTTGAATGTGAGGATTTGAATCTTTTCTGTTTCATGATAATATAGTGAATCATGCACTATTGGAAAAGTGTCATCATGATGCCTTTGCTGATTAGCTTTGCACCGGGGACAAGGAAAACGATGCACATTTATTGTATAATCTGCACAGAAACTCAAGATGTGAAGTATATCCTTACATCTTGAGAAGAGTGTATTCATCCAAGATGGAAGCGTGTGAGTAAAAGACAAATATACTTAGATCATCCTAGAAAGACGATCACTTCTGGGAAGTGTGTTGTGCTACTGGGCTCAGATCCAGAACCCTCTGGTCAAATATTGCATCTGATAAAAAGCTGCCGCGTGTTTTTAATGCAACTTCTCCTGTGGTGTTTTTAAAAAACAAAAAAAAAACAGGCTCTATAATCCCATTAAAGACGGAAAAACTCGTGCTTCCGAGTCATCTGCCCTAAGTGTGCCGCAACAATGAGGAACAGGTCCCCTCCTCATACTCATTGGGACATAAAACTTTTTTGATGTCCCTTACCCCCCCACACTCGTCCCTTTCAGCCGAGACACACTCTCCTCTTTACTCTTGCGCTCTGTTAAAGGCTAGTCTTTCAGGCGGGCTCGGCCCTTTTCTTTCAGTTTTTCCGAAGCCCCTCCACCAACCTCCACCCTCAGCCCCGAGACAAAGAGAGGAGAGTGACTGTGGTGCTCTGTGGCCAGGTGTTCTCCATTGCTGCCCCGGGCCGTAATAGCACCAGCCCTCACACTGCAGCTGCCCTCCCCAGCCTCCTATTGTGTAGCTCTATTGTTCTGCCGCCCACCCCTCGTTGATTCATCGGCCACACAGGGGAAGCCCTTTCAGACTGTGTGTGTGTGTGTGTGTGTGTGTGTGTGTGTGTGTGCTGGTGCACGTTGAGTACGCGTGCCTTGGGGAAACTGGGTGTTGCAGGCATTCGCCACACAACCACTCCCTTTCCTCCTCCTCCTCTCCTCGTCGCCGCGTCTCATTGTACGACTGCTGCGCTCCGATTGGCGGAAGAGCAGCCACTCTGAACGAGGGAATGGCAGACATTGTTGCTCCATCTGTTCTGCCACTCATTGTCCAACTTGTCTGCTTCTGTAGAAAGAAAATACAGCTCTGGAAGGACAGTCAGACACTGAGGACGGAGGCGCTTGGTGCAGGACCCTGCAGCTCAGGACTAAATATCAGCTTTGGATTTAGCTGTGTGGGAAGTTTAGGACTTTTTTTTTTTCTCTGTTTCACCTCCAGTGTGGTTCTTAAGGATTTGAAATACTTGGAAATGAGCTAATCTGACGCCTTTCCCCTTCCACTGTTGTTGTTTAGGTCTGGTAAGTGTGATATAATCCCACCTGTTTGTTCTGATTCTTTTAAAAAGCAAAAGTGTGACTTTTTTTTGTCTCAACTGAGATGATGCTACAGCAGTTTTACCTGTGTGACAGGTTGCTCCCTCACATTACAGCCCGAAGGTGCAGCATCATCAATAACTTGCAGACAAACCTGCATAAATACTTTTTTTTTTAACCCTTAAAAGACCAGATTCCCTTGAAATCCAAGTCGACCTGAGATGTCAGATAGTTTCATTTCACTCGTCTTTCCAGACATAAAATATTTCAACTCGCTGAGTGTAAACCACAACACGGGGGGCGTCTTCACAACTGTCACAGGAAATAGAAAAAAAAGTTTAACCGCTGCGATATAAGACGAGCTTGACGTGCAGCAGGGTGAAAAGTTTGTTGCCACGTTAGCGCACCTGCCAAAGCAGAACAGCTGTTACGCTGGCACTGCGGTTGCTCAAGTTTCAAACAGTGTAATCTGTGGTGATATGAAACTCGATGTGGAGGTGGGGTGGGGGGTTTAAAAAAAGCAAGCTCCTTTTTTATCTGGGTCATATGAGGCTGGTGGAAGAGCTAAAGATGTTTGATGTGTGTGTGTGCGCACAACTTTCACAGTGTACATCCAACCGTGTGTGTGTTAGCGCTCCCTGTCTGTCCCGCTGCGTCTTTCTTCTCACTCTATTGGCTGTGAGGAGGTGTGTGTGTGTGTGTGTGGAGGGGGGGCACCGATTGTGAGTACAGCTCAGCAGACATCTGTTGCCCTGCTGCTGTGTGTGTGTGTGTGTTGCCCTGCTGCTGGCGGGGAAAGTCTAGTGCGCCATCTAGATACAACAAAACACACACACACACACACACAGTATTCCCCTGGCTGATTATACTGGTGGGGACAGTGCACAGTGTCGGGCATGCAGCAGTGTACTTTCAGACAACCCCCCCCCCCCCCCCCCCCCCCCCCCCCCCCCACCCCCACCCAGACCGCCCTCCTTCCCCCATTCAAACTGAAGACCTGAAACCCCTTTTACCCCCACTCCCACCCAACTGCACACACACACTGACACACAAAGCTCCTACATACAAAGCGCTGTGAGGACTGTTACATATTCATTACTGCATCTATCAAAGCCACCAGTGGTGTGTGTGTGGGGGGGGGGGGAGCTGGCTTGCTGATGTTTGAAAGATGCACACACACACTCAGCATGTAGGTCTGACACGGTGTGATGAGGTTACTCTGCCGTTGAACCCAATTCAGTGTTGCACTGAATCATTCTGTGGGAGTGGGACCACATGAGAAAACTCATTTATTGATGATGATTAGGTAGTGCTGAATAGGGCCAAGCATGATTTGAATGTTTTTCTATGTGTGCCAATGTTTGAATATTGATCCCAAAAAAAACCTCCAATCAGACGAGACTTTCGGCTGCCAACTTTTGGCCCGGTTGGAACAGTTTTCAGTACTCTGTGTGATGGATTAATTTCAATTGAAACTAGAAGTAGTGAACTTTTTTCCCCTGCTAATATAGATATTAATCTACTGTTTGCATCTTCACCAGAGTCACTGGTGTAATGTGATTTCTGTGCGATGTTGACTGGTCGCTTGTGCTTCAGGCTTGATGATGACGAGCCTGAGAGAAAGTTAGATAGTTTCTGCTTCCACAGCAGCATGAGTCACGTTGTGAGGATGTGTATATGTATGTGTGTGTCTGTGTGTGTCCATGGGCACCATCAACACCCACACTGGCTGATGCCAAGGTCCCAGTACTAATCACTACCGCAAGTCCATTGTTGTTTTGGGTGACGGGATGGGATGCCAGTGAGGCACACTTAAGCCCCTCCCTCCCCCACACCAGACTCTTTTGTTGTGTGTGTGTGTGGATGGCGGGCGGGTGCCGACTCAACGCCACAGCCTCTGTCTTGGCATTTGGGAAAGAGAATGCTTTCAACAGCTGTAGCTTAGCAACAGTAGCTCAGCCACGTTGCTAGGCAGCCCTTTTTCATAAAATGCGCACTCACTCCTCCCCAACCCCCACCCACCAGCTTTCATGTCACTTCCCTTTCCATCATGTTTTAGTCCAGATAAGGTCAGTGTGAGATGTTTTCTAGGTTAGAAGATCCACATGTTTGCTAATATTAATCCCCCCTTTAGAGGGTTTGACTAACATAACGTGCATACACAGCACATGCGTCAATAAGCCTAAATAAAACTCGTTTCAGGAGATCATTGTATTTGGTTGCAGTTAAAAACCGTTGGCACAGATTAGCCTAACCAGTTCCCATGATGTCCTCGGTGTTTTGAACGCAATATGTTGATTGGCTTGGTAGCCTCAGTAGCCCCTCAGTGTTTTAATGAGTGACTCTGCCACCCCAGTGGGAAGAAGCATATGGACCTTAATTACCTGGTAGAGCGAGAGGGGGGGAAGGGTCTGTCGGCCGCGACGCTAACGGCTCGGTTTCTTTCTTTTTTAATAAACGGTTCACCCTCTGTTCCCCCTTTTAGATTAATGTGCTGTGGCGTGGCCCTATAAAAACACAGACCCAGACTTTAAAAAAAAAAAATGCGGGAGTCCATTAATTAGGGTGAGAGGCCCCATCGGCTCTTTGTGTTTGCCAGTCTGCGCCTCCAACTGCCTGATGCAGCCGGTCAGAGTCAGTGTAAACATCAGCTCGGGGGCCCTGCAGCGGTAGGATGACTTGAGCAAACTTCCTAGTAAAAAATAATGGTGCAAAGTCAGATTTTCATAAAATGACAGCAAAGTGTTGACTGAAAATGATCATGCAACAGTTACAGCTTAAATGCAAATTTTCACATTTCAATACTTTTTACAGTGATACAGGATCTTATTTCCATATAACCGCTCTCTAACTGACATCATCCTCCTTTCCGTCTTTCTTTAGGCACCAATGAGTCGAGCTTTGTGAGAGGGCAGCAGTCGGCCCGGTGTGCTGGATGTCTGTGACAGATCCATGGGCCAGAAGGACCATGTGGAGGCAGGAGCGGGCCACATCCTCGACTTGGGGCTGGATTTGGAGTATCTCCACGTAGCGGGGGCCGACCGGCAGGCTGGCGGCGCTGACGGGCCCCCTGCTATGGAGGAGCAGGGGGAGAGCTCCGGCGACAGCAGCACCGCCAATTCCCCTGCAACAGCAGCGGTGGAGGAAAATGCCGGGTCCGATGCAGAGTGCGACCTGGCGGCGTCTTCCGCCGCCACCGTTGCTGCCGGCCTCGACCCGGATGGAGGAGAGTGTGGGTTAACTCACAGCAAGAACACTCACCAGCCGCTCTGTCGGACGCAGTGTGTGGACTTGGGGACTGAGGGGCCTCCTGAACCCCCGTCTGTACTCTCATCAGAGCTTAAAGAAGACATCTCCACCAAATCCCCACCCAGCTCCCCGTGTAAGCAACCACCTGAGCCTCCATCCAGTCCCCCCGTCTCAGAGCCAGCATCCGAGGCTAGCGGGAAGGAGTACCAGGCTAAGCTGGAGTTTGCGCTGAAGCTGGGCTACTCCGAGGAGACGGTGCGACTGGTACTGTCCAAGCTGGGCCCCGACACCCTTATCAACGACATTCTGGGAGAGCTGGTCAAACTGGGCACCAAATCAGACACGGAGCAGTCGACCGGATCGTTGGCCTCCACCTCATCCTCTTCATCCTCCTCTTCCTCTTGCGGTTGTTCTGATTTGCCGGATAGCCAGCGCTCAGATTCACCCTGTCCATCAGACTCCGTATGTGACCAGGACAACCTGCGGCCAATTGTGGTGGATGGAAGTAACGTAGCCATGAGGTGAGCTTTCATAATGACGGCGTATCCAGTAACTCTATTGATTCCACACAACAGATTTTTTTATACATTAGCTTGTGTTTATTGTCAAATAAACTGTTTAGATCTATATTGAAACCCAAAATGTTAATTTGCTGTTACTCTGTGCGTCTTGTGCTATGCCCTGTAGCCATGGCAACAAGGAAGTGTTTTCCTGCCAGGGTATCCAGCTGGCAGTAGATTGGTTCTTAGAGCGTGGTCATCATGACATCACAGTGTTTGTGCCTGCATGGAGGAAAGAGCAATCGCGACCTGATGCCCCTATAACAGGTGAATGTGAGAATCAGTTTGAGACACACACACACATATGCGCGCGCACACACGCGCAGTTGATGCAGTCGTGAGATTCCTCTGACCTCACCGTATCTGCCTCCTCCACAGATCAGGAGATCTTGCGTCGCCTTGAGAAGGAAAAGATCCTGGTCTTCACTCCGTCGCGGCGTGTCCAAGGTCGCCGTGTGGTTTGCTATGACGACCGCTTCATTGTCAAGCTGGCTTATGAGTCAGATGGCATCATCGTCTCCAACGACAACTACCGAGACCTGGCTAATGAGAAACCTGAGTGGAAGAAGTTCATCGATGAGCGACTGCTCATGTATTCCTTTGTCAATGACAAGTAAGTAGCCGGGCTGGATTATGGAGGTGCATGTGATTAGTTTTGTCACTATTATAGATCTTGTTGACATGGTGTTAAAAAAGAAAAAAAACATTTGTCATAATTTTTACTCCGAGACTGTGATAGCTGTGAATGAGATATGAAAGGTGACTCGTACCCAAGATTTCCATAACGTTACCCTTTTAATGAACACTGATTTTAATTCCTTTGTCCTTTCTAATCCTCCCTCGCCGTCTCTCAGATTCATGCCCCCAGACGACCCGCTTGGTCGCCATGGCCCGAGTTTAGACAACTTCCTGAGGAAAAGACCTGTCATGCCTGAGCAGAAGAAACAGCCTTGTCCATATGGTAAGAACACAGAAATGCAACTATACACATACCGTATATTTAGGACCATTATAGATTACACAATACATGCTGCTGCTTATTTGTGTGCATCCCAGATATCCTATGTTTAATAGTTTTTGGACAGAGGAATAAGATATCAGGCTTTACACACACACACACACACACACACACACTGTACTAGTAAGTTGGATCAGTTTATTGTTGGTTTGCCTCTGCACACAAGATTTGTTGACGATAAGAAAAATACAGAAAATCGCCAGCCTTATCCTTTAATGTTTGCCAGGAGCTTGTTCATTTACTATGTAATGAAACTCAGACCTTCTGTGTGTTTGCTCCAGGAAAGAAGTGCACTTACGGCCACAAATGTAAGTACTATCACCCGGAAAGAGGTGCTCAGCCCCAGCGCGCTGTGGCTGATGAGCTGCGCGCCAGTGCCAAGACCTGCGTCACCACAAAGAACCAAGGGGACACTGGGCTGGTGAAGAGCCACAGTGTGCCAGCCAGCAGCATCGAGGCAAAAAAAAGCGCCCAGAAAAGGCAGTCGGACCCCAGCATCCGAGCTCTGTCGTACAGTGACGCTGAGGAGAAGCTACTGGCAAAAGGGAGGGTGGAGAGCCAAAAGAACAGTATGTGTGGCGGCAGCAGCAGCAGTAGCAGTAGCGGTTCCAGCACCAGCAGTAGTTGCAGTGCGAGTATAACTATGTCTCCAGCCCCAGGAGGCCCTCCATCCAGCCTCAGCATTCCCCAGGACCAACAATCCAGAGTAGCCGCTCCTCATGGTCTCCTACCCGCCCCCAGCCATGACCTTTACCCTCACTGCGAGTCCCCGGACTTGAGCTACTACTCTGTAACGCGGGCCTACTCTGGTCTGAGCCTCTCGTCCAGACGGAGCCCAGACTGTCGCTTCCCCAACGACGCGGACCTGCGGCTCGGCTCAATGGGCTCGGCGGGCTCCGAATGCGGGAGTGAAAGCAGCGTGAGTTGCGGTAGCAGCTGTGACTCATACAGTGAGAGGCAGTGTCCCGGATGCCCACCGGACACCTTACTGGAAGACAGCATCCATTACGCCAATCCTCACAGCCGGCTGTATCCCCATCCCGCCACGTCGAACCATGAACTTTGTGGCCTTCACCCTGCCGATTACACAAATATCCAACACAGCCACACATCAAACACCGGAGTACACAACTACCACTTGACATGTGGACAAAGCTGTGCTCACGATCAGCCTCCAGACGCTCCGCCAAAACGCCCTCTGTACCCCTTGCCCCCTCATCTCCAGCACCAGCCGCTGGCTGCGCGCTCCAGCTGTCCAGGCGACTACCACTCTCTGCCCCAGTCCAACCCTCATCCCCCCGGCTCGCCTCTTGGCCGGCTGCTGGCTCCGACGCGAGCGGAGAGCGTGTCGGACTCGCATCTGTACGATCACCTCTCCACATCGCACCATCACCACCGGCCAAAAGCTTTGCCCAGCTGGGACACGTACTACAGGCAGCCGCCATTGCTGCCACCCCGGTATGAGCCATCTGCCTATCAGAGCTTGCCAGACACACGTCAGTCGTCCTGGCACAACCCTCCCTGGGCACAAGACGGCTACGCCCAGCACCACTCCTCACACCCAGCTCTCCACCCGTCCCCGACACATTACCTTAACCATCCACCGCCGCCAGCTCACACGCCTCATCCATCCAGCACACCCTACCCGCCTCATAGCGCTCACCTTACAGTGCCCTCCCACGCTCCCTCCTCCTACATGCTGCAGCACTCTGAATCGCCCGCGCACAGTCGCTACGGGGACATGAGGGAGAAAGTGTACGTCAACCTGTGCAACATCTTCCCCTCAGAGCTGGTGAGCCGGGTAATGGCCAGGAGCCCCCACATCACAGACCCCCAACAGCTGGCAGCCGCCATCCTGGCAGAGAAAGCTCAAACAGGCTACTGAGGAATAAAGGAAAGGGTCATCATTCATTAGAAAACAATACGAGTTGTGAATAGAAATGGGAAAACATAAAACTGGACCGACTTGGGTTTGCACGGTGAACACTGGAAAGCTTTTGGATGGTCTCTAAAGTTTGAAGGCCACAAAATGCTGTTCAGCAGACAACTCAAATAAACTTTAGAATGTTTTGTGTCTTTGCCATGCAGGACTTTTTGCTTTATAGCCAAATCATAAGGTAGGGTATACTTCAGTCAAATATGACTGTATTATTTTATTCCACTACCATTATGACCATATTTAAAAGGGAGTTACGCACACACATCATGGTAATTATTATACACTGTTCTTCCACTCAGACGTGAGTCAAACAGTGTTGTTTTTTTTTCTTGCATGTGTAGCACCAGTTGGATGAGATTTTCTATTTTAAAAAGTATACAGAGAGTAACGGATAAGTAATATTCCATTTCTGTGATTTTTCCTAACCTGTTACTTCTCATACTTCATAAGTCACATGACTAGTTTCAAACTATTTGACCAAGGTATGTGTATTATATTAGTGTGTGTGTGTGTTGTGCAGCCATTTGTGGGGTAAAAAAAATAAGTGTCTGAAAGATAGTCGTCTTATTCGAGATGACGTCAGTATTTCGGTCAGAGTTGTAGCTGTAGAGATGGGTGACCCTGTCGTGTGTACCTTAGTTTTAGTAAGGGACATCTCTCTCTCTATCTCTTTCTATCTCTCTTTCTCTCTCTCTCTCTCTCGCTCTCTGGCCCTTTATTTTGGGTCACCTCTGGCATCTGCTACAGACAGAGGACACCTGTAAATGAAACATAGTGTACGTATTGTAAATATATTTAACAGATTCCTCTGTGCCGTGTGCTGCTGTCGGTAGCAGATCCCAGCTGAATCCATGCTAGACGGAGAAAAAAAAAACCTCGTTTGATACAAATTGTATCATTAACTAAAGTCGCTGATGTTATATACAGTACATGGACCCGTTGATCCGCATTTATCGAACACTCTTTGATGTATTGCTATACGATGACGTGCATTAACAACAGTTACTGTTCTGATCGAGACGTTGAAATCTTTTAATCTTGTGGAAGTAGCTTTTTTGAGACAATTATTTCAAATACGTTTATGAAACGAAAGCAGTTGTTCGCCTACTATGTTTAGGTATAACGGCTTCTTTATCTGCGCTTTTTTGGGTTTTGAAGCTGGCTTATTTTTATTTATTTTTTTAACAGGAGCTCTGATTTTTATCTGCTCATTTGCAAACAGAATTAAGTTGTTTTTTTGACAGTGAGGTTGGGGTCAGTTAATGTTTCAACTTATATAAACTTAAGTATTAAGTCAGGAAGTGAATATCCTTTTAAAATATTTAAAAATAATAGAACTGGTATTATTATTATCATTATTATTAACCAATCTGTTGTTTCTATTAAATCACAAATTGAGTGGACAGACTCCAACTATGTTTAATAAAGGAAATCCCAATTAAGTCTACACAATGAGCTCGTCATACAGTTCATTACAAGCCAGCTACGTAAAAGCCCACCGGTTTCTTTCCCCGTCCCAACGTGTCGGATTGTACAAACATGAACCGTTGTACGATTAACGCGTGGCTGTCGATGAGAGAGAACCTTTCATGTGTGTATCGAAGAAGCGCCTTCTCTCTGGCCTCCTGGCACCGTGTGTCAGCGTGGCACCATGAGCGTGGGCCCAAAGTAATGCCTCTTCATGGCATTGTGCTTATGACACATCCAATACTCTGAACTATGTTCAGCTAACTGTTATGCATGTTTTTGATTTGTTGTTGTTTTTTTTGGTTTTTCTGCATGTTTTTATTTGTGTACATAGCTGTGCTACTGTCCTGGAAGTTAGTTTTGCCGTTCTTGTGACACGATGCTAGACTGAACTGTACACAGAACTGGCTTGTTTCTTATCGGTTAGTATTAATTTCATTACGGCACTGTCCTTTTAACATACACTTTGTAGCCAAGTGGGGACTGCTATATTGTTTTCTGTAAGGCTTTTGAATTTACTCTAAATGATACAGAAGCATGTTTTTGGAATGTATCTCACTTTTTTTTCCAACTTTTGTTTGCTTTGGAAGTGCACTCGGCCTCAGTTATTCAAAAATAGAAATTGTGACGAACCGATTCACGCGCTCATGTCGATATTACAAAGTTTTACAAGCCACTGCACTCTAGTAGAATGAAAAGTCCTTTTGTTTGAAATTATATTTACATTTTTGCCAGTAGAATTATCAAACTCATTGTAATATTCTCAACTGTACCTGTAATTGTTGATTAAAGCGCACTGCTATAAAATGTGTCTTGTGTGTAATTGCATTACTGCCACCAAGTGGTATTAATATGGACCAGGTCACCCACTGAGGAAAGTGTGTTAGAGAATGCAACAGTGTTTGAGGGTCGTCGGTTCGATCCCAGCTCAGTCTGTGACTTTTGAATGATGTCACTCAAAGAGATGGTTGAAAAGCCACGAGGAAAGCTTGACTGTCAGTCAGTCTGTGTAGCTCAGTGTGTTAGAGAGTGTAACAGTGTACAATACGTCTATTCTAGCTTTTTAAACCGTATTGTTCAAAGGAGGGAATACTGCTGAGCATGTATACCATTTTCTCCACAGTTTTCCACCTGGGGACTGCCCAGTACAAACACACAGTCTTTTAATTGTAGACTATTATATATATATAGAGGTCAGGAAAGGTCAAGCTCGGTTGAATTATAGGAAGTGAAATAAATTAACAAAAGTTTTGTATGTGACATGATCAGCTGAGTTAATGCAGCTGACACACCTGAACCTGATACTAATTAGCTGTTGTTTCAGCTCTACCTGAGTAAGTGTGGAAGCTTGAAACAGCAGACATGCCTCTGCCTTTATTCTTTCAAATGTTACATATCAATTGATTTTATGGTCGTCATCTTGGAGTCCACGATAGATCAACAAAAGTAAGTGTTTTTAATCATTTAATAACGCGTTCATGTTAAAACATAATTGATTCATTGGTTTTATTTTAAATAATAAATACCTGACTAGATGTTAGTCAGTCATTTTGCTCGCTTTGTCGGAGCAGTAGTGTTGTTGTATGGTGATTTGCAGCCATCTAGTGCTGAAGAATGGAAAAACAAAGAAATATAATATATTTAATTTGTACCACATGTTTCAGTCATCGTGCTACAGTATTAATATAATAACAGAACACATAACATAAAGACAATAATAAGAGATGAGGTGAAAAATCATTCCTGAGTAAAAGGTCTTTTTGGTTTTATTTTATTTTTATTAAGAGTCGAGCTTCTGGTTCTGTAGCATTAAACTCACATTGTCACAAATATAAGCACAAGTTCACGCCGAAAATGGTCGTGAAGCCTGTTATTTTAACAAAAAAACCCAAAAACCAAGGTTACACCGTTTTCTGTAAGGCGAGTGCCTGGAACGGTTGAGGCAAACTGCGCATGTGTGGTTTGTCCCTCGTCACTACCCGTCGTTGTTTTGATTAGCGCGTAGACGTGCAAACTAACGGGTAAGAACAGTTTGTACTTTTCAAACTGTAATCCGTTTAACAGTTATTTGTTTTGCACTTTTTCATGAAACTACTTAGACGTCTGTCGTCCGCGTTTTCAGTTATCGTACAAAAGCCGAACACTAAATCGAAAGTAGACTAATGTCAAAACCAGAAGATATCAGCTGACTAACCTTATCAGCTAGCTAAACAACAAGAGCTAACCCGCAACACATATAGTATCATAGTTTGGACTGTTTGTATCTGTAGCATGTTTCCTGCTGTTGTTACCAACGTTAGCATGTTTCCTGCTGTTGTCGCTAACGTTAAAATGTTTGCTGTTGTCGCTAACGTTAAAATGTTTGCTGTTGTCGCTAACGTTAGCATGTTTCCTGCTGTTGTCGCTAACGTTAAAATGTTTGCTGTTGTCGCTAACGTTAAAATGTTTGCTGTTGTCGCTAACGTTAGCATGTTTCCTGCTGTTGTCGCTAACGTTAAAATGTTTGCTGTTGTCGCTAACGTTAGCATGTTTCCTGCTGTTGTCGCTAACGTTAAAATGTTTGCTGTTGTCGCTAACGTTAGCATGTTTCCTGCTGTTGTCGCTAACGTTAAAATGTTTGCTGTTGTCGCTAACTTTAACATGTTTCCTGCTGTTGTCGCTAACTTTAACATGTTTCCTGCTGTTGTCGCTAACGTTAAAATGTTTGCTGTTGTCGCTAACGTTAAAATGTTTGCTGTTGTCGCTAACTTTAACATGTTTCCTGCTGTTGTCGCTAACTTGAACATGTTTGCTGTTGTCGCTAACGTTAGCATGTTTGCTGTTGTCGCTAACGTTAGCATGTTTGCTGTTGTCGCTAACGTTAGCATGTTCCCTGCTGTTGTCGCTAACGTTAAAATGTTTGCTGTTGTCGCTAACTTTAACATGTTTCCTGCTGTTGTCGCTAACTTTAACATGTTTGCTGTTGTCGCTAACTTTAACATGTTTCCTGCTGTTGTCGCTAACTTTAACATGTTTCCTGCTGTTGTCGCTAACTTGAACATGTTTGCTGTTGTCGCTAACGTTAGCATGTTTGCTGCCTCGTGTAATCATTGCATCATGCTTAAAGTTAGCTAGCGTTAGCTTACAGCTTGTTGTTTTTAGTTTAATAAACAGTGTTTGGGTTATGTAGTGTAGTACAAATTGTTAATGTTTTTTTTTTCTCCAACAGGTCAGACATTTAAACGCGAAAGGAGGCGAGCTACAATGTCCAGCAGTGTAAGTAACATAACAGCTTCTGCGTTGTGAAACCAGACTCTATTAACAAATTTGGCTATTTACTGAAAACTTTTGTCGTCATAGTTACACGCACACAACACTCAAAATGTCTGAGGATCTTTCTGATACTGAGTCCATGTCATGGTATTCAGCTTATTTGGCCAATAAATAAACTTCAATGTGTATATACAAACATAGTGAAACACACGACCTGTTGTTACAGCAAGTCAATGGAAAAATAAGTAACAGAACAAACAAAACAAATCCAGGTAAACAAAATGAGCTATTAGTAAACTGTGGAGACAAATAAACAATAATTGACTTGTAAATAAGCGTGGTAGCATTTTGGGTTGGTCTGATTAATTATAGAGAACTGAGATCTTTATAAAGATGAATAAGTGGACAGTTGATGATATCTGTAGTGTTAAATGACTTTGCACTGTGGTAAAAAAAAGTAATGTGGATATATTATACCCATGTCATGTAGTGAAGCTGGTTATTCATAGATGCATTTTTTCCTCTGTAGGTGCTGTGCGGTCGAGGCAGGCTGCTCCTATCTCGGGCCGCCGGACGCCAAGCGTTAGCTGCTCTCAGGGTCGGTAGAGTCAGACCCTTCTCTGCTGCAAGCTCAGATGAGCCTTACGTCCACGTATCACCCGCAGACTCAGGTGAGGTACTATTGGTTATCGATCAGTACTGGACCAAACAAAAAAATTAGGGAGTGTTTTAAGATAAATGTTGTCACGGTAGGAGTCATAATATTATAAGCTTTTGTGGAACAGACCTCCATTAACCCAGCCCAGCGTTTTGTTTTAAGGCTGATTTTTGTTCTGCTAAGCAAAGCAAAATATAACAGAGCATAACATATAATCCTCACGTCTCTCCAGGCCCGAGGACCGTGTGGCCTGACGAGAACATGGGACCATTTGGACCTCAGGACCAGCGCTTCCAGTTACCGGGTAATGTTGGATTTGACTGCCACCTAGAGCAGTGATTCTCAACTGGTGGGTCGCGGACCCGTTCTCGGTGGGTCGTGGGCTTTTGCCTGGGAAAAAAATGTTAAGAACAAAATCTTGTACTTTTATTTTGAAGTGGATTTTTTTATGCCGCGGAGTGCCGTCTATTCACAATCGCCACAGTAGGTGGCGATAAAGCCTTGTAATGTTAATAGACACCCACCATTTCACTGCATAGAAGAAGACCCACAACGTTTGTTTTCAAAGGCTAATTTAACATGTCGAAACGTGAGTGCTGCTTAATTTTCTTCATGTTTTTCAGTATTTACCTACTGATAAGTACATGTAATCAGAAGAAAAGTTAATTTTGTATACTTGAACCTTTTTGAATATCACTTTTTGTTTAATTTATTTCAGTCTACTTTCAGTCTTTTTTAAACTACTTCTCAGTAGTTTTTTTGGTTTTTTTATTTCATGTTTGCATGAAAGCACTTTTGAGTCTGTTAAGTCTGTTGTATTACCTTTTGTTCTTAAGATGCACTTTTTGTTATTTAATTAAAATGCAGCTAATTGTTAATATTTCCCTCTTTAGCATTGTGTTTTGCATTGCACTGTGTTGGAATACTGTCTCAGGTTCAAACTGCACCATCTTTTCATTAAATAAATTTGAGAAGTTGAAAATTTTCCTCAATTTGGGTCACGGCTTGTCCTTTAGGGGTGATGGTGGGTCCCGAAGCCAGACCAGTTGAGAACCACTGACCTAGAGGGTATGGAGGACCAAAAGAAAGCTCCACTCCACACAATGGTGCCGGACGTACTGACGGCTCCAAGCAGCACAGAGAGATACCAGTTCATACTGGCCCAGTTTATTAATGAGGTCCATGTAAGTTTTTTTTTTTTTAAATTAATTAATAATAATTTCAGCAGTGTTATAGCTTTGTGTTTGGTATTATTGATGTATCTATTTTAAGAAACAAACCTAGGTTGCTTAAACATACCTTTTAAGGTTGTTAAAATACTCCTCCGTACAGTACAAAACTCTTGTTCTTCGTAATAATAATAATAATAATAATTTTATAATTAGCTCCAGGGCTCAAAGCTACTTTGTCTATGTGCACTGTTAAAACTGGAAATGCAGTGCCCAGCATAAATGAGTACACCCCCTTTGAAAAGTAACATTTTAAGCAATATGCCCATGAAAACAAGAAATGTTTCCAAAATTTTCGCAGACCAAGTTTAATAGAACATAACAAACAACACAAAAGTTTGCTTAATAATATAACTTGGATGACAAATTTTTCAGTTTTACTCAAATTAGGGGGGAGCAAAAATGAGTATACCCCCAACAAAACTAATGGCAAACTCTAGATGGGCTTTTTTGTGCCTAGGCTTCAGGAGAGGCTTCTTTCGTGGGCGGCATCCACGCATGTCATTCCTCTGCAGTGTACGTCGTATTGTGTCACGGGAAACGGTCACCCCAGTTTGGCTTTCTACTTCTTTAGCCAACTGTAGTGAACTTGTGTGCCGATTTTCTTCAGCCCTTCTCATCAGAAGACGCTCCTGTCGAGGTGTTAACTTCCGTGGACGTCCAGGACGTGTCTGTAAGATGGCCGCAGTTCCATTTTTCTTAAATCGTGGTACCACTTTTGCTACAGTATTTTGACTAATAAGTAAAGCTTTGCTGATCTTCTTGTAGCCTTTACCTTTCTGGTGTAAAGAAATCATTTTCTTTCTCAGGTCTTGTGTCATTTCTCGTCCATGTGGTGCCATTGCTGACAGCAGTAAAAGGGGAGGCGTTTTCTTAGAGTAACACCCTTTTAGAGTCGAGTACACCTGTGTAATGAATAATTAGACTCGCCTGTAGTTGATTTATTGGTAAATCACACATTTGTAGTCTAAAACCTTGCTTTGCCCTGAGACTTTCAGTGGGGTGTACTGACTTTTGATCCCCCCTAATTTCAGTAAAACTGAAAAATATGTAATCTAAATTATATAATTAACCAAACGTTTGTGTTGTATGCTACACAGATATTCTATTAAACTTACGCTGAGTATCTAACTGTGTGTGTGTGTGTGTGTGTTTGTGCACATGTCAGGGTCACATGGTGGCAAAGGGGACGTACACAGAGCTGCAGAGGTCCGGGGTGGACTTCACCTCGCTGCTGAAGAAGGACGAAGAAGAGGAGCAGCAGCAGCCTCCTCAAGAAGTCCCCGCCCGGAGCAGAACGCTTTCCCAGAACTCCGTGCTCTCCCAGGCCTCCTCTGTGCAGTCCATCAAGGATGGAGACCACTTAGTGGTTTGTATTTTATTTCTCCTCCTCAAATGAAATTATAATGGCTTCTGTGACAACGAGGAACTCAACAGGGATAAATGACAATGAGGTGTTTTCATAATAAATAATGTAATAAATATGATTAAAGACAATATAACAATTAGAATTTGATTACTTGATCTTGTGCAATAATTCTGTACCAACAGTAAACAGACTAATGACACATATATGAAACACTTCTTTCCTGCTGCACTGCCAACATGAGCTAGTTTGCATTATGAGATCATATCTATTTCAGTCTACAGTATCTGTGTATTCTGGTCAACATATGCGTGTTTAACTTACTGCATATAAAATAAGACAAACTACTTTGACTCGTGGCTTTAGGCTCATAATTAGGAACATTTTCACAATTTTTCTCCTTTTAAATGTCATTTTAAAAAAATGCACTAAAAAATCAGACAATGCAAGAGGTGCAGTGCAGGAAGGTAAAGTTAAAATATGTAAACAGACTCTTCACCATATGGAGGCTGTTGCGTCACTGAAGATTGAACCAACTGATGTTTCTTAACACAATGTTGTCCTCACAGGCAGAGCGGGTGCAGGCAGTAGCAGAGGAGAGTCGCGCTCAGGGAAACATCGGTGTCGGTCTGTACGTCACATACCTGAGAGCTGGAGCCAACATCATGGTTCTGCTGTTTGTGATACTCGTCAACATTCTGGCTCAGGTATGAAAAACACTAAAAATCCCAGTTATGTCACTGTTTTATCACTTTAAACGCATTCACTTGGTGAGAAATGTGGACCAAAGTGATAAATACATCATATTAAGTATAAATCCATAGTTGTCACTATCCACTCTTTAAAGACACTAACCTGTTGGCTGTGTGTTTTATCTTAGGTGGCGTACATCATGCAGGACTGGTGGCTGGCTTACTGGTAGGTACCCAACATGCAGCATTACAATTATGAAACATACAAACTTATCCTGCTTATACCATGGCCATGCAAACACACCGTCCAACCAATCAGAATCCAGAATCTTTAGTGGCTGTGATATAATGTTCGCTAATCTCCAGTATTGTGATTTACCTTGTGTGTCACTGCTTTTGCATGATTTAAAAACTGTAACCTTCTGACTCATCAGGGCTAAAGAGCAGGAGAAGCTGCACGCTAACAGCACCATCGTCAAAAATGTCACCAAAGAGCTGGATATAGAGTTCTACCTGTCCGTTTATGGAGGTAATATATTAAAACACATGTTGTCACCTGCGCTATATGCTATTTCCACAGTCCAAGCAGAGTATTGAGCCGCTTGTTTTTACAGGTTTGACTGCAGCCACCATTATTTTTGGCTTTGTCAGGAATTTGCTCCTGTTCAACGTGCTGGTGAGATGTGCACAGTCGCTGCACAACCGCATGTTCAAGTCCATCCTCAGCAGCCACGTGCGCTTTTTTGACATAAATCCTATCGGTAAGCACAGATTTAAGAATGACCTTAATAAGCATATATTCTCCATTCATGCCTTTCTTTAAAATAATTAACAAATATAATAATTAACTTATATCAGGCACAAAATGCGATAACGTTTTAAGTTTCATAGTTTGTTTTTCTTTTGTCTCACCTCAGGAAGAGTTTTAAACAGGTTTTCAAAGGACATCGGCCAGCTGGACTCAAACATGCCGTGGACCTTTGTGGACTTTATTCAGGTGAGGACAGATCTGACGAATCACCATTATATTTATTTCTGTATGTGACCATAAGGTGAAGGTTTATTACGAGCTGCTTTTAGGCATTTGCTTTGTTTGATAATTGTGATGGAAATTTAACATGTCGGTTTAATGTCTGAATAAACATTTTAGTCACAACAGAGGCCTCACTAGATTGTTCCTCAAAACAACATTTTGTCTGAATAACGTCAAAAATAAACATGTATAAAGAGAAATTAACCACGTGTTTCCTCACTCAATTCTTTTTTGCTTGTGAATAAGGCCTAACTTCTTTAAATGCAACAATGAGATTTACCATATTTATGTTTATGGCAGTAAATATCATGAAATTACATTTTATGAACATTTTAAGAAGGTTTGTTCAGTTTAAATCATTTGGAAATGTCATAATTGGCTTCAGAAATGTGCAGAAAATATATAAAGTTATTAATATAGATTAAGAACAAAATGGAAGGATGGACCTTTGTGGGACAAATGACTCATGCCATATCAGAAGTGCATATATTCAGGGGGGGCGGCAGTAGCTCAGTCCATAGGGACTTGGCTTGAGAAACCGAAGGGTGGCAGTTCACTTAGACCACATAGACCAAAAATATGGAAGGTGGGCTGGTAGCTGGAGAGGTGCCAGTTCACCTCCTGGGCACTGCAGAGGGGCCCTTGAGCAAGGCACCGACCCCCCCAAACTGCTCACAGGGCGCCGGTTTGGCGGGCTGCCCATCACTCCACCATCTCTCTCTCCACTTTGCATGTATATGCCGTCTATGCCTGTACTGCATGTCTGTGCCGTTGCATGTGTGTGTGTAAATGCATGTAAATTAAAAAAAAAAATACAGTGATAAGTGAATTTCCCCAATGAGGGATAAATAAAGTATATCTCATATTCACATTTACATACGACTTCATTATATGTACGAACCCACAATAAACTGGATTGTAATTGTTTTTATTTCATTTGTTTTTCTATTTTTGGTCTGTATTCCGCGATGCATTCATGGCCTCATTCAACACAACTATGAAATAGACGAATCCGCAACAAACCGGAAACCGGAAACAGGAAGTAACCTTGCTATACAAAGGCACCGAAGAAGAACTCGGGAGGAAGTGGAGAGTCGTGGTAATGGACGTGCGGCAGAGTTCCTCTTGAACAAAGGTTTGTCTTTATTTATTTATGTTTTCATAGCTGAGTAGTTGTCGTTTTGTAGTTATGTTTGACACCGTTTTTCTTAATTGTAAGTAACTTTAGGCAAACTCATAACAAACGTTAGGAAGTACTGTGTAAAACGTTCAGAGCTAGCTGGCTAGCTGACGCTTTAAAGCGGCTTCGGTCGTTATGTGAAAGTTGGTGCTTTGTCAGTATTTAGCTAACTAGCTACTGACAATGCACCAAACTTTACCCAGTTGAAGTTAATTACTCAAGCCGTGTTAAAACGTCAGATAGCTAGCTAGCTAGCTACTGACAAAGCACCAAACATTTCCCAGTTGAAGTTAATTACTCAAGCCGTGTTAAAACGTCAGATAGCTAGCTAGCTACTGACAAAGCACCAAACATTTCCCAGTTGAAGTTAATTACTCAAGCCGCGTTAAAACGTCAGCTAGCTAGCTATTGACAAAGCACCAAACATTTCCCAGTTGAAGTTAATTACTCAAGCCGTGTTAAAACGTCAGATAGCTAGCTAGCTACTGACAAAGCACCAAACATTTCCCAGTTGAAGTTAATTACTCAAGCCGCGTTAAAACGTCAGCTAGCTAGCTACTGACAAAGCACCAAACATTTCCCAGTTGAAGGTAGTTAGCTAGCTAACAGCTGACATGGCACCAAACTTTTCCATTTTAGCTAAAAGGGTAGTTAAATATTTTTGTCAGTAGATGGCTAACTAGCTAACAATCGGGGACAATGTGTTGCTTTGTCAGTAGTCTAGCTAGCTATCGGCTATAGCCGTTAGCTATTTAGCTAGCTAACTGAAGGCTAGTTAGCTAATTAGCTAGCTAACTGAAGGCTAACTTGCAAACTTTTACGGAAGAGTTGCCTTAGTGTTTTGTTTTTTATTTTACAGCTGACTGGGGCTACCAAACGCTCTGAACGTTTTGCACAATATTTCCCAGCGTCTGTCGAAGTTATTTACAATGAATTCAGCTGCTTGTGCTTGTCCGGGACTCGAATTAAATGGTCTTCACTGCAGCCCAAATGAAGAGATTAACATTAACAGAGCAGAGAGGAGGTTTAACCAGCTGAGGACTGTCTGGCTTTACTGGCCTTTTTTTTACAGATATACTGTGCTTATCACAAGCTGTTGTTGTAATTCTTTTAACAAAAGTTGCCTTTTTTAATGTCACACAATGCTTATTGTTTTCTCTTGCAGTTGTCACTAATGTTGCTTACATCCTGCATATCTCAAGCCTGGAAAGAACTTATGCTTATTGCTTAAAGTGCTCTATAATCAAAACAATTATCCACTGCTGACCGGATGTTGACTGTTTGCTGCCTGAAAAAGGAGCAGTGAAAGATTTAAACATTTTCTGTTCACTTCATTCAGTGTGGACTGAGATTTATACTAAAATAACCTGACGCTATTTATTTTCAGCAGGGCCGAATGAGGGCGGATGCTGACACAACTTGGCTGGTTTCCTCACAGTTGGTATGTATTAGTGTGCTGGGTAAAGGTTTTTACACTATTTTGGACTGCAGGCACGCTTGCTGTCTGTAAAGCTATACAGTAATATGGAGATGTAAATCAATAACTATGGACATGGCTATAGCTATTGCCGTGGCTGGTGTGAATATCAATATTGATGTATACACTATTAACTAATCTACAAGTAGAAACTGTGTAAACTGATGTTTGCTGAGTGTTGAGGCAAAGCTGTTCCTGAACTCTTGTGGTGTATGGGTAACACATCTGTCTATGGACGGAAGAATCAGGTTCAAGTCCTGGCGTGAGTTGATGGCTTTTCAATGTTGGCAACATCTATTAACATACAGCCACAGCAAAAGGCGCTTCCACTTGCACTGTAGTCGCCGCCTACAGTTGGAGCTCAGCTTAACGCCTATGCTAAACGACAAACACAATCTCAAGGCTGCAGCTCATTCAGAATGCGACAAACAGTCCTAAATATGAACATATTACATCCTAAGATAATCACTACCATTACGGTAGTTTAAAAAACGTCTTTTGTTTTAAATTTTTAATGATAGTATTTCTGTTGTTTGAAACTTTTATTATGATAAATTGCTTTTATGTCATTGTGTATGACTAATTTGGTGTGGATGCACATTATCACATATAAATGCTGTTAATAACTAATAATGTAACTTGAATTGAAAGTGATGTTGTTCTAAGCATATTTTCCTGACGGTGGATTTATACACGGGCTGTGAGATGTTTACTGCCCGCTGTGCTTCATGGCTTCCACCAAGACTTCAGCTGCACACATAAAGATGCTGTTGTATTCAAAGGTAATTCACAGGTATCGGTGCATGTGTTTGAATGTTTTAATGTCACTTCCTCACCTGCTCTGAGATAAAATGACCTGCAGCTGCAATTTTAGCTGTGGAGCCTTTGTGGCAGTCTAGTCTGATAATGTTATAGTGAACTTTAAATACACTTCTGAGGCAGCTTGACATGTAGGTATAATGCAGTTGTAGTGTTGAGAAAATGCTCCATTTTGTCTCGTCGCTTAGAACTGACTTCTACACAGAATCGTGTTTCTGTGTCAAAGGTAGTAAAGTTAAATGTGCTGCCAGACACGCTATCCTCAATGCACGTCACCGCTCTGACAAGTCGTAATCAATCATGTCCTTGTTTACTGCGGCTACCGTCCTCCAGTGTATCTTTCTATTTTCATTGAGTGACATGAGACTGCTGAAAACTTCAGTGGTGAAATTTTACAATTAAAAATTTCTGTGATTCTGTTCAGCTGGAAATGATTCCTTGCTCTCAAATTCCTCTAAATTAGCAATTTCCTTTATTTAATGCAACAGTGCAATTATCAAATCATTACTTGTTATTTTGCCAGTTTATACAACAAACAGCTTGTGCAAATCCTGCAATATGGACCAGTTAATATTAGCTTTACTGTAGTCTGAAATATGATGCTTACAAGGACTGAAAAAGACTGTTTTTCATATAATGCACATTTTTATATTTCTTCAGTCTCAGGATCCCCAAACACCTGGAACTGCTGTCCACAGCGACGACCCTCCACAGCATCTACACACACAGGTAGGTCACTGCTTGTTGCTCACTTCTGTCCTGCAAACACATCTTGCCCGAAAGCAGCTGCTGCGTAACGCAGACATTTACACGTAGACACAAAATGCAGCTTTTAAATGAAGGTTGTTTTTATTAAAGGAGAATAAAATCAAACGTACATGGCTCTGTGTGACCCTGAGCAGCATCAACTGTAATCAGGCGTTTGCTCTAACTTACAGTGAGTCTTTTACAGCTGGCGAGAAATGTTATTTTAAGTTGTCCTGCTAATTCAAAGCCAAGTTGGCGTCAGCTGTAAAAGACTCACTGCAAGTTACCACAAAGCTGTTGCTGCCAAGTGTGGCTCAACCAGTTATAAGGTTTAATAATTAATAACAACCTTCATTTAAAAACTGAATTTTGTGTTATGTTTGTTTCACACTTAAATTAGTTTGATTTGAAACATTTAAGTGTGACAAACATGCAAAAAACTAAAATCAGGAAGGGGGCAAACAGTGTTTTACAACACGACACATAATTATAACACTAAATACAGCTGCCTTTACAATCTCAGAAATCTTGTTGGTTCAATCAGTCCTTGTTGAATTCCTGCAGTTTTTCCACGACCGTATTGTTTGGACTATAAGGCACATCTAAAATCATTAAATTTTCTCAAAAATCAACAGTGCACCTTCTGTGTATGACATATGTATGACCTTTGGTTGTGTTTACTAATCTTGAACCGATTTTATGTCGTACACATTACGGCTACTAACATATTATGATTATGTATCATCACTGAACAGCCCGGTGATGGCAAAGAGACTGACTTGGATAACAATGACTGTTAAACTTGTATTTTTGTGTTAGCCAACACTTGAGTTATTGTAAATCAGATCAGTGCCTTATAGCCCGAAAAATACGGTATGTTCTTCTCGTTTTCCGGCAATATTAAATGTATGTTTCTGTTATTCTCAGTAGCGAGTCAGTATAGAGAGCAAGTACTGTTGTCATGCCTCATTTTTTACATTTGGATTAATCTGATCGGCTCTTTGATACAAGTCTTCAAATCTAACTATTATTCAAAGGGCCTCTTAAACACACCGTTGTAAAAGCGCAGCGCCAACTCTCAGTTAATGTCGTCTTTAAGACTGTGCTGCTATAGTGAATACTCTATAATAGAACTGTTATTATTATTATTAACCAATGTGTTGTTTCTATTAAATCACAAATTGAGTGGACAGACTCCAACTATGTCTGTTTAAAAAAGGAAATGTTTATATTCAGATCAGTCCTATAAATAAAACTCTACCTGAACTAGTTGCAAACAAAATTAGCTACTGTTGCCTTGACTGAGAGATGAGGCCATAAATAATCTACTATAGTCAGTAAAGAAGGAACTTTTTAAGCAGTAGCATGTAGAAAGCAGGTTGTTTAGCTGCTTTGAAGGCAAAATGTAAAACTTTGAAAGTTTGATATGTTAAGAGATAAATATCAAAACTCCCGTTAGTTATTCAAAATGGAAATTGTGACAAACCAATTCACACGCTCATGTCGATATTACAAAGTTTTACAGGCCACTGCACTCTAGTAGAACGAAAAACTCAGTCTGTGACTTTTTAATGATGTCAGTCAAAGAGATGGTTGAAAAGCCACGAGGAGAGCTTGACTATCAGTCAGTCTGTGTAGCTCAGCGGGTTAGAAAGCGAGTCAGTGTTATAGGATCGCGGGTTCGAACCCAGCTCAGTCTGTAGCTTTTGAAGGCCTCTTACTCAGAGGAGAAGGTTAAGTGCGCTGAGAGAAGAGATCTAAGTGTGATGGAGACCTGGTAAAGTGGTGTTCACCCAGACCTGTAAGTGCGCAGGCCTGTGATCAGGGTGTTCGAATCCCCCTTCACCCTCCACCTCCAGATCCGGGGGGGGCGTGGACCCCCCCCGCCCTTCCGGGGCAGTGAAAGCAGCGGTTATAAAAAATTTTCAATGGCTAAACGTCTTACTAAGGAGGCCTGCAGAAGGTCAGCACATCAGCTGGAAGTCTGCTATAGAATATAAACAAGGCGGACTGATACTTCAATGATAAGGTCAGACAGAGAGAAATCTAAAGAAAGAAAGAAGGAAACTTACTAAAGAAAGAAAGAAGGAAACTTACTAAAGAAAGAAAGAAGGAAACTTACTAAAGAAAGAAAGAAGGAAACTTACTAAAGAAAGAAAGAAGGAAACTTACTAAAGAAAGAAAGAAGGAAACTTACTAAAGAAAGAAAGAAGGAAACTTACTAAAGAAAGAAAGAAGGAAACTTACTAAAGAAAGAAAGAAGGAAACTTACTAAAGAAAGAAAGAAGGAAACTTACTAAAGAAAGAAAGAAGGAAACTTACTAAAGAAAGAAAGAAGGAAACTTACTAAAGAAAGAAAGAAGGAAACTTACTAAAGAAAGAAAGAAGGAAACTTACTAAAGAAAGAAAGAAGGAAACTTACTAAAGAAAGAAAGAAGGAAACTTACTAAAGAAAGAAAGAAGGAAACTTACTAAAGAAAGAAAGAAGGAAACTTACTAAAGAAAGAAAGAAGGAAACTTACTTACTTACTTACTTACTTACTTACTTACTTACTTACTTACTTACTTACTTACTTACTTACTTACTTACTTACTTACTTACTTACTTACTTACTTACTTACTTACTTACTTACTTACTTACTTACTTACTTACTTACTTACTTACTTACTTACTTACTTACTTACTTACTTACTTACTTACTTACTTACTTACTTACTTACTTACTTACTTACTTACTTACTTACTTACTTACTTACTTACTTACTTACTTACTTACTTACTTACTTACTTACTTACTTACTTACTTACTTACTTACTTACTTACTTACTTACTTACTTACTTACTTACTTACTTACTTACTTACTTACTTACTTACTTACTTACTTACTTACTTACTTACTTACTTACTTACTTACTTACTTACTTACTTACTTACTTACTTACTTACTTACTTACTTACTTACTTACTTACTTACTTACTTACTTACTTACTTACTTACTTACTTACTTACTTACTTACTTACTTACTTACTTACTTACTTACTTACTTACTTACTTACTTACTTACTTACTTACTTACTTACTTACTTACTTACTTACTTACTTACTTACTTACTTACTTACTTACTTACTTACTTACTTACTTACTTACTTACTTACTTACTTACTTACTTACTTACTTACTTACTTACTTACTTACTTACTTACTTACTTACTTACTTACTTACTTACTTACTTACTTACTTACTTACTTACTTACTTACTTACTTACTTACTTACTTACTTACTTACTTACTTACTTACTTACTTACTTACTTACTTACTTACTTACTTACTTACTTACTTACTTACTTACTTACTTACTTACTTACTTACTTACTTACTTACTTACTTACTTACTTACTTACTTACTTACTTACTTACTTACTTACTTACTTACTTACTTACTTACTTACTTACTTACTTACTTACTTACTTACTTACTTACTTACTTACTTACTTACTTACTTACTTACTTACTTACTTACTTACTTACTTACTTACTTACTTACTTACTTACTTACTTACTTACTTACTTACTTACTTACTTACTTACTTACTTACTTACTTACTTACTTACTTACTTACTTACTTACTTACTTACTTACTTACTTACTTACTTACTTACTTACTTACTTACTTACTTACTTACTTACTTACTTACTTACTTACTTACTTACTTACTTACTTACTTACTTACTTACTTACTTACTTACTTACTTACTTACTTACTTACTTACTTACTTACTTACTTACTTACTTACTTACTTACTTACTTACTTACTTACTTACTTACTTACTTACTTACTTACTTACTTACTTACTTACTTACTTACTTACTTACTTACTTACTTACTTACTTACTTACTTACTTACTTACTTACTTACTTACTTACTTACTTACTTACTTACTTACTTACTTACTTACTTACTTACTTACTTACTTACTTACTTACTTACTTACTTACTTACTTACTTACTTACTTACTTACTTACTTACTTACTTACTTACTTACTTACTTACTTACTTACTTACTTACTTACTTACTTACTTACTTACTTACTTACTTACTTACTTACTTACTTACTTACTTACTTACTTACTTACTTACTTACTTACTTACTTACTTACTTACTTACTTACTTACTTACTTACTTACTTACTTACTTACTTACTTACTTACTTACTTACTTACTTACTTACTTACTTACTTACTTACTTACTTACTTACTTACTTACTTACTTACTTACTTACTTACTTACTTACTTACTTACTTACTTACTTACTTACTTACTTACTTACTTACTTACTTACTTACTTACTTACTTACTTACTTACTTACTTACTTACTTACTTACTTACTTACTTACTTACTTACTTACTTACTTACTTACTTACTTACTTACTTACTTACTTACTTACTTACTTACTTACTTACTTACTTACTTACTTACTTACTTACTTACTTACTTACTTACTTACTTACTTACTTACTTACTTACTTACTTACTTACTTACTTACTTACTTACTTACTTACTTACTTACTTACTTACTTACTTACTTACTTACTTACTTACTTACTTACTTACTTACTTACTTACTTACTTACTTACTTACTTACTTACTTACTTACTTACTTACTTACTTACTTACTTACTTACTTACTTACTTACTTACTTACTTACTTACTTACTTACTTACTTACTTACTTACTTACTTACTTACTTACTTACTTACTTACTTACTTACTTACTTACTTACTTACTTACTTACTTACTTACTTACTTACTTACTTACTTACTTACTTACTTACTTACTTACTTACTTACTTACTTACTTACTTACTTACTTACTTACTTACTTACTTACTTACTTACTTACTTACTTACTTACTTACTTACTTACTTACTTACTTACTTACTTACTTACTTACTTACTTACTTACTTACTTACTTACTTACTTACTTACTTACTTACTTACTTACTTACTTACTTACTTACTTACTTACTTACTTACTTACTTACTTACTTACTTACTTACTTACTTACTTACTTACTTACTTACTTACTTACTTACTTACTTACTTACTTACTTACTTACTTACTTACTTACTTACTTACTTACTTACTTACTTACTTACTTACTTACTTACTTACTTACTTACTTACTTACTTACTTACTTACTTACTTACTTACTTACTTACTTACTTACTTACTTACTTACTTACTTACTTACTTACTTACTTACTTACTTACTTACTTACTTACTTACTTACTTACTTACTTACTTACTTACTTACTTACTTACTTACTTACTTACTTACTTACTTACTTACTTACTTACTTACTTACTTACTTACTTACTTACTTACTTACTTACTTACTTACTTTTTTTTTTTTTTTTGTTTTTACTGTTGCCTTTCCTAGCCTAGGTTCGAACCCACAATCCTGTAATACTGACTCCCTTTCTAACCCACTGAGCTACACCCCTGACTGATAGCTAACCTTTCCTCATTGCATTTCAACCATCCCTTTGAGTGACATCATAAAAAAATTTCACAGACTGAGCTGGGATCGAACCCACGACCCTCAAACACTGTCTCGCTTTCTAACCCACTGAGCTACACCGCTGACTGATAGCTAACCTTTCCTCATTGCATTTCAACCATCCCTTTGAGTGACATCATAAAAAAATTTCACAGACTGAGCTGGGATCGAACCCACGACCCTCAAACACTGTCTCGCTTTCTAACCCACTGAGCTACACCGCTGACTGATAGCTAACCTTTCCTCATTGCATTTCAACCATCCCTTTGAGTGACATCATAAAAAAATTTCACAGACTGAGCTGGGATCGAACCCACGACCCTCAAACACTGTCTCGCTTTCTAACCCACTGAGCTACACCGCTGACTGATAGCTAACCTTTCCTCATTGCATTTCAACCATCTCTTTGAGTGACATCATAAAAAAAGTCCACAGACTGAGCTGGGATCGAACCCACGACCCTCAAACACTGTCTCGCTTTCTAACCCACTGAGCTACACCGCTGACTGATAGCTAAGCATTCCTCATTGCATTTCAACCATCTCTTTGAGTGACATCATAAAAAAAGTCATGAGCTGGGATCGAACCCACTGAGCTAAACCGCTGACTGATAGCTAAGCTTTCCTCATTGCATCTCAACCATCTCTTTGAGTGACATCATTCAAAAGTCAGACTGAGCTGGGATCGAACCCACGCCCCTCAAACACTGTTGTGCTCCCTAACACACTTAATAAGGTGAATAACTGGGCACTACCAGTATTTACATTTTGACATGTCTGCCTCATGCGATGTCATCAATTGTATAACTGCTAAAAATCTTTTTAATATATATATTGTATTCATTTTAATTATCTTGTATTTTATTTGTTATGCTACTGCAACTTCCCGGTTCTGGGATTAATAAAGTATATCCATCTATATCTATAAATTAGTGACCACAACAAATCCTCTCACCAGTATAGTGAGATCTAAATAATCTGTTTGTAATTTCCGTCAATAGGCCTTAAGAATTGATTCATTTAGAAGAAATGTGAATGCATTTCATGGGGTATAATAAAAATGGAGACAATCAATCAAATTTTATTACATTTGTCTCAGAAGGCTTTACAATCTGTCCTTAGACCCTCAAATGATGAATTATTAGATGCACAGTAGCAAATCATTAACTATAATCTGTAATAGGGATATGGTAACAATGTTGACAACACATGCAGGACAGGAGAGCACAGAAACTCCAGTGAATAAGTTTTAGTTGGTAACTAGATAGATGGATTAGATAAGGAGAGAGTGTGTGAGTACCCCAGCAGGCTAGTCCTATGGCAGCATAACTAAGGGATGACTTGAGGCAGCCCTAATTATAAGCTTTATCAAAAAGCTTATAACCAACAACAATGTCGCTCGCTCTGGCCCCCGGGATGCATTGAACTATGGTCCCTGGTGTCACAAACTTCACGTTTCTTACAATTGTGTCGCTGAGTGGGGACAATCTGGCTACAGGGGACTTGCTAACTATAGCAGCAACTGATTTTTCGGTGCGGCGGTACCGTGTCGCTAAGCCTCGCCTCCAGAGCTACAAATAAATTACAACTTTTTTTTAGCTAGGCTAGCTAGTGAGACAAACTGATGAAAACTATCAACGTATGGTTGCTAAGGTTAAGAGACCTGTCCGTGTACAAACAGAACAAGTCTATGTGGTGGTGCAAAGTTGTAAAGACACTCGCCCATGTGAGGAATATATGACAATCTGACTAGGTGAGCAGAAGAGAGAGCACCGTGTCAGTAACACCAGTAACCGGAAGTGACAGAATACCCAGTACAGTAAATCCCATGGTTGCCAATGCACTTTTTTAATAACTATGGCCCATTAACAAAGGATGCATGTAATCAGATCCTGTAATAAAAAAGCCTCAGTTGTCTTGACATCAATGTGGACAACAAAGGAAACATAACAGTGGGCATGACATAAAATCTGTAATTTTCTATATCACCTAAATAAAACTGTCTACTTGCAAATTTATGCCTGAGATGAACTGCAGCTTGTTAGAAGTAGGAGATAATGCAAGTTAAATTAAAAAGAGAAACAAAAAAAACAGTGCACACAATTTTATATACCAACAGGGGTAAATAAAACATCAATTAATTATTTCCTGACTTCTTTCTTCCCTCTCACCAACTGCAGACCAAGCTAGACAGCGTTTTAATTTGACAGTTTAATGCATAAGTAATAAGCTTAAGTTATTCTTGCAAATGATGCAGGATAATACTGTTTAACTTACATTAATGACTGTATGGAGGCTGCAGAAACGGCCATCCCCAGATGGACAATCTATAGCTGTGCGCATACACACAGCAGCGTGCAGACATCTGTGCTCCAACTATGCGTTGTAGCAAATAACCCCTCTGTTTACAGACTCCTGCAGAATACTTATTAGTCCGAGTTGCCTGCGCTACACTTGTCTACTTTCTGTTTGGAAGCTCCGAGGAAAATTCTTGCCAAGAGTCTTTCATTAATGAGCTGAAATGTTATCGTGCCCGTTTCCTCCCTCAATAAACTGACGCACAATTTCTGCAGAGTTTAAAGAAAACGTGTATATGAAGGCATGTCTGTCTCTCCTATACTAAGTTTGGAAATCTTTCTACACTGCGTAAACTAAGTCATTGCAGTCAATAATTTAAGATTGCTTTATATATATCCTCAAACCATGATGTGACTACAGTTCAGTCTGAAACAAAGCTTCATTTATTCAGGACATTTCATAGTGAGCAATTCTTTTGTTCCAAAAATCCAGGCTAAGTTGGAAGGTGATGTTTTGTATGTTTATTCTCCACCTCACCAGGTGCAATATGTACAGTGCCAAATATGGACAAACCAAAAAAAACAAAGCAAATGAACAAAAAATGTTTAATATACAAGTTCAGAAAACAAAAACCAAAAGAAAGGAAAAACAAACAAGAAAACAAAAAAACAAGTTCTTCAATAACTCAGCTTACTAACCACAAATCGACCACTGTTACCTCCTTTGCCACTAACCACACACTCTCTTGATTAGGGCCCAGGCAGCCCCTTTTATAGTGGTAGCCCCTCCCACTCGGACTACTACATTTCTAAAAACCAACATAAACCTCTTTCCCCCCATTATGACGACCATTTCATACACAGTGATAATGACAATAATTGTATAAAAATTATATCTGTATGTTCACTGTTTGTCTTCCATAGAAGACTGCCGGGTACTTCGATTTATAAAAACACATAGTTCTGCGCATCACCTGGTGTCTAATTATGCGCGTCATCCCCCTATATAATGACGGTGATACGTGCGGCGTATTTCGACACACTCTGTAAGTGATCATCTGTACGTGTATGAATATAGACTTAGCACTGCCAAGTGTGCACCCTTGGCAGTGCTTTTGTCCGGTGAGGGGAAGAGGGATGTGTGTTTTGTTATGCTCTGTTTAGCGCGGAGCAGAAGGGAATGGGGAAGATGTGGTGGTTGTGTTTGTGTGTGTGCGCTGGCCGCAGTCAGTGACGGCGCTGCTCCGTCACAACTATGTAGTTAGTTTTTCTGGGAAGGTCTCACTTATATAGTTACACATTTTCACCACAGGTAAAGGTTGATCTGTTGGCTACTGGGCAGCTCCAGTGAAGCGGGTCAGGGTGTCACTCAAAGGCACCTTAGTGCTGTTAATAATGGAGGAGCAAAGGTTCAGTTAGAAAGGCACAGAGATCTCTTACATAAAGTAAAGGAGGTACATCAAATATCAGAACAGGACATGAGACTGTCAGAGATTTCACTTCCTAAAGAAAAGACATTTAAAACATTTTGATGGTGGACATAAATAAAAAAAAGGAACATCAGCATTACTGCAAAGTAACCACAGAAAAGGGCATAATGGAAGCTTTTGGGGAATATGCAATGAGATTGTAGAACAAAGCTTGGGATTCCTCATCGGGGACTTTTGAAGAGGACGCCACTGAATTGATAATGACGGTGGATTTGCTGCGAGGATCCCCAGTGGTGCTGCGGCCAGGGATCTGTCCACTCTGTCCTCATGTGTTTATGAGGGATGAAGGATAAAACTGGGAGAGGGAGTAAGAGGGAGAAGAAGAGAAACTCATAAACAAGGTTAAGAGAGGTTAACAATCACTGCGTCATGCTCCGTCTCCGTCTCTCTCCTTCATAATGCTCTGCTTATTAAGCCATTTAAATCCGTATTTATCTGCGAGGGTCACGTGCAAGCATTAAAAATGTATTAAGAAGTTGCCCACCCCCCACCGCAGTCTTGGGTATAATTACTGGCACCTGTTGGAGCAACAATATTTCTACAGCTGCCACTGCAGCCAAACAACAAACTTAAATTAAATCATCAAAGAACACGGGGCCTAATAACGGCACTGAAAGCACGGGAAGAGAAAAGCAAAAGGAGTGAATAATTAAACTTCCTTTTAAATCTTTAATCTTGGTGATTAATGTCAGTGGAAAAACCTATTTGCCCTTACACCCGAGGGGAATACTTATGAGCTTTCAGCTTGTAGTTATAAGATTACATTTACGGGCACGGTGCTAATGTTAACCTGCTCGGGGTACCTAGGTAGTCGAGCGGCTCGGGAGGATTTTATACTGAACCCAGCTGAACTGTTCTTATGCGCGACTGAACTTCGAGTCTCAAGCTGACCTTTGACCTCCTCAGACAGCGAGTGACAAAGAGTTTTCAATAAAGTTCTACAAAATCATTAACGGCATTAAACACAACTTGTTTTGGTTTTTGTCGCCCTTACCTGCCGTCGTCGTGAGCACGTCTGTGGTGTTTCTGAGCCCCATGAAGTCAAACTGGTAAATCCTCCAGTATTTCTGGTCCGACGTCTCCACCGAGTTCCGCCTCCACTTGTACACAATTTCATCTCGAGGGTAGGCGTGTTTGAAAGAATGAGGGGAACACAGAAGACGGGAAAGATTAATGCAGCAATGCAGTTTTTAAATTGTATGCATGATTTATACCTGATATTGCATGATTTATACACATTTATACAGTAGGTTTTCATGGGCAATTCAGTGGACTGCAGAAAAATTACTGTTAACTTGTTTGTTTGTAATTTACTAGAGCACCCAAGGTGAGCAAATAATCATATAATTTAATATACTATTTAGTGCTAAAATCTTAATTTCACTGGAATCATTTCACAAGTTTCCACACTTACAAGTCAATTGTTCTTCAGAATACAAATCATATCTTAATGGAGAAAAGTGAAATAAAATAGCTCGACATTTTTTCTGTAATGTGAGATTATAAAATATGCATCTTAGATTTATTTATCGGTGCGTACCGGCTTGAAAACATCTTAAAGCGCCTGCAACGTGTTTAGCATTAAAACGGCGGGATTTCACGTACTGATCACTTATTTTTTTAAACCAAAGACGACACCTGCGTTTAAAAATAAAGCAGAGCTCATTTTACAACTTTAAGCAGTTTTACACAAGCGATTGATTGACAGCAAAAATTAGCAAGCAGCAAGCCTTGCTGTAGCCTGTAGTGGAAACCAGACTTATTATGTAAATGGTCTCATTTAGGGGATAGTCATCTATAACCATGACGAGCAAACACCATGATGCAAGAGAGGTCTTTTTATTCTTAATCATTAATATAGATGGAAAACATTACTGCTATCATATTGTTCTTGGTGTGTTTGTACAATTATCCTTACTGCAAACAGTATTATCATTTGCTGCATCTTTATTGCTACAAAATGTCATATTTTATGGCCTGAAACGCCGCCTGAAGCAACATGTTCTCACACGGCGGTATAAATCTCAATCTTCTGTGGCCTTGGCTCTAATATCCTCAAACCATGATGTGACTACAGTTCAGTCTGAAACAAAGCTTCATTTATTCAGGACATTTCATAGTGAGCAATACTATTGTAGCGGCGTGGTTCTGCTAACCTCGTTCTTTTGTTCCAAAAATCCAGGCTAAGTCGGAAGGTGATGTTTTGTATGTTTATTCTCCACCTCACCAGGTGCAATATGTACAGTGCCAAATATGGACAAACCAAAAAAAACAAAGCAAATGAACAAAAAATGTTTAATATACAAGTTCAGAAAACAAAAACCAAAAGAAAGGAAAAACAAACAAGAAAACGAAAAAACAAGTTCTTCTATAACTCAGCTTACTAACCACAAATCGACCACTGTTACCTCCTTTGCCACTAACCACACACTCTCTTGATTAGGGCCCAGGTAGCCCCTCCCACTCGGACTACTACATTTCTAAAAACCAACATAAACCTCTTTCCCCCCACTATGACGACCATTTCATACACAGTGATAATGACAATAATTGTATAAAAATTATATCTGTATGTTCACTGTTTGTCTTCCATAGAAGACTGCCGGGTACTTCGATAACATAAACATTTATAAAAACACATAGTTCTGCGCGTCATCCCCCTATATAATGACGGTGATACGTGCGGCGTATTTCGACACACTCTGTAAGTGATCATCTGTACGTGTATGAATATAGACTTAGCACTGCCAAGTGTGCACCCTTGGCAGTGCTTTTGTCCAGTGAGGGGAAGAGGGATGTGTGTTTTGTTATGCTCTGTTTAGCGCGGAGCAGAAGGGAATGGGGAAGATGTGGTGTGTGTGTCTGTGTGTGTGCGCTGCTCCGTCACAACTATGTAGTTAGTTTTTCTGGGAAGGTCTCACTTATATAGTTACACATTTTCACCACAGGTTTGTTTTTTGTATTTGTACTTAAAACCGTATCTATCGGTATTACAGTATGTGTGCATAAGGGTGGAAGTGGAGTTCTTTCTAAAATTACAGTTCATTCATCAGAAATACAGTGTGCTTAGTAAAAGATAAGTTATCATATCGAGGGGAAAGAAAACAGCAGACTCTACAATTTCTTTTTCTTTTACTTATTGCAGAGCAGCGATTTTTTTTCCAACAGCTATACTTGTATAAAAGGTCAGTAACAGTTTATTTCCCTTGTTCTTCACACTGACAATCAAAAGTTTATCACAAATCTGACAATGAAAATCAAAAAAGTTGTAAAGATTGACCCTTCATGAGCGCCTGCACCACGGGCCCTGGCGGTTATCTCCAGTGGACAACAACATGCCAACTAACAATTCCTCAAAACTGTAATCTTACACTTTCATTTCTTTCGGTGGCTGTCAACTGATCGACACAAAATAGGTTATTGAAATGTAACGAAGATGTCACATTTTGGCATTTCTGCTAAATTACTTACTAGCCCTCAATCACCAACAGCAAACATAATGACTCGAGGAATAAAAATGTAGACATGTGACCAATATAGCACCACGGAGGGTGTCTTTAGGACGTGATTACAGCCATGCCTGTGATGTGGATAACTGCGTGTGGCACAGCTGAGTACAAAGTGCTTGTAATCATAGTTAAGAACACCTTTTTCTGTGCTTTTTATGCCTTCGGCAGTCAAAAGACTTTTTTTCTTTCTGGAACATATTATACGACAGTAAAAAGAAAGCTTAAAAGCTCCCGTGTCACAAAAATCAAGCCGTGAATTAAAAACATATCTGTAAAGTGCCAGATTGCTTGCGTAACGTCTGTCAGGAACATATCTGCTATTTAAAAAAAAAATATTGTGAATTAATAAGAAAGATTAACAAAGCCATCGACGCATTCATCATGTTTATGATGTTCTATTTCAATAAATTAAATTGATTGCAGCCGTGGGGAGACTTCTAATCTGCTTCATGATGAAGCCCTTTACATTAGGCTTCTACAATATCACAACACATTAACAGCCACGCGCCTCAAGTAATAACTTTTCTTCTGAGTGGCAATTGAAGAGGTTGAGAGTGGATGTTACAGTAAAGGATTATGCGTTTGGACTTCGGATAAAAGCGAGGGCCCAAATTCTTCGTCATTATCATTATCGGCGACTGGGAGAGACTAAAAGTCACCTCTGGTCTACTTCGTCTCCCTCTTCCTCTGCAGCAGATCTTCATCTCACAAACCATCTGCCGTGCAATGTGTAATTTGTAGGCCGGCAACGTGTTTATGCAAAACAGACTTAGCAGACCTGAGCGAAAAACTCGCTGCTCAGTTAGTTTATGTGCCTTTTCTAGCGTCTGAAAAGCGCCTCGTGTTCTGTTGTAACACAAAGATTGATGGTTTCCTTACAAGCTGCGAATAGCTTATCAGAGACGTACAAGCTTTACATTTTCTAAAAAGAGTCTACTCGTGCAGTTATGTCTCCAAAAATGACCTCTAATAAAACTCTATAGTTCACACGGTTGGACATTTTAAACAAGACAAAGATCATTTTTTTCAAGATGCCTACACATGTAATTAAAGCCCTTAAACTCACACTGGCTTTTAGTAATCAAGAATTTCTGCACCAATCAGAAAACCCTGAATCCTAAATGAGGCACATATATGTTTTTATATGTGCTTCATTTAGAGTCGTCATTTTAAAATGTATTCTGATGACAGAAATTTGCTGCCATCCAAGCTTGCATTTAAATTCATAAAATTAATAATATCATTTCTGCTGTGACGCCAAATATTAAACATTCACCGTGAAATTATAGTGATTTAATAAAAAAATTAAAAATAAAAATATGTTTGAGCAGTTATCATTAGCTTTCAATATGTTGTCAGCATGTCAGCATTCTGCCTTAGCGAATATAATCGTTTAAGCTTCAAGGCTTTAATTCTGTGCTTTTGAAGACAGGCAAGAAAACGTCCATCCACATGATCATGTACTGAGACTGGAAAAAGGGTCATTACTCTGAATCCTTTCACTGAGAGCGGAGACATAATGGAAGCCCATTTGTGGTCAATAGCTCTTTCACTACCTGCAGTACTGAAACATCCGGTCTCATCACGCTGTGAACAAATTGCATATGCTTGGAAATACTCAACTGATTATCCGAATTCAATACTGATTAATTAATATTAGCCGGTGACAAATACTGACATCAGACATCATAATGATTTTTACCAAAATTAAATCAGATGTCATATGAAATCAAATTGGATTATTTGTGCTTTTTAAGGGTTTTTAGTGGCAGGTAACTTAATAACAGACGGGTTAATGGTACAATAAACTTTTCAGGGCTAATTTTCAGGCAGCCATAATGCCATTTTGTACTTTATATATTTATATATACATATATAACTAAAAGAGAAAAGTCTAGCCTGACTTCATGATACAAGCACAGTGTAGAGACGTCACATGACTATGTTACTTGTGCTGAGGTGTGTTAGCAGCTTTTTAGCGTTTATGAAACTTTAAAAAGGTGCAGGTGTTACAAGTATAGGCGTCACTATGCATCAATATGTGCATATTTGTGTGTGTGTGTGTGTGTGTGTGTTCATGCTATTGCCAAAATTCACAGCTGGAGAAGACGAGAGGACAGGAGTGTTCGTCCATTGGGAAATTATGGAGTTGCAGCTGGCATTCTGCGTTGATGGTCATCCTAGAGAGGAAGACAGAAAGAGAGAAACGCTTTCAAACAAAGACTCTCGGCCCACGAAGCACATGGTGTGAATGCACGGTACTCATCATAGCTTACATCACATAATGCACTTTTACACTAGAGAATATGAAGCACTGGCTTTAAACTAGATGGTGCAGGATCACACTCCGTTGCATGGTTGATATGTGAAATCCCTCAGAATGACAGAACCGTTTAATCACCGACGTCGGACATGTTTTTGGCCAAGACGGCATTAACTTATAGGTCAGGGCCCGAAGGCATGTAAGCTTCGAGAAACAGAAGCACTTAGCTTTGATCACTGGACAAGTCAATACAGCAGATGTTTTGGAAAAAGCAACAGTGATCGCAAATCGACCCTATCGAGACACACGGGATTAGTTTTAACAAGCAAAATATGAAAGTGAGTAATTACTTTAATAACTTAATTTATATTCTGGGCGTGTTAACTTTCCATGTTTAAGATAATGCCTGTAAAAGTGAGGCTGTGATGAAAATTGACTTTTTTTCCTTCGAGTTGTTCTGCGTTTGTCGCCGGCACAATTTCTCGTTAATTGACTGACTTAAAGCAAAACAGGAGCCTCGCTCAAAGCAAGAAGAGGACTGACTCGCTCGTCTTATTTGTAGGTGAACAAAGTGCAGATCCTGTACCAATTGTCCCAATTTGCATAGACGCTTGCTCTCCATGCCTGTCGAGAGCCATAAAATCCAAATTTGGGCAAGAGTGATAGAGCTCGTGTGGAGAGAGAGAGCAAGCGGCAAAAGATGGGAGCGAGTATGTTAACTTGTGTGTCAATTGATGCCGCCAAACATACGCCTCTTAAAAGACTTAATATCCTTTTAATGAAACAATAATTTTCAAATCCATCAGCATTAGCATAAGTGAAATTAGCAATTAAAAGCGTCAAGATTTTGGAGGAAGTTTGAGAGAATATTTTGCTCTATTTGAGACGACAGAATCAGTTTTGTTTTTTAGGAGGCAGCATGTTTACTAGGAATAACACTCATCTGCGGATGCTGACTGGCTGTAACAAAGAAAACTGCTGGCAAAAGTATTGTTGTCAAGGTTACGAGGGCCTGCTACTGCTGAGAGCTCTCATGGCAACTACAGTATATTTAAGGCGAGGGATGGATCGTGTTTATAGCAAACAAATTCTGCTTAATGAGGACATATACACATTTCCAGGTCTGAATTTTTAATCAAGGGCTCTACTGGAGTATTTGCAGTTAGATTTTGCTTATTTTTCCTGGTCTTTACTCGAAATACACATCTGACCTTATGCCAGTATATGCAGTGAATAACAATCAGCATGTTATGTCCCCTTTAAGGTACGTTGGAGTAGTGGGTTACGGTTGTCAGGTCTCCTACTGACGGGTCTTACTGCTTACAGAGCGCGCTACTTCCTGCACTGGGACTGAAATTTGTGCATGACAATCATTTTATGAAATGTCACTTTTTTTGACATGTTCGATGTCATAAAAACAAAACTAAAACACAAAATATACACAAAATGTCCTCTGTGGAAAAGTGAAATTAAACAGCTGAGAGAAAAAACCCAGATTGACATGTCATCATATTCAGCAGACACTGAGCCACATTAAAATTCATCTGGAGTCGTGCTTCCAGCCACCTGACAAACATGAGTCAAATGTTCACTCTCCCTTTTAAGCTTGTTAAATGCTCCACTGTGTTTCCACCAGATCAGTCTGCCATGTGTTGCTGCACAGGCAGAGTTCACTGAACAGCTTCCTGCTGTGGCTGGAAACGGGATTGATGAGAGTGCAGAAAAGCAAAACGGTGATCGAAATTGACGCTAAAACGCTTCAGTAGCCGAGGGAACCCACAGAGTCCATTGTCAATAGACGTGCATTGATTAGTGCGGCTTTAAACTTGGGGGAGAAGTGTAGAAACAGATGGAATCACTAAAGCAGTATTTTCACACAACTTACTCAGAGAACTGATATTTGTCTGTCAAGATAAATAGAATAAATGCTAAATTCCCAGAGGAGAACCTTACAGTCACTTTTACTAGATTGATTCATATCTCAGTGACAGGATCTGAGCCACCCTGAGCTGTGCTCCAAGGGTCCTCGTGTCAGTATTTGCTATTTGGCCAAAGTCTACTTTGAAATCCTCAACACACAGGTGAAATTGGATCCTCAAGACAGAAAAACACATGTCAGAGCTCGAGGGTTCATAAACCCAGATGCCACTCGAATCTAAAACACCCTGTCCACTTGAATCCTGAGGAGTTTTTTTTCCCCCCCGTAGACAGAGATACACGGAGGGAAAGCCGCCAGAACACGGCGAGGAAGACATTGCTTGTTTGTGCATATTTAATTCATGCAAGAGTTTCAGGTTAATGTAAACATGGGTACGCATTTCTGCTTGTATGACTTGCCCAGATTTGGATTGCATGTTTTCAACAGCCTCGAGCTATAAAGAGCAATCCAAGCTTTGAATTGTTCACAAAGCCGGTTGTGATGCAACGTCCAATCAATATACTCAATTTCTATAGTTGTTTCTATTGTTTGTTTGTTTTACCTCAGCGTGTAGAGTATTTTTCCATTGTTCCAGATCCGGAGAAGCTGATTGGGCGTTGTTATCCAGTGAGAGTCGGCGTTCTTGGAATTCCTAAAGATGGTGTCGGGGAGCCAGATTAAGCCGACCATATTGCTGGTTGAATGAGAGACAGACAAAGACGGAGACAGAGAGAGGAGGCCAGAATGTATGAGAAGACGGCTGTTCCTTCCTGCAAGATTTCTCTGAAATGCACGAAGCAGCTCCACCAATGAGCAGATAATAAAATACCCAGACGACATAGAGAAAACATAACTCATCAATCAATTTGTTCCATTAATTATAGGCCTCTTCCCGAGACAGAGACTAGAGTACTGTTTTCAAATGAGATATGCCTAGTATGAAATATGCTGAAACACAACAGTTGCTGCAGTGGGAACAGAGAAAGACTCAAGGCAGTTTCTTGAAGTACCAGTTCAGTTAAACACAATAAATGATAAATGCTGTCAATAGATGGGTATCAATGCTTCACATATTCATGAATTCAGAATAACACTGTCTGTGTATCCTCTGTAAATCCACTATACCTGTTGAGGGTTAGAATCCGCATGCTGCTGCTGCTGTTATAACGAAGACGGGTGTCCACCCATGTCTGGGCAAAGATAATATCGATCTGGTACTCCTGGGGAGAGAAAAGCAGAGTCAATATACTGATCGGACAAACCTTTTTATAGAGATGTGTTGGATGAAGCGGTCTTTGGTCTTGTCCTTCCTGGAGGAGCTGATAATGCGTCTGTTTGAACACAAATGTGTACACATCAAAGAAAATACTAAAGCAGCACAACACTCAAATACATGCGTTTGATATGGAAATTAAATTACACCAACTCACCAACTGTTTACTTCAGCACTTTTCTTTTCACCTCAGCAATGACCCCTCTTCTAATTGTGAGACGTTTCACCATAACGATATTGAATCTGAACTTAAAGCAGGTAAAATGAAAGTCAAAGTATTTGTCTTGTTGGCATGTGTGTTGTGGCAAACAATTTTCCTTTTTATGCATACAATATGTTAAATTGTTGAGTAAAATGAGTTGAATACACTGCATCTGTCAAAGTTAAGCACATTCTCTTAATCCACCAAACTCTGTAGAAATATTGTTTTTAACATCTGTTTTTTTTTTTTAAGTATTGTTAAAACCCCAAACACAACACACCACTGAGTTGTTGTACAAAGCCACATGTTTTCCTCAAGCCTGTCTCGGATGCCTATAGTGCTACTCTTGATCACTTATTTGATTCAGTTTGATGGCTAAACAACCATTATTTGAAGTGTGACATACTCTGGTGTTGACACTAATTCGACTCTGCCTAACACAGAGATTGTCGTAGCGCTGATCAGGGGTGTGATTATAAAGCACTTGGCTGGAACGTGATCAGTAATTATCAGTAAAACCATTTTCTTCTCTCCATGTTCAACATGGTTTGTGAAATGCTGCCAAACTTGACACCCACTGCCCAGACTTCAGGTCAAGCTAGAAATGTAGCATTACTGAACACGCTTCTCTAATTGCTTGTATGAGGAGACAAGTGACTGAAACTGCTGATCTTCCAATACACAATAAACAGTTTTGTTACTACAGCCGTCCAAAATGAGACGAAAATAAAACGTACATAATGTAACCCTCCCACCAATCGGCTCGTGGTATGTGGCGTGCTATAGGCACCTTTAATTTTCAATAGGTTTCAATATGGTGGGAGATACATCTCAAAATAAATACTGTCTAGGGCCCGGGTTCCCAACCCGCGGACCGCGGTCCGGATCGCCATATCATCCGGACCCGAGATTAATTGTAGATTTATTTTTTTTTGACAGGCGAGTCTATTTCATGCCGTAACATTATTTTTCCCTATCCAAGCACTGCACTGAGCAAGCATTGGAAGGCACCAACCAATCGTGTGAGAGTCATACTACCCATGTGATTCTATCTAGCCAATGAAATCGCCACCTTGAATTCAGAGCGAGGTGCTACGAGTCTCTGTACGAGCACAGTCAGATTTTTTTTTTTGTGCTGCGAGTACGAGACAGTCAGTCTCGAAATGAAGGTGGAAATTGAGCGAGAAGAGATTCAAGTGGATTAAACACAGGGAGATGAAACTGGAAGAGAGGGCGTAAGTTAGTCGTTACTAGAGAAGTAAGCAATATGGCGCTGTCGAAGAAGAGGAAAGTAGATGCCGAAAATCGAGCTTTCAATGCGGAATGGACTGACGCGTACATGTTCATTCTTCCGCCAACGAGCACGAAACCAGTTTGTCTCATATGCTCCGAAACAGTGGCACTTATTAAACGTCAAGCGTCACTATGAAACTTAAGCACAAAGCATTTGAACAATCATATCAATGAACATAATAAAAACAAAATATCGTTCCAAGCTCACTGATAAGCATCTGCACATGTGCATGAGAATGGCATTGACCTCATTCAAGCCTAGATTTAAAATGCTGGCAGGGCAGCACAGCCTCCTGGATGCAGTCTCGTCCGCCTGCAGCAGCGCAGCACAGCACGACCTCCTGGATCCCGGCACAGCCCACAGCAGCGCAGCACAGCCTCCTGGATGCAGTCTCGTCCGCCTGCAGCAGCGCAGCACAGCACGACCTCCTGGATCCCGGCACAGCCCACAGCAGCGCAGCACAGCCTCCTGGATGCAGTCTCGTCCGCCTGCAGCAGCGCAGCACAGCACGACCTCCTGGATCCCGGCACAGCCCACAGCAGCGCAGCACAGCCTCCTGGATGCAGTTTTCGTCCGCGAAGGGCAGGGCCGACGTCTCTCCAGAACAGCGACGAAGATAAGCTAGCTCCGGCTAGCTGGATTCACCGGACAAAAAAAAACAACACACTGACGCAACGGCGAACTGTCCCGCCGCTCTCTTACGTCTTCAGCGGAGTCTCCAACAAACGTTTTAACGTCCATAAAAATAAAGAGGACAACTTAGTTGTTTAAACTTATGGTTGAAAACCACACAAAAAAACGCTACACTCTGTTTTCCCTCTCACGTCTCTCTCTCACACATCTCGCGCAATCTCAGTATTAAATCGAGACATTAACCCCACCCCATCTTAAAGTAAACAATTATTACAATACTTAAATGTAAAACCTTAAAGTATACAACTTTCAGTAACTCATAACTAGACAGAAGTTGAACATGAATAGACATAATACAAATAACTGATATGAATCAGGTTATTACACTCTCCCCCCACCAATATAAGACATGCCCTCATGACTTTGTACTTTTTGAAACCACACAAACATAGCAGAATACATAGTGCTCAGGCATAAAACATGTAACTAGGTGATAAGGGGGGCACGTATCCACTTATAAAGGCAAGAGACATATTTCGCTATAGGAGCTGCAATGACACTTGGTTGCCCTAAGGTGTCATAGGTTAACCTGGATGGTGCTCTTTTGACTCTGAGTTCTTCTGGTTTCAGTTTCTGATTCTGTGTCTTGCGACAAGTGATTCTCTGCATCCAGTGTCTCATCATCTTGAGCTTGCTCTTGTATCTCAATTGTCTCTTGTAACACAGTTTCTCCCATTGTCTCATTAGACTCCGGCTCATTTTGTGGTCCTTCCACCATATCTTGCATCGCTTCTGGTTGTTCTGTCAAGACATTCCAGGCAATATCCAAATCCAAGCTAAATGGTTCTGACATTTCTTCATCCATTTTGGCCCTGGGAGTTCTGACAGATAAGTCATACAACCGTTCATATTCCTCATCCTCAGAATCTGTGTATCCCTTCCAGTCACAGTTATCTGGTCTCACATCTTCTTTCCCAGATCTCTCGTCTGGTGTTTCTTGTGATATCTTATCTTTTACTGACCCATCTTTGGGATGTTTCTTTCGTCTTGTTCGTAAGACTCTCCTTTTTGATGTAGGATCAGCATCTGGTATTAGATCTGTGCACACTTTGTGTCCTACAGGCAGAAGATTATTTCGATGGAGGATTTTGATTGGGCCATTTCCATCCTCTGGTCTCAATCGAAACACAGGCAAGTTTGGCATCTGGCTTTCCACTACATAAGGAGTTGAAGCCCAGCGATCTGCCAACTTATGCTTCCCTTGTAATCCTAAATTTCTTATTAGGACTCTGTCTCCAGGCAGTAACTGAGAGAAACGGATCTTTTGGTCATATCTCCGTTTATTTCCTTCGTTCTGCTTGGCTGCAATGGATTCTGCAAGTTCATACGCAGCCTTCAACTCCTTCCTCATATCAGTCACATACTTGAGGTAAGTTTTCTGTTGTGTGCCATCGCTGGATGTGCCAAAGCACAGATCAACTGGCAGTCTCGCTTCACGCCCAAACACGAGGTAATAAGGCGAATATCCAGTGGCTTCATTGGGAGTGCAGTTGTATGCGTGTACAAGGTGTACAACATGCTGACTCCATCTCCTCTTCCTATTTGGGTCTAGGGTCCCGAGCATGTTCAGCAATGTCCTGTTGAACCTCTCAGGCTGGGGATCCCCCTGAGGATGGTAGGGCGTTGTCCTGGATTTCTCAATCCCAAGTGAACTTAGAACCTCATGGATGAGACAGCTCTCAAAATCTCTTCCTTGATCACTATGCATTCTCCTTGGCAATCCATAATGGATGAAGTATTTCTCAATTAGCACTTTCGCCACTGTAGAGGCTTTCTGGTCTCTCGTTGGAAAGGCTTGAGCGTAGCGTGTATAGTGATCAGTGATGACCAGAACATTTTCTGTGTTGCTTGAATCTGGTTCAATGGACAAAAAGTCCATACACACAAGGTCCAATGGCCCATCACTTTGCAAATGAACAAGAGGAGCAACTCTCTTGGGTAAAGTCTTCCTTTTTATACACCGCACACAAGATCTACAGTACTCATCAACATCTGACTTCATTTTTGGCCAGTAAAACCGATCTTGAATCAGGCCATGTGTTTCATCAAGGCACAAATGACCAGAGTCATCGTGCAGTGATTTCATTACCACCTTCCTGTACTTTTCTGGCAGAACAAGCTGAAAGCGACGGAGCTTGCCAGGCGGACTTGTGATTCGGTACATTACTCCTTCTTGCATCTTTAGCCGATCCCACTCTCTCAACAATAGAGGGCAGGCTTGATGTTTTGCTTTGTCAACTTGACTTGCATCTCCTTGGACGAGAGCTGACCGTATCTCACCAATACCCGGATCCTCTTGTTGAGCTTTTGACAGATCAGCAGAACTCAAAACAGGCATCTCCTTGACACTCAGAGTTGATAGATTGCAGTAGGCTTGTGGGATAGCATGCATAGAGGCACCTAAGTGGTCGATTCCCCTACTCAGACATGGTTTTCTCTGTTTAGTCACAGCAGTCATCTGACACATGACTCTCACGCCTGCAGCGGATATGTCTTTCCACTCCTGTTCTTGAGCTGATGCAGAGTGTGGACGACGAGAAAGAGCATCTGCATCAATGTTTTGAACACCTGATCTGTACTTGAGACTGAAATCATAGGTGGACAACGCGGCAAGCCAACGGTGACCCGTTGCATCTAGCTTGGCAGAGGTTAACACGTATGTTAACGGATTGTTGTCTGTTCTCACTTCAAACTGTATCCCATACAGGTAATCATGTAATTTATCCACTACTGCCCACTTTAAAGCCAGGAACTCCAATTTATGTGCAGGATAATGCCGCTCAGACAGGGTAAGGCTTCGACTGATGAAAGCAACAGGTCTCAACCCTTTACCTTGATCTTGATACAGGACGCCACCTAGACCTTCTTGGCTAGCGTCAACATGTAGCACATACGGCAGCTGTGGGTCTGCGAAAGCCAGCACTGGCGCTTGAGTAAGCCTCCCTTTCAGCTCCTCAAAGGCTGCTTCACATTTGTCATCCCACCTGGAGCCAAAGGGTTCTGACGGGTTTAAGTAGACAATGTCCTGCTTCATTTTTGACTTCTTGGCAGCGGGTGGATAGCCGGACAGCAGTTGGTTCAAGGGGTGGGCCACTTTGGAGTAGTCCTTCACAAAGCGCCTATAGTATCCACAGAACCCCAGAAATGACCGCAAAGCAGTCACAGTCCTTGGCCTGGGCCATGCCGTTACAGCTTCAGTCTTTTTTGGATCTGTGGATACCCCATTTTGAGATATGATGTGTCCCACATAAGTCACTGATGGTTGACAGAACTGGCATTTATCCAGCGACAACTTGAGTCCCTCGTCTTTCAGGCGGTCAAGCACCTTTAACAGCCTTGCCTCATGCTCTTCAAGTGTTGCTCCAAACACAATGAGATCATCGAGATAGACCAAGACTTCCAGCAAGTTCATATCTCCAACGGTCTGTTCCATGATTCGCTGAAAAGTCGCAGGAGCACCCGACACTCCTTGGGGCATCCTTTCAAATTGGTAAAAACCAACTGGACAGATGAAAGCGGTCTTTTCTTTGTCAGCTTCATTCATGGGCACTTGATAATATCCACTCCGGAGGTCGAGCACACTAAACCACTTGCTTCCATTTAGACAGGTCAAGGCATCTTCAATCCTCGGCACTGTATACTGATCAGGAATAGTGCGTCTGTTTAGTGTCCCGAAGTCTACACACATCCTTATCTTGCCAGTTTTCTTCCTTACAACTACAATAGGCGAGGCATAAGGACTTCGTGACTCCGTGATGATCCCAGCATCCTTCAGCTGAGACAAATGGATTCTCAGTGCTTCCACATCAGCAGGTGGCAGTCTGCGAGACCTCTCTCGAAAAGGTTTGTCCTCTGTGGTTTTGATGGTGTGATGTGTACTCTTACAGCATCCTACATCAAATTCATGGGTAGAGAAAACCTCACAGCGTTTAAGCATTTTTCCCACCAACCTTTCCTTCCATTCCTTAGGTACTGGTGAATCTCCAAAGTTGAAAGAAGATGGTGCCACTTTTTCTGCTGACTTAACATCAGGCTCTTTAATCACAGAAGGTGATGACATCACGTCGACTGGAAACAGGTGAGCAATGGGCATTCCTCTGGTTAATGTGATCTCTTTTGCTGATGGGTTTCTGACCAGCACAGTGATTCTTCTGGACATCACCACAGTGGATGCCTGCAACTCTGGCCTGACCAAGAGCTCTTCTGGAAACCTTCGCTCCTCTGTTGGTTCATCAGGTGAGTCTACGAGAATGGCTTGAGTGCTTGGCATTCCTTGAAACTTTGGTATACCTGTCACTCTGACTACCCCTCCGGGACGCACAGTAACAGGTCTGTTTTGTGTAAACCACACAGTTCCTCTCTTGAGGTTGCCGTCATCAAGTGGAAGTTCTGCAAGCTCTTCAAAAGCTTTTTTAAAAGCAGGATGAATGTACTTTGTGCTTACGAAATTTTCTCCTCCCTTCTCTTTGCAGCTCTTTAATAAGCGTCTCACAGTTGGTGTGTTTGTGCCAACAAGCATGGAAGCATAGCCTCTCACAACTGGGTCGGGGCAGACCGACACAAGGGCATCAATAGTCTCAGTTACTCCTCCGTCAGCTTCCAAAAACTCCAGCTTTAGTGACAAATAGCCATCGTAAGGGTAATCAGCAGGACTGAGACCCCATATTTGCAAAGCACTGATAGGCGTCAATGGCAGGTGTGTCAAGTATCTGTTGTAAAAGGATCTGTACAGCAAAGTCACTTGAGAACCAGTATCGAGTATGGCTTTAGCATAAATACCGTCTTAGACATCACTGCACTTTTCACATCATGTCTACTTTGAAGCATATCCTCTTCCTCCCTAAACTCTTTCAACAACTCACTGAAGGTAGGAGGATCTCGCAGCTTGTGTGTCATGCGAATGCGAAGAGCTATCATGTCTTGTTGCAATGCACCTCTCACAACTTGCTCGATGCGGAGTCGATTCATCTCAGACATCACCACACCTTCTTTCCTGAAAACACAGTGTAGTAGCTTATCTAACCTAAGCAGGTAGGCAGACAATTTTTCACCCTCACATTGAAATGTGTGTCTGAATTTGACAAGAAGATCAGCTGGACTCTCAGTGGTACCAAAAGCGGTTTCTAAAGCTTGCATATAGTCATATGATGTAGCAGTTGGATCCTGTGCTCTTACGAATCTCACAATGTCAGCAGCCTGTCCTCTAAGACTTTCCACGATTCTCTGCTTTTTCACATTGTCACTGCATTGCCATTCCTCCAACAAATGCATCGTTTGCTCTGCCCATGCGTCATACTCTTCTTCGCCACTAGGGGTAGGTCTCACACCAGAAAACATGCGGAGCTTTCGATAACTTTGAGTATCAGCAGGCACAGTGTTACATTTATCCACCAAAGAACTGATAGCATTGATCAGCGCAGTGTTCATGTCGAGGGGCGACGGGCTGAGCAGACCTTTAACATCAGTGAGGGTCTTCCCTTCATGCGTCAGAAATGACAACAGTTTAGCCTGAAACCCTTCATCCTCCACAGGGACAGTGAGCACATGAACAGGCCAAGGACCAACCTCTCCAGGGAGTCCAACATGATCAGGGATGGTTTGCTTAGTAAGGTCAGCAGATGTCTGTATCAACACAAACTGAGTCTTGGAAGCTATGTCTAGACAGCGATCAACTATCCTGACCTTACCAAAGACTTTAACAAGACTCAAAGCTTGAAACAGTATATCGTCTGTGACATCAGAAGTAACCTCACTTAAGACTAATGCATTTTCGTGAGCTACCTGTTTACGTTTACACCAAGCTTCAATCTCATTAGCATCCATTGTGTGTACTCAAACAGAGGAAATATAGTACAGTGAAAGCACAATGTTACCAAAAACCTCAATCAGATAGTCTGTATGACAGTTTACTAATAACACATCAATCTGAACTCAAAAAAAATGAAAAACATCAACAATTACAAATAAATCCCGGACAAGCCCCCAAAAATGTAACCCTCCAACCAATCGGCTCGTGGTATGTGGCGTGCTATAGGCACCTTTAATTTTCAATAGGTTTCAATATGGTGGGAGATACATCTCAAAATAAATACTGTCTAGGGTAACGTAATGACTCACACTCTTTATAACAACAGATGAGAAGCTAAGGTAATCTATAAATTTGCTCAAACAGTCACACACTCAGATAATGCCTCCTGGATGCAGTCTCGTCCGCCTGCAGCAGCGCAGCACAGCACAGCCTCCTGGATGCAGTCTCGTCCGCCTGCAGCAGCGCAGCACAGCACGACCTCCTGGATCCCGGCACAGCCCACAGCAGCGCAGCACAGCCTCCTGGATGCAGTCACGACCTCCTGGATCCCGGCACAGCCCACAGCAGCGCAGCACAGCCTCCTGGATGCAGTCTCGTCCGCCTGCAGCAGCGCAGCACAGCACGACCTCCTGGATCCCGGCACAGCCCACAGCAGCGCAGCACAGCCTCCTGGATGCAGTCACGACCTCCTGGATCCCGGCACAGCCCACAGCAGCGCAGCACAGCCTCCTGGATGCAGTCTCGTCCGCCTGCAGCAGCGCAGCACAGCACGACCTCCTGGATCCCGGCACAGCCCACAGCAGCGCAGCACAGCCTCCTGGATGCAGTCTCGTCCGCCTGCAGCAGCGCAGCACAGCACGACCTCCTGGATCCCGGCACAGCCCACAGCAGCGCAGCACAGCCTCCTGGATGCAGTCTCGTCCGCCTGCAGCAGCGCAGCACAGCACGACCTCCTGGATCCCGGCACAGCCCACAGCAGCGCAGCACAGCCTCCTGGATGCAGTCTCGTCCTATCCAAGCACTGCACTGAGCAAGCATTGGAAGGCACCAACCAATCGTGTGAGAGTCATACTACCCATGTGATTCTATCTAGCCAATGAAATCGCCACCTTGAATTCAGAGCGAGGTGCTACGAGTCTCTGTACGAGCACAGTCAGATTTTTACTTGGAAGGAGTTGTGCTGCGAGTACGAGACAGTCAGTCTCGAAATGAAGGTGGAAATTGAGCGAGAAGAGATTCAAGTGGATTAAACACAGGGAGATGAAACTGGAAGAGAGGGCGTAAGTTAGTCGTTACTAGAGAAGTAAGCAATATGGCGCTGTCGAAGAAGAGGAAAGTATCGAAAATCGAGCTTTCAATGCGGAATGGACTGACGCGTACATGTTCATTCTTCCGCCGACGAGCACGAAACCAGTTTGTCTCATATGCTCCGAAACAGTGGCACTTATTAAACGTCAAGCGTCACTATGAAACTTAAGCACAAAGCATTTGAACAATCATATCAATGAACATAATAAAAACAAAATATCGTTCCAAGCTCACTGATAAGCATCTGCACATGTGCATGAGAATGGCATTGACCTCATTCAAGCCTAGATTTAAAATGCTGGCAGGGCAGCACAGCCTCCTGGATGCAGTCTCGTCCGCCTGCAGCAGCGCAGCACAGCACGACCTCCTGGATCCCGGCACAGCCCACAGCAGCGCAGCACAGCCTCCTGGATGCAGTCTCGTCCGCCTGCAGCAGCGCAGCACAGCACGACCTCCTGGATCCCGGCACAGCCCACAGCAGCGCAGCACAGCCTCCTGGATGCAGTCTCGTCCGCCTGCAGCAGCGCAGCACAGCACGACCTCCTGGATCCCGGCACAGCCCACAGCAGCGCAGCCTCCTGGATGCAGTCTCGTCCGCCTGCAGCAGCGCAGCACAGCACGACCTCCTGGATCCCGGCACAGCCCACAGCAGCGCAGCACAGCCTCCTGGATGCAGTCTCGTCCGCCTGCAGCAGCGCAGCACAGCACGACCTCCTGGATCCCGGCACAGCCCACAGCAGCGCAGCACAGCCTCCTGGATGCAGTCTCGTCCGCCTGCAGCAGCGCAGCACAGCACGACCTCCTGGATCCCGGCACAGCCCACAGCAGCGCAGCACAGCCTCCTGGATGCAGTCTCGTCCTATCCAAGCACTGCACTGAGCAAGCATTGGAAGGCACCAACCAATCGTGTGAGAGTCATACTACCCATGTGATTCTATCTAGCCAATGAAATCGCCACCTTGAATTCAGAGCGAGGTGCTACGAGTCTCTGTACGAGCACAGTCAGATTTTTACTTGGAAGTTGTTGTGCTGCGAGTACGAGACAGTCAGTCTCGAAATGAAGGTGGAAATTGAGCGAGAAGAGATTCAAGTGGATTAAACACAGGGAGATGAAACTGGAAGAGAGGGCGTAAGTTAGTCGTTACTAGAGAAGTAAGCAATATGGCGCTGTCGAAGAAGAGGAAAGTATCGAAAATCGAGCTTTCAATGCGGAATGGACTGACGCGTACATGTTCATTCTTCCGCCGACGAGCACGAAACCAGTTTGTCTCATATGCTCCGAAACAGTGGCACTTATTAAACGTCAAGCGTCACTATGAAACTTAAGCACAAAGCATTTGAACAATCATATCAATGAACATAATAAAAACAAAATATCGTTCCAAGCTCACTGATAAGCATCTGCACATGTGCATGAGAATGGCATTGACCTCATTCAAGCCTAGATTTAAAATGCTGGCAGGGCAGCACAGCCTCCTGGATGCAGTCTCGTCCGCCTGCAGCAGCGCAGCACAGCACGACCTCCTGGATCCCGGCACAGCCCACAGCAGCGCAGCACAGCCTCCTGGATGCAGTCTCGTCCGCCTGCAGCAGCGCAGCACAGCACGACCTCCTGGATCCCGGCACAGCCCACAGCAGCGCAGCCTCCTGGATGCAGTCTCGTCCGCCTGCAGCAGCGCAGCACAGCACGACCTCCTGGATCCCGGCACAGCCCACAGCAGCGCAGCACAGCTTCCTGGATGCAGTCTCGTCCGCGAAGGGCAGGGCCAACGTCTCTCCAGAACAGCGACGAAGATAAGCTAGCTCCGGCTAGCTGGATTCACCGGACAAAAAAAAAAACACACTGACGCAACGGCGAACTGTCCCACCGCTCTCTTACGTCTTCAGCGGAGTCTCCAACAAACGTTTTAACGTCCATAAAAATAAAGAGGACAACTTAGTTGTTTAAACTTATGGTTGAAAACCACACAAAAAAACGCTACACTCTGTTTTCCCTCTCATGTCTCTCTCTCACACATCTCGCGCGATCTCAGTATTAAATCGAGACATTAACCCCACCCCATCTTAAAGTAAACAATTATTACAATACTTAAATGTAAAACCTTAAAGTATACAACTTTCAGTAACTCATAACTAGACAGAAGTTGAACATGAATAGACATAATACAAATAACTGATATGAATCAGGTTATTACAATAAATACACACATGCACTGAAATACTGCACTGTAAATTAGATAACTGCACAACAGAAAAAGAAAAACAGTATTAAACATTATTGCACAAGGTGGAATATAAGATAAATATGATAAATGAATGAATGAATGAAGTGAGAAATGAACAACCATGATATATTGTGCGATGTAGCTGTGATGTTATAAGGTGATGGTGGCAGAGACAACATCAGTGTTACAGCGTGCCACTGTAAACAGACTGACTGCTGTTGGAAGGATTGTGGCTGTAGCAGTCTGTTGCTTTGGTCGCTGCTTAAAGCCCCCACAGTCTCACTCAGGAGATGAGAGGTGTTGTCAAAAGATTGACGACAGCTTGGCTAACATCCTCCTCTTACACACCTCCTCCATAGAAGACAGCGCTCGCCGTCTCAACCCGTTTATCTCCTGTCGCTCTCCGTGTCTCTAATTCATATTTTCTAATTGTCACTCCTAAAATTTGTTTTTGTGCTTGTCTTCTGATTTCTGAGTTGTTGTTTTTTTACTTTTTTGTGAATAAAACTTGCGTACAAACAGAGCGGCCGTGCATTATGCTAATGATCACATCTCACGAACGCACACCTCCTAATGAACAGGTGGCATTCATCAGACTGAAACAAGCAATTTACCACAAATTCAGAGAGCTTTATAAGTCCCAGGTAGGATTTTCTTATTTATCGCTTAGTGTTCGGAGCACGAACAAATATAAGAAGAAAAATCAAAACATTCCTGAATGAGGCCAAATGTCTACATCGACATAATATTGAACGGATTATTTGACATGGCCATGAAACACATTTTAACACATTTCAGACAGTATAGAAACGTCTTACTAAGAAGCTGCAGACCTCCAACATGGCCTGCAGAAGGTCAGCACATCAGCTGGAAGTCTGCTATAGAATATAAACAAGGCGCACTGATACTTCAATGATAAGGTCAGACAGAGAGAAATCTTAAGAAAGGAAAAAAAAAGTCAGTCAAAATACTTCCTATACTGCTGATATGAAAGAAAAGAAAATATTGGTATTCCAGGCCATTATGTGAGAAAGAAGCTGATCTGGGTTTAAGGGAATTACTGGAGGATTTACTCCAAACAAGTTTCATTTTTAAACTTCAGTTCATCAAAAGTTACTAAAGGTGACCCAACGAATGATACGTCACAGATTTTAATTTCATTAATGTGGCTTCAACAAAAGGTGCCGACAGATAACACATACTGCACGTCAAGTACACAAACTCACAAACATCTCAGTTTCACACATAGTGTTACTCACTTTGTGACTTTTCTAACCTTTTCCAAAAAGCACAGAGACGAGGCCTGACCTACGTGCCCCGTAATTCCGAACAGTAACAGTGCTGCATGTGAGGTCTGGTGCAGATGAACTCGCACAACAATCCCCAAATGGGATTTTCTGCTTCCGCATGGTCCTTTCGGGGACTACACCTACAAGATAAGGCACTGAGGCAGGTCCATTATTCATGGACATTATGCAAAACAACGAAGCAGACTGAAATTAACTACGGAGGCTTGTATGATTCCTCTGGGGATCTATTTCAAAGTCAGAAATTGAAGGTGTTAAGTTTCATACACAGCAGGCAATAGGTAGAGAAAGTGCTATGGAAACCTCCATATGATCAAAAAATATATAATTTCTCCTGTGAGCTGTGAATCCAATTCACTACCGTGGAGAGGAAAAAAAGTCAAGGTGCAGATGACGAATTACCATGCATATGATGGAAAAATTGGAGCATCGCACACTTTCTGTGTATAGAGCTTCACAACATCAAATACACCGTTTTCTTTCAGCATACAGCGGATATCAGCAAATAAACTTGATGCAGAAAAACAAAAACAAAAAAATTGGCCCTGCCCTCTGGAATGCAAATAGACAGAATCTGATAAGATGAAATCTATTATTAAAGCCAAAGGACGTTGACAGCAAAGCACGTCTGACTGAAATTAATTAGCTTGACTTGAACAGCATCAGAACAAATAGCTTCCTCCTTAACCAGCCTCATTATTTTTACATGGAGGCAGGTCGCTCCTTGCTAGTTAGCTCAGATGTCTCCACATCCATGTACCAAAACATGCTTCCCGAAAGAGGAAACATGTTTAAGTTTGTGTTTAGTGGGAGCTTGATTGACATCGTTACGCTCACTGAGCCGGAAATGTTCTTGCCTGTAAGTTTCAGATGGCAAACTTTCAATAAAGAAAATATGCCTCAATTGCCAATAGAAGGGTTTTAGTCTGGTTTTCTTAATGAATTTACCAAAAAGTCAAGTCGACCAATTTAGCCATAAATATTTCACCGTTACAACTCAGCCATAATAGACTCTACTTTGCTTCGTTGCTGATCAAGTAGAATACCGCCCTGTACTTTATTATATTATACTTTGCACTGAAAAGAATCTTAAACTTAAGCTCAGATCACTAACCAATTTATTTCTAGAGGCAAAACTGATGCCGCATAGTGGGTATAAATATTTATAAGTGAAATATTTATATCTCTCAGACCTAAAAATTGGTCACTGGACTACATTTTCAAAACCCTCAAGAAAGAAAAGAAAAGATGAACATGATGAGCGTGATTTCTATAAGTCACGTGTCTACTACCGGGGTGGCTCTGGTGTTACTTCATCGTGGTGAATGTGATTTGCTTCTTGTGTGTGTGACGCACTGAAGTAAGGATAAACACGACTATTCAACCACCGCTTAGGGGGAATGATGAACTTCTATCACATGCGGAATAAACAAAACTGTGCAGTACCTGCAGATATGAGATTGCTTTGGCGCACGTGTGTGTGTAGCTAATTTCATGACCGTGCTTTCTGTTTTATTCATTCCCAAAAATCAAACACTAAGACCTTTGAAGGAAACAAAAGGAAATCATTTGCATACCTGGCTGTTTACTTGTCACCTGTTTGTGAGGGAGAAAGAAACTAAATGAAAATCTGTTGGCTGTGATCCGCTGGGCATCTGTAGACAAACACTGTTGTATTATTTCATGTCTAAAGAAGAGAAAGTACATTTGTTAACATTTCATCATATAACATATCACATATAACTTTAAGATAGATAGATAATTTTATCTATCCCCTAAGGGAAATTAAGTTGTCACAGTAGTCCGGTATGCATACAATAAAACAATGCAATAGCACAAAATACTTAGGTAGAGAAAAAAAAAACCTAAATTATAAATACAAATCTGTAATCAGCAAAAGTATATAATAATATAGTCATAATAATAATAATAGTAGCTGTGTTGCGTTTAAAGGTTAATTACCTTGCTGCCTGTGGAGACGGCATCAACAGGCGATGGAACCGGGGTTTCCATCGCAGCCAGCACGCCGGGCGAGAACCAGACAGGATTCAGTGGAATGAAACACTCCCGCAAGACCAGGGGAGCGCCATTCGCCTGTATGACAAACAGAGAGATTCTTTAGGACGCTTGTAATTTCCTTACATGAAGCAAACACACAGACAATCACTGCTGTGTAGATACAATAGTTACATAAATATGGTCACCAGAGCGGCTATGCTGTAATGACAAATAGCACACAAAATTAGCATCAACTGACAACTTTTGCTTTCAATAAAGCATATTGATGGTGTTCAATCTCTTACCTTCCTGCCTGGAGCCACACGCGTCCACTCGCTGGGGGGAGGTCGCGGAGCACGGACCTCCCCCACAACGACCACACGCGCAGGACGGCGACGTCTAGGCGTGGGAGACACCTGGCAGGGAACCTCTGGCGTCGCCGTCTCCAGGTGCTGTGTGGTAGCAGCCAACAGTGACTCCATGAGGAGGGGGGTCCCCATGTCATCACTGAGGTGCAACTGCAAAACAATGACATAAAAACACATGCGTTTTTACAAATTTTAATTTTACTGTCAAACATTTCTGTATTCTGTATAAATAATGTATTGTACTTACACCATCACGGCACCAGAGCCAGCGGTCAGCGAGGGGGAAGCGGTCACCATGGTGATAATACTTAACACCTTACAAAAAGAAGAAAAAAAAACAAGAATGAACCTTAATTCTTAATAAAAAGGCATATCACAAAACTATCAGGTTACAAATATTACAAATTCTATAATTCTCAGAACCCATCACATATAACCCAACCCATATAATATTTATTTGCATAAACAAACCTAGGCGCGCCGCCACGCGATGAAATTCCTGCCGGAAGAACTCCTGGATATCCTCCGGGACCGTCAGGCGCGGCACAAGGTCGACAGCAAAAACCTAAATACAGAATAATAACCGTTAATCTTACTAAATTCTCTTGACCTGTACACATCAGTGTTTTTCCTTACCCGAATCGAGGGTCTAAGGACAGAGGGTGTCACTCCCTCTACAGATTGTAAAGCCCTCTGGGACAAATGTATTTTGTTATTTTGGCCTATATAAATAACATTTGATTTCATTTAATTATGAAAACACAAACATCAATTACGCTACCTGTGCAGTCGGCCTGGCGCTGCAGACAGAAGCCAGGTAACGTCCAAAGGCTTCGCCTGCGCGCTCTGGGTTGATGCTGGCCGTCAGGTTGTTGGAGGGGGCAAGGACGCAGACAGCATCAGGGGTCCGAGGAAGAACGGCATGCTCAACCTCGGTCCTGAGCTGGTCAGCGCACCCTCCCGGCGTCGACATGACACCAAAGGAATAAAGATCCTTTGGCATCGCCACGATCCCATCTGCAAAGGAGCGCAGATGGGAGGCACCTACAAGAAGAACGAACTGGAACAAAACAAATAGGAATTATTTTAGGCAAAACACAAATAATTTACAATTCTAATAATAATACATGTGTTCTTTACGCATTCCACTTACTCTCTTGCCTGGTGCCTCGGCAGGGATGACCAACTTGTGCTGGCGGCCGGTGTGCACAGAGGTTGGCCACGCCCGCACCCTGTGGCGCCACCCTGTGCCACGACCTATTGATGAACATGACAAAAAAAAAAGGCAACTTTAAATTTCTAGCATTTAACAACAACATGTGAGCACTTCAATGTTATGGAAATACCATTGTTGAGCATTTAACTGTGGCATACACCACATACATGAAACCAAGATTTTAAACATGGAAGACTACATACCTGCAACAGGATGGCGGGGGTCCGACTTCGGAGAAACCACCTCACGATGACGCTCCGCCTCCCTCTTCCTGGCCGCCTGGGAGCGCCGGTACGACTTACCGCGCGGCATCAAAAAAGTATAAACACAAAATTAATACATTAATTACATTATAAAAACTTTAAATATATAATATTTAAAGTTTTTATAATGTAATTAATACAATATAATGTAATACAATATATTATAATAAAATATAACATAATATATATGATTATTATACAGTCATATATACCATCTTAGTAAACCCTAAAGATCACCAAATAAAACATGACATGATAAGCCACAGCTCTGAAGTGTTGCATACAACAGCAAGTATTATCTGATGAGTAATATTTATCCTGTAACACCACACATGTCATTTTTTCTATTGATCCCCAAGGAAATGAATGTGTCCAGCAGCATATACATATAACATATCAGCACAGCAACAGCACAAAACGCATAGCAAAAACAATATCAGCACAGCAACAGCACAAAACGCATAGCAAAAACAATATCAGCACAGCAACAGCACAAACGCATAGCAAAAACAATATCAGCACAGCAACAGCACAAACGCATAGCAAAAACAATATCAGCACAGCAACAGCACAAACGCATAGCAAAAACAATATCAGCACAGCAACAGCACAAAACGCATAGCAAAAACAATATCAGCACAGCAACAGCACAAAACGCATAGCAAAAACAATATCAGCACAGCAACAGCACAAAACGCATAGCAAAAACAATATCAGCACAGCAACAGCACAAAACGCATAGCAAAAACAATATCAGCACAAAACGCATAGCAAAAACAATATCGGCACAGCAACAGCACAAAACGCATAGCAAAAACAATATCGGCACAGCAACAGCAAAAAACGCATAGCAAAAACAATATCAGCACAGCAACAGCAAAAAACGCATAGCAAAAACAATATCAGCACAAACGCATAGCAAAAACAATATCAGCACAGCAACAGCAAAAAACGCATAGCAAAAACAATATCAGCACAAACGCATAGCAAAAACAATATCAGCACAGCAACAGCAAAAAACGCATAGCAAAAACAATATCAGCACAGCAACAGCACAAACGCATAGCAAAAACAATATCAGCACAGCAACAGCACAAACGCATAGCAAAAACAATATCAGCACAAACGCATAGCAAAAACAATATCAGCACAGCAACAGCAAAAACGCATAGCAAAAACAATATCAGCACAAACGCATAGCAAAAACAATATCAGCACAGCAACAGCAAAAACGCATAGCAAAAACAATATCAGCACAAACGCATAGCAAAAACAATATCAGCACAGCAACAGCAAAAACGCATAGCAAAAACAATATCAGCACAAACGCATAGCAAAAACAATATCAGCACAGCAACAGCACAAAACGCATAGCAAAAACAATATCGGCACAGCAACAGCACAAAACGCATAGCAAAAACAATATCGGCACAGCAACAGCACAAAACGCATAGCAAAAACAATATCGGCACAGCAACAGCACAAAACGCATAGCAAAAACAATATCAGCACAAACGCATAGCAAAAACAATATCAGCACAGCAACAGCAAAAAACGCATAGCAAAAACAATATCAGCACAGCAACAGCAAAAAACGCATAGCAAAAACAATATCAGCACAAACGCATAGCAAAAACAATATCAGCACAGCAACAGCACAAACGCATAGCAAAAACAATATCAGCACAGCAACAGCACAAAACGCATAGCAAAAACAATATCAGCACAGCAACAGCACAAAACGCATAGCAAAAACAATATCAGCACAGCAACAGCACAAAACGCATAGCAAAAACAATATCAGCACAGCAACAGCACAAAACGCATAGCAAAAACAATATCAGCACAGCAACAGCACAAAACGCATAGCAAAAACAATATCAGCACAAACGCATAGCAAAAACAATATCGGCACAGCAACAGCACAAAACGCATAGCAAAAACAATATCGGCACAGCAACAGCACAAAACGCATAGCAAAAACAATATCAGCACAGCAACAGCAAAAAACGCATAGCAAAAACAATATCAGCACAGCAACAGCAAAAAACGCATAGCAAAAACAATATCAGCACAAACGCATAGCAAAAACAATATCAGCACAGCAACAGCAAAAAACGCATAGCAAAAACAATATCAGCACAAACGCATAGCAAAAACAATATCAGCACAAACGCATAGCAAAAACAATATCAGCACAGCAACAGCAAAAAACGCATAGCAAAAACAATATCAGCACAAACGCATAGCAAAAACAATATCAGCACAGCAACAGCAAAAACGCATAGCAAAAACAATATCAGCACAAACGCATAGCAAAAACAATATCAGCACAGCAACAGCAAAAACGCATAGCAAAAACAATATCAGCACAAACGCATAGCAAAAACAATATCGGCACAGCAACAGCACAAAACGCATAGCAAAAACAATATCAGCACAGCAACAGCAAAAAACGCATAGCAAAAACAATATCAGCACAGCAACAGCAAAAAACGCATAGCAAAAACAATATCAGCACAGCAACAGCAAAAAACGCATAGCAAAAACAATATCAGCACAGCAACAGCACAAACGCATAGCAAAAACAATATCAGCACAAACGCATAGCAAAAACAATATCAGCACAGCAACAGCAAAAACGCATAGCAAAAACAATATCAGCACAAACGCATAGCAAAAACAATATCAGCACAGCAACAGCAAAAACGCATAGCAAAAACAATATCAGCACAAACGCATAGCAAAAACAATATCAGCACAGCAACAGCAAAAACGCATAGCAAAAACAATATCAGCACAAACGCATAGCAAAAACAATATCAGCACAGCAACAGCAAAAACGCATAGCAAGAGCAGCATAGATATGATTATGGGATAAAAACAGTCTCATCTCCACAAGCACAGCACTAATGTTAAGGCCACTGTGTTATAATAACAAAATCCTTGCCTGACAACATTTTCATCATATACATACAACACATTACACAAAACCAACATATCAGCACAGCAACAGCAAAAAACGCATAGCAAAAACACACTGCACAAATGCAACACATCCAGCCTATCAGTCATTGCACATGCCATGTCATAATATCACACAATATAATGTAATAGATATGATTATAGGATAAAAACATTGTCATCTCCACAAGCACAGCGCTAATGTTAAGGCCACTGTGTTATAATAACAAAATCCTTGCCGGACAACATTGTCATACTTAACCCTTACAATGTGTTTGGGTCAAGATTACATCCCTCCGTCAGCTGATGCAGTGGTAGCATGTGACGTCATCAGTTCCGCCGCTGCCAAACTACAGACTGAACAGGAAATCTTTCCTGCCACAGCACGGATGAACACGTGCTCGCGATGTTTTATGAGAGGTAGAGTCCTGATGAGACGCACGACGTTACAGCTGATGTATGTACACATCTGTCTATATGCTTCATTTGTTTAAACGAAACAATGCTCCTCAATAAACGACTGAGTGACACAACGAGAAGTGACTGATTCAAACCTCTGTGCTACACAACACAACCACCAACAATAAAAGCATCACTCATATGACACAAACAAACATCTGTCCTCACATTCATCATTCCTCTCTGAGACTCAGTCTATCCATCAATGCTCTCAGCAAATCACTGACCTCCAGGTATCATAGCTTGAACACAACTACACACAATCAGCAACAGCTGCTGAGCAAACAAACAAACAAGCAACTAAGAGTCAACCAAAGACACAAACACCAAAACGCACCAACGGCAAACAAACACTGTCATGTGATCCCACAAAGACAAAACACTGCTTTAGAAAGCAAAGAAGAAGAAGAATCACTTCCTACCTGTTTGATGCGCCGTCTGGGTTAGAACATGAAGAGTATGAACAGCTAGAAAGTGAGCATCCAGAGAGGTTTTACAAGACAGTGAGTTTGAAAAGCTGTAAATCTTACACACACACACACAAAGTTATAGGTGTCAATTAAAACAGCTACTATATTGTAACACACCAGTGGTTGTTTTATCAGCTGGGCTCAGAGGAGAGTCGCCGGAGGCCTCGTTTCATCCGTATCGTTGCTGAGGACGCCGTTACCTGGGAAATATCAGACTGAATTAAAACCACATAAAGTAATACTGTGATGTATCCCTCCAGAGGCAGCGGGACACTGTGTTCATAATGTGAATCACCTCCCATGATACACACTTGTTCTCCATCTTTGTCTCAACGCCAACATATTAAAGTACTGATACGAGCTGTGATTAAGAGATGATACACCGTGCTGAAGCGTCATTTTAGTGACACATTTGTGCACAATTTAAAAATGCGACAGCTTAACTTATGGCAAATTTAAAATCTTATTTCAACTTTATTTCATTATTGATTTATCTGGCAATTAAGCTGTTTCTCTGAGTCTAAAGAGTCTTTAAATTCAGATATAATATCAGATCAGATATAATAATAATAATATGATACTGAGTTTGATCTTATGATATGGCGGATCACTTGTAAAATTAAATTATTAAAACATATCAAATGTAAACCAAAACTAATGCGCCTACATTAAAAAAAAGAAGTAAATATGCTGATTTACTAAAGCTGAGGTTCATATTATCTTTATATTAATGCTGCGCATGCGCATTTTTAACGATTCAAACCTGTCCAGTATTTTATCAATGAATTTGTTTGTTGTTGTATCAAAAACCCAAAATGCAACATAAACAGTCAACAACGCCAAAATATGTTCAGTTCAAACCAAATAAACTAAAACATGTCGGCATTTAACGAGTAAAGTTGTCTCGTTAGTTAATCTACGAATCGTCGTCATCGTTTCAATTGTTTGTATCAATTGTTTGTTTGTTTTTACTTTCAATTGTTTATAAACTGAGGTGACATGTAATGTCTCTCCAGGTACAAACAGGTGAAAGCTTTCTAAAAACGTGTAAATAAATTAAAATAAACACTTCAAACTTACATTTAAAAAGTTTAAAAAGTTAGTTTCCTACTTTGCGCGGGACAGCAGCGACGCCATTTTACGTCAGTGACGTCAGGCCCACCGTTTAAATACACCTGGCGCCGGTTGTTTTTAATTAATTAGCTTAATGCCACAAACAACAAATATTTACATTTGTGTTTTAATCGTTTTCCCCTGAAAAAACACCGTTTCCATGAACACGTCCAGCACGACGCTCACTGTCTGTTAATTAACGGAGACTCGCTCCAAACATTTCACCGTTTAAAACTACCCGCTTCGTTTAATAAGTTGGCTTTGTGACAAACAAACAAACAAAACTAGCAAACAAAAGCAAATGTTATCAATTAAAGTTTGCCATGTTAGATTATAGGACCTTGTTATTTAAGCCAAGAAACAGCAAATAATCCAACAGGATCCAGACGGACGTGGGGCCGGGAAAACAAACAAACCACGCTTTTACCCACGAAAATGTAATGATCATCACTGTATTGTCCTCGTGATTGCCCAAATTGGGTTTTTTTCCTCCCAGAATGCCTTGCGATGATTGAGTCAGTTGAGGTGCAGTATGGATGTTTGTCCAGCAGATGGCAGCATTACCCTTTGATTATCTTTTAGGTTGGCCACTTTTGGCTTTCTCTCTGCATCTTTTCATTAGTGGACAGAAAACTGGCCAAATTAATTGTTGCAATTTTTTTTATTATATCCATAATAAGCTGTCCTTTGATAAACAGTCAATATCTAACCTCAACACACACATTGGTGGCTATTGTAAGATAATGAATAATTAAAGAGGGATCCGCTCTGGCAGGAAGGAACAGTAAATTGAAGACTTGGTGAGTGATGAGTGATTCATGACTTGCATCTTTCATACACACACACACACACACACACACACACACACACACGCACACAGGCAATTATGCTGTGCTGAACCATGGTGTGATCAGAATTACTCTAAAACTGGGTTAACAGCTGCCCGCATCCACTCTGCTCTCAGCTCACACACACACACACACACACACACACTCCAGGGCCCTCCTATCCATGCACAGACAATTGGCCTGGTTCTTCGAGTGAAAGACATGTCATACAGAGCACTGAGTAACAAGGCCCTGTGGGACGTAGAGGGGCATGGTATACCTGACAGAGTGAGTAATACTCTTCACCACTAAGTGTGTGTACTGTAAGCGGAGGGAGAAACAAAACATCTGTGCATGTACATGTATACCCGTAGCCTGAACTGCTCTCACTTTCCCCCTGCCTGTCACGTAACTTTTGTTCAGGGAGCTTATTATGCCGTGACACCGTAATGAAGTGAAAATGATTTCATTTGAGGAGTGGGGGGGGGGACTCCCTGTTTTTCACAGACACACACACTCACACATTCACCATATGGCAACATGTCAGCTCAGATGAAAACATCTGGCGTCTTCTATGTTCACATGGGTGCAGATGATTAGAACGTAGCTTCATGTTATAGCCTTGATGGCAGAAAAAACAAGATGGCTATAGGGAACATCAAGCTGGCTCTAGTTTGAGGATGTGGCGCAGCAGGACGCAGCTGCTCGAACAGCACTCGGACTCATCTGGTCTGGCTATTCTCACCTGTGAGGAAATAAATATTTTATTATCTTCATATTGCTGCTGGATTCTGGAAACTTTCACTTCTGAAAGTGCCAGCAGACATGCTACTAAGTCTCTGCATTCATCTTCACTTGTACTCTAGAAACAGTTGGACAGTTTAAAGTGTTCACACTGCTGTGTATATCAGGCATCATTATTGGTTCAACACCGTTTGAGTCATAATCTGAACTCTAGAATATATACAAAAATTATACAATCATAATAAATATGACAGCTGCATCTTTTACATTAACCAACAATCATTTTCTGTGCCAAGTAATTAGTGTGATTGTGGCCAAAAGTGCATTAAGGTCAAACAATTGGGACATAATTTTTTCTCTCACAATCTCTCCCCTGATTTAGTCTTATTCTAAAATGAGGCTGAGCTGATTCAGTCTCTGGGTGGAATAAGGAGACGTATTGATTGTTGTTTCAAGGTTTTACGGGAGACTGTAGAGTTATGGCAGTCGGGCTGCGTCGGCTTCCCGCCAGGAAAAGAGATCCGGGCATCGTCAGCAATCTATGCCACTGCTCCATAAACGTAAAGTGAGCCGGGTTGGGTTTTCTGCAAACGAACACAGCACTCTCACTCTACACACACACACACACACACATACATACACATGCACACACAGAACTGAGAAATAACATTACCGTAAATGTGGTTTTATTAATAATAACAGTATCTCTTTTTAATGAACATTGCAGATACATAATAGAAAATAAATCAGAAACAGGAGAGACGTCGTCTCAAGAGTCGTGAAAGTGCCTGGAATAATTCTGTGCTATATATTGTCATTGTTATTAATCTTCATCAATCTTTATCAAAGCCGTCTTCACCAGAAATGTTCAATTCGTCATGAAACAAAAAAAAACGTTTATCGCCCCACTTAGAAAATGCAAACATTTTGTATTCACACAGCTTCCCAAAGCAGGAGCGCTGATGCCAAACTCCTGCCAAAACCTCATCGATTCCACATGTTAACCTCCAGTCAGGATTAGTATTTTCTACTTTGAGAGGCCTTACGAATAATGACCGTTGGTTTCAAGAATATGGCTCGATTGTCTTCATCTTAATCATGTTATTGTCTTGATCATATTTACACAATGCCATGTCACAGAGCACAACAAGGTCTTCTGTTCAGAATTGGTGCTCTTCAACGTAATCCATATTTCACTTTTCATAAGTTGGGGGGGGGGGGGGGGGGGGGGGGGGGGGGGGTGTCTAATTGAGGTGAACTAAAATCAGGTCTGAAACTGTTGGATTGATCCTCCAAAATACAAACCAATCACTTGAAATCTCAGGCAGCTTACAGCAACTTAAAAAGAAAAACCAACCCAGGACTGGTTTGAAATATTCTGCTGCCAGTTTAAATTACACTAAAAAAGTTAAATAAAAAATAAAAAAAGCAGGTGGGGGGCACAATTTTTCATTTGTTGTTTACAAGTTCATCACTTTGCATATTTTATGGCACTAAATGTCCTCACCTCTATGTTATAAGATGTTGCAGGTATTTTAGTATGAGGTTAGTTTCTCAAAAAGCAAACGATATGTGGCACAGCTGCAGGGCTGAGTGGATATATGTGAGAGGAGCTCGTGTTTCCTCGACTGGATCAGGATCAGAGGAGTTGTCAGAATAACAATGCTTTAATGTATCTTGCTTTGGTCTAACTTGCTTTAAGTTTAACTTGCTTATAGTGTGTGTATATATATATATACTCTCCAGGATTTAATTTGCATTTTAAAATACATTCTTTTCATTCGTAAGCATTAATTATATTTATTTGGAAGGGTTTCTTTCTAAAAGGCTGTTCGTCAGTAGGTCAAAAATATAACTGATCTCTTTCTCGAAAATGTTACTTTTTTAATATTAATTACTAAACATTGAAAACTTTTTAAGTGTTTCAGACTCATTTGTGGAATGAAACTGTTTGTTGTTGTGGTGCCTTCGTCACAGCTGAGCCACGCGGACCGGGATTGAATCAAAGTGTTCCCGAACCGAGATGTGAAGGCCCTATTTTATTCATCTATGAGCGTAACTCCACCGACAAATCTTTTCCGTTGACGAGGAAGGATGACAAACAAATAACAGAGCTGTCATTTAGGAGGAAATGAATACGAGAGATAACAGCTTAGACCTGGGCAGCCTTGTTTGGTCCTACAGAGGAAACAGTAAATGCTTCAGGTGACGCCGGACGTTACGGCTCTCCTCTCCCCCATCTGTACTGACATCATCGATAGTTGAGCTCCATCCTTGTTGTACCAAATCAACTGTGAAACGCTGCAGTGACTGTGAAATCAACAAAACATTAAAAAAAGCCTGCTGAGCTGCTATCTGTGGTGTGTTGGAAATGTCAAAACTCCCTCTTTCTGAATGATGAAAATACAAAGATACGTTTTTTTTTTCTCTTGCAATATAAGGGTAAGACATTTAGTGAATGACCTATCAATTTTAGTGAGCTATGCAGTTCCACATAACAAAACATTGTTCTTTTATTATGTTTCCCCAAGTCCTTCTATCAGAAACTTTATACGTATAACTTCTCTAAGCAAATATCCCTCCGTTACAAAAATAGACTTTTCTTTTTTCATAAAATAATACACATAATTAATTTTCAGTGATATAATCATCTGTTAAGGTAAATAGCAAGGCTGTTTTTTTTTTCTTTTAAAGTAAATGTTATCGTGAGAGAAACAGAGAGATGTGAAGCCTAGCACCATGTTCTTCATATCGCCCTCCACCGATATGACTTTTCCAAAAGCATTTGGAACACGATCGATGTGGGAAACCCGTCCTTTCCTCTGCGCTCTCTGGACTTCATAGTTTGCATATTCTGGTTGAGTCCAGATTCTAAACTTTCACAGCAGCCGGCAGAAAACTGAGACTCTGTTCCTGGAAATCCGAAACAAATCATTCTCGTCTCCTATAGGCTGCGACTGTTGCCCCCACCCCCACCCCCACCCCCCCAACAAAAATAACCCCAAAAGCTTTAAAACTACACCAGCCAACAAATTAAGATAAAGGTAACAACGGTTTAACTAACACATCTCACAGGCCATTGCTTCACTTTTGTACAAATCGAAAAAAAAGAGTCCCAACTGATGATAAAACATAAAGAAGAAACAAGTCCCAAACACTGATGCTACAAAGAATTAGAAAAACGTATGTACAGGACCCTGTATTCCATGACTTTCTGGGTAAATTATCATAGGTGTTGGCTTGTGTTACGTGAGTGTTTATACAGGCATACAAAAAAGTTCTTCTTGCTTCTCTTTTTTCGTTGTTCAGTTTCAATAAAAGCTCTTATTGGACCAAAACAAAAAGGAAAAATAATAATTGCCACCACCAGAACCTCCACCAATGTGTCCAGTGTGTCTGACCCCCGTCCTCCTGCCCCTCCCCCTGTTGTTTCCTGGTGCAAATTCAACAGCAGCAAGTAGCTTAGTGCCATTCAGGTTCATCTGGCCCCCCCCCGGTGCGTTCAGGGTCCAAGTGCCAGTGGTGAGTCCTCATTCTATCCCGCCCGGCACCCTCTCTGTCACCAGATGACGCTGGATATACTGGTCTCTCTGGGCAGCAGGGGCAGCATGGCGTTGTTGCCGTGGCCTTCTTCCAGACTCTGTTGGCGCGGCGACTTGGACTGCGGCCGCTGTCCGTTGATGAGCGTCATGGGGATGTTGCAGTAGGTGTGCTGGTTGCCGAGCGAGGAGAGTGGCGGGAGCGTGCCGCCGGGCGGCAGGTCGTAGTCGTAGCTACGGTAATAGTGTTTCTGCCTCATCTGGGTGTGGCAAGAGTTGTGGAAGGTCGAGCGCAAGTCTGGGTGTGCCGTCGCCATGGCGGTAGAGGTGGCTGCCGCCATGGAGATGGCCGAGACGGTCTGGAGCTCGCTGAAGGGGCCCTGCTCGCTGACGTCCAGCACCTGTTCGTGGGAGATGCTCAGGGGCTCCATACGCTTGAAGGGCATCTCGTAGAGCAGCTGCTTCCAGAACTTGGAGTTGAGCTTGTTGCTGGACGGCCCGCGCCACTTGATGACCGTCAGCATCTTGATGGTGTGTTTGAGGGCCTCCACTTCCTGGTAGTTCATGATGCCGCGCAGCTCGGCGCACTCGATCAGGATGACCTTGATCTCGCCGGTCACCAGCATGTTGCGCAGCCGCGTCTCCAGCTCAAAGATACTCCACCCCCTCCGCACCACATAGCTGGGCGTCATGACGATGATGAGGCGCTTGCTCTGGTCCACACAGCGTGCTACGTCCTCGATGTAGGCTGAGTAAGATACACAGAGATAGATAGATAGATAGATAGATAGATAGATAGTTGTACTGATAAAAGCCTGTTTCCAGTTTGTATGACTTATTTCTATATGCTTGTATACCGTATAGATTCAATCTAGATACGTTTAATTGTATATGCAACTACACAGAGATAATGGATGATGCAAATATGCTGAAACATATCACACAGGCTCCTGTATAATAAGAACTCTTAGCCTCACAGCAACTGCATATCACACTACTTTTTTTTAATCAAAGTTTCAAACAATCAAAGCCAATTAACTCTCTCTATTTTGAAAAATAGACTGAAGTAATTTGAATTAAACATCAGATGAATTTTACGGTAACACTAATTTATTCCATCATCTCGCTAATCTAAACTCTAACTAAAGCATCTACAGCATCTAGAGAATTTAATTATTGGCACAGAATTTCAGACAAAAAAAGGAAGGGATCACTTGCTTTTTTTTTTTTTTTAAATAAGAAAACAGTAAACATAAAACACTCAAAGCCAAGCAACATGTGTAAAATTAAATGTGCACCTTCACCACCAGAAGGTAAAGTCAGTGTGAGTTTACATTAAATACAGATTTGTGTTCACATCCTTAAAGAAAATCAGCTGTTTGGCTAATAATGAAGGTGATTAAGTGTTTCCCTCAGCTTGTCCTGGGTGTCAGGAGGAGGAGGAGGAGGAGGAGGAGAAGGAGGAGGGAAGTGTGTGTGTGTGTGTGTGCAGCTAATGCCTGCTTTTAGCCTTTCCTGGCAAAGACAAAGACATAGTGTCTCCTCAGAAGCAGGTAGACAGGATTAACTGGGCTTCCCTTCCTAATCAAAGCTTATGACCCTCTTGTGTGTGTGTGTGTGTGTAAAGAGACATTTTTCTTAGACGAGACAGTGTGTGTGTGAGTGTGAATAATATCTCGGTGTGTCTGCTGCTCTTTAAACAAACATATGCCACATCTCTCTTCCTCGCTCTCCGTATCTCTGAGAAGAAACTCCTTCTTTCATGTCTCTCTGCCTGAGGCTCCACGATAAGAGAAACCTGATTAGAGTAAACTTGGATTTAAAGTCGCCCTTTACTTGATGACAAGTCAATCTCTTTTCTGTTTGGTAATTGCTCCTCATGCTGTAATTCACCACAATGTGTCTGTAGGTTCTGGGCCTGTTCAGTTCAGCTTGAGCCAATCAGTCAAAAACAAGTTTTCCTTTTCATCTTACCGTGAATAAAACAAAAAAGAAAATACACGTTATATAATTAGCTAATGAGCACTACTTTCATTTTTATGTTTTGAATTGATTAAAATGAAAGTAGATTTGCCCTCTCTGGATGCTGCCTGGTAATACTTTATAGCTTTATAGATTAAATTGCTCCTTTCAGAGACCCCACAAGCTTTACAATCAAAGTGTTGCATGTGTTATAATTGATTCCTACATAAAAACAAAATCAACATTAAATTACAAGGAGGCAAGAAATCCCTGTTGCTCTAGTTTTTTCAAGTTTTTCTTCAAATCTCCTTGAGAAGAGAGCTCATTGTGATGAATTGATGCAGTTAACCCATCACATGTATTTAATTCATGGAGATGTGATAATAAGTTGAAACAAGCGTCAAAAATCTAGGGGAAAGAAGGTACCTCTAAGTAGTCTTGTGTCATCCTGGAAATGATCATTGGTGAAACCTAAACATAGATATTTACATTCAAAGTATGATCAAAAAGATTTGCAGGAAGAAAAAAAAAACATTAAAATAAACAGTTTTGTCAATGTGAGGACATGGATCTGGCATAAATCTACTGCCGCTGACCAGTTTATTCCAGTTTAATATGGGACATGTAGCATAAAAAAGGCAAGGAAAAAGCCTTCAGCCAGACGTTACTATCGCTGTCATACATTATAAATACAGAATGTACAGCGGGTGTATAAGACGTCTACCTGAATGGCAAGATGTTAACATGTTATAAATAATCCAGCATACTGTGGAATAACACGGTAGTTATCAGTAGCTCAGGAGAAGGATTATTGACATATGTGTTTATCTGTAGCTGTGGATTATGCTTTATTATATCAGCTGTTGAGATGCTAATACAGTCCCAGTGGGAACTAAATGTTTACATATAGACACAATAAACCAGCGGGCTGTGCCACTGAGCTGGAATAGCGTCAGACGCACTTAGGATTCCTCTCAATCCTTGCATTTTTATGCTATTTTCCCCATATTATAACAGTCCCCCCCGCATCAAGCACATAATCACAGCAAAGGGATTCAGTTTATAACCTTGGCACAATGCCACTCAAAGGGAACATAATTAGTGATGGCGGTATGTGCGGGGAAGACGGGCAGATGCGAGTATTCAAATGAAGGCTAATAACATAATGATATTATCAAACTCATCTGTGTGATGAGTTAATCAAAGATAAGCACGGGGCACGGTGAGAGGCTCCATTAGAAATATACTGTGGCAAAACATGCATTAATATCCATGCATAAAGAGCTTTTTGATTGTACGGCTGACATCATTGCACAGCAGCATGCAGAGGTGCAGTCTGTATGGAGCTGGATCAGGAACATGGACTGTAATAATAGTGTTGGCTATGCTGCATGACTTTACGTACTGTAGATAATGCACTTCAAATACTGGAGTACATAAAGGACCAACTATTAAGTGCAGAATGTTTCTGTTTGTGTATTACTTACGGTATATGTCGCCATAATTCACTTTTTTCACATAGGATGTCTGAGCAGGTCAGACAGCAGGTTGGGCTGCAGGGACTGAACTCTGTTTGTTTCTCAATGTTTTGTGAATTTCTATCATATTCACACCAAATACTGAACTGAAAGCAAAAGTCCTGCAGTGAAAAGTTGACTTCAGTAAAAGTACAGTGAGCTAAAGTATTGCCTGTATAATTTACTCAAAGCTCTCGCCTAAGTTTTATATTATTAAAGTCATATATTATTTTATAATTTATATAATGGACTTGCATTAAGTGCAGGCAGCATTTTATGCAGCATTGCAGCTGGTGTAGTAGCTGATGTAGTTTAAAAATACAATATTCACTGTGGTAGAGCAGAGGTAAAGTTTCACAACTCTTTAGCATTATTTTCTCTACATGCCTGATCCACTTCAGCGAAGCCAGTCATTAGAAAAAGATCATTTTAAGATGATCAAATTAACACAATGAATGGTCTTACAGGTCTAGTTATGCCACAGCACAAAATGCATAACAGAGAACGACAAAACAAGGCCACTGCACTGACAACACGAGCAACACCAAGCGACAAAACATTCGACACAACTTGACATCGCCACGAGAGAGAGAGCTTACTTCCTGTGGGGATCAAGTCCCTGTCTGGAATGAAGAGTTTATACCCATAATGCTTCTCCAGGACGTCGGGGAGGATCTCCAGGGCAAAGCGCTCCTCCTCTCGGGTCTCCTGGCTCCACTGGTCCGGATCCACTTTTGTGTAGGACAGGTACGCGTCGTAGTCCTTGTTATCTGCAGGTACAGAAAGTAGGTGAAGTGTCACAGCTCCTGTTATCCGACCAGACAGATCAGCGAGGTTTGTAAGCAGAGTCTTTATTGCCCTCAGATCCTACAAACCAGGCCCTTTCATTTGGTTTTATAATCCCTGCCATAAAGCAGGTGGAGAAAAATAAAGCCTCGGTCTCTGCATGCTGTATAAAAGCAGGTCTGTTCTTTTGAAGCTCCTGAAACCATTCTGCTTCATTTAAATGCTTATATGTTTTTATGATTTGGACATAATGTTTCCTGCTTTGCTCAGTGAAGTTTTAGCGCTGCGACACCCCAGATGCTCACAATCTATATTCATACTGACGTGCAGAGAGCTGTTCATTCACTGGGAGACTTCATTGAGACAGGACGCCTCCATTACACTGACCTCTGCCCATCTGAGTGCTTTTCATTACAGCTCCGTCCCCACTGACGGATAATGTTATCTTCATAACTACCACAGCAGGCAAAACAAACTAGACTCCAGCCTGAGCTAAATGCCCAACACTGCCTGCTCGGTCGACGCATGGCGTAGCTCCATCACCCACATGGAGAGCTCTGATAGATGACGGATTTGAAAGGACTGAGAGAAGAGGGGGAACGTGAGGGAAGACTTTAATGTTTCGTCTCAAGCTGAAACACTCCTGAACAACTGAAGAAATGGACAGTTTTCTCATTTATAAATGAAAAAAACTCACAAATTCTTTCAGTTCTTTCTTGAGTCTATGACGGTAAACTGAATATCTTTGTGTTGGACTGTTTTTCAGGACAAAACAAAGCATTTGAGGAAGGCACCTTGGGCTTTGGGAATCAGTAATTGACATTTTTCACTATTTTCTGACATTTCATAGACCAAACTACTAACTGATGAATCAAGAAAATAACTGACAGATGAATTGATAATGAAAATAATTGTTTGTTACCGCACTTCTTCCAACTTTTAGGTAGTTATAGATGTTTCTTAAGAGTTTAACTTGTATCTGGTGCTCGTGACATTTAAACAGCAGTGATTATTTGGGATTATCCACAGCAAACAGTCGTCTGAAAACAGTTCAATTCAAATGTAAATTTATTGCTTGTTTTGAGCTTGATAAATTCCAGTTTTTTTAATTAAAACAATTCTGATCTGCCAGTTTAACTGCAGTTACTCCACCACAGATCAGATATGATATTAGATTTTAAAATTAATCAGAAATATCACATTCTATGTGCTTCTTTCTTTGTGAAAACTGTAAAGAGAGAAATAAATCAGAATGGGGACACTGCAGTGTGAATACAGCCTGCGCGAGGTAAACTCATTAGAGACGCGAGCTGGGTTTGGATTTATGAGTTCCTGTCTTTATTACGATTCTAGTCCTTCTGCTCTTTAGTGACCACCTGCAGTGCAGGAGCCAGGAGGTGATGTTTAACCTGTCGAGACGCTGGAAGTAAAGGGAGCTGAGGATGAGCGTCGGGGAGAGAAAATGATGAGAGCGGATGGGTTTAAGAGAAGGGATTTCGGGATCAATTCTGAGTACAGAATCACATTTTGGTAGCTTTTAATATCCTCTCTATTTTACGCTCCTGCCTCTTTCTCTCGGCTGTGAGATTTTCCTTCACCTCCCAGAGGGTAATCTTCATATTTGACAGGTGCACGCCACCCTTACATGACACCATATAATTAATCTAACTAGTTTTACACATGCAATGCATTTTAAAACACAAGGGACATGTAAAAAAAAAAAGAATAGAAATGTACCTTCATTATCACTTCAGTATAACTAACTCTGAGGCTTATATTCTACCTCACGATGACATAAATCTCTCTTTCTGTTTTTCTCTGGTAGTTTTTACATGTACTGTGTAGGCAGATCAAGGGCTATTTTAGTGGAGCTGATTCACTCGTCTGTAGTGAGAAAGAGAGAGGAGGGAGAGGCTGAGGGTGAATCCTGGAGGCGGAATGACCCTCCTCTTGCATCTTGAGGAGTCACTCCTAACATGAGGCTGGTGAGGTGTATCTGAGGGTGCAACACACCTCCGAAACCTCAGCCAACACTTTGCACCCATCCGCCTTGCACGTCGACTACAAAAGGAGCGTCTTGATTGACGCTTATATCATTGGATGGATGAGGAGGAGGAGGGTGGGGTGTAATATATGCATGTGCATAGAGAGCCTACAGTTAAATTGTGAACTCTTGAACTTGCGGTGCAGAGCGCCAAGAGAGTTGGAGGCGTAATCTCTGGGATATCTCTGGGCTCCATTACAGTTAATGGAGAGTAGATTGGAACGTAACACACATACTTAACTCTGCAGCTACAAAAGCACATGGGGTGGACTGCTAATGAGTAGCTGAGCAGTTAAAAAAAAAAAAACAACATACCGTTTTGTTTTCCATTAATTTAATTTAGCCAGCAGTAGAACGTGGCTTTGCATCAGACAGCAGAAAGCAGACTGCTGTTGAGATACAGTAATTGAATTTTGTTTCAAGATTTAGTTCATCGGTGCTTTGCCTGCATACAATATGATATTCTGGGCTCTGTTCATCATATTTACACATTGTCTCATCTAGTACACACACTCTAGTCTCATTGATATAAATAGGGAAGAGTGAATATTAGAAACACACAATACAAGTGAACAGGACCAAGAGCAGCCTTCAAAATAACCATCTAAAGCAGGTTGTGAACAGACTAGACTGTATTAGCTTTACCTAATTAAATGGCAAGTGAGTATATATAGGGGCTGCAACTAAAAACTTTTCCATTATCTTTTTCAGGCCTTTTTTAAATTATTTCCAATAACCATGTAATGTGGGACTAATCTAATAATTGAAAAGTACAGTTAGTTCGATTGTTTCATTCCACATAACTGTTGGTTTTATCTAGAGAGGTTTTGGTGAGACCACAGCTGGTCAGCTGAATGTGAAAAAATGTGACATTTGCCAAATGCAACCATAAAACTCCAACAATTAATGAATAATAAATTGATATTTACTTGGGTCTAAATTGATCTGTTTCTCCAAGGACATTTGTCTTTTCATGTACCAAATTAAAAAGTCTTGTCTGGCAAACTTTCCGGGAATTTATAAGGAGAGTGATCAGTTGAACAGTTTGAGAATTGAATTCCATTTACAACGTCCTTAACGAAACAGAAAAGCAGCAAATCCTCACATTTGAGAAGTTGAAAGCAAGCGTGACATTTTCGCTTGACAAATAACTTTAAAAATCAACCAGTTTATTGACCTTATTGTTAAAATAAATAAAGTGTCCATAGTGTATATTTATTATCCGCGATAGTTAATTTCTAACCCACACCAGTTGTCTTCTTCCTTTAATTACATGTGAATAATCACTTTGGAAAAACAAGATCCCACTTGACCTCCTGATTACAAATTAGCGACTTTGTGATGTTTACCTCTGCATCTTAAATATGCAAATTAAACAGGATGCATTACAGTCGCTGTGTGTGTGCGGGATGTGAAAACGATTAATGCTCGGTATCGCCAAACTACAGTGAACACAGATTCACGCCTCATAATTCCACGCCGCGCTGACAACACTGACATTCGTATTTATGGCAGTGTTGATGAGTTCCCACCTCCTTGACAAGCTCGCTCGGCTGTTGTCATCACGATGCCTATTATTGATTCCACTGACACCCACACAATGTGACAACTGAGTGGTCTTTAACTAAATTGCGCCTCTGACAAATAGCTGACAGTCCGTTCTATTGTTACGTAAAGCTTACAATTTTACATCTGGCAGAAGAGGGAGGCAGACGTTCAATTAGTTCTTCGAGTGGCCACAATGAAACACGAGGACTTTCTTGGCAGTGTGTGCAGAGTTATGCGGGAGAGAAAAAAAAAATCTCTGTGCATCCGAGACTTTGGCTTAAGGGCTTTATGGATGAAAAATGTGTGTGTGTTTGCAACTATATCTTGCATGCAGCTACTTCTTCCTGTCAGTGCAGTGGTTACCATAGAGATGGGATCTCGGTTAATCACCTCCTGCTATTGCTTAGCGACTGTTTTTTCTCCACTCAACTGGCAACCATTTCCAGCTTGGTTCCTATTTACTTGCCTAAACCTTTCCTATTCACCTCCAGTATACTGTCACTGGAATGTACGAGATGCAGGTGTGACTGTGTGCATGCATGCATACCTGTGAAAGTGTGTGCGTGCCAGTGAGGTGGCAGTGAAGTGATCTAATCGACCGCGGCGTGGAGGAAAGTATCAGGGGTCTCCTGAGAGCTCCAGAGGCAGCGTGCTGTGTCTTATTGAACCTGATCCCCTTATTCTGGAGAACAAATTGAAAATCTGTTTCTCTCTCCGAGCACTCACTCGGGTGGCACAATTAAAGGAGACAATTGCTGTTTGGCATTAAGTTCAAGGCCTGACTTTTTTCTTTTTTTTCTTCTCTTTTTCAACACAACCGCCTCTGGGCCATCCATTACGGAAAAAGCTCCACTTTCTGGGGGCCGGAAGCCCAACACAGCCAGAGGTAATGACTTTCATTGAAATGTCTGATGTAGCAGCCTTCACAGACAGGCAGAGCTGGGAGAGTGTGTGAGGAGAAACGTGGGGTACAGAATACTTCTTACCTTTTAACTCTCATAACTCTCTGGCTGTCTCTCTTTCCACAACGTACAGTCCCTCAGCCTCTCCGAACTAATCTCATTCCTCCAGAATTCATTGCAGCGCTGGTACTTGAGAGACTCATTACAGGGGAATCAAATTAAAACTTTCTTGTTGTCTCAGTTTGATGCATTCTCAAGTCAAGACTCATCCACCAGGCCCAATCTGAGTGACTTTTTTTTTTCTTTTACTATTGCTGATGGGGTTTGCATGCAGACACATGGGAAAGCACAAACAATAGCCTACACACATACATGTGCAGAATCACGAATCACTGATTGAAATAAGCACTGAGCTCATTTTGTGATGGAGCTTTGTTGAAAAAGGCCTCAACTCAAAACTGGAGTCTGTTTATAATTGTACTATTTACCATTTAATCGTCACAATAAAGGATATAATTATTGTTCCTGACTCTGTCTGATAGGCTGTCAAATTTATGGATGTATTAATTAAACAGGACTTTCTTCCTTTCCCACTGCAGAACAATAATTAAAAACTGGGAGCTTGTTTGGGTGCAATAAGCAAAGCAAAGGCATTTGTAAACAGAAAAGTCTGTTCAAACGTGAACTTAAATCTGGACAACAGTACACATGATCGACAGACTGTCTAGACACTTTGAAATTAGTTTTAGTTAAATGTACCTAGCGCTAGAATGCAGGATTGATAATGAATCAATTATTCCAGTCAAATACAGTAAATTGAATTGAACTAAGGCTGACCCTTGTTGTTGGTCTGAGGGGCTGCTTACTCTCTGTTGAGGCAATGTGGCGTTCTTGTTTTTTGAGGCTATTTTAACTAGATCATTTGGTATGTCTGTCTTTTCTGTAATGGATTTCTCCCAGTATGATGCAGCTGCATTTGCATATATATATATTATATAATATAAACACCACAGGGATTTAAACTCTCGAGTAACATCAGGATCACACACTACTAAGGTGCTTCATATGAGGCTGAATGCCAATTAGCAGACGTCTGGCAATCAGCACATTGAAATTTGAGTTTTCAAAGCAACATGAGATAACTAACAGCCCACAGAACAGCAGGCACATCAGTCCAAATCAATTCAAAATTAATTAATATGTCACGGAGAAAGTTTCAGAAATAGTGACAAGATATGTAGCGATAAATAACATGACAGTGGAATATGCAGCACAGCGGTTGATAAATACTTTACAAAATGAGTTACTTTGCAAAGTTTACAGTTTAAAGAATATGTTGCATACATTTTTTTTGATTGAGCTGTTTCAGTGCATTGAGAAGATTCGCTGAAATTGGCATTTCAGAATTAGGAATTGATGGGAGGTTATTTTCTCTTGCAGCCACTGATAAAACAGGTGTATATTTACATAAAAATGGTACCACATGCAGCTCTAAGATATGTAAAACAGCCCAGGTGTTTTCTGGGTAAAAATAAATATGCGGCACCCTGCAGCTCAGCGTGCAGAGCAGCATTGGTACGACATAGGTATAGGATTTAATTCCCATTGAGGGAAGAAAGGATGCTTTCACATCAGTGGAAGGCGTTTTAATTACAAAAAGGTTAAAAGTTATGTCATCTTACCTCCGTCTATGTCCTCGCTGCCAAAGTGGTTCCTGTAGAAGAGCATGAGCTCGATCCTGTAGCACTTGTACAACGTCACCAGACAGATCAACAGCATCAGGATGGCTCCCAGACCTCCGGCCAGCTCCACCGTGTACATAAGCTCTGCTAATATGGCAAACACAGTGACAGGGAGGGAGAGATTGGCACAGAAGAGTCTACTTTAATATGAACCCAAAGTAATTGGTTGAAGTGAAGCAAAGAAAGGAAACACTGTGGTTATATTATATTATATTAGTGCAGAAAACATCTTATAGTGCAGTTAATCAGGGTGTTTTGAAACCACATCATTTTATACCAACATACTAGCAACATGAATGAGAGGCGCTTGTTTCACGACCTGCCACCGATGATGACTGTGTAGAATAAAACTTGTGAAATTTGCCTCCAACCATCAGCCCTCCATGCATACAACAGCAAAAAAAACATGTTTAACAAGCATTTTTACTGCCACATTTATCATTTAAATGTTTTTTTTCCAGGTCTTACAGCAGATATTTGATGTGAGACATTTATTCTCTTATATTCTCAGGAGTTGTACAGTTCCGCATCGGAAATTTCTCCCTCCGTCCTATTTCTCTGCTCTTATTCGCACTAAAACTGACACTTAAAGCAGCCTGAACATCAAATTACATTAGTCGGAGTAAAAATCCAACCGTACTGTGGAAGATCAATACAAATGAAATAATGCATGATGCAGTCATGATAGGTACGAAAAAGTTGAACTCCCTATTGTTACCAGATTCCATGTTGTAAAAATGACTTTGGCTTATGTCCACATTTGTTTGAAAATAGCTTTCATGCGTCTCCTGCAGCAGCATTAATTCAGCACCTGTGTCAGCTTTTCTTGCTTTTCCTCTCCATCTTGTCACGTTGCTTATGTGCTGATTGCGGCTGGATTGTATCCAGATGACACATAACTCCAACTGGCATGAAAGTACAACCACTTCTATACCTGTCACTTAACGCCTACTGACTTGATTGGATAATAAAAAAATAAAAAAAAACCTCACACTCAGCCAACTGCCGCGACAATAGCGTGTGACAGATCAGACTGCCGCACTTATGAAGATCGGTTATATGCGTGTACTGCTGTGGAGACGAGGAAAAGCTCTTGGCTGTTCATCACCGGATCGAAGCGGTCCACTCTCCCCGCGCCATCCGTCATCACTGTCACCTGACATGAACTCATGAAAAGCATCAGTGGAAGCTGAATTCAAGGAACTGATGGATTTCACTGTTAATCTTTCAAGATTATTTTAAATCTGGTTACTCGTTGTGTTTTTTGGAGAAAGGTCCACAGGAAGCCAGTGTTAGTGTTACTCAGGTGATATTTTACACTACAGGACAATGGATTCCTTTAGTCCATGGTCTACTAACTTCCCTTGAAAACCAAGTCGTTTGCTTTGTCTTTTCACGATCGTGTCGCTTTTTCAAGGTTTTTTTTTCTTTTCTGTCGGATGTCACTCTATCTTTTGCAGTTCAACATTTTCTCCTGGCTACGCCTCACAAAATCTGGGTGGTCAGCCTTCATTGGCTGACTAATGGACAACAGTAAAAGGCTGGACTCGCTGCAATGCCGCGCACACACACACATAAACATGGACAGAGAGGACTTTGCGTGCATCACCATCCATCACCGACGCACATTTAACCTCGTTGGAGTGCGCTATGCCCATCCCACTGCAGCGGCCATCAGGCTGACAGCTCCCATGATGAAGGATGATGTTCTGGAAAGCTAACGAGCGTGGCCCGCGCCGCTTCATCACGCCTGTCCGGGCGACGACCTTCAGCCAAACTCACAGACGGACGTACACACACGTACGTAAACAAGAGAGCAAACAAACTTGGGGGGCAGCATGAACAGAGGTCTCTCCCTCAGGCCTCTGACTTCTTGTTTAAGTTTTTCTCTCCCTCAGTCTGGAAATCATCCTGAATTGGTTTATTTCTCTAAGAGAGGTGCTGCGGCTAACAAGCACTGCGAAAAAGCCGGATCCAAGCAACTCCACTTCTCCCCGACTTCCTCTTCACTGTCTACCCTCCGCCTCAGTGAACACTGCTTCTCTCAGATATCTGGACAGTATAACGAGCCAGCTGCTCCTCGAGCAGCAGAGATTACAGTAGAGGAGGCCAATTCTTCTCTGCCTGGCATCCATATTGTAGTAGCACTGCACTGGGACAGATTAAGACAAATTAGCTCGTGATGACGAGAAGGCTGGATTTGATGGAGCCACATGGCATCAAGCAATTCATCACCCTTCTCTCTCCCATTTCTTCATCTCTCTGTCAAATAAATAATAATAGCAAAACTACATGATCTACATGATCATATACAGTAAGCAGCTGTTTGCTAGTTGAAGTTGCTGCTATAGTTGCAAGAAAGAAAGAAAATGATCTGCAGGAAAAAAAAAACAGTTGGTCAGGAGGAATTGGAGCAGCACAACTTTTTGACAACAATGAGTGGAAATAAGGAGGCATCTCCATGCTAACTCTACATACAAGACAGGAGACATATTCTGATTGATGCTGCATGATTTAAAGCATGTGTGTGTATGGGACAGAGAGAGAGAGAGAGAGGCGGGCAGGGAGAGAATAAAGACGTTCTCACGCTGAGACGAGCGTGCTGTCGTGTGCTGCTTTCACAGCTTCAAGAGACAAGCTAGGAAAACTTTGACGCATTTTGAAAGGCAACGTGAACACTGACTGGGCTTGCTCTGCGCCACGGATGCAGCAAATAGAAACATAAGTATGGGTCAAATTTCTCGTAGACCCACCATCCTGCAAGGAACACGCTAATCTTCTCTGGTTTATTCTGAGATTCGACTGTGCAACATAAACCCCTTTAATATAAGCAAATGGAGGGGAAGTGGGCTGCCATCAAAGCTGTATCCAAAGCTGTGAGCTTAAAAGAGAGGAGAAATATCTTACTATGTAAATGTATTCAACGCTGACAACTTTAAGGCTGCAGAGACCCCTAAAACAGAAAAATAATAATAAAAAAAAATCTCACTTATGTGGCATCTTGATTTAAAATCATCAAGGAATCAACTTCAAACAGTCAAACTCAAAAATGTTTGCTTGAATAAAAAGAGAACGGGGAGGAGGAGAGGCAACAGTAGCCAGTGATGAAAGATGAGAAAATGTCAGAGTGAGGGTTCAGCGATCAAAGAGGGATTTGTGTGTGTGTGTGTGTGTGTGTGTGTTGGGGGGAGGTCATTGCCAGACAGTCAAACAGCTTGTTTGGCATCATAACACTGAAGGCTGTTTCTCTCCAAAAGCACTTTTTCCTTTCTCTGCAAACTGATACTTCCTCAGGCTGAGGGGGGATGAATAGGCTTTCTGCACTATCTACAATACTGGCCCCTTTTTTTCCCTCCCTGAGGCAAAAAACAACTGGTCAATTCCCAGAATCCCGCTGGTTGTTCTTCTTTGTTCTCAGTAAATTGCTGCGAGAGATTCACTCTATTGCCAGTGCGAAGGCCCGTGGCATTAAATAGTGTTTTTCACCTCCAAAGCTTTAACATGCCATTATTAAAAATCAAGGATTTTTATATCCATCTGCCGGATTCATGGTCAAATGTGGCGTATCCTTTATGTAACTAAACTTTTGTTCATCTTACAAAATGAATCTGTGTTCTTGTGTATGTGTTCTTGCCTCACCTTTCTTAGTGAGCTGCATGTTGGCCTGTCGCCGTCCGTTGCCGTTCTCCACATAGCAGGAGTAGTTGCCCAGATCGCTCTCCTCCAGAGAGTCGATGGTCAGAGAGATGGAAACCTCCTGCTCCCCCAGATGCTCCCGGATTGTCCTGCAGGGGACAGAATAAATGTTACACGGCTGCTGGTGGCAGTTGTGTTGCTCGTCTTAGCTTATATGACTTCGTCAGTCGACTTTACAGCAAACCAAAGCTAAAATAATTTTTCTTTATCTGGTTTTGATTTGAGCCTGACAGCTGAGACAACACTGGACATTTCTGGTGTTGCGCGGTGTCCATGAAAGGATGATTCACTGTCTGCGAGCCAAAGACAATATGAAGTTTCTGATGGTGAACCATCAATTAATCGAGAAAGGGCCGCCTGATGCATCATTGTCAGCTCAAAGCTTTTCCAAGTCTGTGAGTCACATTTGGTTGAAGAAAGCCAACAAACAAGCTGTTACAAGCTGCTGCGTTTATTTTAAACGTCTGCCCACAGAGAGTCCAAATTCAGCTTCATTACGGACTGCGAGGTGTACATCAAAGTAGCTTTTGGCAGTTTTTGTTTAAGATGTCCGAATGGGATGAGAAAAATCAGACCCAGAACATCAGAGGACACACATAGCTGATGTTGGGTTTTATATATTTTTGTAATCCCCAATGTTTGCAGGTATGCTGTGTGAATACAGATTCCAAATAATGCTAGATCAAACGTTTTTGTATCTGTGTGCCAAAAAAACCTAAAAATAACAAAAAAAGTCTAGACTGCAGGCAGTCAAAAAGTCATAAGTAGAGTATTGACTCTTTAATAAAATATGGATTTTTCTGACAGAAATATTTACCCTTAAGGAAATTTGAGATGTGTCTACAGTTTGCATCCTAAAATCCATAAATCATGACCTTGGAATTATAAGCTTTCATCTAGGTGGAGGTGGATATGACATATTGTCTGGGTAAAGCAATTTACTTTAGCACTTCATACCATCATACTATACTTTTACATCTATCTCTCTACAGATAACTTCACCAGGCAGAAGCACAATAATCTGCTGACATTCTCCAGAGGTAACGTTTCAGTCCATCAATAAAACAACCATACATAACAAAGGTAGGAGGTGACAGTCCATGACTGACAACAAGTGAGCATCATATGAGTCATGACAGATTTACGCCATGAAAAAATACTCCTTTGTTGACACGCTGGGGTTCTTGATGTCTATTGGCTGTGACAAGTTGGAATGGGGATAATAGTTTGACTGTCATGATGCACTCGAGCGCCTTCTACTACATCTAAAACAACAAATGAAAAAGCCGAACAGCGACCCTTTCCGCTATTTGATCACGGTGACTCACCAGGAAGGACACTGGGACACTATTTTTCTTCACTGGACTCTTGGCAGGGTGTTGTGCTCATTAGTGATGGATTTTTTTTATCAACCTCCTCTTCGTTATCACTGTCTGCCTCATTTAAACGATATATAAGGAAGAACGGTGTCAAGCTGCAGCTAACTGGCTTCAATGAGAAATGCTGATAATACTAGAAAGCCATGAGGAAGAGATGACACCCACACCTTCAAATATGTCAGTGTATCCTTTCAACACTATTGGACAAATTAAGCACTTTTTCAATAATCAGCAGTCAGATCTTCTTCAGTCTAGATGACAGTATGGCTTTTATCAGTAGTTTTTTAAAATAGGGAGCTGATTCAGCCCATCCGATACTAAAGCTTCTGTTTTAGTGTTGAAACTAAAAAAGTACAATTTCTAATCCTCTAAACAGCATCTACCCTTTTTTCAAGTCCAGGCTTGATCCATACGTTGTAGTTAATGATTGGACTTATGGACCTGAATTGGCTGCCGATGGACAGTATTTGACACTTTTATCTAAAGCACTTTCCAATGTGCCACTCATTCACCCTGATCCACATATACTCATACACACACACTTTCCTGCTGAACCACAGCCTGCCCTGGCCGAGTACTGAAAACTGAATCTGAGCCAGATCTGAATCAGAATCATATTTACTTGGAACCAGTTCAACATTTTAAGAACCATGGATTACTAAAAATTAAAAAACATTCAGACTTTTTGATGTACACCTAAAACAGGTGTACAACAAATGTATACACAGAAAAATAAAGGCCCGACCCTACTTATAAAGTCTGATTAAAGCACGTGGAACAAACTCTCACGACTAACAGGAAAACAATAATGGCGAAAAGAGCTGCTGGGCAGCTGTGCCAAAGCAGGAATGATATATGAGCAGAAAATCTTTTTAAGGTTACAAAATTGCAGCTATTTCAAACCCTTGGTTAATGATGCATGGGGCTAATAGTGCGAAAAGGTACGAGTGCCACTTGGGCATTCATCTGCCGCCTGCCGCGGGGCATCTGAATATGAAAACTCATCTAATTCATGTTGATCAATGAACGGACTAAACAAGGCAGATTGTGCAGTACTGTGGAAGACAAAGTACAATACAATCACAGGTGCCATGGCAATACCTTACTTTAGCTTTACACAAGTGTTTATAATAATTGGTATATCACATAGAAAATATCACACTCGCTGGGTAATTTCTTTTATTGACCATGCACAATGAAGAACCATTAGCTGTAATCATTTTAAAGCTACATGGACTAGGCGCTTCATAAAAAACTAATAAGTAGTACTTTTTAAAGCTGGGCTTCTGCAGGGGAGCAGGAAGCTTCAATACAAGGCAGTCACAAATGACTTCACGTTGAAAGCCCGTTTGAGCATGTATGTGAGGTTGAAATTAATTTAGCCTTTTTCTCTGAATTCCTGTGGGCTTTTTCTAACTCTCATCCTTCTCCATTGTGCATCCAGTCAGGCAGAGACGCAGGGCTCCACAAGGTTGGGATATAGATCCATGCTGATGGCTTTTTAAAGAGGTGGCACCCATGTGTGACTCAACATAGACTAAGCTGAAACACTGTAGGTGTTAGTGAAGGGAAAAAAAATCAATCTTTGTTTACAAAAGATACTTTTTTAGCGTTAACATATCCATCACACTTGCTGGTGAAAGTTTTGAGCGGAGGGATATGTGTCTGTGCATACAAGGGAGGTTCCATGTGTCTGAGAGAGGAGCTGTAGAAACCATGAAGCATGAAGACACCCCCCCCCACACACACACACACATCTAGCTGGCGGTGCGTATAAAAGTCGAGGACAGTGGCAAACCGGGGCTGTGTAAGTGGCTGGATGGAGATGTGAGGCGCACCAGGATCCTTGATGCTGTGCATAGCGAGGAGGCAACACAATGACTCACTGAGACACACAAGCACACGTCAGGATCATCTCAAAAACATCTCATTACTAAATATACGAGATCAATTTCACTGTAAAGCCTTCATTTCTATTTAAAGTTAAACATCTCACTTTAACGTGAAACCTTTTATTGGATAAATAGATGGACGATGCTGCACTATGTGTCTATCTCGACCTAATACTATCTCATGCAATCTTTCCCAGCAGCCTCAGTGTGACACCTGAACTTTTGAACTGTAAAATGTTGTCACGCTTTGCTTTATTTCTAAACGCCTCACTGTCTGCTTGCTTCATGAAATGTAGGGCCCCTGCTGTCTGCATTTCTCCTGACTGCAACCCAGTGGTAGATTTGAATTAGATCAGAGCAGATTCTCTGTATACTGTATACAACTGTATACAATGACAGATCACCCAATAGGAATCAGCAGTTAGTGGTAGGAGTACTCCAGTGTTTCAAACTTTTAATATGATACAGTGTAAAATACTGTCAGTGCTTATTACTCTTTAGTTTTAGAAAAACTCCCGTATCTTACTGAAAAAAGGCTGACAGCCCAAAGTGGTGAAGTTCAGGTGTTCTGGTATCTTCTTGGCTTCTTGATTTTCTGATAAATCTTTCCTCTGACCTTCTAATGAGGTTGTGGTGACGAATGGGTAAAGATCTCAGCAATAACAGGAGGACCTTGACCAGATGACCTCATTCATATATCTGGTCATGATGCCCTGCAGGGAGCCATGTACCCCTTATGTCCCTTATGGCAAACTGGGAATACCCTTGAAAGCACTGAAGGGAATATATCCGCCTGCTGGCCTGGAAATACGTGAGCACAGCCACGAGCTGGAGGTGTGTGTGTGTGTGTGTGGACTGCTGTGCTTACTGTATCCTGTTGCTCTGTGACTCTGACCCTCAAGAAAATGGATCTGTGGAAAATGAGCGTGCTGAGAATTCCTTGTTTGTGTCAAGGTAAAGCTCAGCTGCTATGTGGTTAAACTGTATTTTGGAGGTCTCCAGCAGTTAATACAATGTAGCTCTCAACATTAAATGAGACTTTCTGTTGAATTTTATAGTGCATTTTAGACACGATCTTTTCATCTATGTCTCACAGGACGTCACACTGTTTTGTTAATGTTGATCAATGACCCAATCAATCGTCCCTTAAAACAAAAAATCACAAACAGTCAACATAACACTGAGTTCTTTCTCTCCTTCCTCATTAGGATCAGAAATGTGTAAAAATGTATGTGAATGTTAGCTTGACATGATGACGCCGGTGTCAGTTTATAAAATGCTAAGAATTAGTCTTGCAACACTAATAAACAGTGGAAGCATGTTCTGCTGTGTAAGTAGCCTGATTTCCCATGAATATATCTGTAAGAGTATTAATTAGAGTTAGAAAATGAAATGTTACACTTGAATTGCTGCTTAAAAGGGTGCTGAATGCCCATGCATCCGGGACTTAAACTTATTTTGGATTTAATCTTCAGCAGCCTGGCCTTTATGTCTGTATTCCACACTGCGACTTCACCTCTGAGAACCATGAAAGTCTTGTTCTGCAGCCACAAAAATTTTATATCAACCTGGGATCTCAGTGGTGAAACACTGTGCCAAAAGCTCCATTTCATGTATTACAGGCAGCCCTTCAGGGAATACTCCCGTGTGATTAATTTCCATTTCAAAGCTAAAAGCTCATGGAATGATGTTGGGGCGCGGGTTTGAAGTGGTGCACATTCAAACGGCAACAAAAAAATAAAATAAATAAAATCACACAGAGGGAGACAGCATCACGCGGCAGCACACAACAAAAATATGCACTTGAAAAACGTGAATGTGCACGTACTGTGAGCACCCACACATTGTGCTATATGCACACACGCCTCTTCACGTCTGCCCCTGCACACACACACAAACACACTCTCTTTGAAAGCAGCTCAGGGTCACAGTTTTGATCTCTTGACTTGTTACCTCATTTGACTATCATATGAAAGCAGGGGTTCTAACTGCATGTGACACAGTCCTCAGTTGTTTTTCCTCATCTTCATTATGCCACCAACCCACTGCTGCCACCTACAGCCCCCCTCATCTACCAACCCCACCCACAAAACTCCTGTAAGCTCTAATTGGCCCGGTGTCCTTCACAACGTAGAGCGGTGCTGAGAGCTGGTCGGAGCGTGCTAGCAGGCTAATAAAGACGTCTCGAAATGCCAGGTCACCGACTGGGCCGCTAACCCTCCTCCCAGCCTTGTCATGCTGCTTACAGTTAACCTTTTCATTAGATGGCATTTGTCCACAACAGGGATTTTCTAGTCACACGTGTGGTCCGTCAAAAGAGTACAGTGTAGCAGGACATGAAAGGGTGCGCCTTAGTATAGACACACCAGCAAAAATCCATGTCATCATCATTAATGCTGTATCCGTGCTATGTTGAAACAGATTTTGCTGACCATAGGAAGATCCACTCTAAATGCACTTACGATGTAAGTAATGAGGGACAAATCCACAAAGTTTATTTGAATATAATATGAGGGTGAGTAAGTGGAATAGTGTCTGTGTTTTCCTGTTCTTGAAGAACCGTAAAAAGAGGGACGATGTCACTAAAAAGTCAGCAAGTGTGAAGGATTTGACTAATTTGTACAGCTGGGGATCTCTTAATGGTTAGTAGTATGGTAGTATAAACTGGAGGAATGATTTATAGCAAGAAAAATGTGTCAATGCTCATTTGGGCACCTGACTATTGTTTTAGGACAGACTTGAAAAATTGTGAGCCTGTGCTTTAAAACAAACAATGCCCTGGTCACTGGGAACAGCTCGAACCCGGTTGAAACTTATCGGAAGAACTTTCTGTAAAAATAAATAAATAAATAGACAGAAAGTAGATAGAAAAGTGTTGTTCATGAAGCCTGCGGCTATCCTGAGTAACCAGGACATTGTTGCTGGAGAGAGCTATTTCCCATGATTTCTAAATTTGCTACACCTTCCTTCCTCCACCTCATTTTCTGAATGCCCTGGTGATGCCAGCGGTGCAAAGAAACTCATTCTTGAGGATCAGGAATTTCCTCTTCACTGCGAAAAACCCAATGAAAGATTATTTATTGCCCAAATTTTCTTCTAACATCTGGGATACAGTGAACGCATCACTGCACAAATACGTGGTATTCAGTTACTGTATGTTCGTTTTGAGCCAACATGCACTTTCCCCACTTGGATTTCTTCTGTTTATTTGATTCTTTTATGATGCTTTTTTTTGCAGATGCTGTGCTCCCACCGCATCAGATAATCTGATCATAATCAACCTGTCTGTGTGAATAAAGATAAAATATAATAACAGTGAATGTTGCTTCTATTGTCACAGATGGTTGGTAATCAGACAGTTGTTAAAAAAAAGTAATGAAGAAGACAACTACAGCATGGCAGTATTTCCTATTAACAGGGACGGGGCGGCTGTTGACTCATCTACTAATCAGGTCAGTGGTTCGAACTTGAAGTGTGCCTGAGCAAGATGCTGAACCCCAAATAGCTCATGATGGTTACCACAGCACCCTGCGTGGTATTCAGTAAGAAAGCAGAGGCACTACTCGAAATCAGGTCAGGACTTATTTATGAAATATAGTCACAGGTTTATAATACAATTGGCCTAATTTCTTAATTCTATTTAATCTGTGTTGATGTAATTTTGGATACCCTGGATTAACACTGGATTGTCAGTTCCCATCTGCTGTGCTGCTCTGCTATTAATGTCCCACTTGTATTTCGGTGCAAAATAATCGCCAACAGAAAGAACGCTGATCATTGACGGAGGAATTTCTGAGCTGCGCATATATATATTGTACACGATAAAGAATGCATAGCGATCTACATTATTAAGCAGCCACATAAAACATTCATGAATATCATTAAAATGATAGCTTAGTGGTGCAAGGTTCATTTCATTGTTCAGTGTGTTGATGTGTGGTCACACAGTTGTGGTAACTGGGTTTAAATAGGTGTTTACCAGTTCAGCCCTTTGCCATCTTTGAGGACATTAGAATTACCTCATACATTTAATATAGTACACTCTTCAAGCTCTGTCGTAGTATCAACTGGGTTACGAGATGGTCACATACAGTTTAATGGTTTTTCATTTTGTTTTCTAGTTTTTGTGAATTGAATCACATCTAAGAGAAAAGCAATGCCATGTAGTAGCCTTGTGTCTTAAATCCTAACAGGACAGGTCTGGGTGAGGGTCTTACTTGATGTCGCTCTCCTGAACCCGCTCCTCATCCAGATCCTCAATGAACTTCTCCCCTTTCATCCAGTAGATAAGTGGACTGACGTCTCCACTGTACCCAAAGAATGCTCTGCACGTCAGGTTGACAGGACTTCCTGTGGGTGACACAAAACAGGATATGAGGTTAAGTTTCCTGGTACTGCTGTACCTTGACTTCTTTGATGTGACACAGCTTGGGGTGTGTCGCATTTAAATCTGATACAACATCAGCGACAACACCGGCACATCTGACCACTTAAATGTACAGCACTTCCTGTTAGTAAACCTATTCTCTTTCCAAGACTCCAATTTTTCTTCCATTCAAAAACTCTGTAACAGCCTCCTCGATTCCATCAATTCTAAACCGTCTCTCGCTCTCCAGAGGTGCCATCTTAAACCACCCCAGACCCTTTTTAAAATCCCACACGGCCTCTTAAACTTTAAAACATTCTTTCATGGCGACTTCTCAACGCTGCTGTACGTTACGATAAAAGCTCTTATATTCTTCAGCAGCCCCCTTCTCTTTCAGCCCCTACTTTTCAATTTCAATCACAGCATCCACCGGGAAGTACTTTGGAAAGTTTAAAACACAAAAGTGCACTATTAATGAATCCATATAGTCTGTGTAAAACTTGTGACAATGCTGCGATGCTTTTTGCCCTTGTAGCTCCAATGTACTACCCTGTAATTAAGTCAACCTTCATTCCTCAGACTATAAAAGATGCCATTTGTAACACGCAGCTTTCGGTGCGTATGTGATGAGAAAATAAAGGCTGTTTATCCATTGCCAGCAGAGGTCAATGCTGCAGTGCAGCTGCTTGATTGCCACCTGATTTAATAATGTCAATTCCATTTTTTTAAAATGCTGTTTAGGAACTGTAACAAAGTGCAAGTGAGGTTAGATGATCAGATACAGACTGAATAGTGATGGTGTTTATATAAAAAGCATTAACACCATTTGAGGACAAATACGTTTTATTTGAGGACAACAAGTGACTAAGCAGAGGCTGAAGTGTACTAACTGCTGTCAGATCAGGAGTAAAATTATCATTATCATGTTGAGGAGGCTGATGCTACTTCTGTCTCCTCATCTAATCCCAGACTGACTCTGTGATGTTGAGATCAGGGCTCTTTGGGGGCCAAACCATCTGTTACAGTACTCATTGTTCTTCTCGTCGCTGATAGTTCTTTATGTTTGAGGTCATTGCTGCATTGTTGCAGAATAAATCTGGTAGTGATCAGATGCCTTTCTGTTCTAGCAGGCAGTGTGACGTCCAGATAGGCTGGATGATGAGGACCATGAGAACAGACAGATAAGAAAACACACATTAACAGGCAAACCCCCTGCCTTCACATCAGCAGGAGTTCTCCTCTTTGCTCAGCTCATTTGGAACGCACATCCTATGTGACTAGAGACAGATAAACCCCTTTTAAACCCGTTTTCTCTCACTGCCTCAGATTAGAGACCTCTCGTTCTTCTGTCGCACTCATCACACACATGCTGTGGCCGACGGCACATCTGTGAGTGTGTGGCCTGTGCTGCAACAGGCTCACCAGGGAAAGAAAAAAGAAAAAGAACCACATTATCAAAGCCTAAGAATGGCTCTGATCCATTTAAAAAAAAAAAAACACTGATGATCAAGGAGGCTTCACCAGTTGTGCTTCCAGGAAGGCAAAAAGGTGATTCAGCATCTTCATTAGCACTTCTTGCTCATTGGCCCTGTGGCGAGGACTCAGAAGGCTGTGAGATGGGAGATAACTGTGGCGCATAATTGGGTACTTGCTAGTTCAAAGATAATGGGGATTTTATTTTACCAAGGTCTGCTCTAATTTGGCCCTCTATAGTGCAGTCTAGTGCAGTGAGATGATAGCTAAAGCTTTAACAGGGGAAATCTGGTTTGGAGATTCAAAAAAAGGCCTCGAGTTAGAGAACGGTTTTGCATTTTGTCTCGCAGCTCAACAAAAATATTGTCCACGGCTGAGAGATAAGGTTATGTATGCGTGTGTGTGTGTGAGAAAGAGAGCGAGCGAGAGAGAGTAAAAGAGAGAGACAATGTGTTTTAGAGATGCTGGGTGCTGTCCTGGACCACACACATAATTCACAAACACACACACATTGCTATGCTTCCCACTACCACCAGGGGTCTCTGTGGTGCTACAAAGCAGCAGGGCCTGGTGTGTAGGAGAAGCAGATAAAACGACGACAACAACAACAAAAAAACACACACATACACCATTTTGACAGGTGCAGACAATAGTAAAAAAGAAACACGGATCCTTTTGTGTAGCACCTTTGATGTCAAGAGGCTTCACCCATAGATCCGAACAGCATGTTGTGTTGTTGCATTGACAGCTCCACTGCTGTGCTGACAACAGCCACGGCGTCACTCTACAAGACTTATACCAAGGGGCCCTTCGTGCATATGTCTGCATGTTATTCCCTTAATGACGTGTGTGTTCATTTGTGCCGGCTTTACTGAGAGTGGCTAAGACTGTACGGGCTGAGGTTGTGCGCTTGCTTTGGGAAATGCACTAAAAGCCAGGCAGGGATTTAAGCGCACAGATTCGAACATTCAAATCCCAACCTCTGGTTTTGGTCAGAGGGGTAAAGTCTTAATGCGATTGTCTCTTCTCTCTTATCTCCCTGCACCTCTGGAGCATCTCTCTCAAGCTGCTGCAGGACGTCAGCAAAGATTACTGTGACTATGCAGACGCGACTGGATGATATGAAACCATGAAAACGCCACAAAAACAAAAGAAAAGAAGCAAACAGTGAACGCAGGCAGGCCTTTGTTTCCGCGTCTGTGTGTGTGACAGAGGAATAGCGTGAGAGAAAGAGGGCATATGTGTTTGTCACTGTGGATATGAGTGAGAAAATAAACAAGAAAGGACTCGCATACTTGGGAAAGAACAAACCACTCTTCATGGAGAATTGAAAGACTTCCCACACAGTGAAGAGAGCATCGTATCGCCCATGTGTGCTGAAGATTACATAGATTACAGATCAGTACATACTTGTGCATGCACCATCCATGTTGAGTTAATCTACCAGCGTTTCCCATTCAGATCCAAACAATCCAGCTCTTCAGTAGGGAAGCCTTTTTTTTTTTTTTTTGCTTTTAACAGCCTTGAATAAATTAAGCCCTGCAGCTAGTGGGAATAATACTTCAGAGAGGGAAGAGACTAAGCTTTTCAGAGTTTTTGGAATAGGCATTTGCAATCTTAATAGCAATGACAACACTTATACAGTAGCTTCCTGCTTAATGTTTTTGCTGAGGTGAGAAGAAATTCAGAAGCTGGCAATTAAAGATAAATAATGCTGAATAAGGACAGCACACCTTTCAAATTACTTCTAATCTAAAAGTAGGGTTGAGTCCATTGGCAGGTGGCTAGGACATGCACAATTTAAAAAAAGAAACTTGGAAGCAGCACGTGACAAAAACATCCTCAAAACAAGATACATTTAGTATTTGATTGTATCAATAAGTCCTTGATGCGTTCAGAGAAATGTACATTTAAACATACTGTATATAATTCCATGACAACTGAACAAACTGCACCTGCTGAGGAAAAATTTGTTCTCAGTTCATCAAGCCGAAATGATACTCCCCCTGCTCTTTAATGAGTCCTTCCTTTAATGCAACAGTCTGGGCTCTACATTAAAGCACTTTAAGATTGCCCTGTAGCTTGTGATCAGCAGGAAAACTGATCTGGACCGAGAAAAAGCCCAGGAATTGAATCAGCGGATAATATAATTGTCGATGGTGAAAGGGGGTTTCCCAGATTCAGCGATTCATGAAAACGTTTTTAACAGGCCCCGAATGAAAGTTGAGCATCATCTTTATCATCTGCTCCAGCATAGCATCCTGACGATGAAGGGTTACACCAGTGACGGAGCCCTGTAATTGCTATTGCTCTCACGTTGGCGTTGCCAGATGCGGCGGTTCACTTTGTTTTGTTTATTACAGCCCGCGCCTCTCCAATCAAGCATTTTTAAGGCGGCCATTGACTGTGCTGTGTTCAGTTTTCATTTAGCTACATCCCCCTCGCGTATGGTCAATCTCCCGTTATTCATACTTGGCATTGCACCTCATTACCACTAAGCAGGCAAACTGCTGCCACTGTTCCTCTTAATTAATGCAGGTAAACGCCGATATCAGGAGACACAACACAATGTTTAAACAGTCTCTGAATTTCATAAGCGTGCTATCATGTGGCAATCATAATAGGAAATGCTCAATAATGTTTTGTGAAATTACAATTTTCTCTGCCCGGTGTTACCGTGTCTGGAAATTAAATAAGGTAGTGCTGATGAATATTACAGGGCAGTGGAAAACAAACAAGCTGGGGGTTGGGTTAATAACAAGTCCAATTCAAGCCTCGTGGAACAGAGCATGACATTTGCAAAGATCAACACCCACTATTTGCATTGATGTTCTCATAATACAATGTTCTTTAGCACAAAAGCCGCGGCTATTATTGCCGCCAATCCAGTGAAGAATCATTACCAATGTTAAACCTTGTGTTGCTTATAATCTTGCGTGGAGAAGTCACAGCTGAATTCTCCTAATGAAAAGCTCATTAGACATTAATGAAACACTTAAAGGGTACTTCACAAAACATTAGACAAATGCCACGATGAATGGAGGAAACAGGTTATACTACAATTAGAAAAGCATCAGATGGTGATGGCTTTCTTTTGTTAAGTGTTTATGTGCTCTGCATATTGAGGCTTTATTGGTGTCTTTTCTGCATCAGTTACTTTCCTTAAAAGCATCATCTTTCAATCAGGCCTTTCATTTTGTTGCTGATCAAAATAAGGTTTAAAGGTTTTTTGGTGGGCAAGTTTTTCCTCACTCGAATCGAGGGTCTAAGGACAGAGGGTGTCACTCCCTGTACAGATTGTAAAGCCCTCTGAGACAAATGTATTTTGTGATTTTGGGCTATATAAATAAAATTTGATTTGATTTGATTTGAATGCTCATATGGCTTTGGTGCAGCTATCCAAGCAGAGGAGGGACTTCTGTCTGGCTTAGTGCAGAATGACAAAGTCATCTAGAAAATCACTATGTGACACTTTGTAGTTTAGCTACTGATGACCATTTTCCCAAAGACCTGGAAAGTGGAAAATGTGGTAGGTAGGGAAGCAAAAGAGACAGATACACGATGAGAGGAAGAAAGAGACTGATGACACGAAATAGCTGGTTCCTTAAGGCCGTGCTGGGTCACCTCTGAAGCGTGCCCACACCCCCAACAGTTCAATTTCCAAGCTGAAGCTCCCTGTGGTTACAGTCTCAGCTTGGCCCCACTTTAGCAATGCTTTCAATGAAATGTTTTCTTAACCATTGTCCAGGGGATCTGAAGTATTCTCTACCTCCAGTCACAAGCCTTCACATATTTCCCTTTAGTGAGCTGCATGACCAAACCTACCCCTGTGGAGGTTTTCTGCACAAAAGGTCTCCAACCTTGCTTATGTACACTCAAATTTGCTTGTTAATGATGAAATGTTATGACTCATGACTTTCAGAAGCTATCGAATGCTATTTCTAGCCTCAGTCTGGCCCATTTGAGACAAATTACAGCAATCCTGCCATTAGACAGACTATTGTTAGATATGTGATTGTTGAGCATCTCGTTCTAAAACTACAGACATTAATCTGCTGCTATAACAACGTCAATGCACTCAGGCACTGATGTTGAATGCATTAAGGCCTAGCACTCCAAACCTGGCTTTGTGCATTGGAGTATTGTGATGTTGAAACAGAGAAGGGCCTTGCCCAAACAAAAGCATTATAGTCTGAAATCTAATTGTATGCTGGAGCATTAAGATGTCTCATAAAAAACTGCACCAGACCAAAAATACATAAAAACAACACATGGTGTACATCAATTCAACATACTGTACTGTATGTTCACATGTTCAGAGGCTGCCCTTATTACAGCAGAGTTGCCATCATCTCCTAAACCATCAGTGAAAAGAAACTAGTCCCTAAATGGTCTAGTGGAGCAAACTCACTAGCCGAGATCAAGACAGCTTACTGTGCTCAGTGAGTGAGAGAGAGGGAGAAAGAAGGGTGAGTGGAGAGCACAGGAGCGCTGCTATATCCATACACTCTCCTGGGGAGTCCATGTAATGAAAACAGGACACAGCAGAGTGGTTGGGACCGTAGGTGCTTTTCCCAGCGTTTCAGGAGGCACTATGTTGTATATCTGCAACGCACGTGAGCTGAATGAACAAGAAAGTTGGGGCAGCGACTTAACTAAGGCAGCGATGTGAGGTGAATGACTGGAACTTTGAAAACTGGAAATTTGACAAAGCAGGAGGAAAAGCTGCTGTAACTTATCACCTCAAATATAGCTGTCGAATGAGGGGAGTGGGGGGGTGGGTGTTAGTGGGTTTGGAAACCACTGCATCACATTTCTCCTGGGGGAGGCGCTACAGTGGTAGGAACGTATGTAATTGCATGTAATGCTAATTGGCTAACAAAACTGTCAAACACTGCCTTTGCCATGACATGGGATAGAGCAGTATTACTATTATCCTTATTTCCACATTTGAACTGAACACAGCACTGCTCCGTTTATCTATTTCTCTTTTCAAGGCCTTTTATTTCTTTCCTATCTATACTAATCATATTCACCTTTTTTTTTTCTTTGTCATCCACCTCACCTTTCTCCCCTCACTCTTTCATGCCTTGCAGCATGTCTTAGGAGGGCTTTGTGCATAAACAGGTTTCTATAATGAGTGCCAAATCAGGACAGGGATAAACAATAGGATGTGTGACAGAGAGGCCTGGAGGAAAGAAAGACTCTGCAGGAAGGACACTGAGGGAAAGGTTAAAGCTCTGGTGAGAGCAGCCATCATCTACACAACGTCCTGCTGCTTTCTCCCTGTCCGTCATGTTCACAGAAAAACACAGTGTGAGATTTTCGCCTTTGTGCATCTGAACAAGTGTGTGGTGCTCTGATGCACAGGAAGGATAATTGGAGTGATTTGTATCACCTATGCTTCTGTCCGTGCAATTTGCGCAAACATATGGAACTAAATAAATTCATGTTCACGTGTACAAAAAGGGCATGTCGGGATTTTGGGCCATTGGGCACAGCTGTCATGCTCAGAATCTGGAAGCAGTGTAAAATTGATCACGTGTATTTCATAAACATGCCATGACAAGACAACGTGTTTAAAAACCACCCATGTATCCATCCGGATAAATTACAATGTGATTGACACAAGCGTCTGGGGACAACAAAATGTCAGCATGATAGGAAATATTTGCAGCGAAAAAGGCAAAAAGAAATCCCTTGGGGGGCGCTGACACGACTGGTTGAATGGTGCATTTGCAAAACAAAAGATTTTAATGTTGTAAGGTCAGGAAGGTCATCGGGCTGTGATTGTTGAATGTCAGCTCACCATCGGAATAAAATCTCGAGTCTTGTGAACAATTACCTAGTGCAAATAACCTCTGAGGCATACTCTGCAATGACTTGATATATAAGGAAATCACATTTAACGCCAGTCATACAGAATAAACCCTCGGAGTCCATAGCTCACCCTCTGACTATTCAGACATACATCTCAGCTTGTACTGTGGATAATCAAATTGATTTGCTCGATCCCACCCACGACTCCTTGCTGCAGTATATTTTCCCCTATTAAGCACTCTGGCGGTCTGACCACACTCTTGCCATGTTTGTGCTGCAAGGAGTGGATGACGAGGTCAGGGATAGTTTGGGAACTGTGAACACAGATGAAATTAAGCAATTAGATGTGACATTTTTACAGTTTTAGAACACAAACTGATTCTTGTAATCTTGTTTCGTAACACATTTTGTGCAGAAATGTGGTTTGGTCTTGCTACTGAAGGAAGTAGTACTGCGTTGAGCCTGCTGTGACTCCATTTAATTTAAAGTTATACTTTATCAGGGCGAGCATCTCTGTAATCCAAGGCTGTTTCCTCTCTGATCCTCTATGCCAGACTGAGAATACACCCGGCAGACTGCTGGAGCCGTGAATCTGCAGCATCTCGATGTCTGTGAAGTTTGTAGTCACCACTATCCAGTCTGCTCTTCTCTTCTAAAGGTGACATTTGTCTAACTGTTCAATCCCCCTAACACACAGCAGCGCAGTTAGGGACCCATTCAGCTTTATAGTCCCGCCTTAGGTGTGCGCTGAATTTAGAATTCAGATAAGAAATGGCACGCCTTAGAACTGCTGAGCACTTAAACCCCCTTGCCATCTATTTAATTAAAAACAATACAATAAATTACATGTAATGCTATCAAGAGGTAGGAGGGAGGGAGAAGAGGAAGTAACTGGAGGCAAGGTAAATTATGACCTTATGCCGGAAAACCTTTTTTAAAGGTGGGGGTATCATGGTGTGTGCATACATTTAGGAATGCAAGTGCTGCTCTGTCAATCATGCACTGTTCTCAGAGTGCAACAGTGGGGGACTGACCAGTATGCATTCATATCTCATGCTGTAAATACCACAAAAATGTTCATTTGTGCAGATATGATGAATTAAAACTACACTTCTTAACATATGTTGCATGGTGGAATACTAATACATTCACTGGTGTCGTGTGAGCTTTCACTAATAATATTATAAGATCTGAGAAGCAGTAGAACAAAACAATGATAAAGATGCAGATCTGGTCCAAAGTGATATGAAAGTCACTCCTGATAAACCACGTCAATTTCCAGCCAACAACAACAGTGACATGAGCCACACTCATCACCAAAAACCCTTTATCACTGTTTGCAGTCACCATATTTCACCACCAAAACAGATTGACAAACATCTGTTATAATCAGTGAACCAGCAGGCACATTAAAAGCTTTTGTGCTTATTCGCTTCATCCACTGTTAGATTAGTAGCTGCTACTGTAGAGAATTAAGCAACGCTCCCAAATCCACCGTGTGATCAGCGCTCCATGTGATAATCCAAAAAATATCTCAAATACTAGATCAGCATGATTTCCAATAAAATCTGGAAACATACAACAATGTATCAGATGCTCTGTTCAAGCCTCACCCCTTTTTTATATAGCCATAAAAAGGTGAAAAGCATGTTAAGAATCTGAGAACTAGGGTCAATGTTTTGTAAGTATAATGACAAAAGTGTGTGTTTGTGTATGGGCTGGGGATGCTGAATCTGTGGGACAATGAGAGTGATGAAGCGTTTACATGATTACATTAGCCTGTTATTTGTCTGTCCTGTCTGGCATCCTTGTGCAACCCGTACGTTTACAGTATGTGTGTGTTTGTGTGTAGCACCGGGGGGTGGGGGGTGGGGTTGAGGGCTTACATGAACAGCATACTGATGAGTTCCCAGCATGCGCCGATCAAATTACACAACCTACTTTGTTTCCTTCCCCTCACTTGTCTTTCAGTCAATCTTGCCTGTTGGCCCTCCTTTACCCTGCGTCTCTGTCTGCAGGTAAACAACCCCGTTATTCCTCTGAGTGATGCCTCTGACCAGCCGCTGCCACAGTATTTAAATTCCTGATGACTTGAGAGCCTTGACTTGTCTATAGGATAGCTATCAGATTTCTTTTATGATGTTCTTCTGCTATGACTGTATATACTTTACAATATAGAATATAGACCCTTATTATCAAGTTATTTTATTTAGCACCAAGGGTTCAGGTTAATCTGATTTTATACTTCTGGATCACAACTGAATAATATCAAATAATGTTCGGCTGACAGTTAATTGCTGACTGACAGGATGAAGCTCTTATGTTATTTTAGGAAACTTGGCAGTAAATTCTCTATTATTTGTTTACTGTGTAATTTCTGGGAACCACTTTGGCATTTCATTTTCATCTTTGTTCAGCTCTGTGCTGACAAAAGTCTAATAATTTCTAAAGTTTCACTCTAGCAGTGGAAGTGCAACCCCCCTCGTCCTGCTGAGGTTGCAGGGGTATATACTTTGTAGTAGCCCAGCTGCTAGTGAGTGCACTGGCATACCTCACTCACATCACTTAGATAAAGTGACTCAGGGATGATTTAAGACAAAACTTTGAGAGAGAAGAAGAAGAAGGAGTAAAAAGTAAAGCAGAGGCTGATGGGATATTTGAAGTAGGTTTCTGGTTATAAACTATAGTATTGGGCGTATTTTAACCTTAAGATGGTGCTAGGTAAAACACTAAGGGAGCACTAAAGTTTTTGCAGTTTATCCTGAGGGGGATATATATATATATATATATTAAATTTCATGGCAATCCATACAATAGTTTTTGAGATATTTCAGTCTGTACGAAAGCAATAGACCAACCGATTGACTGATTGACTGACTGACCTTGCTATCCCTATAGGCAGACTCTGCACTCCGCTGTAATGTTTCTATAAAAGAGAGGTGGAAGAGGGAGGGATAGAGTAAGCGGAAGAGAGTGAGAGAGTGAGTCAAAGCAGTAGATCGATAGAGAGAGAGAGAGAGAGAGAGAGAGAGAGAAGAAAGAGAATTCATAAAACACAGATTAAGCTTCCTAAACCGGACTAATGCAGAATCTCACTGATGTGCAGCATGAAGGTAGAGTCCAGCTGAGTCTTTTCCCGCACTGCGACCTGAGATACCAGGAGCTCGTTTTAAATCTGGCTGGGCACCAATAGACGAGATGTTCTGAATGCCGATTGGCTCAGTGCGGGGCTGGTCACCGAGTCGAACTCAAACGCTTTCAGAGGAAAATCGCAGCAGTACCGATTGACCCGGAGGTTGAGGGAGTGGAGTGGAGACAGCGATGAGGTGAAGTTAAGAGCACAGGAGGAAAATAAGTGGGTATTGTTGGCTATACTGTGGAAATTGTCAGAAATGGATACACAGAGATGATGGGTCGAAAATGCTGCAAGTAACTATTATATTTATCATCAATTAATCTGAGGATTATAGATGTTGTCGATTTACTAATTGATGAAACAACAAATTGAAAAGCAACTACTTAAATAATTAATAAAACATAAAAATGTAAGCACACATTTTAAAAACGATATACACTAAATAGTATACATACATACAAACCAAACAAAGCCACCAACATTTGTATTAGATGTTGTCTTTATCGTGCTTCCAGTCCATGAAAAAGAATTTTAAAAGAATAAACACCTTTGAAGATATCCAAAGAACAATGTACAAGCACTGAATTCAATAGGCTAAAGTAGCATGGTGAAGGTCTGAGGCACACTGCTGCGAGGCCAGGGGGGTGTGGGGGGGTTAAGCTGAGGCTGGGTAGTGAGGCAGTAATGCCAGGGCTCATGGGGAATTACTGGGGAGATTTGGAGGAAATCTGCTGGCAGCAATTTCCCTGTCGTTTTTTTATTAGCCTAGATGCGCAATTTGCTGCTGGCTGCTTTAATATGACAGGCTACGTCTTGCTTGTGGTTTTTTTTCCTTTCTTTTTCTTTTAACCACCATTGCCACGTGCGCTAGGTGGTGACTCAAGTTCACTGTACAGTACATTTGTTATGTAATAGATTGTGATACTGTACTTTTCCCCAGAGGCCAGGTCCTCATTTGCTTGCCCCCTTCAAAGAAAGCTCAAAGGTCACATACAGGGATTAATTGTCTTGCTGAAGGGCACTTCAGCACCGTGAATTCTTAAACTTAGGTCATCCCTGCTTTCTTTCTAGGCCATCCTGCTGCCACACAACACAGCCTGTGTGTGTGTGTGTGTGTGTGTTTGTTGACAAGCTATACACTATACACTTAGCTATCTGTACCAACACATATCCCCCCTTTGGGATGCATGCATACATCAAAGAACCCCCCTGGCCACATGCTATGCATACACCTAGGCACATATTGTCTATCTTCCTCTCACAATCACACACAGTCTCTGTCCAGCCCCAGAGGCTCTCAGCTGTTTAGTGTGTAAAGGATACCGAGGTAACCAGCGCTGAATATAAGAAGAGGAGCACTGACTCTCACAGCAAATTGGAAACCATCATGGTCAAAATGGAGGTAAAACAAAGGCTGCAGACTGGTTGCAGAATAACCAGGTGTGAATGTTTCTGAAATAATATTCGTGTCTTGCTAACTTGCCTAAACATGAATTAGGAGGATAAGTCAATGATTCGCTTCATGCAAAGATGTGAGGGAGAAAAAAAGATGAAGAAGAAAAAGAAAAAGAAGAAGGGGAAGTCGTACTTTATTGATCACAGTGGAGAAATTGATCGTCTCCATTTGACCCATCCTACACACACAGCCGCAGTGCAGCGTCCAGAGACCAACTCCAGTTCTTTTGCCATTGCTGTGGTCAGATGAAACAAGGAAGGAGTTTTAACCCCAACATGCATGTCTTCGATGGTGGGAGGAAACTGCAGCGCCTGGTGGAAACCCATGCATAATACAGAAAGGACCTGACAGTGCTAACCCACTGAGCCACTCTTCATTCTGATTGCTGTTACTGATGCCGAAGATAAGCAGCTATCCCATAACTCCTCGTGTTTCATTAGGCCGGGAGATAAACAACAACAATATATAATTTTCTACAAAATGCTAAAACCCCCAGCATCTGCCTCTACATTACAAAACAAAGCTGCATTGTGAGGAACGACTGCATATAAGCCGAGAGACTCGTCAGAAAATGCAGGAATAATGTGCGGGAGCTGTGCCAAGACAAGTGGGAACGGAGGTGGGAGGAAGAGGAGCCGTAGCTTATAGCATCGCTGCGGTTCAATCAACAGCGGCTTTGGGTTCTGATCCTGAGTTGGAGTCAGCATGAGTAAGTGCACATAGAAAGACGGTGAGCGGGAAATACATATGGTAGTTTTAAGGTATTTGTATTCTCTATCCACAGACATTCAAAAACATCAAAATCTCCCCTGACTTGATATGGAATTCTTAAGATGAGAGGTTATATTCAGCAAATTCTGTCAAAACAAAATAATGATGAAGGAGTTGCTCAATATGAAGATGAGATTTTGCATCCCATCATGTGGTGGATATATATAATGCATCACATCAGGTAATGTCAGGTCCCATCCTGTCCTTTGCTGCCCTGTCTTATCTCGTATGGTCCTGTCCCAGACAGACGCATACTGTACCTATCATGCCCTGTCAAGTCGTGTCCTGTCCCCCTCCTGCCCTGTCAGGTGAAATCAGGTCACGTCAGGTTGCGTCACATGACAGATACATACCCATATGCAGATACGAGCAGTGTATCCTGTCACATATCATTAAGTACTGCATCATAATGTTAATAAAACCGGAGGAGGAGACAGACAAAAGACAAATCCACAGTCCGTCCATCTGTCACACACACACTGTGTCTTGGCACTAATTAGGTTTTCAGAAAACTTGAGGGGAACGATGCGTGTCATTGATGCGTTCCGCCCAATTGTGTTCACTTTACTGCATAAATCTAGATTTAATAAAGCTATGACCACGATGGCGGTGGATACAGTAACCACAAAACTAGCATTTTAGGAGTAGCAACAGTGTGTGGCTGTGCGATAGTAAAATTGGCGTGCCAAAAGAATAACTGGCCCCTACCATCGGGCCCGATGCGACAGCATTCAGGCCTCAGTCCAGCAGCTCTGGACTGACTTCATAAGGACCCCTCCAACAGCTTGGATGATGTATGTTTGTGTGGCTGGATTCACAGTCTGGGTGTTTATCGGGATCAGGTTACTTCATTTGTACCTGTAGGTACAAGGATTCTCTGTGACTCTGTCGGGTGCTGTTCGGTGCTTATTTTGGCAAAACATTCAACATCAATTGAGAGGGAACGAATTAAGATAGCAATGGGTGGTACACACAATTAAAGGCAACATGTCAGTTATCTAAACCCATCTTCGAGGCATAATTGGAAAACACGAGTGAGTCTTGAGTAAAACATAATTTGCTGTTTATTTTTTGTGATGGATAGAATAAAAACACACTGTAGGGAGGTATCCAACTGTATTTGAACAAGCAGCAGTTGGGGAGAGGAGGTTTCTTGCTGTGACGAGTCTCTTATTTTTTGTGCAAATTTTCACAAATTTTTCACATTTGATCAAGCTAGTCATCAAGCTGTGAATGTGGAAAAGGTAGACGAGCTGGATTGCAGAATCCCAAAATAAGAGAGTGAGTGTTTCCTCTGCAGTGCACTTTTCTTTGTGGACAAGGAAACACGAATAATCGCATTTTGGTCTACTTTCAATTTGAATGACTTCTTTGTCATTTATTTAGACGTTATGAAGATGATTTTGTCATTCTGCATTTATAACAGAAACAGTCCCCCCCCCCCCATTGTCAGTCAAGTAAATCCAGTTATTTTCTCCCCACTACGGATGGTATTTTCCTCTTTTGAGATAAACCCCCTGAGGCAACGCGCACAGAAAACTGCAGTCTGGCATTCTTTGGTCAAAGTCTCAGAAAATTTGTTGTTAGAGGAAAAAAAAAAAAAACACACAACAACACACAAAAAGGTGCCATACATTGAGGAACGCAACTAATGAAGCAGGTAATGAATGAACTTGCTTCCTGAAACATCAGCTAGCACAGCTGGAGCATAATGGACTGCAAAAACAAATGAGTCACTTATCAGCTAAGTTGTGTTTCGCCCACCGATGTTTTGGCGTAAATACCAGACACTATTAATGTCAAACTCATTAGAAAACAAGACAAATAACTCTTTGATTAATAGAAGGAGGGACAGGTGATGATTAAAAGGTTTACAGACCTCTGCAAATGTAAAATGAGCAATTTTTATACTTAAATGCTTAGTAACCCCCTCGAGTAGAACAAAGCAGAATAATACAGCAGACCAACCCAGTGGCATGAGTCAAACCTGCGTCAGCGCTCTATGTGAATGAATCAATACATGTCAGTTGACCTCATGACCTGGGGTGACATGGGTGTGATGCAGATTTTCTCTCAGTGTGCAAACATTTCATGCTATATGTACTATAAGTACATAAATTAAAGTGAGGCCGGTGATTTATTATTGCACTTTTATGAAGTTGGGGGACTTAAAAGGCAGATTGAAAAAAGGCTGAGACATCCTGACTTTTATTCATCAGTACAGGTGTTCCAAAAAAAGCTGGATCATACACTTCCCATAATCCAACTTGACAGTGTCTTTTGTAAGAACCCTCCCTGTCTGGTAAACACCCACATCTTTTAAACTCCAGACTACCAGCTCCCAGTTTTTTGCTCTGTCATGAATTTAAAAAATGCGGAGATCCACTTTAAGTCTCAACTTTAATTGTAGTAATACAAATGTGCAATGTACTGTATGAATGCATGTATTGTGTATGAGTGTGTGTAATGGGACAATTCACCCTCAGCACCCGTCAGAATGAAGCCTGGAGTTCCTGACACAAAGCAGAAATGAGGCCGATTTATCATGGGTAAAACGGAGTGGCAGGTGGCCTCCTTACTGGCCTGGTCCTGTTGTCCTCTGGTGTCCCGCTGCCCCCCTAACGGCCCAATCTCACTCACCCGTTTGCTCCCCTACTGGCCCCTGTTACGCCCCATCAAGCCGGGGAGCCACAGCCATAAGCCTGAACCTCAAACACCCCCACCTGAAAGATATGCTTGTGTGTGTGTGTGTTTAACTGTGGACCTTGAGGGCGTTTCCGCCTCTATCAACACAGCCCCCGCTGTGGGTGACACCTGCAAATAACGGTTTAATAGCTGAGTAATGTCTCTGGCCTCCTCCCCAGCTGCGCCGGGGTAGCCTGGTAGGCCACAAAGCAATTGAAAAGCCTTTGCTCTTTTTAGTGTATACATGCAGACATGTTCATACACATACATGTGCACTCTATATAATTTTATGTACATGCACACACTGCTGTGAGTTGATAAAACAGCCAGGAGGCTGTAAAAAGGGGCAGAAGAGCCAGCAGCCGGCCAACAAATGGGCTTATACGTCATATATCTTCATACTCCACCTGCTCCTGATGCTAATGTTTTTCCTTCCATTACAGGTATGTGTGCCCGTCAGGGGAACAATGTCGTACGGGACACTGCATTTCCAGGCTGTGCAATCTACTGCAGACTAAACAGCTTTATTCTGGCTTTTCCCCCCAAATTCAATCTGTACATTTCGCTGAATAGGAACATACAGGAAAAATGCTCCTGCCTGCTGAGAATATTGATTCTGCAATCTGATGAAATATTTCTATTCATAGAGCCCACTGATTACCCGCCCAATGACATTATCAAACAGTCTAAGTCAACCGTACACACATTCAAGAGACACTGGAGAGGATAAATATTTAAAAAGGATGAAATTAAAGATTTTCAATGGTAAATTGGCCACAGCTGAGCAGGAGCAGGATTGTTTCTTTTTGTGTGCATGGCTGCATCTACGTCTCTATGAAGACAAATCCATGAATAAGCATTATAACACTACCCTTGCACTTGCAGCAAATATTTTACCTGTGAGTATCCAGAGTTTAAATTGCCCTTTCTACCAGCATGTGAAACTTTTTGGAAGGATTTTCACTGTGCTCTGAGACAGATCATCAGCAGAACAAAACTAAAATGATATCTGGAACACTAAACACTCCTCGGACAAATGGGAAATACAGAGAACGTGGCAGGAGGCTGAATGCAAGTAATGAAACCGCAAGTTATGAAATCTATAAAAACACACTTAATAGCTGTAACAAGAAGATGGATTTTCTGAGACAATCCTCTATATCTGGAATGATGGATAATAAGAATAACGTTCAGGTTGTGTTCACCACAATTGACAAAATGCTTTATTACACAAGATCTCCTGCTGGGCTACTTTTTTAAAAATATGTAACACACTTGCCATCTTCTTCCCATAAAATCTCATATTAGAGATTAAATTTTACCGATCCAGTCTCTATCTCCCCCTAAACAAACAGATACATGTCATTTTCATTCTCATCTATTACAATTAAATCCATTGAGCTTGAAGAGGTGATGCATCAGCCAATATCTTCCATTTCTTGTCATCAACCCCTCAAGTCTTATTCCAGTCTGATTGGATAATAATAATATGACATTACTGTAATGTCCTTTTTTATTATTAAAAAGAGAGCAGGAAGAACACAGCTCAAGATGCTGCAGACAAACTGATCACACTAGGACAAGAAAATCTGAGGACATTACTCCTACAATAATATTACCACAGGGAACTGGGAACTCCAAATTGGGTAAAATAGAAGAAATAATAAAAAAAACACTTCCTTGCTTCCCAGACCAACACATAATCAATTTTAAAATATTACTCACTCTCCTACCCACTGGCTATAAACTTCAGAGACCTCTCAGCTCAAGAGGCACACGTCTCATAACTGTACCTACTGTACAACGGTAAATGTGAGCATTATTTAGCCATTACAGCCCTGCTTTCTGGAACAAACAACATAATGACTTGAAATCACAGCAAGACCTTTATTTTGCCTCTGGCATTTTGTGACTTTACCGTATGTGTGTCTTTTTCTCCTTTTTTTTTGCTTTTATATCTAACCTGTTTGTTGAGGCTGGTGTGAAAGTTGCCATTCGGACCAAAACGCCCTCAAAAGTGTCTAGCATACTCTAGAGGTCCACTTATAATCTCTTCTAGTAATGCTCAAAATATCCTCCTTCTTTGTGAACTCTTAGTGACACGAGACAGGATAAATAAACCCATTCAGTGTAAATATGTGCCACTTGATTTGCTATCAGTGACCGGAATGAACTTTGTTTTGATTTTTTATAGCCTAATGATGTAGGATTAAGGCCATAGAAAATGTCCAATGAATGAGTTACCTGTCAGTCCAATAGACTCCATTATTACTCAGGTTGTCATGGTAGAGTGAGGCGTGAATGCCTTATCAGCTCAATATCCTGAATCAATTTTTGACTGACCATGGCAAGCCAACAAAAAAAGCTATAAATTGTCTTAAATAGTCCGTGGGATGCAAGGAATGACCTGTTGTGAGCGTTTCTCCTTGACTCCGCCCCTCCTCGCCTCACATGTTGATTTATGAGAATTTAGCTCTGATGTGCAGCGCTCTGATGAGGATTCACTCGGACTCACAATAATGAGAGTGTGACTCATCCTACTGTATGAAGGATAATGGGCTCTCTGGCATTTGCCTGAATAATTTGTCCTTTCTCAACCAGTCAAACAGACATCAGCGTATAGACTGAAGAGACAGAATACCGTCTTCACCCATACTTTGCTTTGCACATAAAGAATATCCATCTAGCAGCCTAATTATTACTGACAGATGGATGGCAGGGTCACAGCAGATGCACCCACTTAGTGCTAAAACCACGACTGCACCACTTGATCTTGATGTTCTTGTAATGTTAAAACCTTATAGGGCTGAAATGAGAATTGCAGCAGTGAATAATGACGGTGAGGGGAACAGAGAGGAGATAACGTTCAGATCGTGCAGACTAATTAGCGAGGACAGAATGAGTAAACCGGAGAATGAAATAGGTTTGATAGCTAATCACAGAATCTTGTGATTTCCAGCAAGTGATAATTACTCCTCTGTAATTTCTCTAAGCTGCATGTTCTTTCCAAAGATCATGCAGAAAAAAAAGAAAGGCAAAACGACAAACAGAGAGGCAGCGAGAGCTTTACATCTGCGGCTGTCAGCCATGGAAGCTGAGTGGCATTCATCCTCCCCTCTGCTTTCACTGGCTCGGTCAGTAAATCACAGTCTCTCTCCTTTTTTTTTTTGGCTTTCCTGCCTTCTGCTGAGGTCAGCTCTGAGCGGTCCAGACGTAAGGAGAAGGCATCCATCACCTTTTTATATGTCCAAAACCTCAGCCGCTTAATGCAGCCTGAGATAGAGCAAAAGACAATCCAATCAGCCAGCTGAGATTCAATCCTGTTACATTCCTGAGATTCGGCTATTTTCGGACTGAAAAGTGCAGATAGTTGCAGAAAGGGGTTTTTAGGAAAAAAAAACCAAAACAAAATGATGCAGAGATGAAAACAGTGGCTGTGTACGACATGAGTCAATACATTTGCTATAGATACATTACAGGTAAGCATGGGCAAGTTAAACACAATGTTTGTTGAGATGGGAGATAATTTCCCAGGAGGCCATTCTTTAAAGAGACTGTGATTCAATATGAACACAAAATTGATGAGCACTCTCATCGTGTCATGGTAAAGAACTCCCCTCACATCAGGCTGGAACTGGAATAAGATAAATTTGGAGCCATTTTCTGGAAACAGCCTCGAGAGACTAATAAGACATTCTCAGAAAGAGAATTAATGTCCACTGCATTGTTCCTCTCATTGTTCATCCCCTCAGATGTGTGTGCGCTGTCAAAACAGGGAACGAGAGCGAGTGTAAAAAGATTATGCCTACTGGAGACAATGGCGGATACCCGACATTACGCCCTAGTGCTGAAAAGAGGCTATTAACCTGAGTTTGGATAGCAGGAAAACGAGAGATTATCTACTGCCTCACCAGTTTTAAACCCATAAATCCCCACCCAGTTGACGTCTACCTAACCTCCGCTTGGTTCTCCAAAAATTGCGTGGGGACAGCATCTCAGGGCTGATCTCAGAGATAAGGGCAAGATTTGGGAGGATCAACTGATCCAGGATCTGCTGTTACAAGGCAGCCTCCCACCCCCTCCTGTAAACGTTTCTTGTATTAACTGGCCATAAAGTTGTTGCCAAGGCAACCTTACAAAGGTTGAATCATGCCAGTGGTGCATGACTCCCAGAAAGTCTTCCTGTGACTTTCAAACAAATCTACTTGTTTTTGCTAACTACCTTCTGTTAGTTAGCAAAAGTCGGGAAGCAACATTTCAAAAAGTACATCAAACTTCACTGCTGCTCCTCTCACTGCATCGCCATCCATTTGTTAACTCTCTCTTTCAGGAGGGTCCGGGCGCTGACCCTGCATCCACAAAAACATAATTTTACACTTTATTGTTCTTTTGCTCATCTTAAAGTGCATGCACTAGTTTGTATTCTGCCGCAAGGACATATTCAGATTCAAATCATGTCTGCCTCCCATCTTGATAAATGGAAAGAGTCTGCAAAAACTTCCCTAAATGGCCCTCTGGCATGGCTAGGGAATAAATTGAGCTAATCAAGGGTGGCCCCACAATCACTGCATCCACAAAGTAATCAAAGAGTTGAAAAGGAAACACTACTTGCATGTAGATGTAGGAGGAGTGTGTGGATGTGTGTCAGAGTCTGTTTCAAGATATCTCCTCGTCTGGGCACTAAAAGCCACTTTGGAACGTCGCGGCCATAATTGGCGCTCTCCGTCCATTCATTGTTCATGTGCGTTGTCATGGAGCACGTGAAAGCCTTTCTATCACAGCAGTATGGACACAGTAAGCACACAGAAAAGTGTCTACATTAATAACCACCTCATTCAGTTGACAGGCTGCTCAGGGCGACCCCGGAGAAATGTAGATATATACGCAGCCACGGCGAAGACGCATGGTAAACTAAATGTTGACACTCAATAAAAATGAGCTCTTTTGCTCAAATGGCTTCTTTATGTCAGGATCCAACCCTCAGTGGATGCAAATAAATGACTGAGAGGGGGATGACTTTGCAAAGTCCCAGTTAGCTTAACCCTCCTCCCTCCTTCCCCATACAGTTTTATTCTTTTCAAAATGAAACAAGGCCAAATAACAATCTATTCCTCTGGGTCTGATGACTGTGGAATAAATCCTGGGATTTGGGCAAAACAGTGCACCTGCTTTCCTTGCTAATGGGCACGCTCGCACTCCCTCCAAAATGTGTTTCCTGCAGCCAATTTAGTCACTGGCGAGGATATTCTCAAAGGTGGCAATCGTAGCAAACAAACAGTGTGTGTGTGTGTGTGTGTGTGTGTGTCTTTGACCAGTTCCCCCTGTGGAGATGGACTGAAGCGTGATGGATAACCACTCGGCCGAGTTTCTGTTCTTTTCTGTGAGCCTGGGTCCAGTCCCAGGGGTGTCGCTACATAAAACTAGGTTGGAAAGGCAAATTCTACACAAATTCAACTTGATAATCTCATACATATTGCGCTCAGACCTCTGAATGGCACTTCTGAAGACAGATGTTCTGACTGCCTGGCGTTGACTTTATCTGCAGGCACAGACTAACTTTAAGCTTTGTGTCAGCTCCTGCTTGTATTTACCAAACCACGTGTTATCATGCATGCAGATCGTAACTTATAACTTATGTTCATTTCCTCCAAATAATCTTTCTAACAAGCGCAAAGAGCCACAGCATAAAGCTAAAATACTCAGCAAGATGAGAAAATATTAAAACTGCCATTTTACACATAACCAGAGGTTTGACTCTCCATGATCACTTAAAGGTTAGGGTGCTCTTAGGTGCCAGCATTACAATTTGATACACACACTCACACATGCATTTCAATGCCCTTACTTACTACCAATGTTAAGCATCAACTAAATATGTAAGTCACCTTCTCAACTGTCATCAAAAAACAATCAGTTCCACTAAACTAACATGCAGTGCTCAGCTGCCGCATAATGGAAATGTGACATTGAAGTCCGATGTGGGAAAAGGCACAGAAAACTGAACAAAATCATACTGTCTAAAGGAAGGACAAATGCAAATCTCACATTTGAAATGGAAAGCATGTTTCACCTACAACCCTTCACCGACTCCCAAGTTTCACTCGCCGAAACAAAGGCAAATGTTGAACAGCTTTCCCTTCACCATTCCTCATCAAATACTTTAACATCCCAGCAGGAGAGCTTGTGATTCGCGATTCTCGTTTTCCAAAGAGCCCAGATGGATCGAGTCAACTTGACATCCTGTGAAACACAAGTTTCTGCAGGATAGCACAAAAACCTGCCTTTCTTCTTTCTTGCATTGGCTGGAGTTTAAGTGCTCGCTCACTCTGTTGAAACCGGTGAGCTTAATGGCTCAATGATGGGAACATTATACTGAGCGGACAGAGAGGCTTTTTCAAAAGGCAATGGGCCATAATCCCTATGTTTGCTACAACAAAAGGGTATATCAAGTCCACTTCTGACCTGAAACAACTCTGCTGTCCTCTCCCTCTCTTGGTGAAGTGCTCTTGTAAGAGGCCTGCTGAATGAAGGGAACTGAAGCGAGGGAAATAGACTTGCATTTGGAAAGGAATTACACAGATATCCTTCTGGATATCCACTGTTCGGAGGGCACCGAATCTATGTCGGGATTAAACGCGATGTACCTTCACAAATCTCCTTTGAATATGGCGGAGCCCCAGATATATTCTCTCTTTTTCTAGCACAGTCTGATCATTTGTAGTGTGTGTGTGTTCAGGACATTATGTATGGTGTTTTCAGACCTGGGTGAAATCATAGACAGTCAGTGTCTTAAGAAATACAATTTCCTGTCTGTTTACATTACTCAGACAGGAAAGAGAATGGGGCATGTGATGTCTATGATTTAGACTGAAAAGACAAGACAGCACAACCACACACACACACATACATGCATACACACACCTGCAACTCACTGACCATGTTTGATTGTTCATATCCCTCCTTCCTTTTGCTTCATCCCTCTTTCACAGACACTCAGTGCATCTTATCTCTGTCGACCCATGCCTCCCTCTCTCACACGCCGCTGCCTCTCCTGTTAAGAGGCAGGACCGCTGTGAGTGAACAGGCCTTTCCTCTGCGCTGTGCTGATAGAGCCCTAATCTGAAGACTGATGCTCAGGAAGAGGCTGATTAAAGGGGACCGATGGAAAAAAGAGGCTGGACCTTATCAAGGCGAGTGAAAGCATCTCAACTCTCTGGGCTAATTGGCCGGGGAGCGAGTGGCCAGCTGCTGGGCAGAGATTGGGTCACCTGATGGCTCTCCTTTCACACAGTCGCCGGGTGTACTTTTACGGGCTCTCTCCCTCGAGTTCGTTTCCATTTAATGAACTCGACCTTGTGATCCGCCAAGCTATGTAGAAGCCAGGCTAAATGTGCTCCAGCGAACTATCCTCACACAGGGAAAACCCGGGAAGCTTGATGTCATTTTTGAAAACCTGTTTCGGGGGGTAGTAGTAACACAGCTACAACACTAGGTAAAAGGATTAATTGAGCCTAACAACAGGGCCTAGTGAATCACTCACGGGATGGGATCTCTGATACAAATGCCTTGTTTACACAGGAACATTTCCTCATGACACCCCCTTGATATTTGCACAAAAATGCAGAGATAATTTACCTGCTGAAATGTGTCCAAACCTTCAGGCCTCATGACAGTGTGGGTGTGGACATGAACTAGGGCAGGAAATTAATTACTTTTTTTTGTATTAGGGTCTCTCTGTCCGACATCGTACAAAGCATAAGCAGAAGAACAAACTCAACGCTGAGGAATAATAAATCATAAGTCTTTAAAAAAATACTGTATAAGTACAAGTTTCCTCTTTTTATATCAACAGTACCTAAATATAATCTGTTTATGTCTTCTTCTTCTATCTTTGTCCATTCTTGTCCAAAAAAGTCATTTTTAAATAATACATTTCACATGTCACTTGGCTGTCAAATAGGTTATGTTAATTGGTATTTATGGTAATTGAACATTTCTTAATCTATGTAAATTTCACTGAGATATAGAAAAAGAAAGGAATGCCATTTCTCACAATCTCTCCAACCCTTGTACTTTACATTGTTACTTTCTGGCAGCTCATGTATAATTAGGCCTTAAGAGGAGCGTTTTGGACATGGAATGAAATAGCTTAAACCTCAAATGAGGCGAGAAGCTCTGTTCTACATGCTACCAGTACAAGATGTCTGTTGGATGAATCCCGGTCCCTTGTCATCAGCCCTCACTCCCCCCCGCCTCTGAACTGCTTGCATTAGCATAAAACTCTTGTCAGACAGCATGCGGGAATCAGCAGAAGTGCGACTGGAGAAAAGGAAGGATTTTACAAAAAAAATAAAAAATAAAAAAAGGGAGAATGCTAGACTAGCATTGGGTCTTGGGGGGGGGGAACTCATTTCCCCAACCCAGATCTGCACCACAAGCAGAACAGATGCGAAGCCTCTTAAACGCGCCAAGTTCAAGCCCATTTCAATATTCGCTCTTCAGCAAATCTAATACCTGTGACATTAAAATAAAGCTGCTTTCGCTGGATTTGTGCTCTAGCTTCCCTGATAAGATCAACAGGGCGAGGCAACACTTGAATACTGACAAAGAAAAATTGGCTGCGAGTGCACTTCAAATCCACATGAAAGTGAGACGAGACACTTTGTCCCCTTGTACAAGCAATATTGTGCATAAAATCATAAGAGAACTGATTCTGTGCTATCAGATGAAGTAAAAGCACTTGTCAGCTGTCGTGAGATATAGGAATATAATGATAAATGTATGAGTTGATATCTCAGGGATCATGAGGGACACGGGAATCTCCAAGGTACAAAGCAGTCATGTATTGTAACCGGTAAAGGTTAAATCACTACCTTAGGTTTGTTACAAAGACACACACACACACACACAGACACATACACACACACACTTTTAACTCCATTACATTTCATATTTTGCATGTTATCTGCTGAGTATTTTCTTGTTCGGCTTATGACATATTTTAAGACAAACCCCAACAATTCCCTGGTTGAAGTTGAAAAGTGCAAATCAGCAGGAAAATCCAGACGAAGAAGACATCAAAGATGAAAGTGTCAAATCCCTGTGATTTAACAAGTGCACCGCAGCACATTGCCTCTCACTAAACCTGAGTGATAGCTGGTGAATAAAATGGGGGATATCCACAGAGGTTTATGTGTCCGTTATGTATGCATCAAGGCACTCAGTGTTTGCAACCAGGCTCATCCCACTCGTTTCACGTAACACTGGCAACAGTGTGTTTTTACTCGTTCTGCCAGCATGTTGAGTTTTATGGTGAAATTTAATTGAGTTGAAATGCATCACCTGAAAAGCAGCGCAACAATTCATTACCCACCATGTACTTTTCCCATAAATTTACAGATAAACATGTTTGTTATTTACCCAAGAGTCTGTTGGTGCTGAAACACTTTGCCAGGTTCTGGTAATGTTCCATGACTTTGTCTGTATTGCAGTTAGTGTTATGAATGTTAAATCATATTTAATAAATATATTCAGAAAAAACTTAGAGAGAACCGATATTGGATCCTTTAAAGCCCTGGAGCTTGAGTTGAAGTGACTGAGAAACACTGTAAAATACCTCTGTGAACTCGGATGTTTAAAGTTTGCAGTTTTTTTTCCCTGAGGCAGACTTGTTCACTATACCAGGAGGTCACAATGTCTGCCAACACAGGGAAAAGGTTGCTGTTGGATTAAAACTTGTTAAATTAAATCTTCAAAATGTCAACTTTTTCAGGATTGAAGAAAACAAACAGTAGAAACAACTGATGGCACAGTAGATGTGAAATGACAATATTTCCAAAACAAAGTTTCAATGGGACCTTGGGTCCATCCTGAGAATATGAAAAAAACTTTAAAAAAAACTCAGTTTAAGAACTTCTGAGAGATATTTATGTTTCATAACATTTTCTGTTTTTTTTCTCTCTGGTTTGAGTGTCTAACACAAAATCAAGCTGAAGTTTTCTAAGTCTCACAATTTCTAGCAGCACATAAATGCACTAAACACTGTAGTCAACTATGGAGACAACTCATTTCTGCAAAAAAGAAAAAGAAAAAAATGAATCAACTCTTTTAAAAAGGTATGATGGTATAAATATGGACATTCCTGTTCGTCCTAGAAAAGTAACTGACATTTTGCAGGATCCCACTGGCTTAAAACCATCCAGGTCCTTTCTTTCATGAGAAAAAAAGAAAAAAAAAGAGTGAAAAGCAACACGAGATGACATACCAGAGCTTGACAACATAACCAGTCACCCTGGCTGACTCTTAACAAATGGCTTTATGACTTTTTGGTATGTTCGCCTCAGCTTGGTGATCCACCAGGACATTAAATGATGGTTTATACAACAGGGAGTGAAGAAGTGGCTCTGGTAAAATGCGTGTGTTTTGTGTTTTGCAGGACAAGGACAGACGAGCAGCAAGAATTATAGGGGCAGAGACACTGAAAAAGACAGACATTAAGAATTAGAGGTACACAGAAGCTGAGCGAGACAGAGAGGGGGAGAGGCTTTGCATGGTGTAAATCACTTGGCCTGAAGCATGGTGCCAGGCCTGCCAAGCAGCTGTTTGGTATGCAGTGTGTAAAGCCTGTTCTCTATTGGAGCTGACATCCCGGGCAGAGGAATTATGATGAGAGATGATTGTATCATGACTGTAATTGTAAATGTAAATCCTGCAGCGTGGCCACCCTCTTTTTGTGCATAACGATGAGTTGCCCAAACAAAATTTACATTCCACTTCATATCGTGCGGCGACTGCATTACTTTGACAAACAATAACCATTGACAAATGAATAACATAAAAGGAGATGATTAACTTCAGAAAAGCAATCTGGGCAGATAATTTATGCTGTGCTCACGTGCTGAAGCTTCCCCAGGCAGGTTGTTTTTTTTTCCTGTGTATGTATGTAGGTGTAAAGCTTCAGCAGGTGACACACACAGCCTTGTATTAATAAACTGTTGCATTATATTGTAACTGTAAAACTTCTATGCAAGTTTCACTCTCATTAACCAAAAAAAAAAAAAACCCAACAAATATGTTGAGCGAGGTAATCACTGGGCTATTATACAGATATACAGGCAGAACAGAAGGTATGGTCTATCGCTCCCTGTATACAGTAGGACTCCAGAGGCATCCATCTCAACGCTGCATTGATATGACTGCAATTAGCATAGACGATTAGAGGTGTGCTGCTGCTCATTTTTTATCAGGCAAAGAGGTAAATGAGCTAACAAACTTGTCTTAAATTAGCCTAATTAAGAAAGCTAATTGATCCACCACTCTTTATATTGTTCTTCCGCTCCGTGGAGGACTGCATATAGCGTAACTAAACATACTTGCTCAACGTTTTAAGATATTTGTCTTTGACATTTTTAACAGTCCGATAAATACGATACAACAGAAGTGAATGGGATTAAATCGAATGCGCTCACTTAACCGAAACACAGCTTTTTCTTCTCTTGCCTATTTATTAAGCCAATAGGCTAATATGCAGATGCGAGTGCTGGTGGGAAAATATTCAGTTACTGAAAATGCACAGAAATAAACTGTATAAAGTGTAAAATCAACCAAATGTTCTCAGCCTCTGATAACAGTTGAAAACCTCCAGTCTGCCCTTCAAAGACTGTGTTATGTCACTTGAAAGTCTGCTACATATCAGACACCACAGTCCAGACAAAAAGAGACCCCTTCCATTTTTCCACCTTACTTTCTGTCTATATCCTCTCCCAATAAAGTGATTGGCAGCTCTGGTTAAATCTGCGACCCAGAGTCCAATTACATGGAGGGGGGTTGAAGTATATGAGTCCGATTACGGGCCCATCTTCCCAGAAATAAGGACTCTGTCACCGGGGAACACCGGGCCTCACAGAGCCAGCCAAGCCTGGCTATAAAGGAGAGTGGTATTCTCTCTTCTGTCACTTCTCATTGTTGTGAAACGGCTGCTCCGCATGCGAGCAAAGTAACCTGCAAACAGGCAGCGTAGCAGAGAATGCAAGGACAAAGTGTGGTATTTACATTTATCAAACCCATGAACATGGGCATGCACACAGAGACAGATATGCACAAACAAACACTCACACACAAACACTGTGTTTCTCTCTTCAGCTGACATACATGATATTTAGATATTATTTTGATTTTAAACGTTAATACACTGAATTCCAAAGGAGGCCCTGTCTCACATCCTCAAACACAACATCAAGTGAACACCAACATTAATAATGCAGATCCCATTACAGTGGTTAGTCCTATCTACTTATAGAAAATGAAGCCCATAGCATACTACACCAAGAATACTAAAAAGCTATTGTTTTCAGCTGTGGTGAGCCCCAAATTAATGAGAGATAGTGAGACAGCAGAGGTTTGGGCAAAAAATACACAGGATAATTTGTTTAGAGTGTTAGGGAAAAAAAAGTTCTCCAAAGAGTCTAGTTAATTGTATTCTTCTAGAGAAGTTTGGAAAGTGCAAAGGTAAAAGTGCTCCTGGTAGAATAAGAGCTAAATCTAAACATATACACCTCTTTTTAAGATTACACATTTATCCTCCTCATAATTTCCATGCTTATGATAATGTTGCAGTGAATTACATAAGCAAGTTCCTGTGTTTATGCAGAGATAAAGCAGCTAAAGGTTTCTTCTTTTGAGTGGAGAAGACAAAAATATAAATATAAGTTGATGGACTGAGTATAATGTTCATATAATGTTTGGGAACACACTTTCTTCTCTTCTTGCTGACACACAAGTCAGCCTCTCTTAACAGTGAGAGTATCTCCCATGCTTGTACCAGTGGGGCTAGAGGAGGTTGACTTTCAAGTCAGGGCTAAAGCCTTCTCCAAGTCCCATGGCTCTAAAGCTTAGGTTGGCACTCACATCTCTGCACATGGGTGAATGTGTGCTTATGTGGGAGGGGTGTGCACTGAAAGGTCAAGAATCAGCCCACATCCTCCCTCAGAAGGAGAGAGAGAAAGAACAGAGGAGAGCTGGGTGCTTGTGTGGGTGGGTGACTGTATAAATACAGTAAACAGAATGACAGTATGCCTGCCCTGTTTGCAAACTTATTCATTTGCATTAAACATGTATATACAGTAATGTCAGTGTGTCTTCATTAGTTTTCATACACTGATAGATACAAACTGACATTTGACATTTTTGTAAAAACCACAATAAGAAAATGCAGAAAATGTGTCCACCCACACAGATTAAATAACATACCACTGAAGTCAGTTCTTACACTTATTTGTCCTCGTACAGTGAAATGTTGACGACAAAGGTTCACGTGCACTTTTAACCAGATCGCTCAGCCTTCAAGTAAACACATGACCATTCAAAGCTGTGGAAAAAGCCAGTAAAATAAACCACAAACCTAAATATCTGCTATTAAAATATTTCTATTATATAAAACTAAAACACGAGGGACACAATGCTTTTAAAACAAATGGCATTCCCCTTACGTTAAAATGGGGCATCTAACAGCAACTCTTACATCTTACAGTAAAAACCTTTGCAGACCTGTTCACGTCTTACCAGCAAATGCTGCCATTACAATAATCTACTTTCTCATGACCAACTTTGTTTTCTCGACTGCTGACTGTAATCTCTGCAAACCAGACTCCTATATCAATGCCACCCTGCATTACGCTGACACTCAACGGTGCTCTGGTAAAACATGAAATATAGTCTCATAAAGGTCTTATCAGCCAGACAAGTGGACCTAAGAGTTCCAGACGAGTGCGCTTAAAGGCTCATGGTGAGTTTAAAGGATTTAATGATGTCTGGCCTTAGAATAATTTTAGCTAGATGCACGCTACAAGACTCTTTGGGAAGCAATTAAAACACTTGGGCTGACCCTCCAGTCCAGTTGCCAGGTAGCTTTTACTGATAAAAATGGTGCAGATAACATCAAAACATACATACAGATGTTCCATACCTTTTTATATAATTGTGGCGGGTGGCATAACATCTAATCTGAATCCAAATAAGGTTTCTCGCATAAAATTGCGGTTTACGGAAAACAATGAACTGCTGTCAAAATCTCAAGAATATGCTTAGACAGAGCAACGATGCCGTTTATTTGTTTTAACGTGTCTATTTAAAGCCTCAGATGCCATCTCACTTAGCATATGAGACAGCTTTCAGAGGCAGAATCCAGTCTGATTAAACAGTGGACGCAAACCCAAGCTCCTGCTGTCCAACTGTTTGCTGTTTACCCGTCCTCTCAATCAAATTTTATTCATGTGAATTTTTCCAATAATCTCTAATGTTTGTTTATCCTTTGGCTTACCTCCTGCTTCTCCACTCAACGGGCACTATTCAATCAATTCACCATGAGGCAATTTAATAAAAGAAACAATTACTCCTCACCAGGGTGATGTCCTGTTCTGCTAATGGTTTGCTTTGTTACTGTATCCGCTCACGATGGTTCCAGCATAAAGTCATACAGATATGGAGAGGGGTTTTTTTTGTTTTATACATCAAATATCTGTACTATTCCTGACTAAAATACCAAGGCACTGACAATAAAGTTGAAGTTAATACTATAGCTTGTAGCTGCAAGGTGAATGAACTTACAAATGCAGTGTTTATATCGCCTCCTGTATTGTATAATTAAGGCTGACATACCATTCTTTGTATTGTTTCTTTTTTTCTCAAGAGAAAACAAGTCCTGTAATAGCTGTGGCCTCGGGGTGCCTACATAAAAACCACACGAAGAAGAATCATTAGTGCTACAAAGCATCGGTGAATGAGACATTGATCAGTTTTTAATATTGCTGAAACACAGTCACAGACAAGGTATTCTAATATAAGAAAATGATACATTAGATGGAGGTGAACAGGCAGAGCTCTGAAGATCATTTGTCACTTGAAGCAAGGCCTCTGTGGTTACACATGACAATGATAGAACAGCCTTGACCAGATCATTATTAGACAACTTAGATAACGAATTATAATGAAAACAACATGTTGCCTGATGAGCTCATGTTTGCCGTTTTGTGATAAACTCATTAAAATGTTAAGCTGTGACCTGCTAAAATGTACAATGTAATAATAGCACAAGTAGAAAAAGGCTCATAAACTCAATGAGCTGAAATTTTCATTTGTAATTAGATTGTATTTTTCTTTTATTTGATGTTTAATGTTTGCACTATGATTTATATGAAGCCACTGCAAAGTTCATACCCAAGCACAGTAGGCTTTTTTTTTTGTAAGAGCTGAACTGAAGTCCTGACAATCCCATCAGCACCTCAAACTGCTTGACCGACCACCAATTGGGTTTTCAATTAAACTCCTACCTACATACACGCTTTCTCCAGACTACAGTTGCAGACTGTAGCAACATATATTTCCTATTAACTGGAAATCCTTTAGTTTGCTCATTATCTTCAGTGAAGGTGCAGGCTAGATTATTGGACTGTTCGCACCCTTTGCACGCCGTATTGTGAAAAACCCTAACATAATCAGCTGCTGTGCAGATTCATTCATTTTCATTGTGTCTGTGCTCCCTAATAAGGACTCCAGTCAAAATCCACTATGCTGCAGCATCGTTAATGAACAACTCAAAAAAGGCTTTCCAAAAAACTAGGTCACTTTGAAGTTGCACACTTCTAAGGGACTAACAATCTACTCAAAACAACACTTTTTCCCCAGTACACCGGTGGACGTTAAAGTCTCTGTGGTTTAGGTCTGGTGAGGTTTATGCACAAAAAACACATGCTTAAGGACAGGGGGAAATCATGGTTTGGGTTAAAATGAAATGTGGTATATTCAATATAATGTTCAACAAAGGCACTAGTCGAAGCTATAGAGACTTCAGAGTAGTGATTTAATTAATAATAATGATAGAAGTGTCTGCGGCATTAATTTTATATTGCACTGCCGTCAAGCCATCGCTGCCCAGGGCCCTTGAACATGCTGCATGTCCCTCAACTGCCGCAGTGGAGCTGCTCAATGGCAAACAGTGTTGACTTTGCTTGTAAAAGTCAGTTCCCAGGTGTGAAGGTGTAAAACTGTGATTGTGAAGCAGGATGTTCCCAAAAGAAAGGACAGGCTGAATGCAGAGTTGCAAATCACTCTTCTGAATCAATGTCACAGTTTTAGCCATTCACTAGGAGACTAAAAATAACAGGGACCTGAAGGGAAACCTTTATGTGGCAGCAACAGATATATCAAATCTGAAAGCTAAATAAAATATAATGTTAGAAAGATTCAATTTCTGAAGTACAAATTCCAGCTGGAATTATTGACTATAATTTGGTGGTGCACATGTAGCAACTCATTGGATTACATGACTAAAGAGGCCATGATTGACAAATTAGAGTTAATCTGTTTGAGTGGATGGGAACAACAATCCTCTGTACTTCCATTTCACAAACAGAGCCCCAAGTAACAGATCAAATTACACATGCTTCCTACAGTTGGCAGACCAACCTCAGGCACTACTGCACCCTTATCACTATGAATAACTGTGTTGTTGTACTGTAATGCAATTGTAAAGGGTGGACTGCATTAGAGGGGAAAGGCATGAATGAGCCATTCCCCTAGGGCTGGAAGATTATAACCTGACTGCTAAACCCAGGGATAATCAGAATTTTCTGTCCTTGGGTCCTACTCGGCTCGATAGAAAAGTCCTTCAAATTCTGTCAATCTCTACCTGTAGCTATAGATAATTCAATAGAGTAGTTACAGCCCACCAACTGCTGCCATTAAACCACACAGTGGCGTCTGTGTTTCTGGTGTTGCGGTATGGAAGCTAAGATTAAATCTACAATTTCAGTTCTGCAATGTCAGAAAATTACAGGCTACACTGGACACCAAACAAAAATCTAATAAAACATATTAAATTCACTTTCTTTCTCCTGATTTTGTAACATGCAAATTTTGATATTCAGGTTTATTGTAAAAATTGCTACATACAATAAATAATAAAGTTGATGCTTGCAGTAATAGTGCAAAGGTGTGATTGGAATGCCCCATTGACTGTTTTGCTTGTGTATTTGTTTTTTGTATATTATGCTCAGTGAGTTGCGACCTTGGCCAAGTGATGGTGAACTGTGGATTGAGCTTTGCCTTGTAGGGGGAGGAGGCGCGGGGCATACAATTGACCTGAATGCTAAACGGGGCGCTAAATCTGAAATGATGTGCATTAAGCACGGTGACGTATCAAGAGACACAGTCACATGCGTCGAATGCGATGGTGAGTGAGGTGACTCTGTAAAAGGAAATAAAGTGATGAGGACAGAACGACCTTTGCATTCGGGCATGAAAACAGCCATGAGGGAACTTCTTTCCCCTCAGTATAATGTCAGTTAGACCTGTTTGTTGCTGGTAGTGATTGCTGGTGATTTACCAGGCATGCCGGCAAGTAAGCTGAAACCCTGATCTTACAAGGTGAATCAGATGTCCCATGAGGTCCTAGTGAGTATCATAATAACACTGATGACCAGATCAATCTCAATCAATACCTATAATTAGCTTTCTTTACAACCTCTCATTTAATCGTTGCCTATATTCATCTTCGACGTGAACCCATAACCGCACATTTCCTGTATTGTTGCTTGATTAATGCTTAACAACCCCTCCCAATCACTCTCTAAATCAGTTGCTACTGTATCCTGTGACGCACGCACCTGCATGAACACCTTGAATCGATAACCTTGGCTGTGTTTTAGCTAAAGTCACAGAAGCTGTAATGATGCTTAACAGCCCATTAAGGTGATGGAGACCTCCAGTCTGGTGTGGGTGACATGTCAGGGTCAAGCCATGGCACTGAACACCTGAGGGAGGTCATGTTCACAGAAGCAAAATGTACTTTACATGTTGGATACATAAGTGGTTTCAAGGGAGTCACTTCTTACCTCCCTTAACTTACCTGATAAGTTGTAAAAAGTAGGAGTTAGTTACATTATTATAGGAGTATTTTTTTTTTATATGTGTAATTATATATAATTGTCTGACAGAATAGGGAATTCTTTCTCTGCATATGACAAACACAAGGTGGTTAAAATGTAAATTCAGCATTTCATGAAAGCTCTTTTTTAAAAAAGCAACATGCTCTCTGTGTTTTCCAAGCTGCAGTGCCAACCTGCTCCTGGCTAAGTTTCTTTTTTATCTTCGCTCTATTGTTTTGTGACCTCGGTTGTATAAGAGGCTTGCTCTCCATTGTTTGCCTATGCGGTGAAATTAATTAACATTGGGCTATAATTGCAGGAAAGATTTCGGGACAAACATCGGGCACCATTATCTTTCACACTGTGACAAAATGGAGCCGTAATTACGATCAACCGTTTGAGAGAACAACGCGTTTAAATCCAGTGGAAGTGCAGTCCATTAAGTTGTACGCGCGTTTGCACTTGCATGTGTAATTGATGATTACCTCTTGCTGATCAAAAGAGACTTAATGTTGCTGCAGATGGCAATAACAGGAGGAAGAAAAGGTGTGTGTGTGTGTGGGTGTGTGCACGAGGCAGCATAAAAGCCAGAGAAAGAGCACAGGGGAACAAATGAAAGGTTAAGTGCAGCCCAAGTCCAAGTGAATATTCATGTATGTAAAGTGATACGTTTTGTATCTCTATGTGAATGAACCCTGCCATTAAAAAAAGGCACAAATCTCTTGGCTTCCAATGGATGTTAACGTTCACTGACATAACACTTCACGCGTTTTAGCAGAAATGCTCAAGGGGCAACTTCTAAAGCCTACTCTACTTGTTTACATCATGTGATGGATGGGTTTGTATGCTTTAACACTATAATAATATGCACTTCTTTTTACAAACTCAACCCAATTTAAGTCACACACATGCATGCTTCCCTGCACGCATACATACACGCTGATGCACAAACGCATACTTATAGTGTGTGCATTAATATACACAACGCACACACTTTGAGATTACGAAAAAACAATGTTCAACTAATCCCACGTGGCATGAAAACATGTGGCCGACAGGCAGATTTCACAGCCTTTAAAAGCCTCACTGACAGAAGAAACGCTACAGGACACAGACCTTGGATGTACCTCTTTTCAACAGCCAAGTAACACATTACAGTGCCTATTTATTTCCCGTCAACAGACCGTGTGGGGCAAGACTCTGCATAGCATACACCAGACATTACACATCTGTCTGAGCAGCCTCCCCTGACACTCCCTCTACATCCCATTTTGCCTCTCTAACCTGTTGTTACTTCTCCAGCGGCTCCCTCCTTCTCTCCCCGTGTGTTTGTGATTGTCTGAGTGGAGGCAAGTGTGCTGGAGTCAGAGCAGAGCCACACCAGCTGCACCTCATCACCATACTCAAGCCCTCTACAAATACCCAGCTCTGCTCCTACCAACCTTCCTAGATCACAGCCACATCAGTTAAGCCTTGTTCTGACTGCCAGTCCAAATCTGTGTTTGTTTTTCTGTTTTTGTTTTTTTTTGCAAATCGGATCTAAGCCACATTTGATATTGACATTTGGTCATCTCAGTCTGGACGCTTTGGCTCGCATTTCAAAGTGTATTTTGCATCTTGATGATGTCAAAACCCGTGAGTGACAGAAGTGCGTCAGAGCGGCTGAGCAACTGCCTGAGTTTGTCTGGTGCTACAGGGGTTCTGCACCACCACTTGACAGCACGGTTGTTTAGAGGGGGAGATGATGGATCTCCATTTCTTATGCTTTCGCTTTGGAAAGCTGCACCACCAGTGTATGTAGTTACTGATGCCTACACTGTTACCACAGCGAACCATGCAGATAGGTTAGTGATGTCTGGACACACAAATCCAATTTGATCACTTGCAAATAGCAGTGTGAACAGTCCGTCTTAAAGATCTGTCTTAAAGATTTGATTTGCAAAACAAATTTGATTTGCCTGCAGTCTGAACAAAGCATTAGTCTACACTTCCAGCCTTTTTTTGCCAGCATATATCTAGTTTTCTGGTGTCTTATCCTGACTCGTCTTCTCTTCCCTGCTGTTCTGTCTCCAGCCTCTCTTCTTGTATTTTCAGCCCTGCTCCCCTCAGGATCCCCCCTGCTCCCCAAGCCTGCCTCACCTCCTGGTTCCTGGCCCAAGCTACAACTTTCAGCCCAAGCCCCAGGTTCCCAGGTCCTCACCCCTCCATTTCCCTTCCCCCTCAATAAATAGCATCTTATACTTCAGTCCTGTCTCCTTGGCTCTCTGTGTCACACACTTTGGGTTGACTACTATAGCTCCATGTAACACAACTGGGGTTTAGATTGTCAGGTGAGGGAAGGGTTGAGTGCATAAATGTCAGAAAAAAGTGCACATGCATTTCTGCACACAAACACACACACACACACACACACAAAGACGCTCAAGCAGTCTACTGTGCCGCTCTTTGCCTTTATGCAGGTTGACACACTCATTTCGCTGCTTCTGGCACTGACCGCATTTCACTACTGGAGAAAAAAAAAAGATCTCCATGGAAACAGCTTCTGCAGTTTGTTGGTTGTAACGCGTGTGGTGACATCATCCAGACATCATCCAACAACATGAGAGATACCTGCTGATGTTAATCCTCTTACATGTCAATCAAAACTGTGTGTGCTCACCCAGACAAAGAGACGCAAAAGAGGAAATCCATTTCAAACAGCTATCAGCTACCTTCTGAAATCATGTTTACAGTATGACTCATACAATGGAAGGAAAATACCACATGACCGTAAAAAAGGCTTAGACCAGATTGTTTATTTCAGAGGAATCTGAGGTTATTTGACGTAAATAGAGAACTACTAGCTTGTGTTTTCATCAAACATATTACTTATCCATGTGTCCGATGCTGTCTTTCAGATGGTTTTAACTGTTTTATCTTAGTGTTTTCCTTGACATATGTATGTTTTTCCATCCTATGTGCTGGCATGTGATGACTATTGTAGTTTCCTCTTTGGGGATCAATAACGTATATCAATCAATCTTTCTATGACTTCCTGTAAATTAGACACAAACGGTTCTATTCAGGGTGTTTCTTCATCTTCTAGGAGTATAACAGTAACAATGAGAGGACTCACATTCCTGGTAGATGTAGAGGGTAATAGTTGTGAAATATTACCCAGGAGTGAAAAGAAAAACTATGAATGCCCGTGGGAAAAGAGGCACAAAGGCTGTTAATGATGTGATAGAAACATGGGAAAGGCAGCAAAAGGAAAGCTACACAAGAGGGAGCAAGGATACAATGTTGGGAGAGTTGAGATGAGAAGAGTGAAATATGGCAGGGAGGGAAGATAGATAGAGAGATGCCACAAGCATGAACAGATGGCTGAGAAGAGTCAGAAAGAGTGAAAGACTGAGGGAGCAAGAGGCAGACAGAAAGAGAGAGAGATAGAGGGAGGGAGAAAAATCTGGATCAGGCCGAAAAAGGCCTCGAGTTGACTTTGGGGAATGCAGTAAGTAGGACAGGCAAAACTTAAATTCCGAAAAAATAGAGACCCAAAAATAACCCAAAGGAGAACAAACCACTTGAGCCTGTGAGCTGTGCTATGATGGTCAGTCAAAAACAAAGCTGGCTCTCCTGCTTTGAAGAACCGTCCACTCTTTAGGACTCATAGTCTACCTGAGGAGGATGAGCACAAAAAAGGGTCTGAAATCTTAATGGTAATTTGTGCAAATTCAGCTATGAGGGGAAAATGATAAACGGGGACAGTCCTGATGCAAATTAAGTCTCCTAGAGGAGGCAGATTCATCTATATTTATGTAAGGGTAGAGTTATATCATATACCATATGTATCACAATACTAGAGTTCAGTTCCAACAGTAGGCAGATCTTCTGCAGTGTTAGGTATTGAGCTGGGGAGCCTTTTGTCTGCAAACCAATGCTTCACCTTCACCTACCCAACAACTTATTGCATTCAGCCAGAAAAGAAAATAGTTCCTATTCTTCCCCCCATACTTATGGCAAAAGCAATATACAGTAAAAGCTGGTCATTAACTCAACAATTCCTTGATATCGTTTAATTCCTTAGAACCTCAGCTGAACATAAGAAATGATGTGACTCATTAAGTGGGTTGAACCAATACCATTTATACTGTATAATATGAAACCAACCCCCATGGCTGATATAAAGCAGGCCTGTGGCAGTCGTCTATCCCTCTCCACTAAACGCTGTGGCCTTCCTATCTCGTCTGTGCGCTACACTGTTATACTGCACGATCTCTAACCCAGTGATCTCACACTCACACACACACACACACACACACACACACACACACACGCACACAAAGCACCCCAGGTGGCAACATGGATTGATATTCTCCACCAGACTTGGGATGAGTGTAGAGCGCTTGGCAGACTGACAGCTGTTGGATGAGCGTAGATATGCAACATTATGCTCCCTGACAAATATGACATGGAGATATGGAGATGCAATACTGCTGTGTACGTATGCAGCCATCCCCATTACTGTGGGAACCCTGCAAAACCCTGTGAACACGTATGCACATGGATGGCACGATCCAATTTGATTCAGTGTTTACCGTTCGTGCCTTTGGGGACCTGCTAGTTCACTTCTGTGTGTGTATATATATATATATATATATATATATACACACACAGAAGTATATAAAAATAATAATACGGCGTATACCCTTGATTTGTATGCCCTCAAGAGAAGACATGGTTGTTTTGAAATGCAGAATGTGAAGGCAGTCAGTTTGTTCGATTGGTGTTTTACAGCAAACATAAATTCAAAATTTCAGATCACTATAGATGCAGGTTGATATAAAAGACCTTGATTCTAATGTAAGATGCCTTGAATTAACCTGTGGTCCACCCTTAAACATAATTCATACAGTTAGTATTTATGAATGGGAATAGCTCTTACCCAAGGCCAAACACTGGAGAACTAATCTCTGCCAGTCAAATTGTCATCTTGCTATTGAATTATTACAAGTAACTTTTCACTTTTAATTTTATAGCTTTCCGTGAGTTCTGGTCACCTTATAAACACAACCTAGTGACCCTGGAAGCATATTAATGTAGGAAGCATAAAGGGAGCGTGCAGATTGAGCTATGAGCTGTCATGTCTTCACCACAGCAAAACTTTCCTCTTCAAACTCTGTTGCTTTTTTTTTTTCCCCAGCATGATTGACGTTTAGCTGACATTATTACCCACCTTTAGGAAATAAGCACTAACATTAGCTAGTAAAGGCCAAGCTCAGATGCTAACAATCATGACAACCTGTCAGAATGTGTCTATTGGACATCCTATCTGACAGGGGAAAAAAATCAATACAGCAAAAGCCATAACCTGTTGTCAGATTCAGACAAATTCTGTAAAAAATGTCCACTAGTCATGTTGGGAAGATAGAAATTGAGAAAATATGAACACCCAAAAAAATGCCAGATTCTGTGTGTTTAAGTAAGAATTGCTTTTATAATAAACAGAAGTTACTACATCCACACTACACCACACCTATAACACACACATACTGTACAACATACAACACACATGAAATCACTGTGTGTTAGAATACGAAGCTATCATTCACACACAACTTTACATTTACTTTTGGGTAAACAACTGCTGAGAACATGCACAAAAAGGCCTGTATGTTATTCATGCTGGAGATATTATACAGGAAACCATCATAGATTGGTAGGTTATATCTTTTAAAGCGGAGCTACTCAGGTTAAGCAATATGGTTACAAGTAAATACGTGTAGCATTGCTCTATTGTTCTGTTTTCTTTGTTGGAGCCAGTCAAGCATGTCGAAATTGGGCTACATTATATTTAATGGAGTTTTCTGCACAACGCTGATAATAATGTAAACTGTATTTAATGTTGACTAATGAACTATAAGCTTCAACTGAACAAACAGTGCGAGCAGAAATTTACATAAATGATTGCCTTTATTAGTCTTGTGGCAGCCATGTATGTAGCATCAACATGGAAACATAAAATGTTATATGGCGCAGATATCAGCTGACATCAGGAGCAGGAGCTGAGGACGGACACACACACACACACACACACACAGTAAGAGAAAATGATGTACATAACTGGATGTATTTGATGTGTCAACTAATGGAAAAGAAAGTAATAAAATAACCCGCCTGTTAGTTTCCAAGGGCACCAAATACAGTAGTGAGAGCACCTCCCATGGTTCTCAATCTCTCTTTCTGTGCTTCTTTACCCCTTTTTAGACCCACACACACACTCATACAAAGAGCATGAACACACACTGGCACAGACAGTCCTGCTGGCATGTCTGTCTCTCTATCCCTTTCTGTCACACACATGCACACACACACACGGTCCCCCTTCGCCTCCTGCTTTATTAGTTGATGAGTCATAGCTCTGGGTCTTCCAAACTGGGACAACACACACGGATGACTTGGCAGCACCCAACTTTTGCAGCCTGGGGACTCTGAAGCTGCCTGGTGTTGATAGGTTAGTGCTGTTTTTCTGTCACACATCCAAAAAACCCAGAGTGCTAAATATCAACGCCACCTGCTTTCTCCATGAAATGGGCTAATTACGTTTATCTTGGGAAAACCTTGCTTATCTACTTCATCTACCACTGACTGGAGTTATTGATCGCACAACTCAATATTAGCACGTAGACCTATTTTGAAACTAACCGTAAATGTCATGAAAAAAATACATTTCATTAATACAATCAAAGCTTTGCTTCAGTATTTATTTATGATACTTTGATGTCGCTTTGAATGTATGATCTGTTTGTCTGTACAAAAGCAAGACTGTAGTAAGAAAGCTTGGCCAAGTTCTACTTCTGCTTGCCAAATAAACTGAACTCAAGATGTTTGGAGTGTAACGCTACGCCAAATCCTTTTGCACTTTTTACGGCCCCAAGTAGAACCCAGAGATAACTGGAGAGTTTTGTTTTGATCTGGAATATCGCTCTCTGATTGCTGGTTGAGGGGTAAGTTTTATATTTGGTTCTGTCAGACTGAAGTGTGTGTGGCCACAGTGCCCACAATTAACTGCCAAATCTGCCAACTGAAGCAAATTTACAGCATCAGTTCAGATCTATTTTTACCCAGTGATTAATCTATATGTATACCTTTCACACCAAGAATAATATATTGCACATACAACCATACACATACTTACTCAGGCAATCAGAGTAACTTGTAGTGAGTGGAGGCAGTGGATCTGGAAAAAATGTGTACAATGTGTGTATCCCTCTGCTTGTTTTTATGTTTCCTTGTTGCTGCGATTCTACTTGCAAGGATGCGGTTATTTCTTAGTTACAAAAAACAAAATCAAATCACCAAAGTGTGCCAGACAGAGTGAATGAAATGTAAATTGATCCTTTGTGTGCAGCATTGAAAGCAGCCAGTCAGGACTGAAAATTGGCAGCTTTTGCACAGTGTGTCTGAGAAGCAGCAAATACCAATATCAACTTCACCATGACGACGACCTTTTACCTAACCTATAGCATAGCAGCTTTATTTGCCTTATCTATAGTGCTTTAAGGGAGGTTAGGAGTCACATGGCTTTATGTGGTTTGTGCTACCATGTGTCCTATGTATGATGGAAATAATGAACTGACAAGACCTCATATGCTTCTTTGAGTATTTAACATTTTAGAGACTGGAATCATTCAGCAAAAAAAAAAAAAATCCTGATAAAAATCTGTCATTGATGCCTTTCCCGCTTATCAAACCACCAGCTGCAACAACTAATGGACCAGGGACCCACGCATGCGTGAGTCCTCTAAAAAACACTTTTGTCTTAGCTATGTTGCTGTCATAATTGAAATCAATATCAATACTGTGTCAAAACATGGAAGGATGCTCAATATCATCTATCTGGCCTGTGGTTGTCAGGGAAAGTGAATAGTCTGGTATATGTTTGCTGAAGAGGAGATGGAGGCGAGAGTGTTACGGTTAGCCTGAGTCTCAGAGATTAAACCTGAGCGCTGCCAAGACGACTGGCACAGAGGCTGCGTTTCTCTCATGAGGAACCAGGAGAATAAATTATATCTCTTTTTTTTTAACAATAAAACATTTTGGGGCACTTTGCTTTCATTGTTGGGAACATTTTGGTGCCTTCCAAAAGCAATATTTTGAACTGTGTAGTAGCAATCGAGAATTTCATATTGGCAAGTACATCTCATGACTCTCGCCCAGAATGCATGGGGACGAACTGCACAATATGTGCTAATTATAGCACATTTCCTGAGGACAAATCATTTTTCACCGTTGAAAAATAATTAAATTCAATATACCCAACAACACACAGTCTAAAATTGCTTGATTTTTGAGTGTAGCATTGATGGACTCAATGGTCCCACAATGCAACACAGAGCATAAATAAAGGAGCTGAATATCCCATAGCAGATAAAAATGAAAAATAAATAATAATATTAGAAAACTATATTATATAAAAATATTTAGAATATAATTATTTTTATGTTAATATTTTGGTTACAAAATGCTAAAGCAGCAATGAATGGCTATATATGAGAAATGACTATATTAGCCTATACGGGATGTTAGATATATTCATATGTATGTAAGTATGATGAAATATATGTAAGGACGCTATTAGAGAGCAGCTGATAAGAACATGGTTTATGGAATTAACTGTGCACACACTTATGCACACATACATACATACATACACACATATGCACACATAGGACACAATAATTACGCATAACAGTAATCAGTGCAAGAAATGTCATCATGTTGCTTAACAGCTGCAGAGATGACATGGTATAAGGGCATGCAACACTCTCTGTTCTATTATTTCTCTTATATTTTATTCTATTCTATTCTGGTCTGTAGAGAGGTCAGAGCCTATCCGAGCATGTCATAATCCCTCCTACTGCTGAAGAAAAAAAAAAAGCTTCTTTATGCAAGGTACAGAGACAAGGTGTTGCCTGACTCATAGCAGCTATGAGACAAATATCTGCAACATTTCATCTTACACAGTATTTTGTATTCCCCGTAGCATTGACCACCCACTGTCCAAACAGAGGACCAAAATTGTAGATATACCAGCACAAGGCAGGCTGTGTAGAAAGACAAATCAGACCATATCAGCCTGCTTCCCCTGAAGTGACTTTGTGTGTGGTAAAAGATACAGGAGTCCTGTGTGGTGTGTGTGAATGTGTGGCCATTTGTGCCAAAGCAAAAAATTAGTCCATGTTTCTGCTCGAATACTAATACTAAGAATACTGCATTTAGCCTGTATGTGCATAAATATCTGTTTGTGTGCAGTCGCATCATGACATCATAGATCTGTCTGACATCATGTGTTCTTGTGTCAGTTTGCTGCCACTGTCATATCCCTCCCCTCCTGACCATCATCCTGGACCTCTAGCTCTCTGGCAAAACATCAGACGCCGCTCTTTCTCTCTTTCTCTCTGTCTGACACACACAAACACACACATGCAATAATACACACACAATCTGACGTTGGCCCAAAAGACCAATGTGAGACCAAAGACAGCGCAGGGGGAGCATCCAACCAAGGTCACGCTCCAGGCAAAGAGGAGACACTGTCATCTCTGTCCAACCTGGATGCACAGTCACGTAAACGCAGCCAGAAGGAAACCAATATGGCCACCTGTTTGGCTGGAAATACAGCAAGGGCAATTAGTTCAACCAGGCGACACAAATGCACTGCCAAGGGAAAGATGATGAGGGGAAAGTTTGCAGGGTTTGCATTTTGGCTGTAGAAGTGGCTTTATATGAGGCTGAATAATTCTTGAAAAATAAAAATGCAAGCTACTCTCTTAACATTCAGGAATAATGCGCAACAAAATGCCGGCAAACAACCCAGGAAATTTGAATAAAAAAGGATTTTATTTGAATCACCAGAGCAAATGAATATCTTCTCCGCCTGCTAGCAGTTGAAGTTTTTGAAAAGTGGCTCACAAAAGAGTAAGATGGCACTGCCGTGTTGAGGTTAAACTGAGGGGTAATCTAATGGCTGTAAAAATTGCTGTGCTTAACTGCCACACTAAAAGGTGTGTTTAAATCTAAAGCAGTTGGCTCTCAGGCACCAAGCTGTCACACAGTACCCAACGAGTCGCCAAGCCGAGTCCTCCCGCTGTCAGTAATCCATTGATTGAACAACAGCTGGATGGGAACTGCACATGCTGCACTGTTACACTTAATACATGTGCTGTGGAGACATGAGTCAGAGGAAGGCTAAATAAAGCAAAATCCAACAATAACCCCGGAAACATGTGGTTTTAAAGTGAAGAGAACCCAAGTAACAATCATAGAACAAGGGATTGCTGCACCGCGACACAAGGTTCAACACTGCTGCATCTCTGACAATGTGTAGCGTGCAAAGTAAGTTACTAAGCACGTTCACATCCATCCTCTGTGTGAAAATTTCTATTTTCTTCATAATCAATATCACACTACTGTTGTCAGACCATAGCATCTACACTGAATACCTTCATCCATCAGACGGAGTTGATTGTTGACCATAATCAATCCACCAATGCATGCTTTCACTGTCAGTGAAATTCATTCATTGCAACTAGACTACTGCAGTAATGGTGCTAGACAGTGCAAGATTAGTCTCCAGACAAAAGAGGCAAAATCACTATCTAGTGTTCAATTATCTCCATCACTTAAATTGTACTTGTAGATGTTTCATGAGCAGCCTGTTCTTCAACGGCTTCATAATCTATTGATCTGCTAAATCAGACAGAAGGCAGAAGTAGCGTAGTGACCTTCAGAGTACCTACAAGAGGGTGCAATGCAGGGACACTATTGAACATAAACAGAAAAAAACAACAAAACAGATTTTCTACATGCTAAACCCCAATTTCTGATTAACAGGTCTACCCAGAGAGAGGAAGCATTGCTGGAAAATACAAGAGGTAGTATATCTTAATACTCAAGTGCCATGGCCAGTTTTGATGCTATTTTCTGCTAAGGAGAGCAAAATGCCCTCAGCAATTTTTCCTCTTAGTTTGCCAAGACAGGTACAAGGCTGCAGGTGGGAGTCGCTGACAGGAAGCAGAGTGGGGATCGGTCAATGTGGGACGAAGGCTTGACTTTTGAGGTCAGGCATGATCCCAAATGTGAACACGGTATCAGCCCTATGGTCACGCTCTGGTAAGCAAAATTAGCCACTTGCACAGACTGTCCCTCTCATTACTGCACTTATGTAAAACACTAATGGGAGCATCCCTTCACCAAGAATCTCTTCCAATCACCACCAGCAACCCCTGTCCTCCATCTCTAATATGACAGTCACGATTTATGCCTCTACGCTGCAGGGCATATTAACCATTTGGGACAGTGTGCGGTCTTGTATCCACTTTCATCTGTAATAACCAAAGGTAAGACACCGTCATATTTCATCCACTCTGTGAATCTTAAATGATCTCGCTCACTTTTTCTGCCTTGCTCCGACTCTTCACCCAAACACCCCCTATACATTCATTTCTCTCTCATTCTCTTTCCCCCTCTCTCTTCATCTTTATCTCACTCTGTCTTCCCGTCCCTCCAGGGCCTTGACTCATCTGGAGACTTGCCAGGAATGCAGATAGGATCACTTGCAGATGTACAATAACTTGAGGGGAATAAATATGCCCTAATTGAGAGAAATGATGTAATATTGATCCCAGGGCCTCTGAACCTTTGGCGTCGATGGAACGCTCTGCCGAGCTTGTGACATTTAGAGGGATGGCTGGTGTGTATGTGAGTATGAGTGTGTGTGATGTTGGGGAAAGGTGTTTCTGAGTCTGTGCTGTGTGAGACTTTCATTCTCTTTGTGACACTAAAATCTGTCTCATGGTTTAATGAGAACTTCCTAACTCAAAAGCATGAGACTACCCAAGTGTGAGCTAGAAATGATGTTTCCCTTCTCGCCGAATGTACCAAATATAACACAGAGTTCCTGCATTTTACTGAGTGATGCTTTGAGGATGCATTTAATTGAGTGGGAAAATAGCAGCACCATGTGCCTTCTGTACCTGTGCCGTAATGGTAGGGAGTAGATCCATAGCTAAATCAAATCTGGCTGATGATCTGTGTACCATAAAATGATTCCGGGGCTTGTAAAAGAAATGCACATGTAATATTTATGCAAGGTTATTTGATTACCATGGTAACACGTATATGCATCAATACATGTACAGGAAAATTGTGAAAAGGCAAGTTAACTGAAACTACAGGTGAGAAAGCAAGCTACAGCACTCACCTGCCTTTTTATTTCTTTTAAAATGAAGTCAATCTTTTCATAATTTTAATGTTTTAGTGGCATTTCCTCTTTTATGCTTTTAATGCATTATGTAAATTACTTAATAATTTGTTTTAAAAAGGTCAGAATTGGCAGGTGTCATCTGAGGGCAATATGTTACAAGTGAGAAAAACAAATCAATAAACTTTAATATGAACATTATGATTTTGTGACCCTTTCAACGTTTACATCTTTGGTATTTACCTTGACCATGATCTATTACACGTGTCTAACCGTCTGTGGCATGCTGTGCCTTCAGCCCACTGCAGATAGTCAGCAAGACTTCCAACGCATCAATGTTAATCGTTAAATATTGAAAATGGTGCTTGAATCAATGCGAGAAGATCCCAAACAGCACACCATCAGAGGATCAAATCAATATAGCTACAGGAAGAAATCTGTTCCGAGCTAATGGCATGATCAACATTCATGGATTGATAAAGTCAAGTAAAGGTTACACATTTTAAAACCATCTGTTGGGCTGACTTCTCTTCGGTGTGCTGAAAGTTGACATTTGTGTGCTGTCTATGTGCAATTCATCTTTTCTTCCTAATAGATGGTGTTCTGTTTCTACAGAGGATGTAAGAAAAAGCCCACAGAGGCAGAAACAAAGGCAGATCTGAATTTGTTCAGTCTCTGAGTTTTGATTCAAAGCTTGATACGAGGGTTTCATTGTCAATTTAAAACAACCTGACCTGCGCTACAATAACAGTACACTGATACGGCTAACCTCATCATTATCACAGGACTGCATTTGATGTGGCTGCCGACAATTCAGGAAAATAATGGTTTTGTTTCAACGTCTGTTCATATCATTGGACAATGTAACTCCTTCTGATGAGTGACTGAAGACCAATTTCCAGTTACACTGTTATTCAGCAAGCAATAAATGAGGAAGCTCAACCTCTGAAAGGAGTGCAGATTGTCAAATTGTTATAGTGAAGCTGGGTAGAACAAAGAGCTTTTCACAATGAGCCTTTCTAAGAGGAGGTGATACTGATTTTCAAACGATGTAATTAAAAGAATGCCTTTTTAGCACACTTGTGGTTAGAAATGTATGTTGAATCCTCATATTTGTTAGGTATACTGCTAACATAACATAAAAATCATATAATCATACATTTAGGTTATACGGTTGCATAGCTTCAAATTCACTGTAGGAGATGCAGAGATAATTTTAGGCATGGACAATAGTGCAAAAGGAGTAAAAGGATGTGTTTTGAGGTACTGGATAGGTGTATCTATGATCTTTGACCCTTTCCTGTGTTCGCAATTTGTTGCTCAGCTGCTGCCCGTCTTTGACAGAAAACAATAAATTCACCCTAAGGGCTCCCAAAAGGCATTGTGCAAAACAAAGCAAATGACTAACAGAAGTACAAAAAACATGCGGCAGTTTGGGGAAAAAGCGAATACACCAATTCAAGAATGAATTCAAATAGCTTGACAAAAACAAGTCTTGAATATCACAGATTGATGATGCAAGAAAAGCATTCATGTGTGAGCTTCAAAGTGAATTTCTGAGGCATTTAGCAAAGAGGCTCAGACACCATCTCCCTATATTCTCACCACTGCAATTTCTGCAAACCTGCTACAGTATCCTAATGTCAAGCATCAAGGGGAAGAAGTGTGATATCCCAAGGAAGGATGCAGTTGAAAAGGCAGACAGCCAATCAAGATCACAGGGGAACTCACTGTTCCCAGAATGAACATCACAAACCCAGTGTCACAATGGTCGTAAATTCAATCTAACCCCGAATCAAATGTCAAGTTAGGAAAGGCATGAAAGACAGCTCTGCATTAAAAAAAAACAGTATTGGAACAAATCAAACCTGGCAACAGCAGAATAAAGGTTAAATGTTTGTATGTGGAAGTTGGTTTGAATCCCTGGTTGGGTTGTGTTCAAGAACGCAAAAGTGACATAAGTGATTTATCGTACATCCGTTCAACACAAACATGTTAATGCATTGAGGTAATTAATCACCCCATTGACAAAATGCTTAGTGTTTAAAAATCATACGCTATAGCAGTCTACATGAAACAGACTGGCTCTCTGGTTAGTCTGCTCGGCTAGAATGCAGTCAATGATTCTACATCTGCACACGACAGAGTGGATGCAGTGTGAATTGAACTGTCAGACTGAATTGCAGATCCAAACTGTATCTGATCTGCCCCACCGAGAAATCAGTGGAAAGACATGTCCAGCAGGGCATGAGAAGAGCATTTACACAATATGTTTTAATCAAGCATTTTAAATGTAATCAATTATAACTGAGGAACCACTTCCATTCATGCTGATTAATTGAAGCCCCACATTTACAGATCCCACTGTTCTCTCTGTTCATCCCTTGAGTTCCACAACAAGAGTTTTAAAAGTGTCTGTCCACCTTTTCCAACACCATTCGCCTTCACTCTCTCTCACCAATCTAATTAACTGTCAGCCGAAGCCATTTATGCCTCTATATTTCATGGGGAAATTAATATTAAATTCTGCCGAAACTGCCACAACCCAGAAAAGATATGTTGCGTTCGACTGGGCTCTCTGTGGATGACAAGAGTATAGCATGCCAGCCCAAAACTGAGAGGAAGTGATACTGGCTTGGATAGGCAGAGAATCAAATAGACGCTCATATATTATGTACACAGAGCTGCTGACTCTGCGTAGAATATCAATGAGGGCAGAGGTGGAGGAAGGAGCATCAGAAAACACAGAGCTCCTACTAATCCTCATTCATTGACAATCAAAATCAACGATGGAAATTCAATCTGATACAGTTAGCGCATTCTAAATTAAAAAAAATATACACTGAAAAGTACAATAAAAAAATAATCACCCCCCGAAAACATGAAAGCCAGCACGTCCTGTATCTTTTCATTGGACCATTATTGCCTGTTTTTACAGCCATCAGGTAATGGATTTTGAAAATCATCATCATCCACTATGAAACACTTAATCAGATGAAAACAGCCAGAGAGACTTTTATCCACCATCAATTTGAAGCTGCAATGATTTGCGCCTATTTTCTGATTGCCACCTTTTACCTCTGCAAGCCAGTTGTGTTCATCGCCCATGACAAATTTACTTCAAAGGAAGCCTCCATCATGACCCATTTTCCTTTCCACCAACAGCTGAGCTTTTGCCCAATAAGGCACAAAGCGAGAATTTTCCCATGAGCCCCTGTGCATCAAAAGCTGGTAAGGCAAACGAAAGAGTACTGTTCAGAGGCAGCCACATCATTTGAAGTAATGCTAAAATCATATATTTGAAGATAATATGAAGGGATATTATGTATGGTATCCCAAAAGTACCACTTCCATTCATTACTGACTCATTACAGCTGAACAAATGCAATCTGCATCCATGTTGCACAAGATAACCAAGATAAATGTGATGAGTGTAAATACAGTGGAGCTCTGAGAGGCATGCCATAGGACAGGAGGAGAGAAAGCAGCACACACGGCTTTCATACCCAATGAGTCACTTTCTCGTGATGAATGACTGATGCTGCTTTTCCTCTATTATAATAAAAACTCAAGGTCTATTCGCAACAAAAAGAGAAGAGATACAATCGAAACTCTTGTACAAACACTAATCAGATATATCAGAGATGGATATATTGAAACCTGGACACACGACACATGATATATATATATATATTTTTTTTTTTTTTTGTCCGACTTAGAAAATCAAAAGTTGTTTGTAATGGCTTTGTCAAATAGAATTTGCAAAAACTTTCTCTGAGTTGTTACAGACTGCTTAGGTGTCAAATACTTGGCATATTACATATTAAAATGTAATACTTATTTTATAATACTAATTTTTCAAGCATTTTAAAAGAGTTGTCAGAGTCAATTAAAGACTGATTCATGATAAACCTGTATAGCACACATTGTAAATTCAGCAACATTGTTGTTATGGTAGGTAACAGAAAACTATTAGAATTACTTATTATTATATATATATTTCCACCATACAGTATATGCACGGCAAAATAGGAATTGACATTTTTTGTCCAAAAAACAAAACAACAGTTAAGTAGAGCGGGACCTACTTTTAGGGAACTGGCTTTGATGGACTAATCTAGAAATCTGAAACAATGCCATCGTGACATGCAGGCATATGCCACGTGTATGGCACCTCACGCGCCGTCGGCGGACCGAAAATAAGTCATCAACGAGAGAATGAAACATGTTTCCTTACCTATTGCCATCTCTATGACGCTCATTTGGCTCTCTGAAGGGAAAAGGATTTTGGGCGGCTTGTCTGTCAGGGGAGCTGTGAAAAGACAGACAGAGAGAGAAAGAGCACATTAAATTACACATCTTTCCCCCCCATGAACAGTGGGAGTATGATTTATTCATTAAATACCACAATAAAGGCTGCATTCACGTGGGAACAAATAATAATATTAATATAATATTTTAAGAGTGAACAGAATAAGAAAGGGATGAATTACTATGACTCAAAATGACCCATTCAAAGCGTAACACATCAATATACTTTCAAAGCAGCGGCTGCTTCAATGATAATGCTTCCTGTTCCTTGTAAAAATGAGTGTATAAGTGATGGTACGGCTTGGATACTGACTGCAACACAAACTGTGCTGTATATACAGTTGCTATGTAACTGGTCAACCATTTCTAAGCCTACATTATACCCTAAGGTAAAAACCATTCACAGCTGAAGGTTTAGAGCTGCTGAGCTGCAGAATATGCAGCTACAAAAAGTGATTTCTTTTAAATATGAGTACCCAGTATCTAATAGCATAATAATAGCAAAATAATAATAATAATACATTTCAAATTGAATAACAAAATGCTCTCAAGCTATGTCAAAATGTCAGCCATGTGTGAGTTGCTGATCTAAAAGCGGTTACATGAGAACAAGCCATCGTCCCAACTCCCTTCGAAATACACCAACTCCAATTAGACAGCTGCTGAGTAACAAAAGATGTGCACTTAGAGGCTCCTCATTAGAATGATTCCCTAATTGGTTCTAGTCTTCAAAGTGGCATCAGAGAGGTTTTCTATCTTTGCATGCTTAGAAAATACTCGAAGGGATGAGGCTTGTTTCGGTACAAATGACTTCACTGAGCTGAACTTGTACAAAAATGAGCAGAATTTTAGTGAGAGGAGCGACAGAAAGCAGGACATTTTTTTACAGGTTCAGACTGAACTTCAGTGGAGAATGGTTGCTACAGTTGCATTTTAACAATGACTTGGACTGTTCAGACTTGTTCATTTATCAATAAATCTACATGAGGAATACGTGCAGTAGAGTTACATTTAATCCAAACTAATACACATATACAATGGGTCATTTTAGGCAGCAGAACAACATCTTTTGAGAGTCTACTTGCAATGAGGTGACAGAAAAATGGCTTGATTGGTTTAATTCATTTTTCGAGAGTTTATGTAATCAGCGGGAGACTTGCAGCTTTGCATCATATTAGACTTTTCCAGCTGACATGTCCGATAAGCAAATCAGCTCAAAAAGAGTGCAGATATTTTGCATTTCATTTACCTCTGTTTGTCTCTGCCCTGATTTGTTTGGATGAATGTATTTCTTACTTCATTGGTGTCAACTGACCACTAAAAGTACTACTTCCATTATTCTGATGTCCAATCAACTGACAAACAAGACCACAATGTGGTTTCAAATAAAGGATCGTGCAATTTGTTGAGATGAGTGGGCTGAAAGTAGTGGGGGGAAAATGCATATGTGAGCTCATTAATTACAAATTCAAAAAAAGAACCACAGCAAATTATGCCTTTCCCTGTGCTTGGCGTGTGTTGCAGCGCTGTGTAAAGAAATCTCATTACCTTAATTACCTTTTTCTTGATGAAATACACTGAGATTATTTTGTTTCATTATGACACGAAAAGAAAAAAACGAGTTTTTCCACTCTGATGATTTGTCTTACACGAGACAATGCTGAATTTTGAAGGGAGAAAATGGCGTGCGGGCATTGATGTGGCTGCATGTATTTATAGTCACATGAAAAGAGAACTCAGCCGGGGATACAAACATCAAACATGGAGCCAGAGCTCGGTTATGTTGTTAAAGCAAGTTTGAAGCATACAAATGATATATTTAAATTAATAATATTGCACGGAGAACACAGATACATTTAAGTCTTTTGATACTGAACTATATAAAACATAATATTTGTGATAATTATCCCAATTCAGTAAGATCTCAACTCTGCAGTACTGCGTTCTTATGTTAAATGGATATCCACTTCTTCTTTTCAAAGGTTGTAGAGTTCATTGGCCAAGTCTTATGCATTATACAGTAGCACTCTAAGGGATAGTCTACCAGCAGCATATGGAGGTATAAAAGCTCGATATTGATTGAAGTTATACAATTGATTGCCAGGATGTTAAAAAAAACTGGAAAATGAAAAAAAAATGGCTGAAAAAAGGTTGAAAGCAACCTGAAATATTTACAAACTGATTTCTGGCAACTGTAGGTACCCGTCTTGCAGAAATACCCAATTTATGTCATGTGCTATTAATACAACAGAACTGTTTACTGAACCAAACCAACTGGTCCCTGATACAAAAGCAAGCGGAGGGGGAAAAAAAGGAGTCATGAATAATTCAGCATTCATATTTAAGTTTAGCCCCCCTGTCTGTATGAGCTGGAGGAAAGACAGTCAGCAGTAATAGGCTGAAAAAAGATGTGGCAACTTAAAAATGCTGAACTGCAAGGGTTGTCCCATTACGCGTCAGCCATTGATTTCATGATCTCATCACAGTTTACTAAAGCTTTACTGAGCTCCTTCAGCCCCTTAAAACAAATCCCATTTATCTGCTGGACACAAATCTGAGGAGAAACATCAGTATATTTTCAAATATTCCTACAGTCACACCATCTTTCTCTGTCGTCTGTTGCTATATTCTATCCTATAGTGTGAAGGAATCATATAATAGAGTAACATGTTCCATCTAGAGGCTTTCCAGGCTAAATATTCACAACACAGCCACCTTGAAACTCTATGTCCTCTATGCCTGTGACTATTCCCAATTCCAGAAACTCATCTGAGAAAACAGAACGTATCTAATGACTCTCAATTAAAGGGACATGACACGCTCTTCTCTGTTATAACCCTAGTTTGTAATTTAAAATAAGAAGATGGATGTTTTTTGATTAAATAAGAAAGTCATGCCTGAGGAGGTATTGAGAACATAGAGGCTCTCACTCATTCAAATGTGAATTCTCGTTTTGATTTGCAGGTTGCACTGAGCCTGTTGAAGGTGAAATCCCAAACCTGGAAGCTCATCAAAGTTCTGATGTATGTTTTAATAAGCTCAGAGAACACAATGTTGTTTTTAGTTGGCAAGTGTGGCGCCACTTTAAAGCTAAAAGTAACAAAGTAAGAAATCCTGCCCTTCATTCAAATCAAGGGCACGCTGCTGATATGCTGTTTGTCAGTGGGATCCTTTTACCATGCTGGAAGCCATGCAAACACACACATTCACACACAGACACACAAATTTGAGATGCATTAGTGAAGCTGGCTGGTCTTCAACTACAAAACCATAATTCTGTGGTGGTTATTATGAGTGGGAGTGGGCAGGCTTTTCGCTGAGGGGCTAGAAACACATCCAGCCTGACCTGCTTCCCAACACACATGCACGCATCCAGTATAAGCACATTACACACACATATCCCTGCACACGTAAACACTGAAAAGCCTGACGTATCAGCTGGAGAGAAAATCTTTAAAGTGTTCCTCACAGGCCCTGTGATCTGCTCTCGCTGTGATCACATGATGATAGATGGGGGTATAGAGTAATGAAATAGGGGGGGGGGAAAGACCTCGTTCTCTCCCATTAATTCTACCATCGCCTTCTATCCCTCTACCCCCATCTGTCTGTCGCTTGCTGTGTGTCTTTGTCTGTCTGTCTGTCTGTCTGTGTCTTTCTGTCGCTCTCAGGGGTGAGAGAGAAGGAAAGATGAAAAAGGAGGGAGAGGAGGAAGGAGGGAGGGAGAGGGCTGTGGTCCTCTGTTCACACCTCATTAAAGAGCACTTCAGGAGACACAGATTAAGAGGAGTAGTGTGTGTGTGTGTGTGTGTGTGTGTGTGTGTTTGTGAATGTGAGATCGTTAAAGGAAAGATGCAAGTGTAAGTTCCATGGGAGAAAATAAATGAAACGGTTTTAGAGTGACTTGAGAGTCAGACCTTGTTAGTCATACACATGCATATGTTTGTTCAACCCTTTCTTTAGATCTAAAATGAAAATTGGACTGATGTGTAAATCTGCCTCAAGATTTACTTTTTAAAATATCAATCAGTTAATCAATTAATCGGCCACTTGAAAAGATGAGAGACTAAAGTGCTAATATGTACATGTATAGAAAATATTAAAGCAATCTAGCATTTCTAATAATATTGTGAAGTGAGATCATGAGAAATTGGTTATCAAAAGCTAATCATAAGCATAATAAACTTCACAAAACACCACCATCATTGAGGAGAGCAGATAGAAATACATTTTGTTTAACCTTTTATGACTGTAGGATGATGGAAGTTGAATATGAATATTAACATATATGTATAGATAGACGTATTAGTAGCTGTCTCTAATGGCACTCCACCTGTGTGATAAATCTTTGCTGAAGAGCTTCTTAAGCTTCTTTTAAATAATCATCTCTGAAAAGGAGTTAAAATGCTTTTTTTTGTTTTTGTATCTATTGTCCAGTGTCAAAAAAGATAGTGGGAATGTTAACATACTTAACAAATGGTGGAATTATAGAGTCAACTGTATTTCAAAGAAGCCAGCAGCTGGTTTAACTTTAAAGTATGGTCTTTAGTGTCCCCTTTTTACAAATTTAATTTGACATTTCAGTAGAAATGTGTGCAAGAAAATATCAAAGTGTGAGAAACAAGCCGAGCTGAGACCTGATAAAAAGTTACATTTCAGATATGTCATTAAAGTGGATCTGAAAGACAAAGCAGGGCTCTAGGACTTTAATGTGTTTGATAAGTTGGACAAAATATCTTCAAACTGGACTAAAGCCGAAGGGACCTCCTCAGCACTGGGAAGGAGACGGAATTTTTCAGCAGCTGTCAGGGATTGTTAAAGTGTTTTCAGGGCAGAAGGGATAAATTGGACGACAATTACAAATAACCAGCAAAGTGAAGTCACTAGTCACTTGCTGGTAAGTATTATCCTATCTTTATAATTAAATACACTTTAATACAACTATGAAAAAAGGGCAAAATATATTTGAAATAAATACTAGTTAATGCATGTTACACGTTGTACTTACAGAGCTGTTTTTGGAAGTATATTGTATTTTTGAAAGGCTTTCATCAAGTGCTTCAAGGGTTTTATTGTGCACTTTTCTTTTTCATGGCTAAATAAACAGGTCGATAGACTGGAAAAATGCCATTGTAAATTCTTAATGTGACCTCAGCTGAAGGAAGAGGGCTTTTCATTATCAAACAACGGAACTGGTAACAAATTTCCTGCAGCAAACAGATATCACGGAGTGAAATGACTGCATAAAACGTGCAGGCGATATAGAGAGCAATTCTGTGTTCATGAGAACAATGATGCTGCTGTTGCCCGTGTTGGTGGTTTGTGGGAGTTAAATTTTATAGTTCTGGCAAACCAACTGTTATTTTAGGACCTTGCGGCTGTTGCCCTGCAACATCTGCCTGAGAGCAGCGAGTGAAATGGAACAGAGTCAGGAGGACTGCAGTGTCTGATGCTCTCTCTCTGAGGAAATATACTGCACTTAACCACTATAATAGAAAAACAAATTATGAAAGCCACATTAGTATTTCTTCAGATGCTCTATCATTTAGCTTTCTCTAGAGAGAAGAGAACATTGTCATAGGAGCAGTACAAGTCGAACAGCGGTCACTCATTGGATGTATTGGCCTTCAGATTTTAGGCTACAATAGCAGCAATTGGCTGACCGACTTTCTAAACATGCAGCTCAACAATGTGTACAATTTGTTGCTGTTATGACAGAGACAGTATCTGCTTGTTTGTCAGATTTGGTCAGGTATTCATCACTGTGTTGTTGAATACAGGAATGTATTTAGTCAATAATGACTTGCAGGTGACAACAAAGTTCTTGCACACCAGACAGTCTGGTAAACAGGTGCGTCAAATCAAAAACTGTGCCTGTGAATAGCAAAACTGCCTATTTGAATGTAGCAGGGATGGTTGAATTTAGACACAACTCTCCACTGGAGCTGATTTGAAGTCTAAAAGCCTTTTGAAGTGTTGTTCATTAGCAAGTGTATAACATTTAAATATTTTATGGGATTACAAATAATTAGCCAGTGAGAAGTGGGGGAACAAGCTACGGATGAGATGTAAGTGATGGCCAAACCTCTCTGACATGGACAGCTTTGTGTAGCCGTTTCATAAAATAAAGTTCACTGTTGGTTTTAGATCTGTAGCAAGCACAGGTTATTGGAGTAAACTGAATCCACCGTCATGTTCCTGGAGCCACCCTGAGATGATGAGTGCTTTGTGACATGGCGGGTTATACTGCTGGAAGTATCAATTTACTGTGGCCACAAACACAGCCAGCAACATTATGGGTAAGCTGTGGCTTTCGAATAATGCTCCGTTGACTTTGAGAGGCCTGATGTGGCTCAGAGAAGAGACTCTATTAGATTCCCACCTTGAGTCTGTAAACAAGCCAAGATGCATCCATGGACCCTGCAATCCACATACTATATGTTTCCATTCTTTACTATTTCTATTTGATGTAGTGCTGTTTCTATTTGTTTTAATTCTGATTCTACATCCTTCTTCAAGCCACTGTTGCTCTAACTAATGGCCTCTGACCTCACTCATTGATTTAATCTATAGGACTGCTGCTAACTGGTTCTATACACTGTAGTGACTGAAAACATCATTAGGGAAGCTGTTTTGCCACCATGTCCGGCAACAAAAATCGTAGAAAACGGATTCATTTTTTTTTTTTCTTTCACATTCTCCGAAATGTAACTGAACCTATGTGTACTCTGAGCTGCAGCCACTTGTTATAATGGATATTTGTGACGGGCAAAAGATAAATATTTCATCTGAAAGAAGATGCTGCTTGTTAAAAACGAGCTACATGCTCTGGGAGACTCCCTGAGCTGAAATGGTGATCTTTGAAAGTACTGAAATGTATACTATTGGAAAAAATACAAACCCTAAAAAAAATGACACGGCATTCTCAGAGGATACTTGTTGAAAAATACCAATATAGAAACCCTGCAGGAACAGAACATAATAAGAGTATATTTCCTTATTGAAAAAGGTGTTGTTTTAGAAGATCCATCAAAACAATTGAATATGAGAAGGCTCACAGGATGGGATAATACATTCAGGGGAAATCACATAAATCATATAACTGCAGGCAGTGGGAATAGCTGGAGCGACTTCACTCTCCAGTGAATGTTTGTGTTTTGAAAAAGAGAAGCACTCCACATAATTACTCACAATGGTCATATGTGGTGCAAGATGAGATTTCATACATATATATTTTGCTATAATAAGACATATTTTCGATAATGGGACGCATACTTTTTAAACCGTGAGCCACTGTGAACATTTGCAACAAAAACTGTCCACGCATGGGTCGTGCATGGTCGAGACAGGGTTGCTTGTTAATTCGAGAGGCCTGTACTCATTAGTCACCTGTTTCCTCAGCGGGGGCCACCCGTTTCAGAAACGTGTTGTGTTGTTCACTCGACAATAAGGAGGATGGGAGGAGGAAGAGAGGGAGGGCGATATGTTTCAAGCTCCCTGGCCTAAAATATCCCAGAGGGGAGGAGTTGAGGATGAGTCAGAGAGGAAGGAGATGGTGATGGAAAAGATGTGGAGTTGCAAGAAAGCTTATGGGAAGGGTTTAGCGGTAGAGTGGTAGAGAAGAGACAAAGAGAGACACGTCGATGAGAAAGTCGAGCTGATGGGAAGCATCGACATGTAAAGATGGAGTTTGCTGTTACTTAAACAGCAGGGGAAATGTGTATATGTGTTGGGGGCAGCCCGGGTCATTGCTGAGGCGTGATGATGCTTAGTGATGGAGGTAGAAGGACGGGCAGGTTAACATGTGTACATGCATCTTTCTGACAGCTTCCTTGCTGATAGGTATTGTGTCAAACCTCAAGCAACCATTTAAACGAAGGGCAAGTACATGTTAGGATATTAAATCAGCTACAGTCAGTTCAGACATGGTCTTTTGTGCGATTGCATCTAATGGACACAAATGTTCACATTTTAAAAAGGATGTGAATGTATGCTAAAGATCATGGACTGATTTAGATCATTATCTACAACAGTGCAAAATTACACAGTGCAAAAAGCGTTCGTGAAGCTAGCAGCAGGTACAATAAACAAGAGAAACGTAGGGGTTCAAAAAAGGGTCAAATATTGTGCTTGTGAAACCCAGCAGATGAAATCATTTTCACATGCACAATCATAAAATGTTTCAACACCTACAGATCCTGCTATAAATAGCATAAAACTGGCATTTTGCACAAACCTTTTAAAAAAAAACTTTACCATTTAAACAATATTCATTTAACAATCACGGCTTATTCTGAATTCTGTATGTGACTTCACTAACACAACATGTAATATTCATTATACAATATTTATAATTAAAATATTATTTTTGTATCATTTAATCAAACCTTTGATGAAATGAAAAATTTTTGAATGATCACATGTCTTTGAGTGGTTGCATAGCAACAGACGCATGTGCTTCCTCCATATAAAGATTGGCTCTATTGTGTCATCAGCTGATACAGGTCCTTGCAGGGGTCATACATCCCATACAGTTACACAAATTGTGAGAACATGTAACTTTTGACTGAAGCGTAAATGACAGCAAGCCTTCATGGATGATGACGAGGTGGTGTGATGTTGATCATGAAATAGATTGTTTCTTGTATGTGTATGTGCCACAAATCAAATTAGACACACATACTGTGAAAAATCTATTTTTACCTTAAAGTGACAAACGTGATTATTACCACGTTGGAATGATTTCCCTATTTCCTGTTCCCCATCGCCTCTATCTCACCCTTTAAACACCCTAATAGCTAATCTTTAGAGTGGCTCTGGTGCATGTATAGACTGGAAAGCTTTTCCACTACGGGGGAATTGTATCCCTGAATTAAAACAAGACAGAATGGAAATGATGCAACTGAAAATTCATGGAGAAGTTTAGTGTACAGAATAGCCAGCTTGACAGTTTATTGGATGGATTCATACAAGGCAAAGACATAATTAAATTAAACAATATGCAGAAAGCATATCTTCCTCCAATTTTCATTGGGTATGAATATGCTTGAGAACCTTATACAGACATTTTTTTTTATGAGGTAGAGTCAAAATGTACTATTGATTCATACACTTTCTTCCATATACCGCGTTCTCAGCAAGCATTGCTTGCTGTTTGTCTTAGCTTTAAATCTAACCACTCGACAGGCAATACCTGTGTACTTCCCTGTAATTAAAAAGAGAATTAATCTTAACCTGACTGTCATAAATTCCCCCATTTTTCCCCAAGCCTGCTTTCCGGTTCCCCTCAATAAATATATTCAGAGCAATCAATAGGGATATTACTATGTATATATCGCTGTGGGAATCAGCTTGGCAGGTTGCCTTTGGCAGTGCTACATTTTCTGGCTTGCCCATGTTATCCTCTAAAATGGCTGTCTCCAGTTCTATATGAGGACTTGGCTGCTGTTGGGTGGGACGGTGGGAGTGACATGTGTGAGAGTGTTTTAGCAAAGGGCTGTTTAGATTGAATTTTCTTTAAAAAAATGTTTGAGGAAAGGTTGAAAGAACAAAATGGCAAAAAATAGACTCTCGGCGCCTGCCTGGGCAAAGAAGAGAAGAGGAGAAGAAACACCACTAATGTGACAAGTTCTGCTTACTTGAACATTTGAAGTAAAGTGAAAGAAAGTTGCAATTAGGCAGATGTGTAAACCAAGGCTGTGTGCTGTAATTAATCATGATTGCGTTAATTACACTTTGTTTTTGCCATAATGAGGACTAAAGAGAGACAAACAGCAGAGGAAAATATAGAAAATGAAGGATCTCATGCCAAATGACACACTGCAGCCTCACAGTTGCTATATTGAGATTTCATTGCTGTGGATATTAAAAATGCCAATTCTCTCCCTGCGGCAAATAAATTCTGTCTCATTCCAGCCACCCCAGCATAGTGAATTATTTCTCTGCTCTGTCTGTAAAAATTTGTCTTTTAAGTCCATTATTTCCCTGTTTTCCATAAGCAAAGCCTTGTCCGATATAATCTTTAATTAAGATTTTATAAGTTGCTTCCTCCAGCTCAAAATATGATTTATTTTAGTATTACAGCAAACTTCTCAAGGACAAATTATAATATCTTTGTTTAGCGTGGCAGATCACTCATCTTGCAGATCTCATCTGCAGCGAGGACTACTTTTTATTTACCCTGTGTTGCACGAAGTTCACATTACAGGAAATATACTTGAGATTCCTATAACCCTCCAATAGACATATAGTTTAGAGTAATGGTGCTACAGTAGAGTTATCAGTGTAATCTGCAGTTCAAACTTTTATTATAGATACAAGCTTGATTTTGTTACAACCAGTGTGAAACATAATAAGCCACATATCTAAATGCTGTATTGCTTACAATAACTTTCAGCTCAATTATTTCATTCTTTCACAACCCAGTCGAAGTGGTGACGGGTGATCATTGTTAATTGTGTGATGGGAAATCACAACAGAACAATCATTATCAGTCACAGATTTGCTGTTTTTGTGACTTTACACAGCATCTGTACAAAATACTTAAGAGTACGTGGTATTTTTATGCCTCCGCCACTAATTTGCCGTTTGCTGTTAAGTTAATAAACTACACTATAAATGTCACGCACAATAATGGTATCATTTACTTGCTGCAGAAGAAGAAACATTTTGTAAATCGTTTGAATGAAACTTAAATAATGAAGTAGTAACAAGAATGTATGAAGCACATGTAAAAGTAATTACAGAGCATGCAGTTCATGCTGTTGCTAGTGAAAATGATATACTAACCACGCATTAGTGGTTGGATAAAAATAATTTCATGTGGCATAGGGAACATTTTTTAAACTCATTGCAATAAGCAGTTGACAGGTGAAGCTAAACACTACAAAAACCTTTACAAAAATTAAGTATCACAATACATAAACTAGGAGCCGTGGGAGCCTTTCTCAACTAAATCTGTGCATGATGAGCTTTACAAAGCTGGCAGTTATGGTATTTGTGAACTACACTCCCGAAATGCCAGTGCACAAAAATACATGCAACCTGGTGTAAAGGTCATAAACTTGTGACTTGTGAACAACAGAAATAGGAATACACTGTACACTGCATCAAATGTCCACCAGAAACCTATGACGATACTGAAGTGACGCGCTTCCTTTTTATACAATGTTACAGGATAATATGTTAATCTTGTGTTCATAGATTTGGCCATCAGTTAGGATAACATTATATTTGGGAGTATGGCAACATTGGTACACTGACGTCACACAGGGCAAGAAACGTGAGCGGTCAGCCGATCAGAGAGGTTGGTAATAAGATAACAGCCTAAACCACTTTATTTGGAGGTAAAACTGAGAGTGAGTGCACCTTAAATGTCAGTAAAAAGCTCTCATTGCAGCGAAAAACTGTGCGAGTACAGCTCACATGAGTACAGTAGGTTGAAGAAGGACGTTGGCCTGTAAACTGTGATGGATGTTTACAACTGACAGATTGGGTGGTTATTTACCTGTATCACTGTTTTCTCTCTTCCAAATACACTTCACTAACAAGGGGTTTGCCCTGGCAGAGACCTGAGTTTGAACACATCGGTATTGTCCTTCAATTAATTTTTATACAAGTTAGCGTGTTAGCAGTTCATTTCAACTCATTTTGTTTTATTAAGGAGAAATTAGGGTTTGGGGTGATATTGTTCCCCCACTGGAATCTGACTGTCCAACTCTGTTAACCCGATCCAGATTCATATTTTGATAGGTAATTGGCTTGTCATTGTTAATGAAGGAAGAACATGTAGCGCATTGAGAGACGATAAATATTGAAAGTCGGTCCTGGCCTTCAACAAAACTAATTATTTCAACATTAACAGGATACTGTGCAGTGAAATAAGCTAGATCACTATCATATTCCACTTTTATATAAACTGGAGGTTTTCCTCTCAGCTCACTTTAGACTGACTGCAGCAATCTATCCACCCCTTGTATGTTACTGACCACTGTATAAAAGCCATACTACGCTTCAGGGCATGCTTAACTATGACGGTGATGAAATAGCTACAAGGTGCAGACAAGTATTATTGCTATAATAGTGAGTACCACTGTAATATAATACAGCCTGTAACAGTCTTTGGTTCCCTGCAGTCCACTCTAAGCAAATACAACAGAACTGGACTTTCACAAACATGTTCTCCTCCCAACGTTCCAGTTAAAAAAAAACAGGGTTGATCAAATATTGGCATTTGACTTTAACCACTGTGAGTTTTGTTGGTGCCTGAAATGATTTTAGCCAATACTTTTGGCATGCGGTGCAGCACACATCCTTTGGAATGTACATTGAATGTAGCACAAACCCGCTGAATTATTCATCAAAGCTGCCTCCAACATACCCCTGGAAAAAAAATATGATTAAACCAGTGTGCTTAAGCACTTCTATAAACAAGGATATGATCGTCTTTAATAATAAAAAGCTCTCAAATGGATGTTACATAAGCAGAAAAAAAAAAGAAAGGAATTGCTGGCCAGGGAAACAAGTGAGGAGGCTTGGATCTCAAAGGTGGCATGACATCATCTTCTGAACGGCAACCAAAACCTGTTCATCCCTCAGTAGTTATTGAATAGTGCCTGGTACAGTATAACCCTCATTATTCAATTTTTAAATAAGACGCCAATGACTGCAGCTTCATTTAAGTAAACTGCATGTAAAATGCTCCTAACATTGTACAATGACTGACAGACGTGACTGCGTCTTCCATCAGTATCTCAGCCTTGTACCCTCTCTATAGTTTAACCTTTCTTATCACAAACACACACATCTGACCTTCCACATAGCCTTTGGCTAAGGACCAACACATGAACCTGGGCCATCACTGACATTCTCTTGCATCATCACCGCAAGTTTGAAATGACACCATGAGCCGGCAGGCATATAATTGGCCAGGCCACACTGTGCTGAGGTGTGGAGACGACCCCTACTTGAGTAAGATCTGAGTCAGACAGGATACAAACGATATTCAGTCTAATAGGGAGCGGGTAGTGTCACGTTCTATTCTGTAAGGCCTTTGTCACTATGTCTAATTCGTGAGTGGATACAAGCAGACTTGCTATTAGCTCTGATCATGTGGTGCATCATAATCACTAATGGAGAAAAATCTCAGAAAAGTTAGTGCTGAAAATGCTGGTGCTCTCTCTCTATTTGAGTCTGTTTGGGTCGAAAGCAATTTGTATCCAGTCTAATTATCCTAGAGTCTATTCTGGGATGTGTCTGACTGTCCTCGGGTCCTTTTTAAAATGCTTTGGGTTTTCCATGTGTCCATTTTTGGTCAGGACCTGAAGACTTCTATACTATATAAGACGTGTGTTTTTATGTACTTATTTGTATGTGCACACATATTCAATTCTGCTAGGACACATGTGAATGTCTTTGCAGATCTAAGAAGCAAAGGGTTTTATAAGTAACTCCAGGACAGAGAGCTTCAAAGAGGAACCAGCTCAAGCATCTATAAAAGACACCCTTGTGTGTTCACTTAGGTAAAACCCAGAGAAGCAAGTTCCAGCCTTGAGTTATTTCCTGCATGTGTCCTGATTACAGATGCATTCTGTTCTGTTGAAGCTACTGTCAGTGAAGAAACCAGTATCTCTAACAAAATGCCAGCTCTAGAAAGAAACCTTTCCTCTCCACTGCAGCTCCACTGCAGCTATGCTGGAAACATCTGGATGTGACACTGTGTTATGTACATTCCCATAAAATACAATCCAAGTTATAGCTCTGCTACTGCTAAGACCCATTACACTTATTCTTTTTATGCTGCTATCCTGTTTTATTACTGCATATTCTGCGCTTCCTTGAGAATGAAGTGTAGTATAAGAATCAGATGTGACTTGACTAATGCCTGTGAGCTATCATGCAAAACATGCATTACATCTGCTGCCTTTATTGCAGATCGACAGTATAAAACACCCCCACCTCCAGCCTCCAGTCCACTTGTGCCTCTCAACCTCCTGTCACTGACTGCTTGGTCTTGGTTAAACCCCTGCAACATGCTGCTAAGTGCTCCCTTGTGTGAGTCAGTAACCTCCTACACCCCTAACACAAAGCATCAGCCCCTCCAAAACACACTATTTAAAAAAAAAATGAAACAGTTGGCATAGAGGCTTTTCAAAAATATCTCTATTATTTGCCCTGGTTACCCATTCATTGCATTTGCCAACCAAAGTGACCCCCTAAACTGTCCAGCTCCCTATTAAAAACTGTGTCTATTTGACTTGAACTCTATCCCAACTTCCTCCTCCTCTTCAGCTTGGCAATGGCCTGTTTAATTCCTGCTTGCTGCCATGTCTGCACAGTGGACCCCTATTGCTGAGCTATGACTCCCTCCTCCAAGCCCTGCCACCATGCCTCCCATCCCCCTTCCTTCTCCCCTCCCCCACTTCATCCCCCTCTTCCTTCCTCTCAAGCCCTTTGCCAGTGGCCCTGCAAATCTCCGGAGGCGGGCAGTGCCAAACGATCCAGCTGTTTAAACAGGTCAGTGGTTGGTGTTGGGTGCCAGCAGGGGTAGCTTTGCCATCGTGGTGCCCTACATTGCTGGTTTGTGCTAACCCCCCCCCTGGATCTGTTGTCCCCAAGGGAGCTGCAAGGCCCAAACTGTACTAGTGCTCAGCTGAGAGATGCTGGATTTACAAGCATTTTATTACCATAACCTCATTTTCCCTTTTTTTCTGTCTGACTTTTGTATTTTTAAAGGAAAGGGTTTTAATGCTTGATGAAAAAGATCAGAGCTGTGTCACAAAGGCATGAAAATACAGTAATTTAAGCTGGCAGTGTAAAACCACTGAATGTGCAAAATACTAGGACAGCTTGCTCTTTCCATGAACCAGAATGATCCAGGTGAAAGCTGTGATCCTATATTGATTTCAATTTAAATCCACTACAGTCATGCAGGGGCGATGTGCTATACATAGATGAAGGGAAGGGGGAGAGACATTTATTTAAGACTTAAGCTTTTGGAAAACCGAGACACGGATTCTGCAAAAAATAGAGTGCAACTCTTTACAAGGAAGGCACCTGACAGTTTTTGTTTGCAAAGCTGCAATGCTGTTTTGTAAAGACATGCAGTAATAACAAGATTGGGGTATTTGAACACCCTGAATGTATTCCACTTTCTGTTCCTTTTAGCACACGGGATTTAAACACATATCTTATGCACAGAGGAAGGACAGTGTGATTTGTTTCATCAAATCGACAGTAAAAAAAAAGACAGATTTAATAAAAGCAAAAATTAAAGCTTATAAAGGTCAAATTATGGGTCATTTATAATGTTTGAATTAGAAAGTCACTGCAGAGAGTTTAAAAGAGGAGCATAGAAGGTGATGGACTGAATGCATATGCAATAACAGGCTTTGATCACATGAACATTATCAGAGTGGGGTTTAAAGTCAGTTTGATCAGAGTAGTTCCACATGCAGGAAGACTGCAGGCCCACTGCGTGAATTTAATGCAGGTGGATGACTGATGAATGTTAACTAAAGCAGAACCTCTAAATATATATGAGTAATAGTCCCTCATTAAAATGAGACCTGGTGCTCCTGTGGGCTCCAAGTGTATTTTTCAAATGCAACTGTCAAAACAAACTGTTGCGTTGAAGCTGATTACAAAGATTATTAATGCTGCGTAGTAGTTAGAATATAAATACAGCTAAATATGTCCGGGGCATTTTACACAAATGTAACGGCAGGATGGTAAACATATAAATAGATTTCTTTTTCCTTGCATATACATGGTCTCTAAGGGCAACGCATACAAGGACTGCACAGCAAACACATTGTCCAGCAGAATTATACAGCAACCCCTGCAGGCCAATTAGTAGAAAACACTACTGTACTGCATTCATGTTAGAGGACAAGAGAAAAAATCCACGTTTCTCTGATAAAAACAAGATCTTTTCTTGTTATTGTGACTTCTCTTTCCTATTATTAAACTGAGAAAATTAAATGCTTCTTGTATTATCAAGATGCTTTCCCATTTTCTGAATATGAGATCTCACATTCCTCGTCTTATTTCAATAGCGCGGTTTGTTGTTATTATAATGAGATCTCTTACCCGGTAGTGAAATTTTGGAAAAATAAATATATGTACATATATATAAAAATAAAATAACACCAGCTTTATTCTTTATTTATCTGTCTGTTCACCAGCTAGTCGCTGCCATTTGATGCTCAACAGGTAGTAGATTTATTTTTCTTTTTGGTTAAAAGAGCCTTCTGCTGCATCTGGAAGCAAGGCTGATGATAGTAGAGGTTGGTAGGAGATTTTTTACATAGTAATTTGATCAACTGTTATTGTAAAAAAATATAATATAATATAAAAAATAGTGCAGCTTTAACTTTAGAAATAGACAAACACAAAAAAGGCAGATGAAGCAAAACACTTTGTAATGTTACTGAGGAGGCCACTTAGTCTAAATGATAGCTCTGCCCCTGCCGGGTATGTATTGTAAGAGATAGGTCATTGAAATTACAATCTAATTTAGACATTCTCCAGATCTGTCACAGAAAGAGCTGCAAATCCTGTTCTATAAACCCACAACTCCGTGTGTGTTGAATATGAATTAAGCATATTTGAAGTAGACTAGTGACTTGAGTATTTGGGGGTGGCATCTCTCTCCATCCATCTCTCTGTCTATCTCTCATACACACACACAGACACTCCTCCTCTCATGCTCTCTTTCATATCTCTCTGCATGTGGCAAACACATTTCGCCCACGGACGCAGCTGACCAGCCACCTCTTCTTTCCCTTAAGAACCTGAGCCGCTCCCCCACAGATATTCCACATCAAAAGTTAATTTCCAGACTTGTTCAGATGATCAAGGAGTATGTGAGTGAGGTCTTGGTGCTGCTGACCCACGCGATGAGGCTTACTACTGCGCACAGTGGACAGTGACACTAGCATGGGCAAATCAACACAGCACGCGTGTGTATGTTTGTGTGTGTGCGTTTGCAATTTTGCTCAAAACCCGACTTGATACCTTCATCGCTGTTAAGCATGACAGCCTCGCTCCTTCGGCCTAAAGCACAATATCATTTTTCACCATTGCAATCAATACGCCACCCACGGATGCCATCCAGTCCACGTATGTGGTAATGATCACTCATGGTGGGCGGTGACGGCTGTTTCAGCTAGGGCCAGGATTTTAATTGGCTGCTTTAGCTGTCAAGGAGTGTGGGGACCTTTTGATTTGGCCAGACACAGTCACACAGTGAGCCTTAATTGGCCTGTGGACAAAACATGAAGGAAACACATTACTTGAAGTGCTCATGCATGAGCCATCGTAATTTATTACAGAGACACTGCAATCTGAAATGCCATTAAACTCAAAATGCCATTAAACTTTAAAATAAATTAGGACTGATTGTGTTATGAGGATCTTAAGTACTCATCACTAAGTCCTGCATGTCATTTGCTTATAATATAAATCATTTTGTTTATGATGTGGCAGCTAAACAGAACGTGAAACAGGATGGCAGACTAAACAGCTTCTACAGAAGTTAGCCCATGGCAAAGAACAGCCCAGTCTCCAATAATATAACTGCACACGTCAGCAAGCCACAAGCAGCCTCTGATAGGAGTTACCTGAGTGAAACTTGACAGGAAATGACCTCACCTGTGGAACACACATCACTGAAGAAATGGCAGCAGGCTAAAGCCCCTGTACATTATTCCTATTTTTTCCAAGTCTTGATGGGGAAGAAAACAAAAACCTGAGGCACAACGAGAAAGTGTAAACTTCCTTCTGTCACAGGTCTTGATGTAACAATTTCCACATGAGGCCAACGAATAACATCTCTGCAGAAAACATCCTTCCTGTCTGCTTGGCACGTTACTACTGGGATACATGGGCATATTCATCATATAGCTTATATGTACTACACTGTACAATCATAGATCTGGCACCAAAATGGACAGTGAAAAGCACAAATCATTTATAAATAATAATTTTTGCTGCTCACTTCATCCTCTGCAACCAGTTCTGAGGTGGTAACTTTTGAACTGGCATCATTTTCTTATATCCTTTATTTCTTTTTTTTCTTGAGGGACATTGGGCCATCTCATAAATAAAGAAAAAGCCTTGCATTGCTGCAAATACGCCCGGAGTCACAGTTTTGCACCCCCCTCCCCCCCCTTCTTTTAAACTTGAACATAAGCCTGCTTTACTGCCATTAAAATAACTTGTCATGACACTGTAGCCTAGGAGCAGTGCAATCAATTTCCATTACATCAAGGCCCAACTGGGCATTGCCACTAAACTAAGCGCTAGTAAGCAATCTCCCTGACCGAGGGTGGTGTGTATTAAGGGTGTGTGTCAGTGTGTGAAAAAGCAAGGGTTCAGGGAGAAGGGAGACTTCATGAACACAGGCTTTTTTTTCTCCATAGGTTCCCTGCCTTACCAATAGATGGACTGACAATGATAAGACTTGAATTCTTTAATCATAGAATAATAGTAATTTTCTTCTTCTGGAAACATTTTGGTTACTTTCCAAATAAGAAAACAGGACTAATTTTCCATCTTACCATCATTTGAAACGATCGCCAGCTGAACAAACCAGTCTTGTCTCTGTGCAGCGAGTCTCTCCCTGAAGTGATTTGAAATGCACCTTTTGTAAAAGACCAATCTGCAACTAATTAACATCAGAGTAATTTATGCCACAAAATTGATTTTTGCTCACTATAAATTATGCAAGAGTTCCATCCGCTGTCCCTTCCCACCTTCTTATCTCTCAGGCGGAATCAGTGGATTGACACATGGCTGAAGTGTCCTTGATGGGGCATTTCTACAAACTGTCAGAGATAGAGGAGGCAGCAAAAGAGGGAGAGAATATCTCCGAGGCTACAGACGTATGTACTTGTGGCCTTGAGAGGAGCCATGAATCTAAAGTCACTCAAAATCAATTTGACAACAAAAGTACAGACACTTGAACACAGTGTAAAGTCAAGGAAAACACATTTTTAACACACTTTCTTTTAAAAGGTTTTCTATAAATCTCACAGCCCTAAACAATTGTGTTTTTTCTCTGACTTTGCTTAATACCTCTATGGTGTAGAAATACATTAACACTAGTTTAGCACTGATTTTCACAGCTCCAAAGCTATGGCACTAAGTAAGCTCTAATTAGTTGAGCGAAGGCATTAATTATGTAACACGTCATCTTAATTAGAAGTCCCAGATGTATGCTGTGTCGGAGGAGCATTTGTAAGCACAGTTTGCTAATTGATAGATATTTGACAAGATGTATGACAGCAGGCCGCTGCAAAGGTGATGGTCAGTCGCTCGCTGAATCGCTCATTCACATTAACATTTTGACCTATAATGTAAATAAGTGTAGCAGAGATGTGGTGCAATAGTGGGATACTCTCATCTTTTCTGTAGTTGAGTTTCAGCTGTCAGAGATAGCATCGTTATACCTGTCAAATCATTAGGAGTATGTCAAATAGCTACTCATTGTTAGTAATTAGGACCTATAAGCTCTTGATCCCACTTTCAGGGAGATTATTGTCAGGGATTCTGTCTTCCTCCTTTACAAAAGAAAGACCAATCAATGTGCTGCAATGGCAACACAGGCACCAGACCACCTGACCCTTTTTGAATTTTTTGCACCATCTGCTCACACCAACGTCACATCTGTTGCTTAGTTTCACCTGCTCCACGAGGGCCTGGTGTCTTAGGCAAATAGGTTTCTGTGAATATTCATACAAAGCAGTTCTGGCTTCAGATTTGTATATTCACGCTGATTTAATCACAAGCAATGTGTCATGAGGAGACAGACAATAAAATCTACTCAAGTGTTCCTGACATTTTCGCTGCCATTTTGTGCATCCATGAGCACAAGGTGCAAAAGAGTTAGCAGACAGAATATAAGTAGGTGAGGGTGATGATAACTCATCTTCCCAGCCAGTCAAATTGTTTATCTTGTATTTTTGAAACAGCTGTGCTAATCACAGATGATGAACATATCTTAACGGAGAAGGAGACCAGTGATAAGCGCCTGAGTGGTTTAGTCACTGTGGGGTAAAGATAGCGATCAACGTTGACGTGTTTTGTATCGCAACCCTAACGCAAGACACAACAATGATCTAGGAAGATTCTGCAAATCCCCAGATTATGTTTCATTACTTGTGCAGAAGTGCACCTCAGTGACATTCACTGTTGCAACGCAATGAAAACTCTGGTCTCTGGGCATGAAAGTTGGACATGTTGCAAACTCATCTACCATCTGAGGCTCCATATAGTATTCTTACTGTCCACCTTGCACACTGGGGCACAATGCTTCCTCTTTTGCAAGTGAACATTCCCATTGCACTGCAGAATCACCTGACATGAATGTCATTTATCGATGTAAGTGATGACACTAATATTTCCACTTCCATTAAAACATATCCATGCCTAGTTTTTTTCATGCCTGATAATGAAACATACACACAGCTGTCCAGATACTTAGCATTTAATATGCATTAAATCCTCCAGTCCACCATTGCTACCCCTGTGTCCTAAATCTTGTGACAAAACGCCAAGGGAGATAGTCCTTTGTTTGCTTGAAACAGCATTGTGCCCAGAAAGTGCCACCTCATCAAACAAGGGGACACTGATCAAAGTCATCTCACCCTGTGGAAAGCTGGCCAAGTCAAACTAAATCCCGGAGCCCGTCCTCGTCAGTTTGTTCATGGGGATAGAATCTGCCAGGCCGAGCAAAAAAAAAAACAAAAAAAAAAAAGGAATCCAGAAATAGTTAGTACCTGTCGCTGTTTCAGAACAGCAAACAATACCACACAAACACTGTAGATGACCTTAGGATATTGCAGAATACAGATGTAATGATGTAGCTTTCTCAAAGCTCTGTAGCTATGAATGTTGTATCTCAGGGACTCACAGCCAAATTATTATGTTGAAACCCCCTTTGCCTGCAAGTGAAATAACACGGTTGACAGCTATACACATTTCAGTAAAATTACAGCCTGTACTGATATACAGTAACCAAGTAACCACTCCAGTTTGAGAACACCGCGCTCTGCACATGCTTCATGCTCAGATATTGTCTCTCCAGTTTCGCCCACCTCCTCCTCTGCTGTATGCTCTGCAATCACATCTCCTGTGTCCTGCTCCTTTGATGGCGCCAGCAGGTGGAAACCCACAGGGATACTGAGTGCACACTACAGTACACACACAGTGCGGCTGGACTGATCACAGCGCAGGGTTGAGTTGACTTGCCGGGTTGGGTAGTGATGGCAGGGGGACAACTAAACAAACAGCCTGCCAAACCACAGGTAGGTGGTGGTGGTGTTGGGGGGTGCTAAAAACAAGGGAGTTATGACAAACTTTATAGAGGCTGGCCTACATCATTTTAGTCCTGAAACGATAAATCAAAAAAAAAAAAAGTAACAGACAACAATTTTGGTAATAAATGAATAGTTTGAGTCATTTATCAAGATTAGAAAATACTGTGCTTCTTTGCTGCTTTTTAAATTGGATTTTGGACTTTTGGTCAGCAGGCCCCTGACATTTTCATAAATATCTGTCAGGCCAAAACAATCTCATTTGACTTCATGTACATGTATGAATGTATGACTGATTACTCGAAGCTCGGAGAGAGAAAGTTTGACTGCATTAGGCAGGGTACTTATTCTTCCCCCATGAAATGAGACCCAAACAATGTCATGGAACTAAAATTAAATTCTGGCATGTGGTTTGGTCAATAGAGGGAAATATCACGAATGCCCCCCTGATGTGATACTTCATCAATTTACTTCCATTCCAACTTTCTAAAATACTATTTTAACTAGGAAAGACCTTTGAGGACCTTTTTCAGGTGTACATGAATACTAACTGAGTTTCCATTCACTTGTACGCGCTATATTCACATAGCAATATTGTTCTCTTTGAAACTGTAAGATAGACCTTCAGTGACAATATATAATATTGATTTCAGATTGGTGTTATCGTGGTCCTTTTTGCAACAAGACCTTCAATTTGTTGCCATAGTTTATGCAATTTAGTGGGTGGGTAGAGGAAGAAGCTCAGCTTGAGATTTCCCATTATTGGCTGAAAAAGAAATCCTTAAGTTCTGCCTTTCAACTCTGATTGATGTTTGGTCTTGACTGGCCTATAAGAGTATGGCAGAGGTGGGACGTGACAAACGGCGAGTAAAGAGCCAAGGCAGAAAAGGAAGGTGATAAAAAAGATGGCATCATAAATCTTAAAATAGTAAAACTATAATAACAAAATTAACTTGTCATTTCAGATTTGGCGTTTTATTTTGCATTATCCACCTGTTTACTTTGGTGAAAAAGTGTAGTTCTTTTCTGAGAAAGAAAAACACAAGACAGTATTACATGTGCTTGGAATGTCCTCATATATTCCCCTCACGTTTGTCAGGGGCCCTCACCCAGTAATTTATTTAAGAAAATAAACAGCGGGGTCACACGAAACAATCGTTTTTCTTGATCAAAAAGCCATCCATCATGTTTTAAGAGCTCTTCCCTCAGCTTGAAGCGTATTTCATAACAGGACATGGCTGCCTTCCTCCTCTCAGGGAATCTGCATCGTGATAGTATACTACAATGTAGTATTGCTCTTCCTCCCTTCCTCCTCTTTGTTTATCCCTATAATTTGGCAAATATTACCTCAGGATAATTCAATACGTCATCATCAACATATGTGATTTTCTTAAACTTGTAATAATCAATATTTTTATAATAATATTATAACAGTGGCAGTGTGAAAAGGAGCGGCGGAAAAGGTCAAGCTCAGCCGCTCCTAAACAGAGGACGGAGAAATCTGCTGATTTTACTACCACCCCGAAGCAGTCAAACGGGAGAAAACACTGAATGGATCAAATAACTAAGTGTATGTGAAAGGCATCGCTCACAGTGATAAACCCACACATAATTACTATTCAACCCTGCAGCTCTCTGTTCTGATAATCCTACTGTACGCTACCGGCCCAGCACCAAACAGCAAATAGATGAGGTTAGCAGGCAGCTGGTGGACTTAGCTGAACATTTAGTAACTAAAAAGCCACTTATTTCCCTCAGGACATGGTGAAGAGCAAAACAGAGCTAAAAGAATTAAAGGGTGACTGAAACATGACCTCAAATGAGTGTTTATGTTTATCTGTGCCTGCTGGGATGCATAAAAAAGCAACTGTTTTCTAATAAGTTCGCCTTAAACGTAAAAAGTGATAATATGACAGTATTGTGTTTACAGCTTAATTCCATTGGCCAAACAAAGTAGAAAAAAGAGAGTAACTAACTAGGAAAAAAAATATTAACTTCAAATTCAGCTGGGAAACCTGCAATCTCCATATACTGTCATAAAAAATATTAAATAGAAAATGTAATAATGGAAATACTGTTTAGATATAATAGCGCCATCATCACCTCCACACGCAAAAGATTAGCTGCAATATGCAACAGTAACTACAGTGTGAACTTTACTGTCTGGCATGCATACACACAGACATATTGTGTCATTGAATGCTTCCCTTCTCTCCAGTTTTTCACATCAACCTATTGTGTTTCATCGCGGGAGATAAAAACAAGCCTGGTCCAAATATTCATGGAGATGCAGGAAGGTTAAAAATACTCTGCAGCCCATTTCCATAGCAACCAGATGTTTGAGTGACAACCTTAATTAATCCACTGACTCCCCACTGCGATGGGATGTGTGGTGAGAACAGCTCACATAAGGGCCAGTGCCACTGCTTCAGAACATCATGATGGGTGTGAAGATCATAATGCCGGGAATGACATTATAATCTTATGAAAGTAGCCGCGAGAAGAATGAAAACCAAGCACCAAACCAAACCAAGTATCTATTTCTCACACCATACATCTAATGGTATCAACAGACACACAACACATTACAAATTTGGCAAGTTGACTCGATGCTATGCTGTAATAAATAAATAAATAAATCCCTCTTGAAGATTCAGAATCAAAATGCACCATCGGTATCAGCAGGAGGCAATGAATTCAAATCACAGCAAACTTACAGAAGAATGACAAGCTTCATTTTTATTCATAATTATGTTCTATAATAAAGTGACAAAATGTCAAAGGTAATGATATAAAAATGAAAAAAAAAAAAAACATGCTTAAATGAATGAACCTCATCAAGCACCTGCTGATTACAGTGTATCAAATTCACTCACACACACACACACGAAAGAATGACTTTCTTAATCCACTCAGTGCATCGTCTTCTCCTTTCTACCGGTACCTGGGCCAGATTAATAATCTTCCATCAATTAAAGGAGCAATTATATTCCAATCCCCTTCATATGCTAATGTGTCAACTCAGGAACTCAGGGATGGGAGACGAAAATTGGTAATGGACACCAAATGATGTCGGCAGGAGATATACTTCACAGAATAGAGGCAGTAGTGTCATATTGATCTGACGAGGTACACAGATTAACAAGGACATAGAAGCCCTGTTAATATTTAATGTTCATCAAATGAGTTCATACTGTATGTGATTAAATACTGAATACTACTATTCATTTTATGCACATGTGCATGAGATAATTTATCATCTTGTGTGTGTTTCCAGTTGGCGTTATTGTGCCTCTGGCAGTCCACCGCCAAAACTGACACATTTATTTTTACTCAGCAAAACTGGTCATTTAGCTGCCCCTGGAGAACAACAGGAGAGACAGAAGTATGATAAAATGTTTCAGCTGTAACATTCATCATGGTGACAGGATTGCGTATATTATAGGTAATGACATCCAAGATGGGCCAGTTTAGAAAGCATAAAACAATGATTACAATATTAAAAAGAAAACAACAGTCCATCCTAAAGCCTCTGATGCCCATACTGGAGGGACTTACAGTTATGAGCAGCTGGTTTTGTTTCTATATGATGACTTTGCTGTCTCAGCACTACAATGTTTGGATGATTTCAGCTTGTTGGGGTGCTAACACTGCATGATAAGGTAGCCTAAGCATCACTGTCTTGCTGTAAACATAATTTATTTATTACATTAGGAGGGTAGAATAATAAAGATATAATAAACATTACCTGGTATCTCAATAGGCATTTAACATAGGCAAAGCCATCATACTGGTGTCAAATATGAGGCATCCCAAGTGAAAGGGATGCAAAGCAGGATACTCATAGTCTTGAAGGGCCACAAGAAGGCTGGTGGACAGTGACCTCATTGGTCACATGACCCTGTGCTGTCGCATTGGTTCCACTTATTTGTCCTTTGCTGAGGAAAGGCACATCAATTGCTTTTTAAAGGCATCAAAATCTTAGCTGATTTAATTTCTTGATATAACATTTGCAGATTGACTTTACACCTGAGATCTGATCACAATTCACTTCAAATGTGAGCAAGTCAATCCAGTCTCATTCCAATTGTAATGCCTTCTAGTTTTTGTTTTTTTGCAACAGCAGTGATAACAAGATATACATCTTTAAAGTAATGGCCATTTCATGGTCATTTCTTTCTTCTTTATTGAATTTAGCAAACAAATTGCTCTTGGATTTGTATTTACTTATTCCTAAAAAACTGTGAAACATATGTGGATGTTTTTGTTCTCCATTTAAAATTCATCTTCTAAACTTATACTGCACTGTTATTCTTTATTGTCTACATTTACAGAACATAGCCTCTGGCTTACAAATGCATAGCAAACAACACATATCAAGGGAAAGTTTCCCATCATTCAAGAGCAGTGGTTGAGCTGAGGTTTCATTTCCAACCTGTCAAGTCACTGTGCAATAATATTCAATAGTTAGTAACACTGGAATAGCATGGTGCTATCTAGCAAGAAACCATTGTTCACTTGAGAGAAATTGGTTTTGAATGTGCCAGACTGAAAGTCTGTTGAAACAAGAATTGCTTTAAGCCACAAAGCTACCACAGTATCAGCTCTGACCTAAGGTACATAAAAACATCAGGTGAGTGGAGTGCATCAGTCACTTTAAAGAGGAAGGCAGAGGCATTTTATGTGGAGAGATATTTTCCTGATTGTTTCCACCCTCTCTGGCTTTTTGTATATATACATGCTTGTGATGCAAAGCACGCCCCTTTCCTTCCTCAACACACCTCATTGCGTGCTGGATCGAAATAAGAAAAGCAGGTTAACAGCATCAGTCCCAGCTCATTAGCTACACTGACAACCAAAGTTGCTGATCTCCCGTATATCTATTTCATCACTGTTCCTTTATTCTGTGGAGCTTAATCAAAGACATCAAACGGTGCAACTTACAAAGAAGTCATAAAACCCCAAAGTTCATTTAAAAGTGATTGTCGTTTCCAATCACCCTGCAAGGGACCTCATTATGATTTTAGCGGTTCCCATTATAATCAAATGGAATCTGACCTTTTGTCCCAATGCACTGCTTTGATAGGGTCGGTAGGCTGTTGATAAAGACGGGAGTGATACGGGTTTTGATGGTGAATTGGAATTATTTGTGGGAGGTTGATGATAATATTACATAAATGTTCATTTATACTTATTCTAATCAATCAAAAAAATAAAGAAGTATGCAGAGGGAAAGGTCATGTCTGAAGCACAGATCTCTACCTAAGGCTAATTTCCACTGCAGGAGTGTAATAACATGTAACATAATTCATAGCTATTATTACAGGTTCTGCTTTTGTTTCCACTGTCCTCCACCCACTTAAAGAACAAGTTACTGGAACTAAATTTCGACAATGCTGAGAAAGTGACACTAAATGTTCCAGGTACTTTCAGGGATTACTCGCAGTAATCCCTGCTGTGCTTTTCCAATGCTATACCTCTTCTCACTGGCTTTCTAGGTGGTTGTATAATGGGGATAAATGGCTGACAATTTCCTAAACAATTGAACCCTAGAAAGCCAGTTATCATGATTAATTGTGAAAATTAGGCAGACTTGGGTGAATTGTACACAAAAGTAATGTAATTTGTAACTGGTGGAAAACATAGATTCAGTATGAGACCAGTGGATCTATAACAATCTTGTTTTTTAGGGAAACTTGAAATCAAGTAGACTGAGATGGTCTTGTATCACTGTTCGTTAGGACATAAAAGTTGAAGGCGTTTAGGACTAGACAGTTATTCCAACTGAAATCCCAAAATCACCATCCTTATGGGTAAGTGATGTGCTTCAGGTGTACTAAGTGACACACCTCCATAATTAAACCACCACATAGGTTGATTGTACAATACACTCCTGAATGACCCACAGGAGCGTTTAACCCACACCAGGTTACAAGTGATTATTTTAACCTCAAATATGACCTTTCCCTAACCCCAACTAAGTTAGACATATTACTTACTACTTCCTGGAATGTCATGACAATCGTTGTTATGTTAAAACAGAAATAGAAGATACTATAGAGCAACAGAAGTGGATGGTTAGTATGATCAGTACAGTCACCATGGCTGCAAAAGAAAAAAAACGATGTACAAAAACTTAATCAAAAAGAGAAACTAATAATTAAATCAAAAAAAAAAGCAATTCTGTCTAAAAAGGAAAAGCAACCAAGCCAAGAACGAATACTGTCATTGCTTTCCAAAGATAAAAAGCAATCCAGCTCCAAAGAGAACAACGAGAACTTGTTTTACAATTTGTTGCCTCAAGGCAAAATCACATCTTACTTACTATTAACTTACTGTACAGTAAAAGTCAATTTTTAGTGAAACTCTTTGTATGCATCCTAAAATGTACATCTAAGCATATCAATAAATTACTGTACCTCTATGGAAACTCCTACGACTGAATTAGATCTAAAAGTCAGTCAGTAAAGGTAAAGGTCCCTGTTACATTACCTGCATTTTCCATGCAAAACTGAAAGGAAATTATATGATAGATGGAGGAAATATAGAAGCAATCAATTTCTTTAATATTGCACATAACACACAACAACCAAATCTTGAATATATATACCACATAAGGGTTGCGAGGGCTGGAGCCTATCCCAGCATGCATTAGGGAAGAGGCAGGATACAACCTAGACTAGTTGCCAGCCTATCAAAAGAGACATATTTACACCTACATGTAGATTGGCAACCTGACTGAAAACCCACACAGACACAGGTGGAACAGTCCCACAGTATATTTATATCTAAAAAAAATAAAAATAATAATCATAAATGCTGCTTTTACTGCCATGGCCCAATCATTAATCATCTTTTGCCACCTGTTCTGAAATGCTGAATGTCTCCAAAGTAGATAGAGAGATTAAGACTATTCCACCCAGGATGACATTTTGAGGCTGGGGAGAAAATGATTTATGGCTGAGCTTGGCCTTCAGTGGAGTTTGTCTTTGTCTCTTTAAAGGGACTATAAAGTGTAATCAGGTAGCAGTTAACAGCAAACACTTTGTCTGACCCTCACACCCACGATGCACGATGGCTGCGGCTCTGAAATGTAAGGGACCTCTATCCATCTGAAACCTCTTCACTTCTCGCCAGTCTACGTTCGTTTGTATCCTTACAGACGTGAGCCATTTCAGGAAAGGTGAGTTCAGCCGAATGGGTCACAAAGAGGAGAAGCTGTTGTCATGTATCTCTTATCTTTTTCATAATGGAGCATACATTGTATTAGTATAGTACCATTTTTAATTCCAGACAGTGATTATATGATTATGTAATTAATATTTCTGTGATGATTCATTATCTTTGTGTTCTTGTTTTGTGATCATAAAGTTAAAGAAGCAGTTCGACATCATTAAAGACAGCTACCAAAAGTAATTCAAAAAAGTAATTAGATGAGCAAAAAAAAGAAGAAGTTATAATTAAGTTGTAAATTTGAAGTTGTCCCTATTCGCAGTGCCTGCAGTGTCAACCTCGGCTGTGACAGTGTCAGTGACAAGCAATCTGTCACCAACTTTAGGCTTAAATATTTCAACAGCCTTACGACAAAAGTGCTGAAGTAGCTTTGTGTGAATTCACTACTTTAGCAATTAAAGCAGCCAAGACGTCACAGAGACAGCGAGCCTATTGACTGTGACACTTCAGTAAAAGGTGCAGGGATCAGCTTTAAAAAAGGTTGTTTTTTTTGGGGGTTTTACTACAACAATCTCAAGTGACTTTTTTTGCCCCTTTACAGTGTCAAAAACACAGTCTGCAAAATACAACATGTCAAACAAAGGGATGAGGAACAATGAGCATATTATTTAGTAGAAATACTTTTGTGATGAAATACATTAAAAGAAAATATATATATATTTGGCTAGATGGAGCCTTTCAGTGTGCAGTTAGCATTGAAGTAAAATGAGGAATTTTTTTTCTTACCTGTGACGGACAGCTCAGTGGTCCTCCGTACCACAAAGTTCCCAAACTGTAATTCGCAGGTGTAATTCCCAATGTCATCTTCCCGTACTTCCTTGATGGACAGAGTGTCTCTCCTCCTTTCTATGGTCTGTCTCCACTGCTTTGGCTTGCATTCCTAGGTTGAAAATAAAGAAAACACAAAACAGGGAGACAGCACATTAGTAGAAAGTAAATTCAGTGTCTGTTGATTTCTTGGTATTTAATTAATGGTATTTAGTTTTCTTTTCTTTCTTTTTTTTTTAAATCTATAAAGTGCTCTTTGTTTTAAAACCTTGTTATAAAGAACTGCAGCAGCTTTCCACACAGTTATACCTCATAGCAGAGAGACTTCATACCTTCTCCAAATGATGCCCATTTAGTGTATCAGCTCAAAAGAGGAGAGGAGCAGACCTTTGAAATGTTGATTGACAGCTAAGATGATGTACAGTAGCTTAAGAGTTTCATGAATAGTCAAAATGAAAGAAAGGCTGATAGATGTATCCAGAACTACAGAGGCTAAGGTGGCTCACATGACAAATCAAAGACATGACAAAGACAAGGAGAAGTTGCCATTATCAAATCCTGTAGAGTGTTTGAATTTGAGGGCAAATCATCTGTGACATTTTTCCTTAACATCCAATCATATTCAAACAGATGCCAACACCTCAACTGCCTCCTTACTGTACGTGCTGAAACTTTTGCATTGCTGACCTTGCTAAGATCATCCACTATGTATATGTACAGCAGTTTCTGAGCTCTGTCAGCTCAAAGCACATGTGGCATGTTCACCATGGATTTAGAGAAATAGCAATAGAATTTCTTCAAATTTCCATTTACAGTGTGCTACTGTAACACATTTTAAATCTGCTCATACAATAGTTAAATCTCAACTCAAACATGAACTGCCTCTGGCCAATTTGAACTTGAGTCTCATTTAAGATTCAATGTCTGAGGTTTTGAAGGAAGGACTGATGGTAGGTGACGACCCGGTAAATGTAAATTCAACATGTACTGTAGTGTTTTAAAGACAATGACAAGTGGACTTCCAGAAACAGCCTTTCAGATTGTGGGCCACAGAGCACCTGAGGCAAAGGAAACTAGGGCATTGGCCCAAGATGGACCTCCCAGAATTCAATCAGTCCCACTGACAAAGCGAGAGCCAATAACTGGAGGGTTTAGAGGCCACAGGCATTATCTGCTATTTTAATTTGATTTGGTGGGAAACTGAAGAAGTGCTGTGGCCACCTAATCCGGCACACGTTCACATATGATAAACTGCCCTCCAAGCTTCACCTAACAGCTCTGTCACAGGAGGCTTGACTGGGTCAGTTATACTGTAGGCATTGAAATTCTGCATGAGGAGGAAAAGAAAGTTCAAGTTTAACACATGAGAGAAAGCAGAAAATATATTTTTGTCAGTTATACATTTATGTTTTTTCTTTCTCAGAGAGGAGCTGGTATTTGAAGATAATTAGATCTGAATATAGTTGAGTTTAACAAGGTTAATCTTAAAATAAATCAAATAACATCATGTGAAGTTTCAAGTTGTTTTTAATTTTAATTGAACATTTCCATTTCTATTTTTTTTTCATTTTGCATGATGGCTTTGACTTGACAGACATAACCTTTTGTTTAGACACTTTAAAAATAAATGAAATCAGTGCCTGAAATATATTAATTACTCCCCCAAACTGTTAGTAAAAAGAGTTTGTCTTACCTTGTACCACACGATCTCAGGCTCCACTCCTGGCTGTATATAATCCTCGATGCCAGGGCAGGTGATGTCTTTGCTTTTGCTTAGTTCTGCCTTCTCAAAAAATCTCATTTTGGAGTTGTAGCAGAGGTCTGTGTCATTCTCTGCCACTGTGAGAGACATGGACACCTTCATGCAGTATGTGGAGTTCCTGCAAAAATAAAAAATAAATAAATCAGTGAGAGACACAAATGAGTTTGTATGATATCTTGTGCATGCAGCAAACATTCATCAGATTCTATTTGAGTCACTAAATGCAGCTGAGGGGATAGAGTGGAAAGCAATTAATAAATATATATATATAGGTGGTAATATAGAGCAACAGCTCTGAATGTCAACAGCACTTGAAGATTGATTGAGCCTTTTGTTTTCATGTGTTAAACAGATACAGTGTGATGCAGCAGAAAATCAAATCAATGCTACAATTGATGTAATGTAACAGCTCAGGTCATATACATAAAGAAGAAAATTTATCACGCAAGGGGGAGCAGGCGTAAAATGCGAGATTACTTGTAATGTTTGGAGACTACATGGTCGCCTGGGCCCACAGATACTGGTGAGTATTCATCCACGGTGGAATAAACATTTAATTTTACTGCTTGGTGTTGTAGCTTCACTGATTTGTGTTGTCCCTTTACAGGGCTGCTTGTCATTAAGTACTAAACCAAACTGGGTTGAGCGCTCTTGTGTGTACATGCAAAACCTTAGATTCTACTCATGATCTCATCCTGCCCAGGAGAGCGATGCTCTACAAACACATGAGAGGAAAAGATACAGCTGCTAAGCATTTACAGCGATCCTGTTTGGGTCATTAATGGGACAGCGATTTTGAGATTTAATCTGCTGCTTGAGTAATTCTTAACAGAACATGGGAATCAATGGACACATTGATTCACTGTGAAAGTTGTGCTATTTGAAGGACGGGAACAGAAGCAAAGGTCCTTGATGATCAATGAATTCAATAAGAAAACCTTTTCTTGGCCCAAACTGGCTAATAAGACTGTCACGATTGACAAGTACTACGGCTTGACTGCAACAAATCCCTCCTGGTTAAAAGACCAAACAAATTGGCAGTGTTTAGGAAAATCTCATTGCTAATTTTCCAACTAAAGCTGGTTACACAAATTGAGCTGAACCAACAAACAATTACAAACATGTTAAATCCTTACATAATTGTGCGGCATTAGCTGCCTCGTGGATTAGTACAACACACACTGGTCTTCGCTATAGTGTCGGCAAACAATCCCTCGCCCTTCGAACTGGCTGCCGTCGGACACTCTGCTTACAGTAAGTGTGCCATTTTCATGAAGCGCAGATGCAAATATAACATGATGTGGAGATTATCCCAGACAACTTCTACCAGATGGACACCTGTGCAAATGAGATCCCTCGGGTGCACACTCTTCCCTGTTAAATATTCTGTGCAGCAATGATAAACTCGCCTGCTGGAAGAGGGAGAGAGAATTGTGTCATCTGCTCCGCATGAGTGATCGATGGTGTGGGCCAACACTTTGTCCTACAACGTCTTTCCAACATTTCACATCCATCACAATGACTTCTGAGCCTATAGAGCCAGGTGATCTCTTGACTATGCACTCAGCAGGTATAATATTCATGAAGCCTATCCAAAGAACTAAACAGGAAAATGATCTTTCTGTTGCACAATCCAGAGACTTCACTGCACACCGAGAAGGGAGCATTCGATGCTTGCGAAACCGTCTGCAGATACAGTGATAACAAGCTAGGTGATACTATGGCATTAATGGGCAAGAGTATCTGTCAAATATGTCAAACTGAAGGGGATATGCAATGTCGTGGCAATGATAGATAGCATCCTGCATACGTCAACCGAGAGAAGCGCCAGGCTGACAGCTACCGTATACAGCTGGAGGGCAGGCAGAGGACTCGAGCTGCAATATGCGGCAAATACAGTGAAATCTGGTCAGTTAAGAGTTAAACAGCCTGCCGAAAGAATTCTGATTGGCATAACGTGGAAAGAAATATTGTGGTCTCTCCTTATTGATAGATACTCATGGGATTTCCCATTGGTTGCATTGCCATAGGTTAATAAGTAGATTTATGTGAGCAGCCCGAGAAACTTCCAGAGCTCAATCCCATCTAACTAAATAACATATAAACCATCCACCTTGCAACCCATTTATCCAACCATCTAATACATACTTCTTCCTTTATTCTATTGACTGTCAATGAATCTAACCCAGCAGTGGATGAAAGCAGATGGAACCTGCCCTTTAACTCAGCAACTGTTCTGCTCTGATATTAAATAATAGGCAGCAGAATTGATTTGAAATTCTCCTGAGAATCTGTGGCACCTGCGGGGAAATTAATGAACTAACTTAATGAATCACTTAATTAAAATAACTCCTCTCTATTAGAAATTGGATGATGAAATAATTGCTGGTAGCTCATTAAACATTGCTTTCAACTAACAATAACATTAAAAAAAAAAATAATGTAAAGCACATGTCACAAGGCGAGAGCTCCAAAGGTTGGTTAAAGGTTACCTCAACATATTGTCATTTACACGGCAGTTAAACAAGCAAACACAGATATTAACTGTGCTGGGTCATATACAGTAAGCATGCTGACCTATGCTTGACAACTACTGAAAAATTAATTAGCCTACTTCATTTTGAGAACATTTTTAACATGGCAGCATCCCGTCAGTCTCATCAGCATCCAGAGTAAAGTTAAGCTGTCTCTTCATCCAACCAGACTCATCCTCCATCACTGCAGCTTTTTCAAACATGTCTGCAAGGAGGGCATCAGGTTCAGTAGAGATGTAGCTAACATCTGCCAAATCATTACCATGTCCCACAGTAGCAGACTGTGTGTGTGTATTTATTTGTGTGCATGTGTGTCTACAGTACACAGTTACAGTGTGTTTAATTTTGAAATTCCAAAACCAGCTCAAATTGAGACTAAATCACAAGTATTGAAAAGAAACAACCGAGGAAAGGAGTCCCTGGGGGTATGAATCATCACCTTATATATTTTGTTGTGTTGAGGTTTTAAGGAATAGTTTGGCATCTGTATTTGTTCCAGTTCGTCATTGACTTTTTCACTCCATTGTATGTGACCACATAGATCTGAATTTGATAGATAATCCTTGTTCTTTCTAAAGTCTGCCCTGGTTTCTGTGGAGGGGAGAATGAGTGACACTGCTGGAACTGTCTCCCCCACAAGTTGTTTTCTACCATGTTGCGTCACCTACCTACCAATGTGTACCAGAAAATCTAAAGGGAAACACATCAAAGGAGCCCCTGTACTTGGATGGCATCTGCTCATAACATCTACATTGTTGTTGCGTCAACGTACTGTATGCTCGAGCTTGGACAGGGGATGTCAAACAGGGTAATGTCAGAGAGTGAGGGGCTGATGTAAAAGAAGCCAAGATCCTTTCTGAAAAAAGCACATACCTGGCAGTAAATGCAGCCTGGCATGATTGGATGTGCCAGGTTGCTTAAGAGACAGATGGAGCAATGGCTTTAGACAGGCAGGAAAGCATCTGATCAACATCAAATATCAGCAGAAACCTTAGACTGACATGCCCAAAGACTGAGAGAGGTCATCAGAGATGACTACTATGATTGGACGTGTTCTGAACATAGATGTACAACTATAGCATATGTGCACATGCTTCCATGACACGATGTCCATTATGTTAGCCTGCATCCACACCATGCTAAGATTAATCCAGACCAAGAAAGAGCTGGCCCAGTTATCCTAAAACAGTATTTTATGGTTCCTGTTTTATTTATGACTAGAGCGAAGGTCATAGTGAGCAGTTGGAAGACTGTGGCTCCTACCTGTAGCGCCTGCTCATAACTCACCTGTCAAATTTAGCAACAAGCCTGCGGTGATTAAGCACCCCAGCTCCCCAAATCTGACTGTGGGCCAACTTGCTCCTACTTAGCCTCTGTCTAAGAGTGTGGTGCTTGTCTGCCATGCTGGAACTACCGACTCCTGCCTTAATTATAATCTATCCGCATATCCTCTCTCTCTTTCGCCCTCACTACCCCTCTCCATTTGTGGTTTGTCTCTGTCCCTGCCTTTACCTGCCCAGACGCCCTTTTCTCACTTGTCTTGTAGTACATGATTTCTCAGGGAGGAACACGCACCTCTGTGGATAATTTAGTTTAGCCATGCTGTGAAAAACACGTGCCCGCACCTGTCTATGTACTAGTATTCACACATACGAGCACACACGCATTGTGCGATATGGAATCCTTATAAGCCAAACACAAAAGAAAGAATAGCTTATAAAGAAGTTCAGTGCAACTTTATTTACATGGTATGGTTGATTATGCAAAGCAGTAAAATACCATACATCTAAATGCCTATTTTTGATTCCTGAGAAATAATATATTGCTTGCGAAGCTTCACTTGCAGCTTAAGGAAAATACATTAATACTGATTTAATGAAATACTTATATAATAAAATGAGTCTCTTAACTATTTAGCAAAGCTACCGAGCTGAAATAATGAAAAGCCACTTGCTCCATTTGCTACATTAGAGATATGAAAATATTTTAAAGACAGACACTTATTAGACTACTTAGACCCCAACATGACAACGCAGGAATATTTTACTGCTGATCTAGTGTTAACACTCTGGTACAAATGCAACCCCACAGAGTCCTCAGATGCCAATGTTAAACCTTACTGAAAATACACAATGCAGGACATTACATGTGTGTCATCTCATCCAAAAGAATGGATGTTACTTAAAAACAACAAAAAAAAACAACATATTTTCCAGCGAGTCTGGGAATTCCTTCAAGACTCCCGTTCAGTTGTGTGTCTCAAACTGACAGCAGCACGTCTTGTGTGCAAGCGCATTACTCAGTCATTTCCTAGCCGATGCCTTTAGGGAATTCATGTTCCTTTCCACGACACCCTCAACTCATCTTTATGCTAGCAACCTAAATTCATAACAAGCATAAACAATTTGTCTCCATTGTATTCTCTTCTAACTCCTCCATGACCTTATTCGTTGGTCTCCAGGCCCTGTGGGTGTAATGTATGAGCATCTATACTGCTATGCATATCAAATGCAAACCGTCTCATATTAGCAGTGCTGCGGCTGGAGTGGACTGTTGCACCGAAGGCATGGGCCAAGAAGACACAACATGTAAGGTTATGTATAGGGTTACAGGTAATCATTTTCAATCATAGGAGATGTGTGAATTTTACAGATTAATGTGTGAATTTTGTTGTTGAAATGAGGAAGAAACGGTTGTTTACGGCTCATTTCAAAGCAGTTATGATTCCTCATGGACTAATGCATTTGCATTTGAAAAATGCATGAAAATAAATGAGTCTTTTACAAAAAATGGTTCAATAGTGATAAGACCTTGTCAAATTCCTTACGATACACAGTGCAGAATCAGTCAAATTTAAATAATCTCTTTCAGTTTTATGATAATTATAATGAATTTTCTGTCCCAAGTCCGAGCCACTTTCCTATTATACTCTCACCCTTCATTTAGGCGAGCTGCGTGAGTTCTCTCTTATATCACTGCTTGACTGACAGCTGCGGTATTGCAGATGTCTTGCTTGGAGCTCCCGTATTCACAATCCAGAGCGGAGGGAGGAGAGGTGGGGAAGGGGCAGGAGACGTTGGCTGTGGTGCCAAAGTGATTGTGCTTGGGGAATGGTATTTCTGACATTTGTCTGGCAGATAAAAACCACCATCAGATATGAGGAAGAGAAGGTCAGTGTCCCTGCTATCAGATAGTGATGGTTTGGCATCTTGTTTGATGGTTTCCTCCACTCTGTGTGGACCAGAAGAGACAAGAGACTAGATATATGGAGGCCATGCTGAGGATGTGACTGAAAAAAAAAAATTCCCTCAGTTGGTGAAAATATTTAGCCTCGGTGTTACTCTGGTGTGTTGATAAAATCCTAACACTATGTTGCATACGTGTTGGATTAGAAAATTAGTCACATATGACCTTATGCCGAATTGTCCTGGGCAGTAATGCAGATTGTGACAGGTGAGCCACGAGTAATATCTCCACAGTCAGCCTTCAATCCCTGTAGCCAGGAGCCATTTGAGCTTAGCTTAATCAAATGGATTAAGTGTGGGACAAATGTCCAATCAAAAGAAGCATGAAGGGCACAGAATGAAATTGGCTGAGACCGTAATGCATGCACATGGTGGATTAAACTTATATTTCAATTTCTACAAAGGGTACCCAATATACATCTAAATGAGCATATGCGGAACTGCTTCAAAATCAGAAACGTTGGTGCATTATTGAATAAATAGAACCAGTATGTTTAAGTATTCTGGTTTTGATTTGACCCATGTCCCCTTTTACACAGTTACTGAAAACCCAAATAAGAAAACATATTTATTGAAGCATCAGACATTTATTATTTTATTGTAAAAGGTCAACTTTATGTCTGACAAGCACATTGAGCACAAGCTAATAAGTGCGCCTGGTTTTCCATAATGTGTTAAGGAACTAAAATGAGCATCCACAGCATAAGCACAGCTTAATATCTGCAGATGTAGGTTAATTCAAATGATGAAATGCCCAAGTTAATCCCTGCATGAGTGGAAACAAAGCATTACAGGAAGCTTCCTAGGTAGCCTTGGGTGAATTATATATCACGAGGCCTTAAATATACTGTAAGTAATCACTCTGTGGAGAAATTAAATAAAACAGACTGCGGACCTGTTTTTGCAGCTATAAATGTGATGTCAAGAAAATATCATTAACATAGGATCATGTTTTCTGTCTCTAAAAGCCTTTTTAGTTATTGAAGAATGAAAAGACTGTGATTGAATGCATTAGTTATTTAACGTTATGAATACTGCCATCTCTGAATATATAAGTAAAATGTCATTCTGTGTTCTAGTGAAGCCCAATGTTACATAATGAATGACTGCCCATTATTGCCATCCACACAGCATGACAGGTTCATCTTATTATTGCCTTTGTTAATCATACCTGTTTAATAAAAGGTATGCTCATGGGTTGATGACACTGATATATTGTAGCGCACACAGATGGAAATATCATTAGTTATATCATAGATAAATATGAATATGCATGCTTTCATGCTTTGGACCCTTTTCTAACACTAAGGACTTTGCTATAATGAAGGAGCTTTAATATGGATCATTAAAAAGGAAAAAAAAACATTTATTTGACCATTTTGAAACAGATTGAAAGTATTAATTTTCCATTTGAGCATTAAATGAGAGTATATTACTATCCATCACTTGCCCTTAAAGTAGTTTCACGAGTACACTCTTCTCTGACACTGCCATTGTAACATCAGAGGTCTACTGTGAATATTTGGCCAAGTTTACACCACCATATTACACGGCTGGATAAAGCATAGTGTGAAAGGTGGACTAAGCCCAAACAGCAGCCCATACATCATCAGACAATGGCTGCTGGAAAACAGCCTCTACTAAACCACGTAGAGCCAAGTAAAAGGCTGTCCAGACACTGAGCAGTCTCTCTATACAGGTGGAAAGAATACTGAATATAGGGGAACATTATCAATAACCCCTGAAGGGTGAGTGAAGCAGCTTGGCAAATCCATATCACACAATTAAATAAAACCCCACCTGGGCACAGTGAATAACTGCTACCAGAGATCTGGTTCCAACTCTCTCATAACCTCGAAGCAGTAATATGGAAGATGCTCTCTTATGCCATCAGTCATTGCTGTGGTGTATCCATACTGCACTTCTGTCTTAGAAATCATGTAGATAAAGTTCAGGTAACTTCTGCTTCGCTATTACGGCCTTTCATCACTTTGTATGTTTTTATAGCCAAGCTAGCAGTGGGGCTCTGGGTATGGTAATGTTGGTTGTTCAGTCCAACACAAGGTCCCTTATACTCTTACAAGTTAATTAAGACATTTATTATCACGACAATTGTAATTATCACTTTAACCATTTGCTGTGGTTATCTGTAATGAAATACCACAAAACCAAAGTAATCAAAGTAACTAACGAAGCAGTTAAAGTCTTAATGAAATGCCATTATGATGGCATATTGCTTGAATAATGTCTTATTTCTTAGTAAAACTACTAAAAAAGTGAGAAAGCTGGCAAAGAAAGCCAGCTGCATATACAGACAAACTGGTGAACTATTGTAAAAATGTTTTTTGCATCATCTCAAGCTGCTACAACTTCCAGATTATTGAGGGAGAATAAATTCTAGTTACCAAGGCATACAAAATGTTGTACAAGCCCAGATGTTATTTTAATGCCTGGTAACGTTATTGGATGAAAATCTACTTTTTCATTTTATTGTGACTTCAAAACCTCATCCATATGTGCCTCTGCAAAGCTATTCCACAAAGCTACAGCTAACTGATTGTCTCCTGCCAGGTATCTTATAACACAAACACCATTCTTATATTATACATCATCCGTAACCCTTGGCAGCACAAACCATCTCTGCTGCTCCTTAGTCTAGTGTCTCTCATTGGCTTTGACAGCTGGGCTGGATCAATTGGACAGGCCCTGACTGGGGCTGAATGACAGAGTGTTCCAGACGGCCCATTTTGACTGTCACTTCCCTGAGAGATCACCAGCCACTCCTGCCTACGAATACTAATACAGTCAACATGGCTGCGGCCTGGCTTGGGTGGGAAGTGGTTTTTAATGTGTGTGTGCTCTCTGAACGACTTCTTGGTGTGTATGTGTGTGCACAGGAGCCAGGTGATGTGCACTCGGCAGCGATTCAAGCTTAAATAAGCAAATAGACACACACACACACAGTTGCACAGCTGCACACCCACTCCTTTGTTATCTTCCCCTCTCATTGTCCTTTGCTGGTGACAGCCCTGGCATTGCAGAACATGCAGGAAACCCATTAATAAGCCTGGGACAGTGGCGGCATGCCAACACCAGTAAACAGGGCCAAAGGTTAAACATTAGCTACCTGCCAGGAAGTGGGATCCTCTCTGCTCTGCTACACCTGTCCTTAATCTGACACTGTAATCCCTGCACTTTCCACAGGGATCAATATGGTGAGGGTGTGCATGTCTGTTTGGCATTTGTATGTCCATAAGAGTTGTGTGTGTGTAATGCATATTTAGGTTTGTTTTCCTGTGAAGAGTTTATGTATCAAAGATAATGTGTCATTAAATAAAATGGATTGGATTGGATTATGTAGCACACTGCACACTGCCAGTTGCAAACATAATGAGAATCTTGATACGAATGGCAATAAAACACTGCATGGTTTTATCTCAGTCTTTTCAAACCCAACTGGCCCAGACTGGGATGGACTCAGTCCAGATTATTCTACTCTGCCTTCAAATCCAACTATAATCAGCTCAACAATCATAATGTGTGTCTGCCCAATCAGTCAAACATACTCATCCTACTCCTCTAGATGCAAATCCAAATCACACACTTTTAGATCACTGCTGAACCAAATCCAAACATCGACTCCATGTCTTTCCTCTTTCCTGTCATGATGTTTGCCATACCAGCTTTTACTCAGCTGTCTCTGCTGTCAGCGCAGGAAAATAGCAGGAATTAGCAACTTTGTAATGCTAATAGGCTTATAGAGACACTTGCAGCAGTGCTGAGGAGTTAGTGGTATCCTACAAGTACCTGGATGGCCTATGCGTGTGCTTATGTATGTGTGTGTATGCGTGTGCGTTTTATGCCACTCTACAGTAAGCGACACACTCCACCAAAACAGATGTTTTTGCTCTGCATACGACAGAGCTCCTCAGGGTATAACATCTGAAACAGCTGAGAGCTGACCTCGATTTGACACACGGCACTGCTCATCTGCTCTCCTCTCATATATTGAATGTGGCGTGAGCGTTCCCTTATCATATATCCACAATGCATGTAGATGTGTGTGTGTGTGTGTATATGCATGAAAGAGAATGCAAGGGAGTGAAAGAGACAGGCATACACGTTCAGAATGCTGAGTGTGTGCATGTGTGTGTGGACGTTGGCCTGCTTTCACATACAGATTGGAGGCACATTAAGTTCCTGTCAGTAGCAGCTAGTCTCAGGGGAGCAGAGATGTCGTGTGTGTGTGTGTGTGTGTGTGTGTGTATGTGTGGTAGCGTATGATGCTGCCCTCTGACACCCTTAAGTGCATCTGAGCAAATACACAAGATGTGATGAGTGAGGGTACGGCGGTGTATGTGTGTGTATGTTGTGAGATGTAGGAAGGCCACAAATGTTAAGTCAGAGGGCATGATGTAACACACAGAATGAGGGCAAAAAGAGAATGTGTATGTGAACTATGATACACTGCATATATATATATATATATATATATATATATATATATATATATATATATATATATATATATATATACTACAAGTAACATAATGTCATATTTGCTTTTAATCTTCTGCTAGTGCTGTGCTGTGTGATACAAAGCACAAACAGGAAAATTATGCAAGCAGTATTAAGATTATGCCTCTTGATTAAAAAAAAAAAAGAACTTAAAAATAGATGATTTGAATTGGAAATAATTATGTTATTGTGCACCCTGCTGGCACACTCCTCCCAGCTGTTTCATGAACAAACGCCTTTCAGACTCCAAACTCCGCTAACTGTAAAACTTGTTAAGATGTTTGTTTTTTTCGCAGTGCAGATGTGTCTCTGTCAGCATGTCTTATGCCACATGGTGTCCAAGCTGCTCACAAAGCATATTTCTATTATACTGTAGAAAGCTTTCATTCACAGGGGAAATGCACGTTGATAAATGTGTTTGCTAATGTTCCACTTCTGTGACATTTGTCTATTTTTTTTACAGTAATAACAGCTTAGTTAGAACAACACAGGGACTTGAACCCCAATCCACAGAGGCCTGAGTGATAAGACTGAAATTATATTAATATGGATATTTTACCAATAGATCTACACTATAATAGATACACTATTCAATACTTGCTTTAAGACAACATCACAAGAGCCCATAGTAACTGGGATTGGATTGTTGTAACATGCTCAAGTATGAAATGTACCCAATGAGAGATGATTTATTGTTGTGCTGTGATTCATTTGTTCCACTTCTGAGCGCTCTAATTCCCAAGGTTCCTTCATGTGTCAGAAACGTGAGGATCCTCAAGAAAAGACACTGCCAAGAGCCTAATCCAAATGTGATATGTGAACATATGCAAGCGCTTATCATCTATAGGACCCATGCTGTTGAGACAAAAGAGGAGAGCAATCATCTGATTTGGCTGTGATGACTAGGAATTTGAAAAGAGTCACATCAACATAACAGGTGCTGTGTGCTACTATTTGGTTGTAAAATTAGATGAATTCAGAGGCATTTTCAGAACTATTCTATCATTGACATTAACAGTGCTTTGGAGGGTTTTGCAAAGCACGACAAATAATGCGGCATATTAGATAATATGGCATTGTCCTATGGGTCACTCTGGACCCGTGTTACAACGCATGTTACAATCGACCTATGTAGCCGTTTAATTATAAGGATGTGTTGATGAGAAAGCCATCAGAAATCTGCTTCCCAGAATCCACTGCTCTGTCAGTTATGGACTTGAGCTCCTCTAAAGGCCTTATTATTGTGGCTCCACTCACTCAACAGAAGTCAGCGTATATGCTAATACAGGACTATAAATCATTTTAATTTGATGGTCCTATGTGGTCGATTCAAATGCATTGCTATGCACTTCAGAACGTTGCATTAAACTAAACATGTGACACACACACACACACACCCACCCACACACACAGTATCCAATAACCTAATTCTCCCAAGCCTTTTAAGCAGGCCCTTCCCCCTGTTAAAAGCCGCCGTATGTTGCTATATAGAGCTGACTAATGAGCCAGTTGAGAGAAACGCCCTTTACCTACAAGGTTAATAAGTTATTACTATATACTCAAGCATGTGGAACTCTGCACAATATTCAGCTTATTTCCTCAACTGTTGTAAAACTGACAGTAAACACCTTGTGACAAATTAATGTTGTTTTTTTTAACTAATCCTTTGTATTTAATTCATATAGCCAGTGAAATTAAATTAAAGGTAATCCAAGGTAATGTGTTTTACAAACCCACCGGAAATCATGTCACCCATTAAGGAGCAGGAGAGTGAATGTTGGATTTAAATTTGTCCTGACATTTAAACACCACAATGATTAGTACTATTTTAAAATAGAAAGATTGTTCAATACTGTAAATTGCAGCTTCACATTCTATAAACATGGTTAATACGTCCTCATGCAATCAGATCTTGTAGGCTTGTAGGAATATTCACAGTATAACATGGTCTTACAGTGTTTTTCCTTTCTGTAACAGTAAAAACAAAAACCAGCTGCAACAGATAATTTGACTAACACTGACAAATCACTCAGCTGATTGTAGCATCATAGTTAAGCATCAGAAAATGAGAATCCCTGACCAGATTCTACAATATAAAAAAACACTGTTAAAAACTACAGAAAGCAAATACAGTCAATAATCATCCAAAGAAATATCTTCAGAGAAAAAGCCTGTGTGATGGAAAAGTGCTCTGCATTCACAACTATTATTCTTCTGCTCCGTGATGGGCAAATAAGTGTTGCCCCTTAATTTGGTTCTGAATGGTGGAGACTGGCGACAAAGCAACACTGCTTGTCCAAATCAAATCTCATGGCTCTACTTTCTGCATGATTACACAATAACTCCAGACTGAGTGATTGTCTACCTCCAGAAAATGCTGCCAACGTCACTGAATAGAGAATTGTTGTATTGGTGCTGCCCGTCTCTATTCACGGCGGCCGCCACAGCAAAGGGGAGAGTGCTAATGGTGCTGAATAGTAATGGCCAAAACTTGTGCTGAAACCTGTGCTGTATGCAACTGCTCAGGAGCACATTATTCACTTTTTTCTCTTTGTTAGTTTTTTTGCCAGTGTAAAATTGTCATAAACTGTTTGTGTTTAGGATGATATACAAATGTAGATGTAAGAGATTACACTCTCCAATCTATCAGGAAGATATGTTTTAAAGTTCCTCTTCCTGTGACCATAAAAAAAAATGTTGTCCAGCTTTCTTTCTTTCTTTCTGGCTGGCCACAGACAACCTCCCCGTTAATGAAAACTTCTCCCAATATGAGGAAAGAAGCCAGGAATTTCACCACATTATAGAACTCATAAATCAAACAATTGTCTACCTCCACCTCCAGGAAAGTGGAAAAGGAAGATAGTATAAGTCTCCGGTTTCCCCCCTCCATTTTATCTTAGCTGCCTTTCCCTTTCCACAATCTTCCTGTGCTGAATTACTGTCCATTCTTTTTCATCTCACCCCTCGCTCTTACAGTTTCAGAAAGAAGGACTTGTGAGGGCCGCAGAATTATGGATTTACCAATTGCACCTAATGGTTTACTGACCCCCAGAGGAGAATAAAGAAATAATTTAGCACACAAATTGAAGCAAAGGGGCCTCATACTGTTAGATGATGCTCTGTGGACCAAGGACCACTGCTCTTTTGGCCGAAGATGAGAGACTTCATTAGAAATCAACAGGGGAGGGCTTTAGCACATTTACTGGTGCCAACAGGGTTTTACTCCACTATTTTACAAACACACTGCTGACAAAACAAGTCCAAAATGGCAGACGAGTCTCTCATCTGTAGATGAATGTTTGCTGCAGTTGAACACAAAAACACAAACCAAAAGGAAAAATATAAACACAGAAACCGGAGTAACTTACCTTAATACGCAGGAATAATACCCCACATCGTCCAACTCCGCTGGTCGAAACCATATGGCATCCTCCTCTTTGCTCATCCTTGTGCCATCAAAACTGATGGGCTCCTCAAAGTCCCCGTGTCCTGCACTTTTATACCACATAAGGCTAAGTCCTGCGCTTTGCGCATGGGTGTAGTTAGCCCGGATATATCCATAGAATAAAGCACACTTAATCCGTACAGGTTCCCCCAAAAGCACCTTGTATTTCAGGTAGTCCACTGACCAATCCGTGCAGCCTTCCACTGAAAGAGAGAAACAGAGAAAAAGCAGAATTAGGCAGGGATGACTTGAAAAGGGTTGGGATAATATTTGAGCCAATTTACATCATCACCAAGCCCAGGAGAGGAGATTTGTAATCACGAAAAGGGTATGTGGTTACCAGGACAAGACCACTTTCAGCGCTGGCATTGGTTTGTCTGATTATGTGCTTTGCCAGCAATCCTTGTATCATAATCAATCAAGATGCTCTTTTCTTCCAGTACTGGTCTCTACGCAAACAAAATAAAGGCTTTTTCCACATATTGCCTGCTTTAATATATTGCTCCTTAGGTATGCCTAAATTAATTAAGAGTACATAATAAAAAGCCAGACAGCAAGCATGTGTTGTCATGATGCGTAAGATACATTGCGTTTCATTCCCACGATTAACTGAACTCTCAACATTTCAATTGTTGTATTCAATCATAGTTCCCTGTCTGCCCCTGTCTTCACCTACAAACATTATTGTATTTATATTGGACTCATGTGTCACCATCTCATACATAAATTGATTCTACAGGCAATAAAGTGTATATAAGACACCATCAATATCAGTTTAAATGACAGTGATGGCTCTCATCTACATTTGACCGGAGAAAATTAGAAGCTGTTGTAAGTCCCCGTTCATTTCCTGAAGCTATCCGACTATCCTTAGGTGTCAAACGCTGTTTTCAGTCATATTAATGGAAAAATATATATATCTTATGCTCATGTGCTCATACTGTGCACATGCCAAAGCTGAGCAATAGGGTTCTTCCTATTACGACATCTAATAAAGCCCACCAACTGTCAGTCAAAAAAAGTTACAGAGATTAAATAATAATTATTCATGCACAGCAAGCAGAGTGATGGTTTAGATTCACAGACTTATTTTCTATATTTGGGTGTATACGTTTCATAAGCAACACCAAATATTAAACTGACACTTGATCCTTATTGAGTCCTTGCACAGACAATACCAACCCCTGAGTTGCTGAGTGTGACTGTCACACATAATGAGTTGTGTAAATGGACAGAGTCAATACATTTCAGGTGAGCTGTGGCCAGCATCACAAAGTAAAATTAGTGATTTAACCAGCTACTGTGTCTGTGAGCTTAACTTAGGTTTTACAGTTTTAACGAATGGACCTTATGGTGAGGAACTTGCTTTGTGATACAAGCAGCGTGTTAAATCAGCTCATCTTTATTTTGTAAATACATAGCAAAATGTAAGCCTTTTCTTACTTTGCAGAGAATATTGTTTCTTTAAGGTATCTATATTAACACTGAATATTGTCACTGCATATCTTATGCAGGAGATAATAGCTACTGAGCTTGCAGAAGCTCTAGACATTTTCATTATAGATACATTTTTTTTATCAAAACCCTTTCTGCTCTTTTGAGACAATAAAAAAAACAAACATTTGTCTTATATTTGAAAACCAAAATGGGTCCACACTTAATCAAAATCAGCTTTCCGGCTCGTTCACCTTTCTTTTCCTGACATCCTATTTTTTTTCCCTTGCTTCACCTCACTGCATCACTCTTCCTTTTAAAAACAGCTGGCGAGCACAGCTGCCGCACACTCAACAGGCTTCGCTAATTGAGCCTCTATAAATATTTAATTTACCAAAGAAGCAACTTGACCGCCAATAACCAAAGTACAGTACATGCAGCAAATGTTGGGGATAACCGGGAAATTTAATCATCCTGATTTATGATATTGTATTGTATTGTGTGGCATGTAAGTGTCCTGCTGAGAGCAGCAGCAACAACACTGGTGTGTGCTTTATGTGTTGGAGAAAAGATGAAAAACCCATAGCCTACATCACTTAAACAGAGAAAAATGAGGATGACATAATGTGACATTGAGATATTTTCAGAGCAAATGCTTCAGTTATCAAATACTTAGCATCAGTCCCTCAGCAAAATAATTATTACAGGTAGGATCCATCACTGAATAGACAGTGAGACAAATTTCCAAACATGAAGTAGCTTCAATGCAGGAAAAAGACAGATTGGTTATTTCAAGGTAAGATTTAAAAAATGGAAAAATGACTCTGGTCCAAGGACCATTGAACATGTATTTAATAGTGCTTCACCCAAGGAGTTTTTTAAATTTTATTTTTGACTTTTTATAAATATTAAATTTTTTAATTAATGGACTAACAAATCTTGTAGTAATTGATTTTATATTGTTCAACTCGATCAGCAAATCGTACAGCAATAACTAATTTTATTTATGTTTCCTCCTTTGAAAGCCTTTCTGGGTAATGTAAGTCATACAGTAGATTGACAGATGAAGCAGGTTAGAAACATAAAATGCAGCATTTAATCATAAAATTGCTTTGACATGTCCCTCTAAAGCCTTTTTTGATTTCCTTAATAAAGTGAGTCTTTCCAGAAACAACACAATGAAAAAAAACAACCTAAATTGTACAACAATTGTTAAAAAAACACAATTAAATACAAGAGTTAGAGACCGCAGCGTGTGCTCTCAGAGTTACCCAACGGCACAATCCTTTCATTGTGATTAAGTCTAACTGTTGCTATGGCAACGCGGGGTACACTTGCTTATCGAGAACTTGCTAATTAGTTTATAGATGATAATAACTTGAAGGCTTAAGGTAAGACAACCACAGCCAAGACAGTTTCACTTCTAATCGTGTGTCCAAATTAAGATTCTTTAGTGTTTTACTCCCAGAACTAATAATAACTGTAGGAAAGTAATAAAAAGGTCCATATAAGCAGGCAGCGGCTCGAATGTAGCTGTATCGTCTCTCTTACTACATTAATACACATTTTATAAAATGTGATGCTTTAGTAAAGCTCAAACTGTCCAACAATATATAAAATGGCTAAAATTAGCAACGCCTCCATCAGCTACATGAAAGTGCTCCTTAATAAATGAATGCATCAGCATTTATATTCCCACAGTTTAATAATGTGAAAGAGGCCCTTCTGCTTTTACTTGAGTAAGTACATTTGATAATACTACGTCTCAAATTTACTCATAAACGCTTTCAGTTTGGCTGCACAGGCTGGATTTGTAGAACCACAAATAACCACATTTTACCTCTTACTGAAATAAAAAATATCCCATAGAATTGGAAAAGAGTAGGTTGGAGTACCAGAAATATGCGACTGCATTACAGATGATATGCAACAAGCACATATGCAGCTGCACATCTGGTTTAGTGAAATATAAAATGACAAATACACAAATGCAACTAGATAATTAAATATTATGAAGATTACCATGCATCTGATCTGAACAGACAAATTGATTAAAAGTGAATGGTTGATTCCTCTTGAAAAAGCAACAGTCAGTCTTTTCAACAGTGAACTCAGTATCAGATAAAATATGCTTTTTAAATCACACCAAGGCATTCAGTTACTACACAGTGTCTTAAAAAACAATTTAACTGAGAGGTTCAAGAAAAGAAATAAAAGCATAAGAAAAATCTACATTAATTTCCTTTTAAGGATGAACTTCAGCCTAACTGTGTAAGGGCTTGCTGTATTTATCTCTAATACTGCCACGATGAGCTTGCCGGAGCCAGTATCTGTTATCTTCCACCTATCTTCAAATTGCCTGTTTCAGACTTTTGACAGAGGGTTATCGTTCATTTCAGTGAGTGAGGGTGGGGAATCTGTATAATCTGTTGGCAGGAAACAAACATGGTACAAAGCCTAATTGAACTCGATTAACATTTCCCTGCTCACCAGATTTCCATTCTGCTGGATCACAATTGGTGTGGGAATTGGCCAATCTGCTGAGTGATAATAACAACCCCGGCAGCTCTTCAGCGACTGGGACTATCGAGCATAAACAGCATTTGCGGTTGCGCTACGCATGACCCATGAATGAAAAGAGGTAATTTCTCAGTCTGTCTCTGAGCGTGTCCAAGGTCCCAAGAAGTCTGTTTGTCAGCTGAAAAAAAAAATGGTAACTGGTAACTGTCAGCTGTCATTCTTCTCCAAATGATCACAGAACAAATGTTTGCTTGTCACTCCGCATGGAAAGCGAGATTTAATAGAGCCACATTCAGTGACACCACATCGAAATCGGCTCTTTAAGCCGTATCCCGATTTAACCACGCCATTAAACAAAGACAGTGCCATTTGTCAGGCCTGCCTTGGTTTTATGTTTGTCATGTTTGTCTCATTTGTCCAACTGTGTAAAAGACTGAGGTCTCATTTATAAAAAAAGGTTGTTATCCTCATATTTTATGCTTGTAACCAAATCCGAACCAGAGATGTGATTTATATGAGGAAAAAAAAACATGGGTCTGGTGCCAAATGTAACTGGCTGCATGGTTGCATTCACGCATATTTGCCACCCAAGGTTTAAATGCAAATATAGATGGTAGTATACATTTACATTAGGAATAAGTCATAAGACTTTTACAAAGACAGTCCTTTGAGTATTGAAGGTAATTATACTTGCAAAACATAAACATATGCCATTATTTAAAGCATTTCCTCTCACTGAAACACAATTTCTTGTTTTAAGTTGACCCTAACCCTGACTTAAAAGGATCTCACTGGGAATTAGCCTTGAGGCATTTCTCAGTTATCTACAGTAGGTGTTTTTTTATGAATTGAATATGCATTATAATGTCTATGGAAACGTTGCTAGTATGTTAGTGGAGCTTCTTCATATATAATAATATACAGAAGGTTATTCTAAAATAAATAATTAAAAAAAAATCTCCTTTGCAACTGACTGATAAAACGTTGTAACACAGATGTGACCAAGACACTAGTAAACGTGAATGAAAAAAACAACAACTATAATGCAACTCTGGTTTAAAGGGCACCACAATAAAGCTAAACAAATGTTATGTCATTGTGTTGCTGCTGCATTTTACTGTCACATGAGAACAGACACGCGCTCTTTCTGGAAAGGAGATGATCAGCTCATAAATTGGGTTACAGGTCTGCTGAGGGGTAATCGTATGCAGATTGAGTCAGGTCACCACAGAGACTCCCGCAAAGTGTCTGTTCTCTCTTAAGCACTCAAGGAGATGGTTCACTACCATTTTTCTCCATAAAAGCACCAGTGTAATTCAATCAAAAAGGCATGCATACATTAGGGCGAGGCTGATTGGATAAACACACAAGCATGTGGACACACACGCACGCAATCCGTGAGGTGACGCGACATCAACCTTTACTTGCCCTTAAGAAGTGTAGTGTCTCAGCTGGCCTCGCTCCAGCATCCCTAAAGGAACTTATCAACTTCACAGCCACTTTTGCCAAGGGAGGGAGGCAGGAGGCGGGAGGAGGGTTAGGGGGTTGGAGGGGGATGTCTCGAAATCTTGACCTGCCATTTTCCACCTTGTGAAAATGCTGTCGCAGCAGAGTGGGTCTCAATTAAGAGGAAAATAGCTCTGATGTGTGGGAAAGGTAACCTCTCTGCTGCTGGTGTGTAAGGAGAGATTACCTGCATGATTGAAGTACCTCCAGCAGGTTGAAAAAGAGAATGAGTCATCAGCCAATAAAGCAATCAGCCACTGCCATCTGCGTGTGTCAGTATGTCCACGCACACTCCTTTGCCTTGTGCATGTACAGAAATCATGTTTTTCTAAAATGAAGCAAATAAAGGGCCATATCATGTCGGTAAAAAAGGTACTGCAACAATAAGGAACTGCAAATGCTAAAATGACCACAGTTATGGGCCATATGGTGACATAAAGGATAATCTACAACCACCAGTCTCTGAATATACAGAACGGCTGTGCAGAAGAGGGGCAATGGTAAAGCGGTAGTTGGACATTTTCTTTTCAGGACTGAGATAATAATTTCAATCTAATGTTTGTGTGTTTATTATGGAGCTGGAGTCAGGATGGGTCTAGCCTAGCTTGGCAGAAATATTAGAGACAGGGGGAAAGAGCCTGGATGTAAATCACTAAATAACTCCAGCAGGCAATTTACCAATTTTCTTTGACTTTGGAGAGAGCAAGACTAGCCGTTTCCAGCTGCTCCCAGTCCTTATGCTAAACTAGGCTAAGCACTTTTGTATATTTGTATATTTTCATAGCTTTGTAATCCTGTAGAATTCAGAATAGAATTCACAAGATCACACTGACATTAGTACAGTGTGATCTTGTGAATTCTATTCGGGAGTTTTTTTTCCCAAAATATCAAAAATAAATTCAATGAAAATGTTTTGGCGGGGGGTGGGGTGGGGTTTGGGGTGCTCCAGCTGCCCAGTTTATTTCATGATTGCAGTGACATTTACCTCCTCCTCCTCACCGCTCCTCACAAACAGATAAAACAGCTCTATCTCCCCCCATCTCGCCTGCACTTTACTCTCATGACACTTCATCTTCATTTGTCGTTTGTCTCTCTCTCCCCCCTCTCCACCAGGCTGTCATTTATATGCAAATAGTTATATATGATTGGAAAAATAAGAAAGAAAAAAAAAAGACTTTTCTTTTTTCCTATTGCAAAATAAACATTGCCTGCAATCTTGCCGGCTTCTCTCTCCTGTATCAGATTCAGCTCTCCTGATTGGACGCGGCCTCCAGAGACAGCGGTGCCTGCTGTCTCCAATCACGGGTTAAATGCTGACGGGGACAGGGAGCACGGAGAGGTAGCTGATGGGAAAGGGGACAAGGCTGAGTTTGCAGGGCAGACCCTTGCAGGGAAGAGAATAAGGTAAGAGGCACTGGGGAGAATAAACACACACACACACACACGTAAACACACACATTCAATTCCAAAAACAAAAACAACTCCCTGTCTTTCTTTCTGAACCTCTACAATGCAGCAGAAGAGGATGTAGTTCTATTTTTCAGTCACGGGTACTCATCGAGACTGAGCTTCGTAAAGCAAAGCTGCATGCTAAGCCTTTTCTTCTTCTTCTTTTTTTTCTTTAAATGGTCACTGACTCTTAATGAAGACTTAGTGTCTGCAGTGTTCAGCAGCAAATGTCTGCACATTGGTAGATAAATGGCCGCCTCTCTTTCTGCACAACACTTCAAAGACATCACCTGTCAGTCAAGCTGTGTGTCATGATGCTAACTAAGCAGATCTTGTGTATATTGCAAGAAAGATATGTGAAATGCACCTTGTGAGAAAGCAGTATGCAGTAGAACAAACAACTATAGGCTGAATCTCTGATTATAAACTGCAAGAGTTGTGCCCCAGAAATTTTGCCACACTAAAAATTTTTTTAATTCAGTGCATTATGAGGATGCAATATAATAAATACACTCCAAACCTGCATATGAAAGGTTCTCAGAGAATAGAAACAGCAGCAAATCTCTCTTCAAAGCACTATGCAAATCAGCCTGTTTGACTCTCTATAAGTGATTAAGGCCTGTTTCTTCTTTCATGCACAATAGCATTCATATCAAATTTGTGAGGGAAAACCCATCATTGTCCAACACTCATCCACATCTAAAATCAGACAAAATGTCTTATCATCTCAGCATGTGAATCTATGATGATTTCTCTGACTTTAAAGGGGTATTTATGTCTACCCAACAGCATTTTTGATACTCCTGGGCAATCAAACTAAAGAAAATGACTTGTATCCATATGTTTATTCCCAGCTCGTGCCGATTTCAGAGAAACATTTGACAAGGAGCAGATGTAAAACTTATCCTGTTATGGCTGGGGTGTCTCCTCCAGAGACAGCTCTATATAATCAGAAAAGCATCCTTCTGTTCCCCACGGTGCCAGTAATCCTCTCATCTAACAAACAGCCTTGGGAGGCGTCGAGACACACAACATAAACAATACTGATTCCTGAAAAAATACCCGAGTGCTGCATTGCAGACATGGCTGCGCACATAGGACAAGAGTGTGGATAAGACTTTTTTTCCCCACACACTTCACACCCACCCACACAGGTACAAAATACACACCAAGAACACACACGTACGAAGAACAGGCCACACAATCCGCGCTGCCTCCACTGGCAACCCTGTCAGCCTGTTATTCTATGCTGTATCATGGCGGTGTGGGTGCGCTAAGCCTGTGACTCAGACCCTCGCCGGTCAACTACAGACACCGACACACCATTTGGGCGTTGTGCTCCGGTGCCCCCGCGAAATGAGCGTTGGTGAAAATAGAGCGTGCCCAGATGGATAGAGAGCCTTGTCACATCAGCCTCTGTGCCAGCCGTCTGTGAAATGATAAGATGGCAAGAATATGTAACAAAGCAAGCAGCGGGCATCGTCCTGATGGGTGCAGGTGTCAGCTCTCATACGTCAACTCTGACCTTATTTTTTGTCTCTCATTTTTCCCACACTGTTCACTACCAGAGCATCATCTCTCCTTTGTTTTTTTTGGCTTTGTGCTTCTTTTTTTCTCCCCCCTGTCTCTCTCACTGTTTTACCCTTCTTCTATCTCCAAGCTATTCAATTCTTGTACAGATGAGTGGGAGGGTGAGTGGAGGTTGTGCTGGCAGTTCAAAGAAGAGGAAGAAAATTATGATAGAGAAATGATTCAAACTGCAGATCAGCAAGGACAGTAAGGTCGCCAAAAGTCACGCAAGTAAGGGCATCTGTGCTGTAAATCACTTCAGGCAATCGCCAATAATTCAGCAGAAGTGGACAGTGACTCAGGTTCTTGAGAGAGACTGTATGTTTTCAAGGTCAAATATATATATATATATACATATACATATACATATATATATACACACACACACACACATATATATATATATATATATATACATATATATGCAAGAAATTCAGAGGCAAAGCAAGGAGGAGCAACCATTTCTGCAAAGCACACAAAACCTGCACATGCTTATTCATACTGACATTCAGTATGCATAAGTATGTACAAACTCTCACACACACACACACAGACACACACACACACAGAAGTGCACAAACACATCACAGAAGCACACTCATACAGGCAGCCAGAGATCTAGGGAAGCCTAGTGGCCTGGAACAAGAGCAGAGACAGAGCTTCCCATTAGAGGACATTACTGTCAAACACTGGAACGAAAACTACCTGCTGTACACTGATTACCAACCTACCTCCCACTACAATTCAATTACAAACTAGATAATATGATGCACTGCACTCATTCGCTGTGACAGTGTTCAGCCAGTGACATGTGGAAGTTAAGACAGCTGGCTGAGATGTTTCCTGAAAATGCTGATGCCTGTTTCTTTCTTTTTTTTGCACCAGTGGTGGCATTTTTGGCTCTGTCTTGCCGTTATGTCCATTGCTTTTGACTGAAATTAAAACGCATCTTTCTTTCTTACTTGATGTTCCCATGAAAAGTTGGAACGTGGTCAAATTTGATGGTATTCATCAGATCAGAGCATCATAAAACAGATCAAAGGTGCAATTAAAAAATATAATTAGCCAGGGTTGTGTTCACTAATCATTGACAGCATTTCTTTTACATGCAAATCCACTCACCCAAACTGCAATTTTAATGAATATATGACATGACAATAAATAATTAAGCTGGACATTGTTAGCAACTCATGCAGGATACTGCATTTTAAATTATTGTTAATATCTAAATGTGCTTTGTACAAATTGACCATATCATTTATTCCTTCCCTCATTCTCTCTTTCTTTCCTTCTTTTCTTCCATCCATTGAACACAATTTGCAGTGCTCATAGATGGGAAGCTGGTGAAGGATCATGTCCTTGTCACTGCACTAGAGACTCTCTACTGGCTAGTTCAGGGTGCTGATATGTAGGTCGGTGCAATCTGGGGAGAAAGTTTCAGCTTCTGCACATCTCATATCCAGCAGAAAGAAGCTGTAGGTGCAGCATGTTGCGTAGAATTTTGTCCACTCCTCCGCGAGGCCAAGTGGGAGTTTCACAGACAAGGACAGCTGTGTGTGAGGGGAACTGGTTATTCAGAATCGGTGGGGGAAAATGAAAAATGCAGAAAACTAATTGATAGAGAATGAATGCCATCAGCAACCGTGCACAGACTCTGCCACCAAGTCAATCATTCTCAATTTTCTCTTCAGACTGAAGATGACTAACAGTCTCAAATGAACCTTTTTAAAACAATTTTACTTTTGGGAGGAGATTCTCCTGACAACTCCAATTATAGCCCAGACTGTGGACGAAAGCAGGTCTGCAAATCACATATTGACTTATTCATACAGTAAGTCTAGAAAGGCAAGTGAGTAATTCATTGTACCAGTCAAGCTGTGAGCCTTCAGATAATGAATTATTGAAAGCTGGTCTGAATGCTCCAAAATCTCTCCAAAAAAGTTGGAGAGCAACAAACCCAAAACAAGTACAAGATAATAAAGTAGAATAGGAATAGAAGAGATTTCAGTTTGACAGTTTTCCCTTTGTAATAAATAAATAAATAAATAAATAAACAAAACAAAAATAAATTGCTAATTCTTAATGAATAATATTAAAACACTGCAAACAGGGAGTACTTGTATTTAGGTCAGGAACACTTTCAACTATGAAACTAATTAAATAAGAGATGAACATGTGCCCAATCTGGTCATTTTAGGCTTATATAACCATGCAGCCACACACACTCTCATACACACTAACACAGCTATATGTTCCACTCAGTACACACATAAAAAACAACTCCCTCAACACACAAAATGCAATTCCCTTATCCCTCAGCCAACCGGCTGATAACAACCAGTTATTTTTCCTCATTTGAAATAAGCCATCCTATTCTGCACCAATTAGAAGCTTAGTAAGAATTCCATTACTATGCACTACACCCTGTCTTCTCACTCCAAATGCTCCCATAGTTCAAGCATGGAGAGGTGGGGGGGTACGGGCTTGTTATGGGTGTTGAGGTGCATAACAGTATAACAAATGTATTCATGCACAGTGTCAGCAAATTAGAACCTTAATGCAAATTGAATTTACAATAAATCCACCTGGAGCTGCCATAGAGGAAGAAGAAGAAAAAAGAAAAAGGCAGAGAAGAGAAAAAAAAAGCAAAGAAAATGAAAATGGAGATCCTGGCACAATGAGCATACATTTACATATACATAATTAATTAAACCAGGGTTCACTGCTTTAGATGGATGACTGTCTGAGAGGAAACCAGGGCACGACTGAAAGTAGAACAGTAATAAAAAGGTTAAAGAAAAGGTAATTCTTTCAGGGAAAGGAAACAACTCACTGAGTCATCAATGTTTTTTGTTTTTTTTTTAAATATATATGCATACTGTATTACTGTGTATTTTATAGCTGTGTATGTTTATGCAACCAAAAATTGGGATGAATGCCAATTAGCGCCACTCGCTCAGTCTGCTTCACAAAAGCACAACAAAACTCATAAACAATGAACACCCTCCAGATTTCGCCTGTTAAAAATTCAATGGGCTTGTTAGCAAGAATCGCAGGTTCGGGTGAGGTAACAATGGGGTAATTTAATATAAACAGACTATCTGCAGAGGTGGTTGAGTACAGTGAATTAATGCAATTGTTCCTCGGCTGTTCAGACTGGCTCTCTCATTTGGTAAATGCTCCCCACTGCAGCCGCTGGATGTGGGCGGTGAAGGTGTCACCAGTTACATATTGTTTATAGGCTGTGGAGAAGGCTGTGTTTGGGTGTTGGCGATGGAGACCAGACTCTGCCCAACAAGCTACATCGAAAATTCATTAATGCAGTTTGCTTTAGAAGTAAAAAAAAAAAAAAATAGAAAGGAGATACAGCAGCTGGTGGGAATGTGATGAGACCTTTAAATTTGAGGTAGATCAATTTCAGGGCTGAGACCTTCTGGTCGACTGGTTCACACTCCAACATGGTAGGTGGCGGTAATCTACCTGAACGCTGGTTGCTACCCGCCAAAAACCGGGAAAAAAAATAATAAATTGCCAACACGGGTGAGTCTGAGAAGGAGGCAGAAGCAGGAGAGCTACCCAGAGGCCTTGTCTGGGCTTGCCAGGCTCTGAGATAACGTTATCTTCTGCCTTCTGCTTTTATGTGGCAAACTTACAGCTTACAGCAAATAATATGATATAGTCTCTGGCTATTATGTAGTATACTATATACTATATTACATTAAACACTTTTTCCCCCATCGACCAATCAATTGTTTGAAGAGAATTTCATTTACTTTGGTTGACCCGAATCAATTTATCGCATTCAGCTTGTTATTTAAAGAAACCCAGTGTTCAATATTAAACAAATAAATGCATAATCGTCTCAATAAATACAGACAAAATATATTCCCGAAATAAATAATTAAATTCTAAAACACAGTGGATTATTATGAAATATTATTTCATCTTAATAGAGTTTATTTCATGGTCATGTTTATTTAATCCTGCCAGTCTTTATTTTTCAGATTTTTATTTCATAATGTCACGTTTTATCCCAAAGGTTTCGTCTGTCAATCAACAGGCACTTTTATTTCCTAAGAAACTATGATATAGGCTTCAAAACAGAAAGGCTGACAATAGTGTCAAGGCTGCTTTGGCACTGAAACCTGGATACCAGATGGTTGCATCAGCATCATCCAACCTTGCTGTGGAATGAAGCTGTGTGTACATTTACAAAAGAAATGTGGGAGGGATAAATTGCACACAGCTAATAAAGTCATCTGTGTAAAGACAGAACATTCGAAGTTCAGCTACTTGGACCTGCAGAACTTCTTTTCTTCCTCAGGCTACTTCAGCAGATAAAGCTGGAGAGGACTAGAAGTCAGAGTAAAACAACTTCACCTACAGTACATATGCAGTAGCTGCACTGGATAAAAAGCAGTGGCTCTGATATTGATCAAATGCTAAGACTGGTGCTCTAGTATATCAATCAAACCAAACCAGCTCTGCTGTATAGCTATCAATAGTAAAGTATGTCTACCTGGATTTCAAGCGCAACACATTTTAGTATTTTTTGATATTGTTGGCCATATGAAGGGTCTTTTTATTCTTTTTCTTTTTATTATTTTTGTTAATCTCGTTCTCTCTCATTCGTCCTCCCTTGGCTTTCCCTCCACAAGTAATCAAGCAAAATCAAGGAGGAAGTGCCCTTGGTTGGATTTCAGACACAAAAAGCATGATAAAGGCTTTAGGCTGAAAGAGAGCTATGAAAAACCACTAATTCCCCCGCTCAGATGAAGAGGATGTCATAAAGAAATTGAATTATATTTTTCTTCCCGTTAAAAGGCTAAAACGGTCCAATGTGATGAAAAAAGGGAGTCATCGAGAGACTATGACAAAGCATCAGTCAAGTACCCGCTCAAAGCTTTGACAGAAACAGAAACAAATTGCTTCATAAATCGCACTAACGTTGAGTGATGTCTTGAGTAAAAAAAAAGGATATTTAATTTTCATGAACCTTTGAACCTTAAAGTGGTAAAAACTTAAAGTTTAACAAAAGCCCTTGTTGTAAGGCGATTGTAAAAAGCAAAGCATCAGGTGTAAATAGCAATCACACCTTCATCTTTTTTTTTATTTGAGTTTAGGGTAAATTAAATGTGGTTGCCAAATTGCCATTTTCATTTTCCATCAGTTTTTCCATTCAGTGACTGTGTATGTGAGGAGGAACAGCATAACTGTACATAAAAATACAGTACTTAAACCAAATGCTTCTCAGCAAGCATCCATCCTGCTTTAGTGTCCTTGAGCAAGAACACAGTGCTGATGTTTTTTATCTGACCCTGACCTCTCACCTCCCTTTGGAGGGAGCAAGCAAATCAAGTATTTCCCTTAATAGCACTCAGAATAAACAGAGAACAAACAACAGAGTTTGTTCTTACTTGAGAAAAGAACTCAATCATTTATCTCTCTGTCTCTGCCATCTTGCTCGGCTGCACATTATCTAATAAAGCAGGAATGCCATAAAAATAACCTTAAAAACCCTTCAGCCTGCCAAATTCTGACACCGGCGCAATTGAGATGCCATCATAAATTCTTAAGTCTGTGATTCTTTTATAGACAGTATGGGAAGAGGTGAACTAAATGGATGAGAGAGATGGTTGCCAGTAATGTATGAAAGAGGGGAAAAAAGGGGGAAAGGAGAGGAGGGATGTAAATGCTGAGCGAGAGAGAGATGGAGCCTGTATGTGTGTATGGGGGGGGGGGTAGAAAGAGACAGACGAAAACAGACTCAAAGACAGGCTGAGAGCCCATCTCCTAACTGCGCGCATATTAATGCGGCACTGCGGAAATCCAGCCAGTCAGGCAGCAGCCAAGGTCACCAGAGATTACCAGGACCATGACTAAACACACTGGGCAACGATTACAGAGGGCGCCCTCCTCTCCTCTTCTCATCAGCCAATCCGTGCTATCAGACCTTCACCTCTCTCTCCCTCCCGTCAACTGTCCAAATCCAGGCTCAATCTGATGGGTGATCACTAATAAACCAACAAGTTGCCTCTTTCTCACTGATTCGCGAGAGTGGGAGGTGGGCTGAATACATGCATTTTAATCAGGGTGCACATAATACCAGGGGTTGTGATGATGTAACAAGACAGAGTTTCTTGCCTCTTTTTCACAGTCTCTCCTGCTGCCACCCTCTCCCTCCCTCCTGTATTCCTCTTCCCAGCAGTGTGGGTGGGGATGACAGAAAGGAAGGAGGGATGAAGGCGGTGGGGAGAGGGTGGCTGTGTCGATTGATTACATTCGCCACCAATCACAGATGAGGCTGAGGCTAAGGCCACCACCACCCCCTCAGCCCCCGCCATCACCTCCATTAAACAAGCTGTGTCATTAATGGGCTATTTTAGGCCAACAAATTCCATTAGCGCTCGCCATGCCCGCTCATCTGAGCAAGCAGGTTAGGATAATATACACATATGTGTCATAAAGCATTGTGGGTAAGAACTGCTGGCAACAGAAGATGCTCACACACCATATGTGAGTTTACACACACACACATATTTACAGATGTACTTGGAAGCACCTTCACTTTCTCACAAACTGGATCCACTCGTGATTAGAGTGGTGCTATAAAAAAGCTAAATGTGCACCAACACACAAACAAAGTGGCTCTGGTACACAGACACTGCAAGAGGTTTTTTTTTAGACACCCTCTGTGCACAACTCCCATTCGATTAACAACCAAAGTTTCCTGCAGAGTCTGGATATACGGCTCCTCGCTGAGCGACTACGACACAATCGATTCTACACTTTGATGATCATCTAATGAAGGCAGTAAAGATGCAGATTAGAGACTGTCAGTAGCCTTTCTAAATGTATTTCCTCCTCCTTCTTTATCTACTATCCACTATTTAGGAAACCATCAAGAATAATAGATCCCAAGAGAAATGGTGATGTTTATCAGAGTAACAAAACACTCATGAAGAAGCAATGTTTCTATGCATGGGTCTCTGCATGTGCTAACATGTGGGCGTTGTGACACACATTCCTGCTGCTGGTTTCCACTTTTACACTGACTGACAATTGGCAGCGGTAATGTGCCAAAAAAAAAACTAGCAATGTGCCAACAAATGTAAGGATAAAGAAGATCTAAATAGCAAACATGGATGTAAACAATGCATTTAGTTTGTGTTAGTTTTAGTTTTAATCCAATATGTTTGTTAGGCCTCAAGGATATATGACTTATAGTAAGAAATGCTGAATGTAAATATAACTTAGTTCGTTTACAAGATCCAAAATACAAAATCCACAGGGAACCTTAACTGCTACAGTGCCATTGTCAACTGGTGTCAACTGAAATTTTTGCCACTCACTACTGACTAGGAAAAACAGTTTTCATTTGTTTAGCAGTATGAGTAAACTGCATTTGACTGGTACAAAGTAGTATTGTTGCCCCCTAGTTGTTTATTACACTGTTGAAAGAAAATGTCGGTATGATCAATATGTAAAATGTGTTTTTTTTCTTTTCTATGTTTTTTGGGTACTGCACATGCACAGTAAATGTGACAAGGGAAATGTTTAATCATAATGTGTCAAATCATAATTTAAGCCCAGGTGCCTTTGTGCGGCTGAACATTAGAAGTGCGGCCAGCCGACAGGGATTCATTCGTTACTTCTGCACACTACAGTAGGTGTCTGAATTGAAACGACTGGTACGGTAACACAATTATCAGGCTCTTTATAACCCAGCGGCTTATTGTTACATTTTCAGGTCAAAATGACAGTTTCTGTCATTCAGGGAGGATTTTTAGTTTGTGCGATGACACAGTTTTATTGAATTTAAATTTAGCAACGTACTATTTATTATCAAATAAGTTTCCCACGAGGGTATGATAACTGTAATGAGGTCCTGCAGTACATTTCAATTTCATTTCTTATCCTATGAACCTTGTAAACAGCTCCTCAGATCAACACATTGACAAGTCGAGCCAGCGGTAATGACTTCTCTTTTTTTATTGGAATTAAGCTGTCTCGCAGAATGTTGGAGGAGATAATTAACTGGTGCTTTCATCTTCATTTTAACTGGCATGTTCATTAACGGATTTGCCATATCCGGTAAGAAAAGAGACCTAATGTTTCTGTTAATGAAAATAAACAAATAAATTACGCGGACCAGAGGCAATCAAATGGAGGTGAGGTTTTGGCAGGGTGACAGGTATCAAGGCACGTGGAGCCAGCTTCATTAGCTGGAATAGGGCAATCATGTAAGGATCATGCGGGCGGCACGGACATAATGATCATGATAATGTCAGCTGGCAAAAATTAAAATAAACAGGTCCCTAAGGCTGGGCTGTATCAAATCCTTCCTGTGTATTTTGACATGGAATGATAATCACAAAATGATTGCTTTTGACAGCATTATTTTCCACTGCACTGGCACTGTGCAGTTCAGCATGTCTTAGAAAGCAAAAAAGACATCAAAATTTCAGAAAAACAGAAACTGAATTTTCACATTAAATATTCCTGAGAGAAAAAGACAGGACTCTTGGGCACCAAAATACAAAAAAAAAAAGTATATATGTCAAGCTGCTTCTGTGTCATACCTCGTAATATGACTTATTTACCCACTGTGCTTGCACAAAAACCAATATTGGGTAATGGAGTCCAGCTGTCAAAGATGCTTAATCTTTCTGTCACGAAGGCGGATGTATTCTAAGAACGGAGAACATATTTTTTCCATTTATATCCTGAGTAGCTTCTATATTTCTGCTCAGACATTCAGAATGGCATCTGAAATATATTAAAATAATAAGGGCGGTTAGACAGTCGTATAGATAGCAGGGAATACTTTGGAAAAGAAGCAGAAATAGGATACAGAATGGATAAACCTTGCCGTTTTTATTTTATAATGATTTTAACAAAATTATGTTTTTAAAAAGTAATAGATGCACTTTTTACAAATTAAAATGTAGTTATTTTCCATGCTGCAAGCAGACAGTCTTTACAACAGTAAACAGGGTCCTCTCATGGTGAGAGTGCAGAATATTTTTGTCATAGAAATGCACAAAAGCTGGAGATTATGCAGCTAGAGTACCTTCTAGATATTAAAAAATAATAAAGAAAAGATACAGAAACTTCACATTTGTTTGCACACTGCAAATCATTTTAATTTGGCTTAGACTGATGTTGACTCAATCACATAGTACTAAGAAAAACTAACTAACCAAAATGAGCTTTTTTCAGTTTTATATACATGATTTATATTTATATATGATTTATATATAAATCTGAAAACCTAAATGCCCTAAAATATTTAGGTCTTACTCGAACCATTAGCAGCATGTATTCTCAGCAAATACATAATATATTGTACAATCAGGCCAACGTTACATATTAACACTGTATTTGCATGTTAGTGCAAACCGAAGTTTGCGTTCCTCTTCGTAGGTTCCCTGTCGCACTTTGAGATAGCTTTCATACAATGGCACTCTGGGATATACTGGCTTATCGCCTGCTGTCTCCCCCTCTCTCCCTCTCTTTGCCTTTCCTTCGATCCCTCTCTTTTGACTCTCCTTGCGTCCCTCCCTCCTCTCCTCACTATAGCTGTACATAGTATTTGCATATCAGTCACTGAGGAGCTGTTTCTCTGGTGGCAGTGGTTGTCGCCCTAGAGTATTCTTGTCTGGCATCACAACACAACTCAGAGATCAGAGAGCCGAGCACTGTGCCTCTTAATGGGAAGATCTCCCCCCATAGGCTCCTCTACCGCATGCATTCTCTCCTGCTTTCATTTAATCCTCTCCCCTCTCCCTACTCCTCTTATTTTTCCCTCCTCTCCTCTTTCCTCCAACCTGCTTTTCCCTCTTCCTTCCGCTTTCCCTTTTTCTGCAATCCTCTCTCTGTCTTTCCTCCTCCTCCTCCTCTCCATCTCTCTAAATCCTCTCTTAACTTTTATCCCCCTCCCCCCTTCCTCTTTTTTTTTTGCTCTCTTCCTCTCGTGTGCTTGTTTTGAACACACCAGAACCAGGACATGGGTCTCTAGGGGTGCCGGGGCTTCTTATATAACATTATAAAAAATTCACACATTGCATGTTCTTATTACGGAGAGAAGAAGGAGAAGAAGAAGAGGGAGGAGAAATGTGGTTGGTGGGGGCTGCAACCACAAATTAAAAATAACTTAGGAGTGTAGAGAAGATGGGGGGCAAAAAATACAAGAACAAAACAGCCTTCAGTGCCATTTTGGCAGCCGGGATGTTGAATCATACCACCGCACATGATCAGAAAAAAGCTAGCAAGCTTATAAACCACCTCTGAAATACAGTACAGGAGAGAAGAAATGCTACACAATTCCTTTTCATATCTGCCACCACATCTACATAATGTGTACTGTGTTGCACAGTGCAAACTCATTTCTTCCCATTATTACTTCTCCGATAGAGGTTTCCTCATGAAAAAAACAATACAATTACCATTAAATTGATGCCTGTCACGCCATGGCCCTATTTACACATTATCAATCATCAAAGGGGAGTTATTGTGGAAGCACACAAGGATTCTGGTGCCTAATGGTGCACCACTTACAATATTCCCTTCGTCTACAGATATGAAACACGTTCCAAACAAACATAACAAAGTCGAGCTTTCCATTCATAAGTTGACCAATTCTTTTCAGCTAGTTGAACCCAAAACGCAACAACAGCTCATGTTCACTGGTCATTTTCTGTTTCATGAAGGCGTGTAATATAGCTGATTTAAAAGCCATAAAAGCCTGTTTACCACTGCTATTCACAGATCATCTGCAGAGCATGAATTATTAATCGACCAGAGTGTCTCTTTCTCCCTTCTCCCTCTTCCTTTCTCGCTGTTTAAAACACCGTTCCATAATGTCATGCAGAGGCATTAGTCATTACTCAAGTACCTGCTAAGGAGTGGAGGACTCTGGGTAGAAATGTACATTGTGAACAAATGTTGCTAAATCATTCGACTCTAATGAACATCGCTGAGGTCAAGTCAAATAAGATGGAGAAGGGGGAAAAACGAGCTTGATTTTTCTCAAGTGTTTGACTATGTCCTCTTCAAGGTATCTGTCTTTCTGGCTCAGCACACACACACACACACACACACACACACATACAAAAACACACTCACACCATTCCCTCTTTCTCATGTTTCTCAGTTTTCATCAATCACTGTGTTTTCCGTCTCATGGGTGGAGTTAAAGCTTGGCGTTGCTCTAAATGTGGTCTAGTATGGTTGTTTCTCAGCAATGGAGCCCTTATGTCTGAAATGTTAATGAGGAATTATCAGAAATTAATTAAGATTAAAAAAAGGTCCCAAGGTGAAAGACTTGCCTATTACAGTGCCATGTAAATCTTCTATAATCCGCTAGCACAAGAGCCAGCCAAACACTGCGAAAACTGCGGAAATATGCTGCAGAGTGCATTGTTCCCTCCCAATACACACTTACATGTACTATACATCCAAACCTATTCAGCTCATATTTTCAGTTCACATTATAGTACATGTGCATACTGTACAAATAAGCCAAGCTGTTTTTTTCCCTACACTTGTCATGCAGGCTCACCACACTGAGACGTGCAGCTGAGAAAAAGGAGAGGCAGCTTTGGGCCGACGGGACAAGCCCCCGTCTTCTGCTAATGAACAGGTGAGGCAAACAGCACCGGTGCCGGATTACACCGTGTCACGCAGGGCCACAAATCCCGCATTAGCGATCCATCCTGTGCCGTGTGCCGATTTGTTGACTAATGGACAGATGCCAATGACACATTTTCAGTTCCTGCCTGTTCATTTGCTGCCTTTGGTGTTGCTGGTTTCACCGTGCCAAAAAAAAAAGAAAAAAAAAGAAGGTCACAGCATAAGACTGACAACCTCCTCGTGCTGTGCTTTTTAACTACACAAATGCATGCTGGGCTTCATGTCACAGGCTTTCCTTTAAAAGGTGGGTTTATCATTATTTAAAGGTGAGAGGACCTGCTGCTACAGTGGACAGCAGCAGCTCAAGGTTAATCTCTGCCTAAGAAAAAGTAATTCTTCCATCTAACAAGGGCTACGTTTTTTTTCTTCTCGACTGGTGGCACATTATGTGGTAGACGCCAGCGGAGCAATGTGACAGTTTACATCAAACATCTCTGTCTCACCCATCATGCATCTCTGGGGTACTGGCCAAGTCCCGTTGAGATCTGGATGCCCGACATGGAGTCGACAGCAGCTCGGGCTCCGATCACACAACAGAATCATTTCTCACAGACGCATGAACACACTGACACAGCAGTATTCTCCGTAATAAATAAGGAATGAAAGCATGAACCTCTGGCTGGCTGGCCTCTAAAAAGTTCAGCTTGAAAGTCATTTGCTTCTGGCTTTTTACAGATTCTCCTCATGCTTTCTTCCCTCTTACATTTGGTTTTGTTTCTGGGGATGAAGACATTTTATTGATGCTGACAACATGCTGCAGTGTAGGAGGAGAGTCCCAGCAGGTAGATGAAGGAGATTAAATATCCAAAATCTGTCTAGTAGTGTGCACCTATGTGAAGGATGTAAACTCAAGTGAAAGTTTCTGCCATTGACTTACATTGGATTTACCATCCTAAAACCCCTTTACATTTGCCCCAAAGCACCATGTTTTTAATGATGTCTCAATTTTCCAGTATGATTAAACTAATGCATCAATTATTCAGTTTGTCTTACTGGTAACAATTAGTGATGCAAAAGGCAAAATAGCCTTCATTTCGAGTGGCTACTGTTGTTGTCCACAACATATTTGACCTATATGAGCCTTTCCACACAAAGATGTCCAAGTGCAACAAACAGGAAGTTGTGCAGTTTCACAGCACAGTAGCATGGCATGACTGCAAATTGTGCAGATTTTCCACATACTAACCAGCCGCCCTGGCACCCCAAAGCCAATAAGGCTTTCATTATGAAGAGGAAGCATTCTGTGAGACTGGGGAATACCAGAGTGAGGCATGTTAAGCCTGTTTCTAAAATGGCTGAAAGAAATGTGTTATATTTTTCTCCCTCAGTCCTGTTTTTAGGAAGCAATCTAGCGTTTGGAAATTTGCATTTCTTTGCAGGAGAGACTCATTAATTCGGAATGATTGTGGAAACTGTGCCATTTGTTCCACTCGTGTGACTTTTAATGCACCAGAGAAACAGGGATTGTTGCACCGGGGAATAATTATCAGAAATCACACTGTAATTCTCTGGTTCTAACAACAAAATCAAGTTCTGCACACGGGCAGAAGTGGACGTATGTGTGCATACCTGATTATTAATACATTTATGATTTAATTTATCAATTATTTAAGTAATTTCACAGTTGGCTTTTTTTTAGCTCAGGAGTTTAGCTCATGTTCTGGCATTAATGAATTATGGAAATAATGCATATGTTTACTTTGTATTTACTAACCACCTTTTCAAGGAATTGATATTTTATTAGCCAGACAAATTATGAAATGAAACCTAATCAGCCGGCCCTAATGATGGCTAACATGTGAGTTCTAATTATATTGCTCAAATTTGCAGAACATGCTGCTGTATGAGTCATTAGAAAGGAAATCTATATAATGGACCAGGCTCTAGGAATGTATTGAGCTGTATTTAACTATATTGGTTACAAAATACATATTCTCTATATCCTCAAATATGAATTCATAGCAATAACAATTGCAACCTCTTCTTTTTTTTGAAAAGCAGATGTGCACAGTGTAACAGCGTACTGTACCACTCTGACTTATTATTCTCATTATATATAATATATCTGTACTCCAGCACGCTTGATTGAAAATAATTTGATGATATGTACATACAGATGAGATCAACAGGTTGGAAATATTAATCTTTTAGTAAACATTTTATGGGTCAGTAATTGGAAGTAAGTAGACAAATGGTGTCAAATGCTTTGACAGTCCTTGACTTCCGACAGTCACCAGAGACATCAGTAAACACCTGGTATCTATCATGCTGATGCTCTCTCAGTCCTGCACTAGAGCCAGCTTTCACTTCATGCTTGTTTCTCGTATCCAGCAGTGAAACACATATTGAGATCAAGTGACTGAAGGGCCAGATATTCTCCAAAATGTACGTGGAAACAGGAGATTCAGCATCTGCATACATGGACGTGTTGCGGTTGTAACGTCTGGGCCCTGCCAGACGTGCTGACAACAAAATGTATGTCACACGTCATGTTTAGTATCATTGGGGGCTTTTAGGCAAAAACAGCAAAGGATGTCACATACAGCCTCAAATAATAGAGCTCTAAATTTCAGCCAACAGTAACCATTTAATCTTAGGCGTCATCAAAACAAAGCAAGCAACTGCCGGAGAGGCCACACTGCGTCTGTATCCAACCACTTTACCTACAGTGCTACCTGAACTGAAAATAGCCCGCTAAAGCATAATTTGCTGCTTAACTACACAAAATAGAATATTCAACGTATCAATTTTTATAGGTGGCAAGTTATCAAATTACCCTGGCAGCCTTACTGTATTTTAACTCGCTTAAACAGAAAGGCAAATTGAATAATGTGTCCGTTTATATTCAACTCAAGGGAAGCAAAAGCAATTTATTCACACTGCATAAAAGCAAACAAAACTCTCTTTGAATACTGTAGCTGTTTTCATGATGACAAGGATGCTTTGGACCCTTCCTGAAAGCTATAAAAACCATCCCAGACTTCTCTTTTACAATAGCAGTATCCTAGGTTAGGCTTCTGAGGAGTCTATGAAAATTTAATGCGCTAAAGAACCAGCACTCCAACCACTGGGGCTGAAACATTGTGGAAAACATAAATAAAAATTACTGAATTACATTTATTTCCAACCTAAAAGGATTGCTTAACAGGCTTAATTGGTGATAGTCAAAATAAAGGTTAAAAAATAAGGAATAACATTTCACTTTCTACTTCAATGAAGCGTAAAAGTAATAGGAAAAAAAAAAACAACAGATACAGCACAATGTCTCTGATTGGTAAATATTACAGTCATTGCCTGCTTATCTTGTGTGACATAAGTGTGTGGGAAAAGCACTAAAATGCCAGCTGAAGTGGAAAGCGTCTGCTGTCAGGAAATAACAAAGGTAACGTCGCTAGTAAAATGTTATTCCACTGTTGCCTGTATGATACCTCCCTGCTGTGTCTGGAGCAGATGACCATATAAAGAAATATGTCATGAGTTGACTAGCTCGTCTCCAAAGTGGAAAAAAACATTGGAAACCTAGCATTCAGAGCAGTATGAGGCCATGTTTAATATGAACATTGTAACATTATATATGACAAAAAATAAGGGTCCCCTTTAAGAACTCTGTAAACTCTTTTATTATTGCTACACAGCATAAGGATGTTTTCTCCCTTATTTCAAAAATGCTGAATGAAGTTTTATTATTCTGTCTGTCATTAACATTCTGTTTTATGGAGTCAACACAATGTCTCTGGCCCTAAACAGTTCTTATTTACTTGCCAGCTGATGTTGGATGCACTGTTAGTAGGTAACAAAGGGGTCTGTATGTGACAGTAAAGGATATAACCCTGGATATGATCATCACTGGAAAAAAAACGTGCCAAAATCACACCAGAGCCATAACAGGACACATTAAAATGGTAAAAAAACAAAACAACATTTGCACTGTCCTGAGAAAAAATGCTGATTCAATACACCCCACCTGAATTGTTTTCTGCCAACTTTTTTTTTTTTTTTTTACAGGACCATTTAAATGAATCGGTGTCATGCATGGCCGGCGCCATCAAGACTCGATGAATACTTTTGCACATGAAAAGCGAAGGTGGGGAAGAGGCGGCGGTGAATCCATTAGCCTTGCTATGTCTCACTGACTCCATTGTTTTATTCTGTTTCCTGGCAGCAGAGGATTCACCTACGCGATGCTGATGCACAGAGAGGAGTGGAGGCGATGAAAAGCATCAGCCTGGGCCACACACAGATCCAAATGGGAGAGCAAGCAACAAGGCAAGGAAATTAGTGTATGTTGTGGTTGTGTGGGCGATCGTGCATGTGTGATAAGAACGTTTGGCGTGGTATGCATTAAATTGTATTGTAAAAACTGGTTAGTGAAGTCACTGTGAGAGACCAAGCATAAGAGATTTTAGTAGTATTTGTCAGCCTCATCCATTATGACTACTGGTCCTAATAACATTTTTGTCACCTCTGTTAGCTGGATCGATGTTCATGCCATGGAAGAAATATGAAAATAACGCCAGAGTTGTATCAAGGTATTATTTAAACACATGGTAGTACTCTGACTTAGTTCAACTAATGAGCTTCTATCTGAATTACAAAAATACAGAATATAACAATCAGTAAACTAACATAAAAATTTGGTTTTTAATTTGTATTTTTTATCCTTGTCATTCATTTCATTACAGTAAAAATGATTTACTTCTTTCAGAAGGAAAACTATTCTAACAGATAAAATACATAATCTAGTGACGGCTGCACAGTCGCACCTTTATGCAATATCTTTCTAGTGGCTACACTACTGAAAGTTTCCAAAAACAAGGGGGCAAGGGGCATCCTTGATTTTGATGTAACTCTTATTACTTCAAGTTATTTCTTTACTAAGCGGAGTTCATGCATCAAAACAGAAGTTTTTTTTCCTGATGTAAAATTAAACTGCCCACTCACAGGTGTCAACAGGCCTCTAATCTGCAGCAGCGGAACACCTCTGAGTGATTTGGTGCATAAACACAAAGCACAAATTTGCATCCCACCATCTGACTGTGATTGTAGTCATTAACAGGAAAATTGCAAAGAAAACTTCAGAGTGGTGCAAGCTTTATTCTTGCTCCCACTGTGCTTGGTTTTCAGAGGCCCTCTTGACATTTATATTCAGCTGAGGCACTGATTGCAAAAAATAGCATTAGAGCCACACGCAGATGCGAGGTGGACAATGTTAATGATATCATTGTAGGACAGAGTATGTTTTCCAAAAGGTCTGGGTTGTCAGAGAAGAGAGAAAAAAAAGAAAGAGTGGTTGATAAATATCAGATAAGTCAAATATATAATCAGACATATTCAAATTAACATACTTTCACAAAAAATGACACTTGTAATGAGTCATTGATTATGACATTAGTAACAGATAAGACAATCAAAGCCATTCATCATGTAAGACATTTGATTAAATGAATTCCTCACTAGCGCCGTAAGGAGTGACGATGTTATGCAGCTCTTCATTTGAGCAATGTTCTCTTGCGTTGCGCTCACTAATCTATTCAGCCATTTTGCTGTAGACAGATGTAACAAAATGAAGCCCTAATGAGAACTAACAGGCAAGGAGTGCGACTTGTGGAGCAAGGGAAAGGTCAGCCAGAGTGATGAACTCTTCAGGTCAGGAAGCATCAAACTGAACATTGATCACTCTCCTGTATGGATCAGTCTAATCAAGCCGGGTGTCTTTGCTTAATACACCTATTTGTCTACACAACATTGCTGATGTCTATAAATAGGCAGGGAGGCAGGCACACAAAGTAATAAGCTGTTCTGTAATCCTGTATGCACACAAACACACTCTCTCTCTCTCTCTCACACACACACACACACACACCCCGGCCAACCTTAAATGAGGCCTGCAATCCAATACACTGGGCTGTAGTGCTGAAGACTGCAGCTACAGGATGGGTGTCGCAGTCTTAAATGAGTCCAAGTGCCCAAATGGGAAAACTGTGGATCCTAAATGAGGCATTACTAAAAGAATTTGGATTCCTCCCACTGCACACAGAGAGGCTGGAAAATAATATTTTATTTAGAGTTTAATTGCAGCTTGTGGCCCTGAGTGCCCCATCAGACAAACTATAATGGAATCTAATATGATTGTAATGGTTGTTGTCTTCACTCTGCTTCTCTGTGTGATCCTGGAGCACCGCAAGCATTTGTCCTTTTCTTTTACAGAAAAATATGACGGATAGCATGGCGAGTGAAGGCAAACCCTAAAAAGGACAGGATGCATTGCTGTGTTTTTAGATTATCTCAGGTTACCCAAAGAAACAGAGTGTAGAATACCTGTTTATGCATCTGAAAGAGCTTCAATACTAAATTAATAAAGCTGGACGTGTACTTCAATAGATCCGAGTGTGCAAACAACAGAAGATGACTATAAAAAAGAAAATAAAAAACTGTTTCTATTAACACACAAGTAAAATGTCTTCTTTCATTTTGCTGTTCAGTTAAAGGTCATGGTTTGTTTGGAGAAAAATACAGGCATTTATTTGTAGCTTACACGTTGTCAAACATGCAGTGTATTGCGATTCAGCTGAGTGAAAGAAATGAAATTGAAGTCAATGTGTAAATAATTGCTAGACTAAGAACTCTTACCATTTTATTAAATTTTCAAAATGAAATAAGGTGCAGTTTGACCATGTGTACCTGCATTTATATCACTTGGTAATTGCTCCGATTGACTGACTGTTGTCACCATAAGCCTGCGGTGAAGTCTGTGCTGCAAATAAATGACCAAAACTGCTCCAGCACCAGAACAGACCATGTGATTTCTCTGCTCATTATAGCAGACTGTGACTGACTGTGAAGCACTCAAGTTTCACCCACAGCAGGATTTGTCATGGGGCTGGTGTCCACTTGCCTCACTTCCAGCTGCAGTTGTGAAGAATTCATCACAAGAAGAGCCTTTGACTTTGCCCTTTGTTAGTGTGGCAAGGCAAGAGTTGGGATAATAGGATAAAAGGGCAAGCACACGCAGCATCCTGAAAGCCAAGTCACAATCTCAACAAAAGGACCCCAAACTTATCAAAAGGTCAATGCTACAAAAGCAACAAGAAAAGAGTGTTGTTTTGACATCACTCTCTTTAAAGTCAGTCTCATCTTTTTTTCTTTTTTTTTTTAATTCATAGAGGAGAAGATTACAAAGCCACAATGAGAGATGAGACCGCCCGAGAGGTGATTGTCAGGAGGAGGGAGGCATGCGGCAAATGACATGACACATTTCCAAAGGCATGCTGGCAGAGACAACAAATCCACCCACATCTTTATCTGTGATCAAAGGAAAGATTTATGATTCTCTGCATTTGTAGTCCATCCTACTTCCCCCTATCTCGCTGCCTCCTCGCACATTATCTCTCGGAGTTCGGGCTATCAAAACGAATTCGAATGAATCCAGCCAGCATTTTTGACCCTCCACCAACGCGAAGATGAAATTTCCCCAGAGTGACACTTTCATCAGGCCACTTTCTGTCTTGACCTTCCTCAACTTGTGCCCTTTCAGTGGTATAAACATGGCTAATATGCATTAGCCTCCGAGTCTCAGCGCTATCTAAAGATGCATAGACACACAGGGCATATGCTGGAGTCACAGCTTGTCTCACTCTCTTATTCTGGACTGACAGACAGTCAGCAAGCTGGATCAATTGGTCGTAGTGAAGGTTCACTAGGACGGTGACACTTGAAGGAACAGCTGTGTGAAGCATATGGAGCGAGCTGATATTCTCAATTTGTCTGAGTTGCCTGATTGCAATGATGTGCAGTGGGTTTGTATGACTCGTAACCACTTAAACAATGCAATGACTCTCAACCCCTGTCACAGACTCGCCATGCTGAGTGGTAAACAGTTCAGTCGAGAGGTTACCCGTCCACGCCGTTGGTTATCTGAAGCCAAATCATATTCAGTATGTTACAAGGAAATATGAAAATTATAGTTGGTTTTCTGCCACATGAATCATCAACCCAGTTATCTTAAGAGTCTCTTGAGAGTCCCAACTCCTAATTAAGTACAAGCACTATGCAACACACAACATAAAAGGGAGAATAAGTAGTCAGTGCCTCCAAAAATACATTTTTTAGCAAATGTTAATTCTAGGAGATCTTTTCTGCCTTCATATCTTTTCTTATCTGTCACCTCTATGGTTAAAGTCTAGTTAAGGTTAGGCAATTAAACATACTTGAATTAAGTTATGGGGAAAGCGCTTGGTAATGATTAAATAGATCCTAATTAGTTTGGTAATTGGTAAGAAGCGATGCAAACCAGTCACACTCCATCCACGCTGCCTAATACTCTGGTACTGTTCACTACCTCTGCCTTTGCATCTTAGAAAGAACAGTCACTGCTTGTACATGTAAGAAGTTTGTTGTCCAGGAGAGGTAGACAGAGGTTTGATTAAATTATTTAAAGCTACAGTTTTGGTATATACAATGGGGGGAATTGTCTGTCTGCATCTGTTTGTGCTGATGGTTGAATCTCTCTTCTCCAGCAGAACATATGTACACAAAAAATCACATAATCTCTAAACATGAGAGTTAAAGAAGTATATTCATGAACATTACATCATCCTCAGAACTCTTTAAACCCACTACACTGGAACCTCTCACTAAATGCAAACTACATTATCACTATAGTTTGAGAACTGCTCTTTTCACTAGCGGACAGAACAGCTTACCAGCAAGAAGCTTGGAGTGACGCCAAACTGCTATTGTCTAAACTTTATTTTAACAGGCAGGTTAAAGAAGCAACACACTCACACTCACAGTGACAGCCTGGCAGAGTGTCTGCAGAAAGAGGGATGTGTCACACAAGCCTGGTACTGCTACAGTCTCTCAGCCACTGATGTCACCCGGGTTAAATTCTTTGCTCAAGACCAGGAATGTGCAGTATAAGTTTCTTTCAGGTCTCCCATAGAAAATTTACTCTTTTAACCACAATACACTTCTGTTTCCATTATGCTACCACTACCCCAAAACTTCATATTAGGTTGTCTAGCAGACTGGAACCATCCTGCACAGCACATAATATTTCTCAAAGCTCGTTTCTGACTATCTCTGTTTCACAAACAGCTCAACAGGCCTCTGTTTGTGCCTCCTATACTGCTGATGCATTAGCATGTACATGTGAGCAAATATTGTGTTCACTCAGGGTTCCTGGTGACCCACAGTATCACCTAAAAACACCATTTCACAAATCCAAAGCAAGATAAACCTGATTCTAACCTTGATGGGTTTGTTCCAGACAAGGACTGGCCCCAATTGTTTCAGGGTTATATCCTGAAAATGGAGTAAACCCAGGGTTAATTGTTGCCAGCATGAACCAGGAGAAGAGTTCAAAATGACAACTGAATCACATTTGTGTTAACTTGTTAAATTATTTTTTTTCGATCTGCGTGTGTGTTTGCTGCGGAAGCTACGAGAAATGGTGAGTTACTTGAAATCAGTTGTGCAGATTGCCAGTGAGTGTGGTGCTGCAAGGATGAACCTGTGAATGGAAAGGAACTGAAGCATAGAGGAACTGACTGAGCCTTGATGGATGTATTTCAAAACAGACATTTGACAGATTAGAGTCTGAGTTATTTAAATATTCCTCAGAGGCGGAGCTGCTGTGGAGGATGAAATGATTCAACTGCTTTATTTAAACCTGGCCCAGCCACAGAAGCACAACGTTTACTGGCAAACATGAATGTCCAAGATCAGACAGGTAAATTGGCGACATTTGGGAATTTGAGGATGTTATAACAAAAGCAAAAACACTATTTCCGAGGCTTTGTTGGATTTTTACAAACAAAGTTATTTGGACTTTTTCAGCTGAAGTTCTCAGCAGTCAGGCTAATAAAGGTGAGAAAAGCAGTTGCAGATCAATTGAGGTTTACCACAAAAAAAAAACTGAATCATTCAATAGAATGAAGAAAAGAGATTGGTAGTTAACAAATCATGCCTCTTTCCATTCAGTCTCAATGTCCAGCCTACAGTTACAAAGCATCCAATTGTGTGCAGCTTATTTTCAATTAATTACCACAATCACAAATCTGATTTTAAGCTATCAGAAGCAGTGTATTTGTACATTTCAAACTGGAGAAATCCAAGTACCAGTGGGAGTTGTGTTGTTTGAAAATGCTTTGTGGTTTTTTTCTGGACGGCACTGTACATGCTATCTTTGAATCCTGTATCCATGGCGACTCGGCTGTCTACTATGCAAGAAGTATGACACTGTTTGGAGTGAAATTGTAGAATCCAAAACAAAAAGGTAAGAACAGCAGAATACACGGATTCATTATGCATTGCAGATAAAGACTAAAACAGTGAATGCGACAAACCTGCAAGGACCTGTTTAAATGCATTCACTGCTTTTCAACTGCAGACTTAGGAGGTTGACTACAAGTCAAGGTACTATCAGAGCCCCTATGGATATTGTCAGGGATGACAGACATTGAATCTTCTGTTTTTCACAGCATGATAAAAATCTTGGTTTTAAGCAAACCTTAGGTGTGTGCGTGCGTGTGTGTGTGTGTGTGTGTGAAAAGGGTTAATCTGACTGAGGGCTACGGGTTTGTTGTGGTTTAAAGATAGTGTGGCTGTGTGAAGTGGCCTATGGAGACCTAAGTGCCGAAGGAAGAGCTTAGTGGAAGCATATCAGGTCAAGATGGGTAAGTGAGACTGTCAGTGCAATGACTGCGCATGTTCCGTTTGTGAGCATGGATGCTTCAGTGTATCTCAGATTGCATTAAGTGTGTGACTGTCACAGCAAAGTAAATGTGTGACTGTCATTTGGACAGCTGAGACCCACTGTGTACTGATGTTTGCACAGCCGCCCACTCCAATATGTCTGCAGAGCCATGCAAAAGCTGCTCAGAGCGCAGGGAAAAATATTCAAGGGAAATGTTCTCCACGGGCAGTGATTCCATGTTTAGTAGCTCAAAAGCTCAAAAAGACACACTTTTACATAACTACAAACATACAGTATGTGTTTTTAGGCAAACACATGAGAAATCACAAAAATATGTAAGTACACAAAAACAGCAATTGAAAACAAGTAAACCTGAACTATTTCAGGCCGGCTTAGGAAAGGTTATCATTTTCTCCCAGTATGCTTCAAGCAAAAAAAGTCATGTGTTTTTACTCTTCTAGACCTATCTGACATCGATGTACTTTATTACCTGACACCTGCAGCTTCACACTGCCTTTAAGAAAGCCAGCTGTTCAAGAAAATGAACATTTCTGACTCAGGGCCATTTAGGAAGCAATCACAGCGAGCATGAATGAACCACTGACCTCTTTAGCTTAATCCAATGAGGTTAATGCATTAAAGATGGAACACTTCCAAGCACTAAAATACAAGGACATTCTATAGAAGATTTACTTTTACGCTTGAACGCTTACGTACACTATCCTTAACACCTCAAGATTTAATTTAGTCAGAATTGTGAATTTTGAGTTTTGTTGTAACAATAAAATTCCACCCAAAAACTTTTCAAAAGAGTAGAAGATCGGGGTCATTAAACATATGACTGCACATAGAAGCAATACAGTATAAATCACTTGGTACAGACTCATCACCTTAATAAGGCACTTAATGATGGATGTCCCTCTGATTTGTTACTTACGAGTTGATAATATGTCAGTCTTGTATTCACTACTTGCTTTTGTTGCCACCAAGTGACACAAAAATTGGTTATTTCAGGTATCTCAAGTAAAAAAACAAACAACACAAAATATTTTCCCAGACTGGCACAATGCTTAATATTGGCACTTGTAAGGGCACAAAATGAACAATGCAATTATCTTGCAACCTGTAAACAACATCCCTACATTTACTGATGCATTGTGTACACATTCACATTGAGTTTAAGCATTCATCCGCAGTGGCCTTGGAAGACCAGTCGAGAAACATTTTCATTACCAGAGAGAGAAGGAGGATACACTTGGTAGAGAGGCGGGGTGTCTGAAGCAGGGATGTATATTGAATCAATAGAGGTCTGCACAGTGCAGCGAGGACAAACATACAGTAGAGCTCTGCCGGGTTTACGTAAGGCAGCTCGCACATAACATAACCATAGTGGTCTCTGATGTGTAAGCTGTAGGGACACAGGGATGCAGTCAGATGGAAAAGCCTGAATGTGTATAGGAAGGGGTCAGCAAGAAGGCCAAATAGCAAAAACTACCTACATAAGTGTAGGGACAAAGACTTAAAATAAACAGAGGACACAGCAGGTGAGGCTTAGCTGTGATTGGTTGAAAGGGGAACACACATGCACCCTGTTTCTGGGATCTGGATAGCTTTGGTGACTCTATGGTGGCAGATAAGGGGTTAGAGGCTGTCAGGTACCCTTGCACCCACATATACTGCTTTATGTGCCATTGGAAAAAGCCTATTTGTCACTGAGAGACAAGACTGAGCACAAGGTTTGTTTTTAATTTTACAAAATGTCCACAGAACGCACTACGTTACAGCCTTGAAAAGGGCTATAGAAAATCTATTTCTCTTTCATTTCTTTCTTCCATTCATGTTTATTTTGCTGGCAGCTGTCAAATTTGCAAGGAGATATTACCCTCTTTATTTTCAGACTCACGGGCTTTTCTTTATGGGAAAATGTCAAACATTATCTTTCACACTGTGGGGATTATTTGAGTTGGGCATAGCATGAGTCATGTCCATGCACAATGATATGCTTACATAATTTAAGTATTTTGTTTGCTGAGTTGTCCTGCACGTACAACAATCCTTTTGGTGTTACATACAAATTATGAAAGACCCAAATATGATAATCTGTGATGTGCTGATCTGAGAAAAAATATTGAGGCATGTCATCACAGCTTCCTATATTTCATATACTGTTTTCATCCAGGTTGAGTTTTAAGCATTTACTCAGACAGCCTTGTAATGTTTAACACATTCTATGACTGTACTGAAAAGTGCTATTTAAGTATGCCTACATCTTCTGCTTCTTCTGGTAATAATTTCCTGATGACACTTAAAGATTTCGCTTCAATGTCTTGTGTTTAGCTGTGGGTTATACTTAACGTGTGGGTGGATAGAGCAGCAGTGAGAGCAGAAGTGGAGGAGGAGAGGTGAGCTTTTTCTCTGCTGAAGAAAAGGTGAGGGGTAGCTACATTGCGTCCTGGGCTTCGGAGTCTACTCTCAGTAATGAAATTAGATTCCTCAGTGTATGATCACTGTTGCTGCCACATGTTGAGTGGAAAAGTCTCAGCCTTTTCATTTTGAGGGTTTGGATTCCAAACCCAAGATGTCTGTGTTGTTAACTGTGTGCTCTGCTAGAAAAACTAGACGTTATATCATGTTGACTGTCTGACCACTTATCCACAAGAAGAAGACAAGATGGTAGCCGTTATGTAGTGCAAATTGTATTTTGGAACAGTATATAGTCAATTTTGTTCTTCCTAAAGCAGATTATGTGCTATAATTTTGCTGAGTTGTCACTGATTTGAATCTGCTTCATCAAAACTTTGAACATCTGTGGAAGCAAAATAGCTCTCCAAATCCAAACATGAGTCTTTTTACTATTCATTATTCCTCAACTCATGACCAAAAAACTCCATAAAGCAATATTATTAATGTTGAGGAGGAGGGTAATTTATTTTCCCTGGCATGTAAAGATAATTAAAGCAGGGGGGAGGACAGGATTTTGAACAAGCTCACTTGTTGCCGCCTCACATGTCTTGGCATCATTCCCAACACTTTTAGTTGATGTCAAAATACAATTACTCACCCAATAAACCGCCGTCTGTTCTTGTGGGAAGCACTAATCTGCATTTTGTAATAGCACAGTTAAGATGCATTTGAATGTGCACACTATGGGCATTTGTGCATTTAATAAAGCAATGAGGCATTTCGTAAAACCATACATCCCTTCCCGTTTCAAAGAAAACAGTTTCCTATTATTATACTTCTGTACTCAGTTTCAGTTGGTGCCTTACTGTGTGTGTATGATATATGAATCTGTCTGTATCCAGGTTAAGATTCCATTTAATTCCACTTCTGCCACTTAAACACCTTCAGATTTCATCCAAGCTCTGGAGAGTATAAAACCGGCTCTTGCTAGATGAACACTGGCCACTCAGACTGAAAATCAGGGCAGTCAACAACATTGTCATAATGGGATCAACGTGATTTAAGGTCAACAAATTGAGCACTAAAGTGTACTTTCAAACAAAGGCATGAAGACACACTTCCCAACATGCAACAGACTGCCACATCTTTTCTAAGTACGGCATTATATCATGTTTGATAGAGTTTCCACAAAACAGAGCACTAAGCTACTATAGTCTGACCCTGTATTTTATTATATGGATGAATATTATAGAAAATAATACAACATATAATTTGTTTTAGAAAAACACACCATCGATAGCAATGATTTGGAAATACATTTGGTTGATATTTTGCATTATATTTGTTCGTAATTTGCACATCACCGTATCAATATGCTATTATGTACACGCTGAATGTTTACTGTGCTTGATTGACATATTTGTTGCACCTGACTTTTAGTCCCAAGTGTGCGTCAAGCTCCCAAAACACTGCAGTCTAGACCTCCATAAAGCAAATCAATACTGCATTTTGTTAAACGGTCCCTGCCTGAACACTTAGGCCTTTCAGATGCCTTGTGCATTTAGATTAACAACAACATCTATTGTAAGTGTGGCATGAAACTTAATCTGAACCCACAATATGCATTTGTTTTATGGATTGTAGAACAGTGGTTATAGTCAGTGTTATATTGCAATGTTGACAGCTTCACTCAAATAAGCTCGGCTGACATTTAAGGTATCATCTGAATTTCAAAACGGAGGAGGGGCAGTATTGGTTGATACTACTGGCTGATGGAAGTATTCTACAGTTGTTGTTGTTTTTATTTCACGTCATTATGTTTGCGCTGCAGTCAGCACTTAAGCGTCATGCTTGGACTTTGCCAAAAGTTACTTTAAGTTTCTTTAGACAAAGAGACTACATAAGTGTGACTTTTTGCTTGGACTTTTTTTGACTCATAGCTTAGAGATGTGTCATACATACTGGCCACGATTTCAGCTCGAGAGATGAGATTCTCATGAGAAAACATGAGCTAATTTTTATCTCAATAAAGACGGTAAGTGGGCGAGGGAACACGGTGTAGCACAGTTCAATATGATCTGATTATAGTGTCTGCTGAGAAAATACTGCCAACATATCCTTCACAACAGCTTTAAGGTTTCCATTGTGCCTTTGTTTCCCATACTGAAGTATCACAGGGTTCCTATCACTGTCAGTGGACATGCTGCCAGTATGTCGGGTGCATTGTGGTCTGCCTGGGGGGACACTGACTTCCCTACAGCCTTTCCTTGTCACGGTAGCCCATAATTGGCCCCTTGCTTCCCACCAGAGAGTGCGTTCGTGTATGTGTGTTGGTGCGCGTACATGTGGGCACTTGCGTGCTTGCCTCTCAAACTCTCGGATGACGCACAGATCCATGAGCACTGAACAGCCTTGAACTGCTATGAAGACATTCTGTCAGCTTGTAGATGCTGGGAACTGCTGAGATAGTTCAATCTGCCAGCTTTTTCACAAGGTTAAAGTTGGGGATTTTCGGGAAGGATGTGCCATATCTGATCGCAGTGGAATAGTGCAGAAATAATAGATGTATGCTGTGAAAATACACTGCAGGGAGCGAGATTTGGCCACAATGGTAGAAATGTGATACAGAGGAACAAATCTTTGTTATCAGATGGGGGCTGTAATGCCGAATGAAGTAGTTCTTATCCAAGACGTGCCTTTAATTTGAGGCAGGTTTATATATATATAAAGAGTTCCTTTAAAGTCAACTAAGCTAGCCTCCTCGCTAACCTAACCCTTTCAAAAACCTTTGTGCTTCAACTCAACTAATACTTGTTCAATTCTGCCTAAGGAGCATCTCTGATACATGTTTGTATAACGAAAGCGAAGACAGGCACAATTCTTTGTAATTACTTCTAAACATGTGTCTCATGGATCAGGTTAATGGCTGATTATGAAGTTGAGATAGCTGCCAGGGACCTCTGCAGTTTTTAAAGAACCTGATTAAAGTAGTAACAGATGGAAGGAATAATATATCAGCTCCCACCTCCTCTCTGTAAATGATATTCCTGTAATGATACTTTGCACAATTCCACAATGTCTCAATAAAACTACAGAGCAATACCATGCTCCTATTCGACAAACATGTCCCCACCTCTACTATCCCTTGTCTATCTACAGTTATCAGTCTAGTCCCTCCTCCCTCTCCTCACTCTGCTCCCTCGGGGTCAAACACTGGAGGTGCTGCTCCTGTTGACAAGTGAGCCCTGGGGGAGATGGTGGTAGCAGAGACTCTTGTTTCTGACACCTGTGATGTGTCCATCCTCTGGAGAGGTGAGTCTGACAGTGAGAAGACCTATAAGCGGAGATGCTGTCAGATTATGCAGCAGCCCTTAGGAACAATGCATTAGGGGGGTCATAAGAAGAGTGTGGTTGTACATGTTCAATGATAACTGTCAAAAGGCTGCCATTTATGCTGGGCTCCTTAAAAAAAGGATGATTCCAGGGAGCCTATATCGAGTCTCCGTTGTATTAAAATCTGAACTTTTTTTTGGGATAAACATAAGGGGTTCTGTAAGAGAGAAAGCCCTCATTGTATAAATGTGTACATGCATGCATGCATTATATGGTTGTGTGAAGAATGTAAGACAGGAGGAGAGATATAAGCAAGACAGAAAGACTGAGTGAGTCATCACAACACTAATTTTACAATTCTTCAATCTGTACCGGTACATCAAGTAATAATTTTAACAGAACTGTCAGCATGGCAGCATCATTTTAGTGAGGTCAATACAAAATTGAATTAAGAAGAGCATCACAGTTACGAAGAAACCTGCTCTGTTTGGTGTCAGAAGGCTGCAGAATGTGAATTGTAATCTTTCTTGATAGCTATGATTTACATTAAGATGATCCTCAAAGACAGACGGCAGCGGTACAAGTGGAACACAAGCTCCTTCTCCTAATTTCAAGATGTGAAGAACAAACCATTGAGAAATCAGCTTATTAGCTGTTGTGCATGAATCTACATTATAATATGTATTTGTGTAAAGAGCAGACTTGGAATAATACTAATGAGCCAAGAGGAGAAATTATCTCCTCTCATTTCATTTTGTTTATGTACATTTCTTTCCAGTTTCATGCCTATTGTTGACCAAGATGTAGCTTGAATAAATTCTCTCAGCTTTGAGAAAAGCATGTTTTTATAACCAAGCTTTGTTTTTTATTCATATGCAGGAACCAATCCAACTACTATATTCATCATTATCAACACCATGATCTAAGATCTAACAGTGTGTTCGCTTCTGATATATGTGTGAAATAAAATGGACAGGATTGATCAGAGTACATAAATGCGGATCAGAGTTTTGCCTCACATTTCTAATAAATTGTTAATAAAACAACCATGACTGTAGAACAAAGAAAATCATGGTGGTTTCATTTGCAGAGAAGATTAATTTAGAAAATAATTAGAAGCATAATTTCATTAAACAAACCATCAACAATTCACTTAATGTCACAAACACATTAGTTATTCACATTTCTGTATCTCGCTGCTGACATTATTCAACTTTTTGGACAACTGATGTTTGTAACAGCAAAAAAAAAAAAAAAAAAAAAAAATATATATATATATATATATATATATATATATATAAATAAAGGGGATAAAAGTTTTATTGAAGTGTTTTTATGTCTTATCGGCAGCAGCCACATCCATTGCCTGCTGGTACAATCCTATGAGGTTCACAGGCTAATCTTTTATCCAAAAGTGCCAAACCTGCTATTGAGCAGTCACACAAGATGCACACATTCAACGGAGGCAAACTCCACCTCAATACATTTGTCAAGACGTATTTTAATTGTATTTATATATGTAATTCGTACATTTTGCAGCAAGGATGTGTGAAAAGACAACCTACCTCATCTCAGTTCTGGTATTTATATAATATTGAAAAAAAATGATAGGTTCTATTAAGAAGAAAAGGGAATAAAGTCATAATTTTCTGATAGCAAATTGTATATATTAATATAATGTTTGTCTGCATTTTCACAAATGGTACCAGGCTAATTAAATCTGAAAATAAAGTGTTTGATGAAACGATTTAATCACTGACTGGATTTCATGGCTAACCTTTTTTTTTTTCCTCTGCCTTACTGCAAGAACAGAATTAGAAAGACTTCTAATTAGCTAATGTAGGTTAAGAGGAATGATTTACATGATGTTTAATGCACTGCCAATCATCAGTGATAGTGTTAGTGACTGTGCAGGAGGAGACAGAAAGAGATGTATGTGATGGAAGTGGGGAGTAGGCGGACGGAGGGGAAGAGAGCAATTCAGAAATAGACATATCGAAGGAGGGATGTGTAAAAACAAGATGGAGAATGACAAAGTGTGGAAGGTAGGGGTGGAAACAAAGGCAGACGGATACTCTAAGAGTCAAAACTAAGAGTGGAAGAGATGGGGCGAGAGTACATAACAAAAAAACAAGGGAGGGGGTAGTTCCACAACAGAGATTACAGATTCGCACGCAACCACTCTTTTCAGCTGACACAGGAGAAAAGCTACACTGTAGATTCGCATAACGAGACCACTGGACCATCATTAAAATCCAGAGGCTGCAAGACAAACCGAGCCCCACCTGACTGTCGGCTGGTGTTGCCCCCCAGAGAAACGCGCCTTGTTCAACCTGTTCCTCTTCTGTCAGCACTTTCATAAATAATTCACTGAGCACTCTGGGACAAGAGAGCCATAGAGTGTATAATACTTATCCCTTGTCTTCCTCTGCACTGTTTTATTGCCCAATAGTTGCACCACACACACAAGATGCACTCATTTACATAGTTTGAGGAAACTTTAGGACGTGGGCCATGAGAATTGTTCATTCAGAGACAATTTAAACAGTGTTGTGTTGACATGACACAAATTCGGGGTCTGTGTTACAGGACATGTGGCATCAAATATGCTTCAAAATCCTAATCGCTAATTTAAATATCTTTAACAGAAATATGTACTATAGATTAGAAAAGGCAGAAAGAGAAAAAGACCATTAACAGTAGGCAGTAGTACTCTCCACCATCACCTTTATGTCTCACACTTCCTCCCAGATGCACAGAGGTCCCTGCTCGCTACCTCATCTACATAATCAGGCCTTAACACTGGCATCAGACACTTGTTAAAGTGACACTGAAGCAGTTACAGCAACCCCTGCTGCTTCCAAAGCTGTTACAATGGCCCTTGTTTAATGAGGATATTTACAGGTTTTACAAATTTTCATGTATAATATTGAACATATTTTACTTTTTATTTGTAATGACAGAACGACTAATGAAACTAAATGAAATTGGCCATAATCTTCAACTTTAACCTTGTGAAAATAGCTGCTGGGAAAGAACTAGGACATTTTCAGGAAGCAAAGGTTCCATTAGTGGCCGTTTGATTAAAATAAATGTCTACACCTGGTCGTTGTGTTTGACCATGTTACATTATTGAACTATTCTAGATGTATCACAGCATCTCTGGAACAAGGACTTCTTAGGGAGGCAGTAACAGCTCAGAAAGCAAAACTCCATGTAGGTTCTTGTGGTTGAAATACAGTTAAAGTTTCCTTATCCAAGTAGTTTCTACTGGAAAAGCTTTTACAGTGAAGCTGGGGTATATATACACACAATAAGGTCAAATGCGGAACTTATGTATTAGGGAGTAAATGTTTAACTACAATTGCTGAAACTGTCAGTAAACTGGATGGTAATGGTTACATACTGCAGTGGGAATATTATACTCGGTATCTGCTTGTCTTCCACATCCACAGATTTACAGAGCCTCGGGTGCTTTGAAAGGGAATCAAGAAACATTGAATGTTCACTTCCACGGCATGACATATATTACTTTAGCTGTATAACATCATTGCCAAAAAAAAAAAAAGAAAGTAAAATCTTCCATCTCATGCAACACACCAGACGTCACTAAAACCTGCTGAGATTGACACCCCTGTTATTGTTACATTATTTCACCAGAGAAATTCATGGAGGCGGCAAGAGAGTGAAATGGAATCTTCTTGCCAGGTATCAGCATCTATAATGTTATTCCTCACCACAGACCTGGTTTTGTTTCTTGCACCAGTGTTTGCACTGCAAAGGATGAATTCACAAATATGCATGATGCCTACACACACACACACACACACACACACAGAAATACTACACCACCATACCATTAATGAGTTTTACAACTTGTTTACCCCTGCACCTTCAGACAACTTAAATACTTCAGCAACTACATGTCAGTTTCAGTTTTATCGTTTACCAATGTGCTTGGCGGGAAACTGGGTCATATTTATGAGACACGAACCACCCTTCCTCACTGTCCTTTTTCCCTCAAAACGCATTTTGTTTTGCATCACAGCAGCCTCTGCACACATTGCTCAATATCTCCTCCTCACTGACCCACCTACTAACATCCCTGTCTTGTCTTGTGGACAACTGTTTGAATTTGGTGGTGTATGTGGCTGTCATAAACATGAATAATGCTTTGTTGGACTATTTAGCGGTTCAGAATCAAGTTCACACAAAAGAAATACTCATTTAACACTAGAGAAGTAGATTGTGTCTAATGTTCTGTGTTCTTTAAAATGTGGAACAATAAAAGGTCTGTTAGGCACATTTGACTAATTTAATCGCAGTATATGATGAAATGAGAAACTGTTTGGGATAGAAACGGCAACAATTATGAACAATTACATCTATTTCAGCTGTTTCCCTGTATATGTTAAAAAAAAAGAAATAAAGATCACTCTGTGTAATCAAAAATTACTTATTCCCACTTGTGAGAAACTTTGTGTGTTCTCTAATCCTCAAGAGTAAGGTACACTGTGATCTCTAAGCAATGCTATTTGCATATTCTCAGTCGCTCTCTTTGATAATCATTTATCAAAGTGATGAATGGTTGTCATATTGCGTGCGATTTGTATTGATGCTTCCACAAATGCCTGACTGAAACTGATTCTTTACAGCAGCTACTGTTCACTGAGAAGTAGGGGGTAAAACCAAGCCTTATTGGTGACTGAAAGGTAATTAGTGTCTTGGTGTTCTGTGTATTACAAGTACAAAATATGCTTTAACAGCTAATGATGAGCTGCCGAGTGAAGAAGATATGATTCCTTTGGTGAGGTGTTAATAAGCAGGAACAAAGAAGAGAATTAAACAAAAAAAGTAAGAAATTAGAGAGGATTTTACAGTCAGACCACCGGGGCCTCTGCCAGCAAGCATGCCCCCAGAGAGCAATTCAGGAACTAAATACTAACAAGGTCAACACGCAGATATGCAGTACCACTCCCGCTCACAGGTTTTATTGCAGTAATGCATTTAGACAACTAGCCTCGTTTCTCCAATATGAGCTCATATATCCCTGTACTTGAAGCCTCAGGGAGCCAATGCAGTTTACCATGTAGGGTTCAATTCCTTCAAAGAACCACACAGTGTCCTCTCTCATCAGCTTCCATGTTTTTATAACGCAGTATCGCCCCGTTACTGGTTCCTTTCGGCGCACACAAACGAACTGTCCTGGTTGTTATCGGGTCAGAGGTCTACTGAGACGCTGCAATGTTTCTGCAGTGAAAACCAGACAAACAGCAACTGGGATTTAGTCTGATTTCACGGTAGAGCAGAGGTGACTGACAACTTGTAAGATTCATCCCCGACGCACACTAATGGAGGCTTGGAATGTGGCAAATAAATGAATTGGTTCTCAAAGGGCTCATGTTTTTTGGTGAATTGCTTTGAACTATTCCTAAAAGAAAATCCATCAAGTCATGCTGTGAATATTTGCTGTGGCATCAATGGTCTTACTCAAGTGCACTATGAGTGTGATTCCATATGTCTGTTTTGATGTGCTTTTTGGATTTGCAAGGACAGAGGAGTGCCAGAAATGTGAAATATACAAATAAATGGAAATTAATTAAATAGATATTGCTTTTTTGAGCTTCATTTTTAACTTTGAAAGTAGTTAGTAGACCTTGAATTGAGATTATTATTTTTTTAATTGTACTTTGCTAAGCGAAACAGACATGATAGAGATGTAATGAAAGTTGATGCAAACAGATATTAGATGTGATGCTTAAATGTTGTATTTTAACTATCTTGTTGCAATTTCTTGACAATATTCAGGTGTCATTAGTCAATAGAAACACAGATCTTATCATATTGTATTTAGCCATATTTTTGGAAATTTATTCAATAATTCCAAAACTGGATGGAAACATTATAACACTATCACAAGCCTTAACACATCAAATTTACAGTTCACCCATTGCCAATGTCCTTTGCTCATGAATAGACGTCAAAAAAACACTATGTAGTTCAGTAAGTGAAGAAAAAAAAAATAACTAATTCCGCCTCAAACTTTAGACAATTTCCGGACAACTGGACTGTTTTTGCACAACGGGTGGAAAATCCTTCAAGCGAATCCCTGATCCTCCTTATCTCTTCTCTTAGCCTCTCCAACCAGGTCTTATCACCTCCTGGACAGTAATTAACAGGAATTACACAGAGCTCCTATCTGCTGAACCCACGTCGTTACCTCAAAGAGCCCTTTCCTATTTAGGGCCTGTCTGCTGGGAGATTACCACTGGAGAAGAGCTCCTCGATCACGAAGCAGCACACAACTGTTGTGCTTTTGTGCCAAGCTCGTCACAGCTTTGGTCACTTGTGCAGAAGGAAAAAGGCCATGGCAGGTACTGGCACTCTATGCTCACACACAAATATAACAATGACTACTATTATGTTTGTCAAAACTGGTAGAAAACGCTAACAAGAATGTGTTAGAAAAAAATAAAATAAATAATTTTACATAAGAGGCTATTAAATGAAGAAATTGCACCATTACTATTGAAATCAATTTAACTCTACCTCTACTTTAGATAATATGGAGATACTGGCAGAGAGTTAGCAAATTCAACTGCACCGTAAAAAATGATGCCTTTAGGAAAATTGGAGGTTTGTGAGCTGTATAATTTCATCCCTTCCAACTGTGTCGCTTGGTTAATAGTAACAGAACCCTTAAGTTAAAACCAATCACGCAAATTCAACCATATAATCCACACTAATCTACACTATAATCTAGGGGGAAAAATACAGATGAAAAGATGGACAATTGTCTGATGTCCACGACACATCTCTTCCACTCGCTTGCTTTGCTCTCACTCAATCTCTCTCTCCGAGCCCTGCACACTCTAAATGTTTAACAGGATCCTTGAGAAAAGCCTCTCCACTTCTGTTTCCGTGGCAACTGGCATGCATTGGAATTGATGACATCTCCTGATCGCCCACTTACTTTGCACTAAAAAAAAAAAAAAAAAACACTCTCCCAATATCCCTGTTGTCTTCCAAACTTTGCCGATGCTGTTTCCCTCACAAAAGGATGGCGCCACTTTCCACACAGTAGAGATGGAGAAAAGAAAGAGCAAAACATTTTTATTTCATGTATCCTCTTTCAACCTTGTTGGTGCGACATTACGCCAGAATAGCAGAATGACTAGTTCTTGCAATGATGTGGAATGAAAATGGATTTAGTGAATGAGACAGGTCAATATCTCCAACGATAAAGAATTGAACATGACAAGCCTAACAGGGTCTCAATAATTCATGGCCTGCTGAGTGCCTGTGGTGTGATTTGTATACCTCACTTACCTGTGTGAATCAGGGTTTCACCATGAATCAGTGTCTATTTAGCTCTACGTCAGAGCTGCGAAGTCGTTTGAGAGAAAGAGTGAAACTCTGCCCTTACTCGTGCCATCTAGTTAAGCGTTTTTGTCTAACAGTGTCTCCATACCTCACACTTTCATTCTCTCCCTTAATTAACATAGACGGGCAGCCAGACAGCTCTGGAGGCCAAAACCCATAGTAAGACCGCTCGCTGTCACCTTGTTACCACCATAATGGGTTCAGACGAGGTCCCCTGACACAGGAGAGAGGGGAAATGAATTCATGAAGCCCAGCCTCGCGTACTTTCCACTTTGCCTGCCTCTGCCTCCTTTTGCCCTTCCTCCCTTCCTACCACCTCTCCACCTACGCATCCTTGTTTAAACTGTTGGCAGCACACAATGCAGAGAACATATTCAACATAATCACACTGCACGCACCAGCAACCCGATGCACAATTCATTCAGCTTCATTAAAACCAGGCGCGCGCACACGCTGACAGAAAATTAACAAACACATTCCTTCCTGCTGTAAAGAGTGTCCATTTAAATCTATTCATTAACTCTGAGCCGCATTTCATCCGCTGTTGGTTTTGTTTGTAAGTGTTTACAAGTCAACAATAAAAAAGCAGACACTCAAAAAGCTTTTTGGTGAAGTCAACAGCATCGCTTGCGGTAGCTTGTTTAAACATTCGATCAAGTGCTCCTACCTTCGACAGCCAAAGGACTGCGGAGGCAGGTCGCTCTGTCAAAGAGCTGAATGTCATGTATGTGAGCAACAGGCAAGACACTGTTCTGTCAAACCAATTAGGCTGCTCAGGCACACACTGACTCCATTCTGAAGGTCTGAAAGAGGTCAAGGAACATATAAAACAGATTCATTTCCCCAGCTTGCCAAACACACAGACTAGCAACGTTTGGATTCATTAACCGACTTGGAGAAAGACTGAAAGGCGAGAATGCCCATTATGTTAAAGTCATTTAGGGTGGATGTGCACACAAAACCTCTGTGGGAAAAATGTGTACACATTGACCAATTAGGAGAAGCAAAGACATGTGTGAAAATACTGGAGATAATTGTCATGTCTCCTCTTAAGTTTCAAATGGCAAAAATCTTGACAATCTCTCAAGGTCACTTCTGGAGGATTAATCTCATCAAAATTAACCATAAAAGCTGAGACCCAAACAATTCTTCAGTGACACAAACAGTCCAAGGAAGTGTTTTTGGTGCGTCACTGTTCTGATTTTACATTTAGCACACTAATTTGTTTGCTTAATCTAATTATTTAGTAACTCAATTCTGCAAATTTTTTCTATTGTCTCTTTTGTCCAACAATCCTTAACCCCCCCTCTGAGACATTCAGAGAATCCATGAGTACCCACTGGCCTGTCAGCCCCGAGCAAATGTACTCTGATCAATTGTACACGGACAGCATGGACGTTTGATTGGATAATCTGCACCTCACTGTCTTAACATGTATGTGTGTGTGTGTGCACATTGAGTCAATACTCCAAACAACAGACGTGTGTGTGGCTTGAATGCCGATTTAATGTGTGGTGTTTCCATCTAAATTCAATTTACTTAGCCGCAGAAAAAAAAACAAATTGTTGACTTGGCAGACTTTGTTAAGTAGTGTGTGTGTGTATTAACATGTTCATACAGTATCTCCATATATATATATGGGTAAACAGAGTCTCACTTAAGAAAGATACAGAGGAGGTTGAGAAGCAAGCAGCAACCTGTAGATGGTGTTTTACTCGGTCCTTGAATCCATCATTATTTAGCCTCTTAGCACATTTTGAAAGGGTTAAACATTCTGACGCAGCTACAACTGCAGAGGTAGCCCACACGCAGAAATTAGGTCATTTAAATCACTCAATTATAGATGTTGACATTGCATGCACATTGTATAGCTTTAATGCTGGGATCACAATTCCATGATATGAAATGTTTCCTAATCCTTTCTCCTCCCCTCCACATTGAAGATCAAAAGAAATGCTGGAATTGCTTCCCATGGCACATTTGAAATGGTTTTCTGACAGTGTAATACCAAAGTCATTTAGCCGGCTGCATTTGGCTTTTGCTATGAATTGCAGAGATGTAGTTTTCTTATTTTGTTTGATGTGCCTGAACCATGCAGAGAGTCATCATTTATATTTTGCTATGTAGCTCAAATGAAACACTGACACATGTCTTTGACTTATTAATAATATTGAGTCATTGTACTAGAACCTTGTATTTTGTCTACATGTCTGCTGCAGCCTATGAACTCTTAATGACTGTGCTTTTATGAGAACCATGCGTTTCCTGATATGTATATGTGCATTCCATTTCCTGCTGAAATAGTTAATGTCTGATTCTGAATAGGGGGGGGGGGGGGGGGGGGGGGGGGGTAAGGTGAGAATGGTTAGCATCACCTCCTGGTAGAAATAACTCCCATGCCAAACAGTTTCCTTCCAAAGCTAATCTTTCCATTTGCATATTAAAGGCAATGAAAGACGCATACAGAACCATAATCCTTAGCTGTCCTTGCGTTTTTCAAGACCAGGCACTTGGTGCACAAAAAAACGACAGAGAGTCTTAGAGAGCGTTGCGAACAGCAAAAGGAGGCCCTTTTCATGCCTATATCACACGCTTTTAAAATCGCTGAGGGTGGCATGCACATTAAACATTATAATCAGGCCATATTTGAATTTCAATGCCGAGCAAATGAAAGGTGTTGGAATGGGATTTGGATACTTTTTTTGAGGGGGAATTGAACTGGAGTGTATCAGGGCTGGAAATGGGACAGATGACTTTTCAAAAATCAAAATGGCATTACCATAAACTGCTCTGTTATGCCTTTTCCCAGCTGTTCTGCCAGACGTGCGTTCATTAAATGCGGACAGACAAATCACCCGTAGGGTGCAAGTAAATTCAGGGCTTAATGATCACCTATAAATAATCACCATCGTCCCTTTTAATTAATTGTCTTGGCAGGTGGATAAAACTGTAAGGTCGGTGCCCTTGTAAAGGGGGTGTTCATCATATATCAAGCTATTTTTTCACTTCCCTCATCTGATCTGTTGATGGAAAATGATACACCACTCATTAGGTTCTATGTCGATGAAAGAAATAAAGAAGAAAAAATGTCTTTTGTCAAAAAGCAGCTAGCAGACTTTACAGTTAAGCTATGGGCCTCATTACAAACGCTCAGAAGCTAACACTTCAAGAATCAAACTTAATTGGCTGCCTGAACATTGCGTTTTTATACAGCAATTTCAAAAGTGTTTTTGATGTCAGAAGATATACAAAAAAACTTCCTTGAGAGGCTGAACGGAGCAGAAACAGTTTAATTACCCTCTGGCAAGATCACACACACAACACAGGCAGAGGTTGCGGAGAGAAGGGAATTTTTAATTCCGAGAGCGAGATTGTGTGCGGGGATGTGCTGAGAGCACAGAAACACTCGGGATCATAGGGTCGCAGCGTGCCGTGTTGCTTGGGTACTGGCAGGATACAGAGATGCAACGCCTACTAACATCTGTAGTGCCTCTCAGTTAGCAGAGTGATGCTAATAGAGACTTGAGGCTCTTTGGATGCTGCAGCCTGTGTACTGTCACAATAAAAATATACAGTATTTTAACCAGCCTCTACACATAAGTTCTTTCAACTACAGCGGCTCCTTCTGTAATGACAGTCAATCCCTACACATGTCGTCTCCTGTCACTTTTTACTGCTCTTTTCAGCTGTAAGAAAAAAAAAATGTTTGCATTCCCAGGACTAAAATCTGCTATGTTCTTGATCTCTTTTATTTATGGTTCAAACAAAATAGAAAAAAATAGAATCTAATCGTTTAAGAGACCATCAAGGCCATAAAAGCAATTCATGGCTACTTTATGCATAGCTGAGAACTTTACACATTTACAGAGCTACCACTATACGTCATATAAAAACAAATAAATGAAGTCACTTGCAAATTACAGATGATGGTGCTCGCCCCCTCCCACTCATCCCTTCATACTCACTGAGCAACACACACTTCCAATGCAGCACCTCTGTACAAATGTTTGTTTCATGAACACAGAGGAGCAGTGGGGGAGGCTGTGCGGTGCCACGTCGCTCCGTGATTGGCCGATAAGAGACCAGTGGGAGGCTCATCCCTAGGAGAGGCCTTGGAGATGACAGTGGAACTTAATTAATATGTAGAATTTATTGATCATTGCACTGCAGGGAAATCAACTGCCATCTTCTACCATTTTTTGGGCCCTGGAGGATTGTAAATAAGAGGTCTTAAATATTTCAACCATGCGCCACATCAAACGCAAGCAATAAACATGATGGGAAATATGTGACGGAACTTCACTATAAATTGTACCAAATGAAATTACAAGGCATGCTTACAGGGAATAGTTGAGCGGAATTTTTAAAGGAGCGGATTTTTAAAAGGCAAATTTGGTGTGTCTTAATTAAAGTAGCATTTCTCAATGACAGACTTTCCTATGGGGGGAATACCAGGTAATTCCCTGCTAATTAGAATAAAAATGCTAAGCAGTAGGATTTGAGTGGGACCTGCTTGTATTTTCGGGTAAAGAACAGTGGTAAGAAAACCAGCCAGGGCCTGGAGAATAGACTCAACTTGGTTTGTTTCCAAAACTCCTGCAGTGCATCAGTCTCCTGCAACTAACAAAGGCGTACTCCTCGGCGAGCAAGCTTACATCCTTTCTCCCTTGCAAAAAGAAAAGAAAAGGAAAACTGAAAAGCCCTAAACTTGGCAGGACTCCCCTGAGACCTGTAAGGATTCACTGTGCCTCTGCTTGTTGCAGAAATAGGTTGATTGTGCTTTGACCAATCCCAGTTTGACTAAAAAAAGAATGAAAGAAAAGGGTAAAACTAAAGGAAAGAAAATGTACAAAGAGAACAAGAGAGTAGTGTTTTTTTTGTTTTTAGCTGTCATTGAGGAGACTGTGAACAGGGAATGAACAGTAACAGAGGATGTGTTCAAACTTTATGATAAAGGAGCACTGAAAAAGGCCACACGCTGAGTGCCTGGCTGACGCGAGAGAGCTTGACAGCCTCATCAAACGCTACGTTGTTGGGAGACTTCCTGCATTCACAAAACTTCACCTCTCAAGCGACCACAGCCCTATTGTGCAGGATAGGCTAATTAAAAATCGCAATTCATGCAGTTTCCTTCACAACGGCGACACTAAGGGCAGGAAAAGGCCACAAACTTCCCATCAGCAACATTATCAATCATCCGATTTTTTTTAAAACTCCTCAGCAAATACTTGCTTTACAAGGTCAAATAGGAGTGTAACAAGTTTTACTGCTTTTGACATTAATACTCTAATAAAAATATGTTAGATATAGAGACCCTATTTACATTTATACCTTATCTGGACAATGATGTCTTACACCTATTAAGCACTCTCATTATCTAGTTTTTGTCCTTATTGTGATCAGATCTCAAAATGTAAATTTGACAGGGAGTCATGCCATCAAATATGGTGCATGTCTGGTCATAGAAGCAATGCAGGATTCTGTAGCCTACTTTACTGTAACTATCGTTTCTATCGTGTAAGATGGTATCATTAGTGCTCATGTGACCTTTGTCATAGAAGTCCATTGAGAGAGAGTACAACAGTCCTGCACGTGAGAGAAAGCTAATCAAACTGATGTAGGATTACTCATTGCGAGTGAAGTAGTAACACTCACAGGAAAATCTCATCCTTTGTCCCAAACCATCAATCAAGAGAAATGATCCCAGAGTAAAGCTATGAGTCTTTGGTTATACAACACATTCTGTTGTACACAGATGGCTAAAAAAAAGTAATGTTTACTCTTTATAAGAGAAGTAATTTTACTGCAAGTGTGATAGAGCAGTAGAGCAGAAGAGTGATAGAGCAGTAGATACTTCATTTCTCTTTCAGAAAAGCAGAAATGATTCAGAAACCTGTGACACTTTAGGATGGTTCTAATCTTAAAACAAGTATGTTAAGTATGATCCTCCTTATACGACAGTGCTGCCATGCAAATCAATATACTCCCCTCGGAAATCAAAGCTAACTGAGTTGCATCAGCCCAAAACAAAGTTACCACTACAATCAATAGAAAACCAATGTACTCTGAGAGTCGCATGTCTGAGGGATTGTGAAGGATGGGACAAGTAGAAATCAGATTTGTCTGATTTCCACAAACTACAGCAAAAATCTCAGTGCTCCATGTCTTGTTTTAACAGGAGGAGGGACTGCTCTCGCTTCTCAATATAGACCTTTTATCAAAGATGGCTGTGAACTATCATTTAGCCCAATCTGACTCCACTCGAACAGATACGCAGGTGTGTAATTTAAGGCGAAGCATAGAATTTGGTCCCCATTCTACGTATTAGGAGGGGTACTATTTTCAAATTAGATCTACAAACAGAAATAACATGTGCTGCTGCAGAAAGGTGCTCTTACAAGAATAAAAAAAAGCCTTGTGGTTTCAACCAGTTGGAATCTAATGGTGGTTATGGAGTAGGCAATGCTTTAATTATTCTGGGAGGAGAAAGTAACAAAGTTGATTTGTTAGGTGAAATGTAAAGACAGACAGGGTGACAGAGAAAAAGAAAATGGGCTAAGATTGCTAAATAGACAGACAGATGATATATGGAGAAAAAGCGCATCAGAGTGAGGGGGAGTACCCGTATGGATTAATCATGCAGTGCAGCCCCAGGTTAAAGTGTGTGATATTTTTGGGTACAGTCCCATTGCCGCCTCCAGGCAATTTGCATAGTACTGAGAGACTATAGCTCCATTCAGAACTGTGTCTCATCTTTGTTAGAGCCAAGCAGTCAAAGGATATTACAATAATTTCTGGGACCAATGGTGTTTATGCACAAATTGCCCAAATGTTACTTATTTACTTTTCATTTCCACTGTTCATTTTTGTTTCCTTTCTTCAGGGTAGCTTTATTTTCGCCAAAGTCCTCTTCCTTAAACCTGTGAGCCAGATTTTCTTAAATTAAGCACTGGCCAGCCATCTCCATGTTTAAATCCTCTTTCGGACTAAAGCTCATTATCATCCACACATATAATCTCTCAAATTGGTACCAAACGCCCCAGCTGTTAAAGTGGGCTGCGTAATTTGCTAAGGGAGCTTGAAATGAACATATTATTTTTCAGAGAAAATATTAAAATGGAGATAATGCAGTATACTGTATTTAATGTAGAATGCCTGCAGACAGTTAAGAAAAGCACAACACATAAAGGTGGGAAGGGAATTGAAATATTTCAATCACAGAATCTGCATATATTTCAAAATGTTAACCCTTTAGTTTTAGCTCAAAGTTCCAGGATGTTCCATATTGTTTAGCTGTAAAAACTAGAGTCAACTGTCAGACATGTGCTGTAGTGTAGAATTACTATTTATACCACTACTAGTACTACAAAAGGGGGTGTTTTCAGAAATCATGTTACCCTGCTCATAGTTGTACATCAGGTATTTTAGAAATGGAAGTGAACTAGATCTAAATATCAAATGACTGTGTATGCAAGCCTGTCATATTACATTAGCCACATTGATACGTATACACTCGCTATGAAGCAACAAAGACGACTGGTAGAAGTAAGCAGCAACCAATGAGGCTGAAATCAAAGTTTAAAAAGTAATTTAATACTAAATCTATTTTTGAGGCAGTGAATTGAATTATCATATACAGGTACTTTATTACACTATCATTTGGTTATGGTCCCAGTCTATATTGTTTATTGCAACTGCAGAGTTTTACCTTTTTCTTTTTTTTTTTCCCTTTTCCAGAGATAGTCAAAATGATAAAGGCTAAAAGACATGTGTGTTTAGGATCATATCTGCTTGAGTGACAGCTGTCTCACCCAATTATATAGGTTTCACACAGCTATAGGTGACACTTTTCTACAGTGCCTTATGCCTTCAACCCCAGTTCATCAAATAAATAAAACGAGCTGTGATCGGACACTTGTTTGATCTACACACAGAAGCAATGACAGCAGAGTTAGGCTTAATACAGCTCAGCCTGGCTACACAGCCTTCAACACCCTTTCCTGGCATTTTTCTCAATTGCTGTGGTGTTGTATCATTATTACAGGTCAGGAAACAGGCTACAGAGAGACCATTATGCTCATAAATCAGGTGATTGATCGTCATCCATCTCACATGGAGGGTTTGGGCATGTGTCTCCAATCTGGAACACATATCCATAGTAACCCCAGTTGTCAAGAGGCCTATATCTGGCACACTTGTTGAGTGGCTTCTCTCGCTCTGCCTGAGCAATGGGAGGGAAAACAACTCTGTGTGGCAAACCATTTCATTTCTAATATCATGTGTGTGATCAATCTCCCCTGCTATGAACGGGCCGTGCAGTGGAGGCAATCATTCAACATTTGTGGCAGGTATGTGGTATTGACTGAGGGAAGATGAACCGCAGGTATGCACAGATTTGTGTGCTTGTGTGCGTGTGTGCATGTTTGTGCAACAGAGGGAGAGAGAGACAGCTTAAATTTCAGCTTTTAGTTTTCAAATACATCTGACATTGTTTCCCAAAGATTCCTGGATTTGTTTGATTTTTTGTAGGTGCTATCACTGACAATCTCAAGTCGTGTATAATCAATCTGATGGGACTTCTATATAAAAATTTTTTTTTTTTTTTTTTTGACTCACAGTCAGTACTTTTCATGTGTAAAAATACTGACACAATCGCTACTGTTTTGCCTCTTCTTTCTCTCAAAGTTCGTGCTGACAGCTTCCTGTCATATTTGACGTCCTTTAATATCAATTACAAAGTCAAGTGGCTTTCCATAATTGAATTTGCGCTGTACGCTGATGTCCCCTGTTAGGAATCACTGTCTTGTCCAATTAAGTGGGGCCTTATTATTGGCCAAATTGTGAATAGCCCCATTAATGTGGGGGGAAGATTCTATCTTTTAACTGACATATTAATGTTGACATCCTCCTAGAGTTGTGTGTTATGATGGGTGTGAAGACTGTAAATTTAATCGAATGTCAGGATGTCCTTGATTCTTCCTCCTGCTAGAGCGGAAAGAAGAAGTTTGCGCGGAGAGGGAAAAAAATGTATGTTGTGGATCTACTGTAGCGGCGGCAGATAAATACACAGGAAGAGACGGATGATGAGCGGCTGCTCTCTAATGGGAACCAAGGTCTTGTTGCGGTGGTGTGTTTTATTTACAGCTACTCTTCATCAGAGTGACACACCAGGCCCTCGGACCATCCTTAATAGAAACTAGAAGCAGAGAGGGGAGTCTGTATTCTATTTCAAAATGGGAATACATGTTGGAGAACGTCTTTTTACATATGCATGAGTAACAGAATGATGCACTCACATTGAGTGAGTGTTATGGGTAATATATTGCTGGAATTACTGAGGGACTGTAGAAAGGTAAGCATCATTTGTCTGGGGACTCATCAATGTCTGGCAAAGAAATGGGGACTAATGACTATAGAGCAGAGGGGAGGAGAGAAGCTAAATTTGTCTCAATCAATGTCAAGTAATATGATCATGAATCTACAACTGTCATCAGTGTTCACTGGGGGGACATGCGTTAACTGTTTTGCTAAGGGGTGACTTTTAGTGAATACAAAATAGCAATGTTTCCTGGACTGCACAACTTAACTCTAAATGACATGCCATGAAGAGTCCCTGCAGTGTGCACAAGAGTAAATATGCAGTGATGCTGTTTAACTCATTAGAGATCAACTGTAACCAATAACTCTTGACAGACACTAGCATACTAAGTTGATTTGTGACATAAAACAGTATTACCGAGGAAGGAGAGCTAGTTCATTCAAGATACCAGATTTTAGTCCTGTGGGCTTTGTGACAAAAGGACAACAGGTCCAGTTCTCAAAACAGCAAGTGTCCCAACAACAGACATGCTGTAGACGACATATCACAGTAAATCCTGCATGATAACAGGAATAACTGATGTCTGGGAAGTATGGGGAGGCATGTAGAGTAAACTGAACACTAAAGATAAGAAGGCATAGCAGAGTTCACAACATTTTTCAGATGGGTAGTGATAGCTACGGCAACTACTAAAGTAAGCAGCAAATGTTCAACCTGTTTAGTCGTTTTTGAAATGTGTTTGCATGGTCTTTTTATTCTATTCTGTGGTCTGCCAAAAGTCATTCTCCGTAACCTCCGATGCTCCTTCTCAGTCTGATTGTAATCCATGTTCAAAGGTGAGAAAAAAAATACATGCATAGTTATTACTTTAGAGAGTCTAAAGTGGGACCTCACATGAACTCTTGAGTTTCTATTTCATATCAAATAAAGTGCAGCTGTGTGGTGCACATAAAGATGATTCTGCTCCATTCAGCTCACTGCCAAGTAACAAACAGGCACTTTTAGGGATTTCTCACACGCCTCTTCCAAGCATCTATTGTATCATATAGCACAAGTGACCAACAAGGGAACCAATTGTGTGTTTAAGACACTAACAGCACCACAACTTATTTTCAGTGTGGAGGATTTTTTTGTCGATGAGTAAGAATAGCAAGTGTTTTAGAAATGCACCAACAAAGCTCCACTTTGTCCACGGATCACGCGCGTCGAATCAGAGATAAATCATTTTTGAATATCCAGAATTGACAAGGAAGATTTTCTAATCAGATGCTAGATGGAATTGCTCTTTTTTTTTGGCAAAAGGATGGACGTACTAATCACCTCATATAATTGTTCTAGCTTTTTCTGTTTAAAATGATTAGTGTTGTGGTCAAAGGAGAGTGGCTTGTAAATCTACTACATCATCAGTCAATAATACTTGTACAGTGTCAAAATAATCACATTAATATGCTTTTTTAATTTGACTTTCCCAGAAATGCTACAAACCTTACAGTATGTTCACATGTGGGACCTGCCAATGAACAGCCAGTCTTCTACTGCTGCTCTACAGGGAGATGCAAATCATTGTCAGTATCTTGCTAAAGGCCATTTTAACAGGAGATGTGTCACTCCTTCACTTTCCCCACAGAGAATTTCCCCACTGGGAAAGCAACAAGCCCACTCCTCTAATCTTTAGACCTCTGCCATCACTCACATGTTAAACAGCGATCTGCATTCTGACCACAAACAGGCAACTGGGATTCCCTGCTGTAACCCAAGATTGAAATGACATACTGGTGAACTATTTGGCTATTTGAGTCCATTTTGTAATGTATTTGGATAACAAAGGCATTGCAGTGCCACTATATAATACTACACAACAGAAGAAAATCTTATGTTATGTCAAATCAGATCCAAGAGGTTATTTCTGCACTCACTGTTTTGCTCTTAAATGTCAAAAATTAAACATTAAACAACAATTTCTACATGGACAACTGCCTCAATATACCAACATCATCATGTCGAACAAATATAGCTCCAGGAGTGAATTGTACATTATGGACTGAACATCACAGACCTGTTAATATACAGCAGTGTAATAAAAGGGTTTCACTTCAACATCCAACTTGATGTGCTGTATTAAGCAAAAATATACATAATTATTCCGTTCGCCCAACCATTCAGGCCATATCAGCATAACAACAAAAAGGAACCACAGCAGAGGACAAATGGATACATTCTCCTACATATGCATGCTGAGGATTAGTATGGCAGATATGCATTGTATGTTTTTGCACCGTTCCACCCCAAGTACAAATGCAGACAAAGCATTACTCAAAGACGGGTGTTTTGAATTTAATCATCTACAGATAATAGCGGTGTACATGCAGCACAGTGCAGGGGTTTCCAGAATTTGTGTGTGTTCTTGTGTGGGTGAGGTGTAAGTGTGAGCCCAGCAGAAGGGAAAGCAAGTGAGATAGTGGATTCATTGTCCCTGACTGAGTCAATCAAGCCATTTAAATTCCTTTTAATGGGCTGACAGTTGCAGGGCTGATTGTCTGTAGTAAATTTCTTGAACAAATGTGGAAAAGTGAAAAAGAATCTGCTCAGTTTGCCACATCTTATTAGAGATTCAGTCAGTAATTTGTTTGATCAAGTTCATCTGTATAACCATATTTCCTGGACTATTCTGAATTGTAAGATGAAAGGTGATAGTTTTTCATTAGAGAATGACATATTACAATTAAAAGTTAGGGTTTTACATGAGACTATAAGTCAAAAATATGACTAAACCAACTGTATAAATAAAGGAGCCCTAAACCCTGAAAAGTGCTCCTTTGAAAATATGCGGGATATTCACCTTTCTGCCCCCGCTGCTACTTTCCATTCCATAAAAAATGAAAGCAGTGCAGTTTCAGACTGGCTTTCATTGCCCAGAATCCCTTTTTACAATAGTGTTCTAACTCGCAACCAGCATGGCTTCTAATAAAGCCGTACAATCTAAAAGCGAAGGAACAAAGAACGGGGGTCTGGCTCGGGTGGGGTGTTCATTTATCAGTGGACACATTTCAAATCCTTGCTCCAGGCAATGGCTCGTGAAGCATCCTAGGAGATAGCCCGTAGGGACTTCTGCTGGAAAAGCAGAATAGCCTTTGATGAGCCTTGGGCCATTCCTGCACCTGTGTCTAATATGCATAGGTAAAAAACCCAGACGCAAGCAGCCTCTAGATAGTAAAATTAAAAAAAAACAAGACTAGCAAAAGACTTCTTTTATGTTCTAGTTAGCCGTTGCTGATGATCCTGTAGCTTATTTTTGTCTTCTTTCAGAAATGAATTATTCTTATTTATTTGATATTGTTACAAAAGCCACAGTTACTTTCTCAGATACAAAATACTTCATGGATACAGAGTGGATACTCACTCATAGAATTATTTACTCACTGACTCACTGTTAGTCTTCGCACTTAGAGGACAAAAGAGGCTTGGTTTGGTGATATTGTGCCCTCAATTGCATGAAACACAGCTAAAAACAATTAAAATAACTCTTTTTGCTGTGAAAAGGGAGATTTACACTGTAAACAAACATTATGAAGTCAAACTATTTCAGATTTATCATAGAAACAACTTATATATATAGAACTTGGTTGCTGTAATCATTCATCCTCTGCATACTGGCTGTGAAGAGATCACTTCCTAACATGATTCCAATGTAAATGATGAGGAACAAATACACAGTCCTGGTTCAGTGGGAAAATGTGTACTAAAGCTTAGCAGAAGCAAAATGGGTATTCTCAAAAGTTACGGTCTTTTTAGTGAAAAGAAATCCCTCGCTGCGTAGCATCCTCCAAGGGAACACTGTCCAAGGAAATTTTGCACTAAAAAGACTGAAAAATTAGAAAATACCCACTTGAATTGGCTAACTCTGATCACTGAAGTCTCATTAGCTTCAGATAAACTCTGGGATTTTGTCCCTGATCAAATTTACTTCAAGAAGGGATATTTTCACAGCCAGTACTGACAGGAGGAACAATTGCAATGAGCAGGGATGCTCTCAGTGTGTGGGCATGTCAGTATTGACAGACTTCAGAAAATGTGATTGCATTATTGAAATGAAAACATTTTATGTAATCTGTCATGATGTCATTCCGAGGTATGCTGCAAATCCCTCAAGAATAAACACAAAAAAAGTTGAAGAAAAAGAACAGTTCAACAATAACATATTGCATCATTCACTGCACCTCAAATTTAATAATTGAGTGTTTGTGGACTTAAAAATAAAGATGCTGAAAGACAGGACAGCTCTGTATTTCATCATGACTGATCGCTCTGCTGTTGACTGAAACACTGATTTGTGCTTTCAGGCAATAAAAGAGCCAATAGGTTCAAGGGAATCAATTCAGTCTGCATCAGTTAATGTAGCTGTAGCATTAAATACATAGGATGGTCGAAATAAAGTTTAGCTTTTTCCGTCCTCAGTTTTTTAGAACACAAGAGAGATACAGAAGTTGTAGTAAACAAGACTTACCTGAGCCTCTCTTCGATACCACTTTCAGGCAATGGACTACAACGGCATGAAGCAGGATCAGAAAAGGAATAGGAGCTTTCATTTTCCTACAAGTCCTACAAGAAAAAATAAATAAATAAATGAGTTATTATTTTGCACTGAGGCATGCTGTGAATACAGTGAATACATCCAACACATCAAATGAGAAAAAGATAATGATTTTGGCAGGAGATGCTCGATCAAAGCTCAAATATAAAAAAACAGCAAGTTCTGAGCCAATAATCACAGAAGTTTTACGAGACCTAAGGTCAGCTGGAAAAAATCCAACCACCCTATGTGCTAATTCAGTTCTCCAAAGTGTTTGTCTTTCCTCTGATTTTATGTATATATCAGTGTCTCATCAGGGACTCACTGTATAATCAGAGCGAAGCTGTTGATGATACAAATGTCAAGACGCATCTCTGTCAAGGCGTACCTGGCTTTGCTGCTTTGTCAACTACCTAGAAAACTAATCCAACTTCTCCCCCAACCAACATGACATAATGAGGTGCCCACTTATATCAGGTTCACTCTGGGTTAACATAATTGTTTAGAAAAGCTTCACCAGATGGTGGATAAGTGAATATGTCCTAATGTACTTAATAACTACCGAATATGTAATGACAATAATAGAGTCATTTGTAAGGATTAAGGAAACAAATTAAGGAAAATCTTGATATGGAGTAGGTTCAGGTGGGGGCAGCTGTAAGGCCCAAAGTGAGATTTTACCCTGACATATCTATGGGTGTGGCTGGACTGCCAATGGAAGATGGGGCAAATATTCTTAGCTAAGATTAAGCAGCTGTTCATGGAAGGCCAAGGTAATGAGACTCAAATTGCTGATGCAGCATGACTAAGTGGAGAGGAGGCCAACCAGGGCTGGTGGAGGTGAAGTATGCATCCACAGAAGAAAAAATAAATTGGTAGTCTTTGCCAAAAGCATAATTTGAAGGACCACTCTAGATATCGAAAAGTATATGCATGTTCAGCCAAATCTCACACTGACCAGCTGATTGAGCTGAACTTTAAAACACTGCCAAGACGGGAGAATCTGGAAAGATGGAATGAAACAGAAAATGATCGAGGCAACCGTGAGAGACGTGTACAGAAATCTGTGAATATATAAGATAAACGAGGTGGATAATAAAATTATTTTCATTTTATACTGTCCTTTATATCATATTATCAATATCATATCAATTAACAAAAATATTGTTTCAAAACGGTACTGAGGATTAAACTAACTGAATACCTTTTTGATAATGTTTTTGCATTTTCTGAATATTTCCCTGAAAATAAATTCATCAGACTCTAGTCTATATAGATTGCAGACTACTGGTTTATGAACTGGATCAAATATACAATGTTTGGCACTAATGGATGCAGATTTGGATTTGTATTGTTTGGATTTGCATTCTGTGTCTTGTGCTTGGGGAGCTGTATTTGTGTGTTTGTGTATTTGTTGTTTTCAGTTGTGGGGTATCTCCTGGAGCATTATTTGTGGGAGGCTTGTGTGTGTGTGTTTGGATGATGTGTATTTGGATGGTATTTGTGTATCCTGCTGTTAGATGATGGTGGATTACATGTCAGAATATTTGGTTTGTTGTTAGTTATGAACTTTATTGATGTTCATTATGTAAAATGTGTGCTTAAATGTTTAAATGGACTTGGCCGTCAGCCCTCAATTCTGCAAATACATAGAGCTGGTGTTGCAAATTAGCATCTGCTATAAACACCTGTCGTATGGTTATTGAAAATAATCCATTGTAATGTGTTAAATTTCATAACAGCACAGATTGGAGTGTTTAATCCAGTTTATACTGTATCCACATGAGAATGATTGAAATACTGTATATTGTTTATTCAATTTGTATAGCAATGCGAGCATCAAATTATAATTTTGTACTGACACCATCTCGTCAGCCATGGAAAAATGTTTAACTAGGTGAAGCTGAAATTAGCTCTCGCTGTGAATAATACTGCAATATGAGAATCTGACGCTTTATCTCATAATAATGCACACCCTCCAGCCAATGAGAACTGGGGATTCCTTGTGATGAAAAAAAAGCCTATTGCAGTCAAACTTTATCTAAAATTAAATAGAACTGGTCTAAAGTTAATTAAAGTGAACAGTGTTTATTCTGATTTTGCCAGCAGCAAACAGTATTTTTCAGTGATACACTTGCTCATTGAATCCCATCATGTGACTGTATAATCACTCTTTTTGTTGAGCCTCTAATTCCTCTTGCTACAGGCAAAAGTGCCATTTCTGCCATAGCTCAACACGATGCCCATGTAGGCTACAAGCACTCTTCCACTGGCATTTCAGTCACGACAAAGATGCTTCACATAGATTCCACAAAGCAGCATCAGAAAGCATTTGAGGGGGAAACCCTGAAAAGCCACAATAACCCTTGAGACACTCATAGAAGCATGCGAAAATGGCCATCGGCCAAATAAGGCAACACTGCCATGTCCTCCTCGTCAAAGGCTTATTGTTGTCAGACCATGCTTCCTGCAACCAATGCCACCTCAGAAAAGCTACACGCCACCACACAAAAATCTTATCTTTTTAATTAGTTTTCCATGTTGGGTGCAAGTCTGCAACACGAGCACAAAAGCTGTAGTCTCTTTCTTTGGTTTGAACACAGAGGAAACGACTGAATCACCAGTTCTGCTCGGTGATATCCTGGACTACATCAAAGCCAGTCATTATTACCAGTGAAAAGGTTTAAAAACGTGCACTCACGACGCATGGTAATTAATTTTTGTTGACACCGACTACACTGATGAGGAAATACAGTAAGTCATCTTCTGTTGGGTATACTGATCATACACCATGCTTGCATGTGCAGAGAGCAAAAATTGTGGATTATGGGATTAAATATATTAAACACTCACACATGAAAACATGACAAAGTGCTTTGCTATAAGCTTGTGTGCAGCTGTTGAGAGGGAAATTGCTCCAGAAGTCAGGTTTCACAAAGCTGTTTCCAAGGACACTGATCTCACTGTGTTTTTTTTTCTCCCACCAAGGTTAGTTCTTGTTTCATAGGCAGTAGTACAATACATGGTACAGTAAATAGAAAAAGTATCCCTCTGTAATGAAGTTTGAGTGTTTATGATTTCAAAAGGGTCAAAAGTAAATATTCTGAAGTTTAGCTTAGTGATATTGTATAATGTGGAGTATGTACAGCAGAGGTAGTGGTGCTGAGGAGTCTTACAGCCTGAGGGATGAAGATGCACTACATTCCTGCAACATGGCAGCAGGTTGAACACTGGACAGCTGGACTGGATGATGCCCTGAACTGCTCTGTGGGCTATGTTCAGGCAAATTGTCTCACTAATGTTGCAGTGAGATAATGATGTTCTGGGTGAGTTCCTTCACCACCTGCAGATGCTGGGCCTCACTTGTGCAGTGCCAGGGTGCAACGAACGTGACTGGTCTAATTTTGATTGTACAACTGTAGAAATAACACAACACTTGTGTTTAGTCGGATTTTTTGGAGATGTTCCTGCTGATCTGGACTGGATTCCCCAACAGCAGACCGCATTTACAGTAGGTAATACTCGGGCCAAGATCGCTGAGCTTGTCAAACAACATGGGTCTCCCAGGTGCTGTTATTTTTGAGTCATGTGAGGGCTGAGTGCAGATGACATCCTGTGGATCTGCTTGCACCAAGTGCAATCCAGTTGGAGATCTTTGACACGCTGCACAACTAGCCTCTCAAAGCACTTCATAGCGATGGGGGTGAGTGCAACAGGTAATTGTTGAGGCACGAATGCTGCAGGCTTCTCTTGGAAAAGGCCAATGGACTCGGTTTTGAAGTAGATGAGGTGCTTTCCCTGATCTGTCAAATAGGTCATTTAAGACATAAGAGAAATGCGTTCAGAGTAACTTCACATTGATCCTCACTCTCACATGCTGTAGATGTTAGTGCTAGGTCCTCTCAGGAAGAGTGAGCTGGAGGGAAAGGCTTGTAGCAAGCAGGAATGTTTGAATAAACATTTCCATGATATCTTTGTTCTGCTAGATTTCTGCAGTCTTCAACAAAATACAGCAAATGTTGTGGTTGGACGTGATTCTGCTTCTGATGCAGATGGTTTAAGAAGATGGCCACCTGTTTGAAGAAACACACTACTCAAGGGCTTATCAAGGTCAAACACTCAATTTGTTATCAGTAATCATTAAAGGGATGTCAATGTGTTATCGCTGCTATCATCTTACTTCTTGGCACATGGTTATTAGCTAGCGAGAAGTGAAAGATTCATTGCAGCTGTCGAACAGTCAGAGATATGATCAGGAACACAATACAGCAGAAAAAAAGCAAGAAGAGTTATCCCCTTTCAACAAATAAACGGATACTGGATGTCCAAAAAATATGAAAAAAAAACTATCCTCCCTTTAAAATCCCACAATGAAAGCTTATCCTGTCAAGCATCTCATAGTGCACCATTTTTTAAAGAAAAGCTCATCCAAAAGGTGCTGTCACCTGTCTCTCATTCTTTGATTGCTTTTTTCCTCAAACATCCACTTTCTCCCCTCCCTGACAGCGTTTCCTCCTCAGCGGATTCATCCGAAATTCAATTACTTTTGAGGAGGGTTCGGCAAGAGAAATGGGGCACTCTCTCAACACTCTCAGGGTTCAGAGTTAGCCCAGAGGAATGCGTCTCCCTCTCACACTCACACACAAACAATTTCAGCAATCGACAACTGAGGCTTTACTGCTTTACTGCAGCTAGTCAGATGGATATTGAGATGATGATTTATATGGATCTCTCATTTCAAGTCTCTCCTGCTTTGTCACACATTTTGTCTGGCTGATCACATTAAAGGCCTTCATGCTCAATTCTGAACCACTGCTTGTGTCTGATGTTTCTGGATGACTGTTCATATCTTTGTAGGATGATACCCATATCGGATACCAATGTGAACTGACAACGAGAAGCAATACGTTTTTGTACCTACGCTTCTACCGCTTGTTGGACATTTCAGTTCTGTGCCTTTTGTGTTGCTGTTGCACTGAGGTGTAAAACTTGGACGTTTTACTTTGTTTTGTTCTTCCAATGCTGAGTCTTGTCATCCTGCGCACAAAGACTGACTCAGCCAAACTGCCATGGGTGTGAAATTATGAATTTTTATTTATATAATTATTTTTAAGGAAACACTAACTCATACTGCCATTAGCGGGGTGAAAGATAAAGAGTGCCCAAACAAATATGATACTATTTTCTAAAAGAGCCTGGAGGACAACAGTATTCTGACCCAGGATTCCTCACTATGCGTCTAGTTTTGACTAATTCTGATCACTCAAATGTAATAGGCCACATGCCTTGAACCACAAACTAGAAATGAAAAAAAAGCTTCAAACCTCTGAGTTTCAGTGTGAAGGAAACCCTTTCTGTCTCTAGCTTCATGCTACCCCACGTACCTCTCCCCCATGTCACCTCTCTGCCTCCTTCCTCCTACCTCCTGTTGGAAAATTGATATGTACTCTGCTTGGTGAGTTATTACCATTTCTATTTGTGAGGAACACTTTTCCAGCCCTTACACCCGTGGCTGACGCACACACACACCCACACGAGTCTGTGCTCTCCTCACTGAATTATTCCATTTTAGATTATCTAATAACCCTGCAACAAGCCTCCATGTTCTTGACATGCACACAACAAGTGAGAGAGAGAAGAGGTTTGAGAGGCTTCTCGAAAAGCAGTTGATGTCTCTAAACATGTTTAACATCGTCAGTGTCTTCAAATAAATGTTTATTTTGTGCTAGGGTTAAAAATATGGATGCAGTCAATTTCTTCCCTAGCAACAGTGAGGGAAAAAAAACAGCACAAAGCATTAAGAGTGAAATCAGCACATGAATACGAAGCACTGAAGTGGAATACACACACAAACACACACACACAGACTTATGAAGAAACAGTGTGAGTAATAGTATTTTTCCTTTAGTTGCTAGGATTTTGTGTGGTGACGATACAACAGAGGACAACACAGTTTGGGAGAGATGAACACAGCACATATGGCACACTGAGCCCTCTGTGTTCATGTCATTTTGGAAACTGTTAGGATATCTGAGTTGCCGGCTTTAAACCACATGTAATGACACATTTTCATACTGATGCCAAGCTAGGAATATCAGAATCAGACATTAAAACCCAACAGCGACAATAATAACCTCAGTGCCCTGTTTCTAATTAAAAAATACATTGCCGTATACTCCTCTTCAACTGACCACTGAGGCTTAAAAATACTCCCTATATCCACAACAACCCCAACTAAAGTACTGTTTCATTTTAACTTAAGCAGATGAACCCAAACTGAAGAGTCATAATTATGATTTCCTAAGATGTAAATGGGTTTACAAAGGACCCAGATTCATTATCACTGTAACCAGTTTGAGAATATATTCTTTATATTCTCTTAGATTAGAAACTAGCTCTCTCGCTAGGCAACATTATGTACGATGCCTTTAACCCTTGAGCCATCCTAGGACATTTCGTGGCTTTTTCTTTCTTTTTCTTTCTTTCTTTTTTTAAGAAATGTGGCTGTGTTGAATGAAGATTGCTAAAATTTGGTCAAAGATATTCATTTTTAATTTTCTTTTAGAATAGAAATCTCAGTACTTTATTGAGCCTAAAATGGCTTAGCAGCAGAAATCCATCCTTAAAAGTTCCTAGCGGCAAAACGTGCCCCATTAACAACCATTAAAAACACATTTTTTGATCGCACGTTTATCCTAACATAAATTAATGCATTCCTTTATGTTAAGATTTCATTTTGGACCACTGGCTTTCAATTTGTAGTTTTTATATGTGTCGTCCATGTGGCCCACTTTTAACCCATTCAGTGCTGGCAGCAAAGTTTCACACTTTTTACTGTTTTCTGCGAAAGAAGTGTGTGTGCTTTTGATGTTGGATAATGGTGTGTGTAAAAAAAAAAAAGTGTGTGTGTGTGCATGTGAGAGTGTGTGTGTGCATGTGAGTGTGTGTGTGTGTGTGTGTGCGTGTGTGTGTGTGTGTGTGTGTGTGCAACTTCAAAAGTATTTTCTCTTTGAAATTCACTCTCTGCGCTATGAACTAATTCAATAATAAAAAAGATGAGTAGTGAGAACGAAAACAAAATTGGACTTTGTTTAGGTTCTCGTTCAGGTTGTTTGTGCAGGTGCATTGCAGCCGTGGTTATAAATATGAGCAGAAATGCAGGAATAGTTATTTTGGCAAGATGGCAAAAGTGTACACTACGAAAGAAGCGCTAGAAATAGTTATGGAGTCTGACTGCGAGGATGGATCCTCATCCTCCGACTCTGAGACCGACACGGAGGAGGCCTCAGATGTCGAACCAGAGCAGCTGGAGTCCAGCTCATCTTCAGCTGATTCGTCTGAAGGAGAACAAGAACCTGAAGTGGAAGCAGAGGGATGGGCACCTAAAAATGGAAAGATTGTGTGGTCTGCCACAAACAGCCAAACGCTGCGCTACATCCCCGCAGCCAGAGGTCCTGTCCTGGGACATGTGCGTTATGCTGCGGCTCGCATCTGGGACCTGATGACGAGCTTTTCGCTCCTGCTGACGGACGAAATCATCCAGCATATCCTGGCAGTAACAAACCTCCACGGGAGACGAGAGATCACAGGCTGGCAAGACCTGGACATGGAGGAGCTGCAGGCGTACATGGGCCTGATTATTTTGGCCGGTGTTTACCGGTTAAAACCACGAATCCACTCTCAGCCTGTGGAGCGAGAAGAGCGGGCGGGCCATTTTCAGAGCCACAATGTCTCACAAACGGGGCCTGCAGGAGTGACCCGGATGAGGAAGTGCAGGAGGCTGTGCGATTTTTGTAGGAAGAGAAAAGTTGGCAGCACCTGCTGCAAATGTGGAAGATTCTCATGCAAGGACCACAGCCTAATAATATGCAGTCTCTGCTCTACATACTGGCATTTAAAGGGTTAAAAACCAAAAAATATAATTAATATTTGATATGTATATTTCAGGCTGAAGTAGTTCTAAAAGACTGACGTGTTTAAAGTGGAAAAAAATATTATTATATATTATTTTTATAGCAGTTTTTAGGAAGGAGCCACGTTTTGTCCTAAGGAACACGAATGGATGTTTTTTTTTAAATATGACACTGCAAAAAAAAATAACAATGCATCAAAATCAATGTTGCTGCCAATCATTGACCCACCTTAGGGCCTAATAATAATAGTTAGCCATTAGTCATTGAAATGTATTTTATGGAAATTATTTTAGTTTTTTTGTTTTTTTAAATAAAAAAACAGCAGAGTTATGTAAACATACTGGCATTTAAAGGGTTAAAAACAAAAAAATATAATTAACATTTGATATGTATATTTCAGGCTGAAGTAGTTCTAAAAGACTGACGTGTTTAAAGTGGAAAAAAATATTATTATATATTATTTTTATAGCAGTTTTTAGGAAGGAGCCACGTTTTGGCCTTAGGACCTATTAAGGGCACATAATGGGAAGACCCTCCAAGGGTTAAACAAGAACCTCTTTGCCTGTGGTTTTGTTGCTGCTATGCACTCCCTTTCACTTGACTTTCAATTTAGTATCTCTACTATGAAATTGAAGACTGGTAAAGTCAATAAATGACCAAATAAACAACTCAGCTATGTGGATGTGACGAAAAATGTTTTTATGTAGGAAATGGCAGATTCAGTATATAATGTAAAATTTATACATTTTATGTTTTGGTCTTGGGAGCTATTAGCCACCAGCCAGGTTTACAAAATCCACTTTCAATGAATTCTGTGGACACATACAAAAAAAATGCACACACGTTGGCTCTCACACATACACACACATACAAAATGTCTTTGCAGTCACGTCCAATTCTTAGTCCCATTCCCTGAGCTGCCTGCTAACTAGATTCTTTATCCTGCCTGGCTGTCAGGGAAATAAGGATGACATTAAATGAACAGAGCTCTCTCTTTGGATATTCCAGGCCAGGGCTAAGAAAATCGAGGGAGAGCCTGCTGGAATCACTGAGAGGAAGAGGTGAAAGGGGAGGAGAGGATGAATGAACGTTAAGAGAAAGGAGAAGAAGAGAGGACAAGGAGAAAGCAACCATGAGAATCTGTATCATGAGATAGTGCCAAGCAGTGGAGCATTGAAACACATGAAAGCAAACGACTGGGAATACTGCAATTTTTGAGTTGACTGTCTCAATAACTGTTATGATGATTTAAAGGATTAAATGAATTTGTAGCGACTGCGCAGCAATTTTTCCAGTGTTAATAGATGTTGATTTTTCAAAACATGGACAAGTATTCGGCTTGAAAAAGAGCTGTTTATTCACTCGACACTAAAGATGCATCTCAAACTGTCTAAAAGTTTTAAATGATCTCTGATGGATATGGATTTATAACAAAATGACAGAGTGATTAATCACATGCTGCGATATGAATACTGACGATTGTGCTCTACAGATTCACTGCAGATCATTAAGCACTATTTAAATTCTATTAGCCTCCAAACAGACTTCTTGTCATCATGTTATAAGCAAATGATTTTCATGATAACGCATACATGTGTACTGAGGTTTTGATAGCAGCTTTTTTAAGTAGAAGTGCTCCATTTATATATCAGAACAGCCACAGGTATACTGAAAAGGGGAGAAAAAAACCACTTTCTTTCTCAAAGTTACATGTGTAGAAACCAGCAAGTCGCTCAAACTCAACTCTCATATCCCAGCTTGATCTGAACTGCCTGTGCCAATCAAACTCTCAAACACGGCCAGAGTTCAAGGTTTCAAATGGGATTCACCTCAAGGGGAAGCATGCCAGTAGCTGGTGAATGACACTTTAACAGCTCGTGCTGCAGGGTTATCTGAAGTCTAATATTAGCTACATCTAACTATAGCAGCTGTAGGTGTACTTCAGAGACACATTCCCAATTCTAAATAAAATGAAAATTCATGAAGCCGAAGTTTGAGACTTTCAATGGCGAAAGTGAGATATTTACGGGCTGAAGCATTTCATTCTTTATCTCTGTCACACACAACCTCTAACACGCAGTTTTACTCAACACCTAAATTTAAATCTGTGACACTGAGACTGATCTGCTGCCGAACAGACGAGTCTCTAGCTAACTCTACAGTATGCTAATGCTATTCACTGGAGAGCATCAAAGTCTGAGTTCTTCAAGGAGCTTTGACTTGAAGTAAAAAAAAAAAGAAAAAGAAAAAGCATTGCATACATTTATGGTATAACAGTTGGAAAAGATTTCATTGGGTCTGTCTTTTTTCAGTTGGCCTTTAGAAGAAACAGGATGGTTGACATCCTCTTGTACTACAGAGCAGATTTTTCACATATTACAGGGAAATATGAATAGCGACCAATAAAATGTTCAACAAATGTCCTTATAATAATAAGAATGTGGAACGTAAAGGCCTACAAAAATGCCCTGGAACGTGCTGTAGTTCACTTCAGCTGAATATACTTTCTTGTCGAAGCAGCACAACCGTAGGCTGATTTGAGGGGGAATGAAAGGGGATTGTCAGATTATTAACACGAGTTAATAAACGCCTACCCTAAAGCAACTATAATCATTAAGGCTTCTTAACATTTATCTTGCTGATTTAAAAATAAAATCAACCGCAAAGAAGAGTCAGCTTGAACCAATCAGGAGAGAAAATGTACAATCCAGCCAACAGCAACAAAATGAACAAAGCCTTTCATCGAATAAGTCTTCTTACAATGTGCTTGAAATTGTACAGTCAATTTATCTGACTTTGTGTGTTGCTGATTTAAAGTACTTTGGTTTCATCATTGATGGGTGCACAATGCTAAGGATAATGATGAATGTGCAGCATGTGGCTTGATGCGTAAGCTTAGAGCCACATAGGGATAGGGGCACAAACAGCACTTGGGAAATGTATGGTATATATATATATATATATATATACACACACAATTCATAGCCTCATTGCAAAAGAACACACACACACACACACAAACACACACACACACACAAACATACACAAACCTGTTAATGTGAAAGCTGTTTGTCTTTACTTCTGAACCAAACAGCCCTACAAGCAAAAATAAACTTAAGTGCTAAGGTGAGCAGGCATGCAGTGGTTACCACTGAGAGCTCAATGGCGCAATGCAAATAAGCATTCACACAATAACAGACGACCCACATCTCTATGCTAGGCAGCTGAGATTCAATATCGGAGGACAAGAAGTGCAGCGTCCCCAGGCCCTTCTTATAAAGTGGCCCATAAATCAAGAACCCTATTGAGAGCTGGTCTGGTCCAGCAGGAAGGAAACAGAGTCACGCTCTGGCTGGGGACATAGACACACCAGTAACCCCCTCACTGGTAACACATCTTAAAATTATCACCATCATTATTACCCACTCTGCGAATCTGATCAGTGAAATTGTTAAATTTGAATGTATATAGTAGCAGTATATAGTGTACTACAACTTTCTGGCACTGACTATTATTTAGGCTGTGTTCAGAAATACTGTAGCACTGCTTGAAGAGACAATGCCTCCTCACTACAATGAGATCCAAAGCCTCTGGCGGAAAAACACAAGGCTGTCCAGAACAAACAAAAAAATAATATCATATAATAATTTACACAGCGGCAGAATGCTGTCTCATAGTATTACAAGCTGATGTGTACTGTTTTAGCCTCCACAGCCATGCATGTATTACTCATACTACATTTACTGGGTCATATTTCATCTTCTAACATGCACAGGTAGCAACATGCTACACACTATGTAATAAACACTCTATATACTTTTTATTATACTGAGGGGTAAATAGAGAACACCTTTTCATTCACTTGAATGGGAAATGTGCGTGTCCATACTTTTGACTGGTACTGTATATGAATCATTATCATTCTGTGTCCTTTCTGACAGCGTCGTATCATCTTTGATTTATAAATCTAGCAGAATTGCACTGAGGGGTTTTATCAAACATGCTGTTGTTTTGTTTCAGGGTACTATATAGTTCATGAACTGTACATTTAAATATAGCATCATAGATACCAGAGGAGGGCGTCATTTCAGACACAAGCTGTATAAATTGTTCTGATTGTGTACTGGAGACAGGTTGAAATAAATGTATAGGATTAGCTGTATGTTGCCCCAGGTCATGGCTAATGACTAATGACAAATGATAAATGAAGGACTGCTAATGAAGCGCTCCTTGATTTCACTCACTATTAATCCCTTGATGTAGTTGTTCAATCTAAGGTCCTGTCTGGCTCACAGGGGAGGCACAAACAAGGTCAGGGTTCCTACTGAGGCTACCCATGTATGCAGTCGTATACTGTATTGACTTTCAGTGACCACTTAAAAGCGTTAGCTGAAACCACACCATGTGGAGTTAGAATACAGGTCAAAATGTGAATAAAGATTGGTTTGTTTGAACATTAGAAAGATGTGCAGTTAGCCTACAAATGCGTCAGCTTGCACAATAATGTAGTCTGGATCTTTTTCTTTTTTTTTCTCCCGCCAACTGACATTGTGTGTGATATTTTATCTCCACACCAATGTATAGAATGTCACAACAAAGCCTTCATGAATGAGTAAGCACAGATCCGATGAAGAGAGGAAGGGAAATGGGAGGAAAAATTGCTCATTTTGCTTCCCCTGGCATGCAATTTCAATCCTCTATCCACATCTCTCTAAAAGCTATCTAAAACACATCAACTTCATCTTTCTAGGCTGAATGGGCCTCAGAGGATCACCTCCAGACATGGCACAATGGCAGTGGGGCTGAAAAGAAAGGATGAAATGATAATTCTGCCCTCTTGCTTATAGCAACGTGCTTCTTATTCTACTGCTGATTAAGAGGTGTGTGTGTGGGGGGGGGGGGTGTCATTTTAAACTCCACTTGCTCCGAGCAAAGAAAAATACTGTATATTGAGGTAATTGATCATATCTCAGATGACCGTTTCATCTGGTGAGGTACAACGGGAGTATTTCATTGCCTCTTTCGTCATTTTAGCTGCGTAACAAATGGCCAGCAAAACATTCAAGTTTCGGGGCGTACTACACTGTGGCTGACCCCGAGTCCTTTTATTTTCTGTTGTGACAAATTGGAAAATAGAGTGCTTTTAAATTGAACTTGTTTCTGGTCAAGGTAATGCTTTAGGTCTCCCCACAAGACACACTCATACATACACAGAATAGCTTGCAAATGTTTTTTAAGACCAGCATAAAGGAGACAGTTGTAAACAATGTCATTATCAGTCTTTTATTGTAGCATTAATATTTGCTCTGTTAGGATAGCAATGCCATTACATGCTGATGGTAAATAAAGCTAGTATAGCAGCGGCAGGCACTCAACTCAGTTCACATCCATACATGAAGGCATTCAGATCAAGGTTGAAGAAATAAGTGGCCCATGAAAATGATTTGCAATGAAGCTGCAATGCAATGTTTCTTTTGATACCTCTCCGGCTGAATAACAGTGAGGGAAGGTCGCACGGAGAGCTCAAGGGCCACAGAGTAAATGGGGGGCCAATTCTGAAGGCCATTTATTTCACCATACAGCTGAGTCTCCCATCAGCAAGTGATTGCGGTTGCTGTGTTCTCTGAAAGGAACACAAGTGTAAGATTTCCTACATCTGCAGGAAACAGATTAGAGGTAGAGCAAGCTTCTTTTGTTGCACCCTTAAATCAGACTTCATATAACTGATGCTACTGATGCTTATAGAATTGCAAGTGATGAGATCTATTATGGATTGTTGTGAACCGGAATAGGGGAAAGCTTATTTATTATTGCGTCCACCATGCGGGTATTTACAAATTGAGTGGTCTTGGCTTCTTAAATAAAATGTAGATAAATATATATTCTTTTGCCTTATTTCCAATTTGGTTTTGGAAAGCAATATGATTGTCATTGTGATAGTGGTTCAAACAATACTAACACTTGGAAATGCTAGATGCAAGCAAATTGAAGGCGAAACCTTCAAATTGCTTGTTTTGCCCAAGCAACAGTCCAAAACCCGAAGATATTACATCTTCTTTTTAAGGTGTTCACAAGCTGAGAAAGTTGGAAAACCAAAGATAATGATCTCCCACTGCCTGTTATCTGGCACTAAAGCCAAGAAAGCATTGAATGAAAAGTTGCACCAGAAAATACTATTTGACTGAAGCATAAAAATGCATTGAATAGATTGACATGTTGGTATTCAACCTTAGTAGTCATAACTGTTCTGTGTATAGGTGAAGCGACATGCCCAGACATATTGTAATCTGCCTGATCTACTATACTTGTCAATTCATGACATGATGGCTGCAACAAAAATAAATAGCTTTGAATCAGATCGATGCCCGATGATTGCGATGGAAAATGGAACATGGCACGGGGAAAGAGGAATCTCATCTTCACGGGAATTGGATTTTCAAAAGATTTAACGGCGAGCGCGTCTGTTATGCATGTAGTCCGGGCGTCTAATACTCAGATTTCACAACAGTCAATAAGTCTGCACAGCAGTGCCAAGCAGGAATGGAAGGTACTCAAACTGAGGTACAACATTTATGATATTTGCGCATATAGTCACACACAAACACACAAGCTGGAACACCTGTCAGTATTTCCATTTCCTCCTGTGTTTTATTAATGTAATTTAATAGCCATGACTGAGGTGATCCCTCTCAAGTTCCTCTTCAACATTCTTCCTCACAAATCTTTATCAATTGCTCCAATCACTCCTCACACAGAGCCAATATCGCACAGAGAGACAACTTTTTTTCTTCTTCTTCACCACATTAATGAACTCTTTCATTTAAATGCCTTCAACTGTCCGCCCCTTGATTGCAAAGCCAAGGACAATAGACCTTGGTGACAGCTCCTTGAAAATTAAAAGTATCAATCAAGACAGGAGGGGGAAAAGCTCATAATATCTTTAGGTCGTTCTATCTACGACAGAGAGTGCTGTAAGCTCATTGGGGTCAAGTGTTAACACAAGACATGCAGGGTTTGAATCACAAGTTGATCATTTTCTGGCTGCCAATGTTATTTTATGAAACATCATGATGTTGGAAACGCTAAAAATAACAAGTAATGAATACTTAATAGACCCTGCGTGCAAATATTGAAATAAAACTGCCATTGAAAGAACAGCTTCATTAGTACATTAGCATGCCCTTTAATCCTACAGTTGACTCATCAGGGAGCAGAGGAGGAATTCATTGCCACCGGGTAAACTTGACCAGCATAAAAAGTATCAGTGCTGGATGACATAATCTCTGTCTAAATCAATTTCTGTGTGAGAGCACTCGACTCAGCTCAATATGTAGCTGCAGGGCTTCAGTTAAGTGGCCACTGCCACTTACCTATTAATTCATGTGCTGCTGGACGCTCCTGTGGCAACTCTCAACCCCAGATGTTGGGGTTTGAATAAAGACGTTATTAAAATAACATCATAAACTGAGAAGATATCGCCTAAAGCACAGTGTCAAAACGAAATTGAAGTGGAACGATTCAGAGCAGAGCATGATGCAAGCAGTTTTTTTGGAGCAGTTGAAATGGGAGCAAATGTTACTGTTAACAAAATTAGAAAAAATGTGATTAATGAGGTGTTGGCTGAATGCAATGCTCACACTGCCTGTAAGGCCTTGGTCTTGGAGGAGGTTCTGATTAGTAATACAAAAAGGACATACAAGAGCAGTCGGTACATGATAAAGTGGTAAAATGCAACTTGCATGGCTACTGTACCTCCTGTATAATCTGTAGTGGGTGAGGAGGGAAAGGGGCTTTTTTTGAAGCCAGCATCTGCTCCAACTTTACATCAGTATGACTTCCTGATTCCCAAATATGCTTCACTGGCAAACCCCAGTCTGGTCAGAGCCAGAGGAGCCAAAGTGGAGCTCCAGCATCCATCTGGACGATAATAAACCAACCATCATCCATCCAAGCAGGGGAGAGGAGAGGAAATACTAGCAAACACTGAGAGGGGCACAGTGAGAGCTGATTCGCCAAGCAATCACTCAGCAGAAATAATTTGAAATAACTAAACCCGGATTCTTCTCGCCTCCCTCCACACACACGCACGCACACACACACACTTTGTACGTGCATGTGCATGAACATACAGTACACCCACCGATACACTTGCACATAGACACACATGAGACACACTGCAGACGCACCGGGGCGATATGCAAATGCGCACGGTGTTACACAATTAACGCCGAGAGAAAAAAAACCCGAGTACAATTAACAGTTCGTATCCACTGACACACTAATCGCTCTTCTTGGATAATTGGGTTTTAATAGAGAATACGGAAGACTTCAGCAGTGCGCTTCACCGTCATACTGCAGCCGTGAACACTTCCACTGAGGAGCCTCCGTCCGCAACTACAGCAAAAGGAGCGACTGGGACTCATGCGTAACGGAGAGAAAACATATTCGCTCCAAATGCGCAGTTACGTGCCGCATATTAGGAGAACAAGGGTCTGTTTGGGAAAGCGCACCGATAAGCGATGTGAATGTGTCCCTATAAAATGTCAATGTCATCCCAATTTATCGTGGATGCCCACAAACTGGTTTAAGCACATCCACGGAAGGCAGCGTGAGCATCTAAGCAACTTTGGAAACGTTAAGAAGAAAATACATCGAACTTACCCACAAACAGTTTCCAAATGATAGCGTGCACTCAGCTGTCAGTAGTGATAAGCCCACACCATCACGGTGTATCAGAATCTGCTTGATCTACAGAATGAAGCAGCAACGTTTTAGAAACAAGGAATCCAAACTGTGAAATAGTCCAGTTCTCCAAAAAAAAAACATGCCGAGTCGGTCCCAAAATTACATATTGCCAGCCTTGACTGGCGCAAATCACAGGAGGGAAATAAAACACACAAAAACAACACAAAACACCTGCGACCGGTCACTTTCAAACAGCAGGGAAGAAGAAAATGAAGAAACCCATCACAGTAATTAGGGGAATGGTCGACAGAATCAATGGAGGGGATATCAGAGGAGGAAATCAGTCTGATGATCCTATCAAATCAGTTGCTCAGCCGCTCACAGGCTCACAGCCCCGGCAGGTGAGCACCGCTTTAAACACGAGCGCAAATTTCCAAAGTGATGTGCAGAAAAAGACACATCGGATGCCGTCTCTCTCTCTCTCTCTCTCTCTCTCTCTCTCTCTCTCTCTGAGTGTCGCTGTCAACGCGAGATGCGTCAAGTGCACCTTAATGAATCAAGATGAAACCGGACATAAAAGGATTCTGGCTTCAAAATAATCATTAGTCTTATCAGTCAGGGTGCATCAGCCATCAAAATTATCTCAATGTTTGATTAAAGTATGCGAGCCCAATTATCAATGAATTATAATGTGTTTGTTCCAGGTGGTATAGATGGATCCTACATGTTGCCTACTAAGTACTTTTTGCAGTCTGGGTCTGTTCTCAAGATGCATTTTTCTGAAAGCTTTTATTTTGAAGGAATCGCCATAAGCGTTATGTCCTTATTCTTCCTCACTTGACAACACGGTGCCAGTGTGAGCGCACCCAGCCAGACCTGCGTCCCTCTGGAAGATTTCAGACAGAGCCATGCGTATGATGACAACTCCGTTCAGGTGCACAAGAGCGAAATCAACCTCATATGCACATGTTTAAAAAAAAACAACAACTTTGCAATTAGTTTTGCTTCAACTAAGAGTGGAGTGCTCAATACTGCTCTGTCCACTACAGAAAGCAAGGGCCGATAGGCAATGCATTGCAGCTCGAGTATGAGGATGACGCACTGCCGCCCAATGGAAATAACTGAAAAGGTCTGGGATGCACTGCAAAAATACACCTCTTTACAAGTCACTAGAGATCTTATATATATGGCAGTAGACTTATAATATTATAATAAGTCAATAAGATTTATAACATGTTACATCTAAAACAGGATTATACTTTCTGTGTTCATGATAATACAAACTTCCCAACACAGGATTGCAATAATTACTGTGAACTTACTTTAAGTTTCACTGCATCATTCAATTTGAAAAGTGAGTGATCATGAGGAATCAAAGCTTATGTCATGTAATAATAAATGCAATAATACATTTTAAGACTAACATGAGAACTGTTCACACTGAAACAAAACAAATTATTCATCAACCAGCTACTGTAAGCTACATTTTGTTTTAACAGAATTTAGAGATAGTTTCTCTCTGTCTCTATAAGACCAACATTGTGGAATAATATGAAAGTACTAAAAGAAGGCATTTTCATTAGCAACAAATGCTGTGGTCCACAAAATCACAACTAAATTAGATGTTTTGTTGCTTGTCTACTTCTGGTCGGTAAGTAATTGTGTTTTCATTACAGAAAACAGGGATGCTCCAACTGCACTGACAAATGGGTCTCTATTGAGGAGTGTACTTGTTAAATACTCAAACTAGGTCCTACAGTGGGCTTAGTTTACACTGCAGTGCAGTATTCACAACTGACAGTATTCATTCCATTGTGCTAATATTTACCATCTTTTCAATATTGACTACAGACTAAGATGAATGTGTGTGAATGTGTCTACTAAAAAGCCTGATAGGATTTCAATCTGCACAGTTCAGGTTTTACCAGTATTCATGAGTAACCAATGACTAAAATCCAACAAGCAGAAGATGATGAATGGACAGTACGGCTGCTTTGCTTTCTTCCTGAATTGGAAAGGTGTGATACAGATTAAGGACTTGTAGGTAAGCGGGTCTGCTTGTCGGCCGGCCGGGCCATAAAAAGGGACTCGTTTGATTTCCCCTTCACTGGGCTACCGCTGTCAAGACTTTGGCCTCTGTCACTGTGTTTCTGTGAGGTGAATTGTGATGAGGGGAGGGCTTTGAGGAAGAGAAAAACCAGCCTCCTCGGACTGAAAATGTGCACTTGTGAGCTTTCTTTGTCATATACAGACCGTGGCGTGAATAGAGGTTCCTTAATGAGCAAAGAAGTGGACAAGCACGACATTGATTCCCTCCTCTATTCGTAGTTGTCGTCCGCAAATGGCCTCAACTCAATCAACCGGGTCGTGTGCAACTTTGTGGACAACTGTCTAGTGGGGGGCTGATTGTTTGCATGTTTCTCCTGGTTTTGAGGGTGTGAGTGGCAGCCTGGATATTGGTAGACTCATGGACGTGATGCATGTGCTCTAATGTAGGATCCTATAACTCCTTTAGCATCAGCCCCTCTATGGGTGAATGACGTCATAAAGCCCTGTTAAAACATATTTCTAAATTCAAACACTCATCATTACTGAGCTCAAAACAAAACTATTTCCCAACCTTTTCAAGAGCTGACAATTCAGGAGGACTTTTCAACTTGACAACCACAGTATGAAGCACTATACTGATCCAATTAAAATTGAAAATTGAAATCTACAGAAAAGTGTTCTTACAAAATTATTAGTTACATAAAGGGAAACGTGTATTAATAAAAATGTAATTATAAACAGTTTTGAAACTTGGAAAGATTCATTTGAACAGTTGAAGGTTAAGTTTGTTTTGTGGGCGTGTAGTCGCAGCATCGTAAGGCAGTGCAGAAAAAAAACTATCTCATTGACTTTTACTTTAAGTAAAACCTTTGGGAAAACAACAAAAAAGGCAGTCATTCTCAGACTGATCTTGAAACAGAAGATGTTAAAAGGGCAAATGCGATGTTTATGTGTGATACTGTTCTCCCTGGAGTGATGGAAATATGATGAGAGGAGGAAAATGTTCTTAATGACTCAAGTACATAAATACAATTTCAAAGCATCTGCAATGCTGAAGTAATCTTTGATCACATGTAACTAAATGCTAAAATACTGAAAATAAGGTTCGACTTAACCCAATTTGACTTTTCAACAAAACCTAGAAAGGGTTATTTCAGATGTAATCATTTGCTGTGATTGAATTAACTTAAGAGCAAACTGCAAAAGGCACAGCTTCTACAGCTGCACATCTCAACCTCATTTGGACTCAGAGTGATAATCACACATCACTTTGTGAGATGGACTGTTTTCAGGGAAAGCTACAAATTTAACTGGGGTAATGAGGTCATAGGAGGAAGCCTCGAAGCTCTTCTCCAATTACTGCTTACCAAACATAGAGTACCAACAGGACTCCAACCAACAAGTGTTATAGTGTACCACGCAGATTAACAAAGCATGACCCTTCCTATTAAACCGCTAATACATGTTTTAATTTGGTCCAGTGCTTGAATAATGATACAGGATGCAATGTGAGCACAAAAGATGGTCATATTCCTGTGCACCTTTTTATAGAGGATGATTCGAACTTGCACACGCGCACCGCATCGTCACAATCTTCTAATTACAGGGTCGTACGACTGGTAGGAAAAAAAAAAAAGTTAATCATTTCCGACAATAACAGAGATGTTGTATGTGGTGTGCTTTTGGGGTGATGTCATCTCGCTGTTGATGCATAATTCACCGCTCATCTATAAAATTCCGTTCATCTCCCCAGAGAAGATTTAATGGGATACATCTTGATGTTAGTTTGCATGTAATAAAGCTACCATCCACAGTGCTGCTGCTGCGTGTTCTGGATATGTATGTGGAGCAACAGCACCATTTTATATAATAATTAAATAATTTTAGCTATATCAAGAGGTGTGTATTTGATGGATAAAATGTCGACCACATTAATATGAAATTATTTGTTTTCAAGACCACCAAGCTGTCGGTCAACAGAGGGTTCTTGGATGTGAAAGTTGTCTAGTTCACTCGCAGTCTGCTCAAGTATTGTTGAGGCACTGAGTGGCGAGTATATTCTGCCTCGATGTCATGTCTTTTACAGCATGCGAGGGAAAACAACACATCGGGTGTCGCAAAAGTCACAATGAACCCCTGCTGCGCCAAACAAAGAGGGACTAGACAATTTGCACATGATGGACATTGATTTCTGTGACAGTAGAAATTTCTGTGTCATGTCAGCTGTGGGAGTCCATTTATTTCATACTGCATGGTGCATTCAACTGGGGAGCGAGGCATTCACATGAACATTTTTTTTTTTCCGTTTTGTTCAGGCATCTGTGGAGCTTGCTGATGATCAGAAAGAAAAATGTTGGTTTGGTTTGCCTTTGTTGTACCGGGCTGTGTTAGCAAATAGTGATAAAGACACATTCTTTGGTCTACAACAAAATCCCACATGGGCCTTTCGTTCCCCTCTCTGACAGCATTATTTCCAGCCTTATGTAAGTAAGGAAAAGTCACTGAACTGACTACCTGCTTTCCTAAAATAAATACGTGCAGGCTCTGGCTGAGGTAAGTCTAGTTGTAGGTATTTTTATAACCCTCCTGGCCTACATATTACAGTTCAAAATGGTAATTTGTGTCAAGGAGCCATTATTAACTCTTTGTGTGTTTTTACTCTTGCATGTCTGAATGACTCTTTCTTACCTGCCCAAACAAACCGAACAAAATGCAATGAATTTGGGGTTAAATCCAGCAAATAATGACATACCTGAAAATGTAGTCTTGATAAGGAGCGAGAGCATGATCCGAACCTAAAACAGAAAAGCAATATTATGGGTATAAGGTAATAACTGCTCATATTCAGCTAATTCTCCACAGTTATGGACTATCATGCTTTATTAAAGTTACACACACTTGAATCCAATTTGGTTTTCTCCAAAGTACCAAAACTGTCCCCCAAACTCCAAATTGTTTACAAGCCAAGATACACTTTTAATTGGCTTGCATGAACCTAATGAAACCATTTATTATAAAAAAAATTATTATTAAAAAAATTATTATTTTGCATCATGGTTTAAGCTAAAGAAAACAAACTGTAGCATTGAAAGACTCCCACTGGGCCACCAAACACTAGCCGTATCTAGTGTTTAGCTGGAAAATGATGAAAGCACTTTCTTTTACTACCAGTGTTTTAAACAGGATGGAGTAAAGAGCACAAGAAGTGTGTGTGTGATCTGGTAACCTTATAATACTTTATGGGGAATAGTGGGTTAAAGCACTGGCCCTTTAGTCACATCCCAACAGCTGAGATAATAAGTTTTAACCACACGGGACATAACATCAAAATGTCAAAGTAACTGTACTCATTCTCAAAAATGATCACCAGCTCAAATATCCACACTGACAAAAGGAAGTAAAAGAGTTTTACACAAATGCAACTTTTGCATAGTTGACACTTTTTAGCCACATATAGACAGTGCAGGAACATGCAATTCAAAGTGTTGGAAGTCAACATTTTGTAGCTATGTTCAACATAAATATTCAGTGTAATGTGTTGAGGAAAAACATAGTTGAACGCCATGTATTTATGGATAAATGAGTTTTCTGTCAGATATGATGAAAACATAAATCCAGGCTCTGTATAGTCCCCCATGAAAACACAGATTTTCCTAATAAGTAGTTGCATATATAGAATTTTGCAGCCTTATAATCATATTTTGATGATGCAGCTTGAGAGGAAAATTAGGCCCTACATATAAATACACTGGGGAGAAAGGAATGAGCAGCATATCATGGCAAGAGGCAAGAGTATGCGCTGAACATCCTTATTCAAAGAGTACGTGCAGCTTGACATGATGTTAAATCCTGCACGGATGTAGCCGGGAATGTAGCAAAGGATTTCTCTGCCCTGTGCAGACACAGTCTCTGTGGACGCTTTCACATCTCCTTAAAAATCTAAAATAGGTTAATTATACTTGACACAGGATGTGAACTCCCCAAGACAAACCGATTCGTTACAAATGATCTCGCAAATTTGCCAAGTCTATTATTTTATGCTGCATAATTACTGTAAATGAATGAATAAAAAATGGTGTAGCGAATAACATTAATGATGACTCTGTTTCATATACAGTATATGTACCAGTCCCAGGACCATGCTAATGTGTATAGTGGGCCACTAGCAGATTATTATGGTACGTGTGTCTTTCCCATGCTATGCCCTGAACACATGATATGCAAAGAGTTGATCCAGTAAAAACCAAACAAGTCTCAAAACAAGTCAAATAAACTCTTTCGTTTTGCAAAATCCACTGTCTGTATGGAAATGCAGGGTATATGTATTCTTGATGGTTGAGCAGAAGCAACGCTGCAGGCCAACATGCATCAGAGCTTAAATCAAGTCACATTATCGTGATCAGACTCACTGTAACATGAAAATTCTCAAGTAGAAGTCTTTCTGAAACAAGTACAAGAAATGTATAATTTTCAGACTAAATGAGGCCAAATGATTTAACTGAACTCGATGAAGGACGTGTTGTACATTACGGCTTCCGCTAAATGGGTCAGGTACTTCAAAGCCAACCTATCCTGGCATTTGTGTGTTCAATGGAATGTGAATGCACCAGGTCTCATGTACCCACAATGTCCTGCATGTTTCCTTGAAATGTTGTTTAAGGGATAATTGAGTGATATGAATAATAAGTAAACCCTGGTGAGCTCTATTTGGCTTTGTAGTGGTAACCAGGCTATCCAGGCCTTGCACTTTGATTTATGAATGATGCATTAAGAGGTCCAATCAATATATTCAGTATGCTGAAACAAAAAGGCTCCTCCTGCCTTCATATGGACATCACACTTCACCTAATTAATGAAAACAGACCTTAGATCATGTTTGAATCGTGCACCTCAGGATGATACAAGAAATATTCATTAATAGTGACAAGGAAAGAATGAGCTGCAAGATAAGTGATGAATATGGATTCAAGAACATTTTTAGGGCACCATAGATGGGCAGCCACAAATAATAAAAGCCCTGTCGGTGCGGGATTAGAATAATTTGGACATTTCATGTATGTAATGAATGGCCATTCAACTGCTGTTTCCAGATATGCGTCATGCCTCCCACACGGTTGGCAGGAGTGCTTGATCTTACCACATCTCTTGCTACTGCTTAGTGGGACTCAATATGGAGAAGTGCCACGCTTTGATCCAAATGTGTGAGGTATAGGATTATCCAATTTAAGATATTATGCAGGGCATATATCACCCCAGTGAGACTGTCAAAGATGAGTAAGAGCCACTGGTTTGTGTTGGCATACGTACAGGGAGGTTAGTACATTAATCCATCTAGTATTTTGGGGAGGCCTTGCTTAAAAATGTTTCTAGATCTAGAGACGTTGCATGTGCATTTTTCCATAAAATTATTATAATACTGTATATACCGACTGTAAATCCATTGTGGGCACTTTCAGTGACTCTTCTAAACCGGAAGGAAGGAAACCAAGCTTAATTTACCAAAGACATTTGATCAGATGACTGTTTGGACTTCATTAATATAGAGAGCAGCAGCCAGCCTGATGAAAGAGTTTTATAATGGACTTACTGGGATTGTGAGGAAAGTCTTGAATTTGGCTTTAATTATCTTTGATTTTAAAGTAATCTTACAAACTGATCTGTGTCACCTGTCTAACCTCAGTCTAACAAGGTAAAAAGTGAAACTCGCTGAAAGAAGATAAGGAGCAAAATAAGTAACTGCATCTTATGGTACTTCCACATTTGCTTCAGCACTTTGTGCCTTCATGCACCACCATCTATTTAACACTTAGTCAGAAAGCCTTCCTACAACAATGAATAAATCCACAACCTGTGTCTTGTCTCCATTAATTATAGCTTATGCAATGAGCACATGTTAAAACATTCTAAAATTATGCTGCAAGGTTGTGCACAAAACACTCTCTCCTCTGAACTACAGGGCTATGTTTTCTTTCTTTAATGGGGTCTCGCTTCATTTGGACTTGAAGCTCATACATTTCTAATGGTTGCTTTTTATGTTGCTTGCAACATCTCGGCTAAAACAGAATGCGTATACCCGATGAAAGGCTTTTGAAAAGTTCTACAAAACTACTTATATGTAGTCTGAAGTCACTCAAGACTAGAATGTTGTCTTTGCAAATGGATTTGAGGGTAAACTGCAAATCTTGAAGCTGCGACATTTGCTCTCTGTATTGCTATTTTAATAATTTATGGACATAAATGAATAAAATCTATTCACACTTAAGCAATCAATAATTACATGAGAAATAATCTGACTGAGAAAAAAAAATCAAACGCATGCATTTTCAACTGCCTCCGAAAGGAAGTGGAATCCTTTCCAACGCAGAACTATTGTTTCAACCAGCTGCCCTTGAAATATACAGATCGAGCTTTCAATAGTAGAACAAAGCTTTTTACCACAACTCCCAGGGCTATGATTACAGATAAGACTTCCCTCAGGCAATTCTGAGTGAAGGGCAGATGAGGAATAGAAACCAAGCATGTGGTCTAACTACTGGCCAACTAATTAGTTACAAAGCCAGATCCAAAAGAATTATTTCTTTGTGTGCATATGGTAAGCCACATTCATACACAAATATACTGATAGATTAACAGATAGACTCTGCAGTGTATGTGCCTCTTCTCCTTATCGAGAAGAGCTCTATTCATCGCTTTGTGGCGGCTCTTGGCAGAAAATGGCGATCAGTCTCTGATGGCATGTAACACAGCTTTGGAGAGCCATCACGCTAAAGGCCAGGTTTGTTTGAAGTTCGCTTTGCAATGCATCAGTGGCGATGACCTAGATTTCCTATCTCTCGTTCCTCCAAGAGTGCAGAGAGAGACAGCCTCGTTTCAGCCCTTTCCATCTTCTAACTATGTCAGCTCGCCTGTAAACATTTGGCATAGAGTCACATCACTGCGTCTCCCTGTTTCCCCGCAGACGACTCCCTTTTTCCTGGTGTATACTCATAAGCCCCTGTGTTTGTTCCCTAGGATGGAGGTGGAAGCCTGAGCCACTAAGCTAAATGGAAGGGAGATACAGTAAATGAATGCATACATTTAAGTCTCCTCCAAGTGTGAGAGCATGTCATCACTTTGAGAAGTGATAATAAAGTAATGATGCGTATGTCTGTTTCTAAAGATTGTGAACAGTAAAATTGTAACTCCTAAAAGCAGCATTTGGAGTAATATTGAAGAAATTTGGGTCAGCATGTTCCTGTTTTTGGCTTTAACAGAGAACCATCCCTCAACTCCCCGTGGGGACAGACCATGTAACTACTGACCCATAAAACACAACACAGGTTAAACCCCAGGTGCACCCTATGCTCACCAACATGGCCTCTCTGCTGGCCTGTCTGCCCAGTCTAACTAACATAGGTGGAAGCTGGCCATCTCTCCCTCCTTTCCTCGCCACCCTTCTTCCCCTGCTCTCTCCTTCCCACACACACACACACACACACACACACACACACACACACACGGGACAGCCATCAGTGCAGCGCTCACTAGAACGAAGGCATAAGAACAACATCAGAAACTGCTTCAGCTCAACAAGCCAGAGTGTGTGCCACATTTTTTTTTATTGTGCATGCTGCACTGCATTACGTTGCCCTGTCAGTCTTTTTCTGGTTTCCTAGGTGACCGTGTAATCTGACATCATTAGACGCATACAGTATAATAGCCAGAGTTGCAGGTGCCTCATTCCAAAATATCCACCTTACTCCTGCCTAATCCTGTCACACCAACTGCCACTACTACCTCTGACTGTGCTGTAATTTTCATGAGAAAACCAACCGGTTTAAACAACTCTGTCAGACCCCATGATACCAGCGCAAAACAGAGTGTCTCAGGAGTGGAGCGAATTGATGTTATTTCATGGAAAAATCAACACTGTAGACTTGTGTGTGGGTTGGAGTTTTGGCTTAGGTCCCAGCTATTTAGATCTCTCAGCTCTGCTTCTTAATATCCTATGTGCGCAATTGCAGGTGTAAATGTAAAATAACACTGGAGCATGATGGATTGCTCAGCTTCCTCACAGCAAATGAAGAAGCACTAATAAAAATTCTGTTAAAGCAATACAGTCTGAGTTACAGTCTGCACCAGCTCCGTACAGTAAACACTAAAGTCAACAATGACTCAGTGGATCGATATATATATATATATATATTCTGTTTCATTCTGTAAAGAAATTTCTCTGAAATTTAAAGCTGTAGCACATTTTGTTTGGATCAATTATTCACGTCAACACACCAGTCTTCCGGAGAACAACATCCATACTGGAAAATTCTGCAGCACACGATTCATTAAAAGCCAAAGTTGTATGTCTGAAGAAAAGAGTAATTTAAGTCAATTATATATTTATAAAGAGCCAAATCATACGTTATATCATGACACTTTTTGTATAAAGCAGGTCTAGACTATGAGTTTTTAATTCAACAGTTGCTGTGTGGTTTCACGATGACATTGTCTAGACTGGACACAGATACAGCTCTGGACTAGACGACGCTATATGCATGGTAATGATGTAAAATGTGCCTGAAATTCATTTCAGATCATCATTCTTTCTGGTAAAAAGTCAAAGTTCATCAGTTCATGTTCAAGCGCTGAAGAAACGAGAACACTCAGAGAAATCAGGTTACGCAAGTAATCAGTGAACATGTTTACATGCACTAAGTACTCAGTAATAAAAATGTCTCCCTTTCTACGGACACTTTGTTGGAAGTTACTCATTTTTCGCTGTGTTAGTGACTGAAGATGTTGTATGTATTATGCTGACGCAGCCATACTTTTCTTGTCTAATGTGTTTGTCTCTATGTCATGGTCTTAAAATTTGAGAAAAACCTACACTCCTCAAATGCACTACAGTGAGAGTGTGAAATGAGCAATAAATAGAAGCAAGAGATATAATATCTCCTTTCACAAGCTTTAGTTGGTATCATTGTAGAAAGCTGGCACAACTCTGACCTTTTGCATCTGAAGATGATTGTCAGGCTGAGGGAGAGATGAAACACTGCAAATGTTTTGAAGTGTTTACTATGCCAATGCCTCTTTGTTAAGGCAGACCTTCAGCATTTGTGGGAAGAGTCTTTGATGAATGAATTAAATAATATGTGGGTGAAAAGGTGATGATGAAAAAACGTGTTTTGGGGTCAGAAATCCACAATTTTCGACAATCCAAAGCTTAAAAAATATAATCAAATTAAAGCTTAACATCCAGAGTACATCTAAAACTATAAGGTGTAATGTCTATTTTTTGTAGTTAATACAATTTTATTCTGTCCATCAGTACGTATGGAATGTGGTAAAATACTTATGATACCACATTTACTGAGGTTAGAAACAGATCATAAGAGTCTCTGAGGACTATGGCGTGTCTTCAAAAATGTGACAGTTTGTTAAATGTCTTTCAAAATTATACTGCAGTCACTTGACTAATGATGATTAGTCATAACTAAAGATGATTACATATAGGAGGCTCAAACTCAGACTAAGGCCCATGTCAGGCCTTTCATTTTAGGACTATCCTATAGAAGATTAGGGAGACAAAAGACATGTTTTATCTGGTTTTGATCATAACACATTTTCTGTTTAAAGATGTAGCCTTTACTGCATGAACACCATCTGACTCTGGCACTCCATGCACAAACTTAGATGAAATATTTAACTGAATGTCTCTGCAGAGTTTCCTTCCTGACTTAACAAGCTACATCACCACACAGCAGTTTTTCCTCTTGCACAATTTGTACTGGCCAGTTCAAAAGCAGCAATACTCAAGACTTTGCAAAATCTTCCAGCAAGCATTTCTGCAGTAGAATCATTTCTCTTTATCTTTAAAATGATTTCTCTTTGGTAACTGTTGACATTTTGACAGCTGTGGGGTGTAGCTATCATGAGTGCAGAGTGTGCAGTTGTATTAGACCCTGAGGCCCGCGGACGCTCTGATACCGCCTGTCCTTTGAAACCTAACCGCACGAGTGGATGAGTGCTGGAGTCCTTGCAGTGAAGGACAGTTAAATTTGATTCCTGTCAACAGTCCCGTCAATCTTCACGATATCAAATCAGAATAACAGGTTTGTGTAATATAAATGTGTTATACTGTGTACGTCACGCAAGGATTTTAATGACACTTGAATGACTGACTACAACAACAAAGTTTTTTTTAGGTTGAGTGCCAAATTTGGTACTACTGCTGGTACTGGTACACTGCACGGCTATTCAGCACTCTGACCCCAAACCATACTTTCCGCTTCACTACATGAAAGGCACATTACGTCCTGCAGTGACACTGAACATTGGCATATGACGTAAATTGTGCCGTGCAGAATTGTCCAATATAGACATAATTTCAGGGATACTGGGCTGGCATGTTATGTCATAATCAAAGATATTTTTAATACATATTTCCAAGAGGGAGAAGTCTAAAGTTTGTTCACTTTTATACCCCAATGGCATTTCATCAACACCACCATCAAGTTAAACTACCCTATATACAATAGTGGTACAGTCTTTTACCCACTATAATTAACTGAGAACTGGTGGCTAGGTGGTCTTGACCAAAGCTTCATGTTATGTTTGAGGTCATTTTTTGTTTAATTGTACAAAATAAAAAGCAGAATTAGGATAAACACTTTTTCCCAATAAGACACAAACAAACAAAAAAAACTGTTGCTGCAATCCATCACAAGTGATTTTCTAGTCCTACAATGAAATACATGTAAAAGATCTCTGCTTTTTAAATAAAGGATAGCCTTAATGATTCCTGAGTGTGTGTTGGTTGAATGACATACACCAGTCTGTGATCAAAAAAGGCTTCAGTCTGCTTAAATCACATGATAGACAGGATTAGCACTTTGTTGCCAAGGAGACAGGCAAAATCAATACTCCATGAGCAGAAACCAAGTGCATTTTATACAGTAATTGGAGCCAGCTTTAATATACTGACATCTTGGTTGCTGCGTTCTCACAACATGTTTTGCAGCATATAGGAATAAACTCATCGGGTTTGGTGTTTCACTTCGACTTACATCTTGTCTCCTTTGCTTTAACACATTACAAACAAATAAGAGATTCAGTTGTATAATACAGAATAAGAAAATGTAAAATACAGTAGAACAGGGCTTCAATTATTCGACACAGACTGCAAGTCTGAGTGAAACATGGGCAGTGAGCCAAAGACTGAAAAAAAACTGAATAAGTCTCTTGTGGTGACAGTTCAGTAATGTGATGAGTAAAAAATAGCCTCATAGAATTCCTGCAAGCAAGACACTTTTAAGCTATTAATATGAGCTGTAATGAGCTATCTTTCTCAAAATAACATCTTAAATGTTATTAAGTTCAATGAAAATTGATCAGATTCTACATGGCTCGAAACCTTTCGGAGAATCACAGTTTTTGGTTGAGGGCCAAGTCAAGGCCACGGATCCTACTTTCAGCAGAATTTTGGATAAAGCTTTCTGAAGCTTTTGTTATCTTTATTGTCATTTTGCTGACACAATTCCCAACTCAGCACAGGTACACAGATACAGCCCTGGATTTGCAGATAACAAAGATTCCTTACAAAGCAATACCAGTTGCAGGATGTTCACAGGGGAACGGCTCTCTAATGATTCAGCATCGGAAACTTTTTCAAACCTATTTTAAGAGAATCCAATTAAATTTCCAATTCAAACCAATAAACCTAATTTATCCCTGCAGGGCAATATTCATGTCAGGAATAACATATACTGTGAAACATGATATTATACATAAACACACAGGACTACAAGCAATAACATTATTTTATAGAGAGCATTAGTTATTTTTGAAGGAGAAGCAATATTTTCGATATTCCTTAATTCAAAGATGAGTGTGTGAGAGTCAATTAGACTCACACACACTCATACACGCTGCATGTGTTTACCTCTGGACTGGATTATAATGAGAACAATTACTTTAAAATGGTCCCAGTAAAACAGTGCTATCGCTACAACTCCTGAGACACACTGATATTTTACCGTCTTTACATACGTAAGTATTTTCATATTACAACTAAAGAACATATACAGGACCACACTGACAGAAACCACATATTATTATTTTCTATACTGAAGTACTTGATTTATCAAGCATCAGAAAACAGCATTTGAGTTATGGTTAACCAATTGACTGAACAACAGTGACTGAAAGAATGAATCTCAGTATGTGGAGGTGTTTTCTATACGCTCATTTGCTGAAAACGAAGACGAGCAGCAAAAATAAAGGTTGGAACAATTGAAGCGAAGCACCAGTCTGAGTCGTATGATGTAGTGGACAATGGCATGGGTCTTTGAGCCAGATGATATATTAGACAATAGTTGAATGAATGTGCGGTTTCACTTCCAATAGATCTGGTCTGAGAGAGAGAGAGACTGAAAAGACTCTTTAACTAGTGAGTATATACACAGTATGTTTTTCTTTCACCTCTCAAACCTTATTGGCAGATGGTTTTCACTCCATCTGTTTCTTTCTTATTTGTTTTCTTTTCATTTGTTAGCGAGATATATCGTGAAAACTAACAGATTTAGGTGTAATTTTTGACAGTAATGAAATTTGATGATAATCCAGATCTGGGACCTCCGCCAGTTTTTTGTTTTTTTTTTTTACATTTTTTTATTAATAATTGCCATATGCTGCTGCCAAACAGCATTGTATTCATTGCATATGTATATTTTTGGAGAATTAAATCTGGAATGCAAACAATAAGAGTGTTGAGGATTTAATGCTGAGCCTTAATAAGAGCTGTATGTACTGTACTTCCGGCATATCTGATAGTTTTACAGTATGCAGGCCCAAGGGAATGCTGCATGGTGTAATGTGCACACTGCTTATTGCGGCGTAGAGCCATGAGAGCAGTGGTCTACCACTATGTTGTCTGACAAAGCCACTGAGGTCCAATATCCAATCTGATCAACCTAAATAAGCTCTTGTAGTAATAATGGCCCCCGGGTGAAGAGATGCTCAAGTCTTTTCTATCAGGTTCAGACACAGTGTATGAAATTAAACTGTCAACAGTTTTCACAGGGACTATTTCTTCTGTAGAAAGTAGTTAAAAAGAGAAACTGACAGCATGTGTATTATCCACAATAAGAGGGAAATTGTTTCTGTAAAGAGATGTCACTGATAACATTTTAAGGGTAATTTTTAAATGCTTTGAACATGACAAAACTCAATTCTCATGTATGACTTGGGGTGATTGCAGAAACTCAAAATCTGAACACTGCACTATACTTTTGGGAGTAATATGTTTTGTAATTTGGGTGGAGTGGCACTTACAATAGAGCCTTAATGAGTCTTACTTTTCTCATGAAAAGAATTTGAACAGTGGACCAATCTGCAACAGCTGTTCATTGTTGTACTGAAGTAGTCTGAAATCAAATTATGATTGTTTACTTTTTAAAATATTTTTTTTATCATATTTATAACCTTAAAATTAAGATTTGATTTGTGTTAGAAATGAAAACAGTTATTTTACAAAAGGATGATAGAATAAAGAAGCAATTTCAAAATGAACACACACACACACACACACACACACACACACAGCTGGCATGTAGAACCGATTATCGACAGTATTTCACAGTCTATGATAAGTTGTACGTGGGAGAAATGCAGCAACAGGTGGAAACGCTTTGATGTGTGTGAAGCATGAGGATTTAGTCTGGCCCACACACTTTCTTTATGTCATCTTTACAACCGACCTAAGACATTTACCCACAATCAACATCTGATGTCCTCTATGACACAAGATAAGACCTTACATGGAAACCTCTGTCCAATAAAAGAGAGCATGAGTGCATATCATTGAGAATATCAGAAGGACTCCTGCTGTGAACTCATATTAACAAGCTACATTATTTCTTATACTAAAAAAGACTGAGGTTTGGCTGTAGTTATGAAAAATGAAGAAATGTAACAGCGATAAGATTGCAGATTAGCACTTTAATGTGGACTCAAGTAATTCACATTAACTTTGTAAGTTGTGTAAAACCAAAGTCTTAATGGACTTTATTAAAGAGTTCTTTAAAAGCACTCTTACATATTCTAATCAATATAATAATCACAAGTATGCTGCTGTTTCTGCTTATCAAAAGTGTGTTTTCAGTGCAGTTCAATTTAACCCTCACATGCCATTTACAGCTATCTGTTCTTCATAAAAAATACTAACAAAGAATATAGATGTGAGTCAAGCCAAACGGATCAGGTCAAGGGAAGTATCTGATCAATAATTCACTCTAAAGCAATGCACTCCTGCTGATAGCCTAACAGGCCACCAAGTGAGGTGGAAAACAGGGGAATTCTACATGAGAGCTTCAATTTAAAAGTGAGAAGATAAACAAGTGGGTGGGAAATCAGATAGATCACTGTGGATGAAAGAGGCAGAACCATAAGGAGAAAAACTGATGCATGACACCTTGGATGAAATATGTCTCCTACACGCTTTATCAAAAGCCCTTCCAGGGATCTGACAGGTGGCACTATCTCGGTTGTTATTGGGAAATATTACTTCACATATCTCTGCTGGTGCTGACAGACAGTTTGTACACATGCAGTGTGTATTTCTTTCTCTTTTTTTTTTTTTGTTCAAACATGTAAAGAAAAAAGTAAATAAATTAGCTGTAGCCGCAATTCCTACCTCTATGGTTAGGTAAAAAAACTGAAAACTACTTGGTTGAGATTAGAAAAGACTACATTCACGATTAAAAGGAACCAAACAGGATGCAGACCAGCATCAGTGTCACAAAGTCATTTTAATAATTATTTTATTTTATTTATGTGTTTATTTTTTGGGTAAAGACAGTCTTCAAATGAGAGCTAACAGCAAAGACAGAAGTCACACTGGATCTTATAATCTTAAACGTATCATAGCTAACTTCCTGAAGGACTAAACTGAACCACATGCACTGGCGACAGTTGCTGGTGACTTCAGATGTTCTTTTGTCTTTGAAACTGGACCAGGCAAAGTCGAGTATGTTACAGTAAAGTAGCAAAAGGATTGGAAGTGCCTTGCCTACTGTAAGTCACCAAAATGTCTCGGACATGACTGCAATATAATAATCAAAACACACATTTTGTGCATAAAACACAATACATACATGCCCCCCACCACCACCCCATTCCAGTGACCTCCATGAAGGGCAGATTTTTTCCTCCCATCAGACAATGTCTTTGTTAGAAGTGTCCAAGGGCGAAGTGGAAATATGTGACCCTCTCTCCTCTTCTTCAATGAAGGGTTGAGCTCTAGCACTGCTGCCAGTGTCAGATGCCAGCATTGATAAAGCCAGAGGCAAGATGGCAACTGTCCACCCTGGAGCCTGCATTTTAAAACTGCTCCTGCCTGCAGCTTTCAGATGGGCACTAACCACACAGAAGAACCCTATTTCTACGCCTTTTTGGATTTTTTCCCCCCTTTTTCTTCCTGAGCTGCTAAAAGGTTTTATTCAACGTAATTATCAACTGTGTTGTGATGTGTGATGTATTTTAAGATATGGTGTCTTTCAAAACTGTAAAAATACTCAGACTATTATACTTTGGCCTTATCAGTAGAGCTCTCGGTCATAAATGACACTGTTAAAACTCACATTTACAGCACAACAAATAAAGCCATTAGATGCCTCAGACCTCAACCCCAATCCAGTCACACATGAGCCACTCAAACACCCTAAACACCCCCTCCAGCCATGTCTCATGGTCTCTTCCAATCTCCAGATTGCAGATTGATTCTTTATCTGCAAAAAAAACACCTGGGAACTGCGCCTTTGACAAGCTGCTCCATTTACACCAGAGACTATTTGATAATTTTGCCACTGAACTGCTTAACATGTAATTCAGTGAACAACAATAATTAAATGAAAAATGCAGCTGCGAGAGACAAATGTCACGCTTTTCCAATGCGTAATAAACACACATGCATATAATTAGAGATGAAATGGCATTCAACCAGATTCAGTTTGCCAGCATGGAAGAGTATGATGCACTCGCATCTAATCATCACCAATAACACAACCCCAAGCTTCCAGTCAGGGAGCTTGTGTGTGAGTTTGACTAATCAATGGTTTCTATTCACTTGTGGCACATTATATATTTTTCACTCTTTAAATTGCATTAATTATCTATGAGGTCAGTGAAACGCCATCCAACCAGTCTGCTATTGCACCTCATACATCTCGACTGATGCTTTTCTTGCAGCTCAAACTATTTCCCTTGGATGATATTTTCAAGTAAGTATTGACCTCAAAACCCAGAACTTGCATTCAAAGAACTTTGCACAGTTCGAAGAGTTATAAAGTTAATGTGGAACGTCCCTCTGGCACTGTGCCATCTGCTTTCAAAACAGAAATCAAGCTGCAACTAATAAGCCCATCCCAAAGGTCTGAAAGTTTATTTATTTATTTAATTTCCATTCTATTAAAATCACAAAAGTGGTTAATAATCTGCAAGCTATTGATTCAGTGATGCAAGCTTTATGAATCCATTGACACTAATTAATCTGTAATCTTGTAATCTTTTACAGTTGTAAAATGCTTGGAAGTTGTCCTGGCGGTCATTGCTTTTGCCATTTAGGTCAAAAGAATTAACTATGAGACCTTTTAATATTATATTATCTCTAAATAATCTGAAGTATCACAAACTAACTTTTAGGAAGTGTATTTGAAGGACTTGCTCTATACTCAGTACAGTCAGTTATCTTCCTGTCCTCGTTTGAAAGACTCTTCTGCAACAATGCTGCTGTTGAGCACAATTTAGCTGTACTGAGGTGGCTGCCATGCGTTGTCTTATTGTCAGTTGCCTTGTTACCCAAGACATAACGTCAGCAAAATCAGCCAATGAAGATATTCACTGCTCTGCACACTTTTCTTTTAGTTTTCTTTCAGCTCTCTTCATCTTGTCCTCCCACACTTTCCACCTTGTTCATTCAATGTACAGAAAACATTTTTTTTCCCTCCTCTTACTTTATTTATTTATTTTTAATAGGTCTGTAGCTTCACGTGTGAGTGTGTGCACGTGAGTGAGGGTAGGTACAGTATTGCTTCCGCTTTGAACTCTTCACTACGATGGCCAACCAAAGCTGTGATCTATAATTTATTTGCCATGAGACCTGTGTGCACACGAGTGTGAAGCAAGTGTGAGTGAGAAAGAGAGTGCACAGGGAGGAGACCTGAAAGCCATGCAGATTGTGACTGATAAAATTCAATCCTAGGTATAGAAAAGAAAAAAAGTATTTTAATGCTCTGTTATTTGGATCTGCCAAAATATGAAACTGCCTCACACAGTTTTGAGTATTCAGCAGGGCAACAGAGGGTGTGACAAATTAAACAAGATTAGTTGCAACTATAACATATATTGTTTAATGCAATTTGTCCTGCATAAATTTGGTGTAGATGTGTTTGAGTCTTTGTCTATTTTCTCTTATCTCCAACTCACAGACTTAATTACCCATGTGAGTCCATGTGGAGCGCACAACACAGAGAGGTGGTGCACCACTTGTGCTGGTAATTATTTTGTACTTCACTGCGTCTGTAGACAACCCACAGAAAATGTAAGCAGCATCCATGATGACAAAGCATCAGCAATGGGCTGCTCTGGCCTGATTACAGAGTCTTAGTCTTTAAGATGGAATAAGCAGAGAAGAGGAACATTAGCCATCTTGACATAAAGGTCAACTTTGTGCTTAAAGTAAAATGAGTCACGTTGTCTTTCAACTCATCGTATGTTTGACTTTAATAGACGCAATTCTATCAATTCTAATGAGATTATTTGGGTAAATGCCTCAGCAGCAACATTACTCTTATTTACAGAACACTTTAAAGTAATTACTTTAAATTGCAATTGTATTAGTTGCAATTGTATTAGTGAAAGAAAGCGTGGAACGATATAATGGTGATTTTACTTGTTAACTTTGATAATTGCCAATTATGTTAAGGACAATGCTGCAGATGCTTAAACATTTGTATTGTGCATCTAAGATAGTTAAGCTTGATGAATAAAATAATACGACAGGTATGGAGGCGTGTTTATAGAAATGTGTCACTTGTCTTATATCCTTCCAATGTTTACAGTGTATAATAATATATCTCCAATGCCAGTAGGAATCAAAAGTAATGACATCGCAAATTCAGAGCAATGTGCAATAAAAGTGCAGAGTTGTGTAATATAACTTTAGGTTATTTATTCTGCATTGATACATACAAAAAAAAAATAACTGGAGTGACTAATTTATTGGCCAACAAAGGAAGTCTATTAAGACAGAACATTAGTAAAATGCCACAATGGTCATTAATGTTATTAGCATGCATGTAAGCTTAACAGCGTTTATTGTTTATTCAGACATGGAGCCAATGCTGATGTTTTAGCTATCAGGTTCTTGTTTATTTAAAACAAGGTAATACATTGTTATTTTGCCCATGTTGCTACTATATTAATATATTTTCCTCTCTCCACTTATAATTAGTGTTGTCCTCTTTTTTTTGCATTTTTGCTTTCCATGTTTTCCTTATTTGAATAAAATGCAGAACTAGTTGGCACACACTTCTATTGACACAGGCACGAGTGACAAACTCAGATTTGTAAGGCACAACTCTGCATCAGATAAATTAAATCACCAATTCATCTTGTGTACAAATTTTCACGGCAACCCATACAATAAACTCAAGAAAAGTTGAAATCTACTCAAAGTGAAATATTCCTGCGCTCTGTCTCCTCAATCCCTCTTCCTTATAATGAGATGTGTTACTTGGGAAAAGGTCTTAGAGCTGGCTGGTCATGCTGAGCACTGCATGCCGGCCAGGTGTCATCGCTTTACAGCAGTGTTCAGAGACAAGACCCCTCACTGTCACCAGCTGCTGTCTTCTAATATCTTGGTGCCTCGCTGTCTTAGTCTTTAGTCTTGTTTGTTTCTCATGCTCTCTTTATTGCTCCTAATTTCTACCCCTTGTTTTTGCCTCCTACTGTATTCATATATTTCTATCAAGCCAACTACTGTTGAGGATTGTAAACCCACTCTGCAAAATGATGCAGAAAATTAAAATGTTCTGTTGATGGGTTTGGAATTATATAAACGCCTACAGCATTTGCCAGAATATTGGTTATTTCTTAAGCTAAGTGGGTTAAAGGTCAGGATGAACACCTTTCTGGGACTGAAAACCTGTTAACACTGTGATATAAGAATTTAATCAAACTATTCCTCCAAAATCTCAAAAACTCGCTTTCAAAAATTATTAATTATGAGCTGCCACTGGCCATGTCCCTGGGATGGTTAAATTGTTTGGTAATGAGGCATTCTCAACAGTAGTAACAGTATGCTGTCTAAAACAATGTGCTTGTTGAACTGTTTGTGGTTATTTATTTAAACTATGCAAGATTCCTTTAACAAAAACTTTACAATTAAAACTCTGAACTGACTGTTATCATGGTTTCCTTCCAGTGAAAATGACAAACCCCAGTAACAAACAAAAAGAGCAAATCATGTTTGTGCTCTTTATTGTTACAGTTTGTATAAAAATAAAAGCAGCATTGTGGCATGTGTAAAAGTTTGGGTCAGTATTTAGTAACACCCTCTCTGGCAGATATCACACCTTGCAAACACTTTTTTGTTGCCAGCTGAAAGTCTTTCTTTTCTTGTATTTGGAATTTGTAAAAAGCTTCTCGTTCTGCAGTATTCTTTTAATCTTTTAGGATCTACCACAGATTTTCAATTATGTTTCAGGGAGAGGACTGTGATGGTCATTCCAAAACCTTCAGCCTGAGTCTCTTGAGGTCCATTGTGGATTGCTAGGTATGTTTAGGATCCCGTCATCTTTTTAGCTTCGTCATATTTACAGACGCTGTGATGTTTGCTTCCATAATTTGCTGGTATTCAGTCAAATGGGGGTTTGATTTACCTTTCTGACCAGTAAGTCATCTGAGCAGTGAGTCATCTTGACCTGCACAGTTCTCCTAAACTGTCATATTTTAATTACATTCTGGTAGCCTTCCCCTGCATTGTGCTGCATCAGTAACCTGCTGCTTAGAGGAACTTGTGGTTGCTGAGTGTTTGTACAAGGTTTGAAGAGTCAGAGTGTTGAAATTAGACAATTGTTGACATGCCTCAGGCTGAACAAGATGATTATGGTCTGAGACCTTATAAAAATAATTTGAGACTTCACAGCAGGGTGCCCAAACCTCCACGTGCCACAATGTTTATTATTATTATTATTATTATTATTATGTTCAATTTGTAACATAAAAAGTAACTATGTACTATGTTTGCTGAAAAGATTGTGTTTCTCCCCCATATCCTCGAGGGATTTTCAATAAAAAAATAAAAAAAATTATTTGTTAATCCTTTGCATACAACTGTATGAAGTAAGATGGCAGCTCTAAAGACAAGTTACCAACAGAACCCGTCCCTCGTCACCTACAGAGCAAGCCTGCTAATTTAATCCAAAGATCTATCTGATAATTCAGAGCATCCGCTTGTGGGTGTGCGGTAATTACAAGATGTGCGCACCACTGTGGGGAGGAATAATTAAGGACATGCAAACGCGGTACAACCACTTGGAGTAGCTGAAAGATGCTTTAGAACAACAGCTGTCATTATTCCTGCACCATACCTGACAACCTCGAGAGATAAGGAGATAATAAACATATTTAAAACCAGAGGGGGGGTGGGTGCGTGTTCTCTGTATTATACAGTAGTCACTTTTATACACATTTTGTTATTTATTTGAAAACAAATTAATTTAAAGTATTTCATCCTTAGCTCTTTAAATTTTATTTGAACATAAAGTTCTTTATTAGCCAACCAGTTGGATCCACACTACACAAATAAAACTAAATGAACAGAATCAGGCATTTCTGTAATGCTACAAGCTGTCATTTGTACAAATACATGTCAGGACATTAAGTTAAATCTACAGTCAACTCAAAAATATCACAGATCTTTGTGATATTTGCACAGCCTAGTTGTGACTAATCGATGCATCCGCTATCCACTCTCCGCATCTTATCATCTCTTCCTCTGGCTTTGTGCTTGTGGAATTATGCCTGGTGCTATATCAACACCAGTCTGCAGTCATCAAACTGTAACCCTTACCAATGATTTACTTTCTAGGCTTGTTAAAGGCCGGGCTTCTAATCAGTGTTACCAGCTGGTGCCGAACTGATACGCCATGTGGGAAGAGCTTGGAAAAATAGAGGTCAACTGAGGTTGCCTAAAATGACAAGCATATCATGCTTTTATCAACATTTGTATAGTATGACATATAGTATTAGTAGGCTTTACAGGCACACAACAACAATAACAATGTTGGCCAACACCGCTCCCTAAGAGGACAATTAAAAACTACATAGAATAAATACTGAAATAACATAACAAAACTTTGATTTATAGTGCATAGCTATTAGAAATTAAATGTATATCTGGTTTTCTGAGTGTCTTTATGTCTGTCTACTATTATGTATTTTAAAGCCAAATGTATATAATACATGTATTCAAATATCTCAAGGAAATTAAATCGAACGCAACTGGACTTGGTTATGAGATAACTATGACCTGGATGAATGAGAATATTCACAGGCTGTATTCAAATATATTAAAATCAGTTTTCTTTACTCCAGAATTGGATTTGGGCATCTTGATTTTAGGGAATAACACATATTATCTTTAATAATTCCAGTTTGTGACCTCAGCTCCAAAGACTGTTTTCAAATCTTGCCTGTGCAGCTTTAAAGCAAACAGACAATTTCTGTTGAAATGAAAAGATTCTCTTTCAACAGCTTTAGGTTTCTCTCCATCTTTCTGCCTCTCCTGGTACAAGTAACTTTTCTCTTTGTCAGTATGATCGTTACAGTGTGTGTCTTGGAAAACACTTGGTTCACAGCGGAGCCAGCTTGTCGTCACCTCAGGGTGACCTATTTGAACGTCCTCTGCATGTCGTTCTCTTGAGCTTCACTGTGGTGATGCTCTGGAAGCAGTGACAGAGCCACATATTTGACATTGTGTTGACTGCTGGTAACTTTTGGATCGGGCCGCTCATCTGTGGGAGCTCTTGCTCATCATTTTATGACTTTTTATGTTGGCCGTGAAAGTAATTGATCTCCTGAAGACAAGGGGCCAGTGAGCAGCAGTGACTGTCCACTTTAACATTAAAGCTGATCAATTGTCAAGTAGCAGAGGAATTGCTTTGAAATTGAACATTTGAAATTGATTCTTATGCTTTAAGCCTGGTTAGTCAAATGTAAAACTAATGTTCATGCTAGACCAGTCGGTTGAAATGCCAAGTGTAATGCAATGACAAAGTGAAGGGAATTCTAATATCTTGTCTTTCCTCAATAATCTGTGCACACTTCTATCCATGTGATGCTGGAGTATTGCAATGTAGGCCTCACATCTCAATGTGTGCTGTGCGTGGGCGGCTTCCTACGCTCAGAAGATATGAAATTTGGCTACGTCAAAATTGAAAATTGTAATAAATTTGATACGTCTGCCTTTGCCTTTAGCGCATTATGTACAATTGATGAGAAACACTCAGAAAGGTGTGTGGGAAGTACATGTTTTCCACTACTGTTACAATAATTTGAAATGGAAAAAGTGGAAACTCCATTTACACGTGTTGTGCTTCAACTATTTGTTTATAATTACGGAAGAGCACATTTTATTCCTTACAGGATTTTTATTTTGGTTTGCAGTTTTTCAGAATTCTACTGTTCTGCTTAATAAACAATAATTACAGTATCTTACTGTAAAACATTAATTTTACTCAGTTGTCATTCATCACTGATTAAACAATCTTGCCTAAATGAAATATTCCATCCCTCTTTCCTAGTTTTAATTTTATTGTTCATACAATGTGCTATATCTGTATCTGTACCTTCCACACAGCTTATTGTCAACAATGACTTTGTTGAATATGAATTTCCTCCTGTGCTATGATCCTTTTATTTTGACTTCATCTTAGCTCCTAAAAATATTCACCTCATGATTAAGGTGGAGACGTGGCACTATGGCTTTCATTACCACAGGAAAAAAAACAAGCTCTATTCATACTGACTGTGGAGTCAAATTTATTAGTATTTGCCTATTCTACCAGGAGAAGCAGCATATTAAAACCTGTCTTTGACCAGGCGGATGCAACAGGCAGGTGCACTCTTGAATGGATTGGTGCTGGGAAAAGGGGCTATGAGCCTTTCATAAATAACATCTACAAACTCTCTTAACTCGGCAAGGACAGCCACACAATAAAATGTAAGTGATAGGGGTTTGATCAGAGGTAGAGGTTGAAATGATTTTCTGGCAGGCCTGCCATCTAAAGTGGGCAGAAATACCTGAGGGAAAGAGATTATATTTGTTTTAGAGAAACATCATTGTTCCCAGGAGATTCTAGATACACTAGGTGAGATAGTTACACTGCAAAAAGCTCCATAATATCAGAACCACTTACTCAGGTCCTGTTTAAACTAATTCTATTTTAGTCTTTAATATGGAGGCAGCTAGTCCAGACTGTGACATGTTTTGTACAGTTCATGATGTCTTATTACAGGATTTACGGATTTATTTTTAATGTTTCTAAATTTTTTGTTGACATTTAGAACAATCACTGTATGGAAGCTCCAGTGCTCATACTGTACACTGAGAAAAGGAAAAAGGAATTCAAAATACTATATACTAGACTACTGCATTGTAAATATGATATTTACTGTGGTTGCACAGTGCAAGACTGGATGAGGAACTGCAGCATATTGTCCAAAAAATATGATCATTGTCCTTATATTACATTCAAAACATAGTTAGCAGGACTTGGACAAGACTCACAGGTGTGGGCTTCACACATCAACAGGCCATCAAAGAACATTAACATCCCGAGCAGCAGTGCCACTATTATGTATGCACAAAAGCTCAGGAAACAGGAAAACCGCCGCAAGAGAAAGTATATTTTTTTAGGGAATATGAAATATGTATTTTTTTTTTCTTTTTAAAGTCACACTGTTCCCTGTTAGACTTTCTGTAATAGTCAAGATTTGACAGCTGTCGTGCAGATGACGTGGCAAACTGAGTAATGCCTGGTTATCTATTTAAAGAAATGTTAGGCAACTTTCAAGCTGAAACAGACATAATGTGGAAATGGGATGGGGTAACTTGAACTTAATTTAAGCACTAACGATACCAAACGTTATTTTCCCCAATACAGAAATGAATATCTAAAAACTGCCAGCCTGTTACTTCTCTCATTCTGTAGCAGATAATTATGATGCTTTTATTCTGCTCACTGTTTCCTTCTCAACCGTTATTAATCCATTTTAGAGAGAGGGGACATCATGACAGATGGGATACTTCTTGTGCTCGTGTCCTCCCACTCTGATTGTAGCGACCCATCCATACTGCCCAGGGGGCCATATGTGCTGTACTCCTCCGTGAAGGAGTGCAGGGAAGGGGCATGGAGACACGCCAACTCGCAATTGTCTTGTTTCAAATACAATGCCAAACATGCTAGCTCAGGCTTTGTCACTATTTAAGAGAATTAGTCTCCAGTTCATTAATACAGTTTCTTCTATAGTAAGTAGTTTCAAATTCCAGATTAGATTTTGTCGAGAGGTTAACCAAAAATCAATCCGTGACATTTTGCATTGCACCGAAGAAAATCAGTTTTAAAGAAATGATTTACCGACTGTGCTATTGTTACCAGTAAACAAATAGCAGTTTTGATCTTATGTTACACTAAATCACACTGGATTTGACCTTAGCCCTGACAGCCACCACAGGGTATTACTGTGAAAAAAAAGTGTCTACTGGAAAGAAACCAGGACTACTCTGTCATGTCAGAAAGAGCTTTTATGGACAATTTCCAACAACATGTGCTGTTTCTATTGACCTCAGTAGTCACCTCCATTCATCAGTGCTATTCTGGAGTGCTGCCATTGAAAGGATAGTCGCCCAGGTTGGGCTGCTGCCTCTGATGTACAATATCTTAGGCTAAAGAGGAAAGAGCAGAGAAGAGATACTGAACAGGTGAATTTGCATCAATCTTGTGGGTCTCCGGCTCTGCGGGAGGCCCAGCTCTGCATACTACATTCTTTAATTCTTGTCAAACTCTAGAGATAGATTAGAAAGAAATCAAGGAGGTCAAAGGGGTGGCGTTATGTGATGAAAATACAAATTGTGCTCCTATTCACTCACTGAAAGAATTCAGACTGGAATGTACAATCTATTGAAGTCTCCTCATTATTAGATGCATTTCTTTTTTTCCTTTTTTTGCCATTGAAATCAAACTCGGTACATACAGGATCATATTATATTCCTTCAGCAGGGAAACACTGCACCTAACGCTGATTTAAAGTACAGCTTCAAAATAACAGTGCCATTGCAAAATCAAACTAACATACAATGACCCATGGTGACTTTTCTATCTCACTTCATCAAGAGCGATATGAACAAACTGATCCAGTCAGCTGGGTCCACTGTGTTAGATGCTGTTCCAATTGCCTCCAAACTCCAAACTCCCTTTGTAGAGCATGTATAGCCTCAGGCATTTGGAATTCATTCGCCATTCAGAATAAATGAAATACTGTAACATACTGCAAAAAATAAATAAATAAATAAAAATAAAATATATATTTTTTTGATAGTGAATTATAAACTTATGCAGGGGTTAAGTATGGAACTGGATGCACGTTCTGGTCCAGAAGGTGACAGTTATGTAAATGCAGCGTCCTAATCTGTCAGTAGTGCTCCTCAAGGATTGATATTTTGACAGCATGACAGACTTAAGCCTTCTATTTGTGGGAGATAGCTTTAACTGTCAGAAACATTGAATGAACTGTCTTGCATCAGAAGAAAGATTAGGTTTTAGGGCATACTCTTATTTAAGCTTAGAGAGTTTAATAAACCACAGGAAAGGCCTTTCATCCACTGGTTTTGGGTTGCAATTAATTATGATTTTCTATATAGACTGTTTTTAGTTTAGTCCATAGACTAGTTTAATCTATTTAATGTAAGAAAGGTGAAACATTTCCATCATCAGATCCAGAGTCCAAGGTGGCATCTTTATATTATTTGCTTTATTCAACTAAAGAGACTCATTTTGGAGTTATATAAAACACAGAACTAAAACAGAAGCAGTTAATTTGTTAACTTTCTGCCAATTGATTCATCAGTGTTTATCCGTTTCAGCACTACAAAGGTTCAAGGTTTACTTCAAAGCTCTCACTACAGACATTTTGAATGCTTCGTCATAATACTGCATTGAAATAGTTTCCATATCAGCATGAGAGGAAACCTCTTAATCATGTACATTTATTTCCAGCTTCTTTTTTTTTCCAAAAGTAACATGACAGGTAATATAAATGGCCTCATTTTCAGGTGCACAACACCCCCTGCAAGTTTAACAATGAATGTAATGCTTTTGACAAACTACCCTCTCAATGAACTACTGGCAGAGGTGGGCTTAGCACAAAATGGCTATTGAATATTTTGAGTGCACCGTCAGAAGCAACTTAGAGAACAATTCTGCAAAATTTGCAAATTACTTTAACTGTCAATATTTTCAACACTAAAGGATAACTATTTTTTATATAATGCACAGTACATCTACATTGAATGGAACTACAGTCTACATACTGAACAACTACAGTCTACATACTGTACAACTACAGTCTACATACTGTACAACTACAGTCTACATACTGTACATATTCACTGGACTCAGTGTTCACATGATCAGTGACTGACTAAATGTTCCCGGAGGCGGCAGGCATCTGACCCAATGACGGCCCTTATTCTCCTTAGCAGATGCAGAGAGTGCAATTACTGCTCACGCAATTACTACTTCTCACAGTGCACAGCAGGCCACAAGGTTCAGATTCTGTCTAAAGTGTCTCTCACAAATCTCTCCAGAGCTATGCTGAAATTCAGGGGCATTTTAATCTGTCATATTGAAGAAAAAAAAATGTATGTAAACCTTGAAGAGATGACATGGAGATTTTTTAATATTTGATTGAGTGCAGTATGTAGCTACTTTATGGCTAATATTTGCAGTTACTACAAAAGTCATTTGGCTATTTGAATACTACTCCAGATGCCTGCATCAGTCTTAATATCGACTCTTTTAAATCCACTTTGACAATAAATATAAATCCTCCCTCGTCGAGCTTTGAGGGATTTAAGGCTATTTTAGGCTTTTATGGTCAGGTTCTTAGGTGGAAAATACTCTCGAGGAATGAAGGTTTTCTCCTCATATTATTAATCAAACCAACAATGCATCCAAAGAAACCAGCGGTACAGAAAGTACTTTTATATCTGCTCAACGACACTCTGCTGACCAATTTCCCCATCGCTTGCTCCGACTTACCCCATTTTGAAGAAGCAGCACACTGACTTTATTACCATGGCACAAGCAGACAGGGACTCATAAAGCTGACGGGTGTGATAACTCCTCCCCTACCTTGTCATGGCTGGGAGAGGAGGATGGAACAAAGGTGTGATGGAGAAGGGCATCAAGCCATCATCCCGCAGTGTGCTCGATGGGTTTTCCAAGTGACACCCTGTCGCTCCAGATTTAAAGACTGAGGGGAAGGCCCAGACAGTGATGGGTGATGGAGTGCCGGAGATGCACGCAGGGCGGATGTACCTTGGTGTTTACGTCTCGTTGTGCACGTCTCTGGAGAGCAGTTTGTGCTCTTGACTGAGATATTTTTAAGGGCCTAGGGTGAGAAGGGCATTGCGGTTTTCTGACCCCTTGTTCATCTAGAGATAGATTAGTATGTTGCATACTTTCAGTTTTCATGTCATCAAATCATGTCAGAATATCATACTTATTTAATGTAGACACCTATCTTCCCCTGCAGAGTTAGATACTCTCCACCTCTTCTTGGGTTTGATCTGAAATTCAGCTCTGCGAAAATACATCTGAAAACCTTCACAATGTACGAAATGTGCACAACAAAAAAGCCACCTTTGTTCCTTGTACTAATGCAAAAACGTCCAGCATTTACTTCAAGATCACATTCTAGGGGTGAGACATATAAACAATTCATAAATGCAAAGACATACACTATTTCCCACAAACATTTTAAAAAGAAGAATGAGCGCTTAGTATGTGCACATCAAATGCAATACTGAGTACAAGAGGGATTTGGTAAAAGTGGAAATGGAAAAACAAGGCGAGAGACCGAATTGAATGTATGACAGCTGTTCATTTTTTTTGTATTATAGGATTTATGATTTTCCCCCCCCCCAATGTACTCACCTGATAATTTAAATAATGTAGTCTGTATGCAAGTCCTCTAATCTAAATGACAAAATAGGTTATTTGGTACTGCCTTCCAAACCAATTTTGTTGTTCTCAATTTAATTATTCATATTTCTTCTACTTTGCGTGTTATGTTCTTTTTCTTATAGACTTTATGTAAAGCACTGTTAGCATTGTTATGATGATATGTGTGCTATAATGTAAAACATTATTTACACCTGATGATGATCAAGAGACAAAATGACTCGTCTCGTTTGCAGACGTGTATGTGATGAATTAACGCAGGCATGTACAATAGCTGTGCATAAGGATGGCTGCACTGACACTGGTGTGTGTGTGGAGCAGATGGAGGCATGTCTATGAGCATATAATGGTTGTGTCCCTGCAGGAGTAGAAATCAGGCTTGTGCATATGCACACAATTAGTGAGGGACAAAAGACTCATATATGGCAGTATAAATCTGATGAAAACTATTTATTTTCTGGGTCTGTGAATGTGTTTGTCACAAGGGACAATGTCACATAATGCTGCATTGCCAATGAATTCAGACTACAGATTTTGATCCTGACAAATCACTTTATGAATAAACTTGATGTGTAATTTTGAGAAAGGGTTTGAGTTACAGGTCAGTGTAGTTTGAACAGCTGAACAGTTTGAGAGGTCATCGCTGGTGGGAGGCTATCATCTTGTATTCACAGTCTCGTAAGTTTGCTCAGGGGCATGAGCGACCTCTGCGCTGACACAAACTTATTGCTGGTGTAAATCACACTCTAGCCACACACATACACACACAACTCCTGCCCACTTCCTATGAATATTTAAACAAGTATACATACATACCACGCTGTGTTACATTGTCTAGAATATTATTGCTTGTCTGAAGTTATACGCGAGTTATGCCTTTGTGCAGGAAGTGCAACATTAGACATTTTTCTTTACATTTTATGTATATCCAGACACATTTTGATGACATAAATATCTGAATAGAGTACCTTCATGCAGTTTTCTCTGTGAGGTTACTGGGGACACTGAGAAGTGACGGGGTGTATCCACACTAATGCATCTCTGCTCACAGACAGATGACACACCTCCAGACCTATCTGTTCATTTACCTCCTGAATCAAGATTCACAGCTCTATTTTCCATTGCCCTGTTTGCCAGAGGTGCTCTGTTTTCTTCAGTGTTAAATGAATTAAATGGGCGGGCTGCCAAAAGCACTGCTCATTCCACATACCAGATATAGCAGCACGCTTGTGTCGCAGGTATGCATAGACAGAAATTTGGAGTGTGTACACACGTTGCCTGTGGCTGATTCAAAGTGATGGATTTTGGTTTCAGAGCTCTGCACTATGACCTCTATTTTTAAAAGGCCAAGATGTGTTAATGTCATGTTAATAAGAAAAAAAATAATAATACTGGCTTCAAGTTATAATTACAAAAAGTATTACCTTGAAATGCCACTGCAGATTCCGAACTTGGGTGCACAAAAAAAAAAAAAAAAAAGGAGTTGCGAAAGAACATCACTATGATGAACACAGTATATTTTCTAAATGAGCTTCAATAAGCTTTGTGCCTGAGACACGGCGAGCAGCAGACAGCTGAGCCTCGGCTCTGCATGACTGACTCTGTCAATGGCAGCATACGGAGGCCCTGCACAGGCCAGGTGGCTCTTACATCTGGCCCATTAGCTCTCAACCACTGCAATGACTCTCCACGCCACTGAAAGCCTGTTGAAATAATATCATCAGGACCTGTAAGTGCTGAAGGCCGCCTTGCCCATTGCCTGCTCAGAAAAGCGAGTCAGCCGCACTCTGAGTCTGACCAGTCAGCTCCTTAAAAATATTCCTGAATGAAATATCTTGCAAACCTCTGTACCAGGTCTCATTAAACATAAACCTCTACAGGTTTAATACACTGATACAATATGGATTTGATATATAAAGTAGTGCTAAAAATTAATTGATGATTGATTGTAATTTATCAAGGAAAAAAAAGCAATTTCCAGCTACTCAATTTTTTTTTTTTTAACACAAATGTAGCAACTGAGTTTAAATAGATTTTTTGTCTGGCTACCTCAGTTGTGATAATCTACAGACACGTCTGTCTATCATGAATTTTCTGTCCCTGTCAGATCACAGTAGTTAACACTGAAACTAGCCAGGTCTCTGGCCTTTACTTTCCAGTCTCCAGTCCCTTGACTCTCAGGGACTAACCCCCACCTCCAAAAGCATGCCTCTTGCCCTGAGCACTGCACTAAGTGACACATTCTATCCATCAACTGCTGCGCTGCAACATACGAAGCAAAAAAGTGCAGGGATGGCAAATTTTTCATGCATATGATATTCGGGCTAGAGCACATCCGCCTACGTTAACCCAGGAGAGTGAAGGAGGAATTGTGACGGATTGGGGGGTGGGAGTGGGGCTCTGAAGATGGATTACCAGATCACGTCACAAGAAAGAGGCTGCTATAAGCAAGCAGCAATTTCAGGGGAACGCGCTGAGATCGAGCGTATGAGATGCTCATTTGGTAGAAAGAGTTTATTTTCACATCAACAGAAGAACACTGTGTATTACTGCTGTCAAATACTACAACTCCAGGTTAAAATTTGTTCTCTATTCTAATAATTAATAATAAAAATAGATGTCATGGTCTTACATTTAAATTTATAGAGCCACTCACATATCTGGAGATAAGTGGTGATGACACCAACTTACTTTTAATTTGGTTTTGGTAATCAATTTCCTTACAGCTATGCTACATTTGGCATGTTAAAAATCTTCACTTCAGCACTGTGTTTTATGACTGTAATTCTATTAAGCGAAAAATTAAATGCATAATTCAGGGTTGAACAGGCTGCCCAAATTCAGTTTACAAAAGGAGACACAAGCCAAAGAAAAAGAAATGGTGATCTGTGTCTGATCCAGCAGTGACAAAGAAGTCAGACTTGACTTCTGACAACTCGTCTGTAAAAAACAAATAGTTTTTTGAAAAACTGCTTTTTTGTCCTTAAATGACGAGGCTTGCTGATGAAGTTGCTCCTAAATAAAGAAGGACCAGCATAATGAATGCCCGGGTCTCTCTCTTGCCAAAAGCTGCATTACAGTGCTCCTAATGATTTCCCTTGTCTGAACTAAACTATCTGTGGATGTGGCCCCAGCAAGAGTGAATTAAACCCCCAGAGAGGAACTGTGGGAGAGAATTGGGGAGTCCGAGATTGGGGGGAAAGGGCTCAACAGATACATGACCCCCATTCACAAAGCAGGGGCAGGGGCAGCTCCCTAAAATGAACGACAATCCATCATACCCAAGGTTAGCAAGTGTCAGTTAGCAGTCTCTCAAGGACAGCATGTGGAAGATGGCACTGACAGCAGCAGGATTACACAACTCCATAATTTCACTAACACTTCAACTTCATGTATTCCCAGAGTTAGTACTGGACATTGTACACAATCTCACCATATTTCTGGAGATATAATTTCATGTTGTAGGCATGAATAACGTAAACAGCAGCTTGCTTTCCACATATGGACTGACCATGTACCGACTGAACAGGCCATTTAAATGCGTTTGCCAACTAAAAAGGTTACCAGAAGGCAACCAAAAAAGGCTTTAGCTAAAGGGTTATTTTCTGACCTATAACGGCTATGGACAGTGCTGAAAATTTCATCACTGAGCTTTATGGAGCTCTAATTAAATAGGAACAAAGTTATCTAAAAAAACACACACAGACAGGACCAAAGGTTGAAGTCAAAAAGTGATTAAAACACATCCATTCAACACATTAACAGTCGTAGTGCAGCAGAATCTGCCCTCCTCTGATTTCTGAATGTCCTTGAATGTGTGACAGTAGTCTGACCAAGACAAAGACTATCAAGAACAAGGCTTTATGATGATGGTATTTAGTCACATACTTTTGTGGACTATTTATTGCTCAGTAAGTTTAGAAAATATGGATTGGCTCTCAGACAGAGTTTATTTTCATGCAGGGCCTGTGTTGTGCAACGGCAGGACAGGTTTAAATGTGTGGGCCCATTTTAAATTGGATGATGTGGAAGATTTTAAATAACCTTGTTTGGCCTCAGTGTTGCCGTCTCTCCCTCCGGCTCTCTTCTTATTCATGCTTCTCAGTACTTCTCTATTGTGTGATAACTGTGTGCCTTATATTTGCATTTCAACATTTACAATTTTCACAGCGATGGAGATTGGATATGTGCCCTGCATTTCATTGGCGCTGGCTTATTAAAATTAAACTTCAATACACCTCATGGCTTCGTGTTTGAAGGAATTTAAATCTAGCAGCACTTATTTTGAGGAGGAGGAATTACAACTAGAGCATTGTGTCGTGAGTGTCTGTGAGAAAAGGGCAGTGCTCTAATGTCTGCAACTCTAGTTTCAAAACATTAGCTTTATCAGGATTTTTACATTTCCAAGAGAGCAACGCTGTATGAGATATGATTTTATAGCACCAAAAGGTGACAGGACACTGGGCAAGCTTGCTGGACTGAAGATGAAGAATGTGGCTAAGGACACAAATGATGGAGGGTGATGATGTGAAGGACGATTTTAAATCTGACTAGGACGAAGAATTGGTAGAAGACGACAATGTGTTCAGAGGCCAACTCTGCTAGAACCCTGTTTGTCATTTGAGTCAGACAACTACTGCTAGCTCAGCAAGTGAAACGCCTGCAGCTCATTACCGCGCACTGGACCGCTGTAGTTTGTCCAGTGAGTCAGACTCCTGCAGCTCATCCTTTAAAGTTAGCCTATTGTTTAAAAATGTCACCTGAAAATACACCCGAGCAATCCTGATCCACAACAGTGATCCAGAGAAGTGAATGAGCCTTTCTGCTGGGTTCATATTTCTGAGTCCTTCAGGAGTCGGATCACACCTTACTCCTCATGTATCTATTTCATTAGGTTTTCTCTACATCCCCAGTCTAACGCTGATATAGCCCCAAGGAAGCATCAAGCAGGAACTGTGTAATTTACTTTTTCTTCTCAAGTCTGAGTAAATCCTTTAAAGTTTCTTACCTTCCTCAGTGACACTGATGTAAAAAGTCCCTGCGCCGAAAACCAATCAGGAAACACTGGACAGCTGAGGTGGCGTTGTGTTCTGTGGGATAATATTAAAACAAAACGTTAGTATAAGCATCAGCATACAAGGACAAATGTGTTTGACTCATTTCACAGAGCCTTATGGCAACTTCAAAACCTGGTAATAGAGGTCTGCACAGGGCGCGCTGCCTCCGTCCCACCAGACTTGCAGCAGATGTTGGCAGCAGATTTTGATTTTGATTTTTTTACCCCAAGGCTGCATGTGTGCAACTTGTAATGTGGTGGATGGATGGATCTACTGTTTGTGCACAAAAGCCCCAAACTGCTATTTGTAAACACGTGCCACACTAAAACAGCACTTATTAAAAATGTTATAGTATTTTTTCCCCATCAGGACCCAAACCGCATGTGAAATATGAATGGCACATGGTGAAAAATGGCTGAATTGACTTCTTGATTGATTTCTTTTATTTTTGTGTGCACACAAACTGCCCAACTGTTATGGGTTTACAAGACACCAAAAGTTGAGCTACAATGATCATTTCATATCATTACAAAATTACAGAATATTATATACAGCTCGGTCTTAAAATATTCTGCCTTCTCTCTTTTAAAAGGCTATTATGCTTGGCACCCGTCTATATCTCTATTTTGCTTTGACTGTGAAAAAGACAACAGGAAAGTTCCACAGAAAGCAATACTCAAAGTGACGTGGATGATTGCAGCCAATGGTTAGCGTGAGCGTATAAAAGGTTAAAACAGAGTTCACTTGATTGTTAGGCAAGATTACAGTTTGGAACACGAGGGTAGGATCAGGCAAACAGTTGCAAGACAAACTGGCGGGCGGACACAACATCAGCAGTATATATGAAAGCAGGTCTTCAAGCTAAATGAGACGCTTCATCTGCTTAACCACTTCAGACGAGTTGACAAAGGGGCTGTAGAAAATGCCACCTCTATCTACTAGAGAAGCTAACTAGTAAACTAGGAACAGCTGCACAGGCAGGTGACAGGTAATCAGCAGTCACGTGATGTGACGAAGCAGACAGGCTCACAGAGGCCACATTGTGAATATTATATTTTCACAAATTAAAGACCAATCTAGCGGGAACTTTTCAGTGATTTAGTTATTTAGTGATAAATATCCCTGTACTGGAACCAAAGGGAGGGCCATGTCCTGTTGGTATTCAAATAATCAGATTTCACTTCATAGAACATTAAGGGTTAAACTACACATCAATGTGCATGTGAAGACCGCTGGGACCCCTTTTCAAGTCCCACTCAAATGTGAATTTCAGATGTTATTAAATCACTTTCACTATAAAACTGTATTTTAGTGCTGTTTTTCAATAAAAGTCTATTCCACTGGGTGTAGACTGGCTCACCTACTATAGGAGGTTACAGTTGTTTTATATAATCAGTAGATATAACTTACTTACATACATACGTACGACATCCAGAATTTAATGTATTTTAGTTATAATAGCAAATAATAAAACATGTCATGTCAATTCTTTATGTATATACAGTGCCTTGCATAACTATTCACCTCCAGACTTTCACACATTTTTTCATGATACAATCATGAATTAAAATGGATTTTATTGGGGTTGTATGTTAAGGACCAACACAGAATAGTGCTTATTAAGTAGGTGGAAAATATTTTAAATGCTTTCAAAATTATTTACAAATTTAAATCTGAGAAGTGTTGAGTGCATATGTATTCATCCCCTTTGCTGTGTGAACCTCTAAATAAGATCAGGTACAACCAGCTGCTTTCAGAAGTCACATAATTAGTGAAATAGAGTCCACCTGTGTGCAATTTACTCTCAATACAAATACATCTGTTCTGTACTGGCCTCAAAGTTTGTTAGAGAACATTACTAAACAAGCAGCATTATGAAGACCAAGGAACGCATAACGGATAAAGTTGTGTAGTACAAAGCAGGCTCAGGTTATAAATAAAAATAAATAAGTCCCAAGATTTGAAAATCTCATGGAGCACCAATTAATCCATCATTAGAAAATGGAGACTTGAAAATTGCTGTTCAGACGGTCTCCATCCAATCCGACTGGCTATTTTCCCACAAAGAATGGGCAAAAATTACTGTCTCTAGATATACAAAGCTGGCAGAAACATACCCCAATAGACTTGCTACATAATAAAAACACCTGCACACATTACTATGCACAGTGTTAATCAAATGATAAAAAAAACAATAAACTGCTTATTTCAACAGCATTAAGCTAATATGTATGATAGTACTTTAGTGTGATCCAGAGTCAGACATCCCAAAAAAGCAGCTTGAAGCTTGTAAATCTCTCTCCCACCAGAGCATCTCTAATCAAGTTTGCTGTATCTGTTTATGTCTACATTGTTTTGCCAACACAACAGAGCGGCGGGTTGCCGTGGTGATTAAGGAGACCACCCTTCAATCGGAGGATGCTGTGCTCAGGCCCCCGTGTTAGCAAGCATCTGTCCCGACGTGTGTGTCTGAGCAATACAGTGAACCCCAACCCGCTCAAGGGGAGGTCTGTTCTCTTTGCCACCTGGGGAGAATTTCATCATGCGCTCAAAGTTTGGGGAAATGAGCATGTACTCTGAAATGTAGATTACTTGTGGTTGTGCTGCAATTCGGTACACACTATATATACACATCAGGAAAGTGATTTTGTTTTTGCCTACATTTCTTTGCTGTGTTTGTATAAGAATAATAAAAGAAGTTTGATTATATGAATGAGAACTAAACTCACTTTTCCAATCTCTAAAATCAGAATTTCCAAAAAGAGGGATAGATGCAGCAACAATATCTGCAGCATCATCATGCCAAACAGTTCACCTGAGACAGCTTTGCCTACATAATTAGAAGCTTTCTTCGAAAATGTAGAAATCATAAAAAGGATGAAAAATCCGGCTGATCTGACAGGGAAGAGAGCGATGGTGGCTTGTTAATTCATAATCACCCTGAATTAATGATTGAGTGAGACTGAGAGGCACGAGGCATATGGAAAAGAGAGGGCTGCAGATGCTCCCCAGTGCCCCGGGGGGCTTCTAGGAATGGGAGCAACTCGGTGCCTTGTCACACACAAACACGCCTGTATGCATGCCCATAAACATAAACACACGCACACACAAACCATCCAACATGAAAACATCTCTGATAAGGAAATAGTTTCAGTTTTATTCAGCATTCATACCACATGACAGGTTATATATATATTTGGTTTGGATGTGGTTTGGATGCTGACAACCCCAGGGAACTTAAATAATGAAAAATAGATATATTGAGATAATTTTCTTTCCTTTTTTCACTTGTCTTGACATCGTTGGACATATCAATCCAATTTATAAAAAAATGAAAGTTAATCCTTCACTTGATTTTTGCTGATTTACCTGGAGTGCTTTCTACTTGAAGTGCTCAGCCATTCACTCCATATCTCTTAACTGGATCGCAGTAAGGTAAACAGACGCCACAAATATAAGGGCGCAATTTAAATTAAAACGGCTTCCTGACAATCCCTCCTGATGCCCCAAGCAAAAGCAGAGGGTATCTTTTCCTTTGACCAAAAGGATTATCTGTACATGCCATAAAGAAATCTCTGTGGATTCATTTCTTGGTCTGAGAATATTGCACATCCTATCTTCTGACATACACTATAGCAACGGATGCCGGAATAAGTGTCCAGACTGGCACAGTGAGCAGCGTCCAACTATCTGCTATCAATATGTACAGCTAGCAAAAAAAGGAGAAACCCTCTTTTCTCTTGACAATACAGCCTGGAATGTGTGCCTTGCTGGTATTTTGTGAAAAATAAAGATTGCAACCCCAGAAAAGTGCATGCATTGCCTTTTTTGTATTATTACAAAAAAAACAGGTATGATTAGGATTTTTGGGAACTGCTGTCTTATTTTGTTTTCAACTTGTTTTGCAGCATTAATGGATAGACATTAGTGTTTAAGTTCATTCAAATAAAAGTCTTATAATAGAAGAGCAGCTTTGACTACACAAACTAAATTCTTGGTTGAATTACACCATATGCCTGTAACAGTCTACTAAAGACAAGCTAAGACAGAGTTGCTGTAAATTGTAAAATTGTAAATTTCACTTACTTTCAACTTGGCTGACTGATAAAACATTAAAGCTCCTAAATAAAGTATGATCACAATAACTTGTGGTCTGATTCTTCACCCTGGAATCGACTCCAGTCTACAATTCTGTGCCTGATGGGAAGACAATTTAGCTTGAACTAGTTTGAACTGATAAGAAATAGCAGTGAATTAAAGCGTTAAGGGCACAGATGTGTGAATGAGACAATCTTCCTGATTGAATGTGCGTTAATCTTCATTTAGCTGCTACTGAGACAGAATAATAGAGACTCAGTGGTGTGAATTCATAATTTAACCTGTAGCACACAGAGCTAATTCTGTTTTAGTTAAACGTACTTTAAATACCACCATCAGTCCTTTGCTAATGATCAAACTGTTTAAAAGCCACAACAATAACAAAATGAATATGGGCAGGTCTAAATACATTTCTGTCTGTCAAATCTATTGAATAAAATGAGCTACTGAAAACAGTGTCAACAAGAGTTCTAAGTGTTTTTTCAGGATGCTCCTGCATAACTAATTTTAGTTCAGTTCAGTTCAGTAATTTTAGTTTAGTTTAATATTTCTAGCATTTGTTTCATTTCTGAATTTTACAGGACTTTTTGAGCTCTGAAATAGCTAGTTACACCAATGAAAAAGTTGAGCTGTTCATATTATTTTCCTCTCCTCCTCTGACTGCCTAACTCTCACCATTGCCACCCTGACTGTCTGCAGCTGTGGTATATGCTGCACTGACACCATGTCAGCAGGAAGGGAAGAACGGAAAGCCTCCTATTATTCCGACCTGCTGAGAGCATTACCTGAAGTTGGGCGAATGCATCCAACCTCTGCCAAGAACTTTGTTTTATAGACGCTCCAAACATTGTAGTTGAATAACCCAAACGAGATACCGCTATTGTTCACATGAACACAGATGTCTTCAGGCTTACCTCCTCATTTTCCCCTTTGACTCCATCTTCTGACAGCTCATCAACGTCTTCTCCCCACCTGCCACAGAGAAAAGTCTGTTAACACCACATCCTTTGACTCTAACACAATGCTGTGTTCATGTGGATATGGATGCCAGTTGTTTTGTTATTTTCTGGGCGAGTCCATTCTGAGTAAAATAGGATGGCCTTCACTGTAATAGAATATGGTCTCAGATGTTGGCTGAAAGTATTATTTCTTGCCTTTCTTGCCCATGATGCCGATGCTACCCCCATCCCTTAACCTCTTTGTCTGATGATACTTCTACCATATTACAGTGGATACATTTGCAAGTCCCAAGTCTCAAGTTGCCAACGTGGATAAAATCTTTATTTTTTTCAAATGAGTTACTTGCCCTGAATGTTAACTGGCTATTTTCTTATATAAGCGACTCTGTGTAGAAAAATGAAATGCAAGAGAGGATAAATGGTAATCATGCACCCACAGAAAATGTCCCCAACAAGACAAAAGGGGGAAGGGGTTTAACACCTGATAAAGGAAGAAAATAAAGAAAGAATGGTAAAACAAGTGGTTGCAGTTTTCACATATTTTTCACATCTTCAGTCCATGTTTCAACGTCTGGCCATCATTCAGATCAGTATAATGAAAGATGGCATTTTAAGTGGGGCAACTCATTAGTTATTAGGACATGAACTTGAGTAACTTAGAAGAGACAGAACTGAGGACAGCAGGATGACCAAGACTTTATAAAAGTTGCATATTGTTCTCTGCAGTTTTATCATAATAACAGTATTCCAACTTCTTAGCCAGTTTCAGATTTAGATCAATCATCACTGCCATGATGTGCATTTGTCATTGATTTATGTTTACAAAGGTTAATCATTGTCCCACATATGCTGTATATTTACATAGCTCGGGTCCTGTACGGTATCTTTCATTATGTCTCTCTAGAGGTCAATACTTGCTCTTGTAATGTGTTATTCTGGTGTATTTTTTATTTTACAGTATATTGAATTTTACACAGTATACAAAAATGCCTTTTTTGGACCGTTCTATATGAATGTTTAGTAAATACTAAGCAAAAAAGGTATGGAAATATAATATACTGACATATTGTGCTATTTCTTTTACACCCACATAAGCACCATCTTTAAAGAGCCAACTCCATACAGATTGGTCTTAGGCAGAAAAGCCACTTAACCCAAAACAGGCTGTGGGAATAACAGATATGACAGTCAGTCTGGGAGGTATTTGTATTTGGATTCATTCATAGATCCTTTTGTATTACTGAAAGGGATGTTATTTCTTTAAAGACACGTCGCCATAGTACCTATGTTTAATTTTTAGGTGTTATATACCCTTGTTTATGTTTGAATGCATTCACTAATATAGCATGTACACACTCTACAGGAAATCTGAGCACTGAGGGAGCTTCTATTGTTGGATCAGATGACACTGTTAAGTGTGAATTTCTGCTGCACACATGCACCCCCTACCCCCTCTCTCCAGTTCTCAGTGATACACAGTATAAATCAAAAGGTTAAAAGGTTAAAAAATTAAATAAATTGTTGCTGCTACTAGTCTCCATCTCTGAAGCAGCTGCTTGATGCCACTCATCCCAGCTCACTATTACAGAAGTGTGTGTGTTGCACCATATTCTGTGGAAAGAGGAAATATCAAAATGCACTTCAGTGTTCCTTCAGAGAGGTAAACTCAAGAGGTACAAGACCAAAGCCGCACCTCAGTGGTCGTTTGGCTTGTTTTTTCGCTGCTATCCCTGCTCGCCTCCGAACACAGATGGGAGATTCATCTGTTGCCTGTTCCCTCTTGACGCGTTTTCCTTTCCTATTCCCATCTACTTGCTCCACCCCAACCCCCCCACCCCCCGTCTCAAGAGCCTGTCTGCCAGCAGGAGCCCTGTATCTCACCGTGCGCTTATCAGACAGTTTATCCTTTTCCTGTGGGTGCCGTCCTCCATCTGTGGCTGTGACAGCCAATCGCCACACCGAGGGTCCATTCCAAGCCGTGATTTAGACACCCAGCCTCGCCAGCACTGCTCTATCGACTCCCTCTTTCCTCTCTCTCGTGTGAATTTCTCACACACAAGGCGCTTTCCTTTCATCAGAAACAGACACACAATTATTTGTCCTTTGCCTTGTTAACAGTTTTCATACCTTTTTAGAAACGTATGTAGTCACAATATATACATGTCAACAATGACATGTATATATTGAATAAATGCAAAGTGGTGGAATGATAGGAAAAGGCTAATGAATAGGCCCCGTGTTCACATCCCTCAGTGCTTAGGCTCTTTCCCTTAATAGCACAGCTACAGTCGTATCGCTCAGCACTTGCAAACATCCTCCAGAGATATCTTCGTTAATATTTTACTCAGTAGAGATAGTAAATAACAAGCAAGGCATTTCCAGAGAACAAGAGCAAACACAACACAACAAGAGAGAGGGAGGGAGAGAGGAAGGCTGTCTCCAGGGTGTCAGCCACATTGCTTTCTCATTTTTAACTTGTCAGGTCGGCTTTATCTGTTTTTATCACCGATGGAACTCCAAACGCACCAAAAGGCTAAGGCTGCTTGACAGAGCAAATATGACTGTTAGAAATTTCGATGGGGCAGCAAAAGGAGATTTAAGAAAAATGCCTGCTATGCATCAACTCTTTCCCCTGCTCCTCTCAGAGAAAAAGTAAATATATATACAAAACAGAAAATAAACAGAAGTTCTAATCCAAGCTACACCAGTTTACTAGAAACCATGCTAAATGATGTTTGTTCAGCAAGGTATGCAAAAAAAAAGGAAGAGCATCCTACTTCAAGCTCGCAAAATCCTTGAAACTGAATTTAAAAAGTGTGTACTCCCTGTGACAAACAAACAGAGATAAATAAATAAAGTAAAATCGAGCCAAGGTTGAAGTGCACCTCCCATCCCAGCACAGCAGGTGAGTGAGAGATAAACATTTGTGCAAAGTCGGCCGGGTCTAGTCAAGCGGCTGCTACTCCTGGTTCATTTGCAGTTGCCAGCGATGTGTTAAATGGCCATCTGTGATGGGGTGAGAGCCCCTGTAATGACTTCCTGTCTGGGAAGGAAGACTGGTGTGTAGGAAGGGCTGAAAAACACAATCCATTTGAAAACATAAAAGGTGCAGTTGAGAGCGGAAAATCACTAGATGTTGATGTTTTTTTATGTGATAAATGTCCCGTTGTCCCGTGTGTCCTCTTTGAAGTAGCAGTTGACGGGAATTCTCACAGTGAGTTGGTAAAATGTAAAAAAAAAAATGGTAAAAGGAAGCATTAATCTCCATATTAACCAAAAACACCCAAAAATCTCCATAATAGTAAGACAGATGTGTTTAATATTATGGACAAAAACATTGTTTTGGACATTTCTTTGTTAAGGTGAGGTTGCTTCAGGTTTTCTGAATACTGCTCACACTTAAAACATAATCATGATCAATTAAGGACAATAAATTATGTTCCGAACTTCCAAAGCAAAATGATTCTGAAATGAACACATGGCAGTAATACCAAAGTTACTAATCCCTAATAATACAGATAACAGCTGACAGATGACAGCACTGAAAACACACTTAGCATTAATTATTCCACATTTTAATGAATATAAGTCTGTCTTTAGCCACCTTGATCAGAATACCATACACATGCCTATCATCCAAGTCTATAATTACATGCTGCCTACAAATAAGTGTGGGAGATACTGTGCATTTACAAGCAACGTACATGTTAGCGCATCCAAAATCTATGCAACATCAGTAAAAAACAAGGTCCTCAATACACAATCAGTGGCGTCACAACTAGTTGGGAAGCTAATCGTGGTCGTTTTCAGTGAAGTAGGAGACATCTTGTATGCAGCAGTTAATCTTTTGAAGTGAAAAACATTTGCATATTCATACAGAATCTGGATTTTTTTTTAAGAGGGAGAAGGAGATGTAATTTTAAGGATTTTAATTTGGTAATTGACCTTTTTTGTGTAAAAACCATATTAGACACATTATTATGCCAAGCAGACTATTTTTATATATCTTACAACATGTCTGGAGGGGATCTTTAAGTTCACTATTAGACAAGGCGCACACTCATTCACTGATGGAAGAAAATGTAATGAGATGTGAAAAGTAAAGTGAATTTTATTTAGCAAATTAAAGAAAACGAACTGTAACTGATAAAAGGGAAAAGGTTAACGGTAATGTTTACAATCAAAATGTTGTATAGTTAAAAGTTTCCATTACTTTCCACAGTTTAATTGTAAACTAAAAAAAAAAGATAACAATGGGCTTAGGCTGACTGGAGAGGAAGACTCAATACGAGGGATGCCACCATCTAATTACCACTGCATGTGCTTCACAGTAACACACACACACACACACACAGCAAACTATTGTATCAACCATGCGGTTGGTCCAGGGCCTTTAAACCAACAGAACAGAAACCAGTCAAGGCAAACGGGGCTGAACCACAGTAGCACAAGAGGATTAGGACGCCTTCATGCCCTTTTACCATGACATAAACAAAATACTCTCCTATATCTTGTTTCATGTCTTAATGCTCCATAATTTATAGTTTACATCATAAAGAACCACTTATATGTAATTGTACTGCCATGAACAAACACAGCAGATGCTCAACTGTATTTGTGCGTCCATTCCAGCTAACCTCTGAAATGTAGAAGGTCTCCGCTTAGAGGGCATTGGCTGCTTCATAATTGCCCATAATCATCTTTTCACCCAGCTTAGTGTGTAATTTTACAGCTTGACAGCTCTCTACTTTTGTGTTCTACTTTCAGCACCATCAGCACTTCTGTGTTCAGGTTCTGTGGCAGTAATTTAGCTTTCACTCCAGATCTTTCATGCCTATCAGTGTGACTCACGATCTAAATTTATAAAGGATTGTCACTATGACAGAGAAAGATGGACAGAACATGTGGACTGCAAAGAGCCTGTATTGCACTACAAAGTTATTTGCAAACCTATTGTGTCGTTGTATCACTTTGTACTTGAGAATAATTGACTGGATAGCCTTCTGTGCTCATAATTTTTGACTGTTGCCTTGTTACCATTCTCAAACATAAACTTTCTCAAAATAAGGTGTGTGTTTTCTCTATATGCATCTTGCTGTGCAGCCAAGTTAGTGGAAGGAATCTTCTGACTGCCTGCTTGGATGGAGCTTATTGCTTTGGAAAGGCAAAGTGAGGACAGGCGCTGGCCGCGAGCGCTTTCCACTCAGCCATGAAAACAGCATCGCTGTCCCTGCTGCTCTGCTGTGCCGGAGTCTGCCACCAAATCAGACTGTGTTAATGACACATGACCCTGGGACGGGGCCCCTCGGGGTTGGTCAGCAGCTCGGCCTCTGTCATTTTAAAACCCCACTACCCACCCTTACACTGTCCGTCTCTGTTGCCTTTCACTCACACTAACGCATACATATCACTCACCCACAGCACAGTGAACCCTGTGTGCTTACCTGCCTAGCTGCTATTAGAGCAATGTTCTGGGTAATACACTGCATTTCAGTGGGGGATAGCAGGAGGAATCGGGATGTGTTTTTGATGTATTCTCTGATGTTCTTTATTTATGGCCAATGTTTTCTAAAAAGCATTTTCTGATCTTATGTTGTCTTCAAAATACTATAAAAAGACATACTGTATGATTTTATTTAAAAATAATAATAAATTAGAAACCAACATTCAGGCTAAATGTTATCATTTGCACTTTTCCTGACGTACTGGAGTCAATGGGAACATCCGACCAGCTTTAGCTTTGTAATACAAAGTCAGATTCAGCTCATTTCCCAACATCTGGATATCATTCTCATTCTGAATTGCTAATTGAAACCGACAGCAGTGAGCCATTAACCAAACTTCATGATTCAAAATGTCGCAGGCAGTTTAGGCCAAGTTCACACCGACTTTAGCATGAGCTATTACTTATGCAAACAAAAGACACGTGAATTTAGTTTGTTGACTGGTTGGCAAAGGAAGGTATTTGAAAATGTAATGTATTTGCGACTCACTGCTGATAAAGGTCGACAGAAAACAAGCAATCCTTTAATTCATTTATGCGACGGTTCTGAATGTTACATGGTCCATTTGCATTCTCATCTTACCATTTTGGCTCTGGGCACAAAACAAATGCTCCTTTCTGACCAGAGTTGGATATAAATAAACAAATGCCATAAAATATGTATAACAATAATAATTGTATGCGCAAGAGAAAAACTTTGGACAACTGTTGTCACTGTTTCGCATTGGGACATTGTGCACGACAGAGCTGCCATCAGTATGAAACTGAGTCCCCAAGGCCACCTTGGAAGAGGGAAGGGAAGTGCAACAAAGCACAAGAAGAAGAAATCTATTGACAGCTATTCCCGAGTGGCAAAGCCAAAAAACAGAAACACCTTTTAAAAATATCAAGCTCATAATTAATAACTTCACGCATATTTAACTCCCTCTCTATTCATGAGCACCTGCTTCCATTGACCTGAGGGGCACACAGAATCAACCTGCAGTTTAAACATTTACTGTTGAGAGACAAGATTCAAGAGCCAAACATTTTAGTTAAAATATAGTTCATATAAAAGAGATTGACATGATGAGTTTGGACTAGGTCATTTATTTTTTCAGAAGCACATCTTGCTTCACTCTTTGTCAAGAGTCAAATTTCATTTTAATGTGCTTAGTGTCTAAATATCCAGGCCTTTGGCAGGTGAAGTGCATTCACCATAGTTATCAGCCAAGTTACCACTGAAATTTAATTTTCATAAGGTAGATTCAACAGATGGAGTGACACGATGACCCTTTTTTGGGATAATAAGCAAACATAATTCCTTTAGCTAACTTAATTCCTTCAGCAAAATCTCTCAGTGTAATTTCTGAACAAAGGTGTAGACCAAATAATACATATGACCTTTGATACACACACTTCCTCATGTTCCACCATCTCGTCTGCCTCTGTCCACTGTGCAGAGTTTCAAAAAGAAGAAATACCAGGAAAAAAACTGAAAACACAGGCACCGATCTCGTTGAATAAACTACACATCACTATGTATTTTGATTCCAACTAGACGAGCTTTCCGGATTTGATAGAGCTCACTCATTTCTCTTGACCTTTAGCCACCAAACAAATTGCTTCGCTCTTTTGTAACTGAAAAAAAAATCCAACAGCTCTCAACCAAAAAATATTGGGCTCACTCACTGGAAATATCCACCGTTAGAAAATAAAATGGAATGTTTTATCCACGCTAAAACAATCTGACACCAAAGACTCAAACAGCAATGAAAGAAGAATTTAGACACTGGTAAAAAAAGAAAATTGGTTTAACTGTTCTATTGTGCAGTAAAGTGCAGTTGACAGTGAGAGTCCTCTGATTACATCTGCATGTAAATTTTCAAATATGTAGAAGTATGAAGCCAATACACTGTTGATTCTACAGTAACTTAATTAACCTTTGGGTTGTTTTCACAAGGTTGTATGCAAAATGTTTCAACCATTTATCTTTGGAGCACCTTAAAAAAAAAAGAACCTTTGCAAATCCTATAGCGCTGCTGGTTGCTGGTTTAGACATTTTCAAACAATGAATGTTTAGCAAATTCAACTAAATACTCCAAAGGCTTTGGGTGGGGATACTGGAATTTAATAAATCATTGGGCATTTTCTTCCAAAGTAATAATTGCACTGGGAGCTGCTAGCTGCCAAAATATGATTACTTATAATGTGTGCACTATATCTGTGGTCATTTGGGGAGTAAAGTAACAGGAATAACTAGCCCACAGCACTGGTTACGCTCTTGTTATTCTGGCATCAAAGTGTTCTTTCGCCTTCTTTCAGCTTTGTTTGCCCAAGCTGCAGTGACAGTTGTTTGAATGTCAGTTCAGATGTCTATGAGAATTTAGCTATGTAAGGCTATTCAAGTCATGTACAAACACTCAGTCACTGTGTTCACTCACTCAGTCCTTTCTGTAACTCCATGGGACTCAGCAGTGCTTTTTTTCTGTCCTCACAGCAAGTTAATTGCAGTTACGCTCACCTGGCATCCCAGGTCTAAATCAGCCCCTTAATAGATGGCTGAAGATGAATGAAAAGCAGGACACTTCTGCATCCTGAGGACCTGAATTACAATCCACTGATGTAAAACTCACATTCTAAACAGAGGGAAATTAGTGACTCCTCACTGGGAGACCTATTGTAACATCAAGTGATGTACAACAAATTTCCTTCACTACCCCTCATCTAACTGACTTCTATAGCTTGTGATTTTCTACATTTCTACAGCTACATCAGACCTAGTCCTAAATCCTAGTTACCGGGTTTGCTAGTGAATAGAACACAATCATTGCACCTTGAATAACACACACAGTCACTTGCTGTGTCTCCATCAAAGTCCACATTTCCTGACTGAAAATCTAAATCCATCCATCACAGGTTCAGCACACTACCTCTTAAATCCTCCAATGGTAATTCACCTTCACATTTACCGCATGCATCATGGAGCCTGATCAACAGGTCTGTGATATTATGCTTTTGATTTGTATATTCAAGACAAAAACAACAGCTTCCCCCGTCTTGCCATCACGTCTTGTGGCTGCATCATATTGTTAATAAGGTAACTCTACCTCTTTGACTTTTCAATGTTGTAAAACACTGGCAGTAATTGGCAATAAACAACAGTCAGTCTAGAAAGCACTGACTGTGCTGTGATTTTAAGGGACTGACACTGATAAATGATGATTTGTTTGAAGCTGCAATTTCTCGGTGTGACAACTCATCCTTGCATAGCCAGATATCCACAAAAGTACTAAAGATAATGTAGTTATCAGAGTGTTTTAGGATGGATATTTTCTCTCCCGTGGGAAACAATTGCCCTGCATGTCTGATGTAATATAGACATACAGTAGATACTATAAACATGGTTCAATAAATAACACTGTTAGCTAGCCAGCTATTAAATGCTATGTCAAGGTGTCTTTCAAATATTTCTATATGAAAGGTTAACAATCAGTACTTGACATAATACAGAACTGCATCACTAACTACGAGAGATACTAAGCAAATCTAAGAGTGAAATATTCTTATATTCTCTCCTGGACAAACCTCTAGTGAACTTACGTATTGGGAGGATAAACTATTGCTGACCTTGGATAAGGTAAGTGGAGCATAGTTTGGGGTGTTTATAGTCTTGAATGGGAGAGAACTATGCAAACAGGGAGGTCTGTCTTTGTAGCTGGTAGCTCTCTGATCTTGGCGTTCGTGATGAAAACAAACTCAGAAAAACCATTTCAGGCACACGGGAGCTGTAACACATTGATTTATTTTTTTTAATCTTTGCAGCTATGTCATAATATAGCTATTTTAACTTCTACACTACTCCGATGTGCCTAGGACCTCTTTAAAGGGTTGTTTCCTCTACAGAGCAAAGATTTGTAAGCTATAGCGCTTATTACAAAACACTGATAGATTCTCTGTTTCTGGCTTTGCTAAGGACCTCTTGCTGCCCTCTAAAGCAGCTCTGGGAATCTCCTGGATCCCCACTTTGAAAACCATGTGCTTGGACTAATCTCAGGTGAGAACCAGACCATGGCTTTTCAGAATATTTGGAACAGAATCAAGTTACTACTACTACTGAACACAGTAGGATATTGCTACATTGTGTTTCTAAGAGCAAGGTATGAAAGCTAATTTAGCGTGATGGCTTAGACAAACACTCTGTGGTATTATCCCACCTCCCTTTAATATTATTTTTTTCTATAATGATAAACAACAAAGAATACAGAGGGATTTGATGTAGGCCAGCATATGTGGGCTCAAGTGTGGGAGTCTGAACCAACATGAGCTCACAAATTTAATCTCCAATTTACTCCATATATCTGTGTGAGGATAATAATGACACTATAGATGTGACCTTATGAGTTTAAAAATAAAAGTATTATTGGCACAATTTATTTATTTCTGACAAAGAAATTGCACTGCAGGAAGTCTGCTTGTCAGCCAACAGCCTCTCAACCTATCATCTTCCCATTCATTATCTTGAACCCTAAATAGCATTAAAAAAAAATTGAATATTCACTCTACTGAGTGTCATGGCAACCGCTGTGTCTCCAGTGGTATGAACATTGCTGCTCTACTGAAGTCACAAGCCTGCCTCCATTGACAGTGACACTGGATAAGGGGGTATGATGCAACGTGGGCTCCACCTAGTGGCATAAAAAGGTAACCCGAAGGGCAGAGCATGCACACTGCCAGAATAGATAATTAATCAATCCATTGATTGATTAATCCCATTAGCTACTGCAATGGACCGTATTTAAGTAGCAGCAATGTAAAAATAAATATCCAATCCTGTGAGTCAACGCTCTAAAACCAAACTAAAACTTAAAAGTTATTGCCATTCCAAAAGAAAAAACACCCAGTAGTGCTTTAATTCCCACTCAGTGGTTGTGTTTTTACCTTAACCCACTATGAGATATATCTGTAAAGAGCTTACCAGTATTTCAGGTGTTGAATTCAGCATCTGGTGAAAAAGACAAAGCAGCATATCAGCAACAGCAGATACATATTACAAATGGTGTAAAACTGTAGTTTCATGGTCACTAGTTTGATCTTTACATTTAATGTCTGTCAAACAGCAACCATGAAACACTAACTGCTTACTTCAACTATAGTATGATACAGTACAGTAAGATAAACACATTAATACTTCAATGCAGAATATAAACATAAAATCTGAAGAAGGGGAAGCTGCAGAGGTGATGGCTGCTGTAAATGCTATAGAACTGAAATGTTTGTTTGGTGCAGGATTTGAAAACAAAGAAAAACACACAACAATGGAACATACTCCTCTGCAGTACAAAGTAACTTTATTTAAATTAGGAGTCTATTTTCTATTTTATCAAAATGTTTCAAGTTTTCAGGACAAACAGTGCAAACATCAGACAGTAGTGTAAACAAGACATACATATACAATATAACTACAGACAGACAGCAAAGGCCAGTTTCAAGTATTGTGAGCAGTACATATATATTATCACAGGCACACACACCCACCCATATAAAGCAACAAGAAATGCCATTTCATACTTTAACATACCAATGGTCAATGCAAAAGTTCTTCAATACAAATTTCTTAAAAAATATACAAACTTTTTTTCCTAACACCAAATGAACCCAACATTTCTCAGAATGGTGAAAACATGTTTTTATAAGAGACTTTTACTGGAGGTAATGTATCAACATAACGTTACATTAACACCATGAGGTGAGCGAGGCAAAAAAATAACAAAACACTTTCCAGTTGATGTAATAACGCAATGTGATTAAGAGGTTTTATTGCATTTTCTACATTATCTGGCAGTTAGTTCATCTTGAGTTGCCACCCTGCCCTTCAGAAGAATACTGTAGTGGTGTTTTAAACAAACACTACCAGGTAAAATGTTTTTTGGCCCTAAACCAGACACAGATCTTCATCTAATCCAAACAAACCATGAAGATTCCTTCTCAGTAAGGATGTAGACAGCTCGTCTGGGAGTGTTGCTCTTCTTACTTCGTGTCCATGGAGTCATCAGCACAGCCCATAATCCTCTGCAACTCCTGAATACAAGGCACAATTGACCGGCTGTGGAACTGAGCCATCTTCAATCTGCAGACAAATAGGAGAATGATTTGTTAGAGCAGGTCACTTGCTCAATTGTATTAATTAAATCAATGAATACAAGGGCATCTAGGTTTCATGATAACTCATTAAGAAGTTATTTGCAGAAGAATACAAATCTGTAGCTAGAAAGTTTACTACACCAACTACTTTAACATACAAGTACTCTGCATCTTAGTTTAGCAGCTAAAATAATGAAAATGACAGCTTGTACCTACTAGCAAGGCAAAGAGACACCCAGCCAACTTCCTCATGTACGTGAAGATAAGTAAACTGAACTTACATTCGATAGATGGCAAGACATGACTCCAGTAGGATGCCCATGCTGCATTGCTTCAGCTGGATATATAAGCAGACAATTTGTCGCCAACATGTCGACAAAGAGAGCGCGGTAACCGATATTATATCTGGTATGTCACCGCTTCAGGAGTTCTGAATCTTTCTTGCCCTATGAAAAATGCTTCACACAGTTTTAAGGAAATTCAAGTACAGCGAGGTTTGCATTAGCTTCACTTCCCCAGTAATATGAGTTGACCTATTTTGTTTGAAGATCAGGTTATTCTTCAGGAGGACATGTGCAGCAGTCAGGAAAAAGTGGCACCAAAAATGTGTGTGATTCACTCATGTACAAACACACTACTACTAGTAGTCATCTGACTCACTCTGTGACCTTTCAGTGTGCATAAAGTGAAATTAAATTACACCATGCACTTACAAGGCCAAAAAATGTCAATGACTTGAACATGATGTTATGCTCATGTCAGCAATAACAGACTATGGTGGTTACATGACAGTTTCTTTACTACCTAGTATTACCTTGATCTAATTAGAATAGATATGCAGTTAGTGTGCACACTGACACAAACTGTACATCTATGCCGTATGAAACTAAGATTTTACCTTCTCAGCAGCTCTTGTCCTCTGTTTGGTTCAGGGCAGTAGTGCTGGAGAGCAGTGAGGCTGTGAGATGCCAGAATACTGTAACACTGTTCACGGAGAGCATTGTGGCTCGCTGTATCCCACTGTGGCAACTCGCTGGTGTAACGCCACGCCATCAGTGTGTGCTCCAACACAGCATCCCACTCTTTGTTTCTCAGAAGAACTTGGCCCCACTCCTGACACGAAACCTGAGGGGGAGGATAAGGAGGTGACAGATTAGGATGATACAGTAAAACATTCAGCTCACAGTCGCACTGAGGCTTCCCATGGAGCAATTTTTTTTTCTAATTGGTGACAAAAAGTCCCATTGTGAAGAAAAGGTGGCTCATTTAGACATGAGTGCCAGGGGTGTGCACGGAGAGCCAACAATCCTTTTTACAAGCCTAAAACAAAAAACATATCGCCTTCCTGCAAATGAGAACTGAACATAAAAGAAAAGTAAAATTAAATGTGCAAGTTTCATCATTCATACAAACATGTTAGACCGCTGATACTCACTTTGAATGCCACCAGGTGAGGATATGCTTTTCTGTAGCAATGAGCGTCCCTGTTGGAACCAAACCGTGAATATGGTATTGACCTGTAAACATTAGCTTTCTTTAGTTGCAAGTCGTCCTGGAGATACTTCAGGTCGGAGGCCAGGATCCTGGGCTCTTGGCTCTAAGATGAAATGAAACACACCACGTTTCAGGCTACATTGTATGAGCCATATACATTAACATTTTATCTTAATAATATGGTCATGTGAAATGACCAGAATGAATACCTGTTCAACTAAGATGAGGGATCTGATTAGCTGTACAAGTTGTTGTTTTGAGAGCGGGGTGTGGTGCTCATCCATCTTCTCACACTGCTCCTGTATCCTCCCACTCCACACGCCATCAATTGACAAATCCACTGCAAAACAAAACGGGATATGATTAGGGCAATAACAGACCACAGCAAATATCTGAGAGTGTTGCATTTACAGATAACGTAACTGGGACCAGCTATGAGGTTGTAAAAAGTGGTATTTACCTCAGAAATGTGGGTTAGAGACTGGACAGCTTCTACCACTCTGAGCAATTTAGTGTCATTGATTTAGACTGACAGGTTGCTTAACGTTGAAACCAGAGAGGCTGGATACACCACCCCTCCTTATGCTCACACCATTCCCACCCTCATGCACCATATTTGTTTTAATTTTGCTTCCTATTAAGTATGCAAACCAACAAACCAACTATACATCTTTCTTGGTTTTGCAGGTAGACCAGCCACAGTTTCTATGTAGTACTTACAGGACTGCACACGCTTGGTGTTTGAAGTAGTGTTTCTCCCTCTTGGAAGTGAAGACGGAGCCAAACGGGAACTTAAAATTTCTAGGTAGGACCTCCTCATTCGAGCTGTAAGTAAAAACAAGAGGGAAATAGTTAAAGTAAAAAGTTAAAAAGTAATATTGTTTGTGTTTTCTACAATATTATTTGCTCCAAGCAGCCCATTATTTCCACCGACTGTGAAAGGCAGTTTAACTTAAGTTGTACACCACTATAATTTAGGCAAAGTGACGCAGTTACTCACGTACTATCAACAACACTATCTTAACGGTTATCCAACCGTTAACCCCTCCCATGCAACTGGTGCTGCTAGCTTGATAGCAAAGTGGCGCCTTCTTCACGAAAGAAAGGACGTTAAGTCGCAGACTAACGTTAATTATACAACTATCATGTTTTTAGGCTTACCTGCAATTTTGGGCTGTGGAGCTGGTATTTCTACCAAGGCACGTCGTGGCTGAAAAACGGCTGCCATTGTGACTAAGTTAGCGGCTCAAAGTTGTGGAGCTAGCTAGTGTTAGCTAAACTTTAAATGCCGCGGGGTCTCCCAACAATAACTTCTCCACGCTAGAAGTAAATTCAGCGGCCAGCAGCATTTATTTAAAACAGCTACTGTCGTTTTTAAGCTCGCTAATAACCGCTAGAAAGACAAACTTGCTTCTGAAATAAAGCCAGCGCCACGAAACGTCCCCGCTCATGTGAAGACTACCGACTCGGTGGAGGTTAAGAGAGACTAGTAACTTTTGTCTGCACAATGCTAATGAGCGCGCGACACGAGTTGCCGCGCGGGCGTGGCTTGCCTGGACATGTCCACCTAATTGGTGAACGTCACAGCATACGTCTAAATAGGCGTATACTATTCAAAGGAGGTGGTGACTGCGCTTTATGGGCACCTCATATACCTGGAGCCTGTGGTTTGAATACTGCAACTGCTGCAACAAGAAAAGACTGTCATACATTCATTTTGAGAATATTGTTGATGCAATGAAATATTACAGTTATGTCCTTTTATAATATCACCTGAGTTTTTATATGTTTTAATATGTTTTAATATGTGCATCCTAATAACTAAGAATGACTGTTTGTATAGAAAATATTATTAAAATGTATGTTTCTGCAACATTATATAGCAAAATACATTTACAAATTGTGTACAGTGAATGATTTAAAGCAAAAGACACATGGAAAGAGACAAAACATATCTGAAAAATGTTTTTTTAATAGGTTTGTGGATTATTGAAAAAAAAAAAGGGAGGAGGGGGGGTTGATTTCAAGAGACATAACTGCATTTTGATACATAGCGTGGAATAATAAATCATTTCAAGCACAAAACTTATTCCAAAACAGATGATAATAAAACACAAAAACGTAAAAATAATTTGATTTATACTCCTTCAGAAATTAAAACTTTTTTTTTTCTAAACTCTTAATATAGAATTATAACAGTACTATATATATTTAGTTTCTTGGGGAACTGTTTATTTTTTACTGCTTATTAATCTCATCTTGAAAAACATCTAGGTGATAAAATATGAAGTCGTGGTAAATGCAGTGCAATTTTAGTGTCCCTGTATTTTCAACATTTCTCACAAACGTTCCTCTCATCTTGCAAGTAAACCTCACTGTAATGCAGGTTCAAAATCACTTTTTACAGTCATTCAGACATACAATCTAATATATAGCATGTGGATAAAACGATAGCAACAATTTCTTCACTGGACCGACAGTAACACGTGTTTAATGAGTATAGTAACAATTATAAATATCTGTAGTAAAACTGCACTTTATGAACTGATTGAAAGTGAATTCACTCCAGCCCTCTACAATATTAGAGCAAATTAAGCTGAATACTCCATGGCTTCTTGAAACTGCTACAGCAAATAAATAATATTGTATGTATGTACATTATATACATTTTTTCTTAAATAAGTTACATAATGCACAGGTAAAAGGGTATCTATTAGGTATACATGATATTACAAAGGTCTGTGACAGTATGGCTTTGTAAATATACATTACAATATTGTCATCAGAGAAAGCAAGTGAAGTCAGTGAGGACTGCTTTTCAGCATCTTTTACTCATATCTTCATTTGGAGTGTAATATAACGTATAGTATAGTGTTACACTTTAGTGATTCTGATATGGAGACTGTCTAGACCTTATATGAAAAATATATGACTCTTCCAGCAGCCTCAAAAATAACAAGATGCTTAAAGACAGACTTCTACTGACTGCATAGGCCACACTAGAAAGCAAAAGGAGTAGCCTCTACTTGCTAAGCAGCGTTTTAAGGGAGCGGGTGAGTGCGTTAGCAATGGCCGACATGGTACTGGAGTGGCGGACCAGGGCTTTCACGCTGTGCTCCCCTGGTGCTCCCACGGTGGCAGCCTCAGCCGCTTTGAGTAAACAGATATAGTTCATAACAACTTCGTCGACCTTCGCCACAACCTCTCTCTGCTGGTGTGAGGCTGAGACACCGAGGCCTTTAACCAGACACATGCAAGCTTCGCAGAGACAACAAAGCACCTGGAAGCTGCAAGTTACGGCCAGCAGCATCTCTTCAGGACTGCTGTGCGCCTGAGCCATCCTCCGGCATGCGCGGCCTAATTCTTTCGACTCAACAGAGAGGAGTTGCTTGTACTGGGATACATCCTGCATAGGCATCTGGGCTCCGCGATCGCAGCGACCTACGCTGGATCTCACCAGTGCAATGAGCTCACTGGCATCACGGCGGACATCTGTGAAGCCAGAAGGGAAGCCATACATGCGGTCCTTAAGAGCATTGATTCGGGCTAGACGGTCACTAAAGCTCATGTTATTGAGGACCTCGCCATACAGCTGCTCCCCGGCTGCATCCATTGCTGAACCGCAGGGGGAAATAGCTGCACCAGCACTGTCATTATCAATATGATTCCCACCACGGCTACGTCTGGGCCTCTCCCACTCAATCTCATCCTCCTCGCCTTCACTCTTACGTTTAAAGAAACAGTAGCTAAAAGGTCCATTGCATCTCCAGGGGCTGGTATCCAGTTTTTGAGAGCCCTTCATGTGTTTAGTGTCTTTCTGCAGAGGAAATGCCACAGATGCCCTTCTGTCTACCCTACTACCTGTAGACCAGCATGTGGTGTGGGAAGATACAGAACCTTGGGAGTAGCTCTTAGAGAGCCGCTTTCTTGTTGGCCTCCGCTGGACTTTGGTCTCACCTTGTTGGGGCACAGATGGTGACAAGGGCTGCTGGCTCCGGCTCCGGGTGGGCTTATCGAACAGAACTTCCACGCTACCAGAAGTGGCAGTCACATTGCTAGTGCTGCGTTTCAGCTCCCGACCCCTTTGCAGATTACTGCTGAAGGGATCCGTCTGTTGCAAAGTCGGGGCGACAGCATGAATGTGGTTCTGATTTTGCCGGGACTGGATGGAATCCAGCGCGCATCCTGAGTTGCTGGAGCCAGTGATGGCTTGTAGAGATGACGGAGGAGGAGGTGGGGGAGGATGTGGCGATTGCGGGTTGGGAGTTGGAGATGTAATGCAAGATCTAGCGCCAGTAGATGCCTGCCTGATAAAAGCTGAGGGGTGGTCTCCCCTTCCTAGTGAGACGGTGTTGAGGTCTGCTCGTTGACAACTTACACTGGGGGCAGCAGAGAAAGAAAGAGAATCATTAGGACGAGGATGAGGAGACTGACGGACTGCATGCTTTGCCCTCGGGTCTGATTTGAACCAGTCGTCTGTGCTGCCACTAGGTTGACTTCTTGACCGAGGTGGAGGACGGTTAGTAGTACCTCCACCCTCACGGTTTACACCTGTGATGAATCCGCCATCACGGCTAATACAGCCACCTCTCTTACACAGTGACAGGAAGTGTTCTGGGTCCATACCACTCCTCTCTAGCTCACTTTCAAGGCCAGAAAAGGAGCATCTCCTCTCAGCAGTAGCTGGTCTCAAATCTAGACAGTCATTTGGTCTCTGAGCATGCATTTCAGGACTTCTCTTGAGTTTGGCAGGAAGTGTGGCAGAATGGTATGAGAGTGGATTTTTATTTGCCAGCTGCGTGGTGGCTGTATTAGGGGGTACTAAATTTGGGCTGAGAAATGGGGATGATATAGAGGAGGGCATACATGGGCAGCGAGCAATGGTGTTCCCCCTATTCTTAACCATTTCGACAAGCTGAGGGTTGCTAGTGATATAGCGTCTAGTGTCCTTTTTTACTGCCCCTCCCATACCTGCACTGTGCAGCTTCCCTCCTTGATGCATCTGGCTGACGGTTAGATAGTTAATCAGTTGTCTGTAGGCCTCACTGCCTTCTTTCTGGTTCAGCCCCTTAAAACAGGCCTGTTGTTTAGCATGCAGATCATTGTAGGGCCTCTTGCTTCCAGTACCTGTGGTCTCTTTATGCTTAGATTGTGTGGCTGAAGAGGGACGGACTGGTTCAGTTCCAGCAGCAGGAGGATGAATGTTGGGCAGCATTTTCCGAAGGAGGACAGGGTCTGCATGAGGGTGAAGGTCTTTTCCCTGAGTACTCTGGCCAGGGATGCTGTGGGGATTTCCTGGTTTGTTGTCTTCATAGTTTAGCACCCTGAGTAAGGAGGAGGAGGAACTAGAAAGTGGGTGCCTTTGCATATGGTGGTGTTTTGGTTCATTTGTACCAGGGCCAAGTGGTGAGTCGGTTGGAGTCGCACAGGCACTACTGTTCGTGCTGCCACCAGCATCCAGGGATGAGCACAGAGATCCCTGTAGTGAACTGTGGGCTTCTCCTTGCAAATTTGAAATCCTTTTTGCTAGATGGTACTCGCACAACCGCGCAACACTCTGCTGTCTTGAAATCGGCTGATGGTCACTTTGTATGTCTGATCCCTGGTCAGACGCCCCTGATTTAGATTTTCTGGATGGGGACAGCAGTGACGCTACAACTAGATGTTCATCTTGTTCAACAGGCGTAGCTCCGTTATCTGTACCACACTCCCCCAAGTTGACAACGTCTAACATGTGATCAGAAGTGGAGGAAGCAGGGCGGGGAGTTCTGTGATGGTCACGGGAGAGGCTGTTCACCCCAAGGCTTTCGGCTAGTGAATTTTCTGCCAAAAAAGAATTCTGTCTTTGACTTTCCCCTCGTTCACAGAATGAAGCGCGCTGGTTTAAGTCAAGATGGCTGCCGCTGCCACCACTTTCGCCTCGATGCATTTCCCTTGTGCTGAAGGTGTTATACTTCCCGCTGGAGTCTGCAGACTTTTTGTGATGCTTGCCTCCTGGTGTGGTGGAACTTGGGCGCTGGACAGTGGAGGAAAGGTTAGTTTGGGACCTCACCTCCAAGCTGTCTGTCCCTGATGACACTGTGTCCAGTAAGGGGCTCCGTCTCGGGGGAACAGCTGGAGGCTGAAGGTGGCGTGTTGGACTACAAGGTTTCTTCTGTACCATTCCTGCTGTAGCGGGTGAGACAGGGAATTCTGTTTTCTCCTCAAGTAAAGGTTGGTATCCTTCCCTTGTTGCCACAAGAAGACGCATGTGACTCTCGCTGAGCCTGTGAGTAGCAGCCAGTTCAGAGATTTCAGTCATCTCTGAGGAGTTGGTTTCGTTGCCAGAATCTGAGGAAGACTCTGGACTAAAGCCTCGAGATGTGTAAACACCTAGAAGATAAGAAGTTAAATACGGGTCACACAACTACAAGATAATTGCTTTTAAATGCATACTGTTATAAATATTACACAGAGCTATGACTACATATAATGGAAAGGGCACATTATTCAAATGGTTTTTTTTGTCCAGGGGTCATGGATGTGTTTTAGGAGTTTACTTAACTTAAAGGAGCAAAATGTTACAGAGAATTAAAGCTAAATTGTAGAGAGAGAAACCCATTAAAGGGGAAAAAACGCAGGACAAAAAGAGCACATGATACTAGAGACTCATTTGATAAAACACAAATACTTAAATGATTAACATTACTGTGCCTGCATTAGTATTTAACAGACCTGGATTGTTACTGTTGGTGGAGGGCGGTGGAGGTGGAGGCCTCTGTTCAGAGACAGACAGAGCTTCAAGTGCCTGTAGAGTGTGCCTGACTGCATTCTCCAACCTTTTCTCTCCTCCCCTGCTACTTTCTCCCTCCCCATGTGTTGGAATGGCGTCAATTAATGAGACTGGTATATCATCATTGTCGCGCGTGCTTAGCGGCCTTCCCTCGGGTGCTGCATCCTCATCTGAACTGTCCCGAAATCCCGGCGGTGGAGCTGCAATTGCTAGGTTGAGCGTTTGCAGCAGGGTGTCCTCTTCGTCATCATCAACGCTGTCGTCTCCCTCGGGAGGAGGCAACGACGTCAGATCGATAATGTCGTCAGTAGAACCAGAAAGCGTGAGGAAGGTAGCTTTGCCGGCCACTGTGGCTAAACCTTCTCCTTGTTTACCACCGTTTTCATCTCCACCTCCTCTGTCTTCCCCCAGTGGCGTCCCTCCGGTGGAGTCTTCTTCGCAAGAGGCATCGTCATCATCCTCTGCATCATCCGTTGTGTCACGATAAAACAGATCTCTAAGCAGCGGCTCCTCACCACCTTCCTCACTTATAATGTTACTATAGACATGTGTCAGACCACTGAATTGAAATGGCACCCTGTCCTGTGGTCGAAAGTCTGTATTGTTTTGCAAGTAGGGCGGTCTGTGCTCAGGTACCTCAGGGCTCTCTAAAAGTCTTTCATAGCCTAAGTTCTTAGTCTTGTTTAAAGGTGGGTTTCCTCCAAAAATAAATGACACTTTGGCGCTCCGAGGTGAGTCTTGAGATTTGTGTCTAGTAGAGGGGGGAATGGGAGGGGGTAAAGAATTTCTCTGTGTCCCAAGGTCACTGTCAGGGTTTTGGGGTTCATGAAAGTAAGGAGAGATGCTGTTTTCTCTCTGAACATTGTCTGAATAATCAGAGTCCCTGTTATAGACCTCTCCCTGGCTGGGTAATGGCTCCTCATTGTTCCCCAGAGATGTGCTGTACGGCCACTCCAGGACACGATCCTGATCTGTAGACGGCAGCAATACAGAGTTTTATTACTTTTTATGTTTTACATTTTATGTTGATTAAACTTTAAAGGAACTGCCTCCTCCTCACCAGACTTTTGAGTGCTCTACTTCAAGATAATGGAGGCTTAATGCTGCACTGTAAAAGTTAAATAATCAATTTAATCTAGCCTTAAGTCTTTTTCTTTCTCCTTCTCAACTTTTTTTAATGGCTTTATATAGAGAGTGTTCTGTTGGCTCAAAGATCATACCTCTTTTCTCTTCAACATCTCTTCAACACAAGTGAACCAGACTTTTTAAAATTGTACTTGTGGATAAAATCGAGAATATAATCTCACATAGATGCTTTGAACATTTATTTTTTTGTAAAAATAAATAGCATAAGATATCTTAAAATTAGGACACACACAAAGATGCACACATAATAATAACTCACTACTGTCATCCCCTCCAGTGCTATTGTAGTGGGCCATGCTGAAGATAGATCTCCTTGAGTCCACTAGGAGGCGATAGTAGCCTGCTGTTAGACAGGCCAGATTCATTGCATCACTTGACTCCATGATCAGTGTGATGGGCTGAAAAAAAAAAAAATCAAGATATAAAGAGAGGTTGAAAGGGGGCAGAACAGGAAAAAAAGATAGACAGCAGATGCTCACCCTGACATCCAGAACGTGCAGCTCCAGTCGGACGTTGGTCTCATCCTCAGTGAGGATCTCGATCCGGTTGACATGGCTGAAGTCGGCTAATAGGGCCACAAGGTTGGTCCGGGTGTTGATGACATGGCTGATGCCGTAACGAGGGCCCACTAACAGTGTCACCTCTGTCTGTTTCTCCCCTTGCTACAAAAAGTAGTGCGTATGAATTCAACAGTTAAAAGCAATGTCAAACTTTTGTCCTAAAAAAAGTTTTAGCAATGACAGACAGCAGTTTGCTCTCAAACTTTTACAAATCCTTTCCAGAACTAATGGCCTTACCAAAAGTATTGATTTGAACTCCCTTCCTCCATAGAGTCTGAGTTCACTGAGATACCTCAGGTAATGCACCTTAGCCTGCAAGGCGGTCAGCTGCACAGGAGAACAGTGAGATACATTAGTAAGCATTCATTCCAAAGTCATTTCAACCTGAAAAGATGCATTTGTCTTCTAATGGCGGGATGGAAAGCACTCTCAAGCCATTTTGATCTGGACCACTGATTTTCCATTACTGTGTATCCCACATCATTTAAATCTGATCAAAATCTAAGGAGCTGCTCCACTTCAGTACTCTTTATGGCTTACTTATGTGGATATGTGGCTCCCTCAGTACAGACACTTTGGGTCAATGGGCCTTTCAAAATTCAAAGCACATGACTGACACTTATATAATTAGATTATATGTATTTTTGTTATTATTGATTTGTTATGTTTGTTTGTTGTTTTACATGTAATTTGATACAATGGGTTATTTTTTGAGGGTCCCTATATTTCATTTGTAATGCAAAAGCAGTTGAATGAAAATGGTTACAGTTATGTGTCACTTACCCGTATGCTACAGGGTCTACTTTACATTACGCTGATGTTGCACTTGCATGCAAATTTAGGAATATAGGAATATGCCTAGTTCACAGTATAATCCAGTAATATCTTACCTTGCCATTAAAAACAAATAGCTAATGGAGTGTCTGACCTTGCCTTTCCACAAAACTGAGTGAGCAACCTCTTTTGATGAAGGCTCAGTGACAGTAATGAGAAAGCTGATTTGGAGCTTCAGCGTTTTGAATTGCATGTCATTGGTGCTCCTTGGCTGTATTTCTGCCTAATGGCTAGACTGGAAATCAACTGCCACTGTGAATACAAATAATAAACCCCAGCACATCATAACACACAGGCTTGGAGAGATCAATATCATTCTGGCTTGACTGACATTTTACAGACACTGTACACATATATATATATAGTATGTTATGCATACATGCAACTCTGTTCTGCAAATACAGTGGATGAAGCTATACATAATCATTTGTTAATTTTTGCAATTAGATGACATATTTTTTCCTCTGAATGGTGAGAAGAGTATTTAAGGATTCTGGAAAGGAAAATAAAACCCAGAATAGAGTTCAGTGTTGTTTAACGACCTTCTGGTTTTTCTAACGATCACAGGAAAATTAGATGCTATTCATTGATATTCAAAATCTTTTGCATGACAGCTGATAGGGAATAACTCACTAAAGTTGAAACTGTTACACAGGTTAATTCTGTTTTGGTATACTGCTGATTTATTTGTGTCAAAATTAAAATGAGCGGACCACCAGCTGCTTGTGTAATAAAAACGGATTCAACAATTCAACTGTAGTTGGATCAGCGGCCCCTGACTGGGATATGTGTGTGAATATGAATATCTTATTATGCACAGTGTTTGAAAAATGCATATTACTCGTTATTCACATTAACATTCAAGGTCTAGCTTGACTAAGGGTCTTAGGTTGACAAGGGTGAGAACCTTTACAAGGTTGAGCACAGCAGCAGTGCTATTTTAGGATATTGCATCAGAAAACAGAGAGAGTGTGTTTATGTGCGTGTGTGTGTCAGAAGTTTATTTCCAAGGGCAAAGAAAGACAAAGGGAGCTGGTTACTTTTTTCCCTGGAGGCACGAGGTTCTGGTTGGTCTTGAGGATGTGTGTCAGAGCTTTCTTGATGTTTTTCTCCTTCATGCTGGACAGCACGGCAGGAGGCAGGAACAGTGACAAACCCCACTCCTTTCTGGTGAGAGGAAATAGATTTCAGCGTCAAGTCACCCAGGAAAAAAGGTACTTCCACTAGACCTGGGTTAAATACTTGCAGTCAGTCTAAACGAGACCCTAGATGATATCCATGTGTATTCCTCATTTTCTGCCTTCAGGCTGATTAGTGTATACTATACAGAGCTGTGCAGAAGTAAAAACCCTTGTCTTGTAGCCCCAGGCATTACAACAATGTAATCATGTTAGCAGTGTCAAAAACACACACAAACTTACTGAATGTATTTGAGGGAGACCTTCTGGCTTTGTCTGGTCGTCATGGTGAGGATGTACATCTGCAGCGCGGCCAATCGCAGCGCGGCATCATACTTCAGCTCTGAGCCGAACCGCTCGAAGACCACGTCGTTGCAGCTCTACAGCAAAGCAGGAAGTTACAAAGTTGAATAAGAGTCCCAAAATCAGTTTTTAGGGGTTGGTGATGTGTGTTTTATCCCTGCAGAGTGGAGATAAGTTGTTCTGAATCTCTGTGGCTTGAGATTCCAGTCCCAGATGAAGGACTCGGAAGCAAAAACTGGTGAACTCTGACAAGAAAAGATGATTAGCTTTCCTTCTCACAGACAATTTCACTTGACTAATTACCAAAGGGGTCCTATGAGGATATAATTAATTAATTAATTTAGATGGTTTATACAAGAGTGGTTTCATTTAAAGCTTTTATTTGCAAATAAGGATTTTGTCTTGAAATGATCCATTCTGTATCTCTGTGAGAAATTTTGCATTATTTCCAAACCATCTGGTCGGATCATAACACCCTCTCAAAGTTGACGAACATATTTTTTAAACTCAGCTTAATTATTTGCCTGATTCAGGAATGTAGTATGTTAGTTTTACTCTCTAACGCTACTGCTCACCTGCACGTAGAGGTATTCAAACACCACAGCGTCTCTCCGAAGCAGCTCCACAGGGTCCCTGGGCACGAAGCTGATTCTAAAGAAACACTTCATCTTGTCAGAGCCGGGCCTCTGAGTCACCTGAGGTCACAGAGGAAAGACAAACAGGAGATAGAAAGAGCAAGGAAAGAGGAGAAACGAGATAAAGAGAGGAATAGTACATGCTATGGGGGCTAATGAAACATGTTATTGAGTTGCATCATGGGAGACATAGGATTTAGTCAGGATCTTTTTAATCACTCGCCAAGTGTAATGATAATGACAATCACTGGTGCTTATAGAAGCAGTTGTAGCAGCAGCAACATCAGTGTTACATTATTAGTGTGCAAGCAGGAAATAATTGTAACCATGAGTGTTATTCACACCACCTAACCTAAAGATGTGGTTGTGTAATTCAGCAGCTGGAACTTGCTTGCATTGGCTCTTTGCACGTTTGATTCCATTTCTTATTCAACACTAAACCCCAAGACCAACATCAGCTTTTAAATTATGAACACAGAGGGAGGGAGGGAGTTTACTTTTTAGTTCAAGGACTACCAGCCTTCTCCCATACACCTGTCACTAAAGATGACACCCCGGTGTATTAGTGTGTGTTTTGTCAAGTGTGTCAGAGAAAGAGCGACGTTAAAACATTTATCTGCTGTTGTGTGTGCCATGTGCAGAGCTTCACATCTGAACTGTGTGCTACGAATATTAAAATTGTCCTCTTGTGATCCTGCAACCTCATTAGAGTGTAGCGGGCATTGAGGGATGAGTGTGTGTGTGTGTGTGTGTGCTGTCGCCCCTGCTGTGCCAGTGCTGATAAAAATGACACCGGGGTCGTAAATGCTACTTGAATGCTTAGCAGCAACGTAAAAGTCGGTGTGTGTGTGTGTGTGTATCAGACAAAAGAGGAGACAAAGAGAAAGTAAAGTGGGAAACTAAATAACTGAGCGGTAGGAGGAAACATGTACCTGAGTAAGCATCTCCTGTTCGTGCAGGAGAAGCAGTTTGCTTCCAGAGCCTTCCGTCCTGTGCTCCAACATGAGGGAGAAATGCTCGATGCATTTGATTGACAGCTTCTCTTGCAGGGTCAGGATTACATCCTGAAGTAAATATGTCAAAAAGAATTTTCCGTTCAAATAGTTGTCTACTGCTGATAATTAACATATTGTGCATGTATGATGTTTTGACAGAAGAATTTAATTTTACTCAAACTATGACTCTTTGCCACAGTGCCTGAATAAATGAGGAAAGTCAATCACTAAAACAAGTGATTGAATTTTACGGTCCATGCGTGTGTGTGTGTGTGTGTGTGTGTGTGCATCAATACAAACTAATTTGGACTTGAAATTTCTCTCTCTGTAATTATAGAAGCTGCAGAGACTGCTAATTTTGAGTGTGCTTTAAGGGGTGGAACACACATACACACCTTGATAGAGGTACTGCTGTCAAAGCGAAAAGACTTAGTCTGCCCGTTCTCCAGGTAGACCTTCAGGACATTTGGCATGAACAGCAGAGAATTGTCCTTCACCGGGTTCTGCAAAGGAGGAATATGATCACTCTTTTCATTCTGCTACTTGTGCAGACATGTGAGGTTTAACACGTGAAAGCAATCAATGAAATTATAGATACAGTAATTTGAGAGTCGAACACATTTCTGTGATTGTCTCATTTATTTGGAAATATATGTTTTATGTGTTAGGTGACAACAATCTGGCATTGCTTTTATAGGTCATACACAAGCATGTTTGTGTTTGTGTGTGTGTGTGTGTGTGTGTGTGTGTGTGTGTGTGTGTGTGTGTGCGGTAGAACTGACTGGAACCTGGCCGTTTATAATGACCTCCTCTGCAAAGCGCACTTTGACCGGATTGGACTTGAGCATGGCTTTTTTGGCTGCACTGATGAACGCTGATTTAGGGGACTAAGAGGCAACCGTCCAAAAAGAGAGAGAGAGAGGAGAGGAGAGGAGAGGACGAGGAAGAAAGAGACAGACAGATGGATGGATGGAGAGAGATAAAGAGAAGCATAAACACATGCACAAATGAAGAGAGGGGGGAAAAACAGATTTTCAGCACATTACAACCACTGGTGGTTTTAAAGTTCTACACACAACTTCAAATTAATAAAACATAAACACAACTATTTCAAAAGTGTAAACTACTATGAATTTTAACCAGAGGCACAACCCTGGTGCAACATAACACAAACACAGGGGGAGATTGCAGCAGAATGAATACATTTAGCTGGAGGAATGCAGGATCCTCATTTCACCTCCTTTAAAAGGAGTAGACTGCTGTTATTCTGTATTTTTACTAATTGTTAACAAATCCGATAAAAAGAGCAAGAGCAGCAATCCGTTAGTGTGCAAACTCCATCTGCTGATGAGGATCACGTGATACCATCAAGAACAGCTACTAGATGGACCTTGAGGTGAGATTGATTGATTGATTGATTAAAGTTTTTGATCAACAATGGAGATCTGTGGCACAGATAAATGAGATATATCAGACTCTGGCTATACAGGCAATACTTGCTAGTAGGATGAGTGGGTTTGGTCTTTTGTAATAATGATATAAAGGTAGACAATATTGTGGCAAGTGTATATATATATATATTATTTTTAAATACAACCTGTAGCATCTTGAAATGTACTGTGAAAAGAATGTTTAGTGTAAGTAGTGAACAAAGAAACAGGGGGTACATTTATGGTAAATATATCTGATACAAAAAACCCTCGTGGTGTGCAAGAGCTGATCTACTCACAGGATACGGTTGGACAACAGTCAACACGATGGATTCTTTGCAGCTCCTGAAAGGAGAAGACAAGCAACTCACAGAATCAACACAATCATGGAAAAAGCAGCGAGGACAATGGCAGCAAACAACGCGGTCATCATTAGCTCGGGTTAAAATGGAACATGATGCCTCTGGCAATCACCACTTACAAGCACACACAGTTAAAATCTACACACACACACACACACACAGAAGCTGAAACATGTTTCCAGTCACGGTAAACTGTTTGTATCGCAATATAAAAGCTTTTCGGGGTTTTTTAAAACTGCCTTTTTGTAATATGTAAAATGTTAAGTTATCAATAAACTTTAGTGAAGGGTTAAATTAATGATTAGTAATTAGTAATTGATCCATGATTAACCTTAACTGAACTAGTACAGCTTTGATTCCAAACAGATCGCAGAGGTTTTTGTATCTAACCTGACAAGGTCGATGACTCGTTCTCTAGGAGCCGAACTGACGGGTTCATCGTTGATCATGATGATTTCATCGCCTGGCAACAGCTTCCCCTCTGATGGACCACCTAATCACACACACACACACACACATACACACACACACACACAAACACACAAACAAGCTATTGTTGGTCAAACTGCTGCTCTATAAAGTGGATGAATCAGTGGCAGGACAGGTGATTACACGCTACAAACGTGTGTATTGTATGTGTGATTTTTGTGCATATAAATAAGTAATGCCTCATCTGTAAACAGATCTGCTTTGCTTGTGTGCGTTTGCCTCCTGGCTCATGTAATAGGCGTTTAGTGTAAGCATTAATCTACTGCAGTCTCTTCATGCACATATATCCCATTTGTTGGCCAACAGCTCTAAATAGAATATTCATTAGTTCAATTGTCTGCTTGGAATTCAGCACTGATTGATTATTGAAATGCCTAATCACTGTGTGTGCTGCTGGAGCTGACGGTTGATAGGAGTCTGTAAGCAGTGGTTCGGCAGTAATTCGGCAATCAGCCAATCAACAAAAATAAACAACACTTCCAGGAAAAAAAACCAAAAAAATAAACAACAACATTAATTTGTGTTCATTTTCTTTCTCACATGGGGTCAATGCTACTTACTTGTTCAATTACAGGCAGGAGAAGTCATCAGTCAGCATGGTTTCCTTTTAAACAATCATTACAGCAACTGTTTGCAGCGATTAGCACACCTCAACCAGCAAGGAGGAACTAATAAAATCAGTGCAGTCTTTCAACATGCAAACTCTTGGATTTCTGTATGATCGTAGCTGTACTAGCGTCGCCGGAGGTGAAATCTAGAAATCTGTCAAACACAGATAAGTTAGTACAGCTGTGTTGTTTCTCTCGCGGCTTTATCTCGCCCTGTGTTAAGTGTTTTCGGTGTAGTTATTGCATAATACTGTTCTTGCTGTCAGTCACCTGACACCCAAGGTCATTTGTATCATGGATGTGTCTCTGTCATCTGATCCACGGATTCTAAGACTAAGTCAGAAAAGCAGGGCTTGCTATAAGAGAAGCCAGCACCAACTCACGTCCCGCCAAATATATGATTCAATCCATTTAATGTCTAATGTCTTGTAAATTTAAGAAAACACACCGATACTGATACTGATACTGGAGGATAACGCTTACCCGGCGTGACAGAGCGGACCACCACCGGTTTCTCACTGCCAGCCACAAAGCCGAAGCCCAGGACGGGATCTCGTCTCATCTCCACCAGGCGCGGGGCGGGCGGGACGCCATCCAGGTGAACCTCTTCCAAGGAGCTGCTCTGGGACACTTGGCTGGAAAATACCAGAGAGCATGAACATAGTGAGGCTGACAACAATCTTTAATTTATTAACAGATATAAAAGGGAGCAAGGATTTCAAACAGCTGACTTTGATTCACTTACAGTTCAGACAATTTGCGGTCCAACTTATCCCGAGCGTTGTAAAAAAAATCAATCAGCAAACTGTTATCCACTGTGTTAGTGTGTTAAAGAGGGCTCTCTTGAAGAATATGATGAAGTGCAAATTAAAATTCGATCAATGTGTTTGTACCTTCAGTAGAAGTGAGTTTTAGCTCACATAGGTAACATAAACCTGAAATGAATGATGATCAGCTGTTCATAAATCAGAGGTTTGGCTCAGGTTCAGTCATTAACTCAACATTTTATGCTTAAGAGCCATTTATAAAATCAGAGCACGGGTGATCATAAAATGATTTTCAATCTGGCATTAATATGCCTCTTATATCCATATAAAAGTCTGCACGCTATGTCAAATAAGTGTCCTAATCACTAAATCAAGTCAGAATGATTTATTTTTAATGTATAAATGACTTCTATTGTACTTCTACTTCTATATGTGTTCCTACGTCTGCAATGTTTCAATAAAGCCTATATTGCACAACATATATTTAATCTTCAAATCAGTCAATATTTGTTGTGTTAATTTGTTGAATACTAAGTTTCCACTGCAGTATCTTGGATACATTTTCAAGGCAACTTGTAACTTTGATGCGTCCTTCTTTAGTTTTATGAACAGTTATTTTTATCTATGTGGATATGAGTCACAAACCCCGGAGCCTGATGCTTTATGCCGAGGTGATATCAGTAGTGATGCGTGGCCGCAGCAAAAAGGCAAAAAGTTTCCAGTTGAGCAAAAGTGGCTGCATCACATTCTCGCCTTTTTTTTAATGTTTTTCTGCAGGATTTAATAAAGATAATATTTTTCTCCAAATGATTTTTATAGCAGTTCTTAATGGCTAAATAAAACTCATCTTGAATGTGAGTTGATATTAGTGAATAGTCATATTGTCCAGCTCTTTGTCAAACTGCAAATCACTCAGGATGAGAGCACCACTAAAATGGAAATGTACAATATAAAATTCAACCTTCTTGCTTGCTGAACCTTAGACTTGTTTCTCCACCGGGACACTGAGAATGCAGAGTGACTGTTAATTAAGCGGTGATATACACTCAGCACGGTTAACTTATTCTCTCCCTCCATCCTTCACAGCTTAAAAAGCTCCCCTGGCAGCCGCACATAGAGTAATCCCAAAGGAAGGCAGAGAGAAGAGTCAAGTGGAAATCCAAATGCAAAAGGTCAAATCCTAGTGTTACCGTTGGAAGAACAGGAAAAGCATTCACACCAATGCAATTCACACTCACATCCGAGGTACACTTCCTGTCTCATAGTTATAGTTAGTGTTGAGATTTATATCATTAAGCACAATATTTCCCTACCTGAACCAAATGGTATTAGGTACGTTTCACCTATAGTGGTGATATAGTGACAAATAATCATTCCAAACCTTTAGGAACCCTATTATGAACATCTCATGTATATAGTTTTGCTGACAAACCAGATGCTGGCAGATAACATGCTGCATGTCTTCACTGAAGCCAAGAAAAACCAGGAAAGGAGAAGGGAAGGCAGAGAGCAGAGGACAGAGTGGAGGGAAAGGTCCAAGAGAAAATGGAGGAGATGGAAGGAGGCCATATAGGGGTGAGAGGACAAGATTAAAACAAAACTGGCTAATATAGTGATAGAAAATAGATAGTGAGAGGAGATATAAAAAAGAGGGGAAGTGGCAAAAAGGCCAGAAGAAAAGTATCAGTGCAAAAGTGCAAGAAAAGGAGGAGAAAAAATAACACTTGATAATAAAAGGCAAAGAGGAAGAAGACGTGAACACAGGAGGAGCCTGCTTTATGAAGACATGAACTCATAACTACACTAAAATATAATGTATGTGCATGCGAGCAGTGTTTATGATCATACATACTTGGTGAGGCAGTCCCGTCCTCCCTCCCTGGTGCTGTTCATGCTGTCCCAGCTGTACGGAGGGCCCTGCAGTCCACCCCAGGAGCCTGGGCCAGGGGGAGGCCAGCCTGACGTTTTGTTCTTATGGCTGCAGCATAAAGGAGAAGTTAAAGTTAGTGAATAAAGTTACTACAATAATAAAAGTTTATCATAAATACGATAATAAAAGTCTCTGATTCAATCTCAAATCCTGAAACCAGGACCTAAACAAGACACCTCTCATCGTTTTTAGGAAATTTCCCAGATCACAATGAAAACTCACAAAACTATGTCTCTCTACCTGCAGATTATAATCTGTAGATTATAGACAGCTGCAACAAATCATAAGATTTATTAAAAGACCTTTATACAGGGAGATGATCCACAGAGAACATAGCTCATGTATAAACATCACAGTATCTGTATCTACTCATTGCACGAGTTATATAATTTAAGTAAAGAATCAAAGGTGAATTTATAAATCTTTTTTTTTCTCTCTCTCTGGCTGAAGGCAATCAGACACACTGTACAGCTCTGGTTAGATCCCCCTTAGTCCAATTAGTGTGACTTCTTGTCTCTCGGTGTGTGGCTTGCAGTGTGAGATAGCTGCTTAGTGCAATCGACCGCGGTCGAATAACGGCTCATCGGCTCCATAGAGAGCCAATCGATGGCTGTATGTGAGGGTAGAGCTGCGTTGCATGAGGAAAGGCACTGATGTGACATCTGATTCGCTTATTGCAGATTATGCTAACAATGTCATTGAGGATTTCAGCAGAGTGGCAATGGAGAGAAACGGGGGGGAGGAGGCGGTCAAAGAGAAGAGACATAGCAGCACCTCGGTGTGAATTATGAAAGAAAAAAAAAGTCCATCCAATAATGAGAATCAAGCATATCATCCTCTTGAATCAAGTGTGCTGAGTTCAAAATTAAACTCTTCGGTGTCTCACACGCAACAGTCTCTAATCATGCATGGATCATAAAGCGCCCGTCACATAATTCTCCACAGATATGAGGACAAATGCAATAAAAGATCATCAAGCCAGAGAAATGCCACTGAGTTTAATCATCAACACTTCCTCCCACAGCCATAAACCATGAAGAGTTTATTGTCCTGACTTCAAATCTGGGATAGAAAGCTGATGCACAGCAACAGTAATAATGAAAAGATGAAAATTTAGACTACTACTCAACATATTCTCCTACACTGTCAACCTTTACCACTGAAGAGGACCTCATAGAGCTGTTGTCAATTATAACACAAATTAAAATAGGTGAAAGGCGTACTAGATAAGGACGTCATCCCTGCAAGAATCCAGATGATCAATTCCCATATTGTGCTGTAGATGGGTTGAATACATCAGTCAGTCATATCATAGCTCGTAGTGAGTGAAAAAGAAAACTGTCCTTTGATTAAAAGTGTGCAGCAAGTTCCACTAGAGTCCATTGAAGCTGGTGGTGATAGTTTCAGATATTCCCTGTCATGCTGCGGATATGTTGTCATGTAGAAGAGAATGAACAAGAGGAAAAGCGGGCTACTGGTAATGACACTTCAAGAAATGGCTTCCACGCTTCCATAAACACACGCTACAGTAGATGTTCAAGATCCATTTCAACACTGCTGAGCTTCTGTGTTTAATTCTTTCTCCATTCTGTTGCCATCCGCAGATTTCAACCAGACGCTTGTGTTGATCTGCAGTCATCCAAAAAGAAAAAACAGATCCACTGCTTCTCCTGAATCCCAATCAGAGGCTCTCGCACTTGAAATATACGGAGGCCGCGGCGTTAACGGCCGTGCAGATCTCCAGTGTGCAGACAGACATTCATCTGTGTTTGTCATTGTGCTGCTGTTGAGAGCAGCTTTGGTCCGAACTGAACTAAACTGCCGTGGCCTCGCCTCCTTTATCCCATAATCCCTCTCATCACAGAGAAAACAAATCCACGCTGTGTGTATGTGAATATGTGTGTGTTTGCGTGTATATAAGAGAGAGAGAGAGAGAGAGAGAGAATGAGAGGGAAAGACAGTGTGTCCAACAGTGCATGTATATATGAGGATGTGGGCGTGTGTGTGTGTGTGTGGAGTAAGAGGATTTTCAGAGAGCAACAACGTGGATGGAAACACCACTCTATCTCAGAGCTGGGGCCTCACAGCAGGTAGCTGGAAGAGGAAACTGACCTGCATGACATCTCTTGATATTTCACTCTGCACCTGTGGTCTCTCTTCAGTAAAAAAGAAAAAAAAAAGTTAGTTTACACCAACTGTGAAACATAAAGGTCTTTCGTGCCACTCCATCTTATAATATTGGTAACCTGTTGGTGGTCACAAGTCGGGGATCACCACAAACATTTACATGTCAACTGTAAATGAGACGAAGGCATTTTAGGATGAATACTTCCTAGAGTGTGCTGGTCCTTTGCCTCCAAACACATCTCAGTGGATTGATGCAGTGTCTTTCTGTCGAAAAAACATACTGAAAAGAAAGAACCATGTTTCACTGAAAAGGTGAAATATAATAAAAAATGTAATTTTCTATGCTTCTTAAAATTTGATGGGATGAGGGGATATTAAGGCAGCAATCAGTATTTTGTAATTGGGCAATCCACCACTTTATTTTACCTAGTTTCACTAAATTAGAATTCTGATGCTTGTTTCCACTGTAAAACGTCCCTGGCTAGAATGATTTACCATGGCTTGTCCTTCATGGACTGCCATTAACTCTATTGATCCTCTCCGTCTTTTCATTAGGTTGTTTAAAACACTAACAGCAAAGACAGCAGTGATGTATTGAACGGTAGGGCATAACCTTTCTGCATAAACAGTCGGTGTGTTTGTTCCAGTTTCAGTCAGTGAGACGTTGCTGCAAATATATGCAGTTCACATGAATGTCTTTCGCACACATGATAAATAAAAGCCCATCTTCATTTAGTAACATGTCTTTTTTTTGCTGCATCATATGTCAAACCTGCCTGTCACAGAAAGCAGCGGAGCCAGCTGGCACAGACTCCAGTCAGCAAGAACACACACTGAGCCCTGCTAGCGTCTCTACAAATGTTTCATTTCTCATATACTGCAGCTTTGATTTGGGCGGTTATAGTCCAGTCAAGTAATCCATCCCAGTTCAGCCAGGGTAACATCTATATTACCTACATACACATTAACATGACATGTAATAGTCCTTCAAAGTAGATTATAATCCCTCTTTCTCTTACATTTATTACATCTCATCGGTGAGTATGATTGTTGTGGCTTTCATAGAAAATTCTGTAATTCAAGAGCCGGTAGACAGTAGAAGTAGTTCTTGTCCCTTTGAGACCCTTTTCTTTAATAAGACACACACATTAGTTATTTTTCTCCCTGTGACTCACCAGAGTCTGGTGAGTGTTTTTTTTTGTTTTTTGCTTGACCATGAGATGTGACTAATTTCTATTTTGGACTCTGAACCATACAATTAGTCAGCCTCGGTCCGACTGCATGTCACCTAATGCCTCTTCAAAGAGAAATGAGGAGGGAAAGGAGTCACTGGGGCGTTTTCCGTGGTGACCTTTATTTACACACATTTTCAATTCGGGATTTAAATTTGGCTGCGTTGCAATGTAAACAATGCGCTGTAGCATTTCAAATGTCCAGCCTCGGGACTGAAGGCATTTAAAGGACGGTTTCTGCCAGAGGCTTGGATACTGCTACCGCTTGGAGTGAAAATAATGCCTTTTTTTTTTAAAAGACCACACACAAACATGAACACACACACGCACACAATTCATACACAACACGGGACATTAAATGCTGTAAAACCCCTCAAGATTTTTATCTAGACTCACTGAATTTGCACAAAAGGCGAAGAGCTCTCCCAAGATGCTTTAGCCTACATTATGACAATGCTTATTACAGCCAGCAGCATAAAACCCACATCCCATCGCTTTACTCTCCCTGCCAATTCTAACCACTTTACACTCTACAGAACAACTAGGGTAATTTAAGCTCAATAGAAATTCTATGAGAGACTTATTTTTCATTTCTGTTTAAAAGCTTCAGCTGCTGAGTGTCCTGAATGTTGCGTGAGGGTGGGACACATCTCATGATAGCAGGACATGTTACACGGCAAGTTTTGTATGGATATTTTACTCTGCACCATTTGTCAGCTTAGTATGCAATCAGTTCCTTTGCTCTCATTTCTTTATGCACTGATATAATGACTAAAATCTACTCCAATCAGAGATATTTCAGCTCTTGGGACTTGAGATGAGATGCAAAGAGGAAGCTTTTAACCTGATGCAATTTCATTTCAAGACAAACACTTTCCATAAAACTTTAAAATTTGTAAGTAACTGCAAGTATGTGCGTTGACTATGTGTGTTTCTGTGTCCATAATGAGTCTTATTGTCAGCCAATGTGAAACTCAAATGATACCATATATATTGTACAATGGTGCGGTTGTCAGTAGGATCAAATCCAAATCCAATTTAATATCGATCTGTCACTAGAAATTACTTAATTAGCGTCATAATGGAGTTTCTTCCCTCTTAGTCATTATACTCATTAATGTTCCAATGTAACACACTCTTAGCTCCAAGCAAGAAAACTCCATCCATCAACTGACCATCCCTTCCCTTCCCTCTTTCCATTTGTAGGCCTTTTTTTCCCCCTCACTAACTCACTTTCTCCATGACTGTGTGCTGTTCATAAATGAAATATTGGTGCATGTTGTTAAAAGTTGCTCTGGAAGTGCTTTCTTTTTATATAGCTTTACTATCTGTGGACAACATGCTTTAGCTCTCAGTGCATTTTACACACCCAAAGCATGCATGTACGCGCATACACACACAGTTTCTTTTTATGTAATCCCTTTGCACATTCAACATGCTCTGTGAACATCTTGCAGAGTGAAGATGTTTGTTAAATGAGCATAAAGGAATGGAAATCTGCAAGAGTTTCACTAAGTCATTAATTTGCAGCAGAGGCTTTGGAAACTCTTGAAAATGAAACTTAACGAAGTGGAAAAAAAACCCCAACTCTACTACTCTTCTCAAAATTGATTTTAATTTGCTCGTGAATTGAAGTGTTAACTTATTTATGCTTTCACTTCATCGTCTTCACTTCATTCATCAGTCTGACATTGTGTTTATGTCATCTGATTTCTGTTTGTTTGATTAGGTTTCTGTCATATCAGAAAAAAATTGAAATTGATAAGATTTTATGGCAATCACCCACAGTCAGTGAGTTTGCTCACAGGGGTTTAGTAAATCAACTTAAATCTTTCATGTCAAGGTCAACATGGGTGAAGATCGACATGTACGATTGTGCCAGAGACCAATTAGCTAACCATCTAGACAGCACTGCTGACCTTTGTGGAAACGAGAAGCTGCAGAGTCCAAAAAGCTTCCATAGCTTATTAGCTGTGTGTCACCATCCAACTTCCTCTATTGGAATATAAAATGGTTCGCAGACAGTTATAAGACAGGAGTCAATTTTAAATATTAGAGAGATCGTATTTCATAAGTTGACACATGATGACTAGTATCTGAATTGATGCTATTTTTAATGGCTGTAGCAAAGGAAGAAGACCTATTTGAATCACTGAAAAACAAAATAATATCAGGTGTTATCTGTGATTAAGATCACAGGAACCAGGCTACCTCCTAGCCTCTATAGTGCATCATTACCTGAAATGCAGAGTAAGAAATGCTGATGTTTAATCCATATCTCAAAAATATCTGTTTCATTAAACAATTACACACTATACGAGTCTCTATTTATCTTTTAACCTGTCGTCCCACATCTGGTTTAAGCTACCAAGACTCCAGTCAGCCGTAAAGCTGCTAAATCCATAGTGTATCAGCACTAACTGCAGAGGAAGTGAGTCACCATTATTCTGCTATTTTACGGTTGCCGGTAAATGTTGCATTTGTCTTGTTGCACTGTGCTCTCAATACAAAGTCCCTTTCCCTGCAAATGAACATCCTCTGATATCATAATAAAGACTGAACTAGACTTGAGCTGATTAGTGAGATCTGAATCTTTATGTCCTCTAGAGATGAAACTCGGCTCCTTACAAACACTCGCTGGTCTTACTGATGTGGAAACATGCCAACAGCGTGTGATAATGGAATCAATTAAAAGCTTGCCGTAAAAGAGAAAAAAGGAAAAAAAAAAGGGGGAAAAAGGCTATTCTTTACACAGACATCAAAGTGTGTGAGCAAACTGCTTCATTGAGGCTTTTGTTTAGCTGATTTCAGGACCAAGGACAGCTCCGTTCCTGCTACACAGCACTACTCAGGATGTGAGATTTCCCTGTCAATGCAGCGCAAGAAATATACATCTTTCTATCCACTGGCGCGCACACACAGCATTATACAAGCACAAAGACATGTCAGGGTTATGTCAATAAGTACACAGTCAGCGCCATCAATCACAGCTGTCCGGGCCTGGTTAAAACGTCAGGCCCCTGCATCCTCATTGCACACAAGTGGACAAATCGGTGTCACCACAAATATACAGTACATGAAATGACTCCTTAGACTCCTTTTTTTTTTATCTCATCTCTCATGCTCTCTTTCTTTCACACAAACAAACACACACTTACACTGTGTACCAGACTAGAAAAGGGCACACCCTGTTCTTTCCCAATGCGAAGATTTAGACTATTCCACAGGCTGCTGGCCAGACTCTTGACCATAGCAAAACACACACACACATCTCTGGGTCAATGACTGTCCTTAACTGCACTGCGAATGGCATTTTTTAAAGGCTTTGGGACAAGTGCGTGAATGTGTGGAAATGGCATATTCTTTCTGAGAATGGAGGGGTTGTGTCCGTTTATGAGATGAGATAATCAGATGAGTCGTCTACATCCCGGCAGGGGAGTTAAAAATGTAGGATCAGACGGAGAATACAGACACACGAACAGAATATGAATAACAGATAAACAGAAAAAAGAAAAAGAGTAAATCAATGAAACATCTGAAGACTTGTGGTGGTGCAACCAAAATATATGGAAACATACCAGCATGCTGTATGCATAAATACATATAAACCTGTGAGTATATATAAGTATTTAATACATATTCTAACAACTGAATGTAGAAAAGGACTGTTTTGTAAATTCTGTGTTGCCTTTAGGGAGCTGTGTTACTGTACGTCAAAGCTCTGACTGACAGGGTTGCTTTGTGTGATGAAAATAGGAGAGCTGAAACAAAGATCGATGGGTAGCATGACCCTTACAATATGAAGGGAAGTCATGCTACAGATGATTTCACAATAATGTGTGATTTATTTTGACCATAAAGACTTAATTAATTAATTAACAAAGGGGGAACTACATGAGGTGAATAAAGGACAAGAAAAATGATTCATGACTGCTGTATCAGTGCAAGATAGAGTTGAGCAAGGACTATTTTCTCTTCTTTGTAGTTTACTTGTGTCTACAAGCTGTCACAGCGTTTGTTTAAACTGTATCTGTATCAGCAGCAGAGCTAAAATACCTTACAGCGTTGCTTTTCAACCTTTGCTGCACAGCAGTCTATCTCTGTGGGACAACACAGTGCACAGTGCAACACCACATTGATTCTTTGTAAATGTCACATAAAGCCCAGTGGAATCAAGGGGGCAGAAAATACAAAAGGGCAGAAAAGCAAGTTTTAAGTCGCGTTTTTTAAAAGTTACAAAAGAAATCTGATGATATGCTCTTTGAATACAGTTGTCAAATCAATTATTTTTATTTCTGACTAAAGTGGAACAACACTTGAACTCACTGTTGGGGGCAAAACAAATGCGAGTCTAGAGCAACTTTTTCTGTATTATCTGTCTGTCTGCATCTAAAATTTTTTTTTTATTTATCGCATTATTTATTCGATCTAGATCAAAATTAGATTAAAATGTAATTTGGCTTTCTGTGTCAGAGCCTTTACTCTCCTTCTTTTTTGGAGTTGTACTTTAGCTGAGGTTATGCTTATGGGGGGGGTTTCACCACCAGTTGGTTTCTGGTTGGTTGGCTGGCTGTACTCACGTGATGTAATGACGACCAAGCATTGACTGCCTCCATCTATTTGGTTCAAGTCAATTAAAAAGGTTAAAGAAACAGCACAGTGTGTGTGTGCATGCTTATCTGCTTGCAACAAACAAATCCATGGCTGCAGAGTGTGTGAATATGCACTAAATACTTCCCTAATGCACTCAAGCGTCACTTCATTTGTCACTGAAAACACATACAGGCACAAACATTACATCTGACTAGAACATCTGCACCAAACACCGAATCATAATTCCACAGGCTAAAAATACCACAGCAGAACAAGCGGCGCTAAACGCTGCCTAAATAGGATTACATAGGAGGATGGTGATCATTAGGATGAATAAGTAACACTTGCACGCGCTCATGTCTGGCTTTTTGAATCATTATGTCGGAATGAAAATCTCTTTGGTTTTTCGGGTGCATTTGCAGTACAAAAGAAAGGAAAACGTGCATTAGGTAAGCACAGAGGAACATGAAGAAAAATAACGCAGAGTCAGACGTGAAACTTTAAACAAGAGGACAGTTCGATATTTTGGAAAAAATGCAAATGTGGAGCTCAGTTGTAACTCTAAACCGTCACCAACCACCTTCACTCCGCTGCGGTCAGACAACCAGGAGCACTGTTTGAGTTTTCTATTTACTATGAATCAAATTCATCAATTAACTTCAATCTAATTAGAGGCAATAATAGGCATGCCTAATCAGTGGAGCAGCTGGTTTAGTACTTCTGACCTTGTGCTTACACATATACATGCATGTAAGATAATTCTACTGTACTGTATACAGATTTACAGAACACTGGGTGTCTGTCACAGCACAGCTTTGAGAATACGTAGTGGCACTTAAGTGTTATGTGATAGTATTTAGAGCAGAACTAATCGCTCCGCTAGACTCTTTAGCAAACACACGTATCAGCAAACGTACAACTGGCTGGATTCAGCAGAGGCTCGTCCACTCACTCATCTTTAGACATATTTCTACTATACATGTTAATTGCATCAACAAATGTTTTGTTATGTGTCATCTTTCATTTTTATCACTCCCTACAAGAGACAGAACTGACTGGTGGACAGAGGCAAATATGAAAGAGTGTATGAAAGATTTCCACATTGATGTCTGCTTCTCTGTCGCAAACCTCACTCAGAAAAAGAGCCAGAGAGACAGAATATTAAATCTTAGATGATATTTTTAACCTTCCTTGTGTACTACAACCACAGAGCTGCTCCCTGTGTGTAGTAAAACTGAGCAAAAGTGATCAATTATTGAGCATACGCTTGCTAAGAGGCGTGTACAGTATGGTCAGATTCGTATAACATCTTTATATCTTTTGGTCACTCTACCTGACAGTATGTGAGTGGTCATATTTGTGGGTTTTGTTATATAATGAAAACGCAGATGCCAAAATCACCCACGTGTCATCTGTGTTTTATGCTAATACTTCGGCATATAATACATTACTGAATGCATTCATGAGCATTCGTCTAAAAGAAAGGCAACAAAGGCAGCTGTAAGGTTAAACGGTACGGAAAGAGGAGAGCAAAGGTACAGTACAGTGCACCGACACATGCACTTGACTCTGTTAACGTAGTGGAAATGTAACATGTTGAGATCATGTTTGAAATACGTTCTTGTTCTGTAAAAACTTTGCTAGGAACCTGTAAACTTAGGACCTATTTATGTAACAGCATGGCTCAAGCATGGACATACAGTAGCAATCTTGTGGTCTAAACTTGAATGAGTGCCCTAACTGAGTGGTTTCTGTGCCTAAATCTAACCAGACCTTAACCACAGCGTTGTTTTTAGATTCAGTGTTGTTACCAGGAAAATGGCACAAGCAGCTGCCTTCCAGTAAACTACTGTAGCGAAACAGAGTTCTTTACTTCATTTTTATATCTAAAACATGTGGACATTGAAGAGGAAATGAACTGAGGAGGCAGTAACTGGACTGGAGTGAGTCTGCCCCGAGCTCTGGAGGGAATCAACTTGGGATACACGGGTGGTGTTGGTTGGCTTTGCTCTCAGGGATTGTTACATGGTTCAACATAAGGCCGAAAACCAGTACATGTCTTGTTATGCTGGGTGTTAGGGAAGATAAAGAAGGTCGTCTCAGCAAATAAAAATACCTCAATTTGAACTTCTGCAGTCACAGTATAGTTACAAGATTATATGTGATGCATTCCTTCCTCTTTTTGCATCACTGGCATATTGTCTCTGAATTCCAGTGTGCTTGCTGTTGTAGTTTGGAGATGATGCTTTCTCTAAAAGCTATTTGGTTTTTTTCGAAGCAGAGATGAGGGAAGGAACGTTCAGATCTGTGCCGAGCAAGAAACAAAATGGGTTTTTGCTTCATTTGCATAATTGATCAAATTGTATCCCTTGTCAAAGGGGAGTGGGAGCATGAAAGCGCATCGTTCCAGTCTGAAAGTATTATCTTGCCTGAGAGATGACTTGAATTATGGAAAGTAAATGTGGTAATCACAATATAACAGATTATTAGAGTTCACCAGGAAATGAATCTATGCAGAAGACACTGGTAAGAATGAAGAACTGATTAAAGCATTGCATTTCAGGGCCGGTATGTTTTTTTTTTGTTTTTTTTATCAAATATGCACTCATAGATAACAAATGTGTTATTCTGTCGGGCTGAAATTAAACTTGCTACCGTGGCTTTTAAAGTTTTTGAAACAAACGCGTAAACATTTGCATGTAAAGTCTGTGTCAGCATCCCGACACATTCAGCTAGAGGCGTATCAGTTTCAATTAGACAGATAAACCACATGAGGCACACTACACCTGGTTCAAATTACAAGCAGGGATAGATGGACAGATAAGTGGATGTGCCGCCACATAAAGTAGACAGATAGAGAGATGTGTGATGTGATTTCATATATACACTGAATGAAACAGTCGACTGTGTGTGTGTGCGCACCCTGCCAGCCCCTCCTGCAGTGATCACCGACCAAATCCCTTAGGAGGATTATCCAGCCTCAAATCAAGAAAATCGTGCAACTTTAAGGGTTACAGACAGCGAGGAAGAGCAGAGAAATAGAGTGAGGGTGGTTGCTGAGGGTGAGGGTGGTTATATATATATATATATATATATATATATATATATATATATATGTCTCCCATCTTTTCGTGTAGTTGTGCTGCAAACTGCTAAAAACGTTGCAATGACATAAATCCACACACTGACCTCTGTACAAGAATCTGTAGAAGTTGATCTGAAGTTAAACTGCCTTCATAAGTTTTACATACTATATTATGGTTAAAAGCTAAGGCAGAAATTGTCCACTTGGACTTTCTTCATCCCGCTGTCTGAGGTGATTATGAAATGGGCACAGCTCATTATAAGTAATGAGGCCCCTTACTTACTCAAATTTGAAAATCACTCTGAATATTCTGTAGGACACCACGACTTGTCAGATGGCTCTCAGTACAATGGAACTCTGCCCTCAGAAGTAGCAGCATGCATTGGCATAAAGCAGAAGGCAATTTGGCACGTACAACTGTAATCTGATATTCAGAACACAAACAAGCCCTGCTGGCCAGTTTTGTTGCCAAATGCCAACACACTAAAGCCAAGGTTTTCCCACACTACAAACGCCGATAAGTCCTGTCTTTGTGTTTTTGGAAGCATGGATTTAAATGGATAAGAGAAATTGGGCTAATGTTCCTAATATAAAGCCAGATGTGCGATGACAAAACTCTCATTTATCCACTGACAGTTTAAGAATAACAAACCCCTCTCACCTGCTGCAGATGTCTTAATTCCCATTTTACAATGAATGATTTATGAATAGCGAATAAATCTGACTTGTACAACATTTAGAAACAGAAGGCTCCCAAATTGTATTATAACAGCCCATGGACAAACGCTGGCCATCTGGGTACTAGCAAATGCAGCTAACTTGCCAGTGATCGAAATACTCTCTCGGTGCCTGTTAGCGTTACACCATTATTCATTTTCACCATTGCAACAGATGGAGCCAGATTTGTATAAATGACAAAAAGGTGATGCATAAGCAGAAGTGCAAGTGAAAATGGTTCCAAGGAGGGAAAAACTCTTATTATGAGAAATAGAGGCTATTTGTTCAAATACAAAATGTGATAATGCGGCGGGACATGCACACTTTAGGCACTGTGTGACAGTTTTATCTATATTGATGTGCGAAATATGAATGTTTTTCATTTTATGCGTTATTTAGAGTAGCTATTTATTGAAGTAAACTCTTTAGGTGTTTATATCTGTCCTCGTGAGTTAGAGAATGGGAATAGAACAGAGAACAGAAAAGTGCTCAGAGTAAACATCCGAATAGTTCAGCTGAAGAAGAGGCACATTTCTGAACTTTTCAAAAAAAAAAGTTTCGCTTATCTAAAGTACACCGAGGCAAGACGGGAAAGTTGGATGGAAAGAATTTAAGTTTTAAAAAGTTTTTTTTTCAGTCTGTGCCAGATTCAACTGTACATGTGACAGATTAGCCTTAAGCCCTGGAAGCTTGAATTCTCTCAAAGTTGTGTTTCTCATAATCTTCCCTACTCGACCAAAGCATCACTCAAAACTTAAAACACAGTTCAGTGCTGTAAGGGCATCCAAAAAACTTTGTTTAAACTTCAGTGCATGTTTGTTTTTTTCTTCCTTTCTTTGAGAGGAGTAGAGGATGCGCTCCAGATGCTAACCTCCAAGTATGTGTGTAGGTTTTAAAAGATTTGTCATGAGCCACGTTTAGTGGGCTTAGTGATGTGACCACACATGAGTCAAGGATCATGCAAACATGTATTTATGTAGATGTGTATCGTGTAGTGTGCGTGTGTGTGTGTGCGTGTGTGTGAGAGTGACATATAAAACCACAGTGAGTGGAGGATTGTTGTGTGCTGAGCCCCTCATTACTGCTGCAGCGGCTCCTCCTGTCTTAAGACTTCTTAGTGTTTCTTCACATTTCAGGTCTGAGGTTGGTACAATTCCACCTGTTCGGTATGTGAAATGAAAACACGATATGACAACATCTTCTGGGTAAAACACTGTCTCAAGCAATGCAAAAGAAAAATCAAGACAAACTGTAAGAACAAAGACTATTTTCTACCTTTTCCCCTAAGCATTTAGCTTGAGTAATTGCTCGTTTTAATTTATCAATGCCACTATGTTTCCTTACAGCTGGGAACATTGCCAATTTACCCTGCTGTCAGTAAAATCTAGCACTGCTGCCATTCTGCTGCCGGGAAAAAAAAAAAGGTATTCAACTATTCAATCAGACATTTAATGTCATGTCTGAATCCTCTGTCCATGAGCTGCTGGTTGCTTGGTTGCTGAGTGTAAACCCCCTCAAAACAAACTGTCTTTTTAGGTACTTAGTAGTCTGGTTACAACCCTTCCTTTGCCTCCATGCCCTCCACTGGCTCACCTTGTGTTCCCATCCTTTTCAGTAACCATTGTCCACCCTCTCTTGCTTCTCTATCTGTTCCTTAATTCCTCTAGTTGCTATGTGATGTCTCTGGTTCTGTTTCTCTTTTCATTTCTGAATTGCTGCTGTTGTAAATATCTGTATCTCGGTGGGCATTGTGATTTCATAGTCACTCAAATGACACCAAACATCTCTCTTCTAGCCATGTCAACAAAGTCTCTTAATTGATATTCATTCATTGAAAGAGTCATAAAACTTTTTGGGTAAAAAAAGTGAATGATGGTTTTAGAAAATCACACATTTAAGGAACATGCAGGCATTCAAGCATAAAGGTGTACTGAGGAACTTCCGTTTAATCGTTGAAGATGTTGACAAAATGACCTCAGTGCCTTAAAGGTGTAAAACTCAACACACAAACACTCACCCAGACAGCTTTGGCATCTTGGTGAAACCAAACATGTCCATGTGGTCCTGCTACAGAGCGCGACGTCCCAAAACTCAAGCGCTCCACATCAGCATTCTAATCCACATCCAAATCCCGTCACATTTAAAAGACAACCTAGTTTCAACCCGGATCCATATCAAGAGGTAACGAAAGCCTTTTTTTGAAGACAGAATTCAGTTTTTTCATACAGTTCAAGAAAATCAACTCAAAGGATCACCTTTGTTGAATGTCCCATCTGGCACACACAGTCCTATTCCCAGGCTTTCCACAATGTTCTTAAGTGATGACAGAGAGGATCACCTCCCAAACCTCTGCTCTCTCTGGGAAGAGTGTGTCCTTTCTGCTGCTGTCCACTTGGCTTAGATGGGCTGCAATGAGCCCTCTGTGAGTGCTCTCCATCTCAGCGCATGGAGAAAGTGCAGTGATCCTAGCCACAGCAATCACAGGAGAAGGGAGGAGGAGGAGGAGGGAGAATGGAGGAGGGATGGAGTAGAGAGCTAGGGAGGGAGGGAGGGGGGGAGGGACGAAGCAAATGGATGACGGATGCTCTCTGGCTCTGGCTTCGCCCTCCATTCATCGGGGCTGTGAATCCCTTTACAGGACAGAGGAAAGGATGGAGGGAGGACGCAGAGGAGGAAGGGGGCTAGGAAGAAGAGGAAATCGAGATGAAAGATGGTGGAAGGACAAAAAAATGGAGAATAAAAATGCTTTGGTTGTAAAGAGAAAGCAACTGAGAGACAGAGGGGAGGAGGGAGGAAGAGAGCGGTGATGGGCAGAGGAAAGCTGACTCTGCAGAACGGGACGCTGACGGGAGCAAGACCCCGTCTCTTACTAAGTGAGCTTGTGCGTGTGCACCAACACATGACGCAAGCAAGTGGCCGGACACAGAAGGAACATTTAGCTTTGTATTACTTATCTTTATCTTATAATGAATGGAACAATAAGAAAGCCTGATAAACATACAGTTATCATTAAAATGTGTGGGTAAAATGCTGTATTTCATGCATACACACACATCTCTTCACAAAACCTGTCGTCAAACTCAGAAAAACAAGTCAGAGCTTTGTGTGTGTGTGTGTGTGTGTGTGCGTGTCTGCACGCGCACAGATGGTTCAGCCTTAGCAAGATGCTGCTCCTGCTGGCTCTGTGCCACAAGGGGCCAAGGACGAAACACAAATGAACCTCAGTGGTGACCATTAACTTTAATTGAAACGAAAAAGAGTGGAAAGTGTGTTTATGTGCATCCCATGTAATCCAACTCAATAAGCAATAATTACTCGATTGGATTCTGGCGTTGCCTTAACTTTGCAGACGCGCTGCTGTCAGATCACAACAGCGGAGGGGAGACGTAACGTTAACCGACACGTGAAATGAGTTGAACGCCGCAAGACGTTAAGAATTTATAATAGTTACTCTGATAGTTTTGGACAGTTCAATAATCAGTGTGTATGCACATTTCTCCAGGGAGCAATGAAAGTCTGCAGGAGGGATCGAGGGTCAGTAGAGAGTCTTCCTGTATTTTAAGATAACATAAAGAATGCAGAAAACACATTGTTATAGTTAAGCTTGGCCTTGTGGAAATGTACTGTATTCACTTATGTGAATAAAAGGCTTCATGTGTGTCCCTCTTTCTCGCTTCCGTTTTTTATGTCAGGCATTGGAAAAGGCAGCTTTGATGCAGAAAGACTCTTTGATGACCCTCGTCCTCCCTCACATCAAACGTACTTTGTGAGAGGCGAGACATTAAAGACCTTGTTGCCCTCTCGTAATTTCATACAGGTTTGGCGACACCCCACCTCGGGACGAGAAAACAGAATGTTCAATCTCCTGTCTGCGTTTTCTACAGTTGTGTATCACTTTGAGCTTTTTTTTTTTACAACAGCTTTAAGAAATTAATCCTGATGCCAGCTTTAAAATAATAAAATACTGTGACTCGCTAATGGGAGATTTGTAGATCACAAGTAGATGGAAAACTCCTAGTTAGGGTGACAGCAAAACAAACTAAAATGCTCGGAACTAATGCGCTTAAATCTGTCGCACCTCAGTTCATCTGCTCCATTTAAAGGTATTTTCCCTCCATTTGACAGAAGAGCAAAGTACAACAAACATTGTATCTCGGTGTTGTGCAATGATTCATTCTGCAATATGAGGATAAAGCAGTGCACAGCTTCTATGCTCACATCCATAACTGTGTTGTAGTTGTTTTTGGGAGGAAAACAACTGAACAAATAAAGGCATTTTTAATGAAAAAGATGGAGTCTTAGTGGCTGCAGCGACCAGAGAAGCTGATTGGATTAGTAAAAAGGGGTTGGCAACTAATGATTGGCTCCAGAGAAGGTAAGTGAGAGGAGTCAGGTTTAAGAGGTTGGATAAAGTGATTGTGAAAGTTTTAAAATGACAAGATAATAAAAAAGGAAGCAGGGATGCATGAGGATGGAAAGGAGCCAAAAGGGAGGAGTGAATGAAGAAGTGGGGGAGAGTGAATAAAGTCCTCCGTACTGAACTTTTGATAAGCTCCACAAGCTCCCATTTTATTATTACTTTACTGTCATAAAGAGATGCAAGACAGGACAAAGACTGAGTTGATTATTCACAATGTTAGCAATTTTGTTCACCAAAATGTACACACTGACAGAAGTGGCAGAAAAGCATAATAAATATGTAAGAAAATGAAACGGGTGGTTTATTAAACAAGTCTGCACTTTTTTTTTTTTGAGTGGGGTGCGTGAAGGACGTGCAGGACCCTTATCTTCCAAGCTTGCAATTTACTTCAACACTTCACTGATTCCACCTCCATAGACTTCACCGTTCAAAGCTTCTTCTGACAACGTGATGAAGAGTGTTTCATCTCAGAGTGACTCAAACGGTGCCAACTTTGAAACTTGTGATGGGAAACAAACTCATGCTACAACAACGCACAACCCAAAGACACTTTTTTACTTTTTAAAGAGACTTCAGACAAAATCAAGAGACTTATTGTCTGGCCTTGCCACAGCTTTTCTTTGTTTTCCAGTCCGAATTTTAAAAATTAAGAAAAGGTAAATGAACTGCCTACTCTGTTTTATATAAAAAATAATCACTTTGACAGGCAAAGAAAGTGTTAAGCACCTGACGGACAGGACAGCAGGACCTTTCTTTTATCTCTCAAGGCTGCTGTCTGATCTCTCCGCTCTGCTGATTTAAAACAGTGATGCTTATTACAGTGAGGAGAGATAGGAACGCCACTAGCATCCCACTGCTGGTTTGTGTCCCCTTAGAGATAAGAGGAGAGAAGACAGTCTGCCTGCCTCTGTCTACTAATGAATAATAATATAGTCCAAGGTCACCGTTCACCAGTGTGAGCGACTGTGAATGTGTATGCACATCACATTGGCACCCGGCACTCACTTCACCTCGTGGCTTATGATGGTTGACACACACGCGGAAAGTTAATCATGAACCTGTCTGTGTGCCTGCGTGTGTGGCATGTTTGCATCTCTTGTGTCTCCTTTAACAGAGCAAAAGCATCATGATAGAATCATGTAATGAGATTTTCACTGGATGCTGCTTCAGGAACAATAAACATGTTGAAATGTTCTGTGTTATCCCTCACATCGTGATACCTCTGGCTGATAGATAGATAATGAAATAATTAAGTTTTGTCTCTTTATCCTGCCAATAGGATTTGAACCTTGACGACACTGACATTCCCTTGAGTCCCTTTGTGGCCGCGTTCTTGGATAAATCACTTTTCACCTTTGTGACAGCCACTTAAATCTCACTGCTTGGGCCCAACTATACTGAGCCAACCCTGTCTGGTACAAAATATGGTTGTGCACTACTTATTTGCTCTGCCAATTACATTTTGATGGAAACGCTGTTGCCGCCTAGATTATGTTCACAGGCAACGCTTTATTTCAATTCATTAAATTGACATGTTTATACTGTCACGGGGAGGTCAGAGTGAGCGATCTGCCGCATGAAGCACATAACTCTGCATCCAATGTATACCGCTAGTTAGATTAAGGCAACTGAAACACTCTATTACAGAAAGCCCATACGTCTCCTCTCATGCTTCAAGTCGGTCTTACTAGGACCAGGACCTTTCATACTTTGCATGTTTTGCATGCAACATTCTTTAGTTGAAATATTTAGGGTTTTTTCATTATAAAGCAACTTGAATGCTCTAATGTTCAGTCTCTGAAGCCCAATCCATCATCATACAATCATTTGTAATGCTTTCAAATCCACGGTGACGCCACAGTGATAGATGAATAGAATAAAAGTGCAAATCGGTCCTTCCTTAAACTGTCTCTCTCACCACATGCATGATTTCCCAACATGCAACAGGGCAGTTCCTGGCCAGCTCCCTGTCATTACAGGGGATAAAGCGGACACCACCCTTCGCATGCACACACACACACAAAAACACACACACATTCACATACACCAACTTTATGACTCGTCTGAACAATGAGATCATAGAATTTCATTCCCGCCTTTAATCCAACCAGCAATCTCTCTCATTCTCTCTCTTCCTTATGACACAGGCCTAATCTGATCGAGCAGACGACGCTAAAGCGAGGGAGGTGGGGGTGGGTGGGGGGGTAGATTGAGGGAGGTTGTGAGAAAGAGGAGAAATGGACTGGATTGATAGAACAAGGGTGGTGTATGTAAGAAGAGCTGATGAGTGTGTGAAGGGGAGAGAGAGAAAGGTCAGGCAGGATAAATGGATGGAGGGAGAGATCAGAGGAGTTATAAGATGAAGGTGTGATGTGGGAGTTGATGATGGATGGGGAGAGAAGGAGAGTGAAGGATGGAAGAGGTGGGAAAAGGGTAAGTAGAGACGCGGAGTGGGAGGGATTATATGACAAAAGGAGGAGACGAGACAAGACGGGAAGAGAAGTGAGGAAACTAACATCATGCAGCGTGTATGTATGTATACACAAATGTTAATGCTATTTAAGATTTGAGATTGGGCAGATTTAAGAGACAAATCTTAGTTTAGCATAAAAGTTTAGCAGACCAGATAATCAATTGTTAAATGTGGTGTCCCAAATGCAATGTTAATTGATTATGCAACATGACGCATTTTGTATTTCGATCTATTGATATCAATATTTGAGGGTTAAAAAATCTAATGATTCATCAGTCAATTTTCTGACATGTACAGTAAGATCATACTAAAATAAGAAACCTTTTTGATTTCATGATCTACCTTTAACCGATATGTTTGTTTATTGCCGGCGAGGAGGAGAAAAATTCAGACCTCAGAAACAGGTAAAATTAGCTCCTGCAATATTTTCCCTCTGTGTAATTCATGCGGTTGTCAAGGTTACACAGTGAGCCACAGTGACAAGTTGAAAAAAGTTCATCAATTTCCGTCACCGTAACTTCCACCAGCCTGATTCCACTCGGGATCTGTGTTGGGTTTAATTCCCTCTCTCTCTGTCCTCTCCTTTCCTGACACTTTCAAATAAAGGCAGCAAAGCCTAAAGAATACTTCTGAGGATAATATCTGATAGATAGCTTAATCCAATAAGAAACAACAAGAAAGGTACATACATCCCATTACCCAGTAGGATAGGTGATGGATCATACAATAAAAAGTCTTAATGACAGCTACCCGGTGCGCTGATCTCTCTGTTCAGCTCTGAGAGATATCTTGATCCTGACACGGATCATGTAACCAAAAGGACAAAGTCGAGACGACATTTGAAAATGGATTAATTCAACTTAGAGTTGAGGATAGAAAGGAAGAAAAAAACATCAGGCAAACATCCTTCAGAAACAAACATATAAACTAGGTGACCCTGACCCTGATGCAAGGACTTTTAATATCCTGTAATATCCATGTTTTATGTATAATAAAAGTTGATCAAATGTTCTGCTAGAGCAGCCCAGTTTTTTATCTACCTGGCAGCAAGCAGAATGATTTTGACGCATTAAACCCTTCGAGTGCCCCGTGTGGGTTTAAACAAATAATGCAGTTGGTTTAGATCTGCTTTGTTTCTGCCTCTCTGTCTCTTTCCTCATGCGTCGTGCTGTCAGCTTACTAAATGTCCCTCTTCAATAATGGAGCTTGTCGCAGACACTTAAGAGATAAGGAAAAGTGGGGACTGACGGTAGCTATTTGTCACTTCACAGCATATTAGCAAGCTGCTGGCTGCCCCGCACTCCTGGGCATTTAGTGGGGGTCGCTTTCACGCAGGCATGCATGAGCTGTAAACACACACACACAAAAAAATAATATAAAATCTTCCAACTGAACAAATACTCAATCTTCAGGAGTATATATATATATATATTCACTTGCTTGTTTGCATGCACATATTCCCATCATGCCTGGCGTGTACACACACACCACAATGCAGAGATGGAGACTCATATGTAAACTGAACAAATTAATCAAATGCTATTAGCTATTCCTCAAGCCCTGCGTGACATTTAATTACGCACACATGCACACACACACCGAGCTTGAATGCTGACAAGTTTTTTTTTGTTTTATGTTTTTTTTTGTAAGCCACATCTCTCGAGGCGGCCAGACATCATGAATATAGAGCTTTTTAACACAATCACATGATAATAAAATAGAAAGCGTGGCAATAAAACAAACTGACAATATGAAACAAAGTAATGGCTTAAATTAATGGAAGTGAGTAAATATAAAAATTGAGTAGAAATAGTCATAATGTTCTGCTCAGTGAATATAGAGATTAATTGTGTGATTACCAGGCTAAGGTGCAATAATGTGCGGCGACAAAGGGGCCTGAGGAGGGTTGTTGCTTGGGCAACAGTCCCAGCGTGGCTGAACATAACTGGGCATCGCTCCCAGTGATGAGAGGAAAAGACTGAGAGTCGGAGTAATGGTGGAAGTATTCTGGGCAAGAGTGGAAGTCATAAATAACAGCTTTCCCTGTAACAGAAGCAGAGAGGCTGCATTATGGTACTTTCTGTGTTGCACTCACAACATTGCATTTGTTCGAATGTGTGTTGACTGGAGTGTTACGTTGTGACAAATTACAAAAAGCTCTCCATATGGATTACATCCCAAAACCGGCAAACTGGAAAATGCACATTTATTGGAAGTATCAAAGCATGTAGAGCATAATTTGACATTTTGATAATACGCGTAATGCTTTGTTGCCGAGAGCTATATAGAAGACTGATACCACTCTTATATTTTCACACTAAATATAAAGCCACAACCAGCAGTTAAATCTAAACTAAGCCGACCGGTTGCTGATTGTAGCTTCATATTTACTGTACAGACGTCTCTTCACAATTACTGACATTGAGATCTAAGTGGAAAAGGCCTCGTAATGACTGATGTTATGTGTTCCTGCATATATTCCTGCTATGAAGACGAAGCTTCTGATGAAAATTTTGTGTATTTTTGAGTCTGACAGGAAAGTTGTCACATCAACCAATATGATGAAACAAACAAGCATTAAGAGTGGCAGAAAATTTGTTAATCTAAATCTCATCCATCTGTTACAGTCATTAGACATGCAAAGGGAACACAGCTCAGAACATATGCACCTGGGTGGCATATGGGTTTGAAACGCTACGGTAGACATGCACGAGATGAACATCATGTGATAACCACGCTGAATATAAATGTTTCTTAACTGTTTCTTAGCTGCATAACGTTACCTCATCTGACATTCATGAAAGATTTCTAACTGTTTGGAAACAGATTTGCTTAGTGCAACACATGGGTTACAAGTCCAGTGTTTAAAGCAGACTATGGGTAGGATAAATGGCACTGCCAGATTATCATCGTCTGCTCTCCTTAGCGCCTGGATGAACAACAACAATCAGACTGAAGACACACACAACAACTCCAACATCTCACTGGGAACACTTAACACACAGAAAGCCAACAAGTCAGCAACAACAATCATCATAGGAAGATCTAGGAGAACAAATAAGGTCATTATCCATGGTTTTGTTTTTTTAGGGAAGCTGTGCCCATCACGGATGCTGGTTGATCACAATGCAAGATGGAATAAAAAGCTGAAAAATACTCCATAACATGAGGTTCATAGACGCATACCTGCATTCAACTAAAAATATTTGGATCCTTTCAAGATTTGTCAGCAGGTGTGACGCATATGATTCTGTCAAAACTTTTGTTTTGTTTCGTTTTCCCGCATGCTAATATTTCTATTTTGAACAAGAACCTAAAATACAATTACAGCTTGACTTTGGCAAGTTGTCAACACTCTTAAGAGTTTAAAAATGCAGAAAGTTTCACAGTCACATACGGACGCACACAGCAGCAAATAGTTTGCTAGACTTTTTTTGCTATCAGATCAGAGCTAGCAGCTGACACCCCGTATCTGTTGGCAGTTCCATTTGCAACCCTGCGGTGTACTTTTCAGGAAACAGTGAAAATATTTGGAATATTTTAAAACTTTTGCTATTGTGTGTGCTTTGTATACTTGCCAAGCACAGATGCTGGGTCTCTGAAATCTGAATTCAAAGAGGTGGAGCACGCTGCTTTTTTATAATAAAAGAAGCATCTTCAGTAGAAACATGACTTCTCTGCACTTTTCTTTAAGAAAAAAAAAAAGAATTAGATTTGGTCAGTGCTGCCAAGGTATCTTATTTTATTCACATAAAAAAGCTACAGTGTCTACAAGGACAATATAGAATTTAATAACATTCAATTTAGACTCACATTTTAATATTCAAATATTGCCAAGGTTCAGAATAACATTTCCTCCTTATATGCAAGTCTAATGAACATGTAATTGGTTAAAACTGAAAAAGAGGGATTTCTCGAAGGTTGTAGGCGCGCTTTCAAGCTCGAATGAATAATAACAGTCAACAAAATCAATTTCTCCTCTGTTGATTATCTCTTGGTTATAAACCTTGACTGCATCTCAGTTGGAGCCTCAGTCTGGTATTGACCTTTAATCCTGTGAATTCATACTATTGCACTAAATATACAATCCTGTCTTTAAGCAATGTCAAGCACAACAGCAAAGAAAGGTGTTTTTGTCATTTGGTAGTTTTTTTGGGGGTTTTTTTTGCTTCTTTTCCTCAATAAAAACATTGTTCTACATTGAAACAGCAGGTTCACATGACTCCACTTGTCTAACTCCTTCTGCAGCTGCTGACTCATCATTCAAATATTTTGAATATCGGTGGTTTGAATACCAGAAACAGCAGGTGGAAAGATTAAAAGAAGCAGTCCATGTCTGCTTGTCTGTCTGACTGACTGACGCAGCAGAGCTGAGTCTGATTCTGAATCAAATTTCATTTGTCTGCTTTCTGGGCCACATGTTTCCTGGCAAATGACCTATCACCTCGTTGCTGTAATCCTTCGACAATGATGCTGCGATCTGGCGCTTCCTCAATCCCACAGTCCACTGCTGACCAGCAGCTGTATGGGTTTATGTTTAGGTAGAAAGAAAGAAAAAAATAGGCAGAAGCACAAGCTTTTCTCTCTAACTGCTATACAATATAGTAAATGTCTTATTGAGTTTTCATCAGTCAAAAGAAAATACTGCACTCGTCTGCTGGAGGGAAACAATTAAACTTAGTTAAATCCTCTCCTGAGCCTCAGTTACTCACTATGGAAACTGAAGCCAACTCCTGCACCTTTCAGCCTGCAACACATACACGTTCACACAATACTGTGTGCAGTATACACACGTACAGCCTGCATTTACATTGCACAAAGTAACATGCATACAAATGTTCAAAATAATAACTTGTGTGACACCACACACACACACACACACACACACACACAGCCAGACTTCCCAGCCAGCGAGCTAAACCCCCTCAATCCATGATGTAATCTCTAAGTGTGTTCAGTAATTACAAGGTCCTGGGTTTCTCCACCACTTGGAACCACCTTAGCCTTACATAACACATGACTCACGTGCCATCAATTCAATGAGCGAGATTACAACATGGCTGCCCTGAAGTTTGCAGTAACACAGCCTGACAAACTGATGATTGCAGATAATTGATCTATTGAACTTACATATGACTTACTGAAAACATCAAGAACTACCTCAATAGTAGTGAGACATTAAAATGACTGAACACAAACAATATGATTGCCGTTTTGCAGCTCAGCTCTGAATAACGCTGCCATCGTTAGACACCATGCAGAGCTGACACTGGCAAACAAAAACAGAAAATAACACCCAACCAATTCACCTCAGAATTCAGATAGAAACATGCAAAAGCACCAAAAACTGGCCTGAAACAGCACACCGGTGTTCAAAAAGCATATATGACCCTAAGCCAGAGGCCCTTAACGGGCTCCCACAACCAGCAGCAAACTATGAAAACTGCTGAGAAATGTGGCAACGGCTAAAATTGTATCTCCAACTCAAAGACGTTCAACTCTAAGTCCACCAAGACGACATGCGTTCTGCGCAACGACCACAGCAAGTAAATAACAAGAAGCGTCGAGTGACATGAGAACATACTGGAAAGCGGTTGACATCCCCAGTTCGTCATCGTCATCGCACGGATCCATCCTGTCAACCGGACAGATGAAGGAATGAGCGGGATGGACGCCCCCGGCCCCACCACCACCAAAAGGCTCAGAGCGTCAGAGGAAGAGCTCCTGTCCCGCTCCCTCAGTCCAACTCCTCCACTAAAACAAAATCCACTTCCTCTGAATCTCTTAAAAATAAATAAATAAATAAATCCCAAAATTCAATTTCTCTGTGTGTGTGTGTGTGTGTGCATATGTGTCTGTCAGAGTGTGTTCCCTGTTTCTTTTTTTTTCATTCCTAGCTTGGTGCCAAATGTTCCAGCTTAGCACTGCTGTGCAGCACCGCTGGTGATGGATTTAGCCGGGGCATCTGGGCCAGTGGGGATAAACTCCATTCAACACACACACAGACACACACACGGACACCAGTCCACACACACGCATGCGGTGTGTGAGATCACAGGGGACAATGTTGGGAAAACCTCTCCCCCACACACACGGCATCATCAGTGAGATGACAAGATGTGTGATATACAATATGTCTCTCTCTCTCTCTCACACACACACACACACACACACACACACACACACACACACAGGCGGATCAATGCATGAACAGATGTGTGCCAACTTTAGAGCTGCCACTAAGCGCAGACATCAGCAGCTGTACTTGTGTGTGTGTGTGTGTGTGTGTGTGTCTCAGACACAACTATGCTCTTAAACCCTAATGCAAGGAGGTGTGTGTGACATACAGCAGACATCTCATGTATATATACTGTATATATATGTGTGTATACGTGTGTGTGAAGTCATGAGAATCAATGATTGTGATGCGATTCCCCCCCAGTCAGAGCAGACAGAGGTCAGCTGTGCCTGTGGGCATACAGCAGGCAGCGAGAGATTAACGCAACAATAATGCATATACAATAAGAGGACACAACGTAATAGTACAGTCGTCCTTGCTGAGTCAGTAGAGGAGACAAAGAAGGACTGGTGACAATAAAACCTGATTTTGTAGAGGGAGGAAGAAAATTTAATTTAAACACGTGAAATAATTTTGCCCTCCCTTTTCTTTACCAATGAAAAGGGGGATGGGCGCAAATGCTATGAAATGATTTTAATATATTGTAAAATTAATACTGTCTGCTGTATGGATGTAATTAGAAATACTGAGGACATGAGTGCAACAGAAGACCTTTAGACTACGCTTTTATACTTTAGGCTTGCATGGTAGCCGTCAGTGTAGTATGAATGTGTGTGTGAGTACAATATAAATGCAGAAAAGAAAAGCCTTCATGAAAGAAAAGTCAATGCTCTGGGGAAAAAAGCTACAAAGGATCCTGAAAGAAGCATAATTTTTCATCTGAGGCAAAGTAATATGGAAGGAATCACATTTTTATCTTCAATGCTGCTGACACACAATCAAAATTACAGTATTTGAAATGCTGGTGTTGGCTTGCTACAAATTCCTTCCTACAGCCATGCAAGTGCTATATGCTCTCTAACATCACGATCAATAGTGAGTTTAAAAAACTATTGAGTGATGATGGTGAATTATGAGGGTAGCTGCATTTTCTGTTAAGAGATGGAAGTTCAGAGATGCCAGGAATCATCCGCTGGTGTTGCTGTTGGCCTAATTCAATAAAACATCTGTGATAACAAGCACTACTTTGATAACCCAAGTGATATACAGTAATCACATTCTCAAACACTCAAGTCTATAACATCCAGCCTGTCTGATCAGCCTGCAGATTTATGCCTGTGTGTGTCCTCTACAGTCACCTTTTCGTTGGTGAGTACATCATTTGCTCGACAGCTGAATTTGGCCTTTGTATGTTGCAACATGAGTTTCTTTGTATTACAAAATGCAAATGAGTGTTTCACGGGATTTCACAAGGACATAAGTGACTTTGCAAAGAAAATCAAGCCTTTTAAGATGCCTTTCAAAGACAGGACATTATTTGTAATGGGTTAGACATCAAATGAGAAGGAAAGACATTTGTTTGGTATCGTATAATATATATAAACTAGATAACTAGTGTGCATTGATGCTTATTTGTAGGTGACATATAGCTCAGCACATTGCAGTTCAGTGGAAGCCAGCTCCATTTGCTACCTCTGAGATGCCACCTGGCACTAACTCTTGGCCAAGTAGCTATCTATAGTCATGTCTACGGGGATGTAACTACTGATTTGTATAAGCCAGTGACCCGTGTGTCTAATTTTATACATATAACAACAAAAAGTTAAGATTAGACTGAAATATCTGCTGATACAGTATATTTCATATCGACACAATCAAGCTCACGTTTTGTTTTTTGTTTTTTTTACTCCGCTGCAGATATGGAGGCTGAGAAACTGCACATGCATTTTATGAATAAATCCCTCATTTAAAAGTAGCGATGTTCTGACAGTTTCTCCAATAAATGTGTTCCCTCACTGCCACGCGAGAAAGAATTGAATGAATATGGATTTAAGTGCAAACCAGGAGTTCTCAAATGAATTCAAGGTGAGCATGTTTAAAAAAAAATATGGGATTAAGGAATGAAAATAGGATCCTAAATGCCTTCCGCTGTGTAACAGGGCAACAATACATGTGTGCATGTGTGTGCATCTCCAGCTCATGCTATGCTGGAAATGACTCCTGGCAAATGACTGGACCTCAGTCATGTCCATCTGGAGGCTTTGTGGACTTTATGTAACCGTGTCTGTTTGCTAGGAAAAGGAAGTACAGAGTCTCTAAAGTAAAAGCTATTTATTTTTTTTATCCACTTACTACCATGAGCTCTGTTTTATGTAATATTATGTGGATTGCCGTGGGAAAGCAGAGGCTGGGAGGAAGACTGGGAGGTGGGAGATATGGAAGGATGAAAGGGAGGACACGAGGGATGTGTGAGAGAAAAATGAGGGGGGAAACTGGAGGAACAAAGAAATAGAGAGATGAAGGGAGGGATGAGGGTGAGTCATTACGCAAAATACAAGGTGATGGATTTGAAATTCAATTTGACTAGCAAAATACACTTCATAATAACTTCATCCCTATTCAGAACAAAAACAACAACATGCCACCAATTCTCATAATCTGTATCATTTACATCAGCTGAAAGAGTCTCATCTGGTGGATTTAACCCAACAGACGGCTCACTACAGAGCGCCAAAGGTCCTTACTGTTTCATTAAAAAGGAGAATAGAGATTCATCCTCTCTTTAATTACACCCTCTCCTTTCAGTCATAATACAGCTCGATCTAAGTGACCCAGCTAACAGCTGAGCTGGGTCAAAATCACTTTTACCAGTACAGAAAAAGCTGAAAGTTAAAAGTTGAAAAAAATAAAATAAAATACATGCTGTCTTAGATAACACTGCTCCAAATTCAATCAGAGGTCAAACTTTTAAACTCAAATGTGATGCATCAGACACTATCGGAGTGATTTAGACATATGGACTGTGCTCTCATGTTCAGAAAAAAGACACTATTGACCTGATGGAGGCGGGATAAAGTGAAATTTGGTAATTCAGTTAAAGTTTATTCTACATTTGGATGGAAACATTTGACTGTTGTCGGTGAGGCTTTAACTTTAAGTCATGTTTTGCAAGCTGTCATCAAACTAAATGACTATGAGCAACGTTTTCTCTCCCCACTGCTGCAGGTGCTGTGTAACAGCCTGCAGAGCACAGCCTAGTTACACTAGAGAACTTTAAATCCTCTCAAATTCTATGTCAAAACCACCAGAGCTTGAAAAAAGTAGAAAATGGAGTTACTACAGTAAGGTATGTGGGAGGGCTCAGATCAGAGTGCCTCCACCCAACTGTGAAAATGTCTGTCCGCCACACACTGTGCTTGCCTGGAGAGATAGAAGCAACTTTCCACACAAATCTAGGACCTAAACGTTTACACCTTCTGCTCAGAATAAATGAGGCACTGAGTACACTGAAGCACGGAAACATAGTGTCATATTTGACTGATAATATCTGTACTGTGCAATAAGTAGGTCAAAATGATTATTTCTATTTGAAATAATTGTATGAATTAAATAGCCAATACCCCTGTTGGGTCTCTCTGTATATCCTAATCCTCAGGCGGCCACCAGATAGAGGGACGGGCTCCAACAACAATAACCACAGAAAAATTACTTTATGTTTGGGTCAGTGGGGGTTGGGTGACAGATTAAAAGAAAAAAAAACAAATGTTAGCAGTTGTGATGTCAGAAAGTGAAGGAGAATAACAAAATAAGCATAAGGAGAAGTGATAAGATTTGGAGAAAGAGAGGAATTTGGGAAAGAGTGATGAGTGGATCAGTTGATTCAGCAGCAAGCAGCAAATCTCTGAATCTTTTATTGTTTTCTTTACATCTTTGTAGATATCTCCCTCACTGGTATGATTCTCCTCAGGCTGCATCTTATTCTTTCTCTAACTCCCTTCCTTCCTCTTCCTTGCATCTGGGTATGTAAGAGGCTGATTCTTAAGTACTCCTCAGCCAAACTTTGTGTGGAGATACCGAACACACAACAGAGAGGTAAAAGTGATTTAAAGACATGGTGAGACTTCTGTTTGCCTTTGGAAGGGTAATTATATATACCTGTGTATGGTGGAGTGATGGAGAGTGTAAAGAAAGGTTGAAAGAGTAAAAGAAAGGCGTAATGAACAATATTTAGGGTTTTCCCATTTGCCACAGACAGATTCTCTGAAGAATTCAAGGAAAAGTGAGTTATGGTCTCTATATAAACCAATGCACGACTTGTTTTATCCGCTATCAGTCCTGCTACCGGGAATCAGACTCCCATTGCAGAACCACTTATGATTAAAACCAGATGAAACAAATAAACCTTTCGTTGCCTTTTATAACAGCTCAACTGATCAAATTGCTTTATCAAAATGCCAAAACAAGCTTATAACGTATGTACAACCACATATTGATATTGGCAGGCTAAATAAAAGCATATTGATCAGACCTTCTGTTTGTATCCAGGGACTCATTATATCACATTGCAGTCTGCAGCATCAGTGTGATACATGATACAGAAATGATACACATTCATAACCTGAGAGCAAAGATTTTGACCACGCAGCATTTTGGCACTGAGATGCTTATTACAATTACAAGTCAATGTTTCCCACAAGATCGGTCCTAATGACTCTGGATGATCCTGGGATTTTTCATCAAGCACCACTGTACCATTCTAAATGAAATATTGACACTAGGTAAGATGGGAGAAGATCCAAAGGATGATGATGTCATCTGTTATGAGGAAAAATTCAAATGAAAGTGAAATAAAAATCTGTCCAAATTCATATTTCTCACCGGTAGATTGCACATCCAAGTGTTTCTGTCACTTATTTCCACCTGCTCCGTGATGAATGCTCCAGTTATTGCAGTGATGTACTTACTCATCGTTTCCAAGAAAGGATGTTTCCCTCCAAACGACCACTCTGGTTCGCACTTCAGAGGACACCTTCGCTGAACACGTCTTTGGGTGCTGATACTCATAAGGATGACAGCCGCCGGGAGCTGTCACAGGAGTCGAGACACAGTCAGAGCTCAATGATGTGAGATCAGTGCTAAGGTCAAACGATGTCCAGGAAGAGTAAGAGGAGACAGAGGGGCTGATGTCCACCTGCTCCTTTTGCAATCCATCTCCTAGGTCCATGATGCAAGGCTTAAAATGTGGAGAAAGGAATGAAAATGAATGACGAGGACTTAGATGAAGGCGGTTAAGGGGATGAATGCATCCAAGGACGTCTTGACAAAGCTTGGAGTGGATAAAGAAAAGATGAAAGGAAGCGGAAAACACTTCCTAATTAGATAAATGAACAGAGAGAGATATGTCTGCACTACCCCTGCCTGGTCAAAGCCTTCTCGCTCTTTTCTGTCTCAACAAAGTCCTGAAGAGAGTGAGGAGAGGGAAGGAAAGACAAAACACCAATCAGGGGGGAACATTAGACAAAAGTCATGGCGATGCGGAAAAGAAAACCACTCAGGGGATAAAGAAGAAGGCTGACACAGAGGACAGAGAGTGGAGAGTGGGATGGAAAGATAGTTAGGACCCCCCACTGCTGCAGATGGATGTGGTGAACACAAACAAAAGAAGAGATGGAATCGGGTGAAAGGTGCGAGCAGCAGCACTTATGAGGTGATAGCTCACGTATCATTACATCCCATCACCTCTTAACAATTGAATCATGAGGTAAGCGGATAGAGACGGGTAATCGATTTGAGATGCATCGAGAGGCTTGAACCGGTGGCTTCTGCGGCTACATGATAGCAGCAGGCAAGAGAGTGCCGTCTTGGGTTACAGTGATAAGCGGTTCATTACAAGAAGTCTGACCCAGTGCAAATAACATTAGGGCTTACCACTGAAACCCATTAGGACCCTGATATGGTGAGGGAAGGTTAGCCAGGCTCCTACAGGCACACAGAGAATAGACTAACAGCAAAGTTCTGCAGATAGCAGCCCGATGAGAAATAGGCAAATATGCAGACAGTGGTATTTATCCACCATAAAGAGAACTATAACGGCGCTGCAACAGTCGCTCTGTTGTAAATGTGAAGTAAAATACACTAGTGCTTGTCAGGTAAGCTTATGCTCATAATGTATCTCTTGAAGCTCACAATAGTTGGTCTGACACCATTTTTCAAGGACATTACGAAGAGCCTGAAGGCCTCAGTATGGTTGAAATAAAGTAGGTCGTACTATGTGTCGTCTCACCAGGGTTGAAGACAAGAATATATATATTTCTTCCATATTTAAAGGTAGAGCAAAATGCCTGTCGTCATAGGATCCTCGAGGCAACATCCCACTGCCTTCGTGATCCGATACCCGTACCAAGTTTACACACATAAAACATGACAGCAGTAGTTATGTGAAGATTAAAAAGAAAAGTATTGTTGTCAGTGTTTAACTCTGGGGCATCTGGCTTTTGATGGATAAAAACACTGGCTGCTGCACAAGGAAACTTTGAATATATGATGGTAATACTACAACCTCAAACCATTTAACTTCACTAAATAGTTACTAATGGTTCATGAAAAATGACAATATTTCACAATCACATACAACTTTGACAGAGGAGCTATGTTGACAACAACAGCAGATTCCGAATGACAAACTGAGGCAATAATATTGAGGTTTTTGCATCCGCGTTAGTCAGGGGACATGGCAGGTAATAAATGATCCCACCAACATTTAACTTTAATTAGAGAAGTGCTTTTATGGGGTTTTCTGAGCAGGCAGTATAGGCAGACACAATCATGATGCTTTATGTATATGCAAATACCGATACGTTTTAGAAAACATTTTTTATTCAAATTCTATGAAGAGAATAGGGTTAAAGAAAACAGACAAAACTGCAAACCAAACCTGGAAACTCTTATTACCCCCCCTCCAAATGTATTACGAGTGGTGATTTTTTTTATAATACTGCATCTAAAGATATATTTGATCAACAAGTCTCGATTGGTCCTGATCAAGTAATTTACAAATTCAACATTTTTACCATCTGGGTAACAAAAATCACAAAATAAAGTGTGAACAGAGGTATGAACAGAATGATCCAGTGGTGTGCAAAGAATAAATAACATACTGATCAACAGGTGTTTTTGTATTTACATTTTCACAATGTCGCTTTTGTACAGTACTTGCAACTAATTCCTCACTTTTTGTTTTATGGACTGTTTCTAATAATGGTAGCAGTCACTGTGGTGGAGTAACTTAACTCAGCCGGTCTAAGACAATCTCTAAGTCATATTTCTTGTATAAGTTGTATTTGTAAAAATACCAACAGCCTCAGGGGTTCAACTGTAAAATAAGATAACCAGTTAATAAAACATACCTTCAGAACAAGATATAACTGTGTGTGTAAGAAACACATGGATTACTCTCAGGTATGTTGTACACAGCATTTGTCAGTTCTCTTTTAAATCCACTGCGGCTTCTCCTTTCTGTTAGAAAGCGGCTATGGTGGAAGGAAAAGTCATATAAAAAAAGCTGCTAGAGATTTAGACTGACATACACAAGACAACATCAAAAGCAAAACAAAAGAAAAAATCCATTATGGACACACACACACGCACACAAAAAAGCAACACCAGAAAAATGCAGAGGGAAAAACTATATATTCCTGATTGAAAGTTCTTAAAGAGTCAGTAAATTTGCTCAGCGAAAGAGACGAAGTATCTCCAGAATAACTTTAGAGGAATCTTATCACTGGAGGCGCTGCATGGGGAGCGCTTACATGAAGTCACTACAAGACAGGCCTCGCTTCCAAACAGGTGAACCAGCGTACAATTAGCTACAATAAAAAAAAAGTTTATTGGATGGGAACAAGAACGCAGGGCTTTTCAATCAGTGTTCCCTTCCTTGTTTAGGAAGAGGCCAGAGTACTCTTAAACAGTGGCCTTGAAGAGAGGCTTCGTCAAACAGCGGCGATTGTGTGTGCTTCCACATCCGAACGGTTCAAAGCGGTTTCGTTTTGTCCAGCCTCTAAATACGGGAGAGGGAAGAAAACTTTGCACGTTTGACACCGTACCTTCAGGTACTCTGGTGTGGAGGTAACAAAAAAAGCAGATGACAATAACAATAGAAAGTGTCTCCCAAGTGTTTATCTGGAGTCTGCATAGGTAGCACATGCCAACAAATAGCACCGATAGCGCTGGACATGCCTTGAACAGGATTTTTACTGAAGCAAAGCAGCGTGGGGAAGCTTGACATGCAGCTAAGTACCACAAACAGAGTGTAGTCATGAGTTAGTGGCATGATAGACGCAACTAGCTTCACAAGGCAACAGCAGGACAACTAACGTGAGGCCAGAGAAGAAGAAGAAAGCATAATGCAGCTCAACTCCACAGAAAGCTGCTTATTATTCCTCTGCGAGCAAGCCCAGGCAGGTCAGGGTACAAACAAGCAAGAGAAGGAAACTGGAAAATGGCCGACATCTTCTTCAGTATATTGACCTCGGTTGTTTCATGCTGTAGTGGGCCTCTGATGCGGACACATATGCAGACTCATGGAAAAAATCCTCGTGGAACTCTGCCAGAAACCTAAGGGAGAAAGGAGGGGGCGGGAACGGAAAGTACAAGAGAAGGAAATGTTGTGAGATAAAATATTCAACATAAACACCGTTTGTCAGATGACAAACAGAGCGGATACGGTCGGCTTACATGAAGCAAAAAGCAATGACAGGAAAGCATCTCAAATGTCACGTACCAGCTCATTTGGACTTCTGGTTTTCCTAGATATCCCTGGCTCATTCTGCATAAATCCTAGACCCCTTGCCCTCTGCCTGGGGGTATATATGTCAGAGTCAAAGCCCCCTCATCTATCTCTATACAACCGTCAGAGAACCAATCGCTTTGACAGAGAGACAGAGAACATGAGAATGACGGACCAACAGTCAGTGAGTGAAACCCCCCCCCCCCACCCACCAACCTCCCATCTAATCAGTAGCGGGGAAAACTAATCCAGAATCTTCTTAGTATCCGCTACTCGGCCAAATCCTCTAAATCTTGCCATCTCATCTTAGCTCCACCGGCCTTCCTAATCTCAATGCAAACAAATTATCCTCATCAGAGGAGAATTTAAGAACGCTTTGACAACGAATAACAAACAAGACAACCTAATGGGACAATGATGGGACTGTAGTCCACTGTGAACAAATGAAAGCTGAGCAAGACTCTCTTAAAGAAAGCTTAAGTTAAGTTTAAGTTGATTTAAGCCTAATTCGTTACTAAAAACAGAACAAATAAATAAGACATGTTTTTAAAAAGGCACTAAATAGGTTTCAATAAAAATTTTCAGGCTTGTGCTAATCTGTATTGCTGTTAGATAAGTAATAACGCAAGGCAAGCCGCTTTAGGCATACACATTGTAAATCAGCATAACGTGTGCACACACACACCCACACTTAATCATAATCATTCTTGTGGAGAAAGGGAGAGTGAGAGATCAAATGTGGCCAAATCCCAGAATGCACTGCACTTCAGTCTCTGCGACATCAATCAGTTTTTGCCTGCTCGACACAGTCTGCCACAGGGCTGATTTCAGAGTAAAATAAAATTAATAAAAAAACAGGCATGAAGGCTTTCCAAAAAAGATGCAAGCGTTTTAGTGTCCAGTGTGCTGCAGCCTTTCTGTCTATAACACGGTGAACATATTAATTAGTGGCAGAGAATTATGATGTTTTCTGCACTGAACACCATCAATCCTTCTCTTACAGACTTATAATTTATCGCAGGGTACAGACGAAATCGAAAGTGCTTAAGTAATTTACTTTTAAGCACTTCACTCTGTGCATCAAAGTTATTGTAGGTGACATCCTACAGAATAATGCTCTATGGAAAGGAGATGCTCCAGTGATTTGCGGTCTAGTGCGACTGGAGTGTATTAAAATGTCTTTCTCACCGTGGTTCCCCAAATACTGATGACACTGCATGAGATGCCTTGCCAAGAGGAACTGATAAAGGTGCTGAAAAAAATTAAGTATTGTTTTTTTATTTTTACATGCTCACATGTGTTGTCAATGCCATTTTTGAGCCCTTCTGTCCCACCGTGAGAAAAAAAAATAAATCTAGTGAAGGCAATGCATACTTAGTTGAAAACTGTAATCCTGTCATGCTGCACACCACTCTCTTCCCAACCCATCCAACGAGCCGACATGAATGCCAGCTCAAGTTATTTTCAGAAGACCCCCTCATGATTTGTATGGCACCAAGCACTGAGCTTCACTATATTTATTTATTTATATGCATATTTTTTTGGTTGAGTAGCGGACAAGAGGTATTTTTGGCTCTCATGCGTTTGTTCCTGTGCCCACTCCATGGCGAGTTTGGATGTTGCTCCACAGCACTGCTTGGTGGCAGAAGGCGGTACTGCATGTGTTTGATTAGAGAATGAGAGGACCTAAATCCCCCAGGTTTGGGACCGGCTGAACTGAAGATCGCTAGGGAGGATTTAAAGATTAGACTCCTGCGCTTGTGTAACGCCCACTCATCTCCCTCCCTCTAACACATGCTCTTTCTCACTCCATCTTTGCCCCCTTCTTCTCATATTCATACCCTTCCTTGCCTTTTTTGTTTTGGTGCTTCTGGGCTTTTCTGGCGTATTAATAATTTCCTGACAATCACTATTTTTGTGTTTTTATTAATTCTATTGTTATGTTTCACCTACTAATCTCTTGCTTTTACTCTTGGAGTCTGCTTCACAGTAACAAAGACCTCAGTACATCAGGGTGCTGTGCATAAGGCAGAAAATAATTGTATTTATGCCCCTCTCTCCGTGTGAAATATGTACAGCTCAACAACAGCAGTTACTGCAGAGCTTAAATGCTTTGCTAGGTCAAACCCTAACCTTGGTTAATGAAATGCGCAGGTCATTGGCATGGTGTATTTTAAGTCAAAGTGCTTCCAATTTAATGTCCTGCGAATTTTAATGATTTATCCTCTTAGGAAATTATACGTGATTTCACACAGTTTCTGTCCACGTTATGGCAATCTCCATTTTTCAAGGAGAAAGTGAGATTCTAATATTACAGCTTAATGTTTTAGTGTGGAAGCTGTAAGCCTTCGGGCCTGAGTGACTTACATATCGTGAAGACACTTCAAGTCTATACTTTGTCTCCATTTTCCTGTTTAATTATATATACACACACCTTTCTGTCCCTCTCGTATGTGAAACACTTAACTTATGAGCAAAGTTATACATCTGATTTAATAAGAATCAGTTACCTGAGAAAGAGTTCCAAATGTTTGACCAGGGCTCGAAGATTCCTCTCGGGGATCTGCATCTTTCCCAGGATCTCAGGAAGCTTCACTATAAGGAAAGCAAGACAAGTGAACGGGGGTATGTGAAGAAGAAACGGACAGGAATGTGAAATAAAAGCAAAAGGATGACAAGCGAAAGTACAAGTAAAGTGAAACCAACCAAAAAGACGCAAGAGGTGCTGTGATCCGTACAGGTAGGAAGGAGGAGGAGGCTGGTCGTGCAGGGGGTAGTTATCAGGAGTCAGCTTCCAGCTCAGGACCTGGTCGATAGAGTAAAGAGAAAAGCATTCAACAGAAAATTCAAGTCAGGTTTCACTTTGCTTTATGAATGAATATCATACAATATCATATCATCCTCTCCCTGCAATAACGGTTTATAACCGTCTCTCTTTAGCCTTTTATGTAACTGTCCTGGTTCCCTTAAGCAAGACACTGTTTCCCTTACGGCTAAGACACACATCCATTACACACTGTTGCGTCACCTCATTAAGCTCATTGTTTCTCCGGCTCTCGAGGCCATAGAAAGGACCACTTCGCTCTTTGTTTGGGGTCAAGGGCAGCGGGGAAGATGAGCCACTGTGCACTGGGGTTTCTGGGTAAAAAGAAGGAACAGAGGAAAAAGGAGAAAAGACATTACAGATTCTTGCTGTGTATCACTGCTGAAACACAAGATAAACTCAGTGACAGCAAGAAGTTCTGGCAGCAACACAAAGTTTTAAGACAGATGTTCTTGAGCATGTAAGAGTGGATGAATGTAAGAGAAAAAAAGTCAAATAACACCATCTACTGGGCAGAACTGGTTATTGCAAGTTATCATGTCACTGAATATGAAGATGCTGAATGTTTTCATTAACTGCATTATTTTGGTATTATATATTATTTTGGTTTAATAATTAGTTTAATGGAGTGTTTGCTTACTTCTGTCGAGGTTGAGGAAGAACTTGGGCTGGGATGAGCCGTCAACCAAGCGGCGTTTGAGCTGCGGGGACGCTGTGGCACTACCTCCACCTGGATCATTATATACATTGTATTTATAGCTCACAAGTCAAACCAATGATACAAGATCCATGATATATGTAATCCCTTTATATACAATGCATTATTAGCTAATTTCAAATACATTATAATTTAGTATAAACTGATTACCTCCGCTGCTTCCTTCTGCTGGACGGTCGCCCCCAGACGTGTTCCTGGTGGAGCGTCTGAGTGACTGGGACTGGTGTGAGATACAGTCCATGTCGGGGTGGCGTCGGCGCTTTGGAGTGGGGGCGGGGGCAGTGGGTGTTGTGGCGGAGATGTCGCTCAATGCTGGTTGGCTGTCTGTGGATTGAGGAGTGGGTGGGTTTTGCCCCAATGGACTAGGGCTGCGCTCCCGCTGGGTGCTTCAGAAACAAAGGAGGGGAAAAAAAGGTTTGTAATTTTATACATTACAGCCAACACAGTTTTCTTATACAACACATCTGACTTGATTAATCATGGCACATACTTGCTGGAGCAGGGGGAGCTTTCATTCACGGCCAAGAAAAGCCTAGAGGAACTGACTTTTTTGAACTGTGCTTGTTCGCAGGGGTAGAGGAGGATCATGGGTAAGGTGAAGTCAAACGTGATCCTCAAGCCATCGACCATTTCTTTACACAACTCCTCACTTGGGGGCAAAAAAAGGAAAATTAAGGATTAGTTAACATTCATAATTCAGACATTGTTGCTTCTGTTAAATACTATGTCTTTAAATGTAGAAATTGATCCTATAAAACAACATTTTGATATGTTATGGCAGTGTTATTAAATAATATATAATTACTTTCTGGGAAACCATGCATCATCTTTGACAGATGATCTATGATAGGTTGTGCTATTATTTTTTTTCTCTGTGCAGACTCACTTCTTCTCTGGAGGGACTGGCTGTGGGCTGCTGTTCTGGGTCGTGCTCTGCTGACGCCGGTACCTCTCGTTGGCCATGAAGGCTTTGTTGATGGCAAAGTGCTTCACGTAGGACTCCAGGATGTGCACGACATTTGTCTGACAGGGAACCATCACCAGCTGGGAGAAAAAACACATGCAGGATTATTAAAGTCAATTCCATGTAACTTTAGTACCTTCCCAGACCTACCAAGCCAATAAAATCTGTATTAAATGCATTTCTACTTAAGCACTACTTAATATCTGCTGGAAGTACCTTCTTCCTCTTGTTGATGTAAAAGCAGTCATCCTCCAGTTTCTTCTTCAGAACATCAGGGATGCTGACGTCAACGTGGACGATCTTCTCCTCACATTCCCTTTTGATATTAATGTCTGGCTCAACCCTCTGAAAGAAGTAAGATATGAACCTTCAGGCACATAGTCTATAGAAAGAGGATGTAGTCTATGGACACATGTCACATTTATAAAAATGATATGATTAATGATCCATGACTTCATTACTTCTTTATATTATTCATATCTAACTAACAATCTGCCCTTGTCTGAGATGGAGATACACTTTACCATTTTGTTGATATCCTCAGAGAAAGTGCTTTCCCCGCTATTCGAAGATTCAGGGTCAGAATCGTCCCCGTCACTGCTCTCTGAAGATGAAATCAAACCTGGAGACAGGAAAATATAAAAGGGGCTTAATTTGATTGCTGGGGAAGACTGGGAGCAAAAGACAAAGACAAAGAGAGATTTCTCACATGCGTCATCACTGTCGTCCTCCTTGGGGAGAGTCTTCAGAGAGGATTTAGTACCGGACTGACGACGCCGCCTCTTTGCCCATCCCTTTCTCTTCCTATCACCAGGAAAAAAAAAAAGAAAAAAAAAAAAGACAAAACACACAATCAGCCCCAGTCTTGTAGAAGAAATGACAAGAAAGGTCAAATCTAAACCTTGTGAATACAGACAGTTTCATGCAGTACACTACAATGAATGACTGAATAAATGCACACAATATGAACTTACATGCGACCAAGAGCTTTGCGAGCCAGTTTACGTTGTAATTTACGGTTATCCTCAGTGTCCCTTAGGACATGATCCTCTGCAGCCCAACGATCCCAGCTACACACACACACACACACACACATTAAACAAAATCACAAAGACCTGCATGGTGTGACAGCAGGCCTTTATAGCTACATCATTACAAAAGTCGATGACCACGAGATGTTGCAACAAATAACACTACTATGTATGAGCTGTGACAGTTTATCTTCTTACCTTCTGTTCCAACCATTAAAGTGAATCAGGTACTTTGGGATTCTCCTTCCATGTTCATCTGTACCAATCAACACATCAATGACCTGTAATGTGAACACACAACAACATAACAATAAGTACAGTCCTATTAAAGCCTCCTGCAGTTTACTCACAGTTCAGCTGGTGTCATTATTAATCAATGTTTTGGCTAATAAGGGCTAATGAAGCCTTATGACAACATCATGAAATAAAATGCATTGATAGTGCTAGCTTACTGTTTAAATGACCCAACACTGTGTCACATGTTTACTCTGTTTACTAAATGGTTTGTTAACTACCAATAATGAAACGAAGAAGGACTTGTTATTACTTACAACTTCTTGTATCTGGACAGCTAACAGCTAATGCTAACTGCCAGCTAGCCTTGTTTACTAGCAGCCAAGCTAGAAAACGTTGATGTAAACATTCCCTCAAGAGCACTTAGGTTAGGAAATAATACTCAAAAGTCGGCTGGAGCATTCGTGTCTTGCTTAAAATTATGTATCTTATTGGCTACATGAACGGGTATTAACGCTAACATAGCTAGACGACAGTAACGTTAAGACAACGTTACATTACAATGCTTTCCTGTTAGCCAAGTTAGCAGTGTCGGTGCGTTTGTTTATTACGCGTGACATTAAACTGCACCCTGCTTCTACTATTACGGTGCTATAAAAGCCATATCCTTGACCAGTAACGTTAACGTTATTATTTATACTGGTTGTTATTAATGACAGTTTTGGCTGGAATGCTCCATTAAATTGCCTCCTATGGAATAAACTTCCAAATTATCGTATTAAGTCGCCTTCACTATTTAAATAATGCGCTGCGAGGAGAAACATTTGCAATCAAACGTACCCGGAAACTATGAAAGATATCGTTCATTAAAAAAACAGCTAACGTTACTTTTCAGAGGCCTTCACGGTCGCTTCATAACGTTACTCCTTAACGTTTCAGAAACAAACCTGCTTTCCAGTTTAAATTATTCTTTTGTAAATGGTCGAAACACGAAAGCAGCTAAATTAACGCGCACATAACGTTACCTTAGCGTCGTACAACACTTTAGCCTTGGTGGGGTCGGGTTCAAAGCACAGGACTCTTTCTCCTTTGTGAAATTGATATTTAATTCCCCGCGAATTCATTTGTTCATGGCGACGTGTGGGAGAGGAGGCATCGATGTGGACCCTCACACACTCCTTAACCCTTTCCTTGCCAAACACTTTCCTGTGAGGGGGGTCTTCCACAAAAAAAAACACCACACGATGGGATGGAGGGCGCTGTTGTTGGATAAATGCAACCTACTCTGCTACCTTCGCTGACTCCTCGTAATTCCTAGTGTCACCCCATGGGAACGGCGCTGGGTTGTGAACATTCATTACACAAATAAAAAGCACGTAGGGTATGGCACCTAATGCGTCCATTTTACTCCTTCCTCATCTATTATATACAATTCTGTGGTTTAGATGAATCGTTGTTGGATATACATCTTAAATTTACAACATTTCCTATAACTTAAAGGCAGCACGAAAAACGCAATTTAATAAATAGGAATGACCTCTCACGGACGCTGTACTTTTCAATAACAATTCAATGCAATTCAATAACTGGCCAGCAGATGGTAGTGTATGAGCACAAATAACTATATCTGATATCATAAACTCTTTACCTTGGAGGAGCAAAACATGTTGTTTTGCCCTTTTTCCTTGAGGCAAATTACAGTAAAAAAAAATCATCAGTCATGTCTCAATAATCTAATCTTCCATAACTAGAAAGATACAGTGGCTCTTAAATAGATACAGTAGCCTACAGGGATGTTTCTATGTGCGGTGAAGAACACGTGAAATCTTTGGTCTGATAGATCCATCGCTCTGGGGGTACAAACTACTCCGCATGTCTTTAATTTTAGAATGCCCTTTAAGTTTGCAGACATATTGAATCATTCCTCCAAATCCCTCCAAATCACATAAAGAAATCTAGTTATTCATTTGTAATCTGGAGAAATGGTCATTTTTTTTGTCTTCCCACCATAAAGAATTGCCTTTAACAGACAAAAATAGGCCATGCATCACTTCTCTATTGTTTCACGTTTCATATGTGGGTCTACTAGTAATTTGATTTCTGTTGTTCTTGACCTTGTGAACCTTTTTCATTCATATCTGTCTAACAGACTTGGACAATGAAATGTACACTGATCCCCAACAGGAAACCATGTCTGTACAGTTGGTGCTGAATTTAGACTTTTTTTTTTTTTTTGCTTAAAATGGTTTCAGGCGGTGCTGCTTGACTATTGTATACCAAATATGGACAGTGTGTGTATATAACACTGAATGTGACTGGCTGAAAGTGTAGCACCGGTGATTTATTCTCCTTCCATTCAACCCTGACCGCGTCTGATATATTTTGACAGTCACGTCTAATGATAACTGTTTCACATTAAATATTCGCCATGGTTACATATTGGTAACCTGAGTACTGCAAAGCCTATATTGTCTGTAAAGTATAATGAAGAGCATGAAGCAGCTAAATGAAAAGTCAAGAATGGCTGCAAGCATCTGTGATATGGGTGTAATGTATTCTCAGTTATGCACCATTCCTCCATATTCCTGTTGTTTTTCTCCCCACAAATGGAAGTAGTATGTAGGAAACAGTGCCTCAAGAGCTGGCTTATATCTACATACTTTTTATAATCTAATACAAAACACCATGTTTTCTTTTTTTTATAATTCCTGCTTCTGTGTTTTCTCTCAGTCCGTATCCCATCCACCCCCTCCTCTCCTCCCTCCCGCGGACTGTTTTTAGAAGGGTCAAATCTATCTCAGCTGTTATCAGTGTCGTGTCGTGCTGTGTTGTGTGTATGTGTGTGAGTGTGTCATGCGGCGCAGCTTCATAAGCTTCTTTATCAGACGTCCGGCACCCTCCTCTCTGGACTCCTGCTGTCTCTTTTCATTTTTCCCATACTTTCACACACTGGGCCACACATGCTCACGCTCTCTTGCGACATCTTTCTCTGCTCCCCCCCCCCCCCCTCTCTCTCTCACACACACGCACACAGTACTCTCTACTCACATACTGATGAAACAAATGCACACACTCAGAGCCATCTTAACACTCTGAAATATCTGAGTTCATCCACGAGCATCTGTGTAAACACTGTCTGGAATATGGCTTCATGCACAGGTGTATAAAGAAAGCCACTGGCTATTAATCCAAAGGCTCACTTATTGTTTAGCCAATAATAGCACACAGCAGGCTTCAGTGATAGGCCTATTATTCCCAGACAGCGAGGTGGATTAATGGGAGACAAGGATTAATACTGCTATTTTCATCTCTGGTTAAATCACGTCTGTCTGTGCGCCTGACCTTCTGCCTGTCTGATAATTGCGTCTGTCTACTCGTCTAATTACCCTCATGAAAATGTGCTGTTAATTATAGAAACAAATCGGACCCACTCTTATGATTGCAGAGGCTGCAGAAATCAAAGTTAGGGTCAAAGTTAGCGCTGTTCCAGGCAGATGAATGGATTATGAACGGATTTTTTTTGCTGGGTGAGACAAGTTATTACCCACTGATGATCATCTGGAGGTGATTTTCATTTTTAATAACAAAGGACTGGGGGGTAAAAATGGACTTTTCAAATGCAAACTCACTTTGAGTTTGTAAAAGCTAAACCAAAGTGCTTATTAATGTAACACTGTGGCACTAAATTGGTTATCAAGCAAAATATACAGCATTCAAAGACTCATTTCAGGGTCCCACGCTCACACACACACACACACACACACACACTCCCCCTGTCTCTCTCTCTCTCTCTCCAGTTTGGGAATGACCGACGCGCAGGAGGAACACAGGAGAGGAAAAGACGACGTGCGCTTCCACCACTTTGCGCAGCGTCTGCAGCCAAATGCAACACATGCCAGCCCTTCATCAGCTTGTACGTGGACCGTCCTTTTTAAATGGGACAAAACTAAAAACATATGTTGCTTTAGAAAGACGCACTGAGCAGCGCTGATGTGAGATCCAACAATACGGAGCCATGTCTACCGCTCATGGACTTCTCAATAGCGTCTTCTCCTGCTCCTCTCCTGCTTCCAAAGCCATAACCAAACGGAGGCTACGCCAAACACGGAGCCTGGACCCTGCCATCATAAGAGATTGCGGCGCCGGGACTGAGGGAGTAAGTGGCGCACCGTTTTCTGCAGCTGCGGCTGCGGACGCAGGTGCGTCTCCGGAGCGCTTGGCTGTGAAACCGGCTTCCCGCACCAAGACCCTGACACCAAAGGAGCCCATAACGCCGTCCCTCTCCTCTCCTTCTCTACTTTTAAATGTTCCTCCATCCTCCAACTTTTACTCTGACTATGATACAGTGAAGCGTGCCAAAAGGAATACCGCCGGGGATTTACCGTTTCTAGTAAGGAGCCCCGGTGTTGCGCCGTCCGGGAGCACCGGCACGTTGTTCTCCCCGCGGAGGTGGCTCCAGAGGAAAGCGCAGCCGGCCAGCTCCCATGCTTACGTTGTGTGGAAATCAGAGGTAAACCTTCATTTCTGTTTATTCTCTATTTCTTCAGTGATGCATAGTGGGGCAGATGTTTAGGTGGCTCCATCCATTATTTGATGTAAACCATCTCCTGGAGACTTTAACATACTGTTTTTCCTGCCACACGTTTCTCTTTGTTCATTTGACCGTGTTTGAGTCACACATCGGGACTGGAGTGTGGAGATGGTGGAAGATTTATGATTTTTGACCCGACACTGACATCTGCACCTGGAAGCTGTCCAGTGTCTAACCAGTGTAGCACAGCCTGTTGTTGACTTGGTCTTGCCCAAGGGCACATGGGTAATTAACTGTGCAGGCAGCACTGCTTCACCTGGATATTCCCTGTTGTGTTTTCTGTCACACACAAAAGGGATTAAATAATTCCAACAAAAGGTGCACTGAAGTGCACAGATAGTTTTACTCTCTAAATCCCTTTTTTCTTCTTTCCCTTTGCTGCTGTCATTGGGCTGTTTGGGCTTTTGTCTTCATATAGCCTTCAAATTGAGTGAGAATAAGTATGAAATCCTTACCAAAACATACTTGGGAGACTTATTTTTAGCGGGGGGGCTTTATAGGCTGCATAGTTGGCATGAGTCCACATACACTGGTGGAAAGGTACGGTCATTTTCCCACTTCTTTTGTGGACTTACTCCCTTTTTCTCTGCCTCTGCTCTGATGTGTATTTTGCTTCTTCTTTTTTTTTTTTTAAGTGCCTGTTTGCTGCTTTTACAGTATGTGTGCGTGCATGTGTGTGTGTTGATGTGGGGGTCTTAAGGACACATGGCCAGGGACTCAGTTCTCACGGCTGGGAGCGGTCACAGGGTCAAAACCAATGCAGCCCTCGAACAGCTCTCTCATCATTTTCTATTACAAAGAGCAAGTCCAGCTTCACGCACAAGCACGCACCCTCACTCACTTCCTCTCCGAGATGTCGAGAAGCTCGCATTCAGCAGAGTTTCCCACTGTTTTAACTCTATTTTCCATAACCCCCCCCACACACACACACACACACACACACACACACACACACACACACACACACACACACACACACACCCCTCCACTCTCCCGCCACGGCCCACTGAGGATAACATGAGGCCATCAGTACGGAGTCATTAGTATAATCTGGACCATGAAGTTATTGCACCTCAGAGTGTTTGTAAAAATACGGAGCCAAGAAGTGTTGCTGGTCCGCTGGGACGTTTCACACACTGTTGTGTGTGAGGTAAAATACTGACATGAAGTCTTAACAAAGGCTTTATGTTGAGTATGTACTGAATGTAGCAGATTTCATTTTTAATTTTTGAGGAAAAAGAACTTTCTCACAAGCAGGAGGCGTCAGATACAGTCAGCATTGTTTTTAGTAGCTCTAATAAAGAAACCTTTTGAATCTCAAGCGTCTATTTCTCAGAGAGACTTTGATAAAGGAACGCATGCTCGTTCTTGCCACATCACTAGTTTCTTTTTAGGTTTACGCATTGCAGACCCACCCAGAGTTTAAGTTGCAGTTACTTTGATAGTGTGCATATGATGCACATTATTTTTTTTTCACTATTATTCTGGACTCCAGGGGCCTGAACACATGCCCAGTTTGCCTTATGTCTTTTTTTAAAAAATGTCCCCTGTATGTGTTACGTGCACACAGACTTGAGGAAGCTTCTGCAGGCTGGATTATTATGAACATTAAAATACATGTTAATATGTAGCTGTGAGTAGATTTTCAAGAAAAATCAAGACAGAATAACCAGATAAGATTATATTTTTTTAGTTAATCCCTGAAATTATACCTAAAAAAACAAGATACCTGATCATTATATTGATGCAAAAATCCAGGAACTCCGGTATCATCACAAATCAATGCTGCTCATTGATTTACAGCAATATATATACAATGACCGATTACAACCACAGACGTTCAATGGATACACACTGCAGAGACATACTGCAGGATATACAGTTAATCTTAAAACATGGAGCCAAACCACAACCAAACCAAACTCTTTCTTTCATATTATAAATAGTCAGACAGGTTTCCGACGTAGTTCCAATGTGTCACTACAGAATCTATTCAATGCCAAAACATTTTCCTCGGATTGATGTTTTGCATGTGTACCACTGCGTATGTGTGTGTGTGTGTGTGTGTGTGCAGGACAACCTGTACAGACTTGTGCTATGCCTTTTTAAGGAGGGAGTCGTGGACAGAGAGGCAGAGGTAGAAAGAAAGACTGCAAAGGGAGAAACAACGTCTGACAGTTATATTGGCCGTGATTGTTTAACAGTCTTTTTTTTTTTTTTTCCACGGCCAGGTTGTTAATGTTGAGAGAACAATGACGCAAAAAAAAAAAAACCTCAGAAAGAACCCTCTTTGTTATTGCTGTAGTGGTGTCAGTAGGTTGGAAAGCGGTTCTTCTTGTGTGAGCGATTGACTCTAAAAGTTGTGTAGAGATCATATCAGCACACGTTCTTGCAGTACCTTGCTCACGTACACAGACGCACGTGCACAAAAGCCTCAGAGAGGAAACAGTGGTTGGCTAATTTAATCCTGGTTGTTTATGGGGCGCCAGAATGTTGACATTGCACAGTCTATTTTTAGATCCACTTTACCCTAATGCTTTAGAAACGAGACAAAGTGAAGAAAATCAGTCCAAAGTAAGATTTAACAAAAAAAAAAACAACCCAAAACTATTTCCACAAAGTGATTGATTTAAGGCGACAGAGCAGAGCTGCAGTCCTCTTAAGGTCAGAGCTTTTTCTTTTAGTGGTATAATCTGCAGCCAAAATGTTATATGTGCAGACTGGGCTACTTACACATAACAGAACGGTCAGTGGAAAAGAAAAAAACAAAAACTTCTTGCTTTCGCTTCATGAGTAATTAAATTAAGTAAGACAATAAATAGTAGTATTAGCTTTAAAGGCTATTAGTGTGTAAAAAACTGTTGATCCGAAACATTAGTTTGTTATGATTGTTTTTAGTGACACCGTGAGTTAATACTGTGTGTTTTTCTACACACGTAACTGAATCCTGGTTATGACAATTAGGGACGGTGGAGTTTCCCCAACTATGAATGGAAATTGGCTTGTTTTTTCCTGCTTTGAGAGCAGCAAAAAACGTCTGTAATCGCCGTTAAAAATCTCAAAAGTGGGATTTTTGAATGTTTACTTAAGTGTAAGTATTTGAACTGTTCATCTATCCGGAGGAATAACATTGGCAGAATTTTACCATTCTTAAAATTCTTTAATGATGATTAATGTTTGCGTATCGTTGCTTAACTGCATCCAGCTCAGAGCTCAGAGAAGAAGGAAAGAAACACACTTGGGGGGGGGGAATCTATCCAGTCGCTATTAGGATCATTCAGTGTGTTTTTGTAGCCATGCTAGCCTCATAGATCTATGTTAGTTTTTAGTTTAGAGTGACAACTTCAAAATCTGTAGGATTGCTGCTTTAAAAAGAGATGGAATTGCCCTTTAACCTCAACAATAATTAGGTTCAAGTCAAAGCCGTCAAAGTAAGAAGATTCACTGAGCCTGTTCAGAGACGCTGAGCTAAATTCATCTGCATATAATCAGAAAAACTCAACTGGTGTTGTGAAAATTTCTTCCTTTAAAGGCAACATTTACAACCTTCTCCAACGTTGGTAATTAAACACAACCATTTACAGCAGCCTGAAACCATTTGAGACACTTTGTTGGCTATCGGGTGCATTTCTCTGTGAAATATTTCATTAGAATCTTCCCCCCTTACATGATATGCAAAATATCCAATGAAAAACATTTCTGCTGCAAGCTTATGAAAACAGCCCATGAAAAGCATGTTTCCAGCTTCTGGCATCATGTTGCGTTCATGATAAATCGTGCAGTTTGATGCAGCTTTTATGTTTTTCTGAACTAGTTGAGTATGAAGTGCACCGCATGTTTGCCGTTGTTGGACTTGGCTCTCGGTTGAACCCCCCCGAGATCCGCCTCAGTGTCTTCGCCTCAGTGTCTTTCCTAAAAGAACGCTTTGCCAAAACAAACAGCGGTTTGGGTATCAAACACTCGCCACCTGCTGATCCTGAAAAGTTTGTTATTTCATGGAGGATGGCAGCTGTTGTCAGCCGGGATGTTCCAAACATACAAATGAACATCATATTCTTGCTCAGGCAGAAAGTTTTTCCTTTAAATCTCTGCTTTTAGCTCATTTTTATTGTCTGTGTGCTTTTTCTAAGGTTCATATCATCGGTTGTGATTGTTTGGAGGCATATTGTAACTTTATATATAAAAAGGTGATTATGAATGAATATTATTAAAACCACAAAAACGGACATCTACAGCGCTACCAACCCCCTTTCTGTGTCCTAGCTAAGAAAATGAGCCACACACACACATATGGTTAATGACCGTAGACTAACTTTTCCCAGTGCTGCATTCAAGGAAAACATGCACATTAGTTGCTGCATCATCAATCACAAACTCACAGGAATAAGACAGATCTCGCTATGTATCAACTCTGATGATGTTGAGTGTTTGAATATATTTTCTGTAGTAAACAGAGCAGTGCTTGAACTCATGAACCTAACGTGCTATCCATTTTGCCTTTCCTCCCTGATTTCCTCCCTACCTTCCCTCAAAGTGAGGAGGCTGCGTCGGCGGGAACGAGACCTTGACGGTTCGACATCTTTGGAATGCTCATAGTGAAAATAAATTCACACACCACTTTGGACAGTTCAGCCAAGATTTGCAAGAGGATATCAATCACTGTTGCGAGAGTGTAGACATTTTCACAATAGGTTGTCACTGTCGGAGCTACTAGAGTAGAAAATGTAGATTAAATAGTAAGTGGATCGTAGATCAAATACAGGATGTCATCAAGCTGCTGCAAGAGCCGCCGTCAAAACACCGAAACCGTGATGGAACGCAGGTTGATTTTCTTGGCGCACGGCAGTGGTTTCTGATTCAAATCTGTTCACGGCTCTTCTAAGACAACTCATCTTAAGGGTTTAAATATCATTTCTGCAGCAAACGATATTTTTAAAAAATGAGATGAGACAATATTTTAACTCGTTAACTCTACACTTTACAAATATATGATTGCTGTAGTGTTAGCATTATTTTTAAATAAGATAATAATTCCCAACACTCCTTGAACCTTTTTGAGCTTCTCGTCATTTGTGCCCAGAAACGTTCCACCTCGCGAAGGCAGTCCTTTGACAAGTTTGCATGATATTCAGCTAAAAAAGAACCATATGAAACAGCGGGGATTGTTTGGCAGTGTTTTGGTTCAGCAATCTCACATCTCCTTTGGGATGTTTTCTCAACAATGAAGGAAAAGAGAGAGAGAGAGAGAGAGAGAGAGAGAAGGAGAGCAGCTTGAAATAGAAGACGGCTGAAAAGTAAACATTAATTTCCGTAGCCAGAATCTCTCCCTCTATCTCTGTGTGTGTGTGTGTGTCTGTTGCCGATTAAAGCTCTGGTCGAGTGAGAACGCTGCGGTGTTGTGTTACATTTTGTGTGTATGTGATGTGTTTTTGTGTGTGTGTGTGTGGGGGGGACAGAATCTGAAAACACAGAGGGCGGATGATCTAATTGTGTACTTTTAAGTCTTGAAGGCAAAAATGTCCGCCCCACTTGTGTATTTGTGTGCGTGCATGTGTGTGTGCATGTGTATGTGTGTGTGTGTTACGGTCCCTATGTCCACTAATGTTCCCTCTAATATGGTTTGTCACAGCCCAGATAAGTTCCCCTTACAGATGCCATGGTGTGTTAAGTTTACAACTTGCCATTTATGCATTCATCTCAATTAGTGCAAACCCCGCTGATAGGATACACACATTGGGTGTTTCACAATGTCTCACACACACACACACACACACACACTGTCCACATTTAGAGTAATAACAGGAAAACCAAAAAAGTATATTTAATGACCCCGGGCCCCAGTTATTTTAATGCTGTGGCTCTAAATGCTCTCCTATATATTTAGTAAGAAACATCCAATAATAAAAGTAGAGCCTTAGTGTGCCACATTTAGAATATCCATTTTAATGTTTTGCTTGATTTCTAACATGATATAATCAAGACGTCTTTTAAATCTTGATATTTTGTAGTGAAAGTGGCTGGGGAGTGTGTGTGTACTGTACGCGTGCAACAATCTTCATAAGGAAAAAGGACAATACATGTTCTTCATATCCTGCACCATTGCTGAAAAATGAGCCTAAAGGAATAAAATCCAATTTTGATTTTGATTTTTATCGAGCTCTGTTGTTTTCTAGACGTCGGTTTGTGATCTTGATGTGAGTTCAGTTGAGGATATGTTGCTTACAGATATATTATGAACTTGCTTCATCTGTTTCACCCTTAATGCTCCCTGATCTGTGGATTTAAATTACTTTGTGTTATATACACACATGAGCACAGTGTCTCGCATGCCTGTTTAATACTGAATAAAATATTTTTATGCTGCATTTAGTACAGATTAACTGAATGTTGCTGCGCTCACACCTGCAGGATTTCGACTAGTCTGACGGCTAAGCGCTGTGTGTGTGTGTGTGTGTGTGTGTTTTCACTTTCGTGCATACACGTGATTTTACTTTACAGAATGATCCTTCAAATACTTGGGAAACTAGTTTAAATAAGCCACGGTTATGGAGAAATGATGCATCATATGTTCGTGTTATGCGTGCGTGTTACTCCAGTCTTAAGGAATTATTTATTTGGAATTCCAGGTCAGAGCTTCATGCTGAGGCCCCGGGGCTGCTACTGAAAGAGGGATGGCTATTTACTGAGTGACCCCCACCAACTTCCTCCTCTCCTCTCTTCTTTCTGCACAGAAGCTAACCATCCATTCTTTACTTTTATAGTCGTCCACACTATATTCTTCTCATTCAGATTGCAATTTGGGTATTCTTATCTCCGGTTTAGGCTACATAACGCAACTGATGCAACCAAAGAAAGAGGAGATCACATTAGCTTTAATTCATGTTTGGGAAAACATGAACCAGGCTGGGAAGACAGCCCGAGTGTGTTGGATAGGTCTATATTTGCCCGTCCAAAGACTACACTGAAAGCATGCAGCAATTTGTTCTCTGGCGTGACGGCTGCTTTGAACCGACTTGCCTGAGGAGTCGAGGGTAGCTAAATCAGTGTCATTTTTTTGTTTTCAAATTACTGATGTATGTATTTTCCCCCTCTCTATATCTCACTTTCTGTCTCAAAAACTAGTAGTAGGCCAAAACCACCAGAATCCACTTGTAAACAGGAAAAGACATCAGAATTTTGTAAATGTTACTGGGAAGATTCAAGCTCCCGTGAGGAATGACCGTTGTCTTTTGGACAGGACTTTCCCTTCAGCACCATCCTCAGGACAAATCATTTTAACATTAGAAGGAATCTAATAATCAAATAGGAAAATTGCCATGACATTTGCTTGGAACATTTACATTCCCAAACAGATAAAACCTAATTTAATAACTTTGCTTTTCTTTCTCTCTCTCTCTTATTTTTTTAAACTTGCTGATAAAACTTACATTTTACTGATAAAACTCTAAGAACAGAAAATCCTCAGTACGTTGGGTCTTCCATCACTTTCGTATTATGTGGTGTAACAAACTTTACATCATCTAAAAGGGCACAAGCAGGGCTTTAGCTATTTCCAAGAACGAGATGGATTTTTTGAAACATAGTGATGCTCTTGAATGGAACATCATATGTGCATTTGCTACCATTTTTAACAGAAGTAGTGTTTGTTTACATATTCTTCATGAAGTTTATACAACCTACTCTGAGAAGTGTAACTATGTTCTTTATTTTCCCAGAATGACACGGGGCCATCTATTTCCCAGCGTCTTATCTCCTCTACTCTCTCTTCACTCCTCTTGGCCCACGGCTGCTGGGAGTCACCATTATCAGCTGGAAGTAAACTCAGTCTCAAACAATTGGCCAACACTGATTTTTTTTTTTTTTTAAATTGGAAATGTCCTTGGGACTGTTTCCAAAACAACACTGATTTGTGACTTTTTAGTTCAGCCGTAAATGAAAGATGAGAAATCACCCATGCTGCTGCAGAGTGATTAAAGTGACAAACATTTGCCGTATTTGTCAGATCTGAGGGGTATGAGGATAAGAAGTGAAGTCATGTGACAATAATACAGTGCATACGGAAAGCATTCACAGCGCTTCACTTTTTCCACTTTTCGCCTTTGCTCTGTACTTTGTTGTGGCAACTTTTGGCAGCAAGTTTTGGAATATGAAGCCACAAGCTTCAACATCCCCACACCAGGCTTCACTGTAGGGATGGCATTCAGGTGATGAGCGGTGCCTGGTTTTCTCCAAACATACCGCTTGGCATTGACGCCAAAGAGTTCCATCTTTGTCTCATCAGACCAGAGAATTTTGTCCCTCATGGAAACTCCAGGCGGGCTGCCATGTGCCTTTTACTAAGCAATGGTTTCCGTCTGGCCGCTCTACCATACGGGCCTGTTTGGTGGTGAGCTGCAGCGATGGTCGTCCTCTCTCCACAGAGGAACCCTGGAGCTCTGTCAGAGTGAACATCAGGTTATTGGTCACCTCCCTAACTAAAGCCATTCTCCCCCGATCACTCAGTTTAGAGGGACGGCAGCTGTTGGTGCCAAACTTCTTCCATTCACGGATGATGGAGGCCACTGTGCTCACTGGAGCCATTAAAGCAGCAGAACCGTAATTTGAACATCTGTTTCACTTAAACAAACTCTCGTCAAAATGAGCGATAAACATTAAAAAGACCTCTATTTTTGACCGCCTGTCTGACCAGCCTCTATATAAGCAAATCTTTGTCATCCGAGGATACATATAAATATGTTTTCAGGCATTGAAAAGCTCCTCTACTAAATCTGTCAGACAGTAAGGAAGCAAAACAGAATGAGACAGCAGGCATTTTTACACAGCCGGAGCTCTGCGGCTATTAATAGCAAAATAGTTCAGCAGAGGAATGGGTCCATATACTCGAGGTAGGGGGAGTCACATTGGTTGCAGGTGTGTGTTTAGGATTGTACAGATCTGCAGTTTAACTGTTTATTAAAGTCACTTTATCCTCATGCAGCAGTGGTGGGTGAGTGAGGGAAACAATGCATCCAATTTTAAAGCATTAGCTTATCAGCAAGGCGCTATTATGAGAATGCTGCTGAGAAACAGTATGTTAATGCCATCTAGTGGACGATTTTGTTTTCCCATTACATACACAGTAAATCCCATCTTCTATAATGTTACATATTTAAATGTGCGTGCTTACGCTGAAAAGTAAAATGTCTCCAATGAACCAATCATACTAAGCTTCTTGCATTAAAAATGATCAGTGACATTATGATCCCGACATGTGCAATGCAAATCAAAGATCAATGTAAAGAGCTGCTTTAGCCAGCAGAGAGCGCCAGTCAGCTTCTGATATATCCTCTGTAACTTGGATGGACACACGCATACACACACATACATGATGAATCATAGTGCAGATGTGGGTGGGCTGCATTATGGCCAGTCACAGCTGCACACATATGCCTCCTCAGTCTTTCTATGTCATACGTATATTAGAAAAACATCACAATAGCTGATACTGGTTGCAGTCAATGGCTCGGGGGACCAAATAAAACTGTCTAAAAAAGCATTTGAAATGATGACAACCCGAACAGTTTGTGAAATGTGTTAACTTAATAAGGACGTTTAACAGGCTGACAACATGTTAGACCTCAAACATTTACATACCAACCTTACTAGACCTGTTGTGGGCTCTATAGTTCTTCTATAAAAAGTCCTCCCACCATACTGTTAAAACATTAAACCAATACATTCTTTTGCTAAATGCGAGCCGGTATTGTTATCATTACACACTTGCAAAGTATTCTCATAAGGGGTCTTCTGTTGCAGTTGTTTGTACAGTCACTAACACCCATATATACACGCGCACACACACACACACCCACTCACAAACATAACATTGTGTGTTTGTACTGCTTTAGTAGGGAACAGCATCACTTCCAAGCAGAGATCATATTCTCTCCTGCAGAGTACCTTCCCAGAACATTAACGTGTGTGTGTGTGTGTGTGTGTGTGTATGTGTGTGTGTGCATGAGATCTTTTTTTTTTTTTTTTTTTTTGACTCAGCAGTCCCAACAAGATTCAAAAACCCAATTTTGTTGGCTTACTTTATGGACTCACACTGGGAAGAAATTTGTTTTCTGTTTTCTTTTTATAGAGTTTCACGGAGGAGTTTGGCCCGGATTCCTGAAAAATGACACTATTTTTATGATATTTTCTAATAAAGACATGGCTTTTTATATTTCTTAACACCTGGTGTCAAGTAGGTCTTCTGGACAAATTCCAGCTGTGCAGGAAGTGATGCGTTTCACACTTGCAGCAGCAGCATCTGCGGTTTGTTTGTAATAAACAGAGGATGAAGAAGCGGGTGGCTGACATGAACAGTAGTAGCCACCATAGAGGAAGCATATTAACTTGTGTGTCATTTCTGTTCCTACAACAGAGGCATCATCTGCTTCATCTTTCTATCATCTGTCTCTATTCGCTACATCTGTGTGTGTTTTATAACCCTTTCAGCCTCATTATTCGGGCACTCAGCTGAATAGAAAGCAGAGGCTTTTGTCTTGTAGTGTTTCAATGAAAAAAAAGAGTGCAGCATGCAGCTCGGGCACACAAGATTCACACTTAAAGAATCAATGAAAGCCCTACGCCTAAGATAACAAAGAGCAGGTAATCTACGGCTGTCTTTTCAGGACTACAGGTGACTATAGGGATGACTGTACTTAATAAGATTACCAGAGTGGTGTGTCAGTCTAGCTTCCCTGCTGAGAGCTGCAATTTGCCTTAATTTGACCTAATTGGAGGAGGTTTGATGTTGTTGGAGCTGCCAGGTTTGAGGGAGAATGTGGGAAAATTGCGTTGAGACTTTTGTTGGCACAGTGATATGAAATGGAGAGAGTTAAGGGATAGAGAGAAAGCAATGGGAAAGAAAGAGGGAAGCCAAGAGAATGAGAGGAGAAGTAGAGGGATGAGATAAAAAAACAAAAACAAATCTCGAATACACACACACCTGGGTTGGATTAGCCCTGGTGAGCAGGGAGGCTGTGTGTTAATGGAGATTTAATAGGCTCTGAAATGACTTACCCGTAGTCATACACAGCGTGTGTGTTTGTGTGTTCAGATGTGTATTTTGAATGTGAACCTGCATGTTTTTCATGCCTTCTGGCTTTATGAAGTTATTAAATCTTTCCATTTTGCTTTCTTGTTGACAGTAGAGACACTGGAAAGCCAACACGGCTGCAATTGGAGGCAATCATAACAATGCAAAAATAGATAAAGTTTAGATTTGGTTCATTGACGGTGTTTATAGAATTTGGTTGGGAATTTATACAGTGAAGGATGCTGCTATACTGCATCTCTTAACAGCATCGCTCTTCCAGAGGCTGATGGATGCTGGATTTTGTATGTATGTAGCTGTATTCAAAGATGATATGACGCAGGTGAGAAGAAGCCAGTAAGGTAAAATAAACTGATGATGCAACATACCGCAGCTGCACTTTGCCATTTTGCTTCGTCACACATTATTTTTCAAGGATTTTCAAATCTAACTCTGCAGACTCTCTCTCTCTCTCTCTCTCTCTCTCTGTGACTGTGAGGTTCTGTCTATTGCCACGGTAACAAGTCAATGATGTAAACACCGCACCGACCCTGGCTGTAGAAGCAAGAACAAAGAAAGCATCCTTCTCAAACGTAAGCATTAAGAGATAGTTTATATGTTCAAAGGTTCTGACGCAGTTTGTGCAAGTAAATGGCAACGGAAAAAAAAAAAAAAAAATCAGACATGAGGAACATCGACTCAAATTATAAATAGAGGTAGAAGATAGCAATAAAGACGTTGAGAAGTGCAAAACATCCCTCATACCTAACCTGACATTATGGCAGTTTAATGTTGTGTATGAGAGTGACTGAAAGTGGCACTACTTTAATTAACTGAGAAACGCAAGCGTTTTACGGGAAAGAAAGCCTAAATCATGTGAAGATCGTTACTTTCCCTCCCTTTAATTTACAACTATACTTTATTGGCTATAAATCATGATTTGAAGAATTTGTTTGGATAAAGTGCAAAAAAAAAAAACCCATCAAGAATCATTGTGGACCTCCATCGAGAAAAAATGGAGATGCAGAACCTAAAGCCTGTTTTTTTTTAGCATATTTTGATTTCAAAATCTGCATCTCTATGTCAGGAATGACGGAATGAACAAACTATTAATGTGATCACAACATTTCACGGTTAAAATGACCCAACAGAAGGATTAACTTGTGCAATTGTAGCTTGCTTGTGTGTGCATGTGTGTGTGTGTGTGTGTGTAGTATGATATAAGGTGGTGGGAGTGTGGGTGGAGCCAACAGGGGAGTCAAGCTTGGATTCCAGCCGAATTCCAGAGAGGGAAAAAGAGATGGGATGGATGCGTCAACCCCCACCTCCTGTCTTTCTTCTACTTGTTCTTTCTCCTCATCCAACGCCCTCCAACCAAACCCGTTAGTTAGAGAAACTGTGTGTGTGTGTGTGTGTGTGTGTGTGTGCGCATCAAAATCTTCAGTTTATGCCTCTTTCCCCAAATTTAGATGTTTCAGTGGTCAAGTCCAAATCAGACAAAGTAAATGTTTAAACGAACTGCGGAGAAGTTCTGTTGGAAGAGTTCGTTTAGGACAAATTGTTGAAGCAGCTGAACAATTTACAAGTGGAGCATACCAAAGCACTCCAAGAATAATGGGAAGAAAAGCCTTTAAAGGGACAGTGCAGGATTTTGGGAGGATCAACAAGTATTTGTTGATGTTGGTCTGCCTCTCATATACATAAATATGGAAGTAGGAAAGTAGCTCCAGCCTATTTCTCATTCAGATTTTAGCAGTTTCCTCCATAAATCATCCAAACGTAGCCACAGATTATTTTAGACTACTTACTGTTAAGATTTAGAGCTGCTACAAATTCACCTTTCATCCCTTTAAAGATAATGCTAATCCTCCAGTATTACATTGAATCGCATGTAAGCCTTCTCATGTGAATCATTTGGGTTTTCCATCTTTTAACTTTGTGTTTTTATTTATATTCAAACCAGTAGGGATGTTGCATCGGTCACGTCAAAGAGCTGTTGCACATTTGTTCAGCTTCACAGCTGCATACGTTTGCTGCATATCGGGATGAATCAACAGTTTCGACTCTCATATTATCAGTAGAAGGATAAAAGCATTGCTGTCGCTCATGAGCAGAGCATTCCTAGAAGGACGGTGTGTTTATACTGCAGACTAAATATTTATACCCTGAGCCGAGAAGACCTGAGGCTGCTCAGTTTGACTTTGATAAAAGGTTTGATATGCTTGAGTCCTGGTGACACACAGCCACATTCATAGACTGTGTATACAGCTATGCAAACATGCTATACATACTGTACCTGCAGATCTGTGGATGCACGAAGCACATGTGGACATATACATACATACATGCATGCTAGTAGAAAAAAAAAAAAGAATGCTGGAAAATCTGGGAATCCAAATACACACGCAAACATGCGCTCTGTGATAAACAGAGATGAAGGGTATGTCCAAGCAGTGTCACTTGTGCTCATTTGTTATGGTTCTAAAGGTTCAGATGAGTTCATATCCAATAAGAGACCTGACACACAGAGCGACTGAGAACTGTGTTGCAGCTCCGTAATGAAGCAGAATGAAGTGTTCCTTAACAAAGCCTATCCTCATATAGTAAAAACGTATCCGCTGTTTTTCTTTCCACAAATGAAGGAAACAGGTGAAATGGGGTAAAGAGACCAAAAGTGTGCCAAAAAAAAAAAACGCAGAAGAAAGCGAGATGAAATACAAAGACGGAACAAAAAGGAAGGCGTGACAAAGAAAAAGATCCGACTCCAGGCAGGACGCCTTGTTCTTTTTTTTTTTTTTAACGAGCGGCTAAGCACAGGATGTCCAACACCGAGACACACCTGACACCTGAAATGCATGAGACGAGCTGATTTGCATCGGAGACAAGCGAAACAGAGGCCAGGTCGAGCTGATTATCATTGTAAACAAGCAAAATAATAAAAGCAGCTGAAGCCAAACGCGATACGCTCGACACTGCCGAGTTCCGTTTCGTCTACAAGTCCTCGCCTCTGTGTGCAGCGGCTGTTTGCTTTCATTTAAACAGGATTTGCATTAAAAGAAAAAACAACAACAACAACAAAAACAAACAAGACAAAGCGCTGGTAACTCGAAGCAACCCGATTCACATGCAAGCAGGTGATTGGATGAGCGCACTGTCCTCAATATATGAGGTTGATATAAAGTTTAACAATACTTCAATATTGTCCAGAATATGTTAACGTTAGATGGGGAAAATAATCATGTGGCCTATTTGATCAGCAATCAAGCTTTTCGGGGGTCGGGCTGTTGTGCAGTTGGGTCGACATCCTGAACATGGAATACTTAAAACCCAAAGTAAAAAAGTTGGTGCGAGTTTACGTAAAACATATTCTCTTATAAACTCAACCTTAGAGATGAACACTAAGTATAAGCAGAGACTTCAAAATGTCCTAGAACTATTATTACTAGATCTCAAACATTCATGATGGTACATTCATACACACACACACAAAAAGCCTCCTAAGTACAAATACACACACACACAGGCACACAAAGTGTTTAGATAAATGTGCGGAGAGAGATGCTATCCTTCAGCTGGACGAGGCTGAGCCAACACACTCACGTCACATCGCACGGTGGACATTTTATTCTATTATTTAAGTTATTCCAAACCCTCCGCTCAGACGTCTCTGGAGATTTGCTCAGCAGAGAGAGAGAAAGAGAGAGATAGAGAGAGAGACCCTGCAACGGCTGTTCTTTTAGTTTACTCAAGAGTTGGTTGAAACCTTCAATGTTAGGCAGAAATGTGTTGGGAACAAAAGAAAAAAGACAAAGTGAAAAGGAGTGTTTGTCGTTGTTATTCGGAGCGTGCGGATGGCTTGACATGTTATAGCAGGCGTGAAGCTGATGTTTTCTAAAGTCCTGCCACCTTAGAAGAAGAAAAAAATGTCTGTATTTATGGGAAAGCCTCCCTGTTGCTTTAGGAGAGAAAGAATGAACGTTTGAGTTATGTAAGTTTCACTGTGCTATGTGGATCGCACGCTAAAATAATTTAGCCCAAAGACGAGTGTGTTCTTCTTAAACTATGGATCAAAATACATCTTTCGCGTCTAGACTTCATAACTCAAATTCAAGTTTGATATTTTAAAGAAATGTTGCAGAACCGCAGACATCTCTGTGACTTTGTTCCCAAAAACTGAGATCATGTGAGCCTGGTGATCTTGCATCTTGCTCTCTCTCTGTTTCCCATAATGATCCAGACGCTTTGACTATGGTGCCATGGCAACGAATAAAAGGCTATTTTCTGCTTTCTTGTTGCCAGCAAACACATCACACAGCAAAAAAAAAAAAAAAAAATTCCCACAGTGGTGGAGATGGAGGCTGCATCTATTCAAAACTACAACAGGGAGAGACGATATCTATCAGACGTGACACAAATATTAGTCTGCACATAATCGATCATAGCACTCTATAAGAACTGTTTTACTGCATCAAATTATACTGTATGCTGACATATGCATATGCCCTCCGGCCCAGAAATACACACGTCCTTGTTATTGTGCTGTCCGGCACAACTGGCGAGCTAAGACACCATGGCAACTGTTGTGGCAGCAAACACTAAGGAGGCGTGTGCATGTGCGCGTTAAGGTGGAGGCTTTACTACACAGACAACAAGGCCATTCAGGTGCACTTGAGGAACAAACAGGTGCACACAAATAAAAAACAATGTATACCCATCATTAAAGTAGAGAACATCGAGCCTCACAATAGCTAAACATCTTTAAATCCACTGTATAATATATCAGAATTTAGGTCGTTTCCTTCAACCATCTTGTGAGGAAAGCACCCAGTGTTATTCAGGCACTGGCAGGGAGAAAGTCAAACAAGCTGACAGATCGGCAGGCCCAGACAGATGGATTGATGGCTTACAGGGTGGAAGGTCAGATCAGCAGATATATACACGAGCAGTGAGACAGACAGACGAGAGCGGACAGATAAACATACATATACGTAGACGAGCAGGGAGAATGGACACGTAGGCAGACTTTAACAACAGAAACCTGATTTCTTTTCTCCCTGTGCGATGACGTCACCAGGAGTCGGGGTGATGACAACACGCAGGGCTCAGAGAGGTATGCATGCTGACATGAATAACACCTGCACACACACACACACACACAGAAACATAAGGAAAAACATGCTGGTACTGGATTCCATTTGTCTTGTGAGCAGAAAGTGTTAGCGCTTTGACGTGTCCAACGTATTTGTGTTTTTGTTGGACATTTTTCAAATGATTACTTCTGCAGGAAAAGGCGCGTGCACTTTCTGCTTTTGGCAGTTGGTGATTTAGACTGACTATAAACTTTGATCTCTTTAATATTAGACTGAAAGCTGTTCTATATAACGTGAATATTGAAAAGAGATGAGAAATCTGTCCTAAACGATGGATGGAAAATCATCTAATCAACCAATCAGTGTCATGTCATTTTTAAGCTTTCACCATGAGAGCTTTGAACTATTTGTACTCTGAGTGCGTCTGTATTGAATTAAAAAAAATCACTAACTTCACCTCACTCCACCCTGAATGTCCGAACCTCTTGCAAACAACAGTCCACTATCTTGCAAAATAGTAGCCTGCAGATCAGGGCTGAGCAGTTCTGACCTGCCAGCCACTTTAAGCATGGTCTAATGGAGGTAGTATGGGGATGAAAGCCATATAGCCATGCTGGGCTAGAGCCCAAAATTCTTCACTTACATCTGCGCTACACCCCCCCTTCCATCCACTTTCCCCTTCTCTCTGTCTATTGGTCCTCAGGACAGAGTATGGAGATTTAGGACAAGTGGGTTGGCCTGTTGATAGAAGTGTCCAGATTGAATCCAGACCCGCGCTGTCGTCACGTTGTGTGTGTGTATGTGTGTGTGTGTGTGTGTGCGTGGATGTTGAGTGATTGGTTCCTCTGAAAAAACATCTTTTTTCCGCTGGACGTGGGGTCGTCTCCGGAGTGAGACTGTGGTCTGAGACCGTCAAAAAGACATAATTCGTCCATAATGTATGTTTGTGTGACTTCTGTATTTTTCTCCCATGTGACAGAGGGATTGGTGAAGGAGAACTGTCTCTCTCTCTCTCTCTCACTCACACACACACACACACACACACACATTCCCCAGTTCTGAGGTCATCCCCCAGAGCTGCTTTGTGCTGCTCCTGCTGTAAATTCGTTTATGTGTGCCCAGTTCTTACCACCAAGGAACCCTCTCTCCTTTCTCCCGTTTTTTTTTAACACTCGCTCTAAGGTCTGTCTTGTGAAACCAAGTTCAAAGTTCAACGTCTGAGATAAAACTAAGAGACAACAAGCTAATAAGTAGGTAAACATGAGGCTATTGCGGCTGCACGGTTGTCATGTATTAACATTTAGTTTGTTTTTGTCTAATGTCTATTGAGGCAGCAGCACATTGCAGGATACATAATATAAATGACCTCCATTGATATATTTTGATGTATAAGAGAAAACTTTGACCTGCTGGTGGCGCTGCAGGAGGAGTCAGCATCACCAAAAATTGAGATCTTGACATAACATATATATTTTCAGCAGCTATTCGGAAATATCACAAACACATTTCCCAGCTGTTGTTAGGAGCTTTATTTCTTGACCTTCAGCTCACAGTTTTTCCCCGTGGCGCCCTCTGAGAGCGAAGCAAGGTCGTGTGTGTGTGTGTGTGTGTGATGCAACACACACCCCCAAAAAAAATCCTTCGATCCCGCGCTTTGCAACAACTATTCCGCAAGTGTTTATTAAACACATCGAAGGCCTTGTAAGATTTTTTTTGTCTGTCATTTCCTGGATCGTCTTAAATCACTTTGACTGAATACTTTCCACTGTGATTCCAGTGATTTCACAACTCAGGCATCCAGCTTTGGGAAGGAGGGTGCTGCACCTCCCTCACTCAACGATGTAAACATTAGCATTATGCAGCTCGCTCTGAACATATGGTGGCTGGCCTCGTATGTACCCTATAAAATTATATTGGAAATAGTAAGAGTTACATTTATAACAGATTTCAGCAGCGCGTGTTTTATATTTTTTGGTCTATTTCGATTAGAAATAGATGTATTAGGGGCCGATTGGGATTAGAAACAAAAAAATAATAATTATGATGTAGATTTAAATCAGCATGAATTTTATTCACTGTTGCTTTTCTTGCCCAAACTCCAAGCTGCTCCTGCTCCAGATCGACACTTAGTAGCCGGGATGCAATATATCAGCACCGACCATGCCGTGCCAAATTCAACAGTGGAAAATCCTGAGGGTGCTTTGAAAATGATATATGGTCATACGCGTCCTCATTTCAGCGTCATTTTAACAAGTTTAAGATGAAATGGGGGTCGAATTCAGGCGTTGCTTTGCAGTGACCCTTGCAAAAACGTTTTTCGTTTGTGTTCTGACGTGCGGTAGTAGCTGATTTCTCCGTCATATCCTCTCCTTGCTTCTTCCAACCCCCCTCTCCCACACACACACACACACACACAGGCTCAGTGTTATTATGTGTGTGTGTGTGAGGGAAGAAAGAGAGAGCCATGGCTACATCGAGACCACTGAAACACCATTTTAGGAGACAATGGGCTCCTCCTACAGGACTATAAAACGCAGCTTCTAACCTCACAGCTGAACTTCAGTGTCTTTAAAGAGGAACAAAAAAACATCACATCATAGTCTTCATGTCACCTCAAGAATCATTTTCTTTCTATATTATGACCTTGTATCAGAAGTCCTAAAAGTGCTATAAATGAAATAACTCACGTCAGCTGTGCAAACTCCCTCCAATGATAGAGACCATGTAATAAGGGTGAAAGCTCAGGGGGGGAAAGCTAGTAAGTGGAGCTTAACTGTGTGATTTGAAATAGTTTGCTTGAATTTGCAAGGAAATTATTGTATACATTCTGATGAATTTGGTTTAAGCTTTCACTGTGCAGTAGATGCATATGATAGTTGCTGTGTTATTTAATGATCTGACAGGTTGTCATTTATTTCTTCCTATCCCCACAGAGACAGTGATTCACAAGCCATATGATGTGCGGCTGACTAAAGAACAAAACAGTGACTAAGACTGAGGATTTTTACAGTTTTGTTTAGCATATTTTTAAAAATGTGACTCACCGATGTGGTCTTTGCACTTCCTCTCTGTGTTCATCTCCTTCCCCATCCTGAAAAACATTAACACATGAAGATGAAGGTGAGTTTTGAGAAGCTGCTTTTATACAATCCACCTTTTACTCTAATTCCATTCAATCCTCCTTTCTGAGGAAGCACACTGCAAAATGCTTTGATTGAAATGCACAAACTTGATTTTCCGACAAGATCTGATAAGCAGCCAGTCTATCAAAGAGCTATTCTCTGTAAGAACAGGCTTTCTGTCGCCGGTAACTTTATAACACTTGAGTATTTTGATGATGCGTGTGTGAGATATATATCCAGTGTGGTACAGTACAGCACCTGGTTTACGGCTGAGTCAGTCCTCAGCAGTTTATCTCTTATCTGCATTTTTCAGAGTAAGTATTCCTCTTAACTTCTCAGCATTCTTTAAATGGTTAGAGCATTATCTGATAAGCAGAGAGGAATTCAGTGTCTATCTCTCCACTCATTAACTCGTTCCCTCATTGACACACTCACTGTATATGAAATTAGAGAAGACACTTTGGTTCTCCTGCGTGTATGTCTTCAGTCTGCCAATGCAGGGCAAAGCAAATGGTTTTCATTACCTCTCACTAAGTGTGTGTGTGTATGAGGCCAGCTCATATTCGACGGCCACCGTGTCCTTGATAAAACTGGGTTGTTGTGCTCTATTCGTCTCGCATACTTCTGTTTTTATGAGGTTGGATGCAAACAGAGAGTCTTTTGACACAGATTACCCAACACTGGTTCCACATCAAGTATTGCACAAGCCCAAAACAAGTCTCCCCCCTCTGAGGAGGATATTTGAAAAAAAGGGGGGAAAGCTCATAAATAAAAATCACTACTGATTGTTACAATGGAAGCAGTCGGCCACAGTTTTGGTTCTGTGGTCTGTCCTTTTAATTCTCGCCAACGTGATTTATTTTCTGCTGTAATTAGACGTGCAGCAAGCTATTTGTCACTGTCCGGAGAAACTTTCTACCTCCAAAATATCAGCTTTCCAGAAGCTAAAGATAAATGGCTTTGTTTTTGAGCTTGACCGCTGGTGTATTTACAGTGACGATGGCAGAAATGCCTCAGCTCACAGGTGATAGAATAACATGAATCAGCCAGTAATGAAAGGAAATGTGATTTAATGTAATTTACAGTTATGACCGTACCTATTGGAGTAATAGTTATAGTTCTGCAACATAAACTCACCCAAACACTAGAATCTCCCTATAAGGGGTTTCCTCAGTCAAAGCTTATCAACTGGGGCTCCATTTGTGGGTCACTGACATGAAAACATTTGAGCAGCCCTGCTGTTGATAATCAAAAGCTTCATCCACTCTAAGTCCTCCTTCAGTGCCCCTCCCCTCCTTCTCTACCCAGAGAAACCGCAAATAACACCAGAAATAGGTTACCTTGCCTTCAAAATAAATGTTGAAAAAAAATATTAAAAAGGTTGCAAGAAGCGTGAGGCTAAATATGGAGATGCTGCACAACATGCTAGAAAATATGCTGGTTAAAGGTTATCAGTGAAGCTAAAATGCAATAAATGCATTATGTATGCACATAATTATGGTTGAGGTAAACAAAAAGGTTAGATTCTTATGAAAAAAAAGCAAAAAAAACCCAAACACATTTGTCCCAAAAGTATTTGTTCCAGTAAAACTCAAAGTTGCCCTCCTACTTGCTGATATGTGTGCAGAAATACAACCGTGCTCAAAGCTATTATAATTGTCATATTTTGAAAATCTCCACCGGAAGTCGCGTGTGGTACCGTCTCTCACTTGACGGTACTCGCGCTGCCTCGCCTGGTTCAGCATCTGTCTTCACCAGAGAGTCCGCAGAGCGCGCATTATGGATCCGTTACGCATTACGCACTATGGTGTCCCTTCTGGCACGGATGGTTTTCTGACACGCTCTCCTGACTGCTGCAAAGACATCAACTCTTAAAAGAGAACAAAACAAAAATAACAACAATAATAAATAATAATAAATCGAAGGTTTGTCTTTAACGTAGAAGAGGAGAAGACAGACGCAAGTGGAGACTTTTTCTACGCTCGGCTCCGACGCGCACACACACACTTTTTTTTTGGGACTTATTCTTTTGCAGGATATCATTTGTTTCATCTACATTTCTGGCAGTTTACTATATGTGGATACTTATTAGAGACCATGGGAGACTCCGTGTTCCTCGACAGGCAAAATTCATATCTCGTAAGTACTTGGTTTATTGGTCATAAATTAATTAGAATGACTCACACGTGCACAGATAAAGCTCGAGCGCTTACATTGTGTTGTGAGAGCGTACGCGCGTGCACGTCCAGCGTGAGTGTGTATGTGTGTGTGTTTATGTGAAGAACAGAGAGATGTTTATTTTCTGTAGGAAGATGACTTTAAGACAATCTTGCATCTATAATTTTTAAATAAATATGATTTTATGACGTTTTAAGTATTTGGCTGCAAAATGCTAATAATAAAAGACATTTGAAACTGGGCTCAGAAGAAGGGCCTCAAACATGCAGATACTTCCTGTGAAGGAGCGTTTTTAAGTGACATGTGCTGCGTTAGAGCGCATACACATTCATGCACACAAGACCACACATGTTTCCTGGTTTTAGAGAGGAGACTTTCGGTCTGTGAGCAGCCCACAAACGATGCAGAAACCTGCAGCACGCTGCTGTAAAGAACCACAGGTGTTGTGTTTGACACTCTACACCTCACAGCTCTGACGCCAGATGAGGGCAAAACACACAGATATGGGTCAAAGCCGTCAGGACTCTGATGAGAACTGAACCTTTGAAATGAAAGCTTCAGCATTTTTTTGTTTGTTTTTGAAGCTTATTTGTTATTTGTTATTTGGCTTTTTTCTCTCTCACAAAGATTAGGAAACTTAGGAGACGTAACAGGTTGCTTGTGCAGGTTGGAATCAATCATATGTGGGAAAATAAGTCGGTTTGTGTGGTGGGCACATTTAAACATGCACACGTGCAAGTGTTTTATCATCCTCCCTCCTTCTGTTTCCATCTCTCCCACTGGTGAGGAATCCTTTTTTTTCGCTGGCTGCTCCAGCGGTCTGTCTCCTCTTTATGAGCAATGTTTCTGTGGCTGAAAGCTCTCATAAATGCTACATGCATTGATTGGAAAACAATACAATTTTCTTTGGCCGTGCTGGCCGGCATGCTGCGGTCTGGACTGGTGATTTGTAGCGTGGCTGTGTGATGAGCAGTCGCCACACGGCCCACAGTAATGGTGTTTAAAATTCATCATGCACTTCTCCAGTACAGTGTGTCATCTTTGTAGAGAAATGGGATTTGATGTGTCGGAGCTTTTGCAATATTGTAAGACCTCATTTACTGAAAACAACTAGAACTATTATCCGTGTCTAGTTGAGATTGTGGCATTCTGTGTAGGTATTCCAGGAAAGCCGAGAAGAGCAGGAGGAGGTGCCTGCGTAAAAGGGCAACTGGGTTTCTTTCTTAGCTTGTCACCACTAAGGTCATGACTCAAATAAATAAAGAAAAGAGATGGATGAATCGATAAGTTATAAGCACTTTCTGTGTCTTATGTGAAGATGAGAGTGGTGACAGAAATACTGGTTGATAAATGTATCAGTTTAGGGCTCAAAGTTAACATATTTCACCTGCTTTTTTATACAATCAACAGTCCAAAAAGCAAATATATAATATATTAACGTTAATGTCGCAGAAAGCCAGAAAATGATTGCTATTTTTACTTGAATAATGACTCAGCTGCATATCATTGACCACAGTTAGCGTCAGTGTTGAGAGCTATGACAATTAAATACTAGTGGACTCAGCCAGGCTGCTAGTTGCCATCTCCTAAATCCTCAACACTTAGTTGAACTTGGTGCAAGAATGCGGTTTAAATATGATAAAGACGTAGTTCCAAAGATGGTGTAAATGGAGGATTACGCTCCTTCAAGCTGATAAATACAGGCTTTTGTTATTTCTGTCAGATAAATATTTCGGATTTTAGGTTACCAGAGTGGAGACACGTAGGGACGGTGAAGGAGCGAGATGTGTAACAGCACTTTGCAGTTGCCAGTAGTGCGTAAATGCTTAATCCCCCCCCCCTGAGGCATCCGTGCATTCGTTCCACTTGTAGTGACGTGCGGTGTATTCCGCTTGTGGCATGAGGGCACCGTGCTAATGGAATACCATCAGGGATAACATTTAACAGTCTGGATTGAAAGGTATTTGTTTGCCAGTATTGTAGATTAAAAGGTTTACACGGTATTAGGAGGATTATGAGAATGATACACGGGCAATCTTTTTTAGTCAACCGAAAGCAAGATTCATTACCTGCAAAGACGATAAAAATGTCAGAGAGGAACAAATCACTACTAATATAGCGGTTTATCAGCAGAAATAAAAAAAATCTGGATGAGTTGACGAGAAATTCATTCTCGTTGAGACGGACTCTTGCTCTCTTGCCCGTGCAGCTGTTTGTTAAGGACTAAGCATTTGCAGACATGATAAGTGTTTGAATGCCAAAGCTGTGTTGCTTAACAGATGTCAGTCGAAAAAGCGCATCGATAGATTCGCTGATGTCGTCGTCACAAACAATCAATATTCACGAGACAATGTCTACTCCTACACTTTGTGGTCTTTCGTCTGTGCTCTTTCCTCAGACCAGGAAATTAATTTAGCTTCAGCAGACAAACTTATCAACTCATAACGTAGTAAGTGAATAATGTCATGAATTATCCTTTTAGTTCGGGCAGGAAATGTAAGTTACACGCCATGTCAGGAGAGTCTCAGCTGATTCAAACTGGCACCAATCATGTAAATAATGACTGTCAGCTTTCTCAATTCCTCCTTCTGTTCTGGCCTTGTCAGTAGTGTTTGTAATATCGTGTTTCTGTAGGGTTCAAATCTCAAAATGAAGTATTCCATATCTCAAAGATATATGGCTTGTGTGCTCTGGAGGGCTTATGCTGGATATTGGAATGACACATGGCATGCGGGAATAGCTGTGTAAACATTACAACAATAGGGTTTTATCACTGATATCAAGTCGTACAGTAGGACACGTGCACCGTGAAGTACAACGCCGCCTTGATGTCACACAATGACAACAGAGAAATGAATGAACAAAAGGACGTTTTAAGCCGAGTTGGATGTGAGTGAGCTAATCCTGGAGAGCATCCAGCCAGCGCCGAGGCTTTTGCCAATCGTCAAATAATGATAGTCTTTGTCCTGAAGTCTTGTTTCGGTTATAGCTCGTGCACTTTAAAGTAGGCTATCATTCAAATGAAGTATTTGTTTAAGGAAGCCGATGGTAAAATCCCTTTTTTTGGAGAAACAGTGTGCACTTACAGCTGAAAAGGTTCAGTCTCCAGAGGCCCGCTGAGTGCAGAATAAAATAAGAAAAAATAATAATGATACAAAAAAGAAGAAGAAGAAGAAGCTGCAATTGATTTTTTAATCGGCTCAGACTCTACGGAACTGAAAAGACGCGCCCTGGCTGTGGTTGACACAAAAGGAGTGATGAGGCAGATAGAGAGCAGCACAAAGGAAGTTCTGATGAAATGATTGATTACCCTTCACTATCGTTTGTTTCATCTTTGTCTCTGTCTCTCTTTGTTTGTTTGCGTTTGTCTCTCATCACTGACCAAACAGGAAAATACTTCATCCAGGGACCCTTGTCAGCCCGGGAGCAGCTACCTGTTTACACAAATTCACCCTTTTGTCTCCAAGACACTCATTTTGTGTTTGCGGTGCCCTTTATGAAATTCTGCAACTCTATAATGCTTCGAGCATACCTGCTGATGTGTGACCTAGTTCTATTGCAGTAGGTGTGTTTGTTTTACTCTCCTGCCACTCCCAGTACAAACAGCTCTAGCAGAAAAGGCCATATGTGTTTTATTGAATTTTAATTAAAAAAGAGAATTTCCAAGAATGCTCACTCTTTGTGCTCAAATGAATGCTCATGCATGTCTGTTTGTGTGTGTGTGTGTGTGTGGGCGGGTGGCATCAACCATCCATGCCTCTTCTTAGCACAGTGAGTTTATTTACATTGATCACAAGCTGCAAGCACACACTGACCCAGAAGGACCAACTTAGCAGGAATGGACATTTTGTTAGCGAGAAGGAATTCAGCGTTCAGATACTCAATGAACTGAGTATCTCCCAAATGTCAGGTTCCGCACCGTTCTGTCATAACGCAAATGTAGCCATGTATGTCATGTGTTGTGACACTGCACACATGTTTCTGCACATTCATGAACCTGCTCGTTTGTACCACTGCAGGAAAAAGAGAAACCACACAGTTGAAAACGGCCTCTTCACGTTCCACAGCCGTCACCTCTGTCTTGTCATGACAACACCGCCCCGTCCCTCGTTTTTCTTCCTGGACCCTGTCAGGGAAAGGCACTTGTTTTATTATCAACAGCGAAAGAGAAGTCCGCCCTCCTTTAAGACTTGTCTTTTTATGGAGACGAGCCGAAGGCTGGGGGGAAAAAACAGAGTGGAGGAAACGCAGAAGACAAAGTTCTGGCAAGATCTGATCCACTGTTTGTGACGGGGGAGATGCGCTTCCAGAAGCAGGAGTCATTCTCCGGGCCTGAACAAAAAATATGTGCTCTAGATGTTTGTAGGAGTTTGATTTACAGCTTGCCCTGGTTACTGCAATACCTCATCCAGAGGTATTTCTTTCTTTTGGGGAAAACTAAGGGAGTTGGTCAGTGAGTTCATGAAAAGGTTAGTCATGTTTCCTGGCTGCTTGTGCTAGAGCCATGAGGGCATGATGTCAATCACTCTGTTGCTATGTGAAGTGAAGTATGACATCATGGTACGGGCATTTTTAAAAAGAATCATAACAACATGTTGATTTGCCTACGCTGCAAAACTGTGTAATAAACTGGAATCAAGACAGAAGTAATAACACTTTTATAATCCACTGCTTTACACACACTGGTGTGGTGTCGTGGATGCACACACACACATGCATGCATGCATGAGTCATGCACACAAAGCAGAACTAGATGCAAAGAACACACTGTGCCTGGGAAAAAAAAAATCCCTGCTCATATTTGAAACACGGACAGCTGTTCCATTTTCATTTTGACCTTAGCGACACATCAATGTCAGAACTAGTTTACATATTTTATGGTCTAGCACATTTTACGCATCAAGAATAGTGTGTTTGCATCACATAACAATCTTGCAGACTCGAGGTTTGCTGTGAAACCGTCTGCATAAATTCTGCATAAATTTACCCATCCCGTACACTAATAGAATTACTATCCGCTACAGCACGTGTCATAATTAGTGAAATGGTACAACAATGCAATGATTGTTTATAATAATCATTAACAAAATCTGATGTATGCGAGCAGCATTTCCAGTAGTGGCGAGGCACATCACGTGCAGATGTTTGTTCTGTCACACCGTCTTGTAGAATGTAGTTTCAGTGTTTTTTTAAGACTAATTATATCGTCAAGAAGTAATAATTACAAACTAGTTTTAACAAGTAGCCTCAAACGAGGAAACAGCCACATTCTCAACTGGTGCCATGTCGGTGATTGGTGCATGCATGTCCCCGAGTTCTTTGCTCTATTGATCATTCGTGATTTTTGTTTGTTTGACTCACAAAAAAAAAAAAGACTGAGATGGAGACTGATGGAGTCATGGTCAGACAGATTGAGACGGATGAGCTGACAGATAAGAAGGAGGAAGTCCAATTTGCACCTTGATGACATCTCAGAGAGCCATGATGAAGGAAATATACAGAGTCAGGCAAGGAATAACACAGCTGATGCCAGGCATAACAGATTTTTGATAGGATATACAAACACACGCAACGCGCACTCTTTGTGCTCGCGGCAGCTGTGTGCGTCCACGTTAAGTGCTCGGTATGTGCATATTTCTGTGTGTAGATTGGTAAGAAGTGTGACCCAGGAGTTTAAGGGGCCTTTGACTGAGACTGGATTAGCTGCTCTCAAGGCTGTCACTGGAATGTGAGGATCAACAAGTCTGTTGTGACACACACACACACACACTCTCTGATTCAAATACTCACTATTAGCCTTCCAGTCTATTAATGTTCCCCCACTCCACCTCTTGCTCTCTTCCCTCTCTTTTCTCACTGGAATTATAGTCGAAATTGGATTTCATGAAACCAGCGCTGGTGGCACTGAGGACATAAGTGTCTTTATTTTTATCATTTATATCAGTGTATGGCTTGTAGTGGTTGTAAATGAAGCTGCAGAGAGCTCCACATGCACAGCGATAACCTTAAAAAATGTTCATCCACATGTGAAATAAACTGAAATTATTTACAGCCTTTTTATTTTTAAAGAAAAAAACACTTGTTGTGCATCTTTTCTTGTTGAGTTGTAAGTAAAAAGGGTGTAAAGTAAAGATAAATAAAAAAAGTGGGGAATCCTCAGGTCGAGTTATCATCATCTGCCCTCATCCGTTTATATTAAAATGATGAGTGCATGTAAACAGGAAAAGCCTCAGCATGTGTGTGTGTGTGTGTGTGTGTGTATACTGGGTGAGAAAATGCGCGAGCTAACTGATGTATGAGTGGATGAATACAACGTCTGCATGGCCGCACATTTCATGACACGTGACGCTTTTATGCCGAAAATTTCATTTTTTTGGAACATTTTGTTGTTTGCAGAGATGCTTGTAGAAGGTTAAAAATAGATAAATGTTAAATTGTATTGAGAAACACAGCCGCTGATATTTTTCCGACAAACCAAATCCTCATGTTAGTCATCAGGGCGAGAATAGAATAAACAGGCTCCAAAAGGTAAAGAAAGGTTTCTAGTTTCTTGCTTATCTCCTCACAATCTTTGTTTCAAGGTTAAAGCCAAGCGGCTGCAGTGATCGTATGACGCACCATTTGTTCATTTGTTAAAACAGGTGGAAGAAAGCACTGCTCTTTACTGTTTCATGTTGACTCCTAAACACTGTGTTGACTGATATCTGGCATTTACAAGTTGTCTAAAGGAAGATTTTCTTTTCTGTATATCTGATGTGTGTCAGGGTTTATTTTCCCAGACAAAATCAGGGGAGCGAATACACTCTGCAGCTCTTGCAGAAACACTGAAAACAACTAAAGTAGTCCCTGGAAAAGTGCTGAGATGTTGTGTGTAAATTTCACTCTTCTCTGTGTTTTCTGTAAATTTCCATCTCCATTAGTGCCACGTTTTTTTTCATTCAAGTTAGTGCAGTAGTTCATGAGAAAACAGCACAAAAAATTAAGGAATTCTTTCAAAATATTCCTGCATTTGTGCTACGATCCAGATTCAATGAAAGAAAAAAAATGAATGACTTGCTCCTTGGCCCACGGTCTAACATTTTATCTGATTCCATTGCAAACGTTTGCCAGGGTTTTCTGAAAAATATAAAAAGATTGCACCAAAAAGGCATAACACTCCCCTTGGTGGAGGCAATGACTCAAACCTTTGGGATTCTGCATATTTTTCACTGTTAAAGAAATGATGATGGAACTCATTTTTTTGGATGCATTTTGGTCCAAACAACAAAAAAAAAGTGCTGGATCTTATTTAAACATTGTGGTTCAAGCTTTGTAGATGTATTTCTCCCAACTTTCACCACTAATCAACCTAACACTAAACAGACCTGGTGGGGAAAAAAGAAAAAAAAAAGTTTTTGCAGAGTTTTCGTGGCAACACATGGAGCAGTGGGAAGGTGATAAGTAGTTTACCGAGTTCAGTTAACACTCCATTAGCACTTACCAGCCTCTGTTTAAATGGCTTTACACTTAGTCATTATTGTTAACACTTAATATAAAGTTCTTTCCTGGCACACATTCATACACACACACACACACACGTTATGGTCAGTTGAAGTTTGGTTAGTATGTGTTGGGCAGGGCTGCGGACACTGGAGCGTTGTGTTCATTTTCTTTCCGCTAAGGAATCAATAATAGACCAGCTGACCCGACTATGACCTGTGTTTTACACACACACACACACACACACACTGTCACATCCACTGTCCATGGAGAACAAAGCATCGCTGGGCAGTGGCGGGTGTGGCGTGGGTCTCCAGGAAGTTACACTTGGCTAAAACTTCCTGGACTGAAACGAGGTCGATGGCTTTAAATGTTAATTGAATGACGTTTGTAGTATTTATACACAGTGGCTGGTTGCATTTGAATGGTTTTTTTTACATAGTTTTCTTGAGAGTGACTTGGAAAAGGTGGAGAAACGAGACACAGAGCGGTGAAAGGTATGTGACAACGGTCCAGGTTGGAGCCCAGGATTTGAAGTTAAAAGTATCAAGTGTGAAGAAAGTGATCCACAGTTGTTCAAGTAGCCCCCGGGGGCTGAAATCCGCCGTGTCCCAGCAAGGTCACACATTCCAGACCAGTCATGGAAAACCGTCCATCTCTACTGGAAGCTTGCAGTCAGTTCAAACACCATCTCCTCCTCCTATGAAAAGGGGTCCTTTAAATTTGTTTGGGAGTCAAAACGTTACATTTCGCTGAAAATCCAGAGATACAGACAGTAAGGAGAACGCTTTCCTGAAGGCCAGCTTTAGAGAGGACTGGTGAAGGCCATCAAACTCACAAAGGAGACCAATGTTTACATTCACATCTGTTGTTGCTGTCATTTTCTGAATGAATGATTTTTAAAGTCTTCTTTATTACACCTTCTTTACATTTTCTCTGCATTTAAATGTTTCTTTCCCCCACGCGCTGTGGCTCGTGCACACACATTAGGTCGCCATGTGTCTCATAAAGCGACCGCAGTTCGGTCTTAACTCTCTCATCTTCATCATCAACATCATCTGGATTCTAATGGGGTGGGGGCAGACCAGCATGTTATAATCCCCGCTCGTTAACTACCTCACAGGATTAACAGGGAGGGGGTGGTGTCGGTGGTGGGGCTGGCACCCATGTGGAAAATAAAGAGTCTTATGGAGAATTTACACAGATCCCGTTGTGTTAAATGGATACGGTAGAATAAGCACAGAGAGCGAAAGCCAAGGGAATGCGGTGTACTTTTGTCAGCTCATGTCCTTGCTACTGCCGTGAAAAATAAACTAACTATTCCCTAATAGGCTCAACGTATAATCTTGCATACGCTTATATTCATGAAAAAATAAAAATAAAAATTAAAGACGGCGGCCTTGAGTAAATATGAGAACAAAGAGCTCAAGTCGTGCATTCATCAACTCAAGAATTTGCTTTCCAGTCAGAAGTCAAACTTATCTTAAATGTCAGTTGTGACCCCACTTCCTTGAGGGAAAAAAAAAAAAACATACCAACACATCCGACATGTAGAAATGTCAGTTCAGTGAGGACATTTTCTTACGCAGGGGTGAGGTCCATGGTTTCAAAACCACCCTTTAAATTTTCACAGCCTGACTTGTGAAATCGAGTTTGTCATGAAATTCGAGAAGCAGGAGAACATTTTCATGCTCTTGACAGAAAATGAGATGTGTGAGATGAGGAGAAAGCAACTGCATGTATTCTGGTATGTTGGATTTTTTGTTTGCTCTCCGCAGTTGTGGCAAATAAGAAAAGGCGACTCGAGGGTCACATACATCTGAGGGCCCGATATGTTTTCGGCTTTTTGGCACAGATGCCACTTCTAATCTCCGTCTAATCTAATTTTTTTTTTTTAGAACATTCCAGGATTGATGGAGTGGCACATTATTTATCTGAGAGTGGTTTTTGTGAAGACTGTGCATGTTCCCGTTCTCACGGTGCTGGCATAGTAGAGCGCTCAGACTGCACAGGGTTCGATGGGAAAGCAATGCCCGTGGGGCTACTTATACAACTATTTTGACCGATTGACAGATAAATTGCACACACACATGGAGAACGTCTATCCGTATTAATAAACTCAACTCAGCAATAAACAAGAATCTGAATTCAACTTTGTTTAAAGGAATAATAATCATCACGCTCACCTCATGGTGGCTGAGAGATACAATTGTCATCTGCTCAGTGCAGTTTGGCAGTGGTTAGACTACTGCTGAGTTGTGACCTTAATTTGAGTTTCACATCACTCCACAACACACACGGAGGCCTGGAGGAAGTCACACGTACACACACGCGTGCAGGTCAAGGACTGTGTGCTGATTGTCTCAGGCCACAGTCAGGTTGCATTTTCCACTTGTTTATGGTAAAATGCACATGATTCCTACCTTCTTATATGCATGCACACACACACACTCTCACAAACACACACAAGAATCAGTAAAAGGGCTCTTTCCATGCAGGATTAGTAATGATTAACCAGCTTCATTAGCTCAGCCGGCTAGTCTGGTTTGAGTGAGCGAGGAGGAGAATTTACTGACTCGCATGCAGTTGAGTTTACACGCATTCCTCGGATACGGCACAGTTTGTGTGTCCGTGTGTGTGTGTCCAACAAGGAAAGGGAAATGCTGGAGGGTGAGATATTAGTAGAGGAGAAAGGGTGATGGGTAATAGATATGGACAGGGTTGCAGAAGTGGGGTGGACACAAGTAAAGGGATCTCAAAAGAAGAATTTGGGTCAGTATAGTAAATAAAACTTTATAAATGGAACAAGACAAAAATAGAATTTTGAAAAAGTGGAAACTCTGACCTTGGATATGGAAGAAAGAGCAGAGAGGCGATAAAGTAGGATGGGGAGAAAACAATGAGGTTATCTGGCTCCTGAAACCTCTCGAGCAATTTAAAGGTTTCCAAACGCACACCCTGGCAAGCAAATCTATGGTTTGCGAGGCAAAGTAGAAATAAGGACCAAACCCTGGACCATGTTAAACACAACCACACTGAACCTCGCCCTGGTTTCCCTTCATAGACTATATAAACTCATTTTGAACGGAGGAAATCAGCACATATTTGTATTTTATCGTCTATCTGTTGCGTGGTGTCATTTAAGACATTCCTTGGTGGGAAAATAACAAGTCCATTATATGAAGCAGGAGCTGAATTATTATGGATATTTAACTGGATTTTCACACTTAAGATGTGATGTTTCACCTCCCACTATTCCCACGTATACACAAAAGAACAGTGTCGCATCATGACGCAGAAAAGGTTGCAACAACAGAGCCATAAAAGACCAAATAGTATGACAAAGATGTCATATTTACTCTGCTCTGAGACAAAAATAATAGTGGTTTTGTCCAGAATTTGGAAAAAAGGTTAGTAGCTTGTGCACAGATTTCAAATGTCTCAAACTTGTTTTCCAACACAAATAATCTAGTCTAAATGCCAGAAGTTATTATGCATAAAGTTCAGTGTTGCAAACAGAAGTATAATGTAGTATAAATCCAGTCCATCAGTGACAGCTGATAAATAAAAATACCCTGAGAGATAATATCTGCAGTCATTTTGCCATGCATAGATTGCTTCAAGCCAATACCACACACACACACACACACACACACACACACTTCTCCTTCTACTATCAACTGTGGTGTTGATACAGTACCGCAGCTTATGTAACCATTATGCAAGATCCTTAGTCTTCAAGGTCAGACCTCATTATTGCTGCAGGGCCTTCGTATTAATTTGTCTTTAAAATGTTTGAAGTTCGCTCGAGGCTTTAGATGTGCCTGCCAATGATTGGGGGGGGGGGGCGGGTTAGGGGTATTTGGAGCACACACTCCAAGTTGCTCATTCTGGCAACAGAGCCAAGCAAGGCCTCATTAAATACAAAAGCAGAAGAAAAACAATACACAGTGAAAGCTGATACCCTCGTATTTATGCTTTGGTGCTAATTTGCAATTTCTGTATTTCTATGTGCAGTTGAGCTACACAAACTGTAGACACATTCAAATGTCAAGTCAACAAAAACGTTGTTCTATAAGTTTTGCGTTTCAGAAGGGAGGAAAACATGATCGCTACAATATTCTGTTGTAAACATCACTTCTGCTGCCAGAATGTGGCTCTTTGAAGAAAATGTTGGACAGATTGTCCTTATCCGCATGCTGGAAACGGACTACATTGGTTTATAGCTGTTTATGGTTGCTAATTTGTGAGCATGGCAGTTCTTTCATATGGTTTTGGCATTATTTTCAAATTCAGATTATCCTTCAGCGCTTGGATGTTTAACCAAAAGATATCCCATATCAGTGTTTTTCTTTAGTTTTTGCTGTATACAGTAGTTATGCATGTGCCTGAATCAACCCTTCTTCCTCTCGTCGGTTTACTCAACATCATTTCTTTGATTAATTAATTAATGACTAAAATATGTTGATTCATGTATTGATAAATTTCTCTTATAGCTGTATAAAGACACGCGTAGCTACAACTAAAGTATAGCAGCTACCATTTTCTGTGCATTGGAATGGATGGTATGATAATCACATTATACTCCATCTGCATGACCTGCCACACAGTAGGTTGATAACCTTACATTTTACAACCAGTGATAAGCCTGAATTTCCATTCAATTACTCTCACTTTGGGTTATGTAACACTCTGTGTGTGGATAACCAGGATCCATAATATGGTATTTGTTTCCCCTCAGGCTGCATCAGGGACAACACAAAACAGGTGGAGAAGGCTATTAATCGTCAGTGTCTTGACAGGTACACGTACAAACATGCGCACGCATACACAGCGGCGGCTGACAAGTGAGGGTGGTCAGTAATTACAAGCAGATGTGAACCTTAAGGAGGTTCCAGGTCAACGAAAGCAATCTATTACATGCATGTATGAAGCCAACCTGTAAAAGACAAAAAAAAACAAAAAAAAAAACACGTACTGAATAATACTTGTGCATTCCTCTAGTTCAGCCGTGTGGCACAGAAACACTACACAAGGGTCATTTAAAGCCAGCTGCAACACGAGAGTGAAAAGAAAACAAACCAAAAGGACAACAGGAAAAATCCTGGAATGTTCCTTTAATATCTATAGTCGCTGAAAGTGATCTCTTCCTGGGCCTCTGGTATATCCTGGAATATCACTGCACACGTCATCCTTGATTGTGGCTTATACAAAGCCGATCAGTGTGGTTTTGTCATTGAATTAAATAAAGCTTTCAAGCTCAGTATAAACTCGAGGGACTTGCAGTGAAAGCCAATCATTAGACCAAGTTTGATGTGGTCCAGAGGACATATCTATGACAGATTTTATATAAATTGGCAGCTGCCCAATAAGAGCATTGTAGATATGTGCCTATCTCGTCTTTCAGACAGAGACCACCCAACTTTTTCATACAGGATGCAGTGACGAGTGTTATAAACATCTCCAGTCATAAACCTACAGGCAGGATGATAAACTGCATCCAGGGGCTTAAGAGTAGAGGCAGAGGTATGCCTATTAATCACATCACCATAATCCATAACAAAGAGAAAAACAGCTTCAAGAATAAATAGAGGTAGCGTATCGCATTGATCCACACTGTTCTCTTGGTCTACAGCCACAGTAGCACGATGCCAATGCTAACACACTGATGTTGAGCAGAGTTTAGCAGCTGAGGCTGATGGAAATGTTTTGTCCTAAATCAAAATATTGGACAATTTGAATTTGACCAGATGGTGGAACTAGATGACTGGAGACCATGAATGCAACTTGGCAAACAATTTTAATGTGGAGATATTTCAGTCTGGATCAACTAACTGACTGACATCCTGACAGCCACACAGCGAGCGTTGCGAGCTCAGGCAGGCGCTACATGTCTCTGTCATGTCAAGACTTGAGCGGACTCTAGAGATGCTGATACGGATCTTTTTGAAGTGGGTTGAATATTTGCCAAATGTGACTTCATCTTTGTCATAATTTTAAAAAAAATGCATAATGTTGCCTTAATGTGTAACTATATATCCTAGATGTCAGATGAGCACTGTGGCATCTGGAGATATTCTGACCTCTGCATTAGCATTAGTCAGGGAGCCATGACACAACATACAGCCTGTCTTTAAAAAAAATGGATTAAAGGCTTTATAACAGACTGTTTCCCCCATGAAAAGAGGAGCTGCCTCATTGTCTCTATTTACACTTGATACTGGATAAAGATATTTCCAACAGCGCTTGAAGGCAGCATGTGTATGCATATATTTCTCTTGCGCTCTCTCCCTCATCACACATGTACACACATGCACTCACACGGTCACATGCATATGGCCAGATAGAGAATGGTAATAACACAGTTTCGTCAATGCATTGCCACGGTGCTTCAGGCTCAGATGGGTCACACTGATGACTCTCTGGTATATGAGCAGGAAAGAAGGAGCCATGTTATTTGTTACTGCCTACATTATAGCTGTCAAACAATAATAAAAAAACTAATTTACTATAGATAAACATTTATACATGCTGCATAAAATGAATATTTAACAATGATAACTGTTATGATGCATATTGTCTCTACGTCAGCTTGACATAAACTATGTTAAAAACTCTCTGTCATCACTGATGTTATTCAGTGGGAATGATTTACGCAGTGCATCACAGCACAGCAACAAGTGTGTGTTCCAGGTGCGTTACCATAGTAATATTTCTCTCACTTCCTGGCCCTTTTGATTATGTGTGTGTATGCGTTGCCAAGGGAACTGATATATTCCTTTGCTTGTGGCTTTTTGCGCCATTTGTCCCTTTTGTCTGATTAACTGAAAACACACGCTTGCAGTGCACTGCATGTCCAAAGAGGCATTACTCATCTCACTGCACGGTGCCAGTCCAGTCAGCAATAAAACATCTGTTAGCGCCAGCGACAAAGACAACACGAGTTGTCCAATATCATGCTTCATAGATTATTTGCACTAAAGCCTTCTCATAACATTTTATGCACACACGCACGTCTCACCAGGCTGTCTTTTGTGTCTTCCATCACTCTTTCGTTTACCTCCATTTGTCTCTTTCTTTTCTTTTCTTCCTTTTTTGAGTTTGATCGAAAGCATTTGGATGCATCAGGTGGATGAAAACCATTTGTTAAACTTTTGAGATTCTTTTGTCTCACTAGTGCATCCATTCCAGCAAACAATCTTTGAAAGGGGTTTGGCATAGTTCTAATAAATACTGTGCAGATGAACACAGATGACGTGTAAAGGCTTAGCAACCAACTATTTTGGAGACAAACATTAGGAGTTAAAGGATTGTGACAGTAGCTGCATGGTAGATTTGTCTCTATACAGTCTATTCAAACAGTGTTACATCTCACTAAGCATCCACGTCATACTGAGCTCCGTGATAATGAATGCTTTGGTTGTATTTCCCAATGACATCCAGTGTTAAAGTGCACTGTGGCTTGACATGTGTGGGGTGAACAGTGAATGAGTATAACATAAAGACATATGTTTAGGAGAATATCACTCATTATGCTACTTTGTCTGTATCAGTGGAGTATATAATAGGTGACTATTCTTATTTCAAGAGGAAAAAAAAAAACCTACTGAGTTTGAGCAGCTTCCTGATTGGGGAGGGTGGAAAAAAAACATGAATCTTTCCTCCTGAAAATTTCAGCATGAACTCCAAGTGACATCATGGCAGTCAGTCATCTCTAATGGCTTGAAGTACAAAATGGATCCCAAATCTGTTTTTTTCCCCACAAATTCTGCATCATATTGTTATTTCTTTTTTCCTCTTTTAGTTCTTTTGAAGCGTTCTAAACTTTTACCTTCACCTTTGAGCAACTTTTTTTATGATTATAAGCTGATTCCCCGACTTTTAGACAAAAAAAAATCAGAGTGAACACGACAACCAATCATGGGCTCTCTTGGGCTCATTGTTGCTAAAGTCCAGCAGTGATACCAGGATTTAGTCTGCTCCCTTCACTCTGCTGTCAGCGTTCCAGGGGGTTTCATAGGTTGACACTTAAGAACTGAAGCTCATCTATCCTCTTCAGAAATCCTGCTGGGCAGAACCAGCTCAACCGAGGACAGGCCTCTTATTTAACTTTTCCAACTGTTTGTCTTTTCTTTTGCAGTGTGTGTGTGTGTGTGAGTGTGTGTGTGTGTGTGTACAGGCATGTGTTCGCTCCTTCAAGCTGTGTGTGAGGTCAAGCAGGAGGGAAAAAATGGTTTCCTCCAGCAGTGATAAGGAATGGCATACGTACACACAAAAACACACATAACAGTGGCGCTCAATGAAATGCTCTATTAAAAGGGGGTGTGAAGGCAACATGCATGCTTTTCGCTGGACTCGTGACACACACACACACACACACACACACACACACAGCATCTGTCTCTCTCTCTCTCTACTCAGGTGGCTCTCCAGGTTGCCTGTGTCCACATCTTGTTTTTCCTCCCTTCACAGCACTACCTGGGGTTAGTGACAGCGGGAGGAATATTTCCAGAATATTTTCGTCAATAGAAGCCTAATCATGAAAAATTAACTTCTTGACATAAAACTCTCAGAGAAAAACAGGGTTTTTTTTAGAAGACTAGAGAAAGAGTAAACATTATCAAAAGGGCAACTTGAAGAAACTATTTCTCAAGATAAAAAAACTCATGATGTAAAATGGTTGCTCTCTGCTTCCAGGAGAAGAAAATAGCTTCATATAAACACAGACACATTAGAGTACACTTATAAGCCGTCTGTCTGGATAAGGCATTAGATAAATTGGAGTTATGCCCCCCCCCACCCTTCTCTTTCTTAACCTCTCCCTTTTCCTGACCTCTTCTTTCTTTCAGACATGAAGGAATGCACGACCAGGGATTCAGATGACTCAAATGTTCATCAAAGCCAAAAAAAAACAAAAAACTTCCATCTTTCCAGCAATTCATTACAATACGGTTCAATTCGATTTTGATCACAGACTAGATTAAGTCAAACCTGCAAAGTAAACCTGTCTGCTGGTGAAAGATGAGCGTGACGACTCGAGACTGCTTCCTCTATATATACTATATATATATATATGCTTTGTGTTCTTCCTATGGACCGCAAATCCATCAGAGCAAGGCCATGTCCTCACTTGCTCTGTTTTTCTCCAAAGTACATACCGTTTGTGTCATTTTTAATAGTTTGGCGCATGTTCTACTGTTGTAAAAGTCACATCCTGCATGTGTTATATGTATTTTAACATAATTTGCTGCACTTTTTGTTCTGTTCTCTTAATTCTTTTCATTCTGGATCTATTCCCGTATTGGAATTGCTTGCTGAGATAATCGGAAGAAACTGTTTACAGAAGGAGCAGGGTTCGACATATGACACGTCTCGTTCCTCTTTTGTCTGTTGCAGGGTGATTTCACCTGGAGCAGCCTGTCGGGGCGGAGCGTGCGTCTGACGCCGGTTGCCATCCAGAGCCTGTCAGAGCTGGAGAGGACTAGGCTGCAGGAAGTGGCCTACACCCGTTTACACCAGGACTATGACCTGGGATGTCAGATAACCGTGCCAAAAGGTAGGAGTGTATGGAAAGAGAGAGAGAGAGTGTGTGTGTGTGTGTGTGCGTTACATCATTTTTATGTTCTGGATGGGTGGGATTTACTGCTTCAATATACTTCCGATAGCATCAAGTTTTTTAAGACTGTTGACATTTATGTGACTGTTAACTGCGATCAAACACATCTGCGCCTGAGCCCGGAACCGTTCTACATTGCAAATGCCTCCTTAACCCTGTGTTTGCTGTTTATTTATGTGTGCTCGTGCTGCTTTAGGCTTGTGCAGCCACTTTCAAGTGTCTCATAAAATAAAAAACTGACACTCGATCCTCTGACTACATCCTCCTGTCATCCCTCGAGTGTATTTAAGGGAAGTCATGTATGGTTTATGTTTAGGGAAGCTGTGACAACACGTGAATTTAGATGTAAACCATACTTCACATCTGGATCAGGTGCTTCCTGCCTGACAAGGTATCTGTTGATACCTCCCCTAAACTAAATGTTTTAAAAGCAGGCTTTATTTGTCCATGGCCCTATCTTGAAGTGACTAAGAGTTCCCATATTTAGCAAATAAAGCAGGACTGTTGTGTTTGCAGTTTTAGCCCTTGCTAAAAATATACACGATCCCCAAATAAAAAATTTTCTTTAACTTATTCTTATTTTTTAGAAGTGTGAGTGTGTGCACATTATGCACACTGTTTTCACTATACTGTATAGGAGTGGAGTGGCTGCCATAGCAGCAGTACAGTGCAGCCAGTGGATTATCCAGGGCCTTGCATTCCAGCTGAAGGTTAAACCTCTCCCCACCATGATTTAATACGTACTTGTCTGTGTTGCTTATGAATTCCAGGGCCCCTGACGGCCGCCATGTGCTAGCGAGGGAAATATTTCAACTCGTGTGTAAGTGTGTGTGCATATGTGTGTGAGTTCTATTTCAGCACTGCTAACGTGGGCTTTTCAACCCCGCTGTTTCTCGTATTTATACGAAGGGGATCGTGTTTCTAGTGTTCCTTTCAAAAAAAAAAAAAAAGAAAAGAAAGGTATAGGTTGATTATAGAAAGGTATAGAAGTGAGAAAGACAAATAGGGATGGGTTGAGGGTGTGATGAGACAGAGAAAAGCAGCAAAGATTCAGTTTCTGCTCGGAGTCGAACTGGGCAGGTTTGGAGGTTCGGGGGATTTCCGTACAGCTTTGGAAGCCATCTGTCAAAAATCCAAACCATTTCCTATCTCTGCTTCTCCCTTCTCTCTCTTTCTTGCGCTGCCCTCGCTCTCCATCACATCTGCTTTCTTTCTCCTTCAACCTCACACCCGCTCCTCACTGTTTCCCACCTAATTCTCTCTTATACACCCTTAGATTTCACTTCACTCTCACTTCTTTCACTCCAAGCTGTGTTTTTCTCTTTTTCTTTGCAGCTCAGACTCTGAAAAGGAGACGCATTGTTCCTCATACATCACCACAGTGGCAATAAATCGATTATCAGAGATAATTCAGATTTGTCAGAGACGGCCTGACACATGAGGAAACTGAACCTGCTCTCTGACGTCAGTGGCTAATGCTACCATGTGTTGTGGGAGCGGGCTAAAAATTCCCCAAGCGAACCATTTGATACAGCTGGAGGGAACATCTGGGGGTTCAAACTGAGGTTGCTAAACCAGCAGATCAAGGCACAGTCCAAGATGATATGATGTGTAAAAGAGCTGGTTTTGGATACTGAAAAGCCAAACAGCAGAAGTGACTGGATGATAGCATTAAAAGTTGCTGATGTTTCCACAAACTGACATCCTGGCCCGAGACGAGACGTTTCCCTAACCGACGCGGATTCCAAGAGTTTAAAGTTGCGTGTGCCACGATTTCCAGAGTTTCCTGATCATTAATCAGGAAATTCAGGAGTCATTCATCATGTCGACAGCTGACGAAAGTGGCTTTCCTCCTCTTAGAAAACTCCAGCCAAAAAACTAGATGTAAAGCTCTCACGTTTTTTTGTTAGATTTGTGTGTCCTTCCAAACTAAGGCAGAGGATTATAATGTTTAATGCTATTAAAATCCAGATAAACAATATAGGTGATTTATTTAATAGATACATTTAATGCTGATTAATAGAGTAGCTGAACTGCTCTGACGTTTCAGTGAAATTGATTTGAGTTCATAGGCGGCTTTTTTTCCCCCCGTGGCTAATTTATGTCTGCATTCTCGACCTACGCTTATTAGATATAATAACCCAGATAAGATACAGCAGATATGGAAATCATTCCTGTCAGATGATTAATGTTCTTGTTTTCTCCCCCCACCCCCACACCCCTCTCTGCAGATGGACAGAAGAGGAAAAAGTCGCTGAGGAGGAAGTTGGACTCGTTAGCAAAGGAGAAGAGTAAAGACAAAGGTACGGCAAGTCGTTTCAATATGTACACACTGACATTCTGCCAGTTCACAGGGTCTCTCTCTCTCTCTCTCTCTCTCCACTATGTGGTCTCCACCCCTGAGGCAGGTGAACAGTGAGGTTATAAAAACACACTTTCTGTTTGCTGGGCTTTAACAGTTTATATTTAGCTTAAGTGGAGGGACTCCTTGTAAGGGGACCGGCTCTGAGAAGCAGCCACTACGCTCCACTAAGCAAATCATATCTTGCAGAAAGAGCCCAGATTGGAGATAGGAGCAGGAAATATAAAGAAACAGGCTTTTTCTTATCAAGTGTGGGAGCTGATCTCAGGTCTTGTTTACAATAAATACACATGGAAATGTGAGAAACACACACAGGTTGGTTTCTATAGCCTGTCATATGCTACCCAGCGCTGATTTTCTTGCAGAGCTTGCAGTGTTTTCAAGTAACTGATTAAAATGGCATGAAATGAGTACTTCATATTTATAGACTACACATATATATGTGATGTCATCTGGGTTATCTGACAGAAAGCTGGAGGTGTGGAGTTTAAATAATAATGCCATGTTACAGCTGGTGTGGTCTGTGTGTTTTGGCCAATCAGAAGTTTTCCCTCGACTGCATGCCTTGCTCTTACCCTCCAGAGCCCAGCTGGCTCAGATGTTTCTCCCAGGACCCCTGAATACCAGCCCTGCTTTTCACTGTGAGCCGGGCTCAGCCTTTTCTCTGCAAGAGAGAAACAGGCAGAAAAGAAAGAAAAAAAAAAGAAAAAAGCTGGCTACTTTGACGCAGCCACAGAAACCTGAGCTCTATGTGATGAGACCAAACCTCAGTCAAACCTTATTTGCAAATAAGGTTAACAGCTGTTATAATCTGCTTTGAATACTTTATGGGCGAGTTTTTACCTCAGAGAGAATCAAGCAAGTTGTCAGTCAAGACATTGCTTTACTAATTGGTCTCTTAAATACTTTCTTGGCACTATCACGGTATTGTCCTGTGGGGTAAACTCCACCCATTTGGCACTTTGTGCACATTAAAACAAATGTTTCATCTTATTTATAACTTTCCTAAGGCTGTGAGAGACATTCTGTATGCAGGGACCAGCTAATATAAACACACTACATAGACACGAATAAGAAATTGTTTTTTTTTTGTTTTGTTTTTTAAAAAAAGGAGGGGGGAGGGTGCTGAAAACCTAGACTGACTTCATTTAGACTTCCTAAGACGCTGCAGGCCTGGAAAATGTAGATTTATGAAAATTTGACATGGCTTGATGAATTAGGTCTGGTCCTGGACACACTGTCAAGTGCTGTGCATTACGTTGGCAAAGCATAGTACTTTATGTGATCCAGATTGTGTAGTATACGAGTGTGTGTGTGTGTGTGTGTGAGTGTGTGCTGTTACATAAGCCCTGTTAACTCTGTGATGGTGCAGAGCAAATTCATTGTGTCACAGTGTTAGTGGTCGTGTTGTTCATGAACCACAGTCCTCTACTTGTGGGTGTGGAATGCATCTCTCTGTTAGGTTTTATTTTCCCCTCTTCACTACACTTTCTCTCTCTCTCTCTGTCTCACACACACACACGTACTGAACACTGTTGTTTTTTTCTCTCTTCAGCTGTCATCTCGGGCTTTGGGATTCTGTATAATGGAATATATAGCCTGTGATGGTCCAGCATGACTTCATTTCTCTCTGAAGTGAGCCTGTGCATATCTTCCACAGACTTGCATCAGAAGTTAGTCCTAAATCAATTGTTTTGCATTACTACATTTTTGTGTAAACGTTTGCACCCTCAACTCTCAGAACTCTTTGCAACTTCTTGCCAAAAAAAACTATATTCTGCCTCACGTCATACTTGCTGAGATCACAAGCTCGCTATTATTTACATATGTGTCAGTGCTGAGCAGCTTCTATAAATGACGTACATGGAGAACATAACATTGCTTGTGGGCGAAGAGTCATCAGAGTTGCTTATTTTGGTCAACGGCACTAGAATTAGTGGTCTGCTGTGATTTGATTTGTTTTCCAATTTTCTTTCTGTGATGTCTTTTTTTGGAAAACAGCTGTAGTAGTATTGCTATAAGATTTTTAACTGACATGATGTCTTTTATGGCACGTGCTCGTGTAAAAAGCAGAGAGTAATAAAAAAGTTTAATTGGAGATGTGTTTTGATCTTCATGTTGTGTTGCACAAGTTCACAGAATACAGCTATTCACAGATGTTGCTAATAGAGTTTATTTTTCTTTGTTCTTCTTTTTGCAGCTCAGAGATTTATTCAGATTGTCTTGTCTTCTCTTTTCTCCCTCCCTTTTCTACCTTTTTTTTCCCCCCCAGAATGCATCCCCCAGGCCTTCAGCATACCCCTCTCCCAGGTCATTGCTAATGACAGAACGTACAGACAGCGGCAGGACGGCTATCGTCAGGACCCTCCACAGCGCGAGGAGCACAAGGACTCCTCCGACCTCGTCTCATCCATTTTACAGGTTTATCAGTTTGAAGACCAACTAAAACTCAAAATTCTCTTTTTAAAAGCACGTTCTGTTGTTTGAGTTCTTCTGGATATGTCAAATGTACCATTCTGCACCATTCTGCAGTTTGCCACTAAACGGCCGTCCAACAAGGAGCTATCCAGCAGTAACTCCTCACTGAGCTCCACATCGGAGACAGCCAATGAGTCTACGTCGCCCAACACGCCTGAGGCTGCGCCGCGAGCACGCAGAAGGGTGAGACATTAGTGCTCATCCCAGTCTGAACTACATACAGGGGATCAGTTGTTTCTAATCTGTTTCAACAAAATGCATGATTAACCTCTCAGGGAGGGATGTCAGTGGACTCGATCACAGACCTGGATGACAACCAGTCTCGCCTGCTGGAGGCGCTGCAGCTCTCTCTGCCTGCTGAAACGCCCAGTAAAAAGGAGAAGCACCGGGACAAACGGCTGAGCCTCAACCCCATCTACCGTCAGGTCCCTCGGGTGGTCGACAGCTGCTGTCAGCATCTTGAGAAATACGGTTAGCAGCTACTCTTACTACTGTACCTCTAACCCTTCATCTATTCTCTGTTATACTTCAACAACTTGTCCTTTTAAGACTTACGTTATTTCCCTTTTACACTCAGGTTTGCAGACTGTGGGGATTTTTCGAGTGGGAAGCTCCAAGAAGAGAGTCCGACAGGTTTTTTTTTGTTTTTTTTTGAGATTCTCCTTATATATAGATATATATATCATATTCACCCATCAACAAATCAAAAGGCAAATTTTCCAGAAAGTGAAATTACTTTCTTGTGTGAAAAGCGCTTGACACATTCTTTTCTATCCACGGAAAACAACACCAACAAACAAAACCTCCTCTCTAAGAATAAACTGTGTGATAACCAGCACAGTGCACCAAATATGTGCCCGCTAATGGTGCCAAAGCTCCCTGTATTGCATTGACCATCTTATGACTAAACAGTCCTTCAATTCAAGAGCCTAACTCGCATGTACAAAGACACAATTTTCGAATATGCCTGGAAAATATGGTGTACTAACAGAGTTGGTCTTAATGCTGTATTTGTAAGTCAAGCAAATACACTCTTACCAGCTCAACATATACAATATTGACATATTTAACTCCAGTTACTACACAGCTATAGAGTACTTTAATTGATTCATTTCATGCAGCACTGGTTATTGAGGAAGGAAGGTTATTTATTCACTTATGTCCATGTCCACATGTCCAGGGCTGCCTAGCTTGAAATAAAGCCTTTGCTAACACCACAAAAAAATTATACATGCGTAGAAACTCTCGTTTCATAAACATTTCCTCTTCTTGAACATCTCAACTGTCACTCAGCAGCTGCACAATTCATGAAAGCAGAACTGTGGTTAATGGTTGTGGTTAGTCAAAAGTAAAATGTGCCATCATCAGATTATTCCAGACACTTCCTGCAGCATTCCAGTAAATAACACTATGCGGAAACGTGTCACTTGTTTAATTGCAACATTTAAAATAGGATTTTTTTTGTATCATAGTGGTAAAGCTAGTTTCAACAGAGCGTCTGCCAGGTCACTTGGAAGACCAACAGGAAGTCAGCGTGTATGAGTGTGTGTACAATAATATAATGTCTCTTTTCTTTTTTTATTTTGATGCTCCTTCAGCTACGTGAGGAGTTTGACCGTGGTGTTGAAGTCCAGCTGGACGAGGAACACAGCGTTCATGATGTGGCTGCTTTGCTGAAGGAGTTCCTCAGAGACATGCCCGACCCGCTGCTCACCAAGGAGCTCTACACTGCCTTCATAAACACCACATGTAAGCTCCATTGCCGCTGATGTCGCAAAACATTGCTTCACACGTAATACCCGAGAGTCAAGACAAAGGTTTTCTTGTCTTCTCCCAAATCCGTCCTCATCTCAATTGCAGTGTTAGACCCAGATGAGCAGCAGAATGTCACACAGCTACTGGTCTACCTGCTCCCAGCATGCAACAGTGACACTCTCCACCGCCTCCTTGAGTTCCTGTCCACCGTGACCAACCATGCCCACGACCGGCAGGACAAAGACGGGCAGGAGGTAAGCACTACTACTACTCTGTACAGCTTGTATGGGCAGCTACTAGCATTTTGTTTACCTTGTTTTTCCACCTCATTGGGAGGAAATTACTAAAGTGATAGGAATCACTTTGTGTTGTTTGTATGTACACATACTATATATATATATATATATATATATATATATATATATATATATATATATATATGCCTGTCAAACACTGAAACTGGCTGCATTTACTCCATATCTGCACAACCGAAGAGAGAGAACAAATTCCCACCTTAATTAGGGAAAGTAAACGTCTCTGCCTTCCTCAAATACCAGGAATAGCTGCTCGAGGGTATTTCACTTAAACATTTTCTGTGGTGCTGGTCAGAGAGATTGTAATCTAAAAGAAACAATCAAAATGGGTCAACATTGGAATATAATACAGTAGGTATATACACTCAGGATAGCACAAGCTAGTGTTCCCATCGGGGGGGGTGGGGGGGTCGGGATTACCCGTAAGGTGTGTCAAGATAAAACAAAATAGCCAGAAATGTGTATACTTTTGTTTTTCATGGTTGGGTGAGAACCCTTAGTTCCAATTAAGAGTAATTTTCATGTTACATATACAATATACAAACACAGTCACAAGTCAGAACCTGTTTGTTTTAACATACTTTAGTTGTGGGACCTCAAAACATCCCTGAATATCATCTAAAAGTATTTGATATATATTACCATCTGACTTGTGGCTTCCTACAATTAAGTGCAGTTCTTAATGTGTTTCCTTCACTCCACTGACGAAATGAAAGGGCTTTGTGAATGGGGACAATAACACAGACTGAGCCAGATACTGTGGGTGTTGATCCTGGGATAGTAGAAACAGAGGAAGTGACATTATGAGCTGCGATCAAGACTCTGCATGGTTGAAATGATGTTATGCTCTGTTCTCTCCCCGTCCCACATGCCTTCTTAATCTCCCAAAACCAAGCACTCATTGATGTGTGTGTGTTTTATGTGGATATTCGCTGCATCAATGGTTTGAGTGTCTTTTGGCATCACTGTACTGTCTGCGCAGATGGAAGGGTGTTTTTTTTTTATTGTTGCTTCAGTGTGTGTACATGAGCATCTGCATGTTTTTTTACCCTTTCACGACTCCAGTATCTGTAATCTGAAATCATGACAGGAAGTCAGAGAGTTTCACAAAAAAACAAAAAAACAACAACACATCAATACTTTTTGGCTGCCTGTGGCTCCCATATCTCCTTTGGGACTGGGAGTGGAAAGGGAGGAAACATGGGGAAGAAGCAGAAAAAAATATTGTTGGACTCAGAACGTCGTCCAAGCTTTAAAGGGCTTGTAGCTTTTGCTGGTAAATGTGTCACAGGGTGTGGACCGACCATATATGTAGAAAAGAGGATGGACGGAGGATGGGTATGAACTGCAGGAGACAGAGGAAAGAAAAAGAGCGTTGAGGGAGGAGAGCAAATGTCTCTAAGGACTTATGTAATTGCACCAAAACACAGTGATATTTAGTGATATTTATTTCTGCAGTAATTTTCAGGGCGGTTGTCTTCATAAAGGGTGGAAGAATGTTGCCTGACATTTCCAAAAATGCAGACAAGGGCAAGCATTAAAAAAAGATGCAAAAAAAGACGTCTTATAAATCATTTTCCAATCGCATGGCAGATGTATTTAGCAAATATCACATCAAATATAAAACAGCTCACAAGTAGAAATGGAATATGTCTTAAGGAAATTATTTTTTTTCTCAATTAACAGATCACAGGGAACAAGATGACATCTTTGAACTTAGCCACCATCTTCGGTCCCAACCTGCTCCACAAGCAGAAGAGCTCCGACAAAGAATTCAGCGTCCAGAGCTCAGCCAGAGCGGAGGAGAGCACAGCCGTCATCGCCGTGCTGCAGAGAATGATCGCCAGCAACCAAACCCTCTTCATGGTCAGTCCTCCTGACTTCCTCCTTTCATTCTTTTGCTCACTAAACACACTTGCACAGTCCCGCATCAACTGATGCACGCTTGTGTGGACTTAAAGTAAGACAATCCCTTCCTGGCTTAGCAAACAATGCTTGTGTCTTAAAAGTTAATGAAAACAGAGCTCTGCCTGAGTTTAGTGGATGGAAAAGAAGAAAAATGAGAAAGCAAATTTCAGATAGTTGAGGAGTGTTTTTGTATATGAGTGATTGTTACTACCTATATTTGCAGCCTGCTCTTTGCATAGCATCACACTTGAATTCTCGTGTGAAGAAATATAACAAGATGGGAAAGTATTGCTAGTTTGCTGACAACAATAACATGAACTTTTCATCCAGATACTTGCTCTTTCCAAAACAATGCGGGATATTCTGGCATGAAATCCTTCACGCCGTGTCAGAAGAGGTCATGATTTCACACAGATTACCGCCTCATCGGTTGCTTTGTTCATTTCTGTTCTGCAGGATTCCCAAACCGTGCAGACAGGCGCTTCAGGTCATTTCGGGTCTGAAACCTTAAACCGTAATGTTTTGTAATCTGCCACTGCTGCCCCGCTGAGGCTTACATTCCTGCAGTCAGCCAATGAAGACCTATTAATCGCATATAGTACATCAGGGCTGACTGGAACAAACAACTTGAAAGCAGCTCAACTTCTGTAAATGACATCTGAAAGTTGTTTCGTAACCTGCTTAAGGTCAGATTGTATTAAAGATCTGGCAACTTTTCTTTACTTTAAAACTAGGTGAGGAATCATTCAGTGAAAGTTCAGGCAGTGTTCTGCATTACATGTGTAATCCGCAATGTATGATGAGCAAAGATTCAGCTAATCACCTTTCTCATCGTTTCTTTCCTTTTTATTCACACTGGGCCCTTGAACAAGCAGGAAGCCATTCATTTTTGTTTCTAAAAAGAAAAAAAAGAAAAGTTGGCTAGAGTGAAAGCTTTTAATAAAATCTGGATAAATGAGAAGGAAATGGTAAGATCCATGTTTGATAAAGTCTGCGCTGGATTCTTGTTTTATTAGATGGAACAAGTGGAGTTTTATTTACTAGAAATATTGTCTCACTATCAGATCACTGTGAAAAAAGAAAAGAAAGGTGAAAGATTAATGCTAACTGAGGCCAAATCATTTGTGCATTTCCAGGTTTTAAAGCTGTTTCAATTTGTTTGACAGCTAAACATTTTTAGTATGATCCAATTCAAATTCATTTTATGCAGATGGTTTTTTTTATATATATATTTTAGGTGTCACCTGACTTGCAAAATGAGGTTTTGATGAGTCTGCTGGAGACTGACCCAGACGTGGTAGACTACCTTCTGAGGAGAAAAGCATCCCAGTGAGTTACACACACACACACACAGCATGTGGTCTTGTGTTTCAGTTTCTTTTTATCTTTTCTTCTTTCATCCTCTTTTTTTTCCTCCTTGCAGGAGTCCTGACCTGTTGCAGTCAGAGGAGCCCTTCACCCTGAGCGAGCGCCGCTCATCCAGTGACTCTAACAAGGTGTCCAGTGGTGAGGTGTCCCCGTACGACAACAACTCCCCGATCCTGAGTGAGCGGAGAGGAGAACCAGGAAGCCCGGGGAGTGAGCAGCTCTTCCGTGTCCCAGAACAGTACACTCTGGCGGGGCAGGTGGCCGGCTGGAGCAGAGAGCCTGGAGCTGACACCTGGGCTGCCAAAGGTGAGCTTCAAAAGGTGCAAAATATAGAAGTAATATAGATAACTGGATTTTTAATATCAGAAACATACTGTTAGGATCTGTTCATGCTACATCCTTTGTCTTCCTTCAGACGCTATATCAGAGGAGCACGTTAACATCTGGGGGACGTGGCACACTACTCTGAAACCAGCACTCAAGGACCAATCATACACAGGTAAACCGTTTCACTCAGCAGATTTTGTTCCTATAAGGGTCAATGATCCAGAGCAGCACAGAAACCATATTTTCATTAAAGCAAGCATCTCCTATTCAGTGATGTGTGTTCCTTGTCATCCATTAAACCACTGATGTACAGTAGTTGATGTTCTGTTTCTAGGTTCCCATGGCAACATGTCAGAGGGAAGCTCCCGCAGCTCACAGGAGGGTCTCGACGGACTCCATGGCGATGGCAAGCAGCAGCATGCGGCACAACGGACACAGGCGGCGCCTGGCATCTCCGAGTGCAGACCCCACCCGCCCGTAACCAGAGTGTGTACCAGCCCGCGTGTTGGCGGAGATACGGGGCGACCTCGTCTGCAGCTAAACATGAACCCCTCTGTTACGTCACACCTCAACAGCACGCAGGGCCTCCAGCGAGCAAGTGGACTCGGAGTTAACCCGTCCTACAGACTTCAAGGCAGGACGAACACTGGTGACGGTGGCCTGGCTGTGCTCACCGACGGCCGCTGTCCTCCTCCTTTTAACACTCATCATCGACTGGCTAGTTCACAAAGTTCACCTCAGCTCGCCACAGCTCAGCAGCCCCCTCTGCAGCACGGGAGGCCGAGCGCAGCGCAGAATAACTCGGCCTCTACAACAGAGGCACAAATGGTGCCGCATAGCCCTGAGTGGCAGGACTGGCAGCGGGACCGGTGGCAGATCTGGCAACTGCTGTCTTCAGACAATGCTGACACACTGCCTGAAACCCTGGTGTGAGCGTTATCTCAGACACTCAAAAGATTCTGCTCTTCTAGCCCAATCAATGGTGTGATAAACCACCCCTCCACAATCACACCATATCCTCATTTTACTTGTTATATTTTTCTCTCAGCTTGCCTTCTATCCATTCATCCATGGATTTCTTCCTTTCCACAAACCTCCCTGTGCTTTTCCTGCATCTTAGCGCCTTGGCGTTGTTGTTTACGTGTGCAGCTGCTGCCTTATACAGACTTTTACATCCAGGAGCCACTAATATTTCTCATTGTTAAAACGTTGCTTCTGTTCTTAGCCTGTATGTTTCGTCTAGAAAGAGTTGGGAGTGTTTAAAAAAAAAAAAAAAGAAAAAAAAAAAAAAAAAAAAGAACACCCACCAGAAATACCTCAAAAAACAACATTCAAAACTCTTCTGAATGTTACCATGACCGTATTTTCTATTCTGATTAGGTTTAGTCTTCATATCTCAATGGAGAACAATAGGACGAACATTTATTTTTTATTTGTTGTATTTTTATTTCTATTTTTACATTTTTTAAATAAAATTTCACCATACTGACACTAAGATGTACACATTAGTTGCTGCTAAATGTAGAATTCTGTGTGCGTAGATTCAGCCACAGGACTACGTGTCGAAAAACATTCAAATGTTGAGGTCAGCTTATGTTTGACTGCATACACATATATATACACACACTGCTGACAACCACGCATAAACACACACACACATACAAATACTAATACATACATATATCTATATATATAAATTAACATGTAAAATATATACCTTGCCAATCTACCTAAAGGTAAGTCAGCCCTTTAACAGGCAGTCTAAGTGTTGGTGTTTGTCAGACTGCTGTGAATGTAAAATGCTTCACTTGTCAGATCTAATTATGAAGCATGCGGCTGTAAATTTGCTTATATGTGCTCTTGCCGCCTGCTGCACTGCAAAAACAATGTGCCAAAGTATTTTTTTTAACTTCAAGATATTTATCATGTAGTTGTGTTTATTTCATCCAGTCGTCCAAACACTCGAGATCGTGTGACTTTGGCAAGTGTTTGTCAAGTATTTCAGCATCGGAGTGTCTAGGAATAAGGAGCCGAATTATGAAAAAATCATCAGACTATTGACTAAAATGAGTATGCACATTCAAATACCACTATGTAACAACAATGTATTCATACATAAGATCCAAACACCTCATTTAAGTGCTTAAATCAAATCATGTCTCAAAGTTCAGATGTGAAGAATTAATTGAATATGAAGACAATGATATAGTCAATTTTTTTGATTTAATATCATTTGCTCTCAATACAAATTTAAAATTTTAAAAAAGGTGTGAAAAAGGATCATTTCTGATACTGTATATGTTACTAATTTGCGGTAGTAATCAACAACAACATAATCTGTAATTTTGTGTATCTACATGTTCACCCAAAACAAATCCTGCTCTCAAATGTCAAGTGGGTATTTGCTGGCAAATATTTCACATTTTCTCAAGTTACGGTGTAATATTTGCTCATTTGAAGCTCACTTAAGCGCTACATCTGGAGACGCACTACAAATTATTTGACATATTCTCATGTTGTCTTTTGACGGTGGAAGAGGAAGCCTTTCGTAAGGAGTCTGTGGTAAGGTTCTGGCGCCATCTATTGTCAGATCATGTGCATTAGCATGTTGCTGCTTCCCCACAGTGCTTTGTTTCCACTGGATCCAATCCGTGCTCAATTTAGCGTCAAAAGCTTGCGATTATAAGCACCTTTTTTTCTTTTCTTTTTTTTTGGTGGAAAATACGTAAATCAGTGTGAGGAAATAAACGTGCCATAGGTCTTGCTCTTAAAAGTTGTTTCTCCAATGTGTTGCTCAAGGTTCATATTTTGTGAATTTGTTTTGTATTACTTTGTATTGTTTCCGTTCTGAGTGTTGTAATATATAAATACAATATAACAATTTTTATTCAAGAAGAAAAAAAAAGAAAAAAAAAAAAGAAGAATATTCCCAATGGTCCTGGCTTTGTCTCCCCACAACAAGATCATGTTTGTCTCGTTGACTCCACTATGAAACTAAGAGAAACTTAGTGCTGTGTTTTTTTGTTGATATTCTTTGGTGGGGTTTACTGGGTCCAAGTTGTAATGGAATGTCTGGTATTTGCTTTTTGTACTGCGTGTCATCAATATGCTACGATGGAATTAAATATGATCAAGTTTACGCCTGCTGTTGGAGTGAATGCTTTGGCATAAGGACTGACATTGTAGCACAAAGGTCATAGTATAATATGACATAGTCACAGTAATGTGATGTTACAGGATAATATATAGTTATACATAATTTCACAATATAGCATCTTGAATGAATTAAGTACAAGTTAGGTGGGCGTGTCTGACTGATTTATTTCTAGGTGGCTTACCAGTGTTGTTTACATGCTGTGTGTGGTCACTGCAGTGTAATTTTTGCCTTAGTGGTGCATTCATGGACTCACACACACAGTACACTAATCACATTTACTTATATTTTAAAGAAACATTGAGTCATGTTTTGGCAGCTTCAAGGAGGAGATGTAACCTTTAACCTTGATGACGGTGCTTCTGGCTACATAAATAAATAAAGAGCAGTTCTGAGTCACTCGACTGTAAATGTTAATGTGAGACGTGAGCGGGCAGTTTTAAAGTTTCCCCCTTCAAAAACGTGACTTATTGGAGTAAAAGTGCATAAGCCCCTTATTATACCTGAAAAATACATGTGTGTGAGTACGAACAATAGAAAATGTCAGATGGTCAGATGAGTCATCTGTGAAAAAGGCAGAAAGCTATATGCAGAGCTCAAGCCGAAGCAAATCAACAAGTCAGACTGTTCACTTTAACCCCTTGCATGCTAATACACACAACGCTATTCTGGTATTCATTTACATTCATTTGAAGTTTTGGGGCAGGCAGGGTAGTCCAGGATGTAAACACTGCTATTAACACGAACCACTGAACGGTTTGATGTGTGTGATGCGAATATGATCACTTTATAATTAAATGTGTGCGTAATGCTCGGGAAAAACATCTGGAATTATTTTGCAGTTCAGAAAACTGAAATCCTGTACAGGATTTTGCAAATGAATGTTGGCTGTAATGTCCCAACTGTGCCACTAGAGTTCAGTCAAGAGCTTTTTTTTGTTTTGAAGCAGATACATAAATGCCAAATGAACATTTTTCTCATTTCTCTCAATGGATTTGGAATAATGAGAGTCAAGTCTATTTCTCAGTGGCAACAGGAATTTCTAAAGAAACACTTATCTATTCTCTGTTATCTAGAGTTCTGATCAACTCTGACTAAGTCTGGAAAGTAATAGGAATCTTTTGTTTTTCTCTTCTCTTTTCGTCAGTTACGTCAGAGGACTGCAGAGGAAATGCACTCTCATTCTAGCGTCCTCACAACCCCGGTTAAAAAGGTTCTGATGTGTGCTGCTGTTTGAAATGAGCATGTCGTGTTTTCCGTGAGGAGCTTCTGATTAATTGTCATCAGTGAAGGCGCAGAGGCAGCTTGCATCAGACACTGTACTCTGACCGCGCTTCGACTGTTTCCTTTTGTTCCACGGTTTTGTCGTTTTCTGGAAGGGAGCCTGATTTTTAAATAGAATTTTGTGGACCATGACAACAAAACAAAGCTGCTTTATTTCAGCGGCTAATGACTTGGCCTGGAGTAGCGTTATCCATTTGGCCAAACTGAAAAGACAATTTGCCAGAAAAATACACACGCACAAGTAGTTCATCCACACCGAGACACTTGTCACTGCCAGCATAAAAGCTGAAAAGCTGAAATGTGGATTCTCAGTTTGTTTGAGCGGGGGCATATGAGGTAGTGCATGTTTGTTTTATGAGCACAGCAGTTTAAAAAGTGCATGAACAATGATCTTTCTTTTTGGCTACAGATGCAGAAACACATGGTCTCTGACACACACACACACCCCACACACACACAAATGACCTGAGAGGAATTTGTACCCACAAGGTCCTCATTAGCAGGAACAGTCGGTTCATTCTCATATGTTGCTTCATGCGGTCCAGAAAAACTGGCCTGAAGATAGAAATGTTAGAAAACAGGAGAAAAAAAAAAAAAGGTTGCCGACCTGAATGTCTGAGAAGACAAACAAAGCGGTAAGAACAAAATTATCATTCACACACAGCTACATTAAAGTTCCTCTTTCATGGACAACAGAACAATGAACAAAGCTCAACTAATGAAAAGTTAAGGTTTTCAATCACGTATTCCACCTCAGAGCCAAGGCTGCACGCTTCTGTGAAGTCAATAGAAAAAATATTATAAAAAGTGATATGCAAGTTTTATTTTATTTAGGTCATGAGGAAAATCTGTTATTGTTTTTTTTTACAATATCCTACTAACATAAAAGGAAAAAAAAGATCATTGTTGGGGATAATAAGTGTCAGCTGGAGATTTTAATCATCCTTTCCTTGTGTGTAAAAAAGATAAATTGTCCTTAAAATCCCAGGTCTCAAACTCAAAGTGCTGCTGGCTCAAAATGTTACAAAAAATACTAATATAATCTACCAATGATGAGTTAAGATGTGTAAAAGTATATGACAAGGCTGGTGTACTCTGGTTAGACCCCATGTAACTGTAGAAGAGCTACTGTAAGGGGGGTGTGTGTTCATGCATGAGTGTGACTGCTGTAGCCATGTGACAGCAGGGCACTGTCCAACCAACCATGACATATACTGATCTGCCCCCAGGAGCGGAAATGCACACATACACACACGCACACACAGCAGCTTTACACTTATAGGAAATAATGGAGCCGATCCATAGACTGCATGGCCCAGTTCTGCGATGGAATCCTGACAGATAAATTGCCACAGTCAATGTGTTATTTCCATTCAGCTGGATTTCTAATAAGTTCATGCTTCATTGTTTTCTAGGCTGGCAAGGAAAAGTGCCGCGTGCACAAAAAAATGGTCACGTTAGAAAACGTTGCATCTGACGAGGAATGGAATTGAAAAAGCAGAGGTCCGTTTCATCCACTTTAAGAGTAGATGAAACAGCACCAGTGAGAAAGTAAAAGTAGTCTTAAATGACGGTATTTTTCTTTGAAATGGAAATGAAGTCGATGGCAAACATTTCCCTCCTTTAGACCTCCCTTCCTTACAGATTTAAAGCTCCGGGTCACTTACAAGGCACAGGTGCAATCAATGAGTAGACAGAGGAAGTGCTACAAAACAAAGAAATGAGGAGAAAGAAGGAAGAAAGAAGAAAAACTATGACCAGTAATTGTTGATACATACGCTTAAATTAATAAATAAAAGTGATACAGTCGCTCGTAAATATTGGATGATTGTGCACAACCCTGTGTTAAAGGTTTTCTGACATGTCAACATTTCTAAAAAAAACTTTCTATAAAGGCTTAGACAAAGTTAAATAAACTATGATGTACACTATAATGTATGACGGATTGATGCAAATGATTGCTGACTACATTACACACACACACACACAGCTGTTCGGCAGGAGTTTAGACTCATGTTACGTAAATTGTGAGGTTGAGACATGTCGACATACGTGTACTTCCTCTATAGAACATGCACACACATGAACACATGCAGAGACGACTTTAGGCCAGATGTGAAGGACATCAAACTAAAACTGTGAGGTACTTGATGACTGTAATTTCACTCCATATCCTGTAAAATCTGTGTGCCTGGTGATTCATACTGGGTGGGTGTGTGTGTTTGTGTGTGTGTGTGTGTGTCTTTGGTAGTCATTCATAAAATGCTTTGAATAAATTACAGCAGCTAAATAAAACATTTCAATCATAAATTGCAGATGAAGTGTTCACTTTTGGGACGCTTGAATTAGTCAGCGGACTTTAAATGTGTGTAAACGAACATGAGAGTCATCTTTTAAAATCTTTTTTTTTTTTTTTTTTTAAATTGTGCATTTCTACAAATATCCCACCCAATAAACATATGAAATACAAACGCATGATACAGTAAGAAATACAAAATGACACATTCCATTTGACAATGATGTGAGCTTAACTGTGCTGTCACAAACTGCAAACACGTTGACGTTAGCGACGCTGACACTCGCTGGGATGCTACAGTGTGACCAATTAAATGATTCCAAGTGTGTGCATTTGTTCACATTTGCTGCTGCATTTCTTTACGCTCCTCAGCGCTGTGCTGTGTCGCAGAGCTGTGATAATGAGAAGATCCCAGCCGACGGATTCGGCTTCGTTTACGCGGTCCTATCCTGCCGTTCCTCCGAGGTCACTTCACCTCTCTTTCACCTGCAGGACACAGTCGCGCTGACAGGAAGCGGGGACTGGTGCCATGTTGGTATAGCAGTATCATGGCTTGGTCTTGGTTTCCCTTTTTGGAAGAGTTTGTTTTCACGTGAGTGATAGCTGTTTATAGCCCCCAGGACACTGTGTAAGATAATCACCAGGAATGGAGTTATTTCCATCTGTGCAGTCCTCTTGGTAAATTGTACCTAAGTATGCCTGTCTGTGTGTGTGTGTGTGTGTGTGTGTGTGAGTGAGTCAGAGAAGAAGAAAGAAAACCAGAGAGTAAAAGGAGAAACACTGATGCCTTAAGCAGTGTCATCTTTCTTTCTTTTCCCACCTTCTTTCATTCCTTTCTTCTATCCCAGTTTCCCCTCTTTGTTTGCATAACCCACTCAACACATCCTCATATGACAAAAACAGCAATTTGCCAAACCAAAAAGATTAGATGTCATGGTTAAAGAGATCTTCTTGATTAAAAGAGGCCCTGCATTGATTCAACATGACACTGCCGTAAAGTTAGGAAACCTGCAAGTCATAGATAAAGCAAACTGAAATGTGTGCAGCAAAGGTCGAAGATATCTTCAATTTTTACTTAAACACGAGTGAAGCTCCCAAAACACTGGATCCTTCATCATTCTATCTTTTAAGGAGACAAGTCGCATCAGAATTTATGGTTAACGCTTCAGATTATATTTAACGACAGAGACGAGAAGTAAAATACATCCGGACACATCTTTACATTCAAAAAAAAATCCTCCATAGGTGTCCCTCACTGCTCTTTAAAGTCACTTTGGGCGTTGCGACTGACATACGCTGCCCTCGTTCACTTATAATCAATCTGCAATCAGTCCCACATTTCATTCAGAGGCTATTAAATAGCCAGCTTCAGAGATAATACACTGATTAAGGCTGAGTGATCCTCATCTCCTCTGTTAGGAACCTTTACACGCGCACATTATTTAAGGTCCGTATCTAATTACACGGTATGAAAAGACATTAGGGGGAAAAGTACTAAAAGCCATGAAGCATTAAATGTCAAGATCATTAAAAATCTGCTGGCAGTATTCGAGCCATTATATTTAGAATTAGCTCTATATCTATTACTGGTATTTGCAGGATGATATTTCTGATACAAATGGACATTTGTGCCGCAGCCTGAGTTCATGCGGTGTTTGGATTTTTCTCCATCTGGAAAAAAAATTATTGAAATCACTTAAGTTTTTTTTTTTTTTCTCTTTACTTTACTCATTGACATTCGGCTGAATCGAAAGGGGGCTTCTGGCATGGAGTGCTTGAGATATGAATCAGCAATGCATTATTCAACGTGGTTAACATTATTAAGGAAGGTACGGGGCGACCTAAAATACCGCAGAGAATGGAGGATGTTTTGAAAGGTTCTCTTATCTGAAGTTTAGTTTGGGGAAGTTGAATTCTCCTGTGTCAGAGAGGAGTGAATGAGTGAGGGATGAATAATGCAGGTCAGGATTCCTATTGTTTGCTGAAGGTCCTCTGCAGCCCAGGGTGCAACGCAGGAGACTTTGTGAAATATTGATTCACCACTTAAAAGTTGTTGTGTGGATGTTGCCCAGCTTGTAGGAATGCGAATTTTCCTTTTGCTTTTTCCTTTTCTGGATGGACCGAGGATCTTGGGGAACATAAAAGACACACTTTGGGAAGGTTATTCAACATTTCAAAACAAGATTTAAAGTGTGTTCCCCGACTTTGGAAATGTTAAAAGGAGACATATTATGTATATTTCCAGGTCCATATTTTTCATTCTGGGGCTCTTCTGGAATAACTTTGCGTGATTTACAGTTAAAAAACCTTCCCACTTAACAATCGTAGCAACAAAGGCTATAGAACGGAGCATGGAGCAAATGTAATACTTGACTTTCTGCCTCCTCCAGCCTCTGTCCTGCATTCATAAACTGGGACAGATGTAGTGTAATTGCTTGATGGCACAAGCAAGAGGAGCTACTAAATGGATCCTGTGGTGAGATTGTTTTTGTGGACTGCTGTTCTCAAGGTCAGGGGTATAACTCGAACCTCGACATTTCAGAAAACACAAGGACAAGAAGTGCAGAGAAAAATCGAAGAAAAAAAAAAGTAATAATTTAATCATCTACATTTCCATAACAGCTGGGGGAAAGTCCGTCTACTAATGAACATCATGCGTTATGAGTTTAAGCTTTAGAACAGCCACTAAATGGACCTTGTGTGTGTGTTTCGACCTCACTTGTTTATCTGAGGTAACTTTACAAAAACATTTTACATGGGACGGTAAACGTATAAACAGTGAAATTACAACTAGACGTATTCAGATTCAGTTGGAACCTTCTCGTACATAAAACTGCAGCAGTACCCAGTACGTTAAACCCACGCGGTTATTCAAGTTCGGTCAGTTTGTTTGATATTTTGTGTTAAGTTGCACATATTTGTGGACTTTAACGAGGTCGCCCAAACTGGTGTATCAGATTTGATTCATTGCTCAAGCAGTGTGTGTGTGTGTGTGTGTGACAAAACAGTGACCCTCTTGCAGTCTGCAGATGGACTTTCCCCCGCTGGGTGAGCTAACAGGCGAAGGCCTATCCCGTGGGTGAATGCAAACATCAAGCGGCCCAGATCTCTTCAGGAGGAACAGGAGGAGTGGTAAGGAAATGACACACAGCAGTGCAGGAGGGAGGGAAAGGGAGATAGGAAGCGATTGTGTAGGGGAAGTGAAAAACAAAAATAAAAAAAATAAAAATAAAACAGAAGAGACAGGATAGGAGGTGAAGAGAGGAGAAGTGATGGCTGTGCTATAATTATAGGACATGAGAACCTGGCTGTCACTTCTACTCCTCTTCTACTCCTCTCTCCTTCTCAGCACGTTCTCTTCTTTTATAGATGATTTCCAATATCCAGGTCAGACTTTCTCATGTTTTCAAAAGATTATTTAGATTATTTTTTTTGTGGATAATGTTGCTTATTATACATCTTTTCTTACTTTTCTTCTCCTACTCTTCCGCCGTTTAATTGTCTTTAGTCTGTGAGTATGGAAACTTTTGACATATTCTGCTGTCATGAGTTTGGAAGAAAAAAAAAAAGTTTAATTTCATAATGCTAACAAGCATAAAGAGACTGTGATAACAAAGCTCAGTTATAGCCGTACCCGTCAAATAAGCGTATGGCTCGTGCTTATCTTCGCTGTACGCTTCTATTTCTGCTACTCAATGCTGTCCTCCCCCGTGTCATCATCATCTACATGTACGTCTGCCAATTCCTCCCACTGCCCAGCATATCAGACAAATCAAACGCTGCATAATATCCACACTCCAGCACATGACTGCTGAAGGGAAGTTGTCTACTTTTGCTTTTCTTTCTTTCTTACGTTTTCATTGTCTCGCAGCCAGACAGCTTCGTGTTCATGAAGCCCGGGGGAACTTGTACAAAAACGCCTGCAGTAAACATCTGTGGGAATGTATCTAACTGATTTCAATACACAGTGTAGTTTGAGCATGATTCCATTTTGACAGCAGGAAATGAGTCTGGCAGAAAGGTGCAGAATTGCCCATTTTATATACATATTAATTTCACTGTCTGCTCTCTACTTTTTCCATCATCTTCTCCAACCTTCACTTTTCCATTTGTCTACTTCTCTCATTAGAAAGAAGGAAAGGTTTCCTCATGAATTACTTAACTGTAAGGCATAGACGCCACACAACCTCGTAATCTACCGTAGAGCTTTTTGATTATGGCAAGTCAAAATTGTCATGGGGTTTTCTGGGATATGATCTCTGTTATGCTGTTTTTTTTTTTTTTCATTCATTATCTCCAGAGGTGGAAACATAAATGCTTTGGTGATCCTCTGACCTTCCAGTTAGTTCATGTTCACTTCTTTATTTTACTATAACCACCTTATTTACATTACCTTAACCTCGTCTTTTAAAATACAAATGTTAACCGTCATTCATTTGGCATAACCGTAACCAAAACACATGAACTATTTCAGTTTTTTCTTTAGTGATTCAGTTGAAATTTTGTCTACAAAAATCAGCAAATTCCCCAAAACTGTAAGCATCAGCTATACTTTAAAATAACAGCAACATGCTAACATGTTGCATGCTGACCTAAGTACACTTTGTCCCAGAGAGACGCTAACGTGGCAAAAGCCTTTTAGATTTTGCTGGGTGCATCAGTGCCTTTCATTTTCATAGATACTTTGCATGCTTCACATCACCGATCACACTTTAGTGACCTCCTGAAAACTGACTCACCCTGCTGGAATCCAAAACCTCTGCAAAGAAACTATAAGGATGAAAGGTTTTCCGTTTATGTTTCTCATAAAAATAAGACCACATTTCCCATAAATGCTCTTCTTGTGCATAAACAATGTGCTATATACATGTCCCCTGTTCTGCTTTTGGTTTAAATAGCCAGAATAAGGAAAATAGATCACAAAAGCCTCTGGCAGTTGGATGTACAAGGTCGAAGGCAGCTAATGTGAAGCTGAAACTTTGCAGTGAGAGACGTGCAATGGGAATCAAGTAGTTTATTGCCAGTGCAATAAAATATTAATCATAAAAGTTTTGAGACATAAATGATTCCTCCAGATTTCAGCTGCAGGACATATGGCTACAAAAATGTCAGTTGTTTACAGCACGTTAAGAAATAGATCAGAATTATTATCCTGACATTAAAATGCTGTACGTAGCGCCATAAAAACTACAATCGATGTGAGCAGCTCACTCAGCGCTGATGAGACACGAAACGAGCCGAGGACAGCACCAACACAGAATACAGAATATCTGCTGTAAAAATGACTACACTTCATTATACATGAATTAAGCAGCTTAGAAGGAAATGACAAGTGTGGAGGATGACGTGGTGTTTATAATCACACACAGGCATTTTGAAACATTTCGTATGCCATATTCCTAATGACAACATGACATGTTTGGACAATGAGCGACAGGAAAGCGGAGCTGTCCTGCTGCAGCAAGGCCCCGCTGGCTTAAGGCTCACTCAGCATTCAGATTCTCTTCTCTGTGCACCAAGTTGCTTTTAGAGAAAAACAACAGAAAAAACAGCAAAACCTTAAGATTACAAGAACACTGCTGCGTTATTTATTCCCTTTACGCATTAAAGCTCTGTGATCAATGTGAAATAAAATCATATCCCGCTACTTTTTTTTATTTTTTACGGTTTCGCCCGAAGTAGTCCAGTTAAAATTCTTCATGTCCTCAGCGAGTGGAAATATTCAGTGTGTGGTTTGAGTCGGGTGTGTCAGTCCACATCTGTGGTCTTTCACTGAGTTAGAAACGACTGCATCAGCATCTCGGCCTTTCCATTTCCCTGACAGTGTGCAGCTGACTTATTGTTTTCAACAGGACCACAGTCATATCGTGGTTGTTGCTCTGAATATGTCGATTGCTGACGGAAATCCAAAGTGATCCGTTTGCCGGTGTTTCTAAAAGGTAAATCGGGAGATTTCAAGTCACATCTGCCATCAATTTGTGTCTAACGCGTTTTTTGCCAAGACCTTTAGTTTGATGTGTCATTCTGTATCTGTTCAAAATAATAACAATGAATGAGGATAACAATCTTTGTGGACTCCCACAGAGTATGCAATTTCATGCAAATTAGGGGTTTTCTGTAATAGTTCAAGCTTTTGCTTAACAAAATTGTAAATCTGCTGAGAAAAAAAACAACATTTTAGATAGAATTACAGTGAATGTTTTCCTCCTCTCTAGCTGATTACCCCCCCCATGTTTTAGACTTTTCAAGTGCAGGCACAAGATGACTACTGGAAAGTTGGAGCACAAGACCAGAAACTTGAAAAACCGCCTCAAGATAGCCACAGGCTCCTGAAAATACAGTGGAAAAAGTGACTAAGGGTGTGTGTGTGTGTGTCCTTTGATTCTTGCCTAAACAACCAAATATCTCAATCTCATATTAGGATGAGTCCAAAAATAGGATCGAGTCCTCATTAGAGGTCTGGTCAGATCGCAGATAGAAAGCATAATTAAAGGATTTCGCTTTTTTCTTCTTCTGTAATTTTTTTTCTTAAATGTTTCTTCATCTTCCAGAAATCGGTTTTCTACCAAAGACTGCATATATATATATATATATATATATATATATATATATATATATATATATATATATATTTGAATGCATGACATCCTCTACACTGTGGGTCCACATGCTTCATAGGAGCGGAGATTCTTGGCATTTTGCTGGTTAGTGACAGAAACAGATGTTTAGACTCTTTACAAACAGATCCGAACATCAATTCCACATTTACTTCAGTTGTACTTCAAACAGGCCGCATCTGTCTGCCTGTGTCCTGTGGCATGCACCCATGCAAACACGCCTTTGTACTATATGTGTGCGTGTGTGTGTCTTCTTCACAGCACATTGTACCGTTGTGCAGCACCTACATGCCTTTAGAAAGTGCAACGTGTTTGAGTGCACCATCTGCCAAATACATTTCCATATTGGGGGAAAAACAGCACAAAATATAAGCTCATTAATTCAACTCTTGCAAGAGGATTTTCGGGAAAGTTTGTAGCAGAACTAATTTTAGGACAGGTTTGCATAAATTGCCCTTTCCATGACCTGCCAGCCATGTTTTTATATCATATATATATATATATATATATATATGTATAGGAAAAGTTAGTCAGTAAGCTTTAACGGGGTAAAGATCAAATTGTAAAAAGCTAAGAAAAGAAAGAAAACTAACCATGAATATGCACTTGGCCCACTGAGGTGAAATAAAGTAAGTAAGACAACTCAGTTTTCTACTTTCACTGCATTGGAGGGAAGATAGGTGGAAAATATAGCAGGAGCGATAATTTTAATCTCTGTGAGTGCAAGGTTTGCACATTAGAAGCTTGGCCCTACAAATGCCTAAAGTGCCTTTTAAAGTGAAAAAAATGCCACTTCTCTGTCAGCTCCGAGTGTGTGATCATGTATATATAATGTGAGCATTATAATGAGGCACTAATGTGGCTGAAAGCACTGCAATACCTGATTTATTCACACTTTCTCAGTGCTAAAAAAAACTAAAACCAACCTTTCTTTCTATAAAAATAAATAAGACAAACACTCATGTGTTCTTTACACTTTTGGCTTTCGGCCTGTTGACAGTAAATACTTCTCAAATCAAGTCACACAAGTTACAAACACAACAAAAGTGTTGTACATCCAACCCAGCGAAACCTTTAAGTTCTACTGCTCGCCAAATGAAATGAAAAGAAGAAAGAAAAAAAGTGCTGAAAAAGTGTTTAAGATTTCATGTGGCTTTTGAGAGCTTTTCATTCCCTCTTGAATGGTGATTTTTCCGATTCATCTGACAGACCTTAATGCTTCCTAAGAGCCAAAGGCTGCATTGTTCAGACGACCCTGCTTGCTAGAAGTAAAAATATAGACTTATACAGATGTAGAAATACAGTACGGGAATCAGAGAGCATGAAATATACATGTAGGGAAGTGGATGCTGTGGTTTGCCTTTTTTATTTCAAAAGCTCTCAACATGATCTCAATTGGGAATTTAGAGGCAGATGATAAAGCAAATATAGAAATGCTATTTTATGCTACAAGATAACAGAACACCTATGTTGTTGTTGTTGTTTTTAAATCACTACAGCAGCAAAGGGTCGACTGTTCAGTGCAGTGCAATTTCTAAACCAGGAGATGTCCTAGGACGGTTATATAACATATCACAATCAAAGAAGTATAAATACACTCAGGTTTGTGCACTGCAACACAACAAGAAATCACAGACATAAATATATATATGTATATATATAAATATGTGTGTGTGTGTGTACTGTACATTTGTAAAGTGGTGCAGCCGACTGTGTGCTAAAAGCAGGTGAGGAGATACATAATTCAAGACATGCAATGGAAAACAGATGTTGGTATACTGCGAGGTCGGCAGACCAATAATGTCTCGCATGTGTTTATGTGCCGCGCATAAAGTCACGCAGGCAGAAAACGCAGGCGCATTAAGTGTGTGCCAACGGAATGTGGAGCAACGATCACGAGACCACAAATGAAACCAGTTCGGTTTAGTTTTAATAACTGACCACACACACACACACACACACACACAACTGACTTCCTTTCTGTGTCTCTGTGTGGGTGTTTGTTGTGTGTTTGACCTTAAAACCTTTCTCTTTACCGCCCTGGGGAACAGTCCTCTAGATACTGACCTTCTACTAGTGGCTGCATGACCAACGTATCCTCAAACCACCCTTATGGACTCAATCTAGTGTGTGCGTGTATGTGTGTGAGGGAGTGTATTGCATGTGGGCAGGGATTTCTGGCTGGATTATGTTGTAGAAATGAGCAGCTCAGATTTTTTTTTTTTTTCTACCCTTCTTGATTTGTCTGTCTAAACCACATATTTCCATGTAGTCTGGTGCCATTTTTTAATGAAGATCCACATGTTCATCTTTTATTTCCCCCCTCTATGCAGGTCAAGCTCTAAATTTAACTTTACATGTTATGAATCATATCTTTTGGTGTAACAGCAGTTTGGACAGTTGTTCAGCGTTGGCAGAGCTTTATATAAAAACTTTATAATAGCATTTAATGTCACATGTGTGTCTGATATGAATAATGAGTTCTTAACATCGCAGATAGTTTTTTTCTACTGGTGTGTGCCAAGGATTGATCCCAAATGTGCCTTCATTTTGTTCCAGAGTGACGGCTGACCAATTTATCAGGCTGATATAGCAAATATTCACATCAGATATGATAGATGGTGTGCAGATTGACTGCATATGTATTGTGTAACAAATCAAAATAACACATTTGTCAGTGAGAAGTGCTTCTAAATTTGGATCCTGGGTTTCATTCGAACATTTCATATGGTAACATTTATGATACTGTATGATTTCCCTACAAATTAAATCCTATTTTGCTTAAAACCCACTTAAGATAAAAGTAAATTAGATGTATATTGTTTGACTTCAATTAAAGAGTTATAAATTACCCCGCAAATTTTACGCTTTGTACTATGAGCGTGTGTTCTCTCGTCTAGGTCGTGATTCTTCCTAATTAACCTCGTTACACTTTGAACTGTCCTTTGGGATCCCTCAGTCATCTATGAGCCCCAGCCAGTCTGATAATAACCCTGAGTTTCAGAGAGGAATCCCAAAGAGAAGCAACCATTTTGACAGTTAAACGCTGACATTTCATTAGAATAACTAGACTCCCCCCAGAGCACTGTGGATGTGTTGAAGTCGCAATCTGATACGGCAGCATTTACACCATCACTTGTCACTGAATCAAAATGTTAATTCTAGGTCATTTAGGTGTAAATATTGTTAATTAATATATTCTCAAATGTTTTACAACAAGGAAGCTTCAATTTTCGTAGCTTCCATGCGCTGCTTCTTGCATATAAATGCTGAATGAATGTGCTTGTATATGTATCTGCTATTTACTTTGTACTTATAGTTTATGAATAATTACAGGAGAGAGGAGAGTTTTGTTTAGTTTTTTTTAAATGCAAATCAAGTCAAGGGGCCATGAGGGTATTGCGCTGAGCCACCACTCAAATGAGGAAAAGGGGAACAAAGAGCAACAAAGAGCAGAGGAGTCACTCATTTTATTAATTGTGTTGGTTCTTGCAGTTGCCCTTTAGAAAAGTCAGTGGACTTAATTAAATTACCACGCACGCTCAGAGGAGGAAGCAGTAGGAAATAAGCCCCGTAAAACAGAGCCTTGTGAGCATTCAATCCCTGATCTAATGAGAATGAGAGCCACGGGGGTGCTCAAAGGTATTTAAGTGTCCTCTGAGTCCATCACTTATATCTAAATTTATGTATAGGAGGAAAGCAAAGTTCTGCAGCACAGCTACTATCCTATATGTGTCAACACATGGGTTTCGAAACAGCAGTTCACAGTGAACAAACCCAGCCGGGGTTGACGGGAGTGATACTGCCAATGCTTTCAGCCCTGCCAGATGCTCTCCTATACAGTACCCTTAAAACCCTATGGGCCCTCAGAGTAAAGGCTTTCTTTTTCCAGGTCAGCTCTCATGCTTGCGTCTAACAGCTGGGCCTTGCTCCCTACTGTTAGCATAGCACATATAGGATAATTAGAAGGCTGTCAAAGGGTTGAGGGAGTTGGGCAGAAGAAGCTGGCACGTAAGAGTAAGCGGTCATGACACACTTGCCCTTCCCCCTACATATGTTCCAAAGTCCTGCGGCATCGCCGGAGTTTATGAAGGCTGATGCATACCGAGTAATATGACAAGTGGAAATGCCACAGAAGACTTGGCATGGGGAGGAAAAAGTGGAAATGCCAGTCTCTGTTGTGGTGTTGTACAGTTGTGAGGGCTTGGCAACTTCTTCGGGATTGCTTAGTTAAGTTGTCGCTCACAGACAGATCTGCTTTGTGAGAGCATATAATTTAAAATAACCCCTACTTTGTTAATACATTTTTCCTAAGAATTGTGGGAACAAACATTTAATTTCCACTTCCTTTGTTGTGAAACTAAGCAGCCCTCTGGTCATGACGCTCCGGTTGCAAGAATATTTGTTGTTATTGGTTCAGCTGTTACAGTACATGAAATATTTATGCAATGACTCGACTGAGAGAAAGAGGAGCATAATTTCTATTCATGTGCCTGTACTGTACTGTAGTATTGATTCCTATTGTTATATTTGTAATATAGCTTATTCTTTTGCAGGAAGAAAACATTATAAATATTATCACTAATCCAGATTTAGGGTAAAAACTAGTAGGATTTTAAAACATCTTTTCAGGGTTTATGACAGACAGCTTGGAAAGGTTTTCACTGGAGTCAAAAACCAACATTTAAAGAAACTGCTCTGAACTAAAAACATACAATTTCACGAAGGAGAGGAAATAGTAACAAGGACATAACGATGTTGATATAAGTGCCCTGTAAGGCCTGTCTATATTGCCTCCAAATACTAGTCATGTACTTCTTTTTCTGCCTTTTTCCGCTGTACAGATGGGCTAAATGGGGCAACAGAAGGTGCACGTGTGTGTCAGAGATGACCTCCTGTCTGTGGAGATTCAGCAGAGAAATAAAAGCTGCTGACGCTCGCTTAAAATCAGCCTTGACCCGTTTGTTTCACTTTCAAACCGTATAGAAAGCACAGCTGGGATTTGTGTACACAGTGTGCCAGTACTTAAGTAAACTAACATCTCACTATGGTATATGCTGATCGCATTAATTATCTTGTTGATGTACTTTCCAGGTTATGACCCCATACTCCTGCTGCATGAAAGCAAGTTTGCTGTGAAACTTCAGTACCCAGAACAAGTTCCTTAACATAGTAATTAAACTGCAGTTTCTCAGCTTCTTCTTTTAAGTTGGTGCTTAGTGGGTGGTGGCAGCTGACGGGGGATTTTCCAGCAGGAAGGTACAAATGCAAAGCCTCCTTAACACACCCAGGAATAAATTGTTGGAGAAATATTGAATCCTTATTTCCTTGATTTGGTTAGCAGCAAGGACATCAAATCTAAATATGAGTCCAGAAATACTGGAATTAGACTATATAATACTACAAAATGGAGAGTTTTATTGTATAGCTTCCCTTAGGTTGCTAAACCCTCAAAATTACCTCCCAAAAGACAGACAAAACATAACCTCTGTGTGCACAAAGATAACTACAGGCCACATTCAAATCTACATTTTACTTAAAAAACAGAAATATGTAAATTAAAACTACATTTAAAAAAAAACACCTGTTGTCACTGTACAAAAGCAAATACTCCACTCACTTCTATGTTGAAACAATGTAAGACAAAACAGGTCCCTCATAATGTGTTCCATTGCAGCAAAGAAAGGATGAAAGCATCGGCGTGGAACATATTAGGACTGATATGTAGGACTGAGCTTTAAGCTCTGGGGAGATATTGACACAGCTGCAACCCGCATAAACACAAAGTAATATAGCTTTGAAATGTCTTTGGATGTCTCACGGGGATACACACTGTATATATCGCCTGTTACTCCCTCAATGATCACTCAAGCTCGAGTACACCCTTATCAAAGCAATGTGCAGCAAGAGGACCACTTTACTAAGTTACCCTTTCAGAAAAAAACAAAGTATAGAAAAACATGACTGCGCATGGATAACCTGATGCTGATACTATGCACAGAAAAACCAAAGGGCCTCCTCCTGGGTGGCTTGTAAGATTATCCTACCACTTCCCTGGCAAGATAGCACATCTCAAGATTATCTCCCTCCACATCCATGTGCATGAAGGAGAGAAGATACAGACATGAGAATCGGCTTATAGAGTATGAAATAGTTGTCGCTCAAAAGCATGGCACATTCAATATTCAGTTTAATCTGTTTTTGTTTTGTTTTTTCTGTTGCACAAGCATTGGAGCAGATGATTAGGCATGTCTGCCCTCATCAGCAGGTCTTTGCAGATATTCAAGCTCCCTGGTGTAGCTCGACTTAGCTGCTGATCATGTTGTTAGGGCTGCTGGAACAGCTTAGGTCATTCAAATCCTTACCGCTGTAAGCAGGGGGAGGGAGGGGGGGTCCAAATTGCTTTCCTTAAGTAGAATTTGGGCAAATGGGTTAATCTGCATGCCTTAGCCATATGAATTCCAGGCACTTGTGTGCTAGCTGCCAACCAGAAGGATCCTCATTCATTCATGTGTTTGAGGAGTCTTCATTTCACTTCATATGTCATTGACTTGTGTGGATAAATCTGTACACGGACCAGATTTTCAGCCTGAGGTCTCTTATCACCAGAGACATCAGAGGAGAGGGCAGCGTGCCTGCCAAAAAATAAAGCTTTCTGACACAGAGTGTAGGAAAACACTTTGACGTCTTGACGTTTTTGAGGTTTAAATGTTTTGAAGCTTGGATTTGGGCTTATGCCTTCTCACCGTCTTTGTCAAGATGATGGAGCGACCGAAAATAATCCAAATACTGGGTGAATCTGAGCCAGAGTGAAACACTGAGTGTGAGAGACATCTGTCAATCAAGTACACCACTTTCTAACCCATAAAATATTTCATTATCCAATCAGAGTTTCAGATCACCAACAAGAAAAGACATTTGTTACTGAAACACCCATCTTATGTCTTCAAGTGTTCCCGTCAACATTATTATTGTTAGCGTGGCCACAGGAGGAATTGCGGCTTCAACATTCAGCCATGGTGAAAATATGAGAAGGTATATAATCCTTTATATAGTCTTTAATAACCCAGTTTCTACCCTGGGCACTCAAATATAAACTGTTGACAGTGGAGTTTGAAACATCTGCTGATCTCATTGCTCTTTACTGTTATTTCCTTGAGTGATGTTTAAAGCAACCAAAAGCTGGGAAAAATTCAAACATTACTAAAAATTGAGGCAGTTTGCATCAGCTCTTAAAGAGCATACGTGTAATATATTGTGTGCTTTCAGTTAATTGAATCAAGGTTATTTAAGTGTCTCTGCATTCAAGATGCATCTTGGGAGTTTCATTGTTCTTGTTGGGACTGATTTTCTGAGATGTAGCATTGGATCCAGCTGTATTTGGAAGCTGGACACTTGCCTCTGAAAGAGATTAATCTAACAGCGGCATTTTCCACACTATTCTTTCTTTTAAGGATGAAATCCCAGGAAGGTGTGCTAGATGAGCCAAGGTTCTGGAAATCGTCTCCTGTCTCTCCATCCATCTGCTCTGGATCAAACACACATAAGGGGCCAAAAAAACTCAATGCTCCACATAATGGAAGCATGAGTTTCCCAACTGCTGGACAAAGCACTTGGAGCGCTGGTTTCCTCAGCCCCGTCTTCACGCTTCCCTGAGCCTGAACACATGACAAGTAAAACCCGAAGGCACGGGTTGGGTGAATAGGGGAGGGGGGCTGGAGGGGGGGGTGTTGCAAAGCTGAACAGGAGGAGGAGGAGATGCAAGAACAGATTCTAAGTGTTTTGATTTGAGTGTACGCTGGGTGTGTGGATGCATGAATCTGCGTCCTCTCTCTTTCTCTCTCTCTCTCACACACACCTTGCTCTCCATTTCTCTAAATCACTCTCTTTCACTACCTCTCCCTCTCTCTCTTCAAGGTTACTCACTATTGTTTTCTCAGACTGGAGTCAATGCACGCTTCTCTTCTTTTCTGTCGGAGGACCATGTGAGGCTCTTGAATGTAAGTGCCTCCTTTTGTTGCTTAATTCACTTTCATTAGGACCATTCCTTTAGTGGATAGATTTAGTTAGTCATACATCGGAGGGGTGGAGTGGGTCGGGACAGGGTGGGGTGGGGGTGTTTAGGGGAATTGATTGCTCCATGTGGTCCAAAGCGTGGGAGTTGAATGCACGTGTATGCTGCTGTCATTGTCTCAGCATAGCTTTTGCACAGCTTTGTCTTTAGTGCTGCATGCATTGCTCATTGACTTTTAATTGGCTTTGTATTGTTTGAACTCAAAATGTTTCATCATAGGCAAAATCCTTGGTTTAATTGAGAGTAGATAATGTTCTGAAATTAATAGCAGAATCACCGCACAAAAACAACTATTGTGCATATATATATATATACACATAAATCTCATTTTTAATAAAATAGACCAATGCATGCCTTATAAAACTACTAAACAGTGGTACATACACTTTTAATTTGTATTTTTTTCTTTTGTATCCAATTATCTAAAAATGCTATTTATTTCCCATCCACAATACTCTAGCAAAGTAGTCCACCAACATAAGTGGTGATTATTTAGTTGCTGCGTTATCATTTAATGAACTGTTAGCTGGTCAGGGATTGTATTAATATTTTACAACAGTCTGAAATACCGTTTAGCCAAATGAAAACGAGAACTGGAACTATTTCTTCTGTAATACATGATAAATTTGCAGAATGTCATGTTTGTGTTCCACCACTAGCTCGTTAGCCGTACCCTGCAAGTACCCGGAAGGCCTCCGCTTATTTAAACCAGAATGGTATCCAATTTATTCGTTGTTCTTCACATACATGAGCCAATGGATAAATTGCTTGTTTGGACTCACGTCTGAAATATGGAAGCTGACGTTTCACAGACAAATTGGATATACTATAAAGCTTAGTTTGCTAGTCAGTAAAATAGGCCTTGTTTGTTGGGTTTGACAGTGTCCTTGGAGAGCTAGTATTTGAACTATGAGGATGCACCTTGTGTTTTAGACAAAACTCAAACATAAGAAGGTACACATGCTCAAATTTGATGATAATTAGGATATAAAACTTAATACAGAACCAATGGGTCTGCTAGCTTGCTCCATGAGCTGGCTACAGATGCTATTGCTAAATAATGTAAGCAATGATGTCAGCGTACTCATAACTTTTATAAAAGCAACAGCTTTGACTGATTAATTGTAATGATGACTTATGAAATCTAAACAGTTTTAACTTAAGATAACTCCCAAGTTGAATATTTTTCTCATAAATAAACCGCTTTGTACGGTACCTCTGGGTTTTCATGCATGCAAATATTTGCTCACTCAGTGCAAAGATTAGAAAATACAGTTTGGCTTCAAATGATAAGATGATTTCTTTCAGGCCTGTGAGCAGTAAATACCCTTCCATGCTTTATTGCAATTCAATGTATCTAAAGTGAATTGCAACTGACATGGCCAGTGCATTATACAAAGTGTATGCGCTGTTATAAATTATGGACACCTTTGCTAAGCTGAAAAAAAATTGTCTATGGTGAACATGTGTGTTTACCTACACCTTTCTTTATCTCATGTTTGTGATTACTTGCTTTAAACATCACTTTGGGCTTCTTTTTTCAAACAGTTGACACAGTAGTTGTGTTTTTTTGTGTATTTGGTTCGTTAACAGTCACACAAACACACACATACACAGCTCTAAATATTGAATAATGATGTAAAATGCATTTTGCTGCTGGTGCAGTCAGTAGTATTTCTCTATGGCTGGTTGAGCAGCATGAATCTACAAATTACTTAGTGCAAGATATAGCAAATTAAACATACCATTGCTGCTTCTCAAATGACTCTTATCTTGTGTAGATTATTCATTAATAGTTCTTGTAGCGTGTTGACCTTTTGCTTCAAGATGGATGAAATGTTTTAATTTTTCACTTCTGAAAAAGCCAATGTAAACCATTTGAAGCCATTAAAAAGCCACGCATGCTGCAGCCATGGAGGTATTTACAGTTCATAACATTTCAAGTCCCTCCCCTCCTCATTATGGATTCCACACACTCCATCCCCTTATCAGTGCTGACATGTGGAGAGGGAAGTGTTGGTGAATGCAGCAGGATGTGACAGTTGCGTACCTGGAGCTACTGGCACTGAGCTAAAGCGAAGTGAAACAGTGTGTGGAGAGAGGCTAACCTGGAGCATACATGTCAGTTCCTGGCTATAGTCACACTGAGGAGTAAAGGTGTTGGACAAAGCCAAAGATAGCTACATAGCAAGTTTGAAGCAGAGATATATGAGCAATTTAAGGATTCTGGGTGTCTGGTTTTAAGACATCATTTCCAAATCAAAAGATGTGCCCATGCTGTGCTGACATCTGTGCACATCTGAATGTCTGGAGGTAACTCTCTTCTTTAGCTGCTACTGCTCATGTCAACGTTGCAGTTCTTTCCTTTTTTTTATCCTTCATAAACTGCTGCTTCTGTCAGAAACATAAAGCATGTCACATCTTGTGCACCAAGAAGACGACTATTCAATCACATTAAAAAAAAAAAAGGACATTTATTGATTTAAATATTTCATTTCTTTCATGTGATTTACCATGCATCCATATTTTTCCCTTTTGAAGTCTTTACTATTTGAAGTATGCTCAAATTATTTTTAGTTTTAACACCCTCTTTGCAATATTTGGAGCCCAGCAGGATCTGAAGCTAGGAGGCCTGGGCATCAGTGACTGCCAATGTGTTCCATCTTTTTCATGCCCAGCCAAACCCCCCACATTCCAGCTATAAAATCCCATCTTTCTGCTGAGGACTCAAGAGCTTGGCATTCAAGCTTCAGCTCCCCAACAGCAGAACTCTGGCTACTTGCCACCGCCTTGTCTTCTATACCAAAGCTCAAGAAAATGAGTTTGAATGAAAAGAAAGAACACGGTGGGGTTGGAGAGAAGTAGGGGGTGTTTAAATGGAAGTGGAGGCATTTTATTTGCAATGCCCTCTATTCATCCACCCTGGCGGTATTGGACTGTATGAATGAGCTGGTTTGTTTTACGGGTGACCAAACATGGCACTTGAATGTTCATCTGCACAATGACAAAGCTGGAGAGAGCCAAAGACACTCGGTGATGAGATGGACCGTGAACTAGTCAAGTGCCTGGTTCTGTTGCTGGACAGCTTTGGCCGTGTTGACAATCCAACTTCTCTCAATACGTTGTGTATTCGTGCCAGCCAATGCAGGACAACAGTAGAGTCTTACTATTGTGAAATGTGCTGGGAACCTTGTACAGAGAGCACTACCACTATGAGAACTCACACTCAGAGTGATGACCATACTGAATAAAATACAATACAATATAACAGGGATGTGCAGACACTGAATACACACAGATACTAACATGCATAGACACTCATTGAAAAATAATGTTACCTAAAATCATCAAAAATTCATATGCTGCACTGGTTAGACTTTAATTAAAGTCCCATTAGTGTTATCTGTCGTGCACAACTTCCTGGTGCATTCCGGTTGTATGAATGAGGAATACATGTGTGAAAAGCTGCTTGCAACTTAGTTACACTAATTTTTTTTTGCAACTCGCCTCATGCATTAGCCAATCAAAATGTCAATAGAAAAGCATGTGACTTTCAACTACCAGGACCATCTGGTAGTTAGAGAAATGAGCTGATGGCATAAACAGTACTTAGTAATCTTAGTGTATCGTAGCTGGTGTGGGAGAGAAATGGGCTTGGAGTGGGAGGTCATGCATGATGTGTGTATTTTGCAGTGGTGTGGATAATCCCAGGTGGCCATTAATGAGGTAAAGACAATGAATGAATGGTCAGTGAGTGTGGACGATTGCCAGTCCAGGACAGACATTGATCAATAGATTTTTTTTTTTCTTCATTGGCCTCAACAAAAACCTCACCTGCGACTGTCACCAGAACAGAATACAATAGAAGCGACCTAAATACAAACAGAAGGTAAATCAGATAAGATTCTTCTCGACGACATAAACGCTGACACTATTTGTCTCATCTGGTTTACAAAGTCCGTGTGCCTGTGCAGCTTAGTATGCCATTGATTAACGCTGCAGCTCAGTGTGCATACTGCTGCCTGCATTAATAGGCTATTTGATTAGCTGAAACTCACTCAATGTCTGGCCTACAAGCAGAAGTGGATCGATGAGTGCTCGTGGAGAATTCATAAAGTGGGAGAGGTGTTTCCAAAGTTGGTAGAGTTGAGTTAAACATTACAAATATGTCCGCACGTGAGCAGCTTTTTTTAAGAACCTGCAACTGAGAAATCCCTTTCTAGACAGAAAACAATTGTATTTCTTATTACCAAGAAAACCAATATAGTAACGACAACAAAAGATTATACTATCCAAACATAATTCCAATGTTGAGGCTTGTAAATTACAAAGTGAACAAGTCAGTCTTTATGACTGGTTATAAAAATGATTTGCATCCTGTCTGAACAAAGCATTACTGCTTGATGGATGTTTACCAGGGATTCGATTACTTTAAGTCTATATTGGCCTTAAGGGAAAACCACTAAAAGGAGTGTGTGTCTAGTTAGAAGGATCACAGTCGTTTAGAAACTAAACTGTTATGAAAATAATACGCGCAGTGCAGTGCCTGGGGGGAACTTCAGTCCAACATCTTGGAGGTTAAACTATTTATTTGCGATATGAGAAGTGTTAAGGCATCAAAGATGATGTTGCATCGATCAGCGCGTAATCAATAAAGACGTCTCACCTTAAGGATTTGTGAAATGATTCTGTCTTCCAACATACTGAGCAGATTGAGGTATGGATGTGTAGTAATTTGAAGAGCAGTATGATTTGTACATAACACATGGTGAGATGTACAGTACAAAGCTGTGTATTTCAAGTGAGAGTAATGCAATACCACTAATGGGCTTATAGATTGTCGTGTTTGTTTTGTGAGTGGTAGCAGAACACGTAAACACACACAGTCCCACAATATCTCTCTCTAAGCGTCGGAAAAGTGCTGTGGGTGGTTTATTGATCGAACCTCTGGGGTCATTTGTGTGTGTGTGTCTATGGCTGGCAGTATTTATCTGTGTTGATGTTAGAAGAATAGAGACGAGGTGTTGGCTCAGCCTGAGGGGACAGCTCAAGCTCGATAGAGAAACAGGACACGTAGAGAAGCCGAGCAACCATGTTGGAAGCAAATGCCATTCGCTTTAAGAAGCTTCGTCCCCTGGGATGCACCTGTGTGCCAACAAATCTGTCTGTCTGTCACTCTGTCTGTCTCTCCACCGCATTAGAAGTGACTTAGATATTTGCATCTGCCATTTGAACCTTTTCTATTCATTTATTCTGTCTGTGAGTAACTGGATTTCCCAGGTACCCAGATTTCCAATGAACTGTGAGCAGAATTTGATCATTATTATAGATTGAAGTGAATTTTTAACTGAAAATGAGACATGGCTCAGTAGTTAGCACTGTCGCCTGACAGCGAGAAGGTCCTGCAGGGGTTCAAATCCAGTTTAATTGAAAAATAAAGAAAAGCGGACGAGAGATTAAGTTGAAGGTATTGCAATGTCTGCACCGATTAAACCCAAATTCATCTATAAAATCTATGCAGTTTAGACATAAAATTCTCATAATTTCCTTGATGTAACTCATTTGTTTACATTTACAGATCATCCCTTTAACAAGGCCAACACCAACTAAACTGATGATTTAGGATTATTAAAATGACACCTGAGACCAACAGACTTGATTAATAATTCAAAGCGTTAATGATCCAACTGAGACCATCATTTATTCCATCTATAATTCATAGGTGTCTTATACTGTTGTCACAATGCCCCCTCCTCACCTTCATGTAAAATGTATGTATGTTCTTTGATTAATGTTCCAGCTTCCTGCTCTATTTCATAGTCATCTGCATTGTCAGCAAGCATCTCTGGTTCTTTTTTATGGCCATGTAAGATACATAGCTATTATATTCACTATAAGTGAGATGTTCCCACATTCTCCTCTGTGTGTGTGTGTGTGTTTGCCCTCCCTGTCACAGGTGATGGCAGGCCCATAAATCAGTATATTTCCTCACTGTCAGGTGAACTATAGTACATTAACCATTGCATTACATTACCCCCCCCCCCCCCCTCTCTCTCCCCTTTGCACTGCAGGGATGAGAGCAGAGAAGGTCGGAGAGCCTGACTTTCACTTATAACTTATTCATGCTTCACTCGCTGCACCTGGGGAAAAAAAGTCAATTCTTTTCACAGCGGGAAGGCTCATCTAAAGCAAGCAGCGTATGACTTTAAAATAACAACTTGCTCCTCAAACATATTCACAGAGTTCCCTTTGACCTCCATCAGAGCTTCAAATGCATTTTATTTTGCATGTAACTGCAGTTACTGCCAATGATGTGAGTGAAATGGAATGAAACCAATAGCTCTGGGTCACAAGTGCCTGACACGTGATGTAACCTCCAGTCTGCTTATTGTAGATCGTTTCATGGCCCTGCACATTATAACATTAATGCTACTTGAGCTAGTTTTCATTCTACTTGAGGTTTGAGCACTTCTTGGTTTTACAAGGAGGGCTGTGATTATACAGAAAAGCAATGCTTGTTAAATGGTTAATTATATTTGCTGTCCTTCATGAACTGAGCTTCCGCTGACCTGGGACACACAGTGAGGTGGTTAGCAGCGCACTGAGGAGATGTATGCTGATGCACTAATTGGAGGCTTGGAGATTGCACATAATGAGCCCACAATGTGATGATCTTCTTTTCTAAATATAGATTTGAATGGGTTTAAAAGAAGAGAAATGAAGTAATATTTTATATTTTATCACCTTATCTCACTTTAGCGTAAGATGGCAGAATCTCCATACTGTCCCCTGAGTGAAACTTTTAATAGATAATGTAGCGATGCCTGAAATAGCACATTAGCTTAAAAACTAACTCAGCTGTGTGTGACAGTGACCGCCTGAGAGCTGATGTGTGATATCCAGTGATTTATCATATGCAACTGAAATGCATATGTCTAACAATTAACTGAAGAGAGCTAAAATAATACTTACAAAAAAAATCTGGGGGGGGGGGGTCATCTCTAGTTTTCTTGTTGACACTATTATTTCCTGCATGATGTTATGATTCTGTTTTGTTTTTATTTATTTTTTTGGAGGGGGAGTGTAGTTGTCATAGTTAGTTGCCAGCTGGTGTTGCTTTGGGTTGAGGGCGTGCAGGGAGGACATGACTCCTTTTTGTGACAGTTTGAGGACACGTTGAACCGTTTGACAACTAATGATGATGCTGCCTGACACCCATGTTTACATGCATGTGTGTGCACGTGTGCTTTTGGGCATTTATGTCTCTGTGTGAGCATATTCGCATTAGCCTGCATGATGTTGCAGTGAATTCCTTTGGCGTGACAGAGAATGACCTTGAGCTGTGGCTGCTGGTGCATGTGTCAGATTCAGGCTCGCTAAAAGCTACTGAATGCACTTTCTTTCCTCGTTCGTTTTTCAACGGACCCAGTAGGGTGCAGATGTTCGCAACTACTGTTGATTAAGAGTTTATTATTACTCACTCTGACCCCGGTTGCCTCACGCTCCTCGCTAGACACTCACACACAGCGGCGGATCAAAATATTTCCGTTGATCGCCTGACCTCAGTTTGATCCTCTGACTCACTGTGACGTTTGAAGCGATGTTTCATGTCCTCTTTTAAGAGAATCTCATGGGGGGGATTTGACATCCGTGTATGTCAAATCACATACACGGATAAACACGACTGCACACAAACACACACCTTTGATTCTTTCATTCAACATTGCTGATTCATCCGTATCTCTGTGGTGCACTGAAGTGTCCCTAATGTAACATATTCTCTTTTAGTGTGCACATTTAAAAAAAGATCACTTCAACTAATCCCCCCCGCTCCTCCAACCCCTCTCCCGTCATATCTCATAATCTGCCTCGCTCCCTCTCTTAAAATTCTGTTTTCAGGGCTTTTCCTTGTATTAGTTTCTTTCTGATTGCATCAGTTTATTCACTGAGGTCGCTAGATAGCTCGATAGAGACAGATAGCTCACAGGCTCCACTACAGCACCTCTTTAACATAAATACCAAATGCTCTGATATACTTTTGTATATGCACTTCCTTCCTTCCCTCCCGTCTACCTTTTTTTTCTTCCTAATCCCAAACTGTGCTTCAAAGCAGCTGCCATGCGCCTGCGTCTCTGCTCGGCTGGTGCCAGCTGCACATTTTACCCTCGCTGATTGAAGACAGCCCTTCACCGCCTGCATGTGAACTCACTTAGAAGGCCAGAGGTCACTTTGAGGGGAAATGTGTTTTTGTATTTTCTGAGAGGGCTTAAGCTGTGACTACCACACGGGCATTTTTCAAGCGAGACATGACCGCAATATACGTGTACATGAGCAGCTATACAGAACATCTCCGAGCCTCCTCTGAGTCATGTAGTATGAATGCATATCTAATGCACTGTCCAAGATAGCGATCAGTGACTGGGGAGGTTTTAAGAGGCTATATATCTAAGTCATAAAGATGCCTCTGGAAGATAATGTGTGTATAGATGTTTTTAATGTATGTGTGGGATGCTGACTTGCACGGTTGGATAGCCTAGAGTATGTATCTATTTGCATTTGATCCTAAAGGGCCGGCTCATGCAAAAGCATGTTGCAGTCATGTGTCTATCTGCACATATGTGTGGTATAAACCCTACAAATCCCAGGCTCCCCACAGCGACGGTGCCCTCCGCAAAAGGTCTTGGTCATAACCTTGTCGTGTTTTATCCCCATAATGGTCTCACACAGAGACAGGAGAAGGACTCCAGTGCATTCCACGCATTCCTGGTTGTTAAAAATAAGACCTCTCTAAACTCAAAGAGTCGAGGCCAGCTTTCCTAAATTTACAAAACGGAAGATTGGAGACAAAAGACGAGAGTGCTGCTGAAAGGTTTTCTCAACATTTCATGAAAGAAAAAAAAGGTAGCATCTAAGGTAAACCAAACAATAAACCTGAATGTGAGTTGCTGAGTCTTGTGGTAAATTCACATTTCTGTGAAGAAATGAAGAATACCCTCAGACTCCGTTTGGGCTATGTCATTTGAAGCAAGAAATATCACCAGGGGCAAGATAGGAACATATAGTTCAAGGTAAAAAAAAACAGTCACTCGGCTTTGTGGTATTGAGGCAGATGTAGCATGAAAACATCAGCTACAGTACAGCAGGCACTGAGAGACTTGAATGAATGAAGAAGCCTTGTGCACGTTAACTCCGCTGGATAACTGAAGACCTTCTAATGTAATGACTGTTCACTGTCTTTATCTACATTGTGGTACAAATAAACAACTTTTAATGCAGAAAGTCAGTTGAGTTGCTTGTGAGTCAAAGGCTGACATTGAGTTTGATTCGTGACTTATTGAAATAAAAGTGGATGTTTTCTGCGACATCAATACTGCATAAAGTGCAGATAAGTTTCTTTTTTTAAATACACCGATTCCCTGAAATTATTAATATGTATTCATGTGGTTATTTTTTTTTTTTAGAAAATAAGTAAGTCCTGTATGACCTTCAGTGGGACATATACTTTCAGATTTCACATCTTAGCTCATATTTATTTTTACTGTAGAAATACATATATATCTCCTTTCCTTTCTCTGTGTTGCTTACATTTTCCTTGATGGGAACTTTTCACGTCCTGGCGGACTGGTGGAGAGGGTTTGGAAAGTTATTGGTCTTGCCGAGAACTGACCTGAAATGGAAACTCCTCGTCCCTTTCCAGAAGAACATTCTTTAGCAGCAGCCTCACCCTGACTGATCCCACTCCAACTGCCAGAAACACACAGCAACAACCCCACCGCAGCACACACATATCCAAACCCAAATACTGTAGGCACGGTACTGCACAAACACAGGCAAACAGACACACAGTATAAAGCATCCAAGCAGCTCTGAAACTGCAGACAACTTTTTTCTCTCAGAATAAGGCTAGATTTTTTTTTCCAAAGAGAGAGGGGGTGTTTCTATCAGTATGGATTCGCAAATGAGCCATCATTTTTTGTTTACAGATATATAATTTAGGTATAACATCACATATCTCCATGATCACAGAAATGTGTGGTTTCTTTTAAAATTCAAGGAACGTTTTGGTGTTCAAATTCGCTCATTTGAAATTCACTGAAACGCTGAGCTGTAAACAAGCCCCATGTGAAAGTGGTAAAAGTAGATTTTAACTGACCTTACAGGAATTTCAAAAGAACGTGTTATCTTATTGAAATCTCTGTCAGCACTTGGTATTTCTGTGGCGCATTCAGTTTGGGAACTTACTTATCAGAACTTATCAAACCTAAACTTGATGCATAAAACTTAAATTTGGGGCCAAAATATCATTTCAGGCTTTGCAATTCTGCAGGCCAGGATACAGAAGGGGATTAAAGCCTTTGCAAAGTAAGAGCCGTGTTCTACACTTCCAACTACAGGACTCACTCCCTGAGGGCAAAATGTTAGGGATTATTTGAGATCTATCTACCAATGAGCAGTCGGCTTTAAAGCTTTCACATCACATGGATTGTAAACTATAATGGTTCGGGTCTAATAGTTTCCCCCTTTCTTTTGGCTTTATGCTGCTTGCTGTTATGCACAAGACGAACCATCCACAGTGAATCAGACAGAACAGGCAGTATAATTTCCGATGAGAAAGCTGATGAATGCTTTGTGATGAAACACTGCCGTCATGGCAGGGCTGCATGTCTTGTGTGGGAGGTTAAATGACCGACTCGCATCTTGGAGATTAATTTAAGCAGCTTTTCTTGCGGGACGCATAAAAAAGAGTTGGGGGGGTGTTTTTATGAGTAGAGGCCAAAACAGCTGAAGTTTCAAGGTGGATGGAGAGACAGCAGAGAGATATTAAAAAGATTACAGAGGGTGAAGTGCTGCTGAGGACGTGTCGTGGAGTGGAGACAGACGAAAGTTAACATCAGCTTTGCTGAGTAACAAGTAATGTAACTATTAATCACGTTTGTTCTTGAATTGCTTCATCAAGTGATACGGAATGAGTAATACATTTTCCAAGTCACTTAAACACTGGTAGTCATGTAGTGTAATGTTATACAAAATGAAAGGTTCTTACACATATCCTGACATTTCCCATCATGGTGCATTAACATATTAGCTGACTGAAAAGTTGAATGAAAGTGAAATGGGAACCAGGTGTCTGCTATATGGTGCTGGTGAAGAGTAACAGGAATTCTTTTGAATTTGTTTGCATGTTGCCTTTAATTAAAGTGATATTTGTTCATATATATATATTATCTGTGTATAAGCTGCTGAGATTTAAAAAGGTAAAAGCTCACACTAAGCTCTCAACTGGCGGTTAACTGTTGGCATATGTACATGGCATATGTGCGCATGTACACACACACACACACACACACTTACTCACAGAATGTCTGTATGGAGACATCTGACTGCAAACTCACAGACAGCCCAGACTCCGCCCCCCAGCGGCCCACTGATTGGCCTACTTAGAGGCAGGGCAGCCCACTAGCAGATTTGAATAGAAGGAAACGGAGAGGGAGGGATGGACAGAAAGGAGGAGGGGAGGAGAGACAGAGTGGGAGGCGTCTCTCTCTCTCTCTGTCTCTGTGCCGGGTCAGGATGGAAAAGGCTCACACAGGCAGGGGAGGAAACATGTCATGAGAGGTGATGACACAGCCACGGAGACGTATCCACATCCTCACTAACTCCCAACTTCACTGCTCACCGCTGCTTCTGCCGCCGCCGTTGCTGCTGCTGCAGCTTCTACATCCCACAGAGGAGAGAGAGAGCCAAAGATAGCCTCCACCCCCCCTCTACCCACCCACCCACCCCCAACCCACACACCTCTCTCTCTTCCTCTATTTTTTTCACTTTGTTTGTGGATGATGGGATTTTAATCATGTGGAAGGTAAGAAGAGAGGAGAGCCTGTTATGTTAACTTGCTGCATACTGTATAAGGGGCCTGTCTCAGTGGGAGTTTTTGTTCCTCTTAGTTTACTTAAGTCTAGGAGTCTCCGGAGGATTTCCCGCATGCTGACTGTATTCTCAGTGGAAATGAGGAATGGAAGCACTGAGCGCCAGTATTGCTGGAATGATAATGATAGAGCAGTGGCTTCGAGACTCGGCCAATGAGTGTTGCAGTGCCATCTGTACTATGGTTGAGGAGAAACTTCAGCAGTTGTTGAATATACAGTGCAACAAAGAGTCTGTTTTAACCATATGGCGTTTTATCATTATGAATGACTCATTTACTCCTGGTTGCTTTTAAATGTCCTTTAAGTTCTGGGACGACTTCAGATTTACAAAACTTTAAATTGAGTGTTTTATTTTTTATTATGTGTTCTAACGAATGTGTGTTGAATGTGAGATGAATGTGGTTTGAATTCGTGGCGTGCTTGTGTTTTTGTGAAATGTGTGTCTTCCTGTAAGAGAAGCAAGGTTGTACACAGTTACTGACTTGAACACTCTTAAATATTAAATTGTGTGTGTGTGTGTGTGTGTGTGTGTGTGTTTGGGTGGGTGAGTGAGGTTTACGTCGCGTGTTGAGAGTCTATTTTATGTGACCCAATTTTAAAGAGTGTGTGTTTTTGGTAGTGCTTGAACTCCAAGACACATAAAGAAATAAGATATTGCCTGGAGGGATGCTTAAAATGTGTACTCTTGAGTGCTGGAAGTGTGTGTGTGTGTGTGTGTGTATGTGCATACGTGTAAGTGAGTGGCTTGAAAGCTCCCAAATGTTTGGTCTCTTTTGCACTTCTACAGGGAGTCTGACAGTGTAAATTGAAGAGCTAAAGGGCAGCGGACACATTTAGCTTCTTTTAAATGTGTGTGTGTGGACCGTAAATGTGACACACTTGTCTGTACGAGACTCCCAGAGGTCAAGTTATTCAATTTCACAGCAACTCCTGTGTGCTGAGGCGTGTTTCATATGTATCTGTACATGCATGTTTTGAGTGGGCATGTGTCTCGGGTGTGCTGGAGCGTGTGTGTGTGTGTGTGTGTGTGTGTGTGTGACAGCTGGCTGCCACAGGCTCAATGTTACTACTGATCCTGCTCACCTGCTACGGGTCACCAGGATCAAGAAAATCCAGTGTTCAGTGTTTGATCTGCAAGACAATGGGGGACTAAAGGAAGGAAGGCCACTGCGACTGCTGTGTGCTGTAGTTTATAGTACAAGTTCAAGGAATGATGAGTGGAACTTTTTAAGGAAATGCAATAAAATAAAAGAAGCGTGTGCTGCTTCTGCGGCAGCTTATGTACTGATTTGTTGTATGAAAAGTAAGAAAAAAGAAAAGCTTCCTGTATCAAAATAAAGTTTAGTTTACATGACACTGTCCAACGTCTCTCCGAAAGGAACAACAAAAGGCTTTGTCTGAAGTTTGTCACGATGCTGACCGTTACAGCAGCAATAGTATTGTTGCTCTTTCTTTTCCTGTTTCCCCTGACATGTTTCTGCGGCATTGTCAGCCTGGGTGGGTTTGAGAAAAGTATCTTAGCTCTCAGATCCTTCTCCTCCCCCTCAACCTGAAGAGTGACTGTGGGAACCATGTAGACAAATATAGCAAAAAGGTGGTTTTGTGATTCTATTTCCTGCGTGGGACACTGGGGAAAATTGTGCTTTGTGTCTGTTTGTTTTAAAAGCTTCATAGGATGGGAAAGGTGCATTCTCAAGCTTATTAAAAAACACACCTAAGTGTTTAATCACTCCAAAAAGATAACTTTGCTGTCTGTTGCTAATAGCATTAGCCACCTACGTTGCTCCAAAATATGCTGTTATGTCAGCAAGCATGTAGCTTACAGGTAGGTATAACTCATGGGACTCTTATCACCTCCTAACTGGTTAATTTGATATTCAAAGTCGTCCACTTCAGACGCTTGAGGGGCAAACTGCTAATTGCTATCTAAACATCCTTCAAAAAAAAAAAAAATCCTTTATTCCGACCTCTCTCATTCTCCCTCCTATTTCCACCCCAATTGAGTTCATTTTATTCACCTCAGTACGTTCTATAATCACCAACCGAATAAGACTATATGAGAGTGCAATGTTGCCATGGAAACTTCTGAAATTTGTGACAATAAGCACAATCGCTTCAGTGAGACTTGGCAGCTTGTGCAGTCCTGTGGTGAGGATAAGTGGTTCCTCAAAGTTTTTTCTTTTTTTTTTTTTTACAGTTGTCAACAGCAGGCAACTTTATAAATGTTGTGGTGATTCCCAAATATTTTATAATTATCCAACTAAAAATATATCAACATCATCATTGTCTATTTTGCACTGTATGATTGCTCTAATTTTCTTAGTCATTTTAGAAACAAAGGCATGCACTATGATTATCAGGACATTTCATCTTTCACACTTAAAGAGAGCAAAATAACTACCGATTGTTTGGGAATGCTGTGTGACAGACAGCTTTTCACAGACATGGATTGGTTCGAGTTATTTTTCCTCTTCAGATTGTGACTTCCTGGTCATTTGATATGCAACGAGGGCTTCGGCTTAACCTGCAGCAGCCCGGCAGATGTTAGAAGTCAGATCACGCAGATCATTTTGGAATATCCTCCGTTTGAGAGGTCTCTCCAAAGTTCAGCACCGTTGTGTTTTTAATGACATTCCTCCCCCCTTCTGAATCTGTGTAAACACGGATCACTTCAGGTCTCACTTTGCTCTGTAATGTCATACTCAAAATACGCAAGGGTCCAAAATCCTGTGTAATTGTAAGCATATTGCAAAGCTGTGCATATGTTAGATATTATGACATACGATGTCCTGTGTGATTGAGGTTAGCAGGTTCATTCTTGGCATTCTAAAGGTTGAACTGATGCCACATGAGCAAAGAAACGGGTTTCTTGAGAAGATGGTGTCAAATCACTGAAAGCTATCAAATCTTAGTCACTTTGTTTATTATTAAGAACTCAAATCTTTTGTTTTTTTATGAGTCCACATGTTGAAAAGCAAGAAAGAAGGCCAGGAATGAAACTTGACATAGTTAATACTTGAAACAGTAAGACTTTGCAGATCCTGCAGCTGCACTGCATGATACATGGGATGCTGTATAGCTTGGCTTTATCTTTATAGTGCTCTGTTCATACATGCTTACTGTACACAAAGTGCTTGCCTGCCTCATCCTTGCCAACTCTTTGGGGCTGCTTTCATGTTGAAAACATTTCATTATCAAACCAAAGCTGCAACGATAATTCAGCACTTCAGGGAATAACCACATAATCACTTTCATCTCAGCGAGGGGAACCTAAGCACATATTTTGAGGCAACATTAATGTATTATAGAATAATTGTAATCAAGGATGGAGGCATTATCTATTTTTTTCCCCAGTACGGTGCTTTATCCAAGCTACAACAAGCACTCAGAAAGATTTTCACATAATATTTGATCCAGAGCCTGACGGCGTGTGAGTGTGTGTGTGTGTGTTATGTGAAAAACATTCACCCTGATGAAAAACGTCCTTGACGACACCAAACTTCTTTTTGTCCCCTATAATCTCCAACCCCCTCCAAACATCACATCTAATTTCACATGCGACACTGTATCCAATCTGGGTCACAAAGATGCTAGACAGATCTCACCACACACACACACACACACACACACACACACACATCACCCTTTATCTTAATCACTAATAACCCTGCATCACGGACTACGACCAGCCAGTCCTGTTAGGTGTAACTGACCGCTTTGGAGCATGAAAGACCGTGATTGGTCACAGCCAGTGTGGTAGGAAGCGGATTAGGGACTAACGTGGCAGAGTGTTTGGAGTCAAATCCATTGTGTGTGTGTGTGTGTGTGCGGTTAGTGTTGTTAACTTGCTAGCGATCAAAACAATCAAATGCTGCCTGTACACGGCAGAGCAGAGGAAGCTGAGAAGGAGACAAGAGGAGATTGGTGGATGTGAGGAGAGAATAGTTGACGAGATGAGAGAGATTGAACATCTAACACTCCTTTGAACATGACATCTAAAAGCTAGAAGCTTTTTAGCACAGTCTAAAAGTGGAGTTTGGACTTCTTTAGCTTCAGCTTTCACCAAAATAATCTTTTTCTTCTTCTGTTCTAATTGCCGTTACAACACCTCCACCTGCAAGCCAGTGTGCTGTGGACTACTGAACATAAGTAACTAAAATGAGATTGATCACATATTTCCTACAAAGCAGTGCCAAAGACAAATATCTTGCAAGGAAACGCTGTAGAAAAAGATTTTTTTTTTTACATGGCAGAGGAGCATATCAGCGCTCTTTACGCATGGCTGGTGGAAGATGATAATACAAAAAGTTATTTTTGTAAATGAAATCAATTTGCAGAGGAAGTTTGCTGCGACCTTGGCCTAGAAAGCATGACCCTGAAAAGACAACTAGTTCTCCATGACTCCGGGAGGTCGAGGGTTAATCTCCCATAACGTACTATCTGCTGTTATGAAAGCAGATTATGTTTTATGTTTTTGGGGGGTTGTTTTTTGGTTTTCTGTATTGCAAATATTAGAATTCTTGGACAGATTGGAGGTAAACAAGGTGTCAAATGGTTCAGATGTTGAAGAAACAAGAAGAAGAAAAGGAGAGTGGGGACTAGAAGTTGTTTTCCATAATTTACTAAAAGATGTCAATAATTTATTTCATTTTTCGGGGGAAATGTGAATAATTGAGCACCGGTTCTTTCTGTGTGTGCGTGTCTCCTCTGTGAAAGTAGGTAATGTTTGTAGGCAAGTTTAAATATATGATATTTAACACGCCAATATATTTGCAATTTGTCTGTAAAGAGCTGAAATTTTAGTGGTAAAATATACAATTTTTATTTGTCAAACCACTATGATCACCTGTAATTATTTGATCCACACTGAAGATATTTCAGACCAAATGTTAAATTCTGACCATACAGGGTTTTTTTGTTGTTGTTTGGTTTGAAAATGTGATATTATAAAAGTTGACAGGCAGATATCATCATGTTTACATGCTCAGCTTCAGATGCTTTGCCCTCTTTTGCTTGGTTCTAAAATTTCGCTGTGTGTTTGCTATTTTCTGCCTCCTGAGAGAGAGAATTGGAACAGCACAGTCATACAGTGACACACACACACACACACACACACACACACACATAGTGCACGCTGATTATGTGAGCCAGGTCAACAGGGATGACCTACTTCTCGGTTCTGCTCCGTGGACTGCCACAGCCGCTCACGTCAACTAACCAAATGCCCCCCCCTCCCACCGCGCCCCCCGCCCCCAATGAAAAGTGTGTATATGTTTTTTAAAGGGGGTGTTAAAATAGCTTTTGGCTGCTTACTCTAATTATTTTTTGAGTGATTTTGCCTCACATCATTCACCATCAGTAATCTGGTAATGGATTCACTCCCCAGTGTCATGGAGGCACTGGGGAGTTCAATTCGTAAAGCTATGAGTGGTTGAAATATTCATTTTGCTGAAAAGTTGAAAGAGAAATGAAATAAAATTCCCCTGAAGCAAAGTTTAAAGAGAAGAAAAGCATGTAGTGAAAAGCTTTTATTGGTAAAACATTAGTTGTTTTTTTTATCTGCAGTTTAATTAAACAATTATTAACAGTACATTATGAGCGACTCCATGTTTTATGTAGCACTGCGGGAAACACTCCCATTATTTCCCCTATTTCAAGAACACACACACATACCCCCTCTCGTCTGTTTTTGTCCACGGCGCGCTCTTGTCAAATCGGTTTTTAGAAAATGGATAGAAAGAGCTCCTATGAAAATTTTAACAGCTTAAACTATGAGTGGAAGGGAAAGCCGCAACCTCCCTGGACCCAAAGTTAATGAAAGATTTAGAGGTAGAGGCCAGGCTAATGGGAGTGCCGGCCCAAATATAAACAGGAAACATTCCCGAAGTGCTTCATTAGTTGTCTATGCTTATTTGTTTTCAGTGCATCCAAGCACGCTAAAAAATATTCACTTGCAAAAAAGGTTATTCACTGAGAATTATGGATCAGACAACATACAGAAGGTCTTGTTTCAAAATAAAACACCGGCTAGTTGAGAGTAGCACCAGGTCAATGACAAACTCAAAAAAGACGTCTAGGAAGATGAGAGAGGTGGAGAAATGAAAGCTGTCACGAACAGAACAAGTGTAAAAATGTGTATGTGACTACAGTTTCCTTTCTAATTGGTAAAGAATCTACTTTTATTGCTGGGATGCAGAAGCTGCAGGCAACAGAAGCACAAACAAAGACTGTGCTGGAATCAGCTTTGTGTTGCTGAAGCGTATTGGTACTGACGTTTCAGTGGTTCCAGCGCAGGAGATGAAACTCTTACAAACAGAGGCAGCCCTGACATCATGAGGCATAAAATGATGCTGGGAAAATAAACAACTTCAGCTCTCTCACACTCCAGTTTTCTCTTCTATTCTCCCCCCTGGTACCCCCTCCTCTATTTCTATTCTTCTCTTTTCCCCTCAGTAACACTCTTCCTCCCCCTCTCTTCTGTTTCTACGCTCCGTCGGCTCAATGTGTGGTTCAACAGTGTCACCTATGGTGTGATGAAAGGCATTTCACCCTGTCTCACTTGCCAATTTAGATTTGTGTGACGTCGGTATATCTGTCTATGTGTAAGTATCCGTTAGTGCCTACAGATGTCCCTCCTGTCAGGCAATAACCTGTCAGCGCTCCATCAATGTCAAACTTTCCTGGCTTTGTCTGTAACTATTTATTCTCTGTACTTTCTCTAAAATGATATCTGCTATTGATGTTGCTTGGCTGACAGCTGTGTGCAGGAATGACCCATACATTAACCATAACCAGTTGTAATCTAAATCATTTAATGTTCATTTTAGCTCATTGCTCAACCTTCAGAATAAGAGGGATCAGTGATCAGTCTCCTACATGAAAAGTGATGATTTTACTATTAAACAGAAGTGATAATTTAGATTTAGAACTGCAAGTTTGCTAGATATGCTTCCTCTAGGGACACAGGGATGATGTTCTGATTTACAGCTTACTGAACCGTCAAAAAGCTTCTGCTGTGTATTTGCGTGAATGTTTATCAGTACGTAAGGACACACAGGGATACACACGGGTATAAATGTGAATGAGTGTGTCTCTGAGGATTTGCTGGGTTCACAGTCCCTCCAAACACATACCATTTTCATTTCATTTGAAGCGTGAGATCACTTCCATCTTCCCCACTTCATTTTTATCCTCACCTCCTCGCTATTATCTCACCACCATCTCATATTTGCTTCATTTCAACATTTGGCAATAAGGGATCACTGCAGATGGATGTTATCTGGCCTCAAATATCATGGGTGATAAAAAATGTTTGGACTGCAGAGAGCTCAGATAGTTTATCTGCAGCCTTTGTGCTGGGGATAAAAGGAAAACATGCATAAAGATGGCTGGAGAACAAATAGGAGGGATATTCTCAGTGTGTTAGTCCACTAGGACGCACAAAAGCCTTAAGCTCAGCAAACAGTGACATCTGCTGAAAATACCACACAGTGGGAAGCAGAGCGGATCGTCTTTCCTGCCTCGGAAATAGGGAACGCACTCCAGATTTTTATCATCATAATGACTCATCCTGAGAAGCTGTAGAATTAGTTAAAACATTTTGTAGTATTCATTTGCACTTCAACAATGTCCTGAAGATTGATTTCTTCTTCAGTAATCAATTTTCTCCTGTTATTATCCTAATTTTCCCAAATGCTGTAGAGACTTTTGTCAAGTTTTTCAGCTGTTGTAAAATCTGGCACAGACTAACTGACAATTGCTTTAGATGAGGAAAACGTATATTCCACACGCATCTGTGGACAGAAGAGGAAGTTTCATAGTCTGATGGTTGATGATGACTTCTTCAAGTATTATATTTGTCGAGACGAGAAGATATCACATTTTTCCTTGTTTCCAGTTTCCACGCACACTTAGAAAATTCAGCACTTAACACTGTCATTGGTTAGGTCCACTCAGTGGTCTGCTCCACTGAGATATAAGCCCTCGCAAGAAAGCAGTAAGAAGTAAGCCGTTTCAAACCATTTAATCACAAATCCCTGTGTTTTCTCTTTCCATTTTTCCCTCTCTCTCCCTACCTTCCTCCATCTCTATCTCTCTATGTCTCTGGTCTACAGACAGCTGAGCGGCTCTCCTGGATTTCGCTGACGCTGCGCCTGGTCCCGCCTGGCCTCCTCTGAGCAGGATGGACACTCTGGAGTCAGAGCTAACCTGCCCAATTTGCCTGGAGCTCTTTGAAGACCCGCTGCTGCTCCCCTGCGCCCACAGTCTGTGCTTTGGTTGTGCTCACCGCATCCTCGTCTCTCACTGCGCCACCAACGAATCTGTTCAAAGCATAGGCGCATTCCAGTGCCCCACCTGTAGATATGTCATTTCCCTGAGTCCTGAGCGTGGATTAGAAGGACTTAAGAGAAACGTGACCTTGCAGAACATTATCGATCGAGTTCAACGAGCTTCATCTTCAGCTGGGCTCCCTCTACCGCTGCCTCTGCCTCCACCCCACAGCGGGCCAAACTCTCCCGGAGAAGAAGGGAGCAACCGGTTGGCGTTGGTCCCCGTCAGTGCCGCCATGTCCAGCCCAGGTACGCCCCCGGAGCCTGTCCAGTGCCAGTTCTGCGAGCAGGACCCGCCGCAGGATGCTGTCAAGACGTGCGTGACGTGTGAGGTGTCGTACTGCGAGGAGTGTCTCCGCGCAACGCACCCTAACAAGAAGCCGTTCACCGGCCACCGGCTCATCGAGCCCATGCCAGACTCCCATCTGCGAGGGCTCCAGTGTCTGGAGCACGAGGAGGAGAAGGTGAACATGTACTGTGTCACTGATGATCAGCTGATCTGCTCGCTGTGCAAACTGGTCGGAAGGCACAGAGACCACCAAGTGGCAGCACTGAGTGACCGCTATGAGAAGCTCAGGGTAAGCACAGACTTATTTTATTATTATTACTACTACATTTGCATTTTATGGAGTGATTTTGTCTTTGAACTCTCAGTTTTTTAGATTATCTAAAGCAAATAATGAATTTTAAACTTTAATCTCATTCCGCTCTGCAGTATGAAGTTTTCCCATCTAACTCGATTATCAAGATTTTATCATCTCACGCTGACTTATTATCTCTCCTGAATAATTAAAAGCAATTAGCATAATCGGTACGCCATGCCAGTGTGCCTTGAGGGTATTCAGAGGCCTGCACACAGAGTGGATATGGGGAGCGTCATTAGTGACGAGGCATGGTGTCGTCAATGAGGTTGTAGGTTGACGAGCGCCAATTGCCTGCCGGATGTAGGTGTGGTTAATTGAGCATGGCTATTACACTGGCCAGTGTGTGTGTGGGTTACACAAGAGCCGATGCAGAGGTAAACGTTACCCAGAATGCCGCTGTTCTAATGATCTAGTAATGTTACAGTTGAGTGTGACGCTTCTATACTAGATATCCTGACCCTCAATGTCCAACAGATGCAGTTTTATTGAGGTCAAAGCATTTGAGTGAAAACAAAGTGAGACATTTTTCAGCCATGTTGATTATCCCACACATTAGTTACGTGTGAGGAAATATGTCTGGTTTTCCAAAAGCGCCACGTACCCAGGGACTATTTTTTTTGCAATACCCTACTGCGCGCTCGATGGGAAAGTGTTTATTCAGCCTTGCTAAACGCCCTTAAACGAAATGCCATGGTGACTCCGATGAGAAACAGGTTTTTCCTTTTTACAAGAGGTTTGATACACATGTTTGAGTGTGAAGTCGTTTGTAATACGTCCTCTGAGAGGGAGCATGCTTTTAGTGATATAATGGAAAAAAACTGAGTCACAAGAACTGATTCCAAGATACTGACACACTAACTGAAACATCTGCGTGAACATAGCAGCTCTGTATGAAAATTGGTGTATAAATCTCTAGATAGTAATGTGTTTAAAGGTCACAATCTACCAAAAAGAATGATTATAAGCATCAGTTTTCACTATCTGCACTGTTTTTCTTTCTTTCTTTCTGAAGAAAACCTAAAAGAAAAAGCAACAAAAGACATTTCATGTGGTTTTAATTTTACGAGGGTCTATTTTATTTGTGTTTCATGAATCCTTGCAATAATGGACTTAATATCTTTGTCATCAGAGTTGACACGGGTGCCTGTACAGTCTTCATCTCGCGTGTTTCAGCAAATTTAAGCAAGGAAGAATAATTAGCATGAAAGCTACAGGTCAATGCGTCATCTAATTATCATGCTTCTCTTTCTCCTCCACTCCGTCTCCCTCCGTTCATCCGGAGAGACAATGTAGCGTAGGTCAACACACCCAGCAGTTATCACACAGGCTAATTAGCTGCTAAAACAAAGCAATAGCAAATCGCAGGTTGGAAAATATTGCATGCGTTATGATTTAGCATGACATGTCACGCTGGGTATCTGTTTAGTATACATGTGCAGTACATGTGTATTTTAAAATAGAATTCACCTCCTACTACACATGTGAAGTGTGCATATGATTAACCCTATATGTTTTAAATTCAATTAATTGCCTGAGGACTGTATGCACACATATGCTGTGTTACACTTTGTGCTGCTAAATGTAGCTTTTCTTTGAAACAAAGCACTTTACAGACCAGCCATTTGACAGAGGTTGCATGTTATGTTATATTACATATTTCAATTACACCTACATTTTACGAGTCAAGATGCTCACATAACTTATGATGTCAAGAGCAAAGGTGGAAGCACAGTAGCATGACAGCAGCATGCGTCTCACACACATCACATACTGTGCACATCACGTTTCTATGTACAGAACGGCAACGGCAAATGGTGTATTTAGTCATTTAGTTTGAGGTCAAGTTAGAATCAGATGACAGAACAGATGGGAAAAGGAAGCGCATATGACTGCCTCATTAACATTGAAGCTGACTCTGTCTCTCTCACCCACATACAAGAACTCCCCTCTAGCCTTGAGAGGCAGCGACTCCTTTCTCACACACGGAAAACAAATGCGTCTTTTTCTGCACAAACTGTGAAAACTAGACCACCTGTTAAGCTCTCGTAGCCCTCACGCCATCCAGCTGGCACATGAGTTCGATATAAACAGAGTGTAAAACCCTGTTAGACTCAGGTCATGCAACATTTTTTCATTTATATGTATATAAAATCCAGGGGAAAAAAACATCCACCTTTTTAGTTGTGAATAAAGTGCAGTTGCTTGCTATGCTTTCCAATTTCAAGAGATCCTGAGCTAATTTCATCATGAAAGGCTCATTACACAAAAACATCCTAAAAATATTACCACATTCCTCCCTGACTGACTTGTTTTGCTGCATATGTAATAATAATCAAAGCAGCTAAATTCAAATTCTATGTCAGTTCACGTAACTTTAATTCATTTCAAAAAACATTTGCTTTTTCCCCCCCTATCTTCTATCACGCTATATATGCAAACAAAACTTGACAGAAACAGTAATCTCATCTTCAATTATGATTATGCAACAGAAGCAACAGTTAATGTAATCTTTTTAAGCTTTTAAACAAAGACAACTGTGCCAGTTTTCATTTGAATCGTTCCTCGGCAAACATTCACAACACAATATGTGTTGCTCTTCATTTTTCTACCAGCTGCAGTGAGTTGAGTTGAGGCTTTTAAGAAGCAATGTTTTGTGGAAAACAGAGTTTTATACTAGCAATGGAAACAGGGTTATGATGTCTCGATCGAAGATCATTACCAGCAAAAAAATCCCAACAGCCATGCAATATTCATACTGTACAACACATTTGATTTTCAATTCATATTGACTGAAACCTTTGGTGTAACGTCCCTAAAAAGGAGCCTCCATCTGCCAGGTAACTTAAACGGTTAAACTTAAAACACTTAAGATGTTACAGGCGGTCCTTTTCCTCACTTTTAAATCAGATATGGTTCTTTTTTTCCTTTCAATGTCAGAGTCTGATAAATTGAATGGTCATATTTTTCAGACCATTTCATGCATATCACTATTTGCACTGATGTGCTGGAATTTGAGATATCCTCAGTCCACACAGGAAGGGAAAAAAATGAATATCAGATGATTGCAATGGTTTCTTTTTTTTTTTTTTTCAGTGGCGGTGGTGGTGTGTCTGATAAGAGCCATGGAGGTTATTGTGGGAACACCCATCCTTTTTCAGAGATAAAATTACCCCCGTCACAGGAAATTGACAGAGAAGGTGGCTGGAAATAGCTTTTAAAGTCCTTGGCTCCGACTCTGAGGAGAAAGAACTTTTAGGATAAAATATGGGAGCTGCTGTGTGTGTGTCTGTGTCTGTGTGTGTGTGTGCCAGATTTAACTTAATCATAAGGTTTGTTATGTTTATAGAGTAATCCATTAGCTGTAATCAGCTGTTCTTTAGTGTTGAAACATTTTACTTTGAATTGTCAAGTGCCAACGATCACAATCAAACATGAGCAAACACAAAACACTACATTTGATTCACGGCTTTGCTGTTAAGTGCAATATTCACATTTACCTCCAGATGTCTTATTCATCTTTTCTATCATATAAAGACATATTCCATTATTTCCTTAATATCGTACATCCTGTTGTGTTGACAAGTTTCCATTCAAGTTTCCACCTTTCCATTTCAACCTTGACATTGCCACATTGCTAACATGACTAAAAGGACACATTTTGTGCTGATGAGCAGCACCTCATGCTTTCTGACAGACCCACCTTTGTGTTTCTTCATTGACTATTATACCAACTTGTCTCAAATAAAGACCTGGTTCTCTCTTCAGTTAAAGTAGATACATTCACAGTGGATTGTGCACATTCACTGTCTACTTTCTTTCCTTCTGCACTGAATGTTCTTTGCTTTGGGCCTTTTTGTATTTCAGTCAAACACACACACACACACAATCACACATACTCTGAGTCATTTTCAGTGCGATAATCTTCCCTTGCAGTGTTTTCTTTTTTCTTTTGTCTCTCTGCTGTGCTTTGCTTTTAAGTCAGGGCTTTCAGATGGATACAAACACACACCGAGACACACGTACAAACATATTGTTTCCATATTTACAGGGGAGTGTACTCCAACACATTGGAGCAAACACACTGATGCACCCAATACAATGTTGACTTAGCCATAAGAGATAGATGTGTGAAAAGATGGTGAGAGCATTCAGTACCCGTCTCACTGCTTGCCTGCTTCTTCCTTCATTTATGTCTTGCTGTTCAACCATCAGCCTTTGTTCTCTGTTCTTCCTCTCTCACAAACACACACACACACACACACACAAAGAAATACACACACAAGCAAAATAATGGGGTAAAATTCTGGCGGCTCGTGGTAGATTCCTGCAAACACAATCCTGCTCAGTGTCACTGTAAATCTTGAGCTCCTCTGAAGTTTTTGACATCAATTGCCTACCTGTGTGTGTGTGTGTGTGTGTGTGTGTTCCCCTTGCATACATTCTTAGCTCATCTGCACTGCTTCAGGGTGATTTAGTTCACACTTACAGTACAGTCGCATACCCACAGCCACTCATGCTCAAACATACAGCACATACGCTACCAACAAATGGGTTTACTCATTTACATAGAGATGGTAGAGAATATCAGGGAGAACAACAGGAAGATATTTGGTAATAAAATGTACGCAGAGTTTGCAGTATTTCCTCAGAGAAGCTCTGAGTGTGTGAACATCCTGATTAAGAGCAGATGATGTGGAAGGGACCAGCTTTCCTTTTTTTTTTTTTTTTTTTAAAGTTGGTTCTAAATCACTTGACCACACTTTAAGCAAATAACATATTTTTAGACATATATTTACATTTCATGGTCTCATAGTCTACCACGGTTGAGTTTCAGTATGTTTCAGTGCTGTGAAGTGGTTGAATTTTACTGTGTGGATCAGAGGCTGACCACTATGTCATTAGAAGGAGAGTTACAGCAGGCCACCCTGCATTTGAAGGGAAACAAAGATGCTTTACATGATCCCATCATATATTAAACTATGCAGTGTAAATTCAACACACAGCTCTTGGATGAATTCTAAGGACATATTTAACTTCTTGGCTAGTAATGAATTTAATTTTGTGTCCTGCAAATTATTATTATTATTATTATTCACGTTTTTTGTCGTTTTTTCGGTGGAGGGAAAAATCCAACAGAAAAGGGAGGCAGGATGATTGACAGGTGATCAACATCCCAGGCAGATTCATACTTGTTGGCAACACAGATATTGCATGTCGACATGTGAATATGTTTTTCTCTTTGCGCTACATTTTGCTGTTTACATCAACCTGCACGTGATGCAGCTGCTGACTTATTGTTATGATTGTGATGATCATCCTTTAAGAGGTTTAGTTTATTTATATCTCTGCAGATGGTAGTATAGCGATGGCAGCGTCATATTTTTCTCAGAGTTAGACCTTTATGCTGCTTTCGCTTTTGTGTGTCATCGCCGTATTAAGGCCATCCATTAAGCCTCCAGCGTACGCGCGCACACACAAATCCCACTATTTCTATCTGTGTTTATTGTTGTTGTTCATTCAATACTCCCTCTGGGTATCTCCCTTTTTTTAATCCGCAGCATCACTGACAACATCAGAAACTGGCAGTGTTTACACTGTTGTGAAAACACGGTTAAAGGTTAAGTGACCTGAGCTTGTAATGTTGCATGTTTAGCTAGTTGGCTTTCTTAATTTTGCTTAATCTGCAGCGATGGATATATATGCCTTTCGGAAACACGTGTTTACCCAGTGAAGGGTGTCTTTTGACATTTTGCTATTCCTTTGTTGCTCCACTGCACACCATTTTTAAGACGTGCAAGAAATCCCAGAATTTCTCCAAGGCTGAGTTGAAATTCATTGTGGAAAACAGTTTTCAACGGGACAGTGCAGATGTAGTATCAGAGTGGCTTAAGCACGCTCCGTTTGGCAATAATATGACGGCCTTGGAAGTAAAAGGAGACAGCTTGTGCCCGGTCGGATGAAAAGCAGCAAAGGAGAAAAAAGGGGGAGGGAATAGAAAAAAAGCAGGGAGGAGCGTTAAAGATGACGTGCTGTCACCTGTTTGCCGGTTCGTTAGCCGAGAGCACTGCAGGCTCTCATAGGGAAAGCTTTTGATGCCTAATTTGCCGCTTGGCCGGGTTTGCGCATGGCTTGGTGCTCAGAGGAGAGGCTGTCCCAGTCACATCCTCTCCTAGTGTAGGATCTTCCAGCAGAGGCTTGGTCGGGGCAGGATGAGGAGGCATTATAGGGATGAGGAGTATCACGCGCGCTCAGAGGTACGTGGACATTAAACGCACCTCTTGTTAAAAAAAGAACAAAAAAGGAAAAACTATGAAACTCCTGAGGATGCCTGTAAAGAAGAAAACATTGCTTGTGTTTGCTGTTCTTTGGTGAACCAGTGTTGAAGGATCAGACATTTTGCTCATCTTCTGTTGTTTTTGTTTTTTGTTGAGAATATAGTTTTCTACTTGCATTACAACTTTTTGTTTTGTTTTGTGATGTAGCGCCTGGGGTTTTCACTCAACTTCTTTGGCTTGTGTAAGCGGAGGAACCTAAAGGAGCTGATGTGTTGCATTTTTATCCTCGTTTGATTCACAGCTATGCCCTCACTTCTGTCCCCTCCCTACTTCTCATTCAACTCTGTTGTCTCTTGTTTTGTGTTTTCTACAGCAAGCTCTGGATTCCAACCTGACTAATTTGATCAAGAGGAACAACGAGCTGGAGTCACTTATGGGAAAATTGATCCAGACTTGTCAACATGTAGAGGTGAGTCCCAGTGGTCCTGTGAGCCTAATCTCCATTGTCTATGACTACTTAATTTATCTAATCTAATTGAAACTAACGCTATAGACTTATTCAAATCAATATATAATTTAAAAACACATTGTATCTTCGAGCTGAATTAATGAGTTATGTCACCGATTAGTTTTATCAAGAAAAATTGCCAAAAGATGCTTTATGTGTGCAGCATGGTGCATGAACATTGGCAGATTTGTTTGTGCAATTAATCAAAATCTGTTTTTTGTCTAATTTTGTTGTATTGTTAGAATAATAACGACGTGTGTATTTAGCTTGACTGAAGGTTTTGTGCTAAGCCTGCCCGCTCATGTTATGCTGGCCCACTAAGAAGCTTTAAATAAAGTGATGCCACAGGGTTAAAAGGCATTGACATCTTAGTTTCAGAATAATGGAGAACAGCCTCTCTGCTTGGCACAGCTCTGCAACGAAAGAGGATTGTGTTTTATTAAGGAGATTTACATTTTGTATTTTTATTTTTTTTTGCTAAAGTTTCATTATGTTTTTGTGGCACCATCACGCAAAGATGTTTGCTCCTAACTATGCTGGAATGCCAGTTTTGATAATGCAGGATTTTTTTTAAAAAGAAAGAAAAAGGATTTTTGATCACACAAAAAAAGACTAAAATAGGAAACACTTTCACTTTAAAATGAGAAATTAATAAATAATGCTCACGCGAAGGGCAAAGGAAAAAAAATTGTTGACCTATTTTTTTTACCCAGTGCATTATGGTCACAACTACATGTACAGTAGGGTTTCACTACACACTTTCAAACCCCTAAAATAGCTTTAGGTGAGAACAGTGGGGAAAAAATGCTCACAGTGATGGAACATGGCAACAATCATGAGTCAAAAATAAACTCATAGACCCAAAAACTCATAAAATTGCAGAAAAGCACTGGGTGGGGAAGCTTAGCGTGATTTGATGGAGCTTTCTGAATATTTTACATCAGATTAATCCATTCCCAAGCTTCTCTGGAGATGGCTGCAGAGAATTGCTGACATCTTTGAGACTCCAGATGTTGTATTTAAAAAAAAAAAAAGAAAACTGCATCACGCATACTGAAGACGAGAAGCTAAAATACTGTCTATAAATTTGGTCCACAGCTTCATACAATAGTCAGGTACTGTCCGGTGGTGTAAAATAAGTCCTCAAAACAAGATTACAAGCTCACATCTAGTTCCTCTGAGTCACTATCTGTGCTGGGATTAAATTTTTAACGAGCTTGCTCTGCATTATGTCAATCACAGCATTCTTTTCCAGCTCTATCTCAACTAATGGAGTCAAGATGCTGTAATTGTTAGAGTCTAATGCCACACACTATTTGGACCCTTCTCTGGTGCTTTTTGCATGTTAAAAATACGGTATGGTGCGTTTATATAATTACAAATACTCTTATAATTCTAGGCAGTTAGGTTGTTTGTAAAATGTAATAAAGAAAATGACTTCAAGCCACTTGCAGAAGAAAAACACCGTTTTTACTGTGGAAATCTAATTTAAGAGTCTTATTAGAAGAAGCCAGAGCGGTACAGCGTGTTTTTGGCATGATGCTGAACAAACAGGCACAGTGTCACAAGTTTAACATCACCTTCCCTTGCAGAAAGTCTGGTTCCAAAAGTTTTTAATATCCTTAATATCCTCGAGGATTGAGTCATTTCTATACGTGTGTGTGTGTGTGTGTGTGTGTGTGTGTGTGTGTGTTTCGGTGGTTAAATGAATCACTTAATGCTTGAGTACAATCTGTAATACTGATCATATGCTCCAGAGGGCTCTGCACACAGTCATAAAGTGCTCCAGATTTTTACATGCCACATGATGTACTCTGGTTACAAACTATGTGTACTGTATGTGTGTCTGTCTATTACTATTTTCACCATGTGAACCATTTATTCACAGATACACTATTATAAAGTTTTAGGCTACAAAATGCCTCCAGATTTCCTCACTTATAATAAGAAGGGCGAGTGATCACAGTGTGTCTGTAAAAAGATGACTTGTGTGCGTCCGTGTAGCCTTGTGGGTGGTTGTTCCAGAGAGATGAGCAATATCTGTCATCTTTATTCACACTGAGTCCTTAAGATTAACAGTTATGAAATGTCACAGGAAGCAAATCAGAGTCTTTCTGATATTTGCCAAGGAAGAAAAAACCCTCTAAAGTTCAATTACAGTTCAGTTAGACCCACCAGAACTTCAATGTCTGCCTTTATGATTAAATTCAAAGCGGCTTTCCCAAACAAACCCATTGATTTCAGATCTGTATGAATATACTAATTGGTATACAGAATGCCACAAAAAGATAACATATATACAAGCTATTCACGGAGTAAACAGTTTTAAACCTCAAGCTCCCCCAGAGGTATCACAGTGATGTCGTGGAAACCAATTAGCAGTGTTGAAAAGACAGATGCACCAGCATCGCTACAGCTTTTCCATACAGCAGAGCTTCGATGTTGAGTCTCGCATAAGCACTGAGATGTAATCCAGGTGGCAAATTGTTTCTGTTGGCAACAGAAATTACACAAATATAGTTTAGGAAGAGACATCAAGGATATCGAGGAAATGAGTCCCAGTGATGTCAATATTAAAACACCTGTCAACATACGTGTGTGTGTGTGTGTGTATAAGAGAGACAGAAAGAAAGAGCGAGAGTAACCATGCAATCTCCTGTTGGCTTGGCAACACTCAAAGCATACTTTCATTGCTCCCTGTGCTATTGCTTTGGCGCAGCAAGAAAACACTTTACAAGGTGCTGAAAGGTCCATGAGGAAATAGCCACAACAAGAAATTACACATTATGCTCAGACCTGCAGTCTTATAATTGGTTTTAAACAACTTTTATCAACTGCTCAAAGGACCTTTGAGAAAGGATGCCATTTTTTTATTTTTTTTTTGCTATAGATGTAATCAACAGCATCAACTGCACTTCCCCAAACACCTTCCAACTAATTTAAATAATTTCTATGAAGTGTAAGTGCATTTTTCTTTAATATAAGACAACAAGCTAACTTTTGTTTGACAAGTTCGACATTGTGATCTGCTTGTATAGTCTGATCACAGCATAAATGAATAAATCAGTCATTGCACATTGTCTTAAGTGAGGGCTTCAGATTAACCTAAAGCTTTGTGCCAAATATATAACCTCAAATGTAAACCTATATCGACCCCGATTGTGGGGGATCAGAAAAATGTCCTGATTTTGTATCTTGTAAACAAACTTCAACATGGCTGCCTTGGGAATTGGGGCAATTCTGAGTGTCACGTCTGCTCTCTTATCATCTTATTTGCTTATTTCACTTGTCACTCAGCAATCAAGCCAGTAGGGGTGGAGTCAAAATGTCTGCATAGGCCTCATCTTCAGCCAACTGGCTGATGGATGAAAATAACACCCTGTCCCTCTGTCGACATGATGTGGATCCACTAAACATATATATCTCTCTATATCCCCGTCCAAGCTGTCCATCAGTCTCTTTGTTTATCCAATACTCTCTGTGAATTGATCCTCAGGTGAACGCGTCCCGCCAGGAGGGCAAGCTCTTGGACGAGTGCGACATCCTGATTGACATTATTCAGCAGAGAAGGCAGATCATTGGCAGCAAGATAAAGGAGGGGAAGGTGAGATGAGCACTGGAGAGGGACGAGGTGCATGATCGCAGATACTACTCATTTGTGTTTTTCATATTAATGTTTCACTTCATATCCTCTCACTTTTTACCTCTGAAAGCCACTGACTCTGATTTATGCATCTTTTAGTTTGGCAAACGGTGAATAAACTCAAATTTGTTGCCCGTCTGCAAAACTAATAAACCACAGTTGTATGAGTAAAAATAAAAACAAATGAACTCCCTCATTCATTCAGTATGCAGTGTAATGTGAAAGTGGGGTACAAATCAGTATGTGGATGACAGGCATTCACAATGCAAAAATTTGATTGTCTGGCAATGTCATCCCATTTATTCATCACTATTTAAACACACACATGCACGGAAATAACTCTAGGACTTCCATCACATCCACTTGACCTGATCCTCATATCGTGAACAAACAGCAAACTGTTCAGCTTTAACACATTTCAAACAGACGGAGAAAACAGCCTGACTGGCCAAAAGTAGATCCCAGAACATATGGGAGGGCAAATTTTGTACTTGTGCACTAAACCCGAATGATTTCTTTTTAAAGCTGTTTCTAATGAGACTTGGAACTCACTACGTTGTTGTTTTTTTTACTGTGTATTGTATGCTACAGGTTTAAGGACTGCATCAGAAAAGATTTAGAGCAAGTTTCTGTTATTACAGGTTTTTTTAAACATGATATCTTTACATATTTCAATAAATCTGAACTAAAATTACAGTGTTTTGGGCTATTTACAAGCCAAACTGCTGATGAAATGTCCTTCGTCCTCAATCCTATCACTGACCTCAATCTGTCTCTTAACATCTCTGCTCAGAGGGGAGATGGGAGGGAACTGAGGGGCATACGGGGGGGAAATGAAATCTCAGATTTGCGTGAAACAGAATCAATGCTCGTGTAATTCAAGCATCTTTGTCAAACCATTTGTCAGTTTCTTGGCTAATATTTCTTCTTCATACGAGTTACTAGCTAACCTTACTAACCAAGCTAGCAAATTACAGCCTCTAAACTGAAAATTCACAGAACAAGAAACAAGTATGATGGACGTCTTCATGCTCTTTGCTAAAATTCCCTGATGTTCATAACAATTTAGAAAACATGAAGATGTAGATGCCTATCTGCGAAAGTCAACCCTTGGATTTGGACCTTTATTGTGTATGAGTGGCCTCAGCTCTGAAATATTAATACCATCCCTGTGTACTCCCCCAATTTTTGGGTCATTTCCTGCCGTCAGTTCTGATTATCTTCTCATCCCTAATGATCCACAGCACCTTGAACTGAATGAGGGTATTTTCATGCATTGTTTTTTTTGTTTTAATTTCATCCAGCCTAACAGCACTGTCCTTCTCTTTAAATCACGTCTTTTTCCATTATTTACAGGCACAAAGGCTTCGGAAACTTGCCCAACAGATCTCCAACTGCCAGCAGTGCATCGAGAGGTCCTCGGCTCTCATCACACAGGCCGATCAGACGCTGAAAGAGACTGATCACGCTCGCTTCCTGCAGACTGCCAAGAGCATCAACGAGAGGTCAGACAGCCCACACACTCAACACACACACGTTTAAATCGCTCAGCTTAGCAAAAGTACTGTCTAGCTTTAAGGAGAGGGCAGAGGAGTGCACACATTGATGATGAGAAACAATTTGAAAACATTGTGCACTTGACTTCCCTTACAGCAAAGACAAGTTGAGAGGGATCCCATCTTTTATTTAGCCTAATCGCATTCTGCTCACTGTTTTAAGCTTCCTAACTGACTGACTTGGCAAATGAGAATGAAACCTGGTGTCCAATATGTGCATCCTCGGGAGAAACGAAGCTGAGTGGTATAAAAAGAAATCATTATCCTTTAGTCCTTCAAACAAAAGTAGTGTTTCAATCAGAACTTAATCTCCACAGCTTCGCTAATTAGGAGGCTGATATTATTCAGTGTTTTTAATTTAGCAACTGTTAAGGTGCTTGTTAATGTTGCATATCTGTGCAAATCTAATGAGATGCAAATGCTAAAGTTGCTTGTTTCTACATCTTGCAGTAAAGCGTATACATTCTCATATGTCCTTTTTTATTTATGGGGTAATAATAAACACTATATTATAGATTGACAGATAGATAATTAAACATTTGGTAATTGACACATTACTCATCACTCTGTGACCTAGGGTATCCATGGCAACTGCATCGACCCAAGTGCTGATCCCCGAGATACACCTCAATGACACCTTCGACACCTTCGCCCTGGACTTCACCAGAGAGAAGAAGCTGCTGGAGAACCTGGATTACCTCACAGGTAAACCTATAACCAAATGACCCAAACTGCCCTTTTGCTAGAGTTGTATTCTAGTTCACTTTCTCACTGTCCATGAAACATCCAAAACTGCCTCTAATTATGATTCTAATCCAGCTTTAATTTAAAAAAAAAAAAAATATATATATATATATATATAAAACTCTTTTGAAGTGCCTGCTGTCTTCCAGCAAGACGTTTGATGGAACAGGCCCCTAGCCCTATTAACTCCAAAATTAATTTTCAACATGAATTTCCAATGTTCCCATTTTGCGAGGACCCATCAAAATGTCACCGTTTGAATTATGAGCACACTGGGGACAAAAACAAGGCATCTTGTGTAGTGGATATGAAGGCCTGTGAAAATGGCTGGCTCGTGTTTGTTCTCTGTGATGCATGGGGGCTTCGCTGGAGGGCCTTTTCACTAAGTGAATCAGTCTGAATCACTCCACTATGTGCAGCCACTCATGACAAAAAGCTACAGAGAGACAGAGAGAGGGAGAGAGAGAGAAGGGGAGAGACAGAGAGTGACAGACACAGAAAGAGATGGGAAGTGGCTCAGCAATCAATTTAAGCTGTGCATCTGTGTCTTTGTTTCCTACCTTCAATACAAAAAGGTATAGGTTGTATTTGTTTCACTATATAGCCATAATAAAGTTTTCACATGGATACAGTCAATCTACTGGTCCCACTGGTTACAGCTAAAATAACTACGATATACACTTATCCCACTATGTTAATATGAGCTGATTTTATCTGAATACTTAATTATTTCTCTCCCACATTGCTTTCAATGCTCAACATACCACTGTACTGGAAAGAACATCAAAAAGGCTGAGTGTAATAAAGCCTTTAAACGTATAGGCTGAAGCGAATCAACAAGCACAATGTTAATGTGAGCTGCTGTTTGTTGTAACACCCTTTGAGTGCATCATCATTTTTTTTCTCTTTCTGTCTATGTGCAGCTCCAAGTGCTCCGTCCATAAGGGAAGAGTTGTGCACGGCTTCCTACGACACCATCTCTGTCCACTGGACGTCCGATGATGAATTCACAGTGGTGTCCTATGAGCTCCAGTATGCCATCTTCACTGGACAATCCAACATAGCCAGTAAGTGTGTGTGTTTCATCTTGAAACACAACTGAGGTGTCTGCATCGATTTTTAATGTATTTCTAATGCAAATGTTTGTGCAGCGTGAAAAGTTTAAATCCCCCCCCCCCCTTTTACTATTTACAGACTTGAGAGTTGCTCAGTACAATCATGCCTAGAGGCAGTTTGGACTTGAAGTGCTTTAAAATGTTAAACCTGAAAACAGGGGTAAAGTGAAAGTGGAGCCTCCTGAAGCCTCAAGCCTTTATGCAAGCATCAACCTCAGATGTTGGCACACGTTGAATATCTGTAGCTTATGAAGGATGAAAGGAGAATAAGATTTGACAATAGCGCAACAGAAAATCCTCGCTGTACGTGCTCTCAGGTTTTCTACAGTGGATATTCAGAGTTCTCATGTCTATACATGACACCGGTATTAAATGGCACTGAAGGGGTGAGATGTGGCAGCTGTAAAATGAATCAGCACACCTGACACACACACTTAGTGACACAATGTCTTGTAGAACAACAACAGGGATACAGTATACGCTGACGCACACGCACAACTTACCCGACCCAGAAAATCATGAACACACTCGAGTGAGTTTGTTCCCAGATTCAAAATAGACCTCAAAGCAGAAATTCTCCCTTCTTGTTTTATTAAACTCTTTTTGTTCTTCCTCATTTTCAAACTCTGCATGCCAAGAGATTCCTTCCATCTATCCTTTCTTTCCTCTCGTCTTTCCGAGATTACACCTTTGTCACTGCCTTCTCACAGTGTCACGTTAGTTTAAGGCCGTCTCTAGACAGCCATTGAACTAATGTGACACTTTATCCCCCCCCCCCCTCTTTCTTTTTCTCACACCCCAGTCTGCTTGTGCTTTACAAGATGCTGTGATTTTTCTCTCCTTATGTTTTCACATCCGATAATGTCAGAGGTGTTGCTGTTCTAAGTCACGTGCCAGAAAATCATCACTATGCAAGACGTGGAGCCTTTTAATGTTAATAGCATAAAAACACAGATACAACATTGGATTTCCTGGGGGAAATTTGTGTTGAGAAAGTGATAGTGTTTGATATGCACAGAACTATGAGCTTGATTAAATTAATCCGTTGTGTGTTTCATCATAATTAACATTTTCACTTTAAGTCTGATAGTTCTTACAAACAAGTTATAACAATAAATGTTAAACTTACAGTAGCCATAATGTCCTAATGTGTCCCAATCCTACTTTTGTTCTTTGTAGGTGTTCATATTGCATAAGTACACACAAGGGATTCACAATAATGCATGGATGTACTGGATGCCAAGAGGAAGTAAATATTTGAGTTCAGTATTAGCATGTTGGACAATATTAGCAGCATTGTGAATCTGCCCATTTCACACGTTGTTGTCAAAAGATTATTCTTGCCGAATATTTTCAATACGAAGAGCAGCAGGATGCTTGTAACCTCCATGAAGAGGAAAGAGAAAACGCACACATGCACCCGGACTTGGTTCTGCATGACGGCTACTAAAGCAGATGACTGGAGTGGTCTGCATTTTGCTTTAGGAGGTGGTGCAGCAATACAAAACAAAAGAAAAACATAGCCAAGCAGAGAGAGCATATTGCAGCTGTGAAGCCAACAGGGTGTGAATGGTTTGTGCCTTTTCACAGCCTCTCACCTGTTCCCACTGCCACAGGATCACACACACACATACACACAACTGGTCACTGAGTACGCTATGCTTTCACTGAACTGAACATCACTCCTCTCTAGGAAACCAAAAAACTGAATTAACCGACTACTCTGTATACTTCCACCATCTCATCTGTGCTTCCCCCCCCCCCCCCCCCCATATCTCACCTCCTCCATTCTCCTCTCCTCCCAGGTCTGTGTAACTCATTGGAGAGCTGGATGATTGTTCCCAACATCAAGCAGAACCACTACACAGTGCACGGTCTGCAGAGCGGCACCAAGTATATCTTTGTTGTCAAGGCCATTAACCAAGCGGGAAGCAGAAGCAGTGAACCGGGGACTCTGAAAACCAACAGTAAGCGACTGACCAGTGATAACAAACAGAAAATATGAAAATAAATGACATGTTCTGTAAAGAACGCTGTCTGTTATACATCCCAATTTATTCACAGTTCAAAATCAATTTTCTTTTTTCCTATTTACTTCCTCCTTTGCTACCAGGCCAGCCATTCAAGCTGGATCCCAAATCTGCTCACAAGAAGCTGAAGGTCTCACATGATAACCTGACGGTGGAGCGGGATGAAACCACGTCCAAGAAAGGTCACAGCCAGGATCGTTTCACCAGCCAGAGCAGCTACGGCGTGGTAGGGAACGTCTACATTGACAGCGGGCGCCACTACTGGGAGGCTTTGATTGGAGGAAGCACATGGTAAGTTTTATTGGCATGTGCTGCAGAGCCACACACGTGTAGTCATGAGATTTTAGGGATTTACATAAGACTTTTTTTTTGCACTTGATGATAACAGAATTTTCCACCCCTCCTCAGGTACGCTGTGGGTATAGCCTACAAGTCGGCCCCTAAGCATGAGTGGATCGGCAAGAACTCCGCCTCCTGGGTACTCTGCCGTTGCAACAACTCCTGGGTGGTGCGCCACAACAGCAAGGAGCTGGCTATCGAGCCATCGCCCCACCTGCGGCGTGTCGGGGTCCTGTTAGACTACGACGCCGGCTACCTGACCTTTTATGATGCTGTGGGCTCCCAGCATCTGCACACGTTTCACGTCTCCTTCGTTCAGCCTGTGTGTCCTGTGTTCAATGTGTGGAACAAGTGTCTGACAATTCTCACTGGCCTGCCTATCCCTGACCATCTGGAGGGACTGGAACCCCACGACTGAAAATCAGCATAAACTGGTCTTAATTATCTTAAAGCTGCATTGGGCAAGGTTTGCGAAAAATGCTCATCTTTGAACGGAGAACAGAAGAGATACCCATGCTCTTTAATTTATACAGATCTGCTCTAATTGTCCAAATTAAATTCCGGTCTTGTGCACTTTTCCTACTCAGCTAGCAAACACTATGTCCACAGAAATTTAACTCACCAGTGATATATTTGATCTTTTCCATTTGGTTGACTTTGGCACATACCATCACAAACTAATTAGTAAACATGAGCATGTATAAGAAGAACTTTTTTAATCCATACTTGCTACCAGTGCAGTTTAAGAAAAGAGACTACGTGATGTTTGGGGTATTATTTCATCATGATTCTCAAAAGTGATTTTTAGTTAGGGACCAGAATCTGAACAAGCATAGTTTATTCTGATTTCTAAAAGCAAATATGATGCAGGTTCATATTGTCTTTCACTCTTAAAGGCTTAGTGAAAACATGTACCAGATGGATTATTATAGGCTGGAGTCAATCCAGAGGAAACCAGGATAAATGGACACTGTTGGACCAGAAATTCCTACTCTAAGGCACTTTGGGCTATGATGGACATATTTGTACCTCTGCAACTAGGAAACAAGCCACAAATCAATTTCTAATTTTCTTCTTCTTTTTTTTTAACCACCTTATCAGATAGAGCACTTTGAAAATCCCTGAAAGTACGCACATATAAACTTACACTGCAGACACACACAACCAAACATATGCTAATACACACATACCAGCACATACTACTTAAAATCAATCACCATTTTTGAAAAGAGAGGTATACAGGTGTATATTTTGTAAAATTATTGGAACCCTCTTTTCCCGTTTATTAAAAATGAACCAAAGTAGCCATTGCTTCAGATGTCTACATTTTACTCTTAAGTTAATAAATGCTGAATTATTTTTAAAAAGTTAAAGAGAGGAAATAGCGTTATGCTAGTATTAACTACAGGATTCCTATAAATGTAGATGACGTCTTTGTTTTTGCACACTGTTCATACTTTATTCATGGTTTTGTAGAAAACGCCTAAATATCTTCATTCATTTTGTGCAATTAACATGCATTCATATTGGGAAAGTGTTGTGTTCTGTTTGACTTATTGTTTTAATTTCCTTTTTTGGCAGTTGGACAAGTCTTTCCATTATGATTTTATGTGATACATAATACAGTTTGTGAGTTGTATTACTGTTGTAGCCCCGGGCTATTATTGGAACTAAGGGGGTGACATATTTTTTTTTATCTTTCACGTTTCAATAAAACAAGCATATGGCTGTTTAGTGAGACATACAGTGTTGTAATGTGCCACTACTCCAGAACTATTAATTTGCTTGTAACAGCGAGTGTCTTTCCCTTCTCATCTCTGAGGTTTTATTTCATCAAATCCACAACATATTGCTTGAATAAAGGTTAAAGGTTCAGTTAATCCTCGAAAAAAACACAGTTGATTCACTTTCGTGAGCCTACAAAACCCACAGGAGGTTGTCCTCGGACTTTTTGCACAATGATGATGTCAGCAGGGGTGCACTTCTTCACTTCCGCTGTTGGATAACTCTTATTTATGAGCATCTGATGTTACCGCCTCTCTCCAGTTTGACGATTCATCACAATTATTTAAGAAGGGACAAAAAAAAGATCTAAATTCGTAATATAATGTTTATTAGACATCATAACATTGATGTACAATTTGCATTTTTCTAGCACTTATTGCTTCCACTTTCATTCCACAACAGATAAAAAGTCAAGACCCCTAAACTCCCAAAAGGGATATTATAGATTCTATATTGTATGATTCAGTTTTTTCTCTATGTAATAATGTTTAACAGTGATACAAATGGAGCTCTTTAATGTAAATAGAAAGATCTGGTTGTATTTCTCTATGTCGGTTTGTTTCAATACCCGGTACACTTAAAAAAAAAAAAAAAAAAGTATTGAGGACAAATAACAGTTTTTTTTCTTTAATTTCTGTGTTTTCTTGGCAATAAATTGAACTGTACGTTTTTATTGTATCCGATACGAGTATATAGAGCTTAATTTAATGTTTCCATTTGAACTTTCTGACCATGGTTGTTATATGTTCTGTCTCTGTGGACATTTTTATGGAAACACAGGATATGAGTGCTTACATCATTGTTGTCCGAGATAAGCCTATGAGGAGGTCAAAAAAAATAAATGTTGTTCCTTTTCACATTAAAGAGTGCTTTTTATCCAGTGAAGCAATACAGCAGAGTTACAATGTCAGGAGCCATTCTCATAAAGCAGGACAGGGTGAAATGCCAGGAGCTATTTCTGTCTTTTTCTAAGAGAAGTACAAAGATACAAGCAGTCCCAAATTCGATAAGTTTAGTCTATGGCATTTTAGTCTTTCTCCGTGTCTCCTTACAGTTACCGGTGCCCTTCAAGAAAGCGCTGCACAGTATATGTTGTTCTTTGTCAGCCTGCCCAGTTAAACACACCCAATTCAGGCCAGATACTATGTCAGTAATCAGATCATTGAACACATAATACCAAAAACACTCCTACCTAGGAGTGGAACCAGATGTAATTTTATTTCTTTAAAAGTAAATTGTGAGCAGTTCAAGTTTTTTAAGGCCTGGCGAGGTAAATTATCCAGTAATGAACAGGAAAAACTTTTCTCTTACCAAATATTCAGTGATGACCAGTGGCTATTTTACTCATCAGATTAATCTAGCAATGTGGCGTCTAATCATCTTCAATACACAATAAGATGATAATGTGGATGAAGTTTCTAATAATATGGTCATACATAGGAACAGATGCAGCATAAGGCATCAAAGCACTTGATCTCTATTTTTTCCTCCCACATAATGAATCATCCAGACAGATGCTAATGTCAACGTCTAAGTTTAGACCTCGACTTGTCGAGGTTCACTGGAGTTGATGAATTTCCTGTGGAAAGGGAAGTTATTGAGTTTATCATGTGAACTTCCTGTGGACATTGGGGGCTCTTCCTGATTTTCCAGGGAGCAATTGTTCTTCGATGCCAGGGTTGGTGTGGGGTTTTGTCAGTGAACGGCTTGCACTAGCAGACGCTTTGTGCGTAGTTCACACGGTTCAGTGAGAGCGTGTGAAATGAGTTTTATCCAACACTCACAGACTATAAAATGGACACAATAATAAATAACATCCACAAATAATGGAATCATTGTCTTTGTCAAGCATATGTTATGTCATTTCTTGATATATGGATGTCTGTTGAAAGCAATTATCCTTAAAACTGCTACTGAATCTTCTGTACTTGGTGATGTGTCTACTAGTCTCCTACATTACATAAAACAATGAATTCATTGTTGGCCTACTGTAATCGAGATATGCTTTGAAATTTTCCGAAACACTATCAAGCAATTGCTTTATAAAAATTACATTTCACGGCCCTGAATTCTGACCCTTTCTATCCAAGTTTAATGCAATTTGAACCAAGTTGAGCTGTGAAATGCGCTTACTGACCCTCTTGTGTTCTCATACAAGACTTTCTGTGACATTTCAAACAATCGATACAGTAACTTAATGTGTCTTGGGATTTTGCTCTTAGGCTGAAAGGGAACGCAAAGGTTGAGGACCAACTATTTTATTAACCTTTATCAAGGGAAGGATTTGCTGAGCTCGTGTGTTGTTTTTTCCTACACAACCTTGGCTCATATACAGTACAGTATATACACTGACGTGACCACTTGGTGTGAAAGTCCAGCTGCTTAAACAGCTCTAGCAGCAACTGTGGGCCTTTTTTGTCTCAAGGGCACCTACTAGCAAAACGCATAGACTGTTACTCCTTCCATTTTTCCCCATGGGTCTTGGGGAATTTGAACCACTGACCTCCCTTCATAAGACCACTTCACTCTCCTCTAAGCAAACCCTGTCCCACTTTTGTACATAGCATCAGGCCAGAGTGTGTTCAGTGTGTTGCTGTTTGTGCTGCCACTGCAGTCTTACTTGTATGAACAGTCTCTGGGCTCTATATTCCCCAGAGAGTTTTTGCAACCATGCCACAGCACAGAGAAAGACAATACTCCAAAAGAGACAGGTCTCTATGCTCCTGGGTGAGCTATAGGCGCTCATTATGTGTGTGTGTGTGTGTGTGTGTGTGTGTGTGTGTGTGTTAAGTGAACTCGGGCATGTGTCTGCAGCTTCTTGATATTAACAATCAATTTGCCATTTCAAGCAGATAGGCAATGGCAGCAGAGGGAAAATATTGGCCAACTCCGTCAGGATGGCATCTGGAAAATGGAACAGAATTGGTGCATATCTACATGGGGAAAAAAATAAAATTATGCTTATATGCTGATAAGAAATTGTATATTTACAGTAGACTTTTCATGATTAAACAACTAATTTTAAGTGTTTCCTCAATTCTTCTTTGCTCTATATTGTATAATTTGCTATGCAGGAGCTTTGATCTCTATGCTGTCTTCCAGTTTAAGTAAATTAATTCTCTACTCTTAAATGTCCAGCAGATGTCACTGTTAAGGTTCAAGAAAATAACCAAAGTGTCACCAACAGGAAGAAATGAAACTAATTTGGATCTCCACCAAGCATTCTCTGATTTATCTAAGTCACTATGATCAATATGCAATCAGGAGCTTGCCAGTCATTTCTTTATTTCTAAAGAATATTGAATTGCCAAACTGGGTGTGTTTGTGTTAATGTCTTTGTACAATCTCACAGCACTCACTTCCTTATTATTGGAACACAGCATGTGGTTGACAGATAATCATCATGATAACAATGATATAGGGCAAAGCATACACTTGCTTCAAACAGGTAAAGGTAATAGAAGAATGTTTCTTAGCATAACAAGTGAAACACTAGCAAGGAGAAGCTTCATTATTATGATACACACAATCAGTATCATCATATTGAAACAGTAAGACTAACTATGATGGATAACGTGAATTCAAACTGGTGCAGTTTTGTGCACGTAGCTTAAATGTCACATTGAAAATTAGAAAGAAAACCCCTGCCACCTCCAGAAATGCTGTTCTGTGGTTTGCACTTTTTATCCTTAAGGGATCATTTCACTATGATTGTATTATTAAAAACCCACTGAAAAAATCCCACAGCCACTTTTGACAAAAAATGCGTGAGAACGCAAAATTACCATTATTAAGGGAATATTATTAAAGTTATTAACTATTGTGGCAAAAGGTTTCAGGTTAGGCATAAACAGGTAGCTGCAGGCAGCTGATTGTCTCTCCGTTGTCTCTGTGCAGCAGAGATTTACTACTGAAAGCAGTCAACTATTTCCTTTGATGTGCTGTAGCCAAAGTGTTCCACCTTCTGGTCAAGCGTCTTGACGACCATCAGAGCTTATGGAGTTTTCTGGCTGTGACTGCTGCCAGCAACAACCCAGGAACTTGGCCGACATCCGCAAAGGCCAGGTTGCTCGCGTTGGTACCGCTGCTTCTTGGCTTGATGTGGGTCGAGAATGAAGTACATCTGGGAGAATGTTACAAGGCATTTGGCTGCCAGCTGGGCTTTAGCTGTGAGGAGATGGAGTGAGGGCCCAAAAGGTTATCTGGCCAGTCATACCTACCGATGACCTCAGGAAAATTCTTCAAGAACATCCTGAGCTTGTTGCCTGGCTCTATTCTCAAGATGTTAAAGCAATCGAGAGCTGTCTACCTCTTTAGCCTGCAATTAGACTTTACACAGTCTGTGCTAATTGCAGGCTAGCTGTTGGGGGATTTGGAGGCAGCAGGTATTCCATTGTTGCCAGTTCATCCTGTCCTTCAGCACCATTAAGCGCAGTCACTAATCAATGAAAATCTTCTAAAAATACATTTGTCTTTTCCTTTCTACAACTGCGGCTTACTCCCTGCTAAATCATTAGCTTTGGTCTCGTACAAAGGCTCACCACCCCCTCTGAAAGGAGAGGAGACTGATATAGGGCTGTTAATGAGAATCAGGTACCTTATCAGGACTCCCCTCACCTCTATGTCTCTCTACCTCCCGAGTAACCCTCAACAATACCCATGTTTGCCAAAACCTATTTTGCATTTTTGTGATAGCATTTTTATGAGAATGAAACCCCTCATTTCTACTTTATTGCATTTCATCTTAATCAGAGACTTGTTATGTATGCCGCAACCTTGCATTCCAATCTGTTGCACCGCAAGGCTTTTGTGATGAACAATTTAGTTTATCGATCAGACAAGGCCTGGGGCACAATTAAAGCCTAAGGAAGGAATGATCACTTTACTAATGATAGGGTGTCTGGAAAGTTCAGCAAGAAAAGTATCTTCCCTTGAGCAGCAAAATGTATCATTTAAAAAAACAATCATCAGAAGTGTATTAAATCTGTATGACCCTGATTTTGATATGAAGGTACACCTTCTACTGTTACTATGTTTTATCTCTCTGTCTAAATACTGTATATTGTCCTGTGTGCCTTTGTCGAGGCATTGTTTGCTTTCCAATTCCTTTCATGCTCCTTTTCTAACAATCCATCTTTCTCTGCACTATTTCCTTTTCTGGGTTTCCCTTTCTTAAAACTCATTCACGCACTGCATTTCTTTCCCACCTTCTCAATCACTCACTCAGTCAGTCCTCCGTTTGATAGTCTAGCAATTTTATCCAGAGAGCCAGTCAAGAATCCAATTAGTTTGCACCTCTCAATCATAAAATCTTCAGTCAGGTTGAAACAAACTTGGACAGACATGCTTTTACCGCCTCGCTGCCTAATTAACAGACGATAATTTATTGCACTCCAAATGGGCAAGGGCTTTTGTGCACTCAAGTAATTGGAAAAAATATATATAAAGGGAGACAAGAGAGGAGAGCAACCAAGCGACGAGAAACGATAAAGGCATGAATTAAAAGGTAGCAGACACCAGGCAGGGTGTTAGCGAGGTGTGTGAGCCATTTCAGCTCATTTCTCCCTTGACTAAGTCCAAACTAAGAGTCAAGCATTTTATAAAGAAGTCCCAGCAGAGCAGTGTGCAGTGTGCAGTGCAGGTCATCTTAGGACCGTGGCATGTTTCTCTTATTAAGAATAGGTTTATGGTATTGGTTTCACAAAAAGGATTTTGTATCAATGCAAATTGTGTTTTTCCGTCCGAACATCTTCCTTAAAAAGTAGAATTAAAAGTTTGGGGTAGAATTTGACACCCAGTGTTAATAAGAAAAGTAGAGTTCATACACTAGCATCATTCCCCTTGATTTCCCTTGTTTGTTGACCATCAGGTCCTCCTTAATAATTAACATATTGAGTGAAAATGTGAAAGCCCATTTTCATGTGTCATTACCCAGTTAATGCCAGGTGTAAAATGGAGTCATTATTTCACAGTTAGGATGTGGATTTAAAGTGTATGTTGGTATTTGATTGAATTTAGGTTTCAATAAAAGCGAACATTAAAGTTTCGGTCAGTATTACATTTGCTTAAGGTTCTTTTTTTAAAGGGTCACTCCGCGATTCACTATTGTAACTGCATAAGGATGAGCAACAAAAACAAAAAAAGAGTCGATGCAACAGAGGCTGAGATTTGCTGACTTTAAGTCCCTAATATGGGTGACTCTCGAAGAACACTAGATTCTACATTTTCCATAACGCAACACAATATCATCTTTTGTTAAAAAAAAGCTTCCTGTCTAGTAAATGCTGCTATATATAGCTCTAAGTTTGTGTATAACATAGACAAAGACATTATACAGCTATAGTACTCCTCATGACATGAAAACATACTCGTATGTGTGAACTCAAAATGATCTTTCAAGTTTATCAAAAAGGAATGAATGACGTTGGTGGAAAGACTGTGTGTATGTGAGGATGCATGGAGAAGAGAAGGTGAGACGGAATGTGAGAAGAGAGAAAATATGTGAAATTGTTGAGTTTGTGTGAGCAAGAAGAGGAATGAAGAGCATGTGTGATATTAGGTGCATTTCTGTGTGAAGGAGAGAGGAGGAGGGAAAAAAGGTGAGAGAAAGACACACACATTTGCACGTCCATATACAAATGCACAAGGGTGTTTGTGTGTGTGTATATGAGCGTGCACGCTTGTGTCAGTGTTTGTTCTTGCCTGAGCGTGTTTGCACGGAGGAGAGCGGATATGACAGGCCTGTCTGTTGTCTCCCTAGAATAATTGCTTATGGATTACCTGAGACGAGTCCCACTGGAGACACTTAGAAATGACACTCCCAGGTGACTCCTTGAATCATGTTCATATCCGGTCTGAGCCAGAGTTTGATTTTGCTTCGCCTGATGTGTGCACGAACCTCATATGCCTCCCTGTATGTGTATCTGCGAGTGTGTGAGTGTTTACAGATTCAAAAACAGATATGTTGTCTCTTTCATCTTACTGACACACACACACACACACACACACACACACACAACCAACATACATCTTCCAAATCCATCATCTATGATTCGGCTCCATTTCATGTGGTAACAGCTGACAAACTTATTACAGAAACGTTTCAGCCACTAAGTGTGTTGACATGCCAGTATATCCAGGTGGTTTGTGTACTCTATTAAAGCTAGAACCACTTCAGTGCCACTATTGGCAAAGGGCCTCTCCTTCAGAGTCTACCTGCCCAGTATATCCTCAACACTGAAGTCTGAGGCATCATGATGGACAAAATCTGAACGATTAGGTCGAACACTGAATAGTAGATATATTGATGAGGGTGTTTACCTGGCGGTTACAGTAAATTCTTGTCATGTGTGCCTACTGAAAGCAAGTGTTTGTGTTTCCCTGACAAATATACACAACAAAGCTATTACATGCACCATTAAAAATCCCAAGAATCAAATGAATGGGTGTAATTTGTGGGACAGTTGGTGAAATAATGAACAACCAGCTTACCAGCTACAGCGATAAGAAACCCAGCCAAACCTGTTCTGTGGGCTACTTTTTTACATTTTGACTACTTTTTCCACCACCCACCAGCTTTGAGTGCACAGTTAATTATTTATGGTACAATAGTAGAACACTGCAACAAGCACTCAATATAATGGCATTAGCATATTATGCCAAAGTTCCAAATCCACCTTCTACTTTTATGTGCAAGCTGTGACTCTTCTTTGCTATCACAGCAAGTCATTTACTGTCTGTGAAAGGATAAATGTACAATACATACAAATGAAAAAGGGTTGCTGCAATTTTCTCAGTGGGCGATAAGCTTATTCTCTGATTTATAGTAAATTATGATTTCAAACAGTGACAGTTACCGCTAACAATTGCTCCACAGGAGAGTTTTCAATATCTCTATGCAAAGAGTATGAAGTATAGAGGTCATTCTACACATTCTAATAAAACATTTTCACAAATGAGGAAGAAAAGAAAAATCCAGCTTGGTATAAAAGAGTAGAACTGGAGTCTTCTTGCTGGAAAATTTATTGATTTAATAATGAAATATGCCCTCTTGCAAGCACCTTATAATTGACTGGACTTAAATACATGCTCCTCAACTGGAAAGAGAGATAGAGAAGTAAATGACAATGTGTGATTCTTGTTGAGGCTATCTCCGACTTCACACGCTGTATTAAACACTGTCCCTCATTAAGAAGAAATTCTGGACTTTCTTGGCTGATTGTAACCATTAAAAGTCGGAGAGAAAGACCAGAGTCTGCAACAAATGGAGGATGATAAATAATCTGCAACAAATGTCTTTATCGTCACATAAACCTGAGGCAGTTTGGCAGAAATTCCTTCATCAGGGGCTGTACCACGAAAAGAATGAGGTTCTAAAATACTGCTGCAAAACAGACACATCAACAACATCAGCTGACCTGAAGCGATCAGGTAAAACCTCATTAAACAATCGTTTCTATTTATTGTAGCTTTGTTGCCAAAGTAGCCAAACAGCTACAGGTAAAGTGAGCCGTGAATAGCCTCAAATCCAGACTAGTTTACTGTATAAAATAAGTCTACTTTCCCCAACTTTACAGCCATCATCTGCATTTCCAGCTATGTTATTTCCTCATACGTGGCCTGTTATCAAAAGTACATCCAGGAAATCGCTACTTAGACCTGAGGAGACTGTTTGTAAAGGTGTGAATTTGATAAAGTTTCAGTCTTTCTGGGATCCTGTGAGCAGTGAAAGGTATAGGTAACATTCAATTACATACCTCTCTACACACTGTATGTATTGAGCCGTGGTGGGCCTGAAGTACATGAAGGATGACAGGGATAAGCTCAAAACTCACTGGTCCTTGTATTTTTACTAGCACAGGATCACACTGTTGCTGTGTGCTTCAACACAATACAGGCTTTGCTTATATCACATTACATTATTGATATATAGATTATGTTCAAAAATGGTTTGACTGTAAATTTGAGATTTACATTTGTTATAATTTATTTTTCTTATGACCTATAATTGAGTATTTGGAGTAGTAACGTTTCCCTTTGCAACAACATGGGCTTGATAAGGCAACTTGGGCATTTGATGAACATGACTATTACTATTAAACAATATTTAAACACCAAATAAGGAAAAAATGTTGTATAGGAGCTATGCATGAATAAATATAGTATATATTCATTTAGTTTGTTTGTGAAGAAGAGTACAGTATGTTATCCGACTGAGTGAGATTACTATGTATGATGCATAGTTGGAGATTGTATAAACTGTCATAACGAGGATACAAAATTCAGGATGAACACAATATGGGTCAGTTATATGAGCTGCGTGGGTGCAGTTCACACAGTTGGCCAGCAGAGAGCGATGCACACACTGTAATGGAGATTTTCCAGACTGCGGCTATGGGGGGAGAAGCTCCTCTCCGACCTTCTGCAACACTTTAGAGGAGCTGAAACTATGTGTGTGTGCATTCATATATGTGTTTACTGTCATAGTCCTCAGCTTCACCCTCTCCAGCACACAGAGCTGGAAGCTGCTGCATGACATTCACAAACGCAAGACAATGCAAACATGATGGCTGGGATCATTTCCCCGTCCCCGTGTGCAACAGCTTGCAAAGCTTTTGCTTCATACACCCACCACCTTTCTAGCTCCAACATAAGACATCGCCCAAGGTGTGAATTTATGGAACCACGCTGATCCCTTTCCAACCACCCTTTACACAAATCATCCCACATCCAAGGCACCTTTATATCTCAGTTCCAAATCAGTTAACGCAGGAGCTTGCGGGAGCCATCGTGGCTTTTTGGAAAACCTGTAATTACTCCAGGGCGATTTGAAGCTGCATTCTGCAGTGCAGCATAAACATCCTAAGGGTGTTGTTTGAGTCAAACATCCATTTGGCTCAGTAATTTTATGGGTCAACTGCACACCAGAGAAAGGGCGTAAATATTCTGGCAACACCTTGAATAGTAATGCTCCGTGGACTTCTAGTCACAGTCGGTGTTCATGTATATATGTATGCACGTGGGCGCTTGTGTGTTTATGTAGTTGCGTGTTTGTGTCGATGAAACAATCTGTCCAATAAACTTTTCTCTTTTTTTTTTTCTTTTTTTTTTGAAATACTGCCATGCTGGATTAAAGCTGTGCAGGGAAACGTGCGCCGGAGTTCCAATTTGGTGAGTCACAGTGCATTTGGCTAAAAAAAAAAAAAAAAAAGGAGTGTGATGGATGGTTATTTGTAGTGATAGTATAATTCTGAGGTGGAATTGCAGCTCAAAGGAAGACGGACAGTGGCGCAGTCAAGGTTAGACGTCTTCCAGTTCATTTCCACACAGCTGTGAGGAAATGTGTGCTGACAGTACAAACAGTTGACTGGTGCGTTTGAATAATTGCCTCCAACTATAATTACATTTGCTGTGTCAATGAGCGTGGCAGGAGCAGAATCCTGGTGGGTTTTTGACCAAATGTTTTTTTTTTTCTCTTCAGCAACACGATCACTGATGGTGTTAAAAATTTTAACATTATAACTGTATACTTAAAAAGGCACTTCTGTTGCCTGATACACCCACAGTGAGTGAATGTAATCTCCAACAGTTTAAACAAACCAGTGAGGAAAATGTTCTTTCAACAAAATGACGCCTACGCTGCACTTACACTCTTTAAATAGCTGTGGTTAACAGTCATAACAGCATTTCTGCTACAATGGTCCTTTTATACTCTTTCAATGTTGTTTATTTTTATGCCTTATGATTCTGTGCATTGCACTGCCCGCAGCATTAAATTAACCCTCCCCCTTCATCTTCAAAGTATTTTTCATTGAAATGATTGAAAGCGCTTGAATACAGTATAAACAAATGCATAGAGACTAATTAACTTTGTGTTCTTATTTGATTATGTTGTTAAAACTAATAGTATTTTATGCCTTAAACTGCTGTTTATTGCTTTTATGCAGCCAGTAGATACAGAAACATAAACCCACATAGCAACTACAGGTAATTTACCAGCAGTTTGTTATAGCTTCTTTTTTTGCTGACAACCGATTACAATTACATCCAACCAGAAAGTGAAGTGACAAAACAAGGAGGGGGGGGGCATCTAACTCATACATGAGTGTACCATAGGTCTCATGCTGAAGTTTTGTTCATTTCTTATTGTACACTTACTGTAAACGTGAAGCACAAACAGCTGTGAGTTTCCTCTGGGTGTGTATATCAGAGAGTGTTATGTCTGCCATCCTTGGAGATGTTACAACAGGGACAGATGCTGTGGAAGTAATGCAGACTGAAGACACTTTTAAATCCAGTGAGTCAGTGTGTTTTAGGTAGAATGATGCCCGTATATGCTATACTCTGTATAGTAATGGAATTATTGCCTGGATGGATTGTAGCTCGGGGCGTATAGCTCACAGCGCTGTGCAAGTGTATTTCAAGGTAGAGATTTGGGGGTTTTAGAAGCATTTGAGGCTGAGAAGTGGAAGGAATAGTCATCTGTGCAATAATAGTAATATTATTACTGGGGTTGGGATGAAGTTAAACGGCAGCAGGGCTGACTGGAAATGAAACTCAAGCCCGAGAATCAATGTAGATTTTTTTAGTGCAGCAACATATTGGAGTCAATTAAAAGTCATTTCAGGCAATTTGAGAAAGTTTGCTTGAAAATAGCAGAAACCAGCCAACAGCTTGTGCATGAAAAAAGAAATCGAAAAGTTCACATAGAACTGCATGCCAACATACTATACTATATATTTTTATGTGCACACAAACGCCCTGCAGCAGCGTAGTCTATGCTATGTGTGAGCGCGTGCGGTTCTCGGGCTGCTCCTCTTCCAGCATGTCTGGAGTTCGGTCTCCTGCCGATTGCCAGATCTCTGGGTGACGCACTTCAAAGTGCTATAAGAACTAGTCAGGCTGAGAGTTAAACAGGGGGAATCAATCAGCGCAGCGGATGGGAAGGTGCAGCTCGTGGGCCCTGCTTTATTCCACTCTGCAGAAAGCCCCTTGTGGATACTACAGAGTAGAGTTGCACGATACCCACGGTATACCCGGTACCCCGCGGTGCCAAATCATAACCGTCGCTACTATACTAGAAATTTTACACAACGGTATAACCGTAGATTACGATACTACCGGTGCCAGTCTCCGCTACATAGCGGCCGCCTCTGCTCTCCTCCCGGCTTCTTACTGCATGCTACTCCTTTGTAAACAAACCAACATGGAACTGCAACCGAACTACACAGCTGCTGAATGATTGGCTGTTTGCCCGTTACTGGTAACGTCCGGGGATATGATAGGCTGTTTCCGCACGCTGGGTCCGCCCGTCTGTTAGCTGATTGGCTGTCTCGCCCAGACGCGCTCACGGTCACAAACACGAAACGCGAAAAGTACCGGGCCGAGCGGCGAGTCTGCCGAAGCACAACAAAATTTTCTCAAGAAACCAAACTCCAAAAGTCACATTTGGAACTATTTTGGTATTAAGCAAGGCACAGACGGGAAAGCAATAGACAATGGCCGTCCACTGCGCAGGCGCTGCCACCAAGCCAAAGAAGGGAACACATAACCTCATAAAACACCTGCAGTGTCGTCACCCAGATTTATATGTTTATTTTCTCACTGGATAATATTAGGCTATATGCTCCGTGTACAGGCTGAGGAATGAAATATTAAAGAATGTCAAAGTATAAAGCACCTAGAAAATGCATAAAATATATAGATTTCATCATTTCATTTAGATCAGTTCCTGTTAATTGTACTAAATTGATTATTTATATTAGTACAACACAAAATAATGTGCAAAGGAAACTTGTTTATTAGATTAAAAATGCTTGTTTTCATTTCCAGAAATCTGTGTGAAATTAAGAAGAGATCGCAGCAGTAATGTAGACTCTGTCTATATTGTATTCTACATATTGTTCAGAATATTGTTCAGTATTTTGTTAAGTTATTATTTATAGAATTGAGCTACAGTTCAATGAAGTAGCCTTTGATATGCCTTTGCATAAGTTATGTCCTTTAAGTTAAATACAGTAAAGTTTGACTAGACACACAAACACGCAGAGAAAAGGCCAGTGGATCTGTTTGTTGTTGTTTTTTTTCAATTTTAACTTTTTAATAAATGTTATTCATAAAAATACTTCTTTCAGTCTAATTCTTACTTCACCAGTATTATGTTTATGATGCACTAAACAACATTATAAGTAATTAATAAGTACTTATAACTTGTACAAATAAATTGCAGTTCATAAAAATAATAATAAAAAGGCAGCAGTATCGCGATATTACCCGGAACCGTGATACTTTGTCTGGTATAGTATCGTGGTTACTCATTTTGGTATTGTGACAACTCTACTACAGAGCATGTATAACCTGACAAAGTTAACTATCTTTAGAATACCCATCAAGCATGATAAGCTGGGAATAGAACAATTTAGGGAAATAAAATAAAAGGGTGGAAAAAAAAACTTTCATGCCAAAAACATGGCCTACCATTGAGTTTATTCATAACCTCCTCCCCTGCTTCGATGCCTTTGAAGAGAGGCAGCCCGCCGCTGGTCTTGGTTATTCTCCAAACACAGACTGCTGTGAGTTTAGACGCCTTAAAACTTAAGTTTTGAATCCACTTTTTTGTAAAACTTGACTTAGGAAATAATTGAAGATGTGGGGAAAAAAAAGTTATTTTTCTTTGAGGAAAAAAAAGAACACGGTAGGAAGTGAAATGTAGCAACATCACAAAAGCTTCATGATTACAGTAGCTAATCACCACTCAGTATGTAGCAACATTACAAAAATACCATAAGAAATTCAAGTAATTTGAAGATGGCCGGCATGTTGAAAAAAAAAAACCTGTGTTTGCGTAAATTGCTCATCTGCTGCCACTATTACGCTTTGTGTAGTAATATGATTGGCTTTCTCCTGTCTCATCACAAAAGAATAAACACACGTACCCCACATGCACCCTTTGATGCCATCGTGAACCTCAAAATGAATACAATCCGTGCAGATTCAAATTGGAGGTCCAATTTTTATTCAGCTCAAAATGGAGCAGGTGAATAATCACCAGTGCCCTACAAAAGCTAGCTTTCATTCTCTCTAATGATCAAATCTATGTAGAAGCCATTAGCCTGCTATTCTACCGAAACTCCATCAAAAATCCTGTCAGAGGCACCCGAATATTATGATTTCAATTACAGTGGTTAGATGTGTTGAACACTGTAATAACACTGAATCCATTGTGTGTGGGTGGATGATGGGCGGGATGTATATTCAACTTTTACTGTCTTATGATCACACAATTGTACAGTATTTAACCAATGGACACGCTAATAGGGATCCGATGTGTGAAGGTTGTAACAGCATCTCTTCCAACATGATAAAATAATTGGATTCCTATTTACTGATGTCTGTTGCTAATGTTTGTCTTGAATTGTGTCTGTTCATAGTCATCAATCTGGAGTCTCTGAGGACAATTTTGGGTCCATATCCTTTGAAAATTGGAAGGAACCTCAGTCAGTGGCAGTGCCAGAGATTTTTCTTTTTTTCTTTTTTTTTGCTGGTGCCATGGGGTTGACTTTTCATTAATGGTGTTGTGAAAAGCAGGGTTTCCCCCATTAAAGTCACTACAGTCTAATATCTACTGCAACACCCCCCCCACCCCGACACACACGCTCACATATACAGTACCAAGCTCTGAGACAGTAACAATGTCATTCTCTGTTAAATATAAGGTGATATATTCAGCTCATGAGTTATAAATGTAAGGTATGTTTATACGCCTCTGAATACAAAATTGTACATAATTATGCTTGCAGGGCTTGCACACACAAGCAGGATGCAACAGACACAGGTTTGCAGATTAGAAACTCTGCTACCAGCCAACAACAACACCTCAACACCTCGACTAATGAATCAACAGTATTCAACATCCATACACCTACCATTATATGAATGAGCATCGCACAGAGCCAACTATAAAAGGAGAATGTGTAACTCAATCATCAAATGGGTTAAATTCATTAAGTGGGAAAGACAGAATAAGGCACAGAACATACAGTTATAACTTCAACCAGCTGAGGAGAGATGATGGGTTTAGTATTACTACACACACAACTGCTAGCATACAGCATCAAAAATAATAATTAAGTTTGTTCTTACTGGTTCGTAGATCACCTTTTCTGCCTTCTCTGGATGTTGGCTTGATTGCTGTGGCTGATGAACTCAGATGAACAGACGTCTTTCCCAGATGAACTTGACAGTTGGTGGCTTTGTCACAACAGGGTCTGAATGTTTCCACAAAGCAGAGTCCGTCCCCCACATTCTGTAAAAGGCCATCGTAACAGTTAATTAGCTTTAGTTGGCCTTATACATTATGTATATTTTCCAATATAGAACAAAAGAATAGACGGTGTTTGAAAATATGCTTCCAAATGCTTAACAGTGGTACAAGGGTTAATTATACATACGTGGGTGTGTGTGAGTGTGTGTGTGTGTGAACTGAATCATTTTGGATTTGAAGAAGCTCCTTTTTTTACAAGTTCTTGCTTCATCCCGTCCATGACTTTGCCGCTAGCGCACCAGGCTAATGCTAACACACTGTTTGCTTAGCCGTTAGCTTACCGGGCTAATGCTAACACATTATTTACTGACAGTTAGCTCATCCGGCTAATGCTAATACATTATTTACTGAGCCGTTATCTCACGGGGCTAATGCTAACACATCGTTTACTGACCCGTTAGCTCACGGGGCTAATACTAACACATTATTTACTGACCGTTAGCTCACGGCGCTAATGCTAACACATTATTTACTAACCGTTAGCTCGCGGCGCTAATGCTAACACATAGCCTTGGCTCTACTTATCTTCCTGCTTCCCAAGGTTCTTTACATTCGTAAAGTAACTTCGTTAATAACGAAGAGGGAATAAATATCAACTTGTCCGTTTCCAGGCTATAATTGAGTCTCCACAATTGGACGTTTATGGAGTAAAAAAACGACCCATTATGATACACCCACTGAGCTAATGCTTAGTCATCGAGACATTGCGCTCTTGCTAACAGGAAGTGAAAGTAAGGTCAAAAGTTCACTGCGCGATTCGCCCATTGGTCGAAATAAATCACCCGTTTTGGGGTTGTTGTTTTTTTTGTTTGTTTGTTTGTTTTTTAGTCTAAAATAATATTATAAAACAATTATAAATACTTGTTATGATTATTATTGTTGTTGTTATGTGATTGTTATTGATAAAATATACATGTTATGTAATAAATCTGCCTTATTTTGTAATAAACAGCCTGGATGTTTTGAATTTTTAGGATTATGTTACTGCTGTTACTACTAATGTGGATTGATTCACCAAGTTTACTCCTGACACTGGGCTCTAGTAGCAGCCAACACCCATTTAACCTCTTACACGTTGTCTCTAATGTATTTGGTCTCACTTCATGTATTGCTGGTGTAGTGACTTAAGAATTGGGGTGATGTGATGTAACCTTTTGGTCCGTTTTTTGATGGTCTTTTTGAGAGCGCCGTCAAACGACCATTGCAGCAGTCAACCCTGCTAGAAATAAAAGCGTGAATGAGTTTTTTTCCAGTCCCTGAGTTTGGCTGAATTTGTAAGATAATAAAAAGCTGATCTTGTTACTGCTTTTATGTGGCTATTTGCAATTTTCTCTCCGGGAACATGAACCAGTCCTGTAGATCCTGGACCATTTGAGGTGTTAAATGTCTGAGAGAGAGACACACTCATCTGCTATTCGAGTCAAGAGATTTCCTGTAAATCCAAACATTTGTGATTATAGAATTGCTTGATTTCTTGGTGTTTCAATCATTGTGAAAGATTTTGTTTTTTTGGTGTCCAGTGAGGAAAAAAAGAAAAGGGGAAAAAAAACAGAGCTGCCTCTGTATTGCTCCAGCCTCCCATTTTGCCCACTTGACAGTGTTGGGAGACAGGTAAAAGGGAGGGAGGGGGGTTAAATTTGAACAGGATCCATTCCAATTGAGACTTTGCCGGTTTATTTTCAATCAGACTCCCCCGATGCAGTGCCAGCCCTTCACATTAACCCTCCCTCCCTGTTCTCCTGACCCTTCTATACCTCCCGCTCTCACATCCACTCATCCCACTCTCAACCCCAGCTTGCCTCCAAGGGATCAATTGTACAACAAATTCAATGAATTCTTTGCCAGTGTCTGTATTTCCTCGGAGAGCACCGGTTGCTCTGGAGCTTTGAGTGAAAAGACGCTGGTGAAGGAAAGAAAGTGAGTGAGAACGCAAGAGAGAGGTAGCGATAGAGAGAGATACAGGAAGGAGGGAGGGAAACAGCACCTTTGAGGCCGCTGCATATTTAGCACCGGGCTTTGACGAGAGCTTGGCAAACAGGAGGTGCTGCGTCGTGGCGTCTAAATGAAAAGCACCAGACGGAAATGAAAAGGGGGCAAAGGATAAGATCAGGAAATACAATAAGGAGCTGTCTTGTAAACACGCCTTGGATGCCAAAAACAGATAATAAAAAGAACAGGCTGATGAAGCAGTACTTTTATTTTGCTTGACAGAGGGGTGTGTCCAGATCATTATCTTTTGGGATGGGTTTAGGCTTGCGTTCCTGACATTACGCTGACACCAACATTATTTGTTTGAGGAGCTAAATAGCTATTTGTAGTTTCGCAATATCTCCTCCTGTCGTCCACCTCTTCCTTGAACTCCTCTGACAATCTTTTTAGGTGAAACTGGATAGAAAAGGCCGTACAATACAATCCGAGAGAGCCTTATTATTCAGTGCTGCGCTGTTATATTAAGAGATCCCTCTGAGCCACATGCAAAAAAAAATATCAGTTAATAACATTCATAATGTGTATGAGTAGAATATGTAAGTAAAGATTTTGCATTTTTATTTATTTTATTCATACATTCTGTAAAAGGCCATCGTAACAGTTAATTAGCTTTAGTCGGCCTTATACATTATGTATATTTTCCAATATAGAACAAAAGAATAGATGGTGTTTGAAAATATGCTTCCAAATGCTTAACAGTGGTACAAGGGTTAATTATACATACGTGGGTGTGTGTGGGAACTCGCTTCTTTTGAAATCATGATGTGTGTGTGAACTTTCTTTTCCCCAGAGAGACTGCCAAAAATGGCAGGGCACAGGAACCGGACGGATTCCTATCATGTAAACCAAAGGATGTTCCAGCACACTAATGAGTCGAGGAATCACGGTTACCCTTTCACACAAAAGAAAGAGTCCACAGATCAAGTGCATAATATTAGAAGATTTCCATCTAGTTAATACACAGTGGGCTTCTATCTAAACATATTATACAAAGGTTGCTACATCTATTAAAGCCACGAATTTGTCTCAGGGTTAATAAAAAGAGGGATGATGGTGTAAAACTTTATTTAAATTAGCAGGGAACATATTTTGAATATATGGGCACAGAAATATGCCCAAAATGTAGCTTCTGCTGCTTCTGCTCATCTGCTTTATATTGTCCAGCGGCATTAAAAAAGACTTTTAAGTGTTGCATTGTGACAGATGGCTCTGCCTCTATAATATAGAGAGCCGGAAAACTTTATGGTGATGTAAAGATTAGAAGACGGTCAGCAGAAAACTGGCGAAGTTAACCGCCCACACACGTTTGAGTGACGCTTCATTAAAAAGAACATTTGTCGAGTGTATATAATTTTTCTGCTTACATCTTGCAATATTTATTACAGTACTGTAAGCGTGGACTGCACCCACAGGAAATGTGTCGGCGCTCAAGGAGGAAGGGGAAAAAAAAAATCCCCCCCTATATCATAACAATGATATTTTCCATATAGTAGTATTTAGCCATGTTTAGATATCCAGAGCTATGAATATATGTATTTTGTTGCTCTTGGTTTCATTGAGTCAACAGATAAATATATACGGCAAGAAGAAAGAGACAAACTTTGCAGAGCGATTACATCATCAAAAGGAACTGTCTGTAGCGGCTCTTGTGGGATTTATCCATGAAAGAAGCAGATAACATGTATGAAAGGAAAGTTGTACAATATGCTCACACTCTTATTAATATTTAAATGCTGATATCATGCTGCGGGTTATACATCATAGAGGTAGTTACTGCAAAAAACCCCTGCATAGATCCACGCAGGATATGGATGATATACAGGTAAAAAAAAAAAAAAAGTTTAGTTATGTATTTTTGAAGTTTATGAAAACTGATAAAAGGCCAGGTTTTATTTAAAAAAAAAATCTAGCAGGGATTGAGTTATGCATATATGAAATAGCTGATCAAAAGGAAAAGTCATCAGGGAAATACAATATGAACATATTTCAGCACATGCAGAGATGTTACAGAATCTGTTAAAGCGATTTAGGGCTTCTGCACGTCTTTGTGATGTGATCAGTACAAAAAAAACAGATATCAGAGTTTTACACGTGTACAGAAAGCGGCTCGTTTCTGCCCGAGCGCTGGCAACACACACTCGAAGCCACGCGGCGGTGACAAATGAAAACGGTTGCCCATGCTTAGCCGGACAGCCGGGCGTGATACATGAACCTCATTGTACACTACAGGCAGCCACATTCATTGTCGATTTAATGGCGTGTTTAATTAGCTTTTAATCATATTTTGATTTCTGTGGAGTAAACCTGGATCCCCCCCCCCCCCCGAGTTCATTAACCCGAAGACGGATGCGCCATCGTTTCCAATAACGCTCCTCGGAACTCAGGTAAAAGTGAAACTTTCATTTCGTTTTCCTCTCGTGTGAGTAAAGATTTCTGACAAAGCAGGTTAGAAAATCAAGTTATGGGATAAATGTAAAAAAAAAAAAAATCCCTTCACTTACTGTCAACTCGTGTGCTCTTTGTAACAACACTTTCCTGAACTCCTAGGTAGCTGCCACACCACGGTGCACTTTTAATTTGCATTGTCTCCGGGAATGTGTAATGCAGGCAAGGTGTGTAAATGAGATAAACGTCACGCTCCGGAGGTAATTACAAAGTCTCTAGGTCATTTCGACAAACTCTCGTAAGAGGTTAAAACAAACAAACAATAAATAAATAAATATATACAACATCCTTTTTTTTTTTTATGAAAAAACCCTTGACTCAGACTGTCCTTTGTGCGAGTGGGTGTTAACTCTCACAAAGTCACTTTCGCTGTCTGTCTTAAGAACAGTGTTAGCGGCACCGTTTTTACGCCTCATTTCCTAGGCAACCTCTGAAACCGACTCCTGTGTCAGGCCAACCTGTGCTGACAACCCCCTGCTGCAGTGGCACACACGTATACGCACACACATACACACACACACAGTGGCCACATAACAGTCTGAAATCCAGCACGGTGTCTCGGATCTTCTACCCCTTCTCCCTTCTTAAATCTTGATTGACTAGTTTCTGCTCACAGCCTGCCGAACCCTCCGGGGTCATTTAGGCTGTGAAAAAAAGAAGAAAAGAGATGGCGGATCAGAAAGGAAAGTTCAATAAAAAGGCCAGTCTCATATCTAGCTGTCAAAAGCCTCCACTGTGTGAAAACATTGTCTCTCTCTTTTTTTCAATTTTATTTTATTTTAGGAAGCTTCCTCTGGGATTTTGTCATTAAATTCATTTTAAAAAAAGTTGGACTGCAGCTGGAAAAACACACGAGTCTGTCAACCTTGGAGCCAGGGCCACACAGGGAGACGCTTGATATGGAGATTATTGTGGGTGTTTTCAAAGGATAGATTTATTTAGATTTGTTTGATATGTTAAAAAAGTGCTCTTAATATAATTAAATATGGTCTTGGTCTGTATAATCAGTTTGGAAAACATGCTTGGGATTTAATAATTGGGTCCAGTGACTCCAGATCCAATATTTTCCGTGCTGTTCCAAGTTCAACCGCTGTCTTGTCCACTCAAGGACATTCAGAGTATTTGTAAAGCTCACTGACTCAGAACAGGTAAGAACCCACGAGCACACAGACACAGAAACAATCCGGTAAAGAAAATCAGAGTTCTCAAGGTTTACTCCAATAAACAGACAAGGGTCAGAAACAGGAGATCAATCAGAGACGGCAAACTTAACCCGGCAGGGAATCCAGAGTCCAGAGAATCAGGCTGAAAGTTCAGATGAAAAAGGTTCAGGAATCGGGTAATAAGAGCTAGAAAGCCTAAGGTATAATGCAAACTAAGAGATGGACGGGTATGCTGAGAAACTAGCGAGGGAATAAGCTGCAGGTGAGGAAATGGGCCGGGGAAAAAACAGGAGAAGTAAAGGTGGTGATAGCATGTCATGAGGGAGTGGCGGGTCTGAAACAAACCAGTAGACTGAATGGGAGATGTTGTCCTGAAGTCACTCCAGCCTCGTCTTGACTGTGTGCTCGAGGTAAGTGTTAAAAGGTGAATCTTCATCCAGATCTCAAGCAGCGTGCACTCTAGTTTCCAGCAATGGATCCGACTGTGCTGGGAACATTGCTCCACTCCTCCGGATGGAACGATGGCTCAACGTGATTCTGTCTTATTGTTTTCCAAGGCTTCCATTCTGCTCCGACATAATACGAATAAGATCAGGCTGTGTTTCCTTTTTTAAAATCGTGTCTAATTTGTCTCTGGTGAAAGTAAAAGTCACATTATATAGACATTTAAATGATGATCAGGCGGAAGCAGAACGAAGAGGCAGAGGAACTCCTATTATACCAGGTGAATTATGTGTCATTGAAGGCATCATGCTGACCAATTTTGCTGACAATTTTCATTTTCATAGAGCCAAGGGAGGCACAGACTGTAAAATAGTACAAACTACAGATTGTTATTAGAAGATCCGTGTTAATAATGTAGGAGATTCATTTGATCAGATTCTGCTTTCGAGGAAAAACAAACAAATAAAACAAAAAAACAGCGATAATCAAAGCGAAACAGGAGCGAGCGGAGAGCAGCGCATGGTGAAGATTTACCTCTGTGTGTGTGTGTGTGTGTGTGTGTGTGTCTTTGTATTTCCTCAAAGGCTCTCAGCTGACACACACGTGTTGACACGCAGCAAAACACATTGATAGACTGGTCTCATGGGCTTATTAACACACACACACACAACTTCTCAGGGATTTCAAGAGTGCTTATTGCTTGATACAAACACACACACACACACCTAATAGACACATACACGAAGCATACTCGCACATAATATTCATAAACAGAGCCTCGCTTGGATCTGTTTTGCAAAGGGGTGTATGCTTTTAAGTCGCCGTGCGAGTTGAAACTTTCCCCACCGCGCTTCACGCTCATTTGCCGTTTCTCATTTGTGCAGGCCTCGAGACTAGCTTATCTGAAGAACACAGTTGCTCCATTAAACTGCACGGCTAACACAGTGAGCATATTTTTTTGGATTAAGTACATTCTCTTGCTTCATAGGTATTTCACAATGTACTTTCTTCTCGCTGAAATGAATTTGAATTTGGCACCTCAGAGTCAAAATAGGAATAACGGGGCTGAAAGGAGTGAAGAGATGATAGCGAGGCAGCCCGTCTCCTTGCCTGTTTTTTTTTTTAAATGCAACATGAATTCTCATTAGGGTTGGAAGGGGGCTGTTGCAGATGGAGTAATCCTTGGCAGCAAGTGCGCTAATATTTCCAAAAGCATTAATCCATCAAGCACATTGGGTTATGGGTAATAAATGTGTGTATGAATGTGTGTGTGTGTGTGACTGGTGGCTGAGAAGTAGGACACGCACACACATATGCGCCGATAGTTCATGCAAATGCAGGGCCCCCAATCACGCCCACGCTGCACGCTGACTTTGTTGGGGAGACACGGTGAGAGAGGTGAGAGGAGAAGAGTGAAATCAGAGCGGCGTTGAAAGGAGGCTGGGAGATAAACAGCAAGGGCGGGAGGGAGAGAGAGAGATCTCATTTTGTAGTTAGAAAAAACAGAATTACCTTACCATAGGGAGCAAGAGAAGGATAGACGGAGAAGGAGAGTTGATGTCTAGGATTTTAGTTATCATAAACTGGAGATCCTACTCAAAACTGCAGGATTACTCCAAGAAATAAAGAAATACCCTCTAGTGGATACAGCTCAGTAAAAAGAAGAAGAAGAAGTTTTCTTTTTTCTATTCAGGCTTAAACCAAGTATTTGCATGCAGTTCCCTGTGACGAACATATCTCCTGGTGCATTTCTGACCTTTTTTTTTGAAAATGTACAGCCAGCTCTTAGTATATGGCACCGACCCAGGTAGTGAACTCTGTGGCTCAGGGGGGAAATGCAAATCAGCCAGTCGGGACTGTTGAAAAGCCACTATTCAGTAGCTTTGCCTGAGCTACTGTAGCCCCCAGCTAGCAGATAAGTCCACATTAGACATTTTAATATGATTCAAAACACTGATAAAGTGTTCCTTGTGCCTGGTGCTGCTTCCCTGGGCCAACAAGTCATGGAAATATACCAACAGGATGTAAGTCTGTAGGACATAAAGCTGACCCACTGCCTGTATATGATGAGGAATGGTTCAAATATTATGGTTACCTCATGCAAAATCCTTCATCCTTACATCAAACGACTAAATCAGAGTGGAAAAATCATTTGAAGCGAGGTGTTTTATGTTTCCAGGAGCAGCTTGTTTGGGGAGGGAAACCAAAAGATGAAGTGTTAACTGAACAAAGAATGTCTCATCTAGTTTCATCAACAAAAGGAGAAGTTAAAGTTAAAGGCATCACAGTCCCACCCACGCTGTTAGAGTGACAGGTGTGACAGGCGATCTCTGAGAAGTGCCGTGCAGAAATACCTGTGAACATCAAGGATAATAAAAGATCAACGTCGGCGACAAATCGTCGTCTTGTTCAGCTGTTATTGTCACCGTCAACGGCAGCACGGATCAAACCAATACGACCGATTTAGTATCGAATTGAATTTTAAAAAAGCAGCTCTACTTACATCCTCAATTCACTGCTCAATTCAGCAGCGACAAGCCGTATACTGTTGAAACACTCTTTCCAAGTCAGATAAAAAAAACAAAAAAAACCCAAAACACAATGATGACATACAGACTGAACTATTCGTTGGACTGTAATGAAATAATTGCAGTTCAAGCTCCCCTTCATCTCCTGCTGAAATCATCAAAAGTAAACTAATTTACAATTCCAGACTGTAGTAACCTATCGCCTATTTCCATATTATTGTATATTCTAGTTTATGTTGGGTGTACAATTGGATTTTATGCTGATGTCGCTGCGCGTGCCATCTGTCTGTGTGCAGTTGATGTGTCTGCCCTGCCAGGATGCGTTCAAATGTCCCTTTTATCGAGCACGTTGGTGTCGGATGTACCTCTGTCCATACGCTGGATTGTTATTTCTTTGCTACTGCTCTTCAAACGTAGCATCATATCCCTTCACCGAAGACACGTTTTTTGCTTTGTGGTCATCATTATGTATCACTTCCCGAGGTAAAATGGTAATATATATATTTACTCTCTCCCCCCGTGCTCATTAGGTCTGAAAGCTATTGATTGATAAGACGTAGCTCAATAGTAATATAAAACTGCAAAGTGTAGATTTACAGCGGGCATACAGCTTACCTGCAGCAGCTCCACTTCACCCCCTGCATACATTTACTGGGGAAGTTGAGTGCACAGAATATTAGACTCGAGGTTGAAAATGTGTTTAAGTAAGGCCCTGCGATGCAATTTGCCTTTTCCAGACAACTTAAAGAGAGTCAAAACATGTCATGTTGCCGGGCAGGATAAAGATGAAAGTCGCATTCGTGTTCACCCAATGCATTCACAATGCACTCCATTACTCTTTCCTCACACTCTAAAAATCGACTTTGCATTGTAATTGTAATAGGGAGATGACTTGAGTATTGACACGCGGAGCACAAGGCTTTGCTTTGTGGTGTGGCAGCCATCTCTGTCTCTTTGCCCCTCTCCGGTACACTTTTCCTTTTAGTCAAATGCATCCACGGTTCCTCTCTTAACCTTCTATCTCCTTTTTTTTTCTATTGTTCTCCATTGCTGTATTTTTCCTCCCCCTTTCTCCCTCAGTCATCTATAGAATGTTAAAAGCCTTGAACGCTGTGATGTCCCTGCAAAGCCTGCTGTCCTGAAAGTGGAAGCTGAGCTGAATGCTAAACGGGCAGCAGCACGGTGGCTGACGCGTGCCACCGCGGGGTCCTTTATCGATGCTCAACCTGCGCCCGTGCCCAGGTGTGACTGAAAGCGAAATAACGAACCCTGAGCATGTGTGTCAAAGACAGAAAACTGAGAGAAATGAGCGGGAGTGGATGACGACATGTGTGCCGGCAGGGTAGGGAGCTAAATAGGGTTACAGAAGGGCTGGCAAATGAGGCATTGCCCTGGTCCTTCCTGTAAGCCATGTTAATGATGATGAGTGAGCGCTGCTAAGACTCCCACTGAGCTGTATCTATAAGGAGAAACAGCTGTTTTTATCCTCACGTCTCGCTGCTGTAAATCCTCATGCATGGCTGGATGCGGAGATCAGACATCTATGCATTTAACAAACTACAATGACTTCTTTTAAAAATAGAACGAGTCCACATTTAACACTCAACAGACGAGCTTTCAGGGTAGCATTAGGTACTGCAGTGCTCACTGACTCATGTGTGTGTGTGTGTGTGTGTGTGTGTGTGTGCAGTCAAAATATTAGCCCATCAAATCAACTGTGGATTTGTCATCGTCTCCCTCTCAGTGTGCTGACTTTGCCAGGCGGGGAAAAAAAAAAAAAAAAAATTAGCTTTAATGAAATGAAAATTTAATTTACACAGTTAGAGAGGGAGTTTATTTTCTTCCTTTTAATTTATTTTTTCAACCTGGCATTGAAAATGAAGTACATTTACTTTCAACCTGTTCTCCGTGTCTGATTGATCATGATTAACATTTAACCACAAAATTAAACATGTTCAAAAAAATATTATTAAAAGCATAAAATCCAGGCTTTAGATTCATGGGGCCTTCAAGGTACCCTGTGGAGTGTTGGACCACTAGAAGCGATATGGACTGGTCATAAGGACATACATGTAGATGCACAATAGATGGATCTAAACAATGCACGATTTAAAATCGTCTTTGCAAACGTGTTTATAAGGAAGGAAATGCTTTAATGTATGCATGAGAGGACTCACAAGATAATCACCCCAAAGATACTAGCTTCCATGTTTGTTTTCCTGCAGGGTTCATTTCCAAGTATATGTGAACCAAACAATTTGTATTCTGCTGAAGAGGGGTACTAAGGAGAAGCAGATTAACAAGAACAGAAAAAAAAAACTCAGCCAAATACACAATGTGTTTTTCTTCTGTCAAGTTGAACAATACCAGATGGCGGGATATATTATATCTTATTATAATACATAATTCACATTTGAACTGACGCCTTTTACCGCCCCGTTTCATGGGATCCAAAATGGTGCAATAGTGAGAAGCCAGGCCTGCAGTTACAAACTGATCTGAGCTTGTCACTGAAGCAGCTGAGTAAAATCTTCATTAGGTCAGAGTTAGCTAACGGGCTGAGAAAAGAGACAGATACAGTATGTAAGATGATCTTAAAAGATGACTAAGTATGAATCATAAGAGGGGGGGGGGGGGGGGGGGGCTGCTAAAAATGCATAGCCTGGGACCTGGGGATAGGGGGAAAAAATGGTTGAGCTTTTAAAGCAGCAGGAGTTGGTGACAAATGCAGCACCCATGTATAAACAAATACAAACCTTGCACATGAAGGTGCATTTACACACACACACTGACTGCCACCTTTGTCCATGCACGCACACACACACTACATTGCGCACACATTCACACCTAAATGAACAGCTGCTGTGTTGCGCATTATCTAAATACAATCAGGATGCACTCACCAGCAGCACAATTTGCATCTCTCTCTCTCACTCTGTCTCGGCATTTCGCCATGGCTCGTCAGCACTTTAGCAAAAGGGCTTTTCACACACAAACACAAAACAGCCCCCAACAGGCGTCTCAGGTGGGTAGCAAAGCTGTAATCCTCTTTCCATCTAAGCACCTTTTTACTGTAGGTAGAGGAAAGGGAGAGAGAGAGAGAGAGAACCAGAGAGAGAGAGTGCTGAGAGCCAGAATTTGTCATCCTTTTTCTTTCCTTTAGCTGCTGGAGTATTTGCATAGCACATACACAAGATGCAAGGATTGATTTAATTGGCTATCTTGTCTTCAGCAAACTAAAACAAGAAATGAGGTTATATGGTGTGTTTGAGAGGGAAATAAATATTTCCAGCCCTTTTGATTTGTGTGTCTGCCTGTCTGTATGTGTGTGTGTGTGAGGTGGGAGGCTGTGTACACGCCAGTGTATTCACGTGTGCTGGAAATACACGCGCGTCTCTGACAGCAACGAAAAAAAAGGTTGTTTTTTTTTCCAGGAATGAAGCGGCAAGGCCGAGACAGGAACACACGCTCTTTAGCTGAGAACACAGGCCTCATTTAGGTTAGCACAGGATTAGCCACGCCGAGCCGCACAAGCACAGGAATTAAAATGCAAATGAGGACAAGGATTGCACAAGAGGAGTGCAACAACAAGACGATGGATGAAATAGCACGGGCGAGGATGGATGTACTGGTATTATTTATGTCGTTGCTGCTTTATAATTGCTAATGTTGTGGAGATGTCCCACTAGCTCAAGCAGATTCACACAACTTATGATATCAGGCATCATTGTATTTTTTCTTAATTGGAATTATACAGGCAATTAAAGTGTTTGTTGTGAACAAGAGTCCAGAAGAAACAGAAGAAATATATATGTGTATATACATATATATATATATAATCTTATGACAACAGTTGGATGATGTCATGGTGATGTCATCAGAAATATCTCAGTTCGAACTTTCTACTGGATTTTACTTCCGCGAATTTCTATAACCGGACGAGAACCCACAAAACATTGATTATTATGACCTCACATAGCTTTTTTTTGAACTGTATCAGTTTTCTGATTAAATCCCTGCTCTATTAGGCATTATTGAATAGGGTCTCTCTCTCCCATAGGCTTGACATTGAGAAGGGTATGCAGCACTGAAGCAATTATAAGTTTTCTCTGCTTGCATCTGCCCTCCGGCTAAAAACACAGTGGCAAATTAATCATCTTAAAATGGCCAAAACTAAAGGTTAGCTATAATCCTCCACATCATTGTCCATATGCAAGCATACACACACACACACACACACATATGCTTCTCTCCTCCTTGTCTCCTCTTGTGTCCTCTGAGTGGACATAATGAGAGTTAATGAATAAATCCATAAGTTATATTTTTAAAAATGGGACACCCTGCACAGGCAGGAAAGGACGTCTCTCTGAATATGTGCATAGATTTCAATAGAGCAGGAGCACTGCCTTGGGTCGGTGCAGAGAGAGACAATGGAAAGCAGAAAGCCTAAGTGAGCAGCAGTGAGCAACAGCTGGAAGGAGCAGAGGCAGTGATGACCGCAACGTTAAAAATAACTAACTGATTATGGCTGCAGCAATGGTTTCTCCCAAAGTTTGATGAATTGGGTTGCAGCCGTCACAAGTTGCTCATGAGTCTCCAAACACCGACATTTGGAAGTACAGCCGGTTTCTAAGTTTAGCCTCTCTACTCCTGTTTCATTGCTGGCTGAGTCCAAATCAGTTTGACAAATTACACAAATGCACCATTAGGCCCAAAAAAAATGCTCCATGCAAGCACGCTGGAGAACATACTCAACATGCTCTCACACACCGGTGAACACGATCAGTCCTCAAGGAGGCGATATAGACTGACCGCTGGATCAGTATCTATCATCCAACCGTGTTTCCTGAACGTTTGTATCATCTGGAGGGTTGAGAGCAGAAGAGTTGGAATCCAACATCACATATTTTGATCTGTATTCAACGAAAACCGTGACAAGCGCTGTGCCGTCCCGGCGTACGCAAAGGGAAATTTACGATGTCTGTATTTGTTTGACCCGGCCTAATCCACAGGTTTTTCCTCAGAATGGGAACTTGTCAGATAGACCGACAGTCAGACAGACTTTTCTCAAGAAGCCTTGCTTGTCACATTGTAGATACAAAACATCCAGCAGTGCGCACACACACACACACACACACACATTCACATTCTTTCCCCAGCAAGGGGTCACATACCCAATCAGGTACACACAAACATGTACACGCACACATCACAGTGTACTAGTTTGATATGGCACTCAGAGTGTGATGACAGTATCGAGTCTTTGTATGATTGAGGTGACGGAGGCAGAGACAGGATGGGGGCTGTCATCAGCTGTGAGTGACAGGAAGCCGAGCCGGGGAGGGTGGGGGGCGGAGGGGTGGGGTGACAGCTGAGTTCATGACATGCAGTCTATCCCCGTGTCTGTCTGTGTGTTTGTCTCACTCTCGCTCTCTCTGTCTCTCGAACCATCTATCTTTTTCTTTATGCCTGCCAGTCTGTTTCAACCTTTCCATCTTCTTTGTCCCGTCTGTCCATCTCTGTCTCTCAGTTTCAAATACATAGTTTTTTTTTTTTTTTTTCCCTCCCTCTCCCCGGGTGATGGGTGGATGGATTTTGCCCTTTCTTCCCACATGTCAGACATTGCATTAAGAAAAACAATGGGAGACCCATAAATAGGGTTTAGAGAACATGCACCCAATTTACTTTGACAGTGGGGGAGGTGCGTTTGTGTGTGTGTGTGTGTGTATGTATGCGTGTGCACGGGTGTAAGTCACTTTGACAGCTGCTGCAAATGAGGCAATATTGCAGGTATTGACTGACATTGTCGGCCTCAGGCCCTGCGCTCACTAAATAAAAAAAAAAAAAGTGGTCACCATAAATCACAAGTTGTATTAGCGATTGATGCTCCAGGTTGGCGTTATACGGAGAGCTTAAAATCTTAATCAAACATGATTTTTGTCAGTGATGTGTAACTAAAATAATTGCTGAATAATAGGCGCGGGTCATGTTTTAATAAGAAAACACTTGAAACAGAAGTGTTTGTAATTACATCTACTACGAGAAGAGTAGAAAAATCCCTCAGGTGGCATCCTTAATGAAGCAATAATCAATTAGACCAGAAGTTTAAAAATGCCCTCTCATTTATGGATATTCTCAAGGGGCCACAAACCAGCTATAAACCACACGTAATGTCTTATTGAGCAATACTCGAGGATGTGTCTAAGATCACAGCTTTTTTTTTTTCTTTTCTTTTTTTTTTTTGTCTCCGTAGGCATGAAGAATCAAATTCAGACCAGTTAGCGATGAGACATGTCACCACTCAATGGCTGCATGTGTCAGCGGTGTTCAGAAACTGACAAATCGGACGCGTTATTTATTGAACAGCACCTAAAGAAAAGCAGAAGGCTGCTGGAATATCAAGTCAATATAAAGTCAGAGAATGTGATCAATTATCTGCAGGAGGTTATGACCACTTGGGAATTTCACATCATATATTAAATCATGTTTTTTTTTCTTCTTTGGGAAGGTTATATTAAACATTTTTCAATGATCAACTTGGACACCTTAGTTGCTAATTTTCACACATCTCCCACAACATCAGACTCAGAAATGATTATTATTGTCTACTGATGCACTGCTGACCTTTTACGATACATTCAAGCCGCGCACGTCACCCCGGTCCAGCTACTCTCAGGTATCCCAGCAGCACATACTATTCTTAGGCTGTCATTTTTTGTCTGCTTTGCTTCCTCTCTTGTTCGGGAACAAAGACTGTGAGATGAGGGTCATCTTTTCTGACAGCAAGGGCGGCCGGTCCCTCTGAGGTTGTCATACTCTGCCGCCTTTAACAGTACGTCATTTTGACTGACCTTTTTGCTCATGTGCCGTATATCTGCGTGTGTGTATATGTGCGATGGAGCTTGTTAAAATCTCTGATCTCTTAACACTGACCCGGCTTCAGCCTCCGCTGTGCATGCGTGCATGTGTGCATGTGTGCATGTGTGCATGCGTGCATGCGCAGAGGAGGTGGCATTGTCACAACCCCGGCCTTTTTAACATCACTCTGCTTAGACTTCTTTTGTCTTGTGCGCCTTGCAGTGTAAACGTCCCACATTAACAGATCTGAAATCCTCTGACAGGGAGGGTGCTGACCTTTGGATATAAATAATACTCTCTGTTTGACTCGTGAACAGAAACGGACGGTCGGTTCTCCAAGCGACTGTTGGTGGCCGTGCTAATTGCTTTAGTGTGCTTGTCTCGTCGGCTGCCAAGTTGCACTCTGCTGAGCCACAGACTTGGCCTGTGCATGAGAGAGAGTTGGACAACAGGGCTCTAAAATATGCCAACATCCATTTGACTGCTTGGCAGTAATACAAAGGGGATGGAGAAGGGAGGGGAGAGAATGAGAGAGAGAAAGAGAATGAAACAGAGAAAGGATGAGAAACTGTCAGTGACCGCAGAGGTAGCCGAGCAGGGAGAGATGCAGTATAGTGAAAAATAGTAGACAGAGTGAGTGGTGGATAATATCCCCTTGTCTGTTTTAGCCTTAGTGTGGCTCCTGATAGCCCATGACGGAACAGTGCTGTGTAGAAATTTACATAAAAATCAATACCTATTGACTCCCTATTAAATTTATTCCCCTTTCCCCTGAACTATTTCCCTCTTCGCCCTCCTCTTTTTAATTCCTAATGATTGCCTTTCTGCTCAGTAGGGAATCTTCCGAAAGCCTCGAAATTTCTCCCCCCGCTCCGGTTCGTGTCAACTCCGCAGTAAGACGGTGAAGCCCGCCTGTCATCCAAATCAGGCAGCAGATGAGTGACAGCATATCAAATCCCAATCTTTTAACCGGTTCTGGTTGGAAGAAGAAGAAGAGAAAAGCTGATGAAAAGGAAAAAAAAAAAATCTTCCCGAAGGCTGTCTGTGGAGTCAAGAATGGTGGCATGCCGGCCCAGAGGTTGATTTGTGTGTGTATATTTTCTCAGAGGCTTGTATAATGGCTTTGACACTGAGCCTTCTCATTGTGACCATCAGTAGTAAGCCTCTGTGTTAGGTCACCTACCATATTTCCTCTCAGCCAGTGGTATTAAAAGTGTCAATCTGCGAGCGGCAAGCACAGAGCAGGCGATGTCCTTCCAAAATAATTTCTGCTCGACAGTACTACACGCTTACGTGTTTGCACCTGTTCTAAAGTTTGATCAGTGAAGATGTAAATGCACCTCTCTCTCCAACAAGAAAGCTGATTTTTCATCTTTCTCTTACGGGATTGGATCAATATAATAACTGTTGTGGAAACAAGCTTGATGGCTCGAAGCAGCAAAAAGAAAAGTATAGCTATAAATCATAAACTGTAATCTGCTACGACAGTGTGCTGTTGTTCCACGATGATCAGTGATTGACTGCGCAGAATCGTTGTTTTTTTGTTGTTTTTTTTCGTCTGCAGAACAGTTGAACATCTAACGGTTAGTTGTGATGTTGCAGTAAAAGATTCTTTCTATCCATCCCAATTAATTGGCTGTGGAGTAACTCTCAAAATGCAGAGAGAAGAAAAAAAATGAGACTCTTTCAAACTCTTTCTCTTTGGCAGGCATGGAGCAAAAAATGTCAGTCATGGTTACAAAAGATTAGATAAAGACTTGGCTGCCGGGTGCAAACTGTACATCACTACGACATAGCAAGCTTTGATCGTCAGAGCCTTTCAGATGAAGCTTTTCACAAACCGATTCTGATTAAATGCATTTTTTATTTTTTATTTTTTTAGGAATTGGATGGTGTGAATACTGCTGATGAACTGCTAGTCAGAAAGCCAGGATCAACATGTCAATTACTAAATCACACATTGCAAGAGGGTCACTCTCAATGAGTGATTTGTTGGCTTGAGGTCTCAATCTCTCTATTAGAGCGCTGGCTTTTTTTTCTCCCCCCATTGTCCTGCGCATAATTACCCTCTATCCTCTGTCATTATTGTCACTGGTCAGATTTTTTCCTTTGTGAAGCAAAAAATTACCATATGCCTGTGACACTTCTGGCTAGTACAGCTAAAAAAAATAAAAAAATAAAAAAAGTTTTCAGATGACAAAATAATAAAACAAATAATACGCCGGTTTACAGACTGAAATTAATCAGCCTGCAGGAGATTTGAGACAATGTGGGGACTGGTGCAAACAACAATCTGTCTGAATGTCAACAACTTCAAGCAGGCGAAAAGAGTCACCCCCCATCCCACATATAAAAGCAGATACATAATAGAGAGGAAAGTCAGCCTTGTGTGGGTATTTCATGGCCTGTGGTTCCACTGCATTGCAATAGATAGCAGAAGTAATGTAATGGGCCATGCTCACTAATTCCCACCTGTACTGAAGATTTACAAGAAGCAGTGTGGGAGGAAAGGCTTAAAGGCAACACCAGCAATCTAACCCGCCCAAACCACCAAAGTGTTTAGTCCCTCGCTGCAACACAAATGGCTCTGCAGCATTTTCGACAGTGGAACAGATTTTTTTTTTTACCCTGAAGCCATAAGAATGCTAAAGAAATACATCCCTTTAGCAAAACCACAGTCTCCACGAACATAGAAACTACAGCTTATCCCTACTTATAGAGGAGGAAGTGGACTTTGTAACACAAGCTGACCCGGTCTCCGACATACACGAAGACAAACAGAATCAGTACAATATGGATGTAAATTCCCCAGGCATACTTTTACCTGTTTGGTCATTCATAATGTAAATGTGTAATACCCTATTTACTTAACTGTAAATTGAAATGTATGTATTTTGACGTGCACTCGCGTGGAATGACAAAGACGTAAGACTCTAATTGCATTAAAGTGCAGCTGATTAAGTTAAGTGATTGCCTGTAGATGGTGCACATTAGCATGTTTGCCGCTGCTGTCTGGAGGAACTACATGTCTGACAGTGACAATGCTGGTGCTGGATGACACTGGCCCAGGCCCTGGGTTTTAGTTGCTTAAAAGCTTCAATGAAGCTGTGTGTTCTTATCTGTCTTTTTTTTTTTTTTTACTCCACAGTAACCTCTTACAAATGAATCAGCTCTTACAGGAAGTCTCAAGTTCAGACCAAGTTGATTATCATGCAAACAAGCACACGGGGGGACAAGAGGAAAATAAATGAGATACTCATTTGTATCGTAAGTCACCCCACTCACGGCTATTGAATAATTTATTCAGGAAAGTGAAGGGAAAAAAGGCATCAGGTTTCAAAGCACAATAGTAACAAGGGGGTTATAGATAATTGGTAAAATTGTTTATATTCTCTTCTCATATTTCAATTAAAACAGTAGTGATGAGATTTTCTGAAAGCATTTTTCTTTTAGTTTTGTACGGCTCACAGTTATATAATAGGAATATAAAGACAGACAGAAGTGAGTCAAATACACCTATGACATAATAAGTCCACAAACCCCCGCCACTGTTCCCCATGAGTCACTGCTGTTGAGCCGTCCGCCATTGGAAGAGTACGCCGGTTTCCCTTCCAAACAAACTGTACAAAGGCTGACTCCACTAATTGGTATCTCTCCCCCTCTGGTTCAAATTCTTAATCAGTGAAATCAGCTGCCGTACAGTTTGGTTGGAAGGGAAACCATTGTAGTCTTCTTTTGGCAGTGGACACAAGTTGTTTTTTTTTAGAAAGCAACATGGGACTCTGTTGGCCGTAATCTTCTTTGTAAATCTACTGTGAATCGCGATGGAGTGGGACCAGAAGTGAAATATGCTTTAAAGTTTCAACACATTAGAGAGCTCCTTTTTTTCAGATTTTAGTTTAGATTTTAGATTAATTGTAGAATTGTGTGGGAAAAATAGGCTTATACAAATATTATGGGACATCATATTGTATCCCTCATATATATATATATATATATATATATATACACACACACACAGAGAATAAACCTGCAGCAGTGTGGATTTACCCTTTAACAATGATGCTGCAGCCATAATAATGTCATATGATCCAATCCATAGATACGTGACATTTCAGCACTTTATAATGGTTAACAAGGCCTGATATAGACCATGCCCAGGTTTGAGATAATGACTTACCAATATAGGAATCAGCAGAAATCTTGGCTTAGTTTGTGGAATTCTATATAGTACTGGACCATCAGAGATTGTTAGTACGAGCTTTTTTTTTTTTTTTAAAGGCTTGGCCATGCACTTCGCCGTCCACCCACACACACACACACCCACACACACGAGATCCTCTTCCCTCGCTGCAGAAATCTGCTTCGACAAGATAAGTGCGGACTTGTAATTGTGCGAGGGCCCTCATCTCTCCGCACGCGGCTGATAATGGTGCTGTGAAAGCCTTGTGCTCATTACGCTAGCCTTTGTTGTTTTTATTGCACAGCTCGGTTGATTATTTATTTATTTATGTATTTATTTATTTATTTATTTATATTTTCAGGACAATTGAGAAGGTTTAATGCCAGTCCCCTGTTCTGCAAACAGAGATGCCACTTTGGTGGACAAACAGCTGCAAAATAAATAATAATAATAAATAAATAGATGATAAGTTGTATATATATGCACATAGTTGCTTGGCATAAAGCATTTGTGATAGCAGTCTGATACAGGAACCTGCTTTCTAACTAAACACTCCAAGTGGTGCTCACAGTATTAAAGGCAATGGCCTGGACCAATTCAACCGCAGCAGTGTGTGGAAGCAGAGAAATAGAGATAAACTGGAAACATTAATTTTCCTTGCATGGCAAATACTTAGTCAATCGCTCGTGCCGGAGCTGTGTATGCTTTGGTTTATCTTTTTGAAAAAATATGCGATTAAACGCGACCTCAGGTTTTGCAGCCTATCGTGGAGGAGATACAGATACAGAACACGGTCCAAAGTCATACCTTAGAAGTCAAGAGTTAGAGTTGTTTGAGATTGCTGAAGCAATGAACTGAAGAACATTTGAATTCTTCAAGCTTTGCAAGTAATCATTCAGAGACAAGGCTTTTTATGCTGTTTTTTTTCTCTTCAACACCTCTCAAATCACTTTTATGAACAAGCTTAGGGAGTAAAGGAAGGATATGGAACAGTGGTAAGTAATTATGACACAAAAAAAAAAAATAAAGTAACTGTAAGTTGCAGGAAAAAAAGTTCACATGTACTACGCACATGCGCACAAGGGATAACGGCATAGACTATAAATGAAGGTCTGACATTGCTGTTCAGTCATTGTCATGGCCTCAAGTGAAAAGGTGTGGAGTATAAACTCTTAGCTAAGTTAGCAACTGTGGTCTCACAACACAACAAATACTATCTAGAAAGTTGGCAACATTTAAAAAATTGTGTTAAAAAACGTTTTTAACATCATGAAACAACCGGGAGAGTAAACTAGCTAACGTCCGTTTTTCAGTGTTGTAACTAGCTAACGTCGGTTGTCCAATGTTGCGCCTTGCTAACGTTTTTTTCAGTGTTGTAACTAGCTAACGTCAGTTGTCCAATGTTGTGCATTGCAAACGTGTTTTTCGGTGTTATAACGAGCTACCGTCCGTTTTTCAGTGTTGTAACTAGCTAACGTCGGTTGTCCAATGTTGCGCCTTGCTAACGTTTTTTTCAGTGTTGTAACTAGCTAACGTCCGTTTTTCAGTGTTGTAACTAGCTAACGTCCGTTTTTCGATGTTGTAACTAGCTAACGTCGGTTGTCCAATGTTGTGCATTGCTAACGTTTTTTTCAGTGTTATAACTAGCTACCGTCCGTTTTTCAGTGTTGTAACTAGCTACCGTCCGTTTTTCAGTGTTGTAACTAGCTAACGTCGGTTGTCCAATGTTGCGCCTTGCTAACGTTTTTTTCAGTGTTGTAACTAGCTAACGTCCGTTTTTCAGTGTTGTAACTAGCTAACGTCGGTTGTCCAATGTTGTGCATTGCAAACGTGTTTTTCGGTGTTATAACTAGCTACCGTCCGTTTTTCAGTGTTGTAACTAGCTAACGTCGGTTGTCCAATGTTGCGCCTTGCTAACGTTTTTTTCAGTGTTGTAACTAGCTAATGTCCGTTTTTCAGTGTTGTAACTAGCTAACGTCAGTTGTCCAATGTTGCGCCTTGCTAGGTTTTTTTTCGGTGTTGTAACTAGCTAACGTCAGTTGTCCAATGTTGTGCATTGCAAACGTGTTTTTCGGTGTTATAACGAGCTAACGTCCGTTTTTCAGTGTTGTAACTAGCTAACGTCCGTTGTCCAATGTTGCGCCTTGCTAACGTTTTTTTCAGTGTTGTAACTAGCTAACGTCCGTTTTTCAGTGTTGTAACTAGCTAACGTCAGTTGTCCAATGTTGCACCTTGCTAACGTTTTTTTCACTGTTATAACTAGCTCACGCCGGGTTTCCAATGTTGCAGCAAACCAACAGCAGTGGAGAAGCAAGAAACGGAGTTTTGCCAACAAACAAAACAGATGACCAACAACAACAAGTGCAGTGGACCATGGTGGACACTTCATCTCCATGAAAGGACAGAAAGACACCGGATACCGTGAGTCAGATAACTTTTCTGTCTGTATTTATCAGTCTCTTTTTTGCTGGTTAAATATCTTGCAGTGTGTGTGTTAAGCTCTTCGCTTCGTCTTCTTGTTTATCATGGAAGTTATATTGTTGTTTACCTGGACACTGAGGCTGTTGTGTTTCCACCTGCTGACTAAGTTACACACAGTGGCAGGCACAGAGCTTGCAGGGCTTTGAATAATTCAGAGTTTGTTGGTAGTTCAGTCACCTGTTGACCCTGTGTGTGAATGAACCTGCTGTGTTACAGTATATGTAGCAGAATACTGCCAAGCACATATAAAAGATTGTGTAAGTCATGTATTTGACACATGCATTATGTTTTGATGTGAACATAACCTTGTAAATTTGTTTTAGTATTTAATACTGATACTTGTATTAGTATAAGCTTCATATTAGCCCACTGTTTGCATGCAAAGAAGATACGAAAGATAAGAAAAAATGTGTAAGTCGTGTATCTATGATACATGCATTTTTGTTATTGAAAAGAATATATATATATCATATTCATTCTATGGGTACCACTCATAGCTGTAGCAAATATCATGTATCAAAGTAATATTGAGATAGTCAGTTCTTTGATGACAAATCTCCAAAATCTGCTTACTAGATTTTTCTGGATCTTTTGACCGAATCGCATGGCATTGATCAGTGGACAAAGACTGTGAGCTAAGGTTTCCCTGTTCTACCATGGCTTAATGTGGAAGGCAATTCAACATCCTGACTCCCATGGCCATTTATGAGTTGTTTGTGCATTCTTCACTATATTAGGTTATTAATAAAGCCCATTAATAGCTGCTGTACTCTGTCCTTTACAGTGCTGATACAAGAAGCAGCATTTTGAGCACAGATGTGTCAAGTAGTTCTCTCAGTGTCATTACTGTAATGACAGGGGAGCATCTTCTTGCCTGGAAACCATTAAGCAAGAGCCTGTAAGAGACGGCAGTTTTGTTTCAGATCTGATGTGAAGGAGAAACGTCCCAGAATAGAATTTTAAATCACTGGATACAGCAAGGTTGTTTTTGAGCATTTAGGGGTTGAGGACGTGATATAAAAGGGCAGATTGAAGTGCAGGAGACTGAAACAAGGACATTTTGACAGGGTTCGGTGCAACTTGTATGTGTAATACACCAGTTAGGCTGCAACTGACAATTATTTTTAATTGCCATTAATCTGTCCGTTATTCGCTTGATTAATCGATGAGTTGTTTGGTCTATAAAGTTTCAGTAAAAGGTGAAAAATGTCCGTCACTGTTTTCAAAATGTGAAGGTGATGTCCTCAAATATCTTATTAGTATTCAATTTATTATCATTGAAGACTAAAGAGATCAGAGAATAATCACATTTAAGAAGCTGGAATCAGAGATTAAAAGATGACTCAAAACAATTATTAGATTATCAAAATAGTTGTTGATTAATTTTCTGTTGATCGACTTATCGATTTATCCAGTAGTTGTTATACACCACCATGAGCAATGAATTTAGTTGGATATTTATAATCTAAAATATAAATATACATGCAGGTTACCTGCTGAATATCACACTTCTTTAACTTCACACTGTAAGTTTAAATTTACAGAAACATTAATTATTTGAGGATTTCTACTGACTATTTAATAACAGATTATATTAGGAAAGTACTATAATAAGTTTGTTCAACAGCTACATTTGGAAAGGGTGTTGTCACAAATTAAACTGTGCTGAAGCATTAAGTGCACAGGCTTTAGTTCTCTTCAATGACAGCACAGCTATTAATTTATGCCAAATTGTCAGAGCAGAAACAGAAAGAGAATGGAAAAGAAAATATACCAATGCACAAACTTGAGTGCATTTATTATTTTCCTACTAGTTCTAATCCCCCACCCCTTACCTTTGAATCCCTCCCAACACTCAGCTACCACCCCCCCAACTCTAACCTTCCACTCTCCAGGAGAATGAGAAGTACTAACAAGTAAAATAAGCTTGAGAATACTTAAATGATTGGATTATATGAGAAAAGGGTGTGCCAAATGTAAGGACAAGAAGCACCTAAGCATTATCCTTACTCCATAAACGCTGCCAGCAATCTCCTGTTATGAGTTCCTCTTATGCACGGGGGAATAATAAGGCTGTCTCTTCTCACCGGCGAGAACAATAATGAGTTCGCTGTGAACTAGACGTTTTGGTTCAATAGCTGCACCTTTGATTCTCCTTTTCATCTGGTCTGAGACTTTCTTTCTTTTGTTTCTCTCACTATCACTCCTGCTCTGTCTCTTTCTTGCTCTCTTTCCCAGCCGGTTTCAGCAGTGAGGGAACCTCCTCTCTGGGCATCAATCCCCTGCAAATACGATTAAAGCACTGAGTCATCATTTGGCCCACAGGGTGTAGTGACCAAAGTTGTGTGTGTGTGTGTGTGTGTGTATCCATATCTGTGTGTCTGTGACGGTTCAAAGCTGTGGATTTTGGGGGGGGGGGGGGGGGGGGGGGGGTGTTGATTCCTCTATCCAGGAACAAACTGGGCAATCCCATTCCACTCATCTCACTTGCTCTTTGAGACTCAGCAGGGAGGGGTAAGGCATGACCAATTGCATCCAGATATCCTCACCCAAACCAACTTTTTCTCTTCCCGTCATCCCTCCTTTCCCTCTCCCCTTGCCCCAAGGCTGAGAATGTAATTGCTGCTGCTTTTTGCAGAAGCTTGCCGGCGAAGTGTGGAGGCTGTTTTTTGATTTTATTTATTTTGTTTTTGTCTTTTTGCGTGGAGCACGGGGTAACATTATGTGAGGGGTAGAGAGACGAAGTAAAAGATAGCAGATGGAAAGCAAGGGTCTAAAAGAAGCTTGGGCCACGCAGGGAAATTAAAGGGGCTTTGGTGTAGAAATGATGGCAATTACAGCTATTCCTTCTCCCTCAAAGGTGACCTAGTGTACTTTGGAGCTACTTAACGTGGCACGCTTTTGCTGTCTATCAGATGTACTGAAAGAAATGTCATGACAACAATGGGAATTTTTTGTTTCTTCCCTGATTATCAAGATCAGAAGAACAAGAAACAGGAGAGATGCGCTTTTGATTGCAACAGCCAGAGACAGACTTGTTAACACGATGCTCCAATCAGAGCACAAAACCACATTATTGGTGACATATCATTTTGTCTGAGTTTGGACTGCTGGTAAACAGTAAACAATAAAGATTGTATTTGGGCAGATACCATGCAAATTAGTAATAAAAAAATAAAAAATAAAAAATAAAAATCCATACTTGGATGCAAATACAAACATGGCACAAATCCACAACACATCTTCAGCTGTAGTAATGTAATGTACTGTACCACCATAATCTATTGACAAAACCTCCAGTGAATCAGTTTTTACTTGTCTGCGTGTGCTGGCGGTAATGAAAAGTTGAGTTTGCTCAAACTAGAGCGACACAGCGATCAAATGTTGATGTTGCTATGCTAGGCCACTCTACGTAACAGAGTAGAAGCTGCCAAAGTTTGCGATTCAATTATTCACCAAGCAGCTCAAACCCAGAGAAGAACATTTCAGAAGGTGTGGTGATGATTGATCAAATCAATGCTCATCGCTTCAAAGAAGTCAGGAAGGTCTGGCCTGAGCTCCTGAAGCTGAACTCATCTTTTTTGTATGTTTTAATTATAAATGACATTTGAGCTGAGCAGTGCAACTGGACAAAGAGAAGACTAGGGTTGCTCTTAGCAGCCAAATCAATCATTTAATCAATCAATCATCTACACACACACACACACACACGCCATTTTTGTTGCATTGGGAAGCTAAGAGTAATTTTTGCCTTGTGTGCTTTACATATTTATCTATTTATCAAGAAGCAATTAATTTTGAATAAATTTGAATGTGCAAATACAGTCGGAAACAACTCCCTTCCTAATAATCGAAACCACAAACTTGCTTATAAACACAGTTGGCACCACTTATGGCTTCACTCCTCCCAGCCAGAAGCTTGAGGACACAGGGCCATCCGGTGATGATTACACAAAGTGACACATTATATAAATATATATTTATAGAAGCTGAACTTATCAATAATGCATATATAATTCATTAGTGCAATCAACTAGTTCTCCCCTCCACCACGAGCCAAAGCCACACAGCACAGAGAGCATCTCCATTGACTGGTGCTGGTTTAATTGATGGCTGATACGAAGAATGAGACAGAGAGGAAGGAAGCAGGACGCAGGGGGGAGGACGGATGGGAAGGTGGAGATAAAGATAAGGGGACGAGTGTCAGTGCACGTCTGCTGACTCACATTTAGTTTGAAGTGTTTTACTTGCAGGGAGCATTTTTACACACACTCGTCTAAAGTTTTGGAACTTTGCGTTGACATTGCATCACCTTTGTATGCACAGCCAATGTCACACAATTCAAGACAGAAAACAAACAACAGAAAGATGGCAACAGGGAATCCAACCCACCAATGTTACTAAACTCCTTTATCTGGTCTATATTATATTCAGTCTGGTCTGACTTTGTCTGTTTGCTTTTATTTTCATCCACAATGGAACTCCTTCAGACAGTCCGCCCTGAGCATGATGTTAAAATTGCCACTGTGGGGAGTCAGTGCTACCACCGGTGCCCATCAAATGAAAGGGCTACAAAATGCGCATGTTGGTTAGATTTTTATTATTTATTTTATCATTAGGTTCTTTTCATATCTTAGCAAAACCTACACTTGAAAAAAACACCTTTGCAGTAAAGCCCTGTTTTATTTTTATGTTGTAGGACAGAGTTTATTGCTTGAAGATTGCAGCAGATATCCCCAAGGGCCTAATTAAGGCTATCAAGCAAAACTAATGGCCAAGATATCAAACTGCAAATGCTCAATCAAAGACATATGCTTATCGTGAGGGTCAAAATGTCCGACGTCATTTATGTTTGCAATAACATGTACTGCCTGACACAGAACATATGATCATATGACACTGTAGTGTGTGAAGAGAAAAACCCTGCTGTTTTTCTTCTGATTGAGTGATACACATTCATGCGCATGCACACATGCAAACACCATGACATCTCATCACACCCACCCATAGCTGTCTCCACCCCGCTGCATCTAGAGTAGGACAATTAGTAATCCATCACTGCTGTTTACAGTCTGGGTGGTGGCACTTTGGAAAGGGAGATGGGGGGGGGTTAAAGGGGTGAGAAGAAAAAAGGGGAAGGTTAAAAAAAGCAATGTGAGGGGACACAAGAATAGAAGTAAACAAGGGTAAGAGGACGGTTGGGACAAACAAGTGTTTTTATACTGGCGAACAACTTCTTCACTGCGTCTGTATGTCTCCTTGTGTGTGTGTGTATGTAGGTATATGCGTGTGTGTGTGCACGCACGCAAGAGAGAGAGAGGCCCGTTTGCCTGAATCATTGCAGTACATGGGCACAGTACACAGGGAAGATTACAAGTCACTGCTGCTTTAGTATGCCAAATCAGGAATCAATGTGTACTGCCCTGCATGCATATTAATGTGTTTGGGTGTGGGTGTGGGTGTGGGTGTGTGCGCGCGTCTAGAAAAAAAAAAAAAGATGGAACTGTGAGATACAAGATTCAGGATGTGCTGTGGCAGGGGAGAATGTATGGACAATGAGAAATAAAGGGGAAAATGGAAGGAGGGATGAAGGGATGGATAAAGAAAGTAGGCCACTAGATGGCACTGTTGTGTGGTGAATTTAATGGCTTCATCCCCCCTTTCTCTCCTCTCTTTTCTAGGTCTCTGTTTCTATCTCATGTCATCTCTTCCTCTCCCCCCTTCCAATCCCCTCTCTTTTTACCTCCTCTCCCCTCTCCTGCTCTCTCTTCCTCCTCCTCCCCTCTTTCTGTGCACAGCATGTATGATGGAGCCAGTTATACAGCTGGGAATTGAACACACAGAACTGTAGTGTTCCCTGAATCGAAGCTAGGTGCTTGAGAAACCCAGAAAGCTTATCCAAGGACAGTGTCTGTTTGTTTTATTGACTGCCACACACACACACACACACACACACACACACACACACACACACACACACACACACACACACACACACACACATAGACTCGGGTGCACTTATTCATGCTCCCAAATTTGTACGCACATAAACATTTGTAAATAATCAGACACACACAGAGCCCCGCAGCATAAAGGTGAAAGACAGACGATCACAAGTGCATAAATAATACTTAATAATCAGAGAGGAGGTACAATATTCGGCAGGATGAGATGACTAAAAATGGATGCAGGAGTGTGGGTGAGCTATGTGCATAGTGCAAGTCAAGCGTAGGTGAGTGATCAGTGCACAGGGTGGGCATAAAGTGCGATGGATCACTGGCGCCGGGATGAACTGTTTTCTCGAGGTGTTGTGAGCAAATTTGTGCGTCTTCACTTCATGAAACCCCAATGATAATCAGCCCCCTGCTCACCTTTTGATCTGATTTTGAAGCCAGGTCTTTATATAGCACGAGAGGCAGCAGGCATCAATTAATGTGTAATGGTCAGTGACATTGTTCAGTTTATTGGTTATTTTAGACACAAGCAGTGGTTATTACAAACATAAACTGCTGAAGAGGAGAGATTACAGAGTTAAAGAGAACAAAGAAATACAATGCATGTAAAGTTAACATTCAACTTTTAACCAACTGGTTAACATGTGAATTTCATTAGATTTTTTAGTCTCTTAGTAATAAGAAATGAATACTGAATGATGTATAGATGTTGGTTGCAGGTTGAAGGAAGGTGATGACCAAGCATTCTTATTAATAAACAAGTTTAGTATTGCAACATGACATGACATTAATGACAATGCTCTTATCATTAACAAAAATAAAATAGTTTTTAATTTTAAATTATTATTATTATTATTTTTTGCAAAGTTAAGTGAAATCAGTTAAATTTCATTTAAAATTCTATTGGTTTCAATGATTAAAGGATTCAAGGATATTTATTTGTCATTTCAGCAACATGATATCTTAATGACTTTAGTTATCCCGTGATTTTTCATGTGATTAACATTTGTAATTTTGAGTGTTAGCATGCTGAACATGGTAAATAAGCTGTTTTCACACAGTTACAAAGTAGCAGGTAGTAGCTTTCATTTTTATCCGCGGCTGCCCAACAGTTGCACCCTGTAGTCCACACAGAGAACTTCTCTTTTTTCGGCTATGTAAAGTAAAAGCGGTCTTCAGTGGGCAGCCAACAGTACTGAATTTCTAATTATGTTTCATGCCCAAGGTCATCATTGAGGGTTCAAGTCATGACCAGACCTCAGGTAGAGTAGTTCCCATTCTTAATGTCTCAGAAGAGCATTTTAACCCTTATTTACATAGACAATAGCTACTGCATGGTAATATTGACTCCCTATGCTGGGAATAAGCATAATACATATTTATACTGTCTTAAAAAGCAGGCAGATATTGTGAATATAGCTGGGCTGACCCTACTTCATTCCTTATCTATCAAGCAATATTATTGTTTTTCCTGTAGTGTGAAACCATACAGTATTATACCATATTGATTCTATGTTTCCTCTTCCTGAGAGAGAGAGGCTTTACAGGACTTCAGCCACCCATTCCCAGGAAACCCATCCAGATTGCATCCATTTACACCCACATTTATTTCTAGCCCTGGATCTTTCCTGGGACTCTATCATTTTGATCGAGGATAAGGGCTGCACGGAAACCCTCGACGACAAAGCAGAGTAGTCCTTTGGCAAACTGTATGTCTAGACATCTAATTCAAATATGACCGTGTGAATGATAGCTTTGCCAGTAGATGAGATTGAGTGCAGAGGGAGGTTTTTTCCCCTCCTCCTCTTCTTCTTCTTTTTCTTCTTCTTCCTGCACTCTGGAGAACTAAAATTGAGGAATAAGCTGTGTGACAGATTCAGATAGCAGGGAGAGATACTGTCAGCACCTCACCCCGGGCAGGGATCCATAGCTCAATATGTTTTATTTTTTTTTCCCTGTTGATTTCAGATTTATTTTCCCTGAGACTGTAATTATCATTGAATTGGCAGCTGTCCTCATGCTTTTTCAGTGTCTCTGTTTTGCTAACTCCGTTTCCCTCTTGCCTCCTTTCTACATCCAAAATCCACCTTCTCTCTTACGCCACAGTGCCAAGTAAATTATCAGATTGTTTATGAACTGCAACAGAAACCTATTTTCAATCCACCTGCAGTTTAGAACCACATTGCCATTATAGAAGGATCTGATAAAGTAGTTCAGCTGAATCATCATTGTTTGAATAAAGCGACCAACAAGCCTTTTTCACTTCTGATCTGTACACGCGTGTTTGGCTGCGAATGAGACTTAAGTTCAAGTCGGTCTAATCTCTAAACCCTTCGCAAAATTGCTTATTTTAGTTGACTGGAGTGATTTTGGCCCTCGGGGCAAAACCTGTGCTGAGAACTTGTGCCGCATATGAAAACAGTATCTGCTGTGAGATTTTGAGTGCTTCCAGGGTGTTGGGGAAAACTACAGGAAAACTATGAACGTACAAATTACAATTTCAGCTCCTGTTGTTTAATACTGTATGTATAATGATCAGTTTTTCTTGATTGCTTTGGCACATTTTTTTAGAGATCTCAGGATCGATGATGCATTTCCCAGCTCATACATGCAGCAAAACACTATAATTAACTTGCAAAAGGCTTTCATTTGTCAGAATGACAGTGGCCTTTTTAAACTTCCAAATAGTTTTGTCCTACATGATTCCACCACACTGTCATTTTTCTGACGCTAACTGACTGCTGTTGGGTATCAAAGTGAATACTCCGCAGACACTGATTTCAACATTCCACTTTGTAAAGCAAAAGAGCACTTAGATTTGCATGTAATGTAAGGAAAAACACTTTTCTTCTCCTGCAATGGTCACACAACACAGTACAATACAGTAAACGGAGAGAAAATCACAAGCTGCATCCACTGCAGAAAGCAAAGACATTTGATTTTGTGGCTGATGATTATACTTTGCACGTCCAATTCACACCTACGTTCCTCCTGCATAGTAATAGTAGTTATAGTAACTCTGTTGTACGATACCCATACTTGTGACCTACTGTACACCTGTAAGCCAACTGCAAGCTACAGTAGATGAACTGAGATATATGGTAACACAGTTTTTGGTTAATTTGTGTGTTTATGTATAGACAACACCTCTGACGTAGAACTTATTACCCTCAATTCATAATTATATTCCAGCTCTTAACATTTATTCATTTATTTTGCAGAATCGTATCATTGTGTATTCTATCTTTGGCTATTAAAGTAAATAGTATTTACTGGGAGCTCTTTAACTGCACAGACGTAGCAACTTCCCACTAAGTATCTGTGTATTTCCCTGTGGTTGCATAGTGCTAACTACACAACTGAATAGCAGACATCACTGCATTTTACCTATCCCCTAAAAAGTACTTTAGATTGTTGTTTTAGTATCTTTCTCTCTCTCTCTCTCTCGCTCTCTCTCGCTCTCTCTCGCTCTCTCTCTCTATGGCCTCCTCAGTGCATTCCTGCTGGTAAAAGATGTCTTGCAAAGTGGAGCGAAATGTACTGTATAACAGCCAAGGTCTATTTACTCTCAAGGCAAAAAGTTACATATGATACAATATGTTCTGTGCAATGGTTCTCTGAGTTAAGAGACGATCACTCCACACAGTTATATATTCCATATGTACAGAGACCCTGTATGAGTCTCCATACAATAGAGAACAGTTGGATACATAGTAGTCTTACTTCTCTAAGTGAAAAGTCAATCTCTCCACCTAATCCCAACCTGTTATGCATTGAGATAACTGCAATTCTTTCTGGAAGCACCAGGTCAAAAGTAACACTGGATGTTTAAATAAACTTAAATATTTACAAATATTAAAAAATTATAGCTTGTCCTTCTTATGGTAAAAATGGTAAATTCACAAATTCTCACATGCAGTGAGATTTCAAATCCAGACTTCCTGGAAATGCAAATGACAACCTGAGCTCATAAAAACAAAACAACAACAAAGAAAGAACATTTATCATCATGGGAACTATTGCAGTGGCACATGCTTATTATTCATTTATTATCCCAATATTTCTGGCATGAATCACGGGTATGTTGGGAATGGCTGCTTCCTAAACCTTTTGGAAAGCTGTCTCCTTGAATGTAGCTCCCATCATTCATTCATTTGGCCCATTTCTCCTGTCCTTGCTCCTTTCCCCTCTGTGTCTCCTCCCCAACAGGCTAAATACTCCTCTCTACACAGAGTTGTAAGTAGCCTGCCTGGTCACCCAGGGTCACTCCGGTTTGTTGATTTAATCCTTGTCTGATGTTGTCTCAGCTCGTAACCGGGCTCAAATGACTGCAGCACTGGCCGGGCCTCTCCCGTTCAGCTGTCTGATAACACCTCTCCTCAGAGCCTGCTACTCCGATCTGATCTGAAAGCTGATGAGAAGCAGCCACAGTGAGGTACTGGTGTTTACCGGAGAAGGTTTAAGATCTGGCATCCAGCTGGGTGGAGTGGGACGGAGTGAAGTGGTGCAACATTCACAGCAGAGACGAGTACAGTTGAATCATTTTCAACAGGTGTCACTGAATAGAATTCAGCTTTGCACAGCACATGCTGTATATTTTCATACACTACATTTGCTGGTGGCGCCTGAAGCAGTAGTAATATATATCAGCACTTATACACTCGTAATGTATAATTTGCTAATGCAGTTAAGTAATATTATTGGCTTATGCATGCTGTTCCAGCACGCAACAGCATGAGCAGAGCCTCTTGGATTACAACCCTATCTGTCATTATAGACGGATGTTATCCTGGTGTATGACGTTGGAAAATGGAATCATATCATGTAAGTGTATTCATGGCTGCATTAGACCCTTAAAATCTATCTTAAAAATGTGAAAAGAAAAAGAACATTTTGTAACTCCGCTAGTCTAAGACACCCGCAGTAGATCTATAAATCATGGCAGTCACATTTAATTCACACCTAGTTATTGGACTTGCGCACATACACAGAGCTATTCACAACTTGGAACTGCCCAGTACAAGTACAGTCCACTGCCTGTAGCCACTGAGCAGCTCCTCTGGAGAAGAGGATTAAATGCCTTCCTTTATGGCATCTCAGTGGCAGTTAAGGGAGGACAGAGCATCAATCATTTATTTCTACCATCCAAATTTTGCCAGCCTGTCTGAGCATTTAAACTGGCAACTGTTTGGTCATGCTTATATGTGTGTGTGAGAGAAAGCTAGTGAGTAAGTGAGTGTGTGCATCCCTTCATTTTGGTAATGGAAATGCTGGGAAGGCTTTAGTAGTTGCCACTGGTAATGGAATGAGAACATATGTATAATTTAAGGCTCTGCTACAGGCTCCCAATGGAGCCAAGACACACACACACACACACACACACACACACACACACACACACACAAGCAAACACACATATCCACAAGAAGCTTTATCACTGGCAGTGTTTCTTCATCTGAGTGAGTGAAAGAGGCACTAATACAGCACTGTAGCTTCCGCTCTCTTAAAGTCCCACCAAATATCCCTTTCTGCTTATTATTCTGCCGCGTTGGCCTAGATGAGTCAAGTCAAGACTACACAGTGATAACGTGGAGCGGAAAAGACACAGACAGTGCAAGTGTGAGTTCAGCTTACTTTACAGGAGAGCAGGGATGAGTTACAGGAAAGGGAAGGTTCAGGGTTTTGCAGACGCCTGTCCTATTGATCAATCAGTGAGCCCTCCCATTTAAAAAAAATGTTTTCATGACGGGATTTGGGTTACAGGAGAAATTGGCACCAGACTTTCTTTAGCATTTATTAACAGTGTGTGTGTGTGTGTGTGTGTGTTTGTGTGTGTGTGAGAGAGAAACAGCAAGGTTTCATCAAGACCTTTATCCCCAAAATGTCAGCAATGCCTCCTGGCTTCAAGCTGTAATGCTGTGAACGCTCCCTCCCCTGGTGCTGCTTCTGAAGATATTTTTTTTGGGGGGGGGGATGAACAATGCTATCAGTGACACAACAAAATATATATTTTTATACTGTATATACCAAAATAGATCATATAAGTAAAGAATAGTTTGCAATACTGAAAAAGAAATATAGGATGTAGGATTGAATGCTTAATTGTTCTTAAATAAAAACTGTAATTTCTATTTTTATATCTCACATTATTAACAGTATCTCGAGGCTGCACTAACCGATGTTTTTATAACATTGGCTCTAATTAATATGTGCAATGCAAAAGGTGCTGCTCTCAGTATCATCCCTCAAGTTTGCAGTTGAGCATTTGAGCATGTTTTAGCAGCGCAACATTGCTGTTTTATTTCACTCTTATCATAAAAAGCTCTGATAAGCACACTGTACACTACCTTCCCAGCAACAAACAGCAGGTAGACGAAGTTAATCAACTAGCATGTCAATATATTGTAGCATTTCAGACTACAGGGTGACATATTTTCATCAGGAGTTGATGGAGAGAAAAAGAAAAAGCTAAAAGTAGAGGGAGTATTTAACTCTTATTCACCATGATGCCAGACATGCAAGCAAAATGAACGCTAATGTGGCCCTGTGTCTGCTGGTTGTATAAAAAGGCAACTGATTGCTACAACATTAGCCATGAAAACTTCATACTGTGACAATATGAATATGGTTGTGCTTTTTTAATTGCTTAGCTCTGCATGTAAATGGCATGAACGCATATAAAAATTGAACCCTGTTCCTTTTGCAAACACAAAAGGAATATTTCCAGCCTAACCAAAGCATTTAGATGATTTGATGTTATAAATAGAGAAAAAAGAAAACATCAAAGGTGTATGTCAGTATGAAATATGTTGTCAGCATCATTTGTGCACAAAAAGCTCTCCACATTGTTGCTCTTTTTGCCCTTTAATTGGTATTTGCCAAACGACATTTCAAAACACATTTGACTGTCATATCATTAACATCCACTCAGTTTCCCTCTGTTTGTGTATGCAATTTGCATTTGATTTGTACCATCAAGCTATAATTTACGTGGGCCACATCCTGTTTGTGTGTGTGTGTGAGAGAGAGAGATAGTATGTGTGTCCCTGTTGCAATATGACGCAGTCCGCCAAGCGATGAGTCAGGACATAATGACTGCACGGCATTGTGGAGAATGGCCCTCTGCTTTGCATCCCCCCGTCAAAACAGCTCCATTGTGTCTTGCTGCTTAGATGGAAAGTCCCCTGCTTGACAGGCAATTCAGATTCCCAACAGCATGCCACAAAAGGGCCACGTCGTACGGTGACTATCCACTCTCTCTTTTTCTTCTCTCCTTTCCTTTCTTTTTTTTTTTTTTGTTTTACAATGGAGTGTGAGAATGCAATCATCACGGCCGTTTCAGACGGAGGAAGACAATTTGGAAGGGAAGAGAGGAGGCACTGGCCCTGGCATGTTTATAGAGAGCTCTGCCAGACGACGGCGGGGGAAATGAAGGAGGGAGAGGCAGTGTGGAGTGAAGGGATAAAGAGAAACAGGGAGATGGGAGAGGGATGGAGATAAAGAGCAAGTAGAGTAAAAAAAGATAGATGGATGATTGCACGAGCAAGCGAGAGATGGATAAAGTGAGGGATGACTGAAGGAGAGAGACTGAGTAGGTGGGGGGTGGGGGGCATCTCCTCCACTGCCGTGGCAACCCCAACGATGTCATTTCCTTCTGGCGCGTGCTACTGGTGCTAACAGACCCCTCGCCGTCCCCTTGTGAGGTCCGTACACACACACACACACACACACACACACACACACTCCAACTACCCTCACACACTCACACATCCCCTTCTCATTCTATTAATCTCCCCTCTCTCTCCTCCACATTAGCATGGAGTCCCCCTCGAGACTGATTATGGTGGTCTGTGCTCGTATACGTGTCCACACGATAATGTGTGTTTGTGTGTGTGTTTTTTCTATCTCCAGTTTTCTATTTCTCCCATTTGTCCCCCCCCCCTGCTCATGGCAGACACTTGCTGTAATAAAGTAAATGAGGTTGGGAAATGGCAAGACTCAAGGTGATATTTCAGCAAGCCACTCCCCAGCAACAACACTGTGGGGGAGGGAGGCAGCTGAGCATCTGAATGAGATGTCTGTGTGTGTGTATTATGTGCACTGGAATGGAGTGTAGTATTTCCAAAAGCTTGTTTTATGTGAATGTGTGTGGAAAGTTTGCACACCGACCTTATTGCAGACATTGATTTTTTTTTTCTTTTTTTTATGGAGGGGGCCTTATTAAAGACAATAAGGCAGCCCCTGAAAAACCAACCAATCACAAAAAAACCCCCCAAAAAAACAGTACATGTGCAACCGCAGTGTCTATGGCAGGAGCTACATTCACAACAACCCTGTGCTGCCATTTGTGCTTTAAGGACGCACAAAGGGAGGGAGGAATGATTTCTAAAGCTGCCACAGAGGAAGTAGATCAGGCCGGGGTGACGGAGTTCACAAGCTACCTGCGCGTAGCCGAAGAAATCACTTGGAGTTGAATTATCTATGCAACACACACACTATATCTTTACACAAGCAGTTAAACCCACAGTAGTGCTAAGTACTGTGTGGCTGTTATATAATGAAAAAATATATTGAAGCTCTCCTTCGATATTTACCACAGGGCCTTCCCACCATTTTTTCTTGTCCTACTCATGGTGTTTCTGGTACGGTGAGGCAATTTATTATAAAGCTGACTTTTATTATTCCTTTGTTGAATGCCTGTGAGGATGCAGGAGGAGTTGGCCGGGAGTTAATGCTAACAGCAGCAACAACAACAACAGCAAAGACAGCAATCAAGAGCATTTTACATTGTCGATCTGAAAATTGGAAACATATTGAAATGTGTACAGGCATCACAAACTGGTGTGTTGGGTTTTAAAGAAGTGGGAATGTAGAGAGGCAGGTATAGTCTAATGGAAGACGCTATTAAGTTGCATTATGGGCAATGTAGGATCCAGTCATAGTTTTTGACAACAGCAAAAGGCTTTTTCTACACTTACAATATATTCCAGTGGTAGTCTTTTTTTATGGTATTTCAATCAGGAGAGACAAGTGAATAAAGTAAACAATTGTTTATTATTACAGATGATATTGTGATAATTAAGTCTTGTCAAGAAAGTCTTTAGGCGCTTAGACTCTACAGGGAGATTTCATAAACGTGGGGCGCCATCCCTGAGCAGCAGCAAGATAAAACTTCCCCGTGGAGCCCAGACACTGGCGGCGGTGGCGGCTGATGACTCTGCTGAGACTGACAGGCTGATGAGGCTGACGAAAGCGATGACACTGATGAATCTGCAAAGACTAGACGGTGATGGGGAGGTGGAGGGGCATTCATAACAGCGGCATGAACACACTGAGAGAGAGAGAAACATTTAAAAAGACAGCAGCAAGATGATAGGCCATCAATGGAGGTGTGTCATTGTGCTATAGGATAGATGTGACCAGCTGATGTGAACAGCTGATATCTCCATTGAGAGCCCCAGGCAATGACAACAAAAGAAATTATTGAGTGAACAAGTGTGAGAGATGTGAATGGCAGGATGGTGCGACAAACATAAAGATAACCTTACTGACTGAACTTTTTCCATTTGTTGATTTGGTTTCTGTTTTAAATGAAATTATATTATAATAGAATTAAGTATTTATATGTTGATTTTGCCCTGCACACATACACTAGCACACATTAGCATAAAACCTATTTATAACAATAACTTTACATTTACATTGTACAAGCTCTAAATGATGCTGTACATCTTTTTAAAACAGACATCATCTTTGTCCCTTGTCCTTGCACTCACCGCCAGCCATGCACCACCCTGCTATTCTGCTGCCATACACAAACAAGGATACATCAACTATCAGAATTTACTCAATGAAATGTCAATGTCTCCCTGTGTCTAAAATTAGCCAGAACGTGGTGAGCCTTGCTCTTATGCAGTGGTAAGGTCTTTTTGCAACAAGAAGTAAATGCCAAAAAGAAAAAAATGATGCAAGGAAGACTTTTCAGAAATTAGGTAAAATGAGCTGAGATGATAATTTTAACAATCCCTGCAGGGAAAGGATATGCTGCAGATACGCTCACCATGTGTTCTTAATGATTATGTAACTGTTTTTCTTTTTGGACCCCTGGCCTCTTCGGCTGACAAGCTCTTCCTAAGAACAATATCTTGAATTCTTCGTTGCTTGCTTTAGCCGTCCACTTCCTTAAGTACCGTGTCTCCTCCTGTCCCAGTCAGTCTCCCCCACACACAAATCCCCAAGGACAGATACATTTCAGCTCAAATATACATTAAAAACAACAAAAATTCAACTCTAGTCCTGCCACATGCAAGAAAACTAATAAATCATCTATCTCTCGTTGACATTTATTATCTATGAAGCTGCTGTGTGTAAGGGTATAAGGACACACCCAGAACTCTAAAAGAATCAATTTACGTGTTTTTGATGCACAAATATATTCTAATCCAGTCACATAGTCAAACAAAAGTCATGCACACTTACACAAACACACACACACACACACACTTTGACATTTTACATGATAGAATGACAGAAAAAGGAGGGGAATGTCAAGCACAATAGATCCAATAGCGTTTGGGACTATAGTTTCTGATGTGGAGTGACACATCACGCAGCTCCATAGGTATGCCATTTGTAAAGATTAGATTGTGATTTGGATGATACCGGAGGGCACATCCGATAGAGAGACGGAGCGAGGGTGGAGAGGAAGTCAGACGTGGCAGAGAGCAGAGAGGGAGACATAGAAACTGAGGCCAGAGGGATAAATAGAAACAGAGACAGAGGAGAGATCATTATTTGGCATGTCCAACAGAGAAGCAGGCAGCTTGTGTATGTGTTTTTCTGGGCATGCAGCTTCCCCTCAAAGTCCTTCTCAATAATGTAAATGTCCCTCACTAGCGAGCCTGTCTCCTCTCTGGACTTAATTGTTTCTGGCCTGTTATGCCTTTGCTCCTCCAGTGTGAGAATGTGTGAGTTGCTTGCTCTTGTTTGTTTTTGCCTGCGTTGGGGTGTGTGTGTATGTGTGCTTTTCTGTCAGTAAAACTTTTTTTTTGTGAATATGCATGCGAGTGTGTTTGAAATAGACAATAAAAATTGGAGAAAATAAGACAGATAACTCACGAGACCAAACTAAAAAAAGAGACATATGAAGACAGCAGCAGTAGGACAGTGTAAATGAGAGGAGGACAGAGGAAGAATTAACAAGACAAAAGAGACAGAGGAACAATGTGTACAAAAACCACACAGAGCTGAATATAGAGAGACCCGTGAAACTGTAATAAAGGGAAAGAAGGAAGAAGATGAGGGAATAAATGAAGCAAAGTTAAAAAAAAGAGTGCTGGAATGTGAACAGGAACATGAAAAGCGACAGGGAGAGGTGTCCAATAAGGAGGCAGTCTATTTGTTTGTCTTGTGTAGTGTAACCCCCCCCCAATCAGACAGACACACACACCCGCCAGACAGGCCTCCCTGCGGGTTGTTAGCCATGCTTGCTGAAATACAGCTTCATTTCTGTTGACAGCCGGAGGAAAATAATTGGCCGATAACAACTCATCAGAATGCAGGAGATATGTATGATTTTCTCAGCCAGTTGTATCTGAGACAATCAGCAGCAGCGTAAACAACGCGGCGGAGGGATCGTTTCGTTTCTGTTGAGACAGTGTCGGGACTGAAGTTCAGATTTGACTACACACAGATTGATTTTATGGATTTTTATTTTTCGTCTAGATGGTTGTTGTATGAGGTAGTCCACTTTTCAGGTACAGACAAATGAAGGAAGAAGCTGTTTCATTTTTCAGGAATACCTGTTTGTTGTTGCAAAAATATTCTGTGGCACTCACTCATGTATCATTTGACAGCGAGCACAAGCAGAAATACCAAAATAAATAAATAAATGAATAAATAAACCCACCACAAATGAGAAAAGTGCACTAATGAACATCTGTAAAATGTGCATTTAGATTCTAATTGAGCGCTTAATATTTGGCTGGGTCACGTTTCTACAACAGCTGTTTCATTTGGAGCCAAATCTACTAAACAGTCAACAGAGTTGTGGTGAATCATAGTTATAGCCACCTGCTGTGAAATGTTATTCATTTCACAGGAGTCTGTTGCCTAAGTGTTTTCGAGGTATGGTCTTTTGTCTAAATAGTAACTCCAGATTAACTTAGTGATGAAACCTGAATGTTTGAAGGTCATGAATATAGTGCGGTGAGGAAATTTGCAATCTTACAGCTCCAAAAGGAAGAGGAGCTTGAAGAATTGATGGGTTGCCATGATTAAAGCACATCACTCAGGAATTGCCTTGTTTGTTGATCTCGTTTACTCCTGTCAGTCTTCCTCATGACTGGACCGCAACTGCTTCATTTAAAATTTCCCAACCAATTAGCCATGACCCTCAAGTTTTCAGCGGAGCGAGACTGGATGCAAATGACTAATAGAGTAATAAAAGTGTTTATGCATCCCTTCTAAAAAAAAAACAAAAAATGCAGTATTGCCCTTATTAATGGCAAGAATGTGCCATTCAGTGTATCTCCTAAAAGTATCAAAGAATACTTTACTCACAGCATATATTGTATTGTTATTGAAAGAATGTGTGTGTGTGTGTGTGTGTGTGTGTCAGATGAATTACATTTAAATAATGTTAAAAACATTTCCACATTAACACTTCTACCTTGGTATAATTACGGCAAACACATGATAGCAGTTGATACAGTTGGCAGCCTGCGTCACCCACCAATTAGTTCTATAGTGTTTCTCCTCCCTCTCATTCATGTGCATGTGTTTCCTCTGCCTCTTTATTAAAGGCGATCAAGCAGCACAGCTGTACAATATGTCGAAGTCAATGTACAGTAAACAAGCCTCCAGGTGGAGATCTTCCATTAGTCTGTATCTAAGTAAAATCCCCCAACAAGCAGTCACGGTCTGGATAGTAAATGTCACCTCTTCTACTGTGAGTCTCAGTGGTAATTAATAAAATTGTCTTCCTTTCAGCTGATATTGGCTTGAAAGGAAGTTTAGCTTGATTGAGAAGTGACTCAGTGGTTGCTTTTGACTGTCTTTGACCCAGTAATTGTGCAAATGTGCATTTTTCTGTCTGTAGTAATAGATAGTAAGTACAGTGTGGGGTTATATAGGGTTAAACTTTTTGCACTGAAGGAGTGTTACATTTTTTATTTGTGCCATCCAGTAATGCCCAACAACTCTTTGAGAAGACAGAAACAAACCGTGCATTACCAACTGGTAATCAGTGGATGCCAACTGATGAGACAAGATTGTGGCTATGGGAATATAAACTATGGTACGGTTAAGGAGAGACAATGAAAACACCTCGTTTTAAGAAAGATTCTGTACCTGAAAACATGGTGAAAGCAGATGAGCACATTTCTACAATAAACTCTTTTCAGGCAAGTAATTAATTGTCCCAGATTGTTGTACAGCACTTCTACAACTGTAGCTTCTATCATTTTCTTTGGAACAGCCAATTAAAATCCCAAGGTGTCCCTCTATTACAAGTCAGAATACTGACAGATGGGGAAAAACGGCAAAAAAATCTCATGACAAAGGCAGTTTGATTGTAAAAGAAAGTGTTGGTATGATCTTTTTTGTTTGTAACAGATGTGGGCTCATCTGCCAGGTACATTAAAGCTACTAAAAGTTGTGTTTCCATATGATACCTCAGGAAAAATGCATCGAGGCGCAGTGGCCTGTGTTTGAATCCAGCCCGGACCCTTTGCTGCATGTCTTCCCTCTCTCTATATCTCCACTGCCTTTTCTGTCTTCCTGTAGATTCACTATCAAAGAAAGCAGAAATGTATCCTCCCCAGCAATGCTGCGCCTTACCTACAAGTCAACTCTCACCAGTTACAGTCTTTGCCTTTCCCTGCATGCCTATAACTGATTGATGCATGACAGCATTACTATCAGCGGTGGTCATTTTTGAAGCATCAGCACTTCTCAACAGCAGACGGCGCTACCTGAGCACACCTGCAGTGCTTCCCTCAATTAATGTAGCCGTGGGCGCCAGCGCACGTGTGTGTGAACTGTCAGTTTGCTGCTCGTCCTTTTGTCTGACTACACCGCGCCGACCTGGCCTCTCACCGAGCTCATTTTCCCCTTCACTCTGTGTGAAGGCCATCTTCAGAGGGAGGGAAGAGAAAGACGGGAAGGAACAAATCAGAGCGAGGGATAGACGGAGCAGATAGTGAAGGAAAGAAATAGGGAGTGAAGCAAAGGCTGAAAAAACAAAAAGAAAAGGAGACTGTTAAAAAAAGAATGAGCAAGCCTGAGGAAGAAAGAGAGACTGCAGGGAACAGATACAGAGAAAAGGAGATTAACAAAAGATAGAAAGGCAAAAAGCCAGGCTTCTCCTGGCATTAAAGTTATTTGTAGTTTCTGAACTCTTCTTTATTTTATACACATCAGTTCAAATGATTGACTGTAGCTGTAATCTTTATGGTCTTGCAGTGGCGCAGAGTCTCTGTTAAATGGAAGAAACCAGAATGTAAACTTTATGGCAGTATTTATTGTAAGATAGATTATCACACACACACACACGCAGATTGATTCCCGCCAAATACACAAACTTGCAGGTGTGTTCACAGGCGCACGTACGGTACGCACACTTTGCCTTGCATGCTTTTTAGGACTCCAAACAAAACAAAGGGAGGGAATTTGCCTCATTCTTTGCTTTGTATGTCTTTACAAAAGCTGTCAAAGCCTGAGCTGCAGGAAGATTTAGGAACAGTATAGATTTGTAATGCATCACAACAGGCCTGAGCAAATAAACAAATTGGAGAGAAAAGCACTGCACAAAAGACTTGCCAGGAACTATTTATCAAAATTTCCAGAGGCTTGTTGTCTGTGACCTATAAGAATGCCTTCTCCTTCTCTTCTTTTTTGCAGAGAAGCATACCTTATAGATGCAAGCTGACACCACTGGCATATAGCTTCTAAGAAATTATAGTTCAGCGTTGTACTCTGCGACTTTTACCAACCTGTCAGTAATAGCTATTATCTTGTGTGACGGCAGCAATGTCCCTGGTCTAAGCCACGGATAACTTCCAACATAATTGACCTCCATTTTAAGGTTACATCTTCCACTTTCCCCTTACACTGGTAGCTCATCTCGTCTCTTCGCCACACACCGGGGGTAACACAGACGGACATTTGTTACCATGGCAGCGAGAGGCCGTTCCTTGAGTGTTTTATTACTTGTTGGGGGTGAACAGCGCTCTACATCAGGTCCTTGTCCCTGAGTGCGTGCCTTGTCAAAATGTCCACTTTACCCCCTGCGCTACTGGAAAGTGTGTGAGTGTGAAATTTATCTTTTGTTATTGTCGACCTCCAAGCTAGTCAATGCAAAACTTTATAAGGAAACAGAGACAAATGCCACTTGGATATGAGTTTGAATCCTATAAGAGGAAACATGTTGTTTGCTTCTCTTACAGGAGTTATATTTGCTTCATTCAAAAATAACATATTTAAAATGTCAGTCTTAGTTGTAGTTTGGTTCACTTGGTCCAAATGAAGATGTCAGACGTGGAAACGGTTATAATTGGAACTACTTTCTGCCAAAGAAACAATCCCCATGAAACCTGTAATTTAGCTAATTCAACCCTGTAAAGTGGCCAAATGTTGTATGTGAAGTACATTTCGACTCCTTTGTGATTTCTCACATGACTATCAAGTGACAAAATAAATTGATGTGAAATTATGAACAGACATGCATTTTTATATCTGCCTGTCCCCTATGAGTGAGAGAAAAGTGAGTAATAGATTCATGTTCACTTTACAAAAGGCATGCAAAGACATTGATTGAGAAAGTTTGTAAAACCCTTCCCTTTGAAGCTGTAGTATTTTTAATTAAAAAAAACAGCTGGGTGGATGAATGTGCGTGGACTGTTTAAGCAGACTAAAATAGTATACAGCAGCAAGTACCCCCACCACCACAACCACCACCACCAACACAACCACCCCACCCTTCTCCCACCAGTCTAAATGAAATGTGTTGTGTTGTGTAGACAGCCGTAGGCACTGGCCACTCAGTCCAAGTAAACACCTGTCAGAAACTGGTAGATTCCACGGTGTGGAATCATTACACTGGCATGAGATCACCATGAAACACCTTCTGTCTTCATGTTGCCTATTTCATTAGGCCTGAGCGGACTCTCTTCATGTTTCTTTGACAGCTACTCTTATTTTTTGTTTTTTGCAGCACTGTCTTATTTATTTGGTTTCTCTAGTGAGGCTGGACTGGCCCCCTCCGGAGACAGAACTCTCATTGTGAAGACTCTGAAGGAGACTCATAATAGAAGCATGCTGACGCACCGCCTTGTCAGCTTTAACATACACACGCGAATACATGTACCCACCCACACATACACAGACATCATATACTGCTTTAGCTGTGTTCCATAAGTCTACACTATAATATTGGAGCTGCGCTGCCAATGAGAAAGCTAAAATAATTGGTCCGCGGGGAGTCCCATTTTGTCTGTCAGTAGAAACAGCTCAGTGATAAAAAACAAAAAAAAAACAACAACTTAGAAGCAGAGATTCACAAATCAAAATAACATTGGGGGTATGTAGGCAGTCTGACCCTCGAAACAAAAATGACAATGTAAACTTGATGACTTCCCTTTGAGGACGAGAGGAATTATCTCAGAAATAAATAAAGCACGAGCTGGTCTTCTGGCTTTTACATAATTAGAAAAGCTCAGATCTAAATTTTCTTACATTACTCTCTAACCATGTACACATGCCATTTATGTCTTTGAAGAAAGGGCACATCTTTGAAACATGCCAATTAGCCACCATCTTTTTCCTTTTTTTTGTCCGAGTAAAGATGCCACATCCACTGTTCTCGTCACATGCCAGCCTTCGTCCACTCAATTAAAACAGCAGTCAGAAATTGGAGTTTTCTAGCCATCAGCAACTTCAGCAAGAGATCTATGGCATTTCTGCTCTGTTGCACTCTTAAGGAAATAACATCATTGTGACTGTTGGGGCGAATATCCAGGCTCATGCTGTCAAAAACTTTTTTGTGGGGGATTTGAGAACAACTTTAACTTGGATCCTCAGAACACTTGCCTCTCCCATAAGAAAGAAAAATGTGCATGTCCCTATTCGCGTTCAAATGATCATCTACAATTATTCTCGTCTTGTCAAAGGTACAGGGCTGCCCTCTTAAAGGGAAGCTATCCAGAAAACAATCTGACGAGAAGAAGAAACCCACCTTAGAGTGCACAGTTGGCTACAGTGAAGCCAAGCCTATTTGGATCTGGATCAAGGGTGTGCAAAGGCGGCATTGTGTACTCTTGCACGCTATGCTGTAAACCCAAAGTGTCTGATCGAGGAGAGACAACAGAGTAAATAGAAACGTCAGAACACTGTGCACATTTGCAGTCTAAATGTCTGAAATTAGAAGTGAATGCCACCTACTATGGGAGCAAAAAAAGAAAAAAAAAGAGGACATTTCTTATGTTTTTTGCTAGAGGTTCTACATGATTACAGCACAGGGACCGAAAGAGAAAATGCACTGAGGCATTGGCACTAAATGAAACCAGACAGACGCTACAGTGCTGCTTCTTAACCAGGGCTCATTACAGAAGGCCGTGCCCTTTCCTCTGCTCCACTCTCCTTTTCCTCGGCTGTTTCTGTGTGTGTGTGTCATTTCGTCTTTTCATCACCACCTTTCCCTGTAGTTTCTATGCTCTAAGTCCTTACATATTTGACTTGGCTTTTTCTCCATTTCTCTGCCTATTCTATTGTTTTTGAAGGTTAACACAGCAAAGGTTCATGCCCGAAGCTGCTCTCTCATACCAGGGCTTATTTCAATTAAAACCAAACGGCCAGAGTCTGTGACAGTAGAAAAAAAGAAACAATTAAAAAATGTATTTTTAATCTTCCTGTTCCTCTGTGGGAGTTGCTAGAAAGTTTTGTATCTGTTCTATATCCTCTCCTGGCCATATACAGCTGCATGAGCAAGACGAACTTGAATTGCAAGCTTTCACTGTGGACTGTGTGCACTTAAATTGTCCGGGAAGCATGAAACACTGCAGACGTTTCAAGCTCCGTCGCAGGGCAAAAAGGTCAAGAGTAAACAAAATGTATCAGAATGGCAGCCCCCATTATTTTCATCATCCACATATGTCTGCATCATGTGTTTCAGCATGAATTCAGATGTTCTTTTTCTGTGTTGTCACTGCCTCTGGCAAATTTCTTTTGTTGTTGTTTTTGTTCCTGCAACTGTTTTATTGTTCAGGCAAAAACTACTTCCGTCTACATCGGATACACGGTCGACTTTTACAGCAAAGTTTTCCCATGTATGGTAGAAAGGTAGATCTTTACATCCAAATTTCCATTCTAAAAAAACAAAAAGATAATTTCATAATACAAAGAAACATAATACATAAGCACAACAACATCAACTGGCTTTTCTTAATTTTAAAAAGTAAGCTTTTTTAGAAAACACCCCAGAGTTTTATTTTTATTTTTTACAGAGAGCCACTCAATCAATCATTTTTTGCTGTTAAGTTTCCGGCTTGTTCACGGTGCAGTGAGAGCTGAGGCTGCAGGCTAATGTGCCACCAAATTCTCATTGAAAATCTGGAAGGAAGAAAATAAAATGAAATAAAAAACAATGAAAAAAAGACCCTCCTTTCACACTCTCTCTACAATCATTTTCCACCCGGAAACAGAACAGGTGGCACATGGCTCCCCGGAGACATTGTGACAACCTGGAAAACAAATGTTGAGCTGACTTGGTGGTAGAGTCTGGCTGGCAAATGAATATGCTTGGGCTTAATTTCCATGATCAATGAATTGTTTCAGGGGGAAATCTGCATGTAAGAGAGCAAAAAAGCCTGGTACATAACACAAAATAATTCCCATTTGAAAGTGTAATGACTGTTCCCACAAACCATGCTCACTTGGCATTCCCCAACAGCTCCCCGATATAATTGTGCTTGCTGCGAGTCCCTTAGGAGACAGTGGTGTTTGCGGCCATGTTTACGTTGTAAGGAATACTTCCAAAGTCTTCATACATCAGTACTGTACAGGCTCATTTGCAAAACATGAGACAGGCAACCTGTTCTCTTTCGTTCGGCAGTCTGTCGTCACGTTGTAAACAGTTGTAAAATATGCAGTGATTATAGGAGCAGTAGGACTGACTTTTCTAAATGTGTTAAGCATATTATGATCCTTTGTTTCTTATCAAGGGCATACCAGATCTTAATTACTGGGTATTTTGGTCAGTGTTAGCTAATATTTATATGTTAACTACTGATATTAATGGGAAGTAAATTAATGAAGTGGACTGAGTCCAAAGTTACACATTTTTAACTTTGTCTAAAAGCAATTGTTCATTTGGTTCCATATTATGGTCATAGGCGTAGAAACATTCATACATTGTAATTTAATTAAGTATAGTCCAAGGTTGTATTCTCTTATAAAAATACTAGATTAGTGATTTTGTTGATACAGTGTCAGTTCATTTGTGATTCTATATTAAGCATATTCTATATTAAGCATTATATTTTTGCTGCACATTTTCCTAGTAAGCCACTCCACCCTTAAATGGTACTGCTGTGTAGCATATTTCTATATGTGTATATATATGTGTATATGTGTATATATATGTGTATATATATATATTACTTAAGGCTTTCGGCAAAGTAGCCTTTCAAGCCCATTGGGCAGACCTCTTACCGTAAGTCACTGTCAATAAAGTCAACACTGATACTTGTGTTGGCTCAGAGAGCGAGTGTGAGGGCACTTTTTGGTCCACTCAAGGCTTATGTGAAATCTGAATGACACCACATAAGGAAAGTAAGTGGCTGTTATACCTAAGAGCACACCGTTCAGCTCTTAGGTTCCTAACCTCACAAGTAAGTGTGGAAAGGAAAATTGCATTATCTGTGTTCTTCATGTTGGCCTGTTTGTAAATTCAGCACTCTTGCTTAAAGTGTATAAAATGCAGGTATCCCTGACTCCTCAGCTCACTCAGTGGTTACCTGCTTTGCACTGAGAAGACATGCATAACAGATGCATGGCTTTAGCATGATGCACTGCTGTTGAGAACTGCAATTGTCAGATAAAACACCTTTTGTTTTGGCAGGCAAGATAGGCAAGGAATATTTATCCAGAGACCTCAAAGGTTTATTGTGATTTTATGAAGGAGTTGCTTCATCTACATTTGTCTGAAATGGCTAAAGAACAATACAAAGAGTATGTAGAGTTTAGCAGCTAATAGGTACTGAAAATACTGAATGTTTTTCTAACTTTATATCTACCTGCAGTATTCTTCCCCCTCTCCGGCACTTCTGCTTCCACTGAGCTCTTGTAATTTAGTCTCAGTTTGTGGTGCCATGTTCATTGTACATCCTTGTTAATTTCCCCCCAGATGCAGCCCCATTTCCTGCCTGTTGGCTAGGTGAAGGGCTTTTTCAAGACCTAATCATGGAAGGTAATTCTCATATTAATTCATTTAACCCCAACCAAGTGCCATGAATTAAATATCTCCCCAAACACACCAAAATCATTTCACATCTAAATCTGAATTAATCACGTCTAATTAGACAATTATGCATTTATTCTGTTTTGCAATCAGCAATCAAGCACCAAGGAGCAAATCAGGCAAATACATACATCCCATTATGTTGAAGTGTCCTTAAATTATATACAGTAAATGTTTGCTTTTTTGGTTGTGCAACATGGTTGGCAGGACCCTGATTAGAACAACCAAATTACATTTTCAATTTCATCTTCTACTGTTTTCTTTGCTTTCAAGATCTCCCATCCTGTTTATTTCCAGTTTCCAGCTTTCCATTCTGAAGTACTGTTTAGTAAGTCTTTGCTCCAAAAAGACAGATGATCTCATGAGTGAGCAACAGGGAAATTATTCAGTACTGACTCAGCAACTCATAATTTAAATAGAAAGCCTTGATGTGTTTTTGCTTTCAAGCCAACAATAAATTCATCTTCTTAGGTATTGATTTTTCCAAATGGTGGATTTTGCATTTTAGAGAAATTGTTGAATTACTCTTATATGTCATAAATCTCTAACATATTCCACCTTGCTTCTCTGCCTCCTTTTACCTTCCTCTATCGTCTCTTCTTTCTTCCAGTTTTCTTCCTTACTGATGTACTATAATCAGCACTATGTTTAAAATCATTTAAAGTGACTGATTACTTGATCAATTCCAAGATTTTGACCTGTAATCCATTTCACCAATCTTTCTTTTTCCCCCTGTTGGAAATGATTCGGAAGCAGTATCCACATTAGTCATTTATGGATGTGGTGCAGAGTCTGGTGCCTCGGACAGATCTTAATTTGTGATAATATAATGTTTGATATCACAGTAAAACTTCCCATTTGTCTGAATTGTGGAGCATTAACGCTGCTAATATTTTCACATGAAACCCTCAGCTGAGGAGCCTGTGGTCAGATTTATTTCTTTAGCTGGATGAAAATCAACATTTATCTGACTGACTCTGCAGATAATAACAGACAAATCAAAATGATGAGGCCGAGGTTTGTTAGTTATGAGCGTAATATTAGACCTCAACTGTTTTCAGAATTAATTTATCCTTTTTAAAGCAAAGATGCTAACATTCAGCAATTCCAGCTTCTCTTTGACTCTTGATGAATTTAATAGTTTTGCTTGGACAAAACGAGCATTTTGATGGCATCACTGTGAATTGAGATGGACACTTTTCATTGAGTTTGATTTGTTAGGACTAGGAAAAAGATCATTTCATTATGTCTAATTGTTCCATCAGCATTTAAATAGTTTCTTTTTCTTTCTTTTTTTGTTGGTTTTCTGGAGTTTCGAGTTCCCATTCAATTGATCATTGCATTTAAATAAATATTACAAATATCTGGCAGTCTTTGTGATGCAAAATATTTCCCCCTCTTCATCAGCCTCCCTCTTACTTTGGCTTTCTGCCATTTGGCACAAAACCAAACGCAAACAATGTTACCAGCAACAATTTCACATTACTGGGGAGTCATTTAATTCAATGTTAATGTCAATAAATACTGATTAATGTAGCTTTGAGTAAAGGAAAACAAAACAGGCCGATACAAATCCAATAATCCAAGAAAAGGCTACAGCAAATGTGGCTGGGCCCTTGTAAGTTGGACTAATCGATAGGAATTTTGAGAGAATCAAAAGGTGGGCAAAGAGGTCGGAGCATCTCAAGAACAAATTGATTTCCAGGCGCCTTTGAAAAATTGAGGTTAGTATTGAGAGTCAACAATGTCAAATGCGAGGCACAGCTCATGGGGATTAATACCTGTCCTTCCTTTCTGAGGCAAATTGCATTGATTACACGTCCTATCCAGAAGTTATGCAGTTGGCTATCGACACACTTGTCTAATGTTTCCATATTGTTTTATTAAATTATCAGGCCCTCCTTTGCTGTACAATCGTTCATTAAAAAACACACACCAACTCTGCTGGCTACATGAATGTGTACCTATACGCCTACTTTCTTTCTTTCTTTTCTAATGTCTGTGGCCAGTTTAGAAGTCTCTCTCTTTACTTTGTCACTTTGTCACTGCCAGGGTCAGAGAAATCACAAAATAGCACAGAGCTCCCAGTGGGACGTTTCCTGTAACACACACAGAAAGTCATTTGTCATCACATAGCTAAAGAGTAATCCTGTAAAAATAGAGTCGAATATATCTTCACTTCACCTACTTTTTCAGAGACAGTCACTCTGTTTGCTGTATTTTTTTTTTTTTGCTCTCTGTCTGTTTTTGGAGATTTTCCTTCACTCCCTAACTTCTGCACTGTTGTACCTCTCGCCTAATTTAATGCATGATCTGATATTTTGATGCAATTAGCTTAAAAATGACTCAAGAGTTGGATTGCACTTAAAAGCAATTTTGTTCGTTTTGCTTAATTTATTTCTGCCTGTCAAGATGTGAGGCACAACAAGTTGTTCCACTTGAAAATGCTGGAGTGTATGCCAAAGAAAGCCTAGTTCAACACTGCACTCTATTTACTTGCCACGTCGTGAGAGACGTGAGGATAGGAAACCTCTTCACCCTCACTCAGCTTGGGATGCCTTACTTTCATTTTAAAGGCCCCCTACACTTATTTGTCGTACAATTTGAATGATTGACATTGACTTTACGGTCTGAGGATGGCTGCATTTCTTTTGTGAAGTTGAGAAGTGCACCTAACAGATTGATTTTGTAGCTTGATGACCTGTGAAAGCCAAAATGATAAACACAGTGAGGAAACTTTGAAAACCCAGTGCACTTAGGGAAACTGGACATTTGGAGAGAGCTGGGGACATAATTAATCTTTCAAATGAATATTTTTTTTGCATATTCAAAGAGTCTGAAATTTGTCACGAGCATGAAGATGCGCATTCGCTTTTGAGATAAGGTGGACTTTATTGTCCCAGTAGGAAATTTGCCTTGGACATCACAGTGTCTGTTTTAAACTATCTATTTTAAACTGTTTTTTAGTAGTTTTTCCTGGATATTGATATTTCATTTTAAAAAATATGTCTGGGGGTGGTCTTTAAAGGATTCAAACATCCCTTTGAGAAAGTGACTGATGAACATCAAACAAATTGGCCTTAATACAGCATCTAATTTGCAGAACAATATTCCTTTTCTGATCTGATCTCCTGATCTGGTTCACATATATGTTCCGCATGCGTGTACACCTCACATTAAACGCACATTTTTCCTTATCACTGTTATTTTCAGATGCAAATGAGGTGTGTGCTGAACAACATTGCACAATGGCAGCAATTCCAATTAAGCAATAGCATCTACTAAAGTTCCTTGTCACGGCACAAAAGGCAGACAACAAAAAGCACCTTTGCCATATTCATGAATCACTGCAATGAGGCGCCTTCACTCATGCCATAACTGTGGGAGGGGCTCCTTCTTGTTTCCCTTAATGCACTGCAGAGCGAGAGTCTATTACAGCACACAGTAATCACTGACTGAATTAAAGATTGGACTTTATTGATCCAGGAAATTACATGTCATAGTCACCGCCATAATAGAAATAAGCAGAAACGTAAATATTTGTAAACATACTGATTAAGACAAAAACACACATCAGAATAACAACCAATTGATTTTTCAGCAAATAAATAAAATGAAATAGTGCTTACAAACATGCACGGTGTTAAGAGGAAAAAAAACCTCAACTAATGAGATGAATAAATGTCTCTGTGATTTTTTTTGTAGTAACCTAACAAGGAAGAAGAAAATGCATTTTTGCTTGTTTACAAATAAATGTTGTGGTCTACATTCCACCAGAGGGTGATTATAAAAAGGCGTCTTTTTGTGTAACTCTGGAATTATTGAGGTGAAAGAGGAATGTGTTCAGATCCAAAAGTTGGTCAAATTGGATTTCAGTGTAGTAACTGCACAGCCAAATAGCACAGCAACAGTAAGCGCGAAGATTATTTATTTCATTTATTTATTTTTGGTGTGTGTGATTTGTGTGAACGGGACTTTTAACTGTGTTCTGTAAAAACAAAAACAAAGAAAACAAAACAGCAACATATCACATAGCATTAGTGCCAAGTTTTTATTTACTAACTATTCAGTTTTATCTACATAAATAGTATTATTAACCTGTGATTATCCATGAAAACAGTACAGAATGAATTAGTAAACTACAAAGCTGTCATTCACGATGCCTTCTGTTGGATGTCCTGTAAGTAAAGACTCAGTCTGAGTGGACACTACTGTGTTTGCAGGCAAAATATGAGTGACACAGGGAGTATTTAATCATTTGGGAGACATCCCTAGAGCTGTGTTGATAGCGTGGCTAAAATGATAAATTAACACAAGGTCACAGGTATTACATATAATTTAAAAAGGTTTGCATCTCTTTGTTGTTTCTGATAATTGTGATCATGCTGTTTATTCTTCGGTGATTCAGTATTAATATGCACAGTGATTACCTAATTGCTTAAAAAGCTCTGTGATGCCAAAACAGATCTTTATAAATGCAAATTTGGATGATGCAAACACAGAAAGCTAAATTGAAATATGTGCTGCTGGTGGGGTTATCACACTGTGAATGCTCAATTGCTTAGGTCAATGTGTGTTCACTGAATAGATATTATTATTGTTATTATTTTAATTTGCTTTGATTATTATTATTTTTATGGGAATGGAAAGGAATGACAAACCGGTAAATCCTGCAATACCTATATCCCCTGCATTTTTACTTTTCTTTTTTTTTAATAATTAATCTCTGTGATGGAGCAATAATGAAGTCCTTAAATTGCAGCGGCATGCAGTGCACACAGAACGTGGTACTTTAAGAATGGATACAGCTGCAAAATCTATGCTGAGGGAGCACACAACCAAGAGTTAATATAGATTAAGCAGTTTGAATCTATAGAGTCAAATGAGTTGCTATTGACTGAATGCTCACTGATTGACATTTAAAACCTTGACACAAACAAAATCCTCTCTGTCTTTTAATTATTGCATTTTCCTGCGGGCTGCATGTGGACAAAGGCGATAGAAACATTGCATTTCGTTATGCCAAATCTATACATAATTGATCATCTTGGCTTGAATTATTTATTCTTATCAGGATATAAATATTGAATGGCTCACATGAATAATGAATCACTATCAAATTCAATTCTGTGTAGCTTTGGACTATTGTAAGCACTTGGCCATGGGTAATTGCATATTGACTGGGGGTTAAGCTAAATGTTTGTCAAACTGTGAATAAGACAGAATGACTGCTGAGCTTTTGCCTGATAAGGGACAACTATCTGTATTCCAGTACCAGCTGGTAGAAAATATTAAGACTCGCCTCATTAATAGTTTATAAATCCAACTTTTTCATCACTGGTGATCTGTGGACTGGCACACAGGATGCCAGTCCACCTTTTTCCAATTAACATGGCTGGGTTATGGGAGCCTAAATGAGAAAGGGGCAGGCTTGGGAATTGAAGACCTCTGATCTGAAGAAATTCTCATGGAAATCTCAGCAGGGAATTAAATCATTGAGGCTTTTCCTTCCCTCATCTGCCACTGCGGAGGTGCCTTTAAGGGAGGTGTTTTACCTCCTACTGTTTCATCAGTCAGAGCAGTTTAGAACCCAAATGTTAAACATGTCAACTTCAATAAAGAAATCAATGAGTTATTACTTAAAAAACAAACAAAAACAAAACAAAAAGCAGACACCCACCGAACCTTTGCTATCAAAGCCTATGATCATATTCGATAGTGTACTGAAGTACTGCTACTACTTTGGTAGGCTGACAGCCAAGAAGCTCGAATTAATTTTCCTCACCCAGACCTGCTTGTGCTCACTACCAGACTCTGGGAAACTGATAAAAAGGGAGAACCTGGCACCGAGTGTATTTCCTGGGAAGTTACTATGTTTGGTGGATGCTATAGGGCAAACTTGTTCAGCCAAGCACATATTACACTCATTTTAGGGAAGGGGTGGGGTTGCCATTTACAGCCATGTCTGCCCGCCAGTGGTGAAGACAGCAAAGATAAGGGAGAAATGTTCCAGTGGAAGGCCCAGCTTTGATTTCAAATTCTGTCGCATCGATGATGCTGATGAAATATTTTCCCCTCCAGCTCCCAATAGACATGGTATGATCACGCCACTGACAGACTCCGGGGCGAAATCCATTTTTTATGTCAAATAGTCCATATAGGAGTTGTGTCACTTCCTTTGCACTTCTTAGTCTGGTCAGTTACACTGTAAAAATCTGCATGTTATTGAGCCATTTATATCTATATTATAACACTTTCACAGTTTAAGGCCATTTTCACAACATTGTGACCATAAAAAACACACATCATTCGATGTTCCTCTGTTTTAAATATGTGAAAGTTATTTTATATATTACCCATTTCCAATATTTCCATTTTGTTTTCCCCAATATCAGCATCATGATGCTATTATTGCCTACCCTCTCAGAGTACTTCCTATTATAAATGGTCAGTTTCTTTAACGGTACCCCACAGTAAATTCTACTAATAGTCATAAAGATGTTTTATGAAGCTGTATTCTATTTAAATAGCTTTTTCTGTTTGGTGATTTTTGTGCTTAGCATAAATTATCAGGGCAGCCCGTGTGCAAATTCGCCTGCTACTGAGAAAGACGGATGTTAATACAATTGAGGGAATGTCTGCTTCCGTAACTACGCCTGATTATTTGCACTATAGATCAGATATCGCACACACTATTGGATTTTCATGAATTTCAACCTCGAAATGACGCAGCTCGCCTGGATTTTCCAGGGTTTACGTTACACGGATTGGGAAACCGCAATAGAAGATGACATATGTGCCATTACTGACGCGAGGGGGAATTTAGTGTTTGTGTGGTTTATGTTGGATTTTTGATTTTCTGCAGACAAAGTGCAGACTAATTAGAGCATGTGTTGCTTTTTTAATTTCTGTGACATTTATTAGATGCTGCCTAACCTATTGCTTATCAATCAGTCAAGATATTGCATTGCTAAGTAGGGAGAAGCCATTTATAATATGTGTAGGAGGCATTATATTGTACCAACAGTCATCATCATTAATATACAGTAAAATGACTATTTGAGTATTTGCTAACATTTTAATAGTTAATAATGCAAACATTTTAGTTGGAACATTGGTTTTAAATAATGTGACATGACTTGACTATATATTACTTTGAGATACATTTTTGTTTTTATTGCACACTCAAATTTGGATTCACCAAGTTAATGTTGCTTTACTGAATTCATGTGTAAAATAGAGCATTAGGTTTGTTAAAAGTCTTCCATTTGCTCATCAGAAGATTTAAACTCTTATTTTCAAAGTCGTCTTGTGGTCTGAACACAGGTTATCCTTTACAGAAAATGGAATCGCTTTTCTCCTCTGCGAAAGCATGCATTAGTCATGTTTATAGAGCTCACACACTTAGATAAAGCTAGATTTCAACACCTCAGTTTATGCACCATGCTTATAGCTGTTGATTTTATGCTGAGGAATTTATGTGATCTTCAAGGTTTCACTACTTGCCGTAATGTTGATGGTGATTTTCACTCCAGTCCAGTTCAGGAAATTTCTATTAAAAATATAATAAAATAAATAAAAAGGGCATATTTAATATGACAAGCCACTTTTTTCTTAACACTCTGAGTAGGTTTTCACGAAAAAAACTTCTCCTTCACCTCTACATTCTCCCCAGTTCCTTTGTGTCAACTAACAAACATTGCTACAATTGCATTCAATATCCTGATTCAGTTGTATGTGCAAACATACACAGCAGCATCATGATAAAGAAGACTTCTGAATGTTTGGTTCAGTACCGATATGTGCTGTATGTACACTGTCTATACAGTGTCTTGGAAAATACACAATTCATTTCCCACTAAGGGTCACAACACAAAGAGCGTTGGGTGGAGTTATGAGGGTTGGTAATGTATTCTGGGTGAGAGAATGAACACTTATTATGCACTTCTAAGGTTTATCTATTATTTAGCATATTGCTGGCAGATGTTAATGATGAGTGCTAATTTATTAGTCTGATAGACAAAGTAGTAAGATGTTAGAGATGGTATGGTTGTGTTTATGCACTCAATACACTTGGTAAAGGCTTGTGAAAGATTGGGATTTTGGTTAAATATTAATAAAGTTGAAAGCCATGAGACGTAATTTAACCTTAACTACTATCTTCCCTGAAGAAAGCTCTACACTTTATACACACAACCGACGTAAATCCATATTAAACCTTAACTGATTGTAATTTCAGTTTGCTGTGTTTGCATGTAATTCAAAGCATTGTTATTATTCTCAAGAAAGATAAGGAACGAAATCTTGCTTATAAGAGCAAAACTTATGCATTACAACACCTATTTCTAACAGTAGGGTGCTCTAAACACCACAGCAGTATGTCATCTACTATCTTATCAAGCTGTGAAGATACATAGTGTTAAACCATTTGTTTTGACAGATACATGTAAGTTTATCTCATGTATTCTGCACGTTTTTTGAGCTGTGCTAAGGGAAAGCGGCAACCGCACACACCCAAAAGGTGTTACTATCACAGTTACAGACTGGGAATACATATTAATGCCAAATGTGGTGAGGAAAAAAGGGTGAATATCTAAAATATGCTGATCTCAAGTTCTCAGATTCAGCCCAGGGAAGAGCCTCATGCATAATTCAGAAGAGCCGCTGCAACACTGACAATGAACGTTTATGTAAACCCAAAGTGAGATAATATGACAAAAAAAAAAAGCTAATTCACCTCACTAACAATATGAAGATGATCATTTGCATACTGAACCACTGTATCAAAGGTTAGAGTGGGAAAGAAGTGGAATTAAATGGAAATGCTCTCTTGATAGGAAGATAAACTTTGTGGAGAGAGCAGAGCTGCGTGTCATCCCCCCTGTGAGGAAAGGTCACTAAAGAAAGAGTTTTGAATAGACATAATTAACTCTGTGAAAAGGACTTTTTGAAAATCACTCATTTGGGTTTTTTAGGTTCTTTTGTGTAATTATTTCAACGTAAGCCGCTGTCGACAGCAGCTTCATGTTTACCAGCATGTTGAGCTAAAGCCGTTCTAAAACAAATCGCTATTTGAGCTGCTGAGGTCAGAGTTGGTTTATAGTTGTAATGGAGAGGTTAGACTCTGACATTTACACATGGCTGTACTTCAGACCAGTTATACTTGATATTCCTGTAACATAGATAGAAAAAAAGGAGACTCAGAAGGCTTAACGTCAATGACAAGAACGCCAGAAGCACCAAGGCAAACTTGACAAAAGAAAAAAAATGAAAATCTGAAGAGACACACTGAGTTAATGAGAAACACCTGCATGGACAGGTGGCTGATCAGGAATAGTGAGGCGATCTCATTGACTACATCTAGAGGACAAAGGTGGAAACAAGAAGGTCTCTCAGAATATCCACACTTAGATTTTTAAATTGGTGAAAGTATACATTGACATTCCAGGGGCTGTAAAGTGTAAATTAATCTCCTCACAACATATCTGATACTGCACAGTGCATCTAGACTAATTATCATTATTTCTGTGTAAATGTCATTCATTTTCATCTTTGAAACGCAGTCAAAATCCTTACATATCTTTTCTGCATTCACTGTACAATGTATTAGTATTAATATATGAATATTACTTGTTGTAGTTTCAGTAAAGATAATATAAAAATCCGTTGAGCAACTGAGAGCCATGTTCTGCATTTGCACGAGCAACAGTATGACCCCCATTAACCAAGTATGTTCTAGTGTCTTCTATAAAGAAATCCTCCACATACTTTCAGTCTTAACAAGCACTTGGACCATGCTGCCATTTACCAGATCTACATCACACAAGTAGACACCTGACTAGCTGCAAATACCACACGTGAGGTAAATGGAATAGACCCAGAGAGTCAGATGTAGAAGAGGAGGAAGATAGAGCAGATGTCACCTCGACTGTACTAGCTTTACTTGAAATTATGAGAGCTATTTTGCATCTTGAATGAAATACATTCAACATACACATATTTGCCACATCACACATGATAACATATCTTACTGATTTATAGGTCTATACACTGTTGAAATCTAAAATTCCACAATCAAAAGCTTGGTTTCTCATTTTCCTCATGTTCCAATACAAAATGCAAACCGCATGCATTTCCCAAAGTTGTCTGTACCACCTGTGCTTCTTTTAAGTACCAAACTGCTAGCACTTGTATAAATCATTTCACGAATTACATTAAGTTACTGTCTTTTTATTCAAATGAATATGCAAATCGCTCCTCCATATAGCTGCTGATTCCCAGAGCACACACATCCATCAAACAAGCTTCATTTCCTTCTCTTAACTTACACAACCATACAACCACTCAGTGCCACCACCCTGCTTCCCCAACTGTATGGTGGTGTGCACGTATTCCTGTGCACCCTCGGGTAAACCAATCCAGGTTCAGCCATGTAAGAATGCTGTTTTTTTGTAATTAATCATAATTGTCCTCTCTCATCTCACCCGCTTATTCAAGGACCCCCCCCGATTGATCCAGCACCTCATGTTAGGAGCGTCTGGGGTGAAAGTGTGCAGAAAGCAAGAATATGGGGGAGGCCTGGGGGGAGCAACATATAGCGCTGAACTCCTCCTCTCTCAATTAAGAACATTCACTACAGACAACTAAAAGGCCTTGAGGCTTACTTTATGTAAGGGGCTAGATACATGTATAGTGCATAAAATAGGGCTACGGTCATCAAAGCAAAAGAAACAGACAAGGAGCTCACCAATTCAGAATGAATTTGCAGTTGTATACTTGGAGATAACAATGTAAACTCTATGCTAGTGTGCTGTACAGGTTAAAATCTGTAGGAGGAAAGTTCACATAGCGAGTTCACCTTTCTTGATCAAATACCCTTTCAGAGAGAGAGATCTCTGTGAGGTGCTCGAACACACACCCACGCATCTGTGCACACACACACACGGACGCATTTGCAGTCACCTCCAAACACAGTTTCTCACAAAACGCATACGCGTAGTCAAGCTCTCCGCATAGCCAACGGGAGGTAATCAAAGCCTTGATATGCTCTAACCAGATCCATTAAGGAGCTAATAAAGGCTCTGGATGAGTTAATTAATGACCCCCAAGAACATCATCTGCCTCCAGTGCTACTGCTTAGACAGCCGTCTCTGACTCTCACTGAGCAAATCCCAAATCAAAACAAAAACAGCCACAGTTGGGTCTGATTTCGGTGAAAATCTGCTTGTTTTGGTGTCATGACTACCAGAGAACAGGACAAATGATTTAAGCTCCATTGATTGGATTATGAGGTGTGTGTGTGTGTGTGTGTTTTGCGGCGTCTGTGCACACTTGACATCAATGTACTTGATATGCGCCACGCCACTAGAAAAGACCATTTCCACAGAATGCCTCCCAGACACAAAAAAGTAATGATGCTAATGTGCGAAGACGAAATCGAGCAAATCAATTAATACAACATGTCACTCGTTTGGGTGAAGCCTCGTGGAAACTTCACAGCTTCTTCAGAAGGCCTCAGTAGATAAAGCTGTCGGACCATTCTTTTAGAAACTCTTTAAATACTGTTTCACACATGGCTGATTGTGTTTTCTTTTTCAACTCACTGATGCTTCTGTAGAACTCTTCTGACTCCTATAATTAAAATGAATAAGAAAAGAGTGCAGAGTTTTTAATAGAGATTCCAGTGCCCTTTGTTTTCTGCTATAATATTTGTTGTTGGCTGAGGAAAGTCTAATTTGTTTATTGGCAGTCCACGTTGAACTTCATATAAATACTTAAAATGTTGATTGTTGTTGACTGACCCACAGCTAGATATAAGCAAGCATTTTCACTAATAAGCATCTGGGACAAAGATATTTGCAATCAGTTGCCATTTTCACCTGTTTGTAGGCTACGTTTTGTTCACCTTATTCAGCAATTCAATTGCTAGTGATTTAGACAGAAAACTATTCAATCACTCGAGTTAATCAAATGAAGCATTCTGGTGGTATTTTCACAGATTCGATTTGATCAAGTTTCATCATGTAAATATGAAATTTACTGTAACCTTCCTATTATGTGGGTCACTGACTGTATTTCAGTGCATCTTGATCTAAGTATGAGGCAGTGAGTCTTCATTGGTGAATTTAAACTGTATTTGCTGAAGAGTTGGATAGATTTCAGTGCATGTGTCTTGTTATAATTTTGGACTCCCATCTGCTGGTGGTGCTTGTGACTCCCTGCATATCCAGTATGTCGTCTGTGAAGACCCACCTCTACTCTGCCTCTGATTGGCTCCGACCCTGATATGTTTCTTTACTCTATTTTTACCTACCTGGGTATGCAGGCCTGGGAAGTCTTTAATCTTTACCTTTAATGAATTGCTGACATGTTTTGGTGACTTTAAAGGCCATTTTGCTTTTACACTTTATTCATTGTGTATACAACATTTGTATGCAGCGTTTGTACTGCTTTCTTGGCTACTTCTTAACAGAAAAGGGAGTCCGTAACTCATAGGTTGCTGAAAAAGACAAACAATCAAAAAATAATATAGTCGTGTGGAGAGTATTCACATTTCCATCAAACAAAATATCAAGTGTTTTCATAGAAATGTGAAGTGCCTTTTGACCTCTCTTGTTAAATGTGTCTCTTGATTGAATTCTTTCATTGCTTTCATTTTATTGGTTAGGTTCCGGATGACCTGAGGGAAGAACTAAATTGATTCACTTATCAATACATATGTGTGTGTGTGTACGCATATAAACGACCCTCAGCCTTGACCCCAGTAACTTCTGCATTTGTATGGACCTCATCTCAGCTGTAATTGTCCACCATCACACTGAAATGAGAGAAATATTGTATCCTGCCTATGGGTATTGTGCTGTACACAGCAATACTCTTGCACACACTCTCTCTCTTGTTTTCCTCCTCTCCCTCTCTTGACATTTAGCAATGTGCTAGCTAGGCAGGCAGCGCTTGCTTGTTTACAGGGTCGTTAACTGTTTCCTTCTCATATTCCTCCTTTATTAAACATTTGCAGAACCAATTTCTTTCTCAAAAACTCCACTCTGTGCCTTTTTAAGTTGAATCAAAAGCCTAATACAGAAAACACCATTGTTAACAGTAAGTTTACTTCCAGCTCTGCTGATGGAAAGATAATTTTCTTAGTCTATCTTCACTATATTTTCGAGTGTTGAATAATTAATAATTACATCCCCTTTATAATATTCCATATGCTGTAGTTATGTTATTGCTTATACACCTCCCACAGTCACCCTTAATGATGCTATTTGCAATGTTTCTTCTCATAAATATTCAATAGCCACTGTATCTTGCTAAGTATCATTACTATATTAAAATACAAGAGCATAATTTCAAAGCAGGAAATTGAAAATGAAAAAAGAAACTAGTGCCAGCATTCTTGGTAACCAATTATGGTGATAAGCTCCATTTCCATTCTTCTGCTAGTGATGAGAACTGAGCATGTGTCGATACAAAGGCTCTTGTTACAGATGAAGGGTCTCATGCAGCCTCTCCTCCACTGTGTAAAGCATCTCCCTGGCATAAATAAATAAGAGAGACACACACGCACACACACACATTCTCACGCACACGTTCACACGCTACAAACTCCGTATTTCATTGCACACAGGGTATATCGCACATCCCCATTTGTGAATCATTGTTACAGAGCTCTCAGGGAAAAAAACAATGGGGCTAAATCTTTAATCTGCATTAAAAGCCAGAACTCCCTGTGCTGTGGTACGAGTAAAAGTAAGACCTGCAGTAATGCACAATAGTGTAGTGGGGGGAAATGAAGTAGCCATCCTGTAATGGTGCTGGCCATTATTCGTGTGATCGTGATCTACATTAATTTTTATTTGTAGCCTGGTACACTTTGAACACAACCACAGACTGTTAAATTATCAAACATCACATTTCTCTGTAATTTTCAGTATTAACTCCTTAACCAGTGGCTACACGTTGGAAAGTTGTGCCAGGTTCAGCCTACATGATATTTGCGCCTGATAAGATGTCACTGTGTCAAATTAGGCACCTGTAGAGACATGATAGACCACACCAACCAGTGATAGCTTACCGTCTTTCACAACCTGCGTGATGTAATCGGAAGGTGGCTGGCAGTCTGGTTGCCATAGCACCATGAACCTTTGCTCTGTTTTACAGTTTGACCTTAAAGCAAAGCCACACCAACAAGTGTGTGGGAGATCACTCAGTGGTTTCAACCAACAACACAACCATTACCTCATAGGACGTGATTTAGTAACAAATCAACTGAATAGCCAATTTTCAAAAGGGAACTGAGTTGGTTCAATGCTGAATATTGAGGCGACAATAGCGTTATCTCACCTTGTGTCTGGTTACAAATATTGCGGGTGACAACTTTCCATATTTCATATATTGTTGGGGGAGCATGACCCCTTTGTCCCCTGTGGCGATTACACGCCTGTCATGAGAATTTTTTCCAGTGATGAAAAAATCTTGGGAGATGAGAGAAAAGTGGTATATTTTTTTTAGAAAAAAAAAAATTACACATGCTCAGGTTTTTCTTTTCCTTTTTGAAAGCCAAGTGTTTGATGTCTGCTCAACAGCTGGCAGCTGAAATCAAGGCTCTATTCAGGGATAGGAAATTTCAAATAGAAGGGGCTGCTCTCAGTTATGTTTTGTAACACTGTGAATCCCCCAAAAAGTTGAGAACTTATAGCCTGGTTCATGTACCAGTGCTGGACAGGCAAGTTAGGAAAGAGTTTGGAATGGTGTGGAAGAGCACAATTAGTTTCAGCAACATGCTGGCTTCTTTCAGTTTTCTCTGCACTGGACCTTTTACTTCCCCTGGCTTTGTGTTCTCCAGGTTGTCTATTCATTTATTTATTATCTATTCATTTAATTGTTGAGCAGAGAAAAATAAGCAAATGGAAAACTTTGTCCCTGGTCTGTCAGGCTGCCGCGCTCAGTCCTTTATTATCCTTTATTATTTAGATGCTTAAGTCAGTGTTTGTTTAAACTATTATGATACTTACCCCCGTTGCTGGCCAGCTGCATATTTTCATGCTATGATTCATACAAATAGTTGCAAATTTATTTTATGAAAGCAATTAGATTTTTTCTGTTTTGTTGTTTTAGGTGTTAAGCATGGCTGCAGGTCAGTCTGGGAATTGTAGGAAAGCACAGAGGTAGACGTAGACAAGACGGCTTGAGGGAAAGTGGGCACATGTTTCATCACAAAGCAGCCTTTGACAACAGTGTAACAGAGGTGATAGTTGACCCCCCCCCCTCTTTTAAATACACACGCACATGCAGGGATACACACAAACATATGTACTCTAAATTCTAACACAAATATCACTTCTTCTGTTCTTGAGCTGATATGACTTCCACTGAATGACAAACACAATATCTGGAAGTAGTCTGATAAATGATGAGAGTTCCTGCCTTGGGAATTTTACCTCCGAGTCGTCTGTGTTAATGATTGAAAAGACACTCAGACACCAAACGACCTCCGAGCACTTATTGTTTTCTTCCTGATTCATTATACACATATTCCCACAATGGGCTGATACGTGTGCAGCTTACGCGCGTTCAAATGCAAAAAGGCAAAGTTGAGTCTTAAACTTGTGGCACGTCTTGCCCCTAAGAGACATGTAAAGAATAAAGATAAATCTTGTAAATGTAGCTGATCCCCTGCTACAGACGTTGTTGTGCATTAAAACACAGTGTGCTGGTGAGATTATGTCTCTGTATTGAGTCAGCGGGATGTGTATGAATAGAATAAGGATGGTTATACAGCGGAGATCATTCTAACTATAAGCATGCAACATTTTAAAGCTCTCTGAAGTCCCTGGAACTGCATATTTGCAGTTAAATCACTTTTAATTATTCAACATGTATCTATATTACATACTATTAACAAGCACACTATTGTTGTCGATCTAAACCTGATCTAGCTCTGGGAAATGAATGAGTAATACTTAACAACCATGTTGGTGCCCATCGGCAAAACACAGGAGCACCCCCTCATGCTCCATTACAGAGGAACAGTGACCAACAATGGAAAAACTGGGCAGGTCTAAGTTGTGAGTCTGTGTTAAATCAATACTAAGCAATAATACTAAGAATAAATTGTATTTTACTCCTAATCGGCTACAATAAAATAAAATAACCTTGACTATTAGGAGATTATACAAAAATGTTTTTGAGGTATTTCTTTATTTTTACTCTGTGGACATGTCTTAATATGCTCAGCAGTGTCTTCTTATTGGAATTTAATGACTTCAATTAAAAATTGTGATGAATAAGAAACTAGCTCAGTGTTATTTTCTGTCCTTAATGTGAATGGACTGAGTTATGCCTCACGCAAGAAACTATTTTAGACAGATTCTTTCTTAAGTAGCAAATACGAGGGATTGAAAACAACTTGTGACATTATCCAATTTTCTTATAGTTTGAATTGTCATGAAATTTGACTAATCACTTGGCTGTTTCCCATTGCAGTTATTGACTGCTTTGCATAAGGTAGAGGTCTTTTCTGGCATCTAACTGTCATGATACAGCACTGTAATGGCACAATGCTAAAAACTGTAGTCATATTTTCTCATTTTATTGGGTCCCCTCATGACCTGCTTGTGATGGAGCGCAACTATAAGCTAATGCATGAGGCCTGTTTCTTTGGGCTCAACATTTTAGAAATCTCTTCCAGAGTCACAGTAGACATTATATAAATGTTCTCACAGGCAGAGTAGAACTCAATATGATAAACTGACCTTTATGTGTACAATTGTTGGAACGCCCCATTTAATGTTGTTTTTCATTCTTTAATTTTGTTTTGCTGAGTGGAAAATGCCATAAGCAAACATGAAACTCAAAATTCCAAAATCCTTACCTCACTTTGCAGACAGGCAAGAAAAATAATTGAAAAGCAAAATGTTTTTGTATACTTTCCTGATCACAATTTTATGCCACATTACCGCAGTAAATGTGCTGAATCAATAATTAGTGCCTCCTTAATCATTCATTCATTTCGTTATTGAATTTTTTATTTATTTATTTATTAAATATTACAGGCACGTCCGCCACATCACACTTTTTGCTTTCATATCAAGCCACATCTCGGCTGAGAAGCTCTATTGTGGCGGCCATTTTAAGCTTTACAGATTAAAGATGCAAAATGGTACGAGTGGGAGTAACAGAAACATACATAAAATAGTGACTGTAGAGAATAATAACACACATTTCGGTGCTTGCTTTGATTGAGACTCCCATGTGGCATATGTGCAGCTACAGAATGTCACGGTCCAACTACCATTTCTCGATGTATTCCCGTGCAAGTATAGTCACAACACGTCTCCTTAATAGTCGTTAATCCTGAGCCTCTGTGCTGTACTAAAAATGAATTACTGACACAGCTTCACACACGCAAAAGCCGCACTAACTACTCATGGCTGACAGCACAAAAATGCGTGTGTGACAACCACATTCACGGTTTTCAGAAATAGAAGCGCACAACAATGGTCAGAGTTTAACACGTCTCACACCATTGTCACGTGCCTTGGCAGAGCTTGTACAAGTTTTTTTTCAAGGTCCGTGTCAGTGTTGCCACTAGAAACTCCATAATTCAGTGCTCCAAAGAGGAAGTGGAGATTTTAGAGAGGTTTTTATTACCTCGATTCGATCATGCTCATCAAGCCACTCGTACCTGCGCTCCGTCGGCGGGGGTCAGTGTCACAGCGAGGGAGGACATTAGCATACAGATGATTAATGAGTGACGGTCTATTACTCTGAGTGGCTTTTTATTCATCAGCGAGAGACCTGCTCCCTTATAGGTTGTCAAGGTTATCAACAAATTGTGATCATCAACTGCCCGGTGTGTAAAAGCAGACAGGTTCTAGGTTCAATTCCCAATGGAGAAACCTATGCTGAATATGTATGTGCTTATGATACAGTACTTTGAGTTGAGTTTCATCTCAACTTTTTTTTTTCTATTAAAACTTAACTTAAAAAATTATCCTTTGGAGTTTACATTTATAGAAATGTCATTTACTCCGTGTCAGGGTTGCAGCAGAAATCACTCAATCAATCTCAGAGTTATAGGTTGGCTTAAATTAAAACACCCGAAGCAGATGGGTTTCTTATGACTAGAACATACAAACATGATTTTTTTTTTTACTTATCAGCAGCAGCTGCATCCACTGACTTACTTAAGAGCCCCTCCCCTCTACAAAGCCCAAGCATTACCACATCGCCTTAATATATTTCCTCTCATATTCCAGTGTCATTAGCTGAAGCCTTGGTAATAAGCCATGTGATATATCCCCCTTAGTTGCAGACCCTGGCTTGCAAATGAGAAGTGGCACTGGGGGTGGGGGTATTGTGCGTTTGAATTTATCTGAACTGATCAGAAACACAATTATGCCTTGCTCGCTCATAATAAACCACAGTTAAATGGGTTGGAGAATTCATTTATTTACATTAACTCTGTTGCCGTTTGACAGTAATGGATGCCTTTCATTAATGAATGAAAGATTTCGCTTGGGCTTGGCTCTCTTGTTCTGAAGCCTTTGGGAGAAGGAGGTGGTGCTGGGGAAGACGGGGATGGGGAGGTGAAAGAGAAAACAATTGATAAATGAAAACTTTTAGAGAGATTGTATCGAGCGATTTGGAGAATACTGCCAAGAAACAAATTGCCAAAAGAAATCCAAATCCTTTTACCTCTCTCTCTCTCTCTCTCTCTCTCTCGCTCTTTCTCTCTCTCTCTCTCTCTCTCTCTCTCTCTCACATTGCTATTCATGTTCTTGCTCTTTTGTAGACTGTCTAATTGAGGTTTTCCCATTGATTTTTTTCCCCTTACTAATCTTAACAAGAGAAAAAAAAATTGCATTTCTCCTCGTGGTCTACATGAAATTAATTTCTTTGGTAATGGTGATTTATAAAATTGAAGAGAGCAGTATGTGTGTGTGTCTACATATGTGTGTGTGTGTGTTCCTGTGAGTCATGGCCAGCGGCCTCAGTGTCACCCATCGTTTTCTTTTTTGGCCTGGTGTTACAGACAGATGTCGCCTTATCTCCACTCCTGCCAACCATTCGCCCACCCCGCCGCTGCACTGGCTGCCCCTTACTATGCACTAATCTCCGATTTGAATTAAAACATAATTGGGAATCATGAATCATTACTTTTTTCTTTTTTTTTTATGGACAGCACAGGCGATGCCCTGTCAACTTGATGCACTGCCTGCCTTGTATATTTATTAAAGGAATTTTCAGCACTGGACGCAACTTGAGATGTGCATATGGCTGAGACAGAGTGGGTGGGCCTGGACGCTGCATGCAATGTCTTAGTTAATGGTGATTCACATGCCCCAGGGTAACAGCTACCTTGACATTGCCTTATGAAGTACTGCATGGCTGTCTGAGCTCATATAATCATGTGTTATATATGGATTATCCAAGGTGAATGGATCTCTGAATATGTGCTACACACACTGTGCAGTGAGTTCTGTGCTGCCCTTACTGTGTTTTACTGCAAAGTGAACATTGGCTTTTGGTTAAGTTTAGTTCAATAGTTTGTGAATAAATCAGTGAATTCAATAAAAACACCATTTTTCTTTCTGCATTATGGAGCCTACTTGAAAAATGTGTTTTTCGAGTAAGTTTCGATATCTCTCTGCTTTGTATAGACACTGTAGGTGTGGATTGAATGGAATGAACGCTTTCAGTTTCTAGTATGAGAAGGTGAATTTTTGAAATCAATTTCTCTCTCTCTCTCACACACACACACACACACACACACACACATATATATATATATATATATATATATATATATATATATATATATATATATATATATGCCTGCTAAAAATGTTAATCTACCTTTAAGCTGTTTCCAAAATCACATTATATTGCTACCTCTAAAACTATTTATTTCATAATGTCAAGGATCACAAATTATCCTCAACAGCAACTTCGACGTACGCAGTTTGAGACTTTAAGTGAAAATTAATGATGTAGTAACTTAGAGGAAAAGGCGCACCAGTATCATAAACTGAAGCTTAATGTCAGGTTGTATCATTTTTGTAATTGTACAGCTACAGCATGCTGCCACGGGCCCTCCAGCTGCTCATCTGTGTCACAGATCAAGTTGGTTATTCATGTGTTGAGGCTGACTGACACCTTGCAGTATGGGAGGAGGTGTTTTTATTTTTTCACTTGAATGTATGTAAAATCATCACATCATCGATTTGTATTGAGATTTGACCTGTCAACAACTTCCCATTCATCTCATTTATCTGGTTTTAATAAGCTGCTATAATAGTAGCTGCGCTCAATATTAGTCAATAGTGATTCACGCACCCTCAAGTAAATGTTACTCTTTGGCTTGTGAAGTAGACCCCAACTGTCCACAAAAAGGTAAAATACTGGGGCTTGTATCTATCATCATCCATCACGGCTTGTACCTTTATGTTGTCATTTTTATTGCATCTTGAAAAACTCGCTGCATGTATGGAATAATGCCAGCTGTCAGTATTAATATACAAAGCAAAAAAATAAATACAATGTTTTTTTTTTTGGCCGCATTAGACAGCATTGGTGTGATTATTGGCTTAGAGAGTGTGGGTGGGCCTGTGAAGAATACCATGTCTTAGTCAATACTGACTCATACGCCCTTAAGTGAAAGCTGCCCTGGGTTCACTTTATGAAGCAGAGCACAGGCGCCTTGGTTCCAGCAAGCAAATGATGTATTAGATATGCAGTGAGAACATGCACTGTGCAGATAACAAGGTTCCTTCAAGGTGGCTGCGTTTGTGTGGTTGTTTATGTGAGAGAGAGAGTGTGTTTATCTCTGTGTGGCTTTTTTTTATGATGTACTGGCAATGCAAATGAACACATGTTCAGTTCAGGTAAACATATGTTATGGAGAAACGACTTCAACATATTTACAAAGAAAAAATCGGAGTATGTTTTGTGCACATCAAAGCATAACATCGACGTCAGCGTTAAGTTTAATAGAATCTGAAAAGAGCTGCAAGTTGATAACTGAAGGGGGTGAATACAGTTATATTGTTATATTCAGATTTTAAAAGGCTTCCCGGCTTTGCATGCAGCTCTGAGGATCAGTGTCCACCAAATGGCACATGCTATAAAAGATACAGTGGTAGCTTCAGGCTAGCAGGCTGCTAATGTTTTCATGTCAGATACTCTCAATTCTCTATACACAATTTTAAAAATCCTGACCCAGTAATAAACTTTAATGAGTCCATTCATTCTGTTTTCATATCCTATTATTTCCTGTGAACTGTGGGTTACTGTTTACAAGCTTTACTCCCACTCGTAGGCTACCTCACAGTTCCCACCTGGACATTTTCAGAGGCTATTTTGCAATTTTTCCAAAGCAAGCATTCAGTTTGATTTGTTCGGGCACGCATAATTACACTGCATACAACTGAAAATTCCCCCTGCCATCATCACTCATGTGTTATCTATAATAGTGCAATCAATTTTTAATAATTCAGCTAGTACTTCCAAAAATCTAGCAAGTAGATAATCAAAACTTTAAATAATCATCACAATAAAAGAAACAATAAAACATTCTAAATTATTATTCATTAAGATACGATTTAATTGGTTTACGATTTAAACAGAAGAGAACTGTGTTTAAGTGTGGTACTCTATTGCTAATAAGAAGCTGATTCAGACAATAGGTGTTCAGGGCCTTTAAAGCTTTGTTTATGGTGTTTTTAAATAGCTGGGACCAAGTCATTTTAATGCATTGGCCTAGTAATTAACATATTAAATACATACATATACAACATAGTCATTGTTTATATCTGCAAATCTATCCACCCCAGTCGCCAGCTGTCTTGTCAGTTTACCCTGTATGCAAAGTCCAATATGCACCTCCCAATGTTGCAAAAAAGCAGTCTGCACCCACAGTTTCCTAAAGCATGCGCGCCATTCTGGTACACTGATCGAATTATGCTAATCCCATTTCTCAAATTTCACTGTAGTCGAACCAAGGAGGAGACGTGATTGCATTAAAGAGCAAATTGTTACTTTTTTAACCGTTTTGAAAAAGTTTTTTAATTAAAAAAAACAAACAAAAAACGAAATAAAAACTTCAACTTTACCCTCAACTCCGCCTTTTCAGCTTGAAATAGTTCACTGTTGCTTCCAACTTCAAGGTGCTTCAGGTACAAACATTCAAGTCCATCTTCTCGATTATGTTTTTTTTTTTTCTTTCTTTATCCTCTCAGGGTCTGCTCCTGTTGTCATGGCTTTCTAGTTTTTGTATTTTTCTCCTCTTTTTTTCCCCCTATTTTGTTGCACATGTAACTTGGTGTTTACACGGAAGAATAAATGCGTCACCAAAGCCATGCCCGTGGCTTGTTGGATTTAACTTTTTATGCTAAACAAGAGAGGATATTGTGTATTTTTTCTTTTTTTCACACTCGTGATCTTGTTCGCTTGTAATACCTAAAAAAGTTTCTATTAAAGTCTGAAATACACCTTAAAAAGAGAATTCACACAAAACATTGCAATGTTCTCAAACAGATCAGTCAATATTTGCAGGCGCCAACAATGCATTCCAGGTTTGAATGCAATGCTGCTATGTGACTGATTGGAAGCAGTTTCATACAAGTGAATGTTTGCTATTTTTCCATTATCCATAAGATGCTAACATGCCCTTGCTTCAGTCACATCATTATGCTGTCTCTTTATGGCTCTCTGGTTAGTTCTTACTGCAGAAGAAAAAGCACTTTCACTTTAATTTTAAGGAAGTCTTTTTTTATAGTGCGTCCAAAATGTTCATGGTAACTGCTGCAGAATTTCCTCAAATGTATGAAATCTTTTGTTAATGCTACGTCGTCCAGTTCATTTCAAAAGAATGTGTAAATCTAAGCTCATACACGGAGACACTATGAGCTTAAAGAATGTCGTAGTCAAGGGTAAAAAGAGGAAGACTAGTTCTGTTTTTGCAGGAATCATCTTTCAGCTCTGGCTGCATCTAATTCCCCCAAATATAAAAAAAACAAAACAAAACAAAAAAACCAGTCAGATATCAGTCACACTTGCTGGTTGCTGAATGTCACTATAGATTATTTTGCATGGGAGGAGGTCACTGAATCACACCCCGCCCCACTCCCCCTAACACACAGACACACATACAGACAGCCAAATGCCAGCATGGATTGTTGGTCAATACGATATGACATCTGTGTTGTCAGTGTTTGTGGACGGCCTGTCAGAAGCGCCGACACAGATGAGGTCACGTGGCTGTGGGTAATTTGTCATCCCAAAAGTGAAAGGGGGTCAGAGGGGGATAGTAGTAGATTGCTGACGCTCGTGTGTTTGTCTTTTGCAGTGAATATTGTACGTTTCATGTCTCTCCATGTGAACATGAACTTTTTTTTGTCAAACTCAAACAATATACACATGGAAATGATCTCAATAAGAGGTCTTTCCTTCTTACTGATCTTCTGTGCAAGTTCGTGATGACTTCATCCTCACAAAGAGACAAAAGGCAAAGACAATCACTCTCGTCTTAACTGCACTTACGTCCACCTTACGTGCACAGAGAGCTAGTTCTGGGAATTAAGCCAAGCTGCTGCGGGCAGTGAAAATGTGACAGTTGTCTCACGTGAATGATGCACAGTACAGTAAGATTTTTTCCCTTATCGTCATGGCAACACTCTGGAATTCTGTCCAGTGTTTGAATATGACTTGCATGTAGGTCAGAGGCCTTGGGATGTTTTTCGATTTTCTTAACTGCATATCCATGTGCTGCAGATGAAGATCGGGGGAAAATAAAATGCGACACCGTGCAGCTTTTTGCTTTTCACACTCATTAAAAGCCAGCAGATCTGTGTCACACATGAGGGGGAAAGAATCTGAACTGGGACGGCTTCAGTTGTACACTAATGTGCACCTGTAGCTCCGGAGGCAGGTGACAGAAGCTTGTTTATTTAGCGAGGTTTACTGTTGAGCTGGTCATCCCAGTGTCAAGTTTTGCTTCTGTGCTAGCTTAGCCTTGTTGTGGATATCGAAAATGTTTTCATGAAACCAGCTCTGCAAAGTGTTTGAGGTGTAATGATTTTTCTTCTAAAAAAGGTTTGTGTTTAAAGTGGCAGCAAGAAAGGAAAGAGGTGCTCTGTAAAGCGCCATACTGAGCTCAGGCTGTGTGTTTTGAACATTTTTAAAAAGAATTTCACAAACCAGACCATACTTTCTGCAAGTTTTCATTATCCCTCTGTAATATTGCTCCGTGTCCCTTTCCATCTTCTGGCTGACTTGCAGCCTTTTGATTATGCTGGTGAGAAAATTGCAATAAAATGTGGAAAGCCTTGACTATGTCTGAGGAAACCCACCCCCCCACCAACCAACCCCACCAACACCCCCCAGCCCACATCCCCACTCTCCCCACATCTGCCCCACTGCTCCTTTCAGGTAATTTATTTTTCTTTGCATACAAAATGCGTTACTCTGGGTGAAATATCAGTGGATTCTCAGCTTACTCCACTTTGGGTTATATTTCATTCTGGTGGGATATTTTATACATAATAATTAGAATTTACAAGGGTTCTCAGAGTCTAACGCTGTCTTTTAACAATGCAGTGGGGAGTGGAGCTTAATTTTCTAATGAATGAATGTGACTGAAAGGGATGCAAAGCTGACTTTAAATGTCAAAACAAAAACTACTGCGGGGAACAAACACTTTAACCCTTATTTATCCAGGCTTCATGAATACATAGTATGTTATAATGCCATGTCTGCCTGCAGAAAATGCATATGAAGAAAGAAAGAAAGCAAGCTCATGCGATATGCTTCATGTTTGCCTCAAGAAGAATACTTTTTAGATACTACTGGATGTAAACCTGTGTTTGACATTGATTATGAATTTCTAGAGCTGTTGCTTTGAACTCGTCGAGCATTTAAACCTTTGACTTCGTTTCATTTGAGATAAAAATAATTGGCAAGGTCTTTGAAAAGAAGAAAGAATGTGAAGCAACAGAAAGAAGGCACAAGTGCATACATGCTTGCAGACTTTGCTAAAGGTAAACACAGTGTGGTCACACAAGCTGCTTTTAGGTGCAGTTAAATTGTTATTTGGTTGCATTTGAAGTGGAATAGGTCATATAGAAAAACAAAGACTTTTCAGTATGACACAGGCTAAAACGCAACAAGATCCCAAACAATCAGTTGTATTTGTTGTCTACATTGGAACCCCCAACTTAGTCTTATAGCCTGCAGCACAGACTGAGATTCTCATGAGTCCCGTAGCTCTGCTCCCCCTCTATGTTATCCTCAGTGGCCCACAAACCTGCAAAGTCAATGTTTTTATTTTTATTTTTTAAATATATATACGTCAACGTCCAGCACCCTATTTTGTGCTTGCCGTCACCCTGCAGCAGTCAGCTCAGCATGTGGTCTATTCCGTTATCCCTTCTGACTCACCCAGGGTGGAAGTCATTGTCTAAATTGTAATTGTTATCTGTCATGAAAAACAACAACATAATGAAAACTGCTGCTGTGAACAGATCGTTCCACTATCAGGAAATTTCTCTGTCCTTCTTTTTCGCTCTCAGGTGTAAACCAGAGTAAGTGTTTATAAAGAGGACAAATTGTTCCTTCTGCCGTACAGAAGGTTCTAACTGCTAAGAAGCTGGGATAAAACTTTTTGAGTGTCCCTCATTTTTCCCCCCACTATTCTTCCTGAATGAAGCCTTTTAATTCGTAGGTATGCAACGCCTCGCTTTTGAACTTGAATATAATTAAGCTCCATTTATACAGAGTCAAATTAATAAGCTATTGTCTGCTGTTTGGCAATTCCTAAAATAAGTTCAAGGAACAAATAACTGATGGGTTTGAGGGTTCAGTCAATACTGTGTGACATATTGGAATGTCTGCATTTCCATTTTTGATTTTTTTTTAAGCATTGGTTGACACTTGCTTCACTGTAGTAAAGGTTAGGATGATTGATAACACACGTCAGTCAATAGTATGAATACGTATGTTATATGAGGTAAATATGATTGCTCATTGATTTATGACAGTGCTTTTAACAGCATTGTAAGAGCATACCATTATATCAGTGCTTTACAAATGCAACCATTTTAAAGGAGACCATTCAGGTAGTTGAATGCACTTGAATAACAGCAATCAAGCCCTTTTATTGTGTTGCTACTACCTTGCTCCCTGTTTTCAATATAAAATACAGGTAATAGCAGAAATGCATCATTCACAGTGAAAAACAACATAATATTGGGAAAAGAAGCTAGAATAGTTTCTAAAGTCTTTTTATGGTTCAATTGTCACCCTCAAGCAAATGGTTGAGATGTCATTTTAAATGGACAGCAACAATGTACTTTCAACAAACGGCATCATTTGTGTCAATTAAAGTGAAATAAATAACTTTTTTCTTTTAGTTGAACATCTCTGTGCAGAGATAAGAGCAATAACTGAACAAAGACAATGCAAAAAACAGACATGTAATTGCAGAAAAGAATTTTTTTTGTAACAACCTATAAGTTAACGACCTTGTCACATAATTCTATCATAATTCTTATTTATGACCTTGTCACGTGGCTTGTAGTAATGTAGTTTTGTTTGCTACATAGGATTTTCTCTGTGAATAGAAACTGGACTAATCAAGGGATTTGGACCAGAGCAAACAAAACTATAGGTTTGAAAATGCCCTTATTGGAAGGAAGCCACCTCGAAAAAGGTCTGATTTTTACAACCGCAATAACCCCGAGGAGTGCTAAATCAGCTACAATAAGTACAACACATTTTTCTGCATGATGTCACAATAAAAAAAGTGTAATAAAGCTATCCACTAGTTGAGAAAACCATTAATGGGTTAACCCCTTCTGGGAAAACTAGTTTTGTAATAGGTAAAATAAATAGCCTATATAAATGAAATCAATTGTTCTAGCAGAAAAAGAAAAGTGCAACATGATTTGCATTCAGTCCTCTGGCTGTTTTTTCCTGTCTGTCTTTTCAAACGTTTGGTATCTCCAAGCTTTGCTCAATACACACACTATCCTTTGTTATGATGTTCTACTGAAGACATTATTGAAGAGTCGTTAGATATAAACTCCGACTACTGCCTGCAAACTGAATATTTGCAGTGAGATCAAAAACTCTTTGAAACAGTCCGTCAATAGTTGTGACTTACTGGAGGAACAGGGTAGACTAAGAATGTCTAGATGAAGACGAAGTCAACTCGACTCCTCTTGCTCGATTGTTTCAGTAGAAAGTTAAAAAAAAAGATTTATTAAATTTAATATGGGGATATGCTACTCATATAGGCATGCATATTATAGAACCCATGAGTGGAAAAGATGGCAATATAAATATCATGATATAGCTTATAAATACTGTGCACAAGGACTTATTTCACTAGGTCTAACATCTCGCTCTGAAGATAAAAGATTACCATCATCCTTTTTATATTAAAGAATTTTAACTCATGCAAGCGCTTTCTGGAAAATTTACTGGTGCATAATGTATAACATCTGATTACTAAGCTTCAAGTACCAAGAATCATCATATGTAGAAAAAATATATAAGATTGGTTTCTTTGAAAATGAGAACCCAAGACCTATTCTATTTATCCGATAACATGATTTCATGTTTCATTAAAGAAAGTAATAATTCCTTTGCCAAGCAGATTGAAACTTTGCTGCGAGCCACTTACGTGCATTTCTCTTCCGTTTTCCCTTCTGATTTATGATTACCTGTATGAATAAGTATTTCATCAGGGGCTATATTTTTCTGCTCATCAGGGCTTGGGAAAAGGCCTTGATTTGTGACAGGCTGCGTGTAATGATGCTAGCAGAAGATGAAGTCGCATTACAGCTGTCTGCCGTAATCGTTTGTCATCAGAATGGCACCATTAACAAAATCTGGGCAGGTATCAGTCACCTGGCTGAGGCGCTTTCATCGTCACTGTGACACTAGGTGTGCCTGTGTCTGTGTTATGTATTAGGGGATTAAAAACAGGATCTCAAATTGGAGGAAAATCAAAATAACCTATTAACTTCATACAACTGACATCTCAGTTCATAACCTTGCAAGGAAAAACTCACACACCGTTTTTCTGATTAATTAAAGTCCTGTCTCTGCATTAAGCTATCTATTGGGCGATGACCGGGAGTTGAAACGCTGTACGCTGCCGAATAAATCACAGGAGGGGGTGAAAGCGGAACAGTACGTGTTGTTTTTCATTTTGTCTTGTGTGAAGTGCACACAGCTGTATGAATAATTCCAGCATAATTTTTCTTTCTTTTTGTCCTCCTTCAAAGAAAACCATTGCAATGATCCGGGCAGGTATCAGTCACTTGCTCATGGCATTTTCATCTTCTCTGTGACATGAGATTATGTGGGTGTGACACCAGATTGATGTATTGGGAGTGATTGCAGCTTGGCTCTAACTGCCCACAAGGCCATTTCAAAAGAAATTATTTTTCCCCCCGAGGCTGAATTTTCCTTAAATTATATTAACTTAGAAAAAAAGGTAGGCCTTTAGAAGTGTTCGCCCTTTAAACTCTTCCTGTACCTGCATGTGTTTGTCAAGACTGGAACGGTCAGGCTTTTCTCACATCCCCAACTTTCTATTTGAAATGAAACCAGAGATGCCAAGGGTTCTGCCAGTGACAAATAAAGTTAAGGAGGAAGTGTAGCTGACAGGGAAATGTAGATAATAAAGGTCTCTAGACACCTCAATATTCAATGGTGATGTAATTGGCGCTAACATAACTAAATGTCAGATTTAATACATTGCTCGGTGCAGACATTACAACAGCTTAGGTAAGACATAAAAAACATTGTTATATATATTGTAGCCCTGAGTCCTCCAACAGGGTTATACAGGAAATATGCAATAAAAACCTTAAGGATAAGGTTACTGTTTTTCTACTCAAGCCTGATGAAAATGTTGGATCCCATCACTTATAATCTTGCAAAGTTAACCTCACTCAAATGAAGACGCTAGTACAGAAAGCATAGTCCAATAGGGGGTTTGTTGGAAATATTGCTGTCTCCTGTCTTGGAAAGGAGAACCTCACGTTGTTGTTCTGTGCTGTTTTATTGACTTTATTTCTCTTATAATGTCATTATAGAGTAATATATCCTTTCCAGAAGCTTGAAGTGGTACAATAAAGTCAATAGTGCGTTGTGGCCTTTTTTAAGAGCCTATAAAGTCATGTACTGTGAGCTTGCAATCTGTGAAAATGAGTTTTTGTGTTGTTTTTGAATATTACCGATTGGACAGTCAGAAAGGGAGAAAGTGTGACAGGCTGAAACCTGAAGAAATTGTTAAGTCTGCGATATTTACATTCCAAAATGATAAGGAACAAACATACAGACGGATGACAAATGAAATGACACTCGTGAATGAACGAGTGGAGAAATAAGGAATACAAATCTACTTGTGTTGATTTGTTCTGTACATGTGACATCATTGCACGTCTGTCCATCCTGTTTATTCCACCTTTTTCCCTGTTAAAAGGTTTTTTGGTGGTCAAGTTTTTCCTCACCGAATCGAATGTCTAAGGACAGAGGGTGTCACTCCCTGTACAGATTGTAAAGCCCTAACCCTAACCCTAAGACAAATGTGTTTTGTGATTTTGGGCTATATAAATAAAATTTGATTTGATTTTGATTTGTCCTTATTTTTTCTTATAATATCTTTAACAAGAAAGGCCCCTACAGTAAAGTTCCACAGATTTGATGCTGGTCGAGAGACTTGTGGCAACCCAAAATCTTGTTATCCATCTGTACTTTCAGCATCCTCAGGAATTAAGTTCATATTAAAGCCACCAGGCTCAGCAGGTGTGCACATTGGCAAGTAGAAAGTTTCATTGCTATTGGCTGATGATAACAGGGGTCAACCTCTTCCGATCCTCTGCTGCTTCATGAAAGGGGGTGTGGGCGAACAAGCTGACACAGTGCTCGTCTCAGCATGCAGCACTGTAGAGATGCAAAGGCTTCTGCACCCACAGGTTTTCACTGGGGTGCCTGTGTAGTGCTACAGTAGGAAGCAACATGTCACAAAGCTTCACCCGAGTGGGAGATGCATCCTCACCAAATGCAGGGTGGCGACCTGCCTCACACTGACCCAAGGAGAGGATCATCAATAAAACATGCTGCTGTCTCTGTCTCAATCGTGCTAATCACTAAATACAAGCACGTCCTTGCTCTCAGGCTATTCCTTCCTCTTGAAGAAGCACATAAACTTTTTTTTTAATATTTGGAGATTTTTCCTTTTGCAGATTTTCACCAGTCTATGTTGACAGAAAGGCAGATGACGGTGTTTATCTTTTCCAACTATACACTTTGAAAGGGTAGACTGACTTTGAGAGAGTGTTACACAAGGCTCTCGGCGCTGATTAAAAGAAATGAGTTTTGCAGTTTTTCCTGTGTTGTTTTGGAATATGACTTGAGGCAGCGAAATCATGACAAAGGTGAGTCAGCTCAATTTAATGACTGCACATAATGAAACTTTAGCACAAACAGGCCACATGGGCAGTAAGGATGCCAGCCATTAGCAGACCAATAGCAGCTTAAGATCCACTGACTCGGTGTCAGACTAAGTTTTTAGCTTCATCAGGTTCATTGATCCAATTGATCTATTTTTGTTTGCTTAAGATTTTGAGGGGGGAGAATGCAGCAGTACTACAAATAAAAAAATAGATTATGCTTGTCGGTGTTTGTCAAAAGCAAACAACCATAGCATATTTTGTTAAGTTTAAAGCTGTCCCTCCTTAAAAAAAAGCTGCTTTCCTAACATACTTGATATTGGATGTTTGATGCTGGTTGTCTAAAGGGTTGTGTGCAGACATGGACTGAGAAAGCAAAACCACCCTGGAAAATGGCTCATTGCACCTTACACCAAGAAGATTACCTCTCAGCACAATCACTGTCATTGTCAACACAGGTATATAGAAGAAAGAAAAGTGATGTGGCAAACTTGTACATACATGTCTGTAGTAAACACCAAACTTTCCAAGGATAATAATGTTGTGTTTTTTTTGGCCATTGTCAGTGTCATAATACACACACACTTTAAAGCACAACAAGGTGATTTCCTCAAGGCTATTTTCCAGTGAGTGAGGGCATTAGAAAGGAGAAAGCAGATAAAAGTAGTACACGTGACAAGACACACAGACCTTGTTATGGTGGCCCATTGTGTTTGTGAAGTGGCCGGAGGCACGGACTTCTCCTTGAGAGCAGCGACGTTCTCCACACAACAAACACACACCAGCACATTGTAGAAGTCCACGTGTGTAACGTCCTGATCTCTACTCTCACTCGCTCTTTGTCTGTTGTCTCTCTTCAAGCTTTCCTCTTCCAAGGCTCACTGTTGCATTCTTCTACCTTTTCCATTTTCACATTTTTAGTATTTCTTTTCTCTCATGCCTCCATTCATCTCATTTCATTGTCACTATCTTGGTGAGTACATATGAGTCGTAGTCCTTGTGTTATGTCCATATGTCCATGGTGATTTTAATCAAAAGGATAGTAAACTGTAATCAGTCCACAATCACCAATATTTTTTAGACAAAACAGTGGGGCAAATAAGACGTTTGTAAAACCTTGATTCAAGTAAAATCAGAGATCTGTAAAGAAAAGGGAGAGCTGTTTATTCAGTATAATAGTGGTTGATGGACATTTCTACAGGTAGCTGAATGAGCTGGTATCTTCGGACCGGTTGAGAGATAGTGGGTGATGAGTCAAAAATGCAAAAAGCTTTTTTTTTTTTTTTTTTTTTTCTTTGTCGGTGTACTGAGGGGATGAGGCTCACAGCAATCACAGTTGTGCATCTGAAAAGTGGAAATTGCTATTTCACCCTGAAACAGCCACTGACTCAGACTACTGCAGAACAGACTGAGGATTTACTGCATTGGAAAATACTGAGTAATACATACCTGAGATGTTGCTTCATTCACCTTACCAAACGTGTAGATGATTGACACCATTACTTCTGTGTCCTCAGTGATTACTGTCATCTATTTCATTTGTTTATTATACACCATTTGTTCTTTGTGTAATCATTTGTTCAGCAAGAAACCAAACTAAATTACTAAAGCCTTGCTATTGATCCCAGTACGATACAAAGGTGTAACCAGTGGTGAGGCTAAAAATAAAGACATTTATTCTGAGATATCTTGTGTGCAAATGTGACATGTTGACCTGACGTTGACACAAGAAGAAAACTGCAGGAATGAGAAGTTTGTACTTTTGGCAGCATGAATCTACAACATTTTGACTAGTTAATGAGGTTAAAGGAAAGTTTAGGGAATCACTATAAACTAGTGGTGGTCATAGATTATTTTTTAAATCTAGATTAATCTCACTGAAATCTTGAAATTAATCTAGATTAAATTTAAAGATTTAAATGTTGGTGTGAAAGAGCCTTTAGGCTGGAAGTACGATTCGCTATGTCGAAGTGCAAAAGCAAAAACGCTGAAAATATTCTATTGAAAACCTTCACCCCGTTGTCCTCCATCGAATCTGACCGAGAGCCTCTGTTGGATTTCATTCCTCATCTTTCTGCCCTTGTCTCCTGTCATCTCTCTACTGTCAGTCTTTAATAAAAAAGGCATAAAAAATACATATCCCATCGACCCCTGTGAAGAAGCAAGTTTTCAGCCTTTAGCCTTAATTAAAACCACCTAGCAAGAATTGGTAAAAACACACACATATGCCAAGCCTGTGTCGTCCCTTTAACTGTCACAGTGTCATCGGCCGCGTACAAAGGATGCTTCAAAAATGAACACACTATTCATTGTAAACCTGTCACCATGAGAGGTTAAACTGAGCATTATATGTGATCAGTCAAGCCTGACTGAATGAACTGAAAGACATGAAGACATATCACGTCCAACTGCCCCCCCCAACCTGGTTTTATCATACATACCCTATGGCAGTGTTATCAGTCGTGCTGTCAATAAAGTTCTAGTTATGAGCTCACGTGATACATGTCCCGGAACCATCTAAGATGTATATGCCATTTGGTTGAGCGGAGGGGAACTCATCTATTTTCTGCTTGGAGTGGGCCTATATCCAGACATCCATCATAGTCGGGGCTATTGTCTGTGTTGTGTGTGTGTGAGTGTGTGTGTATTTGCAGCATGTACTGTTGCAGTCTTATCATCCCCCAACATCATAATATGGGCCAAAGCACATCAGTGAGTGTAATTGCACTTCTATCTGACTCCCTCGAACCTCTCCTCTTCCATTCCCTGCTCACTCACAAGCACTGGGAGGGCAGCGTGTGTATGCATGTTTAAAAAAAATCACAGCAGTTACTTTTTTTTATGATGATATCACAACTGTGTCTGACATCTGTGTAATGACAGTGTCCAGGTTGCAGGTAGGAAGCGAGGTGCCGGGTGACATAGTGTCAGATGTTTTATGGAGATATCCTCACACACAAAGAGAGGGAAAGAGAGTGAAGGAGGCAGAGAGAGTTTGTGACAGAGCAAGAATCAATGAGTGAGAAAGAGTGAGAGAGAGATAACATCCTCCCACTTTATGATGTGATTGGCAGATACATGGCTGCTTTTCTACCTGCCATTCCACTCGACCATCTTGTTCTCACGACCAAATGAAGCCATGCTGTGATAGTGATAGTGATGGCAGCGCTTTATAGAGATACCACTCACATTACCATCACTGGAATGTACAATTTCACTGTTGGAATAGTGATTATACAGTAGTTAAACATCTGAAGTCGTTGTGTTGCATCGGCTGGAGGGTAAGAAACTCGTTTTGGCCATTGTTTCCATCAGTTATGATAACACTTGTATGAGAACATGGTGTCCTCATTAAAAGTTTAGTTGTAGGCAATTGAAACTGCACTTCATTTCTTTAAGATTAAGCAAAGATTGTGGCCCTGGTTGAATGAAGTCAACATTTACAGTGAGACGCAGTCAGACATTACAAACACTATAGACATTGTACATATACTGTCGTTTAAAAAAAGTCCCATCAGTCTCATCATCAGGCTGTAAACATGCAAACAGTTCAGCTGCGTCATCAAAACCAATTTTTGTAGAAACTCTATTCAAAAGCAGGACTTGACTGTTTTCTCTGCTTTGTCGAAAAAAAAAAAAAAAGCTAAATATTTTTGGTTTTTGCTTTATTAAGTTTAGATTTTGAATATGCAAAATAAAATACATGAAATGTAATCTTAAATGCTAGAAAATCGACAATTATTGATATTTTCATAAGGATGTTTCCCCCCCTTCTCCCCAGCAGAACTGCACTGTGCATTATGGAAATGTTGTTACATAAAGGTGTAGGCATGATAAAGTGAGCTGAGCCCATTTCCCGAAATCCCTGCACAATAATTTGCCATTAATTTAATGTCTCAAATGTTTGGTTGCAAGATATTATTTATATATTTATTCATCTTTTTCATAAAGGGGTTGGTTGGTTTTCCTAGAGGTTTTGGCCGGGCCATTTCTGTAGAAGAACTCATCACTCATGGCCCAGATCTCCATTTCCTCATGAATAACACTGACAGATGGAGGACAACTGTCTTGTTGCTCTGCATGGCAACGACTGTGTGTTTGTGTGTTTGTGTATGTGTGTGTGTGTGCATGTTTATGAGTAAGAGAGACAGAAAGGAGTGAGAAATAGAGAGGAGATAAGGCATGTTGGGAAGCATGTCTGTATATGCTCTTGATATATCTATATGAGTGAATATATGTCTGTGTGTGACTGAGAGGTGTGTGTCTAATCTATGCCCACATGTATACGTGTATATATACATATGTGAGCGCGCTGCATAATGTACATGTATGTGTATGTGGCATGCATGTAAACATATGATGAATGCTTCCTTGGTACTCGCCACTCCAAGAAAGCATGCCGCCCTCCACTTGTCTTCAAAGCAATTAGGTTAAATAATGATACCACATAAATTCCCACAGCAGGATAAAGGCTCCCCTGCCCTTGTCACCCTCTGAAATATGGCTGAATCCTCCCGTGAATGGAGGTTGAGATTTGTGTGTGTATGTATGTATGCATGTGTGTGTGTGTGTGTGTATATATATATATATATATATATATACCATGTAAAAGGAAAATAAAATGAATAAAAATAAGAAGCACATACGTTGTGCAGTAATGTCCAAAAGTCAAAGAGCACTTTCCCATTCAAATTGGAATATATATACTTGAAAATATGTCCTTGATTCATGGTTTAGTTGTAATTAGGGGCTTTATTCTCAATAATTAATGATAGTTTTAAGCGATATTGTGCTTTTCACTTTGGGTTGGGTAACCTGCTAGTTACAGATTAAATAAAAAAATAATAATCAAGAACCCAAACGTTTATATGCAAGCAAATCATTAATAAATCTATAATAAATAGAGATTTCCTGACTTTTAATCAGGCTCGATTGGTTTTCCTCAGTGACTCTTATGTTCAAATCTGAATTTTATGTCTTGGCTTTGACTAAGCATAGTTGAGGGTTTTAGACTTGACTTGATTTGTTTTGATTTGAATTAAGCTTCCTGAAATAGATCAACTTGAAGATCTTCTGTGGTATTTACATTTCAACATTAAATGTTCAGTATCGATTTAGTTTAAATTTTTGGATACAAATTGGCAATGATTTGCCTGATATGGGTCAAGCTACAAAAACCCACCATCATTTAACTTAACACTCCCATTTCTTAAAGGCAGATAACCCCAATAACATCATCAGAGGTTCCTCCTGAGTAGATGATACTTACATATGTTAGTATGCAAGTGTTGTTTCATTGCTCACCTTCATGTGTAAAATCAGTAGAGTGCCCCCTAAAATCTCCACTAATAAGTGTTTTTTCATCATATAAACAATCAATCACATGACAATAATTTAAATGCTATCACTTGTAAGGACAAGCATTACATAATTTATTACTTACCTCTGCTGTTCTCAGCTCTACTAAGCATCATGCAGTCTATTAGCTCATTTTTGTCAATACCCAAACATTTCATCTTACATTTAGAAATATTAATAATATAATATGGTGTAGTGACTTTTTACAAGGCCATATTTAACCCACAGCAGACAAAAAGTAGGTGTCTCTAAAAGAAAATGTTTGAGGGTCAACATTCAGGTTTTTGCCACTGATTCACCTTGCTGCTCCACTCACAGAGGGACCAGCCAGCCTGTTTAAAATTTAAAGAATCTCCTCTAAAGGAGAGCGAGATAAAGAAAAGGAGAAGACAGAAGGAGAAAAAGAGAGATGGAGGACGAGAGAGAAAAAAAAAAGAGAAATGGAGGGGGTGCAGGCATGCGGGGGGGTAGATGCAGTGATGAGGTCGGTTGCCGTGGCAACTAGTGGAGCAAGGCTCTGCTGGGCTCTGATATATATTGTTCCCCATGAGAGAAGGAGGGAACAAGCGGGAGATGGAGGAGGAGAAGAGAGAAGGAGACAGAGAGAGAGTTAGTGGGGCGGGTTGAGGACGGAGAAGGAGGAGAAAAAAAGTTGACGGCAAGAACAGGAAGAGTGGTTGGGGAGGGGGGGGGGTTGTAGAGTAGAGGAGACACAGAGAAGGGAGAAAACAAGACATAAAAGGAGACAGACACACATGGACTGAGAGGGATTGCCATTAGTGGGACAATAAAGAAAAAAAACAGACAGATCTCTCTCTCTCTTTCTCTCTCAGGTACTTTATTATTTCCTGGACCCTGGTTGGCCATTTTTGTGATACGGCCCCGGCTGCCTGGCTCATCCTATTATGACAAATCTGTCTCGTTTCAGCATTATGAGGAGAGCCGTTAGCTTAGCAGGGCAGTATAAATCAGCCTCAGGTTAATGCCCTTGCCCTGTGAAAACACACACACACACACACACACGTTGAGCACAATCCCGGGCATTTCACATAGACACACCAGATGTGCTAAACTTCAAAAAAACGGTTGAATACATACTTTTACACAGCCGGAGTTGACCCGTGACTACACAGACTGAGGCGAGCCTGGCGGAATCACGCACACAAATCCTAATTAGGGGTTTGTTTCTGAGCGGTGATATTAAAAGTGCAGGCGGAGGGACACCTTGCGCTAAATTTAGCCTCAGACAAAAAGGCAATATCCCAGCTCCAGTGATTCCGTGCATCTAGATTAAGGCCACACACACACACACACACACACATCATACACTGCTAAATATGTGTGGACACAGCTGTTTGTTCTGTCTACTAGCAGGTTATTTACAATACTCTTTGCCTTTATAGCTCAGCCTCTTCCACATGAGTACTTCTTCTTCAACTTTTTTCTTTTTATTTCCATAATCTAAACCTAATTGTGCGCTATCAGAGACATCAAGGATGACATTTGCGGGCACACAGAGGACAGCGCTGACAGTGAATGGCAAAGGCCTTTTAAAAAGACGTTGTAAGTCACCTTGTGCCGTCTCCACATGTGTCTTTTGTGTCTATTTATTGTGTGTTTTAAGTGCGTGGCCTGGTCTTGAACCCTCTGGACAGAATCTGACATCAATCAAACCCTGTTACATCGCTCATTTGGAGCTTGTTACATGAACGACATTCACTAAAGCACTTGAAGTGACTGATTTGTGTCAGGATCATGATATCTCTAAAGTCACATCAAATACTTTTTAACAAAGATGTTGATGATTTTCTGATTTATAAAAGTAACAACATGCTAAGTCCCCGATTTGTCCACAAGAACCACACGAAATGGAGTATGATATCTTGAACACAATGTGGAAATGCAAAAGGAAAAGTGAGCCATGCACTTTGGGTATTTAACAGTGGATGCATAGCAAACAGGAATGGGCTGTAGGTCAGGTGGCATTCAATGAGCTGTCAAGGCATGGTGTATCATCAGTCAGCACAGTGTTGTATAAGCTGCCAAGACATGTAACACGCCCCTCAGCATTTCAGACAGCAGCAAATGTAACATTTAAAAACAGTGGACATGCCAGTGTTGCAGCTTCACGCTATTTGCAACGCGTGATCCATGGCACAATTACAGAGTGGTTTGTAGTAGGAAGTCGCAGACCAAAGAGTATTTACAAATAATTTTCACATTCTTGAATTTTTTTTTTGTTTTCTACTCACTATCATTTGAAAATATAGGTCTTGTAAAATGATGTTTGGCATGAAAGCTTTATCCGTTTCTTTGACATGAACACAAAATCTTTTAGGCACAGGGTGTAATGATTTATCATCGAGAGACTGCTCAGGTTTGTCTCATTTGACTCTTCATTTGTATGGGAAAACCCACTGGCTATCAATAACATTACTTATATAATCCATCATCTGTGGTCTCAGCGATAGGTACAAACCCATTGCTTCACAAATCTGTGCTGCTTATGGGGCTTATGCCTCAAACATAACTCTAAAAATGCAGTTTGCAACCTTCAGATCACCTCCAGAACATATTTCATCTCTTTTTCCAGATGTGTTGAAGACTCATTGATTCATTTTGCTGATATTCCCTGACATTCAGAAAGATTCTGCAGGATTATTTTGTTTTAGTTTTGCATCACAGGTCACTTTTTTAGGCTACTTCTCCTGGATTTAATCAGAAATGTTATATATAAGCTTAGAAATCCAGAGCATCATATTCTTGTGCTTTATGCTTAACTTTACAGTTTTCTTTCCATCTCCATCATTCATCTCTTCCTTTCTCTTCACATTTCCCAGCTCTGCGTCCGAGGTCATGACCTTCTTTCTCCCAGTGGATCCCACTATGGAATTATAAAGACGGCATCCCAACCTTCCCTATTGCCAGACCACTAACCGGTGAGAGGAATATTAGTGGGATGACCTCAAACAAAACGCTGGTTGCACCCAGCAGCTGGGTAAACAGGTAATATCACCTATTTAAACTCTATGCAATCCACCCCTCCCAGACTCTTTAAACACATCTCTTTGGTGATTGCTTGATGCAAATGCAGTGCTCCATGCTCGTTTCACTTTGGCTTCCATTACACTGTGCAAAGATTGGTAGGCTTGTCGGAATGGGAAATCGGTCTTTAATCATTTATGATGGCCATGTCTAAGTTGGATATGCCCTGAAGTGCTCTGTCTCCCCTTCTTTCCCCTTCCTCTCTGTTTCTATGTTTCTGTCTCTGTCTACATCTTTCATTCTTTCTCCCCTTCTGTCTCTGTCTCATCTTTTTCACGGTTTGCTTAACTCCTCAGGGAGACGAATGATTCCTGTTTGCCCTCCTCCCGAACCACCTCGTCTTAGATGCAGAGACAAAGAATCTGGCGACCTGCTAACACAACGTTCACAAGGTTGGTTTGCACTCGCTTTCACATTAAACTTGAATCTTTCCACAGCTAGCTGAATTGCTACATATTACAAGAGGGAAAAAAGTATGAGGGCAGTTTCACTTTATTTACGTGCATCCAGGCCTGTGGATGTTTAGCTTGTTTAGCACGGGCTCTGTGTTTCCCTCTCAAGCTGAAATCAAAGCAGGAGCAAAACAGGTGGACAAGCTGGGATTGCGCGTGGAGCCTTTTAGATACCACATGCCACCTTTCTTTATGCTGCCTTTGACAAAAGGCTACAGAAAGAAGCACACTCTACCTCTCTTTTACTCTCTCTCACACACACACACTTACAGGCATACAAACATACTAAAACAGCAGCCCCATCACTGACATTACTTTGCATGCCATTTGCGATTATTTTCCCCCTGCCAAGTCGGACCGCTGTTTGACAATTTTCTATTTCCACATTGTTTGGCCTCTTCAGTATTGACTTTGTTTTGTTTTCTTGTCGTCACCGGAGCCCCCGCTTTTGTAACAGGATGGCATTTCCATTACTGAACTTTATCTTCTGTCGTCAGGAACAGCAACGCCACAGTCAGTGGGCTATAATTGAGATCCTTGTGTGGCTGGGAAGCCAAGATACTCCAGTGGATGTGAATTTGATTGCCAGGTCTTAAGGATTTCTTAGGATTTAGAATAAATATACATATTGTTAAACCACACAGAGAGATGGACTTGTTGGTTTCATTGTCCGAAATGTCCAAAGTTCAATAAGTCTGAAATCTGCGAGTTAACAGTTTGGGGAACTTTTGGGTTACAGGCACCGCAGCTGGAACCACTGTCTAATAAGGCTTAAAACCCAACTCCATAGGAGAAAAGGGAAACAACATAAAACCAGATGGATTTGGTAAAATAACTTACTTATTACAATAATTGGTCATAATTTCCTTAATTGACAAACAGCAGAAAATATACACACAAATAAACAACCAATATATTAGAAGCATCACCCCTGGACAACAAACGTATGAACAAAGAATGTGCTTAAGCACCTGGTCTTGGACAGTTCAGGAGATACATTAAAATGCAGCTGACCTGACTGACAACTCGGCTGAGAGTATACTGCATAACATAAGGGTCTGAATTGGATCTGCTGGGGAGCTTAAATCAGGTGCTTCTGGGTGGCGACCAGGAAAATCTTTTAGTTTGTGTTCATCCTCTTGCAGGCAAGTGTTTATATAATGTACCAGCACATATTTTTTTACACCCTCGATTATTTAAAAGCGATGCTTATGTTTCTACTACTGGGACGTTGCTACTGCGTGTGTTGCCAAGAATTTACATCACACTGCACCTGCAGAATTTTTCAATACCTCCAGCTGTAAATTATTCTCAATAATTTATTGTTAACCAATGGCTTATGTGGATTATTTTGCTGAGCATAGTCTACAATGAGAGGGACAGTATGAGAATAAATGAGACAAGTAAGAGGTAGTGACGGAAAATAGAAGGAATAAGGAACCGAGTGAGCGAGGCATTGCCAAGAAAAGCGAGTGTCCTGTTTAGGAAGGAGGCCGAGGTCAATAAAGTGTGGTCTGGTTTGAGAGAAACAGTCCTAGTGGCGTTTTTCTGAGTGGGCCTTTCTCCCTGTTCATGGGGAGGCCTCTCATAACGGAAGGAAAACAACTAATCAATAATTAAGGGGAGCAGTAAACACTGTGTGCACAGCACCTCTCGGGGGATCCCTTTGCTGGTGAATATGTTTGTCTTGTGTGTATACTGTACATCCACATCTGCCTGTGTGGTTAAGCAGAAGTTATTCTTTTAAAAATTCTAGTACATGATCGCATTGTAGAAACACCAGCTATGGTCGTATTCCAGGGTCTGCTTTTAAATAGTGTGGTCGACAGAGAGGCTGTCACCCTGGTTGGAACAAGGGCTCACAGTTTTAAGAATGGGAAAGGACTCACTCTTTGAGAAAGTTATAGTCCTTGCTTGTGTGAATGACACATTTAAGATTGGTGGCTGTTGGTCCAGAAGACAGTGTCAAGCTGAAGCCCTCGAGCCATTTGTGGAAGGAGTTCTGTTCAGTGAGTCAAGAACTGAAGTCAGTTCAACTCCAGTGGTGTCCTATTTATAAATTATGTCAACTTCACTGTCTGCCTTATATCAATCTTTAACCATAAAAGTCATTAAGAAAGTTGCAGGCCAGAAGGAAAGTAGGGCAACATTTCTGTACAGGTAGTGCTACTGGCCAGGGTTTAGGCAACATTACAGTGTGTTGTGTTGCTTTTTGTTGTTGTTGTTGTCTTGGCTACGGTCACCACTGTTCAACTCCTGTATGAGCTAATTTACCCCAGGTGTAATGTGTCCAGAGTGTGGAGCTGAGCTAGGTGTGTCGGTAAGAGAATAAGAGGCAAGGAGGAAGACAGACAGGCGGAGAGGTGGGTGAGGCACAGTGCTGTGGGCTGTTGTCATGATTCGAAACTAGTGATATTTCACCACGGTAGAGCCTGCATGGCACCGGTGCCTGATGTGTGGTTACTGTTGCAGGAATAACAAGCATGTTGCTTAAGGAAAAGTAAAATGCCCAAATTGCTCAACTGGCTGTGAATGCACCCATCTAAATGCTTGGATGTGCTTGCAGTAAAGCACATTTTTCATACTATGGAAATGGCCACTTCACCCATATGTTGTCGTGTCATGCAAAAAAACATAATACAAGGGAGGACATAAAAACTTCCAGAAGCCATCGATATCATAGGGAGTGTAGTTATCAGATTTGGTGCTTGGTAGTGTGTGCCTACAGCTTGGTGAGACTAAAATTGGGACTGAAAGGGTGGCTCTGGACATGATGACAACGGGAAATGTTTCTAGGAATGAGAGAAAAGCTGGTTTGAGAAACATGTGTATTGTCAGGGAAGGGGCTGAGAAGGGTACTGATAAAAAATGTATAATTACAGGGGAAGGGGATGAGAAAGGTACTGATGAAAAATGTATAATTACAGGGTTTTTTTTATTAGTTCTGCTAAAATGTTCATGTTTCCTAACAGGGATTTCTCCAGATTACCTTTGTTTGAGACACAGATGTTCAGTAGCTACAGCTTTTCCTCTCTGACCACTAAGATGCTCCCATCTCGTACCTAAGAGGCTCAAGCTGATCAAAAATGTCGTACATGATCTCAACTAAAGTACCTAAATGGCCTTAATTTTAAGCTCTCAACCTCTGACTCAGAGGTTCCATCTTTTTGGTGAAAGTTTTTGCCAAGTCTGTTAAACAAACGACTGAAGGTGTAAGAGCCAAGTTGGACTCTACAGCCTACTTGAGGTGTTCACAGCTGTTTCTCTGCACAGCACTGTTTATCTGTGAAAGCTCCTTTGGCTGTACAACATCATTCCCACTGTTGAAAGAAACAGCCTTTATAATTATATGTTTTCCTCAGGTTGGTACATACAGATCCAGATTGTACTGTCACACTGTGCTGCGGTTGTTAGATTTTCCATCAATAGCGCCGACACACACGGCATCAATGCTTACTGAGAAACCCACAGGTTTTTTTTTATTTTTATTGTTGTTATTTTAATGTGTGTGTCTGTTACTGTGGCTTTTGAGAGCAAGTGTGTCTGTGTGTGTGTTTGTTTGTGCAAGACACACAACGTGCATATGGATTTAGGTGTCTTTGTGTGTGTCTCAGTTGTGAATGCTGCACACAGGCAGCGTCAGGTCAGCTGAGCTTTGTGTGGGGATTAGTTGCCTGTTGGCAAAGTCAGAGCCTCAGAATCACTTTCCCCTCAGGCTCTTTGTCACTCCGCCACAAACTGAAAGACACAGCGACAAGCAGACGGCGGGCCCATTTGTTCGGGGCCATTTCCTCCTTTTTCTCAACACACTAATAATTGCTCACTGCTATTGCATGGAAAGCTCTTGATTTTAATTTTAGGCTTTTTTTTCCCCCTTCTTCTCAACAATATACAGTACATGCTGAACAAGTTTTATCACCTTAACATCTATAAAACTTCATTACTGTTAAAAGAACGTATGGTTATTGCTGTGAAAAGCAGACATTTTTATTTGTGTTTACTCTTGAGAAATTTTGATGAGACATTGTCATCATGTAATATTTACACTTTAACAGTCAATTGTGGTTGCCTCATTGACATGCTCTGGCACAGCTAGCACACAACTTGACAAAGCTTGTAATTAGAAAGGCATATTAAAGGACAGTTACTAGATTTATATAATTAACTCTATAAATAAGGCATGTGCCGCAACCTTTAGTTTAAAACAAACGGCTCAGTAGGAAGGTCATTGTGCTACGCATGACAAGGCAGCGTGAAGTGACATCCCTGCGTGGATAACACGTACCCCTCCACCGATAAATGCCTGCATTGTGTATGTGCGTGTATGTGGAAAACCACCAGGATCTTGTCAATTAACCGCTGAAAACAATCGTTCACTGCCTTGGGGGGTTTAGCAGCTAACTAGGAGGGCAGTGCTCGTTGGTGAGAAATTGGCCGCTCCACTAGGCTGCATGATGATGCTCAGGTGCAGCATAGAAATGCTCATTAATTCCTGGTACCTGAGGGTGTCCAGCATGGATGATGAAGCCAGCATTTGAGGAATTTGAATCACAATCCCTTACATAAAGACAAGGGAATTGTAAAACATAATGAGGGGTGTTTTTTTGAGGTTTTTTTTTTGGTGTAATGATGAAACTATAGTGCTATAAAATGGTTAGGAAAAAGGTGTAAAAGCCCAGTGTGCATGTCTGAATACAAGTCACCGTTGATTTAATTTCAACAAGCGAGGTGTTTGCAAAATATTCTCCATATGGAGCACAAGATGAAAAGAGCTTGTTGTAAAGTATGTTCACTGTTAGTTTGAAACTGGATCCTCACACACAAATTGTACCCATTACATTAGCTACAAAGCTGGCTACATTGCTCAGCAATTTCAAGTTAATATACAGGCTCTTTGGGTAAATTGAATTGAGCAAGATAAAAAGGGCTCAGTAAAGTCTCTTGAGCTTCATAGTTTAAAGGGAATTTTTTTTTCCCCATTCAGACTTGCAATGGTCCATGTTTAGGTTTGTGTGCTGCTTCTATTAATTGAATATTAATGCGCTGTATGCTGTTGCAGATTTCAGCTTTCATAAAGTTTATCTTGGTCTCCCTCTCTATCATTGATCATCTAGCGATCCCTCTGTAAGGGGAAATATCTAACCCCAGGGATCAATCAACACATTTAAAAGCCATTTTCATCCCTCTTCTGAGCTCCATGCTTGACCTCATTGATCATTGTCCACACACTGAAAGATGGATGCAGACCCTACGAAAGATAAAGTGAAGAAGATGGGAACAGATTTTTTAAATGCCTTCATTAGCACTCGTGGAAATTGACTCATCATTGTCATCATTACTACCTGAGCTTTTCTCCCCAAACTTGAACCTAAGTTTCTAAACATCACAGACTTGATGAAAGCGTACATCCAACTCAGTTGCTTAAAAGTTAAAACATTTTTGGTCACAGAGCAATGGGCGGTGCTGGAGGAAGGCGGTCATCTTAAGTCCCCTAAAGACTTGAAGAAGACATCCTCATGCTGGCTTAAATAGAGGTCACTGTAGCTGTCTGACACGAGAGAAAATGGGAGAGGCGCAGTCCGATAAGGGACTGACTCTCAGAAGGAAGGTAAAGGTTACATCTTTGCTGTTAAGGACTCGGCTGGGTCATCGTGGTGCCATTTGTCCTCATGGGATCTCGATGTGGCCCGGCTCCCTGTTTGTCCAGGGAATGTGCTCAAGTTTGGTTTGCTGAGAGATGGAAAAGATGAGTATTGATCTGTAGAGAACAGCAGAGTAAAGTGTAATTGTTTGTCTGTATGTGGATATATGTTTGTGTGCACTGAGTTTGTTATGTCCTTTTCATCTCAAGCTCCCCTTATCGCTCGCACACTATAATATCCACTGCTCCCTTTTGTGATTTTGCTTTCTCCCTCTCTTCCCCTCCAATTAATTTTCCTCCCCGTCTCATCATTCTCGCTGTCTTTCTTCCCTCCATCTACCTCTCCCGCTGTTCCAGTAATCTATCCGATGCCATAGTGAGTAGTTAGATGAGGACGAATTAATCATGTTTCCAAAATGAGTCATCTGCATGAAAACATGAAGTTGGTAAAGGGCAGGCACTGCTGAGTCGTGGTGACCCCTGCAAAATGGCTGTACCGAAGATAATCCATTACAAATGGGCATGATTGGATAGTGTGTGTGTGTGTGAGTTTCATTTAATTGCCACTTTTTGTCAGAAAGGCTCAGTTGCATCCCATGTAGTAATTGATTGTTAAATTCTTCCTTTACATTTTTTTATTTGTTGATGCTACATCTGTGCAAAACATTTACCAAATAAATCCAGGGAGTACATTTTTAAGCTCCTTTTCTGTAAAGAAAGGGCCTAATTGCTAGTTGGCCATTTTGCTTTGAGGACAAGACATTGGCATAAAATATTAACTGGAAACTCTTGGGATACAAGCAAGAAGCCCATGACAGTTGGAGAGATTTATAATTAAGCAGTTGAGGATTAAAGACATAGAGACACACTCATTTCTCTTCGCCCCGACCTCCCTCTGCCTCTGTAAGACATACAAGCAGGCACATGCACATACAAGCACACAAGTATGAAGATTAATACACAGCTGGCCGGGCTGACGAAGGCAAACTGTAGAGTCAAGAGTCATTAATGCCTTCACGCATCCTAGAGTGCACCACAAGCGTTGAGCCCCACGTCTGGAGAGACTCAGTGAAGGTCAAGGGTCATAAATTCACAGAGTGTTGTCTTCACAGACAGTTAAATTCAGCCCGCTGTCCTTCATGCTCATTGGGCCGATTCAGGCAGAGAATATCGTGACAGAGTTCACTTTAGCTTTTGGTTCTCCGAGAAACGAGCCGTGCAATCCAAGCAGTTTGTTCAAGTTTAGAAGATAACTGTCACATATAAAAGATGGATGACTTTTGACACATTTGTCATGTCATTATGGTGTTCTTTGACAGGAGGCAGTTTTTATGGGGTGCGTGTGCAGATGGTGCAAGGGTCACGTCCACCTGGACCTATCTCACACAGAACAATCCTGGATGTTTTTGAATTCATCACATCATCATAGTAGTTCAGAGAAACAGCCAGGCCCAGGACCTTTGACCTTTGATAATTGCAGAGACAATGACACAGACAGTGACACGATAGCTGTTTTAAAGCCTTGTTCCAATTAAAAAAAATTATTTGAATAAGTCTAGCTAACCTGGTAGTTTTAAATGTCTCTATTTCTTTCCATATATCATCAATTAAACTGTGAGTGATGTTATTATTATAGATACACAGACAGGAATGGATAGGATAAGAAAACTATAAAAAATTAGACCCAAGTCTCTCAAACCAGAATCCCCCCTTAGACCTGAGAAATACCCAGAGATATTGTCATATAACTCACAAGCACCAGAACAAGAGGGAGCTGTCCAAATAAGTACTTAGCTGTTTTTTTAAATTTATTTACACTATCAGATTAAGTTCATTGGATATGTTACATAAACACAATGATGAAAATCCCAGAATTCAGATACCCAACTTAAATTGAAATTGAGTTGTTGAAATCCACGTTCAACATCATTTCCCCATAGTGAAAAGTATTTACAAATGTCATTTCTACAGTTACATAAACTCATCCTCTGAGTAAATTAACACATTGCTCAATTTCAGTACAAAAACAAAGGAAACAACAACATATTTCTAAATGTAGAAATTATGCATTTTCTGTGTCATAGTCTATTCAGCTTTTTAGGCGAGTTTAGGCGACAGCTGCACCAAATCCCCTCCTTACACTGTAGCTCTCAGTCAAACGAACTATCATGTCATTTTGTTTTTGTTTTTTTGTGTGTCTTAAGTACAGATTGTGGCTTTTAACTCTTCTGCCAAAAAGGCTTGCTGTGTCTTCTAAAGTTTGCAGCCTTTTAAAGAGAAAAATGGAAAAATGAGCATTGCACTGTAACTCGGGCCTGCGGGGCACAAAGCTGTGAAACACAACACTAATGTGAGGTCGTTTGTTTTCTTTTATTACCGAATTAAAGGCGTTGTTGATAGGTTGTGTTCGGCCTGCTCATGTGAACATATTCTTTTATCCGAAGCTGTGTGTATGTGATATGACATGTGGATTTTCATGTATGCATGCAGACATCTTCGTGTTTATGCATTCTAGTGCATGTATGATTGATAGCATACTTTCCATACATAAATAAGGAAGGAAAATGTATTTTCAGTCATTATGCAAGTGTAATGGAACTATATCTCCACAGGCTCTGCATATATACTGTAGTTTCCTCTAAATAAATGTAAGCATAGCAAAAAAAAAAGAGCCTGCGCATACTTCCAGGAACTCAGCAATATCTCTCAAAATCTCAAGTAATATCCCTCCATCCTCACAAACACACACACAATATAATATATTGCTAAGATTTAGTATAAATATTCCTTAAAATTTAACTCTTAAAAAGGAGAGGTGAGGCTATGTGAACTGACGGTGTTATATGTAATATTTATCTGTATGTTTCCAAAGTACTAGATATGAAGTGCAACCACAGATAACAAACATATGTGTCAAACACATTCCAAGCGGCGGAGCATGTCAGCTGTATGGTGGACAAGCACACACACACACACACACACACACACACACACACACACACACTCTGCAACGCTCCAGTGCCTGAGATCTCGTGTCAGATGCCAAAGCAATCATGGCACATGCCAAAGAGTCCCAGACATATGATTTCAGAGCTATCAGAAGTGTGTGTGTATGTGCGTGAGTGAGTGAGTGAGTGAGTGAGTGAGTGAATGAGAGAGAGAGAGAGAATAGGATCCAAACACCAGGTCATATAAGTGGCCTCCTGCTGAGATCAAATACTGTGCTTCTGTCTTATGTAACGTTCATGTACTGTAGCTGTAAATATCAGGTTTTACTTCACCATTAAATAAGTGAGATCCTAGATACTTAATATGCACTTTGACAAGCAGAAAGAGGAACATTTGAAATTGTATGCACTAAAAAAAAAAAAAATTAGGCACCAGTACTGCCCTTTAAAATTGTCGAAGCCTAATTACAACAGACACGATCTGATATTTCACCAGCCATTGGGTTAAGAAGGTTTTAATATAGGCTACTGTAGGAATATATGAATTTAATATAATTTGCAAGCAGGTGGGAGAATAAAAAGGTGAGTAACATAAAAAGTGATCTCAAACTCGCTTTCTCAAATTTTCTGTCCAAATATATTTAGATTATTCAGCAGAATTTTGTAACAAATTTAAGCATTTTAAGGGGCTGTCAGTTTGTTCAGAATCCCTTAAAATAAAGTTGAACTAACCAGCCTGCATTTGTTAATAAGTTTTAAAGCTCTGGGTCCTGCAAAGTAAAGTCTTGCATTCTGTCTTCCTTTCTGTGTGGGTGTTTCCTGCCAAAGCTTTGCATTCCTATTCAGCCCATCTTCTCCTTTACAAACTTTCCCAAAAGTTCTGACCCACTTTATGCCTTCTCTTTGCATATTGGTAAACATATTTATGAACATGTAACTTCTGTATAATCAGCTTCCTGAGTTTCACCCCGATAAGGTCATTTGCTTCGCCTACTGTCTTATCTGTATCTTTTAGAACAAAGGGGGTGAGAGACTGATTAGGGCCTTCAGTTGTGTGCGTTTGTGTGCTTTTGCTTGGGTATAAGCCTTCAAAACTTTGTCTGTCTTTTGGTGTGTGTATGTGTGTTTTCTCTCATGGACCTCTGGGCCTTGAGTGTGTGTGTCAGCCTTGGACCAGAAACATGAAATTTGCATTCTTTAATTAACATCCAAGCATTCACTGCTGGTTGTAATTCTGAACTTGGGCTGCCGCTAGTTTTGGAATCACAAAGACAAACAACCCTAAAGGGAATTTTCCGTTTTTCACTTTCTCTCCCTGTTTTCTTTTTTCCTGTCTGCTAATGAAAAAGCTGTGAATAACTGGACTTGATTGGGTGACATTTGAGCGAAAGTAAAAAGCAATTGTGTTAAAGACGGGGGGAGGGGGGAGCAACAACAACAACAACAACTTACTACAGACGGATTGCTGCAAGCAAAAATTTTCTGCTGCAAGATAAAAGGGCTCTTGTACTATATGTGATAGGGAAAAAAGTGGGAGTTTTCTCCCTGGTGATGTGGGCGAGAATGTAAGGTGGCATGAGATGTCAGGTCTGGTTAGTGGCGGGGGGGTTGTATCGCTATGATATGTTGTTTTCCTTTGTAATGACATAAAACAAGTAAAAGCTTGGGGAAAGAGGATTACCATTTACTGTGCTTCTGGTAAAAAACAATCCTAACACAACCCGCTACTTCAAGTGCCATGTTGTGTAAAGCTTTTCAGCTATTCCTTTCTGCCTTGAAAATGCCTTTTCTAATTACATTCTGTTGTAAATTACATACATATACGTATAGCTCATACGAATATATTTGATCACATTCTTCATCACATCTTATTTAAAAGCTGAATCTACATTTAGCAGCCCTGCAGCATCTATTGGCCTCATTATGTTTGCGATGTAAGCAAATACAAACACATTGTTTGGATAGAAATTCAAATTTCTTTTTTTCCCTCCTTTTCACAGGAAAATAATAGACCCGTTTAAATAGCAGAAGAAAATCATTTAATATAGGAAATGGCAGGTGGAGAGTGATCCAGTCTGTCTTAAGTTACTACTGTAAGTAGAGCAACACCCAGGCGATCTTTATTTCCTAATATTTCCAATAGTCATTGTCAGGAAAAATGTAGCCAGCCACTTCATGTGTTTTACTGAGGCCTAATATCATTTGTGTCCTGGGGGACAGCTGCTGGGCAAAACTAGCTTAATATTGAAGTAAAAGGGAGTATTGATGTAATATGCTGTGTTTTTACACCGGGTGACAATTTGTTTAAACAAATAACTTCCAGTGCAAACTGTGGGCGGGCCATTTGCATTCATTTTTAAGTCTAAATGGTCACATGGGAATGTAAGTGAAGCTTCACAGCCAGCATTAAGAATGGGAAGTAGATTATGCTGCAGTGGTGGGTTAACTTCAGTGGACATTTTTGGAAAAGGTGGAAATATAACAAGATTATCAGTATATCATTTTTTTGATGGAATACAGCTTCAAAGGGCTTTTTTAAAAATGTATTTGATTGATTTTCCTTTCAGTTTTCTTTTTTCTTTATTTATTTATATATTCATTTTTGGTAGTCCTTCAAGTCCAGCCAGGGAGCTTTTGTTGCATGTGTTCCTCAATCTCTTTCACCCTTTTACTGTTACTAATAAAGGCAAAAATGTCAAAATCCACTTCACAAAAGATAAATAAATAAATAAATACATAAGAATACATAGAAATAAAATAAAAGAAAGAAATCTTCACACAAGTTCTCTCAGTTCCTGGTAACTGAACTTTCCTAATTGATAAAAACTCATTTTCATTATAACATAGAAATGGCTGAGCCTAGAAAATAAATATTTGATAAAGCCTTCCTTAAGATGCTGACAACACAATTTGCAAAAAAAGAAAAAAGCGTTCTTCCTGACCGTATGTTGCAATACAATAGCAATCATGAAAAGTTGCAACATAGTACCAAGCGCATGATGCTGCTGCTGCTGCTGCTGCTGCCGCTGCCGCTGCTGCACAGCACTTGAAGCCTGATGGTAAATGGGCAGTTTAAAACCCAGCGGCTGTTGATGTTTTTCTGACTGATTGGCATTACTGATGTGTCCACTTCCATTGATTACATGTGATGATCATGTCAGAGGGGCGACAGAACTTGCTCGGAATAGATACACAGAATGAAGCACTGAAAGAACTGAAGGAGGATGATATCAGAATCATGCAATACATACATATATACACACATACACATATATACATATACACACACAGTATCTTCAAATGCTTTAAAAATCAAAGCTGTGCAGTTTATCCATGTACACATGTAATGTAAACGCAATACCCATTAAATCTCTAAGATTGAAAATGTTGAAAGAAAGAGGGAAAAATGAAGGAAAAGTTCAGTAAAAGATAGATGAAGAAGAGAAATGTATGTTTGTGAGTGCATGTGTGTGTGTTTGACAAAGTCGAGACAAAGGGGAAGATGAAGGAGGGCAGAATGACGTGCTACTAATGATGTAATATGTTCTTGCTGCTGCTGGTGGAGGCGCAGAGGAACTGGCACTAGCTTTGGGCAACGACAACCAGCCTGTTGTTCCTTCTTTCTCACCCGCCCATAACCCCGCTTTTGTTTTTCATGTCGGAATTACTTACACCTTCACATTCTGTCACCATCCCAGTATCACTCCATTTATTGTCTTTTATAGTGGGCATCTGTATATGTATGTACATTTTTTTACATAGTTTAATATAAGCACCATTATGCAATAACAGATGAGTTTAAGTCAAAAGTTGCAAGTAAGCATCAGGTGGAGGTTAGAGTAATCATATCATTACAGTGTTCTTGTCATATTTATACTGAAAAAAGGCCAGATGTGAAAATGTCACATATGTGCATACAGGCAGGTATTCAACACATGCAAACAATTTTCAGATGTAATTCCACATGAGTATCGAGCAGCATGGCATAGATTCACACCAATCATCATGTTTTTTAATCATTTGCAGAGTGTTTGTGAATACATTCAAGCCAAATATCAAAAGCAGCACATTTTTGACTCAATTTCTACCATCATCTAAGATATGACTGCCATACATAGTATTTTCATTTGTCATCCTCTTCTGATTTCTTTTCTTCATTTCTTTATTGGGAATGTGTGTGCAACCTTGTCACCATTTGAAATGTAATCAATAATTGGAGACATCTTACACAAGCAAAGTTCTATCAGTAATTTCCAGTTGTCACTTGTCAAATCTTACTTGTCACTTGTTTTTTCCCTCTCCAGTCACACTTTTGACATAAATGGAAAAAAAAGATGTTTCCTGTGTTATCTCTGTCTCACACCAGAGAGAAATATGATTGGTTATTAGGTGCTGCGTATGATTGGTGACACTCCCATTCATGTCTCTGTGGACTACAAGGTCTCTCCATAGTGTGTTAAGGGGGAAAACAGGTATGAGGTTTACATCTTCACTGTTATCCACTTACACAGCTTATTACCCGCTGTATATAGAGCTGAGTGACACAGACAGAGAGTAAGAGAAGAACTTCAGCTGTAGCCTCCTGTTCATACACTGCTTCTTGTAGTTTGATATTACATTTTGCTTTTTTGATTTGAATCATTTAAATTCATAGTAACTGCAAGTTGAAGTAGAACAAAAGGACCAATAATTAATGTAAAAGGCACAGAAGCTACTAATTTGAGCTAATTTTTTGATTCATCATGATTATTTATATTTACTTAGCGCTACTGTTCAAGACTAGTTATTGAATTGTGTATGCATTATAATATAGAATCACCCAGTGTATGTACTTCGGTGCATTTCTTACATCTATGGACTAAAATGGCACAGCGCGTGAGAGAAATGGATATGGGGAGTGAAGGATTTGCCTGACGTTTTGACTGGAAATCTGGAGATAAAGCTTTTCAATCTTGGGATTTGGCCCTTTGGCTGTTGAGTTCAGCGCTGTGTAAGGGCCAGATTAAAAAGGAGGGCCTGACTCAGAAGGCCAGCGTGCTCAAACATGTCTGTTGTTTGGACTGGGCTCACCACTGTTGATCTCTGAAATCCAAGAAAAAGCTTTCAGATTTGGTGCCTTTTTCATAAGCAAATGGTTTTGGGCTGATTAGCCAGTTTGTACAAAGGTCACGTTGGTTCATTCATAATGTTAAATTAAGCTTGAATACTTTGTGCACATCCTGCAACTACAATATATATATGCAATGCACTTTTATCTGTGTGGATACACCACACGCTGGAAAAAAAAGTCTGATTTTTAACTGCGAATGAAAAGACAGCTTGGTATTCCTTTGAGGCCACAGGAAGGATATGTAAAACTGTACTTGTTGTGACAGACTTGTCTGTCACCGCCTTTTACACAATTACTGCTCCATTTCCCAGCCGTTGCTAGGATACTCAAATCCAATAGTTTTTCGAGGTCAACTCCCGCATGTCTCATCCAGAAACAAACGGGACGAGTGCAACTAAATCAAAAATCTATCCCTAAATCCTCTATGACATCGTATCCCTGACTATCCATTAATCCCTGGTTGTCACAGTCGAGGTAAATCAAAGTAAACAGGAGGCAGTTGCCATGATGAAATTTTATCTGCCCCGCTGTGTTTCAGCAGAAAAACAAAAGTAACTTTCAAATTCAAGAACGTTTTCATGTCAGCAGCTTCATGGTTGGTATGTATATCTGTGACCACACTGTTGCTTCTTAATCCATTACCTGTTATATTTGCTTGATTGGTCTTGGAACAATTTGGTCGAACGGCTCATATTTGGAGTATTAACCGGTCATTTTATAGATGGTAATCATGCACCCGGAGTCCTGGTATGCTGATTGCCCCATTGTGAATGTCATTTTATGTGCTGTCCTTCTTTCTGATGGGTACAGGTGTGATAATCTGACATCAGCCGCCTTGTACTTCAGACACAGCGAGGCTGCTCATTAAATTTGTGAACATATGGCTCAGTGCTGATTGCAAGAAGTGCAGAACTCACGTTGCACATACAAGTAAAATTTATTATTCTTACTGTATCTTAGACAGATTCACCAAGGATACACTTTTACCAGTCAGCACACTTGTTGGTCATCATTGCATATAATAATGTGAATAGTAGCGTAGAATGCTGGATGCTTACATTAGAATCTCTCACTTTCATAAGACATAAAACTTACCAAACCTTTTTTTTTTTTTTTTACATTTTGATACGGCTGAGTAAATTCTCAGTGAGGCACTATGAAAATCTCCTTCAGGGGAATATAAAGGAGGGATAACAAAACCTGGCTATTGCTCTCAATCATTTGCATATCTTCTATTGTCAGTGGTTAAGGCTTTGAAAATCATCACATTGTTTGCAGAAATGAAAAAATAGCAAGGACAACTTAAGAGAACGCTACCCTTTTTCACAGTAGCTTCTCTTCTCTTCTCTTCTCTTCTCTTCTCTTCTCTTCTCTTCTCTTCTCTTCTCTTCTCTTCTCTTCTCTTCTCTTCTCTTCTCTTCTCTTCTCTTCTCTTCTCTTCTCTTCTCTTCTCTTCTCTTCTCTTCTCTTCTCAGGTGGTTGGTTGGTTTTTTAGATGCTAGTGTATGATTCATTATTTAAAAACAGATCATTTTTAATTTCCCTATTTTATGTGACTTTAGCCTGAGTGGTTTTAATTGTAACCCACAAGCAATTAATGTCAATTAATTGTCAGTTTGTTATGTTATTTGTGTGTGTGTAAAAATAACATTATGCCCTAGTTTACGGTAACATAATATAAAGTGTCACTCAGTTCTACTTGTAGACGGATAAACAGAAGCCAGAGCTGAAGCTTTTTTTTTTCTTTTTTTTTTAAAACTAATCCAGAGAAGAAAATCCTCGGTCGATTGGAACCAAAAACAATAAATGGACAGTGGACAGAATGTCTATACTGACGTTCTCAGCTGTACAATATTAACTGCCCATTTAAAATATTACATTTATATTGTACGTTTTTCTATCAGTCATGTTCAAACCTTAAATATCTCCTCTGTCAAAAGCGTGCATGAAATTTCTCTTTCACTCTGACCACATTTCACCAATGGGGACCCATTCCTGTCAAAGAGCGTGTTGGATTTGAATGTATCGTCATGTCTCCGATGTGATCTGTCTCAAACCCAATTTGCTTCACACAAGTGCAAACAGAGAGCAGGGATTTTCCATGGTTAGTGCAAATGAAAGAAAGTAATCACCTTAAAACTCATAAAATAGGTGTTTTCCCTTTGGGACCCTCTGAGGGAAGTGGTCCAGTACAAGCACGGCTGTAATTCATACTGTGTGTGTGTGTGTGTGTGTGTATTGACCTCGCACATGTCCATGGGACTCTGCTGTCTGGGGAAATCTGCTCCAAATTGGACTTTAAGCAGACCTGAGTGTGCTTAATGAGGTGTTGATCAGGAGTACAGGTCTGTAGCCATAAGACGTGACGGTGAAATAGTTTACCAGCATGACCAATATTGACACTTGGAATTATTTCGCTGAGGTCTCGGTTCATCGTGGAGCGGAGCAGTTCAGGTCCCTCGTGATGCAGGAAATGAGAATGATAACAAGCACGGCTGCCATGCTTCCTTTGTTAATGCAACGCTGTGTGGAATTCAAACCCCGAGAGACTGGATTCCTGTTAACGTAGAGAGAGAAGGATTGTATGCAAACGTGCGCACACAAACCCATGTGTATATGTGCACAGAGGGACACACCTACATGATTCAGATGAGATTTAATAGTCTACACTATGTGCGTCACTAATGAAGGTCAGAATCTGATTGCATTTGTCCTGCTTTTCCTGCATTAGATGCAAGTAAGGGTAGGACCTCCTCCGTACGATCCAGAGGGTGGTGATGATGAGACACTTCTCTTCCACTTCTGATGACACTTTACATGTAGTCTTAGAGGTCCAGTCCCACTTGAGTAAGGGTGTATTACATGATGATATCTCAGTACAAAAACTCCACCTTTGTTATCTAAGTCCTTAAACTTTAGCATTAAAAAAGGCAAATGACCAGGCAGAGATGCTGGTGTTCATTAAGGACTCTGCTGCAGTATATGAGTTGCAGTCATTGATCAGCTAGAGTCTTGATATATGGCTATCTTGATCCCATCCCAATATGCATAAGGTGTAGGAGTGTACAAAAGGGTAAAAGAATCAACTCAGAATGTTTTCAATTCCAGTTACTGCGTCTACATATCCAACATACATCAAAAAATGTTGGATTTAATTTGAATCACAAAAATTCACCAATGCAGCACAACATACAGAACAACAAAAGGAAACCTATTCAAACGGCACATCCATTATAAGAAACTATTACTCATTCACAAGTGACAGACAGTGGATTAAAAGTCAGCCAGCTATGCAGCTCTACAAGGGCATTTTCACACAGTTATTGAGAAACTTCAAGGGAGACATTAGTGGAGCCAAGCAATATGTTTCTTTTTAGGGGTTGTGATTACATTCTCTATTATCTAGCCATGGATTCTGGCACACAGCTCTTTGATCCGCTGTTTTCTCCGACAAAGACTTCTTGTCTGCATTCAATATGAGTGTCTGGGCAAAGCAATCATAAGAAGAGACAGCTGTTGTTCAGCTTTAACCCGGGAATGAACTGGGACTTCAGACGCCCAAAAGTCCAGACTGGGTAGCGCTGTCACGCCGCAGAGAAAATCTGCTATCTCAGTTGCATATCAAACGGTCAAAGATACAGAAAAAGGGACACTACTACTTCCACTCCATTAAACTTCCTTAGACTCTCTATTACTTGTTTTCTGTCTCTTTCTTCTTTTCTTCTTGTCCATTATTCTATGTGTCACTCCACCTCCTCCTCTGTCACTCTACCTGCCAGGAGACCAGCCATTTGCTACAATTGAAGACTCTTTGCTCACTTGCAAACAAACAAACAAAAAAAACAACAAAAAAACAAACCCTAAGTGTTCTTAAGTCTTAGCTAAAATCACTCATTCCCTTCCTAAACTATTACCATCTTTTTTCCCCCTCCTGGTCTTTACTTAATATCACCTCACTTGCACCTGAAATTTTAAGCATAACTTAGACAACGTGATTATGAGAGGATGTGCGAGGAAATTTGGCTTTGCCTCTGGCTGCATTGCTTTACACGCCGCAAATCATTATCAGCTAGAGTTCATGTGGGGCCAAAGAGGATTTCACTTCTTGTATCTTTACTGACGACTTATGATGCTGAGGCACTGCTATCAGGGCACGCTGGTTAATTGTATTTGACAGATGCAAATGGTACAGCCACGTTCTAATAATTATAGTTGGCAAATTAGAAGATGGAAGGAATACAGGGTGAAAGGGGAAGGAGTACCCCCCCCTTTTGTTTTGACTTCTTATTATTTAACCCAATTTAAAGTTAACCTGAAGGAAAATAATAAAAATAAAAATGCTTTGCAAGTCCTGCTTCTCTAATTGCACACATGCACAGGTTCTATATATATTTCACCCAAAAGCGCGCACACACACACACACGCTCTTGAAGCCTGACAATAAGTTTGGCTGCAGCTTAACAATCCATTATGCATGGTTTGACCCTGGAGGCTGAGGCGGCCTGCTCCTTGCCGCCTGAGCTGAAGTATGAATCGGCAAGGCTTCACAAGTGAAGAAAGAGGAACTTCAAAAGGTTGGAGATGATTTCTTCAGATCTTCACTTAGTGTGGTATCGTCATGACACACGCTATGTAATTGTCTGTGCAGTTAGACTTCACAGACTCTTGTGGTTTGAATGGAGATATAGATTTATTTTTTTCCTATTCACACCACCCAACTAATCTTAGCAGTAAGAAAGGGGCTGTTTCTTTGTCTTTACACTCTTTACACACCCTGTTCCCCATGAGTCAAATAATTGATTTCTGCCCAGTTAATTTATCAATTTAGCAACAAACAAAATAATATATTTATTTTTTTTACATGTTCCACAAAGTTATCATCTCTCTAAGGGATTTGGAATTACTGCTGCACTAACTGGGTGTCTGTATTTGAGTTTTCTTTGTTCTACTTGCACTGTCGCTGCAGGGCTGGTGCTCATTAGTTGATGAAGTGAAAACAGGTGTGCTTGATTGCATCCTCTAAATAGTGTTGGAGTAGTTGAAGTTGTTGAAGGAAGTTCACACATAACTTTAGATGGAAACACAGTATTTAGTAATTAGAAAAATGAGAAGTGATTCCTATTTGGTGGTTGTTGTTGTTGTTGTTGGATGTTTTTCCTTGTTTGGTTTGGTTGGATATGTTTTGTGAGTTAATGGCACGTTCCATTTTCGGTGTTTGATTCCTGTTCATAGAACGACCTCCTCCTTCAGTTTGGTCTAATATTTGAAGGCATTTACACAAGTTGTGGAACCACAACTTTAAGAGCTACAACCTTTTAACTGTTCCATTAACTTGGCCTAATGTTGTGTGTGTGTATATACACACACCATAAAAGTAATGACCTATCAGACTATTATGGTTGTGTTTTTTGAATAAAGCAGATATGCCTGTGATTAAACCTAATCATTCGTCCAACAGTCTGCAGCCCACTCAGGCTCCTTCCCACACAGCCTTTATTGTGTGTCTTCATCTGTCGTCTAAGGTTTCACCCATAAGGTGACACATACAGAGTGATGAGGCACTTGCTCACCGCTCTGAGCTCCTCACCAGTTTTTAGATTTGAGGAAATGGTTTAAATGCTACCTATTTTGTCTTTAAAGGCTTTGCATCAAAGTAAAAATGTCATGTTTGTGTCTCTTCTCTACATGGCCTCTTTATTGCCATACATAGCATTTTCCAGGCAGGTAGCCTTGTATTTGGTCTGTTTAAGGTTCGTGTTGTCCTACTCCATGTGTATATTTTCCCACCTTTGGGATATTTGAACCTTGGCACCATGTTTTGCTGAAAGTTGCTGATTTGTTCCTTGCATGGGGTCATGGAGGGAAATCACACAGGAAGCAGAATTACATTATAGCTTATTTGGAGGCCACAAGGTTTCACAGGAGCCATCCATCAAACGTTTGAGGCGTTTTCGGAGCTCATAAAGAGGTGATTCTGCAAACACTGCATAGTCTCTGGATTGGTTCTGCTGAGCACATCAAGCACACAACACAAATGGTCACCTCTTGGCTCACATGGATGTAGCTACCTGGTCGGGGTTAAAGAGCACACTGGAAACCTGAGCCCTGTGATCGTGGCTGCAGCTTCAGAATGTAGCAAAACTGTATTGGATGCATATTTATGTCTTCAATGACCCAGGCTATCAAAATGTTTTGCATATTTTCAATAGCATATGACCTCTGAATGAGTGCCAGTGGTAGATTGTCTTTACAAAGTAAATGAACACTTGAGGAAGGGATTTAGCTGCAGATAAATGTTTTTGTGTCTTTAATCTGAGACAAGCTGGTTTGCAGATATATACTTCTACTTAACTACAGTCCTGAGGCAAATATTGCACTTTTTAGTCAATTACATTTATCTGACAGCTATTTATGCTCTTTTTAACCAAAGTTTGATATAGCCTATTCCTCTATTCCACATCAGTGAGGCACATCGTGGCACTGCGTGACATGTTTCTTCATTACCATGAAACATGGGCGCTGTATTTTATTTGGAGTAAATTCCTCATACACTGTCTTGCTGCATTGTTCCATGTGGCTGATAGTCCCCAACAAATGCACTATTTCTAATTAGTGTTTTATAAAAACTACAGTGGCCTTCTGTTTAAAGAAACGACAGAGCCTTCCATAAATTGAAACAGTAATGTGAGCCTTTAAAAAAACAGAAAAAAAAGAAGGAGTCAGTGAGAAAATCTCTTCAATAAGGGGCAGGTGTTTTTTTTTAATTATGTACTTTTTTTTTTCGTTCCAACCGTGAGCTTGAGTGTTATTAGCCTTTCACATGCTGCTGATTATAATCCCACAAATGTCTTAGCATATGTTCCATGACTGATGTAGTCCTTTTTGAAAAGCAATGACAGAAATAAAGACAGACATTTAGAAAGTCACAGCAGGGGAACAAATGATGTCTTGTGTACTGAGGTGCTCATTAATAATGGGGCATGTCCTCGACTGCACTCGGCAGCAGAGGCGCAGGCTGAGCTGTACACCGCAGTCAGCCAGTCGTGAGTGTCCTAATGGTGCTGCATGATACATGACACGACAGTGGGCAGCATTTCACACTTTTTTTTTATGCCTCTGGATGGTTTTACATCATGTCCGGGTGTGAGGCGCCAGTTAGCACATTTACAACTATTATCCCCTTCATCTCAATAAAAGTTTCAATTACAGGACAGAGATGGGATCAGATAAATGGGCCGTGGTTGTGAAATACTGTACACTCATATTCTGAGAAGAGAAAGAGATGGACAGGGCAAGAGAGGGAGAGGTGATTTACGTGCAGCGAGGCTGCGGTCATGACTGCAAAGTTGGATTTTGGTCATTGGGAAAATCTTTCTAGGAAATGAGGCATACATGCACAAAAACATACAATATGTGTGTTTAAGCTGCACGTGTTAATGGAAAGTCCCATAAATGATGTAAAACAGAAACAGAAAAGGGCAGTTAAGGATTGTGTGATAGGCTATCATGTGGTTTAAATAAGCCGAGGCAAATGCATATTCAGTAAGAGGCATAACATCAGTATTGGCAGTAAAAGATAAAAAGCTAGTGGTTAAATTATTTTGCTGCATAGTTATTTGTGATATTCATTTTGCATCAAAAGATGAGAATATGGCAAGAGAACAGACTGTCAGATTTGGATTATGTTTCTATCTGGCTTGTTTTTAAAAGAAATGCCAACAGCAAGACGAAAATACCTGATACACACATTCAGTAATCAAACTTCACTCAGAAACATGCACATGTATCTATAGATTACACATCTATAGATTTCTCTTGTACCTGCGCGCCTTTCAGTTGCTTAACGCTGCATGAAGAAGGGATTTTTTTGGAGGGGGATAAAAAAGGAGTTTGCTAACAATAAAAATCAAATAACTTTGACAAATAACCCTTTTGTAGTGCAGCTAAAGATGGCCAGCATGAAGCCCCGGGATAGGACTTTAAATCTTAATGTTCAAAAAGTGAAAGATATTGCAGGTTCACAGAAAGATGTTAAGTGGATCTGACACAATAATATTGAGAATCTGCGTAGGATGTAGGAAGACTCCCTGCAGTCTACCTTTTTTTTTTGTGTGGGAAATGCCCAGTGTGGGATCTTAAACAGAAGCAGATAGTACAATAGGACAAGTAAACAAAACAAATGATATTGAAAATGTTTTTCACACAACATTTTACATTCAAACATCAAAAAACTGCATTTCGCGTCTTACATCCGACCCCATCACATTAAGCAAAAATGCAGTCTAGATGTGTTTTTTTTCTTCTTCATAATCTCTCCAATGTTTGTGGAGGATGAGGAATAAAAAACATCCCTTCAGATCACTCAAAATGGATTTAATGCTGCAATTTGAGAGAATCCCAAGTAGTCAAGCCTACAATGAATTGCATATTTCCTAAATTGAAGTAGCAGCGTGTAACAACCAGAACTATAATGCCTGTTTTCTTTGATGTAACTGATGCCACTTCAGTGGTTATACTATACATTTAATGAAATGATCAAACATGTCCTCATGTTGTATACATCCTGGATCACCAGTCTCGTGCCTTTTTAGTGAATAACTGGTCATTACTGTTTTGCTGTTTTATGAAACCAACTTAACACATTCTGATATTAAACCCTTAATTTACAATGAAAATCATTGTTTCCGAGCATCAGCTTTCATAAGTATAAAGGCTTTTCTTCAGGCCAGCAGGTTGTGACTGTGGAATCAAGTCTATGCAGGCTCTCTCCTTTATTTTTTTTTTCTGTAATTACCATTTTACCTTCACACATGCACTCCAGTGCTTAAAGCAGATAGAACAAATCTCTTTATCCCCGCTGCTGTCTGTACTAACATAATCTCTAATTCAAGAAGGAAATCATTCATAATACTGGCCAAGGTTATTTAGATGAGCGTATCAGTGAGAAATGTTCACACTGTTTAATGGTGTACTGAAAGAGTAGTATTATGATATAATAGATATTTCAGCTTAGCACTCTAATGCAACGTTTACATCTTATCACACACTCCATCACTGCAGGCACACACACACGTTTCCTTTCTAGAGAGAAGTTTGGTTGTACCACTCACTTGATTTTTCCAATGCATTTCATTTTTGTCTCAGTATTACTTAACATAGAAACACAGTCTCAGTTAAGATTTATATTATGGCCATTGTTTATTTAGCTCTGAGAACCTGTGCTCGTATATCGCGGCTCTATGGAGCATTTGTTTTAGCATTGGTTGATGGACATCAGCTTCATACATGCTTCATTATCAATAGCTCATTCATCAGCTGCATGGCTACCAGCTGTCCAATTATATTACTCTGCCGATAAGCTCATGCCGTCGTCGCTTGCTCCTGCTGCTCATGCTGAGAGAGTTTGATGCACTGCAACTTAAAAAGATGTCCTGTGGAGTTTTCCTGTTAACACATTTATGCTTACATTCATTGTTTCCCTCTGAAATTGATTGTGTGTCCTTGAGGTCTATTTAATGTATTTCTTTAGTCATAAAACATTTGCAAAGCTGATTTTTTATGTATTTGATTATTTCACACACAGTTTCGACAAAACCTGAACATGAACCGTCATCGAGGTTTATAATCACGATAGAGTATAAATCAGGGCTGTTGTTGCTGACTGCATTAGCTTCTGCTAGGTGCACCTCACTGCAGAGTGCTGAGCTCATGTCCTGTAACTCTACACTGATTCTTCCATCCGGATAAATCTTTCAGTATTCACTTCTGTGCTCTTATAAACACTGTCATATGTATCCTCATAACCTCTCCCAAGCCATCTCTGTGTCTTATTCAATAAGTGTGAATGGATAAAGGAATTATAGGATGTACTCTCAATCTCATGTGGGTAGCTAAAAGCCACACACTCCAGTGATTCCTATAACCACTAGCAGACTCTGACACTCACACAGGGTCTGTTAAGCAAAGGCAGATCTCAGCTTAGGACAGGGTGTGTGTGTTAGTGTGTTAGTGAGTGTGTGTGTGCGTGTGTGTGCGCGCACGTCTGATGCTTCCTCTGACAGTGTGACTTTTGACTTATGTAATCCGAGACAAACCCCTCTCTCCCTCTCCCTCTCTTCACTGCCTTATCCCTGAGGTGATGTGGTTATGCAGCTTTACTGTCCGTCAGTATGCAGCCGGCCTCCGCGATCCTCTATGAGCGAGACGAGGATCGGGGGCCGTAATGAGCAGACAGTGGCCCCCTGCGTTAACACTGACGCTAATGGATTTCTACAGTTCAGGAGCACGGCGGCGTTTCTGTGGTCTTAATTCAAACGGGGATTAGGGACAGGAGAGGGAGCACAACGTGAATAAAGGGAGGAAGAAGAACAGTGTTGTTTAGGGATGAGATTTGCTAAAATTCTATCGATACCAGTGCCATTATTGAATCAGATTCTTTATCGATTCCCTTATTAACTCCTGGTCAATTTGCTGCTTTCTTTGTCTAAACACAGTGTGGAAACAGAGAAGAAAAAAGGCATGCTCCCTCAGCTCCCCTCAGCTCCAGCAGCATTAGACGCATGAGTTTGACACCATTGTTTTGCAAAACTCAACTAGTGTGTTCGTGTGGTCGGACATTGACATAGTAGGAATTTTGTTTGACTTACTGAAACTGATTTGACGTCACTATGCAGTGTTTTCGTGCCCCATTTGAATTACGTACCACATTGAAAAACACACATTTTATCTATATAGTTACAAAAATGCGCAAGCCTTATTAACACTCACCCTCAACAAGAAGCGTTACCACAGCATTCGCCACGCTACCTGCAGCGTTTGATCATCAGCTGATAGAGATTCAGAATCATACCTGCTGCTTCATATGCCGCATGTACCCAATTAAATTGGGTTTCCCCCACCCCTGCCGCTATGCAACATGTGGCGCGCTGGAACTACTTTCCCAGATAAACAGTTGTTCTTTGACTTCACACTTACAGGGTGACATCAACCAGTGAGAAAACTTGGATATGAGTTTAGAGGTGGAGGTTTAGAGAGAAGGTTTATGAATGTGATGTATGAGGCTGTATTTTGTTGTGCTAAAACTCGTGATACATCCTCCAAAAGGTCATGACTTTAAATCTACAACACGTTAGCCGTGTGTCTTAACCTGCAAAAACACTTGCCTGTAAATAATAGTGTGCTTTTAGGCACCTTGTGGTTTTTAATAAAAAAGGTGTTAACTGTGCTTTCTCCATTAAAATAACTCCTTAGTGCTTAACACAGCACTTTGCTCGCCTCAAGAATATTGACCATATATCATTGTCTTAAGTCTGCCAAGAGGGCTGCCACAGCTGTCTGCCGCCCTGACTGTCAGTGTGTGCTGATGGTCCTCATGTGTTCCCATTAATTCCTAATTTACATCTATTTTTTCTTTTCTTTTTTTTTTTAAGACTGAAGGCGAGCCAATCCCCAGAGTAATTGAGTCAATAACATTGTCGCTGCTGGGTCGATCACAGACGAAAAAGACAGCTAAATCACAAGTCTTATTACTGTGTTCTTAAGTCTGCGCTGCAGACAGGAGAGGGTTTAGAGAGGACTATTAGTGATTTGTAAGTGTCTGACACTCACCCGTGTGTACCAATTTTCTGCCTGTGTGCTATATTTACTCCCACAAACATGCATTTTGCTGGAAAAACGTAGCTGATGAGTGCATAACTAAATGAGGTAGGTAGAACGGGGAGAGTGGGGGGTGCTGCTGCTGCTATCGCACCCATTCGGCCGCTGATAAAATTATTCAGCATGAATTGTTGATGTCTTGGATAATTGCATGTTTCCATGGATACGGTCCCCGCTGAATATTGCCTGCTCTTAGAATGGAGATGGGGAAGACGGCGGTGGTGAGATTAAAACAGCCGAGAATATGGGAAAAGTTTGCACAGCTGGCTCAGTGACAGATGCTATCGCGGAGTAGCAACTGCATAGAAGTGCTTCTGTGAGTCTGCACCTTCTACTGCTTACATACTGTGACATACTGTATTGCAGAATAACATCATGTCAGGGGAAGAAACTGGCACTACTGTAGAAGGTACAGTATGTTATTTTTGACATAAGCAGAAGTTAGCATTGGGCAAATAAATTCACATCAATATATAAATATGTAAATATATGTATAGCTTTTTACATTTGACTACAGATGACTGTTGTTAAATTTACAATACTTAGGCCAAAACACTAATTGTCTTTTCACAGAGTTGGGGCACCTGTTGACATGATTTTGCCATCATTTTAGCAGTCATTATTTCAATAGCAATAAACCCTAACCTCAGTGACTGACACAATGTATTTCCTGTCGAGGCTTCACAGTGAAAAGCCTCCATTTGCCAATGAAAGGCTTTTAATGTGACATGAGAGTAGCCAGATGGTTGCTTTGAATACAACAAATAAAGCCCCAGTACAGCCATAGGAGGGCATTCGGTTCTGATTGGTGAAAATGAACAAATTACCTTTCAGCAGAAAGGCTTTGAGATCAGCGTGGTGCTGCTTCCCAAATATTGATCATGATTAACAGTTTGGATCCTTCTACATATGCAGTAGATATATATATATATATATATATATATATATATATATATATATATATATATATATATATATATATATATATATATATATATATATATATATATATATATAATGTATAGCAAACTATGACATACTATTCCTTTGTGGTCGTTATGAACTTTGGCTGCAATGAAAAGTAAATTTCTTCCCACGCACCGTGTAATAGTTAATGTAAGGTTTACTCAGGCAGGCCCTTTGTTACAGCTGAGACATGTGCAGTTGGAGTCATTAATTTACAATGGGTGATTACCATTTTGCTGTATCATGCAATTAATATGATAAATACAGCCAACACACCTGCAAAAATGCTGATCTGTCACATCTACAACATTACATTATCCTTAAATGTATATCCTGTTGCCTACTTTGTGTTTATTTCATTATGCTTAATGCGTCATATCTTAGAATCATCTCACCCTGGATTAAAAGATAAATTGTCATTTTGTCACTTTTTTTATTGAGTGACTGTGCAAAAGTAGCTTTTTTTTATTGTATTCCACCAAATGGGCATTGAAAAGAGTTTTGTGCTTAGTCACAAAAGGGAGACCTGCAAATCTGCAAAGGGATCAGAATCAAAACAGCAGAAACGTAGTTGAAAGGACAGAATGTAATGCGATTTATTAAATATAGAAGAAAAGTATAGAATGGAAAGAGCAAAGAGACGGCTCTCTGAGCACAGCTAGTTAGTTCCAAATGCATCAATAGGCCCTCCTCTTGATTCAGGCGGTAAATTAAGGGGCAGGGCCCATTTTCCTCAGTGGGAGCCTTAACAGGAATCCTCTCATGCGTGGAACTGAGCGACCTGATGGGTTTTCAGCCTCAAACTGTCAAAGCATTGGATGGGGGCGCAGAGGGGGTCAACCTTTCTCAATGCAATGCAAATTGAACAGAGAAGAAATGTACATGTGCAGTGGAAAACTGACCTTCTGTCAGAGGAAAAGTAAGTGTTTGTGCATGCATGTGTGCGTTATTGGATATTTCCGGGTGAGTTGAGGTGAAATTGTTCATAGGCTAAAGTGACAAAAGGTTTTTACTACAGAGGTATGTATAGCAGATAAGCACCAATTCCATTCCCGGTTTGTGAGTAGCAGATGGGCGAAGGGGTAAAATAAATACTGGAAAAAAGGGAAACAGTATCTGAAGCCAGTTTTTCTAAACTATAGTATAGACAGGCGATTTACTCGGGACCCCACATGACAAACATATTCTATATAAGCCAGGGTCAATTATCCTGGGCTGCAAAAGTTAAACGCCTGTGGGCTTTTAGTAATTTTATAATGCTTCATGAATTTAATAATGTGGCGAAGAAAAATCTCATAAAAATCAAGATTTTGTTTCTCTTGTCTCTCTGAGTTCCATTGGCTGTGAATTTATCCAACAGATGGGACCCGTTGAATCAAACCTGCAAGGACTCATTTGTGTTGAATATCAATTCAATGCTCAGATGCATTTCTGAAAGTAGGAGCAATTAACGGGCTAATTATCAAGACCGTGGAGAACATTCTAATCAGGGAAAAGAGCTTAAGTGAAATAGTGTTGTCAGTGCTGGCTGAGTCGGGGTGAGTGAGAGAGGGAATTATGTCTTTGACTGCTGCAACCAGGACTTGACCTTTGTCAAAAACTTGTGAAAGTGATTAAGTTACATTAGAAATTCTGCATAGTTAAATGTATTGATCATATTTAGTCACAAAACAACATAAACTGTACTTTATTGTATGTTTTTGGTCTTATATACTGTACAACAAGACTATAAGTCTATGACCATACTAGTGCAGCTGTACTCAGGCACAGTGGTGCTTTGAGTTGAATGTTAATGCCAGCTTGCTAATTAGAAATGTTATACACTGATGTTGAGCAGCTACAGTATAATGTTTATTACAGTCACTATCTTAGTTTAGTGTGTTTGCATGCTAATGTTTGCTAATTGGCACTAAACACAAAGCACAGCCTCTGTTTTGCAAGGTTTTCCTTGTCATTCAGGAATCATGAAAGTTTATGTCACACAGTAACAGAAATTTCAAAAAAAAGACAAAGGCAGATAAATGTAAATAAATGTTAGTTGTTGGAGATACAATCATTTCTATCTACAGGAATAAATGGATGCAGCAGGATTCTTGACTTGTTTGACAGTCTTTGCACAATATTTATTTGCTGTTAGGATGAATGAGACAGTTTAGGGCAAAAGCAAAGGACTGTGAGTCGGGTATCGTTTTATACTGTGCATGTTTGTCAGTTTCTATTCCAGACTTTATCCACCCCCTTAAAATTGGGCTTATTCAGAGTGATATTTTAGGTGACACAAGGCTCCTGTTTACACCACAAGGAAAGAAGCATGAGGTCGGTGTCTCGTCAGACAATTTTTGTAAACAGTTTTCAGTCGATAGCTATCCAATATTCAATAACATTTGGATCCGTGCATTGATTTTGCATGTACCCAATGTAACAGCACTAAACAGTGTTGATCTCTTTTGATCATCTGTCAAATGATGCTGTGGAGAGGTGAAAAGTTTAGTTTTGAGCTGTGAATGCATCTATTAAGCCTTTAATGCAAACACTTGATCATTCCTGGCAGTGCACCAGGACTTGATACAATGCAAATGTACTGAATCCTGAGGAAAGATGGTAATGTTTACTTCCCAACAGGTTTAGTTGCAGTCCGAGGCTATAGAATATATACAGGAGAAGGCTTATGTAAATTGATCTCATGAGGACAAACAATGAATTATTATTATATATTAAAACACCAGACTGGTGCATTTATGTATTTATACATGTTGTCTGCAGAATAGCCGTGTGCACTTGAGGGGAAATTCACCAAGCTGCTGGCAGTAACCCATCGCATTCAGCTGTAAATTTAGTTAAGCCGGATGGGCTCGCCTGTGCTTTGTCCGTGATTTACCTTCTCTCATTTTAATACCAGCGACAAGCCCTGGAGAAACAGTTTAAACATATGAGCATCCGTTTTATGCAGTGCCCTCCTCTGTTCATTTTGCGCAAACATGAGTAGCCAGCTATCAGATGTCAACATCCATCTCTTCATCGTGTCATTAGAAAGCCTCTGAGAGCAACTCCCTGCAGCTGCCTTGGATTACATCCTCTGTCCAAACAAACCACGCTGCATTTACTGTGTAGGAGGACTGAGACCTACAATTCAGAATAATTTGGCCTCATTCTCACATTTTGGAATTAACAAACCGATACCAATACAAGATGTAAGCTGGAGGCACCATCTAGCGAATGATATAGTTCAGGTGATGACTATATGAGCTGATTTCTTCGCTGCAGGCGGGTTGAGAGGTGGGGAGATATTTAGTTAATAAAATAAAGTGGGAGGAGAGCACTGTTCGAGACCACAACTAGTAGCTGTTATACCAGACATTTACACCTGATATTTTACCATTGCATCATTTTTTATTGTTTGTAAATTGTTTCTCCTTTTTTCAGATTCTTTTAATTTAGATCAACTGACTTCACTCACCATGCTTCGTGTGACTGAATGGTTTAACATGTCAGCACCATAAAGTATCAACATTCCCAGCTTGCACTTAAAGTGTTACACTATATTATGATGTATATAAATAGGCAACATATACACACAAGACACACACCTTTTTTTTCTTTCCTGTCTGTTCATAATGACTATGATCTGGCACACCTTACATTTGGCTTGTTAATGTTGGCAGCTTAGAAAATAATTACGCAGCATACTCCTGTATTTGTAATTTGCTGCAAATATGTGCATCATCTATATGTCAAAACATATTAATGTAAGCCCTCGGCCAACATCCTCTTCCCTCTGTTGTGATTTTTCTTTTTTTCAAAAGTCTCATCTCATTAAAGTTTGATCTTTGCGGCCATTTTTAACTCTACATAGTTCTATATTGAACATCTTGCCTTTCATTACACATCAATATCCTCACACTAACAAGCTGTAGCAGTATTTTATTTAATTTTTTTTTCATCTGGCAGATTCAGGCTTCATCTCTCTAAAATGTATGAATATAATTAAGCACTGGGGACACAATTAAGCAGACAGGTATGTGTACCATTAACCATTTAGTTAACTGACTGATTTAAAGTGTACAGAATAATGTTATCTGCTTGGTTACTCCACGTCAGCAGATGCATGTCCGTGTGGGGGCACATCATTGACGGTGCATTAGTTCATTGATCTGTTGTAGTGTAGAGAAGTAAACAAAAGTTGTGAATGTCCAATAATAAGACAGCAAACAGCATACTCACACATTATAATTATGCCCCTTTGCTGAAGCATGGATATTAACAATGCAAATTTACTAGTATGATACTCCAGAGCTAATGTGTATCCACTTACAATGCTAATTTATGTTATACATTATATATAAAAAAAAGGATGTGTTACATTAGTGCACAATTAATCAAATCGATGCCTGGTTAAACATATGTTTGAGACTTATAGGCTTAAATCACATTACTTCTAACAATACAGTTGTCTTTACATTTTTACTGCTATACGCCATGCTGGACATGGACTGGAATGTTTTTGTTTTACGAGTTCACATGGTGAATATTAATTGTACTCGCATTCAATCTCACATGGGTTCCACGTTTTCTCCGACGTTACAGATAACACATCCGCTTTCCCAGGGATGTGACTACCGTTCAATCAAGCAGCTTCCAATGCTGCACACACCTGATTTTATATGCACAGACCTGTCCAGAGTTTATTTAACGTCTTTATGAGCTTAGAAGAGTTCATGTTTTTAGTTAGCTGGTTTCACATTTAATATATTTTTGAAGATTAAGAGAGTTTTGGATCTTTCCTGCACTGTTAAACTTTCTTATATTTTTTTTAATGTATTTTATATTCTTTGCCAACATCCCAAGGATACTATGGCTTGTACCCATTTGAATAATTGCCACGCATATACTACAATACCTCACGGGGTCTTTTCAGAACTTTGGTGCCAGTGTTTTCCATAAAGAGCTAGATTTATTTCTCAAGGAAATACCACTCAATTTAATACTCCTCAGATATTATTCAAATGGCCAAGGACAGTATAACAATTAATTGTGAATATAAAACTCTCTCCTTGACCTAGAACCAGAGAGACCGTAACCTATTGATATAACAACATAGAACGCAGGACTACAACATGTACACATCTACACCACATCATGTATGAATGTTTAACTTTATCAGATAAAATTCTACAAGTAATCCACCTCCCTCAAGCCACTCACATTTTGAAAATGCTTGAAAAAGTGGTTTTCAAGCAGCTAGATTATCTGGAACCGAGCTCCAGTCTGGGCCGTGGGCCCACTACGACACAGACAGCACTTGTGAAAGTGGTCGATGATTTGAAGAATCAAACCCAATTCCAAGAAGCTTGCTGTTTTCATGTTGCTAGACCTGACTGCTGCAATTAATACAGTAGAAGATGAAATTCTGCTTGATGGACTGCATAAGTAGATCAGCCTGTTTTTTTTAAAAATTGGTTTAGATTATTTCTGCTGCAAAGGGAGAATTTTTGCTCTGTGGAATCTCCCAGGGCTTTATTCTTGGACCGTCTTCATTTCTTTTGGTGTAGTAAGCATAGAAAAACATAACATTCATTTATATACAAAGAAGCCTTAGTCCTATGAGCTCGTCATTCCATTCAATTAAGGATATAGGCTTGTGGATGTGATTGACTTCTGAGAATTTAGCAAACAGCTAAAGAAAATAGTGCTGCCAGAGCTTTAAAAATGCTTTTTGACTTTTTATGTTCACTGGCTTGCTCCATGGTGTGTTTATGAAGTGCAGCATGTTCGAGACAGGTGTTAAAGATTTTATGACTTTTTTTTTTCTTTCTGAGTGTTCGTGTTTCTGATTTTTGTTTTCGAGAACTTGAAGCAGAGTTGTGAAACAGCCTTTCACACTCATGGCCTCAGGGTTTGGTACAATTTCACTGAGAATATCAGGGCACAGAAATCGTTGACATTTTTTTAGACAAAGGCTGAAAACACACTTTCTTAAGCTTGCATTTATCTGTGGAACAGACGTATAGAATTTCCTTCTGTCTCCATTTATCTCTGTTTTTCTCTCTTCTTTCTCTATCTCTCATCAATCAAAAGTTGATGCGTTGGAATGTCTCAACTGTGCTATGTTTTTATGTTGTACAGCATATACTCTCCTTTATATTTCTTCACAGTCAAATCACATAGAAGCTTCCACCCCCTTCTAAACCCACCATTCCCACCGCACTAGAAATGCCTCGATGCCTTCACATTTCCTTTTAGTCCTCGCACTACAAACGATGGCAAATGCAGGGATGTGCATCGTATCTATATTTTATCTGTGCATCAGTAAGAGTAGAAGCAATTACCATGATCATTATGTGGAACTTCTTTTACATTATAGCCTTTGACAGTAAGTATTCTTTAATAGCTGCGGGCTGAACAATTTAAGCAAGAAACATCTCATCAATCCCGCATTTCTCTTTACAAACAAGGATGTGTACCTCATTTAAGACAAACAGGTCCATTACTGCATTACTTTGAAACAATTTGTGTTTCATAGCAGCAAGAGTGTAAATGACTAATAATATAACATCACAATGGAACTATTAAGGTTTACTATGTATGTATTAAGCAAGTGTGTGTGTAGATGATTCAATGATGCTAGCTCATGTAGTTCAAAGAAGTATTAATTAAAAGTGCAAATTCAACTACCATCCTGCATTATTATGTAGAAGCCCAGCGGTGCCATGTGTATGTATGTGTGTGTATATAGAGCATATATAGTATGTATTTCTAACCTTTCTGTGTTCTTGAGGGAGTTGTTGTTATAGTCGTTTGAACTGTGCAACAGCCTGAGAATAACATACTTAATAATATAATCTTATTTTCGGATGGACATTACATTAACTACTTAGGAGATTTAGCATAGAGTATTATTTATGTTGAGCAAAGCCTTTTTTAAGATAAGTGGAATCAAGCCTACCGAATATGCTTCTGGTATTTTGTTCCGCATGTTTGCGAGGCCGAACACAAACATGATTATTTGGAGACCTAACGTGATTAACTTGTGAGAATGTAAAACCTCTGTGGACCTTAAAGAGGAAGAGCTGAATCAGCTGTAATCGCATGTTTTTAGTCAAATATGTTATGCATGAATCCTCATCCTCTGGTCCTTGAATGAGAGTGAGAGCACACTTGTGTGGGTTACTTTTATTAGCTGTGCCAAAAGAAGGGGAAAAAAAGAAGGCAGTGTTGGGTTATCCTCTGCGCATGAAATAGCTTCTCTAAATTTAAATGAAACCCATGTTCATCATTAGCATTAAACTGAGTGGTTTATTCAAACATTGGAGCATTGATTGATTGGGGTTATGAAAAGCTCTTCGTCCTGGGATGTACATTGTTGCAGGTCTGTGTGGTCTTGATATGTAACAACACTACTCCTTTAAGGAGATACAAAATATAGTTGTCTGGTTAAATTATGTCATATAAACAAGCAACAACTGCAATATATCTCACTTAGTATGTCACAAGGATTAATTTGATGAATCAACATAAGGTCTGAAATTAGAAAGCTTAAATGCAAACACACATACTGTTCCAACACACGCTTTTTGTGCAAACTTTCGGCCGCAGCAGATTTTGGCACTGTCTGTACTGCACTCCTGAACCAGCTTCCCCTTCACCATCATTTCTCATGCCTCGCCAACTTGCTACAGTCATCATTCAGACAGGGTTGCTGAGCTTTAGCACCCTCTTCTACTTCTCTATTTTCCCTTACACACCATTCAGTCTTTTGCTGGCACTGCAAATATGTATCAGCATAGGTGGAAAGCAGATACTGATTTCCCAAAGTGCTGATACTAAAATAGAATTGATATGTACCATTGTATAGTGCTCTTGGAGAGTCCAGTCAACATTAGTGAATTACTTTGTCCCAAAGTTGGAAGTTGGACAAACCAGAGTGTTGAGTGGATGAGAAAGTATGCCTGCATCTCTGGAGATTTCACTGGAAACTTTCACAGCAGTAACAAAGACAGGACAGTCTCCGGCTTACAAACAGAAATGTAGCTCTATTGTTTCTAGCTTTCTGAGAAGAGTGGGAGTTCAATTTATTTCTATTGACAAAACTGTCAGTATTGTTTTACATACCGAGGAGGATCATATTTGTTCCTCACATTATTTCATTCAAGAGCCCTGAAATATTAAGCTCAGTCACAAACACACAAAAAAAATCACATTTTACTTTGCAGCTTTAACAAAAAAAAGCGAGTTCTTTTTTCTCCTGAGCCCACAGGATGAAAGGAATTATACTGAAATAGCAGGCGCTCCTTCTCCTTCTCCCATCTCTTCCTCCTTCCATTTCATTATGACTTGATACGGGTCACTGCAGTATTGCTACACTGCGTTGCCAACAAGCATATCATTTTCCATTAAGATCCCGGTCAATGGTTGCAGTGGCATTATTGGTAGACGGAGCAGACAGAGAGTAATGGACCTAAAGTGATGGCTCTGTCAAATAGACACTGGTGGAAAGTACCCTATAGAGTCCTAATAGACCAAAGTCTTTCAGAATAACGGGCAAAGAAGAATGGGAAATTTACTCACTTACAATACCGGGTCAGTTCAGGACTTCATGATTTAGTTTTGAGCTAAAGAAAGGAACAGGCTGTGAAAATTGAACACTTTTTCTTCTATGTCATGATATAAAACTTTAAGAAATTAAATAATGTGTGTATTTTAAAACAGCCCAAATCTCACTTCCTTTGTTCCAGAGGAAAGTGATAATTTAGCAATAATTTGCTTGTGAATTTTGATCCCAACGCTCACCGTCACCCCTTGACTGCAAAAGATTTACACCGCGTGGCACTTGGTGTAATAGGCTTGTCCACAATGTCCAGCAGTGATTGATCTCACTCATCATGCCTCATGTGTAAAAGTACTCTGATTTACACTTTGTTAATCTTTCACTACCACAAGTGCTCCCCAGGCCTGATACTGAACCAAACAATATGAGTCCAGCTTGTGACTTATGGGGAAAAGTAGATTCATAAATGGTCATAACTGTTAGCTGTATGAAATCATATAAAAAGGAATAAATCCTGCTTTCTGTTTCTGGAAGTCTGTTACAGAAGCTGGCATTGTTAAACACCCCATGATGGGCTAGAGCAATGCAGTTAGATTTAACACCTATAATACCAATATACCCAGATCAAGAGTAAAACATAATGATGGTGTTAAACGCTTTAGAGCAGAAATGTTTCCTAGTGTGTGTTACTGGAGGCCTCCGACATATCAGCCACTAGGGGGTGTTACGGGAGGATTCAAAAGATTAATGCAATAAGAACTATGTATGTATGTCAACAGGTTTCTAACATGCAGCAGTATGTTCCAATGTAAGAGCTAAGAATAAATCTAAGCTATAAGAACAAAAATAGCCTGTTTTTACATTCATGTGCTGAAGGTGGAATGTTTCTCTGTTCTAACCTGTGAGATCACAGCGAGTTTGGAAGCCAATGCCAACAGTTGTGATGTGTAAAAACCCGATGCCTCCGGTGAACATATACTGAGAATGAAAGTTTCAGTGAGTTAAGAAGAGTCTTGTATCCCGCAGTTGAACTTTTTGAAATTAACAATATATTTGCATATTCATAGCTTTAGAATTTTTCAACAGAAAGGAGTAGATAATTTTTAACCAGGTAATTTTTTTTGTGGAAAACCATATCAAACACAAATTATTATCCAAAGCAGAGTATTTTTATATGTCTAGAGGGGATCTTTAATATTCATGAACTTTGTCACTTTGAATGCGTTTCTTTTTTTCTTTTTTTTTATCTGTATTTGGCATAAAAATGTTCTAAGATTTAAAACAATTCCCATCATGCTTTGGAGGATGTGTAACTCTATCATGGCGTCAGTAAGTCGATGTGGGCCAAGTTATGTTGCACTGTCACCATATGGATGCACAGATTTAAGTCATAATGACTTATTTTTCATGCGATATTTGTAGGTTTATCTTCGATGGATATTAGGAATACCGCTGATTTCAGAGTGATGCTTCTTCATTGTTCAGAGTTTAAAGTGTCTGTATTTCTGTTAAAGCACAACAAAAAAATGAGTCTAAATTCGGTATTATACAACAGATAAGCCCTGATTAATGACTCGGGTTTGATACGTCGAAGTGTCGACCAGAAAATAGCCTAATTTAAAATTTAAAGTGTTAACAATAAATCAGCCATACCTCTTTGTACACACATTGTTTAGCAGTTATCCAAACAACTGCATCACATTACTAGAGGAATAAAGACAATTAAGGATATGATTCTCACTCCCTTGCTGCATCCTAGTTTATCAGTAACACCACATACTGCAGGTTATCTCTCTTTGTTGCAGCTTCATTGTGTTATTTAGAATGCCTGAACAATCTTTTGTAATGCCATTAAAAAAACAAAAAAAAAAAAACTAACTAACATATACATATAATTTTCAGCATGTTTGTACGCATATCCAATGGCATTTATACATCAGTGTCTTTCAAGGATTGCCTGCAACTATCCATTCATCCTGTAAACTGTGACCCAATCATGTATATGTCACACGCAGCGAAATAGCTTCAGGTTGCCATTTTGATCCCTTGTTGCTTCTCTCCCATTATCCCTTCCTATTTTTTTCCCTCTCCCTCTCTTTTTTTGTGCACCACACACACACGATGAACAGGAGTGTAATTAACAGTAAGCGTTTGAAGACAAGTAGTCATACCCTCATTACAGAGCAGCTCATAGTGCTTAGAAAGGATACACATACTCACAAACACACACACACAGTTCGCGAGGGCACAATCTCCGCTCAACAAAGAAAGAAATAGGAGTCAGTGACAAACGGATGGACAGCATCTGTTTCTCAATGTCAGTCGGCAGGCTTGGCGCTAATTGCAAATGCCACAAGATACAAAACCATGGCAAAGGTCTCGAAACTTCTCCTTAGCTCTGTATTCTCTTTTTTTTTTCTCCTTTCTTTCTTTATGCTTCAGGGGTAAACAAGGGAGAGATCCCAGTGGCTAGAAAAATCACATTATACATGAAGTGCTTCATGCTATCACTGTATGTGTGTATTGAATCCCAAGCACAGGCTTTCTATTCCCCAATCACCTTCTAATATGTTTCTGATGGTCGCTGTCATGTTAGGGAGCAAATTGAAAGGCCTGACTCTGAAAAGGGGGATTTCTCAGTTCATATACAGAATCCTTGGACAGAATCTGGAGGGATGTGTAACATTTCTCTTGTTGGAATGAGATTTTGCATACCTTTGGCATACCACCACAATTCCAAATTCACCAATCTCATATTAAAAGCATCTGCATTCCTATTGCATAAATATTGCGTAATTTATGTATTCATTACCCTGGATACTCCAGCAACGATAAGCGATCATCCATGATACCCTCTGTGTTCATTTGCTGTTTAATTTCATGCAAGCCATTTATCAACCAGATGTTTCCAATGAGTCCCAAGATTAAGTACCTGTGGTAATAAATAAGACTTTATCATTTGTTAAAAGATTTGTGTGGTGAAGGGAGGAAAGACATTAAAAAAAGAGATCAGATATACGTCAAAAGAAAAGTCAATAACATGTAGAAATGTTTTATTGTGATCAATCAGGGATAAGAAAAATGCAGAAAGAGAGCAGTTGATGATGTTATTGAAATGGAAGTAGTGAAATATAGATGTTAGCTCCTTTATCTATATGGTCTTGTTGACTCACAGATGTCCTCCAAAACTTATTGAGGTTTGTTGGGGAGTGGGTCGCCAATTAGCAATTTGAGACTGCAGATTTTGGATCATCTTTATAAGCAGATGCATATGCACATGCATACAAATGCAGATAAATAAAAAATAATAATAAAAACCCTAAACTGTCACTAGACAACAGCCGATGGGTTCTGAAATTGCGTTTCGGCCAATGCGTTCCGCCTCTTTTGCTCTCCACGTGGACTGTTTACCTCCATGCAACCAAAGCCAGCTCATATGTGATTGGTTAATAATACTCGCACTACAAATGGCAAACAGAACAAATCTTGTCCCGTTGCCTTCAGATTCTGCACTCATATGCAGCTATCTGTTTATAGAGATTAGGATTCCTCTAAATCACTTTTTTTCTTTTACAGTCTTATCCCCATACTGAGTGAAGCACTATTAAAATAAAGTGATGGACTCATTTTCTTTTGACTATAAAAAAAAAAGAAAGAAAAAAAAGAATCTGTTTTATAGGCTCTTGTGCACTTTACAACCCTCACCTCCTTTTCATTCTTTCAGTGAGATATCAGCGGACTGTGTTATGTCTCTCTCGAAGCTCTGTTTCAGAGGAGGAGAGGGGAGGTAATGGCAGGCTGAGCTGCGTGGAGGATTTTAAGAAACAGTTCAAACATCAACAACAGGGACAATTCAAGAAAATGTGTTTGAGTGCTTATATTCAGCGCTGCAGTTCTATCCCTGTCCAACAGTAGCTGTTGGCAAGGTCTGTGATTTAAGAATTTGTGCTAGAGGCCACTTAAATGCAGCAGGTTAGCACAGCAGCACATGTGTACCGTAATTTGGTGGACGCTTAGTCTCCAGTCATCTCAAGCATATTAAAAACAAGGTTAAATGATAATCACAATCTCTGTGGTAAACTGTTGTAGATGTTATGTGTTCCATGTTTATATAAAATGTAGTTTATGAGGGTGTGTTGATCGACGACATCACCTGTATCAATGCGAAGAAGTGCTGCTATGAAATAAACATTTTCATTTCATTAATGCACTCTATAAAAACAGTACAACGTGTTTTTAATCATAGTTAAATTACTGGGAGATAAGAAATATGACAGTGGGCCGTTATTCACATTGTTGTTAAATGCAATAATTATCTCATTTATTTGAATAATATCAACCATTTGTCCACAGCCGCTTTTGGTCATTTTCCTATCACCAGGCTACAGGCAATCCCAGGCCATTTTATGATTATGCATCTTATGATTACTGACATGAAAGGGCTTTAGCCACCCCATACAGAGCTGTTCAAAGTTGAGCCACTCACAGCTTGACACCAGGAGGCTATTACAGCTCCAGGCTGGAGCACAGCAGCCAATAGGAGAAGATTTAATGACCCTGGTAATATGAGAGGAATACTGACAAAATCCAGAAAATGTCACTACAAAGACCAAATCCAAGTCTGTTGGTGAGTTCTTTGATCTATAGATCAAACATATTACCTCCTCAGAGGTCAACAGACTTATGTGAAACCTATGGGGCGAAAGGATGAAAAGTATAACAGAAAAAACTAGAATTTAAGTCTCCACATGACTAAAAATAGTCTCTGGTCTAAAGCCTAGATACAAACCTTCCTTTGGTGCACACAGAAACATAGCCAGTGAGTCATTTACAAACACAGGATGGGAAATTCAGGACAAACACAAGAAAACAGCAAAAAAAAAAGCACACTGTGGTATAAATTCAAGGTCCAGCTCAAGTAACGATTCATAATTCATACATGATCTCGGTTACATTTCCAGAGTAGTTAACATTGTGGTAAGGAGAAAGCACTGTGCTCATGAATGATTGACAACCCTGGGCTTCACCCTCCAGCAACAGAGTTCGCTTCACCTCTTCTGCCATAAACAAGCATACATGATTTCGCAGAAATGCTCAGTACAGTACAGAAGTTTGCCCTTGATACATTAGCAATGATTATACTTTAGATTCAAATTTGAATTCTCATGCGATCTAGCCAAATTTCACTTTTTATAACTTTGCAGACTGTTTACTAAAGATAAAATGAAATGCGTGTTTGGTCATTAACATTATTGACAATATTTAGGCTTTATTCATTAGAGTATATAAATCTATTATTGGCATGGGAATCTATAAACATCATGGGTTGACTTTAATTCCTCTTTCAAGTTCTGAGAGTAAAAGATGCTTTGTGGACTACTCACTCTTACTTAAATGAGCTTTCCATCTTTTTTCAGCTCGATCAGTTGATGTAAAACCTGTTAGCAATCATAATTCCTCCGCTTGTTCTTACGAGGGTTGAAGGTTTCCTTGGAAACACTGTATGTCCTCCGTATTTGTTAGATAACGTGGTGCTATTTGTGACTAGAAAAAAACAATTACCACGTGTCTAGACTGCAAGCGTATCAGACGCGCTCATTTTATTCTATGTGGTTGTCTGCACCGGTTAACGTCTCACAAGCAAAATCCCTGAAGCATTTATTTACATTTACATTTATTTAGGTCTTTTTTCCTCCATAAGTACTCGGTAGGCTATCCTTATAATATCCTTCCACAGCAGAAACACTGAACATTTGAATCTCTGTAAATATTGAGCACTCGTGCAGGGTAAAAGATCAGCCCGTCAAAAGTAATCTCAATTAATACAATTTAAAAAAAATCCAGACTTTTTTGTGGTTAACATAAATGGATGTTTTGGCATGTGAGGCGATGAGCAGTCATGTTTGGTGGGTGGGCCGGCATTGTTCATTCATGATAAATGTGTATTACACACATGAGTGGCTCTACACTGATTAAACATGAGTTGAAAATGGTGGTGGATCCAGCAGTTGGGGAGTGCCAGTGAAAAGCACTGACACATGTCAGGCCGAGCGCATCTCGAGTTGTTTTGATGTTTAAAAACCATTTGAGTTTCCCACAAGCTAAAAGCTACCTGCTCCAGCTAAGGAGAATCTGTTAGCATGGTGTGAAAGGCAACTTGGGATTCCCTTACACGTCATTATCAATCTGTTCCTTTTCCTCCAACATGGTTATAAGGCACACTATGGAGTAGGAGAGAGAGAGACTCTTCCTCCATCCCAATTCCTTGTCTTATCACATACTGTATCATGCACAGACCCCCACACACACACAAACACACACAAAAACTGACATTTGTGATTACAGTGATTACCAAGCGGTGAAATGAAGTCATTTTTGTTTCCAAATAACAGATTGTCAAAGCAACAAATGAATCTGCTCCCACCAGCGATGCGAAAAAGACGTATTATTTTCAAATTTCAATTTATTTCCTCGTGAAGGCTGCTGTCTTGTGGGGCTGCCATTCACACAATTGTTTTTCTCAATATTGTTAGCAATCAGGCAGTGAGACGTTGCTGCAGTTTGTCAGAAAAGGGCTTATTTTTCATCTGTGGCTGCCTCTGTTGGTGGATGTGGTTAAATCACATTTAGATGAATTTTGCTGTGTGTTTACAGAATGTGCATCAGTGGTGTGAAGCTTCAGAATCTCCCATGTGACCTTAGTTCAGGACCTACATTGTATTTCTCCTGCTATTTTCTTTTTGCTTCTGAACACTTTGCATCACCTACAGAGATGATGCAAAATTAGAGGCATTATTTCTTTATATTAGTATTTTTAATCAGATTTGTTAATTACCTGACATGGTTAAATGTCTGTTTGTTTTTGACCTTTGAAGAAGCACCTGAAAAACAAAGTGAACTTTATTAGATTTTACCCAGGCTTTTGACAACATCACATGGTCTTCATCTGCAAATACAGAGTTTGCTCAGTTGCCATGGAAGCTAAAGGTTTACTAAAAGCGATCATAATACTGAGGAGTGGAATTCTATTTCCATGACAACTGAGCAAACTCTGTATAGACCATGTGGTACAGTTGACAACAGCGGGCAAGCTAGTGAGTGTACTCAGACTGCTTTGTCAACTTATGTATGGACTGCCAGTCTCTTAGAAATCATATGGCCATATAGAAAAACATAAAATGCTGAACATCAAAAAAAAAGAAGCAAACTGCTATAAAGACTTTCATATCATCATTGTCAAACCAATGATTAAAAATGGATCTACACTTATTATAATTTCAGGCATTTCTCTGTCAGCAAAGGCATTGTCACAGAGAAATAATAAAAGAACCGTGAAAACGGTGACAGGTACCAGGGCAAAACAATTTCTCTCTGCCTGAGATGCAACAGAGAACAAACAATTGATTTCAAACTGAGACTTATACTTTATTCATTGCAAGGATATGGAGCTGCCAAACTACAGAGTAACGTGTGTGATTCCGAAATCCCCCAACAGAGAGATAAGAAAATCCCGACCCGTAACCACGGCCCACTCTGATAACATCTTATCCAAAGCTATTTGAACCCGAAGCAGGTAAAAATTCAATTCTTTTAAAACCCTCAGGACGTGTATAGATCTTTTCCTTTAGCAAATCTTTTTTTTTTTTTAAATTCTTTTTAATAATTTCAACTCTTCTGCTTTCAATGTCAGACAATCACAACAAAAATTATCATTCATCTGAAATGTATTGTGCCTGTTTGGTTTCAGTGTATCCAAAGAGTGGAGTGTGATCACTTGATCAGGAGTACATTTATACCAATTTATACCAAACATGTTGGCCTAAACTGGACATGAATATAAGTCGAATGTGCAAACTTCTTACATCCAATATGCTGCTACAGCAAGCAGCTGTACACAGAGGACAGTGAAACGGAGGTTTCATCTGTTTCAATACGTCTGAGATACTGCTACTAAGCAGTGGCGTTGCTATTTAAATTCTGCTACGTTCCTCAAAAATGTTCAAGGTATGATGCATTTCTCCTCCTGCCAAGAATATTGTAACATAATACATATAAAACACTGGACATTTCCCTCACATCGCCATTAAAATTGAAAAACCACTGGCAGCTGTAGTTTTGTTAGAGCGCAATAGAAGAATAAAGGAGCTAAAGTCAAGGTCGACTCTGTTTAGTGATGTGTTCCAGTTTATTTACAATGAGGATAACATTAGACAGCCAGTGCACAGATGTCATATATATATTTTCCTTTTTCTCTCTGAATCATTATTGTGCTGCAGGGTAGATACTGCACATGGACATGCAATGACTCATTTTTACTGTTTCTCCCTTTCAACTGTACTCTCCAGCAGTGCATCTCAACCTTTTTTCGTGTCAAGGACCACTAAATTGATAGGACCTCCGTCTGAAAATATTTTGGTCGCTAGATATGATTAAAACCAAAATTCTATAGCTGTCAAGTATAGCTGAAGAGATGAGTGTGGAGGAAGTGAAACTTATAACCAGAATAGTCGCTCTGCAGTATAGATGATGTTCATTGTCACGCTCAAGGCAGACTTAATATGCTGAGAGATCGTTTTGTTCATTAGTTTAACAGCGAAGAAGAGAAAGATGTAATGTATAAATAAAGAAATTATTTACATGTTGATACAGTACAGAGAAATAACACTGCACATACTTTTTTCTTTTTTTTTGTATACTTGTTGTTGTCCAGTTGTCAGTTGTTGTCTAACCCCAGCCAAGACTCAAACGTTGTTTGTTTCATCCATTCTGTAAGAACACAGCAGTGCTGCCACATCTGATAATATTCTGTCAAGGTGCAGAGAGCTTGGAAGCCCTTGTCTTGCCTTGGGTCTTCTCTCAGCATGTACAACCACACACACACACACACACACACAGATACAGGCCACACAGGCAGTGGGTTGTGACCTGTTGAGTGGCCACAGGTAGTTGCCTCTCTGCTCTCTCTATCCTGGCTACAAAAGCTAAAGTGAAGGGGGTCAATGAAAGAGAACAGCAACACCTGCCTCTCCTGAGCATGTGGCAAGAAAAAGACATGGGGGCAGATAGAAGAGGACAGCCAAGACTATATCAGTGAACTCATTATTTTGTAATGTGTCTTTAATGTTTCATTATTCTGCAGAAGAAACGTCAACCAGTTAATGTTTCACACAGACCCCTATAATAAAGTATCTCATGTTTTGTCGTTAGGGTTAGGGCATTTTGCCGGGCACCTATTACTTGAATGAATTTGATTTTTGTCTGACATATGACCTAACATGGCCCAGAGTGGTAATAGATGATGTAACCAATTTAAAATCCCCAACTGAACCATGGCATTAATTAATTTGTTACTGATTGGCTGTAATCATTGATTGCTCTGATTTGCATACAGGGACAACAGTATATTGAGTTATAATGTAATGGCAGCAACATTCAGGATATATAATCCTTGAGTTTTATGCAAAAGTGCATGATCGTTAAAAATATGGCTGCTACAGGATGAATAACATGAAGTATGAGAATGACTTAAATGTGCAACTAAATTGACTCCATACATTATAATTCAACCTTCATTTGTCCTCTGAGTATATTATTGTGTGGTTTTACACTGTGTCAGAGATTAAACATTTTTATCGTCATGTTATGTAATCCGGTGATTGCACTAGAACAGTTTTTCAGCACCCAATTTTAAACCCACACCAATACAGTAAGTTAAAAGGCATCTGAGTAAATAACAAGAAAAGTCCTGTGCTTAAAAGAAAAGCAGCCTAATACAGGCACCATCTGGCTAACAAGCGATTCACTGTCGGAAATCTGAAAGTTGGCCTTTGTATTCAGAGTTACTGATCTTAATGCTACGAGGCGTACTTTGTATGTGCCTCCTCCACTGACAGTCTTTTTCTGTATTCTGCTCCCGTCAGTTCATCTGGCACATAATGTGTTTGTCAGGCATGGAGGCCCCCAAGCTCGGCCAGGCTGAACTCCAGCCATACGTCTTTCTTTCATTACTTTGTCATAGGGATCCAGTGGCCTCCAACACTGGTCATTAATCCAATGCCAAGTCCCCACCTCTGAGTCGCATTTTGTTTGTAAGTTGAGACTTGTTTGGCCATAGCAAGGAGCTTCAGTAATTATTCCTCTCCACTTTTCTCCAGCATTTGCTAGTCATCCATGTGAAAAGTTGATTTTTTTATTTTATTTTTTTGTTAAAACGGATGCAGTTCTCTTTCAGGTTGAACACATCTGATCTGTTTATTGCACAAACTAATGCAGTTACAGGCTACCAAACTCCAGCACACAAAATGTTGTAACCAGTCAAAGTTTCCAATGGCTGTGAAACAAATGGTTGTGTCGTTGAGGAGAAAAAAAGAAGAAAAAGAATAAAAACATGGGCTGGTCCCAGACTTATAGATAAACCCCTTTACAGAATACAAACAGGATCTTCTATGCTGCCAGCAATGCTACTTATATGTGATGAATTCTGTTTGTGCAGAAGAAATGCACGTTTTAATGACAAATTGCCTGCTTAATTCCCCAAAGCCATAGCACGTGTAATTCATGCTAATTTATAAAATCCATCAGTGGATTTGACATTAGATAGAAATACTCTGGGGTACTTTTGTTGATTTACTGCCTCTATACTGGGTAAAATCAGCATTTATCAGCAACCAAATGCCTTCATAAAAAGGCTGCCATCATTTTAGGATCATTGTGCTACTATACTGAGGCTGTCAATTAAATAATGTAGTCTAGTGAAAGCGTTCAAAAGAGATCATTATGTAGACAGATACTGTAATTATTATCAAATGCAATCAAACTTGAATAGGCTGCTTGCTGCACATGCTCACTTTTCATCAGCTAAATCGGCCAGAGTCCTGTTCTTCATTGGCTATTTGTTGTTGTTTTTTTGCGGAAACTTGTTGCAAAGTTTGTTTACTTGGACCATTATTCATCAGGTAGCAGTTGAGAGAAATACGAGATGAGGGAGGAGATGAGGAGTGGTTTCGTGTTTCAATCAGTAGATGAGGTTTTGTTATAGGTCTGAGCAAAATACAGCGATCTGATTTAAAGTTCAAAATCTCAACATCTAGTGCAGAGCTCCCCGGTCAGTGTTACTGACAAAGAAACCCACGAATCCCAGCAGACATTAAAATGCCATCAAGCACATTTAGAGTGTGACATAATCCACCCAAGTATGAATTAAGAGTCTAAATTAGAAATGAATATTTATTACTTTAGTTCTATAATCGGGTCTTGCTATAATTATTTAATGGTGACGTCTTCCGTGTGATGAATGCCAATTTGCAAATGGAGGATAAACATGTGGATAACACTGCAAACCTTGTGTATATATCTGCTTAATCTGGCATACAAAATCATTGAGAACATTCATAATTACAATGTGTTGTCAGCCATACTTAGTCCATCCCCGTGTATTGTGATGGGTGAAGCATTAGCACTGTCTTAGCGAAATGAATAATTCATGATTTAGCAGCACATATCCATTAAATGCTTGTTACCATTACTTGACACTAATAAATGTACATTATGATTGGACTTGATGGCTAGAATAACAAAACAGATAAGGGTGGCGGGAGAAAGAGCGAGCCAGACCGAGACCTCCGATTGACATAAGTACTGACGGCAATGTAAAGCGCTTGTTTAATAACATTACCGATCTAATTGCTTTTATGAAATGATCTTGATTATCCTGGCTAAATCTTTGGACAGTTGCCAGGTCAGAATTAAAGATAATTTCCTGCATTGTATATGGTATAACATAATGAAACATTGATGCAGAACTTGCTGATATAACCGCTCACTGGGAGTGATTGTCTCCAGAGATCATTTTGTACATAAGTGGCAACAAATATATCCCATTCTCTGAGAGGGAGGTGAGTTGCAATATTGAGCATTGGGATTATCTTTGTTTACCGCATTGCTACCCTTAATCTTCCTTTATCCGGAATCCCCGCCCTGAGTATGACAAATTTATTTATAATTTGGTTAATTTGTGTTAAGACGTGTGTGTACAAAGCGACCCGATACGCTTGAACGCCCTTCACTTTCCTCTCAGCGGCGAAAACAACCAGGAACGCTCCTTACTCATCTGCTGTTTTCCCATGCATACCAATAGGCCCAAATCGATGGCATCTTTTAATTGAAAATAGATGGAGGTGTTTATATGCAGCCTGATCTGCCACACCTTTTGGCCCCGTTCCTCTCACCTGTGGCCATTCCAGATAGATGCTCTACTTAAAATTTTTGTGAGTGTTTGTCTGAGGTACGAATCTGCCAAGCGTATTTCAGAGGGTAAGAAGCGTTCATGCTATGAGGAGCTCAGGCCTTAATGTCATTAGTCAAAGACGGAATGTTTAATCATCCCTGCGCTCGGTTATTGATTTACCATTAGTCGACAACTATTTAAAGAAAACCTTGAATAGAATCCTGAGCTTCAGCTGACGGCGTCTCTTAATCACCAATAGATGACCTTGGACTTGTTCAGTCGTATCACAACATCACATCACGTATTACAGATACCTCGCCTCTGCACTTCCCCAGGACTATACATCATTGCGAAATGCCCAGAAGGCCCTCTTGATTGTGCTCCCGAGAGCACATAAGGAATTCAACATTTGTTTTTTCACCACTAGGAATGAATGATGGCTACGCTTTCTGACTTCATAGGGGACAAAAGGTCAACATGTGCAAATAACCAAAATTCAATGTGTACATGTTGCTGGGATCACCATAACAACAATGATAGCTACAGCAATGTGTATGTGCAAGACTCACTTAAGCAGTGGGCTGATAGGAATACAATAGCATATACAATGGTATTTGATTTACTGTAAGTGTTATCACAAACATGCACTTACCGCGGTAAAGTACCTCTACCTTGCACCCATGAACACATCACATGACGTGAAATATGGCTTGACAGATAGCTTTAAATCCCTTCTCCTAGCAGATGTTTCGTTTGTCTTATATCATGATACATTGCACGTCAACGGCAATTCTGACCGAGATTTCTCTTCCAGATGAGCGCTTTTGCCCGTAATTTGTGCAAGTACTGTGAACAACGGTGCATTCTCTGTCCGGATGACGCATTCGGGCTCGCCGTTATCTGCTTGAGTGGCATCTGTATGATCGATACACATCATGGCATCATCGCTCGCTGATGAAAGAGATACAGAGAGAGAGAGAGAGTGGTCGAAAAGAAAATTGATTAGAATCTAAAGAATTCCAAGTGAATCTTCTGCTGTATGTTTTGAGCTCTTTTGGAAATGAAAAGATGTTGAGTCACTGTGTCCATGGTGGAAATATCTGGGGTATTTTGGCGCCACATCAACAGCATAAAAATATCTTTTACTAATGAACCACCACTAGATAATCAATCATTTAACCTTTTTTTCCCTCAGTGCTTCTCTTTTGCTTATGATTGGGAAATCCACATGTTTTTTTCCCCCCTTTATCCACCCAGGATAGTGAGCCAAAAGCACAGAGCGATCACACTCAAGAAGCGGGTGCTGCCAGGAATCGATCCCTGGCTCATGCAGGTTTCAGAGTCAGCTGTCTTACAGATTGCAGCGCAGCATGTCTTCCTGTCACCGCCGTGCAGAGCAATAATTATCGTGTTTGACATTTTGTATTTCTCTATGACTTCTTAAATTCCCCATTAATGTTTTAACGCAGTGCAGCACAGCAGCGCGGTGTTAAGCACAGTCACCTCACAGCATGGTTTGAATCCAACTGGGTCTTTTTTGTACGGAGTGTTCATGTCCTTCCCCACCTCCTCCATGTTTGTATGGGTTTCCTCCCAAAAACAAAAAGGTCACATGTAACTGAGACTCTTTGCTGCTTGCAGGTGTCTGTCTTAAGGTGTGTTAGATCTGTGATAAGCCTCTCCAGGGTGTTTTCACCTGTGACCCTGAACAGCAGTATGAATGAATGCAGGGATGATTTCCTTCAGGTTTAATAATCCACTAAACTGTGATTTATACAGTTCACTCTTGCACCCATTTCCATATTATTATTATTTTTTTGCATACATACATTGCAACATACTGTAGTGTAGGAATGACAGATCGATTGCCTGATTATGCCTTTGTTTGCTTTCACTTCCTAAAACATGTTTTATAATAATAATGTGCTTTGATCAACTATACCAGCTGCAGCTTGTAAAGCCCAGCTGAGACAGCTGAGGGGAAAGCAAATTAGTGGATTTGCCATCCACCATCCCATTCTCCACACCACCCCTCTGTCTCTCTCTCTTTCTGTCTGTCTGTCTGTCTCTCTAGTGGAAATAAACTGTTCTTTTTATATCAGGAAACAGCCACACAGCTGGTCCACTGTCACACTTTGACTGATTGTGCGAGCCATACAATTCATAATCATTGTGATCAATTATCATCTTGTTCCCAGATGACCGTCTGTATTTGGTGTACCCTCTGGGTTTCCATGCAGTGTTGAGGGGCAAAGTCATCGAGGAACATTAGTAATCTGAATTTATCTGTATGCAAGCCATGTGTTTTATTCTCTTTTTCTATTAAAATGTCTCTGTTCAGTTTTTCCTTATTAATGCAGCAGTCACCGTAAGCATAAGTACAAAAATTCACATGCAGGACTGCTTAAATGTACAAGGTCACATATAATTCTTTGTTTTGTTAATCAGTTGTCTCCTTCTTGCACCATATGTTTAGCTGAAAGTCTTGAACATTTTTTGCCCATCAAACCAGTTTTTTTATTTTATTACAACCTTCCCAGCTGTTGAAACAGCCAACATTTATTAGTGTTGCTGATAAGAACAAAATATTATTATAAGCAATGACATTTATCATCTTGAACATTTCTTAATCTGCATCTCTTCCATTTTCTTCCCTGTTAAAGCACATACAGTATAACCTTTTTGGTTATGTTCAAGCACAAACTTGCCCATCTAAATTATCTCATTTAACTGCATGAAAATCAACTACCTCAGAGTTTTACTGTACAGAAACCGTTCATCTGAAATCTTTTCTTGTTGATTTATATTGGTGCTAATGACAGCAGCTCAGCATATTTATTGATATTTCTAAAAACAAGGCTGGTAATTTCCATGTTGCAGAGAACCTGTCAATGAGCAATTCAAGGGTGTTCATGCTCACTTACAGTGATTGACGCAAGTGGAGATGCTAATGCTGCGGGACATGGGATCATTTTCTGCCTCAGTGTGTGTGTGATAGAAAAGAAGAAACGATGTGTGTCAGTGTGTGTGTGTGTGTGTGTTGCTGGCAAGAAGAAAAGACCCCTGTCAGAGTGTCACTCTCGGTGAGACTTCTCAAAAATCAAAAATGTCAACATCACTTAAAATGAAGTTGAGATAAGTGCGTTAATGGACTTGTTTGGGAACTGCCACTGTGTCAAAAGCAACTTGTTAGAATGAGATCGAGAGAGAGAGAGAGAAAGGGCTGATTAATTATTTGCATATATTAGATTGGCTTAGCTGCTAAGACTGGACCAGTGTCTCTTGACATCAAGTTAACCCATTGAGGTTCATTCGGTCTCTACACTCGTGATATAAGGATCATCACCCATTATCCCATTTTCATTCCCGTTGGCAACAGCAGTGAAATCAGTAATTATTGTGTGCAGCATAATTCGTGTAATTTATTACGAGGACATCTGTGGGTTGCCTCGAGGTTAAGACTCAGTGGTAAGAAAACTTTACAACAGTTTTCGTCGCTCCAATTATGCCTGTTGAAGGAGCGTTTTGGTGATGCTTAGATACAGCACCTGCAGAATGTGAAATTTTTCTCCTCCTTTCGCTCCGTCTCATTTCACGTGAGACTCCCCTGAGAACAACACGGTGTGTGCTCTTTGAGGGAAGGTGAGACAGAGTGTCAATTAAACTTTTCCGCGTCTTCAAAGGGTAGGAGATACAAGGGGCAAAATAATTCATTAAGTTTTTTCCTGGCGTAAAGAATGTCAGCGAGCAAAAAGAGAAGAGGCATGTTTCCTGCAGAGAACCTCAGCAAGGAGTCCTTTTATTTCTTCTTCTAACATTTATTTATTTTGATTTCAAAAGTGTGCAAGTGAAAATAATTCAAGCACGGCTGCAAGAATTGTAATTAAATTCCATGCTGCATCTGTACCACTTGGGAGGGATACTTTAATTTAGCTAAAGGGGTTTTTTTCTTTTCAAACAACCCTCATCCTGAACCCCCGGAGTGATTTTCTTTATATCCTGCTGTGGTGATGACCACCATATGAATGCTTTTTTTTTTCCCTCAATTGAAATGAATACACAGTAGCACTTTGATGTGATTTATTCCAATCCACTGTGCATGTGATGCATACTCCATACTTAAAATCAGCATTTATGTATTTCTTTTACCTTTTCTCTCTATGGAGCAGTCCTAATTTCAGTCATCAGATGCACTGTGGTGCCATTTATGTGAATGAGAACTGCCAGGCTGAGACAGCCAATGATGCATCAATGATAGGCCTGTGATAGCTGTCATGTGTGGTGTGTATTGCATTCACAACGGGGTCTTAGCAAGGGATTCAGAGCTGAAGAAAAGAAATTGCTTCGTCATGTCAAAACAGGACTGGAGACCGCGAGTCGTGCTGACAAATGTCTGTCTCCTTAACTTAACTCATGTCCTTCTGACCTTCCTAAAGTCACAGAAAATACTTCAGCACACTAATTTTGTCCCTGTGTCGCCCTTACAAAAGGGTTATTGCAGCATATTCCCTTAGGTAATTGAAATCCACGTCTCTGTCCAGGCAGTACATTTGTTAGGATCTGCATTAGTTGGCACTGTAACAATGGCATAAGTGGCCTCAAGTGCCTTTTATATTTCAGTGCCCTTGAGTCTAAATTGAATTAACCATGAACACTGCATTGTCTCCAGGGACGAGCAGCTGACAAACCAGTGGGCTTGACAAAAGGAAAGGTAGACCTGACGTAAGTGTTTGGTTCGCCACGTAATACAGGAAGAAAAAAACAACTCAAAATAATTCCAACAGAGACATTTTTCTGCTACCACATCAGTCTGGTTATTGATTTTCATAGAGCTCTGGGGTAGATCTAAGTGGAAATAAACCCAACTTATCAGTTAAAATGTCCATATGATAGCGGACAGATACTGTAGCCTAATTGAAAGTTTTGGTATCAGGTGTTTCTTTCAGGCATTTATTCCCTCATTTGTCATGACCACCGGCTGCAATATTGTTCTTTTTTTTCTCCAATCAGTCAGTCAGTATATTTAATGATACTTGAAAGTGCATTTTTTTACAATATAGTTCTCATTGACCTCCAATGTCTGGTTTTCCTATTTAACTATTCTTTCAGGTGAAATCTATTGCAGCAGTGGTGGAGACTAATTAATAATGCATCACTGTTGAGTTGCTTGAACATTGTGCATGCTGCCAGATTGTTTAATGTAAATAACTGTCTGGCTTGTAGTCTCAAAGCGTGTTTTAAATTGAGAGGAAACGAAGGTTTAGCAAAGAGAAGTTAGAGTAAATATTTGTATGCATGTGCAGGCATTTAAAAAAAAAAAGAAAAAAAAAAGTCATAACTAGAAGAATGGCATGCTGATGGATGTCATAACGACTGCACGGGCAAACCTTGTGGAAGGACACGACTGTAGCGAGACAACCAAACGCTGCACAACAATATGCACTGTGCTGAAATTAGAGAATAAATATTATATCCTTGTAAACATCATAAATTAATGTTTAACTTCTCAGGAGGTTTACATTTACACAACATACTGTAGACCTTATGAAATTATGCAAACAAATTCATGCTGTTTACATAGAAAACTCTATTGGACATGTTTAATTAGAAAACACACTGCCAGCCAATATACTACATTTCTCTCCTTATTTACTTAACTGCACAAGGCTTTATTTTAAGAAACTTGGCTTTTTATTCCTCACACGTACATCAAACCAATCCATTTACCATCTGTCATGGTGCATCATCACAAACTAATATGAATGTAACTGGGGTCGCTGGATGGAAGATGGAGGCATCCTCCACAATCAGATATCACAAGCTGAAGAAGTTCCAGTTGCACAAAGAGCAGGGATAGAGTGGAGTGTGCTGGTCAACTGATAAGGTGTCCATCTCTATAGAAAAGCCTCACTTACCATCATAATGGTCATTATACGCCTGATCATTATATGATTTCTATGCATTGAGAAAAATTATCCACAGCCCCTGCTCACTGAATAGATGTATTCATTCCTAGCTGGGTTATCCTCTCATTCAGCAGTCTATAAATGTCCTTTAGTGTTTCATTTCCAAGCGATCTGAAATGAATGTAAATATAAATATATTCTTAGATATCAGGCGTTCATGTGGGTCCGCAAGAAACAAAAAACAAAAGACCAGATAACAGTTAGATCTTAAAATGTGAGTGTCTAGGAAGCAGCTGATGTAACTGCCCTGGTCATACATGTTACAATCGAGCATGATTAGCAGCTGTCTCCACAAAGGATACCATATACTACTATCAGGTATTAATGAGGCCTAACAGCAATCCTTCAGGTCTGTAACCTCTATCCAGTACGAGCTTTCTACATAAATAGAGGAGTAAGGGTTTGGCACGCGTTTATCACCTCATGTGTGATGTAAGATGAAGGGATCTTGGCACACTTTGAGGTTGACACTGCATTCATCCATTCCTTCAAGGCTAAAGTAGATAATGGGGCGATCCTGGGCAGGCAACAAGAGCAGGGAATAGTAAGGGATAAGTGTAAGTTTCCGGATAATATTGCCTATGTATTTTTTCAGTCATTTCATTTTTATACTGCTGTTGGTGGTGTAAAGTAATAAAAAAAGGAATTTATTAAATAAACTTAAGGATTTTTAGACTTTAACCCTGGTCTTAATCTTTGGTCTCACAGTATAATGCAAAACATTTCCAAAAGGAACACAATAGAAAGGTCAGCGCAAATTGCTAGAAATACCATTTCTAGTTTGTTAATGCATTCCAATTTGAAGCTAATTGTTGTTATTTGTTCATGAATGTCATTGTTCTGATGAAAATGGAAAATACACCGAACATGCCTGCTTTCTACAGTTACCAAGTAGGGAGCCTAATTATACCAATAACAACAATATATTTATAATAACATTTGAGTTCCAGAGATTATATCTCTGCAAATACACACACACACATACACTGTGTCAGAGAGTGTATGACTATCATGCTCATGAATACACCTACCACCACAAAGGAATCATTTCACCCTGTAACTCTCAGTGAGGTTCATTTCCAAATAATGAGCATGTATTTGCTTGAATTCACCGAGATATTACTTTGGGTCGGTCTTGATTGGCTGGTTGATTTCATAACGCCACTCCCTGAAGTTCCCTTGAATATTTGGCTTGGAATTTTCAAATTAGCTACCAAGTTGGAAAGTCACCGGCTATTCTCACTGATGGTATGTTATGCTTTCCTCATGGCCGGCTCAGTGAAAGTGTTTTGATGAAACCTATTGCCACTAGGGGTGAGAATATTTGATTAAAGTCTAATTCTTTGTGTCACATTTCTTTATTCAAAACCATCGATTGAAAAATTGAAAAGCGGGGCACTATATTTAGACTCTGAATCCAGTGCTTTGTATGCCAAAACCATTCACTTATGTCCTTGGCTCACTGAAATGCAACATGAAACATAACAGCTAAGCTAACTGGTTTTGATGAAGCTCCATTGTCTAATGAAGAAGATAAAGTCAAGTGTGAATATATGCAGGGCAGTGATTTGTTGCATTGTTACTAACATCATGTCTCCGGCAGTGGAGAACATCCTCTCTGCTGCACTGTTAATACTGGAGAAAGCCATAGTTACCCAAAACACTGTACAGGTGCAGAAATGAAACGGAGATATTTTACCCCAAAGGTTGAAGATTTACAAAGTGGTGCAATGTGTGTGGGTTGGCTAACTTGTGCACTTCTTGGCATTTGTGGATCAATTCAAAATCTTAGAGCCCAAGAATCCCGATTCTTATGTGAATTGATTTTTTTCCCCCCACACATCCCTTATTGCCGCAAAGACCAGTATTCATAATTTGTCCTTAAGGGTAGAAGAAATTCTGCTAAAATTGTTAGATTGTCTATGAAAGTAGACCAGACCTCCACGGGATCTTTACTTTTAGAGCTTCTTTTCAGCAGGAAGCCCTTTGGTGTTTTGGATGTGGTCCAAGATCCAATGTAAATTCAGTACCACCCAGAAGCAAAATTCTGTAATAGGTGCAGTTGCTCCAGGCATAAAAACGGCAGTAGAGCCTGTACAGCAGCGGGCCTCAACTAAGATCATTTTCACAGCTTTCATTACAACCGTCTTTGAGCTTCAACGTGCTAGTTCAGCAAGGATGTTTGTGATAACATAGCAAACAGAAGACATAAGGGTAGAACAACATCAGTGTCTTCATAATGTGGATGACAATCCATCCTTGATCCAAGAAGCAACTAACTATTAAACTGATTCTGATTGTTGTTGTTTCTCATGCATAAATCAGTTGAAATGTGTGTGTTGTGTTTGCACCTACCATCTACCTTCTAGAGAGTTTTGGCTCTGTTTTGAGCCTGGAATACAACTTACATTTCATTAGTGTTTAATTTCTTATTAGATATGCAGTGAACTATTACGGATGTAGATCTCCATACATTATATTTCATTTAAGTCCTAATTGCTGATCTTTATAGTTGCTTTAGGGAAAATAGATATACATTAGACATGCGTCGAATGGGACTCAAGCAGATTAATTGGAAACTGAGCAAAGTAGTTTTCAGTTAACTTGTAAATGTAAAATAAACATATTCTATAGTCTGTGATACATTGACTATTGTGTTTTCTATTGAAAGCAGTATTTGATTTATTCTGTGTAATTTTCCCATTATAAAAGTGTCTGTATTACTCCTGTTTTTGGATGTGCAGGTGCAGGTGGGCAGATGGATGGAGAAGCTCAGGTGAGGGGAATGAGTCGATGATCCCGGAGAACTGGAAAGGAGCTGATCGGCTGGGCCAACGAGGCTGATGCAGGGCAGGTGTGGAGCAGTAGCGTGGAGGTAAAAACAGGTTGGGGAGAAGCACAAGAACACAGCAGAGAAACAGTACAAATAGACAACAAAATTGAAGAAAAAGTACAGTACAGTGTTGAAAAGCTACTATCAGTTCTTTAACCTGCATCCGTTCAGTCCGTATCGATCTCCAACTTTGTCACCACTGATTAACAGCAGTCTCTAACTGAAACCACCTTTAAAAACACAATATACAGCTACCACAGTTTTTTTTTTTATTTAATTCCTCCACAGGGGTGGACTCATGGGCACCTTAATGCAATCAACCGTGTGCTTCTGCTGCGCACAAGAACCTTTGCCACAAGATAATCCCTCTCTTGTGTGATTTTTCGAGCTGTCAGTGTAGTGATGGCAATTACGGGCCTGAGGGTGCCAGGCAAGGTGGCCTTTGAGTTTTAAATCAGTCAAGTCGGTCTATAGGGGCCATTTAACCTAGCTTACCTGACGTTTCATTGGAGCCATGTCGAGAGGATAAAGAAAAAACTGTGCCAATATATACCAAGAATCCAGTATGTGTGCATGCCTGTGTACAGCATGTTACCCTGATGGGCTACAATAGAAATTTCAACCTCCTCCATCTTTCTCACTTTCTCAGCATTCAGTGTAGTCGCCCAAAGTAGCTGAAGCAAATACATGGATGCACACGTAATATAATTGAATCCTACACTTCCCATAATGCAACATCTTTTAATTAGAGTTAATTATGCATCAGTTTTTTTTCCACAGGCCAAGACAAGTATTTTTTTATTGTGTGATTTCAGTAATATTTAAAGGACAGAAAACAAAAGTTAGTTTAGAGCTAATTTACATGCAACAGGCATATTGATTTGTAGTTCTTTAACACAATTTTAATTTGTGACTCTGCACAAATGGTATGTTTTTTTTAAAAGCAAGCCACAGCTTTAGCTTTTGGAGTGCTGAAAATTGTGATTTGCGAAGCCTCTTTTTTGTTAACAGTAATACACATTATGTGGATTCAGTTGATCAACTGAAATTATTTAAATTGTTAAACACTGAAATAGCGTTGGGTGGCATCAAAGCAAACAGCATATTCTCAAACACAACATTTCCACAGTACTGTGTGTGTGTGTGTGTGTGTGTGTGTGTGTGTGTGTGTGAACTTGTACTGCATAATAAGAAGAAAACAAACACAAGAGATTACAATATTCATCTTGGTTTTTTTTTTTTAAACGAATAGAATCGTTGAACACAGCGAATGCTCTCTGAGAGAGGCTGAGTTTTGCTCTGTGTCTATTTTTGGAGAAACATTTCAAAATGATTAGACATCATCTGCCATACAGCGAAACCAAAGGTCAGGTAAACTCAAAGGAAATACATAACTACCAAAGTCTTTTACATTTTTCAATAAGTTTATATAAACTGCATGGAAACTTTACTTACTGTTACCCACCATACATACAGTCAATTGTGTAGCTAATTGCTACAGTTGACCTCAAGATATTTGCAGGCAAGATTGAACATATTCACTGCAGGGCTTACTGGACATTTGTTTGGTTATTTTCAAAAAGCTGACACAATGGGGGGAAAAAAAAATAGACTTTGCAAATTGGATGGCAGGTTTTTCTCACAATAAGGAACTCACTGGTTCTATTCCTGTCCCCAAGCTTTCCTCTGTGGACTGTAGGTTTTCTATGTGATTGCAACTAAATTGCCCCTCTAGTGACTTGAGTGTGGCTATTGCTGTGAACGTGCATGTGTGTTGGGCTTGTTGCCAGTAGTTGTTTATATGAATCCATGTTATGTTGTGGCGCCTTCATAGCAAACTTTAACTTTAACTCTAGCAACATATATATATATATATATATATATATATATATATATATATATATATATATTTTTTTTTATTTTGTGTATTTGCCATCTAGATTATCGTCTACTTGTTGGAGTCTAGACTGAATAATTATTGTATAATTAGTAATATTGCCATCGTTTGACTGTTTTCTTTCCTTATTTAGAGCATAAATCATTCCCTGTATGTGTGTGCAGTAGTTATTAATGAAGGCTACTGTACAAAGATGTTTCTCTTCCTATGGACTCTGTGGCTGGAAGCAGGTTGCTGCCCTTCACCTCCTCATGTGGTCTCAGGTGCAGCCCTAGATCAGTGGTAGCCAGCAATAGCGTACACGATGCGTATATTAATTGCCATTCCTCATTACAACACTTCCTACTACTTCACACCAGGGAGCGGCACGCTTCAACCCCGAGCAGCGGCTCAATCATTTTAACATGTCGTTAAGGTATTGCTGGGTAAACATCACTTGTCCTGAACTTTCCAGCTACATGGCAATACAGTGACACAATGCTCCACTCCCATTAACCTCTGTCTACAAACATGGCTGTGGCAGTGGAAGGTGGTGGGTGGGGGGTGCTGCTTTGCATTTGCAGCACAGGTTGGGGCGATGCAGTGTTAGAGGTAGATTGAGCGTGATGAATGTTAATCGATGATACAGTACGTCCCGAACTGCATAATGAGCTTGTCTCTCAAGTCCTCCACACCTCTGCAAATAGAGTTTGGCTTCTGCCCTTCGTTCTGTATTCGAGTGTGTATGTGTACACGCCAAATAAATCTGCATTTGAATAGCTGAAGGAATGTGTGTTTGTGTTCTGAGGGCTTTTGTCAGAAATTCTGAAATCTTGCCAAATGCAGTGTGTGCCAGAGAAACAAAAATACTTCTGGTGTTCTATTGCTACCACTTTGATTATCATATATCATACCATTCAACATGCTGTATGGCTTTCATACAAAACAAGCAATCAAGGTTAAGAGTCTCTTTTTTGTGTTCTTGTTGCTTAATTTATTTATTTATTTATTTTTTACTTTTGTCTGTTTAGTAGCTATAAATTGGAGCAGATGTTATCCTCATCAAACAAGCAGCAGTTTCATAATCAGGCCTCAATCATATAATTATTTTAGCCTTTTTTTCTCTTGATTATATCATTGATCATTAATTAATTCATAAAGTCCACAACCACAATTAATTTGATGAACAGACGGTAGCATTTTAGTAGCTCAAAAATAAAAGTGGTAACTTGGTTATTGGAAAAAGCAAAACAGTAAAATTATTTTCCAAATTTCCCATGCAATATCTTGTAACAACACCAACTCTCCTCCAAAAAGACAATGTGATCTGTCGTATCCCTTTCAACAGAGGGACGGTGGAGAAGTGTCATCTTTTGAACGGGAGACTTAATATAAATGGACACAGTGATGAAATGGTGTGAAATGCGTGGGCACCCCACTGGCTTCATTGCAAAGGCCATGTTTCCCCCGGTGTTTATCATACTGGGTGAGGTGACTTATTCACAAATTAGATTTGACATGTTTGAACAATGCATAACAGACAAGGTGCGGAAGCCGATCCTGTAATCAAGACATGGGTCAAATAATCGTGAGGGGTCTCATTTCCTCTCACTGTGGTACCTGTAAACTGCCAAAGACTCCAATGATCTGTCTGCAGACGGAGGCCTGTCTTAATAGTACAGTTGAAAGTCACATTGCATATATATTCATAGATATAATACTTCTTCCACTCCCGGAATAACTGTCGAAACAGATTTACATTAGACAGAATTAAAGTATGCAAATCTCATTGACTCTTCCTCCGCCATTTATTGTTTGAAAGAATATAGAAGAATAACTGCATATGTGTATTTCTGGCATGGAAGAGGAATACAATATTGACAGAGGCAAGAGAGTGAATAGGTGGAATTCTAAATGTCTAAATGAGTGAATTCATGAACCGCAGTTTGTACCAATGACTGAGTGACAGATTGACTTGAAGCCAAAATGCTGACTTTCTTGTTGCATAATCATTCAGCCTTGAATTAGGTCAATACAGGGACTTGCTTTGAATTCAGGATGGTCGTGGCCTGACTTTACTTTCCTCCTGTTGTGACAGCAGGTATTCCCCTCCAGCGCGGCTCCCAGCGGAACGACAAATTCTGAAAATAAGAGTTTAGTGTTAGATTCACACCGGGCCGCTCTTGGCAGATGGGGATGTTTGGAACATCACATGGGGCATGCAGGTTTTCACAGCTCTCACTGTGGGAGGATGGGGGGGGGTCTCTGTGTTGAGGCCATCTTGGACTCCACTCAAAGACCTAGCAGTGACTGATGGGCCTGAGGGATGTTTACCGCTGCCCAGCAGAACACACTTTTTTTTTTTTTTCCTCTGAGAAATCATGTGGGGAGTGAGCAGGTCCCAGATCCTTAAATGCAACTAAATAATAATCCAATCAATTTATTCTCTAAAAAAAAAATGACATTTGCAGAAACTGTTAAAAGACACAGTTACTAATGTGTTTTCACCAGCTTAGTTCTGGCTGTATTTACAGCTGTTCCTGAATAGTTAAAAGAAACACCAGTAAAGTTAGAACATCTTGTTACTTTGTGTTGGTCCTTGCACTAAATATTCAGACAGTACTTTCCAGTGAAATGAGGGCTGAAAGCAATCGACATATAACGTTGATAGTGATAAATTTCTGCACTCTGGCGTTGTAAATCTCGCTGCATTGGTTGCTGTGGTAACAATATATGCATGCATACATGACCAAAGAAAATATCCCTGCAACAGTGTGTCTGTCTGTTCACAACAGAAGTAACTTTAACCCAGATGCAGCAGTACTCATTGATGTCTGGTGTCCTTTACAGTATGTGTCATTTGACACTCAATGAGACCTATTGTAGCTGTCAGTGAGAGCTTGTCAAAGAGACATAAATAACTGTTGACCTATTGCAGCTTGATCTTTTGACCATGTCATTGTCAGCTCTCAGGGATCAAAGATCAGCTTCTTGTGTGATGGCAGCAACCAGTAGTCTGCAGAATAGTATATTGTATTGCATTGTTCTAGAGTCAGATGAAGTCTAAACTTTTGGCCTCAATCAATTTCGGGGTTAAATTCGACAAGGGCGTTTCTGCAGCCCATCTAATATCAGCTGCTAGTGGTCTTCAAATCTTATTAAAGGAGCAATCATTACCAAAATGACCACCAGCACCCTTACTGTAATAAGTAATTTCTATAGAGAAGTGGATATGAGTCATATGGAGCCGGTATTTAGCGGCACTTTAAGGTACTTCTCGATTGGCTTCCGCCTCAAGCCGTGGTAGTAACCAGCTGCTTCAAACACATGAAGGATGTGTGGGTGGATGCCAATAGTCCGAAACAGCTCCATGTCACTGGGGCACTGGGTCGGTTAGAGCTCCTTACCATTTTTAGCTTTACTTTGCTTGAAAGAAAGTCAATTGACCTCAAACCCTTGATGAAGGCAACATCAGATGAATTGCACATAACTCCACTGGACCATATTTAAAGCTTCCAGGCAACATGAAGGATCACTAATCATTTGTAGTGTGACTGAGATGCAGACACACGGCATTTAACCATCTATAAATCTGCAATTGAAAGTGTCGAGATGAGATTTGAACAGCCTGTTTCTAAACCTCTTTATGGCACATATCCGTGACTCTTGCGCGTCTAATAAATCTCTGTGTGGTTTGGGATCTAGCGAAGAGGTCCTAGATCAGTCCTCTTACAACAAGATGGTTGATAAATGTCATTGTGAACCTCTACAGTCTAAGTGACAGTTGACATTTTATGATCCAAACACTCTTAGTAACAAAGTATCCGCATCTTGTCTGCGCTGTGATGTATAGGTTCGGAGGCACAGTCAGAAAAGCTGCCTCTTGCTTTCATTTACACCCACTCTCTAGTGTTTTCGAAAGAATATTTCATTTTAAGCCTGGAAGGCCACTTGCTACATGCAAACATAGTCATTTCAGAAATATTGCTAAGAAGGACAGTCATCTAAGATATCATTAACGGAGGTATAACTGTCATAGCATGGCTAAGCTCTCAATGGAACAACGGCTTCAGTGATTCTTATTAATAATAAAAACGTATTTGTGTGCTGTAGCTGAGCAGAATTAAATACATACCGAGCTAATTGCATGAATAAAATAATGACTTGTGAGCAATACTCAGGTGTACATGGATTAAACAGATAACTAATTAATCCAAATCTCTGCTCAGCAATAATATAATATCTGTCCCTATATACAGGGAGGCTAATATAACGACATAGTCCAAACAGAAGCTAGGGCAGCTATTGGATACCTATGGTGGGTGGCTTACAGAGTTGAATCAATATGTGCTTCTTTTCTTGTCACAGCGCAAGCTCGTGCCTGTGGATGCAGTGCCCTCACAGAAGCCCGAAGGCAATCCATGCAGAAACTCTTAATACACAATACCACTGTAATGATACAGAAGAGAAGCAGTGGATTAAGGGGGATCTGACAAATCTATCTTTTTCTTCTATACATAGTTGGGATTGAGGGGTATTAATTTGTACTTTAGTGTAAGCAAGACAACGTCGCTTCACTTGTGACGTAACTGTTTCGAGAATCTGACTCACTCTCCCTCCTCCTTCGCTCCTCCTCGGGGTGAGATGAGAGGCAGCTAAGAGGCAATTTTTTTAAATGCCACGGGTCACTTTTTAAAAGATCAACATGGGTGTTAACTGACGGATTTTTCTCTGTGCGAAATGAATGCCTTGAGGTGGCGGCGTGTCACCCACGGACATGTGATTCTATTCTCTCTCTTTTTTTTTTTCTTTAATTGTCTGTGCAGTGAGTGACTGAACTTCAAGTGGAGATTAAAGAATTCTTTTCAAGAATCGTTTCAAAAGAGCCCGCCATCTCACCCATGACTAATTTAGTTAGCAGTACTCTCCATGCCACTGCTTTAATACAGCCTCTGTTGTGAGATGCACTTTCATTTCACTCGGTCATGACAAAGACACACACGCACGCACCAGCTTTCTGCAGTATATGATCTTTTTGAAAGCAGATACTTGACATAATGTGCAGTCTAATCCCGTAAATTGAATTCATTGTCTAATAATGACATCTTTAGCAATTTATTAAACTTCTCTCTTTTTTTATTTAGGCTATAGATGTTTAAATAATTAAAATAGATTTTCTGCTCAACTTTGGCTTTGACAAGCTCAAACTGATCTTTCAAATCTAGCTGCGGGGCATCGTAATCATCAAATCACTTTATCAAGTTTTAAATTTGCTCAATAAGTCTCAGTCAAGTTTACTTGTTTAAAAAAAAATCTACATTTCTTAGAATCAGACGTTTGCTGCACGTTTCACTGTAAAACACTGAAGTAAAAAAATCAAGTTGCACCTCCATGATCTGAGAGTGTTGCAACCCCCAGCATGCGAACATGTTAGAGCCGCTGGACATGGGCTTGAAGTGTCTGTCAAGCCAAAGTGAGCACGACTAAACACCATAATAACACATCCATATGCCTTTTCATCTAAAATGGACATTATCTCATGAAGCAGCTGCCACTTGATTTTTTTTTTTTTTTTTTTTTATGTTGACTCACATCTCATCTGGGAGAAGAAATCTAGAGTTGATCCTGTTAAAAGGCGAGATCTCACATCTGTGACTCGAGCTGGTGCAGTTAATCTCCGGCTGCTGTCGCTCTGGATGCTTCTGCGCTTTAACATAAGTATTTTGTTCCCTTACTGTTTGCTGACCTATGAGGTCGTCTGACGCGGGGGATGACCTGGACCCATTGGCGATATGGTAATTCTCACTGCTCTTTGTTTGACCTTTTTTCATCTTGATGGACTCGGAGGAAATGGAGAGTCTGATGCGGGAGCAAGAATGATGCCGTATTGATGTTTTCTCCAAGTGGTTAAATGTCGCTGTAAGCTACGCTGTCACTTCACAAACAGAATAAGAGATTTGGTGAAGACAAGGCACTGTGCTGGCATGGGCGGCTGAAAGGGAATACATGCATAGAAAAGCAGAGAAATGCGGTTGTGAGTTTTATTGCCCCCGTGCATTGCATCGCTGCACACCGAGGGAGTCAAAGGAAAATGTCAACCAAATGGTTCCCATTTAGCAGCATCTGGTCCCCTCCCAGCAGATTCTGACTGTTTATTATGTCAGGTAATTGTTCGGTAATCGTACTCCAGCCATTGGTCTAGCTTTTGATGCTGCTGCAAGGCTTTTCATGAAAGACAACATCATCTCCAACAGTGCCAGCATGTATTCCCTTTCACCTCAATCTTAGAGTTTGGGTACTCTGTGAATCTTGCAGAAGCCCCCGCTTTGAAAATACATTACGGCACCGGGAGCTGTGGCAGCTGTCCAGGACATGTTCAAAGGAAAACACACATCCACCCTTGCATGCACTATGCCCTCCTATTATAAGCATGAGAATCTGCTCTTAGAGATACTCACTTCAGTCAGGGTTGTGATTATGTGTCAGCGGGTGTGGGGTGGACAGGGGGGGGTTGTTATCTTCATGGTTGAACAAGAACTAGATGGAAGAAAAGGAACATCTTTCAAAAACTCCAGCTCGGACTTGGGGAGATAAGAACCAAACACTGTATTGGTCTGGCATTGTGGAAGAGAAAATTGCAGTAGAATCATTACAAAAGACCCCCCCCCACACACAATTTACTTTCCAGATAAGGAATGATTGTAAATCATATGTTAACAGAGTGAAAACAGCTGTCGAGGCTAATGTACACGTGATGTGTAGTATATTATATGTGGCCTGAAACATATTAACTGTAAATAACGTTTTAAACATAAAGTTGCAAGTTGCAAAATGAGTCACTTGATGATTCAGCATAACATAATAGAATCTCTGACTTTACATTTTAGCAGCAGAGTTTTCATTTAATGCGTGTGGTGAATTTATTTATTTATTTATTTTATCTTGCAAACCTTGCTAGTCAGAATTATATCAAAAAAAAGGTACAACGATACAAGTGGAAGTGAACTGGATGCTATTCCAAAAGTTCTTCTTTGTACCTGAATTTATGTGATACAACAAACTTTAAACCCATCAAAAAACAGGCCTCGGTGCAGTTCCCCTGCTGCCTGTCACTCGCTCTCTGCAAGACATTACAGAGCCGCAGTCCCTTTACAATAATGTCAGTCCAAACTGTTGACGCTCAGGCTCAGCTGCTATACGTTGACACCCTGGGGTTGACAGGAAATATTGTAGGAATAACTGCAGTGTTGCTGCAAAGCCAGACTGGAGTAAAAGTAAAGTAAAAAAGAACGTGGATTACAGTCTATCTTCCTATGTTACACACACACACACACACACAAAATGTTCAGTTAGCAGGATCAAAATCCTTAAAATGACATACGCTCCTTCTTTCTTGTAGAAAAATTCAGAATCAATGAATATGCAAATATGTTTCATTTCAAAAACTGCTGGGTACAAAATGTCTCCGACTTGACTGAAAAGCATATTCTCTGTGTGTGCGCACTGGAGGATGTTCACATCAGACTTGTGCAAGTTTGTCATACTGACCCTTGATTAGCTCCAAAGCAGTTCTGATGTCACAAATCGTGCACCCTCGGACTTTTCGCTCAACACAGAGAAACTTTTTCAGCTGATGAATGTGAAAACTCAAACTCAGCATCATTATGCACAGTAAAGCTCAAACATCCAACTGAAGGGGAAAAAAAAGACAGAAAGTGGAAGGGGACTTTTAAATCTTTTAAATGGTATCGCTTCCTTACCGTATGCTGGTGCCATAGAATAGAATGATGAGACATATCATCCTGCTTTTAAAGCAAAGGTTATACACTTACTGATATATCTTATTCCCTAATAGGTGGCGGGTATCTAAATGTCTCTTTTTATATAGTTCTACTCTATGAAAATATTGTCAGTAAATCAAATCAAAATGGAAAGTTGTGATCATATCAATATTTGTGTCACAACTTTAAAAATGCAATCACTAAGTGGCGATTCTTTGATATACTTCAGAGTGTCTCTTTTCAAATAGTACACATCTCAATTTAAAAAAAGGAATCTCAACACCATTTTCACAGTGTGAGTCTGAGCTTAGCGCAGAGGTTAGCCAGTCAGCTGGGTATCACTCCCCACTGATGTAAACATTCAAACGTTCAGCTGCGCCTAGCCTTAGCTAGACGGCCCAGTGTGCACTGAATAACCTTGCTGCAAATAAACAAACAATAAGTCTACCACTCTGTTCGCCTCTCGCAGGAGGAATGCTGCTTTGATTCGATGAAGGTAGTTCAATTCAACGTACAGAAGACATCAGTATACACAGTCACATAGTTGACATCTGTAAATTACACATTACATTAAATATATTTTTTTAGTATAAGATGTGTAAATTATAAATGCAATGTGCATGCAAGCTTTATCCAGTTATTTTTAGGGATTAGCTTTACCTTGGACACTAATGGAAATTGAAGATGATATCATTATCAGGTTGGAAAAGGAGGTCACAACACTCCTATGAGGTGACTAAGACTGAGCTCTAAATTTTCTTTACAAATTGATTTGGATGTCACATGCACTTAACTCTATGGCATTTAGAATAATGTCACACATTGTCTCTTTAATCTGTAATATTGCTACAAAAATGACTATAACATTAAACAAAATCCCTTGACTTCTGTATTTTGGCCTCATGCAATTGTTTTAATTTATTCCATTGTTTTACACTTGCCTACTGTACTGGAAGTGCATGCTGAAGTCTGCATGGCAGGTAGTGGTAATGTGACTAGTTAATTATTCCACAAAAGGCTTCTCCAATGTAATTCGGGCCCCGAGGCTGTGCATATGTTAGCATAAAAAGAGATAAAGCTCCAGGGCAGGGGAAGTAAGATGCTTTTTTTTTTTTTTTTTGATCCTTGAAACTTTTGGTTCTCTATTGGAAGTGGTGAGAAAGTGAGGTTTTTATTGGATGTCATGTGATGTATTCGTGAGCTACATTTTAATGCAACCTTAACATATTTTCATCATTATTGTAAAAAAAAAAAGATAAAAAAAGAAGAAAAGTCAATAATCTTTAGATGAGAACGCCGCAAAAGTAGGTAAACTTCCCTGAAGCTCTGCACCGATGCTCCTCATTACATCCACCATCAGTGCAAACAAGGTGGCAAAAGGCTTTTCAGTGCACATTCAGTCTATGTCAACATCTACTCTGTATGTGGCAGATTTATGTGTCCAGACAAAGTATTGGATACCCTCAAAAGATCAGATTATAACCTGCAGAGTTTTGAAGCCTTAATAATGGATGGCTGCATAATGCCAAAGCGCAGTTAAAAACCCTTATTCACAAACCTCACCTGATTTTATGTGTTCAAGGCGATGTGAGAAAAAAAAAAAGAGGTGTCATGCTGATTGGCTGAATTTAACGTTGAGTTGAACACATTTAAGTGAAGGGCTCTAATCATGTGCTATTGAGCTGCTGTTGTGCAGCTGATTACAAATTACATTCCAGGCTACCACGTTGCCTTTGGGGCTCAACTGCAATTGAATTTGACTGTCACCATTCAGACATCTCAGCCATGTTCCATCTCTGACAGGTGTTCTTTCCCTGAGACAGGTGACTGTGTGTGTGTGTGTGTGTGTGTGTGTTGCAGACGTTTCCAGACGCCTGCTTTAAATTTAAACGAAGATGTGCTTAAGTGGACTGTTCAAAAAAAATTATCTCATGACTCGAGCATATAGAGTTAAAATAGATATGCAGCTGTCAGTGCTTTTTTTTCTTTTCTTTCATATATATTTATATCTATATCTGTCCTTTCTCTTATAGCAAGTGGCTGTAAGAGAAAATTCTCTGGTTAGAAAGTTGGTAATTATCTTCAAGTATAGATGCATTGTACATGTTCTGTTACAGATGAAGTATTTGAAAATGAAGAAACTTCTAATGTGAATAATTATATTAAAGATTTATGACGAATTATTTTGGTGAAACCATGAGCTTTGAACAGTCTCATAAGTGCATCAAACCTCCACTCAAACTTAACTTTTCCTTTTTTTAAGTACACTTCAACACCTCCTCTAGAACGTGAAGAGTTGCTACAGAGTCCAGTCCTGTGGCTACGAGTGTGTCACAACTATCGATAGCTTCTATGATTGCCAACCACTGATCAATATCTTAACAAGAAGTCCTTTCACAGACCTGTAGTAAAAAATTAAACAGTTGATAAACTCTGCAGTGGTATAATCAATACCCTGCCCTTTTCTTCTTAAACACAGCACATATTGCATAACTTGCAAATCACAGCACGTGAGGGTTTTATCACAGTCATAAATGCTCAATTCAAAAGAATGCACGCTATTCTGGATTTATGTCATTTTATCCTGGCTTGGTGTTGTGTGTTATTTATTTTTGTTTTTTTCCTTCTATGGGGAATTATTAGACAGAAACACATTTAGAGTGTGCTGCAGTGTCTGTTTTCTGAATTACTCCATTCCCCATGTAATCTGCCTTCACACCAATAGTCAGGGGAAAATGACAGCATCCCATATTGTGCCACACTAAAAGTGGAATTGTGCATGTCCTAATCACTGATTCTGCTAAATAATACATTAATTGCATCAACAGTGGCTGCAGCAGAACTAAGCTTCTTAGGAGAGAGCTGCTCGTATTGTCAGTTTTGCTGCCCCCATTATATGAAGAGTGGAGATCAATGCAGAGGCCCAGTGATGATGCTGGTGTAGTGGAGCCAGCAGTACGTGTGTGTGTGTGTGTGTGTGTGAGACATAGAGAGGAGGGACTGGGAAAGGCTAGATTCTCTACACAAGTACCCTGGGGAAGGCGTTGTGTGCCTGTTGGGGCCTTTACAGCTAACATGATAACATTTGAACATTTGTAAGATGCTTATTCTTTGTGTCATTTAAGATCAATAAGAACAACACGATGCACGGTCTTTCAATTCCACGTGGGTCATAACATGCAGCATAGAAGTCGTGTAGCGTGGCATATGGGATATATTCAAGTGTATTATTTATTTATTTATTTAGACGGATCTATTCCATGCCATGTCAAGTTAAATGGATCTCATAAACAATTAATGTAAGCAATTTTTTTGACGTGGATACGTGTTTAAAAGAACAAATTAAGGTTTTGAATTATGGAAAGTTGCTGTAATTGCAATTATAGATTTTAGAAGAATAAAATACAACATAATCACTGACTGAGATCTGATACAAAACAACTATACACTCCTATTCTTATACCTCTGAACACACTGAAAGCCGCTCTGAAGATATTCCAAGAATGTTCTTCATCTTCCCTCTGTGTAGTTGTGATGTTATTAGGAGCATCTCTTTGCATTTTAGCGATCCGACCTTTACAAACGAGAAGGCGAGTGCAGTGTTGTACTTTTGACAACTTTTTTCTTTTTTTTTTTTTTTTGATGTTTCCCTTGCTAATGAGAAGGTATTGACTATTCCGAGCCAGCATTCGATGAGCCTATGGAAGCCCGGGTTTCAAGTGCAGCCACATTATTCTGTTTTCCTTGCGAGACGCCTACATACATCAGGATGATCCATCTCCAGAGTCATTAACAAAATCACTTTAGCGCGGTTCTGACAAGCCTCAGTGATTGCCGCTAATGAACTTAGCACATCACAGATAAATCAAAGCGGTGAAAGAGATTTAGTTTATGCACAGCTCAGAAAATAGGCAAATAATCTTGGGTATCTATTCTTTAGTTGGCCTGAGAGGATCAGTGACGTGTGTGTCTCTCACACACACGCACACACATGACATTGCCCTTTTGGAAATTCACCCATCCATCGCATAAACAAATAGGAAATTGCTGTCAAAAGGAATGCTTTGTTTGTTGCAATTTGCACAATAAATGCAGTGACATGATGCTAATATAAACATAACATCGCAGCCGTTTTCATCCTCTATGACACTCTTTGTCACTGAGGATAAAATCTGTGTTTCTGCAAAAAAAACAGTTCTGTCTGTGGCGCGGCTTTGAGAGACATTGCTCCAGCATTTTCTGCCTAATTTACATCCGTCAGTAAACTGACAGCTGAGAAAAATGTTCCTGAACAGTGGGATGGCTGTGAGCACCGCGTGTAAGTTTAATAAACTCTCACCACAAATGCCCTCAGCAAAGATTTGTAAGCGCTTTGCATAAGTCGAGCGAGTTGCACAACATCTTCTGGTGTGATTTATTTCACCCTGGTATCCTGCTGATCATTAGTATTCCTCGTCGTCAGCGTCTCTCAGTCGCTCGAGCGTCCCATCGCGGCTGCTTGCAGCCACAGGTCTTCTTGCAGTACAGCTGCGGTTTGCATTGCTAAAAAAGTGTGTACTCCTCTGTAGTTGGTGCGTGCATGTGTGTGTGTTTGCTGGGTGAGAGAAGGGGTCATCCTCACTGCCTGCTCAAAACCTCTACGGATCTTTGATTCAAAACCTCATGTAAATTTCATTTTGTGCTTCCTTTCTGTGTTCATCAATATTTCAGATCCCTCTCCCTTGCTAGTTGAATAAAGCATGTATTAGTTCAAATAGTTGTCCATGTTGTATGATTAGTCAGGCATTTAGATGATTTTTGTAACAACTTGTCTCCTGGATGTACTTATTGCTGCATGAATCTCCACATAGCAATATTTTTTAATATATATCTCAGGGATTTGACTCATTGGAAGTACTCAGATGTGCGCAGTAATGACTTTGCAAGATCTGTTGGGGAGAGCTCATTTAAAAAGTGAATCAGAATTAAATCATCATCCAAAAACATGTCCAACCTCTGCAAAAAATAAAAAAAAATAAAACCCCCTATTCAGATATCAGAATTTATATGTAGTGTTGCCCATAATCACTGTTCATGAAACATGATGCGATGCTGGGGAGCATATCCCATATTCATGAGATATTTTGCAATCAAAATTTTAATCTCTCACTCAGTTCTTCGGCTCATGAAAACATTAAGTGATAATATCCCTTTTGGCTTCATATCTTCAAACTGTTTTCAGCCATTGTCATTTATTGTCGTCACACAGGCATGCAGTCTACAGCACGGTTCACTCTGACTTTTGACGTGTATGGACTTTAACCTATTTATCATTTATTATATTAACTGTGTTTGGAGATGTTTAGTGAATTATGACTTCTAAGCCCTTCCCAGATGTATTGTTTCTGTTAGAGATGGTTGGTTGCTTAGTTCCTCAGACTGGCTGATTTTTTTTTGCCATTTTACTGTGTAAAACGCCTGATGAAGGTCTCTTGACTGAAATGTTGCCATTACCGCCATCATCATCATCATTGTTGTTGTTATCATTGCAGCTGTCACTATGTGCACTTCAAAACACAACCACCACAATGCCAGTTTGCAGCAGAATGCAACTATCCTCTTTTTTTTTTTATTGTTGCTGGTTGTTATTGCTGTTATTTCCGTTGTAAGTGGACATTTGTTGTTTTTGCAGCAGTTGTTACTGTTGTCATCGTACTTGTTTTTTTTTCTTCAGATCGTCTAATTCAAATCAATCAATCAGGTTAACTTTTGACAACAGTGATTTTAGCAGTTGAGCAAAACACACCTCTTGGTTTTTGCAGACATATTTTGCATTTGTGTTCACCTTAAATCAATGGCATAAATATTTATCGTTCTTAATAAGAGACAATAAAAATCAACCATTTATTGGCTGAGACAAGTGACCCTCTACTTCTCGCTAACAAAGCCTGAGCCCATGGGCTTGCTGAAAGCAGAGGATCTCTCCCTCCGCCTTGCATTTCAAACAGAATATGTCCAGTGCACAAAGGCACCGTCCCAAAATCGCAGCCTAATGAGACACAAAGGATTTTAACACAGCGAGTGAGAATACATCAGACTTGTAAAGCAGACGCTTTGAAGATCTTTCACTTCTTTTCCGCCTCTGCTCCAAGCCACGCCGTCCCCTCCGTCACCTTCCCCACGGCAAGGCCGCACCATTCTGCAACGTTGATTAGGAAAAGAGCAGCGGAGACTTATATCACTGACATTGATTCTAAAGGAGATTGATACCGTCATTGATACGAGTTTACACAAACACGATTAAACCAACTTGAGTAAACACGTCCATCTTATTGTTTTATAACGGCCCATATTTCTAATCAAATTAATTTCATATGATTCCAGAACTCGTCAGTAAATTGAAAGCTCCCCTTAGACTGGAAACAGAGATATGCCTGCTGTCTGTCTTACCTTGAAACTGCTTAAACAAATCCAAATAAAGTGCATGTGGAGTTTAAAATTGCTGAACTCTTCACCCAGAGGAACGATTTTTATTCTAAAACAAAAAAAAATCACATTACTTGTTCTTGTAATGAACATGATGCATGGAGTTTGCCCAGAATATGCTGTCAAAATATGGAGGAAGTTATTTTAACACAGTATATATATATATATAGACTATATAGGTAGAGGGCTGTTAAGCTGCACATCTCCCTGCAATATAATCAGTATTAATAAGTCAAGCTTATACACATTTTCTCCATATTCTTTTATTCTTGTCTGTGAGACTGTGATGAGTTTCTGAAAGGTATTACAAATTTTTTTCCCCCGTATAAATTCCCCCACGTGTGCAATTTTGGCTACCTGCATTTGTCAGTGTTTATTGCTTGCAGGGGCATTTATTTTATCATCATCCTAAAGAGGACACTTCAGACTTCCAGCTATGTCTGCAAGTAAAGAAAAAATCTTCTTGGCACATTTGCCCAAGATTTGTGGATAATTACAGTCCCATAGGCAACATATTAGTCTGTTTTTTCTTTGTTTTATCTGAGGTGTTTGCAGATTGAAGTAGTAGAACAGTGCTCTTTCCACGATTATTGCATACAGATAATGCTTTAATATCAAGGGCTGTTCACGTATTAACTCCCAAAGCACACACCAGGACTCTTCTGCATGCGAAAAAAAAGTTGTCACTCAGTTTTTGGGTTTTTTTTGTCCCACCACCCATTTTCATGTCCCTGCTGCTGCCTTGTAGGATAATCAATATTTGTTGTTTGTGCAGCCACACTCCTTATCACGGGCATAATAAGCCATGGTGAAAATATAAGCAGCGGAATTGAACATTCAGACTCCGTGTCTCACAGAGGTGCTCGGCTGCTAACTCGGATGAGACAACGGATGGGGGGGGGGGCACCACAAGTCATCCCTAAGACAAAAGGCTTCCCTTGGTTAAAAACACAGCTGCAGTCTTTGTTGTTGGCACTCATTTCACAAGTCTGATGGAAATTTGCAGCTGAGGCATTCATTCTTAAGAGCATGGGGAGAGAGAAAGTGATTGAATCTTCGGCGGGGGCCAGCAGAGTAAGGAGGAATGCAGAAAGTGCAAGGAGTGCACCATTATTCATGCAACACAACATGTTGACCCATTTGTACCAACCTCTGATTGTGGCTTTGTGTTAGTAATTGATTCTCTTCCTTTGAGAAGCAGGACCAGGCTACATGTTTGACTTGATTCAGTGGATTATCTACTCTTAACTCTACAGCCTGAAACAACAGAAATCCCTCCATTTTCTATCATCTCTTCATTTTGCCACCTTTTGTAATCAAACAGTTCGTATTAGTTGGTTTCGTCTGATAAACCCACTGTCAATTGCTTATTTCTGTTATTACCTAACAACGTGCAGTGTGGTCCTTCTGCCTTCGCCTCCTAAAGCCAGCTAAACTCAGGATCTGTAATTGGTTCCCTAGTCCTGTTGTTCCTCAAAAGGCTTACCATCATTACTGCCGAGCAGAGGAACGAGAAGGAAGAGTGAGAGTGAGATTCCCAACAATTATCTGTCCCTGGTGAGCGGGGCCTGCGAGAAGAACTAAGGGAAAGGCATGGAGAGGAGAGGCATATCAAAGAGACCCGTGTTTCTTTTTTCGTCATGCAAATGTGCCGTCATTTTGCAGCCGAAGAGGGAGAGACTCACAGAGACATGAGTTAGTGGGTGCAGAAGGAAGAGGGGGGAAAAAAAAATTGCATCACTGTGTTGTCTTGAAACAAAGATGTTCTTTCATCCAGCAACAAAACTGTGTTTGTTTATGTTTACAGATAAAAATGACTTCTGGTGTGGAAGTTTGGAAGACAAACGGAGGCATAGTGCTGGGTTGTAATTTCTGTACAGTAAGTCTAAGTTATGAAATGCAGTACATCTCCCAGGCCAAATGTTATGTGAGATTCTTTTCTCCACATGACGGTCAGGGAAGCACTTGAAATTTCCGCCCATGCGAGATCATTCAAGTGCAGCGAAAACCGATGCATGCTTCGTATGTGTTTTTCTTTGGTCCATTTCGCCTGGCACGTCATTAGCCATTAATGTTGTGTACCTGTGATGCATGCAGTCATTGAGATCTTTCATTTACATAAACTGTGCAAAACGAGGTTGCGATTCATAAAAAATGACAACTTGGGTTTGCACATTGGTGCGATGATAGAAATGTCCCACGGCTCATCACCTGGTTCTGTTTCCCATTAGATAAGACCGCCACTCTGAACAATAAGTACGAACAAGTAACCTAATTCACCATGCTTACATATATTGGAATTATTTTTTCTAGTTTTGGTCATTGTTTTTATCACTAGGACAAGGAGCATTGGACTCATTAAAGTTATTACTGTAATAAAGGGACATTGTTACATCTAGTAAAGAAAGAATAAATAAACCGACCGTTTAGCCAAATTATATGAAGATAAAAGAGTGTGTCTTCTTCCCCTGTCAGATATCTTTAACGCTGCAACTTCTTTATCACTGAGGACCCATATCTCAATTATCACTAATAGGAGCGAAGGCCAGAACTACAAAAGCAAGGCCAAGAATGATCACTAACCGTATCACAAAATCTAAAATAAACAAGAACAGCAATCAATGAAATAGCTCGTATTAAACAGAGTGCTCATTCTTCGGTGAAAACCAAACAGCTCTTCAGCCTTTTAATCACTCGCAATCGAGACTTAGTAGACATCTGAAATAGTGCTCTGAGTGTGCGTCTCATTAATAAAAAGCAGACATAAGAGGGCTGAGCTTGCCATAGACAGCTGGGTCAATTATTGCACACACTTCAATCTGACAATTAGAGGTTATTTGGAGATTTGGTGTGTGGTGGTGGTGGTGGGGGGGTCATTGCCACTGTGGACTATCCACTCTGCAGGATGTCACAGTGCGTCGTTTCACAGCAGCTGTCACGCTGTGATGGAAAACCATTACATTTGTGTTCGGGATCTCTTTAGCTGTGGCGAAGTGTTCAGTGTACACTAGCAAAAAAAGAAAAAAGATAATAAAAAAAAAAAATAGAAAGAAAAATTGAGGAGTTAAAGCGGTTTTGAGCCCTAAGAGGCTTTTTTCTGCACAAATGTGTGTATGAGGGAGAGGACAGAGAGTGTCTAAACACCCTCATGGAAGAGTCAGCACCTCTGATGCTTTAGAGGCTTGATACTTCATAGTGGAATATCAGCCTTGACACATTCAACTTGACTCGCCGTCTTCACTGTACACTTAATATGTGCAATCATCCATCTATCCATCTTTATCTCTCTCATCAGCAAGTTTCCTACCCACCCTTCATCACCATGCTCCCACCTCTTACCCCCCCCTCGGCTTCTCTTCATCATCCATCCATCCATCCATCCATCCCGGCAGGCTTACAAAAGTCGGACACACTTTAAACTGCCAACACTTTACCACCACTATTTAATAAAGTGGAAAACATGCACGGTTGCCTGCTTATCCCAAAATTAATTAGCAGAAAAATACCTGTCATGCGTATTATAATTACTGGCCGCTCACTCTGGCAGTGGCCGCCTCCGGCATGCTCCGTTGGCTACAAGATGACTCAAGAATGCCATGAAGTAGAGGGACGTGTTGCTGTAGTGATACATAGTTTCAGTTTTCCTCATCATGTCTGACTTTTTTTTCTTTTTTCTTTTCAGAGCGGGAAAAAGCAAAAGTTTAAAAAAAAAAAGTATTATTATGTGAGGTTAAAGCAGCTATTTGTGGTGTAAATACAGTATGTCACCATAACATTTCTACTCAGCCCTAGAATTAAAACATGTTACTCATCTTATCACCTTTAATCAACAGATATATGATGTGTTTATCAGTTCAGCCCTGCAACTCACATGCATCCAATCCACACAAATGTACACACACCGCCTACGACAGCGCTTGTGTGTGTTTGTGTTCACACACACACACTTTTTAATCTCCACTGTTCCCCCAAACACATTCTTATGGTGTGCAGGGGCTGCTTAAATAGTGTGACACTGATCTGGAATGATTAAAACAGAAGATCGGAGACCCCGTCCTCCCTTCCCTCCATCCTTCCCTTCCTCCCGCCCATCCTTCTCATCTCATCTATGCTCCAGCAGTCACATATTCTTTGAAGGAGAGATTTAATTGGATCTCCTCAGAAGGTGCTGTCGGATTAACCAAGCAGAAAAACAGAGTTTGGCTGGTCATGCTTCTATCTGGGGGCCTTAGATTGCTTCCGACAGACAGTGATCCCAATAATCCCGCTGCAACATGATAAAGGGGCAGAGATATTGGATCAAAAGCATATATGCATTTTGACTGGGCTTTGAAGGCACGCATGGCGAGGCGATGACGAGATAAGTTTGCGGTAATTATATGTGGCCTTGACATAAAATGTGAAATTGAATAGGATGTGGTGGGTAGAGATTTTCCCCCTTAGTCTTCTACAGCATGTTTGTGTTGAATGTTGAATGGGACTTATGATCTACACTGAGAGAGAAATCTTGAATATGGTTTCAAAGAAAACACAGAGATAAACAGCAAATCTCAGAAGTTATTCTTCTTTACAGTAACCATTTTGTTTCTCACTTTGCTTTATGTACATTCCCTGAAAATGGCCTGTTGCCATAGGGACAGTGTGGAGGCGTTTTATCCCCAACAGAAAACTCTGAGCAATCTTTGAGCCGTCATCCATATGAGCCCCGGTTTGGCATTCCCTGTTGAAACAATGCCACTCCGCTAACAGCTTGTTTTGCAAATTGAGTGTTTTGGATGAGAGACAATCATTTCCTCTTGAATTGAGAAGTTGAATTATTATTAGTTAAAAAAAAAAAAAAAGTTAAAAGTAGCAGCTAAGCTGAATTAATACAAATTGTAAACGGTGAAGAACTGTTTTTTTTTTTTTTTTTTACAAGTGGGATGTGAGAAAAAAACTCTTGTACAGTTTCTAAGTACATGTAAATGCCAAAAAGGAGGCTCCATTAAATAGTTTGTTCAAGGTCCTGTTAGCCAGTCACCACCTTTATAAAACTCCAATGATAGCCACCTCTCTCCTTACCATTTACTGTAATCGTGTCTTCCTGAATGGTGTCATGTGACTATGTCAATCAGATGAAATGTACATCTTTTTCCATCTCATCCCAGCTCTAAATAAAAAAAAGACCTGGACTGACGACAACTACCGACCACATCCTCTCCCATTCCAGGCCATCAGCTTTGTTAAAACTGATTAACCCCCCCCTCCCCTTTGAAAACTCAACGGTGCTAATTACACGGCTCTCAAGTCTATTACCCACAGTCACTGAGAATGAAGAGCAACATGTTAAGTTTAAATATCAAAATGCCACATCACCCACTGACAAAACTTTGAAGCTAATCCTATTTCTTGTTTTTTTTTAGCATAGATACTGCCAGTTGATTAAGCTTGTGTGTGTGTGTGTGTGTGTGTGTGCGTGCGTAGGTTGTTATGTCAATATGGCCTAAAGCCGCTCTTGATACATTTTACATAAATACAAAGACATAGATTTAACACCCAGTATTCTCAGTTCCATATATCATTATTAAAATTAAATTTGTGTGATTAAAAAACGAAAGAAAAAACACAGTGCAGATGTGATGAGAAGAGATGGCCGGTAGTGCTTGTCTCAGAACTCCTGTGACTGCCGTTACTATCATCGATGAAAGCTTTTGAGCTGTCCCCTCACCCAAATTGAAAACTAAAGGAGATGGATCATTTTCAGATTCAACTCCCATTTATATCAACACCTCTCACAATTCAGTTCAATAGAACCACAAAACTACAGCCTCTGTAAAGTTGAATCAACAGCTCTCTAAAACAAAAACTGAACACAAAGGAAGGATTTTTTGTAGCATTTATTGTTGATATATACTGAGTGTATATCATAATATGTTTCCTTGTCAAACAATATCATTACCCATCTCATTATTATTACCCACCACTGCCTCATACAGTAATGCTTCTTGTAGGGATATAGATTCATAGTTTGTTTTTCTTAGTGTTTTTTTTCCTGCCTGGGGTGGATAAATTAAAAAGGGCTGTTGTTGGTAGCAGTGAGAAGCCCCATTAACACATCCCCCTCAGGGTGTGCTTAAGGGCAGGGTCAGCGCTGCATAGCACAGTAAACACGGGCACTGTTTTCATGCTATTTTGCATCACGACCTCTAGTCAGTGCAGCCTTAAATGATGATGACAGCTCTGTCAGGGGCAGCAGAGTATCTGTGCACAGGTTGCGGTGAGCTAGTCTACATCAACCTCCACTTTATTTCTTTTTGTCCAGTCTATCCCTGCTTGATGAGGATAGAACTGTTTCAACACAATTGAGGGTCTTTAGTGTGTATTCATCCAGTTTTCACCCTTACTGCTGTGATTAAGCAGCAAACGCACACTGCCTACATAATTGAGATTCAAACAATTATGTATAGTTTACAGCCTGTTTTTTAAAACTATGAATTAGGACCAACAATAGAATGGAAGGCTGTTTCTGCAGGATACCCACGTATTAGCCATATCAGTACTGAAGGAATGGGTTCGCATGGAGTCTGTCACAGTGATTAATCAAAAAGGGCCTGGCTAAACCAAAACAATTGATTGTGTGTGTGTTAGCCGACATACCGTGCAGCAGGGAATTACATTCTTTTTAAAGCTGCATCTTTGCTCTTTGGTGCTTCTAAATGGCAAGTGACCACAATGGTCAGAGATTATGCTGAGACTTCAGATCGCTGTTCACAGCACGCACATGTTTATGATGGCAGCTGATATGTGCTCCCTCTGAACCAAAGGACACCAAAAGATCTAACATTAGCGAGTCAAGTTCTCTTCAGATAAAAAGTTTTTGAACAGCCAGCACTGAGTCGTCTGTAATGTCAGTTTCCTTTCTGCATAATATCTGATCTCATCTCTATTCATAGTACAACGCAAGAGATACAACTGAGTAATAAGATACTTAGGAGACTCAGCCTTGCATTTCCCATCATAGCTGAAATTAGAATATTAACAGGAAATCTGAAGGTTATCATAAAATCTTCCTGTAATTAAACCAATGTGGATCACATCAAGCATAGATTGTGTGAGACAATAGCATAATCATGTAATCACAATATGATTAAATACATAAATACAATTTAAACTCTTATGATCCATAGCTATTAATATGAAGCCCTTTAGCCCTGCAAATGTATCTATTGTATTTAATTAGATTTTTTTTTCTATACGTGATAAGACAACCACTTGGTCAGTTTTCAAATAAGTTAGTAAAGTAGTCCAAACTGTATGTGGGGGGAAAAAGTGCTGCACAACTTTTTTTTGTTACTTACAGTAGATGCACTTCAGCTACATGTCTGTTTTTGTGTGTGAACACAGTAAAAAATGTTGTGTCAATGGACATCTGTTAATGTAAACAATTCTTAACTTAACTGTACACTTAACAGCCAGGCACAGCCTCGATCTCTTTGACTTCAGCTTACAGTACACCACATACTGCGCATATAAATGAATAATGGGCTGAATGGAGGCATTATGTCCCATTATGTTTCCTGATGACACACTAGGAGACTGCACACAACCTAGATACTAATGGAGTATGTGTGTTTCCTGCTGGGGCTGATGTGGTGCTGTTATTTTATCCTCTAACATCCTACATATGATAATGAATATGTCTATTTTTGTGGTCCACCTCAGCACATCATGTAAAAAAAAGGACAATTTCAGCCTAGCGCGTGCAATCAGAGGGGAAATGAGTGCTTTCTGGTTTTGAGAGTCTCGTAAAGGAGAAATTTGGGTAATTTAATAATTTATTTTTTGCTCCCTAACACAGCACATCTTTCAGATTTTATTTGTTATAAGGCTGAAGAATCATGTTCTTTTGTTCAGCATTGGTATAATGGTTTTCAGTCTGGATTATAACTACATTCTGTACTTGTAAAAGGCTAATAATCCAGCATAGAAAATCTCAAATATAGTATTGTTTCACGTCTATGCTCCTTGTCCTTTTTATAATATGTGACATATAATGAGTAGATATGCAATTGCACAGAACAGTAGAATTCATGTTTTTGCTACAATGAGGAATTTTATTGTTGTGAGGGATTTAATTTTCCAGTCATCTACAGATAAATACATTCCTATTAATACAAACAAATAAACTAAATACTGGTGGCAGCATAGTGCAGCAAAACAAATCTTGAGGGAAAAAAAAACCCCATTACATTATTTATCATAGCTTTCAATCACCCGCATAATAGCGTCCTAATTAACCTTTTCAGTGGTGAAGATGTACAGCCAATTACTCTACTGGATTGGCACAGACCGTTGATCACCAGAGATGTAAAATGGGGTGAAGTGATAACCACAGCTGGCTGTACTTATGGGTTTGATGCTGCCCTGCGCACCATCAACAACATCAGCTCTCACTCTTTGCACTTTATATAATGCAGTTTGATCAGACTCAAACACAGCAATAAAGTTCATCTCTGAGTTAACCAATGGTGTATTATGCATGGGGCCTGTGTGGAGTATGATAAACCCCCCCTGTTGAAAATTACTTTTGATAAAGGTCATATGGTTAAAGACTTGCTAGATGCTGCTCATACATTTAATTTTCTGCTGGCTATTCCACTTTCACTGTCCAGCTGTTTAAATGAATTTACGTTTATAACGTATCAAAACCATAGTAAATGCAGTGTTCTCTTCTTGAAAAGGTCAAGTCATTTTACTAGCGTCTATAAATGATGTGTTGTTGAAGTCATCATAACAAAATCATGTGCATTAATCTGCTGCTGTAGCAGACATCAGTCTTCTGGGAAGGCTTTCCTTCTTTCCCAGCCAATAGAACGTGGCTGCAGACATTTGCTGTCTCATGTTGAAGCAGGAAAGGACTTTCCCCAAACATCACACTAATATAGAATTATGTTAAAGGTTTAAAGATTTCAATGCAGAAAGACATGTTAGGATTCACAAGAAATTATACTGCTATAACATTACTTCAAAGTCATGGAGCCATGGTGTGTGAAAAATTGGACTTTGGCATCTACTAATGACTTCAAAAAATATTGATCGTTCTATATAGACCCCCCTCTGCGCCCAGTGTCTAGGATAACAGTCCAAGCTTCCCTCTATCCAGACAGCCCCCCCTCCCCTGTATTAAGCAGTCTGGAGTGTGTAAGCAGGCCAACATTCAATCCCATGCATACATCTCCTCCCTGTGGACCGGCTGACACTCCATACTTTGATCTCTGTGGCCATTTCTCATGTCTACAAGAGGCGGAAAAAAAAAAATGCACCAGAAGGGTTGACTATCCCTTGAAAGAAGGAATAGCAGACGTGTCCTTTTAATGCTACGCAGCGGGTGAAGGCGATTCATCTTTGCCTGTGTCTTGTTTCCTAATCAGCTCATAAAGTTGCAGTGCACTGCGCTATTTGTGAAAGACACTGACAACAGAGGCTACTTGGCTGATGGTTGGCTCCATCTGCCGTGATCGACACGGCCAGATTGGAAATGCTTCCCGGGTCTTCTCCACATGTCCGCGCTCTCGCTAGGTGACTGGGTCCACACCAAATTACTTGTCACTTTGATATCAGAGCAAACATTAGTACTCTTTTATATTTTAGGACTATTAGACGGTCTCGTGTAAGGAGTACCACGCTCTGCATTGTGGATCATGCGACATACGTTTGATTAAATCCATGTTCCCTCGGTTTTTTTAATCACATTATGTCGCAGCACTAAGCAGGTATTACATAACAAATCTGAATGTGATTCATAAGCACTGTGTCCAAGAACAATGGAACGCTGTATAATTGCCTTGTGTTTCACTGGAGCTGAATGTAAGCTTTGAAGTTCTCACACTATGTAAATAATACTTGTTAGAAGTACACAGTGATACAGAAATTATTTTCTGTCAACATTGTTTGCATTCTATTGCATACTAAGTGATTTTAAGAAATTGGAGTAGCGTGTGTAATAAAATTCAATTTTAAACTCAGCAATCAAACATTTTTTTAAAGAGAATTAACACTATATATAAAAAAGAATTTTCTGCAGTAAAATATTGAGGTGCGAGGTCTTCTCCTACATGGCTTCTGTCAAAAAATACATAGCTTTGAAATCTGGAGCTGTCCTTGATCTCCACTGCTACTTGAATATTTTAGAAAAGTGGGAAGGTGCAATGAGACATTGGATTTGGACACTTTTCGACATAGCTTTCATCAAAAGAAATGACTTTGCAGGCTGGGACTCCAAAATATACAAAGTTAAAATTGTCAAGTCTGTTTTAGCCAATGACTGTAATGGAACTCGACTTGACTGGAGTTACATTTTTGGTTTTGAGCTATATTCCATGTGGAAGTGAAAGGGAGAGCTTTGATTTTTACTTGCTTCTTTACTTTAATCTTAAACGTGTTGCGTAACGGACATAACCAAAGCAAATGATGAAATGAAAAACACAAACTCTGTGTTGTAGTTTTTATTTATTCTCCTGAAGTGTTAGGAAACTTGACCCTGGGCAAGAACAGAAACAACATTTTCAAGACAGTCTCAAACTGTTCTGCAGTGCACAAGGCTAAATGAGCCTCACCACAAGGATATTATGGTACTGAGTAAGAATTAAAAAACACTCATCTGAACCGAGCATTAGTAACAGCAGGTCATCAGTTATAAGCAAATAATTCCTGTAATTGTTTGGATTTCTTTGTCCCTCTTGAACTGCACCTCAGTTTTTTTTAAAAGAGAACCAAGACGTATGCGGTCTCAGTGGGAGCTGTTTTGTGTGTGCTCCAAATTTGACTGGCTTTGTTCAACCAAGTAAACCACACAGTCGTAGAAGTAGAAACACAGTCTGAATAAACTGCTGCATGGATGCTTGGAATGATGCACCCTAAGGTAGACTCCAGCAATGCTGACAGCTGTTTGGAGCTCAGTCCCCTGTAAATTACCTTTTATTTGCGATAACCTGACAGATACCTGCAGAGTTAATAGGTAATTCACATCTTGGTTAATGAGTTTACCATATGTTGGACGTAGGGTGATGACAAATAGAAAAAAAATAAATATTATCTTCATTTGAACAACAGTGTTTTGAAAAGCAGGCGGGAAGATAAGGCAGGATTTAGAATATTTAAACATGAAATGACCCAGGGAGTGAATTGGAATTATAGTCGAAACTAATTATTGCTGATGCTTGTTGATAACTGATAACTTCTACATTATTCAGTAAAGCCTTACTTCTAATGTTCAGTGGATAGGCTTAACATGTGTTCCCAAACAAAATAAGATAATTTAAGATGACGCTTTTGACCAAACCCCTGCAAAATCTGATTTGTGATTTTAAAATAGACGTTTCAATGTTTATGTGAGATTACATTGCGATGTAGCGAGAGTTGAGCCGGGTTCAGCTGTTTTTGTGGACAACGCTGAGGCAGAGATTCTATTGAAATGAATGGAGAGGCAGCATTTTTCACATAGTTTTAACACCTGAAAGCCGCGTGCCTTTCCTGTCATTCCATAACACGTCTTTCATGAAAAATGTGAAGATGAAATACTTGTAGCTAGAACCCCAAAAAATGCTACAGTATGCACATTTATCATGAGACAGGGCATTACAGTAAGAAATAATACCTAATAAATGATATGCAGTAAAAGAACCTACAGCAATATTATGAACGGTAAGAGCTCCAATTAAAATAAATGCACCACTTATTTTTAAATCAATGTTTGGAGCTTCTGTATAATAAAGAGGAGTTCAATAATTAGAACATGTATGAGAGATACTGTATCATAGGTATACTTCAGGCTTGGGCTGAAGTCGCAAATCAAAGCCGGGTTTTATTACTTTTATGGGAGCCGCAGTGTGCGTGCATACTGTATTAGAGATAAGTCCTTATTTTAGATGACTCAAGACATGCATATTTCAACAGCGAGCAGATTTAAATGAGTCACTCTCCAAACACAATCGGCTCATTATGAAAACGAGCTTGTCTGATCCAAATTTAACTCATTCGGATTCATTTCATCAGATTTACATTGTTTCGGGGTTGGTTTTTTTTTTACCTCCGCAGCAATGAGTTCCTCATTTGTGTTTACCAGCGTCTGCAAATGTTGAATATTCTGCAAATAATCATTTACTGACAGAGAATTGGTTTAATGTTAATCAAGATGTACAGTGCATTTCTAATAAAACATTATGAAGACATTCATCTGAGGGGACTTGAAATAGACTGTCAAGAACGCTATACTCATTTAGTTTATGAAAAACAAAAGCAAATCCACCCCTCGGCGACTGCCATCTATTCGCCGAATGAGCCAGTGTTCACAGGTCATTCAAGGACTCATCAAAGCGGTCATGACTCAAACAGCTAGATGCAACGTTCCCAACAGCTTAAATTGACTAGACAACCCCCAATGTCAGCCAGTTATTGGTTCACACCCCACAGCAAGAGTCAAAAGGCAACAGGGATGAGCTACCATCAAGAAACAACATTTATTTGAGATGAACAGTGTGCTGTAAGTCAGACTCAATGTCAACAGAGAAACAAAGGCCTCGGTATCTAGGGTTTACAAAGGCATTAGTGGAACAGTTGTGATGCAGAAGGACAGAAAAGGGGGACAAAGCAATGTTTTTCAATGATACATTTACTTTAGTTTTACCTTGGGGAGGTTTAGGAAGTGTCATCATTAGTTTTCACTACTTTTATCTAAATCAATTTCATATTCAGGGTCCAGAAACAGGTTGACTTAAATTAACTTTTAACTAAGGTTCAAAATGTGCTTCACCTAAAGACATAATGTGGGACAATGTGTTTAATTGTGGTGGAAAACGACAAACCGCATAACATTCAATAAGCCTTTTTTTGTTTTTCCACAGGAGATAATTTTTGACACGTCACAGCAGGAAAAGCACAGATGCAATTAATAATACTAATGATGGCTTTCCTGGACACTTGAGTGGAACTGATCATTAATGTCATCAGTCCCACCTGTGCTTTTCCCTCTATGACAAATCAACATGTCTGCTGTGAAAAAAAGGTCTTATTAAGAGTACTGAAAAATGATAGACACAAGACAAGACACGTATCATAAATGCATAACTTCTGCATTTCATATGCAGAATAGTATGTGGTAAGTCACGCTTCTAAAAATATTTATTCATATATATAATACCCTAAAAGGCCTACAGTAACAAAGCATACACAAATAGCTACAGGCTCATGCACACACTCATTTACAAATCACACAACAAGTGACAGAACAACCAATAAATCAAAAAACTGGAGCAATTTCAAATAATTAAAAGCCTCAACGGGCTCAGTTCCTGCAGACTATGTTGACAGCAGCAATAACCCAACAGCCTCAATTTCCAGGAAAACAAGGGACAGAAAGAATTAAAGACTATTATCAAACTATCAATAAGAAGAATTCAATTCACAAAGAAAGTGATATGCCACTAGGAAAACAAAGCAACCAACAAAAAGTTATGGATAAGTCTGTTCTTCTTTCCTCCATGGGGATTATGTATCCAAGTCATATAATTTCTCTCTGCACTTGTTGCTGTGATGGTCAGTTTAATTTACCAGAGTTTGTCTTCTCTCTTTATTGCTGTTTGCTAACTCTGTGTGTGTGTGTGTGTGTGTGTGTTGTTGTTACATTTCTGTTAGTTGTCAGGCCAGAGTTTCACTGGCTTCATAGTTCACTTTTCTTTTCCAAAGTCCTTCAGAGTTTCATAATACAGTACGACAGTGACTGCATGTAGTTTTTATTTATTAGAATAGGAATAGGTTTTTAAAGACACTTTGATGTCCTCTGGTTTGCCTCGAGTCCCAGGAGAGCTTATGTATTGGCTATATTTGTATTTTAAGCATTTCATACAGGGGTCAAAATGATACATAGCTTAAGTGAATGAAGTGTTCTGTCCCAAAACAAAACAAAAAAAACATTGGTCCACCAAACGTAGTCAGCATCATTCTGCTCCAAATGACCTTGACTCAGCAGATAACCTTATTGTTTACTCAACAGTCACAAGATGTGTTCGTTCACAAAGCTGCTGATGCACTTGAATAATACATAAGGTCACAAATCATTGAAATCATTGCTGTTTTAAAGCTGCGAAACAAGCAAAATAAAAATGTTCAAATCAAACGGAGGTGAAGGAAAAAACAAAAATCACTGTACAAACCCAAGGCACCTGTCACAGGTCAAATTCAAATCTGAGAGAATGATAATATAGGAAATATAGATATTTGATCAAGGTCACCTTTCACACATTGTGTGTGCGCCACCAGAAATGCAGCCTTCCTTACTTTCATTTGATTTTACACCTGGACAAGATAAGGAAGTGTTTAAGCAGCGCTTAGATTAAGTGTAGATATACTGTGAACGCCAGTTTCAGCTCTGTAATAAAAATACTAAAGTAATTGTATAATAAAAGCTTTAAGTAGCCTCATGTCCCAGTCAGAAATGTTAGTTTTTGATACAGAGGTTAAGTCAGTTGCTGTGCTGCAGCTGCAAACGAAGAAAAGGACCCTGACACGCCTGACGTATAACAATGGCACTTATTTGTTGAGCTTCGCTTTCAGTCTTTCACCTTTTCTCCGTCACTCTGCCAAGGTATTCAACGCTTTTCCTCCTGATAAACAGCTCAATTTAGAGTTGAATGAGAATAGGCAAAGCACTTCCTTTTATTCGCTTTTCCTGACAACGGTTTGAGGTGCTGATTAAGTTGAAGTTGACCAGCACATATCCAGAGAACCTGTATCCTATCAGTCCAATTCGATTAAATACCTTTTTTCTTTTGGAGTCTAGAAGAAGTCTGTTTGCCCGTTTCACAGCCTGTCACTCATTTTAGTTTGTCTGGCTTTCTGTCAGTCACTGTGATTTTCTCCATTTCTTTGAGTTTTTCTATCACTATGTTTGTCTGCCAGTAAGTTTGTCACTCGATAAGCTTGTGTTGGTCACTCTTCCTGTATGAGACAAAAAGCTATTATAGGCAAACCTCATACATACATGTCCAATAAAGGAGGCAGATGTGAGCTTCCTAAGCCTCATAACAGTCATCAGTGTTACAATCCAGGAATATATGCTCTCCCCACTGCTTTTGTCCTTGTACTCAAACCATTTCTTCTAAAAACCAATGTATTTGTAGTTCAGGACACCAGTGACTCTTGCTGTGTCCCAATTCGAGGGAGTGGATCCTCCAAGGTTTCCTTTTCTAGAACAAATACACGATAACTCTCAAGAAATCTGTCCCAATTCACATAACCTCTTTTTTTTTCAAAATTTGGAGGACATATGCAGTGAATCATTCGCAGCCCTCAGTATCCCATAATCCACTGAGCACTGGCCAGATAATTAACGAAGCGATCAAACAAGACTCCTCAACTTGTAAAGTTGGGAAATATCACGTGAACGTGTTCTATTTATCAGGTGGTCATTGATCACTGGTTTTATGTTGTTTGAAGGAGACCAATGAAAAAAAAGCCACTGGTGTAAATAATTGGAAGCAATAAACTTTACAGTTTTTGTTCTTGTTAGCTGCCAGGATATGCTGTTAATCACAGGGCCTTCAAAGGAAAAAGAAAGTTATGGATATATTTAGCAGTTCATTATGTGTTTAAGTGAAGTACAATAATAGTACAACTTATACTGTAAAGTCAGGCATCATGCTCTAGTTTCCCAGTGGCACTTACACACGTTAAGCCATTTGACCGTAAACTTTTACATATTTGACATTATACATTTATGAGTGCTGCTGGAATGCATCATTAGTTTTAGTCTGTGAGGCCAGACAGTGTCATTCTCAGGGGTCATCTCGGCTTTCAGGACTTAGGAAGGACACGCCTCTTGTTTGTCGGTCGTGTCCTTCAGAATATCCGGCCGGTGAAATGAAACGGTGAGTACAGCTTCTGTGTACAGATAGGAAATTGAATGGGCTGGGTCTATAGTGTGAAGGCGTTGAAAACAGTGGCGGTAGGAGTCCTCGCTATGTGAAAAAAAACTGTGTGGCAATCATATGGAGGTCTTTGGCCCCCAGGCTGCAGTAGCTGGAAACATTTGATTGCATTTTATAAATGGCATACATGGCCATTACATAAATCAGTAGATATAAAATGTATGAGGTGGTGTATTTATGACAGAAAATAATTATAACTGGGCAAAGTAATGTGGTAACATTTTCATTATAAGACATTCTCATTTAACAAAAGTCCACAGCAAGCTCATATTTGTATTTCATTTAAATATTGATAAATCTCAATTTTGAGTCATATTATGAATTTTTTATGACTTCTGTTTATATGTATATCAACAAAAACTGAGCTTAATGCTCTCTAGTACACATGTTGCTAATTCTCCGAATCAGTCAGGGGATCAGATCAGGACACACAGCGCGGTGTAATACTTCAACATTTAATATCATCTCCGGTGCACTCCCGTGACTGTTTTGTCAGGGTCATTTGTGATCATGTAATTACATAGCGTCCTTTGCATCAACTTTTAAAAGAATGATTTACAGTTCAGGGATCATCTGGCCACATTAATCATTCTCATGTTAATAGGTTCCAGTGTTGCTTGTCTCTTCCAGGGCTCACAGGAAGATACCAAAGAGCTCTAAATTAATTTGAGACATTGCATGCCATTACTCACAGTTATTGTCAATGCAGACGTTGATTGTGAGCAAAATAAAAAAAAGGCTTTTAGACGTAAAGGTTGTAGACTTTATATGCAGTGTGCTAACCAGAAATGGTACGTACGTACGTACGTATGTATGTTACTGTTAAATCTTTAAGTTTCTCTTTTATGAATCTTATAATATCCTGGGGCGAGGAGGACTAATCCTTGGTTGAATAAACAATGTGGTCTTTTTATAAATGCCAGTTTCAAACCTGTTTATTTGTGTCTGTGTGTATAAATGAAGACAGAAGAAGATGCATCTCTACTTAATGAGACCCCATAGATTTTCCATATTTGCTGAAATGAACTTCTGTTGGAAAGTATATTTGCATTGTCCACCCACAGGGAGTTATTAATTACCAATTAAAACTTAAACAGAGTTAACTCACTGCTGTTTAGGACAGTTTGTGTTTCACTGTTACTTTATATGAAAAGTATTCTCAGATACTGTATGCACATAAGATGAATTCGTCTTGCGTAGCTGCTGACAATAAATCTGCTTTCTTATTATGCGGGTATGGATGACAGGTTGAGGGAGGGGGGCAGATCTTAGATCATTAGAGAGACAGCTTTGTGGAAGAAGCTGTTCATGCGTCTGGTGGTCCTGATGTTGACAGTTCTATAAGCACTTCCTGGTGCTCCACAGGTCCTGGAGGGAGGGCACGTTGCAATGATTTTCTTTGCTGACTGGATGATGTGATTTAGCCTGGTTCTGTCACACTGGGTGGATGTCTTCGACGGACACAATAATTGCAGAGTAGGAATGCTGCGATTTTTGTCAGGAAGGAGCTGATCATTTCAGATCTTGACGAAACGGTGACTCCCACCAGCTTGAATTAGGCTACAGTCCTCTTTGTAGAACCGCTGACACTGATGGGAAGCACAGGAGAGGAGTGGCTCCTCCTGAAGTCTACCTTCATCTTTACTGTTTTTTGCAGCATTTAGCCCCAGGTTGTTTTTGGATGAACCAGACAGCCAGCTGTTCCACCTCATGTCTGTACACGGATTCGTCACCATCATGAATAAGGCAATGCAAACAGTTGAACAGTTGTGCTGTCAGCAAACTTTAGGAGCTTTAGAGAGAGAGAGAGAGAGGCCTTTGGAGGTGCAGCCACTGATGTAGAATGAGAATAGCACAGGAGAAAGTGCACACCCCTGTGGCAGACCACTGCTGGGTTTGAATGTGTCAGGCATTTGCTTTTCAAGCTTGACTTGTTGTGTCTTAACAGTGGGGAAAGCTAGCGATCCACCAACAGATGGGATCAGGCACAGCCAGCCGGGGGAGCTTGGTTTGTAGCAGCTCTGGGATGACGGCATTAAACGCAGAGCTGAAGTCCACAAACAGTATTCTGGCAGTGGTTCGCGTGCAGTCAAGCTGCCGTAGGATAAAGTGCAGGCCCATGTTAACAATGTCCTCCACTGACCTGTTTGCTTTGTGGGCAAACTGCAACGGATCCAACAGGGGTCAGTGATGGATATGAGATAAGCAGTACAAGTCATTAGAAAACAGTCATGAATGACCACAGAGGTCAGAGCAACAGGTCTTTTTGCTTTTTGAAAGCAGGGATATGTTGGACTTTTTTTGAAGCAGACTGTTTGTTTTAATTTTTAATAACCACATCTTGCTTTAAATTAAATAGGTCATGATTACAGTACTTGTCTCTCCTCCTTCGTATATCCTCATCTACACGATGAATATGTTAGAAATCGTGTAAATAAGTGCTTGCTTGGTCATGTAAATAAAAAGATTTGAGGTTTTTCTGGACTCTCCAGTGACATTACCTTTTAAACGGAGCCAGAAACCTCCTTCTGTTAGTATTGTATACTGTATAGTACTGTTGTTGCATTTTTACAGCATATGGTAAACCCGAACACCTATAAAGGGCAACTACAATATATTATCTATGCCATATGCCTCTTTCCTTATTTAAATTTCACAACATCTTTTTTTTATTCACTTCAACATCTGACTTATATAAGACATAATTATATAATTATACACCTTGCCAACACATTTTTCAAGAGTGGTAATTCCAGATGTTTCCGGGAGTTAAAGCTGAAGCAGTTGGGGGAAGGATAAATGTTGAAAGTAATGAATATATCAAAGGTAAATCATTATTTTCATAAGGCGTCTCAGCTCGTAGAGCAGAGGGATAGATGAGGATGTTGGATGGATGTAGTTGGAGCCCCATTCAGTACCAGGCACAGGGAAACAGGACACTGAACTGTTGCAAATATAGGGTTCAACCAGACACATACAGTAACGTAATTAGTAATGCTAAAGGTAGAGCCAGTCATGTGTTGCCTCAATAAGTAATACCGTTGGCATACAGCTAGTCCAGTGCTGTACACATGATATAAAAAGGAAAAGATAATGAGAATGGTGCAATATGAGCCATGGTAGAAATCAAAAGGAAATTTCAATGAGAGTGCAGGGATATTGTATTTCTAATCCCACAGGATATCAGTGGATGATGTTGCACAATGTTAACACCAACAGCCATGACAGATAAAAGAAGGTAATATCAGTTCTCGAGACTCACAATATATAGGATCCCCATAGCATTATACCATCAAGAAAGAATAAAAATTGCAAAGCCACCTCCCTTCTTCTCAGGCCTTTGTTTTCCTCAGTTGACACACATGGAAAAAACTCCCGGTAGAGTCCAGTGCAGGGAGCTCATCCATCTTGTTAGCCAGCACTTCCTCATTCCTTATGACAACAGACGAAAGTCAGGACTTTCTTTTTTCCCAAGGTCTATATCATTTTTATATCTCACCATCTCTTTGGTAACCCAGCAGCTCAGTCAGTAGATTCTTTGTGCTGCAGGTGGCTGATGGCCTCAGGGTTCAACTCCAAAGCACATCATAGGTGTATCTCAGTTATAATATATTACATTTGTGGCGCAGTAATGTGATACAAATGCTCGAGGGCTAAATAGAAAATGAAGAACAACTGAAAAAATAGCAGAATAAATGGAGAGCTGCTGCAGTGGTCTTCAATTAGTTTGGCATCATCCTAGAAGAAATACAGGAAATGTTAAATGTTTCCTAAAGAGATTAGTTTCTAGCTTCTGCAAGCAGAAAGAGGAGTGATTGTTTTTTTTTTAAAGTTTGCTTTCATTAGTTGTGAGTCACGAAGGAGGAAAGCCAAGGCTTTGTGGGAAAATGTCCAGGTTTTCACAAGCGCTAAGACACATTTAGTATTAGGAGGTGTGGAAGGCTTGACGATGGTCTGGAGGTGTTCTGTAAGCCCACGCCAGCTTGAATGTTACACAAGAGGGCAAAGCTGTTTGGAAGGAGTGGTTGACTTTAGGGAAATGTGATGGCTTTGAGAACCACAGGTAGCTGTAGAACTTATAGTAGCTGGGACTTCAAAGCCCCTCCTGGGCTGGAGTTGCAGACAGATGATGGTGGTGATAAGACATCAGACAAGATCTGCGTCCCCGGTGAGCAAATATTCTACCAATATTTTAAAAAACACAAATGTATGGATTTTTGTGACTGACATGAAGGCCTTCATATGATCACACCAGGATGCTTAGCGGTCTGGGATAGCATTCACTATGTGGTTGTCACCGGTGATAAGCTTAAAGTGACAGGCAGACGTCCAAGTTAATATGTCAGCCAAGCAGAGATGCAGACCTGTGTGACTGAGGAGGAAAGCTTGATGAAAAAAAAAGAGACTTCAGTCATTACTGTAGACAAGAGAATCTGTGGTTTATGTGACACGGGAAAGACATCTACTGTTGCAGAGGGAAAAGAGGGAAGGTACAGGGATATGTCAGAGTAGCGAATCAGATATTTAGAGGTCAGCAAGGGCAGCAAGAAGCCTCTGCTGTTTCACTGTTTTGAAGGTGGACTGGATGTTCTGAAAAGGCCAGAATGGTAGGCAGCTCTTGCAGCGCAGGGTGCCTCATTGACAGCATGCAATACAGTCTGAGGATGGGCTGCCTCGAAAACCAAAAGTCTTTGAAGTGCAACCGTTTCAGTTATAGATTAGACATTTCATCTGTTAATTTGAAGCAGCATATTGAGGCTTTTGTTTTTTTTTACAAAGAAGTGAAATACAAACATCCACATGGAAAAGATGCTACATCTGCAGCACAATGGTTAAAAAAAAGCTGTAAAAGCCTAACCCCAGATCCTCACCAAACCACTGATATTACACAAATAGTCAAAAATGCATTGGTATCGATAGGACAAAAACAAAAAAACCCCCCCACACACAGTGATAACTACATGGACATGTTTAGAGTTACACTGCTGAGAATATAATTGCATCACTATCAAATGTTGTGTTCCTTGTACAGTAGAGGAAAAAAATATTTTTTTCCCCGAGCATCCCCATTATAAAGATATAAAGTGGCATTATATGCTGATTCAGTGTTTAGTCCTATCCAAGCTCAGCAAGGAAGCCATCAAAGCTGCACAATGCAGGTCCCCCATTACATTCTTCCTAATTACCGTCAGCTGGAGTGGACAACAAACTGATTATACGGGCACCCTGTTTAAAACACTCTGGAAAGGAGAAGGCCACAGAACGAGCTTTTTGTTTTCGCATAAAAACCAAGGCTGAGGCTAAGAGCTGGCGATTAAGTGTGCAGGTTGATTGTTAAGTTTCAAGGTTGTCTCAGTGACAGTGCAGACTTTTTCCAATTTATTCTTTTTACTGTTATCAATAGTATTGCATCATATGTACATTTATAGGGTTTTAATAAAATATCACTTTCATATAGGGCCATAGCAAAGCCCTGTTTCCCTGAGATGGATTGAAGCTACAGTAGATGTTTGAAATGTATTCTGTAAGTCATTTTACTGACAAAGCCTGCAGAAGAAAAAAAGAAAGATATACCTCACATCAAGTCTATATAACAGGTGCCAACAGTTGTTTTTTTTTTAACTTTCTTTCTAACTTTTGCTTATAACCTCTGTTGATCTCACGTATTGTGTGGCACAAATTAGCAGAGACGATTACTATTCTATAAATGCTTCAAAGTTCATACCTGTACCTGTCACGATTTCATTACACTGTGCTTTAGAAATGTCAGATCAAGTCATGTTCCCTTGTATATAAGAAGAGAAGACTTAGAGCTGTCAAATATAGCAGCTTTAATTGATCAACTGACTGAGGGAAGATAACTGCTGCCATGTCCAGCAGCAGTTATCTTTCCTCAGTCTTTGGACTCACTTCGGGGGATGTTTGTCGGGATCCTGTGAATCCAAGCTGCACTCTCCGCTTACGCTGCTCCAAGGCCGACTATGGAAATAATCGAAAGCCATGTCACAAAAGCCGAAAAGGTTAATCTTCGCAGACAGAGAGTGGGCAGTGCAGCTGAAGAGATAGACTTTGGAGTTTACTGGCCTACTATTTGTCATACTAAGCCGTTGCTTTAGACAAGGCAACTGGACACCTTGATCCGCTTAAATTAACTGTCAACATAAATGCAGCGCTGAGGGAAAAAATAAATAGGAATAAACCCCCACCTTCTGCACCCACAACATCCCATAACAGAAGTGCATTTGGATGGAAAGGTCGAAACTGTGTCGGCTGCAGGAGTTAAGACGGCTCACAGAGATGAGCTTGAGATCCATAACAAGCCCTTAAGGGCTAGAAACCTATAGAACTTGACCTGAGCCCCCACAGTCTTACCTCCACTGTACAAGGAACATAATTGGAAAAAAAAACAAAACAAAAACAAAACACTAACATCAAACCTGCCAGCAACACCAACAGAGAGTGGTTAATACCACAACAAGAATAGGAATAGACAGGTTGGTTATGAACATGTAAAGTGGATGAGAAGTGGTGATGCATGTCTGCGTCAAGAGAGAGAGACAGTCTTATAAACATGAATGTTACAGTGTTCCTCAGCAGGTGGCGTTTTCATTCAGCATTTTAAAGAGGCAATCAACTGAGAGTTAACTGAGCTGAATGTTACAGCACATATGCTGTGCTTGCAATTTTCACTTGGAAGAGCAAAATACCCACCCTCGACCACATATACAGCATCATTGTTACACTTAGAAATAAAAAAAATTCTTTTAGGCCAACTGTCATTTTCAGCTTCTATAGCCATGTTATAAAGTGGATATTTTTCCATTTTAAATTTGTCAAAAAGATTGTTTTTTGGGAACATAGCAGGCAGTTAAGAGTCCAGCAAATCATACCCTTCTTTGTTTCTCCACACTCTCTGTATGGTAATCAAAGATGGAGAAAAAAAACAAAAATTCAAAAACATATTCAGCTGTCTCAGACCGTCCACATAAATGCATCTCATAGACGGTACCTCGGTTCTGATATGTAGATTTTTGGGCTACTGTTCAGTTCCCTTTATGTGTTTTGTACAAGCCCCCTGAACTCTCAGGCTGTCAAGAGGTTTGAGCTCCAACAGAGACTCCTCTCCATCTGCCCCGGCGCTCTCCAGGTGGAACATTCTGACATTTTGTTCAGTCACTGTCAAATAATAGCAGGCCTGGAGAGGTTAACATGTGTGGGCATGTTTGTTTGTTTGTATGTAACTGTTGCCTTATGTTAACAGGGACATAGTGGTGTGATCAGAAGTAGCAATTCAGCAGACTCCTATCCTGCAAAACGAACACATCTTTCGAACTCCGCGCTCCAAATTTCTCATATTTTCCACATATTTTGCTCATTCATGTGAATGCATTTTATAGAAGAAACAATTGATTTTGAGATTATATATTAAAAAAAAAAAGTATTGTGTGGCTACGGAAAATGGATGACTTTTACTTAATTATTATTGCATACTTCTGTGAAGTGGTGCAGGCACTCATTTCATACATTTGTGATTTATCTCTTCAATTAATTGTGTGTATAAACCTATCAAGAGTGGAGCAAGTGCAGTAAGGAAACCATGTGAAAGGAAGTTTTTGTTCAAAGCGATTTCTCCAGTTAAGTCTCTTTAAACTTTGGCGAGCTGTTGCCAGGGTCAGCGTGACAAACTGTTGCCAAGGTCATTGTGACAAACCTCGGCACAAGTCTGACAAAATTTGTACACAGCACACACACACACACACAAAAATATTTTAAAAAAATGGTTTAGTCAACATTTTCCTGCTTTTCCTGATGATTTTGGAGCAGCCTTTTTATACAAAGCTTCTTTTTTTTTGGATGAACTGTTTTCAAGGCTTTGTGTTTGCTTGTATTTTTAGGGAAACAACAATGTCTCGCCTTGCAAATATATAAGCAATTATGTGCGCTAACCATTAGATCTAGGGTTGAGAAGGACCGGCTAATGAACTGAAAAAATCTCAGTCAACTAAATAGTCAAACAAGCAAGTATGAGGCAGCATGTCGGCCATTAAGAAGTCTTGTTTACACCTCTGGAGAAGAGCAACACACACACACGTACACTCATGAGAACAGGATTGAAGCAGTCCAGAGGAAGCAGACACAAAAGCTCCAAAACAAAACATGCATTGTGTTTGTTCTCAGTTTTTGTCTTTGTCACAAAGGTTTTGTTGAAAATACGTTTGACTTGACTGAATTTGAGGCTACTGAGCTGCTCCACTCAGCTTGTTTTGGAAGAAAGCGTTTCCATCACTTTACCCAGCTGGTCCGGTGATATTCCAGTCACAAGTGTGCTTCTTTAACCATAAAGCTTCTGCTGCTTTTGTTGATTTGCATTAATGTTTGACTTCAAAAAAAGCAGCGGACTGAATATGCTGCAGTATCACACTCATTCAAAAGAAAATCATATGCAGGCTTTTCTCTCTTTTCCCTCAGGTTCTTACAATCATACTCTATTTATCTCCAGATAAAACTACCCGTGTTGATTAAAGCTTTAGTCCCGACATCAAACTTAATAATCCAAGAGGTGATTTACGTCAACAGTTAGTGTTGTTCACATTTGATCATTTATTTATCAGGTTTGAGGGCTTTTGGGGAAAGCGGCAGAAAAAGAAAAGAATAACAGATCACAAACCTCGGTTGTTGATTGTCAGGAGTGAGAAACAAAAAGGACGAAGACTGCGTTGACAGTGTTCCTTTTTGGGAAGATAGAAGAAGGAGGATGGGTGCTTTCAGATACTGTGAAAAAAACCCAAAAAGAAATCAAAATCTCACTGGATTAAACTGAGCAACTCGAAGTTGTGTCCTATTTTGCAGCTTGACAGTAATGAATTGTGTAAAAGGGGAAAAAAATGAATACTGGAATAAGTTATTATTTTTGAGTAAAATCCCAGCATGCATATAGGCAGAGAGTTATTTTATTCAGCAAAGGTAAGCAGTAAAATAGACCACACAGGTTGAGGAGGTCTCAAATTGTTTGCGGCAACCTCATAAACATGGGAAATTGTGTTGGTTTTTCAGCTGATATGCAGAGCCAAGGTGAAGGACATAGTTTGGTTGGAGCGTGCGCACACACACACGCACACACACACAGTGCCAGAAGCAATTGCCTTTACCGTGCTATTGATTTTTCCTATGACATTTGCCTTTTGGATTACCATATGTGAAAACAAGGTTATTTTAACAAAACATGTGAATAAAATTCATATGCTCTTTTTCAACACACTGTACAGTATGGATCATAAACTCATACTTACATATTTGGAGTTTATCTACCTACATTCCCTTGGTGGTGAGGAACGATTTTAAATTTAGCTCAATGCTGCAATTAAAATTAATTTGAATGAATGCAGATGTATTTTCTCAGCCACGGAACAAGTTATCGTCTTGATTAATTTAGCAAATAAAACCACATCATTTCTATTATAAAATAAAACAATAATGGGAAACTACTTATTGATTTCTTCAAGATTTGCTCCGGCCATTGGCTTTCCGATCCAAGCAGACAGCAGTGCCAGATAAAGCCACTTTTTTTTTATGATGGAATCAGCCCCATGGAAACATAAAACACAACACATAAAAACCACACTGGCAAAGAAACCCCAAAGAGGGCAGCGGACAGTGGCAATAAGTTCAACAGAAAATGTTCAATGGACTATTGAATAGTGTCATTAGGAGTGGATTGCGCCATTTGCAGTGCTTCAAAGCCTGAGACTGGCTTTTAGGGTCACAGGATAAGTGTGACAGAGCTCAGAAGTCTTTGGAGGAGAGGAGAAGTGGTGCTATTTAGGCATTATGCTGAGCTATTTTACTGTGAGGAAGCCTACTGTATGTGTATTTCCTTTATTTGAACCCTTTCTCAGCAGGAAAGTTGGAGCCATGCTGTGCTGGCATAGTTGTTATGTTATTGCTCTGGTCACGTTGTCTTGTCTCATCATCTTCTGTCTTTTTATTCTCTCTGCCTGCGTGAAACAGGGGAGGAAAACACAAACTGCATGACATCATGATTAAACTTGGTCACGTAGCTCCTGAGGAATACAGTTGAGTCCAATCCGATTGTGATTAAAAATGAGAAAAGACAGCTGGGTGATAAACAAGCTCCCCATAGTTCAACTGCATATGTCAGAGTCAGTGATGTCCATATTGTTTTCCATTTGGCTTAATCAAATGTCAGCAGCAAAGCTCGGGGATTTGTCAAATATGGCCTTGGTCTTCCGACCTCCAGCAGTTAAAAAGTGAAAAGTATAATCCGCTCGAGTCTTGTTTATTATTCAAATACACCCTCAAGTTAGGATTTAGAAAATACTTGACTAAATTGACACGTCCGCAACGATCCGCCCGCACTGAAAGAGGACAGTAAGCCATTGTTTTAGCGAGTGATTTTCATAATGTAACTTTTGACGTGTCTCTGGATTAAAATGCTGACAAAATAAAAGATTATTAAAAGCACAAAAAAAAAAACAACAACCCTGAAACCTTTCAAAAGACATCAAGTACTCGAAACCCAGTTCTGAGGTTTGTGTGATTTTTTTTTAGCAATCAGCCTTGAAACTGGAGTTTTGCTACACTTCAAACAAAACAAAAAAAAATAATAATTTCAAGCCTTACTTCAGAGGTCGTCCTAAGAACACCAGAATCAATTTCAGCAAGTTGGCCCCAAATGACATATGTCTAGCAGTCTGTGTATTCATTGGTTCCTTTTAACCGTGATCACGATTGTGCCTCAACCTTAACCAACCCAACCTTTTTAAGTTGATATAGCAAACGTGTTAACTTGTGTACACACCCAGCAGTCAAGTTGCAACATTGTTATTCATTTGGAGACTTGTTTTTGTCCACCAGATAAATTCAAGTCCAAGCAGTAGGCAGTGTACAGTAAATATTTGGGTCTATTTCTCTGAAATCAGCTGTCTGCTGTGGCTGAAAAAACGACACTAAAAAAAGCAAAGCAACACATTACACATTGTGATTTATAGATTATAGCTGCTTCAATGTAATACTATTGTAACACAAACCATGGTGTTTGCTTAACTTTCATATCTCAGTGACGTCTCCCCGCTGAGAAGGGCGTCAGAGCAAAAATAAATAAATGCTTGCAACATTGTATTTCTCAATTAATTTGGAGGACTTGTAGCTTTAGAGAGCCTAATGCATAACAGGAAAGCTGATTTTCCACATGCATTACCATACCACTCAAACATCTCCGCAGGATACAAAGACCGTCAGTTGTTTGGTAGGCATACACGTAATGCACATCACATTAACTGATTTCCACATTGTTTGCTATTAAGCTTATAAAATGTCAGCAGCAATGTTTCAGGATTTGGTGAACGTGCCCCGTGTCTGAGGACCTCTAACCACAGAATAGCTTTATAGCATAATCCGCTGAAGTCTTGTTTACTATACAAAGCAAGCACCCTCCTCCAAGGGCTTTAGAGAATGCTAAGGATAGAATGGAAGCAACGCCTGTGAATACGGCTCTTCACTTGTCATCATAACAGCCTCTCCAGAGAATTGCACAGTTGCAAAGTATGTAATTAGAATAATTGGCGGCAAACAGCAGGGTAAATGTTTGACAATACGCATACGCTGTTTAGATTTAGATTATTTTATCTGTTTGCCTACGTGTCGAAGGAGACGGTGAAGCATGAACTTGCAAATGCCACAAAGAACACAGAAGAGGTCGAGCCTCGCCCGCTACAGCCTTGAGAGACTTGAGACATAGACTAGGCTCTATTGTATCTGACATCAATAATTTATTCTTAATACTGGTTCTATAAGAAGCATTATCAGTAATATACGGTACATCACAAACAAATGGGAAGGAGTTGTTGTCTGCGATAGGTTCAAGTTCTTTATTATTTTCACTGTGTCAGTGGATGGTTGCACATCAGCTGCAGTAAGTTGGAGGGCCCTTGATGGAGTACAGCTCTTGTGTTGTAGACTCCATTACTTCTCCATGTATAGATGGCAGTGGGGAGAGGATCCCCAGCAAATTTGATCAGCGAGATTACAAAGCCCTGCGTACTAGATCATTTAAACCTCATCTCTGTTGCCTGCAAGGACCACGATACATTACTGCCTTCACGCAGCGTATCTATCAATCCCCTTCTTCTTGCCGCTGTAGGTCTCTTAAGATCAGATGAATGAAGAGGGAAAAGCACACTGACCAAACAGGGGTCCTGACCCAACGGGGTCAAGAGAATGTGAGGCATGGCCGACAGTGTTCAAATGGAGCTTTGAATGGGTGTATATTCATCACGCTGGGGTGGCAGCGGGCAGGGAGACATGGCCTCGAAGGAAGCTATCTGCAATGATAGACGACCGTATGAGTGTCTCAGAGCCCTCCGAGAGTGCTTCGCCCTGGTCTGCACATTGCAGAAGGACACATAATCTATTGCTGTAATTGGACGTCAGCAAAGGGGGAAATCAACTGTGGATTTGTGGATTGGATCAACCGTACCGTTGGGAGATATATCACAACTAGCATTGTCTTCTGGAATTATAGTGTATCAGTGTATGGTAGTTTTGTGTTTGATATGCGCTTTATAGCTATGTTGACATCCTTTAGAAAAATCTGGCAAGGCAAATGGGCCCCGATGAGAATTCTTCCAATAGCACTGGTGCATTTGTGGTCATGTATTGTCACTTCTATCAGTCTATTTGAAGGATGATGTCTTAACATACTTCAGCACATTGTTTTTTTTATAAAATGTTTACTGTGTTATTAATCTTCCTAAGCATTCCTAAAGTAGAATCTAAGAGGATTTGGTCACTGATATTTCTTAATAAATCCAGTTTGAGGGAGTATGCCACTAGAATCACTGGCAGACAACATATTGTGTGGTCAGTGTCACCCATGATCACTCTTCTCATCTGGTTAAATTCTGAACAGAACTGTGTCTGGAAGCGCTAAACTTGGATGTAATGATTGATTAGTAATTGCCCTCGTTATGGGGCTCATATTGGATTGGCTAAGCATGCAATATGCAAAGTTTAGAGCATGGACACTAAGGTGATATCTTAAACCAACTGTAAATACGTGGGAGCTTGAAATAGAACACAGACAGCTTCAGTACTGTGAGGTTTGAAGAATATCAAAAGGGAAGGTATTCAGGTTTTTGCCAAAAAAAGTTAGGAAAGGTCAAAAAGGTCCTGTCAACACACCGGCTTTACTTGGCTTTCGTCTCACATTTTACCAGCCATTGCCAGACTCTCATCTGATTTGCATGTTGGCCCTGTTTCAGTCTTAATGCTGCAAAAAATGTCTGGGGGACCTAAACAAGGAGAGGATTAGATAACTGCCCTCAATTATTCATTTATTTGCTCAGATGCGTGTCCAGATTTAATCAACTTGACCTCTCTGTGGAAACACCTTTGTTAACAATTTGCCTGAGTTTAAATATTATCCCCTTCTTAAGCTCCAACTTTGTTGTTTCTACTTTAAAAAAAATAAATAAAGTGAACAACCTTGGCTTATATGGCAGCATAAAATAAGAACAAGTCAGCTTTGCTACCCTTAGCCCATGCATCCTCTGGAGAAACAATTATCATTCTTTACTGTGACTTTTAAGAGCTGCTTGAGGGCCAAGCAGAAACAATGACAAGGACATCTCTCTGTTTATGGAATTGCGTGAACATTATATTTGCACCCTGCTGAGATGTTAGACTATCAAACTGATTTGCCTTGCTTTGTCAGCCTATGCCAACCTTTTGTTCCCTGCATCTCCAAATATTTTCTTTGCAGCTGTTTTGAGTTAATGCTGTCATTAGACTATTGGATCCTGTAGCCAAATTATAATGTGATCTCCCGCGTCATCTATTCTTCTCTTCCCTCTAAGCTGATGAATAGCTTAAGGTCAGACTATCAAATTAGAGGCTCCCATTACTCCCCAGACTCTAATGGCATCTGTATGAAAGGAAAGATATGTAATCTCTCCAAAAGCCTTTTGGAGACCAAACAGTTTGTCTGTAGATGAAATGTGAGTGCAGTACTTGGTGAATTGTAAATTAATGGGGAGGGGGGTATGGTGCATGTCTGTAAGTGCCGATCCCCCTTTACTGTATTTGTCTGTTAATCTGTGTGTGTTACTATACTCTCAGTTATGGGGTATCTCATTCAATAGCAAAAAAAAACTAAATTAAAAAAAACATCAAATGTGGTGTATAGCAACCAATTCAATCCATCTAAGAAGTTTGAAGCAGGTCTGTTGAAATTAGCTAAGAAAAAAACAAGATCAAGAACAGACACTTGTGTTTTAAACACTGTCAGTTTCCCCCAAATTGAGCTGTCACACAGGAAATCCTGTCTTTCTTGTAACGTTTGGAATTCAGACACCCCGCATCGCCCCGATTTTATTTGAATTCCCTGCCACCCGAGAGGCCAACACGGGGTGACTTGATCTTAACCAAGACTGAAAATCAAACAGCTTGTCTTCAGTGAGAGACCCCCACGGACAGCCGCAATGGAAGTCCATCACTGGGTCACAGCCTCAATCCGTCACTGTCTACTGCCACTAGCGAGAGCAGGTCCAAAGAAAAAGACAGGAATGACTCAGGACTGCAGCGCTCCACTTCACTACTCTGGTCAGACAATTCCAAACATATGATAGATTTCTTTTAAAAATACAAGAAATTCTTCTCATCAAATCTATACACACATTCAGGAGTCAGGAGTAGCAGACGAGTTGTTTTAAGACACAAACACAACAAGAATTTCTAAAATATGTATATTGACGATACTTCTGTAAATATAATAATGCCCATCGCTGCCCAGGAGGCTGGTGGGAAAAGATGGAAATCAAACAGCTTAGTTCACTCCACCAGCTGCAGTGAAGGTCCAGGTTATAACCTCAATCCCTCACTTTGAGGTTGGAGGTGGACTGCATTCACTTTCTATTCAACCAGCTGTAAAGCGCTATGAATTTAAAACTGAAATTACATACCAGAAACCTTGAGATATTTTAGCTAATCCAGACTGAATGCACACTCTTCACCTGGCATGTGCATGATGCTGCTTTTAAAAAAAAAAAAGAAAAAAAATAAATCGCCAAGGTTTCTGAACTTTTGTATATATTGTTCTGTTTTAACCACCCACCGCTGTATGCTATTAAAGCTGTCAGTTCTGCACTGTATTTCACTTGTTATTTTGGCGCTTTAATGATACTTTGAGCTCAGGGATAGGATTAGCCGTGACGGTGGTGAATCCAGTTACTTCCACAGGGGCCAAAATGCTCCTTTTGGATTTAGCAGCAGACTTTGGTGCACCAATAGGTCGACTGCCTTTCTCTTGGGCCTGAGTGCCAATTTTGATTCTCAGGTATCCTTTTTTTTTATTCCTTATTCTGACAAAATTTACAATCCTGGCCATTATTGAATCTCAAGGGCTGCTGTGAAGGGCTCAAAACTGGACAGTGAGGCCAGGACATGCGTCACCTAATAAGTAAGCTTACCTATGCTGTCATGGCTATTTTTTTTTTTTTTTTACCTCTTTCTCCTCTGTCCTTGGACATAAAAATATGTTCTGCTGTCAGTCTTGTTTTATCCAAAGTGATGGAGGAAAAAAAGACAGGCAGCAGCAAAATAAAAAGCAACAACAAGAACAGGATCAACAGCAAAATGTTGGGGGATAATATTCTCAGCAAATCCTTTAGGCTTCGAACTAGTGACTGTTATTAAATGATAACAGCCAGTTGTAAATACTCAGGGCATCAAATACTCTGGGAGGCAATAACTTTCTAAAAGGCTGTTGGAAGCCTAAATTTCATTTCATACTTTTTTTTTTTTTTTATCCTCTTCTCTTGTCTTCTTGCCCTGATGTCGTTAAAGTATGATGATCTTTGCCAAAGGGGGTAAAGAAAAAAAAAAAATCAATCCAGGCACAGTTGTCTACTTCAGATCTTCTTTGACGTGAGTAGAGAAACTAGAACAGAAGAGGAGGAGAGAAACCCAGGGTTATGATTCACACTGAAAGGTATCTGAACGCACTACACTTCACACATTTGTAATATTAAAAGATACGCATTTTTTGTATTCTTGCCTGTTTCCTCGCCTTTTAGATATCATCACTGGCTTGACTTATGGCTCCTAAATGTGTGCGCCAGTGATATGACAAATATTGCACTAATCCCGGATCCTCACAGCTGGACGACTTGTTATTATGAAACCGTTTGAGTATAAAACCCAAAGTGTGTCTTTGTGATTTAATTAGGGGAGTGCAAACGAGGAGGCAGGTCGGTCTTAAAATGGCAGGCTCATAACTCACCGCTCCCGTTGCCCCTTGCTCTCCAGTCCCCGAGACAAAGTTGACGTATGGTTACAGTATCCCCTTTGCAACTGCCATCTTGGCTCCGTCTCTTTGTACCTCACCTGAAATAGGTCACACAGTATATTCCTCAATCTTCTGAACTGGTTACAACTTTGTCTGATTGAATTTTTACCCCCACTGCCACTTCAACCCTAAGTAAAAGATCCAGTTGCCTTTATAAGTTAAGATTTAATTAGGAAATCTCTTCTAGTCTGTCATTTTTCTATTATGCGAATCTCCAGAGGGACTCAATTTACCACATGTTGACTTAGTATTAAAAGTCCAAAAGGCAATTGACATGTCATATTTCAACAAAAAAAAAAAACCCTCTTAATAATTGGCTTAGAAAATACAGCCAGAAAGATAATTCCTTGGTTTTAAATATGGTGTCAGTTCCAACATGATTGATTTATTCACAGTTCCTAAAGGATTTGCCGTCCTTTAAGCTTTCGAAATAGTCTGCTAATACTCATTACAGAGACACCAGACGAGCCGCAGAGCCAAACTGATATCTGCCACTGAAACTTTTTTGTGTTTAGTTTTGTTTAGTTTAGTTTTTTTTGTGTGTGTACGAGTTAGTTTTGTATGCGGTCTGAAGGCAGGCTTGCAATACAGCTCCAATTATACGGTTCGCCTAAAGGGAAGAGCAACGAGGCTTACTTGAGCATCTGTTACTTTTTTGATGCAGTTTCTGACCTCACACTCTCTCTCCTTCTGGGGAATTATTTATCATTAAAATATACAACAAAATGAATATAAAAAAAAAAAAAAAAGTGCAACTCCATCACGAAATAAGGCTAAGTAATAGTCTGATGCATTGCTCAGTAACCGGCTCTCTTTTCATCTTAAATACAGTAAGATAATCACTAAAATTGAAATTCAATTTTACTTATTTAGTTTAATTGTAAAAATCTGTCAAAAGTAATGGACCAGTTAGCAATTCATGCCTCGATTTTTTTACATCTTCTGTAGTACAATGAGGATGAGGGGCTGTGCAGTTCATAGTTTTGTCTCATGTATACCAATGACTCATTAGAATCAGATGAGGGATCAACTGAGGAACAGGGATCAGTATACACACACACACACACACACACAACACATGTTTCATATTTTATTGAGACCGTCTTGGAAATTTGCACTTGTGCTGTGGTTGTAGCCACACCTATTGGGAGGGATTATGATTATTTATTCAATGATGCACAGTTTGATGAGTCACTTTGATGCCTCTGTGCCTAATAATAATCAGCCTGGACTTGTTGTACTTATTTCTAAACGAATAAAGAATCATATTTTTTTTAAAAAGCGAGCACTCTACAGTGTTGACGTATGTTGATGTAACATGGGTAATAATTCCTGGAATATACAAACTGTAAAATTATTAATAAGCTGAAATAATGACTTAATTGTCTTCCGTTCTTACCTATTTGGGGGTTGAAAATGACACAAACATTTTCATCACTCATTTTATGTCCCAATAAACTTTAGTTTAGTCATCAGTCAATGAATTTTATTTTCTTCCTCTTCAGTTTTGTGATCTGCCTCTTCTAGCCAAGTGAACATTACAGTATGTCCCAAGACATGCATTATTTCTGCTATGAGAGGAATGCACCCGCAAACAAATGTTAACTTTACTATCTGTGTAATTGGTATTCATAGGTGGCTCAGCAATATTTAATGTGTTTTCGAAACAGTGACAATTAGGACAAAATGGTAATCTCTGAAAAATCACAGATAAAATTTGAGAGGGGGGGGGGCTTCAAGACGAAAAAATTCTCCCATCCGAGTTTTCTTTAAACTCTAAGATGTGGACCCAACTTTTACAATAAAAATGAATGAACAGAGATAAAAGGAAAGTTTCAAGCCACACAGTCTTACTTTGTCGTATTGAATTGTGGACCGAGATAATGATTACTGAACCTGGAGAATTTCTCAGTCTTCCTAAAAAAGTCAAGGGAAGCGTTTCCAAAAGAGACACTTGATCCCAGGATGTCAGTGAAGCCATCATATTGCTGAAGATAAGCTGAAATTCATTAACTCTATAGCTGAAATGTAACCTACTTTTTTATTACTTTGTGTGATATCCTGGAGAAAGACTTATCGGTGACAAAGCGACCTTGTATCAAACTGATTCCAACCGTCTGAAACATTCATGTGTATTTTCTGACGTTTTAACATTTTAATCCATATGATGCAGGCTGACGCTAAGCACCGTGGCGATTTGTTTTTCTTTACGATTCTGTATCCGGATGCTCAAGCTGAAAAACAGCGACATGGCATGCCTTGACCTTATTTCCACTCAGCATATACATTATGCAATCGAATCGAGGTTTGCGGACAATGTTAATGAAGCCAACTGCATTCCAGCGTCCGGGGTCTCCCGCTTGGGCAAACAAACATCTGCTAGTCAGCTAAAAGGGAAAAAATAGGGGAGCCAAGAAAGATATTCAGGCTTTTCAGGTCTCAGTCCTAAATTCTTTTCTGTCCTCCTGCAGAATGCTTCGTGACTCTGAATCACAAAATAAATCAGTCTTGTATCCTGAGTGGTTATGAGTGTAGATTATTAATGGGGTTTTGAGACATGCATTGAGGGAAGGGAACTCCATTACAGTGGCCGCAGGGTACGTGTTATTCCTTCTGACCTAAATGACTCCATTTACTTAATAGCATAAAACATACAGAACAACCTAATTATATACTGTAGGCACAGATGCATGCATACACACACACACACATGCGCACCTCATGTTTCTTTTTCAGTGCAATCTCCAGCCTTCGCCAGTTGAATCCATAATTCTTACTGCCAGAAAGATACGTCCGTGTATTCTATTTGTAGCACTGATGGTTTAAATCTGAACAAGATGTCCATGGCCATGCTGGAGGCTGTGCTTTAACACAGCAGCGCTTTGAGTTAAATGCTAACATTCTCACAGTGGCAATGCTAAGGTTAACAAAAAGGACCATCAGTATTAAGATCGGTAAAAAATCACTTTCACTAAATAGCCTGTAGGGGGAGTGCTCGGTTATTAATACACCGAAATGAGAGCGAGACAGTCGCTGTGGTGCTTTTTCACTCAAGTTCAAGGGAATTTGTGACTTCCCTAATAAGGAGGAGATGGTTGTGGCAATCAGTAAGATATTCAATACTGGGATTTCTCTGCCCACACAGGCTCAGAGGAGGAAACAAGACATTGCTAATGGAGGATGAAGAAAGTTGACCAACAAACTGAATACATCTCTCTCACTCTCAACGGACTTCAGAGTCAAGAGAAGAAACAGACGGTGAGGTGGGCCATTTATATTTGGACATGGGATAACCCACCCCTCTCATTTTGAGATTGAAAATTGATTGACCATGAAATGTGTAAATGGCAGAACGGTAATAACGCAAGGCACAAGGCAGAAGAGATATTGAATGGACCTTGAGATTAAATTGTTTTATAAACCCTTCTTTAAAGTGTGAAACCAATTATATTGACAAATCTCTTAAAAATATGAAAAATAGGTGGTGGTGGTCTATTAATAAATCCAAGAATTATCTTTAAGCTTCACTGCAACTGTTTGGGTGTTCTGTAACTGACAAAGAAATCATATTCCCTCTCCATTTGAGACATCTTTCCTTCTCATCTCACAGAAAAGTCAGTGACTTTGGTTATCTTCTAGCTCTACAACATGCAGCACTTTCAAATGTTGCCAAAAAGAATAACCTTGTACATCAGCTGCTCAATGAAAAGAGGTTTTTTTTCCTCCATCTCTCTCTCTCTCTCTCTCTGCGATGCTTTATTTTAACTTTTTGCTGGCATCACTAAAAGAAGGAGGAAAAGGTCGTACTCAAAGCAAAAGATCAACCCAGTGTATATTGATTTCAGTCCACTGATGGCTCTGTCAAAAAAAAAAAAAAGGCTGAATATTAGAATTAGCTCTGGCTGGAGAAGGTTCCTGCAACAACTCTGCCTCTGTGTCTCACTCTTTCTTGCTCCACATGTAGAAAGAAGGATAAAGAGGAGCACAGAATCAGAACGGAAAGTAAAAAACGTTTGGTCAAGGCAACAGATGCCACAGATCTGCAGACACTGTTTGGACACTGACTGGTGTTGCTGTTATATAAAATAGATGCATTCATTTATTCAAAAAAAAAAAAAAAAAAAAGATGTTGGAAAGTAATTGGGACAGTTATTTCTTCAGATGACTTCATTACTTTTTGAATCCGTTCTCATTTGAAATTTGCATCAATAATCCCAGTGCCTCAATGAAGAAAAGGATTAACGTCAGCAGAATAATTGAAGTAATGGATTTTGAGATTGATGTTGCTTAGCAACCCATTAATTTCAGTTTCTAATGGTAGCTTTTTCAATTAAGTCACTCCAAAAATCATATATATATATATATATATATATATATATATATATATATACACACACACACACACACACACACAGAGAAAGCACAATTTTCTTTCCACCTTGCTGAAGTTAAATTTCCATGAGCCGGGAGCGATACACACTTAATAACAGTTTAACTAGCGAGTGAAAAATTCATACTGTCAACTGACGCACGTAGGACAATTGCTTTCTTATCTAAATGGTGACATCTGTTAGCATCAAAAAGTTATCGTAATCATCATTAACCTCGGCCTTGTTTCTCCAATTATTGCAGACGGATTCATCAGATTTCTCTCTTTTGTAATTGCTCCACACCCTCACAGTAGAAGACCAGCAGGCGGCAGGAGTAAAAAGGTGAGTAAGCACTGACATAATTTAATTATTTACATGACATATTTCTGCTGTTGTTAAAGTGCCATTACGGTGAAGGGGGCCGCAATTTGAACATGGGGGTTTTGACAGTTTCAGGGTGAGGTAAGTACTTTTTATACAGTTAGCAAATGTCCTGATTTGAAGAACAATAGAAAAGTCTCATCTTAACAACTCAGAAAGGTACCCCCACATAAAAAGAAAAAAAATTATTTTATGACTTTATGATCCCGCCAGACTTCCTCTCTATGATGTTTGTTAACTAGGAACGAGCATGCCCATTTCTACGTCTATACTTTTATTCTACTTGAATATCTTGTGCATGATTTACAGTGGAGATAGACAATTTTTATTTTTTTTGCTTTGCATTATGAAGTAAATGTTGATTGCACAGTGTAATGGCTCCAGGATAATGATACCATAGGTGTTTTTTTTGAAAGTCTCGCTTTCACTATGCAATTCCGTCTGCCACCGGCTACGATCTCCTGGGAAAATGAAGGCTTGATTTATGGCACAAAAGTGCTTTCATGTCTCCATTATAGACTACGTGAATGAACAAACTCTTTTTCTCTAATGTTTTCTTCTAACCTTCCACCCCCCTTCCACCCCGGCAGCAAAACCCTACTGTAGTTAGTTGTTTGTGTGAATTGTGTTATTACTATGCAATGCACATCATTACAAAAGCTTTTGCCTGTTCCCAAATCCAGTATAAAAATTGTGACAATTTCAATTTACCTCTTCAGTGAACATGCTTCTTCCTTCTCTTTTATTTCCAAAGTGGTGTTGATCATTTCTTTCACGGTTGTCTTTGTGTCAGTGGTACAAACAATAATACCATTTGGAAAGTGTTAGGGTGGTGGTGATGGTGCAAAATCCATATTTAGGGGACTAAAATCCTTGGGCATTACCATACTGGTATGTGGCATATGCATTATAGTTAGAAATATGGTGGCAATTGCAAATAAATTACGATTTAGGTATGGTTAGGCAATAAAAAAAATACCTTTTTTAAATGTTGGGGGAAAAAGATGCAGGATTCTTTCAAAGCATGTCATGCTGTATATATATAAACAGACTGTATTGACATTGAAACCTGTGAGGACCAAGTCTATGCCAATATACATGTTGTTTAATTTACCCCCCTCCCCTCTTGAGGCCTATAGTCTGTCATTGCCAGCATATCACATCCCTCATATTTTCAAGTTTTGATTTGATGGCATGAGAGGTGAATACTAAATTCAAAAGCAAAACATTATCAAACGTGGGCGCGCATGTGTGTGTGTGTGTGTCCTCTTTTACGGTTAACCAACACTGATATCGGACTTGTTGTTTGCACAGCTTGAGTGATGTGGCACCAAAGTGACCTACAAAACAGCCGTGGTGGGGCCATAAATCACATTGGGTCTGGAATTAATCACTGTGTAGAGGACATCTTCTGCCACCGCTGTCCTCTCACAATCACTCTCTGCAAAACGCTTGCACCCCCCTCCCCCCTCCAACTATCCTTCTTTTCCTCCATCCATCGCTCCATCAGCCACCAAAGCGACCACCGATTGGTCTCGAGAGAAAGAAAGAGAGAGATGTCCTTTCCACCACTCATTTAAAATGCAGGTTAAAGTTTATAGAGTCGCCTGCGTGCCAGACATCTGAAAATGCTTTTCAGCAGAGAGAAGAACAGGAGACAATGAAGACTTTGTTTTTAAGATTAACCTAGAGACCACGTTTTATTTCACAGCTCCAACCCCACGCCGCCACCATTATGATAACTGTCAGTTTTATTTCAGTACGCTGACTATAGGGACCAGGGAGAGAGCAAGAAAGGGTGAGCAGGAGAGGGGTACGCTTGATTTATTAGACGACAGACGCAGCAGGGATCCAATCAACGTTACATTGGATGCCAACACCAAGTCGACATGAGGCTTAAGGCACTTCACTTCAAGGGCAGCCGCCGTCAGTTCAAAGACAAGCCAACACAGTGGCCATTGTCTTCACTGGAAAATTGGATTGAGTATATAGAAATTAGACACCTTTATTTTGGAGCAGGAATGTAACAGTACAGTGGAGATTTTTCACATGGCTAATGGGAAGACTTTAAATTCCCCTCAGTCACAACACATCACCAAACTGAAGGTGGGAAGACATTTGATCCACAGGTTATTTAACAGCTGACTCGCTTAATTATCAGTGTGCCATTACACACGTGAGGCATCACAAGGGAGCGCCGCTTTCTTTTTTTTGACTGCAGCTGTTTCTATTTCCCCTTGCAGATTATCCTCAGTCACTTCACCGATGTCAGTGACATTGGACGCAGACTCCCACGCATCTAAATTGCTTCGTAACTAGTATAAAATTGGTTCAAAATGGAGGAAAAAGAAAAAGAAAAAAAGAACACGTAAAGCTCAGAGTTTACAGCTCTGACATGCTGTTATCACTGTAACAAGGTCACCTCAGGATACTGAGAATCTTTTCTTCACTAGTTATTTTTCTCTTCTTAGTATCAGGTCTTTTCTGTATCACAAAATCTCCAATCAGTTTTAAAATCTACTTATGTTTTATGCGACAGCGTTGCCCAACCTTTCGTCATATCTGGTTGAGGGAGTTTTGCTTTTTGGGTTTGTTTTTCCCACCTTTCGTTTGTCCCTCCAGGTGGCCTAATGGATCACAATCTCACACTACAGGAGACTGGACAGGTTCAGGGTGTAAAAAGCGGTCTGTGTATGTCAAGCCAAATTTGCTAAAGCTGCTGCGGGCCTGAGAGGCACCGCTCACCTTTCACCTCAGCGGGTTGTGGCGGATTTGACAGCTGATGATTATAGCTGACAGCTGTCCAACATTTTTTTTTCCCCAGAGGTCAATCAAAGGCCTCTGTGCGTGAATAATGTCTAATTTTCCTTGAACCGGCGGTTATTTTGCAATAATACACATATACTATTTCATATAGCCGCTCAGCTGGACAGTCTGCCAGAAAAAAAGTGGGGCCACTAGTGCAGGTCAGGAGTGGATTTCCCCGTTTCCCAAAAGATTATAATAATAAATCTGATATATATATACATATTTCTGATACACTCATCCAAGATGAATGTGTTGGTGGCAAGTCAATCACTGGACAACAAGGTATCATCACCTCATGTTCATGTTTTCTGACCTTGCACGCAGTGTTCTATCAAGCAACCCTCCCACACCCTACTTGACTGCACAAACAGTCCAAAAAAACAAAATGTAACAATAAACCCAAACTGAGTGTCTTTTACCAAACATACTGCAGCTCCATGATTGCATTGCATTTTTGACCCTCTCTGTCAGACATCTAGTGTTTCACTGTCGGAATAGATTCATATTTTGTTAAAAGCGGCTAACTTAAGTGGCCGCTGTGAGCAATGGTCCTGTTGGTGCACAAGTGGCTCCAGTCTCCTAACTAAATGAAACACCACTGTGCAAGATTGTCAACAAACAACTCGAGGTGGAAAAAAAAAGCAGTAACAAAGCACTTGATTAAAGAAGTGGCATCAGGTGTGAAGCGTGCAAACTTTGTTAAAATAATACAGGTCATCTCAGAATTCAGTTCATCAGATAGAAATGCTTAATTTTGGAGCCAATTAAGCTCCTGGTTAAATTTTCATCTTGATTTTTGATTCCTAAGAACAGTAGTTAAAATATTTTCCACAGAGAGCAGACTCAACCAGGACAATCAGTGTGCCAGATCTTATAGTTTTTCTCTCAGTCGCTTTGCTATATTTTTTCAGATTCGAATTGAAATTCTCAAAAACTACTTGCTCAGTTGTGCACATAATGGAAAAGCAATTTCTCAGTCTTTCGAAACAAATTGCAAACACTTCGGCATATTCATGCAAATGATTATGTACGACTGTCTGCTGTTTTCTACTTTATCAATTGCTTGTGTCATGCTGATCGAAATGTATTATACACGTTCTCTGTTGAATAGTCTTACACCCCAAAACATCAAGGCAGTAGTTCACTGCATAAGCCATTACATCCACAACCCATAATATGTCTATACATTTCTATTAAACTTGTATTTCCAAATGTGTCCTGAATCGATAAATTGCTTGTAATAAGTGTAACTCTTTTCACCTGTGATAGTGACTAATCACGTGACACCTGAAAGCCTATATATGGAGGAAGAAAGGCAGGACATCTGTTTGACCAAACCAACACCCAAACAGAATCACAAAGCTATCTCAAGGAAGGGCTGGAAGGTTTTTTTTGTGCTGACTTTTTTTTCACCTCTGTATTCTGGTATTGTGATGTTGCAAGGAAATGGTAGAACTTACAAAAAAAAACCCCTCCCACACATCAGGGATCAAATGCGTCATATCGACTACATCTTACTGATTTGCCCCAGTCAATCAATCCCCCTTCACAAAAAAACAGATTCCCTGTTGTCACAGCAATTAATCGGAAACAGCTAATCAAGATCTATGAAGGGGAATCCTCACTAGGACACAGGAACTGTCCTCTGATTGGTTGCTGGCGAGTAGCAAATGGCTGTTAGAAAATCAATACTTTCCAATTAAGTGACATTTGCTCCCAAGGGATAGTGATGTCCCATGGTATGTCTCATCATTTGTTGTTTTTAGTTGCATGGCTTGCTTTTTTTTTTTCTTTAATATCCCGCAGTTTTTACATTCAATTTCTATCAGGCTAAAGAAGAAGATAAAGAAGCATTTGAAATGATGCACCTTACTATAGAAAGCTTTCTAAAAACCTACAACCTTCCACAAAAGCCAATTTGCAAAACTCAGGAGGAACGCAAATGAATTTAAGGCAAATGAAAACAATCTCTGAAAAAAACTGTACAACTTGCCAAAAATGCCATCAGCTACATTATGAGCTCTGCAAAACGGCAACGCTATGAGGACTTAATCTGTTTCAAGGGCCTGCTTCAATTGGAGTTGACACTGCTGGTATTTCATCCAGTCAGCTGCATACACACACAACCATGAGCAGCCACCCACTAACCCCCACCTCTAAGGAAATTGCAAGCAGCTAGCTGCACTCCCTGAAGCCCAGTACGCACAGTCAATTACGTTATTGGGTTAGCAGCTATAATGGCCTCAGAAGGGCAATAGAAATTAGGCGGCGCACTTACACCAAGGTGGGCTGGGACGATCAGTAAATGATTGCAGCATTAGCTTACCGGCCACCTTCCTCCACCTTTGGTGCCGAATAATGAAACACATGGAAAAATGCAATCCAATGAATCAGACTCTACTGACTCTACTGAATGAATGAACTGTGCACGTGTGTCTATTAATGTCAAACTGTGACATACATCGCCTATATAGTCTGCACTCCAAAAGGCCTTTTAGCATTAAGAGGATAGTTCATTATTGATGAACAGGAGATTTTCTTTGAACACCCATAAATCAATGCTAACAGAATTTAATGATGCGTTTTTATCAACTAACCTACTAAAACACTATCATCGCTTTTGCTTTCTTATACAGCAATCAACTGACAGTACATGCTAGTAAAAATGCCCTTCTAGTTTGACAAGAACTGAATCAAAACTGATTGAGTTACAGAAAAGGAAAAATCACTAATCAGAGATTGGGGGGAGGGGGCTTCCTGCAGAGTGCATGACAATGTTTGATAACTGAATGTCTTCAATGTGTCGTCTTCGTGAAAACAGTGATTGCACTCATCTCTGCCTTTGACACTTCAGCTCAGTAATTCAGAGACAGACGGATGTCGGCGAGTATTCTGGTTTATCTTTAGTTTGTTCATTTCATCAGGGACGTAAGAAGAAGAAAAAAAAAAACACAACAAAAGTGAAGAGGATGTTTGATAAGTCGTAAAAGCAACATCCATCTTCAGCCTCATACTCAATTTTTAAAGATATGTTAAACTATTTCTGCTTTATCTGAAGGGCATGCAACAGAGTCAGTTTGAGGATCCAAATTAAAATGAAAACAGGGCCTTAGATGTCCCTTTAACTTCCTGACTTGTCAAAAGAGCTCCAATGCGAGCAAATTGCTCATTTACAACTTTCTTATTTTGATTTGATTTATACATTTCTATTAATAAAGTTGAGTTTCTTTGTGTTAAGGTCAGTCAGTCAGTTTAGAGTAGAGGAGGGCTACTGCTTTATCACTGCTTTCTCCTTTCAAGGATTTTTATGAGATCATGACCTAGTGTTATGACTAGATTAGCACCAAGGCTTGAAGCATCATACAGATTCTAATCGTCTTTTGGCAATAATTGGCCATTCGTCACCCTCAGGGGGGTTGATGCCACAGTGAACAACAGCCCATTGTCGTATAATGCAACTCGTTACTTTGAAAAGACCATAGGCTCTGCTTTCATGCTGGTGGGGATCAAGTGCAGTGACCTCATTGATGAATGGAGCAAGTGGTTTCTTCCCCATCGAACCATAGTTTGCTATGACACCGCTCAGGTTGAAATCAGAGTGGAGCACATTACAATAGAGTGTCGTGTATTAAGATGACCGGTGTAGAACAAACAACTGAGCTTTGAGGCACATGTGCAAGGCTGTATTTTGGAGAAGCACTCATATAAACCCTATGCTTCCTCTATTTTACTCTTTTTGTATTCTTGTACAATCCCATTTCAAGTTAACAATACCAGTCTGATAATACAGACGTGTCCCATCTGAGCCACAGTTTGTGGAGTGTGGTGCATATTGCTAAAAGTGCGGAGCAACAATATGTTTTTCATCTGATGCAGGTACTTTGATTAAATCATAGAATGGAGTTCAGTACTTTCTACTTTTTTGTGGACATCGGTCACATTTGTGCCCCAAACTTAGAAGCCATAAGTGCATTAAGTTTCAATGGTTAAAAAGGGAACCCAGCTGAAAGGTCTTTAGGACATATTGGAGTTGTCCCAAATCTAGCAAATAAGGAGTTTTATGAAATTAACAGAATTAAGAATCCAGTGTTCAATGTATTTGTATGAGGATAATAAAGGGTTAGTCTATGAGTTTACACTGCAGCTGAAAGGTTGATAAAGACAGCAAAATCTGACCCAACACTGCTTGACACCCACTGATGTTTTCCACCTAATCTAAACCCTTTCACAATTGTGCCGGTGGTGTACCCCTGCTTGGCCCGACACTTCTGGTCATAAAATGACTGAAAAATCTGTTGGACACACTCAAAATGAGCTTCCACTACCGCCTGTGTCCGCTGGTTCATGAAAAGAAAGGGCATTGCATCGGTTTACACGGGAGCATCAAGCGACAACTGTGAAATGCTTCATATTTACAAAGTAGAACTGATTAGATCCTGAGCAAATGCTCTCTTGTTTGTGAGCAAAGGCTGAATTTTCAATCACATTTCCTATCGACTTCGCAATCGTTTTAGCCTTACATTTCAAATGGCAGACGTGTCTTCTAATGAGACCTATCAAAGAGAGAATTGATGTTTTACTCTTAAGTTCATCGCTGTCAAATCGAGAGCTGAAGTGAGGCAATGATCCACAGTCACCAAGGAGACCCCCCCCCCCCACCGTCACCCACCCTCTTACCAATCTAAGCTATCAGCATCCCACAGTGACAAAACTAAATATTTCAGCACTGCCACTTTAAAACAAATATCACCTCTGACATGAAATCATCACTGGTACAACGGAGAATGTTTTCATCAGTGACACACAATAAAACGCCTGCAGCTACAGCAGAGGATGCTTTTGTTTTTTTTTTGTTTTTTTTCCAAAAGGACTGATACCTTAGCAACCACGCAAGTAAACGGTATCTAACTCTGTCTTACACACACACACACACACACACACACACAGATTACTCTGGACAGCTGCTCGTGATTGATATTCCCATGGAGATTTGGAAAGCAGCTGATCCAGAAACACACATGGGCAGGTTAATGACATAACCCCACTCTGACCTCATCCTCTGGGGTGTTTATGCGTACCATCAGCATAGTCAAAAGTAGCTGAGTCAGGCTTTGTGTGTGTGTGTGTGTGTGTGTGTGTGTGTGTGCTGAAGTCCATTTATTATTTTTGCATGTACATTTATGTATCCCTGTATGTGTATGCGCGTGCACATATTTATGGATGTTCCGGATGCCACATTCAGCAAAGCAGAAATGATGAATTTTAGAGAGAGATTGTTAGTTGGTTGTGTTTGTTTGCAGGAAAATTTGTTTTTATTATTAATGTAAGAAAAGTCAGACTAGTTTTTGTCTTTTTCTTGCTTTAGCAGGGTTGACTTGTAGCGGATGATGATGATGATGATGATGATGATGATGATGAAAACAAATTGGAGAGGAAGCAAAGAGAACTGTTATTCCTCACGGCGAGGATTCATTTTGATTTATACATGAATATGGACACTAAACAAAATGCACAAAATGGAAAATATTTTTTTGGGGAAAAATAAAAATGCTGCTGCATAAAAATCACCTCAAGTGGTAGAGAGTGTTGTGTATGTGTGTTTATTATAAAGTCACAGAGCTTTTGGCAGAAGGCCTGATGCGTCATTCTGCTGCACCTCATTGAACAGGGGTGTGTGTGTCACATTTGCATGCACCCTTGGTCACTGGAGACCTGAGCACTGAGCAACGCACGCCGTCGGCATTACGGGCTGAATTTAAATGTCCATTTTCATTTCAGCTGTCCACAGTCACGGAATAAACTACATTGATTTCTTCAAGTCTTCTTGTGGTTTGTGCTCACTCACGAGTGTCACTTTCTATCATTTCAGACAACTGTACCCTCTCCTCAATTACCACCTCTTTTTTTTTCCCCCCTGCACATTGTTTTTTGCATCGAGTCATTCACTTTCACTTTATGTTTGCAATCCACAGCTGTCTTTTTTTTTATCCATGTCTGTGGATAGGTTGGCATGTAATGACTGAGGTCTGGACAGGCAGGGGGGGAAAAAAAATGATGTGTATGCATGGACTGTATTATTTGTTGAAATGACAACGTATTGAATTGAATTGAATTGTTGGTTCAGTAATACACTTTTCAAATTTGATTACACTCACAGCTGCTTGATACAACCACAGTCCTCTGTTGTTGGACACTGAGTAGCTCCAGTGGAGTGACTGAGGATTGAAAGCTTTGCCCAAGGGCATCTCAATTGGAGTTGTTGATGGAAGGCGAGGCAGTAGTCAAGTTAGTCACTTCCCCTGACAGTGGTAGCAGTAGCAGCAGCAGCAGCAGTAGTAGCAGCAAATGCAAATTACAAACAATAACAAACCTTTTCAAATATTAAGTTAAGTTGGTAAAACATGGGTGACATAATACCTGCCAATAATTTGCATTCTGGCAATGTCACTGTGGGTTTCAGAGGAGACAAACGTGACTTTTCCTGGTTCTGAAAAGCTGACACTCAATGCATGTGCTGAGTGTCCAAACACATACTTGCACTTTGTCTATATCTGTCTCTAACACACTCATGAACCCTATCTCTTGCTTTTTTTCTCCACAGAAGACCAGATCTCTGTTGTAGCAGAAGACCGCAAGCAGGCTGTCAGATACTACGGGCTCTTCATTAGGTACAGCACTTTCACAGCCACAGCCAACACCATGTAATAGAATTTATAGAGTGGTAGTTGAATTACGCTTTCCCCCACCAAGAGACCCCTGCTGAACGAGTAGGGAGATATACCAGGACCATCCAAAGTCATTGACTGTGTGCTCGAAATTGATTTCAGGCTTTTTGAATTAGCAGACGCGGAGGCGAGGTGCTGATATTTGGTTTGAAATCTTAGGTTGGAAAACTCATTGAGACTGTCGTACTCTATTAGAGAATAGCTTGGTGAGTGGACTGAAACCATTCTTGACAGGCAGTGTCTCGGCACAGGCTGACATTGATTAACTTTGCATACTGTGTTGTACTTCATGTTCATGTCAATGGGACTGGACCAGCAATACACCTGTTTCTAGCTTATATACCTGATAGGTTACAAGCTTGCTGTTAAATTGTTTTGGTAAAAATACATGACTCACTAGATTCCAGACAAGTGCACCTTTTCCAGATCATAAATCTATTCTTCTACCTACTTGCAGAAACTGCTCTACAAATTCGCTTGAAAGCATAATCTTTAATTGTTAAGGCAAATTGGTGGGTCTCGGAGTGAGCACTGGGTGGGGATTAGGATCAAGTGCTCTGCATATTAGGCAACCACTCTGTGCCAATCTAAAGTTAACATGACTTTCATTATATGCCCTTCCTCTGCGAAGGTGGGACATCCCGGCCCGATGAAGATTTATCTCTTCACATCTTTTGGAGATGTAAGAATCTAATAGATATTTATGGTTGGGCTCTTTTTAATCTAAGAGGAGTAGAAACATCTGCTGCAAATTGTGGTTGAATAAGACTTTCAATTTGTCATACACATGAGCGCAGGCAGTAAAAAAAAAAAAAAGATCTGTTGCTTGTGATAAATAGGAGGTAAATATCTTTGTAAGTTTTACATAGATCTGAATAGTACAAAACCATAGTGATTTCATAACAAACTGGCTTCATATATGAAAGGAGCCTGCCAGCAGGTGTTGCTTCATTGCCATTGCTATCAGTTAGACATCCGGAGCAGTATATCATGTAATACTACAGTGGTCATAAAAACTTTTCACACCATGATCTGAAGAGGAAAAGTTCCTGTGCAAAGTCGACAATTCTCAGTGAAGAATAACCATTACCTATTACACTGGAATATGTCAGCCTATTTCATTGTAATGTGGATATACGTGTGCACTTATGACACAAAAGATACAACACGCATATGCAAATTGTATCGTGTATACATACCTTCAGTCTTTATTGGAAGCAATCGTTGCCATTAAATTCTACAAGATGTTACATACGGTGCATCCCGATTCAAAGGAAGGAAGTCCATGGTCTATCAATCCCATTATTAAAATACAGATTGCTTCCTTCCCATAATAGGAATCTTACACATCTTTCACTAGTGAAGCATATAAATGTGTATTAGGCTTGGCACTAGGTCGGGAAGAATTAGTTTCATTTGCATTATTCATCGACCTTGCAGGCAGACACATCTATCACGGCTTTGGGTGACTTGCTGTTGCAGAATTTTAAATATTACCTGTTAAGATAGACACATGGTATTTACTGAGGCAATTTGCTCTGAGAGCATTTTGCAGAGTGGTAGCAGCAGTGTATATATATGTATACACACACACACACACACACACACACACGGGACTGCAGTCAACAACTGATGTACTATTAATTGGTTGATTTCTGAACAGTCTGGAGTTTGTTCGGTAGGGGGGGAGAGCTGAGTCCTTTTTTTTTTAAAGACAGCTTACTGTGCTCTAGTAGGACAACAAAAGAAACCTCTTGAGTAAGAATGGCACTATGCCAATGAATGGACTGGTATGCTGTATCAAATGCAGCACAGATGGCTAATCAATTGAGCGCAGTTTAGTTTCCGATAAGCCCATCAGTTAGGGTTGATTACTGTCATCAGGAGTAATTAAGCAAACTAGAGTACCTGCATCCATATGCAGTTGGGTTGGGTGTAAACAAATGAATACTGTGTTTGGTCATCAATAAGCTTAAGCCACTGTGGCAATGTAGATTGGTGTAGAATTTGTCTTTGACTTACTTCAGTACTTTTTATTCAAACTCTTGACCTCCAAACAAAAAGTTCCATCCACAGTCCTGTGAATCCTGAAATACGTTTATGAAGAAATCACAAGGACATACAAAGCATCAGTTAACCATCTTTTGTGAGCAACTCCGGTCACAGATATGAGCCGAGAGCACGAGCTGTACTTTGACAATGTTCACATGAATAAATATGAAGAGAGATACTGTAGGCTGGAACCTGCTGAAGGAGTAGTCCGCCAACTCAAAGAGCAGCGTAGAATCTGTCTATGGGTGGCTAAACAGTGTTGGAGATTTAAAGAATTTAGTTAATGCAGTGGAGTGACACTGACATTCATGTTCTGTTGACTGAAACTACTGAGGATGTGGAAGCTGCTAACTTTTTTTTTTGTCTCGGTCTTCAAATGAGAGCCTTGTTTCTGAAGTAAAAAGTGACATTTGCTCAGACAGGAAGTTGAAGATGGTGACTACTTTAATAGACATTAACTGGAACATCTGCGAGATAAATGCATGACTGTGTAACAAGGACTTGGAAACCAACTTCTTTGTGAGTTTTTATTGTTCCCTCCTCTAACAAATCTCAACATCTGGAACTTTCTCTTCTTTCATCATCCTCCTCTGTCAATTGTAAGCCAAAAGAACACACTAAACCTCTAGACAGATTGCATCAGAGCCTCCATATTAGCAGGAAGAACAATAGTGTATAGGGGAAGGTGGGGTGGTAATGAGTTCTGGATCACCAACCACATAAACAATACCCTTAACAGATGGGCGCCAACAAGTACCAGCTGCGGAGGCAGTGGAGTGAAGAAGAGACTTGTCGTTGGAGAGGACTAAATAAAACCCACTTCTGTAGGGTTTGGTCTTGCAGGGGACAGCAGCGGCGGTGACATCCTTCGAGGGAAGCTAAACTGCGGCCTCTGACGCAAGGCGGCAGGTGGAACGAGGACGACGGCAGACAATGTTGTGCCCCCATGAGGATGGCAGCTCCACTTTGATCTGATGCATGATTCATCACAGGCTGACTTGACCAAGGACAGCCAAGGAGCTTACCGCACAAAAACTTTTCATCACAATCTGAAACGGTTCTGTCAACACGAACGGAGCCTGGATATTGACTCCGCAGTGTTCAATAGAGGCGACGCATAATGACACAGTTGGCCCATTATGGTGGCGTCAGTTGAATTTATTTTGCTTCTACATTCTCTGCCAAACGACGGATTCCACGAATATTGTGACTTTCTGATAATTTTTGCTTGGAGATTTAGATGAATAAAAGCAAAACATGCTCAATGACGGTGCTGGACATTCACTGCTTACCACTTGATATACAAAAAGCCGTACAATGTGTCTTATCACGCTGCATTTATGAGTCACGCTGAGGCTCACGAATAAATGACAGCTCTCCTCCTGATTCACTTGCGTGTTCAATGCGAAAGTAACTTGCAATGTCTTTTCAAATGTACCCAAGTAAACAAAACCACACTCTGTCACAGCTTTTGTCACCGCTGTGAATCATTTAGTATCTGTGGACTGTGGATGTAGTTTTGGCTTTATCTGCTTGATTCTTACCCATTATCTCAGTTACTCCTGGTGACCTCCAGACAAGGTGAGCACAAAATATTTGGACTTGTGATGCCTCGACATAATTGTCCCAGTCTGTGAGTAATTGTACAATACATTTGTCTGATATATATATATATACGTCTAGGTACAACATAAACAGCCAGCAGCATAAACAGAAAGAAAAGTGCCAGACACACAGATTGTAAAAGGTCCCTTTGATTATGGTGGCAGATTAGTCTCAATAAACAATCATTAAACATAATACCCACTGGCTTTTAAACCACTCCAAGAAAAAGCCTGTGCAAAAAAACACAAACCGCTAGGGCATAGCCATGTTTTGATATGTTGCGGGTTTGTTATCTGTGCCTCTGCCCACCTGTGAGATGAAGCGTTTGGACGGAGACAAAAGCACCTTGTGAAACACTTTAAGTGTGTGTGTGTGTGTGTGTGTGTGTGTGTGTGTGTGTGTGTTTGCAGCTCTGTGGAGTATTGTTGCTGGGTGTGACTTGGCAGTTTTTCAGCCTATGACCCTTTTTTTTTTTTTTTTTACAATATGCTGTCTGCTACATCTGATCCAACAACACAGTATGCACTAAAATGCATTGCTGAAGCATTCGCCAGGGCGGTCCGTGTGCACCCTCCGTGTATATCACCCCCTGCATCTACCATGCATTATCACTGCAGACACTTTCTAGCATATTGTAACATAAACTGTCTGAACAAACTACTTATACGACTTTCCTTTGTAACCTCGAACAGCCAGGCAATATTTTGTTTTGATTCTGCTCCAGGGAGCGGAGCCAAGATGCTGCAGTAGTTCAGCAAACAAGCAGTAAAAAAAAGTGGAAATGCCATATCTGCACACACCCACACACCACACATACACACACACACCCACACAGACATCCAAACACAAATTTACACCTGGGAGTGAATGTGTTGCCATAATGCATTTCCACAGAGCTCCAACATACTTGCCAGCCAATGTTAAACTCTCTCTGTAGCCACTATTGTCCCGGATGGTTTAAGATTAGCCCTGTATATTTTTTTTCCCCAAATTAAAATATATAAGACAATTTTTATACACTTCAAGATTTCACCATCTCTTCTCCAGTATAAACTGTGTGTACGGAGACTTTGCACCGGACATGAGTGGTTGGGTTATGTTTGATTTAGTGGTCAGGGCAGCCTGGTCATTTCACCTGAACCAGTGCTATAATCCGGCTTTGGGTGAATTAAAGTTGAGTCCGCGGTACAAATTGAGCTTGCCCGTCCACGCTTGGTGTGTTTGGTGGAGAGTTCCTGCCAATCTCTGTGATGTAGTGTAGTAGGAGTACAACTAATTGGTCAGTGCTGGTTCTGGGTCAGAGGACTGCCTGGTGTAGAGTCAGAAAACACAACGTTATCACACATGGGTTTTCTTACTTGTTTAGGAACAAAAGTATCTGATATTAACATGGGTTCATATTACACATATGGGAAGATGGAAAATAAAGCACAGTACATTTACCACATTTACCACAAATGTGTTCACTGTAAACAAAAAGTCGGTCATTTAAGCAGTTCAAACAAATAGAGTGAACCTGGCAAGACTTAATAATCATTTCATTAAAAAAAAAAAATAAAGCATTTATCTTCACATTAGCGTCTATATTTAGTTTTAGCATCCTTTTTTTTAAATGTGTGTTAAACAAGAGTCGCTTAATTTGCGATTCCCTTTTTACTAGTGCTTATAAACCCTCCCAGCCATTCAAAATGCATTTTGTTAGCCCACGGTGTATTGATCTTTGTTACTGCAGTTATGATGTAGCATGGAATAAAATTACCTTTCTAACAGGGACAAAGAATAGATGTAAAATCGTTTGCTCATTTAAAAAAAAGTTGTTTTTTTTTTTAGTTTCAGGGCGTTTCAAACAGCGATGAAGTCACTGGTCATCAGAGGCATCGAACCTGTGACCTTCTGGTTACTGGGTGCTCTTTCTAATTACCAGGACATACTGTTGAACTGAAACACCAGTGTGACCTGTGATATCACTCTAGCTGTCCATCATCAGATAACTTCATTGTCTCCTTTTTTTTTTTTTTTTTTTTTTTAAGTGAAGGACGGGATTCACTTCAAGGACACCCAAAACAATTCTGGGATTTTTTTTTTTCCCCCAGATGGTTTTGATAATTAATAATTTCGACAACATACTGTACATTATACTACATTGATGATATGCTTGGATTGTAGCCGTGGGCGTTGCCACTTCTCATTTATTTTTCAATTAAAAATGACATTCAAAATGACGCCCCCCCCCCCTCCCAACTTGTTCTCTGATGTATTTTGGCTTCATGACACATTCAACAAGGTATGGTACCCCGGACAATAACAACAACCTTCCCCCTGTGTCTCCTCAATTCCACATTTGGGAACGCTGCCAAACTACAGCAGCCGCAACCCTGACAGATCAGATAATTCAGGACTCACTCCCTTAACTCCTGCCATCAAAAGTGCCTCCGTATCACCTTTACCCATCAACTCATGTTACAATGCATTGCTTACCAGTGCTGATATCTGATATCTGATATCCAGTTAAGTCATGAAGGATGCATATCAACTCAATTTGGTATTGATTGCTCTGGCAATTAGGCATAATTTAATTTTGCCCGCAACCTCCACCCTCCCTCAGGTTCCGTCTTCCTCTTGTTTTTTTCCGAGACTCAGAGGAAATCAAGTAGGTGTCGCCTGTGGAATATGCAATTTCTCTGAATATGTATTCTCCAGATAAGCTGAGAAGGCAGACAGCTTTAGAAGTGTGAGGAGATGTGATGAGCACATGCTGTGAGCGAGTGTCTGTTGTTCGCTTTGTTGGGTGCAGGTGTGTGTGTGTGTGTCTGACCTGCAAATGAACTTGTATAGTACAACCAGGCAATAGAATAACACTATGTGTGGATGGCAAAACTAATTAAAGTTTAAGGCGGTTTCATAAGGTAACCGCCATTAATGAAATGAGGGGAAAAGAAACATTTATGTCATTTTTGGGCATTTTCTGAAAAGATTAAAGCTCTTGTTTTTCTTTGGAGAACAGTGGGGCAAAATAATGAAAACTGAATAATCCCTGTAATATTCCACTTTATGTTTTAATACCAGTATATTTCTGTGTTTTCTGTGACAGTAATCTGCATGCATCTCCAAACCCTGTCCATTCATGCACATGCAGTGTGGCTATTTTAAGAGACCGAGGCCTGCTGAACATTTGTGAAGCATATTGTGAGTGGGAGCATTGGTCTGAGATCAGCGCTTGGTTCCTCCTCGCCATATGATATAATTCAGCATGACTATCAATCATTCTGAGATTGAAACTTCGAGTCATGCAGATTGTTGTTTTTTTTTTTAAATAACTTCTGAAAATCAGTCATGCTCAAAACAAACAATTGGAAATCTGAGGATTTACATTTACCACTCTGTGAATCGATCCTAAATGCCTCACAGCTCTGCTTGCTTTGTTTGCTCTTATACATCAGCTCAGGCTGATAAAACAATGTCTGCATCATCGCTGTGAGAGAGAATGATGTAAATAAGGAAGAGCATTTGCATACCCTTTCAATCAAATCTCCAAGCACTTAATATCAGTCTGGATCTCTGACAGTCTCAAATGTTGTGTTTGTGGAGTTCTTAGTGTTTGGGCTTCACTTCTTCTTTCGTTTGACTTTCAAAGCCCGACACTTGATTCAAGCATAAGTCAAAAACATATTTTCACCGTCCCCTCGGTGGCTGTTTCACAACTGATGAGGTTCAGTAGTGTTATTCGTCTTTGTGGATGACAGTTAAGCCTTTCTCAATAGAGAAGGTTTTGTGGTTTTGATGCAGACGGTTTCACAAGCATAAATTTACAATAACAAGCACATGGTGGCGGGCATGTTGTCTTCATATTCATATATATGCCTGAAAAATAAAACCGCAAACGACTCAAGCAATAAAAAGAGAGAACCACATTTTGGGGTAATTTCATTTACCTAGTACCACAACTGTAAAAAAACGTGTCATTTGATATGTAACAATTAACTCCAGCTCCGCTTTTCTTTCCTAAAGCACAGCCTGAAGCCAGTTTTCATCACTACTTCTGTATTCTCGCTGCCATTGTGTTCTACTCTGTTCCTGCCACGTCGCTGATATTTTTTTTTGAATACACGAGTCAAAGAACCTGTAGACAGCTTTTGCACTCAGAAGTTATGGAAGTAAGTGTCAAGCTTGAATCTTTATATATATATATATATATATATATATAGTAACAGTCAATCTGGGCTCAGTTTGCAAGGTTGAGGGTAGGTGGCATGCTACCAGAACCCATGAATGGCTCCATTAGATCACTAAAGAAATTGTATAAAACCTACGTACAATGCGCTTGGAAAACAGACTTGATAAACTCTGACCTGATTATCAGAATATAACGATCATATACACTTATCTAGAACGAACAGGCTTTCAGCATCTCCACACAGCAAATATTTGTGTGAGTGAAATCCCATTCTGTAGTACATTCAGCTGTCAGTATGGGTGTGCTGTGATGCAGTGTGACAGTCACTGACCTCCTGTCGTTCCAGCCCACACCCCCTGTCCCCCCCCCTCCCGTCCTTGATAGTGTGGCCATGTTCCCTGCAGGAGTACAGCTCTGAGAGATGATTGCCTTGGCATCACCACACCCTCGCCCGCCACTTTAGCCCATAAGCCTTTAAAGAGCAGCTAGCCATGGAGAGGGTCTTCTAAGTGTACAAAGCACTCTAAGCCCTGCTTTTTCCTTAGCACTTAACCACATTGTTATTAGCATTGGCTGTATCTGTGAGACCCTCTCTCTCCATTCTTGAAATTACACAGCCGGAGCCAGTGAAATGCATCATGGAGAATAGCATGAATAAGGTAGTAGAGAAAATGAAAGTTCACGATTCCTTTCTGTTTCGTCTGGCCATAATTAACTTCTGAAGCACTAATGCACATCGCATGCTGACTTGCAAGTCATGCATACGAGATGCATCCTTTGCATTCTGCAGTGTGCAAGGAGAAGCTCCTACTTTCAGCCACACACACACACACACAGTTCAGAGTCCCGCGTTGAATATTTAGTTCTCATTTAAAAGAATGGTTTTTTTAAAAACGGAACACGTTGATCTGATATATAAAAAAAAAAACCACAACAAAACACTGTTAGTGATTAGCATTTCTGATATGTTCAAAGATTTTCATCTCTCTGAACTCCTCAGTAACGGTGTGACTAAATTATACAGTTAGTTTGACGTGACAGGACATTTTTTTTTTCCTTTCCTCCTTCAGCTTTGATGTTGATGGTAGTTAATTACTGTGACGTCTCGAGGGGGTAAAAAAAAAAGAAAAGTTATTACACGAGAAACTCCTGATTTGCTTTTGTTTTTTTTGTTTTTTTTCAGATTTTGTTTCTCGCTACTTCTTTGCAGCAGGGTTCCTGACCACATCGTGAGATATAAATCTTGTTAATTCTTGCCACGCAGCATCTTTGGAGACATGCGCTCGCTTGTGTTTATATACATTTTACCCATTATGCTTGTTCATTATTTTTTATTTAGAAGCTCTAAATGCATAAGTTGAATTTGTGGAAACAGTCAGAAAGGTCGTTGCTCTCTGTTGTCCCGGCGTGACAGACGTGCTGATGTGTTCAAAGGAAGCATGTCATAACTCATGTTGCTGCATATTCCACTCTCATAAACAATATGGATGCATTTATTATTTTTTTCTTTTTTGTCCTGCCACATGTCCAATCTCCCACAGTCAGTGTATCAACACTAATCCAGTTACCAATGCTCATTATCCTCCGTCTGCTGATACGCGTTGATTGAAATATGATAGTCATCTGAGATTGAATTAGTGACAAGGTCACCGCGGTAACCTTCCGAACAAATTAGTACGGGAACGCTTTAAATATCACGGGCACGGCTTAAAAGTAAGCCTGGCGCTGTGTGTTGCTGGGAAATGAGCAGCGTGCGAAGCCTCTCCTGTTCTGTTCTCTACTTCACATATCGATCTGGAGATGATTCACATATGCAGCCGTGTTCATGGGTAGTTGCTAATGGTTTTAGTAGAGGTTGCTTTCAAGTACCAAAAAACATACAATGATGTCCTTGTTAGATGTTCATCGTAAGCAAGTGCATTGTTCAACTCTTCTGTGTCCTGTCCTTGTTATTGTTGTTTCATCAAGTTAAGAGATATTCATATAGCAGTGCATGCTCATGTTGGATGTACTGACGCACTAAAACTGTCCTTAAAGCTAACGATTAATGGAAAGGATTAAAAAAAACAACAACACAGGAGCAAGATGGAGCATGGAGGTCATCCAGAAACACTTCAATAACTGCATGTTCCTCAGGTTGTAAATGTGCATCACGTTAAAGAATAACGCTGATGGTATTGTATTGATTAATCCAGGCAGAGCTAAATAAATCATTACTGCAGCGGTATCTCATTTGTAAACCCGCCAGCGTTGTAGTGTATGTAAAGAATGTCACTCGGTGCATGTTGAGATGTAGTCAAGACAAATACCGATGAAATAAATGTTTCAATATTTGACACATTGCGAGACTTTCTGATGACACGTGTAACGTCTTCTTCGCTGTCGAGGGGGAAAAAGGAAATAAATTCCAATTGAATGAAAACAAGCCGAAAGCGTCTCGGAGTAGAAACAGACAAAGATGGAATCATCTGTCAATGACGCTCGCTATTAGTAAGTATTATGATGAGTTCAAAAACAGTGCGAAAAATGTTAACCGACTAGAGCCTGACGAGGGATTTACTTTGTGCTTTAATGAAAATATTTCATAACTTTTATGAAAGAGTGAATTTTGGAGAGAAAAATAGTCAAATGGTGAGCTCTCGACTACGGTGCGACATTACACCGAGGGTAGTAAAATACAGAGAAGTGTCTTTGGTGCTGCCTTGGCAGCGGAACAACAAAAGGCAAATTAAAACTAATTAACATCTGTTTCTGGCTCTTCAGCGTGATTTTAGGCTGTCAGGTTTCCTTCAGACCAACCTGACTCACAGGCACCCAGAGGAGGCAGGAAGGAAGCTGTCGTAAATGCATCACACACGCACACACATATACACACACAAACACGAATGTTCCCAAATCAACCCTGCATGTACACAAGCCGAGCCACACAAAACAGATTCGTATATGAACGCTCTCGACAAAAGATGCATACAGTCATCGCACAGGAACTCTCCGCACAACCGCACATTCGCACACATTCACAGACCCACGCTGCACTCATAAAGGATGCATTCATTCCCCTCTGCCAGACTGTTACACTGTATGTTGTGTGGATGCATAAAGACAGCAGCTCCCGTTTTCACATCAGTACATCTTTTCTAAAAAAAAAAAAAGCTTCTATAAGTTCCAAATTGAACCTTGTTGGATAAGAAATGTTCTGAATGGGCAGAAAAGTTATTTAAATCATGTTGCAAAAACCTTGAATAAGAGGAATGAAGAGAAATCTGAAAGAAAATAATGCACACAAGTTCATATTCATACAAGCAAGTCTATTTTACCCCCTACAGTTGATGCCATATAATAATATTTAACCTATAGACATTACATTGTACTGTCTATGAGCAATAAGAAGCAACTGTGTGAGCATCTTTTTACATTAACAGTGTTTTCAGCTCCACTTTTACACATTTGAAACACAATTTGAAGCTCAATTACATACAGATTATTACATGCAAGTCCAAATCGGCTAGAACTGCTTTCTAACTGGATTCAACAGTATCCAGTTAGAAAGCAGGAAGGGACTTGTATAAATTGCTGACTGAAACAAACAGCGGCTTTATGATTTTCTCTTTAAAATCCTTTTTTAAGAGGCGTATCACCAAACAGTGTATTAACCTATCCCCATTGCCCCCTTCTAGCTAGAAAGCATGTGTGACAAATACCAAATAGCCACAGAGACCCATCATCCCAAGACCACACAGGATGCATCTGTTAACAGATGGACATAAGTACATAAGGTTAAAAAGAGGCCGAAACATTAAATAAATAAAATCCAGCTCTCTATGACATGCACATACTGTGAATTCCTCGTGAGTCATGGTCCTCTTGAGGAGACATCCGACTTTTTTTTCGTTTACGGATGCAGGACCAGGCCTCCACAAGGAGTGACTCACCTTCCTTCGTCACATCAAGCCCACCAAGAGAAGCCTCACAACACAATATGAGAAGAGGCTCAGCTTCGGGTTTCAGTAGGTGGGCGGAGGACAGAAACGGACGTGCGCTTGCATTTTGTCATGTCATGCAAACACACATGTAACTACACAGTACCTGCAATCAAGCAGACAGACATGTGCACACACTTGTTTGCACATATCCTCTCTGACTCCACTGGCTTATCAGTGAGGCAGACAAAAACCATCCCACATGTAGTGCGATCTATCATTGTGGGCAAGGGACTGCATTACAAGGCCTTAGATTGTGGAGAACTGTGGAAGCGGGGCAAAAGCTGCATAGCCAAGCAGAGGAAATGAAAGGCAGCTTGGGCCTCTTGGATCTCTTTTTTTTTTTTTTCCCCTCCTCTTGTCACTCTCTTTCCATCCCTCCGTCCGTCTTTGTTTCTCTCCTGCTCTCTCTGCCATAAAGGAAAGATCATGCTTGAATGAAGAGGCGATGTTGGAGGGGAAAGTGGATGGGCTTTGTGGATAGAATGATTGAAGGGAGATTTCTGATAAGGATGAAAAAAAAAAAAGGGGTTTGTAGGGGTGGGTGGGTGGTGCGGGGGAGGTTGGAGGGAGGGTATAAAAGACCGTTTGTTGTCGCTGTTGATGGCGGCGGCGATGGGCTTGCGTCTAATTAAAAGTTTGCCCTTGGCGGAAGCTGAATTTCAAAAATGTTGTCAAGTGAAGAGTCAAAAAGAAAACATCAGAGGCATTGCACGGCGGACAAGATAACAGTCAAATGCAGTTGTAGCGTCTAAACGCAACAGAGTGCATTAACATAGCAGCATGCATAAAAGAAAATCATTCTCCAGATGAGAAAATGCCAAACTAAAAGATGCTTTAATTACACTTATAGGTGAAGCTATAAATGCAGCATGTACACAGACACGTCTGGGTAAGTTAAGAATAAAATATGACTGATTTCCACTAAATTATGACGGTGACTAACAGTGACAGCTCCTCATTCTGAGAGCTACAACACATTTGCATTGAATTGTTCCAATGGCTTAACCTTAACCCCTTAACCGTCCGGTTCAGCTCCAGTTCAACGTGCTGGTACTTTAATATGATGTGACAGTGAGACTCTGCATCTAACTGCTGTGTTTTTATACAGCATCTACATGTATAGCCCTTTCCGATCGTTTCCAGACTCATTTAAATATCAATCTATTTTACAAGGACAGTGATATGACAGTTTAATTGCTAAAAAAAAAAAAATAAATAAAAAAGAGTACATTAAGTCATCATATTTTAATTCTAACCTATTTCTATGGAGCTAGACATCATCCTCGGAGCTCTAAAAACATGCATAAGCAATATCTGATGGTGAATAATTGAAGCTTGCCTAACGGTCGAAACACTATCAGGCCACTTAGGATGCGAGCTTACCTGGTATTATTACAGACAACATATTGGATCACTGTAGGAGGAAAAAAAAGCCTGGACCGGGTCGATTGGTAGTGCTCTTTGTGGTAAGACAGTGCAGTGATGGAAAATTGACTCAATAGCTGTGAGTGGATGGATAAGAGCTGGGGGCAGGAAAGTTTGTTTGACTGTGAGTTCCAATGTTTGAACTACTTAGGTGGGATCTATTATTTCTTATTAGGGAGTTTAACGTCTCAAAAGTTGGCAGCTTATGTTCTTAAATGTTATAGTGAAATAATCCTTGTGAGTGTTGTGAATGATCGCCGAAGACCGAGACGCATCCACGTTCGTCGGCTAATGTCGTTCTCCTCTTACATCTTGACAAGAATCTTAACCTGAGATCTTGTGTTATAATTGTCAAATTTAGACTTTCTTTTGCGTTAAAAATAATTCATGTACATCCATCCATGGTTCTCATGTACCAGGATGATTGTTGCTGAAGGGAAATGAGTGGTTTTTGTCATTCAGGGCCGTACGCGGCAGTTTTTAAATCATTTAGTTCAGAGATGGATTTAAAGAAAAAAGTAGTCATTTAGGGAAACTACATTTTTCCAAGAGGTCACTGACCCTTCATCATTTGTGCTATTAGAAAGCTGAACGGATCTGATTTGAAACTGTGAACAGATACAGAAAAGAGATGATTTCATACGCTGTTAAGGGCATACATAGAAATGAAAAGTGTGCTCACGTGAGTTGGGTCCTATTTTCCAATGTAGCTTGACTGCACCACAACTTGCCCTTTTGACCTTCCCATGTTACAGCTTCTGCTGCCGTGCCAGTTTAAAAATATATTTAAAAAAAAACCCTCTCGAACCTCTGTTCCATATGAGCTTTTCACACCTTAACTCTCTCATTTTCACATATGCATACTGTTTTAATAAACTCTATAAAACCTGCGCTGCTAACTGAACCGTTAATCACTTCCTCGGCGACCATGAGCCTATTTTAACAGCCCCAAAAAGCATATTTAATATTGTTTCATCAACTTGATAGACACTTCATGTTTCATTTGCATTTACTTAATTTTTACTACAAACCCATGTTTTCACATACATAAGTAACTGTGCGTTCTAAAAAAACAAAAACAAAAAGAGGAAGTCTACTTCAAGTCTGGACCTCGATTACTTGTCATGTTTAAATGTGAGCAAGAATAACATCAGTCTGGCATACAAATGCAAAATTTAAAAAACGTGCAAATTAAAAATAGTCAAATCGACAACCTGGTGTGTGAAAGAACAGAAAGTCGGCTTCCACGAGTGTGATTCATGTTAAATTAAGTCACGCACGCACTCACGATGAGTCATGCTTTTAAGCACAAGTGTGGGTGACAAAAGAAGAGAGAAAAAGGAAAAATGATTTTTAATCTTGTTATTGATTTCAACACCAACACTTCTTGTCATGCAACACAAGCGCCACTTAAAGAGGCGTCGGACAGCAATTGTTAGTTACCATTCCTCCGCAAAGCGTGGATGACTCCATCGTGAAAAAAAGTCTCCCTTTTGTTTCCAGATCTGTAGACACTTTACTTAAATGTAATGAGGCAGAATGGCGAGCAGGTAAATCACTTTCTTTTTTTTTCTTTTCTTCCCCCACGTCTTGATGCCGTAGCAGTGGGGATGCCTTCCTCGCCTACGTCGGTGGCTTTAAACTGGACCCCGCTGATTATCATCACATGTTCTTAAAGCAGAAAAAGAGAAAATCGCAAACCGCCCACCGCGGCAGCCTGTCGCCACACACACACACACACACACACTTTCGAACTGCGAGCCTTTGAATTCAGCCATCTGGTACAAACACTGGTGGCAAGTTCATTACCTCTTTTCTATCATCCACCATACATGTCAACATAAACCGTCAACCTTTCTTTATAAGTAAATGTTATGGTGTTTTAATGGTTTCAAGTGTAACAGTAATACAAATTAAAAAAAAAAAAAAAAAAAAGATTTTTAACCTTGCTAAAATGAATCGTCTCTTTCTGATTAACATTTGGTGAAATAAAGGGGTTTGCACCATGCAGTTAGATACAGTCTGTCACCGGAGGTAAATGCAATGTTAAACACCGAGCACAGATGTGTGGCAGCTGTGAATTATGGGACCATCATTTTATTTTATTTTATTTTTCCTTGCTTGCCATTTAGACAAATATGTTTCAGTGACAGAAAATTGAAATGCCTATCAAGCCAAATATGTCTAACATGCGCGCTCTATGATTACAGAGCAGTTTCGTCTTAAGATATGGACGTTTTTGACTCCTCCATCTAAACCCAGACTCTTTTATTTTGGTGACTCGGGCTGACACACACAATCACTCTGCAGTGTTGTTGTCTGCCTCACGTATGATATAAACTGCAGTATAAGACTGCCTGTTAACTGAACCATAGGGTGTGTTTCGGAATGAGGCAACTTCCAACTTATTTATCACTTGTCGGATGAAAAGCAGTCTTCACAAAAGATTGAATGACATTGAATCCCCTCGTTTTTTTATGAATCTAGTGATAGAATTGGGTGGAGAGAAAAATAAAAAAACAAGGTTTGTTTGTCTATTTTTTTTTTTTTTTTTGTTGACTTTGAGAATGATGGCTCTAAAAAATTTCTTTCTTGGAAGGTTATTTTTATGGCCTTCCCACCACCGCACAGCAAATAGACTTGTGACATGACATATGTGTTTGTCTGCTGAACCATGCCCGGACTTCCAGCAAGGCTGTGAGAGACCCATGCGCTGAATCCCAATGGCCCTCGCCCATCCTTCAACATTAATCCAACGGTAGAGCCGAGGTAAAGCTGAATTAAATGATTGACTCGCTTGATTGATGAGAATAATCAAAGTCCGATCATCATTTTACTTGGCTGTCATTTTTGACGAACTCCATTTACCAATAAGATAATACGACTTTTTTTTCCTCCCATTTTCCAACAGCGCCCCACACATTTTTGATCTATATTTGATTATACAGAGCCAACCAGTCATCTCTTTTCCTAAACTGTTAATGAGCACTGTAATTACACCGATACACTCATAATGAACACGGTGGAGGACGAGGACAGTTAAAAAAAAATCACTTATTTTCTTACATGCTGCACGGTAGCTTCTTTTCTGAGGGGCTCTTGTTACACAAATAGCTTAATGATATGATCTGAAGAGCTTTATATACGATAATTATCACATATAATTGCTGTTTCTGGGTCCAAAAGAATCATAGCTATAGTCAAAAAAAAAGTGTTAGTCTGATTAATGAGAGGTTTTGATCTTTCTTAAAAGCAGGAGACTGACTGACATTTCTGTCTTGATTTATAACACTAGTCACTGGGTATTGTCTCCACAGTCTTCCTTTTGAAGTTACACACAAGAGTTGATTGACTCGACGTGCTATACAACCTTTTTTTTTTTAACCTTGGTATAATCAAGAGGCAACGCTGTCAGAAAAAAAAAAATCCAGTAGCATAACAGGCTGTCATCACTTCCTGAAGGCGCGAATCAGGGGACTGTCTACATGCGGAGGACCATTTGATTTAAATTAACATTCGTTAAGCAGGAGCCGTCTTCTACCATTAGAAAACTTTAAAAGCTCTGAGGCCTTTTGTTAAAGAACCTCTTTAGTACCTGCAGGTAAATATAGAACTTCCAGAGGAGGAGACGTTTGTTGTTTTTTGATGTGTGTGTGCATGTTGTGCGTGCATGCTTGAGGGTACAAATTAATCCAAAGATATAAAGTGAACAGGCTCTGAAAATTAAAGGATCATTGTACACGTGGGTGCATCAAAACAATACCGGGGATAATGTACTAATGCCTAAATATGACTTAAATATATATATATATAATTAATTATGTAAAGCTTTGAACACATGTGGTTAATGCATACCGCTGCAGAAAAAGAGGCTGACCCAAATGGAACAAGTGGTCCAGCAGACACTCAGACTGGAGCAGGTGGAGGGTGGAGGGGCGGGTGGGGGGACGATACTGCTGACTCCTTCAACTTGTAGGGTAACCAGAGCCAAATGCACACTGTAAATGTCTGATCAAGTGAGTACTTTACCAGCTCAGTGAACTCCAACTTCAGGTTTACCTCTAAATAGCATGAAACCACAATTCTTACTCCAGAGTTTATTTTATTATTTATTTTTTTTCTTAGTAAAAGAAATCTTACAGGTTACAGGTTAATTAAAATGTCTTTTACACAGCACAGCCTTTACTCTATATTGTAGACCTTGTGCCTTTTGGGACTTTTGCTTTAGAGACATGGAATTTTTCCATTAAATGACCCTTTTTTTTGTATTATTATTAAATCCAGGAGAATGAGCATAAAAGAGACACAACCCCCGCATGGCTCATACCAGACTAGTATGCTTCCAAGCCAACACGCCAGGTTGATACAATACATTCCTGCCTCAAAGTACAGAAACGCAGCTGACCTTCATTGCTTGACTTGCAAAGCGCTTTGCTCGATTTTTATTTATTATTTTTTTTTATTAGCTGCAGACTGCATGAATTCTGGCAGTATCTTCAGCAGATGATCTCAAGCGCTGCTGCACTGGAACCCTTATTCAGTGGGCACAATGTCAAACAGGTTGCAGCGCTCTACTCTGCCCTTTTCCTTGCTCTGGTGTTAGGCAGCTGCTGGCCAACTACTGTATTCTCTGAGCCATAGATGCAACACTTGGCCTTACTTGAAGTCTTCACGGTCTATTATAAATACTGCCCGATGCATCTGTCAAATTGATGGAGAATGAATGTGACACCAACAATACTGTAACATCTTGTGATCGTGACATTAAAAACCAATAAAGATGCAGTGATTCATCATGGAATAAAAAAAAAACACACAATAATTCATTTCTATACATTTTACAACCTACAAGTGTTTTTTCCATACATGCAACAGTGATGTTTTTTTTATATAATGGAGACATGAATCAGTCCACTGCCATTTACTTATTTCTTTATATATTGTGTATATTGCTCAGAAGGTTAATTATTTTCTTTTCAGCATTGCCACTGCAGTATTCTGTTATTTGACATTAAATATATATATATATATATATATATATATATATATATATATATATATAAAAGCATTTATGATGAATCTCCAATCCGCATTATGATTGTGATCATTATACAGGTTGAGCTGCATAGAAAAATCCTTGAGGTAGTACAGTCCATACTGAAGACAACCTTTGCTGTCCATTAATAAATACCCGGTCATTGTTTTTGTTTACAACAAACCAATATGATAGAATGCGTCAGGTATGTTTAACATGTTAACAAAACTTTCTTTTTTTTTTTTCCTTACCTCAGAAGACTTCCTCTTGGGATTTTGTTCTCAAGTCAGAGCCCTTTGAAGCTATTTTTGACTTGCTCAACCTACTTTTGAAATGACATTCACATTTTGCTCTCTTTTCCCTTTTTTTGAGCCAGGAATAATCTCACTTGACACAACCTTTGGTCCATTTTTTCCGCTGGGGTTAGAAGGCGCAAAATCTGACTGTAAAGGATTGTTGAGGCTTGTACCCCTGCTGCACAGATGTGAGTGTGTAACATTCCATAAAAATATATTTTTATTGGCTGCAAGCAAGATGTGTGTGAAAAAAAAAGTCATCCCAGTCTATCGCAGTGTAACAGCCGTGGCAAGCACAGTGTAATCAAACATGATTAGCTTTACATCGCTGCCACGATACTCTCCAGTGTATGATGTTATAAAGTATTCCAATAATACCATCCGCGCTGACTTTCAGATAAAGTGGCTCCACTAGTTCATTTAAACAGAAAATATGACAGCTGCTGTCATTATATATTCATTGGGAGTCAATTAAGTCAGTGAATCAATTAGCAGAGCGAACACTATGTATGTGTTATCTTCTTAATTACTTGCTAACGTTGTATGTCCTCACGCCATGTGGTCCCTCCGACTGTTTTTGTCTGGCTTTGACTCTGGCCATCAGAGCAGGGAGGGGGTATCGATGCCAGCAGACGAAGCCCAGCTATTGGTTCTCTGTTGGGAGATCTGACACAAAGCAAGAAAGGAGAGAAAGCTTGGGACTCCACTCTGAGCCTCTGCACTTTTTTTTTTTTATAGTAGCTCCACTCTTCCCCTCGCCTCCCCGCCTCCCATCTATCTTTCTGTTTCCTCCATTCCGAGTCTCCTCTTCCTGTGTGTTAGCTCTGGCTCTCATAGCGCTGCAACGTGCTGCGGCCACGTGCCGGCGGCCACCTCACGCCACAGACTGGCACCTTGACCTCACAACGCCACCCTTGAGGACCCTGCAGTGCTCTCTTTTCCTCCTCCATCATCCATCCAATTTCTGCTCTCTCATTCCAAAATATCCTTTCTCCATCACACCGCCACCCTCCTAAACTGTCCCACTTATTCCTCCCTGCCTCCTTCTTTCTATCCCTCCTCCTCGTCGTCTTCTTCTTCTATTCCTTTTTTTCCCCCCAGTCTGACTACATCCTGCTCTCACCGGCAGTAAGAAGCCGGCTGCCTGTGACTGGAATCCCTCATTACGCTGCAGAATGTGACAAATCAACAAAGTCATCCCTGCACCTCCTTCCTCCTCCTTGCACTTCAAGGTGTAACTTGTTGCAGCTTCAGAATTTTATTTATCTGCGGTTTCCATAGCGTTTCTCTCACAGGAAACATACACTCAGATAGGAAGATGGAAGTGTTTGTGAATGACCGATTAGCACAAATCGTTGTTGTTTGCTCTGCCTGGTGACTCAAACACTGTATTTTCTTTTGTTTAATTAAGACTGGTGAAATCCTGGCTAACAGCTCACTCTTATCTATTATGATAAGAGTGAGCACAATTAACATGCTGCATTCGCTGTGTACGTAGTAGGAGTAATTTGCTCACTTTTGTGATTCTGACCATAATTTATAGAAACCGAGAAAAACATGCAGTCTGGCTTTTGATTCCATATTTCATGACCAAAGAGTAATAGGAAAGAGTGTTTCGCTTCACTTGCTTCCTTAATAATTTAGCAATAACAGCAGCTGCGGAAAAATAACTTGAGGAAGACATGTTCTGAACGCTTGTGATTGAATTTAAGGAATGATTCCACCCAGTACAAACTTTTTGTGAATGTTATTCCATCCGGACATTTTCCTTTTTGATACCTGCAAAATGTCCTTGAACGCATGTCGGTGGAAGCCAGCCGTGCTGCTGATTAGATCTCTCTCTCTCTCTCTCCTCACTTGATGAGTCAAGCGTGTGCGCTACCCTTAACAAACCTACCTGGCCTAGTTTCATCCCAACAAATGCCTCGCCTTAACCCGGCAGTGATGCAACACTCAAAACTCAGACAGAATTAAAGATGCATGCCAAGTGAGGCCTGTATTTGAGCATATTTCCCTGATTGCTCTCTGAGATATGTATATGCTTTCTTTTTTACCCTTTCCCTTGCAGCTTAAGCTGGCTGGCAGTCAGCTTCGCTCACACACACACACCCGAATACAGACATACAGCCACATGCACGTACACACTTCTAAAGAGCTGCAGGAAGGCAGAGGCCGATCACATCATGCAAATCGCTGTCGCTTGTTGGGACGTGCGCAGCATCAGAAAAGAAATGAAAAGAGGGGATGGGAGGGAGCTGGAGGAAAGAAAAGAAAAAAGCAAAGGGAAAAGGGAAGAGACGGAGCAAAGGCGCAGGACCACGTTTGTTTTTTGTTTTTTAAAAAGCTTTTGTGTTCTTGACCCCCACCGGTTGCTCTTCACGCTTGCCTGGTCGTGGTGACAGAGCGTGTGTGACATGCCGTCGGACACCGGAAAGGTCAACAAGATAAGCATATGGCCTCCGGGATAATAGAAACAGAAGCAAATATGTATGTCGACCCTTGTATGCGCGAATCACCTTAAATCCACCTCCTCTCGGCTGGTCACCGGCTACAGGTGCCTTGCAAGGTGACACGGCATTTTGTTGTCCAAACAGGAGCCGGCCATATGCCTTCGCTTCTGTGAAAAGCTGTTTTCCCTGTTAGGCAAGCATATGTCCGTGCCAAAAAAAGTTGCTGCTACATCGGCGGACTGGTTTACTTTATTGTTGTCAGCGTTTGCTCTCCTCATCCACGGACATCTGGTACGGTGACTGTGCAAAATAAAAAAAAGGGACAGAGCAAAAGTTTGTTTATTAATGTGGGATTAGTAAAGTTTTACAAATAAACTGGCAAAAAAAAAGGCTTTTCCCTAGGTGGAAATGAAAAACATTCATTTAAAAAAAAAAAAAAAAGGCCCCATTTGAAAGAATTATTTAGATTTAGATATCAACAACACTCCTCCGGTGGTAAAACAGTAAATTATGCCATCTGTTCCTACATTACTAACATACAAAAGCAGCGAAGCTTAGGCAGCTAATTTATCCAAGATGTTGGTCTTGCAATCTGGGAATTATATTCAGAGCCAAAAATGATTCCTCCTGCATTGCAGCACTTTCTCCACTGAGTGATGGCCCTTTAACAAAGCTCCTCTAAATAGCACAAAGTATCACAGAGCTTAATGACGTCTGCCATCTCACGCTATGCTCCTACAGGTGAGATGTAGAGGTCATAGTTTTGTCTCAGCGTGGGCCAAAGTCACTGTTTTAGGTGATTTTTGACTTGCCACCGAAATGCTTACACACTCAAATCTAGATAAATTGAGTCTAGGGTGTAACTAAAAACGAATAAATGTATTAGCGACTGTAAAATATTCTAATACCTACCACCGGCAAAAAGATAATCCTGCTACTTTCTGCAGTTTAAAAAAAAAAAAGAAGATTTTTGAATCCAGAATCCAAAACTGTAATTTGAGAATCAATTACTGAAGGGTTAAAACAAGAGTCCTGATATCATAACTTTCATTACAGGTTAAAAAATACTCTTCTGTGCTACGAGTATTTTTTATTTTTTTTTAAAGTTGTTTTGCTGCCTTGCCCTGCTTTTGCTTTCACTGCTCACTCTCCAAAGTTGTTGCCGAATCACCGACATCATGCTTTTCAGCCCAGGAGGCCAACCACCGGCTCCAGGCTTGTTGTTACGAGATACAAGGTATGTTTGGACACACTCCAGAGTCCCACATGCGTTCACTGAGGAGAATCTCCTTCAGGTGTGCACACACCTTGTGATGTGACATGAATCCACCGTGGAGATTTTTTTTTTTCACATGTGCCAGGTTGAGAGCTGAAAAAAGGGCCCTGCTAAATATTAATCTCGCTTTTTTTCTTTTTGTCTTATCATTTCTGCTGCACGCGTGTAACGTTTGGCAGGATCCTGGCACTGCTCTGAATCAGCCCAGGGGAAAGTGGGGAGAGGGAGAAACTTGGAACGTACCTCATCACAGGACCCCACCAGATGCTGGAGTTGTTCACCCATCAAGCATGAAATTTTGTCTGCGGGGAGATGATTTATAATTTTACTCTTACTGCTGAGGGGAAAACAGGAAGAGAGAGAGAGAGAGAGACTCTGAAAAATGGATGGAAATACAAATCTATTTTTTTTTTCTCAGGCAGCAAATTCCTGAATGGTTTCCAGACTTTAATTATTTTTCATTTTGTGATTGCAATAACTTGAAGGAGGAGGAGGGAGGAAAAAAAAACAAAAACAAAAACAGGAGTAATGTAGGGGTGCTTGGCATTTAGTTGGGTTGTGACGTTGGGGGCAATGGTCCTTGCTGATGTTATGTTTGCACAATTGTACAAAATCATTACTGCACATTAGAGAGAACCAGCACATTACTGGAGAGTGCCACATTGGTTGTTCTATGTAGCGCTTGCATGGCAGACGGTCGACTATAACCTGAAAATCAATTGTTATTTTGAGAAAGCCCGAATCTAAAATTGATGATTTGTGTTCTGTCACAGTGAAGAGAGCTCAGTAGAAAGTTCCCATGCTGTGGCCCAAAGAACGACAAAAAAACACGTCTAAATCTTTATTAGAGCAAATTGCTTTCAAGGTCATGCCGTGGAGTGTTTTGTCAATTAGCAATCAGGAACATTACCTAATGACAGTAAAATATGGATAGAATTAGCTGCACTGTGGGCAGAAATTGATGGAACTCAAACCTTTCAAATCTCTCATGACGTCCTTGTGTCGTGCTTTTGTATTTCAGCGCTAATTTCAGGTCACGAATTAGGCGTTTTCCTCTGCTGAACCTACAGTGTTCAGTTAGACCAAACCTCTTTCTCTCTTTCTCTGCTAATTCTATTTATACTATGGCCTAATTAGACAGGCGCCCGCCCACTGGCCAAACCTACAACGCTGATATGCAAGTCAATAAGAAGCTTGGATCAGCCACTCAGAGTGAATTCACAGCAGGTTCTGGCTGCATACTGTGCATTCTGCCTTTGTGCGTATGAAAATAAAAGAGACAAATGGTGATATAATCTTCGCCATCTCTCTGATGATGGTGATATGTGGCTTTTGCTTTATAAATGATTCCAAATTGATGATTTTTATTGAGGCTAACTGAGGTAACAGTCTAATACATTAAAAGAGGAATGAGTGGGATTTTAATGCCATGTAGCACACAATGATCATAATACAGTACGGCTGTTAATAGGTTTCCTGATCAATACATGTGTCGCGGAGTGAAAAATCTCACTAGCAAGTCAATCATCCACATTGATATATTACCTAATAATGTTTCCACTGGTTACATGTTCCAACCAATCAAACCAGTATAACACAGATTGTTAAGTTGAAGTAGTTAAGTAGTGTGTGCAAACTCTGACCTACCAGGAAACCTTCAATAGATTTTTCTAACCTTCACTTATTCCGGGAAGGTCCATTGAGCATGCATACCTGTGTTTTTTTTTTTGAGAATGGTCCCGCCTCACTTTTAAACACTTTACACACATTCCCACCTGGGAGCTGCCCGTCACGACCACAGTTTTCCCACTATTAGCCTCGGAGGAGTTCCCGCGGAGCTGCTGGGGATTAATTGTCTTGCTCAAGGACATTTCAATAGGAAATTGTAGAGGGAGACAAACATGTCTCTCATTAACTTCCCTGTTCAGATTTTCCCAGCCGTTTGGGGAAACAGAACTGGCCACCTCCTGTCATCTCTTTTTTTAGTCTGCATGAGTAACTGATGTCCCCAATCTTCCGTTGTATAATTATATCCAGAACTTGATTCTGGTCTCTAGGCTGTGTTTCAAACATCTTCAACTTGGTCTACTTTGCTGTGTCCCATTTCATTCAGACTTCGTTCTTCTTGAAGCCAGAAAAGCCGGTTGTGAATCCTGTGCATACAAGCGGTGCCTCGAGAGACGGATTAAAAATTATTTTTATTTAAATGTAGAAGTTCCAAGGAAAGAATATCAAGGCTGCCATGTGAGGTGATGTTGTTGTCTTATAGAAGAAAAGCTCCTTTCATGGGTCAGCCTTAGAGCCTCTATCATCAGATATGATGTATGTCATTATTTTCATAGACTTCTGCTTTGTTTTGGATCTATTTAACCCCATGAGGCTCTTATTTTTAGTATGGCCGGTCTGCCGGGCCAAATATTTGTCGAGACAAACTCAAGCTTGAGCTCATTTTGTATAGCAGGAGCCCAGGGTGCAAGTCCTTGCTTTGGCAAAGGTTTCCATTAATTTCCCCATTAATCATTGTCTACTTCACAGTGCATGACAGTGTTCCTGCATTGTTTTGCCGCCAATGTCATTTTTATACGACATATTTTCCTGCTTTATTAGAGATATCAGTGTGTTTTTTTTTTACCCAGAATCCAGACATCTGAGACGCTGCCAACATGTCATTTTTTTATTTTTTTTTCAGCAATTCACATATGTCTAGTGTTGTGCTAATTGGCGGCTAATCCCTCCCAATTGGAGAAGCAACGCAGCCAATCAGACCATTTGTAGGTGGCACGAGACTGCATGGATTGTCCTAAATGTTTCCATGACCAACGTTAAACCATAGCATGTGGATCTACTGAAATATTACACTGCTACAGATTGCTCAGGCCAAAAATAACCAACAAATAGCATTGAACTTGATTTTCAGACTGAACAGTGAACTGGCGGCAGTTCTGTATCTGCTATTATGTCAAGTGCATGGTGCCATAATGCTTCTGTTACACATAAACGTCTTCTAAATCGGTCTGTTTTATTGATTTTAATTGCTGTTTAAACGCCACACCATGCACCGCAGTGGAAAATAGCTGCTCGGTTAACATTGTTTCTTTGACTACTGATTAGACTGATCAACGCCTCATGTGTTTTTCTACCCTGAAGACATTCTGTAAGTGAATGTAACGTTCATTTTTTAACTATAAATAAATATTCCGCAGTTGTCTGGATGGATGCGTAAGAGCCAGCGGGGGCTTTGTTAGCGGGTAAAGCTTTATGTTAATGAAAAGACTTTGACATTACGTCATTTGGCATTATTTGAGGGGAAACATGGAGATAGTGTTGAATTGGTACACATCCAATTAATGGAATCTAATTGATTGCTGCTAAACTATAAAAAAAGCTGTCAACTAAACATGCAAAAATATGACATAATGTCTATTAGTATGGCATTTTTAGCAGATGATTTTTTTTTTTCTAATTGCATTCTTGCTTTTATCTGGTCAGGATCAGGTTTTTATTTTATTGCACATGTCCAAGTAGTGATTGAGACAGACTTGTACTCCCACCCTGGACAGATCAGTGAAAAGTGTGGGTACCTCGGCTCCTAACCGATGTGGTCCTGCTGGACGGTAATGATGACAAAAGTATCTGTGTGACAGAGTGCCCACACAGACACAAAACTGGAGAATCTTGAAGGTTTCTTTCATCTTGTGTGGAAGGTCAGTGGGAGCCGCGAGAGAAGCGCTATTTATTGTCCAAACATTGAATGGTAAATAACGGGCAGAGATGGTAAACAGCAGGATGTTGTCTCAGGCAGCAAAAAATAATAAAAAAATAAAAAATAAAAAAAAAGAAGAGGCTGAAAAACATGGCTGCAGAAACGCTAAAGGAACAGATGTATCCAACCCAATAAAGAAACTTGTTGCACATTGATAATTACTGAACGATGAATCATTAAAGCAGCCGATGACATTTTGAAATTTATCACACGCTGGATTGAAGGGACGCTGGAATTCAATAATTCATGTGCATTCAGGGAAACTGGAGATTCGTGTCTCATATCTCGACAGCATATTTGCATGGACGACAGTGACAGCTTCCTGCAGTCCAGACCATTCTTTATGCATTTGCAAACACAATCAATTTTGAGTTTATTGAATTTAAAATGGTTGCTATAGGCTTTATTGCAGAATCAGCCCTGAGGAAGGCTATGAATTGTTAATGTGCATATCATTTTCTGTACAGTTTGGCTTATTGGCTAATTAATTAATAACCATCTTATTAAAAAACATCCAGTCCATCCAGTCTTCTTCTTCACCTCATTCATCTTTATTTGTTTTAAATATAATTTTATTGATCTTTTGATTCTATTAACTCAGGTGTTTTCATCAGTAAATAGACGTCAGCCAGGTGTTAAAAGACCAAAGTCAAAAAACCTACTAAAATACAGACTTTAAATGATTCTTCATCTTCCCGTCAAATCAAATCAGATTTATTCCACCAATAAACAGAAGTGATGAAGTACTGACAGCTTTATTTTTGTTCAAACAGCTTGATAACATAGTGTGAGCTTCTTATAGTGGAGCCGAGGACTACACGAATGCACACACACACACACACACGCCGCTGACTTTGATGGGAGACCAGGCTTCACATCCCAGCTCATACTGTCAGTCAGCATTCCTTTAAACCACCGAACCCAAAATCAAACAAACATTTATATATATTTCATTTTGGAATCCAGATAAAACAACCTATTCTGATCTTTTACATATTTGCATTTTGCACATAATAATTTTTTTTCCTCAAAATCACTTTTCTTTCCTCATTACATTTCAAAAGACTTTTGATTATCTGTTGAGGAAGCATGCACATCCTGATTTCTTGGCAATTTCTCTCTAATTACATAAGATAGGAGAGCATGCAAAATGACAGATGGGTCATTCTTGTGATCCGGGAGACGGAGAGAATCATTTCCCCCGATGATCCTGATACCAAATCCTCCCCCCAGAAAAACCCCAGACAACAAAGTGCATCATCTGGACCACATTAGTAGTGACTCATTATTTTGAGGAGAGAAAAACATCCAAAAAAAAAAAAAAAAAAGGACAGAATTTGGTGCAGAATCCACAACTAAAAGGTTTGTGGAGAGTAAACAGATGCTAATGATGGCAACAACCAGATTAGACTCTCAAATGTAATATTTCTGCATTCTGTAACTAAGTTTTGTACACTTTTATATAATTCGACTTGACTTTATTTTATGCAAAAAGGCCCCCAATTGTCCCCCGCAAGTCATCCTCGTGCACGACATCTATCCTGGGACAAAGTCAGTGGGTGGTTGACACCGGCATGAAGTGTGGGGGTGGGTGGGGTGGGATGGCAGGGGCAGCACCTCAACAGGTGCAGATGATTAGCATGAAACCAGCTCTGGAAACTCAAAGTAAAGCGAGGGCAGAGACGTTAAAGGACTGTTCTGCTCATGTTTATGTATACTGCCAAGTAAGCGGTATAAGAAGGCAACACAGAAGGTGACGGGATGAAAAAGTCACATCACTATTAATTTATGATTATCCATATTTTATTCAAGAATTCCTGAAAGACATCAACTTTTTGTCTTCGTTGACATGCCGCCACCTTCCTTGATGGGATTTGCTGTTGAACAAGCAAACTTGCTAAACCTTCTTCAACCACGTCCATTCTCTTCATACGGAGTTCATTCACACGTAAGAAAGCAACAGCATGCACAACAGTGGCGGGGCCAACATGAGGGATAATTTATCATAAGCGTGCAAGCTGGTGCTGGGCAAACTAATTTGACGGCTGCCTCAATGCTGGCTACGGACATTATGCATACACACAGTCTCGCGTACAAGGCGCGCGTATACCTGGCGTCAGCTGGCAATTCCCGAGGATCAGAAACCCCAGCAGCTCTTTGATTCATCAGAGCTGAAGAGCCTGTTCTTTATTCCCTAACGTTAGTAAAAACGAGCTCCTGCTGTGTCTAATCTGCAGGACGGAGAGAAATAAAAGAGGAGATTTCGACGGTAAATGGGAGGGCAGGAAAATATCTATTTCAAGAGTGAAACGGTTCAAGGATAATTTTCTCACTGTTACTAAAGTGTAGATATTTTAGTGACAATAATTTGGATTAAACCGGTGTGAGAGGATGGTTCTCGGTTCACTCTCAGAGCTCATAGATCTGGGCGAGTGATCAAAAATATCAAGCGATCGAGTGAAATTAACTCTGGTGGATGTAGACTTGGAGGTATATTGCTTCTTTTTTTACATCATTGCAGGGTAATAATAGGGGGGGGTAATGCCAGATAATGCAATAACAGTAACACCTCTTTCAGCACAAAACAGCAACTTTTACATAAAATAATGCATTCAAGATGGCTGTTGGACTGCATGGAGACATAACTGTAATATTTATGATTTGTTTTTGGGTTTTTTTTGGCTCAACCAGTAGTGGAATATGTGAAATACCTATAAGATGAGAGAGCAAACCAACAAACTCTGCGCTAGACCATCTTCAAACTCTTAGATATTTTTCCTCGAGGGGGAAGGCAAACAACTTTGCTCGCATGTGCTTCATCATTCTTTCTTAAGTTTAGGCGGAGAGTTTTTGATGTACTGCAAAGCCCTTTCTTTGGATTTGATTTCTTACCACCGCCTGCATTCGATGTGTTCGAACCTTGTCAAGTCAAATTCCTGCATTTAGTCTGAAGTAAAGCTACTCGTTATGCAGAACGGCACGTTTCATGATGCTATATTTTTATAGTTTATATACCGTCAACCAGGATGTTGAAGGATTATATTTCATCATGCTGGTAACATAATTGTAATCGTAGCTAAAAAAAAGAATATGATAAGATGAATCTTTATTAATCCCCAGAAGGAAATTCAGGTGTCTTAAACAGCGACAGCAATGAGAATAAAAACACATGAAAGTCTACATGTAAGAGTCCAGAACCAAAGCAATATCATAAGAATACACATAAAGATGAAAAATAAAAGCGCTGAGCTGTTAGCCTGAGTTATCTGCACAGAATGAGTGAACGAATAAACATGTACAGTCTATCCATAGATATAAATCTACACATGCAAATATGAAAGAATATATTAAATGAATATATGAGAACACATGTGGAAGTGTGCCAGAGTCTATGCAGGATTCAGTCATGCCATAAGCACCCTGCGGCTGGTGTTGTCTGGTCTTCTGGCTCTATTCGCACAGATCTTGGAGAGCTGCTTCCTCACCTGGCTGGTTGTGATGATCAGGGGTGAAGAGGGGGGTGGGTGAACGGGGGGGTGGGTGTTGGACTGACAGGTGTAGGAGACATGCTGGGGCTGTGATCCGAGGAAAGGGTGGGGAGGAACAAGCTGCTGCCTCCTGTGGTAGAGGGCTGGGGGAGGAAGAAGTGTGAATAGGGGGGAGGGGGGGGGCATTGGTGCTGCCATACTGGGCCAACACATCCCTGGAGCTGTTGGCCTCCTGTCTGTGTTTGTCACTGTCCTTGGCCACCTTCAGCTCCTTCTTCAGCTACTTCTGAACAGCTTTGGCTGCCTCAATATCCCCTGCCATGAAAGCGCACTTCTTCCTGTCCAACAGGCCTTTAATGTCTCCATTGATCCAGGCCTCGTTGTTGGGAAAGCAGCATGTATTTTTTTTTTTCTTTTGCTGGTGGGTACAGTGCCTATTCTCACACTGTACTATGTCGGTACACACCTTATTTGGCTATAACACGGTTAAAATCTCCATTTACCATGATGAATGAGCTTAGGGGTGCTTTATCTGTAGTGGAGTGGATAACTCTTGGCATATTATAACTCCTACAGCTCTATGTCTGCGGTACAGATATATTTTTTTACAGATGTAATTACAGGGTTAAACCATCTGGAGCCAGCTTGATAAGAAGTAATACTATACGGATGCTTTTCTAATATCTACAGGTTCATACACACAAAATTAACCCTTTTTGTATGTGCACCCACATGTACAATCATGTTTTATTCTGAAAAACCTCAATGTTTAACGCCACCAGTAGCTGTAGGTGTCGGAGGGAGAAAAGAAAACGGGTAAACATAAAACGTGTATGTGCAGAGACTTTTAGGAAGAACAATAAATACCTTTCAATGCTGCAGGACAGTCAACAGTCTTTTTTTTAGAAAGATTCAGATTCACGAGACAGAAATGGCTAATTTCATCTTCTCGCTCCGAACTGGCACTCCTCTATAGTAAAGAGAGCACACTGTAAAAACCCATTCTCGCTTGACAATTCCTTTTGATTTCATACAAAAGTATTCGCTAATGGATTCACACGTTGCCTTTATCTGGCCCACATCATAGGCTTACGCAGCTGTATGAGCCATGTAGCTCTGGAGCTCCCCTTTATTTCCTTCTGCATTTTGCGTGGCTTTTTGAGCGAGTATTGGACCCATTTGCGCTGGCGGTTTGCAAGTATAGCTGCAACAAAATGACTTTGTCCTTGAGAGTTGATGAGGCATGTCAAATCAGAAACTATACTATTAAAAAAAAATAAAAGGAATAAAAGGGTTTTTCTTTAATCCCTCCAAATGGAATAATGATCAAGAACCCCTGACTGTGGTTCTGACAGAACTATAAAAGTCCTCGTCCGTGGTGGTTTGCTCAAAGGCAAACTTTAAAAGTCTGTGCTTTAAGGGCAGAATGTGACAAGAGGTAAGCCACTATCAGATAAAAAAACATTAGAGTAACCCAGACTTTGCAATAATGCAGTGACAGACCTTGAGAGCATGACATAAAAGATCGTGTTGCCTGATAAACTGAAACATGAAAGTCTCAGAAGGTAAAATGTTGTGTCTGGAGGGAACTTGCAGTAACTTAATGGTGGTGACAGAATCACGCTGTAGAGCCAAGGTCAGATAAATTCTCAAGTGTCGGTTTCAGAGTCTTTAATAACCCTTCCTGACCTTTTTTAACCTTTGACCTCAGCTGTTAACCTTTCGGGGCAGCTTAAATTAACACTGCGGTGATTTCAGCACAATGGAGGTTCTTGAAAGAGATAGTTTGATTATGGGTTGAGCAAATCTGCAAACAATGACGGGACCATATCCAAAATAGTAAATGTGCCAAGAGCATACAGAGATATCCACTGGAAGCTATAGTAGTAGTAGATGTGTGTATTTCATATGTAAACCATAGTTCCTCTTTTTTTTTTTTGCCTGGAATGACTCATAAAAAGCATTTCGCCTCTTTGAAATGTTCGAGGACACAACACAGAAGAGATTTTCAATGCCGTAGCACGAGTGTTTTCATTTTTTTTTTTCGACATCGCGTGTAGTCATTGAACACGATAAGGTCATGGTACTATGGTTTGCCTCGTATTACATCCCCACTCAGCGCAACAGCTGAGACATATGGATTACCACTTGGATTTCAATGTTCCACCTGTGTAGCCAGGCAGTCGGTGGCAGTAAGACAGTCAATGTCACACACACACACACACACACGCAGTGTAACAAGTGCAACTGTATTTATGTTTATGCAGCAGATAATTAACTATTGATTTAGGCTTTTGAAGGCTGCGTTTTCTGATGAATCGTGTATATATATGGAGGCTGCAAGCTGATAATCTGCAACATTTCTGAACGTCTGTGATGTTTAGAGCTCATCTCTGCTGTATTCCACAGAGGTCCGAAGGGCAATTGATTAACTAAGCGCTTTTTCTGAGCACCTAGTAGGTTCACACTGACCTCGATGTACAGACTGCCCCTCGACCTGCGATTTTTAATAAAGTTTTTAAATAAGTTTTCTCCCTTCGGTTGGTTTCGAGTCAGTGACGCACAGCCCCTATTTGATTCTGGCGTGTTGACATGTAGAAGATGGGACACCGCCATTTAAAAAGTCAATACTTACATAGAAAAACGCTTTGTCTGTTTTTAAAGGAAGCTCACTTGGTTCAGGGATGCCTGTGGTTGGGTTCGGTTTGTGTCTCCGTTTTATTCCAGAGCGGTCAAATAATGGGAGGATTTTTGGGAAATGACAACAACAAAGATCTTGCACGCCATGAACAGGAATTGATATTCACCCTCGAATGTTTCGACGACGGGCAGATTTCATTATTGTCCGTCTCCCTGTTGCTTCCTGTGTGATGCCAAATCAACTCAGCTTACTTCATACTGTATCCAAACACAGCACACACATACAAATAAACCTGATTTTCTTCCTTCTGTAAATCAAGTACACAACACTTTCTGCAAGTCATAAACAGAATAACACATCATAAAAGTCTTTTGTTTTGAAGTTGCAAAACTTGCACTGGACCTATTAAGTATGATATAAGTACACATACTGCACAGCAGCAGCAGCTACTCCAATTAATCTGGGTTTTGAGCTATCGTCTGAACAAAAGTCAGCTTGGCAACTTTCCCTTCAGATGGCCATGAAAAAGGACTGACTGATGGCCAGTGAATTGAGCGCCCGTTAGTCAGGGGCAGCTCTCTCTGGAGTTTTAAGAAAGCCAATTTGCAAATAATTGCCACCATCAACAAACAATTGGAAGAGTTTAGGGTCATAGCCATTAATCACAAATAAATCTAAGATCCAGGCACCATGACTCACCCTGATCACTCGGCTTTGTCATTTACAACGCATCCAGACATGTAAACACTGCATGTGTGCCAGACAGCTGCAGAGATCAAATCATGTTTTGTTTTTTAGAGCGCTTAGCTTTCACATCTGCTGCGGACACAGAGGGGACCTAACTGATCGGTCCCTCTGTCATAATGTCTATATAGGCACAAAAATAACCTACAGACAACCTGAAAGCACAAATGCTCCATTTAAAGTTGATATTTGTTGTGACATCTTCCAAGTAAATTCAAGGGCTGTTTCATCGCTTCTTCTAGAAAGATTCTGATTGAGCTTATTGGCAAAACAGACGATTCTCACAGAGGCTCTGGCTTTAGAGGCCACCTCATCCCTTCTTCTCCTGGGTGTACGCCTAACAGCCCCATTTGGTAGTCCATCCAGGGCTTGAAATGAATCAGACTATACTATTTTGAGGTGCAGAATACACGACAATTCAGTTTAATTCCATGCAGAATGCGGAAATGCCAGTTTTTACATTCTAACAAAATCTCTGTAACTCTCGGGATAAACAGCCTCTGGTCTGGAATTAACTGAGTAAAACTGAAAACGCCTCTAAACTATGTAAAAGTCTGTTAGACTTTGCTAATTGCTAATTTAAAAAAAAGATATACATGGAAAATGAAACTAATTTTTATCAATCGGCAGAATAGATGTCAGAAAATACAAAACGCTAATGTTTAGAGACTTTTTCATAAGCATGCTGGGATATACTCTAGCCCCACCGTGACCCTGAAGGGATTAAGTGAGAAGAAAAAAGGAATGAATGACAACAGATGCGCATCAACCATCTGAGTTCCTCACTGATGTGTCTGGAAGTCGATAACACAGTCAGTGCAATGAGCATCTCGGAGGTGAGCTGACTCAAGAGCACCGACGGTGTGAAACAGAGGCTGAGAAGAAAAAAAAACCCCAACAGAATCTTCAAGTTCATCCCAATTAAATAAATGAATCATTACAATAGCAATAGCTGAGTAGATCAGAACAACACTGCCAACGGGTCTCCCACTGTTCCAGCCAGCAGGCCCGGGCCACCCTCGGAGATTAATCAAATTCATAGAATGTTTGACTTGCATTTCGTTAAAGATTTGGGAGGAAAAATTAAATCGGGAGGCACTTTTGTTTTAAGGGTACATACTTTTGCTCAGTTTCAAACCCATCATCGTTTGTGTCATGTATTCACTTCGCCGTGTCACTTAAGTTGCTTTATCGCGGCAGACGCGGCTTTTGGTTTCTCTCTTGGGAGAATGAGAGAAAAAAAATCAGCTTTCTGTTTTTTTGTTTTTTTTTGTCTGTTTTACTGTGTGTTATATTTGCTTCCGTTCTACCTTCTTCATAGAAAACGATACATTTCCAAATGTGTGTGTGTGTGTGTGTGTGTGTGTTTCAGTCTTCGCCCGGCCCTCACATTCTACCAGATAATTCGAAAAAGAAAATCAGTCGTGTAAGTTGACATGTTTCCATCATGCCACGCGCTGTGTCGCAGAGCTTCCTATGCATAACTGATGCATAAATGAATAGATATGCGGTCATGTGACACCGCCAAGCCTGCGCGTTTGTATGATATATTTTTCAAAGAACGGCATCCACAAGGTTACCCATCAATGCTGCGCGCAGTCCTCCACCACTATAAATGTTATTATCAGCAGCACACATTGTATTGTCCCATATACCTAAATAGCTGCCAATTGTGATGCGCGCTAGGTCCACAGATGGGTAGAATGCTTGATCTCTTTTACTGTCCAAATGCATCCCATGTTTCAGTGGCTGTGCAAACTCTGGAACATCTGGGTCACATCAAATCTGTGACATCTGTGTCCTTTTGGATGTGTGCCCCGCATTTCTAAAAGAGTCGCACACAGGGATATATATATACTCTGTTTTATTCTACTGGTATACTGTGCATGTATACAGTGAATGTGCTTTATAATATTTTAATTTTACTCTCTAATACAATAATGCATCTCTGAGCTGACTTCATGAACATTTTTCAGTCGCATATTCGGGAGCGATTCAGGCCTCTTTTGTGCCAAGCTGCATTCGTTTCAACCACTTGCTGATCAAACAAGTTAAAGAGGTAGTTTTCATCCCTCCATCTGAGATGCCCATCTTGTTTCCCCTCATCTGTGTAAACAACGTCAACATGACTGATACGGTCCGGATCAATGGCGCGCGTATTGATAATCAAATTCAATGAACCTCCGCTGTGTTGTAAAGCCATTCACTTTTACACGCTGGCAATCAATATTATGGAACTGCTTACTGGCCTGAAGCAGTGACATGTCAGAAGGTTGGCAAATTTGCATCTCTACAGCCACTTCTCCTACAATATATATAATATATATACATATAAGCAAGCTAACTACATCTAACTGATGGTAGCATATAATGAAGTTACAAATATAACTACTTCGTGCTTCCTATTAATAGTATACTTAGCCCAGAAAGGAAGAAGAAGAAGAAAAAAGACTTGGAAATCATTTAACACATGAGAATTAGAGCTCAGCAGTGTTGGATACGTACAACCGTCAGCTGTGGTAGAGACAGATAGAAACATGCAAACACAATCCACCCTGCCAAATACTAACATTTTGGCACCGGAGTGTATTTCCCTTCCACACTTGAGCAAATCATCCACATAAAAACAAGAGTTTGTTTTAGTATATATCTGCAGCTCAAACACCGACTCGGCCTCGTTGCGATGCCAACGTGAGGTCACGTGACATAATGACGCGATGGGAATCGAGGCCGTTTGAGGAGAACTGGTAATAACTGTGTGTGCTTGTCGTCCGCGTCCATATGTGAGCCTGCAGCTGTTTAGCAGCACATCTCTGACAAACATGCATATGATTTCATTTATAGATAAACACGCTCGGTGCCTTAGTGACAATGCATTTTTTTTATATCTTAATCTAATATATTTGCAAACTTCATAGAACAAATCTGAACAACTGCCATGCAGAGGATGATAATCTTATTGCATAGATTTTTTTTTTTATAACTTAAACTAATTTTGCCTGTTTGTTATTTCTGATGAGAAGAGCCTGAACATTAATGAGTATGGATTTCCCAGACTGTATATGGGGGGGTTGGGGGGGGTTGAAAATGCACTAACATAGTGAAATATCACATTTAAAGGCAAACTTGGGCACAGGCCATTGCTCACAGTCTAATATATTTTATGCAAACGAGCTCTGCATATCTTTATCGATCTCTGAGAGAAATTATCATAGATTTGCAAGGTACTCAGTGGGGTAGCTCATTTTTTAAACCAGGCCCTCATGCAATGACAGTTCATAGCTTCAGATAATAGAATATCATGTGTGTACATATCGTTCAATCAACAAGTCATCCCGTGCGGATGTTGCTAAGATGGGACGGTTACTATTTAAAAATGAAGATACAGTGAATGCAGGAAGTATTAGGAGTAAAAGCCATTAACCCTTATTGATTTAACTGTTTTTCAAAGATACCAATTACAAAGGTAGAGACGGATGACGAGTGAAAAGCTTTGAGCTGAATCAGTTTGTGTATTGCACAAAAAAAAAGGCTGCGACTCAATATCTAGATCTCACCTAACTACTCCCTAATACTCTACGTGTAGTGATAACTTATGCAACCGAAGCCTAAAGCAGTATATAAGATGAATATGCAGTATATAATGAAACAGCATAATTCTCGTATGTGTTTGAACCTCATCTTTCTTTATAAAACACCAAGTAATGGCTGTATTGCTTAGCGGCAGCGGTCCTCGCTAGTAATAAATATCCATCCCCCCTCTGCCTCTCATCTCATCCTAAAAGGCTGCTTGAAATCTGCAGCAAACACTCAAAGCCACTACACTATGCTTAGCCCACTCCGCTTAACCAGCAAACCCCCTCCTCGCTGCGCAATTATGTAACATTTGGGGTTAGGAGTTCACAAAGTCATTAAATGCTTTTCTAATTATTATTGATTGAGCACCGAAAGAATCGATGCAAATCTGGAGCGGCGGCGGCGGAGAGAAGCCGAGACGGGAGTGAGGTATGGCGCTTTCCAACCTGCCAAGAAAGAAACCTCTTCCCGCACTGACATATGGTTAAAAAAAACCAACACCAATCACCAGAACGTGGCGAGTCGTTTTCAGATTATGGTATCTGGCTGTCTCCAAGGGAATGGGACATAATATAAATTTTCTGCATCAGACCAGAAAAAAATGTATTAAAAAAAATAAAGTAAAAATGACTGACAGTTTGAGATGAAGCTAAAGTAAACTGTACAAATCCTGAAGTTTGCTTCCTTTCATGTGACCTTTGCAGTCATACCAGCCATGACTTTTTAATAAATGTTGAAAGCTTCTCTAAATCAACACCGTTCTTACAATTAGATGAGGCCCACGATGTGACACTGAACGCAGCCTTTATACCTTTTACAACTTTTCTATTCTGTTCACTGCATTCTGATGTAATTCCCTCAAGATTTCACCTGGATTTAGCATCTTTTTTTCTTTCTCTATTAGTCTCAATCTGTCAATCAATCGGAGACATTGTTCGGGCCTAATAGCAGAGGATGTGTCTCGGCTCTATCGTTCATGACCCATCATTGAACTGCTTTTGCAGATACAAACCCTGAACTCTTCCTTTTGTGCCTTCATTTCTTATAGAATTGTATACAATTACAGTAAATGTAGCATATGTATCTATCTATCTATCTGGACCTGGTCATTTAGAGTCAATGAAAACTCAGTCAGGATGCATCGGCGATGATGATTTTGAGATTCTAATAAAAACGTAGGCATGTGTGCAAGTCTATATTAATTTTTTAGACTTTTCATCCGTCGTTTTTGCCAAGCAGATTTTCCCATGCATCTATTTGTGTCTGCAAACGCATGATTAAAAAAAGCTAAACAACTTATTAAACCATCATGATAAGATCATGTTTTCTTGTTTAAATGCTAATTCGTGTGGGCACGCTGTCTCTCTTTGTCTCCAGTTCTTTGATTCTGTCTGTCTCTTTTCCTCTCTGTCTTTCACACACGATGATTAGTCTCTCTCAGAATTGTGTTCCCCCTTTCTTTTTTCCCCTCATTTGCTACAACATCAGAACTATTGAAAATTGTTGCAGCATTCATGGCAAGTGAAGACTGTCTCATATTCCCACAAGAAGGAAAGAAAGACAATAACTCTGAGAAAAGATGAATGGACAGCAATAACCTGTGGTGAATTTATGGTGATTTTTCTGCACGACAAGTACCTCACATCCACAAATAATGCATCGTTGCTCATGTCTCATATGTTACAGATGATGCCAAGGCAATATGCAGCTCAGTATCTGTGTTACATGTGGCTGCAGGCTGCCATCAAGATCACAGACAACATTCTCATAAGAAGCTTATATTGTTTTCTGAGGTTTTTTTTGCTCTTTGCTTTGATATCATCGGCGCTAAGTGCTAACTGATGCATACCCAGAGCTCAAGTGTCAAGAAGTGGATTGAATTTTTAAAATCTGAATTCTACTTCGTGCAGGATTTCGTCTAATGCAAACTCGGCCCGGGCCGACATGAGCGTGCATATTCGAGCCCCGGCTTTAAAGAGCAAACTTTTTCATACGACGAGACGTATTTGCCAAACATCTTCTTGCAGAGCTTCTTGGAAATGCTGCACAGCGTCTGGTCTCGTGGCTAAGTCAAGGGTGCAAACACAAAAAAAAGTTATTTATTGTAAAGAAAAGAAAAGAAGGACTTTTTGTGTTGTAGTCCAATGGGATGCTTTCTCTAAATGGGAGTCTGGTGTCTGGTGTCAGTAACAATAAAACATAGTTTCCCTCAGGATGATTGTGCAATAAAGCAGCAATACTTTAACCATGATCCTGATAGAGTCCTTCCTGGGAGACTGCAGTGGCCTTTCTTTTCTTGCACCACTTAGTCCATCGCAGCATGCCAGGGGAATATGGTCCCTCTCAGTCCCAGAAGCACATGAACACCGATAGTGAGTCGTAATCCACTTGCCATCACCGGTGATTGATTGTTTGCACAGCTGTGAGACACCCGGCGGCTCGTTCTTCCTTCAAGCCCTGCAGGACTCCTCGGCGTGAGACATTTCAGACACATCAGAACATACTCAAAAAACCTGCAAAATATTATGTGGTCAAGTTATTTTTTTATTTTTTTTTCTCTAAAATGCTACAGGAATTTTATTTGAAGTTCACTCCTTGATCTTCAAAAGCAGTTTCAAAGCTGCAGGAACTTTTAATTACTTTGGTATAAAGAGGTTTACTGTCATACTTCTAATTTTGTGCCTTCTGGACTATATATTTTTTTTATTATTTATTAATTTTTTTTGTGTGTAATTTGAGAAATTGCCAAAATCACCAAATATTTCATAGTGGCGTGAGTTATTTAATCTGTTTGCGCTTGAGAGATGTTTCAATAATTATAGATTGGTGAATAAGTTCTGCTGGGATTTCTTAACTTTCATAGTCGGATGTTTATTCTACTTAATAACGCTTGACGGTCAAGATCATATTCACGAGCGGATGCCCTCATAAAACAATAACGCAAACTGCTATGTGATCATTTATGTCTGAGCAGCTTTTGCTTACGTTCACCAGTTTTCCTTCATGAATATTGAAGAAGCCAGTGGTTCCCTTGTTTTCATCCGTGGCCTTTTCTCGACCCAGAATGCATCCTGCTGATGTTCAGAAAACCTGAACGAGGGGTCACATTACCCAGACGCAGACACACACACACTCCCCTGTGGGTTATACATCACACTACACCTGTATGTTCAAAACAAGACATTCCTTTTACAAGCAGCTCTGTGATATATTTTTTACAGAATTTTACTCTGATGGAAAAATAAGACCAATGTTGATTATGGTTGTAGGCAGAACACACACACACACACACACACACACATACACACACAAAAAAACATCATTAAAAATTTGATTACACCTTACCCATTGTGTCCTTGCAGAAAGAAAACGTAGAGAGCTAAAAATAAAGTTCTTGAAGAAAAGGAATTAGGTTTTCAATCAATATCTAGTCACGGCGCACTCAGCATCCTGATAACGCCGGCTGAAGGCGATGCAACAAAATCCTCCTGATGTTTGTTTGTTTGTTTGTTTGTCAGTTTTTGACTCGAGATATTTTGAACGCAGATGGTCAGATCGGAGGGAAATTTTTGGTTTTTGGTGATTTAGTAACATCATTAAGCCTAAATGTGGCCGCTTTTTACCTATAAAGTGTATTCATTATCTGCCTGGGACAACATTGATAATAACAATTAACTCAGACCCTGTATTGTTAAACATATACCTCAACTTACTATACTTTTATCTGTAGTATGAAATAATGAATTAATACAGATGAAATAAATGAATGACTGCAGAAGGACAAATGATTGGATGTACTCAGACTATTATCATGCAAGGCCAAAGCTATTATTAGCTGGATATTTCATCTCATGTCATTTGGAGAATAATAACGCCTGATTGTTTTGAAATGTATATGTCATTAGTAAAAAATCATCATCATATTTCATTTACAATGCACAGTCGTCAGTAAGATACAGCCTCTTCTCCCCCGAAAAACGCTGATGTAAAAGTAGAAATTAACCGAATAACTTTTTAACATGTCAAGTGGTAGGCTTAAAAAACCGTAATGAATCCCGGTGAGTCGTTTTGCATTGAAGTCGCTTAACAATGACACGGTGCTTCAGTATTACTATGTTCATTAATTCCACTCCCCGCTGCGTCTGACGCCGCCTCCGATAAACAACACTAAACAAATAAAGGATTCATTATTTCTCCCCCCAAAAAAAGTCTATTCCTGTTGAATAGGGAGGGCTTTGAAACAGTTTAGAGCCCCTGTGTTGGGGAAATAAAGGCATAATGGGTTTGTAATTAGCTATATTAATTACTAGGACATTTCTAAGATGGATCAAGTTGTTGATTTCCAGAAAACTGCTCAGTCCAAATGAAATAAATAGAAGACATAAGCAATCATAATGACAATGGGTTCAGAGGCTACGTGGTTGAGGTTAGAGTTCACACTTATGGTTAACACTCCAAAAACACTCCAAAAAATGTAATGTTTACTGTCCAAGTCAGCAATGTATTGACCTCCTCTGGCTTTTCAGCTCTAAAAAAGGTCACGCTACGCCCACCTTTTTATTCCTGGAACGACCGAAGGGTAAAAATTCTAAATGCTGTTGAAGGTCAGGTAAATGTTTTGTTTTCTCATTATTTTTTTATTTTTTATTTTTTTTCCCCTTCCGCCTCCACACCACTTCCTATTTAACGCTTTAACTTGGAAAATAACAAACGGGAACTCTGTATCTGAACAAAATCGGAGCACTTTCAGTCATTTTTTTTGAAAGTTCACCACAGTTGCAAAGTGCGACAAAAGAAACACGACTGATCAGGCTCCCAGAGAGGAGCTCCTCTTTGTGATCACCGCAATTACAACCGGCAGCTGATGTATAATTTGGTATCAAGTCTATAATGACAGTGAGTATCAGCAATCCTCTATAATAACAGTGCATCAATATCTGTAAATGATTTCTATTGTCTCTCTTCCCCGTGGTGTAATTCGAGCCGTGCTGTAGTCTCCGTCTCATCTGTAAACCCAGCGATGGAAATCAATAGTTTTTCACGAGATAACAAAGGATGTTGTACGTCAAGCCTGCTGTATTTCGAGATGAATTTAATCAACAGCTGCATGTCTTTCATTTTTATTGTAGCAACGCCGGGATTTGTGTTGGTTTAATCATCTTAACTGACATGTGTCAAATCTTTTTTTTGAGGAGGAGGAGGAAAAAAAACAAATCTTCAAAGAGAATCCGAGTGTGAGATGTGAGAAATGGGGGACAGCTTTGGTGTAAATGTGAGAGAGAGGCTGACATGTTCTTGGAAGGTCACCTGGTTGAATTCACTGATACTTGTGGGCAGGGGGAAAGTGAAAGAGCAACACCCTCCAGAAAGAAAGACAAGAGACAGAGGAAGAAGGAGAGATAGATAGATAGATATAACCGATCTCAGCCTCTGGAACTAAATGTCCCCGTCCATCTAAGAGCCTATTAGAAGTTTATTCCTCTTTCTTCTCTCAGCTGCATATCCACCTCATGCTCCCCAGCTGTGTCGATCAAGTAAAGAATGCAGGATGGAGTGGACAGCCTTGACTCTGTCTTCGGGGGAAATAAACAAAACATTTGTGACTGGGGTGTATCCTTATTTGCCTCAGTGCTCGATGACAGGCTTCTCACAAGAGATCACAGATTTGACTGCTTTATTGGAGACAATATATAGATCTGCAATGTCTTAGTAGATGGAGACATTGATGGAAACGCAGTACAGCGGCGCTGAGAGGCGTCATTAAAGCACCGGTGAAAACGTATTTTCGTTTTAGAAAAGGCCCATGAAAAGTGTTGGAGTTTCAACAGGGAGCTTGAAATCGCAGCACCTGCTGCGGTGACTGTGGTGATCGATCAACAACGCTCGTGAAACCGCGCGGCGTCGTGTCTGCTGCCGTTGTCAACTGACATGACGTCACACTCACTGTCTCCTTCTGAGGGTATTTCTCCCTCTGGAGCATTTTAAAAACAACTATAATGAATATATTTTTATATTAACAACGTATCAAGTGACAGCGTGTGATATCTACTTCCTGCTCGACACAGTTAGTGACAAGCTGGTGAACACACGCGGAGCATTTAGCTGCTAAAAATAAAAAGATATTTCCCTCAGGAGTTGATGGAGACCAAAAACGGAGCAAATATAGCGACACATTCACGTGGTGCACAACAAGCAGCGAGGTTCATCTTTTAAGCAACGGTTTTCCATGCACACTGCCTGGAAGGCTAGTCAGGTATGTGTGGTTATTTTTAGGTATACATATGCTAAATCTTCTTCCCTAGAGGGCCTACTTAGTACACCTACTGTATACGCACTACTTCACTCAACATAATTGAACACCTATGGGATTTTAGAGTGACGTGTCAGACCGTTATCTCACTACTATCATCAAAACACCAAACGAGGGAATATATTTTGAAAAAAAAACCACCTTACTAAGACTATGCAGGCTTTTTCTTTGATTAGTCAATCTTGTATATACCTCATCATCATTCCCAATACAGCCAACCTAACCTGCTCTTAATATAGCTCTGCAGCACTTGGGTTTTATTTAATTTTTCGTCAACTCTTTAAGTATGATATCTTGACGACAGTAACAGGCGGCAACAGGAAGTGTGCATCGACCACATGTTTACATTCTCTCCACCACAGTTCACAGTTCAGAAACCCAGCCCCCTGTGGCTTGTTTCTTGAGTGCACTCGTCTCGCTGTGTCATACACCTCGGTACTGTCAGAGCGTGATGCACATGTTCATCAAAAATGCAGACAAGGCACTTTGATCACAAACTAGAGGGGCCCGGAGAGCCCAGTGCACAGGTGTTCGCTACCTTGACAATGTCACTGCCTCCGTCCCATCTGGTTGTACTGTAACATCCATATGCATGGTGTTTTCAAGCCTGCCTGCCATCTCGCTACACTTCACCCCTTCATCTACCCCCCCCCCCCCCACCCCACCCCCCTTGTCACAGAGATAGGCACCACTGAGGCTTGCTTCTATCTCAAGAACACCTTCATATACCCTTGTAGCATCTTCCACAGCTCCATGATAATGCTTTTGGTTTTCATTCATTCAAAAGCTGCGTGTGGAATATTATATTATAGGTTTGGGGGAGGGGGGGGTGCAATCCCATTTTTTAAAAAAAGGTCAGAATTTGCAATATCATATAGCTCAGTTGTAATTTGCCTTGTTTCAAGATGAACAGCAGAATAACAGACTGTAGTGATGATATCATCCAGTAACCCCCCCGGAGCTGCTCCACAGACGGTGAATAATGGAGCGACTGCTTCGACTCTGACAGCAGACATCGGTGATTTTGCTGGTGTATGGCGCACATATTCTGATACACAGCTGGAAGCGCCACATTCAACTAAAAAACGACTCTATGAGCCGCCGGAGTGGGTCAATAATTCACTCCCTATGGACCGTCTCCAGGAAGTGTCCCCCTGATGACATCATCAGCTTGACTTCCAACATAGGGAGACATGTGTTAGTTTGTAGGCCTCACAGTCGTGCTTTAAATGTTTGTTGAGTTTTAACACTTTAAACACTTCTAGCCTAGTGCAGTACAACTCGTGTGTGATATACAGTATGGCCATGATTTTATTTTACATGATGGAATATCTTGTCTAAAAAGACAAATAGCCCCCCCCCCCATTAAACCAATGGTACTGTGGTTTTGTTAAACTCCATTGAGTCGTTCTGTTTACGAGGGAATGTAAAATAAGCAGCACTTGATTAAAATAAATTGCTCACGACACACGACTGCATCATCAAACATTTGAATCGGTGGGCTTTTTTTTTCATCGCCGAGTAGTTTTTGTTTTGCAGGCCAAGCAATAGAAACTTTCCAGAGACATAACACATAAATGCTGCATGCCTCGGACACGCTACTCTTTGATTATGTTTCATGTGCTGACAATCTTTTGGCATCGTGTGATTCTCCCATTGAACAGCGCGCTCGCATTTAAAGTCGTATAGACCCAACAAGTTGTGAAAATGTAATTAGAACACCTAGCTATTAATATGAAACAGTTGGAGGCTGGTGGCTGATTATTCATTACCTCTTATCTACACACTCGCGCAGCTGCCCGAGCAATGTGTCGCTGTCACCGTCGTCCCATCTGTTTGGTTGCTGGTGGTTAAAGTGAACCAATAAATGGATGAGAGTAGGAGAATGAGGAAAGGGCTTTTAAGGAAAAGGGGGAATGTAAAGAGAAGCTTGGAGGAAAATAAAAACATGATGATAATTATTTTATGAAAAAAAAAACACACACACACACACAAGAAAGGAATAAATTAGAATTATTTCAACCATATTTAAATGTATAGCTTTTTTTAAATTTATTTATTGTGTTTTTGGAGGGATCACAGCATGACATGAATGTTGAAAAGTTTGTCAGGAAAAAAAAAGAAAAAGATGATCGCCCCATTCAGCTTTTAAAAAGATGGGATTTTTGAGTGCCCCTATCGCTCAATTAATCAGTCTGAATTTTGCTTTTCAGAAATTAATGAGCTTTCATCATTAGGTTTTGATTGAGTAATTAATTTCATTGAGTACATCTGACAGCTTTATGTCATGCACGGTAAAACTTGAAATTACATGTTAATGCCAGCGGAGACCTACAGAATGAAAAAGATAACGGCGATGACTTTGAGTTAATGGGACGCTATAAGGCGGGAAAAAAAAAAAGGTGCATTACGTCTACTAAAGATAAACATGAGGTCAGGAAGTGGAAAGACGTTCATCCATATATCTATATATATATATATATTTATACTTTTCATGGGCTTTTACATCTTTCAACATCAGGCTGGCAGTAATGTGTCCCAATCCTATTGTCTTCTTTCAAGATAACGGATGATGCACGCTACATTTTTGCGAGAACAGCGATATTTCCATCGGAAGTTGCGAGGTGACAACTTGTTCCTGAACTCACCGTAAATTGAATTCAAGAAAAAACAAAAAAAACAAAACTGTTTTGACGGTTGTCACCCCATCTTACATAACATTTCCCAGTTTTGGGATTAATAAAGTATATCTATCTATCTATTTACATTGCTTATTGTATTTATCGATATAATTTTGATAAAAAAAGAACAAGGTTCAAACAGGAATACACTAACAAGCGAGATGAATATTGCATAAGCTGCTGTCTCCTTGTAGTTAAAGGCATAGTGCGTAAGAAAATACGGTTAGTATATTAGGACTATGAATGCCAAACCTTAAAGAAGCAGTTTTTTTTTCACATCTTCTTTGCTTTTTCACATCACATACTTTCCTTTTTTAATTAATCTCCAGGTTTAAGCTCGGTAAGTCTCACAAAGCAATTAAATACAGTCAGTCGAGTTTGCTCCGAGTTGAACCTCAAATACTCCACCTGTAATAAAGCAGTGTGAGCACGTATATATGTGTGTGTGTGTGTGTGTGTGTGTGTGTGTGTGTGTGTGCGTAACCGAGAGCTTTTGCACGTTTTCTCACCGAAAGGCCGTCGGAAGAGGAGACTTACATCATTTTTAATGCTGTTTACTCAGGGCGGAGCTTCGCTGCAGTCTACATCACGGGATGATGCACTTTACTGAACGTCGGTGTTGAATTACCTAATGGCATGTTGGAGAGAATTGAAATCTTGACCTTTTATCAGTTTGGAGGGAAATGACTGCATGCGGTTTAGACCTTGTTCAGGACACCGAGTTTCTTGATTGATGACAAGGTGGTTTCCAGAAATGTCCACTTCATTATTATTATTATTATTATTTTTAGCCACGCTAGCAGTTACGGTCGTTCATAGTCCCCAGAGGATGGACCCCCCACTGGTGGTGAACAGAGTTTATCTCTTTATTGATATTTTTGAGCTTTAATGAAAGGAAACTTACATAAAATGTGGTAAAAAATTTCCTGTTTATTTATTTAACCCCTGCTGAAGTGGATTTGTTATGTCTTTCTTTCAGTGTATCGCACATGCACATGAACACACACGTACACACACACACACACACGTACACACACACTCAAGTCAAATAAATGAATAAATAACAGCAACACGTAACACCTTATTAAAATGCAACTTGTGATTAATCTTTATGCCCCGGTACATCAGCTTTTGCTGACCTATTTTTACGCTTCCTTGCTCATGATATGGTTCATAAGTTAGTAAAATTGCTCTGGAAATTAATAACACATCATTATGCATTTAAGGTAACTCAATTAAACATCTTGTAATTATTATCATCGTCCAAATAGTGTGGCTTTTTTTTAATTTATTTCGTTCTCTGAAACATGTGCCTTAATTGAGGAGACTTTAAAGAAGGCTAATGACAGTTAATGGGCAAGTGTGTAAGTGGGACAATAAAGACATCAAATCTGTCACCCTAGTGATTAATAAATAAATAAATAAAAAAATAACATGCCATGCTACAACAAGGCTGGAAAGAAAGCGAGTAGCTCTTTCTCATTGTGCTAACACTGTTACACTGATACTGTAGCAGATACATCTGCTTGGACACACGTTTGATGCGATCTGGATTTGATGGCTTGCTGACAGCTTTCAACTTGCACCCGGCCCCCCCCCCCTTCCATTTTTTTCCCCATTGTCAGAAAATATCTCGTCTCCCCCTGACTCGACGTTGGGAGATGGCAGCTCCTGGTTGAAGGTTGTGATGGGATTTAGGGAATAACTGTTACTCTAGATTAAGGATGGATATGAGGATGCCGAGCGACTGAGAAAACAGACTTCGTTACTGTACGGTCTCAAGGTCAAGCTGTGGTGAAAAGAAGCTGTGCATATATGTCGACTTTGCACTGAACTGCCCGTGATGGTTTAAAAAATGGTTACGATGGAGGTGTCACAATTCTCAGGTATGCTTTAAAAAAAAAAACTAAAAAAAAGGAATTAGAAATATTAAAACAACCTTTTCACTCTATTAGATTTCTTTTTTTCTTCTTTTTTTTAAAAATATTATTCAGTTGGAAGATGAATATAGCTCAGCAGAAGCAAATAATTGCTTTTAATATACTGCACCTGCTCAGAACACACACACACACACACACACACACACACACGCAGTATGTGTAGGAGAATGTCCACTGTATCCCTCCAACGGTTTACATAACTGAAATGATGTGCTCCAGCTCCTCTCTGCTTATCACCACGAGCCACACTTTATTGCCAGGGCCACCTCAAAGAAAATTAAAACGCAGCCTCATCCGTTTGATACCCCCACAAGCACATTTTGTAAGGTTCTATTGCGGCTGAGATATTGTTGAGCTGTTATGTATTTTTCAAACACTCACCCAAAGATCCAGCTAAATGCCGTATTTTCTCTCAGTTTTTTTTTCTTTTTCGCCATGGCTCACATTAGCTTCTGACTCCATCGTTGCACCACCAGTGTTGTCTTTACAATGTCCTTCTGGGTGGTAAAAAAAAAACAATCAACAATAAAGCGGAGAGAATACTGCTCTGTTGTGAGGATATATTTTTGATTTTTATTCTGTTTTATTGTGCTTTGTTCTACAAAATTTCACAAAAAGAGGTGCGGCATTAAATTTATAGTCCCCCTGCAAATCATTAAATTATAAAAGACTGAATGCCAACTAAATTAGTCTGTGTAAGCTTTTTCTTATAGACTATTAATCTCCTGGTCCTTTCTGCTCGCAAAATATAAAACCAATTAATAACATTTTGGAAAATAAATGACTTCTTCTATTCGAATAAGTATTCTTTAATGTCTGTTTGGACTTTACGCTAATGATGCTCACCGAACAATGTGGTAGAGAAGTTATTTCTCCTCCCAGAGATGTAGGACTCCTTCAGAGGAGTTAAAATACTTCGCATGAAGCATCAAAATATTATTTTTCCACATGAAGAAGACCCTGAAAGAAGTGAAAGAAAGAATATTGTGGGGAAAAACTGCACAAAACTTACAGAAAATAAATCATTTATGTTCTTTTTCTATTGGAAAACATATTAAAGCAGCCAGAAACTGGCCCAGGGCCCTGCACCCGTAGGGGGTTCGAAGACTCCAGGTTTCCTTTTTTCAGTAATTTGATCAAATGTAAATTTGTTAGGTAATATCTGATGCATCATTAAAGCGCAATATAATAATAATTTTATTCAGGGGAAAGACTCGTTTCCACTAAAAACAATCATTTTAATTGACACGCGGCGATAAAGAGAATATTGAGATATTCAGACCTGCAGCTGACGGGGTGAGCTGAAGGTGAAGCTGGGTGGAGGAGGAGGGCTGCGGCGGTTTGCACCGAAATGACAGCTGATGGCGACTGATTTAAAGTTTGATAGCTCAAGACGTGGCGAAATCTGATATGCTTTAACTAAAAAGACTCCCTAATCGGCTCATGCACGCTTGAACTTGTGCTAAGCTTCATATTAGGGGCTTAGGGGAGGGGGCAGAGGGTAGGGTAGATTTCAGTTAAGATCCATGTTTTAAGGTTGTATTATTCCAGTTTATATTGTGTTTACATATTCTTCACCTAACCAGTGTGTGAAACAGGCCCACAGCTCATGTTTGGCCTGATCGGAGATTAAATTCAACGGATGATGTTTTGTAGAAATAAACCAGAGTATCAGTCACTCTTTCTCACGGTTGCCGCATGCTTTTGTCCCCGCAAACCCATCATTTTGTGTGCTTCGCTAATTTATTAAATGTTCATGTGAGTATTGAGCTCAACATTTTAACCAATCCACAATTACCTGCGGATGCTGTGGCCTTGTAATTATCCCCTGGGTCTATTATTATGTTTATATTACATATTCGCATTAAAAAGGCTGTGATTACAAATCCTTTTGTATCCTCTGTTCAGCACGTTGGTCTCTTCTCACGTCACGCCACCCACCTCTGTTACACAAATGTGACTATATGATTGAATACGACCACTTCAGATTTTTTTCAATATACCAGATTTTCGAGAGTCGCTCACCTTTTTTTCTTTTTTTTTTTCTGCACGTTTTATACTCTATACAGAATAATGACGCAACCGTCTTGGAAATTAATGCAACTCCACACATTTCATTTCAAAGTTTATGCCGAAAGAAAGCGACTGCCAAGACCTGCCAGGACACAGGAATGCAAATTCGTGTTGGGTTTGTTCTTTTTTTTTTACATTATTGCTTGATATTGATTTAGAACTTTGCACCAAACCTTGGCATCAGCTAAATGGCTCGAGGTGTATTGCAGCAACTGTGATCAGCATTGCACGTAGGATCCTAGAAAATGAGAGGATTTCTTGGCAAAAAAATTTATCAGCCTGTACTTTGTACTTTGGAACAGGAGTGGAAGTCAATCCCAGAATACCTTAGCAGGTTCAAAAGACTTACTTTGTATTAGATATTAACAATTACATACAGCAATTATTCCACCTGGATGCTGAATGGACAGAAGCAAACTAAAAGATGCAAATATTTGAAAGAAAATCTAGAATTTAGCACTTGTACATGCTAATATCCATGTTAAACATCTAATATCCATCTGGCTAACAACCAATCATCATAAAAAAATAAATAATACGACTGACGTTTAATAATTTCTGCAGCACAATTAATATTATTTTCCCATTTTATCTAAATTACAAGCACAGTAACAACGGAGCACAAGGCTCACGGCCACGCTGCCCTGACAATATTCCTGCAAACACAGAATAATAATTTAGGTGATAAGTGGAAGGAAATGAACTTTGACAATCTAAGGAGGACGAGAGACATTTCTGAGAGCAATTAGAGTGTGAAGAGAGAGAGAGGGGAAGCGATTTGGTGAAGATGAGTTGACTGAAAGACCTTCTTGAAGAGTAAGTGACTCTGCTGACTGAAAGTCTTGAGGGTCATTCTACTGCTGGAAAAAGCCTGAAGAGACAGCGGGTGAGGCCTGATTGGATTGATGAGCAGGTCAGCACAGATAGAGGATGTGCTAAGTGTTCAGGAGTGGCAGAGGATGCACTGGTGGGCTAAACAGGACTGTGGGAGCGAAGGTGTGTGTGTGTGTCTGTGTGTGTGTGCAGATTCTGACTTCCAAATTTGATCCAATCAGACTTGAGCTGCAGTATAAGGAGCAATTTGGGGGATGTTAAAGATGAGACTGCAGCTATAGTTTTCTGTAATGGCTGGAGGGGCAGGAAGAAAGAAAGTTGGATAATATGGGAGATAATACAATACGGTTAGGCAGGAATAATACCTGGCTGTGCTGCAATGCAGGTATTAGCAGCCTAGAAGTTAACTATAACTGCACCCCAGGGTGGACATGGATATCTGTGTGAGTCGGTCCATAAAACAGAAATCCAGCTTAAACTTTACCGAGCTTTTCCACAAGTGCAGCCATCTAAATCGCAACCACCAATATCAATCTTATATAGATAAATATAAATATGACAATTTTCAGGCTAATGTCCGAGTTTAGTAGAAGAGTCACAGCTCTTCTGCCTATAACCACGTCAGAATGGATACTTCAACAGGCCCTGCTGTTGGTCAGAGTCACACCTTTATGACTTGCACGTATATAGTGACGCAGGAGACTTGTGGAGGTCGGAAATGTCTGGGGGAAAAAAAAAAAAAAGCTCATCTCTGTTGAGATTGAGTGTGAGTTGGCCGGCAGACACCCAACTGTCTCCAACGCGTGCACGGACATGCACTTCAAGCTGAGTGTCAAAAGATGGGAGGAGAAAAAATGAGCGTAGTGTAGACAATGGTACATAGGTGGAGTGTAGACACACAATCACAGGGCCAAGGACTGAGTAGAATCTGGCTTTAAAAGGCTTTAAGGTGCAATGGACTCGTGCAAAACAGTCAGGATCCAAGGATGAGATCCCAGAATAACCAACATATGTTTTTACAAAGCTATAAGCTAGAAGACACTCTTGATGCAGAGAATATTTTCGTTTGAGAGTTTGCTTTTGTTCTCTCACCTATACGACTGGCACTCCAATTATTCCATACTAATTTCGTACTTAACCAGATACGCGCATTCCCATTGGCTACGCCTCGGGATAAACCTTCATGCGTTTCTATTTTATTTTGATAGGAAGTTTTCTCAAACAGGAATACCTGCAGCGGCGTTCCCGCCATCAAAGAACTCCCGTTTTCAAAGAACGAAAATAAGATGGCCTCTCGCAGGGAATTTCTGGCAAGTTTACCTTTCAGCTGCAGGTTGAAGTAATTATATACTGTTAAGCGCGTCCCCCATGGCTTATGCGAACACGGGAAAATGAGAGGAATGTGTGCTCTTGAAGCATTATATTCCTCTGAGAAGCACTCCATTTTTTTTAAATATTTCATTATTTATTTATTTTTTATTTTTTTCCCATCCCAGAGTGGTTTGACTTCAAAGGGCTGAAACATTCCTCGAGTATCCAGGTTTCTATGTCTAATTAAGGATTTCGAGAGGTGCTGCTTCTTGGATCCACGTGTTTTTTTTTTTTTTTTTTGTAAACAATCAATACTCCCTGCTAGAAATAGGTACTTCAGAGACAAATACGATGGGACTCCAAAAATCTAAAGCACCATCTTCAGCAATCAACCGGCTGAAATTAGTTTGAAATATGCCGTTGTAAAACAAGATGCTTGACACATTCAAAGCCTCCGAACACTGCGATTACCAGTCTTATAATAATAATAATAAATGCATTCAGCTATGTGTTGCCAGATGGCACTTTTTGCTTCTAAAATAATCAATCATGATCATGCTTTAATCAATCATGATCATGCTATAGCGTGTTTCTGCTCTTTTGGAAATAAATGTCCTGTATGAACAGCTGACTTGCCTCGGGCATCAATCATTGCCTCCATAAACAGAATAATAAAAGGCAGAACATTCCTTCTGAACAAATGAGTCTGTAGTTTATTCATGGTTGTCCTAATTGCAGACGCATTTATAATGATCAACCTTGATTATATGCATTTTTTTGTTTTTTTGTTTATGCAACAAACTTTCAGTCACTTTTACTGGACTAGACTACTATGTGTGGAGGTTTAACCACAGAATCATCTATATTAACGTGGCAGACTGGGACTTAGTCCAGCTATTTGATTTACATAGTCTTCTGGTGAAATGTGGCTATTACTATAATCAAAATACATCAGATAGTTTTTTTTTTTGTATATGAAAGTGGGAATAAAAAGATTCTTGGGAGCCTTTCAAAGACGTGGACAGCTGGTATATGAATCTGCTGTGTGTTTTTAATTTTTTTCTTAGATGGTAACAAAGACTTTGATTCTTGATTAAAGCTGTAACTCTAGTTGCATGATCATAGACGGGGCCATTCAATGAGGTTATACGGGCAGGCGTACAAACTGTTGTCACCAGGCGGGCTACTATAGGAAATACCACCAGAACTATTTGTCTGTTCAAAATATTCAAGTCATTAACAGCAAAGGCAGAAGAAGCAGTTGCCTTGCAGATTATGCGCTTGCACTTAGAAATGTAAAATAAAGTACTTTAAATATGGTATAAAAGTATCCGGTATCTGCTTTCTAGAGATCTAGTGTCATCATCTTAACAGGAGGAACAGCAACAGACCCAAATGAGCCGGTGTAAAAAGAAAACACTTTGGTGGCAGCCAGCCCAACATATACAGATCTATTATAGTGTCCTTGATGCTGCTGTTTGCAACGGAGAGGATGCTGATATTCAAACGCGAGGTAAATCAACACGTAACGGGCCAATCGCTGAGTTTTCTCAAATTTAGACCAACGTTTGGAATTTTTGGGTTTAGGTTTGCTTTTAAACGTCTGTGTTTTTCCATTGAAAAACTTTCAACTTCTCTTAAGTAGATCAAGTATGTGTAGATCTGTAGGGCAATATATGGCCTGCTTTTTTTCCCCCCGCATTTGCATAACTTTGAAATTCATTGCACTCCAGAAAACATCTACAAATAGTAAACTATGAAATGTTTGTGCCATGTAAAGTCTATTCTTTGCATTATATCCTATGTAATTGTGTTTATCATTGTGTTGACCCGCACAGAACGTCGCACCGTTTAAGCCACTATGAAAGACAAATGTAAGTCTAAAACACATCAGACGTTTTCCCCTCGAGTCTTCCTTAATTCCACTTTTACACCACTTTAAAGCGAAGTCATTGGTGTGAGTCACCTTCGTCTTTTTTCAGAAAGATGAGGGTTGGGGCAGAGGCATACGGCTTGTGGGCATTATTGTTCTAAAAAAAGGGATAATAAAGGAAAAGGAGAAAGAGAGGAGGGCAATACAGCGGGGGAGGTTGAGTCGGGGGGGGAGGCACAGTGGGTATGGTTAGGAGGCTGAATCATCATGCTTGGTGGAATTTCAGCAGCTGCAGAGAAAGAGGAAGAAACACATTGTTAAGGCGATTAGAGGTATAGTCGGAAGAGAGAGAGAGAATCCCCTTTACTTTAATCCCATATGGAGAGGAGAAGACACTGAACATTTTGCAACTGAGGCAACAGTCAGTTTGGTTCAGAGATGTTGTTCTGGGGGCTAATAACTTGGAATTATGGTTGGCACTTAACCACCTGATCCTGCTGCCTCTGGAGCTTTCCAAATTAAAAGTGTTAAATAGTCACAACAGGACACATTTATTTAACATATACTGTACACACATATATATATACCTACCAAGTTCTAACATAATAAAATAGAGGTACATAAATGCAGCGGCACAAATCCAGTAAGCATTGTGATTATAACAATCGCAATCTACATCTACCAAAAAGTATAATTGTGTATATATATAGTACGATGCAGGAAACAGCAGTTGGAAAATCCTTTGTTCGTTTCACAAGTCAAATCTTCTTATGTAATGATTGTTGTGCTTATTATCGGTACGGATAGTTGCCTGTTTGTTGTTGTTGTTTTTTTTCATGCTTTCAGGTCATGGATGTATTAACCCTCAGTCGATGTGATGTGTCTTCCACTGCGTAGAGGATTATGGGTCATAATATCCAGAAAAGCACGCTGCGCTTGCATAGTGCAAAATGCAACCAGATGCAGTTTGGACATACTAAAGTATGGTAGTATGGATATTAAAAGCAGGCCTTGTCCTCTCCCTACAGGAGCCTGGTGGGAGGAGTTGGGTCGTCAGGGAGATTCAGCTCACCTGGGCTGACTATCTAAACTGGTGGCAGTCAACCGCTTGCCCTCTCTCCCCTGGCTTCCACTCTTTATCCACTCATAATTTATTTTAATTAGAACGCAGATGTGGTTTACCCTCTATTGTCCAGCCTTGTGACACTTGTTAACACTGGGCTGTGCTTTCTCATTGTTTGTTGTGCTTTATGTGTTATAATAATTGCAAAAAACAAAAACACCCAATTTTTTTTTTCCACATATAGCCCAACAAATGAGAAAATGTTTCCAGTTTTATCAGGCTATGCATGAACAAAATACTATATCCTGTATATACAATGCAGTGCATATAAGGAGAGTCATTGCCGTCATCCAGTTGAAAAGTAGCTTAGAGGATATTTGGGAGCTTGGTTGACCTCCTCTACGAATATTTTCAGTTTTAAAGCCGCAGTAGGCCAAAGTGGTATTGAGCGGTAGTTGCCTGAAAGCCTGTTTTGAAATGTATTACCTCCAAAATCATAAAACATGACGTCAATAACTGTACGCGTACACTTTTTCCTGTTTACCAGCCAGCCGATATGGATGCTCCACGGGACGCCGCGCGGACAAGGGGGAGAATATATTGAATGTTACGGGGAGTATATAACATTTATGGAATATTGACAGAACAGAAATCCCATATTCAGATTCAGACAACTTTATCCATCCCATGAAAGGCAATTCATATGCAGGTTACCCAGTCCCCACACACACATACACACACACTCTTTTGCCTCTCGGACTGGAAGACTCCCGCTGCCAACTTCCACATCTCATCGCAGAGGCGGGAAGACTGACGGGGTGCTACCTCGAACACTGGCGCCCCGACGTGACAAGCGAGACCAAGGCCTTCTTGTTAGACGAGCCGAGGGCGTCCGGGACCTCGATCGAAAGGTGCTGACAGGAAAAACCGTTTGTAGAGCGAGTCGAGGTAGCTGCGAGCGAGCCAAACAGTGGGCTGCCGTGGCGCCAGCGAACAAACTGAAGTGAAAGGTGAGCTCCGGAACTGTCGGGAAAGTAGAGTCAACCCCTGGCAGCTACTGTAAGCTCTGATGGCTGCACTGTGTGGAGTCTGTGTCTCTCTCTCTCTCTCTCTCTCTCTCAGTGTTGTTCTGGGAAGATCTGCTGAGGACACACAAAACTACGTGCATACGATTATACCCTCATGACGAATACCAAACATAACCCTGACATACATAATCAAACTAGGCAAAAACGGAACATGATTTCACATAATGTGGCTCACTTCTTTTGTGGCGCACATGTAAGCCTGTATACTGCAAATACCAGCGAAGCTAAGCAGCTACTCTGCCCTCTTGCATCTTCTTCTTTTTATTTTTTTATTTTTGAAGGCTTCTCCTACTGAGCCATCAAACACCCAAAACATTTTAGCTTCTCCTATTCTGGCAGAGGCCTGTCTGTCTTATCCTTTTAAAGCCAGGCCAATGGATTATCTTCCAATTTCTTGTCCAGAAAAGCAGGAGAGAGAGAGAGGAAAGAAAGATGAGGACTAGGTGGTAAATTATTCGTTTGACTGTGGCTCTTTCGCTCACTGCATCCTGGGCTGGATTTTGTTACTCTACCCTCTTCCCTCTCTTTCTCTCTGACTCAACAAAGCCCTACTCAGCATCCTTGACGGGGGAAGAGATCACAGGAGTAGAGAGTAATGAGACTCCGGTTAGCTCACTTCCACTGTATCCTCTCCTTTCTAGCTCTCCGTCTTTGCTTCTCCACCTCCCTCCCCTCTTGCCTCCCTTCACCACACACAGTAAGTCATTGTCTAGATCTCTGCTACCTGGAGTGAGGCAGAGTGTAATTCATTAGCGAGTGAGGCTAGAGGGGCTGTCTCCCTTGCTGAGAGAGAGAGAGAGAGAGAGAAAGGGAGCGGGGGGGGAAAAAAGGGTGATGAAATCAAAACACAGACTGAAAGTCAAGGCCCACCTTCTTGTTTTGCTATTCTTTACCATTCTCTATATGTCTTTCTCTCTCTCCTCACCCGCTTTGAAGTCTCTTCACTATAGAGAGAGCCTGACTCAGCAGCCGGGCTCGGCTCTGTGAGACTGAGGTGAGCACCAATGTCAGGCAACCTTGACAGAGACTTATGGTGAGCGAGCCTGACACAGGCAAGCAAATAAATTAGACACATCAGCAGCGACTACAAATCACGTATTCAAACGCGGGAGTGCTCGCGCGCGTTCCGCACTCAGATACACCTCGCATGAAAACACATAGAGAGGCACGCATGGAAACACACACACGCACGCACGCACGGCGCCGAGTGGGAGCTAATTCTTCCATGCTGAATGACAACGACATGGCAACAGGATTGCGTCACAGGCTGATAGCTGGGAGACAGAGTAAAAGGGAGGAGGAGGAGGGGGAGGAGGAGGAGGAATGCGAGTGAGAGTGTGTGTCGGCAGGAGGGGTAAAAAATGATGGAGGTAAATATGATTGAGGTGAGGCCGAGGCCATAAGTTATGCATTCACACCTGATGTTTGCTTCTTCTTCTGTATTTATGAGACCGAGTCCGCTCTAAAAGTCAAGGATCAAAAGGAGAGAATCAAAGGCCTTCAGTGAATGAGGGGGGGGGGGGGGGGCAGACATCCAAGGAGATGTGTGTAACTCATGAGAGGCTCACTCACCCACTCCTTACCCCCTCCCCTTCAATTTTCTGTGGGCATGCTGTGGGCACCATACTATTTAATATGTTCCAATACATAGTATGTCCGACTACATCTGCTCACATTTTCTAGCATTCCTTCAAGACTCGTCGCAGAACACATACTGCATGCAACAGTATATACTTTATAAGGGCATCTTGCAGTACTTACTAAAAGTCAAACGTAGAAGTAGTGGCTTGCTTTGCTATAAACTCTCCTTCTCACTTTTATACTCCTCGGTATTCCATTCGGAGTTGTTGGGTTTTATTTCCTTTTTAAATTTGCTCCCGTTTTAAATCGGAGCACCTCTAATGCAGCTCCTACACGTCATTAGTTTAACCGTTGTAATGAGCAAGGTATATTAAGCTAAACTCAGTATTCCTTGAAATGGTTTTCCTGTATACTATGAAGTGCAGCAAAGGCAGCGCCACATGTGACAGCTCTCAGTGGAAGGGTCGTTAGTGTCATCCGGTTCACCTGGGCCTACCGGCCTATAAAAGCTGGCCCATGCGGTCACTCTGATGCAAGCCACAAACTGTTAATGCTGAATGGGCCATCGAATGCACATAAATTATATTGTTGTGCTATGTGTGTACGGGCATAATTTCATCTATAAGTAATGTGACTGAGTCCTGAGTAAAAACTTCTTTTTATCACCTTTATCGCTTCTTGAAAAAAAAACCTTCAGTATATTTCAGAAAGCTATTGTGTTTAAATGAAAAGATGATTCATTTAAAAGGTCAGTTCAACCTTGTGCCATAGACAGTCAAGCTGTGTGTGTGTGGGTGTGTGTGTGTGTATTGACTCACAATTCAATCAAACAGTGTTGGTTTATATAATCGGACAAAGTAGTCTAGAAGCGTTTTTCTTATATGCCAAAGAAAACCTCTTTCACACCGTCCACCATAAACACACACACACACACACAGAGCAATAGTCCTTTAATTCCCAACACTCTGATAATATAGCCAATCCTTGATGTCAGGCATCAGACATGTATTAGCAGTTTTGATCCAGAGTGGCAATTGTTACTTCAGTCCCCTGTTGCCAGAAGTAAAAGCACCAGCCATTTATTACAAATGGTTAGAGGAGAATGAAGGAGGGAGGGAGGGAGGGAGAGAGAGAAAAGATCTATAAGACAATTAGAGGCTGGATTTCCACTTCAGTGGCAGCAGTATTTTTTATGCGTGTGTGTGTGTGTGTTGTTGCCACTTGAGTATGAATAGTGGAGGAGGGGGAAAAGATTCTAGTTAGCAATAGAAGGATAAGATCTGGTACAAGGGTGCATTTTACATGCAACACCAGATAAACAACCCCAGCTGTGTCAAGGTTGTTGTTTATTTATTTATTAATTTTTCACTTGTATCTATAGTGCAGCTACTGAAGTGGATCGCAAAAAGCAAAAGCTAGCTTTATGGAAAAGAAAAGGTTTGTCCTTGTAAAGGCATTTTTTTTTTTTATTTGCACAGAACCGCATTGCAACAGAATCAGTTGGACTTAGTTCACATGTTTTTTTGTTTTTTTTATCTTTCAGAAATTTTCTTTTTGCTTGTTTTAAAATAAAAGATGCACGCTCTGCAAAAAAAAAAAAGTGGTTAATATTCTCAGTAACGTTCTGAGAGCTGAGCGTTGAAATCAAATGTAGCTGTGAAGACCTTCAATGAAGGAGCGAGGTGACTTGTACCATTGTGTCATATGGCAAGCTAGGTTTTGTGTATATATATATGTGTGTGTGTGTGTGTGTGTATGTATTTTCGCTACTGTTTGATTACCTTTTTATACTCACACGGGATGCAGACACTGATTGCCTCTGGCAAAAAAAAGTTGCGTGTACAGAAAAGGGATGGGGGTGGAGTGGGGGGGGGGGGACTATTGGAGTTGACAATGCACCAGCTGTGCAATGAAAGTAGAAATCACTGTCCCCCATGAAACATCCGTTGAGTCATACTCTGTGTCATGTAGAAAGGAAATAAGAGAGCCGGATGACAAATGCTTATTTCTCCTGCTAAAATGCAACATGGTGCAGTGGACATTAACAAAAGAGAGGCTATAACTGAGCAGAGTATGTGTGTGTGTGTGAAACTACCCCGAAAAGACACTGCTGCTGAGTAACATTATTTTTCCTTTACCGCCGCCTTTCTAAAATGTCTCTTCCTGTCTTTGTCACGGTGTGTGAGACAACCAGAAACAGCAATTGGCCCACCTGTTTCATCTCAAACAGACAGCGAGATTAAAACTCAGACACCCTGCGAATTATTCAAAGTCCCAGAACCAGAAAAAACAAAAAAAGCACGACTGGCAAGTCAAAATGCTGCAATCATATTGTCTTTCTCACTCTGTCTTCTGTACACACACACACACACACACTCACACACTTAGTTTGCCTTTGCCATCAGAGCCAAACGTCTAGCTCTGTTTCCCCAAGGTGCAACATGTCACATGCAGCTTATGTTCATAACAAGGAAAATCAACAAACCAGGGAGAAGAATCAGAAAAAAAAACTTTATATTGTCTGATTCAATAAATGAGCATTTTCTGGAGACATTGGAGCACAGTACATACTCTCAATATTCATCAGCTGTAAGGCAGGCAGGGTGTGTTGCCCAGTTAGGGTCTAGGTTGGTAGTGTGCAACTCACGCTGTTCAACTACGGTGCGGATCAATGGAATCAACCGCTCCGGTGAGCAGATCGTTCTTTCCCTTCAGACCGAGAGGCTTCGTCATCAATAAACTGGACTTTTTTTTTTATCAACATCAGAGTATCAACAATAATGTTTATAACAAGATTGACCTCTGATTTGAATTAGCTTTTTATAGGGAACACAATATTGATATTGAAAACTTTGATATATATACATTATAATTTGAGTGTTTTTTGTTGTTGTTGTTTGGAGTCCATTTGAGCCCATTGTGTTGCAATATGCATGAAGGCAGTTTCTGTCAGTACAGTGCTGCAGGCTGGAACAAGGAAAAAGAGAAAATGTTTTCTTTTTTTTTTTGTTGCAAAATATATAAAACAGAATTCTATGTGTATTGGATTACTTTAAGGAACTTATCGCGGCACGCAGCAACATGGTGTAGAGGATCAGACGACTGGTGCTCCGGCCATGAGAAGTACCACAAGCTGGGATGATAATGCCTAAGCTGCCGGGAGCAAGCGGTGCTCAACCATTGGTGGTTTTGACAATATTTAAAATTATGCTTCAATTTTTTTCATACAAGTCCAGAATGCTGCACTAAAAAAGACGCACCATGCAGGACACTGAGACTTTCACACTGTCCTTACATATACAGCAAACCTTTTCTTATCCGGGCTATAAAAGCCACAATATTCATATTCTCAAAACTAATTCACATATCGTTTTCCTCGCTGCTTACTAGATTCCTCAGATTCTGTTTGCCAAAGAGGGTGACAAGTCGCGCTCCCTCCTGACGGACAAACATGCAGGAAGATGAGGTGGAATAAATCAAACGCGCACACGTTGTTGTTGTGTCACAGCCGGAGAGTCAAAGAGTGGCTTCAGTTCCCCCGCTGCCACAGTGCTATACGGTATGTTATCCTCGGCCTGCTGTGACAAGCGGGGGACAGCGCAACTAGCAGCATGTCGAAAAAAAAAAAGAGTCTCCGGTGCTGAAACGTAGCATATTGTCATGTGTATCACGCCGCCGCCGCCGCGTCAGCAGACCCTTTTGCTCAAACTGAAGACAGGACAGCGATCTGTAGACGCCGCGCGACTGACAGGATCGAAGGGGATGCTTAGATTCACATGAGAGGGCCTTACCTGCATCACCTGTGTCACGTTTAAGTGAGAAGAGAGTGAATATCGAGGAGATGAGAGTAGAGTAGGGGAAAAGAGAAAAGGCACATACGGGACTGACTGTGATTCAACACAGCTGCTGTTGTCTGGTCATTGTATACATGTGGGAGGACTGTTTTATTGTTGTTGTTGTTGTGGAAGGAATCTGACAATGATAGATGGGCGTGATAAAAAAAAAGGAGCTTTCAGACTTTCTCCCTTCAGCTCAAAACAATCATTTATTCATGCATAGGTGTCTTTTGGTAAAGAGTAGATGGGAGTTAATAGTTGTGGGGTTTGGGTGGGGGTGGCACCCTGCTGGGAACACTAACATTAGCTATTTTACCTAAATCTTCAAAACTCATCGCTGTATTATTTTCTACATATTTCATTGTGACAGCGACCATTTTTTCTTCTTCTTCTTCTCTTTACTCTTGTTATCAGAAGCATTCAAAGCTGCCTTCAGCATAAAGCCATTGTTTACTCCTACCCAACCCAACCGGTGTCCTCTTGCAGCAGGAAGCACATTCACCGTTTGAATGCTTTGAAACGACAAACAAACAAACAAACAAACAAAATCATATTGAAACCAATCTATTCCCTTTTTAATAATCCATGTATTGTTGAGTGAAAACTGCTCAAAAATCCAAACGAGTAAGCCCGAAGCCAAGCTTTGCATAAAACAAGGAGAAAATAAGTCTACTGCATAACTTTTTATAAAGAAGAGGGTTTTGCACATGTGCTGGTGGACTGATGTGTATATATATGGGGGTTGGCCTGGAAGAAAAACATTAAAGCAATGGATCATACGTGGCCAAAGAAGGATGCTGCATATCTCCTGGCTACTCATAAAACACCAGAGAAGCATATATAAGAGGGACATATATGCCTTGTGCAGTATAATAGCGTGACAAGTAACATGACAAAAGACAGAGGTAGATACAACTGGTCAGATACATAGTGTAACACACATACACTGCACATGTCTCTTGGCAGCAGATCAAACGTGGGAGGGCTGTAATCCCGTGCGGAGTCACAGAGGAAAAGAAAGCAGCAGAATGGCTTGACAGCAGTGAAAAGGCAGAAAACAAAGAGAGGGATGGAGCACTGGCACAAAACGAGCGCTGCCAGGAACCAGCCGCTCCGAGGCTCGTGCCTTCAGATGGGGGGGGCAAAAAACATAGAAATCCGACTCAATACAGAGGGAATTATTTAAAGTCTAATACAGATGGAGAGGGAGAAAGGAAGCTAAGAGGGGCAAGCGATAGTGGGGGGGAGACACTGAGAGGAAGGCATGAGGCGAGAAGGGAGACACAAGTAGGATTTGTTGGTGTTGTTAAAGAGCGGCTGAAGTAATGGTGAAAATAGAGGGGCAGGGTGCAAGGAGCTCAAACAGAGAAGGCTATGCTTACTCCCACGGCGGTGCCCTCAAGCAAGGCATTGAACCACCACCTGCTACACTGGAGCTACTCTGTGTCCAGCAGGCTCAAGGCTGTGGTTGTGCTGGGTAGCTCCCAGGTGAGTTGCTGCTTCCCTCCCCTGCAGCAGCAGCAGCAGCAGCTTCTCCCCGAGGCCACGGCTGTAAACAGCAGTATGCAACTCCACTCGGAATGGTATTTTATATTATATATATCTGTGCGTGTGTGTTTCTTGGACCCTAGCCTTGGATAAACTTTTCAAAACATCTATTTTGTGAATTTTCGATGCATCAGTTTGTTAAACTGTTGTTGCAATCTGGTTTGTCAAGGTGAAGCACTCGGGAGGGCGGGGATAGCGGAGCAAAAAAAAAAAACACGACTGCAATATTATAAACACAAAGAAGAACAGCAGCGGCGACGCTCAACTTTCCACAGTAAACGGGGAGCCGAAGATAATTTCAGAAAATTGTAGTTACATTTGGTATGTGGGCTTGTCCTTGATCTCCAGCAACACATTTTGTTAGTTTTTAATTACAGCTTCACTGTGATTCACCAGTTTCAGTTTACATAACTACAACATGACAAGATGATACTGCCACGGTATAATTTGACTTAAAGTTGATAAATGATAATATTGAATGGTATCAGTGTCGAACAATGTCTTTAGGCAGCAGTGTGTGTGTGTGTGTGTGTGTGTGTAATACTCCCGCTTTCAAAAATAATTTGTCTAGTATGTTTTTTTTTTTCTTCTATGAAAAAATCTCATTAAAGTCCTTAAAATGACATCTACTGTTTCTCATTATAAATTCCAGAGCCAATATGCAAATATGTTTCATTTTCAGAAGTTTAACTGCTGGATAAAAAGTTTTTCTCTACTTCACTGACAAGTCCACTTTCAGTACATGTGCACAGGAGATTTTTTTTAGGTTTCCACCTAACACTTGTACGTGTTGAATACTGGACCATGATTGCCTTCAAACTAATTGTGATTCCACAAATCACGCTTGTAGATACACGCAGTCAAGTCAGAGAATCTTTGGGGTTGAGTGTTTCCCTTTTTGAATCGTGAATTTTAATGATAGATGATGCCTTATGCTACACATTTAGCAGGGAGGTCAATTTGTATGCTACTGACTGCGTTCGACGGATACCTATTACTACATAAGAACATTGCTAGTGCTATAAAACCTTAGATTTTTAATATTTGTGCAGAGCAACGAGAGCATGGTTAATTCTTGGAAATATTATTTGAATCAGCCTCAAATTCTTTGAAATGATATCTTTGCCAAATGCATCTTTAATAATCTTGTCTGGTAAAAAAAGTTTTTTTTTTTCGTGTGTGTGTGTGTGTGTGTGTGTGTGAGAAAGAGAGAGAGAGAGTAGGTGGGGAGGGGATAAAGACAGAAAATGGCACTGCAAGGTTGTGTGGGCATTACATGTGCTTGGCTGTGTGTGGGTAAGGTGTTCTTTGGATGAGGATGATGGTGTGTGTGTGTGTGTGTGTGTGTGTGTGTTTGTACAAGGTGTTGATGTCTACCGATGTTGGTCTTAGTTTATAATTAGAGAGGATTTTAGGGAGACTATTCCTCTTGTCCTAGTAAACAAGACATTTAATTAAGCAACGTCTTAAAAGTCTGCATCGCCGGCCTTTGAATAAATTAACAAAAATTGCCATGAAAAGAATACTATTTTTAGAGTGACACGTCTGACTGACGTATCTAAATGCCAGGGGTGTAAAGTTATTTCAGTCAGACCAGATAGATGTGTTCTAAATGATATATATGACATTTCCCCAAGGAGAGCCGTTTTAAAAGAGTAATCCTTTTTTTTTTTTGGTCACAAACCACTGAGACCAAACACAATGAAAAGCACTCACTCATTGTCTTTCACCTTAATTAAGTCATCCATCACTGGCTGTCTGATGTGAGGGAATAGTCCGGGGCCGAGGCATGAGGAGACAGTGGAAGTAAACTCCCACCGAGTTCTCTGATATCAGCATCATTAAAAGTAAAACCTTCGGAAGACGCTGGTTTTTTTCCCGGTGAAAACCGGTGAGTGTTTGTTGTCCCGCGTGCTGGGAGGTGTTCATAAGAATGACAAATAAGGGAAATGAAATGGACGGGTGTAGGATTGTGGCATCGCACGTTTGCTCCAACCTGTTTCTCTCCTTGTCAATCAACTGGAAGGCTTTGCAGTTGAAGCTGCTTATGTATGCGTAAGGCCCTCCTGTTGGGACGGGACACACTGAGATGTCTCTTTGTGGACACAAATGGCTCCATGTCAAACACGCAAGCGTGTGCAGATAATCAAACATACATGGACAGACAGGGACACACACCTCTCCTGGAGATTTCATTCTGTTTTCCCAGGAGAGATTGTCTGTCACTGATCCGATCAAAGCAAACCAGAATAGATTTAGCTGATTTTTTTTTTTTTTTTTTAGGTCTCAAATTTTGTCAAATCACCATTTCCAAAAGCTGTTTGCATCTGTTTCACCCTGTTGAAACTTGTCACTTGATATTATTGAGTGATGAACCCAGACAAAACACAGCAGGGGCGAGCATCAAAGTAGGTTGGCATTAAAGGTGAAAGCGTGTGTGTGTGTGTGTGTGTGTGTGTGTAAGCTTTGTAAAAAGTTATTGTTTCAAGGTCTGAGTTTCTCATCCAACCATCCATCTCCTCACCTCCAGGCATAATCATCACTGCATTCATTGAAGATCACTGGTGGAAGGTTCTGTAATGTTTATAATATAATATAATATACATATATACATCTAATTTGCACCAAACACAAGATCAGCGGCGGTGTTTGGTAAAATCAACCAAAGTTGACGATTCTCTCAAAACCATTAATGCTCCATCTTTTATTATTGGATATGATTACATATTATAAGGTAAGCCTTCGTTTATAATGTCATCAAGTCTGATGTTTTTAACACTAGTGAATTACTTAATGATGAGTATTGAATTTCTTAATTTTCCTCCACCTATTAAATCTGCGGTTATAGATGTCGTTAAGTGGCTGGAATATGGTAATTAACGCATTTAAATGTTAATTAGTTGATCATACCCTAAATGACGAATGGTTGGAAGCTATGCTGATGGACAATATAAGCATCCGTGACTGAATTATTGAAGCCTATTAAGTTACAACCGAGTTAAACCTTGCAGAAAACTCAGCCGTCGTATCGTGGCGGTCGTTCATTTGTTTTTCTTCATCCTGAGAGACCCGGGAATCCATCAAGAATAACAATAATCCTGTTTCGCCGCGATGCTAAACGGTTTATAGTACCTCGACTTCTTGATTTCCCCACGGAGTTTCGTGCTTCATTTGGCGTGCATCGCTATATGGGAGTTGAGCCATATGCACAACGATGACCGTATTAACCTAGCTGGATGTTCACTAGCCACCAGAGTGAGATTAAACCGCCCCACCCCTTTTTTTCGCTTTTCAAGATCAGCACTTATGGGATGATCCGGAACTGCAAACGTGTTGTACGCACTGATCCGCGGACAATATGGAAGAGCAGAGACAGGAGGTAGATGTAAAGGGTAAAGGTCACTCGTTTATCAATTTGTTATCCTGTAAGTAACGCCGCAGGAGTGTGTTCATACACATAGCAGTACGCCTTTCTCTGTCTTCCTGCCTGTGTTTTCCCTCTTGTACGCTCACGGCTGATGATACATGAAGGCGATTAGAAGAGCGAAAATTTCGGGAAGCTCACTGAAATCGTTGGACGTTAAGGGATTTTGAGAACTGAGTTATTGAAGTTACGCGAAGTGTGTTGAGATTTTATGTCTTTGCACAAGCCTCTGAGAGGGATTCAGCCAAGGGAGTGACTTTTTAAATAATGCACAGTAACCAGGACCAGAAGACTGAAGTCTGTGATATTTTCTGTTTCATCTGTCTCCTTTTTTATTCTAAACTTTTGTTCTGTATACGCTCTCTCTCATAGGTACTTCTACTAGTTAATCACCAGCATTATACCGCAGAAAGGCAGAAATTCAAAGCAATCAGTGCAATTGTATAAAACAATGCCACCCCCCCCCCCCCTTGCCCCTAAGGAACTTTAAAATCAAATTCAATAGTTTTGGAGTAAAGCTGAGCTGCAACAAAGAGGCTAACTCACTGTGCGTTTGGTGATCCAGCACAGCTCAATGGAGAATTGACCAAGATGTGGTTAGAATTTAGTTTTGGTGGAAGTTTTCTTTTTGTCTTCAACAAAAAAAAATAAAAAAAATGGGAGGAGGTAATCCTGTTCCTGCTGTGTTAGTGGATATCAGTTCCTCTTGTTTACTATCAAGTGTCTATATTTAACACAAATACCCAAAGCCGGGTCAAGATATTCGGGAGCATATGCAATTGCTATGCATTTCCCACTTTGCTGTCTCCGTACTCTGAAGGTGCCACTTGTTTTGATCAGTATGCAGCGTGTTTGTTAGCAGATCTGAATACGGGGGGCCATCGTCGAGTGTTGCCCAAGTAAATTACCTCCAATGCCACAGATTCAAACAGAGTCAACTTAAAGGATTTGCATGAAATTACTTACACCGACGGGTGCAGGATTGTCTCTGACAATAGGAGCTCTTCGACCAATGCTTCTAAGGAGATATTTGATAATCTGGCACCGGTTATCTTTTGCTAGAGAGACACCGCCAAGGAAATATAATAGCGAGTAAGAATGAGTGAACTATTTCATTGTCTCCCACTGAGCTGTGACCAAACTATATTTGGAGATACAGCGAAGCAATTTTTCAAAGACACATATACTGTTTTTCTTTTCATTTGTTGTTAACAAAAAAAATGAAGTGGGTGTTTTTTTGTTTTTTTTTTTAGACTGACTTCTGGTTCAGTAGTGCTAATGCACAATGTTTCCTGGTGATAATCATGCTCAACCTGGTGCCTCTAGACACCCCCCCACCCCTCCCAACAGGCTGGCATAGGAGTAATGGTGTGTTATGTAAAAAGAGGAATGACACGAGGTCCCCAAATGTACCTGCAGAGGTAACGTCGGCACGGCGACAGGAGGCCACCGCGCCTCGAGTCCTTTTGACATCACTGTCATCTCGGATGAAGATCTCTGTTGAATCACTTGGACTCTGCGATTCTGCCCATGTAGCTCGAATCCAGCCCAGGTAGTGGACGCAATGAGCGTGGAGTTGAGTGACACCGAGTGTGATTAAAAGTGACTTAATCGCATTTGCATATGTTAATGGGAGCTATGATAGACTTTAAATTCTGCCAAACACCTCTCTGTATAGTGTCCTTATTTGACCAGAAAGTCAATTGCAGTCTGGAGGGCTTTTTTTTATTATTTTTTTTTATAGCATTGTCACATTTTTGTTGAAGATTTAAATTACAAAACCAAGCGAGCTGATAATTAGGAAACATATATATATATTTTCTTGAGCCGTTTCTAGAGTGAGTTGCAACACTCTCCCTCTATGTGTATTATCACAATATGAAATGATTTATCTCGGCATATAGGTATAATAACTGCCACCGGCGAAACTCCGTCAGTTCAGCAAGTGCACTACCTTCAGCGGTTAAAATCACAACAGTAATTATGCCACCGTCTGCATCCCTCCTCTATCTATTTTGCTTCAGTCTCAAGAGATACAGCTCATCATTTTCTCCTGTGGATTAAATCTATCGTCTCTCAAATAGAAAAAAAAAAAAAGTGAAACAGACAGAATCGTCTTTGAATGAAAGTTTTAATCCACCACTCTAAGGGGGCTATTTGTTCTTTGGGCCCCGGCGTAAATAAACCGCCTCAATAATTCAGGAAGTTCTACATAAAGAGGATGGAGTGTATATGATTTGGATCTTGCACAACATGCTCTTAGGATGTGGCAGCAGCCATCTTAATGAGTTTGGAGCTTATCATCACTCACACGAGAAAGCAAATCAATCACTTCCCTTGCATAGCGATGGGAGCGGGAGCAAGGAGAGACGGAGAGAAGTAAAGATGTGACATGAGAGAAAGCTCGTCGGACCGACTCCGCAGGCGTTGTTTACCACAACAGCGCTCTGCCAAGGATTTTCCAGAGGGACACTTGTTTTAATAAAAACTGGGGGCCCCCATATTAAATTCTAATCCATTAGCGTTGCTGGCGAGCTCTGGCGACGCTTTATCAAACCGTTGGAATAGATGAATGTACCTTCATTATCACGGCTGGACCGTTTTAATAAACGGGGTCCGGTCCTTTCTCATGCCAGGGTTTACGCTGGAATTCACAGCACATCTTTTGTGTAAATAATGCAGCTGTTTTGTTATGAAAGCCCCTGCCAATTTATTGCTATAAAAAGGTTGTGTCAAGGACATTTTGACCATATGTGCCTTTTTTTTTTTTATAGCTATGAGGTTATTTCCCATCCTGAATCAATCACGTCTTTTCTTTATGGTTGTGCAGTATATTCTGTCTGGTTTTGTTTAAGCATTATTTAAATATATTTTAAGAATTATCAGAAAGCTCATGATAAATGAGACCGCCGCAGGCTCTTTTCATTAATTGCAGGTCAGAGCCTCCATTTTTTTTTTTTGAGAAGTAGACTTGATAACAGAAAGCCTGCCTGCTCAGAAAACTATCTAAATGGATAGTGTATTGCATATATAAGGAATAAATGGAGCTGAGTAGGCAGAGCAGTGATGTCCATCTTCCCTCTGGGCAGATGACCATCTGAAGTTAGCCCTGAGTGTGATGAGCAGGGATGAAGAGTAGGACGTCGATAACAGGAACTGGCGGTGGAGTGGATAATTAGCCTTAAAAAGGAACAAAGGATCAATACTTCGCTTTGCCAAGAGTTTGTTCATGGGGAAAACAGGTTCAGGCATCCAGGGCAGGACCATCCGCTTGTACTCATGGAAGCAGGGAGACTCATCTATCAGGTTGGATAAAATGGATATACTGCAATGAAATTTTTTTTTTTTTTTTTAGGCCGCTGATGTAGTGTTGGTTCATTCCCAAGAAAAAAAATATAATCCTTTGGGAATCATTTAGTACAAATGGAGTGTAGTGCTGTGCGCTTAAAGTTTTTGGTTTTTTTTGTACTCTTATACTATAAATCATACACTGAGTGTAAAAAAAAAATGTTCGAGCCATTTTTCATAAAATAAACTTATGAGTTAAAATGAAATGAAAGCTAACGTTACTGCACCATTCCCAACAATGGTCCTGTATTGTTGTTGCTACGTGTTCTGCAGCTTCTATCTACCATCTACTAGGCATAGACTCGGTCATACAGGCTGCTATACATAGAAGTCAAAGGTATTTCAGTTCTTTTTTCTATACAGTATGTGATTGACAACATACCTGACAAGATCTAAATTATCCTGACAAGGTAACTTTTTAGCCATCTGGTTGCTCTGGCAGGTTAAAACAAATACCATGAATGATTTAGACACACTTACCCGGGTCTGACTGTCCTACTGTAAAAGTTCTCCACAGAATGAAAAGGGTTCTTCCTTTTTGACGGATGTTAAGAAAATAACATCATAAAAAAAGCTGACGCAGGATGCAGTTATCGATTCAAAGCGGGTTCTGTCTCAAGAATCAAACGCATCAAAAGACGAGGTTAAACTTGCAACAAAGTAGATCATAAGTTATGTGGTACTGTTGTAAACCGAGTCCCTGACCAAACAGCCAAACAGCCACCTCTGGAGATAAAGCTTCATGTTGTTGAATAAAGAGACTTGATGTTTAATCTGCTACAAATATCACCAACAATATGAATGCCTCTTTTCAGTTATTCCTGATGAATCCTTCCAGCCAATAGTCCAGATACTGAATATCCCCTTTTTTGTTGTTCCAAATGAAAAGGCCTTTTTCATAATCAACATTTTCTCCTGGAGATACAGAGTGATGAGTTCCATTGATGAGCCATGGCTTCAAAACACTTGAGAGAAAATCTCATAATAATAATAATAATAACAATAATAATAATAATGATGAGTTGTGTATTGAGACCTGAAATCAAAAAACTAGGTCTTGAGAGATAACAATCCAGCTATTGTGGATCTTGTGTTTTTTTTTTTTTTATAATAGTCTTCCCAGCTTTTAATTATTACCACATAAGTAATCTCAAAGGCACAAACTGATTATTGGGATTTTCACATTAAGTTGGAACCTACAGGGACCCCAATTTCCACAGCTTTTCAACAGTATCCTGTTTTTTTTTTTTTTAAATCAAGTTTCCATTTAAAATCCATTAACGGGTTTTGAAACGACACACACACACACACACACACAATGGATGTTTAAGGCACAGTAGCATGTAATTATCTTGATATGAATTATTTCATTACACTGTGACCGGATAAATGCAATCGCTTCGGTTAAGGAACGTTGATGATGGCGGTGGTGGAGACGTTCAATTTTGATGCAGTGAAAAAGAAAGACGCCGCTGATGTTTTGAATCAATACTGTCTGCGTATTAATTAGGTGAATTATTTAAAATATCAACGGTTGTGTTGGAAACTTCAAGGTAACTCCGAGTGAAATATTTTACATTGGATCCTTGAATGAGGGTCATAGGCTCTAATTATCACATTAGAAACTGGCCAACTGTAAACTGGCCAATTGTGGAGCCATTAGCAGTTAACATCCAGTCAGCAGAAAGGAGGAGAGTCATTTTGGGTGGACTTTAGTTACAGATATACTGTGCATGCATTATTTTTGGTATAAACGAGCTGTGCCCTCATGCTTATGCAATCAAATATAGTGTTAAACCTATAGATGTTGTTGTGTCATGTGGGATCCTCATAGATGTCCTCTCTTTGATAGCAATGCAGCAACCGTTTTTTTTCCCCTTACTGCCGGCCAATGAAATCCTCCCTTTTATTTTCTTCAAATGATTTTTTTTTTTTTTTTTTTGTCACAAAGACTGATACTTCACAGCGCGTGACGAGATGAAATCGTACTTTCTCACCGAGCGGAGTCACGTTGCCGTTTCCAGTTGGTTAGATTGATTCCTCTCCCGCTAATGGTTTAATTTTGGCATAATTCAATAACCACATTCTCCCAAGGTACCTTACACATTTATATGGAGTCTATAATAACGTCTTGACAGTTAGATGAGTTGGGGAATCTCCGGTGGTTTAATTTGGTGCTAATTCCTCCTGTTAACACACTTTAACATGCCAAATGAGATCTAATACACAGCGTTGACTTGCTCCTGCTGTTTACATTATATCTTGCTGTGTACCAGGTAGGTAAATTACAGAATAAAAAAAGGTTCATGTAAGTTATTTTTAATGCAATGCTCAACTCCATGGTTGGAAACTGTATAGAGCAAAAGCTAGAATAAATGAAGGTCTCAACAGTTCAAAACCAGTAAGGGAAGAAAAAGAGAGTTGCATGCGGCTACAGTGAGTGGATCAGTGCCAGTGATTACACACACAGTGGACAAATTAACCTGATATCCAAGGAGGGATGTGCAAATAGCATAAAGAACAATATTCCATGCAGTGTAGAAGACAAACATCATAACAAGCAGGATTAGCTGTCTGACTTGCTTGCCCCGCTCGTGAATTAATAATGCCTGCATGTTACATCATTTCTCACGATCTGCTTGCTTTCAAATCTAACGATTTTATTACTCCAACTCTCTGTTCTTTATTTTCATAATGTACATGTAGCCTACACACTCTCTCTCACACACACACAGCTACAGCACAAGTAGCTGACGTCAGTGCTGCTGTAAGAGCTCTAAGAGCCCCCTCCACAGGAGACGCGTTTTAACAAGCGCACCCACACTCTGCCAACTCCAGCCCTGCTATTGTCCAAAACACAAGCAAAGCTGTCACTCACTGTGCTCGGGGAGTGGGGCACAGTTGGAAAACAATAGTTTTCTCATCATGACAAGTCCATTTTTGGATGGGTTAAACCCAGCGCTGAAATGTATCCTTTCAACAAGTCCATATCTCATGAGGTGAAATAAAATCACACTGTTGGATTTTTTTCAAATTGTCTTTCTTTTCCCCCTTCTTCTCTCGTTAGAGCCTCAGCGCTATTTTTTCAAAAGCGACATTAGTATGTGTCTCTCTCTCTCACGAGTGAGAAAATGAGTTTTTCTACCTCCCACCATTTCATTATCTGAGCGATCTCCCAGTGCACAGTCTAATTCCTTCGGCAAGGCCCCGGTTTCTGCAGACTCCTCGCTGCACTTTGAAAGCCATAGAGATAGAAACAAAATGGGGACAGGAGAGAAGGAGAGCAGAAGATAAAGAGAAGAAAGAAAGAAAGAAAGAAAGGCAGCTAATGAGCAGTAAATCAGAAACCTGTTATAGTGTATGCACATGTGTACCGGTGCACTGTAAAGATGGACCCGCAAAGATGCACACAAGCCACCCACGTTTAAGCCTTATCGAGCTCTTACAAACCATCAGTGTGAGAAACATACACACAAACACACACACATCTCCAGAGGCAGAGAGATAGAGAGAGAGCAATTTTACCAATAACAATAGAGTGTGTAATTGCAAACTCATAGTAAGTGAACACATTTTCTTTTTTTGAAGACGATTGAGTGAACCTAGAGGGCAAATAAGCTATAAGAATATTGGACAGCATGAAAAGTCTTTCGCAAAAAGCCCCGCGATAAACAAATAAAGCGTGTTGCAGTATGCTTGCTTGAGAAAGGCATGAAAAAAGGGGGGGCTTTAAAGAAAGTGATTATTGGGCATATGGATTTGAAAAGAAATTACACAAAAGCCTGCATTATAAGCTGGGAGCAGTGAGTCTGAAAGACGAGGTAGAGTGGGTGTAATTTTAAGTTGCATAATAGAAACAGTTTTTTTTTGTCGGAGATTGACCTATACTAAGGACTCACACTTGTCCTCAGTTGATAATACTTATCAGTGGCTTAATTTCACTGTGCGATCTGGTGAACGCACGAGGCAGGGAGAGGACAGGGCAGCGTGCATACACACATAGAATCACTCTATTTAAATGACTTGACACTCTGAAGGAAGCCATACATCAACCTGTTGTTTTTGGCTGGGCATCACCAGGCTCGGCTGGGGAGTCAGTAATGCTATGGTTGCCATTCATCAAATGACAGGGTTACTGCGGCTCCGGATCAGCGGGTGCAGCCGCCATAAACAAACAAACAAACAAAACAGGGAAGCCTGATGAATACAACCAGGCTGCCCAGCGGGAGCAAGAGAGGGAGAGTGAGGTAAAGGAGGGGGAAAAGGCAGAGAGATAGAAATCCTGACAAAAAAAAAAGACTAAATAAAACATGAAACAACATATTGTAGCATCTCGCTATCTCTCCTCCTCCATGTGCGCACAGGCGCTGACATTAAAGATACCTCTTTTTAAAGCTTTGATCACATATACCTCCTGGTGGGAATCCAACAACACACACATCAGCTTATCTTTTATGAAAAAAAAATGCAAGGGGCTTTATATATATATATATATATATATATATATAGAGAGAGAGAGTATTGTACAAATGACATTCATAGCTAAAAATATAATTGGTATCCAGGTTGTATTCAAGATTTCCATCTCCATATTAACTTCATTATCTACCTTCAAATTGGACTGACGGAGGGAAGAAAAATCTCCCCAGTGCTCTGGGCAGGATAACAGATACTTGGGATATTCATTGTTTCCATCTGTAGCGGTAAATGAATGATTACAGCAGCGGCTTCTCTCGCACAATTACAAGTACATTCACTATATGTCGTTAATACAATGTTTAAATAAAGACAGGAAAAAAATATATACATAAAAAGTGCAGTATGACAGCTTTAGGGTCAAATGATTGACATCATCCTTCTTCTGATAATCTGGTGTTTTTTAATCTGTTTTACTGTTTTCCTCCAAGGGAGAAAATATATATTTTAGAAAAAAAACAACCCAAAACAAATGAAAAACATGTAGAATATAATGAAAAAACAATATTTCAGATTCTGACATCAGATTAACATTGGTTACTTTTAGGACTCCAAGCGCATAATAACTATAGCACGCACACACACACACACAAAAAACAATCTTTCACCCAATATCCAAATAAGAAAAGAAAAAAACAACCCACAAATCAATTTAAAAAAATCCTATTTAGTTATCACATTCTGTTTGAAATATGTGTCACAAGAGTGACAAATGTCTGCAGGCCAATTAAATACCCAGAATTAAATGGAGTGGGCATGTTTGCTCAGCAGATGGCATTAAGAGACTAGATCCAGACTAGATCTTTGAAATGCAACGGATTATTCCGTATGAAGTTATTTCAACACAGACTGGGCAGTGGGAGTGTTAACTGAGAGGCTGATTTTTAAACTAGCAAGTTGTCCAACTAATGATGGAACACATAAAATAATATATAATAACTGCTAAGATTATAATTATATTATAAAATAAAGATTTTTTCTTGCTCTTGATTGAAAATACCTTCGTTATGCTGTGTACATAAACCTATATGGCTTCCCACTCATGTGAGCACATGCACGGATTTTACTACAATTGAGTCCTCGACTGTCCCTTTTTAACAGGTTTGCTTTGACATTTCATGTTAAAAACACTTCATACATAATGCATTTTCAACGATAAAACAATCCAGTGTCCTTAACGTAATCACGACGCACACTTTGGATTCACACGAGACCCCGGTTGCAAACACACACCGCCCTGCTCGCTCATTATTATATAAAAAAGTGAAAGCATAAAAAAAAAATTTAAAAAAATGAAAGGAAACTGATCAGTAATTACGGCGACATAATGCAGGAGGGGAGGTGCTGGAGAGGTGGTGGCGCTGGGGTAAATATCGGTTGAGTGCTGATGAACATTTGAGCATTTCTACATGCCTGAAGGAATTCCATTAACCACTCTGATTAAAGTAATCATTGAAGCCATCAGTGCCTGTCAGATGCCATCCCTGCCCTCTCAATTACCCAGATCCCCTTGAACTCAATTGCTCACATGATCGTGTAGACTGGGGTGGCAGGCAGGCAGCGTGGATGAGGCCTCTCCAGCAGGGGGTAGGTGAGGCAACGCTGGAGCATATGGAATATGTCTACCCCCTTCTATCTGTCTAAGTATACAGAAGGTGGCACGTATTAGCCTAATTATCATTTACACATATGGTTGCCATGTTGGGTGGTACAATCCAAATGTGGGTAATAAAGTTTACAAGTTAAAAAAAACAAAAAAACAAAAAAAAATACACTCTGGTGTTCCAGATGGTCAAGGTTTGTCATATCAGATACGTTCAGATAGTCAAATAAGATGTCAGTCACACAAGGATTAATGTAAAATGTATATCTAGATATACAATAAACAATTTTGCTATTTTTTGTTTTGTCCAATCTGTCCAAATCTCAAAGATATTCAGTTTAACTCGTATAAGATAAAGAAAATGGTAAATATTTTCTTTTCAAAAGCTGCAACCATGCAAAATGTTTGCTACTTTTTGCACCAATTAATTATGAAAAATTAAAATAAAAGTTGAGTGACTGATCTGTCATTTGTTTTAGCTCCACTGATATTCAAAACTCTTTATATGATAACATTTTCTACACCATTATAGCCATGACTTAAAATAGACAAGAATTCACATAATAAAAAGGAAGGAACAAAAAAAAAAGAAAAAAAAGAAGAAAATAAATAAATAAATTAACAATATCTGTACCACATCTTTCAACATCATTTAATTATGTTTGTTTGCTTTTTCACACAACACCACAAAACACTCAAAATCATTGAGTCATTCATAAGAACAAAACCTGACCAAACACGTGTCATTTCTTTTTAGGTAATGTGCACCACCAAAGCTCAATGTAACTCTTCCACCACCCCCCCCCCCCCCCCCCCCCCCCCAAGAGACAAAGAGAGTAGGAGGAACAGGGGGGGTATAAGGGGCCCCACAGCTCAATTTTACCCTGGGTCCTGTTAGTAGTCAAATACGGCCCTGCAGATTGTGTGGCATCAAGCTGATTTTATTTACCATAAACATACATTTCTGCCAACACTATCTGATACATGAATCAATGCAATTTTTAGTCTGCTAAATCAAATCCAGAAAATGTTAAATTAGCCCCGGTATTTCCACCGCACGCGTTAGAAAATAATTGCCCGCAAGTTAACTTGGTGCGCTGAAAATAGCTGAGCGATGAGCCAACATTTCATGCGTCTTGGACGGGTCTCATGCGCCCTCGCCGTTTTCCACATTGATTAACTCTCAAATGGTGTGAAAGCTGAAAGTGTAAGAGAATACCGGAGCGTGCACACTGTCCATCAATGCCTCTCCACGCCTCTTCATCTGACAGAAGTTGGAATATGTTTTGTGCTTTCTTAGCTCGGAGAACCAAACTCGGACACATCCTTTCCCGAGCTTTCCTTGCTTGCACGTACAGCGAAGAGTGAGACTTCAGTGACAGCTACATCTGCAGTTAACACGCTTTGCATTGCATCACCTCTACATCAGATTCCGTACAATAGGTGTAGCCAGAAATCAAGAGGGGCTCTTGTGTAGCATGAAGCAACACACGCCAAGATATTTCACCCATGAACTCCACTTGCTTCTTTTTATTCATTGTTATACACTTTTTTAACTGCATTTCATCCAAACTTAACTGATAGAGTGAACAGAAGCACACAAAGCTTATATGAAAGGTGACAAATGGAATAATCCAGGAAAAGCATCATAAACGTTGCCCTTCCTCGATGCTTCCATTTGTGTTAAGACTTAAGGAGTCCATTGGCTGATTAAAAGCATTATTTCAACTGGCAAGAGGCCTCTCTCTCTCTTTTTCTCTGCTGCACACACACACACACACACACACACACACTGTAGCCTCCTGGTGTGCTTCTTCATGCACCCATTACTCTGGGACAGGGTGCTGGGTCATAACTGTGATGAACCTCCACACTGGGAGTTTAGGTAGGAGGGATGTTCTCTCTCACACACACACACACACACACACACACACACACACACAGCCCATTTTGGAATATATGATTCAGTGATTATGCAATTGTGCTTAAGCAATTTCTTATGTCACAAGAGTGCTGTAAAACGAGCCAGATCATCCTGAAAAATATAATATTCTAGCAAATAGAACAAAAAAAACCCAAGCGATTGCCATCTGGGCCACGTTTTTAAACATTTTGTGTTATGTGGTTTGGGATCCTTCCTTTTGTCACCTCAATAAATGAGGATGAATGGTTTTTTTTTTTTTTCCATGTTGGCATCAGACAGATAAATTCAAATCCATGTCAAAAACTGTCACCACCACGCCAAGCCATAGGCCACCAATGCTGGGCGACTGCACACACTCCTTGGCTATGATTCACATCCCCTGCTACATGTATGACACATCCACAGTTACACTCAGTTCCAGGACTCCTCATCTCCCAAATGGTGCCTTCTGTTCTCATTCTGGGCTATGAAAAGAACCAACAACAGGCGGACCCTGAGCGCGTCAGTTTCATTTTCTTCTTTTTTTTCTTTTGACACTGAGAAAGAGCAGTAGTAATAGTGGTAATTTCCATTGCAGTAATGATTACAAATTAAAAAGTAATTCCTTTTGAAAGAAGAAGAAATAAGGGACTGATGAAGGTGTCATCTGCCAGTGTTTTTTTGCCTCCTCTCTAGAGAGATCCCCCCTGTCTCAGTTAGGGAACATTGAATTCCTAAATGGTGATGCTCACCGCACACTGCAAATGGTGGCACAGTGCATCCTTTGCATTTTTATAGGCCTACTTTGCATATTGGATTTAAGTGGGTCAAGAGAGGACTAACTTAGAAATCTAAACAAGCGCTTTCAACGTTTTCAACATGTGTTCCTGACCTGTTTTTTTAAGTAAAGAAATATATCTACAAACGTAATTTGAAATGACGGAACGATTGAGATGTCAAACTCCTGTACTTCTTAATCAGTGTCAAAGTTTACACACCCACTGAAGAATGTGTGAAAAGAAAGCATTTAATATCAAGTCAACTCTAATGATGCTTCTATAAAATGACCAACTCATTGCTTTTTGCCAGGCGGCAACGTGGGATGCTGTTGCCGTGGCGTAATTGCGAAAGGGTTAACGCTCACTGATTGAAAACACATTGATTCCAATCCTCACTGAGACACTAGCTGCCCCTTTGAGTAAAGCATATATATATATATATATACTGTGTCTTTATCTGCTTTTGATTGAGTCCACATTGAGATCAATTGTTCCCAGCCAATGGATTGTCATTTGATTTAAAAAAAAAAAAAGAACCCTTGGAGCTCTCTATTCAAGCTCTCCAATTCCATTTACGATTCGTCATTTCTTTCCCCTGTCAAAATGTGAAAACTCTTTCATATCATCACTAACAGCCTGAGGTTTTCTCATAAGCACATGGTATGGAACCTGACATCATGTTTTATTTGATGACAATAACATAGTTTGGTCGATATAGTGCAATAAGTGCAAAGCAATCAAAAACAAATCAAATAATCGATAAGGGATAGAGAATCTGCGAATGCTTGTATAAAAATAGGTGTTACATTGATTAAAATATCGGTATTACACAACATAATTAATACTTCAAATATCATTTATGAATTTTCGTTTTGATAACATATCAATTGTACATATTAAGAATGAATACCCATATTCATTTTTAATATAATAATCTCCTTTTTATGAGAGCTCACGAAGGCTAATTGGCCTTCCAATTCCAAAAAAGTGCAGAAAGCATACAAAGACACTTTTTTTTTTCTTTTTTCTTTTTTTTTTTATCCATCTTCTTTAAATGATGCAGTCTTTTTTTTTTTTTGAACATTTGGGGGGTGTGCCACTTTCCAAAAAAAAAAAAAAAAAAAGCCACTTTTACAATGCAGAGCTACAGTAAATGAAACTACAAACATAAGCCTTTTCCCGGGGATCATGGAGTATGATGACACAGGTAATATTGATGTAGAATCAAAAGTTTTGAAAAGACATGGCAGATTATATCAATAAATACTTACTTACAGACTACAGCAGAAAATAGTCCTACACAGTTTTGATGATCTGCTGTACAGTGTTTATGTCCAGGAGTGATGTTTTTTTTTTTTTTTTTATAAACATTTTTTTTTTTTCTGATTCACAATATACCTTTTTTTATGTATGGTTATATTCTTGAAAATGAAGTTGGGTAAGATTTACCTGTACACTTACATTTTGTGTGTTTTTATTCGATCATCACCATAGAAAAATAGATTTTGCATCATCAGTTAAGTAGAGCAATTTTGTTTCGTCCGTGTTGTTTTTGTGTCAGAAAGCTGTATCCATTCCTGTAATGTCATGTTTCAGAAATAAGAATAAGATTGTTCGGCACACCCCGTTTGAACTCCTTCACGTTTTGCTTGTTTGCGTTGTGCCAAGGCACCCTATAAACTGAGCCAGTGTTTTTATTCTATTTTTATTTTTTGTTAAGGAGGGTCAAGAGAGAAAATGCTTCATTACATGATTTCTGTTCTGCTCAAAACTGGCTAAAGGTGGTCTGTTTCTCAAGAACTTCGAGGTAATCGGGCTCAGACTGCAGTTTAGCTTTTAGCTCCAAGTACTCATTTCTGTTGGGCTCAACATAAACAGTACTGGGTGCTGTGCCATAGAGCACTGTTTCTCTTATCCTCTCCGGATGCAAGAACTGACGTCTGACATCAAAATTTGGGTTGTACGTGTACGACACAGGCCCTGTGTACTTATACTCTAAATTGGCACCTGCTGGGATGGATGGGATGGACTGATGGGGGGACTGCTTATCGGGGTCAAGGATGCCTCTGAAGAAATGGTCTGCATCCTGGACAGGGGAGGGGTTTTCACGTGGCTCGATGGTGCTAACGCTGTACGTAGGGCTCCTCATCGTACTGCTATCCCTCTCCTCATCCGGGTTACTCCTGTACGTGACCTTGAGCTCGTGGAGGTCACGGTAATCCTCCACTGTGTTTCCTTCCCTTGACCTGTAAATGGGGTTTTTGCACATATGGCCCATGGGATGCGGGATATATTCATAGACGTGGCCGGCCGGGGCCTTAACTTTAGGGCCAGAGCGGTTGCTGTAGAGGCTGTACTGCAAATTAAAAGAGCTGACGTCTGAATTGTTGGTGCTAGTGCGGTCGCTCTGTGACTTTTTGCGCTTTTTCATCACTACAACAAAGAGCCCCGCGGCCACAAAGACCGACATGATGAAAACAAGCAGAAGGCTGAGGATGAGGACAGAGAGGGGGACAGTGCTGCTCGGAGTGTTGAACTTCTGTGGAGCATCCGTGGTGACGATTCGGTCGTCCATGGGCTCATCCGTTGGAGGAGTTGGCGAGACATAAGCATCAGAGTAGTCTGGACATAGTTGCTCCGACTGGATCGAACGCAGGTCCATTCCTGTGTGGCGTTTGGGCGTCTCGCAGACAACCTCGTTAACCACAGTACCTGCGCTGAGCTGCTCGAGCCATATCTTCATCCCCACGATGTCACAGGAGCAGTCCCAGGGGTTTTCAAATAGATCAATCTGCACTAGCAGCTTTAACTGATCTAAAACACCACTCACAGGCAGATTTTGGAAATGGTTGTTGCGCAGATTAAGCCTAGACAGGGAGAGGCTGGAAAAGATGCCCACAGGTAAGGTTTTTAGGAGGTTATTGTTGAGGAAAAGCAGCTGGAGATTAGGAAGATAGCGGAAAGTGCCTGCATCAACCTCCTTGATTTTGTTGTACTCTAAATAAAGATACTGCAAGTTCTGCAAACCAAAAAACATTTCTCCCGTGAGCCTGTCCATGAGATTACCATTTAAATACAGCCTACGTAGGTTGGTTAAATCCCCAAAAGCTCGGTCGTGGATCAGAGTTATCCTGTTGTTTCCCAGGTGAAGCAAATCCAATCCAATGGCATCGACAAAATCTGATCTCCGTACCACAGGGATGTAATTTCCAGTGAGATACATTTTTTTAGGATTGTATGGCTTGGGTTTTAGATCAGAAATGCTTTCAATCTTTCTCTCTTGGCAGTTGACATTTAGCCCAATTTCAGATATCTGCAGGTTACACGTGCAGGCAGTGGGGCAGTCCAAAGGCACAGGAGATTTGGTCTGAAAAGCAATGATGGGGCCATAGTTGTAACCGCCTGGTATTCGGGAAGTGGGCTTTAACCTAGTTCTGTTAAATTGCCGCGTGCCCTTGGTAGGCCTAGAAGAGGACCTGAAAACAGCTGAGGAGGTGGCGGAGGCCGTGACAGCAGCAGGCGTGGTTTGGTAATATCCATTGGTGCTGCTGGGGGGTGCAGGCCTCACTGTGTCTTCCGGGGGTCTTCTTGGGCAGAGTTCCTGCTTTGACACCTCATCCAGGTCCCTACCGTGGAGCCTGAACGGCGTCTCGCACACCACTTCTCCCACCAGAGCTGTATAGGCTATACTCTCCAGCCAAGCCTTCAGAGCAATGAGCTCACAAGAGCAATTCCACGGATTCTCCTCCAGTTGTAATTCCACGACTTTGTCCATGTGCTCCAGGAGACCAACGTAGGGGAACATTTTTAACCGGTTCCCCCTCAGGTCCAAGTGCGTAAGAGGAACATTCCGGAAGATGTTCGGAGGCAGGAGGGAGAGCAGGTTGTCATTCAAAATCATCACTGTCAGTTGGTGGAGTTTGCTCAAGGTGTTGGACTCTATATTGGTGATGTAATTATAATCAATCTGTAGGTATTCCAAACTCTCCAGGCCTGCAAATGTGTCATCCCTCAGAACTTCAATCTTGTTGTTGTTGAGGTGCAACCTTTTTAATCCCTGGAGTCCATTGAAAGCACCCGACTCTACCTCAGAGATATCATTGTTCCCCAAGTGCAGGATGGTCACCCCAGTGTAATTGATGAAATCATTGACCGACAGCTTCTTCAGGAGGTTCCCTGTCAGCAAGAGGTGGTACATGGAGAAATGGACGGGGCTGATCTCTGTCAGTCTGATGATCCCCCGGTTCTCGCAGCTCACCGTCAGGATCCCTTCCTTCTCCTCGCACGTACACAGGTTTCGACAGATCTCCCCATAATTGTCATACATCTCGACCAGCCTCAGAGATGATGCAATCAGAAGGATTATTTTTAGGATCCAGATATGCATTTTTCCTGGGAGAGGATGCCCCAGCTCACTCAAGTGTGGTACCAGTAGGAGGTGTCATCTAAGGAGGAAAAAAGGAAAAAAAAGAGGACGGATTCTGTTTTATACACGTGTTTAAACATTTACAAATATGTATATATGTATAGTGGCAGACATGCAGAATCGATGAACAAATATTAGACATTCATAACAAACACACAACAGGCAAAGGCAAGTAGGCCTATTAATGTTTGTGTATTATGCAGATGTGTCACGACAGCATCATTTTTTTTTGAGGCTGTCAGAAAACAAGATGAATCTTTAATAAATGCATACTTTAACGATGATGTATGATCAAGTTGAGAAGTACCCGCGGTGGATGGCCACTGCGCATTTTTGATAGCTCGCCTGAATTCCAATCCATCTTAGAAAAGGGAAGAAAAAAAAAAAACGCCATCCACCGTGTGCAGATTGATAGATCTGGTCATTTACTAATTCAATCTCTTGAGGATTTCAACGAAAAAAAAAAAGCCACAACGCTTCGTGATGAATCTTGATTATTATTTTAACCTTTTAATCCCCCACCAAAAAAACAACAACAACAACAACTACCATTAGAATCTCCAGGATGCAACTCCTATCTCCTAATCAGAAAGATCTCTCACTCACCCCGCATACCCGACGACTTGGTAACAGTGAGGAAACTGTCGGATCCCTCTCCACCTCCGTCCAAACAACATGAGGACGCCTGCTTATGATTAAAACGATCCTGAATAATAATTTAAAAAAAAAATGCTGGTTCTCAAACGAATGGGCTTAATGTTCATCTTCAAATCCGGCCTTGCGATATATACATATATATATATAAAATAAATAAATACATAAATGTGAATATCAGCCTATAAGGCGACAGTCGCAGCCCTTCTTCTGCCCACGGGCGAAAAAAAGCAATGAGAGGAGTTGATCAAAGGAGAATAAGCAAGTGTCGCTGATCTCACAGCGCATCTCTGATCGAAATTGCATTTTGACGGGGGAGTAAATAATTCTATAATCAAGTATTCTGTATGGCATCTGCTATATAGAAGGTTACAGATAGTCTCTCTCTCTATCTCCCTCCCTCCCTCTCTCTGTCTCTCTTTCTCTCTCTCTCTCTCTCCGCCACAGACACACACACACACACACACACACGTTTGGTCTATGTGCGCTCCTCTTTAAAAGAACACAAAAGCCTACACATCAGCTCAGTAAATCTCCCCCCCAAATATGCGCATTTTCACCATTCCAGGAACACGCTTCCAGTATATCGTGTCTCTATCTGTTTTTATACACCCACTTTCATCTCATTGTTCATCTCATCTCTTTTTTTTACATTCGACTTTATTATCATAACCTCCAGAAAAAAGAAAAAAGAAAATCCCTGTGGATATAATATGTGATATAACTTGGAAAGCAAGCGAGTCTATATTCGCCGTGATGCAGAGGCAGCGGATAAAGACTGTGATGATTATATGTTAAGGCATAAAAAAAAAAATCCAGGCTTTATGCGTGTTATTGCCATAGCAGCTGCAGACACCTTTTGCTTTGAACAGCATCTTAAATCCGGATCAACTTCAAGCAATGCAACCGGAGCTAGAAAGAGAGGTTTTCAGCACCACGGACAGCTCCCCTAAATGTTAACGCATACAGAGCTCAGCTGATGGGGGAACACAGAGGGGAAGAAAATCACCGTCCTCTTACCGTGCTGATCCCGGTAAACGCCAAAGCATCCCGAAAAATCACCGCTGTGCCCCTTCTTTTCTCTCCAACCTCAGTGGAAACATGGATTTCGTGATTTTTCAACGCCCGCCCTTCTGGCTGTAAGAAGAAAAAAAAAGAAAAGAAAAGAAAAAAAATCCCTAAAGTCAAGTCTCCTCGGTGTTTAGCTCCATAAAAACCAGGCATCCGAGAGCACACACACATATATATATATATATACAGTCTCATTCACGCTAATAACGTGACGGCGAGCGCGGCAAAACGGGCTCCGGTGTTCTCCCAGCAGCAAGTGAAATTAGCAGTGTCATCTCGGAAAAAGAGCCAGAACCAAAGTTCGAACATGGTAACGAAAACTGGGGCGAAGAAAACACCTCGGTAATCCCACATCAGAGACGACTCGCCGCATGCATTTTCAACTGTGACTTTCAATCCATGCGCACTGGCGAAAGCAGGAGGAGAGGGAGCACGAATCCCTCTCGTCTGCTGCCAGTGGTGCGGCTTGTACCAGGTTTTATGTATAGATCTGCCCAAGGTCTCTTTAATTTCAATTGCCAGACAGTCCGAATCGAGCGGAGATCAGTGGATATGTTCCTCCAGCTTTCCCCTTGGATGCGAGAATCCGATACATTTCCAGTCCTGCATCGGGTTATAAAGGTATCATATGTGTATCTTCCCCACCAAGCGTTTCAACTAGTGGAACTTGATCTCGTTTGGCGCAAACCAAGCGCAAAAACCCCCTACAGCGATCGGAGGTATTATGAAACAATTACCATAGTGTGACAGCCGAAATCACTTGTAAAAATGCATAAATCCCCCCCAATCTCAGGACTGTCACAGCGAGGAAATGAAAAGCAATTTAACGCGTGCAATACTCTTTTAAGGGAGGGTATGGTAATGTGGAGGAGGAGGAGGGAGGGGGAGGGAGGAGGGGGAGGTTGGAAGAAGACCCGTAGAGGGCAGCACAATGATGAAAAAAGCATCTTGGCAGGCTTGCATTTCCAGGCTGCACTCAGTAAGTCAGAGTGTGTGTGTGTGTTTTTTTTTTTTTTTTTAATTCAACGCTGACAACCATTTGATTTGTCACTCGAAAGCTTTATCTGTTTTCCAACACGCCAGGCATCTTATTTCCAAAACCGGACAGCTTTCGTCTTATTATTATACTTCTATAAAGCCTCAACAACAAAGCTTTTTATGTATTTATATATATATATATATATATAGAGAGAGAGAGAGAGAAGCAGGGAGCAGATGTAGCTACTGTACATAGGCCTGAAACTCATCCCAGATTCAGCATGTTGCTTCATTATCCAGAGCCGAGATATATTCCTCGAGACAGCCTTCAAATGATTGCAGAATACGAGGCACTGCTGGAATACATTTACTTATTAGCAGCACATTGTTCACAATCCCTCCTCTCAGTGGGATGATGTCTGGCTGTTAAACAGTCTTGAATACCTGTTTTAACAAGGCGGTATGCTCAAACAAAACGCGGCGAATCATTTCAATTTCCTATATATATATATATAAAAAAAAGGTTAAAGGTCATCTTTCTAACTCAGTAGAGTGGGTATTAAAGTTGTGCTCACGCGTCGGACAAATGAGGTCAGGAGCAAAGTGTCATTTGTACACCTTCATCGCTCTTTACGGACGTTTCCGTAATACACAGATTAAACTTATAGTCCCAGAAAACACTACATTTACAAGAGATCTGCATTGAAAGAAATGAATTTACTGTAGGATTAGGCTTAATCCACTTTTGCACCAAACACTGTAGCCTACTAATGCTGCCATGTTGCTGTAAGCGCCGTGTATTTTAACCAAATCGTGGCTTATTTTGGCCCCTGTTGAAAGAGCAAATCAAGTGGAAGCCACGGCTGCCCTCGTACCCTCTCGCTGCGGGACAAGAAACTTTTTTCTCGAAGCACTTAACTAAAGCCTGAACAGAAAATCGAATTAAATCTAACATATGGTGGGCCGCCATGTCCAAAGAGATTTCCCCACTTAGTCGGTATTGTGTGGTAATAAGTCAACTCTTATGCTCTCTTTAGCATGCAAAGGAACGACAATAAGCGGATGTGGCATCCACGCCGCCTCTCTGGAATTAGCCGTGGAGATGCATTGGATTATCTTAAAGTCTCCGGCTTCTGTAATCGTATTAACAGCGGTCGATCCCGTGGGGACGGACCAATCGGTATCAATGGAATCCCGGCTGGAATAGAGTTATGAAGAAACTTGCAGTAATGCGGCGGTGGTACTATGTAAAGTATTATGGCTTGTTCCCTCTGTCTCTGAAAGTACTATGGCTGCTTCCCCTGAGAGGCATCATGGCATCAAAGAGAGGAGAGGAGATATCCTAAATCTTTTTTTATTATTATTATTATTTTTTTCTCCCTTTAAATGACTTTGTGTACTGCTATTGGGGAGAAGTAGATACCCTTGATAATGTAGTGCCTGGATGATGATGTCAGTGTGTGTGTGTGCAAGTTTTGTAGCTGTAACTTTGTTGTATGCTTCCACATACTTGTATGCACACATATTAATATGTATAATATGTATATGTAAGTATTAATAAGTAATGCAAAGAATACTGTGCCTAAGTATGGGTCCATTCAATTTGAATGAATTATTTTACCTTCGTTTTATGTTTAATTTGGCATACGATGGCATATTGGCATGCTTTGGTACTGTTGGCACGGCAACCGCTGGTGTGACTCTGCCAAACCAGCACTATGAATCAGAAGAAAGGTTTAGTCCAGGTAATTAGAGTGAATTCCATCTTCATATAATATGCTTTCCTGAAATCAAGAATTAACCTTTTTATTTTTTTATTTTTTTTTCTCTCTCTTTCCTTATTTAACACCGAAGTAGTAGACTAGCACATAATGATCATGAACTTTCACCAGCACGTCACCACTTAAATCTTAATGGACTGATGTGAAATGAGTTGCGATGCCATTCTTATGCGAGTTAGGGAGCTCCGGACTCGGTTGTGTGCAATATCAAAGAAAAAAAATGCTTTTTGGTAGACGAGCTTTTGAGCCAAAAAACAGTGGGCCCAGAATACAACCACCTCAGTGCAGATATACAATAGAACACCATGGGATATGTTTGTAATTTATTTGACAATGGTATATTTAGAACAAATCGCCCAGAAATTACACTTCATTTTACAGTTCTGCTTGATGACTAGAGTGCAGTGTGGGGCTTAGGGTGCTGATTACATACAAGTAGATAAATGTACACCCTCTTACTGTGATTCCTTGTCATTGAGTTTTATACATGTATTATATAAGATAAGACTGGCAAAAACCATCATAATCTTTATCATCTTGGGGAATAATGTTAGCAATCCAGCTGTAGGTAGTGTCATTATGTAACAATACACCGTGTATATACTGCATATGACAGCAAGAAAGTAGAGTTATAATAAAGGCCTTAGCAAAAGTAAGTTGGATTTATCATCCTTGATATTAACTTGCATGAGGTGTATTGAGACTGTTGGACTTGTCTGCTGTAATAGAAGAGCCATTCTTTTGTCAGCAGAGAGCCTGACATGCATTGTGCTATGATTAACTTGTGAGGTCTCATCTGGCTTATGTGTCCAGAGGCCAATTGGTGCTGTTGGCAATTTCCTTCATAACCCCGTAGGTCTACTACAGGTCTTTGAGGGGGGCCAGGATCCATTCAAAATGCTGATAATATGGAATTAGAAAAACAATTTTGAGTTTGACAGCGCGATCCAACTGGCATCACCTGCGTCGATAGGACGACGGAATGAGGAATTACGGAACAATTTCTCCGGGAGAAATTGTTTTACACAAACAATGACTAAACCCTGAATGCACCGTTTGGCCATGTAATGGAGGAAGCTAATAAGACAACTAAAGGATGGGTAGTATTGGGGTCTTTAGCAGTGCTGCATTTAATGCAAGTGTCATAAAAGCAAATATAACAGATGTGTATTAGCTGACATCTATAGCTAACATACAAATAAATACTAACTTTAATGTTCTTTCATATAGAACGCCTTTCTGCCTACCGGTAATAATGACGGCTCAGCCAATAGCAGGCCTTGAACACGTTCAGAATAGATGCATACATTCATTCATAGTGTTAGTGGTATTTATAGATGTGAAACAGTGGTGACTGCATTATCATTAACATTTAACATGACTGAACAAATTATGAAAGAAAAAAAAAAGGTTGTGTATCTGGTGGATGCAGCCTCTAATGTTTATGATCTCATGTTTAGGTCTGTTACCGGGGCAACTGCAGCTCATGGAAGTGTGACCTGAAAGGCTCACACAGGGGAGGAGAGAGAGACAGAGAGAGAGAGGGAGACTCTGCATCTGTGATGTTTGGTAAGAAGAACATAGGGGTTGATGCGTTATTGTTGCAAAGTTCTGTTTTTGCATTGATGGGCTCATCTCAAACAAGCTACTAGTAAAAAAGTAAATATGCATACAACTTTGGATGACTTTATTTAGCTTTTTGTTTTGCATCGCCACCCAACCAATGACACTTGATGCGGCGCTTCACGTTTGTCGCGAGGCTACCTGTGGATGGCACTAATCAAACGCACCGGCGCTACAGCCTGTGCATTCATCACAGCTCCGGATGATGTAGAGCTCTGGTGTGAGTTACCGCCAAAGAGTGAGAGCACAGCTGCCCTGACAGCCGTGATTGATGGTCGGAGCAGGACGAGGGGTTGTACAGGGAGCCCTTCCTTTTGTTTTCCCAGCAACTTGGCTGGAGCGAGCGCGGGCCAATGGTAATTTAAAAATGTTGAATCGGTAACATGCAAACTTAACCATGGGGCTTTAATGAAACTAGCTGCTGACAATGCGATAAGTGCATCCTCAGTGTATCTGGGAGTGGATGGGATTGACTTATTAGCTCCTTGTGAGGAGGAACAAAAGCACTGAACCATAACCAAGTCGGGTCTATTCATTTGACTGTAGTCAGCCGGCATGAAGGCTTTTAAGGTTATGAGTGCACAGGCAACAAAGTATGCATTTTGCAAGTTTAACTAACCAATCTATCAGTTAATCATTCTGTCAAGGAGGAAGGAATCAGCCATTAGCGAACAAAATCCATATCAGTGCTTTTAAGATGTTTGGCTCATCATTTACCTGGAACATCATTGTAAAAGTTCTTGGATTTGCCAGTCTACCAATCACACCGTGAGCCCTTTTGAAAGCACTGATTGTATAACAGTCTAGAAAAAAAAAAAAAAATACTATTGAGGAACTACTGAGGACAAGGTAATATGTGAGCTGTTGCAATGGCAGACAAGGCAAGAGGGAACATCTTGCACAGTATCACAGTAAAGCAAGGAAATCATGCCACGCAGTGAGAATGTGCTCTTGACAGTTGGGACAGCGACCCGGCAATGCAATTCCAATGTGGGCAGGATCTTATATCCACATGGACAATATTATATATATATATATATATTATAATAATTCCTGCACAGTATTTTCTGTCTGCTTCAGGAGGGCTGGAGAGAAATCCCTACAAAACCACAGCTCGTTGTTTTTGTACGGATTAATGCAACGCGACACGTTAATTCGTGAGGTTTTTTTTTTAAAAGCGATGCTATCCGTTTCCCCTGTTTGCACACATCTTATTGTTAAGCTAAGCTAACCGTCTGCTTATGCTTCATATTTAGTAAGCCATAAACCGGACAGAAAAAGCACAACAAGCACTTTATTAAAATCCACGAAAAGTCTCCCAGTCAAGTCACAAGCTCTATAGTTTTTTTTTTTTTGGTTTGTGCACACTCGTCTGAAGAGCTTCCATGAAATGGAAAACGAGCACCACTAACTGCCACTTCATGGAAGCCCTTCAGGGCATAAACAACAACGGGTGAAAGAAGTGGATACAAGGTCACATGTGGTCACATTCATGCTTTTTAAATTCTGTTTGTATTTAAAGATGCAGTCACCGGGGCTCACACACTGTTTTCTGCATTTGCACTAGTTTCTTTTGCAAAATCTTTTTTTTATTTTTATAACTGACCTCTATATGCATAAATATTCGGTTTCTTTTTGTAGTCAGAAAAAGATATGAAAGGTTTTTCAAAAGGTTTTTTTTTTTTTCAGCAACATGGGGAGGGGGGGCAAAGTGCAGTGATAAACATTGTTTGCTGTGCAATGCTTAAATAAGATTTCCTGGCTTATCATTTTGATTGCACTTTCTTCCATTTCAAATTAAAAATCACTGCTGGATTTTAATCTTTGAGCGAACAAGCAAGGGGAAGTGGGGGCGAGACTTGCCAAGCCAATTAGGCAGGCAATAATGGATTTGCAAGTCACCAGAGGAACCATTTGCCCTCTATTTAAATAGTCAAGATAATTACAGTATATTCCAAAAAAAAAAAAAAAAATAGGAATGAGAATCTCAGCATGTACAAATCAATTCAGCTAGCCGATTTCTTTTATAATTTGCTCCCTATCAGAAGTCAGACGAGGTGACGGAGACGTCTTTCGGGTTCCCAGCGTTCTCTGCCTCATCACGTCGGCACCTTTTGCCGCCTCAGACATTTTTTCCTCCGACGGGGGGGAAACAGCGGAGAGGGAAAAGCCGCTGGCTTCAACAATCAAAAACAATATTTCCTAACAATCAACAATGTTTAGATGCTCCAGCATTCAATCTAACAGCTTGACTTTGACAACAAAAGCAAAAAAAATTATTTGTTGAATCCAAAAGGAAGCTTCAGGTGCCAGAACCCTTTTTCCCCTGCATGCGTTGATGATTAAACAGCTTGATGTTCCATCAAACGCCGTCTTATACCTACGGGTTTGATCTCTCGAGCCACGTTAATGCTTTTTGTGTGCACGATCCTTCTCTTTCTTTCTTTTTTAATTTTTTTTTTTTATATTCACCCTTGTGCTTGTCGTGCACAGACACAGCGTGAAGTATTGGAGGCTTTGCTGCAGCTAGTGAAGGTTGAAAGATTGTGAAGCGGCTGGGCAGGGCCTAACAGTCTGGGCACTGGATCAGTCAGTGGATTTGGGGGCTGGTGGCTAAAGCTATCCCCTAGGTGCACAGACAGAGCAACTTGTTTCATACTGGAACCAAGCTCATATGTGTGTGCGTGCGTGCGTGTGTGTGTGTGTGCGTGCGCATGTCTATGTATCTGGAATCAGGATTTGTCGAGCCCCTGGTGGACTCCCTGATGGCCTAGATGGAGAGCCCAAACAAGCCGAACACTCCTATGGCCTAGAAAAATAGATTCAACACAGCCAGTGCTACCGTGACAAGATTACATGCATAAAGCATCATATTAATACATTATTTTATACATTGATTTTTATACAAAATCCACTGAGTAACTTAAATAAAAATAAACAGCACTGGAGAAACTACTTTACACATATACGTGACGTTAAACCCGAGGGCAAGGCGGCCATCGGGAAAAAAGTACCTCCTATCAACTTTTCCCGACAACTTTCCTTGACGTTGAAGGCAACACGTCACAAGGTCAGGGAAAGCTGTGAAGAACGGTAAGAGAATCAGCACTGCACTCACAGACGTTTTGCTCCCTGAATACTTTTTTTCCTTCCCTGTGTCTTGATAGCCTTGCAAGCTTCAGAGCACTCTTGTTCGGTTATTGTTTCTTCATGAGTCATCAGCTGTACATGCACTCCACGTTTTTTCCTCCCAGACGTGTTCATAACCCCTGTAAAAGGCTCAAAACTCAAAACTTCACACGATTGCAATAATTAGTGTCCTGATTTATTTATTTTATACTTTCTGGGAATTTTTTTAATGGTGCAGACACTTCCTGGAGACTTGTCATCACTGTGAGGTTGCCTGGCAACCAGCAGAGACTTTATCAACTGGGAAATAGCTTTAGCACATCAACCTCTGAAACTATTGTTTACCCATTTTAGTTTTTGTATGGATTTTTTACAAAAGTGCAGTAGGGTCCAAAAGTCGGATACCCTACTTCTACTCCTGCATATAAGTTTGAAATTAGTGAGTGACATAGTTGGTGTTTTGTTGGACTTATATTTACATGTTTGTTTCCCCCTGAGTGAACCCATTAGCATAAAATTCCTCTTTCTTTGTACCAGTCATGCTTCTCAAGAGTGACTCATCACAAAAAAAAAAAAAAAAAGTAAGGTGCCTCCTATGTCAACATCAACTTCAATCAATCTGAGGAAAATCTAAAGTGAGATTATGGTGCATGTTGAGTGTTTGAATGTTATGTAATTTGACATTTGGAGGAAAAACAGAGTAAGTGTGTGCAAGAGAGGGAGGAGATGGGGCAGATCCCCTCTAATACTTACCTCTAATAATAAAATTGCTTTATTAATAAAAAAAATAAAAAAAACGCTGAAACTGCAGGAACCTTATTTGTAAATGGGCATTTGTCACAAAGGAAGCTCTTTTGGGAGAAGGGGGGGGGTTAAAATGCATAATTAAATTAAAAAGTCTCACAGATTTAGGTCACCCAAAAGACGATGACATATTATTGGGCAGACACAAATAAAAAGCGCTGGTGCTGTCGTGTAAGAGCAATATAATGCTACTTCAGTGAAGCAAAAGGGGGTCATAAAATATATTAAAAAATCAAGTGAGGGGAGAATAAGGACGCAGTGATTCTGCACCATTACTTACAAATACTAATCTTATAGAGAAATCACCTCAGAATCTACCAGAGATTTTAATTTCAAGTGACTGCAACAGTGCTGCTAATGTGTCTGTCTAATGGTTCACAAACAGCACAGCTCAAAGAACACCCGACCTCCGGGGCCAAATTTCATAAATCTAGAAGCATCTTTCTCATTAGTAATTTGGGATCTCATAAAAAAAATCCATTCTTGCAATATTGAGCTCCTTCATTCAAAACGCCCTCGCTTTGTCTCTCTCTTGCTGTGCTTTTTCTCTGAGAAAAGCAACAATGACATAAATGATATATGTCCATTGGGGAGAGCGTCTTGGACACACTATAGACAAAGTATGTAGCTTTCAGTCCCCGTTGACAGGACACAATCAGGCCAGAGCAGCTGTTTATTCTGGAAGCTCGGTGGAGGACGGGGGCTGTCATGATGTTCCAAGACCAGTAGCTGCTTTGACTATTTGCTGTCACACACACACAATGTGTTTTCAGACAAAAGAGACGGAAAAAACACAATGACCTCTGGATCGCCGTTTGGCAGCATAAACGATCATGCAAATTGCACTTTTTAAGCAAAGAGTGTGGGTCAGAGTCACTGGGGGAGGGGGGGGGTTTGTAGTGACAGTCGTTTGGACTTCAATAAACGGAAAATACGTCTCAAATATACCATAATATACATAGCATGGATTATAAAAGAAATTGTTGTATGGTGCTGTACATAGATCCCACATAGTAAGCACCGCCCATTGGTAGGCAGGTCTCTCAATTACCAGGCTCATCTATCCGCCAGGTGTGTCTACCCAGCACTCCCTTTGTTTTTAAGCCCGGTAAGGTTAGTGTGTGTGTTTGGTGTGACCACATGACAGACAGTAGGAGTTCTTCAATGGTTATGCTTGGATCAGTTTAACACTGATCGATGAGATAAGGTGGAACCGATCTATGCTGTTTGTGCTTAGCTGAGTGACACGACAGGGTGGGGGTTGGGGGGGGTGGGTGTCAGCAACTGTCTCATGGTCTGGGTCAACATATAGCATAGAGATACAAGAGTGATCAAATAGTTCCCGTCTGCTTATCTGCAGTTTGGAGATTTTGGAGACTTGAGTACTGGTTCACTTATGCTTTGTGTTCATACACCACTTTGCCAAATACAATTTTTTAGGAGGAAATATATTCCCGGCAGTGTTTTTTTTTCTCTCCAGTCCATGATGTTCGACGCCACAGCAGATGATTAAAGGCAAAGGCAATTATAAAGTATGAGATTTAAAAAAGGTTAACGGAGCGATACGTGACTATTAATGACTATTTTAAATTGCAATTAAAATAGCACAACTGACAATGTGGACAGGTGGTTTAGACAGGTGTCACTATGTACCGGGTTAATGTTTTCACTTAAACACATTCTCACAGCAGCAGTGACAGTTGTTTTAGTTGAGTGGGATGTGCTGCATCCCTCCATCTCCACGACTACAGCTAGTGATCTCCACCCTCCCGTTCTTAAGCGTCGTTTTCCAAAACTTCCCTGCAGGTCAGCACTGTTATCCACCATAAATGAGTCACTCTTTAGCTATTTCTTAATTGACATTGAAAAAAAAAAAATATATCAAAATACTGACAGTCTCTGTTACTGCCTCTTTGTTTTGTTTCCGAACCTTTTTCTCCTGGAAATAAAGAGGGGTTAAAGAGAGAGAGTAAAAAGATGCAGGGAGAAGGTGTTTCTTCAGTCCCAGGAGGTAATTACATATTGATCCGAGTCACAGAAGATCTAAACTGTGACAATGTGTTTAGTTTTATCTTAAAAAAAAGGAACTTTCCTTCTTTCTTTGTACTCTGTAATTCTACTGTTGGCTGTGAGTGAGGAGAAATGATATTCAGCTAATTACATTTTTATGGAGCTGTCCCTCTTCCCTTGTCTCCCACTTTCAGGTCTCTGTTGTTATGGACTTTACAGCGACTTGATAATTAAACGGTGGAGGTCTTTCTACTCAACTGTTTGCAGAGTCCTTTATCCGTTCTATGAGGGAGACTTTTTAAATTACTCAGTCACATCCTTTCCCCGCCTCTTGATCCTCTCACACTGTCTCTCTCTTTCTCTCTCTCTGTCTTTGAGACCTCAGACGCTGTCTGTCCAGTGATCCAGAACAGCCTTCAGTGTCCCCCCGCTGATGAATTAAAAGTGTTCCTTTGGCATTCGAGGCCTGGTGGGGGATTCAAAGGCAGGAAGCAAATAAAAAAAAAAGAAAAACTTTTCTTTGGGAAAGTAAAGGGAGAAAGAACTGCTCCATAGAGTGTACCTGTCAAGCTAAACTGAGATTTATTTATTTATTTATTTTAGTTTTGTTTTGCTTGAGGATTTTTCAGGGATGGATGGTATTAACATCTTAATGGAAATGGCATCTCAAGGTCCCCAGCATTTATGGGGAGAAAAAAAAAGCACTTTTAAAGCTTAAATGGGGCAAGAAAATGAATAAAGAAGAGTAAGAATATTTAGCATTCATGTCATGAATGAAGCTATGTGGCTTTATGTTTTGTTCCAGTCGCCGCTGACAGTTTTCATTCAGTCATATCGGCCGAGGAGGAGAGACACGGAATGAAAGGATACTGTTTTTTAACTTCGGGTATTGTTTTCTTTTTTTTTTTAGTCTTGCCAACAAAGCGTGCCCTGCCTGACCCTCGGTTATTGTAAAATTTCAATTCTGTGTTTTATCTGGTAACACTTATTTCGCAACACTCTCCAGGGTCTGGCTCACAGTCTGCACACATGTCTGACTCACTCAGACTTTTTCCATTGAGCCGGACACTCTGCTGCTTTGAGTTTCTCTCTCTCTCTCTTTTTTTTTTTTTTTTTAAAGAAATACTGCTTCCATTCATTTCCAGTCATTTTCACGTTGCCGTTTTTTCTTTTTTTTTCGATCACTGTTAAACTAACATCAATGACATTCGACACTTCCTCTCATTTAAAGCTTCCAGTGGCTCAAACGGCATGATCCCCTCCCTTTCTGCAGCAAGTATTTTTTTTATATGAATACCAGCTTAAATTTGAGAGTTTACATAACCGTGTATATTCTTCTTCTGCCTGCTGTTTCCCGATTTTTTCTGAATAACTGTCGATGCAATAATTGAGCTGTCATGATTTGCAAGAAACCTTCAACTGGTACCTAGGCAAGACGGCAACACATTTGAACTTTTTTAGAAATCATCAGCCTTTTGGTTTTAATAAAAGTTCCTCTTTAAATTAAATAAATGAAAGCAACTTCACTCGTCTTTTGCCAGGTCTTAAAACCTCTGAGATTATGGCCACTTTGGATCTCCATAGGAAGTTATCCCATGATACTTTGATGCTTTCGTCTGAATTCTCAACTGGCTAAGATCCATTTCATTGAAATATTACATATCATATTTCCTTATCTTTGCATTGCCCCAGCCAAGCCCTAAGCCTTCTTTCCGTCTCTATTTTACACATTCCATCTCAATCTTTTTTCTCTCTTGCTTGAACCCTGTCACCTTTCCTTCTAAAAAGAGGGATTGAATATCTTTGTGAAACACTCTTATATCATTCACTTTGCGGCGCCATAGCTCGTCTATCATTTCCAGGACTCGAGGGCCAAAAAGAGTAATATTCACTTATATTAAAATGATTGAAACTCTGCATAATTTCCCCAAAATTGGACTTTTTTTTTGTATCACAGGGGACTGAAATGTCAGCAACAGCCAATTTTCTGACACATAAATTGCAAGAATGCTTTTTATTTCTATTATTAGACTTTAAGACATCATTCACTGAAATTTTACAAATTGGTGTTCCGCACATACCGTAGATGGTGTCTTATCTGTTCTGTACGGCTCATAGAAAACTGACTGAATTGACTTTTACTTACAAAAGTTACATACATTGACAGATTATATTAAACTGAGAGTTTTAGATCAGTATTTGCACAGTTGTTTTTAAGACTTGGTTCAGATTTGGCTCTAGATTTGAACGATTACTTTCACTTTATTCTCAATCACGTTGCATGATTATTTAAGGCAATGCAACAGTACAAGTATTTTTGGAAGCATTCCCAACTTTAATAGTAAATTTGAGCATCACAGCTTTTTATTAAAAGCCCAGAGATGCTCGACAGTTGAGGAGGTCTTCGGTCTAATTTTCATACAAAGACCAGATGGAGCGTTCTCAGCCAAGGCCAATCTGAGATAATGAAAAGCACTTTTCATTTATTTGAAACAGACAAATAATCTCTTCAACCAAGAAGCGTAAAGCAGCAGTAATTGTGCTCTGAAGGGAAGTAAGTGGCGTAAGCAAATGTGTACACTTTTGATCACCTGTTACTCTTAATAGTGAGTAATGGTGACTACCAAACATTAAAACTTAACCAAAGACGTGCAATGACATGTTCACTTGACTCAACCCCAGTGGTATAGTATAATAAATTAACCAAGTGCAATTGACACATCACAGGGGTGAATGTATTGACAAGACATTTTATTATAATTTTTACCTACTTCTCTGATATATACATGGATAACCTCACAGCCCCACAGTAATTGCTAGATATGATATAAATGTCAGTTCAACCTCTGAGGTGTCTGGGGATCCTGCAGAGGTACTTTATGTGCCTCGGAAAAAAGCACAACAGGAGGGAAGAGTGTCTTTCCTTGGAGTTTGAATTATGACACAATTCAAAGACAAAGGTAACATTTTTTAATAAAAAAATGACAAATTTTAGGTTTTCCTGACCTTCATTGATGATGAATATGCATTAAAGAACAAGTAACTCAAAGTGTATTCTATTGCTAGGCACACTACTGTATAAAACTATGCTAAAAAGGGCTGAAAGTTACCTTAAGCGAGATGTTGGCCCATCATTTTGCTGCATACACGGCATTAGCAGTCCCTTCACCCCCTCAACACAGATACCGGATGCATGTGAAAAGAGTCAAGTAAGCCTTCTTGCAGCCATAATGGCCCATTGGCGCGGTAAGGGAGGCTATCTATTGTTACACTTTCATGAGTCAGTTTGGCATACTAGAGAGAACCTGTAATGCTAAATAAGATCTGAGTGGGTGAGTGGAAGAAGTTATAGAACCACTGACAGATTAACAACATAATGGGGAAAGGCTGACACTGTGTCACCGGCTCTCCCAAAGCCATGAAAAGGTCAAGTGCATGGGGCTGGTGCTAAATTTGACTTTGTCTGGCAAATCAGCACAGACGATGGAGATCTATTCCCGATGGCGTCGAGCAGTGATCCGCATTCGACCTGGCCTAACCTCACCTTGATGAATGAGAATAAAGGTGCTGCTTAATACACTGAAATGTTATATCATTACCAAGCCATTCTATAGATTAAAAGTAAGGCGGCGTAGATGATAAAAGACTGGGGCTCTACTTTTTATGCAAATATGACTAATCAGTATAATATACTTCTTGCAGGTATAAGTGAGTAAAATGATGGCGTGCAGTTGCTGCTTATTGGTTTTGTGTATTTTTAATTATTTATTTATTTTAGAGGGGATTAAATTCTCTAAGGGGTGCAGGTAATTTAATTTTTTACTCAGTAATGTGAAGCATAAACTATGAGTAAATTTTAAACTCAGATGACGTTCTGTATGTTAAAAAACTCAAGGTCACTGCTCATTTTTCTACCACCAGGTGGAAAACATATTCACATCCACTTTCATCCATCTCTGTATATGTAGCTGATATATTTGACTATTTATAGTTGCTGATCCAAATATGGATTTTCCATATGGGACACAAACTAAGCTAATGAGGATTCAGCCTTGAGAGATTTCAGCCAGACTTCTCATCATGCTACAACCTCCCACCCCAAGCTACCATGCCAAGCTGCATCATAGCAAGCCTAAATGCAGGTTCCCGGTGTGGGAAATCAGACTGCATGCAGTCAGCAAGAAGGGAATACCCTTCCAGCTAAATGAGACATGTATGTTCACAAATCTTCAAGAAAGGCAACTCTGGTGCACACAGATAAGAAAAAAAAAAATGAAGAAATGATGTGAAGTAATGGGCATGAGACATACTAATCCTTCCCAAATGCTAAATGCAATGCTATAAAATTTCTCTCAATATCCTGTCAAGATCCTCAAAAGCAGTTAATTATGCCTACTGTGAAACACCGATTCACTTTAAATCCTTCATATTCTCAGTACAGCTCTCGCAAGCTGGCCAGAAAGCAAAAGATATTACTCTGCAAGTCTTGCATACAGCCTAAATCTGTCAAGAAAGGTTTGATAAGGACCTCCTTGTATTTTGTCTTCTTTTTTTTTTTTTTTCTCCCCTTGTCTTTCTCCCCAACAGCCCTCGTCTGTGGAGGGCTCTAAAATAAGAAATCCCTTTCCGCAGATATAATTAATCACTCTGGGAGAACAGGGCGTGTAATTATTTAGGTTACCACAGAACTCTCCGACACCCCCCCTGCACCCCTTCACTCTACATCGAAGTGAGACACAATAGCAAACTAACGACAAAAGTATTTTGCTTAGGCCTGTTTAGTTTGAAGGACAAACGTACGGCCGCCACGCATTCAATGACGAATTTAAAACAACTAACATACATACATATGCACTGACACAGGATGCTGGAACAAAAAAAAAAGATTAAACGCCTTCTTCTTTGCAAGTCCACAAAACAATTTAATTTGTGCTATTTCCTGCTCATCAATAATACACTTGAATTTCTGCAGCAGGAAGGTAAAGAGACGAAGCTTTCGAATCGGCGGTAGTTGACGTGCGGTGCTAAATATAACAAGTAGCTGTCCGGAGAACCTTTTTCTCTTTCACACTGCAAGACATTTGTTGAGCATGAGTGAAATAGTGGAGGAAAGGATGGGATCGCCTTGCCTCTTCTTTTCCTCCCCAGCTTCTCTCGCAGGCAATTATAACCCCCCCCCCCCCCCCCCCCCCCCCTTGCTGATAAAGAGTTCAGCATCAGTTCACCAAAAGATTAATACAGCATGATGAACACACCCTGTGAAATGGTCCTGGCTGATTCAGAATTAGCATCGATTAGAGGGGACCTCGGTTAAACCCCCCCCAACCCCGTAGACGAGTCCAGCAGCCCATAGAAAGTTGCTATTGTGCAACATCAGCGACTTTGCATCTAGCAGCCAGGAAAGAGAGAGGCAAGCCAGTAATGTGAGCACTGCCAATTGGATAACATGGGTGTCCAAATGAGAGATGGCGGCACTTGTCAGGAGTGTGATTGAGGGCAGATAGTGTACTTTCTGCATGGTATGATGCTCCAAAGAGGGAGCATTGCACAGCCTGAGATAGAGCAAGAGTCCAAACCACACGTCAGGATAAATCTCGCTAATTCTCTTGATGAGATGTGTTATTAAGGAGCTGCCGCGTTGCTATTCTGTTTCTAAGCTAAAATGATGTTTATTCTGATTGAAGTGAGGACCTCAGCAGGCTAAACTGCTAATTCAAATGCGGTGAGAAGGTTAGTGCTGCAGGGTTTCACTACAGAAAATAACAATACAACATAGATGGAGCACAAGTGGCTACAAAAAAAAAACTCCTTGTAAACTGTGTGCGGTGATAAATTTTTCACCACACTCCAGTGAATCCAGGATTACTGGTGAGAAAATCAAAATGAACGAAGCCTGAGCTGTTTATTGAGTGACAGTGACTCTAGTGGCGGAGCAATTTTCTGAATTTGAATCAAATTAGCGGCAGGGAGCACTATAAAAATACAAGATAAAAACGTATGAGCATGGCACAGGCTGCCAGCCAATCGTATCAGTATGTATATACATAAAACATACACTGTAGATGCACAACACGTCAACATACCGAAACAACACAATGGGTCTATTTCCAGTGACTTCCAAGTAGGATGTATGGGAACAGACCATTTGACCAGGAGTATCTACACTTTAACTCAAGTAATGGAATTGTGTACTCTGTTGTCCACCACCGGTGAGGACGGGCTGAGATGCACGTAGCCCCCCCTCTCCCCGAGACAATCTTTCATTTCTCTCCCACACACTGTATCTGCTACAGCGCCGACTCTGAAGTGAGTAATACTTTAAAACTTCATGTAGCCGGGGGAAAGACTGTCAGGCAAAATTACATGTTGGAAAGATCTTTCATTATTGTGAATGTTGTCTTCCCTAAGCGAATGACAACCGAAAGCAAAACTGTAACGTTAAGGACAGAATAAACACTGTAATAGCGTGGAAGTTTATGTAAATGACAACAAAACTAGGCGGTGACTGAAGTTGGTTTCAATTTATACTCATGTATTATCATCAAACCTTTCAAAATGTAACATTAAATATGATGTGGCAAGACTACTTTACCCTGCAGGTGCCTCATGTTTTTTGACCTTTAGTTATCAAGGGAATCTATGCTGTGAATGCATGCTCCTTTTCTGCACCATTCCTTTATATATATATATATATATACACTGTATGTCCAGAATTTTACACAAATCCAAACCTGGGAGCTGCTCAGTCATAATGACTATCTATTGTTAGCTAATGAGGAGTTTCACAGAGGCAAAGAGGGGCTAACAGCCTCGCTGATATGCACCTTATCATACTTTTTTTTTGTATCCAAATCTTTTCATCACCTTAAGCGATTAGCACCAGCAACATTTAAGCAATGAGGTTGTCTATTCTGCTGAATGTGCACCCAATAATTGTCCCATTAAAACTTTCAGGGCGGCAATACCTCATATTCAGAAGTAGGTCTTTAGGAGTTGCTGTCATGGGCCTGTAAAGGCTATTTAAAGCTTTTTTTCCCTTCTCGGTGTAATTTGTTTTGGTCAGATCTGAACACAGAATTCAAACTCATGTTTTAGTCTGATTCCCAAATGAATTTGGTTTGTTTGCGGCGGGAACATGATCCAACCTCGTTGCCAGCAGTGAGGTGGAGAGTGAATCGAGATATGCAACAAAGTACATTGCTCTCTTGGTATTTGGGTAGATGGGACCTTCTTCCACAACTAACCAATGAGCAGAGTGAATATTCTTGTATTGATGTGGCTTTTAGTGATGCATTTTGGTTTGCTTGGATCCTGTTCTGTGTGAAAAGAAACTGAACTTCCTGGACTTACAAAGGCCCGGATCACATTGTGTTGACATCGTTTTGGCAGCTTCACTGAATTTGTGCTGAGCTGGTTTGTGCTGTTAAATTAAAGCCTCTGAGAATACTCTTAGAAAATCAGTTAAATGTTGTAAAATTAGTTTTCTGTAGACGTGTCTGCTTTGCTGTTTGTTGGTTTTGATTTAAAAACTTAATTTAAATGCCAGATTCATGCATTGTTAGAATTACTCCAATCAATAATATTTACTGCGGGATATATTTAGTTTGTGACACTGTTGTTAAGCTCTGAACTGAAAATGTAATGTGTGCTTGTCTACACAGGTATTGAAGTCTGACATCTGACGGTGATAATGTAGGGCTCTTGCCAAGTGACTCACACTGAGATACAGAGAGTGATGTAGCGGCCTTCATATCAGTGATAATTAAGATAAATTTAACTTTGGCAAGGGCAAGGGAAGGCACATTAGCCGAAAAGTTTCTATAGAAAATAACTCTTGTGGTAAAAGGAAAACCTCCCGAAACATATCCTCATGCAGCTTCGTCAGTTTCGGTCATTGCACAAGTCGAAAAATGATCCAATCCACGATCAAATCCGGGATTTGATTTACATCCTGCCTATCATATGTTAGAGGTTGGAATAATGCAAGTCTGTCATCAAGGTAGTTCGATAGACTGAACTTGCTAACATGATCAATACATTTCATCACGTCGGCGCCACGTATCGGCCTTCCTAGACATTCAAGAGGTAGCAGGGCACGGTAAGCCAAAGCCAGAGGAGAAAAGAAGTCTAAGAGAAAGTGAGTAAGAACATCCAAGGATATAAGGGTAACGAGTATAGAAAGAGAGTGAGTGAAAGAGACTGGGGGCCTTGACCAAGGGCGAATAGATGAGAACAAACTTGAATAAAGGAGGTGTCATCTTACTGAGTGAGAGAAAAATAGAGATGGAAGATCTGAGGATAAGGACAAAGGAAAGAACAGTATGTTCTATGCTCCATTTTCTTTCATGGGATCTTGAGTGTGGGAAAGGTTAACCGAATGCAGTGCCATATAAGGAGGCAAATGTTCATTCAATACCCCACCAATGTTATTTTTAAGGTCTCGGCCTCCGTATCGGTGGATTGTTTTACAGGTGAGCAAGCAGAGGTTGGAAAATGAGATTTAAGGTCATCAGAAAGAATGCACGCTCATTCTCGCAACGAACTCTCTACTGCAGAAAATGAAAACAAGATTGTCGACGGATCTCCGAGGAGAGAGAGAGAGGCGCGGTACGAATATAACGTTACAGTTACAGATACGGAATGAAGAGAGGGTAGAGAAACTAATCGATAAAGATCAGTACTGCTGTATCACTTCATTGACGTCTCTTGTTTCATTGACTTTGACTCAACTCTTCAAAGAAAAAAAAAAAAAACTTCCATAACCTGCAGTCTTAAAATAGGACTGGTGTTGCACTGAATTCAATGCAAACCCGAACCTACAATCGAAAGGACGACTCACGGAGCCGAACTCGACTGTTTGCCACGTCAGGTTTTTAATTATAAAATAATTTCAAAATGGATGAAGACATTTAGCTAAAGCAGTTTTTTTTTAATGCCCTTTTCCTTTCTTTAAAGTTTATCCCCAACTGACTATTAGATTAGAACCTGTATAGTTCTCTTTTGTAAGGCATGTGAATTGCTGGCCGGATGTGGTGGTCTAATCAAAAGCTCTGGGCAGGCTCTGTGCTTTTTGGGCAGCTTCAGCCACTGTAACTGACAGGGTACCAAAGACTCTTTGGCAGGTCCACTCACCCATTCACAGCAGTACTCAGACAGTCGACAGCCTGGGAAACAAAATTGCTGTATTGCCTTTTGATGATAAGACGGCAAAGAACGGCTGATTGTGCTTTTTTTCCCCCTCCCTCTACTTTCTTGCGATAATTTCCTCCCTGTACATTTTCTTTGCCTTTTATTCCTTAGAATCCTCACATAACACACAGTGATATAAGTTATTTTCTACAGGGAAAGGAAGGTTCAAGGAAGGACAGTTTATGTTCTCTCCTGATTTCACACTTCCACTCCCTCTGCAACTTTATTTTCTCGAAAAAAAATAAAATAATAATTTGTGGCGAATTACAAAATGTTCTCACCATTTTTTAATTAAGAGGTCAATTCATCCTCAAAATAGACACAGAAAAAAAAAATGAAATGAAACTTTAAAAGCAATAAAAAGCTTGTGGCTGATAAAAAGCAGAAGATGTGTTGGATACAGTGTTAGAAAATTGATTTATCCCATGTTTCAGCGGGATTTCATTGAATTGCTCTACTTAGGAAGAACAGAGAGAAAAACAGAGAGAGAGGGTGAGCATTATTGGAGAGGGGCTTCTGCTGAGATTTATTTCTACCCTCTATAACACTGCCTCGCAGTTTTCTCTGTACACATAGCGAGAGTTTGCTCGTTGATGGAATCTCTCCCTCATTCCCCCTTAATGCTCCTGCTCTTTCCGATTATAGCATCTACATTCTAACAGAATACTAATCGAGCAAGTAAATGGTAACACGTTACTCGCAGTGAAGTTCAAGACCTCCGCTAATTTGGTTTAGCACCAGAGTGGAACAGAGTTTAATAGGTCTCAAGTACAACAGCTCATACGGGGAATTAAGACAGACGCACTGGTTATGGACCCGATGTATACATGTATGTCAGGCACTGCTCCAGAAGTAGGAGGGCCAAGGGGCCATGCCCCCCCCCCCCCCCCCCCCCGCTTTCCCCTCCTCCCACATTATTTTTAAATTGTATCCCTTCAAATACCCCTGTATTGCAAGTCTGCTTCCTTTGCCGACATGATGGTTGCACACCAAAACACTTGTATCAGTCCGTTATATCCTGTCTCCATGGTAACATTAGGTTGATATGTAATGAACTTTCTTTTTATAGGTAAAAGCATGTTGTATGTACTATGTATATGAACATATGAGGTCCTGATTAATGAAACAAATGCTTTGTGATGACATTAGTTGTAATTTGTTGAGCACCCAGATGTCAGGGCATGAAAGATACATAGATGTACAAGATACTTTTTTTTTTTCTTAATTACAAAGATCAGCTGAATGCATGGTTTCAAAGCTGTTCAGTGAACTGAATTAATGTCATGAATATTCCTCTGGCTCCACCTATCAAGGTCTGCCCACATTTCTTTTCCTCCCAGGATCATGATTGATGATTTGATGATGACTTAATTACTACAAGATATAATGACCAATGTCACGGTGGCATAAGATCTTACAGGATCGTGCCTATCCATTAAATTTTACATCAGTAACAGAACAATTTTACTGCGCATGGACTCCAACCAGTGATTCTGTCCCTTTGCCCCATGTAGCAAAACAGTTTGTGAGCCCTGCCAGTGAACGGAGCTTTATAAATGCTGGAATCAGTTTTTTGTTTTTAGACACCTCCTAAAACACTCTTGGCTGACACATTTATGCATTCAGTTCACTAACAGACTCGGTCCAAACTCTGTAAGTATTTGGCTCGTAGGTGTTACTTTTTATTTTATTTTCTCTCTTTCTCGCAACATTCACAGCTTGGATATCCAATCAGACTGAACAATCCACATAGCATTCACCTCTTCCTCATGGTGTCATTTGGTGCTACTAAACTGTCAAGTGATTCATTGTTTTTCACTAGCTAATTTAAAAAGGTCTCTAGCAATCTGTGAAGTAATCCTGAATGGTTATTCTTGGACGCCATTTGACATTTGATTATTATATTCATCACCTAGACATCATCCCAATATGATGAAATTTCCTTCACCATGAAATAGTGGATGACGAAGACTTGAAAAGGACATTTCACCCTGCAAGGGACATTCTCTCCCTTTCATATGTAACACCCTCTGGGTGTTGCCGCCAAAGGTTGGCCCTGCGGATATCAAAATGCCACCGGCAGCACTTCAGCAATTGTCATTTTTGGGAATGCCAGGGGAGGATTTTTAATTATGAATTGACCTGTGGAAATCTCAGGATCTGAGATTTAATACAGCCATAGAGAATAATGCTCGCCTTTAGCAATAAAAAGAAGCAAGAAGGCATTATCTTAAGCCTAGAGAGGGCTATGGGACTATTACGACAACCCTAAATCAGCTGCCAAAAGATGGACAAACTCCAAACGACAAAAGCAGGGAATGAATATCTAAGTCTAAAAGGTATAATAATCATTCATTGAAAAAGAAGTATGAAGTATTTCATGAGTGAAGTTGACATTTTTTGAATAGGAGTCTAATGGAGCCAGCATCTAGCGACTATCAGTGTTATTATACTTTTAGGGACTTCCGTGTTGGACTCAGTCTCAAGTCATGGTACTCGCTACTTAGGAGAAACGTCAAGATGTATGAGATTCATATAAAGATGATACATTGTGTGTTGATTTAACTGAGTCAGACATGCCAGAGTGCACTGACCAGGAGAATGAAGAGGGAGGCCAAGTCAGCAGCAGCCAGAATCATAAAACCTGCCTTGGTGGCAGTAGTTTTTTCCCCATGGGGACCACAACGAGAGAGCCTCGGGGATTAAACAGTAGTAGCCAACAGAAGGCCATCCATGCTGCAGAGAGGTTCACGGTGAACTACGTCCTGAAATGTTCTACAACCTCTAGTGAGAAAGTGAAAAAAAAAAGTTTAATTACTTAAGTAATCCTTTCCAAAACACCTATCAGCTGTCGGCAGTGAGACCTTGCTTTTACCAAAACAAATCCTGGTTGTCTCGGGCTTTAACTGCCAGACATATGAAAAGCTCACAGTTGTGTTTGTGTTGTGTTTAAGGCCCGGTCCTCACTCGAGCAAAAAAGGAGACAAAGCTCCTGGCTCCTGGCACACACACACACCTTCCCACTCAGAGTTACCTCCAGGGCTTTGCCGGTTAGCACATTCAGGCCTCACTGTTCCCTACCTGTATTGGCCTCTCTGTGCGAGTGAGAACAATAGCTGTCTGGAAATAGTGTCTCCCTGTTGCTTCATGTCCTTGGCTTCATGCTGACAACAACAATGCCTGTGACATTTTTGCATGGCTACAGATTGCAGGTAGCAGCAGTGTTAATGGCTCGGCTGGAGCAACTGGTCCATCACCAGTTGATGGGATGGATTACCCACAATTGCTCTTTACAGTGATTGGGAACCACTTTTGGTTATTCTTGGTTTTAAACGTGTTGGAAATGTTGCTACTATGACATCAGGGGATAATGAGTGGCGCTAACGGCATGTTTAAGAACCGCGCCTGTAAAGCTTTCATGTAAAAGTCTTTTTTTTATGGGTATAAATAATATACTTCTACTATTTTGCTTTAGCCCATTTAAGATCGGGAGTTTATTTGTTAATAAACCGAGCAAAGGTTTTCTTCATGACTAATTCCATTGCTCCAGCACGGCTCTTTTAAAAATCTGCAGAGACCTTGCACATTAGTTTATAAATCAAACGTAGAGTTAAATGCTTCTGTCTTGCTTTGTGTTTTAGAGTATAACTGGAATAGAATTTGGTATGTTGTATATCGGTTCTTAACATAGGTTTACAATAAGGGTAGTTCTGTTGGATAGTAGCCCTGCAGGCAGATCATTCAGAGACATAATGAAATCTGACTGATTAGAAAAGTATTATTAAATGGCCTTAGTAAGTCTGAGCAATGGTGCAAAGTTGCAATGCTCCTTTTAGTCAATGGGATGTTATGGCTCCAGCAATATACAGACAACACCAATCAGGTTATCTGGACACCCACAACTGTGTGTTGCATAAAAGTTGATAATGTGATTGGATGACGATTTCAGCAATAGACATTTACACTGATTAAGATCGTCTAGACATTAAAATAATAAATAATAGCTCCAAAAAATGCATCAACAATCTTGTCAAAAAAATAAATAAAATATAAACCTAGCCGTGTATCATCACGTTCACAAAAAAAGAAAATGTTGCTGAAACACAGTCTGAATAACTTTCTAAAACTGTTGCCATGACAACTCCACAATGGTGACAATGTGATTCAAAGAGCCAGTAGAGGTGGATATTATAGTTGGGGGGGGGGCAATGTAGACCCTAACACAAAAAAGACCTGAAAGCTACATTACTTCCCTTTTATATCATCTTTGTTCAGATTTTACATCAAGGTGAAATGACGCAATCTGTATCCTAAGGCCTTCCTTTTTTTTTTTTTTAAACCTCCTTTGTTCTGGCAAACTTTCTTAGTGCATTTTTGTTCCCTTAAGGTGAGCCACAAGCAAAGTGGCATTGCTTGATGCTAAATATTCCCCTTCCGGAAATATACCAGTGTTGGCAAGAAAAAGTTAATTTTAGATTCTTTGGAAACGCAACATGATTGAATATAATATTATACGGATCTCAAAAGTCTACTCAGATGTTACAAGATGTTACAACCATTCTTAACTAATTAACAATATTTCTAACAGTAGCAATGGTCTATTTGAACTTCAGAAGTGTAACTGTACAAATTGGACACACACCAAATTCCCCCCGAGCAAAAGCCTGCGCTCTTTCATATTTCGTCATGATCTTAATAGGCTCCGTGGCAATCAGAAGTGTTCAATCAAAATGCAGCTTGACTTCAATAACGTGTCAGAAATACGTTTTATACCTACAATATGGGGAATTTTTGCTAATGCCTGTTCCTATGCAGATAGCGAAATTGTGTTGCCTTTTTTTCCACTCTGTATAAAACATATCTGGAGCATCTATTTGAACACACTTCCCAATTAGTACCACAGAGTGACAACTAAATCTCATGGATACGTTGTACAGAGTGTGTGTGTGTGTGTGTGTGTGTCAGAGAGTTTTCAGTATGATAATATCAAGAAAAACAGGCCGCCAAAAAACCTCCATTGAAGTTAAAAGCCTCAAATACTCAGAGGCAACACACCCTTACTCTGATGCCTGAGCTTTAGAATTCGGGGCTGTCATAGGACCAAAACATGGGGAGTAATAGCTAAAGTTTAAGAGGTGATGTTGTTTCTAAAGACATAGAACTTCTTCTGGGTCACTGATCAAATCAAATACTGTACTCCTACTGCAAGTGTGTTTTATTGCCGTTATTATTCCAGGCTGTGGGGTGTTTTTTTTTTTGCTGAGCATGCTGTTTTGGCTCGAGATCAAGTCGTTTTGGCCTTGGGAGCTGAAATATCTCGCATTTTGCTGGTCGTTTCCCTCCCTATTGCTGGATGAATTGTCCAAATGTCTGAGGGTGGACAGGTTTGCCTCGGTACACGGACGAGTGAGCTGTCAAAGACAGAAACCTCAGCACCTTGCGAAATAATTACTGGGTCATTGGTATTGATCAATAGTTGTATCAACCATGCTACTCCGTCCCTACAAAATGATGGTTTGCTCCATTTATTTATCTTTGACCACATTGTTATTGTTATAATTACATTTTAGAGCATCGATACTTATGTTGTGGCTATATCCCAACACGGGAACCTCCAAGAGGAAATGGTTTGAAAATGCTCTGTCATTTCAAAACGCTCCGATATGTGTCCTATTAATGCGGCTTTGTTTTGGCCAAATTGAAGTATAATGGATCCCTTGTGGTACTCGATATCCAACAGTCCATTGCCCGCGGATGAAGCGCTTGATGGTGCATTTAACTCGTAAGGTCAGGAGATGTCAAATGACCACTTTATATTTACCATGCATCAAATGAACAGGGGGGAAATGAAAAAGCCATTAAGGTGTAAATAAAGGAAGCCAGCCAGTAGTAATGTATACTATTTATTCTTGTTAGCGCCACAACAAAGGGCTGATGAAACAATACGACTGTCTAACGCTTCATGGAGGGAAATGATGTTTCTCACTTTCGTTGATCGCCTGCAAAGTTTTTTGTTTGCATCTCTGTATCATGTCTTGAGGTGTTTGGTCTTGGTGGATGCGCATGGTTAATGGATTTTAGAAACACGCAGGTATTTTTATACCACATTGAGTGTCATATAGGCAGACTTGTTCAGACGTGCAGCATTTGAGACGTTGGAAGACGGGATAATTCGTCTTCAGACCTCTTAAGGGTCTTACGTCAAGGCTAAAAGATTTGTTTTATTTTCGACATGCATGCAGGATAATATTTGTTTCCTCTGAGAAGACTTAACACCAGCATGATTGAAAGACATGTGGAAACAATTATGCACCGGCTGATAATATGAGCACATAGTGGTGATTATTTGGGTCGGAAGGTGATGCTCGTGTGAGCTATGCAGATTGGAGGGATTTTGTGCATGCATTATGAACAGTGACTGTTATTGGCGTGTGCACAGTTGGGATTGCAGATGGAATGATTTGTTGTGTTTATGTATCTGTGTGTGTGTGAGTGAAATGGAGAGAGATAGAAACATGAGTAATTCCCTGGATAAAATCATCCCGGGAATTCCTGGGTTAAATTTATCTCAGAAATTACGCATGGCAGCACTGTCGTTTCTATTTCCTTTTTGTCAATGTATTTCCAGGACTTGTCCTAAACAGCTTGTTTTTCTTCCTTTTTTGTCAGTGTAGAAATTTTGCACCAAAGTAGGTAGAATCAGTGATGAAGTGCATCACTACAGCTTAGCAAAATATATCCCCGGTGAGTCCAAGATGAGTCAAAACATTTTCAAAAACGGATTATTGGCTCCCTATTGTCATTTACATTACAACAACGAAAAGTGTATGTAAAAGTGTAGGATGAGAAATTGTTGAGGAAACACTGGTGATATAATATAATTTCAGTATATATTTGAACAGTATGATTTCCCACCCCGACTCCCTGACCTTCCTGAGCAGGTCACAGTTGAATGTACAGTCCTGTATAGTGTAGATGGGAAATGCTGTCTCAATGTGACTGCAGGTGCTTTAACAAACATTCAGCCATGGAAATGTTTCTATATAACGGAGCCATTGTGTCTGCAAAACCCATTTTTGTGTTGCCTCTTCATCGCCTATTTCAGAGAAGCAGATAAGGAAATGACTAAACTAACTCCTTAACATAAAGATCGCCGACAAAAAAGGCAAGATCAGTGTTGCCTTTTGAATCGAAATTACTTATTTCCACCATTGGAGAAACACTATTTTAGGACTAGATTGAATGACTTGCAGGGACAGACAACATGCATTACATAACACTATGAGTCTATAATGTTACTGTACCAATATGTGGCAGGAGTGTTTTCCCCCATTCCATTAAACCTTGCATGGTTCCTTGCCAGTGGATACATTTTTATCTGAGCGATACCTCCACACAATGGGTAGGTCAAGCATAAGGTGACTTAGCTTAGCAGTAGGATGAAATTACGATTCTTACAGTCCTTGGCCCTGTGCCTGGTCAAACCAGTTGTCCCTGACATGGTGCGTTTGTGCATACTTGTGTGTGTCTATATGAGAGAGATTGTTTGCGAGAGCGAGTGGGTGAGATTCACCTGCATTGAAGATCGAGTAAATTAATTATTTTTTCCCATGGAGGAGCGAGAGAAAAAAAAAAAAAGGAGATGCTGAAATTAATCTGAGGAGCCAGCTGTCTTTGTACCCCGTGCACTTCACTGATGATGCATTCTCCTGTCTGAAAGGAGGATGAGATGAGTAAGTGAGAGCCTCATTCTTAATGTTATCCACAATAAAAATGTTTTGCGGCAAGGACGCTAATTTGGAATGGTGGAAGGTCAAAATCACCGATTCTATGATTGAGGTTTTCGCAGAATCACACCAACGTTACAGTCAGAATATAATAAAGGAAAGAGACAATTGTGCTGAGACAAACTGATTACATTTGTTACATAAAAACTTTTAGAAAAATTCAAGATTATTCTGTGGCTAGCTGATGATACGCACACTTCATACGATATATATTCTGTGTGTACGTTCGTGGCAAAGATGAGTTATTCAGAAACCATCGTTGTCAGCCTCACTCCTGTAGTTACGGCGACTTCAAATATGCCCGCACCACTGAGCTGATCAAGTCAAATCTCTGAAAGTGAGTAATTCAAACTCGCAGAAAGGTTCAGTTTCTTCAAAATGTTCAAAAATGTCAAGAGGGGCTTGTATAGGGATCCACCAGGATAAGGAAATTGAATCTCCATGGAAGTGTCTAAAGGTCAAATAACGTGTCCAACTTAATGAAGGAGTTTTGAATATTAACTATTCAGTTTTAAGAATATCTTCAGCGATTATAGGTGAATTGGAAAACCTTTTAGTAATTCAACAGTGCAGTGGCCATTCGATTCACAACTTCTGAAAAAAAAACAAAATCTCACTTCTTATTCCTCTTTGCTGAATTCCATTATGAGTTGGCAGCGCACAAAAAAAACTGCCGGGTACCAACTTTACTGTCTGGTGAATTAAATGGCAGGGGGAGGGTGGTGGTGGTGGGGGAGGGGGGGTTGGACGGGAGGCATTTTGCAGCTCGATATCTTCAAAAATACATATTTATGGCTACCTGGAGTTTCACTGAGTACAAAGTGTTGCTCCTGAGCTGTGATCGGAGTGAATACAAATACGAGTAAAGCTTTAATTCCTTCCTTTTTTGGTGTATATTATTTTATATTGAGTTTTCTGTCTATTTCACTAATTATAATTATAATGAAAGAGCAAATTAAAGCGTGCGTTATTAAAAAAAATGAACAAACCACGCAGCCTTTAAACTACTACTGCCGTTCAGCTGGTCGTCACTTTACCTCCACACCTGCTCCCACTTCCCTAATCAGCCCCTCAGTATACATACCTGCCCTTGAGCCTTTGCTCTGTTTTGCCTTTCTCTTTGTTCATGAGGCTTGTTTTCCTTCACCAGTTGCCTTTCTGCCGATCACATGTTCGGTCATCTATCTCTCTCTTGCTCAGTTTTTATTTCCAATTTAAATCCAATAAATAAATAAATAAACTAATAAACCGGAACATCTAAGATGTGTTCAATTAGTGCAATTAAAACACCTCCAGCGTCACTACACTGTTTGTGATGTGGAGGACTGGTGGCAGTGGTGTGCACACGTGTATCAGTACTCGGTACAAGCTCAATACATTATACTGTCTCGCAGTAATGACTGACCCTCGTCACAAGCGGGTGGTTTTTAATCTGGGAGCTCCATTTTCGCTCCAGTAGGTCCACTTGAATGGTAAATTAGAACAGGAAAGTAGTAGTACTTCTTTATTGTAACCCTTGAAAAGTGATCATTTAATATGCATCTCAGGCCTGGGTACTTCCAGGGCTCAATTTAAAGAGAGAGTGGTGGTGCAAGGGTGTGCCTTTTTTCGACCATCTTGGAAACAAACCATCTAGTTCTATTATAGTTTATAGGGCCGCGTTTAGTGCAAGCTTAGTTGTGCACGTGGTGTATGACATGTAGGGCTCTAACAGTGTCGCATGCGTTTAGCAATTAACAGGTTTTATCTGCACAAATTCCAATTTGTGTGTTTATAATAGTTACAAATATGCCAATTCTCCTGAATGCCCATGATAAAACTAATTGAGATTTTCAATTATCTTTAGTTATGCTACTATGAAGTAATTTCTTATCATACCCCCCTCGAGCACCCTCCCTCCCCCAACCTCCAATATATATAAACTATATATTCAATTAAACATGGCCATCATTTGAAGCAGACTTGTCTTCTAAATACACTTGATTTAGAGCCAACTGTCCCTTTAAAAGGTCTGTAGCTCATTTGCATTGACCTGTTCCTCTGTGAGCACGCCCGGTGGGGAGTCGGCAGGAAGCACAGATGAGCCAAAAGGAGAGGCAGTCGTTTCAATGGCTGCACGAAATTAGTCAGGTGTCGGCGCTGCATGGGGCATATCAATAGCAGCCCCCCCTCCACCCCTACTTCACTCTCTCCAGTAATGTGAAGGAAACAAATGCATCTCACTAAAGACTCATCATTTCACCCAGATGATGTTTGTCGAAAGCCCTAATGAGTGTGTCTGCGAGCGCATGCGCAGTCACGTGTGTGTGTGTGCCTGTGTCGAATTCAACCTGTCTAAATTTAGTTTGCCTCTTCCATGTTCTGGAAGCCAAACAGTGCAGGCTCTTTTTCCCACATACTCCAAGGCACATTTTCAACCTATTAGCTACACACTCTAAAAAAAAAAATTCACCTTCATCTCATGTTCTATATATTCTCCCGTAAATGAACTCTGTATAAGTGTTTCATTTTCTTTTTCAAATTAGTGAAATATAGTTCAGTCATGACCCCTTTATGCAAGCGAACAGTCTGTGCTGACCTATAATTGTTCTAACTGTTTGTCAGACGTTTTTTATTTTTTATAATAACCGCTATAAGTGTGTTTTTTGTTCTGTTCTCAGTTTGAATGATCTGATTACCAGTTATTCCACTTGAATGCGACGTGTCTTGCAGCAGGCACTTTTGTGTACAGTACAAATGTTTGATTAATCCTTTTTTTTTTTTTCTCTCGTTAGAAGATGAGAGAAAACTCACAAACATTGTTCAGGGAGAAGGTTGCCAGATTAGATGCATTCATAGATGTTTACATGTGTCTAAATGTAGCATTGGTACATCAAGTGCTTTTTCTAGGGATGCATTAGCACATCCATCAAACCTGGGACTTCATAATCTAATTTACTAAGTCTAATCAGTCTAATTTACCTAATGTTTATCAGACAAGGACCTCTCGAGCAGCCTTTTGACTTTTCCATTAAAAATATGGAACCACAACAACATCAATTTTCCAACAATTCTAATCCAAAGTAAGTTTTCTTAACCTGTATAAGCAGTTTTTTTTTAACTCCTAAACCTAACCGAACCTCAACAATAGCGTATCTTTGTTTTTTGTTTTTAAATTTGCAAGTCTTCTGTTCGGTACAACAATGGAGAGAAAACAGATTTGGATAAAAGACAAAGAGAAGGAGATAAGGGAGAGTTGTTGACAACAGCTGGCAGACTGCGACGCATCTGGTGAAAGACTTCATCTCAAGGCTGATCGATGATGGCGAAAGTATGGAAGGGGGGGGGGGAGGGGGCAGCCGTTTTCCATTTTTATCTCCGTCATAACAAAAACCCATTTTTTCATTTTCACACCCCCTCCGTTTGTTGGTTTACGCAACAGTGAGCTCACTCCTCGGTTCACCGAGGCACTATTGGTCATAAGAGGAACATTTCTCAGGTAGGCCGCAATACATCTGTGAAAAACATGGCTCTGAATATTGGCTGCTGCTGAGGAGAAATAATAATAATAATAATAATAAAAGAAAGCTGTTACTTTAAATGTCTTTATTGGAAGCTTGATGAGAATATCAGCAAGGAACCTACCGAGCCTCCTAATTAAAACCATTATAAGTGTGTCATGGAAACCATCAAAACAGACCACACAAACCATTACAAACCCTTTTTATATAATCCCATCCGATACATAATGGAAACAATAGAAAACATGTCCATGAAAGCAGCACACCCATTTTACAAAAACGATAAATAAAATGAGGTGGGGGGGCAATATTTATGGGAACAAAATGGTGCATATGTGGCTGGATCTGGACAAAGGTTATGTACTGCATTCAGTATTAATGATTATGCTGCTTCCTTTTGTTGCTGTAAAACAAATGATTTGAAGCCGTAATTGAGGTTAGCTCTGTTGAGAGGCTAATGACAGTTCCGACTGTGTCCTTTTTTATTTATTTATTTATTTATTTATCTTTTTGACGTGTGTAAAATCCATAACTTATGTATAAACGTATCCGTTGCTTTTTTGAGTCAGCAGGATTGTCAAAACCCAAGCTTGAAGTCCTCTATAATAATCACTCTGTCGCAATTTGACTGAATGATGGATAGCAGCTCTGAGAGCTTGTCTAAAAATATAGTGCTCCTGTTTAGGTGGGGGGAGGGGGGGTGGTTGTGTACTGTAACTGCTCACATACTGGGTTTGCATCTCAATAAAACAGCAGGGTATTCCAAAGGATGGAAATACACTGAATGAGAGTAAGAGAGTAAGAGAAAGTTGCAAACATGCCCGTGATGCTGCTCTGATTTCGGAGATTTTTTTTTCCGTTTTGCTTCCTTGCTACTTTGGTCTTAAATTAATGACACTATAAGACTTTTGTGCCAGGCTGTCTTTTTAAATGCCAAATTGGCTCCAAATTGGCCTTTTGGTGGAAAATGAGATCTAAGGCCACTCTTTTGGATAGATGAAGATTTACCACTATTCTCGAATGATTTTCAACTTTTTGCCCTTCGACTTTTACTCATGATGCTTCACTTCTTAGTTCTGGAAGATAGAGCGACATTGCTCGACAGATAAAGGCGCTGTGTTGACTTTTTTTTTTTTTTTTTGCGGCGTCATGCTCAAGCCGTGTAACGTCTAATTAGAGGGGATATAAATCACTAAATTCACTACGTGGGTTGAGCAGCAGAAATCAGAGTCCTAACAAGGAAATAAAAAAAATAAAAAAACAGCTGGATTTTGCACGGTGCGGTTGGAACAGCCAAGTGAGACACATACAGTGACTCTCAGCCTGGTCTACGGGCTGGTCTGACTACAGAGGCCCTTCGGGAATCAATAAACATGTTGGACAGTGGCATAGCGGGTCTGTGTCGATCAGTTGAACTGGCTGAAGAGAAACAGCTTCTTCATCTCCACTTGCTTTCTCATCCTTTTAATTAGGAGCAACCGCGGTCAGTAAATAAACGGCTCATTGACCTCGCTGTCATCGAGCGGTATTTTTTAAGTATAGAGCCGGTATTTGCCTCACTGCTTTTTTTTGCCAATCATAGTCATAGTAAAATGGACCCTTTCGTGGCAGGGGGATCTGTAATGGTGAGCGATTAAGCCACTAATGGCATTATATTAGGCCAAGTGGAGCTGTATTATGTCTCTGTAGTTAATGGCTCAATGCATGCATGGCTCATTCAAGTTATAACCACAGTTAAAGTTCTTTCCATCATTCCCCCCTCCGTGCATGTGTGTGTGTGTGGTAATAGCTTTTTCTTTTACAAATGTATTATTTCATTGTCACAATTAACTTCTTTTTTTCTATCAGAACAATAAAGCAGTAGTTTCAGGTACTAGAGCAGTGGAACAGTTGGTAGAGTAACTAGAACAGCCTTTTTGTCTGCAGAGCTTACTGCCAAGCTGCAAGGGGCCCTCAAGCTCCACCCAAAAAAAAAAACCCCAAACATGGATATGTTTAGGTTTAGTGTAGAGGTGGTTACAGCCCGGGGTTTGCATGTGCAAATCCTCCCCTTAGAGAAAGTCCTGCATGACAGATGGAACACAAGGATAAAAACAAACACTGGAAATGAGTGTTTTTCACCACATCGTGACACCCGGGCAGTATACATATTTGATAGAGTTTGAGTGATTAAACTCAAAATTTGAGAGTCACATGGGACAAAAGGCTAGTTTTTTTTGTTTTTTGTTTTTTTTTGTGGTGGTGGCATGTCCTCAAATAGCTCTGTGTAGGTTCCTGCGTTAAAAGACCTGTCAGTCAATCTGGCAGTGATTGAATACTCCAGTCCTGCGTTTTAAAAACTAACTTTTTTTTTTTTTTTGGTGCAAATATTAATTTTACACAACGTAACAAATTCAACTCATTTGTTCCTCTGGCTACGGTCGTGACCTGTGCCACTAGAGAGGTCTTGACTCATCTTATTGTCTTTCAATCCGTCTCGTCTGCAGCAGGCCTCCGACAGCACAGAGTGTTGTGTTGTCCTGTGTTTGCCCCCCCCCCCCCCCCCCCCCCCCCCCCGCTCTCCTCCTCTGTGCTTGTAATTACCTCTCTACCATGATCCTTTAATACCTCCAAGTGGGCAAAGACACCTCCAGGGTGTCTGTGAGAGTGTGTGTGTGTTTGCTCGCATGCACCACGTGTATGTGAAGGCCCATTCCCATGTGAGGTGAACTGTGAGTTTGTGTGTGTGTGTGTATATATATATATATATATACGTATAAATTTGTGCATGTGCCAAAGTCCTCTGGGGCCTTCAACGCACTGGATAAATAATGATGAATTACGGATTGATTACCCAGGAGTGAAAGCTCTGGTATTAAACTTATTATGAAAGGCTATACCCTGTGAGTTGTGTGTGTGTGTGTGCGCACCGGAGAATGCCTTTAGCTGCTGCTTTGCTCATAATTAAGGGTGTAATATTTCTGGGTCATAAACATACGGATTGGCAGCATAGGTTTTAAAACTATATTGATTGGATATAGTTTGTGCACCCTAGGCGAAGCAGCAGCTTTTACAGAGCATCGATATTTTTTACCTGTGTGCTTCAGTTCGACCACCTACTTAATGTGTCTGCGTGATGTAGCTTTTACAGCTGATGCAGCGTAATAACCTGTGTCGAACCGGCATTTTTCAAAATGAGTGTGTGTGTGTGTGTGGTTTTTATGGTCAGACATGACAACAGAGTCGTTTCAAAGCAACACGGTGATAAGTTAAAGTAGTGGTTCATGAGAAATGGCCTCTCTCTAACTGAGAGACGCATTGCTGCTAGATGCCACAAATCTGTGCTGGTTGGTGTTGCTTTATATTATTATTATATTATAATATTTGTTAATTTTCTATATAATATAAATTAAATCTATATGCAAAGATGGTGAAGAACGAGTTTCCCTGACAATGTTTTGCGATGGACCGTCAACATCTGGAAGGAACTGCTGCTCCTTTTTGTGTTTGAAGGAGACGGTTGAGGTGATTTGGACATCTGATTAGGATGTCTCCCAGACACCTGGCCTCTGGAGGTATTCTTTTGAACTCTCGACTAGAAGACGACCCCAGAGCCAAGCCAATGAACATACCGGGAGGGGATTACATACATCCTGTCTAGCCTGGGAAAGCCTTGGGATACCCCAGGAGGAGCTGGAGGACGTGGCTCGGGAGGAGGACTGTGCCAATGCTGATAAAGACGGATGGACGGATAAAATCGCACTCCCTCTCTGTGAGCTGCCGCCTTCTGAACTTTGTCCAGGAGAATTTTTTGGATCCGATGGTCTCTTGTAAGATTAAACTGGATTTTTTATATATATTTTTTTATTTGACATTTCCAAGCAATCAGTTTAATGTGCACTATTAAGCAGTCTGCTGTTTGGTATTTTATGCGTGACCCATTTGAGTGAATGATGGTGTACTTTTATTTTTGTGCTGCTGTCGTTGTCGTTGTCGTTGTTGTTGTTGTGCCACACAGGTCTCCCATCCCACATAGTGCATTGTGCTATCAACACTTCTAATGCCTAGTGGGGAAGAAACACTAATATCCTTGCAAACTTACGATTCACACTCCTTTCAACACCCAAACATTTCTTCAATCCCCCGACCCCTATCTGGATCCAACAATGGACAAACAAGAGACTTTGCACAGTAACATGTTTCTATACCCTCATTTAGCACCTCCCTGCTTCACCCAAAGGAATATAATCTGCACAGAAAAGGGCATTTATGTGGGTTTTTTTTTCACTACATCTCCCTCCATATTGCTCGTAATAAGTCCAATTAGCCAAAGCAATGATGTAGACCTGTGTCTCACGGGTTAAATCAATCAACACTCCTTTTGTTTAGAATTTACGGTTTTATTCGTGCTCCGTCAGTACACCCACCCGCTCATTACTCCATACTTTAAGCTTTCAAGTTATAGATCGGCTTATGGAGAAAACTCAATGTGTTTGACTCCATTGTAGTGATCAGTGTGACGCCGTTTATGCGTGTGGTAAACGGAAATAGTTGGACACGGGGAGATTTGGCATTGCGTTCAGATGCTTTGTTGTCTTTTTCTTCATTTCTCCAATTGCCCACATCTGTTGTTACTCATGGGGGTTCCAGTGTCCAACATAGAGACATGTGGGATACAACAGATGGAAGCTTTTATAAACATCTGCCTATATGACTTTCAGACAGTGGGACATGCATATAGTCCAATTTGTTGCTATTTAGCAACCATCCTGATGAATGTTTTTTTTTTCTGTCCTTGTGTGCACTTTGGTCCATAACACATTGCCAACAGTTTGTTCATGCTTAGCATAATTTATTTTTTAGTCTGTTCCTCTCGCCAAATCAAACAATTTGCAGTTTTTTGTGTGGCCAATGCACCTGTAAATTGGACGCTCGGCAGCCACATTTTGCTTTGAAAAAGTGACATAAAAGAAGTTATCGTCGAGCCTCTTTTTAATCAAACCCATAGTGACATCGAAATAAATGGCTCTCCTGCACATTTGTAACAGTGATCTACCTTCTTCAAAGTAAAAAATCCCCCCCTTTTTTTTTTAAATGTTTAATTTTCTTAAATTTGTCCACTTCTTCTCTGTTTAGGGATGTGTGAATTAAGAATGTGCTTAATAAGGCAAAAAAAGTCAATTTTCTTCAATAATCGCTGTTATTCAAGTATTTCACTCTGTACAAGACAGTGGGCATGTACAGCCTCCCTCAAGCACTTTCCCTTCATTGAAAGCAGTACAAATGACACTTGGGAGACAGTGATGGAGACATATAAAACAGAGGAGAGGCAATATCCTCCATGAACAGAATGATGCACTGGGCTTGTATCGTAATACCCGAGGGGCCACGCTGATAAATGACCAAAAGACACATGAGAACCTTACAAACTCTCTGAGACTTCACGACCAACATCACGATGTCGTCAGTGATTATTGGTAACCTCGTGCAATGACTATTGAGTATGTTCTGATCAGTTGGACACTACTGATATCTATCTTGCTTTATGGACTGCTTTAACATTTTTGAAAAACGTGTGTGTATTCTGCAACTGTTGCAAAATGTCTTCTTCCGAGGCTGTGAATACTGCAACAGCGTTCGTGGACTATTGGGAACGTTCAGTTTTGGCCAAATTTGAATCCTTAATAGCTGCTTCTCACGGGATGTAAAACTTTGATGACCAGTGGGAACGAACTGACGTTAATATCTAAGATCCGAACCCAGCATGCACCAACTTCCTTTAAAACCCAACTGACCCATATTAGACCCTGATATTTTATATTTTTATTTCATCCATTACTGACTCGCCGATGCTAATCAGTCACCGGCTGCTTTCTGACTCCTTCCCACTGGCCACTACATGTTGGCACAGTCATGTAGTGAAAGAGACAAATCGTTTTATTAAATTCAATTTAAAAAAAAATAATAAATAAATAACCAGACCCAAAACGTAATACTTTGTCAGGACCTGTCAGGTAGCAAAAAAAAAAACTTGTCAGCAGAGTGAAATGGATCGATTCGGTGAATTGAGACTGACTGTTTGATGGACTGCGAGGAAACTGTGAGGACAGTAAGACAAGGCTCCCGCTGACCCGCCAGACCAGAGTAAAAAAGGTTCAAATGATCTTCATATCACAGCGTTGTCTTGCACGTATTGGATGCAATATGAGTAAAAGTTAAGTATATGGAATTATTAGTTTACACATTTCGTGAACACACCGTCGCGTTCTAACAGAACTACCGCCGGATTCGTTTAGTCTGTTAATGAATCGTGAATTTAAGGCAATTATAAAATCAAAGTGTTTTCTTTATATATCAGTTAAGGTGCTTTCAGACGGCAGCTTTTACCGCTGCCAGATGACTGTGTATTTTCAATAGGCATAACTCTGCTGCCATGGCAACTGGCTGCATTCAATCCTTCTAACAAGCTGTACCATATATATATATAAATGCTACAGGTTGCAGCTCCTATCTTATCAAACAAAGGGCAGCAAAATGACACGGTAAAGCAAATTTTTAGCCAACGCATATTGTAAACGTTGTTAAACTTGCTCCAGGACTGTCCGCCGCTTGTGAAAAGGTGTTTCGTATGATTGCGCGGTTGGCAGTAAAATATGTGTGTATACAGCTTTCACCAACTACAACAGAAAAGTGTTGGACCCAAATGCTTAGAACAGAGGAAGCTTGACTGAAGAATAACCCAATGCAATACTTACCATTCCATAAGAAATACTGTCCATGTTCTGCATTCGCTAAAACAGCTTCGCAGAGTCAGTTTAGAGTCTGTCTCTATGATTTTTGAGTGCAGAATCCGCGACACCAAGGGAAGCATAAATAAATGTGATTATTTTGGCAGAAAACAAATGCCCTATGTCAGTACGCTCCCACATTCAGACTGAGGTGTTTCTGCCAACTCCTATAGTTCTGCCAACTGAAACGGGAACATATCAGCATCTGCCTTTTTTATCACGACGATTGCAAACAACCAACAACAGCAGCGTTCAGAGCTCGGCACCCTTTGAATCTGTATTATTTACTAGTCACTACGCATTCCCGTCTCACTGGCCAATTTAACTTTCATTGTTAATTTGGCACTCAGCGTAGACTTGCTTGGCCATGATGCTTTACAATTAGATGTGACAGTTAATGCTAATGCTGCTCCCCTCTTTGTCACTCGCTCTTTTTTTGTTTTTGCAGAGACTATCAGTTAAAACATCATTTGATTGAATTGGGGGATGTGTGTGTGTGTGTGTGTGTGTGTGTAAGAGTTAAAACATTGAGAGTTGTGACAAACAGCCTCACACTGATGCCTTTCTGATGATAGACTGACAAACACGCTGTGTCAACTGACCGGAAGGCAGAGAATTCACATTTGACATTTCTAGCAGGTTTCAGTGCAGATAAATACACACATTCTTTCACATGCTCCTGCTCTCTTTATCTAACACACACACACACACATATACACACACACACACGCAAACAGACTGTCGCATGGCTCTATCCCCAGGGAGACATCCACTGCCTTGAAGTCTGCTGCACCACCAATCGCAATCATCCAAGGCTCCGAGAACAAGAACGACTGCACCCTGCTGTATCTAAATATCACTGCCACTGTTTGAGCATGTGTGTTTGGCTGTGTTTGTGTGTGTATGTATATATGTGTGTGTGTGTGTCACAGTCACACAGATCCCGCTTTATAGTCGAGCTGAGTCACGATTAATCGTTTCTCCAACATTTTTGGTTGGTCCTTCTTATTAACATGACTTAAAGGCATCACAGATAACAAGCACGCGGGTATATTTACACCACCCTGGGTATCAAGATGCGTGTGCACATATCGTATACGGCTGCAATGAGGCTTGCTGACATCATCTCCCCGCGATCAGATCCAAAAAAACACGATAGATTCTTGTTACGCCGAACGAGAGGCGAGACGGAGAATGAAAGAAAATCAAAAGAGTGGAAGTGAAAAAGGGAAAGACAGGCAGAAAGAAAATGCACAAAATGAGGAGAGTAGAGCTGAAACACAGAGAACAGAGTGAGGCTGAGAGGGGAAAGAAGCAGTCTGACTAAGCACGACGAGGCTGTTATGAAACAGCAATAGGCTGCATATACCGACTGGCTCCTCAGATTGATTTATAAATGCGAGCTGACAGCTGAAGACGAGAGAAAAAACAAACTTTCTGGTTTTGCTGCCAACAGTCATCAGAGGCTTGCAGGCATATTATTCACTGTCATGTGATGCAAAGTTGTAACACTGATTCTGGCTCCCGGTAGATTTGTCTAAATAAAGTCTAATAAAAACGGGGTTATTGAAAGGAGTTGGGTTTTTCATTTTTTATACAGAAAAGGATAATGCCATTATGTATGTTTTTTTTGGAGTTTCTTTTGGGATGAGCCCAGACACACAATTCACATATAGATTAGATATATATATATCCATTCACGTGTGTATTCATTTAATGGACAAAACCAAACACAAATTTGCAGCATGTAAACGCGTCACATTTCGCTCACTTGAGCCAAGTCATATTACTTAGTGTGGTATGCTTTGCCAAACAAATGTCAACTGCCTTTACTCACCCCTCCAGCCTACACACACACACACACACACACACTCTTACTCTTCCTCATGCCCCCCCGCCTTCTCTGTCTCTCCTTGGGAGACTGATGCAGTGGCTGATTGCGTGGGAAGTTCCTCTGTCATCGTTAGCAGGGTTGAAGGCGCTCGTCAGAGGCCACATTAGGAGTATCCTATGAACTCCCCTTTTGCCTCGCCAGTCACGAAGAAACACAGAGGGGTCAGCGGCGCGCTCATTTTATCGAGGCAATACGTCGATGAAGGTGATAGACTGCTGACGTGCAACACGTTTGCATTTCTAATACTATTTCCTATGTAGAACCAATGTGTCGTGTGATTTTGGCCGAGACTGTACTGAGACTTCAGGGGAAAGCTGGAGAAAAGAACGAAACCAGAACCTGCTGGAGATCATATCGAGATCCGATCGTGAACCCGGTGAGCTTGTCAGAAGCTGAGATCACGTAATATCACAAACATATGCCATGCCTTCTATACCGAGATGAATCTGCCCCGCATCAGATATTAAAAATAAATACACTGAAATATAAAGGGCACTCCTGCAGGCATCGTCTTATTGAGTTTGTAGAAATGATTTGCGAAGGACCGTGGCGTCGTGTCATTCTAAAAAAAAGGAATCGTTTGATCAGTGTCTGCGTTGGACCTATAGGATGGCATCATAACATCATGAAGCATAAGTCATAAGCATAAGTGTAAATAAGCCGGGATATTCTTTTAAAAAACCCATAACAGTGTTGTGTTACTGTTGATCAATCATTCGAGACTGAATCAAGTGTTACATTATTCCACAATCATGCTTATGCGTGTGTTTCTTTGTGAAACAGGTGCATTTTGTGTGTGTGTGTGTGTGTGTGCGAACCCCTAATGTGGTTTCAGAGTATAGCTTTAGATAGATAGAGGGCCTCTGAATGGGGGAAGTGAGTGTTTTAAAGCCAAAGCTCGGCCCGTCAAGGAGATTAATGTGCTGCTATTGTCTCCGGCTCTCATCAGAACACTTTTATCTGCAGAAAATGACAGAGCTTGCACTTTTCATTATGTACGTTAGCTAGCGAGCTGCGCTCTGTGCCCCCTCTCAGCCCCCCTACTTTCCCTTTCAAAAAAAAAAAAAAAAAAAAGGATTGCTATTGGGGGTGAATGTGAATTTCTGTGTGTGTGTGTGTGTGTGTATCCAGGCCTCATTTGTATGCCCTACTTGTCATTTTTTTTTGACTCCTGAATAAAATTTGACACAATAATTGATGTTTTATGTCTTGCAAACACGGATATGGAGAATATGGATTACTCTGGAGGAGGCATTGATTGTTTTAAAGTGTCTCTGAAAAATGGGGTGACAACTGCCCAACCAGTGTGTGTGTGTGTGTGCATGTATATTTTTGCTCTCACACTCCAAAGTCTGTCACGGCGAGTGGCTATAGGTGGGTATAACTACTTGTTTGGTTTGTTGGGAGAAATGAAAACTATTTGGTGCAAGCTCCCATCTCATGTGTTGTGATTACATGGTCAGTGTAATTTTCCTTAATTAATTAATTAATATATGAATTTGATTACCACAGCAGCCAGACTGAATCATTTTTAAGTATTACAAAGGAAGACATGGTTTTCAGAGGACGTCAATGCACGTAGCATTTTAAGTGTCCTGAATGATGTGTAAAACTGTCATTTAAAACATACTGGGAGACTTCTAAGAGCCTAAAGGTAAAATACACTCCAGAAATATGCCTTGTTCCACACTTGAATGACACATTTCTTTTGGAGGGGATGGGGGGGTTTAGATGCAGACGTCGAAGGCCTTCTGTGATTGATACTAAGGCAATAAAGAAATCTGTGTGTGCATCACTGTCAGTTAAAAAAAAATGAGATCAAGAAGCCGCACAGGGATGTGAACAAAGCAAGTGCTCAGCAGTAGTCAGTCTCAACGTTCATTTGATCAAAGCTTTGAGATTTAATAGCAGAAAACTTTGATGCTGCTAGAACAGCCAAGCCAAGCCGAGGAGCCAATCAATCTCTTTGACAGTCATCACGGTGATTCATTTTGGGCCAAAAGGCACTCCTTAGATGTGCACAATTAGCTTAGCAATTTTTTAACAATAAGAACATAAACATTATCCACATTAACTACGCATTGTTTCTCTTAGCGAGGATATCTGGCATCTGTGCTTAAGAACAAGGGGAAAAAAAAAAAATCCTTCAAAATCAAATCGTTTTCTATACTCTGCCTCGAGCATTTCACCTGCAGTCGAATGCATCACTTTCCCATAGAGACCAGCATTTCAGTTAATGCTGTGCCGAGGCCAGGCTGGTAATAGATTCATTTAAGTAATTATTTAGAGATGGAGGAGGAGGAGGAGGAGGAGGAGGAGGAGGAGGAGGAGGAGGAGGAGGCGACTCAGAGCAAGAGAGACAAAGAGGAAAGCAGACAAACAGGAGTGGACTTGGGATGTAAAGCCATAATAACACACCACTCCAACACCCTTCAAGAATGCAGTAGACAGCTACCACGGTGTGGATGGGAGAATGAGGCAGGCAGATTGACATCATTATGTTAAAAAAATAAAATAAAATAAAGAACCGAGGGGGACAAGAGAGTGTTGGCTGATGATCGGTGCTAAACTTATCCAGCATCCTCCAGTGTGAAAATGGCAAGAGCGATATGTCACGAGAGATCACGAACGCGCGACTGTGCATATGACATACATTAGAAGTCTCAGCACTGACATGCAAACAGCACCGGCAGCGCCGTTACGGCCATTTTTTGAATAGAAGCAACCATAACGGGTTACCGAGCTCCAGACTTGATTAGATTTGATACTGACAGTGCATATGTCTTCTCTAGCCCCGGCAGTGACTTCGGAGAGAGAAGAAATTGAATTGGGGGTGGAGAAGTGCACTAAACTGTGTTGTTATCGACAGTGGGAGGGTCTGGGCAGGAGGTGAATGTAGACACTTAACTTTTTATGAAAGCCAACACTTACGGCATTGTAATATTTACACAAATTAGGGAAAAAAAGTGTTCTATTCCTCGGAGTCTAAATTCAGTGTTTCAGGCATCGACTATAGCAGCTTCTAGTCGCCATCTTTGTGTGTATCCCGGCGCCTCGAGGTCCCTTCAATCTATTAGGAATACCTCAGTGTTTACCTCATAAACATGTGCGGGTTTATTTCCCAGTCACGTTGCCGAGCGCCGGATGAGTACAGTGGGAGGATGCGGTGCGTCCGCGACCGGCAAATGAATCGTCGCTTAGCTTATTGCACAGCTGAACTGGGACATGCGATGTCCGCCAGTCATTTAATTTCAATTTTACCATGGCCTGTCATGGGTTATATAATAATTAATCACCCATGCCAGTTAGTCCAAACAAACTGCTGAGGAGAGGCGATAGAGAAATGGACGGTATTACCAGCGAACGCAATCCCCGTGTAAAGTGGACTTTTATTTACACATCGACAGGCTCTGATTGGATGCAGGCCCCCGCCGGCGGAGCACGAAACTCTGAGCAAAGACAAGTGGTTGAGGTTGATCAGTCTGATGGACACTGTGAGGCTCTTAATGCGGTGTGGACTGGCTAATCAGGAGCACAGAGAGGCATCCCAGCGGGCCTTGTTGGACCAGTCTGGATGGAACAGATTTATAAAGTGACCAGGTTGACTTGCCGTGCAAGACCACTGCTGGTGGTCCATATGGCAGACTGTCATTTTCCTCTGCGGGTCCGGCTGGCACACACATACACACACACACACACAGCCACAGCCTTACAACAGGCAGACTGGTCGAGCTCAGGTTCGCTTTGCAGTGCGTCCAACACATATCAAGACAGGCTACACATTGTTAACAAAGTGGAAAAAAATCATAATAAACAGGAAGAGGGTACCATACAGGCTGACGTAACCGACTGCCAGCTGCTACAGTCACAATAATAATATTAATAATAATAATGACAGCTTTATGTTTTGCAGAAAATGCCCAGGGGTTATAATGAGGGAGAACAATACAGGTCTTACCAGTCCAGAGGTGTATAATAGAACATGCCGGGCTGGACTAATTTCATACAATTGTGACATTTACGATGATAAATTGATGAGAGAGTTACGCGGTCATTTGACTGAAGCATTAATAAGCGTTAAATGCCAGAAATATTAAGTACTTGTTTTGTGGTTGATTAATCCAACCGTTTCCTTCATCTTGACAGAGAGGCGGCCGAAAGTAACAATGCACAACATCACAACATCCGGGTCTGGTTGCATCTGACTCATTTGTCCCTGCTATATTATATCTATGTATATATATATATATATATATATATATGAACTCGGTAACCTTGCTGTAACGTCACCAAGGTGACACGCTTTTGCTTCGCTGTGATCCTTTCCCGAAGCTCAAGATTCCTTTGAGTAAATCGCATTTAAAGATATGCTTTAATTCAGATACCACAGTGCACATGCATTTATATAGCACTTGTCTATTCTACTGACAACTCAGGATGCATTACACAATACAAATTTTTTTTTTTTTTATCAATCCATAACAGTTTCATGTGAGGTGGGGGGGAAAAAACATTTAGAGCAGTAATGTCAGTAATTGAAAATAGGGAAATTGATTGAATAGACAAGCTTTTACAAGGACGTGTATATATTTCACAGCTGCCCGGATGAGCGGCTTCGGAAGAGCCATTGAACCCTGAAATGGGATTTCTCCGCGGAACATTTTCAGAATACTCGTTCGACAATGTTCACATGCTGGAGTTACATCCGTTTGCTAAATGCAAGAAATGCATTGAAATAAAATGCAAATCGCATTTGAAGCGGCAACACCGCATATGTATATTTCCCGAGAAAGGAACCTCATCTCGTCTTTTTTTTTTTTGGGACAGTATAAACTGTACATCCATGCATGTGTTATAGCCACGTTTGGCAATCTATAAAGTAGCACATGCAGCACATTTCCCTTCTTGCTGATGTGCTGAATAGTTGTATCAACCGGTTCAATCAGAGAGAGCTTGCATGGAACAAGTGTATCTAACCCCCCACCTAAAGCGAATTGGATCCACTTGAAGATACAAGACCAGCTCGTTATTAATTGTTATCCCAAAAAAAGCACTTTGCACTCCATGGGGGAATAAGATATAGAACCGTCCAAATTAAGATTCAGGATGTTAGCAACTGTCCCGCGGAGAAAGGGAGTACGTCTTCGGGGAGGTAAATGTATCACGGCCTCGGCAGTCTTTCTCTAGGTGCCATTGGATTCTGAGCGACCGTGGGGACATCCATTTAAGGAAAACCATTCAGGGCAGCACTTGTGAGATTGAGAGAGAGGAACACGAATCATACATAGTTAGAGGACAGAACAGAGAGGTAGTTTGAGGCAGAGAGGGCTTTTTTTTTTGTTTTTGTCACCCAGATAATTCTCCACATGTTTGCAAGGATTGTCCCCCCCCCCCGAACAGAAAAGGATGAAAAGCCACATTGCGGATCACGACTGAGCAAAACATCAGTTGAATGCATTCGGAACATTTTTGGGCGAAATTCATTTCACTCTGGGCCCTTTTTTTTTTTCTTCTTCTCTCTTCCTCAGTGGCGTAACAGATCCGTGTTAAGCATGTTATTGTCTTGTGGACTAAAGGGAATCTTAAATGCTTGCAGTGGCTGTGTTGCTAAGATAAATAACACGTATAGGGTTTTTTTTTTTTAAGAAAAGCTAAGAAGGTAATTGGTGCAGCTTTTTTTGCAATGCTTATTTCAGTACAGAATCCATTCTGCTTTATCTCAATGCTATTTTCATCATCTTTTGATCAGAGCTGCTCAGATTTTAGTTTTTAGTACACACAGAAGAATTTAGTCAAGACAGACACGTCGCTATAGACGGTTCTGGATGAAAGGGATTTTTTTTGAATATTCAAGCAAACATCTAAATGAAAGAAAGAATGTTTCGAGCAGGTTTGTTAATGATGAATCCCTTTTGATGTTCTAGACGAGAACAGTCGCGGTGCTTCGCCCGGGGGCTGGCCTACACGGCAGACAGATAACTTAGGGGTCCCCACGTTTGGGATGAGAGGAGAAATGAGACCGGGGAATTTATGAGCCAGGGCCTGATTTGTGTCTGGAGTTGTTCACAAGGGGGGTTTGATGTATTGTGATTAGACAGTGTACTCATTTTGAATTGATCAACGGGGTGAAGTTGCTTGTTTCAAAACAAAGGTATTCAGGAATATAACTGCTGAGAAATATAGTGCCAAGAGGCTAAATGTCAGTTCACGCTGAACTTTTTGAAGGCTCGGGTATTAATAGTTTTTAATGAAAATCCTGCTTTCGACAAAGAAAAGTTTTGTAGCTTAAAAGTAATTTCGGCTATATAGATATATATAATGTTGAGATGTAAAACCGGTTGCATAATGCAAATAGAAAGTGTCTTTGTGTGTGTGTGTGTGTGTGTTAGGTGTGTTTGGCTGCCTTACACACCTGTGGCTTATTTGTGTCTGGGATGCGAATCAAAAAATCTCCAGTTAATCACACAGAAGTAATTAGGAATTGTTTGCACAGGCGGAGAGCAATTGTTTGCCCAGATGGAGAGCTCATACCTTCCCCCTAATGTGTGTTACCTGTGCAGCCGCGTCATACCGCGCGCTTACACATTCCATCACAAATTAAAATCTCAGTTTGCGATATATCTCATTCCTCCGAACTCATCTTATCTCTTGTTTCCCACTTAAGGAGGTTTGCCTCCGAGCGCTAGCGATAAGAAGCAGAGGGAGAGGAACACTTCGATCCTGCTCCTGACAGATTCATTCATAGGGCGGGGTGGTGGTGTTATTAAAATCTGATGGGCCTGATGATGTCATTGTGATGTCATCAAGGTTCGGGGGACGCAAACGTATCGCATAAATAAGTGTGGAATTTCGGGAAAGTGGTTGGAGGGATATAATGAAGGCGCGTTAACTGCATTATGGGAAATGTAGGCTTCCATCTTCCTTGCCTTTTTTACGTTTGGTGCACTTGTGAAAGGAACTTCATGCAACTATATATATATAAACTCACTGTTTCAGCACTGAAGCCTCATCTCTCTCTCTTTCTCCGCTCTCCACTCAAATATTAGAGCTTTTTGGTAATTCCTGTTTCTATGGCAACATGAGCCAAGTCATCCTCTGGACGACAGGATGGAGTAAGAGAACCAGCGGGTAAGTGTCTGAATATACAGGCGGTTCAAGGAGCTCGCTTGTGAAGCCTCCACTTAACTTTCCCTTATTTTATCCTCTAACTCTCCGCAACTCTAAAAAAAACACATGTCGTGATGAAATAACGGAATCTTTTAATTCTTTTTTTTTTCACAGGACGCAAAATATTTAGTCGCGGGCTACATTTACCTAATGACGTTATGAAGAAATGAGAAATCAAAAGATTACGACAGTAATTCATATGAAAAACAATTAACAGTATTACACCCAACATGTAGTCTTATCTACGTAATATCAATCTCCCCCCAAAGTGCAGGAATTACTCACTCAGCTAATGAGGCCATTGTCTTGTACACTGGTTCAGATACAAATATCCAAATCGGTGCATGTGAGGCTACGGCAAGCCCTGAGGCTAAAAGAGATTAGTCACCACCCGCGCTGATTAAAGGGGATATATATATATATATATATATATACCATGATGCTCGCTGCGGCGTCATGGAGGTCAATATTACACTGAAGGCAGATCTTTTGATAGCATTGGAATCGGAAGCAGTATTTCCCCATCTCGCGAGCCGGTGGAGACGATGACACAGGCGTTAACGGCGGCCCTAATGAACATAGATGATGCATACGATGAGGACCTTGTCTTTGTATTTCCTGTAGAAAGGGCAGCAAAGGACAAACGTGACAGAAGATGGTAAAGGTTTTCAAATGTCCCTTTGTCCTCTGATACTGTCTGTATGTCTCCGTTATGTTGTATGATGCCATTTCATGAGGTTGGTTGGAGACAGGAGTTGTTAAAAGCAACGTTTGATGCCTCTAACAAGTGCCATTTGCATCATTTCTGCACTTTATGTAATTATGTGTTTTGGTTCCTGACAAAAAAAACCCAGTGCATCATTAATGCCATTTGAATTTTTTATGAGGTGATGGCAATGTGTTTTTTTTTTGTTTGAGATGGTAAACAGCAGGAGCAAATCAGGCTTAAAATCTTGAAGAGTGTTAATCCAGTTTCTTGCCAATTGTAGCGGCAGCTAATTCTCTAAGTCGTTTAAAATCTACCAGCTGGCCGTGACCAATGCTTCACACCCCAAAAATGCTTAGTCAGGAATAAAAAAAAAAGAGCTTCCTATTATGTAACCGCAGAGATTAATCACTTTGTTTCGTAACGAGCGTAACTTTTTTCGCACAACTCTGTAGGAAAGACTGGCGGTAGATTACAGCAGAGGGGTTATTCCTGACATACAGTGATAGCAAGTTTACTGCTTTTACTCTAAATCCCTGCATGATATGTGTTTATCCTCTTATCCTCTTTCCTGTTACTCAACCTCATCTCCCTACTCCTCCTTCCATTTGCCTCTCTCTCTATCTCTCCTCTTCCTGTCACCCTTCCCGTCATCTATCTTCAAGTAATATTGTCTTTCTCTTACTTTTGGACTCTTTAGTTCACATTCCTGTTGTCGTTTTTTTGCATTGCACCTCTCAGATATTGCACGTCTAGAGCGATATGGGTGACCTTTTCCCTTGTAGGTGTGATGTTATTACCAGTCAAGTCCTATAGCTCGCTTATCTTATGCCATGTGATGTGACACAGATTCAGTTTGACTTGCATGTTCTCGAATCTGTTTATAAAGCGGCTGCAATGTCAATGACATTCAACAGCCAGAGAGAGAGAGAGAACCTAGATCGACAGCGAGTCCTTTATTCAACTATCTATCCCAGCTGTCTGTAAATGCATCACTTCCTGTGAGTCTAGGGGGATGTTTCCCAGAACGATCTATCAGATATCAATTGGTAAAACAGCAAGTGGAGCTCTGTGAAAGCTTCACTGCTTACAACTGCTTAAACTGGCTGTAGGCGGAATCACTGTTTGAATGTTCAGTCACCTTGGAAATAGTAGTTTGACCAAAAAAAATAAAAATAAATTTACACCTGGAGAGACTTGCTTTAGGATCCATGAGGTGATGATAGATGAGTATTAGGGAAGGAAAATACTGATTAATGGTTAACTCATCAGTGAAGAAAGTGTGTTCAGGAGCCCGAGACGTCTTAACGGCGAAATGTTTATTGAAGTTTGATCAAGGGAAAATGGAAAAAAGATCAATATGACTTGTCTATGTGCACAATGCCGCCTCGGTTCTGAAAGATTCGGTCCCCTGCGGTCAGTCTTTAAATCCTCATCAGACCACGCTGAGGGAATCTACACAGTCATTTGTCCGGTTTTGTCTCGGGGAGCCGAGCAGACATCTTCGCCCGACCTTGGTTACTATAGTTATGTGATTATTATTATATATATATTTTTTTTTTTCTCAGAATGACACCTGCCTCCTTCAAGCACTGCAGACAGCAAGGTATGTGCCTCAAGGAGAGGACACTGTCTCCTTCTGCTGAAATTACCTGTGACCTCAAGGCCCATGCTTGACCAAGTGTAACCCAGTTTGTAGCCCCCTCTATAGACAGACAACTCCATGACAACTCCCCCAGAAAGGCACTGCAGAAAGCTGTGCCTACTGCAGATTCAAATTGCAAGTTCAGCCCTCTCTTTCTCCTCATCCTCAGCGCTACACCCCTCATCCACTCCTCCACCCAGACTCTTTCTTCTAATTGTGCAATAAGCAGAGGCTTCTGTACCGGCTTCACACAGAACATCCTGTGTTTGGTTGAGCTGCCGTTTGTCCCCAAAATAGTTGTTGTTCTTCTCTCCTCCAGCATCCGATTGTCAGGGCTTTGAATCATATCTCTGCTTCTCCCAAGCAGACACACACACACACACACACACACCCTAACTCAAACATCAAGCAGGCAGCAGTGTCCTACATATAAAAAAAAAAAAAAAGAGAGAGAGGAAAAAAAAAAAGGGACATGAAAACCCAAACGGCCTCCCAGGGGAAAGAACAACAGAGATGGAAACTGCAGTAGGCAAGACCCAGTATACATACAGTACTTACACACATGCTGGCACACAGAAACGAGAAAACAAGCACAAACACATCAGCAGGACACGTCCTCTTTCTTTCTTTCTTTCTTTCTTTCTTTCTTTCTTTCTTTCTTTCTTTCTTTCTTTCTTTCTTTCTTTCTTTCTTTCTTTCTTTCTTTCTCTCTTTACCCACTCAGTCTTTATGATTCACAATGTGTGACAGCAGCGGGTGGTGGCTGACGGGCCTAAAATGTACCAGTTCACGCGCGGAACACACACACACACGATAAACGCACACGTTTTTGAAATCAACATCACACACAATGGCCATCTCACTTATGATTTTGCTGATAGAACAGGCATTCGTATAACAGAACATATATATATATATTTTTTTTTTTTAAATAGACAGGGCTAGTAAAACAGCGGTGGTCAAAACAATACAACAGCAATCACAGATATGAAAGTGACCTCAGTGGTTCAGATAAAACAGTGGTCTGGCATATATATAAGCCCAAACGAGTGGCAGGTAATCCCTTAATTGAACTTGAATACACAAATTTTTTGGAAAACCATTTTCCATTAAGCCCCTAAAAGCAACCTGTTGGTTCTTTTCCTCAAAGCGTTGTCATTTTAAGGAAAAGAATACTTCTGGTTATAATAGACGGCGATTAAAACGGCCCATCTTTGATAGCATAAGTGTACTCTACGTGCTGAATCAGGGGGTCAGCTTGAGCTTATAATGGCAAATCAATACATGACTTGCACCCACTTGAGATGTGCTCGCTGCCTTCTTTTGTCTTTTCTCATACGAAAGCGATGTTTCACGTTCCTGAAAGGTGGCCCCCTCTCCGAGGAAGTCAAAGTCAAAAACAACTTAATTCTTCTCCGGGAACGCACACACAGGAGCGTTCAACAATATGATTAATACTGCACAGATACAGTAGCAATGCCTCCCACGTAATGGAGATTTCAAATGAATCCCTTTTGTTGCCGTCCAATAAATTCACCTGCAAAGGGGAGCTGTAGGATATGTGGAAATAAATTCTGCACGTCCTCCGTATTGATTTAATGAGCTCTGATGGTATAAATGTAGAATTTAACTATTATAAAATACGGACTTAATAGATGGCCGACTCGCAACATCGTTCTCCGCTGTTTTCAATTTAGTCTCCTTTCGGTACATTTAAGTAAATAGAACTGTAATGATGTGGGAAGAGCAGTTTAGACAGGTTGAAGCGTAGTCTTACACCAGAAGAACGCTATCTTTGGCAGCAACAATTTTAAAAAAATGACACTCAACCAATTAGCACATTCGGCCCTGTCTTGAAGGAAATGATAGGACTGAGTGACAGAGAGAGGAGGCTAATGGCTGTTAACTGTGACTCTTGGACCCAGTGCTTTTGCAGTGAGAAAAGACTAAAACAGTAAAACGGTGTGTTTTTCAAGGACACACCGTGCTCGAATCAATCGAGTGTGTTTTCTAAAGTTATGGTTTGGTAGGAGAGGCTTTGTGGGATCTGATTAGCTCCGATTCCAGGTGACTAATTGCCTCTGCTTTTATAGCGGGGGGGGGGGAGTCGGTGGCGGTTCAATGAAATAATGTTCAATCAAACGGTGTTCAATGAACTTTAACTGACTCCTCCGGCTCTGTCGGGGTCACGCGGGTTTTTAAATAGTGCACAGTAAAAGCTTTTATAAGACTCTGCCTCTGTCATGCCTATTGATCCTGCATTAGCACTGCAGACACAGTTTAATTTTTTATTTTTTATTTTTTCTTCGACTGCTGAGAATAGAAGGAAGACGAGATGGAACCTATAGATAAGATGTCACACATTATGATTTCTACCAACAGGGGCTTACCGAGGACATTTCAGAGTTCTCTTTCTCCATTTACTGTCATCCTATGTGTATGTCTATATATATATATACACACACATTGATTCCATTACAGAAGCATATAGCAGGTTGCCTTTACTTTCAGGAGAACTGCAGGTGTATCCAGAACAGCTATAACAATGTTTCGATAAATTTCAAAAAAATAAAAAAATATATGTGTGCGTCCATTTAGCCAGATGGAGACGGTAGCTACAAAACATCAAGTACTCTCCAGGAGCATCCATTAAAGAGCTGTCCAATTAGGCTTAACATTGGGATCCGTCCAATATTACACACCAGTGCCACAATCTGGTACTTACCGCACATTTTTCCATCAGGTCTGATCTGAAAGAGAATCTTCATCCGCTGCACACGCGGTCATCATCGGGGGGGTTAAGGACCATTTATTACGTTTTTGGTGAAGACGTGTTAATCTACTAGAGAATCATTTTCACCTTTTTTTTTTCCAGTAATGACTCATGAGATAGTCAAGCAGGCTTGACTAATTTACACCAGATAATAGATTTTATTCATTTTTATCCTCCCATTTTGGTCTCTGGCAGAATGAAGGAAGGAAGGAAGGAAGGAAGGAAGGAAGAAAACATCCATTTTTGTGTCACGCTTTGCATATTTAGTTTCAACAACTCATCAGGACAAACAGGATGCAACAAACACGAGCGAGCTAATGAAGGGGGAAGACAGATGACATCCATGATGGTTATCACTGCGTCTACCTGCCTCTGCCAACCTTTTCTCTATCACTTATCATTCAGCCAAGCATCTGCTTACCTTTTTTTTTTCTTCTCTCTCTTTTATCACACAGTCTGTCAAGTGTCTACATGATAAATAACTACATTATACCCATTAACCAGTCGCGAGCTATGGCACCGACATAATCCACAAAGACTAATTCAGGTCTCAAAATATAGAAAGAAATCCCCCCCCCCCCCTTCTCAACAATCCCCCTTTCTTGCTCTCTGTGTTCTCATTAATTTTCCGAAAAGAGGCCTGTCAGCTGGGATAGTATATTATCCATTCATCAACACGTCATACTCGGGCAGCGCCACATACCGGCTACGAGGGGAAAAAAGGTCAAACGACAAAAAAAATCTTGTGTTTGCAACCGAAAGTGTGCCATTCAGCATTTTAATTAACAAGCAGCGGGCCAATGAAAAATGAATGAGGTGGGAGCCGTATTAAAAAAAAATAATAAAAAAAGGCTTTGTATGGCCCTGAGGAGTTCAGTGCAGAAACATAATGATAATGTACCAAGTCCCAGAATACACTGAAATAGGAAGTCAGGGATACCAAGCCAGAGTAGATGAATGACAATGCAAACATGCAACGGTTTACATTATTATTATTATCATTGCTATTATAATAAATGGGCTCACTGTTTTATTTAAATGCATCATTTTAAATGAAATGTACCTTTAAAACATGGCATGGGGATCAGATATAGATTATGCACACAACATATGAGATAAGAACTTGACATTAATATCCTCGTTGTCCACGGTCTGGCATAAAGATGATCATGCTAGCATATGGCACATAAAAAACACACATGGCACATGTTTTTTTCCACACAGTGAGATCTGGCTTATTGTACTTGAACATGTGGTGAAATACTCCGCTGCCAGCAATCACACAAAAAACTCACAGGTGCATTTATATATATATATATATCACACGGATGGGTCCCATGTTTCTAACACATCTGACTTTGTCTTTACAATGTGCAGAGAGAGAGACATGTTGGTAATGGAGGCTTTGTGACTGATGAAGATGCCATACGCTGCTGCTGCTGCGGCGGTGACGCTCAGACAAGAAAGGCATTCGCGGTTGACGAATGATCTGGTGAGTGTTTTCAACTTCAAATATAAGAAGTGACACGAATCGAGATCAAACTGGAGTTGCACCAACAGTTTTAGATTTACCCTCTACTCACGGGGCAGTAAATTTGAGGAAAAAAAAATAAAAAATGCTCCGGGATTTGATGGAAAGAGACGCCCGACTGTTAGAGACATTCACACCTAAAGATAGGGTTCTGTTTGTATGAAGAAAGGGCTGACGGCAGTCAATCACGCAATTACACTGAGTTCCATTATTATGCAAAGTGCATCATAGATCCACGAATGTTTGAATAATTCACTCAGAACTGACTTTATTATTCTAAATAATGCCATCGTTCACTCGGAGTCAGCCTATGTGCTCCCTAAATGTCTGCTACAAGGCGAAAAAATATTTCCTCCAGACTGCACGCTGAACCCCGATGATTTGTTTGTGACCTCTACAGCAATCCTACCGCTTCACCTCCTTTATGACGGTGTGTGTGTGTGTGTGTGTGTGTTTGCCCTTATATACCCAGAAGGGTACCTGAAGACAAATCCAAGGAACAAAAGTTAACAGGAGCACGGGTAAGAGGTTGAAAGCAGCAGCTTAGTCTCTTTGATCACACAAAACCAAAAAAACACATATTCTCTGAAAATAGGGCATAACGGAAATCATATTATTTACTTTCATTCAGAAAGTGTATATGTCAATCAGGGTGAGGAGACTCTGCTTGATATAGATCATTGCTCGGGGGGATCAGTGCAATGAAATCTGGGCAGAGTGTTAAGTGGATACACAGAGGCTTTATCATGTAAGGCAGGTGCTGTGGGACTACATTAGAAAAAAAAAAGTTTAAAATCAGTGACTTCTGCTATTCCCTGCTTCCGTTAGGGCTATATTTGGCCCGGCGCTTGCTGTTAACCTTTAGTCAATGATATAATTTGGGTAGGTGGTATGTCTTTTAATTGCTAGCCTTAATTTTAGAATAGCACTCTGGTTACCGGAGCCATAAAAAAAAATATGTTCTCTGGTGGCTCTGGTCAGTCATTAAGGCACAGCACGCATGCAGGAACTGGAGGGCAACACTTACTGTACGTTTCAGGAGTCACGGTATATATGAAATGATGGGATTTTAGAATAATTCGTCCGATATTTAATAAAAAATAATTCTCACCCCATAAGTTTAATGTCAATTTGACTTGAAACACTATGGTCTATGTTTTGGGAAGTGCTTGAGCTTTGGTTAGCAACAGATCTAGGCCCCCCCCCAATATGAATGATTTATGTTGCTGCCTCTATGATAAATAAATATATATCTCAAATTGTGTATGATAACATGACATAAATGGAACACATACTACAGCCTCGGCTCTCCGGCAGTTGTTCACATTTGCAAATACTGATACCGTCGCTGTTCAAGGTTGAGGATTGTCCCTTAAAGGAACATTCTCCAACAAATTTAATAATGCATATCTTTACATTCGGATGCTCAAAATCATAAACACAGATGAGATATCCTGATCCGTCCAGGTTGTTGGATCCTACAATACCCATAATGCAACCCCCATAACGACAATTATTAGACCCTTGAAATTCAGCGGAGAGCTCCTTTTAAACGCTGAAACAAGGCACACTGGTGCTGCTAAGATACGTGCAGTAAATGAGCTTGTCTTAGATCTTCAAACAGCAGTCTGTGATCGTGACACACAATTCAATCAACCCCCCCTCCTCCCCTCTCATGCACAAATATTGTTATCCAGTCTGTAAATAAGGTAAGTAGGCAAATTGTACAGCACATGTCTACGGATCACACACGCTAAATTAATAACCGTCTGGTGAGAGGTTTAGTATGTTGTAATATATTTGGCAGGACCAGTAATTATAAAACTAGGCCATATTGCAATGGGAGATAATTAACGTTAGCACGTCCCTAGGAGGGTTTTTTTTTTTTTCTTTTTTGTGGAGTGGGGGGAGGCTTTGACACAACCTATTCAATTATGTCCTTCCCTGTGGGTCCGGAAACCCAGAATATAGAATATCTAAATTAGGCACATGACAAATCTCTCACTGAGTCAGATGGAGCAGGTCACGGATGGCAAGGTAGCCAGCAAGTTGTGGGAGAAAATCATTTTTTAAATTTATTTATTTATTTTTGTGTGTAGGTAGAGACCCGGTAATTAGAAAGTTGTCAAATTGGCATATGTGCTTGCATAGGATATATCATTGTGTCATATATTGTTAATAAATCTGTGTTATCCCCTAAAGATTTGCTATAGGTTGGAAATTATGTCTCACATACTATCGTGTTTTCTATTACTGTGGATGAGGAAAGGGCACCGGCATACACCAGATCAATTAACGAGATGCTAGAAAACCCTTAAAATTACCTATTGATTTTATATTGCATGTGCGGCGCTAATTGCATTGGAAATTCCTACGGTGTCATGATTATGAGTTTGCTCGGTGGAATTTGGGAACGGCCTACCCGGATGATGTTCATAAATTGATGGGATTTAATAAGGCTGCGATTATAGACAAAAGATGCTAGCTGTGTGTGTGTAGCGCTTCCACCTGAGAATGTTGCCCCTATGGAAAATTATGGCTGAAAAATTGGTTTCTAAATGGATGGAACGTAAGTCGTAGTTGAGTATAGAGAAAAGAGAAGAAAAAAAAAAGATCTTTATATGAAAAATTAGATTAGATTAGATTTTTTCCCCCTTGCTGTTACTTCTCGTCATGGCACATATATGATCAGATTAAAAATCATATATTCTTTTTTTTTTTTTTTTTTCTCTAACAAGCTGCAGGGGGATCGGCTATAAAATATGCCCTACCTCTGTACGGTATCTAGCACATCACAGATGAAGAAATGGGTCACTTACAACAACACGGGAATTCAAGACATCACCATTGACCCCCCCTCTACGCGTAGCCCTTTCAACACCTGCACATTGGATATCTTTCTAAAAATAATATCCATGCCACAGGAGAAGGAGCTGAGTAGGAGAGAGAGAGGTTCTACATCCGACAATTACGTGTAAAAGCCGGCGACATAAACAGCAAAATAGGTTAATGCATGCAATTTAAATGGATTTCAAATACAAGATTGCGCAGGAGCTAAATGTGTCTTTGGGCTCCAGGATTTTTCTTAAAGAACATTAGATGATTGTCATTCTGCAGGACGGGGGGGGGGGGGCAGAGGTAGAACACGGGTGAGTGACTGCTCGTTGATCACGCCGGCTTTCTAGTTCATTCATGCTTCAGATGTACCTGAACTTGTTCTCCCAAAACTACAGTAGCAGCTGCTGGGAAAACTCGCTTGGTGCTTCATCATCACTAGGTTTGCCACTTGGGGGACTAAACTAAAAATACAGGAAACTTAAAAACCCATACCTTGGGGCATCCCATAGCTTGACAATTATAAGGACTTTTGTAATGCATTGGCACTGGGTTTGTGTTTCCAATGTATTTCATAAACTAGGACGGTCTGGGTAGACGATTAACAAGGCCAAGAGTCTACAGCCATGGTAGTTTTTTACTACTGTAGGCCTGTTTGGTGTGTGGCAAACACATATTAAGTTCTGCAGTGGGGAAAAAGGGCTAAAAGGTGTTAAAAGTGACCACATTCTAAAGTTCATAGCAATGCATCTTTAATACGTCTTCAATGTTTTTTTTATCCCGCTAGTAGAACTGTCAGTACCAAACAAGAAATAATGTACCCTATTCCCAGAAATACTGCAGTGTCCTGGCCCGGTCCCGCAGCCACCTCTTCCTCTTCTTCTTCTATTGTTTCTGAATAATACGGACGCTCGTCTTCTTAGAATCCGATAATGCAAATTACGAGTCCAACTCTTGTCTCTCTCTCCCCCCCTCCACCGGCTAATGATGTGGCAACGGATGTTCATTAAACACAGACGCCGTTTCAAAGACACGGAGAACGCGACACGACTCGAGAGAGATAAAGCTGAATGATATTCTCTATAATCTCTTCTTTTTTTCTCTCGCTCTACTGAATTTAAGCAACTTTCAAAAGGATCTATCTGATCCTTTTTTTTTTAAAGGTATGCAGGAGTCTGACCATTAAAACATATGGCTGCGTGCTCTGTGTTTAAGAGAAGGGAACATAAAAATTACTTTTACTTAAGTCAAAGGTGAGATTTATACCTGTGGATGGCTTAAAACAGGTAAAAGGTGCAAGTCCACCTTTTTTGGGTATAGCAACTTTTTTTTAATCCTCAACTGACAACCACAGATAAAAGCACATTTTCTGGTTCAGATCTGTTTCAGAACACGATGATACGAAGCTTATTTCATTGTGCAGAGCTCAGAGTGGCATCGTGCGATTCTACAGATCTAGTCCTCTATTCATCACCAACAGGACAGCTTGCAGGTTTTTATCTCTTGACATCACCCAGACAGAGTGTCAGTCCTCTGCTGAGGATCCGGCCTGAACTCCTCTATTATATTTCTTCTTTTTTTTAAGGTATATTTTGCCAGGGGGGTCAGAGGGACCACTGGGACAAACTGCCACTCATGCAATCAAGAAGTTACCCTGCAACTCGTAAAAAATCCTTTGCTTGTCAGTTCTTGCAACAGCTTACTAACCCTTGATGCCACTTCAAAAAGCGACTATCTTTTGAAGTCGGCTCGCAAGCGGCGTGCCGTCACGTCTGCAGCACGAGGCCGTTTTTGATTACGTTAATGTCATATCGATTATGACAACGTGCAGAGTGATTCAGAGTGGAGAGCAGAAAACATAGTGAGAGCCCCACATGAGAGGTGTTTAAAACTCTCTCAGTGCATTGCTTTTGATTCTTGCATTGGTCTTTTGAAGACCTCATGCGGCTCCTTTTTGAGCATCTGATTCACGTGGAGAGTTAACTACTGAGAAGTAAGGGCGGATAAGCTGTCGTACTGCAAATATTATAAAGATGTTGTAAAGTTTTAACTCGCAGGGGGGTACGGGTTTAAAAGGAAAGTCTCTGTCAGGACATTTGCAATGGCTCGGTCTTTCTAAACTCTGTATAAATCAGATGGATAGAAAATGAATGAACAGCAAACACGTGGGCGGGCCTGCAAGCTGTGTGTGTGTGTAGTGTGTGTGTGTGTAGTGTGTTTGCTAGAGGATGGAGGAGGAGTGAGCGGCTGTGGCTGCCTCCCCTCCTGTGACAGCTCTCTGCTCTTTCTCCTGTGAGCTATATTCTGCTTTGGGCACGGTGACACACACTCACTCGCACGCCCTCGTCCCTTGTATCTTTTTTTTTGTTTCGGGTTGTACAATCGTACACACACACACATATGCAGCGGAGTGACGGGCAACTGAGACAGCTCAGGGCCCCCAGCAGGAGTCACAGAGGCGGTGTGCCAAGTCATAGACCTCTATTCTGTTCCACCCCAGCAGTATGCCTTAAGAGGGCCTCAGTGACACACTGCTCACTATAGATAATATATGACCTGCTATGTGATACTAGCAAATGAGTACATTATGTTTCTGTCAACGCCTCGTAGCTGAGGATCAAGCCGATGCCCTTAATCAAAGCATGATTAAAATAAAGACAAATTTATGCAAAAATTCCTGCACATATATGCACGCAAACACCTCCAAACCTCATGACGCCGAACCCTCATGCATTCATACGTCTTTGCACGCGGGGAATCGTTTTTTGGCAGCATGCCTGTGATCGGGTCGAAAGCACGTTTAAAGGAACGCTCCACACTTTTTTTTTTTCGCCTAAAATGCTTTGTTTTGCCATTATCACAAACACTCACAGTCAGGCGTGAAGTTCAAAGATCGACTTCATCCCCGTGATTCCGAGAGATGTGTTCAGCCGAGCTTAGCTGTTAATGTGCGATGTGTCGGCCGCCGCATGAAGCTGCTGGAGCTGCTATTAAAAGAAAATAAAAAGATGTCAAAGTATTAAAGAATCTTCCTATAAGTCACTCTATATATGAAATCCAGGTGATATATTAGTGTGATTCAAGTACTTTGCATTTATGCATCATACTTTTGTTCAATTCATTTATGAGTTTATGAGTTTATGAGTGTCTAACCTCCTCTTACAAGGTAAACATTTTCATTCTCCTCGTCCTAATTCTAAAAACAAAGTTTCCAGAAAGTGTTTTTTTTTTCTTACATCAGAGCTGAGCCCCCCTACACTCTGAACTTTGCTCAACAGTTTCAAATCATTAAACCAAAGCGCCGATGATCCAGCCAAACTCCAAATAATGTCAACAATAGGGTAATAGGAAGGCTGAACCCTGCTGGATTGAAATGACCCGCACACCAAATGTGTCTGAGCAATCCCTAATACTCTATTTTCACTATTCATTCTGTCCTGGTGCAAGAACCCCCCCTCCCCTCCCCTCTCTTCCCCCCCTCCTCATTGCTGAAATGAGAAGAGGCTTATGGGAAGAAGTAATGTCTACAATGTGTTTAGGGAAACTTGACTGGAATGACTTCAGACTGCAAAGAGCTGCAATGTTTGTTGGAAACAGTAAATGCATCGCGGTGCCAATCATGGAGACCCCATTATAGCATATATATATATATATATATATATATATATGTATGCAAAGTATGCAACAAAAAAAAGGATGTTTTCAAGGCCTTAAGGATACACAAAGCTTTTTAGTGATAAAGTGTAAATAAAACAGTGTTTGTTTACAGTGAAACCTCCACGGGGGTATCAACAGTATTAACTCATCATACCGATTCATTTTTAATGTTTTAATCTTCAGATGTTTTTTTGTTGTTTTTTTTAATCAGCCACAATTAATCTGTTTACAGGGTTTACATTTACAATCATCGCCCCCACCCAACCCCACCTTCCCCCACACCGAGTCTAAAACATGCATTTCGATATGATTTTCATCTGGATATGGTTTCCATTAAGACAGGTTAGAGTTTGATGTGGTATATTTCTGTATGTTATCTGCTATAGTAGTCCCACAACAAACAACCTGCCTACCGACTGCATCTTATGCATCATATCTCTTGGCCTCCTTAAAATGTACAGTGACCAGGGGGTACAATACAATGTTTTATGTAATCATGCTTTCTTCTTCTTTAGTAAGACCGAAAGGGAATCTGATCTAAAAAAAAAAAAATTACAATCGCCCAGAGGGAGAAATTGTTCTGCTTATTGCCAATTGAATTGTCAGTTGTTGAGTACGTATAAGAGGCACACTTCAAATCAGAATAGCATTGTGCGCGGGCAGGGCGGGCGGCCGTCGAATAACATATCGGGTTTTTGAAAAGGAATCAATCGAGTCTTCACGACAGTCGGCCTCGGGATTAGGAGGACGTTTTGCTAACACCTCGTTATACTACTATTAATCAGCAGCAGATCTAAGGTTAAATAAGTGCTTGTGTTGTGCTTCATCTTTTCCTAGCAGTGCTGTTAACATCTGGGACCATTGTCTGGGGGATATTTTGCCCTTTTTAGAAAACGCTCATCAGGGTCATTTGAGCGGTTCGGTTTCATTCAATGGTTTTTTTGTCAGAATGTGTACTCCATCTCATCAGCTTGTTTTTTTCCTTTCTGAAATCTACGCTTTAGCATATTCATCTCCCGTGACTCAGCTTGACTAATATAGCAAGGCTCTTGTTCAAGGATGTTCAAGGACTGGGTATAAAGAATGGCAAAAGCATTCATCAGTTTCTTTACTATACAGAGAGGGGGGGCGACCAGTTCACTTACCTGTTAAAAAAAACGAGAAAAAAAACATAATTCGTCATGGTTGTTCATGGCTGACTAACTCAATATTCCTTTGAATATTTCTATGTCTCTGCTGCCTCCAATCATGTGACGAGAAGAACCAAGTGTATTTGAAGACTATCCAAACATCCGCTGTCCTCCTAGAGACACACACACAAACATCGAAGATGTTAAAACCCCAAGCGGAGGAGATATAAATAACCTTTTTCTTCTTCAAAGGGAGAGTGATTACAGTTTCACTCTTTAAAACCCCCTCTCACCCCTGGTGGTGGGGGGGAGGAGGGGTGGGGGTCTTAATCAAGGAGGGATGAAATAGCCTTGCACCCACCGTGATGTATAGCGTGCACTCCTTAAATGCAATCAATAGAGTGAGATTCTTCAGCTTTTTGTACTTCTGATTGTGCACAACAACAATAAAAAAAAAGTCTTTATTTATTTTACCCACTACACTCTGTCCAATCAATGCTGCTGTTTCTATTTTTAAACAGCAAGAAGAGAAAACACTCCCCAAAGCTTATTTCCACTAAGTTCTTGAGTTTTTTTATTCACTGCCACAATTATTCGCATCTGTTACGTCATCCTGCCATCAGCAGTGACTGCCCATGTCCCATATCGGATGCTATAATCGGATCGATATAAGAAGATATATAAAAATGATTCCCAAAAGGCTAAATAGAGACATAAAGAACAAGGGAGGGATTAGAAACATTAGAAAAGAAGGGTTGGTTTTTTTTAATATATATATTTTGAGACATGACAGTGATTTTTATGTCATAAACAGCCATCCTGAGTCATCACAAAGCAGCCTGTGCGTTGAATATTCTGTGTATTCATGAGCACAAGACACCCAGAGCATCTTATTTCTTAACACGAGTGTACTATTCATCATCAACCAGCCAGCAATTTCCCGGCATCGGCCTCACACGCAGGTGGAAGTTAATTTTAAACCCGGCGTGTTTACAGTACGGCGAGATATATATATATATATATTTTTTACATGCTGATTTCAATGACGATGGCTCAAGTGTTTGTGCTGGAAGCGTGTAGGAGGACTACAAGAGTGGTAAAGGCAGAAAACGGGGACCGCCAGCATTAAAACACCCGGTATGTCAGGCTGTTGTTTCGCCCTCTAAAATATATTCAGAATCCAGCTTTCGGTGGCTGAATACAGGCAGAATAAGAGTGGATGACATGACTAACCCCTTGGAGAGGTTTCTCTCCTGCTTCTGTGGCGAGCTTTCAATGCCCTCTTGCTGACAGTCGGCAAACTGCATTTAAAAAAAGATGGAGGATGCTTGTGTAGACACTGTGCACGTGATCACAGGGCATTTTCATTACGTTTATGACGGACAGGAGATTTGCCAAGAAAGATGAAGTAAAGCACGCTGGGGTTTTTTTGCACGATAACATTGTGACGTGGTTATATCGTCCATGAGGCTCCACTGGAGGATAACACATTGACATTTATGTACAACATGAAAAGTCACCATCTGAATAATAATCTCAACCTCATGGAGCCTCATGTTGTCATCCTATGAACACATTATGTGTTAAATGTACACTCTGGGCACATTAATTGTATTTGTTTTGCTTTTCTTTCTTTTTTTTTTCCTCTCTTTTCTGCCTGGTAATTATGTGACCTAGATTTATGTTTTCCCAGCTGTCAAAAAAATTAAAAAAATTAAAAAAATACACATATACTGGCAACTTAACAGGCAGCTTCGATGCTTAAACACAGAGCTAGAAATATATATATATATGTATATATATATATATATATACATAAAGGAGGATTCCATGATGAATGTCACAGTATTGTATGTGACCAAAGACTTCAAAATAACTTCTACTGCCGAAACATATGTTACATATGTTCCTCCAGGCGGAGGGATTTAATGACTCACGCGGTGAGGAGCAACAGATAACATATCTACCACCACCCCCTCCTCACCAAAGCATGAGATCATTTACTCAACATTGCAGCACAGTGCAGATGATTTTTTTTTTTTTTCAATTTCCATGTTCCTCCTGGGTTTCCTGAAACATATCGAGACTTCTGCCCTGAGTAATGGCTTTTTTCCGACTGTTGAGGTGGCTTCCAGATACAATTTACAACCTCTGCTATCTTCAGAAAAAAGCACCGTGGAATACACAAGTGTTGATGGCTGTATCAAAATGACCACAGGGATGGCTGTAACAAAGATTAGCTGAGATGTTTTTTACTGTGAGAGTGGCGACAGTGCTGAGGACAGCGTGGTTAGTTAGGCAGCATCAACTTCAAGGAGATGCTGTAGCACATGTGATCCTTCCACAAAGCAATGGAGAAAAAGGACGAAGATCAATGATGGCGAGAGTGCCGAAGATGAAAAGACGCGCGGAATAAAGAACACGTGTGAGTGCTGTCAACAAGATTGAAGGGAAAAATTGGCACGAGAGAGATCGGGAACCTTTATTTATGGTTTGAGGAATTCTTCAACAACAGATTGAATCTATATTATAAGAGTACAGACTTTGTGTGTATCAAAACAAAAAAAATAAAAAATTCATGGAAAATCAAACAACCAGAAACCCTCTTATAGCTAACAACTAAAACAAAAAAAGGATTTTAAGATGAATAAAAATTTCTTCCAGCTAGTATTTTAAATGCTGTTGAGGAAATTACAAATTTCTACTGTGGATATTAATATTTTTTTTTGTTGCTCTTTTTGAGCAGTTTACAAGGTGACGAGCGTGCTCTTGGAGCCCTCCTCCTACCACTCTGTAATCTGATCCTGTGCAGTTGTTGGCTTCAATAATATTTTACTGTATAATTTCCTACATAAATGACCTGCGGGGCTCCAGGTGCCATTAGAAACATACTTTGTGCGGTATGTGTTTTATTGCTACTGTTAATTTTACGAGGGCCGTTAAGTTAAGTGGAGTTGTATGCTGCCAGCAATCATGCTGCTTGAATCAGCGGTTTATTAACACCCCCCCTACCCCCCACCCACCCACCCAAAAAAAAGTAGATGGAGTTTGGTTTTCTGCACTCCCCGAGGCCTACCACTTGTGCCTGGTCTGAAGTTCAGTTTATAAAATGCTCCTCCAGTGTGGCAGACACCAGAGGAGTGCTCTTAGCCTCCGAGAGTCACTCTCTAGATGAAGGTGACACGCAACATTTAACCCCTTCCTCTTGATTTTTAAGGATTAAGCACGCAGAAACCCCAGCCGGCGGCACTTTTTTTCACGGAGTGACTTTGGCCGCCGCCATCTGCCCCGAGCACTTGAAAAACGCTGAGCATTAACCCCACGCCACTGGCACATGATCAATAAAAGCTTGGGAGACACACACACACGGGCACACACACACACAAACAGGAGTCATGCTTTCCGTCGTTGAAACTATTAACACCATGCCAAGATCGATCAGTCACCCTTGGCTCCCTTCCTCGATATCCCCCACCCCCTCCATCCCACTGCCTACCAAGGGTATGTGCATGTGTGTGATCATATATGCACTCCTGCAGATTATTGCACCGAACCTCCTGTCTTTCCTTCCTTACCTCCTTACCTTCCTTCCTTCCTTATCTTACTCGACAGCCTGACATCACTTCCTATAAGCAACTATACAGCGCATTTACAGCGGCGGGGGGTGGGGTGGGGGGTGGTGATAAAATGCAGGATAAAATACGCAGCAGCTGCAAGAAGAAGAAGAAAAAAAAAGTCCCTGTCTGAATAGTTGACCTTTTTGAAGAGAGGATGAGGTTCCTGCAGCACTCTCCTGATGGCAAGAATTCAACTGCAGGTTTTCCAGCATAGCGCTCAGCGACTATCTCCTCCCCAGCGGTGCCATTAATAATGGGAGGCAATCTGCCTCACTGAGATGTGGGAAATGTAGTCATCTGTAGCACAGTGGTATGAGCAGCTAAATGCTGCTAATTGATATGGACAGCAGGGGCTTTCTCAGTGTGTGGGATTAGAAGGTGGCGGGGGTAGAAAGAAGAGCAGGCAGAGCCGAGTCCGCTGAATGCTGGACAATAAAAAGGGATCAAATTTATTTATTTATTTATATATTTATTCTTTTGCCCTTACCCACACATCATTTTTTTTTTTTTTTTTTTTTTAATCTTTATTCCCTCACAGACATCTTTCCGAAAGTACCCGGAGTTAACAGACACATCTGTATTCAGCCAAGCCTATGTTTTTACCCCCATCCCCATGTCCAATGATTGATGTATCCTTTCAGTGTGTACACCCTTGCTATCCACAGGGATGAATAAACCACAGATGAGCAGCAATCTGCAGGGAGCACACGCACACACACACACACACACACACGCACACACACATATATAAACACACAAAAACGCAGCACAAGCACTTCCAGTGGAGCTGCAAACAGATGCCCACATACGCCGATAGATATAGTGGAATACACATACACACACACACACACAATATAAAGACTTAGGGATGTAAAATGTACACAATGGAGACACACAGACACACACACATAATGCTCTGAAGCCTTGACTGTACCTTTTTAGTCCCTCCCATCATTCACTCTGTTGAATCTGTCATGGGTGCTCACTTGTTCGGCAGTAGTGTGTGTGTGTGTGTGTGCGTGCTTTCATCTCTTCACCCTGTGACTGGGGGTTACAAGACGAGCCCGCGTCTATTCATCCGACATGCTTTGCGAAACTCAACAGACACGAGACAGACAACCATGACCGGCGAGATGCATGTCTCCCTCAAAGAGTTGTCTATTCGCCGCCGCCTGACAGGCTTTAAAAGGGGCCGGGTTCGAGAATGATACAAATTCCACTCATGGCCATTAAGACCAGAGGTGAGTTATGGAGTTGATGTACCCCCTTCTGTTATAGGGTAAAGACACAGACAAGGGGAAAAAAAATAAAATAAATGCACAATGGCAAAAGATACAGGGTCATGTCCCCGGCTGCAGAGTGATATAAGAGCCCAGTCTTTTTCATTGTCAATGACAGACCTAATTGTGATCCCTCTTACTCACGGACAGGCAATTTATTGGTTATTCACCTTGAGGGACTATTTATATATGAACAAGCGCCAGAGAATAGGCTACTTACTCCAGGGGGCATTGCAGCATGATTGACTTGTCTGCATGCTTTGCAGTGAGTGTTTTTTAGAGAGTCACCAGTGCCCTCTTGTGTTCAAAATCAATCCCACAGTGAGATATCTCAATTTAAAAAAATAAAAAATAAAAAAGAGCATGTGTTTACTTTATTCAATAGAAGTGAACAGTTAAGAGTGATGCTGGGAAATGCCGTCCTAAGTGGACCCGTTGACCCGAGGGGAGTAAAATCTGCCGAACCAGACTCAGCGGAGCACCCCTCCAGATTCCCAGTGTGTGCGTGAGACATTAGTGCGCTGTGTAAGCTTTCACACAGGGGGAGGTGGATGTGGTTCAAGCTGGGTTAAAAGGCAAATTATAGAGCGTGGGCTTCCGGCGACTCGGCAAAGCCTAAAAATCACGCTGCATGCTCATGAATTCATATTCATATCTGGATACATCAACTTTTTTCCACCAGCTCTCCTCAAAAAAAAAAAAAACTACTTCTGTAACATTTAACATCTTTTTTTCTTTTCATCTTTTTTCTACAACAAACAGAGAAAATGATTTTACTATATTCACTCTATATTCAAGTCACATATACCTGATACCTGCATGTATTTTAAGCCTTCTGTTAATATGTGGAAATAATTTTTAGTGTTGCTAACATGCTAGTGTAATGTGCATGACTGCATGTAAAAATGTGTGTGTGTGTGTGTGTGTGTCCAATTTGTCAGTAATTATTGTCATTCCATGCCGCACCATACAGCACCTAACCGTGGCATAATTCCTAGTAATATTGATAATAATGCTGCAAAAGACATGGGAATCCGCTAAAACTAGAAATCATAATTTGCAACATCCCTGCCAATTACAACATATTCGCCTCTCCCGCTCTCCATAACAACAATACCCGGAGTGGAACCGGCATCGTTGCCGTTGACAGTCGAAGGCTTCATCGCAGCATAATTAGGTCGGAGGTGACGGCTGAAAGTAAACAGATAAGCTAATACAAAGATACACAGCAGCTATAAAGAGCTTCTCTCTGACTGACTGATCTGGACACTGTGGCAGAGGGAAAAGCTGGTGACTCCGGTTGTACATTATGTTGCATGCTGGGTAATTAGGTGCCAGATTTTTAGTGTTTTTGAAGTGCCCGGTGTGTGTGTTTGCAATGTGTGCACGTTGTCTTGTGTGTTTATTTGTGCTCATCTGTCAGTTTGCATGTACCTGCATGTGTGTGTATGTCTGTGTGTGTGTGTGTGTGTGTGTACTTTTTACTACACCACTTTTTTTTTAGCAAATCACCTTCATTATAAATGTGTCTCATTACAGTAATGAGACGATTTCATTATCACTTAAACGACCTTGTCCCTGATGCTAAACAAGGCTGGCTGTTACAAACCCAGTGGGCTTCTTGAGTTGAATCGTAGCAGGAGGGGGGGGGGCACGCAGGGGGGCGGGTCGGCAGGTGTTAGCAGCTGTAATGTGAATGGAGACATCTAATTGAAGTGCGTGTACACGTAAGTGTATGCATGTTGGATTGTGTATTATAGTTAGTGAAATGATGAGAGGATAAACAAGAGTGTTTACTGAAGTGGAGTTTCAGTCGTTATACAAATTTCCAGGGCGAAACTGCTCTTGAGGCTAAAACAGTCGTGTTGCCTGAGACAAGTAGGCCTCTTTCTTACAAAACGCTACAGAATCCTTATTTTGGAAATGTTAGGTAGCTCCAAAGTGAAGCAAGTATAAGTAAGAGTAAGCAGCAACCACCAGTGTGTCAAAAAAAATTAGGTCCCCTCATTCATTTCAATGAGACCACTGCATTGAACACAACTCCGACTCAGCTTTTTCCCGAATCTTAAACCAACACGTTTTCCTGATAGATTCGCCTGTTTCCAGGCGCCTAAATTATGCAAAAATAATAAGAAAAAATATGTGGATGAAGTCAAAACAGCTGAGCGTGTCGCTTTACTCTTTTGATTCCTTCGTGAACATTTTGGCTTGAAAACGGCTATAGGACACTATAGGACCTATTTCTTTATACAAGCTGTATACATCCAGTAGACACATGTGCATGCTCACATGCACTCTCTCTTTGCTGAGCTCCACCTGGCTGCTGCCGCCGCTAAGATCTCCTCTCATCCTGGCTAAGCACTCAATCTGTTTGGTGAGTGACCTTTCGTTGTCGGAGAGCTTATCTCCTGCTTTAAAAAGCGCCCTGCACCCCTGAACTAATCCTTGGAGCCAAACATTGCTGCCTTAATCCCCGCTCCCTGAAGTCCTTGTTCACTATTTGCTTTCACTCTAATTGTCTTTAAGGCACTTCAAGGCTCATGCGGTTTAGTGCTCCTATGTGTGTCTTTTTTGTACATGTGTGAATTTACCGATCTGTGAGCGCGTGTGAATGCGTCATTACCTTCACATCAAGCTCGGTCCTAGTAGACCAGTGTGTGTGTTTGTTTGTGTGTGTGTGTGCGTGTGTGACGTTACATGTCGTTATGAGTTTGACCGCCATGGTCGGGCAGGGACCAGTGAGCATGTGGCCATCAGGGTGCATTTAGGAGGATTGTCACTGTGTAGGAAGGGATCAGGGCCAGAGTAAGAACCAAAGCTGCACAGACAGAAGCCCAGAATCAGCATTCAGCAGGTTAGTGGTGTGTGTGTGTGTGTGTGTGTTTGTGTGCCAACCCCAAGGGTAACAGTTCCTGGTCACAGCCTGTAGATGAAAGTAATTGCCAGTGGAGGGCAACCTGCAGCTGAGACCCAGACATGGTCTGTGTGTGTGTGTGTGTGCGTGTGTGTGTGTGTGTGTATATACATATGAAACTTAGGGCTGCTTCTCACTGTGTCCAGTTTCCTGTTACTGTAACACCAATAATGAATGTGAAGATTGTTTTCTCCCTTTCCAGAAACAGACTATTCCGCTGCTCTTCAACTGTCCGAGATGCATTACGTGACTCATTTTGGCTCGATGACAGTTTCTTTTGCCTCCACGTCACCGTGACGACAGATACGGTCACTCGGATAAGGTCAAAGTGGGTGTGGACCGGTCCACTCACTATCAAGCCAGTTTTCACGGATGAGTTCTTCACACTCATGGATAAGTTACTGTAGAAGGGATGTCTAGAACATGAGGTGAATGTATGTAGTTAACTTCTACTTTCCAAACAAACTTTTTAGATCTAAATCTTACTTGGAGGGATGTTATTTATGGGTGGGTGGCCAGTTCCACTCTAAAACCTTTAGATGCAGTATATCACTCTGCATTAAGATTCATCACCGGAGATAGTTACGGGACACACACTATTGCCTACTATACCAAACAAAATCTGGCCTGCCTGCTCTATCAGTGAGGAGCGATCAGCATTTGTTCCTATTCATTTATAAATCTGTTTTATTCTATCTCTCAGGCCTGCTTTCTTGAATTATTGGTAGCCATTGTACCCCCTATTTCCTGAACTGTAAATATACATTATGTCCTCTGTTTTAAGAGGATTTTTAGATCATCAGATAATATAGATAACATAGTCGGATCAAGAAAATAGAAATAATGACACTATAACTCACCTTTAACTCTGTTTTTTTTTTTTTTTTTTATCATGTCTGCCTTGTTACTCCGGCAACCTATCATCCAAAATGTGCTGGGATAGGCTCCAGCACTCTGTCACCATGACGATAGAGATATAACTGGAAAAAAAACCCCAACACATTACTGTGTGATTGTTTTCTTTACACGTAGTTTTCTCTCCCGCAGGCACATGATCAGCGATGTGTAAACATAGGATCAATTGGCGATTGACTGTCCAGTCGAACCAGTTGCACATGCAGACTTGTTTGCATGCGTAGTCGTATGAAATTGCATTCAACACGCAAACATATGCCACCGGTAGGAGATGTTTAACTTCACAGAGATAGCACACAGTACACACAGTATGTACATTTCAGTGATGTTTCATGTGCCTCAAGTTGAGTTCCTTTGATACTATTCAGTATCAAATGCAATTCTGCAAAATCACCAGCAGGGGGCCACCAAAACTAACAATTAACAGCACACATTCCCTTCATGGCTTCAGTGGTCTGATAATATTTAACATGGAGTTTTTGAGAAACAGTGAAATTGACATTTCTTCCCAATGCTCTGATACATTTCAAATGTCACCCTAATATTCTGTATGGATGTTTATGTATGTATATATACATGTGTTTGTGTGTGTGTGTGTGTGTGTAAGCGATTACTGCAACACTGGAGTTCACCTTTCTTTATTTGCTGAGACCAGTGAACCCAAAATTACACAATGACTCAAACAGTCTGCATGTGGCACCTCCAAACTACTGGCTACAATGCAGGATAGGGGAAGAGTAGGGAGAGATGCAGAGTGACAAGCACCGCTAGCGAAAATAAAACCCCGAGATCAGAAAGCAATAGACCGATGGGACCATGTGGCAGAGGGCTCGCCCGCCCCCGAGGCCCTTCCAGTGTCTCTCAAAGCCACTTCATCAGCAAAAACAAGCTGTCCTCTTTCACCAGAATTTATGTCAACCACAACCGGATGACGTCAGGACGGGTCATTATTCGCCGTGTTACCTGGAAGTGGCTCGTAGATCAGCAGTCAATAAAAAAGAAGAAGGGGAAGTGTGCAAAAAAAACAACAACACAAAAGCAACATTAGGTTTTAATTAAAAGTTGTCCCAGGTGAACAATAAGCAGGATATTGACCCCGGTAGTCATCTTTTGTTGCAGGTTGTGAGGATGAGGTGGGGGGATGACTGGAGAGCGGTGTCAAATGAACATTAAGCAGACAGGTGCGTGCGGAAAATTACAAGGGCACACATTATCGGTAGCGTTCATGTCTCGCTTATGACTCACACAGGTAAAAGGCACGAGGTATGACGCTTACGGGAAGGACGTCGTATGACAAATGGGATAGGATTGCTAATAAGATTTTTGGCTCAATAATAGATCAATGGAGCTCAGGCAGCATGAGTAATGCGAGCGCGAGATGAGTTTACTTCAAGGACACGGAGCTTGTGTTTTCGTGTTTCATTTTAATTGATGTGTAAAAAAAAATGTATTGCACTAAGGTTATCGCTATAGAGCCCTGCTGCTGCTTTTTTAAACTCCCCTAATTCCTCCTGCAAATAGATTTTGATCCTGGAAAACCAGAAGTGGCATTTGTGCAAAAAAAAGTGTGCATATATGTGGAACATATTGTAACATCATGCCACAGAGTCTGAGAGCTGCAAATATGTTGACCTGCATTTCCTGTATTCCCTCTCGCGTGTCGCAGCACAGGTGTGTTCAATGTTCAATTAGGTCTCATTATAAGGTGCTGGGTTGCTGCGTGGCAAACTTTTGCCTTGATGAGTGTGTGTGTGTGTGAGTGACTGAGGGTTGAATGTGTTCCATTTGCACCTTCAGCATTTGGTCTCTTTGCAACATTTAGTTGTTTGTTTTAATGGGTACACTGCACCACATGCTGCCAGTAGGAAATAATGCTGGACTTTTCTGCTTTTCTGTCCTTTCCCGTCAGATCTTTACACTCCGTCAGGTAGCCACTGGCACCTGTTTCTCACACCCCTGTCAGACGGATGAAGTGTGTCACCCCCGAGGGCAATGGGATCAAATCCGACACCTGCCATGCTTTCATGTCCTACTGCGTCTTTGCGTTAGGCTTTGTTTGTTCACCTTTGCCGTCGTGCCACAAACGCAACTGTAAATGTGGAAAACAAAATGCCGCCCATTTTGACAATGACAAAAAACCCTGCCAGAATGAATGATTGAAACTTTCTGAGCATGCCTGAAATAACTTCTTTTTTTTTTTTATTTGTTTAAAGCTTTTTAGTGATTTTAAGCTACTCAAACAAGCACAGTACGCGGCAAAGTATCTCATTACAAACCATAAATCTTTGCCAACCGCAGCGAGAGCAACAATGTAGAAAACAAACATGTCAAACGGAGGTTTAAAAGATAAAGCATGTTGTAGCTTGAGGTGGGTTTTCCAAGTCAAAATTGCAATCGCATTGCATGAAAGTGCATTTAATGACACAAACCTGTTTTATTTTTTGTTTTTTTTTAAAATGGCTCATACTACTTATATATATTTATCATCTGGCTTTGTGTATATAAACCCCACGTTGTTCGTCATTGCGCAACGCCTCTAGGACAGGTTGGACTAGCAACCAAATATCCAACAAGCCTGAACCTGAGTCTGCAACAAGCTCCCTTCATCACAGCCTCGTCTAGGTGTTTGTTAAAAAGGCAGGGTGTGAAAACTCCTGGTAGAGGAAGTATTCTTTGTCATGACAATGCAGAGTCATTGTGCTAACAGAAGAACAGCTGACCCCCCCCACCAGCTGACGAAAGCCACTGCCATTGAAAGATTTAAGAACAACTATGGCGTGTGCAAATATCAACCGTTGTTGCACATGTTTACTTTTCAGCCTAATTTTGATTGATGACCATTACAGTGTAGACTGAGAGTAAATGTCACCCAAAGTTGTTTACGACAAAACGCGTCAACCACACGAGGCCTTTTGAATCTTATCCTGGTTCTATCCTATCTATCCTAAATCCTGTTTTACACACTATTTAGGGTATAGGGTACTTTAGACCTTAACCTAACAGCATCTGAACTCATTAAAAAGGGCCACTTGGCCTGACCACGAGAGCCCTTGGGGACTTCTCGGGCAATTAAACCAACTAAAGGAGCAATCAAGCTCACTAAAAGGGCACTCGGGCCAACCTGAGGAGCATTAAGAGGGGGGGAGAAAGTGGTCTTACCAGTGTGGAGCTCAGGGGCATTGAATTGACTTAAGGGAAAAATGAAACACGGACTTTAGGGAATAAACATATATATACCCTGGTTACATAAAGCACTCTGCACACATCTGTCTCTTTTATAAATGTGTATGTATATATATATATTTTTTTTTACAGTCGTGTGTAATAGCTTCAGAGCCTACACCACGATGCTAATATACGCCTCCTCAAAAAAAATGTAACTAAACATCAGGGTTATGGAGATGCAGCATGCATACTGCAAGAACTTTGATCTGATTTTAGCTTTGGCTAGTGAAGACAACATTAAGCATGCCGCATATCCTAAAATATAAAAAAGGTGCACATGTAGATTTCATGAAGATGATATAGAGAATGCGGTATATTATACTGCCAGGCATTGTGAGATCACATGGTTTTTTATCACCTTTAAATCTGCAGGATGAGATGAATATTTTGACACATAGCACATATACAGTGTTTGCTGACCCTAATCTAACTTAGTGGCAGCCTGTGGACTTTCACTTACATGATTTGGGTTTTCACCATTGAGAGCTCGAGGTGAACGGTGTTAAATGACTCTGTGGGATTCTAAAGTTTGGCCCGGGTAAGGCCTGCTTCTGATGCCTCTAATATTTTGACAGGATAGGAATGACTAAATTTACCCAGTCTTGGACCTGGCAAGAGCATGTTAGACATCTCTGACTGCAGCACACAAATTGTGCAGTGGAGGACTGTGGGTGGGCTAGATCCTTGGGCCAGAACACACACACACATACACACACATGCACAGATACAAGAAGATCTTCCATTATTTGAGAAGGGATTCTTTCAGTGATAAGCAAAAGTTACCTTGTCTTTTGTTTTTTTTTACTCCTTTTTGGCTTCCTGGGTACCGTGCTACTTCAATGAAGATGACTGATAGTGACATCGGATGTACTCAAAGTAGGTTGCAGAGAGGATGCAGCTCTGAAGAGGGAAGACTAATGCCTTCAGCTCCGAACGAAGCCAAGAAACACGTCCACAGTACGATACAGTTTCCCTCAAATTTCAGAAGAGAGAGAGAGAATATGACCTTGACAGAAGAAAAACAAATTAGACAAACAGCTGCGGAATACATTGATGGTAATTGTGCATATTGTTTAGTGGGCCATTATGCAAAAAATATTATGTAAAAATCTGTTTAGGAAATAAAAATTCTTGAAAAGAAATATACCTCAGAAAGCATTAAAAGCTATTGGAGTTGAACCTTAAACATCTTCAGTATAGCTCCCCTTTCTTGCTTTTTTCAGGCTGCTTTTTTTAGTCTTAATGATGGTGTTCAGCATATGCAGATGCATGAATTTTAAGCCTGGAAGACTTGGCTCTATATCTTAAAGCGTGCAAAACTACAGCAGGGAAATCTTAGGGATCCCATGATGCAAAACAAACCATTAAAAGAAAAGCAAATGTTTAATAAAATAAAATTAATTCAGCTTCAGTGCCTGTGTTGCACTGTGAAATTATGTAATGTGGCAAAGCAGGGGGGTTCAACTCAGTGACATATGACACATCCCCCCCCAAAAAAACAAACATTTATAATGACCTGTAATTGTCACATGCAGAATATCAAACACTAAGTGAAAGGCCCTCAGGGATGTTTCTTTCCAAATAACCGTGAACTACAGCCTCAACAAATAACAAATAAAAAAAATAAAAAAATATTTCATCTCGTCCTAGCCTACAATATCCACACAAAGGAAGCAATACAGATATATGCACCTTATCTCTACATTTTATATTTTGTTATTAGTTCACGTCCGTGTGATAAAGCACCTGTCCCGGTCTACGTGTGCTTTCATTAACAAGGCGCCACTGAAAGGGTCCAGTTTATTTACTCTAAAAAAAGAGAACAGAGACACTAGGTCGGGGAGTTATTTGAAGAGTGACATCGCAAAGCTGTTTCAAATACACACAGTATCATACAGTAATTTTGCAGCTGAGCTCGTGTGTTTTTTCAAGGTTGCCATTTTTTTCACTTTTATTCACTTCTGCTTCCTCAATCCTCCTGAGCGCATCACCCTGGGTCACCAGTGAGGTCAAGCATAAACTTGCACCGCTCTATGATGTTCCAGATGGGGGTAAATTTGCACTAATCCCGTGACAAACCCACTTGGCTTCAAGCAGCAAATACATAAAAAAAAAAACCCACCATGAGGGAGCGAGGCATTTCCCAGCCCATCTGAAAGTGATCAACCAGTAAGCTGCAGAGTATCACAGCCGGGGTTTTAGATGCAGATGAATCAGTATCTATTCCAAGGTTACGGAAAGTGTTTGACTTTTTTTTTTTTTTTCTCAAACTCATCTCCACAGAAGCATGAGCTGGAATAATGATGATACTTTCTGCACCACAGGGAGGTTAGAGGTCAAGCAGAGCCACAACTCTGCTGGAACTGGTAGCACTTCAGTGGGCTTGTTCAAGGACACAGAGCAGCTTGAACCCCAAGTTTTGTGGCATGATAGAAGGTGCAGTGTGCCTCTGTGCTGCTGATCCCCCCCCCAACCAGGACCAAGCCACTGGATAATCCACAATTCATCTCTTTCATAAAAGCCTGCTTTCATTGTGTTACATGACTTTGTGAATGGTTCAATTGAGAGGTTATTGCTACCTGTCTATAATATATAGCATCAATTTCATCATTTTAGGCTGGGTGCTGCATACAGGCTATTTAAAGCCTATCAATGTAAGTTTTTTTTTTTTTTTCTTCCTCTCTCCTTGGTATGAACCTCCAAGAGGAGGGGCTTTGTATTACTGCTACACAGCTTTCTCAGCTGTGTCAAAATCACTAGATAAAGTGAGGAAAATACCGGAAGTTGCTCGAAAATGTTACAATTTAATTTGTGTCTGTAAAATGTTATAGGAAGAGAACTTTGAACACTATAATTCTCTATGACGTTTCATACTCATTAATGGAAATTATGTGAAATTGGGCCACTATAAGATGGTCAATAAATGACATTCTGGTTCTTTTAAGCTTTACGCTTTTATTTTGAAAAGTATCACCGGAAGTAGTTCTATTTATTATAGCTAGCTTGACGCTACTTCCCTTTTCTGCCGTCCACCTCCACAGCATGCAAATTAAAGAGCAACTCCAAATACAGCGCAGATTGGTTAACTACGCAGAGCGCGCGGCGCAGCGCGAGAGCTGGGTACGGCGCGCGGTTTCATTAATTTAAGTGCTTTTTTGGGGTTTATTTTTCCTTTCTTTTTTATTTAAAGAGAAATGCACGGAATGTCCACTTTTATGTCACAACATTGTTTTGGTTCCGGTGATTCGAACCTGTGACTTGTGAATGAATTGTGGTTGAAGCTCTGCGTGAGGAGAGCGGACACTCATCATCCCGGGACCGGAGCGAAACAGTCACCGGCCAGCTGCTCCGAGACAACGCGGTGATTAGTAGAACCTGTGTGGGTTGACACTCAAGAAAAAAGACTGTGGACCCGAGAGGACAAGTGTGGATTTGACAAACACTCAAGTTTCCTCGTGTGTCAGCCTCTTTTTTTTCTTCTTCTTCTTATTTTTTTTATTGAAGCAGACATAGAGAGAAGTGTTGTAGAGGTTTTGCTCCTCTCCAATGCGTCGCTTCCCCGCATCCACTGATGGACTGAGTCCGGTAAAATTTGGAATAACCCTGCCTTTTTTTCACCAGTTTTAGCCGGTAAGCCACGAGTCACTAATATTATATTTATATATATTTATATATATATATTTATATAACGTCACACTTCTAATATGCTGATATTTCTACTTGTTTTTGTTGTTGCATTAATGGACCAGGTGGGCTTACAGTCTGCTGTCTGTTGAGACGGCCAAGGTAACAAGGAATCCAGGTGTCCATTATGGGCAGGTTCCAACTAGCTGAAAGTATGTTAGTTATTTCTTTTTTTAAGAAAATAAAACAAAGGTGAACTCATATTAGATGTACAGTATGTGGACTGTGCGTAAATCATCAGGCAATAACGTACATTTTACAAGGCAAAGTAATAAAAATGCGGACTTGACTGGACCAGTGAGTTTTCCTTGAGGGGGGGCTCCATTACCTCCAGCACACCTGGCTACATGCCACACACTGTTACTGTATCCTGCGGCGCTGTATAGGCCCTGTGGTAATCAAGTCTGCTATACACTGACTCCTATTACACAACATGCTTCAAGTGGATCTATTTTTTCTGCAAAAACAAAGCATTTTTTGGTAATGTAGGCACATCTTAATATAGTTGTTATATTTTTTAATGGGGGACTGCATCACCACTTCCATCAAAACCCTCAGCCAATCAGAAAGCAGGGTCTCTTTGATCAGACTCATAATTGGTCCTGCCACAGTCAATCTCTCTGATACAGTGCTGCTATCATTAAGCACTGTGCTGTACACCCTGACTGCAGGGTGCATTCCAGCGGGGTGTAATTGGTTTGCACTTTGCCCTGTAGGAATGCATTGCATTGTTATTTCATGTATTAATTTATTAATTGTGGGTTCTAATCTAATTAAACAGGTAATTAATGAAGGAAAGGTAAAGTAGTAAATTGCATAATTGAGTTTGAATCCTAATTTTTTTTTTTTTTGCTCGGTTGAATCGATGGTTAATAATAAAAGTTATTACTGCTCTGTGCTATAAGTATATGGATTGCCAATGCTTAATGCTGTCCCTGGATAGCATAATTATTGATTGATCACTTTTGAAGAGAACCAATTACGTCATTATTACTTCCTCATTTCCTCATCCATTTATCATCTAACTAACTATCAATAACTGTTTTACTTGTAGATAGCAGGTGGAGCAATGGTGGTTACTATATATATATATAAATATACCCACTGAACAAATGGCTTCTAATGAAAGGAAAACGGTGTGTGTGTGTGTGTGTGTGTTTGAGATGTTGTTGCTGCACTGTGTGAAGTAGCCAAAGTAAATTGGTCTGACCAGTGTGAGTACTCTGCAGATTTAAGAGCAGCAGCTCAAGGGTAGAACCGGGCATGGAGGCAGTGAGAAACTTTATTAAAGCACACTATTTTCAGACCGACAAAGCCTGCAGATATATTGGAGAGCCTCTGCTTCTCTAAGACGTTGAGAAAGTAGGCAGCGCTATCCCACAGAATATTGAATCAGTTGAGTGGAGAAAAAAAAAAAAGAGAGAGAGAGAGATACTGGAGCACAGGGCAGGGGAGTTGAACTATCTCTTGCCTCCTGAGTGGGCGGATGTCATAATTATCATTTCTCCAGGACTGCGGTGGAGGGCCCGCGGGCCCTGGCAGAATCTCTGCAGATATGTGGGTGTATTGGTGGTGTCGACCCTGTAGGGCAAGCCACATCACTTCCAATACAGAAAGGAAAAAGGGACAAGTCCCGCCGTAATTGGTGCCCGAAGACACCGCAGGGTGCTCTGGGAAGTATACGCGCAACATAAACAAAGGCCGAGGGCAACGCGCACGAGCGCAAAATACACACTGGCACGTATGCACACTGGAGCAATAGAGTGTAGGGAGCTTTAATCTGCTATCCCATGTCAGGCTGAAATGAAACGACCTCAAGCTGGATGCAACAAGTTCCACTATTTCACATTTTTACTCTTCTTATTCTGTTGCATCCCTGCAAGCAAAAGCAGTCAGGATTTTAAGTATTATCAGATGCACGCAATTGTGTGTGTGTGTGTGTGTGTGTGACTCTACTCTGCTGGTATTTAGGTTTACTGCTAGTGTCAATTGGAGTAAATTGGCAGGTAGGGCTCGTATTGTCAAAGGCACTCCCTGTGAAATGTTTTCTGTGTAACTGTCAGACAAGGTATTCTAGCTCTTGATTTTTGTGCCTAGTCACTCCCCGCTGTTGTGTTGTTTTTTTTGTTGTTGTTGTCCAGGAGTGTGTTACACCTCAACACCTCAAACACCTGAAAAGAAAGGGGGGGTCTTATTATAAACCTCTATGTCAAGAGACACTTAAGCTGCAGGCCAGTGGATCTCTTATTGGAGTCAATAGAAAGCTTAGTTTTTTTTCCACTAGTAGTGGTGCTCCTTATTAAAAAATATATATATCATGGATGTGTTATATATGCTTTTTGTTTTCTTTAAAAGTGACAAAGAGAGAGAGGTGCCGAGTCGTCTAAATATTGAAGAACCTGCTGTGTGGAATGTAGCACATGGAGTATGTTGTGCTGTGGTTTAGTGTTTTGATGAAATGCTCAGTGAGCAGATTATTCGGGATGATGAACACCGCACTACTACCTTTTCTTTTCTTTTTTTCTTTTTTTTTTTTCTTTTATTTTGAAATGCAACACTCCCTGCTGTTGCATCAACGTCACATGTGATACTTCTTACACCAGACGTGCAGTATGTGCTCTGTTGTCTGTAAATACATTTAATCCTGACTTTCTGTTATGAGTCCAAGCATTTTTAAGGCATTTATAGGCCATCTAAGGATTTATGGCTGTTAAGGTGTGTTTTGACTTTGACTTTGAAGGCTTTTTCTTCTGCTTTTAAATAGGAGCTTGTAGAATGCTGTCCAGCTTCTTTTAACTGCATTCCTACTTAATTGGCCTTGAAAGGTCTTGTTCAGTAAGACGGTGCAGGTCAGCTCGATTCTCTGTTGCTGTTAAGTCATCAGACACTCAATTTAACTTGCAAGAAAAACTGGGGCCAAACAAAAAAAAAAAAAAAAAAAAAAAAGATCTATTGAACTCAATAGTTTTTATTTGCAGATTTTCTAATAGGCTTCCTGACTATTGTCATTTTTAAATAAATTCCATTCAGCTGTTGAGGACTACGTCTACTCGCGGACGTGACCGTAGAAAACGCCTTCCAATGGGTCATCTCAGCAGATTGCTGTTGGAAAAGAGGACCGATTGTCTTGAACTGTATTATCTGCTAATTAAGCATGCCACAGACCCCCCAGAAATACACGCGGGGTGCTGCGATCTTCCATAAAACAGATTGTACTCACTTTTCAGAACGTATTGTGGAATTTTAGGCATGCAACTTGAAACAGGGCACATTTTTGACCTCTCAGTCCTGTACCCACAATGCTGTTGTGCGGACAGTATGTTCTAGGCTTTGTCCTGTATATTGTTTGTTCCCAGTAAGCAGGTCTCTCTGCCTATATAATGTGTGGCTCCTTTGAGGCTCAAGTTTGTATCAGATCAGTAGATCTCCACCTATTTATGGAGTGAATCATAAGACTATCATTACCATTACCCTGCAGCCTTTTTTTTTGCTGAGGGTGGGAATGCTATTTAAATTGCCAATTCACGCGGCTGAGAACGGATAGACTGAACGTGACTATGTAGGACGTCTGCTAACTCGAGCTGGAACATGAAATACTCGCTTAACTCGACTATACAAAACTTTAATTTTCGTACCAAATTTTCGCAACAAATCATGAGGGTTTTTTAAATTATTTTTTTTTCACTTATTTGCTCGTGATGTGCCAGACTTTGTAGATATGGCTGCTGCTGTATTAAGTATTCTAAATGAATTTATCTACAATTTTCGTGTCCTGCAGGGCAATGGTGAGTCACTCCTAATGGACATCAGCTTGGTGCTGATGTCTTTCCTTACAAAACATACCTTGATGCAGCTATACACTAGTGTAATTTCCTGCTCGTTTCTGGAGAACTAATTACTGCACATTAGTTAAACAGACCATTTGAAATGCAAGCCTGTTAAATCACGCTTGCCAGGGGAAGCTGAGCCCACCCCCACACCCACCCATCCTTCCCTCTACGCACACACTCTTTGTGCTTCTATTATTAGTTCTATCACGCATATGTTCGCTATCAGAAATTAAGGCCCACCAGCAGAGAACAGAGAGTGAGAAAGCTATACAGCGTGCAAGGTAGCGACTGGCGAGAGGACAATGCCTTTTTCTATAGGTTTATGTTCATAGATGTGAGGTTTCTGCGTGGAAAGCAGCCCATTATATCAGGCCATGCTACGTATATCTTACTATATGATCAGCTGCCAGCTGTTAGCACTGCTACACAGCTGATCTGGCTTTTTAACAGGCCACTGATGATTCGAAAGATGCAACCCTTGTAGCAGCCAAGCCGAGCATAGGGTATGATCCTCGCTCCCCTGGTCACCAAGGCTGTGTGCTAACAACGCTGCCAAAAAGGATCTTTGTTTCTGCATGGGAGAGCAGTTGGTGGAGGAACTATGGGTTGTTGCTATAGCCTAACTCGTATCCAGGTGGAGAATGTGGGGCTGAGTTTTAATAGTTAAAGGCACGCACGTTTGGTCCAGTTGGTCTACTTGATGTTTTTGAGCTGCAAATGGTGCTCAATATTAATTAGAATTGGAGATATCTCAAAGGATAGCAGATGAATGGGAAAAATATAAGCCACTTCAGGAACTCGGGGGGGGGTGGGAGTATGCAGCGTCCTCTGCTCACTTTTTTTTTTTTTTTTCCTGCTTGAAATTTAGCATCATAATGTTCGATCCTTCCCGCGGCGTTCAGATTACATTTACATTTTTAGCTTTTAGACACGTAGATGGCACGTCAATATATTACACGCTATTTATACGGTTCTGACAAGAGACCTCAGACTTCAGTGAATTAAAATTTACTCCTTCAACCTCCCTGTTGTCAAGATCCATAAATCACCATGGCTGGCCTACTAATGAGGGGGACTTGGGTCATAAAATACTAAGAACCAAAGTGACTGTGCAGCTTCATAAAACAAGTTGGAATTCACAAGTTTCCACAAGATATGCATTCGATGTCTTTTTAAAACCCAAATATGGAGTGACTTTTTATCAGCCTTGACTGAGTTCGGAAAAATGGCTCTAACGGTCGGATGCCACTAGGGGATAACAAGTGTTTCATATTGTACATCAAGTTGCCTCACGCTACAGGAAGGAAGGAATTAGGTTTCTGCCTTTACGGGCTATTTGTGGCTTCAGCATGCTTTACTTACTCTGACAGTGACGAGGACAGAACATGACTACAGCTATGTTCATATTATCTAAAATAAAAAAATAATGCCCTAAACTGTCAACCGGATAGTGTGCACGCTATTCGGTACAGTTCACATCCAGGTTTATGTTGTGTTGTCACTATTTTTCTGTATTGGGTGTGCCAATTTACTGCAAAGTATGACAAATGTATATAGAGGATAAAAATAAGTGGTACTGCAGTGCTCTGACCGTCTGGTGCACGAACCGTGCAAAATCAATGGAAAGCAAGGGCACACGCGCTCTTTAGTAGACTGCATGCTCAATGTGACCTTTTTTGTTTTACAAATGTATAAGGAATATTACTGTATGCTAAGTTTAGATTCTGATCATTTATGTTGATGAAGGGATAGACTGGATAGTAAACATTGCAAGAAGCCAGATGGTGTCAATTGTGATTTCTACATGCTGTGAGTTAACATCACTATGGACATTATTAGGTCCCATATAGTTTGGAGTTTGTACCATCATTGTGGTGCAAGCACACATACACACACACACACACACTTCTGAAATTAATCAAACGCCCCTGCATTTTATAGGCCAGCAGTGCCAGTTAATCTAATGCCTCGAGTTTAATTATGCCTGTTGGTGGTACACCAGTGGGCAGCCAAGAAGGTGAACTAAAATAAGATAAAATGGGAAAATAATATTAAAGTCTGTAAGGTGAGTGTAGTAATGTAGTATGGTACGGCATCGCAGCCAGCTGCACTTGGCTGCACTCTGACTGTCCTGTGAAAAGAGACTTCCCTTTGGGGATCAATAAAGTCTGATCATGTTTTGATCAATATGAGAAGACAGCAGTTTTCCTAGAGCAGCGTTCTGCACCGTTGGAGTGTCTGTGCGACATATGAACATGGGTATTCATGATTCATCCGCGTTTTGGCAACGTGCATGCCAAAAACACAGCCGAGACCTTGTCACTGTGACATGATCTTATTCTCATGAGGGGGGCATTTGATTTCCATGATATTATGGAGCACTTCACTGTACTCGAACAGTACAGTGCATAGCTGTAGCCCAAATAATCAAGTGTGAACATGCTATTTATGGATCTGTAAGTGCACAGAGCCTATTGTGTACGTTAAAGTGATTGTAGAAGGACTTGATGCATGATAAATAATCCACCCCCTCTTTCCCTCCTTTCAATATCATTTTGATGTTGGACGGTGAGTTGGATTCATTCACATGCATGAGGGGAGATCTCCACAGGGCTTCAGCAGATCTTTAATTGTATAAACAGCAAGAGATGCACATTCGAAACTAGAAAATAGCACAGTGGAAGACTTGGCACCGAAAGAGTGTTTCATCTCCCACGCCCGTCACGTTGATTACCTGAGAAATGGTTCGGTTAGAGAAGTCTGTTTTTTTTAAAATACAGGACAAGGAGTGCATGAGGCTAATGCCTTTCCATATCTGCCCTCAGCAGTGTTATCAAGCCGCCCGCGATAACATCTGTTAATAATCTTTTTTCATTTCACATCGTCTTACGAGCCTTCTGGGTCACCGAGTTGAGTGCCTCGGGGTACCATGACCACCACCACCAGACACCTGAACAAGCAAATGCAGATAAAAGATGAAAAGTCGATGGATAAAGATGGCTATTCTCTAAACGTTATCGAAACAATGCATATTAAATAAGTTTGACAAATTAGATTGTTGTGTCTCCACATTATCTTCCATTGATAAATATCCCCATTATTGATTCAATATTAGATTAATTGAGGTCTGGTATTATGGTACAGTACTGTAAGAAGTACATCTAACAGATTCAATTCAGTGAGATGTAAAATAAATCCATAATTGGATATTTAGTTCTCAAAAATGACTGCTTATGATCTGAGAAACACATTTAACACTGCTGTTTTTCTGTTTTTTAAAATGTACTGGTTTGGTTAATAACATAATAAATGACTAATTTTTGAGAGATTATTTAGTGGCACATCTCTTTTGTTGTACTGCTGTGCCGTCTGACACCGAGTATTGGATGTCCCCCGGGGGTTGAAAACACGCAGCCAATTATTATGCGTTCTGTCTGATGTAGTGACTCCCTGTAGAAATTAGTAAGATGAATTGTTACCGCATTCAATTTGACAGTGTTTATTTTAATTCCTGTGTTTTTCCGTATTCATTAGTATTCTCGATGGCGGTTGCCATTTTTGTAGGAGTGAAGAGTTCGAGTCTAGATTGGTTCTGGCTGGAATAGTTTAGATTGACCTTGGAGTATATGCTGGAATACATCAAAGATTCTGGGGATTGAGCCGTTTCTTCATCAATAATTTTGATTTTTGTCCAACAGCATAGAGGGGAAATTTTTTTTTGAGGGAGTAAAACAAGCAACAAGGTGAAAAAGAAAGAAGAGACAAAAGTTACATGTTAAGACTCCTTTAACTTTTGCCCTGCAGAGCCTCTTGCCGCCGACGTCTTTTGGCTGACTCCTATCCTTGTTATGTGTGGGTCTGGCCTGAGGCTTATGTCTGAGCTAAGTACAGTTATCCAATATTTAGTCATTAACATTAAACTTCTCACCTATTTGTCGTTAGGCTGTAACGACTTAATAGCCTTATGCAGTACAAAGAAATCTGTTATATAAAGTTGGATGACCGAATTGCAGCTGGCCGTTATTGAGTTGGGCTTGTATTACAGTATTCGGATACACATTCAGAATGTGAATATACTCTGAGCGCGTCGATCGACATTCCAAACCACCGCCTGACTTTAGAGCACAGCCACATGCAAACGCTGAAGTACATTCAAGGACTTGTATCAAAAGATTGTTGAGTATCATTTATAGACAGATCATGAGTCAGTGGTTTCACACTCTGACAAATAGTTTTCTGGCTGAACTTGGCTTGCCTAGTCTTGTTAAAATGAAGCCTTCCAGATGCTAATTGGGTTCGTTAACACGAGCTGCTGTCCCATCCTGTCATGTTTTCACATCTTGTCTTTTTGGAATAAATCTGTGGAAACGTATCTATACTTCCCTGAGGATCCGTTATGATTTTAGTCAGATACATGTAATAGATTGAGATGTGTGGTGCAGAAGCCTGTGATGATTTGGTACACTGTTTGTTTGGAGCACATTTTGGAACAAAGCAAAGAGGTCAATTGGTATAACATGAGATTTCCAGCTTAGTTTGCGATTCATTTATTTCCAGTCCATTCAGGTGAGAGTTAAGTGGTTGCACAATGAAGACAGTGATTTTTTTGTTAAAAATGTAGCCTTGACGTGGACTCAGAATGGACTGAACTGGCTTCTTCATTTGTGTGACTCACGCCGAGTTACTCTCTGTTGAGATGAGTCTGCATATAAAGGGCAGAGAAAATCAGTCGAATGAGAAAGTCATGTATTTCAAATGTACCATTATCCTACTGTGAGTCACTGGAAAGAGATGCCGTCTTGCTATCATTGCCATGTAGATGCTGTGTTATGGATTATTAGGATGCCCATTAGTTGCTACACTTTAGTTTAACTGTATAAGTCCACACAGGACACAGCATTGCTAAATATACTATAGTAAGTATGAAGGTCACATAAGGATAAAGCATTGCTGATAATTTTATGAAGATGCATGTAAAACTGTCTTTTCTTTTTTTTTTAAGGGGTGTATAAGAGTGGGGACGTAAACACCATTTGCCTTTTCCTGTTATATATTTTTCATGTATTTTTTTACTATAAAAAGACAATTCTACACTAAACAAATTCTTTCATCCATGATGAGTGTGACTTCCCGTCATGCATATGATGCACCCATAAATGTCACTTTTCGCTATTACACTTTTACAAACACCACAACCAACAAGCTCGTGTATTGTAACACATGAAACTTGTATGATATTTGAGTCTTTTGGGATTGAATATTGTTACAGTCTCAGACATTAAAATACAGCAAATATTCAGACCTATGCATTTTAATTTGTGAATTATGTACACTTAATGTGTTCTTTTTTTCTCTTTTCTCCCCACCCCTTCTGCCCATGTCTTTTCTTCACAGATACCTCAGACCGAAATGCTGCCCTGTATCATTTTCATCGGCTTGTTTCTCACTACAGCCCAATCCCAAGATATCCATCCCTCACAGGCATCATCCTCTATTAGTGAGTCTTGTGACTCCTTGTGCTCCTGCGAGTGGAAAGATGGCATCCTTTATCTTAACTGTGAGCAGAGAAACATCAGCAAAATCTCCCAAATCAAAGTCCCGTCAGGTGTGCCCTTCCACCTGAACCTTTACAAAAATGACTTGGTTGAGCTCCGTGCTGAGGAAATGGAAGGGCTTAAGAATGCCCTTTCGCTGCACATCGGCGGTAATAGCATACAAGAGCTGGAACCGGGGGTCTTTAGCACTCTTGGTTCACTGAAAAAACTCCACATAAATAGTAATTTCCTCGTCACTCTAAAAGAGGACACTTTTCAAGGCCTGGTGAATTTGGAGTTCCTCCAAGCTGACACAAATTTTATCCGGGTCATCGAGCCAGGGGCCTTCAACAAACTGATCCGCCTCAAGGTCCTCATCCTCAACGATAATTCCATCGAGTTTTTACCCAGCAACATCTTCCGGTTCGTGCCCCTCACCCACCTAGACTTGCGTGGCAACAAGCTCCAGACGCTGCCTTACGTCGGGTTTTTGGAGCACATCGGACGAATAATGGAACTTCTCCTCGAGGACAACGACTGGGTCTGTGACTGTGATATTTTACATTTAAAGATCTGGATGGAGAACATGAGGGCCCAGTCAGCTATCGGGGATGTGATCTGCAGCAGACCACATCACCTTAAGGGGACGATTCTAGCTAAAGTCAAGCGGGACGTTCTCTGCCCGTCCCATGCAGATATTAACCTGGAGGAGCCATCAAAGTCACTGGATATGGTTGTTACTCCCTCATCCAAAGGGTCTCAGATTCCCAAGTTGGTCAACGCCAAAGATGACGCTAAGGCACCGACGCCGTCTCACGTTCCTGGCAGTCCTTGTGTGGAGCACTGTTCTTGTCACAATCACCCTGTGGCTGGGTTTTTGATGCATTGTCAGGACCGGGGAATTCAAAAGGTTTCAGATATCGGAATACTTCAGCAAAGCCCCACTAAACTGGTCATGACGGGAAATATGATTCAAAAACTGTTGAAATATGACTTTGTCACATACGATAGTTTAGAATTGCTCAACTTGGCAAACAACAGAATTGATTACATTGATAATGAAACTTTCCTCAGCTTGAGCAGTTTGAAAAAACTGTACCTGAATGGCAACCGAATTGAAAAACTCTTCTCCACAATGTTTGTGGGACTCCACAACCTTGAATACCTGTATCTGGAATACAACCTCATCAAAGAGATTGCCCCAGGCACATTTAATCCCCTGCCAAACCTGAAGCTGTTGTCATTAAATAACAACCTGCTCAGCTCTCTTCCAGCGCAGATATTTCGCAATGTGCCCCTCACCAAATTAAACCTGAGGAAAAATCTACTTATGCACCTGCCAGTGAGCAACGTGCTTGATCAACTCGACTCACTAGAGCAGATTTATTTAGAGGACAACCCCTGGGACTGCAGCTGTGACTTGCTCAGCCTCAAACAATGGGTGGATAAACTCAGAAAGGACACAGTGGTGGGCTCCATTTTGTGTCACACCCCAAAGAAAGTGATGCAGGCTGAGCTAAGAAGCCTCCGTCATGAGGTGCTTTGTCCCGGTCTAGGAACCTATTACTCTTTGCCCCCAGGTGGTGAAGAAAGTGTGACAACTACACTGGGGCCTGACAGCGGTGACAGGGGTTTTCTCAGCTCACTCACAGACACCGTCCCCCTCTCTGTGCTCATCTTAAGCCTTCTCGTTTTCGTCCTCATGATTATATTCTGCTCAGCGGGGTTGGTAGTGTTTGTGGTGCACCGGCGGCGGCGAAGGGCAAAGAGAAAAGCAGCAGAGGAGCAGCCCCGAGAAAACACCAGCAGCAGCCCCATTCACTTACATTACAGCATGTACGGGCAGAAGACTACACACCACACCCTGACGCAAAGAACAGGGTCTGCCACTCTGTATGAAGAGAGATCCCACAGTCCCATTGTGCAGATCTGTCGCAACCCCACCTACTGCTCCCAGCACAAGGAACATGACGCAGATCTGGATTATAGCCTCGACGAACCCAACGTCAAGCATCACGTCTGCCGGAGTATCATGGAGAAGGAGAACACTTCGCCGCTCACAGGGAACCCCAGCTCAAAGTTCAGACCCGGAGAGTGCCCCGCCGAGTTCGTCACTCTGGGGAATCCCAACTCCTTGTACAGGAACATTCTAGAGAGGGAGAAGGAGCTGCAGCAGCTCGGAATAACGGAGTATCTTAGGAAAAACATGCCCCAGCTCCAGTCTGCTGTGGACATGCAGGTCCCGGGACACCAGGAGGAGTTAAAGCTAATGGAGACAATTATGTACACAAGACCACGTAAGGTCATGCTTGAGCAAACTAAGAATGAGTACTTTGAACTCAAGGCTAACTTGCATACTGAGCCAGACTACTTGGAGGTTCTGGAGCATCAAACTGCATTTAACTAAGCTTAAGAAGAAAAAAAACAACTATATATATTATGTTTTTGAACCAAGTGCCTTGTCCCGTTTGCCCTCTTGTACTTTCCACAGTGTGAAATATGTATCATGGGCACATCACATTTAAGTTTAATTGTAGCACAGAATGTAACTGTATCTTTCTTTTTTAATCTATTGACAGCTATGTTATGTAGCTGGTGAAAGGTGTAACATTTGGCCAAAAATATAACAACAAGAAGATGTTACAATGTGTTAAGCAGGCCTGGATTGAAATCCGTCTTTGAAATCTACTTCAATCAGCTTCTTTTTTTTTTCTTTTTTTTATGATTTAATTAAGTTTCCAAATGAATTGATTCACAGCAGTACATGCCCCTCCCCCCCCCCTGACATCTTAACAGAGTAAAGCAGATGTTTTAGAAGGAAGTGGGTGAATCGCAATCACCACTTGACCCAGAATCTGCTGTTTAATCAGTCTTTCCTGATTCTGGGTATGACCTGATTACACCCTCTGTCAACATAAGCCAGCTGGAACGCTGTAACCAGAATGCTCATTGTGCCGTAGAGTCAGCCAAAAGCCAACTGTACATTGGAAAACCATTGATGAGTTGAATGATCCAATACACACTGGACAGTTGCAGTCATAGGACCATTTATTTATTTTTATACAAACTTTTTTTTTTCATCTTCTCTCAGTAAATAGAGCACTTAAAAATACAGTATATTAAACACAACTGTAAATTTGTAAAAAAATGCATTGCACTAATCAAATGCCATAAGATGGTGCATGACAATCAACAGAGTCCTGCTGAAACATTTTTTGTTGTTGTTGTTATTATTATTATTATTGTTGTCTTTTCTTTCTGCCAGGAAAAAAAAGAGCTACAAATGTGAACGATCCTTCAGTGTGCGTGTGTGTGTGTGTGTGTGTGCGCGTGTGTATGCGAGATTGTGTTTCGTGTCACGGTTTTATGTCAAACTCGGACACCGTTCAGGAAAACCTTCCTATTGGCTGACTTTTGAACTCATTAGAGGCGGGGCATATTAAGCTCTAAGCACATGAGCGGTTCCCGACGAGCGACGTGACCCAGAACGAAGCTCCCGTTCTCCGTATAGACAACCTGCCGACGGACTTCAGCCAACGTCTCCGTCTCTCAGCTCATATTAAAAGCAATGGACTTTTGACGACTTGCGGACACCGTAGTCATTGTTAAGGATTTACACTACACACTCCGTCGAACTGGTCCGTGTAAGCACACACACTCTGTAGCTTTTCTACTTTAACTAGATTTAATTATTTATTCTGTATATTTTGTATATACTTATGTTCCATAACTTCTTCTTTTTGGTTTTTGTGTGCCTTCAGTGCTGTACAGAATATAAACAGAAGTTGTAATTGATAAAGAGGAAATAAAGAATTGCAATATTGCATAAGGTTGTGCACATTTTCTGCAGCCACCTTGATGCTGCAGCTGCACCCCAAAAAAGTGTCATCACTCCTCTACAGTGCATATATATATGTGCGTGCATGTACTTGTGTAAACACCATTTGGTTGTTTTCCCGCTGTGTGAATTATTTAGCCCCCCACGATGGCTCAAACCTAGTCCTTAATCACACAACAATGGCTGCAGGGCTTTCCACCATCCATGCTTTTCTGCATGACTTTAATTTTCTGCTTCTCTCTCTCTCTGTCTCTCTGGGGAAACAGTGGACCCTCTCTAATGCTTCCATTTTCTATCACAATTGATGTATCTGAAGCTCCTTGCAAGAACACACACACACACACACATGCACGTAACCTCACGGCTGGAAAACACTCAGTCACACAGACACGCATGCGGCACTTGCACACAAACGCAGATAAGCCACCAACATGAATGAATGCATAAATGCTTTTAGATTTTGCATGCAGGCACACATCGTTCAAGGTATGCAAACAGACCGGTACACACACACACACACACACACATACACACAGCAGGTGGGACGAATTATCCTCTGCAGTTTGATCCTGTGAGACTCTTAAGCAACATGCTCCTCCAGAGGTGAGACATTAGAAACGTGCACGACGAAAAATTCAGTGTTGAAAAGAGTAGCAAACATCCCCAACTCAAAGAAGAGGCAGTGAAGAAGTCACAAACTTTTTAAAAAAATCATCACTGATAGATCTAAACAAAACATTGCACAGTGTGGAGTCAGGATCAGTAACGTGACATGCGACCTCTTACTGGCATCACATGTTCCCCCACCCCGTATAGACGAGGTGATGCGATGAGGTTCTGCTGCACTTGTGCTGCATACATTTGCACAATAATGAAGAAGAAATGCGGTACGCAGGTAGCTCTAATGACCTATGGATGTTCAAAGTAACACTGCTGCTCACACACTCATGCGCTCTAATTACATGTAATGCAATTTAATTGAAGCATAAACAATGTTGCTACTTTACATATAGCCGAACAAACCTTTTGATACACCAGATAACACAATTTATTATTGCAATATTAGTGTTTGCGCTGCATCTATCAATATAGCGAACGTCCACTTTCTCATTTTGTACCTCAAGATGATGCATTAGCTTTATCACGCACATGCTTTCAAATGCTTCAGTTTGAAGAATCTGTATCATCTCACCCAGTTATTATTTCCTAAAACGGTCTATCTGTTATGTGGTCCCTCAGCCGTAAGCCATTAATATTCATATCTGAGAGCACAACAACAGAACATCTCTTCAGGGCAAACATTATCGACTCCTCCAAGAGTCCAAGAGTTTCACCGGGCTGTTTATAACAATCTAAAGTCAATTAATTTCTGACCTGTTACATTATTCGAGTGGCAGAATTACAGCAATTCCAATGGGAATCAATAATTAAAGCTTGATGTATGTATGCAATTTGCACTCAGTTGGCTATAAGGTCAACCTGCCCTGCAGTACCTGAACATTTCTTTTTATTTTCTGTTTTTCGAGAGGTGTTGATGCTCATTTAGTTGGATGTTGTGGTGCTACCGAATTGCATTATGAGAATAATAAGAGAACTGTTTCTATTATCTTACCCTCCCTTATTTTTATTTATTTATTTATTTATTTTAATAGTGCACCACTGAGGTAGCTGCATCCTGTTTTTTAACATAATTAAGGCGGTTCAAATCATTATACTTACAGCAGGCCTGAAGGAAACAACAAGAAGAAGAAGAAGCGTGTTTAATTTCATAGTTTTCATGTGCAACACTCCAAAGGGGGGGGGGGGGGGGACTAATGAATTGAAAGCCTGGTTATCAGAGAATGTGTACACTGAAACGTGATGGAGGATGTCACTTCACCCTCGGTTCACCTAGAAACAGCAAAAAGTGTGACTTAAAGAGCATTGAAAATTCTCTCCGTGACATCTATATCAATTGGTACAAGTCCACCTGTGGTCAGTTTTAATTGATAAGGTCTTAGGATGAAATACACATCCATCTTCATCGATCCTTCCACACCCATCTGTTTTCTATACTTGTATTATCCGAGGTCACGAGAGGGGTTGGGAGTATATCCCAGTATAATTGCATCGGCATAATGAATGGAAGACGTGCACGAAATGCACATGTTTATGTAAAGCTTTTTATTGGCTGTACACTAGAGACATCATTAGCAGCAGGTGAAATTTCTATTGTGAGAAAATCATAGAAGTGTATAAAAAAAAAAAAAAAAAAAAAAAATCAAACGGCTTGTATTCAAGGCAGTGAATCTATATCGAGTGTCCGCATGCTGTGTTAGTGTGCTCCGGAGCACCAGCCCATGAATGAAGCACCATTATATGCGGGGTGACTTTGTCGTTCACTACACCCCCACTTACTGACTGAACTGTACTATGCTGCTACAGATCCTTACCCTGGGGGGTGATCTTATGATGCTGGCTGCCAAGCAGAGCAGCTTGCTATGAAGCCATGGACACTGAGCCCCTATCCTGTTGTTCACTTGGCAAACAGTTTAAACAACAAGCCGGTGACCCATTTTTTTTTATTATTTTTTTTTTCCCATCTGAACATCAGAAGTATTTAGTCATGGAAAATATTGTATCTTTTGTACTGAAAGCAGCCTCTCAGGTATAGGGGATAAAAAAACGTTAAAACCGTCCTCTGACAATATATTTTTTTGAATTGTCTGGATTTTTTTTCTGTTGTTTTTGTTGTAGACCGTTGCATTAAACAAAAGGTGTTTTTTTTCACTGATGCTGCTGCTGTGTCACTGTCTTTCCATAGCCTCAATAAACCAGAATGTATCATAGCCAAGAGCTCCAAAAGTTTTGTGTCTAGACTTATCAGAATCAGTATTCCTTACACACACACACACACACACACACACACACACGTTACAGTTGTAACGTGTAGGAAGTCACTAGTTTGGAAAGAGTGTCTGGGGGAAAAAAAAAGTCAATTACAGCACTTCATCACCAAATAGCTCCTGGAATGTGTTGAACATCCCCTATCGATGATATATAACAGACTCAAAGTATCTAAGGGTGGATTTCTCCTTTTTTTTAATGGAGTGTATGTAGCCTTTAATCAAGTATAGTATGACAGCGAAAATGGATGTGGAGTAATGGAGGGAAATGCACAGTGGTGAGTGAGATCATGACCAACTGATGGATTAAATAGTGGGTAACATTGGGACAAGTGCTGAAATAAATTGTTTTTTTTTTTTTTTTTAAGAAAAGTATTGATTTGGTTCTGTTCTGGGAAACAATAACTCTTCCATGAAGTACAGTACATTCAAGGAAGAATTCAATAAGGGGAAGTACATTGAATCAGATTTGTACTGTAAGCACGGAAAACAACTGGATATGTTTAATATGCACACTGGTGGTTAATATGAATGTATGACATAGTCAAAGGAAGCTTACTGTAGCTGCACCTTGTTGATCCCGTACTGCATGGAGCTCATTTTTGCAGTTGTTTTTGTGTGTGGTTTCCGGTTTGATTGACAGTGGCATGTCAATAAAAGCAGAAACCCCTCCCCCCACCCCCCGTCCCCACAAATGCAGCGGAAAGCACGACATGTGGTTTTTATTCCAACGTGTGAGAATGAAAGGCAGATGCTGAACGATGGGATACAGCAACCGTTGCAAAGCCTGCATGCCTGCATGTCACATACCGACTATTTAAATAAAGCTTATTGCTGTGTGTGAATTATATTATATTCTCTACTGAACCCTAACTATCGACAGGGCACATAGTAGGCAGCAACTGTAACACGTGTGCGAGTCCACATATGACCCCTTCCACATATTAGTCATACGGTACAGTTTGAAAAAAAAAATACATATAAGAAAATAACTAACTACACCCTTAGTGTGAACCTCATCCCTGCACAGCAGTGCTGTATTCCCTCTGATTCAATGAATTACAATTTTTATAGGCGAAGAGAAGCTCGTTCATGCTAATGTAATATGTATGTATGTCCCATAAGAGAATACCCTTTGTTACGTCTTTGGAAACACAGTGCGAGCTTGTTGAGCATGAAGTGATGTGGTGTGTGACACGGCCGTCTGTGATAAGAAAGAAGACAAAGAGAGATAAAGATAGACAGAGAGAGAGAAAGAGAGAGAGACCACACACCCTCCAAAACAAAGTCACAAGTCACACTTGTGCTCCCCGACATCAGAACAAATGTCCTCATATGATCACACTGCAGAAATATGAACTGGTAGCCCAAAGTGTTTCTAATAATATTACAAGCTAATGACCCATTTAGAGGCCCGGCCCACTCGGAACATTGAACAGTCTTACTGATGAGCTTTTCATGGCTCTCGAGAAGACACGCGAGCCGTCCGTTCCTTTCCTTCTACTGAATGATGGCGCAATTAAATGTTTCATAGTGTGCCAACATCAGTACTACCACTGCAGTGGCTCCCAGCGACTTCTTTGAGCTGTCTAACAAAGCACAAAGACACGAGATGTAAGCCTATTTCTTATTTCTTTCTTCCTTTTTTTTTTAGTTTTATTCCGTTTTCTCTCCTTCTTTTTCCCTTCACTCCAGAGGTACGTGAAAGTCATATCAATTAGAGAGTAAACTTCAGCCCCTTAAAAAATTATCTTCTGTATGCATTGCACAATGCACATGAACCTTCTCCCCTTTGCGTTTGTGCATTTATTAAGGTGTAGACATGCACACCAACAGTACGTGGGAGGAAAAAGAAAAATTCAGATTTAATTCGCTTTATTTTTCTTTATCATTAATTTTTCTTAGAATACATTCAGGAGGCATCATCAGGTATCTGCAGGAAACAGATGCAGCTTTTTTTTCCCTTCTTTTTTTTGAAGAATACAGAGAACAGTGGGTACGCTGCGGGAGAGTCAGTGATCAAAAGGGACGTTTTAAATTATGTGGTTTTGAAATATCAAAAAAAAAACAAAAAACAAATGCACACAGTTGAAGGGAAATTGACAATGCATTAAAAGCTGTTGTACTATACTTCCCTTTGCACAGAGTACCACATGTATGATTAAACACACGGCCGCGAGCTGTTTGTTCTTTCTTTAAAAACCCCGGCTATCATAATAAATTCATGTCTATTATTCTCTTCACATAAAATCGCGAACTCCAGAACATTCCCATCTTCCACTCTAAACGGAGAGAGAGAGAACAGCATTGAGTAAGTTTGAGTAGAGCAAGTGTATCTTGACATATGTGACATTTCTTAAGGGCCGGCTGCGTTTTACTCATGCACCATCTCATGTTACAGATGAGTCATTTTGGCATAACCTCAATAACAAATTGGTGTGCTGTTTAGCCTGTGGCAGTGTGTATATATATATATATATATATATATTGAGAGAGAAAAAAAAAGAAAGAATGGATAGAATGATGGTTTTAAACTTTTGCTGAGTAAAAAAGTTACAGGTCAAATCTGGAAGTGTATTGATTCGAAAAGGTGAAATACTTATTGGGATTCTAAAGATAGCGTCAGGGATGATGGATTTTTATTTTATTTTTTATTTTTTTGTAGCACATGTTGGGTCAAAAAGTTGGAAAGTGTTTTTGGCAGATGCATTATTTATGGATGGATGGATGGATGGATTTATTTTTAATCTGAGGAACCCATAAATTGCCACACCTCCAGCATGGCTTACAAATGCTGTCCCAAAAGTTCACCCACAACTTATGAATATGACTCAGATGAATGAAACAGATGTGACTCATAACTATCATATCCCAAATATCTGGAGTTCCCCACTCTCTCTCTCTCTCTCAGTTTTAGAGACACACTTCCATTGTGTGTTTGCAGCTTAGGGCCATCCCTCGGTGAAATCACTAAGTCTCTTATGTGGATTTTCGAAGCCTCTTATTCGGTGTTATAGCCAATCCTTAATCTTCTGAATTTAAGAGAAAAAGAAAAAGGAAAATGTAGTTTTTACATTTTTATTTTTTATTTTTTATTTATTATTATTTTTGGACTATTCCCTCCAGAATTCCCTCATTTTTAAATGGATTGTTTTCAGTAATACGCTCCATGAAATCCATCAATAGTAGCTCCATATATACGAGGAAGCCCACCCCAGCGTTCACCTGCCGCCTTTGAACCTCGAGCTACTTTGATCCCATAACTTTAAAAAAAGAGACTTTAGTGCAAATCCGTCATGCGTTCGTTTACAGTCGGTTGCAGGATTTGCTTTTCTTTTTCTTTTTCCACTACAGTAAACTTTTTAAGTTCACATAAGAGAGAGAGAGAGAGAGGGACTTATATCTGAGCATCTTTTTAGCTCTGGGCTTCATGTGTTCCTGTTGTTGTGTTCAATGTTAGAAGTCAAAAGAATTAAGTCATCCTTCAGCCACAGGCTTTGTGTTGTATACCGGCTGCGTTGAGTTGAGAGAAGAGGCACATTTTTTAAAACACGTATCGCCACACGGTACTCACACAAAAGGCTTGTTTTAGGTTTATTTTTCAAAGACATGGGACTGATTAAATATTTATTCCTACTGTGATTTAAAAAAAAAAATCCTTGTTGTAGTCGCTTTAAAAATAATCCCTAATTAGCAGTAATACATATATCACATATAATATGTCCTTTTGCATCGTTTGTTTGACAAGAATGCAGAGAGTTCAGGATGTAATCAAGAGTTGATTGTACCTACAACTGTAATAACTGTCAGCTTTTTCAGGAGAGCACAGTAAACAGTGGTGGCAGAACATGAGAGACACACACACGCACACACACGCGCGCACACACACACACGTCCCAGCTTGTTTAGGAATGATTGCAAAGACTTGACGGTACATGGCCCGGTTCACATGGCTGCATCTAGACAGCATGCATGCAGACTTTTGTGTCTTTGTATATGTTTTTTGTGTGTGTGTGTGTGTTTGGAGGGGGGGGGGATGCATGCACACACACACACACAAGTTTACTATTTTCATGCTTATTGAAGCCAGCATGTGCTTTTTTTTTTTTCTCGATACCACCCACTGCAAATCTCACAGCCTAGGCTAATATATTCCTGATGACAACATAATGCTCTCATACACACCCACATTCACGTTCTCTCTCTCTCACACTCTCACACTCTCACACACACACGCACACACACACCTCTTCAGCCCAGCTCATTATCCATATTTTTTTCATTCAAACTTGACTAACTCTGCTGCAGTAGATCAATGTAATTCTGAACTCTTGCCTCCACAAATGATCTGTTGGACACGTGTAACCTCACACACACGTTACTCAACACTGCATCCACGCAAAGAAAAAAAAGTCCACTCGACATACTGAATTCCCTTGGAGCTTTTTTTTTTTTTTTTTTTCGTGGGGTATATGATGTGTTCAAAGAGTGAACAGCACCCTGTTCTAGCTTTTGACACTGCATTGTCATCCACTGTGATGCCAGTGGGCTCCAGCTCCAGTCATATCCGCTGTGAGCTAGGTCACACACACACACACACACATATCCAAAGGTGCATAAGCGTATGGGGATTTGTGTAACTGGATACACACACACACACTTCTCGGCAGGAGCTCAAATCTGCTGTCAGCTTGGTGAAAAGAGGCTGCGAGCCCCTGGAGTTTGGCCTCTTCCTCTGCCGGATTCTCCCCAATCCTCCTCACCTCCTCTCCATCACACACTCTTCACACACACACACACACACACACACTCTCAATCCAGCTTCTTCCGTCACTGGTTCACCATCTGTCTTTTTTTTTTTTTGCCTCCCCACTCCCACTCTCTTACTCATTCTCTCTTAAAACACACACACACACACACACACACACACACAAAATGCAGTGGCATGCCACTATCTGTCCCGTGCTCTTTGAGTTACAAGCACTCTCACACGGCGCCTCTTTTGCTCCATCACCCTGCGAGCTATTTTTAGCCTTGCCTTGCTGCACCTACACAAATGAGCCGGAGCCTTGGCCAACTTAACCGGGGGAAATCTGACTATGCACGCGTGCATCACCCTCAGAAACTTAGACGACGACGAGGAGGAAATTTCCAAAGATTGAATCTCTTTGATACCGTGGGCTTACGTAGCAGGATTGGTTCCTTAAAATCCTCAAGGAGATAATACGGATGTGACTGCAATGCTTCTGTGTTCTCCGCGTCTCCTAGCTCCTTCTTATTCGGTTCAAGCTCGTTTTTTTCCTTTTGTGCATTAAGACCCTGAAATCACTCAGGCATTTAAACTATGTCCTCTTAGCTCTTTGCTGTCAGTCACACTTGGGGTGTATATGTGTAAACCCAGAGGCCAAAGCATGTGGCTGTTTTTAAACATGCGTCGCGAAAGGTGCCAGGGCCCGAGGACATAAATGAGAGGATGACCTTTTGTTTGCCGTCTCACTTTATTTTTATTTTTTATTTTATTTTAATGTGGCTCTTGCTCTTCAGCGTTATGAATTTTTTGGATGCGTACACCTTGTTCCCTTACATAAATATGAGAAAGAGGCATGCTTTCTTTAAATTTGCATACCAGAATGAATTCAGTGACCTAGAATCAGGAAAAAATGCACAATGCTTATAAAACATTACAGTAACATTCACTGATTCCATACCTGGACAGTAAGAATATATATATATATATATATATATATATATATATATATATATATATATATACATTCTTTTGGTTGAAGCCAGCCTGACAGCATGCCATAGCTGGAAACAGGGGGGTTGTTTTTCTAATCATGTAAAAAAAGGCGTCAGCTGCGTTTGGCTGGGTAAATTGTCCACAGGTGTGGCTCAAATGACAATGACAGCTGCCAATTGTCGGAGCAAATCAAAAAAGAGATCTCGAGAGAGAGGCCGCGTACACAGTTGCATGGTGGTAGGACAAAGTAAGAAATAAAATGCTTTAATATTTTAGGTTTTTAAAAATGCCGATATGGCTTAGGTCATCGAGGAAAAATCAGCTCAAATGAGTCTGAGTGAGTATGCTTTTTTTTTTTGAGATTGTGGAGAAAAGTGATGGATGATATCAGCCTTCATTCCAATGACCAAGAAAAAAAAAAGTCTGTCGGTAATGGCTTTGGAGGAATGAGAGATTCACCCTTGGTGCAGTTCAGAACATGCGACAGCAAACTTCTTAGCGCAAAGACACACAGGAGTACATAAATTTAAAAGTTATTATACTTAACAAGGGCTACAAGCAGAGAGCAGTCACTGTGACTACAAGGCAACAAGGTTATGCATAGGATTACTTGAATATTTGGGGTATATATGAAAACATAGGCCATCAATTGCAGTTAATGAGTGTAATGTTGGTGTTCCCGGGTTTTCCTCACTGTGCACTCGGGTTAGGAAGTGAGATGAGGGGGGGGAAAGGAGGTCGCCAGCTGCAGCCTAATATACAATTAAGAGCTTCACCGTTCAGTGCCAAAATATGAAATGAAAGATATAATGTGATTTGCCAAAGTGTGGCAAAGTGTGTGTGTGTGCGCGAGCGCCACCCGTGTCACTGAGTGGAGAGAGAGCGTTAATGTGCAGCCTCTGATATGGTTATTTCACAACTCAGCCACCTCGCTTTTTTTTACTTAATGTTTGTCACGTGTTTCATTATTTAATCAACAAATGGCTTCGTGCAGGCTTACGCAACAGCTATCTATCCCAATCGGCTTAGGATGTATGCACCTCATCTTTATGTGCACTAATGGTAATACCTCTGATGATTAAATATAGTTGCAGTACATAAAGTCATTAAGCAAATCATAGAAAAGTACAAAAACTTGCAGAAATACTTTGACTTTCATTAGAACAAACGTAGGCTCCAAACTGTGCAAACATCTGATTAATCATCATATATTAATTTAAAAATTCTCTCTCCTTTTTGTTTGTCTCTCAAATGGTAATTTTGACTTTTTAAAGCCCATTTTCAGCACGGTATGGACTCTCACTCTGCTTCAGTCTCACGCGTTGCTAAAAGTGGACCTTCTCTCAGTTGTCTTTCTAATAAAAAGGGCTGTCATCGGCGTGGAAACATTGATCATCGGAAATGTCACCGTGTGCATTCATTATTTCCAAGCGGATGAGTGTCTTGTATTAAACTTTTATTAAACGCGGGTCAACAGCTTTTCTTGCTGTGTTGCTAAGGAGACCTTTCTTTCTTCGATCGAGATGATGTGCACCGCACCGGCCCGGCTATTTGTTTACACGGTTCCAAGTGCTTTGAGCAGGAGACAGGAGATCATATATGGGGATATGAAGGCATATATGATGTATGGAAATATGAAAGGGAAGCTTCCCCCTGATGTCTCTGCAGGAAATGCAGATTATGACAAAGTTTTGAGGGATTATTCTCAAACAGAGACTTCCAGGTGATTGGCAGTAAGCAGAGCGTAAGGTAATGCAGCGCTGATTTATGAAGACGCTCAACTGTGGCGCAATGAAATAACGATTAAGGAAAATTACAATTAACGCTTCATGTTTACTATGATGGATTACCTTGCTGGAGATGTGGAAGTTTCCAAAAAGTTTTGTTTTTTCAAGTGTAGAAGTGAGTGGCAGCAAATAGTTTCTCCTGATAATAAACAGAGTAGTTAAGAAAGAAATGAGCATTAAAAGCAAGGCTTATGGAGTCAGTGGTGAAGGATCACTCTTGATTTGAAGAGCCTCATGCAACATGCAACCTTTTTCTTGCCACAAGAGGAGATTAGTGTCATTTTCCAGATTTATCTCGAGGCCCAGTGAAGAAGCCAGTAAGGGGGCTCATCATTTCCCCCTCCTTCACCTCCCCCAACCTTTCAGCTGAAAGATAATCTAGTTCTGAACCAGAGTGAATGAGTCCTGGAGGATGTTCTTTAGTTGAACAAGATGTGCTGATATCCAGTTTATGTTGTTGTTTTTTTTTTTTCCTCTTTCTCCTGTCTGGTCAACACAGGAGCTCAGGAGTGCAGTGAGGCGAAAACTTAACCCTTACCGGTGTGCTTCTTATTGCAGGGAATCACACTGCAGTAGCCCGTAGTGGATACGAACTCGTACAGTCCACGAGAGAGAGAGATGAAAAAAAAGTTAGCCGAACAGAGCCGAGATCCAACAGATAGTTTTAGTCCCAAAGCACAGAATGAGTTCAGAGAGGCTGAAAACCCCAGCGCCTTGTGAAGTAAACATTTAGTTGCAGGTATTGATCAACCCTCACAGATAACACTTTCAGTGGGGGTTTTATATTCTTTCATCAGCCAATAATGGCTAGAGGCCATTTGCCTGCTGCTTTTTTTTTTAACAGTTTTAAATGTTTTCTGGTTTGTAAAGATTTCCAGAACCAGGTGTTTATCAGAGAGAGATTGATCCAATTTGAAAAGAATTCACTCAAATAGATTCATAAGAGATTTGTGGACTGTAAAAATATGCACAAAAAAAAAAAAAAGAAAAAGCTCAGAAAATCTCCCCTAATTATGTTCCACACTGCCTTCCTTTTTATTGAACGTATTTGTGCCAAACCGCTGGAGGCAGACAGAACATAATGTGCTATGTCAGACCCCAAAAAAGAAAAAAAGTATATATATATATTTATGACTATAACACTGAATGGGGCGAATCAATTCAACCTAATATCCCTTTTAAAAAGAAAGTTACATGTGATGTGTTTGAAAATCATAGATGAGTTCATAAATCTGTGCAGCTTCACCGGGTCTTTTCTTTATTGAAAAAGGCAATCATTTTGATTTAACAGCTCATACTGTGTGACGTTGGGTGTGTGTGTGTGTGTGTGTGTGTGTGTGTGTGTGTGTGTGTGTGTGTGTGATCGGCTCGTGTGCCAGGCAGAGGAGTTCCTAGTGTAGTGATGATGATGTGTCACTTCCTAACAGAGATTTTCAAACATGCCCATCATCAGTGGGAGAAATAATAACGGTTGTAAATTGTGCAGACTCAGAACGCAGACCGTTGGCATGTGATTCATACAATCTGCTGTACAGTGCAGGGCTGAGAGTATATACACACACACACCCTCAGGGGAGTGTGTGTGTGCATGTGGGCGATCAGGGATGCTACGCAGAGTTCATGAGCATCATATTTACAGCTTTTCACCAGAGCTACTGTTTGTTTTTTTTAATATGCTAAATCCATCCTGCAAGAAAATCCAGTCATGGCATTCCTGTAAAAAAATAAAGGAGAAATACCCGACGACATCACTTTACAGATGATTCGAGAATTGATGTCAGATTCTACGGCGTAATGAGCGGAAACGTTAGCGCCAGTCAGACTCGTCGCTTGGCACAAACGTGTCACCGTTTGTGACAGCTGCAAAAACATCAAGCGTACGGAAGAAGAAGAAGAAAAACGGCGACGATTCGATGTAAACTGTCAAAATCATTTGGGGAAAATGAACTAGTATTCGCTCAATTTATGGGAAAAAAAAAATATAGGACACTGGAGGTAGTTTCTTTTCTTTTTCTTCATTTGTCTTTTGAGCTCACAGAAGACAGTTGGGGAGGGGAGGGAGGGGGAAGGTCTTTCAGTACACCGCTTTCATCTAAATCAAAATTATCGGTCTGAACTGCATTGAATTATCATCGGAGCCGGACCGCTAATGACTCAGGATCTCTGGTTCTCAGGGAAAAAAAAGGAGGAAGAAGAAGAAACACTCTAAAAGAGCTCATTACTAACTGGCAATCGCTACTCTTCTTCTACTGTACATCCAGCTATCATTAAGCCTGCATTCTTTGAATATAATGACCTTGTGTTGTTACATGGCTGTCATGGGTTATATCAGTAATGGTCCTCAAGCCACTGTCTCTCACTGTTGCTAATAAAGTGACACACACACACACACACACACATAGAGTTTCCCAGGCCATCCCCCGAAGGACCCAAGAGCCACAGGCCAAGCGGCACTGTCTCGACACCTTGTCACAACCCTTGGTCTGATCAGTCTGAATTGTGTGTGTGCATGTGTGTGTGCGCGTGTGTGTGTTCACATAGCGAGCCGTATCGATGTGACACGGCAAAGTGCAAAGCTGATTGCGGGTGGATCACTAGCAGGGTGTGTGTGTGTGTGACAAGCGATGAGCGCGCCATAAAAAAGAAGGTCGTTTTCCAATCGGCTATTAGATAACTCGGTTACATCACCGCTTTTTTCGGCAGGAATCTATTTTACTGCTCCGCTGATCAAGAAAGAGGAAAGGGGAAATGAAGAGGAGAGCAGCAAAGCGAAGAAGAAGAAGCTCCGGATGTTCCAACTCTGGACCGTAATATAGCAACACGACAGAAAACAAAGGGTTTCAGTCGCCTTCTGTATTTCCTTTTGATGTGGTCGCTTGATCACGCAAGCGAGCAGCAACCAACCGTAATATATAAAAAAATAAGGGCGACACATTAGTTTTGCCTGCTGAAAAATGTGCCTCGGATCAAAGAAAATACATAATTTTTGTGTTTTTTTTTTTCCCCACTCGAACTTTAACCGCTCCCAGGTCCACTGTGTATGAATCCATTTTTAAGATTTATTCACACTGTGTACCTTTTTAGGCTGAACAGCAGGTTACAGAGGGTGGGAGGGATGCATTTGTCTTCCTCCACTGTTTTTTTTTTTTCCAGTTTAGTCACGACTTTCTCAGGAATAAGGCCGGAGCTCCTTGTCCTTGTTCCTCCGTGTTCCTTTCGTAATTGCAGGTGGATTTGGGGGCGAAGGATAGTTTCCCCCCCTTTCTGTTGACATGCTGTATCTTATTGAATATTCCAGGCATTTTGAATTAATAATCAATGCCGATTTTTTTTTTGAGGTAGAGGACGGGGAGTTCGATTAGATCTTAAGTCTCCTTGAATTGCCCTTCAGAGCTCTATCAAAAAGGCAAGATGCTGCATCTTCCATACAATAAAACTGATATCACCTCAGGAGGCTAATATGTACAAAGATAACATGGAAAGTCATTAATTTTTAAATTCCTCCTTTCTTGCTTCTGTGTGTGTTTGCGTGAAGTTCTTTTTTGTACGACTTTCCGGGGGCAGGCCATTACTTTTCTTCAGGGACAAGCTCTCCCTGCAACACGTGCGTCATAGCGGCTCTTCCTGCAGGGATCTTAGTAGAGATGTCCTTTATATGCAAAATAAGTTAAAACTACAAAGTGGATTGTTGCAAATTAATAAAAAAAAAAGTAGCTGTAGCTGTACCAATATGCTTCAAGAGACCTTTCTCTCATATTTTTTTTTAAAAGTTAAGAGAAGGATAATCTAAACACTGTGTGACATGCATTTACAGTAGAAAGATTAGTTTGGGAGTGCTGGGAGGAAGAACGCTTTAACACTTAAGCACTAAGGGTTCCTTAAAATGTCTGGAAGATGTCTCTGTTGTGATGTCCAGTCAGAGCCAGATACGGTTTGAACTGGGAGAAAGTGAAACTTGAACTGAGAAAGTGACATAAGTGGAGACTAAAAATGGTGGAAATAGGGAAAGAATCATCCACACAACTTAATTTAATCACGCAACTTTTGAACAATAAAATGCTGCACATCTTTTTTTAAAAGCCCATTTCTTGTTGGCTCCAGACCGAACGACTGTTCTGTCGTCTGGAAGGTGTTAACTAAGACCAACGCTGATGCATTTCACATTTTTTTTTTGTTTTTTTTTTTGGGAAATGAAGCAGAGGAGGAAGCAGGTAGAGACACCACCTACATTATAGAAAATCAAATTTAAAAAAAAAACCCTCCGAGGGCAAACATGTCATACAGAAGAAGTAAAGCGCAAGATACACAACAACACCGGCCACTTAGCAAAGAAAGAAAAGCCAGGAACTGCTACATAACTCAATAATCTGTCCCTTTTTTATTTTTTATTTTTTTGCTTTCTGTCAGGCATATGGCACTCTTAAGGCAATCTGGTATTCCTGACTGCCTGGGAGGCTATATTCATATCTTGCCTGCCTGATGGACTGCCCCTGTATGGCTATACTTCCTCTATCAGGCATCTGGTATTGTCTGGCAGCCGTATCTATTCTAGCCTGGCTTCCTGGGAGGCTTTACATGGCGTTCTGCTGCCTAACAGACTGCTGGTACATTTAGCAGCCTGTAGCTAATATTATTTTGTACCTAACCTGCCTTCAAGGCATCAGTTTTAAAAAAAAAAAATCCATCCTGCAAAGCCAATTCTACTTTCTAGAAGTCTCCGCCAAAATGCTTTGGCAGAATATTTCTGTTTCTAAGAAGAATATTTTAGAGTAAGAGCAGATTTATTAGATGCCAATTGTTTTTTGTTTTCAGCAGATGGAGAAATACAAAAACTATTCACAACATTTTTAAAAAAGTTGCACAACTTCCTTGACAAAAGATGGTTCAAAAATGCTCAGACACTGTTCTCCGAAAGCTAATTGGTTAATGGGCCTCGGTGATCGCTTACTAGTCTAGTCTAGTCGGCTTAGACGACTAGAGTAAAGCTCAGTTTCCATAAAGGAGTTGAATGAATCAGTCGTGGTTGTGTTGCTACCGTAACCGACATTTAGTAATCTCTTTTATACAAACATTTCACGCGGTTTCGGCAGGCTTGTAAAGAAGGAGGATCGGGATGGAAAGAGCTGCGTGCTGGCTGCCTGGAAGGTGGACCGCAGGCATCTGTGCAGACTTTCAGGAGAGTCAGAAACTCAAGATATCGGTATGAAACAGCGCGTCTCGCCTCGAACCGAATCCCAGTCCAGAGCTGACGAAGATAGAGTAGTTTATATTAAAAGAAAACTTCAAGACCTTTTGAATTCAAGAGGTGGATTCAGGCAAAGCTCCCCATAAGAATCCCTTTCATTTGGTGAAACCTCGAGTGATTTTTAAATTAACCCAGGTTTACGTGCTTTTAAGCAATGCATCCGATGGGATTACGTGGAGCTTCTGGGGATAGATCTGTGCGAGATCTGGGTGAAAGAATATTGAGCTTTCAAGCAGCCAGATGTCTACAGAGCAATCCCTCTGCACAATTACCATGAAACATCTGGGACCTATAAACACAGCGAGCGAGCTGCAGCTCCGTCTCCTTTTCTTTGTCCCCCTTTTTTTTTTATCTCTTCCTCATCGTCCTCTATCCTAAGTCTATTTCTTCCTCTTTTGTTATTCCCTGTCCCACATACACACATCCTTATTTCTGCCTCTTTCTCACCTCTCTCTCTCTCAGCTGGTGGCCAGCTTTTTCCTCAGCTATTCTTTTATTTATTTATTTATTTATTTATTTATTTATTGTTTTGTGCTGCTCTCACTTGTCACTCTTGTTGACTCTTGTCAAAACATCACCTCTTCACCGGGCACACAACAACAGCAAAGTCTATTTGCTATTCAAATAGTTGTTTTTTATATATATATATATATATATAACACCGTCACCTGGTGTGTGTGTGTGTGTGTGTGTGCATGTGTTGCACACGCATAGCATGAATCTTCATGCAAATGTTTGTATACACGGTAAACAGTGTTGGCCAAGTGACTTTAAGACTGAAATCAATCACTTGTTACCAAACTAATCAAATCTCTAACCCTGACCTTACTCCTACTTGTGTGTATGCTTTAACAAGCTGTCAGGAAGTGGGGTTTTTTTTTTAAGAGGTATTTAGTCTGTTACAGTTTAGCTGCAGGCTTCACACAGCCTCTAAGTCTATACACAACTCCTGTGATACCTAACATGTACCGGTGTGACCAGTTTTTTTTTTAACTGTTTAGAAATCACAGAATATATATATATATATATATTTTTTAATCTCCCTACCAGATCTGAATCAGGTTGCGCCACGCTGCTTCTTTCTGTTGCAGGTGCTATGTAATTAGTGGGCAGGGCCATTCGTTTCATTCATTTGTGGCTGACTGGAAGCACCTGGGCTCACTGCTGCCAGGCGTTACTAAAGCTGCCGTCTTTATCTGCTCGCGAGGCTCTCTTCGTGCACTTTGTTTGTGGCTGTGTCCTTCCCCCAAACAACATAAAGACGTTACTCATTTCTGCATCTTTTTTTTTTTGATGTTCAATCTGTTTTTGGTTAGGATCATTTTTCCTCTTTATTTTTCATTTAAACAGTCGGGTTTTAAATAGCATGAGTTTTTTGAATCCTCAGGATTGGCTGAGGGGGCATCTCTACTCATGGTAGAATGTAAACTCCCCCCTAAATTTATTAAAAATCCACAAATTTACTGAGGACACGACTTCTGTGTCCATAATGATAGCTAAGCTCCTGTAGCTGACACATCCAGGCAGCAATCTGTCTGCTGAACACACAAGACAAAACCGATCGAGGCCACGTGAGCATATTTCCAGTACCGGCGTATCCTCCCGATACACATGTTCAAGGTTCAAGCACACACACGCTAATAAACGTCCACCTCACCCGCCCTCTTCGTCACAATCGGCACCGTTTCGTTTGTTTGTTTCATCTGCTTGCACGAGTCGGTTAGCGGGGGGTTATAGCTGCTGTGTGCTCACATGGCGACGCCAAGATTCGGTTCCAACAGAATAAGCAAACAGGAGGATTTACAGGCACCAGTGAGGGTGTGCAGATAACACCGAGCCTGATGCATCTTTTTTTACACAATGCATATGCATAAAATGTTTCACTCGTCCCTTTAACTGCCTGTAATATTATGGCCAGCCGTATCGTATGATGAATGTGCACACGTAATAATAGCAATTTTATTTAGCCAGAACACTGTCTCCCTGTTCAACGGTTACATAAGACCTCACTGGCAAAGTGTTTAACATAAATAATCTCCCTATGTGGGGTTTTTATTATTGCCGATTGCCTTCTACGCATTCATTTGGTGCAATAAAAACAAAGGCGGCGGTACATTTTGTCCTGGACGCCAGGCAAATCCCGCCGACCGTGTGTGTGTGTGTGTGTGTAAACAAAATACAAACTTAGCCTCAAGAAATCGGTTTACCTGGACAAACCTGTTCCCTATGCTTATCATAATACGGTTTCTGCATGTTATTATCTGGCAGCCGTGCAGCAAAGCGATATAATAAGATGGAAACGGAAAAAGCACGGCTGTGATAAGGGGGGGGGGGCTGAATCCAAATCCGCTTTGTTTGTAAAAGTCTTAAGTGTAAAGGGAGAGAGGCCCCGCAAGCGAGCCAGTCCTTTTTGTACCTTCGGCATGAGGGAAGGATAAATAATTTCTCTGTAGCAGGAGGCTGCAGAGTCTTGTGATGATTATTGGAGCCAGAGGAGTAAACAAAGGGGGGGGCCCAGTGAAAGTTTACCATGGCCTGAATTGCTCAGGTAGGCTGTCACGACTATCTAAATATGACCAGCGAGAGGGGGGGAAAAAAAAAGTCAGTGTGATGTAACTGTTTTTGTGTTGCAGAGGATAAACACTGTTGCACAGGAGGTTGATTTAAAGGGGAAGGAAGGTGGGTGGCGGTAATATAAGGGAGGATTAGATACTGTAAGTTAATGCAATAATTTAACATGCTTAACACTTAAAAATCATTAATTTGAAGCATTATAATTTTTTGTCTTACTTTTTTGCCCTCGGGTTTGACCCCCGTCCAATATGTTTGGTGGTGAGAATGCAGCTTTCCATATGTCTATCCTCCGCCCCTCCCTCGGTGTTTATGTTTATAGCGCTCACTCGCAGTATAACATGGAGGTGCAAAGAGCATCCAAGGACCGAGAGATGACAAACAAAGTCAAGAAAATGTTTGGAGTCAATGACAGTAAAAAGATGGACTCGGACGACGCCGTCGAGAGTCCTTGAACTACTCGTCCCCCCCACCGTCATCTGTCAGTTTGAGTCTGTTGACCGGGTTACGCCAAGAAAACTTCAAATGATCCAGGTAGCTGATAGAGAATAAATTCAGCTTCTTATCTTTACAGTACAAAGTCCCAAAAAAAAAAAGAAAATTAAAACATTTGGCACACAGCCTATATTTGAATTCTTCAAATACAATCGGGGGTCCTTGTTGCATCTTCAATCGGTTTATTATCGGCGGTGAACTTCAAGCTCGCAGTCTCGGCATCACCGACGAGCTGATTGCTTTTGACTTAAAAGCAATGGGGGGGGGGGTGATGGGGAGCACATATTGGAGGATGACCACAGGGACGTGGCCCAGGTATCTCGTTGCTGAAACAGGAGGAGAGGCTGTCATTGTGTGACATATGAGCTAATGACCTTTTGCCTTTTAGCAATACATTAGAGCGGGGCTGCGGGGAGAGAGAGAGGTAAAGCTTCATACAAATAGCTTTTGAATGCTGTTGAAATGTGCTCCTGGACATTTAACTACAACCGCTTGTGGAACTTTGACTCAAACTTTCTGCCCATGTTTTTAACATGTGGCTCTTTTTTTTTCTTCTTATAATCCTGCAGGCCAGTGAAGATTTGATGCATTAAGAAGACAATTGTTTGCAAAAAAAAATACTGTCATATAATCCCATGACCCACTTTTTGGTCTTCATGGGAAAAACCTCATTGAATTCCTTTGTATGGTTTTAATCACATGCCTCTCTCAAGAATATATCGCCACCATTTCAGTATAAATGTGAATTCCTGCAAGCTTCTTTTTTTTTTTTTAAGATTCTGTATAATAATGACTCGTCTGGTGGGTGAGCATGGCACGAATCAGACCTAACCTGACCTATGTATGTATTTTAATAAATGTGCAGGCGTTTATCTTGACGATTGGGGATTGTTTTGTGGAGTTAATTTTTTTTTTTATTGCTTCTGGATCTTTAATAACGGTGATGATATTGCATGGATTGTGTAAGACTTTGGCATGTGGCATTTGATTACCATAAGATGTTCCCTGTGTTGTTTTTTTTTTGCTGTGATAACTGTTTAGCTTGGCCCAGTGAGTATAAACCCAGCCCAATGAGTCTATTTCCTTCTTAAGAGCAGACAGGTTGCACAAGATGTACTACAATCTGAAAAAATAAAAGGCAGGAACGTGGGAATAGCACATGCACACACACACACACACACACACACACACACACACACACACAAAAAAAGAATCACCACGATAAAAAAAACCGATAGAAAACAGGCAATTGGCAAATGGTTAACTTCCCGGTCATATAAACCTCTGGAGGTCGGAGGCATTTGTCATGTTTCAAGAGTTTAGCAAAGCAGTTTAGTTATGTCAGTCTGTTTATGTAGTTACACAAACACACAAAAAAAAAAAAAAAAGTAGCAGAGCCGTTGAAACACTTGTTTTGCAGCTTGTGTTTGCATCTAAACTACACGTTTAAAAACACACCGGGTTTGGTGATCTGGTCCCTGTTACATTATCATATAATTGTGTGGAACAGAAGTAACGGATTCCCATAAATATGACCCAATCGTGGCAAGAAAGGTCAATAACACAAAATGAATTTTCCATATTTTTGCTATGAAAATAGATAGAAAACAAACCAACAAAAACAGAACATAAAATAGACACATTTAAGGGTTAAAGAGAGACACTTAAAGACTTGTTTTCAAGTTGCCCCACATAGCCAGAGTGCCCATGTGTTCTTGCATAACATGTTTTTCCAAGAGGACTTGTCAAAACGTCACATGCGCTGCGTTTCGACACACGAATGGAAACGTCAACCACACCTGAGCTTCATTTTCCTCGCAACGTTACAGCGCAGCAGGTAAATGGACACCATGTGGCGGGCTGTGAAGTGAACTTCCTGGCGATACGGTGGAACTTCCCTTGATCCCTTTAAACAACTGCTGATGAGAAGTGAGTGGGAAGACAATGCGTCAGGTTTCAGGAGAAAAGTTAAAACCAGATAAGACTTTGTAAAAGAGTGTGACTGAAAACAGACCCGACTAGTCCATATGGTCTTATAAAGAACACGGCGCGCACTCTAAACATTTCCCATTTTTAGATCACTCGGAAGAGCCGACACTAACCAGACGACGGCTTCTACGCCGCAGAGCCGCGCGGCAGTAGAGCAGGCTTCAACATGCCATAAATTACAACGCTGAACCTGAGTGGGAATGTCTGTTCTATTTAGCTTTAGCGCTATGACTTTTACACACACACATAACAGAGAACAAGGCGACCCTCGCGTCGGTGTTTGTTTGTGCAAATGTGCATCCCTACAAGTTACCCATAATTCCATTGCAACAATAAAAGCTACAATGAATTGCTGTAGTTGGGGAAAAATCGCTTTTCATTCATCAGCCCCATTACACATCGCATTAGACATGCTGTGATCTAATCTCTAGAATCCTTTTGATGACCAAGACAGCCAAATAAAATATCAATAGCGTTTTTTGGCATCGCCAGATTTCCCCCTTTTTGTGTGTGTGTGTGTGTGTGTGTGTGTGTGTGGTAGATTATTCAGAGGATTGCATTCGGTATTTTCCCGTGAAGACTGTGCTCCCCATTCATAACCCAATCACTTTGATACCAGCCGTCCTCTGTAGTGTTGATGACCTCACTTGAGAGTTCCCCCCCCCCCCAAAATCACTCCAGATCAAAGAATGATGATGATGTTTGATCCTTCAGATAATAGTGCAAAGCTTCCCCCGAAACCTGACATCAGACCCAGTCTTTGTACCCCGCAATTTTTTGTGCAGCTGGTCTCTCTCTCTGCAAATCTTAAAATAAAAGCTTTTTTTTTTTTTTGATGCAGAGAAAGTCAAAAGGGGGGTATGAGCACTTAGTGTAGTAATGATGCCATTTACCATCGCCTGGTCTCCCAGTTTGTGTGACCTAGATAGAGGATGACACGAGGAAAGACTGGTGACTGGAATCACTTCCAATTGCTCCGCACGCTGCTGCAGCATCGCTGGTACGTTTCTGCTGAGAGATGGGATGTCAAGCACAATATGCAAATTTAGAAAAAAAGCAAAAAAGCATCTGATGTTTTGCATCAAATTTAAGGATCTGTTTCAGCGTTGGGGAGGAAAAGTTTGGAGAGGGAGTCTAACAGTTTTCTTGTTGCTGCAGGATTCACGCCTCCATATCTCCATATCACAGTTTTTCTTCTTTTAAACACTGTTTCTTTGTTTATTAGATGCTAAATCCTCAAATAAGAAAACACCACATGATTCACCGTGTAATAATAACGTTCCCAACAAGGGCAAATTCTTCTAAAACTCCCGAGCGGCCGTCCTCATCCGAACTCATTACATATATTCATGAGGAGCAACAGATATTTTTGGTCGACGAGAGACCTTCGTCGGCATGAAGACATAGTGAGACAATGACAAATTGTCACGTACGCGGACACGTTCGCACTCTGTCAGTATAGCTGGAGTCCACTGAAAGGAAGGGACGATCCAAGGGCATCTCCTGGTCCCAGACACACTCTCTCTCTCTATCTCTCGTCTGACGAATCTGCCTCACTCTGCACTTTCTGCATAACTCCCCGCACTACAGGCTGAAATGACCCGCGTGATCGCCGTGAATATCAATGTCATGCATGTGTCAATTCATCTCGGTTTGATGTGCGACGTTAAAAATGTTCTGCTAGGCCCTCATACTTCTAATGCCTGCATCACAGTGCTTTTGCTAATGCTAAATGTTCTCATATCATTATGATTATGTGAGATTATCCTTCCTTCCTTAATATGACACACGCCCTGCACCGTGTACTCGACCGGGGGGGGAAAAAGTGCCCTTCAAATAAAAATATCCCTCTGCCAGATATTTAACATGCGGAGCCATCAGGCTGAGCCGCTACAGCGTGTGACCTCTCAAACTGGCTGCTCTCCACCAAACATTACAGTTGTATAATGAGGACACAAAAAAAAAGAGTTTTTCAAAGGTTAGATTGATCCTCGATCAGTAATGGCTTTACAATAAAAACTGATGTTGTCTGTCTATCTTTCTTTTTTCTCGGAACGCCTCAGGAGTGATTTACTTATCGATTTTGCTTTTTTTATGCGAAGTGCACAAGGAATCAATGTGCGCATCCCCCCTGCAACCCTTTTCGAACCATCCCCCCCGTCTGACATTTGGAGCGGACAAAAGCAGACACATAATTATCGGACGCAAATAAAATATGGAGGAAAAGACAGAAATATCCACGGGCGGAAGAAAGACAACTTTTATTTTTTAAATCCTCTGCTGACTTCAATATCAGACCTTAAAATGATCCTTTTCAGCTATTTCCAGTCTGCTCTTTTCTTTTATATCAGTCCAGACATTCACAATGACACGCTGCTAGTTTCATTTACTTTACCTTTTTCTTTATAAAGAAAAGTTCTGATATCAAAGATCGAGCTTGATTTTTTTTATCTTTCTAAAGAGCTTGTTCAATGTGACCAGCGTAGGCAGTGCTGCTGCACTATAAAGATAATTGCACAGACAACATGCCTAGAGTAAATTTAGACTAGACCCAAACCAACTCTTAAGTCACTTTCCAGGGCATCACACTTGGGGAGGTAACTTTTATTTTAGCGATAAGCCCTACTGTTTGGTACAAATAGTCCCCTTTTTTTCTGCTAAGTGCATAGTCACACAGAACAACCGGATGAAGCTGATGCTTCCTGATGCATAGCTCAGAGCAGGGTAAACTTATATTTGAAGTCCGACAGAGAAAAATGCCTACTGTGAGATAAACTGCAACACTTTTTTGTGAAAATAAACTTTGGAGTCAGTGCCGTGCAGTAGTCGCTCTTGTGAGTCTCACTGTGTGCTGCAGAGTTTCTAAAGTGGAGCATTTCTGGTGCACCTTGATCATACATCTCTTCAGCACCGGTAAGATGGAGTTATCAATAATTGATTCGCCGGAAGAAAATATGTTGAGTTCTTCAAGGGGCGTCTGGTGTCTTCAACCATTGTTTTTTTTTTTTGTTGGTCTTCAGATGCCTTATAAAAGACAACACAGGAAAACTTGAATTAAACCGCTGTGCTTGGACTTCCGAGGATTTCACATTGTGTCCTGAGAAACTGTACTTCCAGTCTAGATGTAGTACAACACTGATATGGAGACTTATGAGTAGCTGCCCATAAATGCATCCATGTTCAATAAAACGTAGCAGGACTGGCTTCTCCACAGGGGAACACGCATGCATTTTACATAATTCATGTACATTAAGTGTGCACTTTATAGTAATATAGGCATGACATCCAGTTGTAGATAATCAGACATGGCATATGGTGTAGCTTATATCTATCATGCAGTGGATCGTGTATATATATATATATATATATATATATATACACAATCCAAGTGGCTGCAGGGTGAATGAGGAAAGGTGTAAACACGCAGACTGTAAAGACAAAAAAAAAGAAGGTGTGTTTAAAAAGGGAAGAGGTGGTTTAAACGTGGAGAGGAAATAAAAGGAAGCAGGGAGGGAACCCATCTGGAAACTCCTCCGTTATTAGATGTGATTTTTGCCTCTAAGGGGATTGAGGAGCGAATGTCCCTGTTCATTACTGTAAAAGGGGGACAGAAAGGGAGGGGGATGGGGGGTGAGGGTGGGGGGGTGAACAGGCAACGACAGCACAATTGCCGTCACCAACTTGATCCTGTTTTATTAACGGTGAGACGCTGCTGCTGCTGCTGCTGTTGCTGTTGCTGCTGCTCTCTGCGGACGGCGGATGGATTTGTTGTGCTGTGAATGAAATGAAGCATACTTGAAAAGATCCAGGATCACTTACTGTTGTAACGCCAGCAGCAGATCCAGAGGGAGAGGTTGAATATGAAAAGAGAAAGAAATATATATATAACATATTAGAATATTAGATTTGAGTTGGATGATGCACCCTGGTTATGTAAGATTGCATAAAAAAGGTAAAATTGTCCCTCGAGGATGTTTTTTGCCTCAGCATAAAGCCAGAATTATTCCCTCTGTGAAGCTACAGTTTAGATGAAGTGTCATGTTTTTTTTTTTATCAAGAAGGGAGTTGTCACAGTCAAACTGACACATGCATAATTAGAGAGCAATCCCGGGCAGCTCTGTTAATTAAAGCAGACTGAGGTTAGATATAATAAAACAGGAACAGCTGAAAAAAAAACTCATTGTCCTCTGAGGACTTTCCCATATCCCCCAATTAACTCTGCAAATAACCTGAATACAAGCTTTGCTGCAATATTCATTTTCTACACGGATACCTTATTGAATAATGCAACAAAAAAAAGGAACTGTCTGGCGTCCAATCGCGAGCACATGTTTTATAATGTAAAATTATAATTCCGAACAGGAGGGAAAAAGCATGTTTGGTGGGTGTAACGTGACAGGAACGGTTCTTGGCTTGTCGTCTCCACGTCATGCTCTCTCTCTCTCTCTCTCTCTGGCAGAGGAGACCTTTTCTGTCTAGAGCTCATGAGAAAATTGAGTCTCTCACCCCGGGAACCAAGCTCATTAAACCATATTGGGCTTTTTTTTGTATCCAGGTCCATGAATATGCATTATTCAACAACAAAACATGATCTGTCTCGACTGGGGTCTTTCTTTGTGTTAGACAACTAAAAGTAGCAGTTACTTTCATATATCTTGAATATTATCGGAGTCTAATATCATAAAGAAAGCTCCCACATGCACGCGGTGTCAATTATATAACCCTTATTTTGTCCCATCGTGTCAATGAGCCTGGAGGGGAAGTACAATCTGTTGCAACTGACTGAAACTGCCAGCTGCTTTTTTAGAATGAAAAAAATCCCACTTAGCGCTACAGTGACAATATGCAGCTGCACCGTTCTGTACATTTAGTCCAGCTCGGGCATATTACCATGGTTACCATGGCGATATTCATACACACACACACACATTAATTTGATGTACGCGTGATTCAGCAGGAAGATAATGTATTATATAGCTAGTCAGGAGAAACCCATTCAGGCTCCATCACTGGTTTGGTTTTAGGAGGTTTGTGTATGATGTGTGTTTAACTGCATAACCTGCCACACAATGAGGTCAACATGCCAAAAAAAATAAGATATAAATAAATAAATACGGCTCATTTGTCACCCTGATGATAATCTATAACAGCCAGGTTGCCTGCTTGTGTGGGCCAAACTAAGCTGCAGCCTGGAGTGTGCAGTCGGCATGCATATTTGGCAAACAAATATCAGATGGCAAGTAAGCAAAAAAAAAAAGAAAAAAAGAGGGTTTGGATTAGGCGAGATATTTATACAAATGTGCCGAGTCATTTCTGATGACTCTTACTAACACAGTTCCACATCATTATGTATGCCCGCGCCTGTGCAGACTGACACAGCGTGGCACCGTGCCACAAATATTGACCTTCGGTGGGGGGCCCGTGGTTTGATTACCGCAGTCTGCCATCTGATTCGCCTGCAGTTTGAATATGCAGAATAAGGTGCACGAACATCACATTAATTTGTGTTAGTACAAGAGATCAGTTGTCAATCAGCCTCCAGAACATCTCTTGTATTGTACTTATTTGATTTTTCCTGACGTTTAAGAGTAGGAGTTGTTGTCTTTGTCTTTGTTCCTTCCTGTCGTGGCTTCTCATGTTAATTACCCAGCTCTACCGCTGATGATGAAGATGATGATAATAATAATATAAAACGGAATATAACTTCTACCTTCATGCGGCGATCCTTCATATGTGATTAACTTACCCCCTTCCATCCTCACAGACACTGTGACCTGTGTTTTTTTTCACAGTGCTCTGTTTCTCTTCTTCCCTTACAGGTCCTGTCAGTGTGTTGAGGACACAAAGCGTTTGTGAAACATCTGCGGATGTAAACAGCTCAATAGGCTGACGGAGAATGAACCCGGTCCTTTTTTTTTTTTTTAATAAGTGTTCCTGTTATTGTTTAAAATAAACGCTCCCACAGTTTTCCCCCTAAACTTCAACGGGCATGTGAGACGCTGCACTCACCTCTGAGCTACAAAAGGAAGGCTCCATCTTCGTAAAAGGTCAAGTCGGAGTAGTTTTTTTTTTGTTTTTTCTTTCTTTCTTTCTTTACGGATCTGTCTCCGCAAACGACTAACGTGACATATCGTAATCGCTTTCATTGCCTGATTGTTTTTAAATTGGATTCAGCCCGTGCAGTATGTAGCTAGACGGGGTCGGAGGGGGAAGGGGCCGAGTTGATTGGAAGTACCAATCAAAAGGATACGATTGGGGGCGAAATGATGCAATGTTAAAAAAAAATGGAGACGTCTGCTCTTCTCTGATATTTTGCATTTTCCCATTTAAGCCTTTTCTTCTCGAGACGCCGTCACCGTATTCGAGCCTCTCAGAAATATAGTTCATTTAAAAAAGCGACGTATGATTAGCTCTGCCAGCCACAGTCCTTTTTTTTAATTGAAATGAGTTTGGGCTGTGCGGTAGGGACACCGGGGCAACGATGCACAGCTGTGCCCGTTTCAATTGGTTGAAAATCAGTGGTTAGTCTATTTTCACTCTGCCAACTAATGATTTGCTTGCAGCCGTTGGAACTGCTGATAAAGGTCATGCGAGGTGGAAAGTTTTAACAGTGTAAATTAACATTGAGCAAAGGAACCATAGTTCTCTTTATATAGTTTAGCTAGAAATCAAGTTAATTTGCACCTCAATGCTGAGCTGCAGCACGCTCTCCTCCTATTTTACCCGTTCAACCTGATTCATCTCTAGTGGTGCTATTGCACTGTGGTGTTTGCAACTGCACGGAGATCTGAAAGGCAGCTCGGAGCCAGAAGGGAGCACAGTGTGACAGTCAGGAGTACAGTCACAAACTGTGTACCTGCTACAGTACAGCAGCTTCCCTGATGATGATGATGATGATGATGATGGGGAAAGTGTGTGAAAAGCCCCCAAAAGCATTTCCCTCTTACCTTCAGAGTGGCAGCACAAGGGATCCATCTTTTTTTATTCCTTCCAGTAAGAAGTAATCACCTTCCCTCCTTTCCACACAAGTGAAATCAGAAGCTTGTTTGGTTGCTTCGGGTCTGTTTTTTTTTTTTCTCCTGCACACTGACTGATGTGTAGCCTCAGCAAAAGAGCAAATTATTGAACACACTTTAGTTTTTCCCTCGTATAGGGGGGATAAAAAGGACGAGGGACGGTTAATAACATAAAGAAATAAGGCGTTATTAAAGCTCGCGGCCCCCCCGGGGAGTACGCAACTTGTTGCACATGTAATGATGAAGATGCAATAGTGACACCCGTTTAAATCTGATTTGCAAAATTATTATTATTATTCCTGTTGTTGGCTGCTGCCAGCGGCTTAATTACTCTTCGTAGTGGCGCACAACAATGTGTCATCTTCTATTCGCTGGAGGATTAGGGGCGACGCGTCTTGAAAATGCACATGTATCTCATCAATTTAGATGGCACTTTCACTTTGATAGAAGCGAACCTGAAGGCATCATCAGCATAAGATGTTAAGACGGTTGTGTTTGACTGAAATGCTGCGCAGGAATCGGGGTGCTTACTGTATGTTAGTTCACTTCTGTAGCTTTGCATCGTTTGCTGCATTACATATATCGATTGTCCCATTTGTTTTTTAGCTTTCTTGCAGATGTCTTTTAATTTCTGCAGCTTTTTTGCTGTTTCTCGTACTAATTTAAAGCACAAAGCACTGCTTTTGCTAAAACCACAGATCATACTGTTCAGTAAACCCTGATGAAGACCGACCGACACAAAATCATCCAAATTCCTTGTGTTCTCTCAGGGATTCTTCTAAATCTCTGCTGGGAGCTCGTTTCACTTATCGGGAGGGGAAGAGTCGGTGGCTTCGGGGCGAGCAACTGGAGAGATCTCGCTATATCACGAGGTGTTCACCTTCGCCTGGAGGTAGACAGGTGGCTGCTCTATGTTTGTAATCTTCTGTCAGAAATAGCTCCCCATTCTGTCTTGATAAAAGTACATTAGAGCTGATCCGGGGTCATATTGACCAACGTCTGATCATAGGAAATGTCCCTTCTTTCCCTTCTTCTTCCACTATAGCTGAGCCAATAGCAATTAGTATGCAGTTTTTTTTTGACAGTATGGGGTTGAAGGCTTCGTGCTCAAGGAGATTGAACCGGTCTGATGTCTGAGTTGCGACGTTGCTTTAAGAGCAGACGGCGAACCGATGAGTGCATGAATCTACAGCTACAGCCTCTTGACACATTTTTCATACTTATTTACGTTCACTCTACATGGAGTTGAACACCTACGAAAAAACACAGCTTTAAATGTCAACTCTGAAGGTTCCCAAGGCATGAATCAAACCGCTGTCACCTTGGGGTGTGTGTGTGTGCGTGTGTGTGTGTGTGCGTGTAAGGGGGGAAAACATCATCCATTGGGTTTACTGGTTAGAGGTTTGCTACATCTCAAATGAAGCAGGGTTGGCAGTATATACAGATATTACAATCCAACAGTAATAATGATATTCATGATACATGGGCTTCAATAGTTCAGAATATGCTTGCATGATACACTCATATGTATATTTATATATATATATATACACACATTATTAAACTATGCATGTCTTTTACCCTGATACAGTGTCGTAAATTAATCCCAAGGTAACAAAAAGTCTTTTTATAATAGCTTGTAGACTGAGAAATTAATGCATTTTTTTTCTCTTTTTTATGTTATGATTCATATTCATAACAACCACCTACAATATCACACTTTGTTACGGATGTATGCAAATGTCTGTTGAAGTTAAATTTACCAGCATTCCACTTTTTTTTGTTTCCGTCTCCTTCGCTCTCACCCACAGCGTCGATGCAACGATGTAGTCATACGGGGGAACGTCCTCCAGCCTCACACCTTCATTGTATTCTTTAAACTTAAAAAGGGAGTGTTGGGAAGCATGCAAAATTCATCTTTTTTTTAATTCAAATGTACTCGATCGATGCATAGACATTCTATATTTACACCTCAGCAGAGTCATTACTGCACTACATCCTCATTGCCAGTGATGCAACCACAGGGCCCACTACCTATATTCAGTCCTTTCTACATACCTTCCTCTATGCTGCATCTTCAGAGCCTTTGCTTTTACCTTCCGGATCCGCACATACCTCTAATTGCCGGTGCCTGTCCTTTTTCTACTGCGTCATTAGTGCTGTAATTCACTGTGACATCTATCTTCGGGGCCAGAACGCTGCTCTCAGCTCTCTCTCTGTGGTCACTCGTGCCAACGGGAACATAAGCAGGAAGAAAATATGCAGACGGTGATATTTTCTGGAGTTATTGGTGTATTTGATCAGTCTTTAGACGTGATTCATTACCAGGAATTAACAAAAAGTCAACATAGGTTGTTGTATACTCATAGCAGCTTTAATTGCTCTACTAAAATGAACTTCATGAGTAATCATTTAGCTCAGTGATCCAGTCCATCCACGATCTGAAGGCTACAATACACCATAGGGATACTTTGTGAACCAGTGTAGCATTTTTATGGCCATAAAACTTATTTCATACCCCCCCCCCCCCCCCCCCCCCCCCCCTGCTGGTGAATGAGTTTACACAAAGCCTATTGTTTGTTCTTTTATAGATGTACACGTCCCAGGACACGAATCCCCACGGTAATACAGCGAGAGTCGGGGGTCAAAAGAGTTTCTGCAGCGCCGGCACAAACAGACACGATACTCTCAGCAGCCCTTGACATCAGCTCAGGCCCTTCATTTTTTTCCAGCGTGTTACAGCTGGAGTCGGGGCTTGTTGGAAGCAAAAGAGCAGGCTGGAGTGGAAAATAAGAAGAGGTTGTAAATGGGGAATCTTTTAGTAAGCACTACGGGGGGAAGCGGGATGATTTGTACAGATTAACAAGAGGACTGACACCGAGGTAAATTAAAGCCTGCTGGTGATCATTATGCAGATTTCCAGACTGAGACTCGAGTGTTTCTGTGCAAATATGCGCAATTAAATAAGATTGTAAGAAGATTTTTTTGTAACATGCTATTAAAAAAACATTTTGAATATGTGTTCTTGTCTATTTGGTCAAGTTTATAGTGAAAACTGGTGCTTGTTCCTGGAGGCTTTAGTGGCGGCGTAGCTGGGTCAATGTTTCCTCTCACACACACCCTCCCTCCCTCCCTCCTCATTGGAGACAAAGTCCTCAACTGTGTCTTCCTACAGAGTTGTGACATCACCCGAGGCCTTTTTTATCTGCTGTTACACGTTCTAGTTTGAGTTGATACTTTGGCCCAGAACCCCCCGGGGGGGAGAAAGTGATACTAAGCTGAAAACTCGACAGGAAGAAAAAAAAAACAGCACATTGTGTCACCATTTTTGGGCATCTGATGACCTAAAAAAAAACCCCAGCCTGTCTTCCTTTAATTATGGGGTCTTAATTGGCTCCCATTTAAAAATAATAAAGTGATAATAAAGAATAATAAAGAGCAGCGTCATATCTGCGTTCCTAACAGTCATGAAAAGGGATTTACGTAATGACACATTCTAATAAAACAACACGATGTTCGTCGTAAATTACAGCTATTATGCCAGCCAGTGGTATTTTTAGCGCGATGCTGGATATGATCATAATACAAGTAGCAATAAAGCACAGAGCTTAGTGCCCCCCCCCCCCTATAATCACACTGAAGTATATTATCGGGGATGTTACGGCTTTTATACGCCATTGTACTGTTTGTTTCTTTATTTTTTTTTTTTTTTTTCAATAAAAAAAAAATCAACAGTCCATTTTTAAGACTGGAGTCCCATTTTTGAGGCTGCAAAAGCGAGAGAGGAGGCACAAACAGGTGTTGAGTTGATTTTTAAACTGAACCTAAGCAGGTTGTTGGTATATTAGTGGAAATTTAGTCTGAGAATAGATGTTTTTTTTTGCAGCCGGACGGATGGATATGTTGAAAATCTCTTAATTTTAAAAAGTGTGTGTGTGTGTGTGTGTGTGTGTGTGTGTGTTGCCGTTACACGCAGCTGTTCACCGTGTTTACCTCGATGTAATTACAGTACCTGCAAATCACACCAGGCTGCTGCAAAATAACACACAACAGACCGGTCAGTTTTCACTAAATATCCTGCCTGTTTAATGCCGCTGTATGTCTACTTTTGTTCATCAAAGGTCTACACTATTGTCATATTTTACAATGTAAAAAAAAAAATTGCATGTTTTATAAGTGTGCTAGAATGGACCAGATTGAGATATTAAACTGTAAAATAAAAAAAGGGAAGAATCCCATTTCCTCTGCGGCTAATGCATCTTTTAACAGTGCTTTGAAAATCCCCTGTGAGGTTTATGTGAATATCAATAAGCCAAGAGACTCTGTGTGTGTGCGTGTGTGTGTGTGTGTGTGATCAAAAAAAAAAGCCTCCCGAGTCAAAAGTTTGCAGGCAAATGTGGACGACCCAGACAGATGGCAGCTCTCAATCCCCGGACAGTGGAAATGAAACTCAAGGCAAAACTTGAGAGGGATGAAATGTGAGTGAGTCTAAGAGGGTTTGTGTTTCTCTGTGAGGAAAAAAAAGTAGTAGTGTCTGCTATTGTAAGGGGGATTCGGACAGATTAAAGACTGGTATTTATGGGAAGAGGTTTGAGGTCGTCGATGTTTATTTTACAGCAATATGTCATTCACAGAGCCAAACTTTAAACTATCATGCCAGAGAGCAAAAAAAAAACACAATTTGGCTCATATAACGCATGCCTGGAGAAATATGCATTAAATTATCTTAATACGCTATTGATATCAATCCCAAATCATGAGCCTTTTTGATCCCATAAGTTGATCTATTCTTATCTGTTAAAGTACCACCACAATAAAAGGCTCTTCTTTAAGTTTTGGAATGATATCGATGCATATTTGGAGGTATTTTGTGTGTTATTTTCCATTATACCTGATCTGATGTAACTACTCCCGAGGCCATGAAACTAGGATGGACTCCCCTACGTGTTTTTTAAAGTCACAGTGCTTAACAGACTGGTGGCACCGCGACGAGCTGACGGGTAAAACGTTACGAAACTGACATAACGTGTGCTTTTGAATTTAGCATAATTAGCTTCAACTGGAGCAATTAGGCTGTCTGCAACCTGTCATCAAATGGCACGGATGTGTTTGTGTCACTTCGCTCCCATTTAACGGTATGCTTTTTGACTTCTCTGCGATACTATTGTTTTTAAGATCAGCGAGTTTGCGTAAAATATAGATTTATATGCTGAATTCTATCATGTTAGGATAGGATAGCTGATTTATACAGGTATATCCTTACAGGTAAAGGTGGAATAAAAATCTTGTGTCCAGGCATTGAGCTGACTTGCATGCTCAAACAAAGACTGAGAATCTTTTTTTTTTTTTTTTTCTATTTTCATATCCTTCCTGTTCTGTTTTTAGTCTGTGAGGCGGAGAAGAAAAAAATAAAAAAAACAATAAAGTAAAGCAGATTGCTCACTTTAATTTGGCGGGTCTGGAACACTAAACCTATTTCCTCTTTGCTTTGAGTAGAGGGTGTTTGTTTGACATTACAGCTGTCTCTCTTATTCAAATATATTTCCATACTGGAAGCTGTGGTTGCAGCCTTTTATTTTATTATTATTATTATTAGGCTTTCCAAGGTCACACTAACATATGCATATATAGAAATTGTCTTTTCTTTTTTTTCTTTTTTATGTCATTGATTAGTGCCTCAATGGTACCAATTAAATCCACCCCGACAGACAGCACATCCTGTCTAGCTGGCGACTGACAAGACACAGCTGTACACATTTTTTAAAGTCAACTTCTAACATTTTTTAAAATCCTGTTTTTTTTGTTTTTTGTTGGTTTTTCTGTCCCCTGGTAATTAGATTCTAATGTAGTAGATTTTAAGGTTCGGTTGCATCCATTTAACTCGTGCCAGATCGAGGAAACGGTTTTTGTGGCCCACGGTTCAAAGACACTTCCGACGATCAAGCTGACCTAAAATTAGCAAAACGCGTGGCGAGCAGCTGGTATTGATTATTATGTCTGTTTAAAAAACCGGCATATTAATGCAGAGGGGTTGCTGTTTTCTTGTCATCGCCGAGGTTGGTTTGATAGTGTTCTGTTTGTTTTTCAGAGGTATTTTTAGCTGTGGAATTATTCATTCTGTAGAAAGCCTACTGTGTGTGTGTGTGTGTGTGTGTGTGTGTGTGTACAAGCCTGCATTTTTCCTGCTGTATTTGTATTCTCTAATTATAATGGAGCACCACTATTCTGGAAATGTTATCCCTCTATCATCTCTCAACTGCTGTGAGCCCTGCACAAAGGCAAACTCACACACACACACACACACACACACAGACACACACCAGCAAAACTAAGATGATTTTCTTTTCCACACATAGGAAATGAGAGAAGAAAGATTTTCCAACCGAGCGTAACCTTTGTTTAAATTTTCACATTTGCCTCAGTGAAAAAACCAGAATCCTTCCTAGCCTGCATATTAATCATAGCAACTTCATTCTTATTTATGTATTCATTCATTTATTTATTTATTTATTTGTTTGTTCAGCTGACTGCAGACACAGTCTCAGGGACGTGGAGACCAGCTGCTGGGATGCAAAGACTTTTAAAACTACGGTCCGAGCTCGGCAACCATATAAAACGTATATACGATTTGGAAACGGGTCATGAAATATTTACGGTTTTCCATAAAAACCGGCCTTTTAAAATTTTGATATAAACAAGGAGGACTCTACGGAGTCATTAAAAGTTATGAAGCAACTTCTATTATATTAGCCTAACCTTTTTTTTTTTCATAACGACACAGGTGAACATGTTTATCGCTCAGATCGGGGCACTCGAAAGATTTCCAGTTTCGAGAGTTGCTCGACACCGATGAATATGCAAATCATTAGCTTTTATTGAAAGGAACTAACTTCAAGTCGGGCCAAGGTCAGCCACTGATATATGGATGCTTTATACTGCAAGATGTAAACATCATAATGGCTTTAATTAAAAAGACCCTCGTACCTTATATCACTGAATAGAACGACCTCTATGCAAATGTCATTGAAAGCTTTTTTTTCCCCCACTAAGTTCTGCCTTTAAGTGTGCATTCATTTGCAGTATTAGTGGCAGAAAAGTAAAAAAAGTGCCATAACATAATGATCCCATAATTTTATAATTTTATCTCACTTTTTTTTTTATTGTTTCCTCCTGGATTGTATTTCCTCCGGTCTGAAAGAAAACCCGACGCACAATTGTTGCAGAATGTTATCTCGGATGCGATAAGTGTTGGGAATAGCGAGAGCTGTCATATCTCCGGGATCGTGAGGCAGTTTAAGTGGAAAAAAAGAAAAAAAAGAATGTGTGTGTGTGTACGTTACAGGAGCCAAGAGCTCAAGGCGAACGCTCGATCGTGCTTCACCGACTATCTCCTTTTAAAGCATACAGACTTGTCACAGCCCTCAAGAATTAACTGCTTTTGCATGGAAATAAAAGAGGAAAAAAAAAAGTAAAAGAAAAGAAGTTTCTTGGAAAGAAAAACAGATTAATTTTACAGTTGAAAAAAAAGAAAGAAGTACATTTTGGTGTACATTTAGACTCTTTAATGGGTTTTCTTGGCCTTGAGGTGTTGAGAAAGCCATTCAGACTCCCAAAATAAACGATTAAAAGAAAGAGTTTAAAACTGTTAATGCATCAGCGGTGACCTATTGTTTCAAACTCCCTTTCATCGAAAGCACGCCGGGACTAACTTAATGTGCGCAAATGGGCACCGCTAATTGCTCAACGTCACCTCATCCGTCTGCTGTTGTACACTCTAAAAGCGGCCTGGATTTCAAGGCAGAGACGGTTTGTGTTTACCAGGTGTGGGCTGCGCTAATAAAGGGGACGAGGATAGCATGACAACTCCCCTTTAGGTTTCATAACAGAGGGGCGCCTGCCAGGCACCTTTTTGGCACTTAACGGATTGTGTTTACGCCGACCGATACGATTTACAGCTCCCATCCATGAGTGTTTGACAAGCTTGCCTGCAAGCTTTAATATATGTTCTCGTACAGCAGAGGTGCACAGCAGGGATGTCCACATCCCTGTTCTGCATATCTATGCATATTGTATATGCATGCGTGCATCGGGAAAAACAATGCAACACTTGTTACGAGACGTGAAGGGGTGTCGTCGTCCTGCTCGACTTCTGCCGCCGCTGCTTAAAGTGAAGCTTCAAAAGTAGCTGCCGGGAAAGCGTTGGAAATGGAATGCTGACCCACTTTAGCTCTGTTGTTAAGCACGGAGGGGTCTGTGGGAACAAGCACGCATAAACACTTTGAGGCGAAAGCTCACACGCGCGCACACACGTGAAGGCCGAACACGACACACACACACACCTCAGCAAAGATGAAAGGATCCCCGATCGCTGATTACCAAGTTGTTGGTAACAACAACAACAAAAAAAACTTTTTTTTAATATATTCACGGACTCACCGAGTGTGTTGCGACTTCTTCGCGCCGTGAACAATGCCGCCTCTAAGCCATCGATGCCCGAAGGCTTTCATGTGAGGTGGCTATGCTACATGTACGGGGTGTCGTGCTGCCTCCGAGCCGCTGACACCTTCGTTTTCGGTATTGCTTTGATGTGCTGTCTGATTCCCGTGAATTATTCTTTCTTTATACCCCCCGGTCGCTCCAGTTGCACAGCCGGGTGACCCCCTCCTCCTCCCCTCCTCCTCCTCCACCTCTCCCTCCCTGCTAACTCTTTAAATAGCATTCCCATGTTTCATCATTTAAACACAGATGGCAACAATGTCTGTTTAGCCCTTTAGAAATGATTTGCTTTTGTTTGCTACTGTACTATTAGTGAAAAAGTTTTCTGGAGGCTTGTTCTGCATGCGCTGATCCCTTCTGATAAACATATTTTGTTTATTTTATTTGTTTTTAATCTCCACTTTCTTCCCACAAAAATTCATCTGTGTCCGAACCCTTTAACAAAAGGAAAGTTCAAGGAAGGAAGCATCACTATATGTTGGTTCTTGGGCTTTAAATAAGACCCTAGACATAGAGTGAAAGCTCCCCTGCAATTATAGACTGCATTAGTACTGCAGTGAGCACTAAAGGCCTCTGAATAGATGCCCTGTAACACAAACTGAAGGCGATTTTAGCACCAGAGTTGATTCCAAGATGCTCTTTTACTTTCTCACACGCGAGAAACTTGGGAGGCTCTCCTCATTCTGTTCACTGTTCAAATATGAGTTTAATTTCTTTAAAGGAGCGGAAGAATAACTGACTGTGGCAATCGGAGCATGAAATGTACACCATGTCGATCCAAACAATTCAGCCTTTTTTTTTTCTTTTTTTTTTTATAAATTGGAACTTTTAATGTGAAGCAGCAGAGGATATGAATTCCTGCTGCTGCCAAAATGTATCATTCGACGTTTAAAGCAAAAAAAAACTACAAATGCCTCAAAGGCTTGTCGGAACACTTTAATACATATTCCCAAATTAGCAATTACACCCGGAAGAAAGGTAACATTGGATCCGATTTAAAACAACACTTGTGAATCAAATGTGAAATCGCTGGCTTTCGGTGTTCCCGCGTACAACGGGAAAGCAAAAAAATCCACCACGCTGATGGATGGCTGATTGTCTAATCGGATTATTACTGTCATCTTTTCCCTTTGAGCAAAAAGCAGAATATATGAGGAACCTGTTTTTCCATTTCCTATTGATAATTGGCCACATAAGATATTATGTATGCATGCACACTAATGGCCAATAATCTGAGACGATGACGTCGGCGTCGTCTATGAATCATCCTTATAGCTATATGTCTGTGAATTTGCTGGCATTTTAAAAGGTTCCCCCTCCATACAAGTTTCCAGTTTCTACATATTGTGAAACATATCTTATCAACGCTGATTTTTTTATGGAAAGCTGGCTGAAATGCAACACCGCATTTGCAGTAAACGTCGGTATTCTCGTCACGAGTGGCTCGGAATCAGTTTATTTGATTAAGGACATCTCTCTTGGCAACCAAACATTCCTCCCGCTATACACACTACACACACCTACGCCGCAGCTCCGTCGGCAAGTTGCCATTCTCTCCAATGTAACGGGCTAATTAATGAACTGCTCAGTCATCAAAGGCAGCAGCCAGTGGGGAGCAGCATTCCATTTTTTTTTTTTTTTTTTTTTTTGGAGACTTAAATTTGCAATTGTTCCGCCGAGAGAAGGAAATTAAAAATGAAAAAAAAAACTGCAGGAAATGGGATGAGGAATAGCTCGTGTCACGTTTAGGGCCCTGATGGATACATGGCAACCAACACATCTCACACCTGCGTGTACAAAATCAAGACTCGGAGAAATATGGTGTGTTTACTGCCACGGAGGAGGAATAAATCTCCGGTTCGTCTCGTTTGTGAAGGCTCGCTAACATTAGTAGCTAATATGAGAGGCACAGATGAGGGCTGTATAGAGGAATGGCCCTGTGCATCAAGCAAGTGACACTATCAAAAACTAGTATGAGGATCACGGGATAATCTGTATCAGTTCACACTGAAGGTATCAAACATCTGAGAACGTCCCCCGAGCTATTCCTTTTATTTCTTTCTGGGACACTGAACTTGTTATCAAGTTGTGTTTTACGTCATGATACATGATTAATCATGAGACCAGTCAAGCCATCGTGAGTGCGGTTAGGAAGTGGAGCTTCACACACACACACACACACACACAAGGCACTTTGTTCTGCACCGATTTCTGTCACATTTAGTGTTGACGCTATACCTGGCATTAATAGAGCATGCAAATAGAGCGAATGGTGTTTAGACGTGCCTCTGAATGACATATTATATTCTAAAGCAACGAGGCACTGATAGCTGTGAGCTTGCATGTTTCTCTCCGAGGAATTCTAATGATTCAAATTAATCTGGGAGCTTTTTTTTTCAATGTTTCGAATGCATCAAGATGAGGACAAATCCCCCTTCTTTTTTTTTTTCTTTCCCCCAAACAAACAACGATCAAAAGCTAAATCTTCATTATTCAGTCCTGTTTTGTGTAATTATGTTTAATCAAAACGGGGTTGTTGCCTCTGAGTCTGAATCAAGGGGCATATATTATCAGCTGAGGGATTTTGGTGTGAATGTTATCGGAGCAGATTTGAGGCTCCGTGTTTGCTCCTCGATGGCGAAACGGGGAAAGCAGAACGTATGTTTGTCTTGAAGATAACGGGAGAATGAAGTGAACTGGACGAATGGATACTTTGAAGCTTCTCTGCAGTAAAAAAAACTAGCATTTCACCTCAGGTGCTCCACATGGGGAAACCGTGAATTTACCAGTCAGCAAAAGAGCGACTGAATCCTTCCTGGCTAAAGGAGATATTCATGCTTATAGAGTTTCAGGCAGAGCCGCTTCACTGAGTTCTTCCTTGTCTTTTTTTTTCTATCATATGGCTCTTCTTTCCTCTCAGAAAACCCCGGGGGGTCTGAGTGTAACCCTTAGAGGTCAGAGGTCACCTGTTTCACACCTGGGCACGTTAAGCCCACCCAGTGGGCAGGTGTTCCATGTGACCAATTCTGACCTCTCAGGCAGGCAGTCATGACATGAATGTATTTAAGTCCGGGACCAGAAGGATAGTTGTTATTATTATATAGACAATATGTCACTTCTAACCTTAATCAAGGGAAGGAATGGTGGATTTGCGTGAGTACAGCCTCGTGGGCACGATTTACCACATGAGGTACCATTATATACGAACCATATGAAATGTGTTTTTGTTTTTTTCTTTTCTTTTTTGCCTGGATCCCTGTGAGATAGCAGTGAAGTGCAAATCTATATCGACGTAGCCACAAGTAACAGAGGAAGTCACAAGGTTGGCTGCGTGTTCTCAGAAAGAAAGAAAAAAAACCACATTTGACCATATATCAGCAACTCAACAACAGATGAAATATGGTTTTTTTTTTTAATAATTGAAACAAGATGTATCAACATGTAGAAGCCAAAAGGGATGAGTGGAGTTTCCCAGTGGCACAGGGACCACAGGGGAAGTTAATATACACAATATGGGATTTGTATCCAGAGTGGAACAATAACTACCACTACCTCACTGTGCTCAAGTGCCCTATAGAGATGTAATATTAGATCACAGCGTAGCTTCATATTCCATCAAGCTCACAATATATCAAATTGATGTCCTTTCCTTCTAATTAGCGGATCTCTCTTATCCATCTGTGGCTGCCTGTACTCATCTGGGACTTAGCTTAGAGTTTATTACAGACACATGTGTAGTAAAAACAGCTTCCGAGGTAAAGCGCGATATGTTAAAGATGCATTCGCAGCCACGGATGACAGCGTTGGTTTAGAAATGATGGAGGGATATGCAGGTGAGGGGGGGGGATTATATGTTTTACAAGGTGCAATGGCAGAAATGCCTCCTCAAAGGATTGTATGTAGTGCAGTGATAAATTGGTTCCTCAATCCCGAGGGGGGATGCATCGCTGGTCTGAACAATAAGCATCTTCCGAACTTATTCCCAGTCTTTTTCCTATCAGGATGACTGCATGTATATCAACATAAATCCCAGATATGAGATGAGGTGAAATGAAACCAGGAAGGAAAAACCTCAATGCCGCTCAGTCTTTGTTTCCATGTCAGACTAAAATCCAACACATAAATATTACATAACGATGAGAAAAGGGGGGGTGCACTCAAATAATGCTGAAAGTCAGGAGTGTAACTGCTTTTTACTGAAAAGCTCCCATGAGACACAGGCTTCAGACTGGTGGGTATCCATTATATCCTTCTGTAGTTTGACAAGCAAAACTCGGGCGATGTCTGAGCATCCCTTGTCAGCAAGACATTGGCGTAATGGTTTTCAATAAAAAAAAACCTTTTCCCTATGAGATGACTGTAATTGGAACAAAAAGAAAATGACATGGCTGTAGATCGGCATAAAATACACGAAAAAACAGCCGTCTCATCAGCCTACGTCAGAAAATGAAGCAGAAATGAAGGCTGGCTCAATCCTTATCAGTTGAGAAATAGTTATTGTTAAATGTTCTCTACAAATAAAGCAGTCGGGTAACAAGACAAAACTGGGCCATATAGGCCATAATAGTCCATGAATAAGTCAATGTCTATTTCATCAGAGCTAAAAGATTGGAGTAGAAAGACAGAAAGGTAGATGCGTTCTTTATATATAGGTTTATGTGCAGTATCACTTGTTGTCACCTGTTTTGACGATACACACATAGTAATTTTTTGGCCAATTAAACAGCATGAGCTCAGAGGTTGGCAGGCTCGACTGGCAAACGGGGCGAATCCGTGCTACACACGCAGCAAACGGCAGGTTCAAAGTGAATGTGTTGTTTTTGTTGGCAGTGATCTGTCCAAATAGCATAACTTTATGGACCGTGTGCAGGCACAGGGCACAGATTCAAATGCATATGTGTGTGTGTGTGTGTCCCGTGTTCTAATTTTAAGCCATGATGAGTCAATTTACCGTCAAGCTTGTTGCAGTTTATCATGGATTACATGCCTTCTGCGGTGCATGACTGTGGGAGGTGTATTATCCTTACACGTGTTTTGCATGTCTATTAACCTGCGATAATCCATTCAAGACTTTCATGTTGTATAGAGATGTTTTGTTTGTTTTTTTATGGTAATAATCCGGACTGCAGCGTCATATATGAGACATATTCTGCATTGCAAAGCCTTTACATCCACGAGTATCCGTATTGAGATGGGATGCAGGAAATAAAACGAGCCACCGATTGAAACATGATCAGATTAGATAATTAATCATTTTAGTTAATTCGTGTTTTATTTTTTTAATCTGACACTCATGTCAACTCATATATATATATGTATATATAGATTTTTTTTTTCTTTCCTTAAGGTGAAATGTTCCAAGTGTCAATCTAATTCCCAGTGAAGCAATCTGTCATCTGCTAAGAGCTATAAAAAAAATAAAAAATAATAAAAAAGATGAAGTCTCTGGATGTTGCATTTTCTTTAAATTTCTGTAAATATATTTTACTGTCTGTTTACAGGTTATTGCTGGTTATGGTTTAAGTTTTGAGCATGTTCACACACCGTATGTCTGCATCCTCCATTCATCCATCCATCCATCCATTCATCCATCCATCCATCCATCACCTTTGTAATCTTAAAAGCCCAGCTTGATGACTGGAGTTAAGCAGATTAGTGAGCGTGTTGGGTCAAGCTCAGGTTAAACACACATATTTTGCTCAGGACATTTTTTTTTTTTCTATTTCAGACTGTAATTACTTAGGAATGTTACCTGTCTGCTGAAGCGCTTGTTGGGGCAACTGCTTGGGAGATGTTTTTGCTTCGTCCTTTGTTATGTCCAGCCTCAGTTCTGTACTTATGAGATTTCAAAACGATCATTTATCTCATCTTATGACACGGGATGTCGCTGTTTCGTACAGCCATTTATGAAGCTAATTTATCATTGCTTAAATGACTGTTACAATATTTAGTGTTGTATATTAAACGAGCTGGAAGGATGTCACGTCGAGCTTCACTTTGACTCATCACATACACTGTAGGCGGCATTTGACAAAAGTCTTTTTATATTTAGTGGATTAATAGTTTATGAAAGTTTCGTTTTTTGTTTTTTTTAATCTGCCATGTCTGAATATGACTGCTGGGAAATAATTGTGTTTTGGATTGGAGCCTTTCCCTCTGTGCTCTGCTGGTTGTTTCATTTTGGCTGTATTTCTTAAGGCTCTTAAAACCCCCAGGCATATCCAAGCACTCATTTGAATCACTCCAACCTCTCTCTCTCTCTCTCTCTCTTACAATCTCTCCCTCAATCTCTTCCCCCCTTCTAATCAGATGCATGCTCTAAATAACTGCCATTTTACAGCTCTTGGAAAAAAAAAAAAAATTGGATTGTCAGTGTTTCAGCTGGTACAAACACGGTGGTGAAGGTAAAAAAATAATTAGGCGTTTTGTCGACAAGAGTCGAAGTGGTGGAATTCTACCAGACGCGGATCAAAAACGATCCATTCATTAATTTAATTGGCCGAGCGGGGGGGTGTTTCTCTGACTGCGTTAAACAGCGATACTTGTGGCGTATGGGAAATTAGATATGGCAACTCTTTGTGACTGCAGAAACAGAATGAAGGCCGAGGGGAGGAGGAGGAGGGGGGCCGCTAATCAACCTTCAGGATCTGTGGAGGTTTTCCACCATATAGAAGGTGCCCACCACTGCAATCTGTGGGAGAATGACTCTGAATGAACCCTGGCCTGGATCTGCATTAGTGTGCAGGCTAGCAAACCCATGCTAATGCACTCTCTCTCTCTCTCTCCTCCCTTTTTTACTCACCGCACACACACATGTATGCACACACACACACAAAAGCCCCCTGTGTCTGAGAGAGCACAGAGGGGGCTCACATCTCACTTTACAAGAGTGGGGTGGGGGGCATATCAGGAGGCAATTCCAGACTGTGTCTCGGAGCGCAGACAATAGCCACATCTGATCAAAGTGGAGGAGATGCATGACACTTGAATTGAATCGGAGTTTCGTGTGCTGTCTGCTACGTCGCGTACATAATAGGGAGAATGAGGGAGAGGTAGTGTTACAGAAGGGGGAAATGATGGAGAGAGGGGAAGGGAAAGCAACAGAGTGATGAAGGGAGGAGGTATAAGAGAGAAAGTCAGAGATGGAGTGAAATAAAAAAAAAACAGGCGAGCAAGTATGATACGAAGTGACAGAGAGTGACAGCGAACGAGGAGAGAGCGGCATACATAAAGGCATGCCTGTTGAGTGACACATATGACATCCGAGTCAAAGAGGACTCCTGTCTGTGCAGTTGCGTGACAGATAGCGTCTCCAGATAGCTGATAAGAGCTCTCTGCAAGTGACCGACCGTGACCTTTTCCCAAATTCCTTCCCGGCGCACTCGATACAGGCCAATATTTGGCATCCTAAAACCTCAGCGGGTCTATTACAACCTCCTATTACCCCTCTCTCTCTTTGGCGATGTAACGTATCCTCTACTTTCTCTATATTGTTGTCTGCTTGTCCCCGGCCCCTCTTATGCTACTATACAAAAGAGATCAAATGTACAAAACAGGCGCCGCTGTGGGATTTCTTGGGGATGAATAGATTTGAAGAGAGACTTTGTTAAACATCTCCAGCTTCTAGTCTGGACAACAAAACATGAATATCCACATAGTTTTAGACTGCAAATCAGTCAACTTTGTTTCTGCACAACCTGCAACAGGAGCTGCACAAGTGAGAAGTGTGTTTTTCTTTTGGGTTGCGGGGTGCACGACCTTAGGCAAATTCCTGTTTGACAGTGAACGTAACCTTTTTAAGAGCAGGTGCTGCAAATCCTTGAAGAAAAAAACAACAAATCTGGCGATGCTTCTGGGGAGAAATTGAGTGAGTGGATGGGGGAGGAGGGGGAGGGGAAAGGTAAGGAAAAGAAAGAAAGAAACACAGAGGAGAGAGCCAAGAGGCACTGAAGTAAATAAAAGAAACCAACGTGAATTCAACAAAACAACAACAACTGTTTCTGTTTGTTCCCTGAGGCTGCTTTGAGCCAGTGTCGGCTGATGTCATGCTCGGCGCAGTATTCAGATGTCCCCCCTCGCTGGAAGACGCATACGCAACTAGATCAAGAAGACAGCTGCGTCTCAGGCTAGTGACGAGACAGAAGTATGAAGTTAAAGCAGAGGGAGATCATCGTGTCCCGCGACAGTCTGTAATAATCATTAACGTTTAGGACGTTTGGATGAATTGGTGAATCCGTCTCAGGGAGAAATCATTTCACTCGATTATCTTCTCTTTTTTTTTCAATTTTCTATTATATAATTTCAAATCTAGGCCTATAAGGAAGACAAATATAACCCAAATATGATTATTTTATTTTTTTAAATGTAATATCCTGGATTGTAAAAAAAACAAACACTGCTTATAATAAAACACAAATTGCTTTTGCTTAATTTCCACAAAATTGGGTTTATAATTAGTTTTATGGTATTTATTCTTGATGACACATCCAAGAAAGACAACTGTGTTGTTGTTGTTGTTGTTGTTGTTTATTTTTTTTTTATGTCTTAACATGTGTGGAAGGGATCTTTTAATGTCAAAATGACAATATATGTCCACCTTTTTATTGTGGATTCCATCAACTAGATTGGAAAGCATGTTGTCTTTGGCAGCTTTTGATGGACATTTGATGGGTTATGAGACCTCTGAGGTTTTAGGGTTAATAAAAATAAATCAATGAAAGGAAGCTGTTTCAGATTTTTCCTTCCATCCTGTGCTCCATCTCAGGGTCAAATAATCCTTTCTATAAAAGGAAAAAAACAAAAAAAAACAACTGTCAGTTGCACATTTTTCCAATAAAAAAAGAGCTAAAGGAAAAAGTTAAACGGTCTCTTAAGGCGCCAATAAGAAAAGAAAAAAAATGCCCTGGCTCAAGCAGAACTGTATGTTCATATTTACACTATTGGATGTTGGGGATGTGAGGTGAAATGGGAGTGCACAATGTCAGAAATCTATCTTCATTTGATAAGATGAAAGTGCAGCAACAAAAAAAAACAACATAAAACATAATAAAATAAAAAAAATAACATAAAACTTGCAGGATATCCTGTCACACACAAGTTGACGGATCCATTAACACACATTAGCCATGCACTTGTGTTTGTTTATTTGGATGTGTTTAATCGTCGAGCAAAGCCTCCCTAAGTTAATTTTCTTAAGTTAATTACCCGCTATTGGCACTCGGCGGAGAGAGAGAGAGATATCTGACTTTGGAGAATGATATATTTTTTTGTATCTGGTATCGAGGGGCAGATGCATCATCTCCCACTATAGGAAATGGGAAGATTAAGAATTCAGTCTGGAGACATAAATACTCTCGCACACACACACACGGGTTCATTGTGTATCGTATTCCCTCGGTCTTAGACCAAAACTTGATGTTATGAGATGTACTCGTGATTTATGAAAGTAAACACTCCCATCGGCTGGAGTGCAGTCTTGTTTTTATCACTCCTAGCAAGTAGCCCTACACACACACACACACACGCATGCATTTGGGTCCTCCAAATGATATAGATAGATAGATATACTTTATTAATCCCAAAACTGGAAAATGATTGTAGTGGCGATGGGGTAAAATTAGCAAAGCACTCAATAAAATCCTGCACATCCGAACGTAATATTAAAATATTGGACTTGTATTAAGTCAGAGGCGTCGGATACAAGACTAATGTTAAGCCTGACAACAGTTGCTATGCTGGGGGAGGAAACATTTACAACCCAAATACACAAAACTTCCCCGAAGAGCACTTCATGCCAGGGTTTATGGAAAGAAAAAAAAACATAAACAGATGAATAACAAATAGAAAAAAGAACTGAAAGGACTCTGGACTCTCTAATGTCAGCCTTTTCTGAAACCGATGAGCAAAACATGCACCCTCGAGTCAAATAAAGCTGCTTAAATAAGAGAACAGTCGCTGCGGGAAGAGACAAATACAGAGTTAATGGCTTCTAATGGTCTCCACTTCATGTGAGTGCGTGTTTCTCAATACCCATGAGTCACGCCACTAATAATGTCTAAACATCCTTTCAATAAATGTCAGTCAACCGGTATTTCGCCACACGAAGAAGAAGAAGAAGATGTTGATACATTATGTTTAATCGGCATTCATCAGATTGAATTGGCTGCAAAAAGGCTGCGAGAACAGACTGATCCCTGCAGCTTACAGTAGAAGAGGTCCTCTTGCATCAACATCAGCTCATAAAATTTCCAGTGATGTGAGGTCATGAAGAGAAGGTAGAAAAGCTCAAGATGGACTGTGTGTGTGGTTTTTTTTTTTACAGAATTGCAAATCAAATGACGCCCACTGGCCCCAAAAAAAGACTTTTCCCACCATGCATAATCACAAAAGTAATAACCTTGATTTGTGCAGAGAGCCAACAGTGTGTATTGTGCTTGTGCACTCTGGATACAAAAAAAAAAAAAAAACATGGGAAACTAAAGGACTAAAAGCAAATTTAGGGTTGGGATTAGTGTAATATTAAATATGTTCGACAATATACTGGATACAAGTGATGTGAGTCATTTCTCCAGCTGTACGTTCACAAATAATTTGTCAGTTTGTTTGACCTTTTTGTCCCTTTTTTTTTTTGGAAGTTGCGTTCCAGTTCCTGATGCTACAACATGACTTCATGTTTACACAGCCGGTCGCTTCTTCTTAGACATCAGCGCAGATGTTTCCCAGCAACCCACACTTTACTTTACACAATACTAAACACGTTTTAATGGCGCGACCGGATTATCATAGTTTCTATTAAAAAAAAAGGTCGATACAAATATGACTCTTGAATTATCGATGTTATCTGTGAGGTATTTAGGTTTTGGGGCAAAGCTTTAGAGAACTTAAAGACGATGTCCTTGCTAAGTAATAAATGTGTGTTTGTACTGAATGCATGCTTGAGTAAATGTCACTGTGTGTGTGTGTGTGTGTGTCTGGAAGATAAATACAGCATAAAAGAGCCTCAAAAGAAATCAATAAAAAAAAAATCAAGCAGTTGGTCATTTCTTCGCTGCCTCACTGTCTTCATTTCTCACCTGTGATTACCGCTGCAAAGAAATCCATTTTTCTCACCTCTGTCCACATCAAATCCCATTTTCCCTGTTATTAAAATTAAGACTTTTTTTTTATATATATATATATATATATCAGGCTGCATATATGAGACTTAAAGATGCTTTGTATGATCCGGTGTGGTGGGTGTGTATTTAAAAAAAATTATATAAATGTCCTTTTGCCCACATGTTGTGTGTCCTTTTTTTTTTCTTTTACTCTTTGAATTTAAAGAAAATCAAACTGAGAGATGATGAGAAGAGCCCAACGTTCCCTTTTGATTGTTTTTTTTTTTATTGTTTTTATGCACGTCTGCATGTGCATATATTGTTAGTGTGTGGGTGACGGTGCGTGCTGTACGTGTGTGTGTGTGTGCGTGTGTGTGTGTGTGTGTGTGTGTCTGTGTGTCTAACGTCTGTGTGGGTGAGCGTGTGCATCTGTTTGGATTGTGTCTGCCTGTGTGCGTTTCTGTTGTTCAGTGGGTGGTGTTAGCCTGCATACGAGCTGTGTGTGTGTGTGTGTGTGTGTGTGTGTGGGTGGGATGATCATCATTGCAGACCGGGTTTTCAAACAGAACTGGAAGGAATAAATCAAACCGATTTTCAAAACAGTGCCGTGCGATTGAAGTGAAAAAGGCTTTTTTTTTTCCTCAAATACACAGCAGGAAGTTTTGAATGGAGCCTTGAAAACTTTGGGAATTGGGAATATTATATTGAACATGTTGGACTGACTCTTCTCTAAGAAAACACATACATCAACTTCGCTGCCATTACAGCAACACTTAGTGAAAGTGGTGCAAGTGAACGCAGCACTCAAGGCCAGCAGACTCACTTTTTTTTTTAAAAAAAAGGTGCGTCCTTGTGCTCCAACAAGTTTCATTTCACGTCTGACACATAAAGCAAGTGGCGTTACATTGCTGTGATGAACTGGTTTCGCCATTAGCTGATGGATTCATCACACATGGCAGATTTATACTGAATTAATTTCACATATTATCACCCAAAAAATTAAAAGTTACAGCACCTCCTTTTTGATAATAAGGCTCCAAAAAGACTCCAGCGTAAAGGTCAATGGAGTATTATTTGGAAAGGTCATCAAAAGGGTAGAATAGAGCTAATTCATAACCTTTTTACAACTTTTCTTGTTCTATCATAAGTCTCTCCTGCAGGGTCGTTAGGTTTTTTTTTCTTTTTTTCCCTCCTTTCTGCATCACATGATCCTCACGCCCACCTGCACACCTGCTCCTAATCCCCTCATCAGTTCCCCAGCATATATATATTAAACCTGCCCCTCAAGCCATGTTTTTTCCTCCTCCTCCTCTGCCATTGTTCCATCCGAGCACCTTTCTTGTCCTGTTACTCAACTCCTTTTTTTTTTATGACCCCTTTGCCTGCCCTTTTGCTTTCCTAATGCTGAACTTTGCTCTGTTTACCAAACCAAGTAACTTCACCCGTTCGTTCACACAAGTAGTGCTGCAGTATACGTAAAGTTCACCGCAGCGGAGATGTTTGGACGCGTAATGATTTTCAAATGATCTGTTTTTAATTGCGTCTATAAACCGAGACGCTTACAACAACGAGGGTCTGCTTGTTTCCAACGTAAATCAGCTGGTTTCGCTTGGTTTCTTAATTAAGTGCGACGTCTTCCATTGTGTCTCATTCTGCCATGAATTATATTATATATATATATAAAAAAAATAAAAAATCAACTGTAGTTAAGCACGAGGCTTTAAAATTCATTTTTTAGGAGGCATATTATACACATGATTAAAATCACACGTCTATCTTGACGGATGTGGGAGTTTTTTTTTTGTTTTTTTTCCTGCAACAGCAGTAAAGAGCTTCAGAGCTTCATTATGATGCAGACACAAGGAAGAGATGAAAACTGTCAACATAAAAAAAAACAAAAAAAAACAGCATTATAATCTGCCAAGAAGAACCAAGAAGTTGCTTAGAAAGAAATACGATGCGTTTCCTGTAACTTGTGATAATAAAGACAAGATTTACAGGGCTTGAGTGAAGATTTTGTACAGATTTTGGCAGCTGCTGATAACTTCCGTAAAGAAAAATTGAGTCTCTCCCATTTTTTTTTGATTTTTTATTATGGCACACGTCTGATCTGAATCTATCAAGCACTAGAATATTGAAGAGCAGCAGCTCTCTTGATCCATTAGTAACAAAAAAGGATGAGTTTTTACCTATAATGTCTATAAGCCTGTAGCCTAGTCTATAAGCTACTGTCTCAACAGTATTATCTAAAGCAAGGTATGTGGTTACACCTGGACCTTACTTTATCTTTTTATTGGTTGGTTTATTATATTGATTTTTACTGTATTTTATCGATTTTTGCTATGCGTCTCTATTGAAACATCAGTCATTTCATTTAGTATTTGTTCCAACAGTAAAACGCAACGATATATATAAAATTTTTGACATACTGAGCTCCGAGCCTACTGTAAGCGAATAAGTAGTTCCCCCTTTATTCCCTCCAGGCTTAGCGATGATGTACCTTCCGAGAAGACACTTAACTGCTAAATGCTCCAGTGGAGCTGCTCAGTGGCCAGAAGTAGGAAGACTGTGGCTGCGCTGAGCAGCTCCCAGCTGTGAATATGTCAAACTGTATGAATGTGAGACAAGGCACTGACAAGGAAAGCATCCGTAGTCAGTGAATTTTCCCCTCTGGATGAATAGAATAGACTGTGTCACATTTTAAGATAGTGGAAATACATTAAATGATTAATCAAACCCAAACAATGAGCAGTCAATAAATATATTTTTTTTTTTTTTGCTTGAGGATTAAATTATGCTGCAATTCATCTGGAAAGCTTTATTATTATTATATATAATTGGACTGATCAGAGGACATTGAAGAGGCAGTAAAAACAATAGATTAGTCAAATCTGAAACACTTGTCCCGCCACTATTGTCCTCGTGCAGATATCACAAACGCAGCATGACACAGCACAGTCATCCCTCTCTCTCTCTCTCTCTCTGTCTTATTAAGAATAATTGGCCGAATGACAAGTCACCGTGTTGCACAGCGATTTCATCAGCGGCAGCCGGTGTAATTGGGAAGAGGCTCGGCAGCGCAAAGAAGGTTACCCTCCTTTTAATAGAGAAAAGGAGGCTGACTTCAAGCTTCCACTCGTGAATATAAATATATAATCTAAATGCCTCTAAATAAGCTGAAGCACTGAAATGCCTGGTTTTTTTTTTGAAGGGGGAACACAAAAGGCTTCAGTAGCAGCGTTTCGGCAGCCAAGATGGAAGCGTGCCACTTCAAGAAAATCAATAATGAGCCCAACATGGTGCTAAAAGTACATAAACAATGTCTGGATGATACTGGCAAGCGTCTATTCTGCTAATGTGGGGGGGATGAAAGCAGGGGAGACTTGTCCTTGGAAACAAAAGGGAAGGAAGGAAGGGAGGAAGGAAGGAGGGGAGGGGGGTGAGGAATGACTGCACAGGAAATGCAATAATGAGATCAGCTGTTCGGCTTTTTCTGTGTGAGTGGAAAGTCAAGATATTGCTTTGTTGTTGTTGTTTTTTTTGTTTTTAAATAATCTTATTGCTTTGGACTGTCACTCAAATGATCAATCGTAGCTATGGGATAGATATGAACGATACTGTATGTGGGGATGCCGGTTCTAATTATCGGCTTCAGCTGCCTCAGCCGCCGCCTATTGCTATTCGCTACATAGAGTCAAGCATGCAGAGTTCAGTGACCTATACGTGGCCGCTGTCGACGAATCCAATCTTTCTAATAAGTCGTTTAATTTAAATTTCTGCTCGGGTCAGTTGTGATGTTCAAAATGTTGCACCCAAGTGGTCCCGTATCGGCAAAAGGCTTCATCCTCGGCAAGCTTAGGCCTCAGACCTGCTAACAAGGCCAGGCAAAATGACTTGAAATGTACTCAAATAGCAGCTTCCGCCAGGCTTCAGAATATCACTCCCGTATCTGCGTGAGCGTGACGGAGCAAGAGAGAAAGTAGCAGAGAGAGATGAACCGAAAACCTAAAAATAACAAGTTCCTGTTTTACATGCCAGCCAACAGTTAATATTTAGATGCAAATGAGCTTTTTTTTTTTCTTCTTCTTCTTCTTCTTCTTATGGAAAGTTCCACCTTTTTAGCCACACTAACAACTATAATTAAAATGCCCAGTACAGTGGGAGTTAGTTCAGCTCTGCTGCATTCATTGGCAACGCTGCCGCTGTGGAGACGTTGGCACTTGAAGAATCTTTTGTGTGGGTTGGAAACTTAAGGGAATTCACAATAGAAGGAATAGAGATAATGGTGATAATAAAATGTGTATGCAAAGACCTGGAGGTAATTGCAACGTATGTGTGTGTGTGTGTGTGTGTGTGTGTGTGTTTTCCTGAGTTGTGGTATTGCTATAAACTTTACGGTGGCTTCACTGATTATTTCCACGCTAGCCACATCTCAATCAGGCTGTGCAGCGCGGCACGACTTTACAAAAAGTATGGTGACTTTGTTTTACTCTTCCTTCTTTTCTGTTGGAGTCATTCACCTTATTTTGAAATGTAAAAAAAAAAAAAACAAAAAAAAAAAAGAAAAGTAAGCAAACGAGAAAGCCAAAAAAGTTTTCATTTATTTTTTTTTATTCTCTCTGGCAATATTTTAAAAAAAGAACTTCAACTCCATGCTGCAGTAAAAAAATAAAATAAAAATATCCACAGTAATATAATAACATCTTTAATATCATCTTTTTTGAGAGGAAGTGGATGAGGCGGAGGAAGTGGATGAGAGGCAGGAGGAGGTTTATTTATTTATTTATTTTTCTTTTAATAATTTTGCACGGTAAGGTAAATGTGAAGTGACAACCTGCAGCGTGCCGCCTGCGGTGCTCCGTATTCCTCGGTGCAACTTTGGGAGTTGTCTCGAAGTATCTTTTGTGTCCACTGGCTGTAAAAGATTGTCATATTATTATTATAGATGCTTCATTTAGAATCCATTAGCGACAGCGCAAAACAAGGGTACCCCTATGCAGATATGTTGCTTCATGTCTTCCCAAGTAGCCAAAAAGATCAATAACTGTAGCTTTAATTTCATGTTTTTAAGGGTAGTTTTTGACAAGCAGTATTATCTGAAAGATCAGTTTTTTTTAATTATGAAAACACAACATCTTAAAAGCAGCCTTGAATATAAAGAGTTGTGGGAAGGAATGGCAACCACATGCAGCATTAACACAAGCCAAATCAGGAAGTTATTATACGACTAATTATTTTCACAACCCTGGACGAGGATTAAGGGGAAAAAACTTAAAAAAATCTATCAGATGCTTTGCATGTGTTCATGAATAGTATTACAGTATTTGACATGAAAGATACCAAACTCTTCCAACTGTCTGAAACTCAAAGGTTCGCATATGCTGCCGAGCTATGCTTTTGTTGTTGGCTGAGATTCTGAGGCAAGCTGCGTCATATCATAACTACGCTTTAATGGCAAAAAAATAAATAAATAAATGAAGAAACGTGTCAACAGCTGACGGACGATACAATAGCAATTAAAGGGTCTACTTTTTGGAATTTTGTTTTGTGTGGCATGACATCAAAGGTTGAGCACGACCAGTTTGTTTTGGTCACAGTCGGATTAGAGCGCGATGCCGATGATCTTATCCTTCCTGTTCAGCCAACAAAACATGCCAACACACACACACACACACACACAAAGAAAAGAAAACAATCCAGTGCATTTCTAGTGCTTGGCAGGAATTCATCTGTTCAGTTTCAACTGCTTATCCAGGTCCAGGTTGTAGAGGGGAACAGTCTGCTTCATCTCCAGTTCCTTCCCCGAGGTGGATCCTAAAGGTGTTTCCAGGCTTGCTGGGGATAAGCAATCCCTCCAGCATCCAGCAGATTCTGGGGGTTTTTGTCACAAGGTGTCCTCTCCAGTCAGACCTGCACAAAAAAAAAAAAATCATCTTCATCAAAGGATGTAATCGCTTCGGCTGCTTTCTTTTTGAACACGAGAGATAAAAACTCCCATAAGATAAAGACAAAATCGACTCTTCTTCCTACCTTGTCTGCGGCCTCGACTCTATTAGTTCCCGGGATGTAAATATTTAAAAAATAGCTCACAGAACTATAATTTAAAAGTCATTTCTAGCAAATGGTACCAAACAAGGAGTAAATGGTGCATTTTGTTAGGAAATCAATTCATTGTTGGCAACTTTTTAAGACTTCCTCACAGGGAACTGCACCATTTATATCCCACAATGTCTTCATGGATCTCATACAAGTAACTTTTTTTTTTTTGTATTCTGAATTTTAGAGGAAATCCACCTCCTAAATTAGATTAGATGAAACTTTAATTATCCCTGTGGGGGGAACTGGGTTATTGCTGCAGCAGGGGGAATAGACACGGATAGGAATAGATCAGAAATGGTGGATTCAAGTTAATGCCACAAATGGGCACAGCGAATGAACATATTGACTATATTAGTTAACAAGTACAATGTTTTTTTTGTTGTTGTTGACGGTCAAGCACGTATAGTTTAGAGTTAAAGTCATGCAAACACAGCTTCTGTTTGCACACACCTAATGTGCAGAAATGACTTGATGAATTGATGATGTGTATAATCGATGCAAACGAAAGTCCCTGCGACGCCTCACACCGCACCTGCACACATGTTGAAAACGATACAACGATCTAATTCATCAAGGTGAACACGTTTCTCTCCGGTGACAAGCGATCCGGCCTTAAGGTTCCCTTGCTTGGTGACTGTAGAGAGTCCCAGATAATGTTGTGAATAATTTATGAAACAATGTCAGTGCTTCTTCGTAATGACTTCAAATGGTCATCAGCCAAGCGTTAAATGACGGGGATTAATCTACTTTAGAAATAATAGTCCTAATGGAATATTGAATCCTCTGGGATAGAGCCCGACTCTGACACATTGCTCTCTGCCTTCAGTGTGCAGTGACCCCAAAAAACTTACTGTTGGAAGTTTTAGAGTATTCAGAAGTTCAGGGTGTGTTACTTTTTTATATTTTTAAAATGAATAGAGTAAAAGTTAAAAGGCAATGTCACACCTAGACAAAGTCAATACCCATCATATGTGCACCTAATATGAGGCAACCAATCAGAAGGAGGGAAAAAAACAGTTTAGCCAATGAAGTTTATTGATTCAACCCTTCAGTGTGACGCAACTGAATGCTGGAATAATGTATGAGGTACTTTTCTCAGTAAGTGCAAATTCAGGTAAACTTGACTACTGATCCCAATGGGGATATTTAATAGAACATGAACTAAAACAGTACAATACTATACACAGTGTACATACATAGAATAAACAGACTGAACATGGCAACAAATAAATAAATAAATAAATAAACTTCCTGCTGTATAAAAAATTGATACGTTTGCAGAACACGAGTCCCTAGTTGGACATTATGAGACAATCTATAGACAAAAGATGCACACGTGCCAACACGCATTAGACTTGGACCATTTTCACTTTGTCTGCATGTGCTATTGTAAATTATATATGATGCACGTCTTATAAATATATTAAATATTACAGCCAAGACAAGTGGAAATACAATATAATCATGATAGTTCTTGCAGGTTTCCTTCCATTTCACCGTTTAATCTAATCATATTATAATAAAACCATTCAGATATCCATATATATATATATATATATATATGTAATGTAAATATGATGGCTTGCACTGAGGTCGATCCAATACAATAATTGAATTCCACGAGCCGCACATGAGATTGAAATTATACCGTGAGCCTGGGGTGAAATTTCATCCAAAATCTTATGCGCAGTGATGCAAATACTCGATCATTTCAACTCATTTATCCTAGCTTAAGGGTTTGCAATAGAGACAAATGATAGCACACACACACACACACACTCAAAAAAAAAAAAATGTTAGGTGAGAAATGCACCAGGAGAAAGATCCAGCAGAGCGCATTCATTCATTACGCGAACAGACTTGTTGCTTTTAGCAATACAAAATTAGTGACATTTCATTTTACAGGCTTCCACTCCGAGGTCTCGCTCATTCATCCTTTCATTCGACAGATTAGTACAGAAAATGTTCCACACGATGAGAAAACTGCAGCAGTGCTGAGTTCAAACGGGGTATATTCAACAGCAGAGCAGCTGCCAGGCTGAAACAAAAAAATGGAGAAATTTCAGCTTCTGTTCCATAAATCATGATCACTGCTTTAGATATCTTTCTACCTTGCATCCTTCCTTCCTGCCTATCATGTACTGCAAAGAAAGAAAGAAAGACGTAGCAGTTGTAACACGTTATGTATTTTGAGTGTGTGTGTGTGCGACTTCATTTTTTAATATAATACACAATAGACTTTAGAAAACATTCTTGTCTGTATCAGCACATCCAGCAGTCTCCTGTGTGTGTGTGTGTGTGTGTGTGTGTGTGTGTGTGGGGGGGGGGGGGGGGGGGGGGGTGTTTGTGTGACACCCGTCACAAACTGTGACTATGAATGGCACCCGGGTGACCTCGATGTAGCTGTGGCACAGACGCACAAACACACAGAAGCTGACAAACTCAACACCCACGTGACTTTTAACTTGACTGAACCTCAGACTTTATATATATACATGCGGGGGGCTCTGTGATGTGTGATTTGATTACTATGGAGAGCTGCCGGCAGTGTTTGCGTTGGGGAAGTTGCAGTCCTGACACTTGACCACTCGCTGCACACTCTGGCCAACACAAGCCGAAAGTCCAATACACAAACACACACACACATAAACAACACCTTCCTATCCATTCGGACAGTGTGTCTGATCTCAGTATGCTGCCTAGTGATTACACAGATAAAAGGGCAAGGCGTAGCCTGGAAGGCGACACCTGAGGCAAGAGAAAAAAACCAAACACCCAACACTGATTCGCAGCAACATCTGCAGCGACAGAAGCCGACAAGGGTGTTAAGTTCCATCAAGAGGAGGTCAGGGTTATCGTGGACGTGAAAGAAAAAGCCCTTATTCGGTTGGTTTGACATGCTGGAGCTGATGTAAATCAGACTGAAGGGGCTAAAAGAAAAGAAAAAAAACAAGGCTGTATCATGTTCTACAAGTATACAGCGGTCAAGCTTTTTGTATTCACACGTATCATCAAATCATGGTGCTGAATCTAAGGTGGGAGTACTAGAGCCCCTTTTACATAGATAGTCAAGATGGCAATCACATGCTGTTGGACCTGTCACATTTCTGTCATCTGACACGGCACAAGTCTGAACGTGAAAGCCAATCATATTAACATAAATAAGAACGCAACGAAGATTTCCAGCAGCAAAAGACGTTTTCCCCCCAAAAGAACGTAAAAAACGCTCTTCGCCCTCGTAACAGTTTAATCTTAACTCTCACGCTCTCTTTCATGCACCATGAGTGCCAGGTATTTTACGTAAGTAGCTCTTTCCATCTGTCATGTCTGAATGAAGTCATCAAAAGACTCATAATTTCTTCAGCGGATGAGTGAAGCCGGCAATTGTACACACATTCCGTGTATGAAACGGGTTTATGATGACTCAACCTAGCTGTCTTGATAAAGCTGGTTGGAGTCAAACAAGAGTCATGGTTGTTGGTGTTGGGGAATAGCTGCAATACCTTTTCTTATCAGGACGATTATGTAATTTTTTTTTAAAAAATTTTATCAAGACACATCACTGCAATAGATTTCTAATCATTAATTAGATCAGATTATTAAAAAAAAAAAGGTAATTGCAGTCAAACCTGTATAGTGCCCCACATCTGATTAAAGCTATATTTTCATTATTTTTTTTGATTAATTACATATTTTTTAAAGGGCTTCAAAAACAGATCCCACAGTTTCCCAGCAGACATCTTTTTATTTATTTGATTTTTTTGAAAGCACATCAACCACATTCTTGACTGAAGGGCGGCCAGCCTTTCTGCTGACATGTGGATCCGAGCCAGGTCCGTGGTTGACTGTCATCGTGACGAACGGTAAACTGCAACGATGGGAGGTTGTTTCAATCGTGTCGAGGGGTTGGAACTGCTGACACGGAGAGCGCAGAGACAAATGGAGACGGATGTATCTATAAGTGACTGAGCTCATGGTTTAAGTTTGCCGGTCAGTCACCGATAATAGTGTTGTAATTGCTTTTTCAAATGATTCTAATTATAGAACTTTATTTGTAAAGAAAGATGAGACAAAGGACACGGACACGCGGATTTACGGGTTTTAACGAGAGGTGTCAAGCTGAAATATTGCATCTTCTGTTCTCTACGTCGTAATCCGACAACAAGTGACCGTGCAGAGGCCGGTTACGGTGATGCTAATTTAAAATCAATTGCAGCAGTCAATGAGGATACACTCCTCCGTCCGCAGTACCTGTGGTGCCGCTGTATCGTGTGGATTGGGGGGGGGTAAACTTCCTGATGCAGCATTTAGCCCCCGCTGCGAGACACAACATGCTTATCGCTGCAGTCGGCTGTGGAGGGAAGCAGCTGGTGATTTAAAAAAACAAAACAAAGGAGAGCTGCCAATCAAGGAATAAGGATGTTAAATAAGCTGGTGAAATTTATCTGAGAGGATATGTACTGCCCCAGCTTTCAGATTATGCATGGAAAGCATTAACCTGGCTTTTAGTGTGCCACAATGGGCCCTTTAGCCTCTGTCAACCCACACACAGCTGAGTCCCAGCGACATCTACTGCTCTGCAAAACGCACTCATACACCAATGCACACAAGCATACAGTCAACCACACACACACACAGACAAGATAATGAATCAGAAATGAGTAAAAAAAGGCACTTTATTTAACTTTAATGACACATATTTGCAATTTTTTGGCCTCAATGATACTACATGGTGTCAAGTGAAAGCGGTTAATATTCATATGAATTCCTTTTCTGCAGGGCGAGGAATATATGTCTCCATCTAAATCTGAGTTTTAAAGGATGTCAGCCTTCTAAAACACGGCAGAACATGCATCAGGAAAAAAAATTCTCTTCTTGCCTATTAATTTATTCCAGCATGAAGAGCGCTTTGCCCTCGAGGACTTTGGATTTGTTCCTACATTAAGCTTGGATGGACCCGATCAGTGGCAGAAAGCACAGCTGAACTTCTGGAAGTGAAGGCTGAACAATACATGTGTGACAGTTGAAACTGTGGAAAAGAGAGACATTCAATCTGCACAAAAGCCTCGACTTTTCACCTTGCTCACTGCAAGACAAGGTTGCAATTTATGCATCATTTTCTATAAAATATCTCCAAAAATTGACATCCCCATTAACTTTAGCTGCACTTTGTGTTTTAACGGTGATTTGCTAAAATGCATGTACATATTTGATTTCAACCTCATTGCGTCCGCTACCGTACGGCTGTATGGCTACACCTATGAGGACCTGTATCTTACAGCTCCATCACTGGATACATTTGTATCACCAGACAGTCGCCTGTCTAGCAAAGAAGGAGCCGATCATTATTACTTTCGCCCGGTCTGTGACGCCGACAATGAATACATTTTTAAAATAGCCCTCGCAGTCTATTCATTGCCATATGAGAACACACTGTCCCAATTACAGCCCTGCGTGCAGCAATTATGCTGCGAGGCAACTGAAAGAGATACAGCTAGTGGCTAATTTGCTTTCCGTTTTCAAAATGTTTGATGAATGCATTCATTACGACCCCCCCCCCCCTTCCTTTCGCAACACCAGTGACTCATTACCTGTGTCACACGTGTAAGAGATTAACTCGGCTGTTTAGCTAAAATTGCCTTATCGATTACCTCCCTTATTAAAGCCCCCTCCCCCCCTCAAGTGACTGCATTACCATATTCTAATGTGTAAGATACCACTGAAAACATCGTACCTAAGGAGTGATTATCTATATCAGTGACTACCCCAATCAACATGGGATTCACGCGTGCAGCGTTGCACAGCTGCAGTTGTTTCAATTAGCGGTAGCCTGTTGTTACCCACGCTGCACCCTGCAAACCGTTTTAAGGCACTGGTGAGGAAAAGCAGCAATCGCCACGATCATGGTTTGAAATTTTTCAATTGGTTGGAAAGTAGCTACTTTAAAAACTTCCGTATCCCCCTCAAGATACCATTTCATACCGACAAAAGCTTAACACTTCTTTTAAATTTCGGTCATCGTGGGAAGCTGTCAGCTTTCATTTATAAAACGCTGCAACTCTCCCACTTGTCGCTAAAACACGACAAGGCCACCAGAAGCAGATATCTAATTTGAGGCTGCGGTTTATTTGCCTGTGTCTGATGTGGGAGACTCTCAGCCAGCTGTCTTTGCATTGCCCGTTTTTTTTTTATGTAGAACATTCCTCAGCTCGCAAACATTCATAATACATACCCTGTGATGTCCTTAAACGATACAATGTGCAACAATGTAACTGATCAAAGCCAGCGGAAGAAGCAAAATCAAGTTCGGAATAAAGTAGACTCGTGTGTAGACGGATGGATTACAAAGCAATATCTTGAATCGGATGTACCGTCGGCCATATGAAAGGGTTGGTTAAAGGAAAAAGGAAGAACAACCTTGGTTTAAAAAGCGGGGTCAGTCTTGAGAAGCCAAAGATGCTTTAGTAAATATGATGATACCAGTGTTTTGTTTTGGTTTTTTTTCTGTCTACAAGCCATGAAAATTCAAGAGGCAGCAGGAGTATTTGCTGTAAAGGTTTGCCCAACGTACTGAAGGTCACGGCCTCCTATTGTTTTCTGAGATCTATTAAAAACATCCTCCAGAGATACACTGCTGCGATGACAAACATAATCCATCATTTTTATTTATTTTTTTTTTTTTTTGCCACAGAGCTAATTAAAGTGATTCTTTAATTGGATATTTTTAAGGCATCGTGTTCATTTCACAAGCTTTTTCGGGGCAACCAGACGTCGTCACATTTTTCTATTTTTTCTTCAGGATAAGATGCCTCCATTCAGGTCCCCAACATCCACATCTTCCAGGCGGTTCAGGGATTTAAACAGCAAGCCTTTGAGTCATGATTTTGCCTCCTCAGCTACTACACTCCTGCCGCCACCGTGTGGGGTTGAAACATTTATATACAGAGCGTACATAAAATCCTCATAAATTGTCATATTGAAATATGGAGTTCGTCAACGATGTAATGTCAGGGTTCTTTGCATTTTTCTATTATTTACATCTCAAAGGTGGTCCCCGTATATGACATTTTAAGATAAATTGAGTTTCCTTGAAGCATTGCCAGGGGCCCGAAGCCTGCAGGGACTCTCGTTAGGAGATACAGTGAAGAATCTGCATCAGCCGTCTTCTCTGACAAAAGCGACCTCTCCTGCTGACTCCCGTCCTCCTTCCTCCTCGCTTTGCATATAGACTTCGCTGCGTGCATGTGCAAGCAGCATTAAGAGTAATACTGGATAGTTCGGACTCAAAACGGTGCTGTTGTGCAATCGCACGAATTCGTCGGATACACACAGAAAATTAAGTTAAACCTAAGTATGATTGATCTTTGGTGAACTCAATTACACAGTTTGCCTTTGTCAATAATGTGGCCCAAAGGACTCCGCACGTGTACGGTCTTTACATACTGCGTTTCATCATCTTGACAGGTTACAATTGAGCAATTTAAGGGGATGCTAGCACGTTGAAGGCACGGCATCATCGCCTGTCCTCTGAATAGAAGGGCATATTCATATAGAGTGTACTGAAATGACTTACATTAAAGGAATATAAAACTCTCCGCGCCCTTCACTTGCTCCCGCCTTGTTTTATGGCCTGAGTTCAACAGCTATCGCACCCACGGTTACACCGAAGACGAATAAATCTTTCAGATCTGCAATATGAAGTTCTCCATCTTTTTTTTTTTAAACATAATCTTTTATGCGATTCTATTCACATCTTAAGTATGTTTGAAATAAATATATCTGGGGGTCATTTCTAAGACCTCCAGGTACTCACTGTCGGAGGATCGGATTTGCTCAGTCTAACTGATTTGTAAAGACTGTGCTCGGCTGCTTGCTGATGATGATCTGAAGCCAATGGTTTTTCATGTATCCCCATCATATAAGTTTTATGACATCGAATCCTTCCAAGTGAGGCTTTCTTTAACTTTTTATTCTCGCATTCTGTCACCGACTTCTGCTTCTGCTACTGGAACTAATGAGACTCTCTCTCTCTGCTACACAGTGGTCTGTTCACTTCCTCATTGTAACTGTCTTCGGCCCTTTCACTTACACAGCAACAGATGCTTCTTCATCTGCAGCGGGACGAGTACAAGTCTCACTCGTTTGTTCGGTTTAAGGCGTCTTAGAGATCGTATCAGTTCGGTCTTCGGGGTGCAGAATGCTTCTGTTTCGTTTTTTTGTTACCAGCTAGTTAATTGCGTTCACCTCACGTCCCATATGGGCCTCATTAGAAGCGTAGAGTGAAAACAATTTGGGTCCTTAGGCAGTGGATACCACTGTTACAGACGGTGAAGTGATATAATGGCGCCTCTGGCAGACATAATGGAGGTCTTCAGGCTTTGGGCGAGAGCTGAACAGCTGTGATTTTTATATTTTTTTTATTTATTTATAATGATTTAGAGTATTTAGATTTAGAGAATTTCAGCGACAATCAATACAAACGATTATGTTTTTTTTCACTAACATCAATACCAAAGCAGTATTTATCTGTTTTTCTACAACGGCTGTGTATATTTAGACACACAGCCAATCATCCACTGCACCTCCATACTGGCACCAGATGTGTTTCCGCGCTGATTTACGGCACAACTGCAAAGCTTTCAGTTCTGCTCTGTTCCCATGCTCGCTCTACTCTCACTGTTTCCCTCTGATCTCTGATGTTTTCCACCATGTTTTCTCGCTTTCGCTTTGCTCTAAATTCTCTGATACTGCACACACTCTTTGTCTGTGTTTTTTGTTTTAAAATGCCTGCTTTGGTCTGTGTAGTGCTTCAATCTTTACTACAGCAATCTTCTTTCAGTTTCAGTCTTGATTCGGTGCTATAGGAGAAGGCAAATAAACAACTCTAATAATAACGTCCTGCACATAAAAACAAAAGGTTTGGCTGCAGGATCAATGTGTGCAACACCATAAACAAAAGCAGATTAACAGTAACAGAAGTCATAGCACATAATTTAAAGCAGAGTTGTCTCTTTTTTTTTTTTTTTTTTCTGCCAGTGCAGTTGCTCCCAGAATGACCCCATTTATAAATGGACTCAAAGCCATATTTAACTTCGGTAAAAACATTTGTAGTTTGTTGGAGAACAGGGTTGAGAAGGGCTTCTTAATCACAGAGCGAAGCCTCGGGGACGCAGAGCAGATAACGGCACTACACAGGCACATTTGGGACGACTATTAAATGGATGATTCATACCGTAACATTTAACAGAAAGTCTTCTATTTTCTTTTTTTTTTTTTTTGGTCATTACCTGCTCACGGTGCGGCTGGCTGGTGCTGAATCATACAAATACCGTAACTGCCAAAATAGAGGACACACTCCACTAACTTGTAGATATGATTCATGAAAGCGAGGCGATTTTCTCTGTCCACTCAACCCTCCTTTTTGAGGGCAAGGTAAGCACCGCTGAATAATGATTGCCTTCACTTTTATTCTATGTTTTTTTTAACACACGGACAATTGCAAGTGCATCACAGCAAGGATGACGGCGTTGTCATCTGCAGGGCATGCATTGTCATTCAGTAGTCTGGTGAACAAGAAAATCGTATCAAATAAATGCCACAGCTGTCTAAACTTCCAGATCTTTACTCAATCAAACACTCCAGGGAAAAGGGATTTGCCTGTTTTTGTTAGTAGTATAACATTACAGCCTCATACGGGAGTTGCTCTTTAAATTATCATTATGCTTTAATTTCAAAATGATCTTAATGATGCCATTAGGGTTATAAGGCAAGACGGGAAAAGCATGAGTCGATCTATAGGCTTGGACTAGCATGTCCATCGCGCTCACAACAGCATTCAGAGCCTCAATACTTAGATTTACGACTACAAGTGAACACAGCACGTCAAGGCTTCCCTTTTGACTGCTCCTCAAGAAACTTCAGAAATATTCCTCCAGATCCACAGTAGAAGTACTTCCTATGATGAGTAATGTGCAAAATCAATGGCGTTTCCCTTTAAACAAGTGTGTTAGTAGCCTCAATAAAACACACTGGACACAAGCCATTAACCCCGGTCCTCTTAAAAACACCCAGCGATTAACCTTAACCTCTCTGTGATGTCTCTGCAGTGGATGGTTACTCCCCGAAACCCACCGGTGCTGTTTAGTTCAGGCTACAGTTACTGTATAGGAAACCACAGCACCATTTACGCCAGAACAACTAAAGGGTCATAAAAGTCTAAGAACAAAGTAAAATCACGATCAATTAAAAAAAGAAAAAAAAGAGTTTGATAGGTGAGAAGAGTGACTTTGCCCTTTTCTCAGGCAGATAATGTAGATTAAAGGTGGGGTGAGGTGAGCTGTGGATTTGTTACTGCACCAGGGGACACTTAATCATAGCATTCATAATAGGGAACCTCATTTAGTTGCCTGAGGCATTTTCTGGGCTCTGTAAGCCTTAGAACAATAACGTGTGAGCAAGGAGTTTCCCTTTTGAAGGTGACATTTGGAGAAAAAGGTTGCCGCAATGCCACCGCGGACTTTGATAAATTATTTTTCATCAGCGCAGAGCACGCTCCGCACCTGTGCGATAGGTCTAATGAAAGAGGAGAGGGCACTGTTGTTAGCCAAACTCTGCGCGCGTGCACGTGCGTGTGTGTGTTCATGCATCCAAGCAAGACGGTGTGTGTGTGTGTGTTCCAGCATTGTGTAACCCAAGGGAACCTGTGTTTGTCCTCTTGGCTCCACCACAAATGAGCAAAAAACGTGAAATATGAGAGGAGAAAATAAACAGCAAAGAAGGATAGTCTTTAATCATACCATTCCTTTATTTTTTTTAACAAATCCAATTATCCACATCTTGGAGTCGGAGAATGGTGAGAAAAGTCTACCTATAATGCTTTGCTGCAATACAGTGCAGTGAAGTCCACACTGTGTCTGAATATGTATAATACATTGTAATGTTGCCTCTGACTACAAAAAGCAGCTACTTCAGCCCATGAAATGTAAGAGAAAGCCAACAAGGAAATCATTGTCTCTCGGAAGCTGTCAGCGCTTTAGGCGTCTACCCATCAACGGGACACCTGCTGTGTTCTCTGCTGCAGGCATTTATTTTCTCACAGCGTTTGTTTTTTATTTTATTATTATTCACACAGTCCTTCTTTAAAATAATGCGTGTCTGCCTTGCGTACCTCGTTGGGGCATTAAATGACAAGCTGGCTGCATCGAAACAGAGTTGACGGTTGCGCTGGAGGGACGACGAAATGTGCTGACGCTCTGATCATGCCGTAAACGTGTAAAAAACAAAAGTCAAGGGATGAAGGTGTGATCCCTGCCTCGGGCTAGGAGCCACAATGTGAGGATCACACGCAAAGGTTCCCCTGTAAGGTACATTACACTCACTAGCTGCTGTATTGGGCAGCTACAACATTGTGTATTTGCATGTATTATTATCTCCATACATGGGAGCCAGTTCTATGGTCCCTGTGTGCAAGACATCCCTGACAAGATAGCTATGTATAAGCAAAAAATAGCACTGCGATATCACGGATGTATGAATCCTTATGTGACAAATCGCTTATGTTGCCCTTCAAACTGTGTCTGGCATGAAACGATAGTCACAAAATGTCTCTCTGAACTGCATATACAATGCAATGGACAAATTAGTCCATTCTCGTCCCCTAGCAACTGAGCGCTCTGGGAGGGAGCCGTGTGCAGACACCAGGAAGTGAGGTTCACATCAGTTACCGGGATGCTTATTCCTTTTGTCCAATCTGCTTACAAGTCCTATACATAACATATTCACTGGGTATTTCTTTAAAATATGCATAGAGCGGGTGCTTAAAACAACCAAAGGGTTATTAATTATGGATAACGGCCCCATTGTTCCGTCCGGTGTCTCCTGAACAGTTTGGCAGAGGACTTTGTATAATAGGAATAGACATTTCTTTGGTGCTTTTCCAGAGGATCCTGGTATGAGACTTGGTTGATTGGTTCTCAAACTTTTAGTAGCCTGTGACCTCAATAAGAAATTTAGGCCCATACGCTCATTAAAGTATATTACCGCTATGCACTATTTAAGGATCAAATCTATAGTTTGAGGAACCATGCCCCAGAGGAAATCCTCCTTTTTTTTTTTTGCAACTAAGGAACCGGACTCGTTCTTCACTGTCAAACTGCTCAGTGCTGACTGTGATAAAACTCACACTGAGGAAGAGGGAGGAAAAAGTGAGTGTTTCAGTCATAGAGGTTCACTCACTGTATACCGTATGTGTGGCGGGAGGGAGGGAGGGAGGGAGGGTCGGAGGAAGAGGTAAGTCAAGGATTACTCCCGGAAAAAGTCCTCTACTACAACTTTCATCCTTCGCATCGCTGAAGAACACTTAGCGACAACTTGACCCCGGAGTCATGTTTATACGAAAGCCTGTAAAAAAAAAACGGTGCCAGAAGAGGTCTGTACTTGGTCATGTACCTACTCCCCTTCTCCCCATTAAACAACCGGTGGGCTTTAAACGGCTGAATGCTTAATATAGTCTACATTGGATTAGTCAAGGAAAAGTGGTACTAATGTACACACAGTGTATAAGAGGTGCAGAAGGACTGGAAAAAGAAAAGAAAAAGAGACAAATTCCATCATCCTGCTGTGTTAGCTTTATGATGTTAGTCAGTAAACAGTAGCGTCAAACACGATTTTAAAAAATAAATATAGAAATAAACAAGACAGGACCAGGATCGCCTCATTGTCACGTTGAGACGTTTGAGCTCGGATTTGAACGTATCTAATAAGCTATTATTCAACGCTTCTTGAGCTATAAATAGCCGTTACTTGTCATGTCCAGGATTGGATATTAAAGCCCTTGAGAAGAGGGCTTTTTTTTGAAGGCTGACAAAGAATCCGAATAAAGCTCAGGCGAGGAATTTTTTCAATAATACCGCTTCAAAGAGAAGTTCCTATTTGAGGATTTTTCATGTTTGTTTGTTTTTTTTCTTTCTTTTTTTTTATAATTCCCAGCCACCGCTGATATAAAATTGACGAGCAGCTGTATTCATCATTTCTCATATTTTTTTTAGCCATTTCTGGACTGCATGCAACCTGCAGGGACACAATAAAAAATTATACACAGCGGTGAGGAACGTACACGCAGAAATATGAAGACGCGTGCTGTCATCTGTCATCTGCCTGTTGTTCATTTCCTGTTGTTTTCCTTACGGCCTGTGTCCGGTGGGGGAGTGTGTGTGAGTAATGAATAGTTAGACGCACTAAAAGTGTATGTTAAACATGTTGGTCTGCAGTGCAGACAGTTGTCTTTCAGGTGGCGCCACTTTCATCATGCATGAATATAATTTACACACACACACACACACACACACAAACAGCCTCCGGGGGGTTTGTCATGTTGTTGCTGCAATTTCCGGCTCTGCATGATGAGAAACTGAGAAATGAGTAAGTGGCATCCTGGGAGTTCACCGTTCTGGGCCGACGTTTGAACACGCTTAAGTTATTTAAAAGTCTCCGTATCTCCGTATACATTTTAGTTCAGCGCTGATTTCGGTGTGTCTCATGAAAATATATTATCCCTATCCGGACCTGGTGTGAAAGAGTAAAGCTCGAAGCAGCGTCTCGCATGACTGCTCCGGAGCCTCTGGTTGAAGTGGGTTAAGTGGTTTCATTGGGGGCCAAGCAGAAGAAGAAATACAGTTTCCGTTTGGGATTAATGAAAAGTAGCGGTAAGAACAGTGTGTTAAATGTATGTCCTCACTTTGTCCAAAAATGTAAGCTTTTCAAAAAAACTTTTTTTTTTCAGCTTGACCTGATATGTCCTGCACTTAAAAAAAAAAAAATGGGTTTCAAGAGAGAAGAACCTCAGAGAGAAGCAGGAAATGTTTCCACTTAAAGACATGAGAATGACCAATTTAGGTGGGAAGATATATTTAAAGGCTTATTATGAAGACACGACTGCTAAATAAGAGCTTTTTTTTTTAAACTTCAATAATAATGCAATACTGGGAAATTACCGTTAAAATGTTGTTATGAGAAAGCAATTATAGTTAAAAGAGCAACTCTAGGAACGTGTGAACTTTGACGAGCCGGAGCTTCAGGAGCTAATAGGACTAGACACAAATACAGAGCAACCGAGCAGAACGGACCCCGCTGTCAAAATGAAATTGGGCAGATAAGTTGCAAGGATTTATTTTATTTTAACCATGACCACTATATTCCCATGACCTGAACTAAGTACCGTAGTTGTCAAACTGAACCAAACCTTAAAGGGATTTTAAAAAAATTCTAATAAATGAGAAGATTCGGTTGAGGTGGTAAGAGATGGATAACTAAAACATTTAAAAGCTCAGTTAGAGATCACTACCCAGACCGAGAATACAGTTCCTCTGTGGCTCTGGAGGGACTTTTTATGAAGTCAGAAAAATGAAGTCTTGTGTATTTCATATCTCAAATATTTGAGCCTCAAAAATCCAGCAAGACAATGACATCTTTCATAGGACCTTTCGTGGTAAACACCCGTGTCTTTTTCCAACTTTTGTAACCCCAGTTTTTAAGACAGCCTTTCCATTACAAATTAGTATTTTGCTCTGGAATAAACGAGGTACAACCCCAAACCACGGTAGATCAAGGAGACGCCGCCTGACACAGGGGTTGCAGGCTTATGCAGCATAATGATTTATCTTTATATTCATAAAGGTACAGTAACATGTTACATAACCGAGGGATCACACATGAGAAGGAACAGGATAATGATAAAGATGATTTTTTTGGGGCCACCGGATCATTAAAGCATCATACAGAGTTTGTCATTTATGTTTTTAAGACTAAATGTGTCTCAATATAGTATTGATTTAGAGCTGACTAAGCTTTTAAAGCCTGAGATTGCAAAAAAAAACCAAAACAACCTCGACATATAGGATGCACACACATGCACACACATGCACGCACACACACACACACAAAAGCATACCCCTCCTGTATAATGTTCTGCTCTCAAATGATAATTAACAATTTTGTGTCACGGCGTATAATTGCAGATGAGGAGGGAAATTAATCCCATTATCCCGAATTTCATAGTAGCTCAGAAGTGTCCAAACAAAAATGAGCTTACTCATGCAACGCAGCGTGTCTATTTAAGTCGCACGCGGGTTCAGAAGATGTGGAAATGAAACTTGTTCTTCATACCTATCGTACTGTATGTAACCGCAGCACTTACTCATTCAACTTCATTCGTTTAACCTTGTTTACTGTACGGCTCTTGTTTTTGAATAATCGGGACTTTATGTTTTTACGCTGTGGACAGTTTGACAACAGCAGAGAGACATTAAGGATGAATTGATGCTGTTGGGACGGTATTAATTCACATCCTTCTGCCTGCTCCACCCATCCGACCTGTCTGGGCATTGAAATTTGGGATTAATCTTTGGTTTGATTAAACATATCTAAATCTGAGATGGATACAGCTAAAAAAAAGAGTGTTGGTTCATGTATTTGCACCACAAAGAGTTTCTTCTTGACTTGCCAATGACCTCTCGGAGAAGCAAATAAAATAACCCTCCTCAGATAATGAATGAGTCATACAGTTTTCTTTGACATCAAAGAGAGACAAAATGCTGCTGTGTGCATGCAGACAGCCCTCATGTGCTGTCACGTCCACAGGAGCAACTGCACCAGTGATGCAGGACATGCAGCATTTTCATTTTCTGTGCTAAAAAAGGATTTGGTGTCATTCAAGTAAATCGCCTCAGAGTGGCACACTGTAAAGATAAGGTCATATGGAGAGTTAGTTCAGCACCTCTCTGCTGTGTGTGTGTGTGCGTGTGTGTGTGTGTGTGTGTGTGTGTGTGTGCTAGTATTGTCCACAGTTAACAAATACATTCACCAGGATCCTATAAAGAAATATATTTCACCTCTGAAGTCAGAGCGCTAATCTAGAAGTTCCAGATGTCTCAGGCTGTGTCATCATGTGATATGTTATGATTTGCAAAAAAAATGCTTTACTGCACTCCTAAAGCTGTCTGACATCATGGAAAATATAAGATTATTTTTTTGAATTATAAATAAAACATGGCTGTACCAACATACACACACTTTTTCACAGTTATTACAGCGATGCATCCAAAAAAGCTACGATTTAATATTGCACGATTTACATATTACACCTAACAGTAATGTTAGAACAGCGCTGCTCGTGTTTTTTTCTGCCACGCAGAACAAATATGCCCTTTTTCTTGCTAATTTTCTCTGTGTTTTTTTATGCACTTTGCCGAATAAATAAATGAAATGAACCAAATCACATCACTGAGTCATAAAACAAAAGGCCTGTAGGCTTCCTGGTGGCTCAGCTGGCGAGCGCACGTGACGTTGGGAGTTTTTAAAACAAGCCTATGGTCAGTGCAAAAAAAAACAACAGGAAAAGTAGGACAAAACGCTACAGATCTGAAAGCTCTCTCTCTCTCTCTGTCTCTCTAAACAGCACACCATAAAACAAGCCTTAAATAACTTGTTTTCTCTGCAACGTTCTATTAAGGCTTTCTAAAACAGCAGTAGGATTAACGAGCGAATGGGTTGCTTTTTTTTTTTTAGCCCAATATGACTGTACTAGTATCTGACGTTTGACTGGAAATTACATTAAACCAAGTTAAAACAGGTAAAAGGAACTTTTAATTTGTAGCTCTCATTCCATCTATTAAGAGCTGACTATAGGCTGGTTGGCTGCCAACTTCCTGCGGGGGGCCTAGGCCCATAAGATATACCCCCAGTCTACTAAATGAGGTTTCCAAAAAAAAAAACCTGCAGGTGAGGATGCATTGGCCCCTAATTCAATCTGATACGTGATCAGTGGATTACAGTAAGATGCAGACATGATTAACAGATCTGGTGCTTCTCTTTTGTGTTTAGGTGAATCCACTGAACAGGAATAACTGTCATGTTGTTTACAGCTGAGGCTTTCGCCGCACTCTTCTCTTAATCCTTTCTCCTCCTCTTCTCTCTCGAAAGTGCACGCGCAGCATTGTCAGTCTCTCATAATAAAAGTGGCCCTACTTTCACTTTGATGTGAAAAAAAATAGGCAGGATCCCCTCTCTGCATCTTGTAACCCAAGAGACTTGGAGACGGGCGCAGTTTTAATCATTCATCTGAGCTATAATAAGTTATCAGTGGTGTTTATGAGATTTTTTGATGGAATATGTTTACAGAGAGACATGAAAACCTTTGGGGATAAGGCGACATATGTGTTGCATTAGCGGTAGTCGGTATTTTTATTGCACTAAATAAAAGTAAGACTATGTCATAGCATCTACTGTGGATGCAAATGTTACACAGTCGGCAATATCGATTGCATTTTTGCTAAGATGAGCTAACATTAGCAACCACAAGAACACACCAAGAAAGCATTGAACTGATGAAAAGTGCATTTTTTTTTATTGCTTATCAGCTCCACTTTTCTTTCCTAAGAGATAAAATATGTTTTGTTTTTTTTCTGGAAAAAGATACATAGTCTCACTTTAAGAAAAGAAAAAAAAATCTTTTGTGTAACATCCCATCAAGATTAAATTATTTATTGCTCTGTAAACCACTGGGACAGTTTTGGAGCGTGATCAGGATGACAACCACCTTCCTGCACTGTACTTTGCACACCTTTTTATACAACAAAGACCAGGGGGAAATATTTGAGGGGGAAATAAAATAACAAACACACTTACATATTCATACACACAGAAATATATATATATATATATACTATCATGTTCATATTCAAATGTCTCTTTATTGCTTTTAAATGTTTTGCACAAAATTAAAAACTGTATCAGCTCCCAGATAATTTTAGACTACTTTACACCACATGACATATGAATTTCTAAAATGCATTTCAATGAGAACTACTTATCATTATTATTATTATTATTATTATTATTATGTTTCCTTTATCTTCTATCATACTATTAAAGCCTTGCTCTATTTGATCAGCTTCTGCTTTTCACTTCTCAAAACCACTGTGGAACTCTGTCTCCATCTAGTGGCGCTTTTGAGTCATCACACCCTGACTGACCTGGAAAAAAAACAAACTGTTATTTCATGCATCATTAACATGCATCAACTACTGACAATAATGAGGATAATTGGATTTTAAATGAACGCAGTTTATAATTTGTTCCAGAGATTGATGGGGATTATTGATGTGGGCACCCACCCACCAGCCCCGGTATTAATGTACACTCATGTATCATCACTGTTCACTTGTCAGTGTACCATTGTACCATTCATTAAAGAAAACATGAGTGATCAGGCAAATATATATATAACATAATCATTTTTATCTTTTGTGATAGTTGTGGATGAGGTTTTTTTTTTTTTTTTCATTTCCTCATGTGGTAAAGCATGCTCGTTCGTCTTTGCAAAAAGCCTCCAGGTCCTGTGAATTCTTGGGTCGTCTTGCATGAACACGCTTGAGATCTCCCCAAAGTGGCTCAATGATATTGAAGTCAGAAGACTGTGATGGCCACTCCAGCACCTTCCCTTTTTTATTTTTTTTATTTTTTTTTCTGCTGTAGCCACTGAAGGGTAGACTTGGCCTTGTGTTTTGGATCATTGTCTTGGAAGGTCCCAGCTGACGAATGCACATTGTCCTCCAATATTTTCCTGAACATACCATCAATTTAAGCTGAACTCCCGGTGCCACCGTTTTCCACTTCTTTATCAGAGTTTTAAACGACGACTACTGCATTTTCAGATCTTACCTGTGCCGAGAAAGGACCAAGAAAACAAACGTCATGTAATGTGTGTGTTTGTTAGGTTACAGTGTATATTTGTGTGCATTCTGACAAACTGCTTTCCTCTTTTTTACATTTGTCAGCTGTGCAATAATGCTTCCTGAGGTCGTACCATACTTTTATTGTCAAGATTCAAAAAAAAAAAGGAAAGAAAAAAAAATCAAAATGACAAAGCTGTTTAATGTTAACTTTATGAAACGCTTTCATCACTTGTGTCAGTCAACCTGTGATGTCGGCAAAGGTCACGGACCGAAAGGCCGTTCGAGCATCACGTGGTACCCGACGTACCCGTATCTAAAGCTAGATGTGACCGTTCATCTGCTCTATGTGAAGGCAGTCGGTAATATTGCCGGGATCGGTTACATCTCAAAGGAGTAAATCAACACCTACGCAGAGAGAGAAAAAGCTGCTCTTGTCAAATGTCCTCATATATTAGAATCTCTGCGATAGCTATTCACCGTATATATATCATGGTGTGATAGTCCAACCCCTGCTACTTCTGTTTAATATTAATGCTATTCTCTTGGTGCAAAGACTACAGGAAGTCTTTTTTTTTGTTGTTGTTGAACAAATATTAAAATTCCTTGCCGACTGTTTTTTCTGACACCTTGCAGATTACAGATAAATTGCAGAATGCTTCAACCTGTCCGCTGTGTTTCCCCCTTGAGGGTTCAGATCTGCTTTATTCAGTGTTTTTTTTTTCTGACACTCTGTGCTTCCTGTAGAGCTGCCACACTTTCCACTGAAGGCAATCCATCTGAATAACGAGTGAAATTAGTTTCACTGTTGCATAGCTCAACTCCTGATGTCATTCTGCTGTCATCCGCTGCTACTGCAGAGGTCTGCACTTGGCCGTAATTACAGTAAGAGACAATTAAACCGCCGGAACGGTCTATCAGGCACATTTACTGATGCGAGCTGTTAGCAGTGCAGGCTGTAAGAACAAGTCAGCTTCCTTCTGTATTGTACGAGGTTCAGATTTTCTCAGTGAACAGTTGCACCAGCAAGTCTTGATGACAGAACATGAGTCATCTCATGCTAGGCTGCTGTTTCAAGTCGACAAAATAACACTTTTGAGTCTGACCTCGCTGCGATAATGCACTTAATGACAGGTATGGCGAAGGCCAACTTAGAACCACTATTCAGACGCCCTGCATGGCATACTCAAGTTCAAAACCCACACACATCCTTGAGAAAGTAGCAAATGGTCCATGCCTTTTTTTTTTTTTCTTCTCCTTCCCATATGTCTCCCATTTTTTAACATTCCCTCTCCAAGAGGATGACAATTTGACGATCGCACTCGCACATCATTAAACACTTGAAGAATGATCGAAAGATAACGTCCTCTTGGAGCCCCATTTTGGCTAACGCGCTCCCTCACTTCATCTTCGATAAAAAGCTCAACACTCAAGTTTCCACAAAATACTTTTACTTTGGCGAAATGGAAGAAAAGAAAGAGATGTAGATATCAGATGTAAGTAAAGCATAGCAAATAAGTGAAGATAGAAGTTGGTTTAGGGAGGAAAATCTGTGTAGAAAAACTCTATTGTGACGCTATTCTCCTTAACAATACACTGTGTGAATAATATAGGAAGCAAGCGAACCTGACAACTTCATTCATACATCACATTTCAGTCCATGGGGAGTAGCAGTTGCTTGTTCAAAAGCTTATAAAGGACTGTGATTATGCTTTCTTGACAAGCAACCTCCTATCGGTGAGGCGGTGGCATTAGGGGCTGAATAGAAAATGCTCCTGAGTCACTCTGGAAGGTAATGACGAAGATAACAACATCCTGTATTTTTATTTTCTAAGGTTTGAGGAATCCTTGACATAGGATGCACGTATGAAATATAAGTTATAAGTCTGTGAAGGATGATCAGGTTCATATTTGTTATTCTTATTCATATTCTATATAAGATGTGAACCAGATGAGTTGTGAGACCTCCTACACACTTCTGTAGTCTTTTGATGAAGGGCAACACTGCACTCTAATAAGGGAAGGATTTTTTATTTATTTATTTATATTTTTTTTTTTACTACTGTGGGTGGCATGGAAACGTGACTGAAATGTTGCGACAGGTGGAGATAATAACATCTTATGGACCATCTCCAAAATTCTGCTGGATATTGGTTGATACAGCTATTATTAATTGAAGAGGAGCTTATTAAAAGCTAAGAAGAAAATTATGTTTTTTTTTTTAGAAAAATGCCAGATTGCAAAGAGTTGTTCAGTATAATTAAATAACAGTAGACGGGCAATTAAAACACGTTTTGGAGATATGTCAAAAGGACTAGACTATAAGCATACAGCATCTCATCTGTGTACCTGTGTCGTGTACAAACAATAATCAGGTTAAAGGTTTGTTTTTTTGTTGTTGTTATACCATTGTTTAAAAATATGCTTCAAATATGTGGAAACAGCGCCCCCTCTGTATTGTAATGGCTTTTAAGTGTAAAGCAGCCTGTGTGGCCAACCGCGGTATTGCAGCCAGTCAGGCCTGAAGGAGGGAAAGGTGAAAGGTGAAAGGTGAAGACATTTTTTTTTTAATTAAGAGTAAAGTATTAAACGCGGTCACCGGGATGCCACGACGGAAACTGTGAACGGACACGTCTCTGAAGAACAAACTCTGAAGCAATTTATATCACTGTTACCTCCGTACAACCATTTGAAAAGTTAATATTACTAAAATAAAACAACGAGAGAGTTTAGCTAACATTAGTTTTTTAATAGTTAGCCGCTAATAAGTTAAGCTAGCCGGCGTTTACGGAGAGAAGATGTGCGCAGTGGGACAAGATGGACGACCATGGAAAGAGAGAAGAAACGTCAAAAACGTGAGTCAAACGTGTTTTTAATGTTTTATGTTTGCTGGTTTGTTTGTTTACTTGTGTGTAAATGTTGCTTTATTTGTGTGTGTGTGTTTGTGTGTGAATTTTGTATTCGTGGCGGTGTTGTTGCTGAAGCTGTTGTGTTGTTTGCTACGTTAGCAGGGAAACTTTTGAATTGTTTGATACATTTACTTGTTGTTTACTCACCTGTTGTTGTTGACACCTAAAGGTAAGTGAAGTGAAATGTTTGTGTTAGTTGTTGTTGTTGTTGTAATTTTGTGCTGCACAGTGACTCATTAGCTTTAATAATACTCGGCCTGGAGGCCATTTTCCCTCTTTCAAACACATAAGTTAGACTAATTTATACTTTTTTTATTTTTAATGTGAACATATTCATTTACAATAGACCGGGGACTGTTTTTCGTGACATGCATAATAAATATATGACCTGTTCCTTTAATTTATGATTATCATACATTTACTATGTGGCTTTTTTGAATTATCAGAATCAAGCTCTGCAACTTTCACACCAGTTGTACTCATGCTGTTATGATGATGATGCATGTTGTTGTTGTTACAAGTTTTAAGCATTTTATAACAAACAATGACCCGTACAGTAGCTATTTTTCATTCAGGATTTCAGTTAATATTCCCCTAAATCTGAGCCAGATACTCCCGCATAATCTTGTTGATCATATAGACAGATTTTTATCACCTCTTTGAGTAATATTATTAATGCATCCCTGGGTTTTTGCTTGCAGGCAGTGATTGATCTACCCTTCAGTGATAAATAAAAAGACAAAGTTTGCACTTTTTTTTGACCTACCTCCCTGTTTCATCTTCAGCCTCCATCAGAGCACCCCCCTTGGAGAGAAATAAATGTCACGACCCGCCGTGTGAAATAATTTAACATTTTGACAGCACTGTCTCTGCCCAACTAATTCTTCAATCCACTCAGTATCACTGTAGAACAAGACTATAAAGTATGCTTGTAGACATCTCTGCGTGTGCGAACGAGATAGAGACAGATGGGGGGGAGCTTAATGCAAGTAAAGTTCTCTTAGATCTGAGCTCTCTTGCCCACTCCAGCGCGTGGGAGGAATCGGAGGAAAGGAACAGATTGATAATGACTTGTAAGGGAATCGCGAGCGCTTCTGCTCACCATGCAAGCAGATTTTCCTCAGCCGGAGGAGGCTGGTTTTAGTCAGTGAAGATTTTTTTTTTTTTTTTAAAGGGGATACGGGTATTAAGGGAGAGAGTGGTGCTCGTAATGAGAACTGGTTGTAAATAAATTTGAAATGGCTCTGCGTGTCAGAACGGTTCGGGATTCACTAAAGAGGTGACTAAAGCTATCACAGGCCGCAGCACCCCTCTCCTGGTAAAATCTATCCTCTTCGCACTGTAAACAAACAGGATTGTCCTGATATTCCTCTCACTAACCCCACTCGGTTTCATCCCATAAATAATACAGTCATTACAAGTCAATAAATCTTGTATTTACCCTTTAAATCTTTTAGTGTATGAAGTGCTGCAACGGGTGAAATAACTGTGATTCTTTCCTCCTGCAGCTGCTGTGCCTTACTTTCATAACACTTTCATATGAACATAACACTGTAGTTTTGTAAATGTGAAACTGAAGAATGCTACAAAAGACATTCGAGTTCTGCATTTTTTTTCCTCCTCATCGGCTTGACAACACATGCAGCAAGGACAGAGTCCTCCGTGATATAATTAGATCATCTTTTTAGTAGGTTTGAGCTTTGCTGTCGTGTTCCATTAGTTGTTGTTTCTGAATAAAACATTTCAGGGTTTGTAGATTCTTCAAAATGGGAACATTTTGAAGCCATCGTTTAGTGTATAACAGATGATTTCTTGTGTCTAATGGTCATGGAGTAAGAACCTGATACTCAGAGAGATGCAGCACAGATGCTCCACTGTGATTAAATTGAAAGCCATATGCTCGACTCAATATATCCTCATACAACTTTTTTTTTTTTTTTTTTAAAACCTGTCTTTGAAAGCTAACTGTATTAACAGCTACTCCTATAATACTGGTTAACAAAAGTCTTTAATAAGCAGAAATTGTAATGTAGCACGCTTATATTACGTTTGTCCATTTTTTTGGACATACAGGATAATGCATATAGTACCAATCTAACAAAGCAAACAAGCTTAACAGACCTTCAAATATAAATGTCTACTCTTTCCCATGTGGGAGCTTGTCCCACAGTAGTAGCAGTGAAAAGTGTCCCACCCTGCTGTGAGAATCTATGACACGCTTGTGGTGCACCATATGTGTGTTACAGTATAATGTCAGTAGGGGGCGCTCGGCTTATACACAGGAGTGCTTGAGGATTTGATATTACGTCACCGTGGTATTGCATGACTATGTGCTTTTGCATCAATAATCTATAAAACAAAATATGCCCACTGGACTGCTTTCAATATGTGAGGGAAGGTGAGGGGGGGAAAGAAGCATCAGATTGATGACTGCTGAGAAATTGTTGTAAAAAAAAAAAACTTGCAGTAGGTTACATGCAACGAGCAAAACTTTTTATTTTTATTTTACTGGCCTCCTGCTGCAGTGATTGTGTGTGTGTTGCTGTATTTAATTACTCTGTACTCTGCTGTGGCAGATAGAGCAGGTACTGTGCTGGAGTGTGTATGGTTGATCCTGGCTGCAGTAAACAGATTGAGTTGGCCACCTACACCAGAACAGAGCTGGATTTTAAGATTAAACAGAAGATGAAATTGCATGTTTCGATTTTTTGTATTGCGCACTGTTTTGTCTGTATGCCTCATCCCAACACATAGAGCAAGAAAATACAACAGGCTGCATCAAATTAGCATGAAATTATAGTGTAGAGTTTTGCCCAGAGCTAAATAGTAGAGATCTATGAGGAAGGAAAGAACATCTATAGAAGTTTGGACGACTTAAAGCAGCTCAGAATGGACATACAAGAAATAAACCAGACCTGTTTTCAAGTACGTCCTCAGAGAATGAGAAACGGGAACTTTCTTTGAGAGATGAACCGATCTGAAAATAATTTCTACTCCAAAATGAAAGAGGAGAGAGAGGGAAGACATTGTTGGGCCGCAGGAAGACACAGAGTATGTTGTAAAGCTGTGTGGCCGCCCGTCGACAGTTAGCACGAAGAGTCCTGCTGACCGCCCCTGCGTTGATTGACACCGCCTTTGTGTGGCAGTGAAGCATTGTGGGACTGTGGACAATTGGGACTCTACTCACGTTCTCAGAGCCATGACAGAGGTAGCTGACTGACTGCCAGACACACACACACACAGACACAGATAGCTTCGTCCCGACTTGTGCTGGATGTTGGATTGGCACTATCATTGTGTGGCAGTGAAACGATCCGGGGGGAACTGGGAAGGACTTGGAACGGGTCTCACACATGCAACATGCACACAAATCCAGAGCAGTGGAGATGATGGCATGTGTGCATATACAGATGCCAAGCGGCATTAGCTTGGGAGGAATTAAGAGGCAGCAGCTGAAGCATTGGGAACCATTAGTGCCTTCTCAAAGAACAAAGTCTTCTAAAACATTATACCCAGGTCTCTGTTATTTCTCCATCAGTCTGAGGCTGCTGTCTGGAACAGATTGTATTGGCTTAGTCACAGCTCCCAAGGCTTCTGCAGTATGTGTGTTTTTGCATAGGTAGAGGTGGAAGGTTTATTATAATTAAATTATAGCTTTTATTGTCATTTACTTTTCTTTCTTGGTACAGTATGTGGGTTTGCTTGCACTGTCACTACCAGTCTAAGCATCAATGAAGCAGAAGCACTACAGTGTGGGGGAAAATAAACAATATTGCTATAGGCCATGCTTTCCCGTATCTATATTTCTGCAAATAACGAGTCACTCGACACATGTATGAAGGCAATCTGCAAATCAGCATGTCAAGACGTCACCTCTTGACATTTGAATTGATCATTTCTCTGCACTGTCTCGTACTTTTTCCCCCCGTTTTTTCCTTTTCTCGTGCACATTTCAGCGACATGTCACCTCCTTCACTTTAACCAGGCTTGAGTTCATGACAATTCGAACGTCTAGTAGTCAGTCTGAGTAACCCCGCGGAGCATCATATATTATGAATCCAGCGCCTCATTATATGTGGTGTACGGACTGTTTTTCACCTCTGTTCTCTGGGGATGAGGAGAAAAAAAAAGCCCTTATGGGAAATGTACAAAAATCACAAACCGCAATTACGAGTAGATGAAGCAGGTTGAAGGGAAAATGGGCACTGTGCAAACCATATTACAACACCTCATCACAAAATACCTCCAGGGACCTGCATGATGTATAGTGTGTATTACAGTGAGAGAGTGTAAGGCTTGACTTTTCCTTCAGGGGTCAGTACATTTGGATGTTTTCTAATACAGTTCCGTGTACTGTTTTTGGTAATATTACACACTGGTGCCACTGTTATTATGAGGGGTAACAGTAATGTGTCAGAGGCTGAAGAAAGAAGCAAAAGTGAATGTGTTTGTGATACCTATGAGATAATTATTATCAGCCTAGTAAAAGACGGACATTCTCGCTGCCTGAGTTAAGTTGCTACTGAATTATGTGCCATTACATTAATAGGATCAGAGCTGACAATTAGCACTGTGATTTTTTCCATTAGTGTTACACTGACCATTCATGGTGCTTAAAGGGGCACTTGTGCTAGACTATTTAGTATTGCACCACCATAACGTTGGAGCACTTACAGTACAAGATTAAATCATAATATCATCACTGAAGTAGCAAAAACTTAAACATCCTGACTTTAGCTCCAACTAACTGAATTGTCAGAAAAGTGTGAAAAATGTTGCTATTTATGCTTAAAAATGATTACAAAAAGACTCTATCACTTACTGTTATTGTTGCTATTGCAATTTAATTTATAATTATATGTTTATAGCATGCATTATAGTAAATTATTACCTATATTCATGATAATGTAATTTAAATATATGTTACAATTCCAACTTAGTATTAAATGGTATTTAATTAAGTACTCAATAGCCGTTTGACAATGAATGCCATGTGTTCAGCATGGTAAATGATAGCTTTATGCCCAGTCGGTGCCAATTACTTTTTTTTTATGAATTCAGTCCTTTCATTGAACGGGCTTTGTTTAAAATTGGCAAAATAAGAAGTCCTTTTCCCATAACTGATTTTCATTAGCAGTCTATAAATAAAGGATTCAGAGAAAGGGCTTAGTAATTATTATAAGAGGAGTCGTTTCAATTTACATTTTGAATTTAGTGGATTATGAGTTCATTGACCTCTAACCCTGCTGAGTCTGAGCATCTTCACATTCAAGTGGAGTGTCTTTCAGTCATCCAGCTCATGTTATATCTGTGAAGGGCGTCAGGACAGTGATCACATGCACTTTGATAAAAAATAGTTTTTAATATAATGACATATGAATAATTTTTTTGAGTGCTGTAATCTTGCTTCAGACTTTATTGCTGCACCACTTTTCCAGTGTAACAAAATAAGAATCATTCCAAAAAAAAGCAACCTACAAAAGGCAAAGAAAAGGCTTAAGTGACTGAAAAGGATTAAAATTAACAACCAGTCAGCTTTAGACAAATACCATGTGTCTGTTGCCCTGTGCCAAAAACTAGATGTTTCTGACTCGATGTGAAACTGGAGTTGCTTCGAAAAGAACAAACTCAATTAACATAATCTTGTCTTATACCACTTTTTTGGGAAGCGGATGTACTTCACAAATGAATAGAGAAAATACATTTGAAAGCATCAACAAAAGACTATGAGGTAAGACTGTAAATATGAGCCAGAAAAAGTTAAAAGTTAAAAATCTAAAAAGTCAGTGATGCTCTATGCATGCAGCAAATGTAACATGTTTGTTTTATAAGCCATAAAAAAATTAAAAGATTAACATTTTACACACATTGCATTGACATTAAAGCAGCACCAGTGATTGTTTCGTAATTTAGGAACTGGCATCAAGTCAGACCTCCCCGAACAACTAATCATTCCTCATGAAACTGATGTCATCACACTTGTTTGTTTACTAAACAAGTTGTTACCCAAACAAGAATATTGTTTTTCCCACTTTATAGTTATTATGAATAAAAGGAAATACTGGTTGTGGTCACTGTTGTAACCCAGGAGGCGCCTCAAACAAACAAGTCTTGTTCGGTTAATCAGACTTATTATGGTGGGCACGCATATAAATCATTAATACACAGGCAAAGCTGACATCAATAAAATCTAATGGCCTTAATGAGTGAGTGGAGAAAAAAAATGAGATATGAGCAGATGTTCAAAATGAAAACCTCATCAATAATGGTTATGTAAAAATGTCATTTTAGGGTAGAGACAGCGGGTGGTGCTGTTGAACTGGAGAAACGGCTGGATGAAGCGTGAGATGCAGGGGGGCGAGTTAGATAGAGGAGATATAGCTTGAGAGGGATGCAGAGGCAAAGAGGAGTAAAGAAGAAAGAAGAGCGGGACAACGGCGGTGGGGGTACAGATGCAGAGACACAGTATTTCCCCAGTTTGAGGAATCGGTTAAAGATAGAACAAGGGGTGGTGGGTGGAGGGTAAATGTGGCATAAACATCATATGAGTCTCCCCGCTGCGTTAATTACATCCATTATTACCCTGCAAGTTTCTGGGTCAGAGAGATTTATATTCACATCCTTGGAGGAGAGATTACAGAAAATTACAACAAATACCTTTTTAGACCTCATTGAAGAGCACCCGGCCTTGTTTATGGGTAACTGTGAAAAGCAATATACCGCTGAGAGAAAAACGCGTTTACCAGTCGGGCTCTCCCTCTCCCTCAGGCCCACGCCACAGAGCGAGACACGCATCAAGCGTTGTCCTTTCACTATTTGTCTCTTGCCCCCCCCCCCCTTCTCCAATGCAACATGCAGCGTCCTTAGAGGCAAATGAAATTGTACTCTGTGCATTTTGACAGCGCTATGAATTGCATTTAATTACACTGGAGGTGAATGATGTTATTACTTTAAAGCAGTAGGGTTATTGTTCCTGTCACTCTGTGGGCTTGTATATGCACACCTCTGCAAGTTTCCCAGTCTGTCAAAGTGTGTGTGTGTGTGTAAACCCCCCCGCCCCCCCAGCACGGTGGAGTCAACCTGTGTGTTCTGCCTTTCAATGAACGGATATTTGAATGCTAACAGCTTGTCAGCCTGGTGTACAGGTTTGCAGACAGAACAGACCACCAAGCGATGTTCTGCGAGGTGACAACCACCTCTGGGAGAATGATGTAATGCTTGAAGGCGGAGGGGAGGAGGAGAGACGGTGATCCACACACGCAGACAAACACAATACACACACACACACACACACACACATTTAGATGCAGTCAGATAGAAGTCGTAGCACGGTGAGGTAGGTTGTGTAACAGATCAGTTTGTTGTCAGATTGGTGAGACTTGCGTCTGGGCTGAATCTTAAAGCCAGACAGGGATGATGAAGCAAATCTGTAATGGCTGCAACACACACACACACACAGTATGAATCATTTATTTATGGCCGCATAGATCAACGAGCACGGCGAGATAAACAGTAAAGATTCTGTGAGATCTGCCAGTTACACGGTGCTACAAATAACAACACAAAATCACTGCTAACGGACGCAGTCGTGAATCTGCCAGCAACAGCTGACACCAACTCGTTTATGTTACTAACTGTGCAGCTCTCCTCTGTGATGCACTCATCATCCGAATGTTTCAGACCTGCTTAAGAATATAAAAAGCGTTGCATTTGGTATCTGTGAAGCAGTAGCCCCTTTTTTAACAGCAAAACTAAACTCCAAGTGTGATTTCGGGCATCTCTTGGTTGAACACCCACCAATCTTCAACCTTCAGCCTGATAGCTTTTCACTCATTCACTTTATCCCTTAAGAGGTACATGTGTAATAGAAATGTGCCTTGTAAACGTGTATTTGCTGGAAAGATGTTGTCCTGAGATGGATAAGCTTCACTCTCGTTTGCCTGTAGTTCATTAACATTCATTAATGTGGACCGGACGTGTGGTTTTGAGGGCTACCGTTTGTTTTTGGTCAGCTGCGTCTCTCACTGTGTGTCTATCTGCATGGTGCATGACGTGCTCAACGCTCAGTTTCCAGTATCCTAGTGGGTGTAAGAACGCCCTGCATACTTTACGGCTGCTTGACTGGGCCAGGGGGCAGGATTGGGACTGACCGAGGATTAGCTGGCTCAACATTGACTCTACTCAAAGAGAAATATATTTGACCATTTTACCTTCCATATATTACAAGTATTACTTTATTTTTGACCTAATGGAAAAGCCACTGCACTCAACACTGTAGTCAACCTGACTAGCCTAATGCTTTCCCGGGAACACATTAGGGTCGCAGCCCTTACTTAGTGTAAAATAGTGTTGCCCAAATTACGTTATCTATCAGGATAATGAAGAAATGTTTAAAACATATTTGTGAACTGGTCACTGCTTGCACGAAATGTAGTGTGATGCAGAGCTTTTATATGCATTGTTTGAATTATTCTTTGAGCTTTGGATTGGAAAAAAAACAAAATAACTAAACAACATTCAATGAAGTCAATCAGCCCGCACATATGTTTCCTCCAAAACATATTCGGCAAAAGAAAATAAACAAGCAGGTTCCCAATAGACCAGCCTAACTCTAATCAATAATGAGGATAAAACAAGGACAAGCATGTGTATAGCAGTACACACACGCACACACTCCACTTAGCTTTTCCCTCTGACCTGACAATCAAATACTTTGCCCTAGCTGGAGGCATATTCAATTAAGATCTGTGGACTAGCTCTGTTAATTGCTGTTGAAGCTGCTTAAAGACACTGACACAAAACATTTGCTGTGCAGTGTTCAGGGGGTTGGGCAACACTCTGGAGAGACGCAGCAGCCAGGCGTTTCTGCTTAAAGGTCAGGTCCACCTTAAGTGAGCTTGGTCAGGTTAGGCTAAGCCATTGTTGCTAACATCGAGGCATCTGCAGCGTTTATTAACTGACCCACTGCAGCTTAGACTGTATATTTACTGCTAATTACTAAGTTATTATTTAGCTCCCAAAGTAGCTAGTGGTGCAAGCCGTTATGAAAAAAATCCCCAGCATGAGACAGATTTGCGTGAAATAGCAGAGCCATTTTACGTCATAAGAGATGTACTCACATAATGCACTACAGTACTCTATTGGCGGTTCAAAGACATAATGACTGAAAAAGACCCCTTTTAAGTTAAGCACCATGATGTAATGATTCACAAAGGTGCCTTTTAAGCAACAGAAAATGAAATGATCCTAATGAGTCCTTCCTTTCATCTAGCATTGGGTAATTGGAGCTTGCCCATTTCTCCTCATTGTTAGTTGGCCGTATAGCTCCATCTGTACATTAAGCTCTTCGCTAAATATACTCTATATATTACACCTAAATGTTTGATTAAAAAGGCACAACTGCATTTCGATGATTGCATCGAATTGACAGGCTACTATGTGGAGATGGATCAGAAAAGGCGGACAATGAGCACAGGGCCAATTGACGAAGAATAGTACATGACATAGTAGACCAAGACCAGATTGTGTGTAGTCTCATGGTGCTTTTGTGAGGATGACATGTGAATACATTTTCAGGTTCTTTAAATGTGGTCTCAGCTTTCTCTCTTCAGTAATAGACCTTCAACACCCACATAATCAATACGACTTCTGCTGAATATGTATGCGTTTTTAAATATGCATATGCTGTTCAATTTAAAGAATATGAATAGGACATAATGAGCCATGTTCCTCTTCTGAATGATCTGATTCATCGCTTGGCACAAAAAAATATGATGCTCAGCAGTTGCTTCAGGCACATTTACAGATTATACAACTTTGACTTTAACTTTATGACTTTGTATTAAAAAACAATCCGACAAACAAGAAAAAAACAAGTGTTAAAGCTGGATATTGCCAGGCAGAACAAGTGAACTCTTTCCCGTTGCCTTAAATGTAGCTCCTGAAGAGCACAGCCTTATGTGAAAGATTCACCTGTAGTGAAAATAACACCTTCCAGCATGATGGTATAGGGAAATGCAGAAATTATTGCACATAAATATGAAAGTAAATGTCATTTGGCACAGCCACCGCTGTTGCATGCCGACATCACTGATCAACGGTGCGTGATGCAACATTTGAGGCCATGTAATGGTGATGGTTACCAGGATAAATAAAAGTAATAATAATAATTTTGTTTGTTTGTTTAATTTCCCCAGTGAGCATCGTGCAGTTTTGGACTATCAATAGGAAACAGCCAATGCCAGAGAGCATAAGCTTATTACTTTGGCAGAATGAAGTAGCAGCTTCACGTCAATTAGAAAGGGAATAAATGAGTTTGTGATGTTTTGGATGCTTCAGCAGCAACCAAAGGACTTCAGATTGTGGCCATTGTGGTGATTTTGGCTTTCTGAGCTACAAAGCTACTTTACAGCATGTTCTGCTGCCATTGTGCTCTGTTAAGTAACTAGACAGTTGACATTCTTTGAATCGAGCATACAAGAGGTCTCACACGTTTGCCCCGAGCAAAAATATTTTCAGCTGAATGCCACCTGTGAGCCTGTACCTCTCTTTTCTTTCATCCTCTATGTAAGACTAACACCGTGCATGTTGAGCACTCACCAGGCTGCTTGCTTTGTAGAGTTTGTGGACATTTAATGTATCTGCATGTTGTAGGCATATGACAGAAATGGTATAAAATGATCAGAGTTTATATCAATACTAACAAATTCATCACATGGCTTATTGCAGTAGGGATGAATATTTACATTGTCACGCAGCTGCTTCTGTGATTATTCATATTTCTGATGCCGTGTGTGTTCTGAACAATGCTGTCTGGGGTCATTTGTGCCTTTTTTAGCCTTGGTTTGTTGTTGTACCGCTGAGCAGGTTGCTTCATCACATCAGGGTCAGCCTCAGCAGCGGCTTATTGTTGTTCACATTTGTGCTTGGGTTGTTGATAAGCCACCTGTTGCGTGACATGTTGTGGAATAGTTGACATCATGTCATGCAATACCATTTTATTTATTTATCTAATTTATCTTAGTGATCGCAGACTCGCCAATAGCAGGAGGTATGGACTAAACACTCTCAATGCAGATAGCCATTGATGAAGATGAAAAAAAGACGATTAATTGATTAAATAGTTTGCGATGAACTTTCTGTTGATCGACTACAAGAGAATGAAATATCTGAGGTTCGGTGTGAAATCTGTGGTAGATGCAGAACAGAAAGACATCATGTTGAGGAAATGAACTGTGCAAACCTTATTTGATAAAAGTGCAACCATTTTATTATATTACTAAACTGAGGAAGCAAAGGTTGATGCTGTATCTTATCTTTTTTTTTGTTTACTGTACACACGCCTGAGTACCATGGCTACAGAAAATCCTTACCCAGCTGAGGCTCAGCATTGCTGTTAGTTTAAGACTATCACTCACCTGTCACCTCACTTTGCTGTTTGCTTTTTCCCTAATCGGGATGACAGTATGGCAGACACAGAGTAGTTTCCAGAGAGTGAACAAACTTCAGGATAACACAGTGAAAGCCTTTTTTTGGCTTCTAGTGAGGATGTGTGTTTGTGGGAGTATATGTATAGAGTATAAAAAAAAAAAACTAGATCAATATAGGATCAGATGCAGAATTTCATTCTAAAGGGGGCAGTACAGCCCTAGCACTGTATAATGATGTAATGCTTTAAACACTTATATTTGACATGCTGTATCTTTCTCTATAACTAAACAGCCAGTGATCAAAAGTAAAATGGATTTCTATGATGTGACGCCCTTGTCAGAACATTCAGAAGTTCACACTCTCAAAATCCACATTTGAATGACATTTGTGACTACTTCCTTAGACAGTTTCAGATCAGCTGACTCACAGGAAACTGCACGACAATATTGTGTCGCTGCATCCCCAAATCCCCAAAACACACATGCACGCGTACAAAACACACACACACAAAAAAACACTGTCTCTGCTTGAGTGTCCTGGCTGTTGTCCTGGCAGCGAGTGCAGCCTTTGTCTCTGTCCTCATGATGACAGATAAAGCACTGTGATGCTCCCTCAGAGGGATACACACGGGCATGCACACACACACACGCGCAAATCCATCCGTTAGCGCTCACATCTTTGTTCTGCAGCGTGTGATCTATCAAACTATCTGTGAGTTTGGGTGTGTCGACATTTGTTTGCATGCCTCTAAAACGTGAATTTTTGCATGTATTTATGTAATTTGGATACATTTGAAAGATAATATTTATCATCCAACTAGTTTTACATTATTCAAATCTGGGAATTTCTTGCTTTACTGGAGTTTAGTTAAAAAACTGAAAAAAAACTGTAGGTTTTAATGACAATTAACATATTACAGTGAACTGATAAATGCACTTATCAAACTGTCGCAGCTCAGGAATTGTTGTTCTTCATGTTTGTCCTGCAGAGACACACGATATGTGTACTACCTTTGCCATTTTACATAAAAAGCTGCTGTAAAAATCATATGCCTTTCATCACAATAGTCATCGGACATCTCCACCGAACAAAGCGGTGAATGTGCTGTACAACAAAGGCTTTCTGCAGGTTCAAGAGGGGTGTTTGAAAAGGAGGATGGTGGAATTAATGAACTCCAGGCAAGCCACAATAGTGCTGTGGGTCAGACGGGGATGTTGTTAACGGCGGAGATCTGAGAATTGAATACAAAGGAAAGAAGCTTTTCATGGCGCAGAACAAAACAAAGACGCATGGAGAAAAAAAGACGGCATACTACAGCCGAACGAAAACATAGTCAATAAAAAATCGACTAAATGGCTGTAGAAATAGAATGTGCAAATTAAAAACAATTATCGGGTAAGGTCACGGTGACAAACTGTTCACCCTCTTCCTCATCCTTCACCCTCCCTCAACAATTACTGCAATACTGCACTTGTCCACTAGTTGTCTCTTCAGAGTTATAACAGAGGACATCTGGGTTGTCTTCTGTCCTGTCTTGGGTTCTAATTTTCTGCAGGTTCATCCTGAGCAACCTTGTTCTTATAGTCATTTAATCCATTGTTTAATATAAAAGAAATGGCGATCATAGCTGCTTTAATTCCACTTTTGTGGCTGCTTACAGTTTTTGATTTGTGTGGAATTGTTAAGATTAGTCTGATCAGTCATGCCTGATGTGTTGACCTAGCCTGAGTGTACAAATCTCACGAACGCCATTAAGCTTTCAAATAAACTCAATTTCTCCACTTAGCATGGACGGCAATATTTTCTACATTTTCCTCTGAACTGATTGTATCAAGCGAGTGTAGATTGTACAAAGATGGGCCTTCTGTGGAGCAGCCTATTAAGCCTATTGCCCATTAGGAGCTACATCTGCCACAGTGGCAAGACTCCATTAACAAACGCAATCTCAGAGATCATAACTAATCTTTGGAATTAATTAAAAATCTTTTTTTTTTTTTCTGTGCAATTGTGTAATTAAGCTTGGTTTCAACTGACAAAGCTAATCCCCTCTTTGAGACTGAAATTCTGCAAATCAACAAAATACTCTCCAATTTCTATTTATAATTATTTCATTATGCGCAGCCGCGGGTGTTAACTAGGAAGAATTGATTGTAGCAGCTGGCGATACGGTTGACCTGATGAGGCTACGCTTGACTCTGGTGGGAAATTGTCAGGCTCCAGTCTCACCCACTGTTACCAGCCACTCCAAACTATCCACGCCACAGACTAATTAGCCTCCCAATTGCATTTTCAGGCAAATATCCACATGTTAAAGCCTTTCTTTAAAGCTAATCATCACCATCACACTGCAGAACCAGAAAAAGGTTCACTTATCTCTCTGCTGTACCTTCATACCATGTTGTTGCTGTTAACCTTAACACAGAGATAATGGCAGCTCTTTGCCACAACATGACATTTCCCTTACTATCAATAACACTGGCAATAAAAATAACTTCAATCTCGAAAAACCGGAAAGGTTGCCACCGGGGTCGTCGCCGCCATCCCTCGCATTCCTCTCCCGCGCCTCTGTTCCGGTTTGCTTTTATTATCCCGCAACAGTTCTTGATCCTCCCCGCCTCCGTATTTCTTTTTTTTTTTTCCGCCCAGCCGAGCCGAGCTGACACTAACAAGCCGCGTGCCTCGCATCTCCTCAACCCCGTTGTCAAGAGTGCCATAAATGCACCTGGCTTTGATGCGCGGTGTAGGCACAACAAGTCATTTAGCCGTTTTGGTTCATTGAGCAGGCCGTTTGTTAGTTAGCCCCAGGGTAAAGCTGTCTGCAGGAGGCAAGGGAGAAAGTGAGGATTGTGCTATTCCATAATGCTTAAAAAAAAAAAAAGTTTTAACCTTTGTATTATGAGAAGAAATAATAATGCTGCACGTGTCAGAGAGAGCTAAATGCAGTGAGATGTTAATTTAATGAGGAGGACAATGCACTAATTGCAATGTTTGGTTCAAATCTCTGACTGACTTATACTAATTTATTCATCTTTTTTCATTCTGCTTTTCCCTCTAGTGGTCTTAAACGTGTTTATGTTTGGACAATCTCATTGTTAAAGTGTTAAAGAAAAACAAAAAAAAAAAGAAAAAGCGACCTAGATAAATAGAAGCATTACAGCAAAAATATTGGCCAGATATGACTTGTTGTTAAAAGGTTATCTTGCTTTGTTTTTCATCGGCACGAAGAAGTGAGAGACTGCCGTGCAATGAAATATGATGTTATTACACCTCTCAACCCAAAACCGCATTACAGTTGGACAGATATGTCACTTGTGTTGAGTGATGTTCCCTCTGTGTCTGTATTGCAGAATGTTTAACCTTATTCTGCTCCCCCTGAAAGAACATACAATGTAGCAGAGATTGTAATTTATTTAAATCTAATTCGCGCTCTGTCAGACGGATGAAACGACTCGGGAGTTTTGACATCAGAGGCCTCTGTGACCTTCTGACTTTGGATCATAGATTTCATCCATCAGTGTGTATCTATGTGTGCATTGTGTGTGTTTTTTGTGTGTATAGTAACATACAGTATTTAATGATAACATAAAACATTAGTCAGTTCATGCACTGTTAAAATTAGCTTGTAGTTTACAGTGATTTTGTCTTTATCAGTGAAGAAATCTCATCATTTTTCTACATTCTGGTTTTGCAGGGAGTATCAGTTAAGTCATAAGTCATAACGACTACAAAGACAACTGTAGATACAAGCTTCTATGCATCTGATAACTGTTACATTATTTGTTGTACCACATGACCTAAAGCTGAATTATGTGTGAGGTAAAACAATGTCAGCGATCCCACATGTTTATATCTGTTGATGCCACTCAACAGTGTCATCACCGGGCACATGCAAATACTGTATCATGACCCAGAAAAAAACAACACAAAAACCCCCATATATATACTGTGTATTATCTCCTATATCTGTGTGTCAGGGAACTGCGGTACTATTAAAAATCAGCTTCAGATTGACTTTAACCTGGCTCACTGCCACAGCTGGCTTTGCTGTTGCAGAGAAAAAACATTTAAAAATGGATCCAAGTTTCAAAATAGGCCGTCACAACTGTCGAGGTATAGTTTCTATTTGTTATCAGGCCTCCAATAATGTGTTCCTGTTTCGACGAGGCCAAAGCGTGCACAGAGTGTACCTCACTGCACCAAATGAGCTGCAATTTTAATTTTCTCATCATATTAACCCTTCCATTAATCACCCTACGTCATATTTGTGTGTGTGTGTGTGTGTGTGTGTGTGTGTGTGTGTGTGTGTGTGTGTGTGTGTGTGTGTGTGTGTGTGTGTGTGTGTGTGTGTGTGTGTGTGTGTGTGTGTGTGTGTGTGTGTGTGTGTGTGTGTGTGTGTGTGTGTGTGTGTGTGTGTGTGTGTGTGTGTGTACTTTGTGCACGAGCGAGACGGTGTCATTTGTGAACACAGCAGCCCTCTAGATCATTAATCAACTCAAGGCGAGCCAGCCAGGGGCTTCTAAAATGTCAAGGGGGGAGGCAAGAGTTTGCTGCGCTCTGCGCTCCAGCATGCTCCTACACCAGGGAGCTGATCGCAGCACATCACTCCCATCGGTCCCAGATGGTGGGGAAGAGCAGCAGGGTAGCAGGAGAAGAGAGGGTATGTGTGTGTGTGAGTGTTGGAGAAAATCTAGTGAATCTGCAAGAGTTGGCCAAGTTGATCACAGAAGCCAAGCACATTCTCTCAGTATTATAGAGGCTAAAATTAAACTTTTACCATCTTTCTAAACTGTTTTGAACTTGTATCAGAAAGATAATAAGTTCTGAATCCACAGTCAGATAGAAGCTCTCACTTTGCTTCCGCACAGGTTCCAAGCATCTATTTTACATCACAATACTTGCTTTGATAAGGTGACAGTAGCCAAAGGAATATTAAGACAAGAACAGAAAAGGAGAGACGTGGCAATGCACAAAAAAAGACAGCAGATTTTACAGAAGGCCAATCAGTCAGTTTAAAAGCACAATTAACAGCACAATTGTAAACACAATTTTGAATACTATAAATCCCAGAGTAATGCAAAGTGGCTTGACTTTTTTTTCTTTGCTGTTAAAGAGCAGAAGAGGTGCAGAGACTGGAGAACAAAGAACAACAAAGGGAGGACCATAAAGTTTGAGTCAGAAGGGCACCTCTCTGCGTATAGGGAACGACTGCAGAGGTGTCAGAGATTTATAAAGATCCATTATTCTACATAACTTTACAGATCAAGACTAATTCAGATCAGGCAAGAAACACAAGCAGATTTTATACTAGAAGTTGCGTTAACCGAATAGTTTTTTTTAACAATGAAGGGAATATCTGAAGGTCATCTGTCATTTTGATCAGCTAGCTATAATAGCTCGGAAGGTCATCACCTCATAATAAGCAAGTGTCGATTTTTAGCAAAACTTTAAATGAACATAAATGAATGAATCATTTTATTGGATAGATGGTTAATCCATCAGTCTGATTTATAATGCTTATCTGGGTTCAGGTCAAGTTCATTTAATTAATAATATCGTTAGGAAATATAGTTTTATGCTGCTGGGAATTGAAGAAACTACAGAAATAGAAAGAGCTATAATGGTTTTCCTTCATTTTTTTTTCATACTCTGAGCAGTATGACTGTGAAATAGTTATTAAATTGTTCTCTATGTGGTATTAAAACTGTCTTTAAGTTTTAGATTTAACTTGGTGAACCCTGCAGAAACCCTGTTCTGATTTAGTTTCAACTTAAATATGGGGTTTATATAACTTAGAGGTTATATGACAGACTTGCTTATTGACCATAATTACCAGGAATATATATATTTTTATTTATTTAAAAAGAATCCACAGCCTCTGAGCTGTACATCTGTCAAAGACAGATGGGTGAAATATTTCTAATAATCCTGTTGTGTTATAGTTTGTTCCATGAAGTTCAGTCGATACTAATTGGTGCAGAAGGATTTGGTGTCAATGATTTCAATTGTCAAGAGTTTGCCTTTTAATTTGGGGTTTAATGAAGTGATATTGTGGGGTAGAGAGAGAGAGAGAAGACAAAGGAAGAGACAGACAGGGTGTGTGTGTTTGGGCTCTAGAAAGCAGGAGAGCATTTGTGTGGAATAGAGCTGTTTTAGATACAGCATGTCACTGTTAAAAGAACCAGAGTGAATACATAGGGGAAGCTGCACCGGCTGACAGCTAGCCTGAGGTCCAGCATAAATAAGGGATGGTTAAGCCGAGCAATGCACAGCTCGCCTCATGTGAAATAACCTAGAGGGGTTTAACAAGGTTGTGGGATGCGAGTTTCTGTATGTCTATGTCTGTGAGTGAGTTGGGGTGTGTGTGTGTGTGTGTGTGTGTGTGTGTGTGTGTCAAGGCAAGTGGGCTTTGGATACACAAAGCGTAAACAAATGAAGAAAAAGCACTAGTGCTTAGAAGTTGGGTCTTTCCCTCCAGGAGATTGTTTGCCCCTTATGCATACCGTACACAAAAACACACACAAATAAAGCTACACACATACACACATGCAGAAATGTCTTCCCATCTCACCATAAGCACTGTGATTTTGTTGAACGTCATTCGTCAACCGCGAATATCCGCACACACACACACACACACCCCGTCTCATATTTTGTGTGAGCCGGGGAGCTTTGCACCAGAGTTGGTCATTATCTTGGTGTGCCCTTGTTTGAGTGGGAAACTTTTTTTTTCTGCTATGACTCATTGCTTTGAAAGTATACCAGCTGCCCAATACCCAAGTGTGTGATCATGACATAAAGCGTACAGAGGCAAGCAGTGGCTGGCTGGGAAGCCTCAGCAACACACTAATTAAGCTCCTAATACAGAAAAGGCAACAAGCTTGAACTGCAGATGGAGTGCAAGGGGAAATTGTGACAAAAATATGCTTTTCTTTCTTTTTTTTTATTTCTTTTTTTTTGGCTCTGGTCTCCCTCTGCCATTAACACTTACCCTGCAGTGCAGTGAGACTCCCTGCTACTGTGCTGGTTTGCTCAGCTGGTCAACGGCAGATTTCTGTGGCTGCCACGGGCAGCCTCCAGGTGTGAATGCGCTTAACTGCATAAATATGAAGTATAACATGTGCATAAGCTCAGCCCTTCCCCTGGAATAATGATCACAATGATCTGTTTATGCTCATCTGGGAAGCCATTATCTGATTAAAGTCAAATGCCAACTCATGCTGTGTTATAGTGCTGCGTCGTTTTCTGCAGGAAACACCAAACAACCGTCTGCTTGTTTCACTAGAAGATAGATTAAATCATTTCACTCAACCGTTATCAGAAATTCTGTACTACAAACAAGACATATGGACAAGAAGCACAACATAATATACATCAGCCATTCTTGATTATGTGATGCTTGAGATGAATGGGGCTGTTCAATGATAGATTCGTATAAGAAAGTAAAAAGTTAAAGGTCTCATGAAATGGTATTAGTTACTTAAATTGTACCACAGTGAAAAATTAATACATGTCGACCAATACATGTTTTATCTTCTTATCTAGTTCACAGGATGGGATGACAACTGTGGTTGCATAGTGAAACATGCACTACTGTCATGATAAAGATAGAAGTGTACTGCTGAAAAAGGCAAAGCTGGATTCTTGTGGATTAAATGTATGGCTCAACATAAATATACATTTGGCTGCAGGATTAAAATGAACAAGAAAAATAAGGCTATTTTGATCTTTTCAACTTTTATTCATGCTTAGATCTTTTTATTGTATATCAAACATTTCCCACCCCGCCTGTCCGATCTGTACTTAAGTAACTATCAGGTGCAAGTGTAGATAAGAATAACACAATCTCTTTATTTTTTTCTTATATGCTTTGAGGTTTTTGCTGTGAGCGGGTGTCTTTGTTGTTCCCTGTGGTCAGCAGCAAAGGTTCAAACATAAAGAACTTTATCATGGCTGCCAAACATATGCCAGAGTGCTGAATCACTCTTCTTTTGCTTTTGTCACTTTGAAGATACATTTTACCATTGCAACTTGTGTATGATTTACTGCTTCATAACACCCATATAGTTATAGTATAGTTGAAGCCATATAGTTAAAGAGGTAACCTTACACTCCCTTTTTCCTTTTCCATTACTGAATTCCATCTCAAGTTATGAGCTTCTGAGCTGTACTTTTCAGTGAGTATGACACTGTCCAACCCCGGCTTAGCACATCTTAAATGCCCGTCAAATCCCCTGTGACAATGCAGCAGGTATTTATAGGCAATTCAGCTGGAGCAAAAGGGCAACAAATCAGTCTCCATTTGCACGCCGCATGTTCAAAGGTCCGACGAGGGAACCAGTCAGGGAAAAAAAAAAATGTCTATCACTGCAAATGGCATGCTGCAACTTCTCCACACTTGAAGAGTACATGCTGGCATTTCGAACCCTTTTGTTTTCTGTTCTGCATGTGTAACGCAGAAACACGGCCACGTTGTAATTTGAATCCAGCTCTCGGATTTGTCGTCCGGCAGAGTCGAGTCAGGCTCGAGCGCATTGTCTCTTATCAAAAGTCTGGACCACAAAAGCAATATAAAAAGTACCTAAATGCAAAGGCCAACAGACATTTTCCACCAATAAACATGGAAATTGGAGTTTGCAGTGTTGTATTATACAGGACATTATGCTGAGACGAGAAGATAATTTTGACTGATTACTCAATATCCCTCTTGCTATATTGGGAGTATACCATCATTTGCACTTTTAATAGAAGCCAAACACTGCCTTAAGTCTGCAGTCCGGTTGGTTTACTTATTCGCAGAAACACTTAAACGATCCACTGAAAGTTTTTCATTTCACCTGCTTTGCCTCATTTTAAAATTTTGATGAAAATCTCCTAAAGAGCCCATTTGAATTGAGAGGGAGAAAAACAACCTAATCTGTCAGTGACTCGTAAGTGTGTTTTACCTATCTCTCTCTGTTAGGGGATCCTCAGCGCTAATAATTTATGGGTGACACGTCCAGGCCTAATTGGGTCTTTGAAATAACTATCCCCTTTGTCTGAAGGGCTTTTATGGCCCGGCACTGCAGTGCGTTGGAAAGTGCTGCCATGTCCACAAACACCTACCCCTATAGAGACACTCTCTCTCACACACACACACACACACACATATATATATATATATATATATATATATATATATATAACCCCCCCCCCCCATTGGAGAGTTGTTGCCAGGCAACAGGAAGCACCCCCCCCTTCTTCCTTCCACACCCCATTCCTTTTCTTTTTATTATATCTTTCTTCTTTTTTCTAAAGCTGCTATCAAAGGTGAAATGAAGAGAAATTCAACTCTCGGATCAGGGAAAAGCAATATCTCCCTTTGATACATGTACTGTACGTCTATGTGAGCTCATGGAAATATGTATTATGTTTTTGATGCTATTTATATTGTCAGGACCTGAGCTGCCAAGCTGCATACAAATGAATCCTGATGTCGCAAAAGCGGATACGATCATTTAACATTTTTCTTCCTTTCTGGTACATCATCACAGCCAGTGTGCAATCACATGTCTGAGGTTCCAAGTCATAGCCTCGTAACATCAGCCCCCCGAAATTTCACATCTGTCATTGTGTTCTGGCACAGCTCAGTGGACACTTCACTCACAGACATCAGCGTGAACCTTTCTTACACATGAATGGATGAAGCCACCACTCACTGGCGTGTCGTTTTTAAATCTGGAAAAATTATATTTTCCTGAAACCTATAAGATGAAACAGTGAAATTAGATTGTTGTATAAGTATATTTAGCAAGGTGAAATTAATAATCACACAACTAGAATAGAGAAATTCTCACTCATAGAGCGAGCGTTGTTTTAAACAGATGTGTAAATTTGTCACTGTCAGTTTGTTATTTGTCACATGTCCTTGCAGGAATCCTGCAGAAGTGATGACTCGGCCTTTCCGCACTGATCCTCAGGACTGAACAGGTTCGCCGTGCAGTATTGTGATTTTACTCTGATTAACACTGAGCCAGCTTTGCAGCTTTGTGGTTCAATAACCTCTCAGTCCTCGCTCCTCCTGGACTTAAAGGTCCTAAAATTCTATTTTCTCTATGAGCTCTTTACTCCGGTAGAAGAGTCTGTGTTCATGCAGGGCATCATTGCTCAAAGTTGCTCAGCAGTTTTGGTTATTTGCTGTCGTGGGCAGTCCCGGTTTGAAAAACCATATAAAAGTTTGATGACAGTTGGTGGATTGTTGCCTTATGTAGGCAGACCAGTGTGGGTCTAATTTGATTAGCTGAGTCGAGTTTTGAGTGTTTTAAGCCTTAATTAATAATAAGGAATAAAGCTTTAATTGTGCCTTATTTAGTCATGAATATTTAATGTTATAGAAAAATGTTTAAACCTGCATTTGCAATTTTTTTCAGGCAATTGGGTGCATCAGAAATGAGCTGTACACCCAATACAAAAGTTAATATGGTAAACTTGTTGTCACGTGTTAGCTTCTTACAAGCAACCTCTTTCTATTTTTACATAATCGTGTGTTCCATTGATATTAAAAAAAGGTTGTTTTTATTTACACACATTTTTTAGACAAAACTCCCACCCTGTGCAGCAACGGGGAAATGAGCAGCTTACTTTAGCAAAGAGGGAGCAAAACAATTTAAATGTTTTCCTTTGTGTAAATGTCCTGTAACCCATATTTATCAAGCCACATTAAAATGTGTTTTTACTGAGGAGGCTGCCTTAGTCACCTCGACATTTCCATCCTTAAATGAATATTATAATTAAAAAAAAAAAACAGTCTGCAGATTGTTCCTCAATTTTCAGTCATAAGGCAACTCTCCTGCGTCCTTGAGTCCTCGCCAAGACTAATGACGGGCCTTGTTGTCTCTACATTTGTTTACCTCGTGTCCTCTGCCGCGTCGCAACACAGTTGGAGAGAGATTACAGTTGTATTGGGCGCTGCCTGTCACTGTACAAATGCCTGTCATTAATATCACAGGCAGAAGGCAATTTCGGAGAAGTTCTGATAATGATGCGAGCTCTGTTGTGCTGTCAAACTGCGAGAGAAACATTAGGTCAAAGACATTTCTTCTCCTCCATTCTACTTTTGTAACTGCTTGTTTAGATTAAAAAAAATAGCTAAAAAAATCTTTGACCTACAGGTTCTGTGGTGGTATTTGTCTGTTGAGAGACTTTAAATGTGTTTTTTGAGTTTAAAAAGGGGGTGACAGAGCTGAGGAGAGAGACGGATGATTGAAATCGAAAGGAAGATATTATGAATCTGTAAGATTGTTGGAACATTGCCTCTGCCCTCTTACGTACTCATATAAATCACCTCATAAGCCTGGTGTTCATAAGGAGCTGTCTGCTCATAGATTTGTTCCTCCCATTCAGAGTGCTGCTCAGATTCATCCTCAAACTCTCATCCCGCTCCTCTCTAATAACACAGTGTGCGTGACTGCATTAAGGCCATGATAAATGTAAAATAGGAGCCCACCCCTGAGTGTATTATCTCAAATTACTCTGCAGACAACGCTAGTTACAGATGGGACTAGGAGGAATGCATTGTTTTTGAACTGTTTGCATCACGCAGCTGTTGTTTTTTCACACCAGTGATAGCTTTTTCCAAAAAAACACAGCTTGTAAATCCACCGAGTCCTCCCCTTGCCGTCACCGGCTGATGAGATTTGTGCTTATTCAGTCCAGCAGAAAATCTAGTAAGGTTTTCACAAATGCAAATTAGAAATTTATATGAAATATTCAACAGTCTTTTCTCCAATTTTAGACCCTAAAACAGAGCTGCTTCTGTACATTCTATAAATGGTTTGGTGTCCATTACTATATACGCTTGCAAGCTAAACAACTCTTTTATCTATATACCATCTATATACCATTAGTTTAAAGTTACGGTACTGTCTGATCACCTCAGCCTTTTCCATTAGTGCATGACTTTTTATATTGTCTCCCTTTTCCTTGTCTAAATCCCTTCCTCCCATGATTTTTTAGGTTTGGGCCAAATATAAGACTTATAATATGAGGTCTTTTTATAAGCTCTCAAATATAAGATTTCATTTTTCCCCCTGGAAATTAGTTTGGGTGAATCTCACAGTCTCTTATATGTAGGATAGACATAATATTTATGATAGGTTTATAGCTTTTTATAGCCTTAACAATGCTAGTCTTATTGAATTTCTATCCCGTCATTATATTATAGATCAAGTGTCTTTTCCAGTATGCTAGTTTTTCCCGCACTCTCAATTGTATGGTATATCTGCTATATTCGAATGAGTTTATCTTCACAAACAGGTGTTCCAAAAGTAGAGGGAGGGGGGTTGTTTTATGATCAGGTAAATATACTTTATCTACTAGTCTGTTGTTGGTGGATATCGAGGAGAACACTGCATGAGTCAGAATTTACTTGGCTGTATTTGGTGTTTTGCCCTATTTTTTTAATCTTTCTTTCAGAATACAAACTCCAGGCATGATGCCCATGTCTATGTGCACCACATCGATAATAAATAATCCATTACACCTCAGCTTTTGCAGAAACAACTGAGAAAGTTGTCTCACAAATTTTCGCAACACGCTGAGGAGCGCCTCAGTACGTCTGATCGTCTGCCTTATTATCGCTGTGCATTTTAATTGGGCCTAAGTGTGGAGAACAAGTGCGACCGCAACCGTCAGAGTTGAAACGCTTCAGCAGTCTGTCTCTGGAGAGGCAAGGCGCCTTTTCCTCCAGTGCTCTGCAAGTCTACAGGCCTGACAAATCCTTATTAGGGGCTTTTACTGTACATCACTACAGTATGTGTCTGTGTGTGTGGATGTGTATAGGTTTATGATTTTGCACTACCGGCCAGGGAAGCCTATTTGACCAATTAAACCAGGATATATTTGCTCTGTGTATTTGTGTTTGTGTGTGTGTGTGTGTGTGTGTGTGTGAGAAAATAAAATAGAATCCTCTTGACACCCAATTAGAGAACAACCCGACATGACCTCCAACTTCAACAGACACCAAAAAACTCACTTGAAACAACTTGGAGCTGCTTGACAAAATGGCCCCACTAATGAGTGCCTGTAAACTTTATTCTTGCTGATTGCTATTAAAAAAAAAAAAGAATAGAATAGTTTGTGCGTATGACTTTAATTACCATGCAGAGACTGGTCATTGGACATTTTGACTACACGTACCCCTGGACGTACAGTAATACTGAACAGTACAGTTTATCATAATCAAGATCTTCTTCTGCTGAACATGTAAATTCTTATGAAAAGTTTAGAGAAAATATAAATGAGGTGCTGATTTTTGCCCTCTGAAAGTAATTTAAAAGAAAGTGTATGTAAAAGTTTGGACCTTCCCATTCACTTCTCTAAACTTTGACTGGTACTGTATACAGTAGGTGTATGTATAAAAAAATGACCCGAACAGAACACCAGCAGCAACACGACGCGGTATCAATTACTAAGGAGTCGTGGTCGACAAGTGTCGAAACAAAAAAAAAAACTGTTACTGTCTTAAAAAGCAAATGTAAAGTCACGGAAACTAATTCCAAAAATAATTTGTTCTCATGCTTCAAAGATTAATTTAGAGACATAATTGAAATTTCTATTTTCACCCCGTGCACCAACAATAAGACTAATTCTGTAGGCAACTGAGCGATAGACCAAAGACCGAATCAATTTAATGTCTGTCAATTAAATTCCAAAACATTACAAGGGCCCACATGATCAGAGCCGTTTGGATCCATTCGAGTGGAAATAAAATGAGTCTGATTTAGATGTGGTATGACTCGGGTTGTGTCTTGATTCCTTAGAAGTGAGGGGAAGCAATAAAGACCTCTGCATTGTGCCTGTTCTCTCACAGTGCATCCAAATCCAGCAAGAAGCTTTTCACCAAATATGACTGTGTATTATTTGGCAATATGTAAGCTGTTAACAAATCAGAACGTCTCTCATTTTATATTCAGCGGAGCAGCTTATTCTCTAAAGACTCCCGGCAAGAAAGTAGGAAAAAAAAAGGTTGATGGTTCCGTTTCTTTCTTCGATAAATCAAAAAGCGGTTGGCATTTGCTTTCAGCTGTCACGTCAGTGCCGCACGCTGAGTAATGAAAAGCTCTGTCAGTCTTAATAAGTCGTCTTAACTTCGCTTCCATTCGTTCAATTCAGCCTTCAATCATTTGTCAAGTGACTCGTCAATCGGAGTAGTGGCCACTTTGATTACACTTAAAGTTGCTATTTAATGTAATTCGTTACCCACACATTCTTTCAAACTTTTTATATTGTCCCTAACAGAGTGAATTTTTGCCAGCACCTCCCAGAAAATGAAAAGCTTCCTATTTATTGTCGTGGGAATCAGCCGCCTCCTAAAGTGATGAAACTGGAAATGAGTCAAACTCCCCAGAACCCTGACTCGAACTTATTGATCAAGACACAGTCTGCTCTCCCGTCGACCGCCCCCAGTCCAGTCTGGACGCTCATTTCTCCCATTGATCGCGCTCACAAAGACGAGCAAAAAAAAAAAAAAAAACTGTGATCAAAGCAGACCCGGTAGTTCCCATGGCCACAGTCTTTTTACATCACAGAGAAGGAGCGATTTGGTCAGAGCTGGAGGATGAAACGGAATATGAAACAATCAATCCTGCTTTTTGATCTCCGTCCGGGCTGCTCCACATAACTTATGTCTGTGTGCACTCTACAGTATGTATACAAACATATAGGGAGCCACACAGGCACACTTACAGTCTGCAGATCATTCATTTTTGCACATCCGTCTTCCCTCTGCTCACCACCAGTCACCTCAAATCACATTACAGTCTCACTTTTTCGGTACTTAAAATGTAGATTCTTCGGATATTTGCTAGGAGATCTATATGTGCAATGTGCAACGTTTCACCTTGAGGTAGCGCCTCGTTAGCATATCCTCTTCTCAGTTGTAGGTATCTGCATATATAAAGTCATCGCAGAAGCTGCAATTATTTACAATTTGCAATTAAAATAGCCAGTGCTTGCTGTGTTTTTGAACAATTCTGCTCCATATTTCGCTTCCTAGAAACATGCTGGAAGGAGGTGCACAGAGTGTATTGTTATTTTAATGGGCATACACACACACAAGACGAAATTACAGGAATTCTACGCATCACAATTAACACTCATTGTATAGAAAATGCACAACAAATAAGCACACACACATACTGCACACCCATATACACACAGTGTCTAATTATTAGAGTGCTTAAAGTTGCTGACAGGCCACTTTTTCAATCAACCCGTGCGGTTCCCATCCGCCCAATCCATCAAATCCCCCAAACCCCCTTCACCATCACAGCAGCAGCTATTGTAGCCCGGCGCTCCAGGTCGATAAAAGCAGAGATGATTACAAAAGGGACTCTAATTAGTTCAAAGTGATTTAAAACTGTTTGTCGGCTTTGTTAGAACTGCTGATCCCACGATCACAGACCTTAGACGGCTCTTTGACGGCCACATTCATAAAAATTAACAGCTTTTTAAAAGCGTTGAGTGCCTTGTAAGACAAGATCAAACTAAATAAATACATAAGGATCAATATAGCTGTAATAATAAAATATATGTCTTAAGCAGAGTAAAGCCAATGGTGAAAATTGAATTTCGAAAGGGCATGCTGCTTATATTTACATGTAAATTAAAATGCATGTTGAGTTTACATCAATATGCGTTTTCCTTGGGCAACACATTGAAATGAAAGTAAGGTCAAAATATATTTGCAGAGATTTTCCAGCTCACTTTGAAACAAAATCTGCAAGAACGCTTTCTGGTGGCGTATATGCAGAAGCACGGAGGGGAAATAATATTATATGCTAATAGAAGAGAACTCATGGGAGCAAAGGCTCAAATCTGGCAGATAGAGAACTAATTTTACTTTGGAATGTGTATTAATCAAATCCAAACTCATCTTCGTATGATCTCAAAGGCAAAATTTCTTTCGGTGTTCATGCATCAGTACATGTAATAAGCGCAGACCCTGCAGGACTTTTGTTGGCGGAAACATTACTAAATCAAGCATGCTTTCTGGTAACTCCAAACACAAGAAGCTGGCTTATTGACACCACTTAAAATAATAGATGTGTTTATTTGGGATTCTGCAACAGACACCCCGGGTTAATAAATGTCTGCATTTATCTGGCATTAATGACCACAACAAGCTGCAATCATTAATATGGATTGAGGTGAATGTCATGTATGACGGCGTCTGTAATAAAGCTTCCTTCAGACAGATTTAAAACAGCTTTGGTCTCATTATGGAACTAATATGTGAGAAAGGTTTTACATAAGTGTTTATTCTATCCTTGTTTAAATCTGCGTGTACTGCATGGCTTAAAAAAAAACCCCAAACGTTTTGAGACACTGAGAACTTTGCAGTAACACCTGAGTGAATTCTTCCCTTAAACCATGCTGATTTGTTATTGTACCTCAATGTTATTGCTCCTTCACTGAAATTTCTGTACATAAACTGATAAAATGTTGGATGGCAGCTTTCAAAGTTTCAATGTTTTCAGTGGTTGTCCAGGTGTTTTTTTGTTTTGATGTGATGGCGGCTTCTTCTTCTTCTTCTTTCTCCTTTCGGCGTTTCCCTTCAGGGGTCGCCACAGTGAATCAGTTGCCTCCATCTAACCCTGTCTTATGTATCCTCTTCTCTCATATTGATGTGATGGCTAATCCGTGTAAAAAGTTGAAATGGATAAGGTAGACTGCCAAGACTGACAAGCTATCATAATATTTTTTTCCACTGTGGAATTATTTTGAATTGCTGTGAAATAAGAAGCCACACAGTTTAAAAAAGTTTAGTTTGGAAAATGACACAGATACGATAAATGGAGAGTTGGTCATGATATTACCTTCACAGTTAGGGGATCAAATGGTGCCCCATGAGCAGGCTGGGGTTAAGTGTCCTCAGTTGGTGGTTCAACCAAGCCTGATGATTCAGGGGGAGCCAGGAGAGTGACGTCCTCACTCCTGCTCTGCTCTGAGCTACATCCACAAATCCCCCCAGGCTGGAGACGTTAAGCCTCTGAGCCAATTTTGAAAATGCATTGCATCATGCTCATGTGCTCAATGCATTTTCAAAACGTAACATGATTTTGATTTAGATGTGCAATTCACAGTACTGATAAATTAGAGGAGGTGGCAGTAATATCAAAGTAAAAGTATAGTTAGAGTAATAATCGTGAATTGTGAGAATCGTGTTTGTATCCATATAATATGTGTATTGTGTGTATCAAGAACAAAATATCACTGATGTATAAATCTAAAATGTTGATGACATTAAACACCAAAATAATGCACAATTATTCTGAACTAGTGACATGAAAGAGACATAAAGCCTCACAATGTGATTATTCTGAAAATGCTTCCGTTTGCGTGCAGGTCACAGAGCACAGGGAGAAGGGAGCATGCTGGCAGAACGCTGACAGATTGGATGAGCCCTCTGAGCATGCTCTACTGCAGGGTGTGTGTGTGTGTGTGTGTGTTTGCGTGTGTGTGTCAACCTGGCTTCACAAAATGTTAGCATCACTAGTTTGCTCTTCACTGAGGAGGGGGATCTGTCCAGCTTTGTCCCCGGACACCTTCGCAGGGGGTCGTGAATTTGCACTCCAAATAGAACCTCCTGACAAGAGCTATTAATGGAACTGTTTTGTTTATAGTTTGCATACAGATCTGTTGTCACACTGAGTTCTGAAACTACTTGCAAACATTTACTTTAGACTCACATGTTCTTCTCTGTTGTCTCTGGTGTTTAGTCACTGCCCCAGCTTAAATATCATTTGCAAGTTATTAGTGGTATTTGTTTTAATGTGGGATTTACAGCAGGGCAATACTGAATAATCTTTCACAACAAATCAACACGTGTGTGTGTGTGTATGTGATATATACACTATACATACTACATTGTACATCCACAGATATCTCCTGTCTTCTCAAGCAGGCTTAAAACAAACAACGTAAAGAATTATGAAGTGTTGCATGATCAAAATCGTGTGTGTGTGTGTGCGTGTGCGTAAACACAAGCAGCACGTTCACGGTCGAGTGTCTGGTGAGACAAAGGAAGCTCACTACAAGTAGAGCCAATATTTGACAACCAGTCTGCTCAGGGCGGAGGGAGACAAGTGGCCTTGCAGATGGAGTTACAGAGGTGGATTATGAAAGCAGTATTTGATAGATGAACTGTAATCTCACTCATGCATGTGACAGTACCTATACTAACTATAAAGACAGCGTTATCTGACTGAAACAACTTTGTTGTTGCACAAGATAAATGGAAATTAGGCCTAAATCTGCTTCATATGGAAACAACACAAAGAAGGAGAGGACACTCAGCCAAAACATTGCAGGTCATAAGCTTTAACTAATGAAAGTAGGAACAACTGGAGCCGGCTGCAGCTCAGCTGGATGGATAAGCTGCTCCCAATGTAGAGAGCATTATACAAAAGTTAGTTATTTTAGCACAGTATTGCATTTTATTCAGTTTTATTATCCCATATTGTAGCGCTTAGAAAAGTCTGATATCTCCAGCACAGAATTACATCTGGGATGTTGAAAGTTTTTCTTTTTCACACTCGGCTGCTTGCAATTACAGCCTGAACAATACGACAAACTTATTTTATTGTTAATTATAGCCAGCAGGTTTTGTTTTTCCACTCAGGCAGTATGAAGGGAGAAAGTGCACATATATCCACACATGCATTAGAGATCCCACATGACCACTTTTGTTATATGTATGTTGAGTTTCACTGGATGTCTACAATGCAGTTAGCTTCAAAGTAGGTGCTATGTTACACGTTTTGTTGTTTCCAAGTAGGGCAGCTGCATGAGGGATGAAAGACAAGCCCTCTAGATATTATATGTTCGTTCACACACAGTATGCTGGCCGCAACAAGCTGTCTCAGCTATGTTCCTGAGCTTCCTTTGTTGTAATTATTTCATGTTTCCTTGGGCAGCAAAACTCTCTGCATTACAAGGCTTTAAAATAGGGCCTCTTTTGTTCTTTTTTATTGGCATGATCAGTTGTTTCAGTTGGCAGTAACATTACCGCACCACACCTGCAGTATGTAGTGAATATCTGTCACATGTACTCTAAGGCTATTCCCTTTCATTCCTCCACATCCGGGATATATGGAGAGCTCTTTTTCCTTTTTATATTAGAAAACTTAGACAGAGATGGATATTTGCAGCGAAAAATGAAATATGTAAACCTCTTGGAGATCTATGTATTCATGTGCTAACACTTTTGAAATATGCTTTTTAATGTTTACACAGCTATCCAGTGGCTATTGTAGCTGTAGTCCTTGGAAATGTACACGTTTCTCTTGTCTTTTAGTATTTTAACTCCAAGGTTTTTCTGGCATTATACTGTTATATAGAGCCGCACTTGCTGTGCTTATAAGATGTTATAAAAAAAAAACAACATTTGTATGGTACTATTGACAGCCGACAATAATTGTAACCTAAGGAGCTTCTGAAAATGACTGTCTTGTGTTACTATGTGTGAGCCCTTTGGTTGTTTTTCCGCCACCCACACAGCTCTAGATTAGCTTTTCAACCGCGCTGACCCTGCCGAGAACAGGGGCGGGAATTCAATGACGCGGTAGGGAGCTTGTATGTGCGTTTCTCTGTGTTCGAGCCTCAAAGCTCGATATGCTCTCATATTATTTCCAGGTAATATTTTTTTTGTGTTCTGTTTGGGTCTCTCAACGTGTGTACATTTGTGGGTTGTACGACTTGTATGTGCAGGGAAAAAGCGAGAGCAACTCAGTTGCTGTAATGATTAATGGGGGATACCTTCAGTAATGATTCTATTCTGATAATAGTAGCAAGGTGGAAGGAAAAAAAAGCAATCGTACTTGTCGCTTTACTGCACAATTGATCTGAAAGGGAAAAAAAAAACAAAGGTGGAAATGTGGAAAGCTCTCAATTTCTGAGCCTCACACACACATGCAGACACATTTTCCAGCACTCACTCTCATCACAGATCCACGTGAGCTCACGGCTGCTAAAGAGAATAAGCCAACCTTGCACTGACACTAACTTGCAAGCAGCTACGTTTATATTTCAGGCTGATTGATCTGGGCGTTCAGCATCTGGCATTTCCACATTTTTCCCTTTCTAATTAGCAGCCAATGCTGACATAATTAGTTATCACAGATGGACTGAGGATGTCTGGCTGACACTATCTCACTCACACAGCCTCGAGGCGCCTTTACAACTCTGCATTGTGGAACTGTTTGAAGGTGTTTTAAATCTGGTTGGCCTTTATATGCGCTGGATTGTGTCATTGCACGGTGAACAACAGGCGCATTAGTAAAACTCACAACCATTGTACAAGTCCACCTTCATGCATTTATCCTGCTAAATTAAAAAGGGAAACTCTTTTTGTATCAGATGTGTGTACTCTGTCACACCTATTATCATTTTGGTTCGAATTGTGAATGTTCACACAGTCTGATTAATATAAAAAAATGAAAACATCTTCTTTCCTACAGATGTGTTCAGATTTAATGTGTAGTTAATTTTCACCTAAACCTTAAGGACCTTGCAGGTGTGTGTGTGCCCACAGAAAATTTGCTCATATCAGTGTAAGGCAAGGCATATAAAAAGTGGACATACTTTTTGTGATTTTTCTGTTACCTTTTATACTGATATGACATCGGATGTCTATGTTAAACATGGTCAAGGTTCAAAAACTGAAAAAGACTCCCTGAAATCCAGCCTGCTATGTTAAAGTCTTATAATAAGTAGTCCTCATAGTCAATTCTGTCATTCTTTGCATGACAGATTTTTTTTTTTGTGTGTGTGTGTGTGTCAGCATCAAGGCAGGTGTCAAACAGTCAGTCTGCTAGTAGACGCTAAATACTGTAAATTGGAGCCAATGACATCTTTGCAAACTTTTTCTTCTTCTTTGTCTGACAATGTCTCAACATTTTAACCCACAGTGGGCATTACCAAACTTTTTTTTTTTTTTTTTAATGAGGACTTGGTTGACTCAGTAGCAGTCAGACAATTAGAGCTGTGTAGCAGCTGAGATCCTCGGATCTAATTAGCTGCCTTGAGAACTGTGGTGTTTTCTTGTGGCATTGTAGATCACACAAACCCTTAAACACTACTCAGTTGTTTTTTTTTTCTTACATAGTCTTCAGAAGGCCAATAAGTTATTTTTACACTTTAACTGCAACAAAGTGATTGAACAGAATCAGACAACCCTGTGCAGACGTTTGTCTTGGTCTGCTTTTTTTTAACCCCTTGAAAACTGCCATGGCTTCATTAAGAACAATAAATAACAATCTGTCCTATTAAAGATTCATTGAAATTCATATATAAAGATAAATACCAGTGAAGTAATATCTTGGTGTTCACACACACCTTCCATTGAATAAAAGAAAAGTGACAGTGATAAAGCAGGCAGCACTCTGAGATTCAGCAAATCTAAATCACCATCGGTATAGCAGGTTACATATTGTAGCTAACAAGATTAATTGCAGACATGAACATTTTAGAATAATATATTTCAGATTTTTTTTTTTCTTTTTCAAACGGATGCTCAGTGGAGTTGAAGTCTGCTGACTGCAGAAGGAAATCCTTGCAAGTCAGCTTCTTCCTGAAGATTTCAAATAGGCCAGACGCAGCTTTGATGCATGTTTAGACTCACGGTACGCCACTGCTGAGAGAAAGAGGAATACTTCTGGAGTCTGGAGTTGATCCTGAGCAACTTGAAGTATTTCTGTCATAAGGTTTCTGTGCAACCTGGTAGGAAGTGTGGAGATAAGCAAATCAGAAAGGAAAGAAAGTTTATATTCTGTCCTTGAGTTTCTGTCTTTTAAGTTTCTGATGCTGATTTCATGCACTGTGACTTCAGCTTCAGATATTAAATGTGACATTGAACCTACAGTAGAAGCCGCAATAATACCAGACTTGGTAGTCCACAAGTTCCGGGGTCTCGCACACATTTCAAACACCCGTAGGGCTGATTCTCAACCGTGTGTGAGTGGAGCCGTGTCAAGTGTGCTCACAGCCACAGCTGGGCGAGAAGACAAGTGCTTTCAGTTTCCGAGAGCCCCCACAAGAAACACAGACAGGGCTGAAGTTTTTCAATGTGATTTCTCAGAATTGCTGTTGTGCATGTTCTTGCAGTCCCATGCATGGGGAAATGAACAGTATCAAAGCAAAACAGGAGGCCTCGTGCTATCAGTGCTCATGGCACCTTGAAGGCAGTGACAGATAATAACTTGTACAATTTTAAACACTGGCTCAGTTACTGTGGTTACACTGATGACAGTTCTCTGGACACGAGGTTACTGTAGTTCATATTTTCTTTCATGATTTTGCATGCTCCTTTGCACGTTGCTCCTTTGCAGCATAGCTGAATACAGTCACCCTTACCATACCTAGATTTTCATTATCACTTCATTCATATGGAATTTATTTTTGCCAGGATTTTTATTTTTTTCATTTCATGAGACCTTAAAAGACACTGATATGGTTGTCTTCCTTCCCCAGTGTTGTTAATTAACTCATGATTAAGCTGCACAACATAAATCAATCATTCAAATGTCAGTTTTGTCTGTTTAGGGTCATTATTCTCAGATGGCTTTGCTTTAATCTAAGATAACCAGCGATATTTTATAATATTTAATTTGAAATCTGATTACAAAGACCCCACTAATTAGGACTTGGAGATATACACGTGGAAGACAAGCATGATATCACTGCCCTTAAGCAGGTGTCAGTTTAGATTTTAGTTCAGCAAACTGGGAAGCAGTGGTTTATTTGACTGTTGTTTTTTTTTTTTCATAGATGTTTGCCTTTAGTTTCTGCTGCAGATGGCAAAACATGAGCAGTGAAAAGCCAAAAAGGTGTTGAGGCAATCCCGACCTCTCCACAACATGTGATTTCACTGATTAGCAATCCTCCAACCAGAGAGGAACTAATCAATAAAATCAACCGGCGTAGTGTTCTGCTGGACTGAAAACATGCAAGCTCTCTCCACACAACACATCCAATCACAAAAAACAAACAAACAAACAAAAAAAGCAATTCAATTGAAAACATGACTACAAATCTTTTTGTAAAATACTGCGGTTGGGTCCGGCTGTAGAACTAAGCAACAGATGAAGGCTGATCAATACTGCTTCAATGTCTCATCTAATGTCTGGAGCTATATTGCTTGTCAAAGCATAATGTAGCGAGGATGACGCATGGTGTTGTTTCAAGGTTCACGGATGCAGGAATGACTCCAGAACAGAGCTGTACAATACACCCTAATCTCATGTTTCCCTTTCCTTTTGAAGCCCCAGTGAGGAACAGAATCAGGCATAAGCATTAAACCCTCAGACACCTCAGTCCCCTCAGGCAAAATAACAAAAAAATCTACACCCACAGTAATTTAACTTCTTGGGGTCAATGAGATGTCAGCTTACTTTCATTATTTGGGATAGGGATGTCTGAGCCGACGTCCACTCCAATTACCTGCTGCCATGACTACCGCTCAGCTTTGCCTCTCTTCTGTAATCTCCATCCAATTCATGCGATTAAACTTAATGTCTTTTTCCTGTACCTGTCATTCCTTACCTGACCACTAGCCTTCACTAGAGTTCCCCGCTTCAAACATCACCTGTGCTCCTCGTTGAGCCTCATTAGTCCGAGGGTACGTAGAGCAGCAGCCTGCCAGCATCGAGCTTTTGTCAGATTGTCTTGCTGCTTGTATCTTTAGCAATTAGCTTGTCCTTATACTTGAAATGAAATTGTTTTCCCACAGATTAGTTGGACTCTTTGCTGATTTCTGCTGAGTGGCTGTGAAACCGTGATATGACAGCATTTTCAATTTAGTTTAGTGTGATTAAAAAAGGCACAAAAAACCCCTCAGAGAACTGCTAACCTTCAAGGTGCTCTTGAAAACACAGTTAAATGGTTAAATTCAATACTGATACAGGAAAATGACAGGCCTCTGCACCTGTTTTCCTCATTCACTGCCGGCCACGGCGGATTAACCTTAAAGCCTGAGTTACCCACCTTGCTTGAGGCTAATTGTGTGGATGTGTGTGCAGTTCTCTTTTTTTGAAATTAGGTTCAATATAAAGAATAAATTGTGCTTGTAGTGTATTCTTGGTTAATCTGGGTCTGTCAGGCTGTGTTACAATTTGAGTTTTCAATTTGATTGAGCAAAAAGATGAATGTATATGTAAATGGCCTTGCAAGTATAGCAACTCATTTTAATAATGATAGAGGTTAATTTAAACCAGTGATTATGTATAGCGCTTTATAGGATGTTTGACTTGACATGAAACAAAACTGGGGAATTTAGAGGTTCGCTGGCTTTGTTGAAAAGCCAAGACTGTAGATATCGACCCAGATCTAGTCCAGAAGTGAGCAGAAATCGATGATGCAGAAACATTGTACTTTTACTTTTTTTTTTTTTTGACACAATCTGACATTTATGAAAACCGTGAATTTTAGTACTGTTAGTACTGTTCCAGACTTTTGGAAATAAGTTTTTGCTTCTTTGTCACAGTCGGTTTCCCTTAATGCCTCTGCAGGCTGTGTCACTATTCATAACATATGTCTTAGAAACTAAGGTCTCCGATCAATTAAACGTGCCCCTCAAGATAACTACATTAATCACACTACAAATTAGGGAAATCGCTTCTTCTCAACTATCAATTGGTGAGTGAAAGTTAAAGAGGAGACGAGAGATTTTGATAGAAGCAGAATCCAAACCGGGGGGTGGGGGAAGGCAGGGGGTCTCTGAACTGTATACAAACTCAGCCAAAACTGCAGAGTAATGCACCACTTGTAAGTCTCTGCAGACACACGCTCACATGCACACAAACATTTGAGTCAGCACTGCCCCGCAGCCTGCATCAAAAAGCCCTTCAAGTGATGAGCTTCGGTGAGAAGAACCAGGATTCCAATGCTAATCTCCTAAACATGATTTTTCATACCGCTTTGCACAACATGCCTCCGGATTAAAGACCATTCTATTAAAGAGAAGGGGCTTAACTTATGGAAGGGGAAGAAAGGCCAGCTGTACGTGGTTGGGTTTAGCTGTCTGAGCTACAGTTCAATAGGCCCCCCCCTTTTTTTTCCAAGTGCATTCAGTTTGCAGTTTGTGCTATGGGTTGTTCCCTCCAAGTGCTAAAAACATCAGAGGGGGAAATGAAAGTTTTGATGATATTGCAACGTCACAACACTCAACAATCTAGCCACAGTGTCTTCCATTGGGGGAAGGATTTGTGCATCTCAATTGTTTTCACTCTTCATTAAGCATCATTTGAATGAAATTGTATCTCAACAGATGGAAGATGTGGCATATGGCTGATATTAAGCTTGGTGCATTGATGATGGTGATGATGATGCTAACTGTGTGTGTGTGTGTGTTTTTAATGTCTCCCACACGTAATTTAGGTTTCCATCATAAGTCTTACAATGAGAATGTCCCCAAGTGAGGAAATTTGAATGCGCTGTGTTGATTACATCTGAATGAAATAATAGAGACAAAAATACCTAATTTAAAAGATGATGCTGTAATCTATCGTGTTGGGAAGGTTTCATCGAGTTTCACATGAATTAAATGCATTGGGGGGGGGAGGAGAAACAATGCAGAGTGAGAGTCTAAGCAAAGACATAGTCTGCAGGAAGCTATATTCAAGCTATAACAGTGTTGTAGGAGAGGAGAAAGGCGCTCTAAGGAGTGTTGGATTACACCTTTAGTACCTTTTTTTTACACCTGTGGGCAACGATATGTGACAGTATGCAATAAACGCAGTAGTACTCTTACAGTATATAAACTGTGGCTGCTACTACTGCAGCCCCGGTCTACACACATTTCTCTGAGGCAGAGTTTTACAGGAGGCAGCAATAATCTTTTGGCTGTTAAACCGCAATGTGTAGATCCACAAAAGCGCAGCTATACAGCGTGCAAGGTGGATAAATCAAATCAAATCTGAGCAGCACATGTGATTTTATATGCAATGACAGCTTTGTTCCCTCAAATTAATTTATTGGTAATTAGTTTTTTTTTTTAGAAATGTAGCGGCTTTAATTCAGATCAGTGTGTTTAAAAATAGCTGAAAGAAACATTTGTCTCTGCTGGCTTACAGTTATATCATATTTACTGGGTTACTGGGCTGCTGCATCCATAAACAGCCGTAAGTATCCAGAAATACATGCAGCAAAGAAATGAGACAGCAAATCTTACCTTTGCTGATGTTTCCATTTCATCTCAGTGCAACTGTTAAAAGTGAATTTACTGTCTCTCCAGACATTTACACGTTTTTCCACCTTTTATGAGAAGCATACACATATTAAAACCCGAAACAAAGACACTTATTTGTTTATATTTCATATCTCTACACACTTCCAAATTAATCCCGGCTACAGTTGCACAATAAATGCACTGCTGCACAAATACTGTCAATAACATTTAAATTAACAATAAGGGTGTTTGTGTCGTTCTATTCCCTTAAATGTCCAACTAGTTATTTATCAAAATGGAACCTGCCTTTTTAAAAAAAAGAAATATAGCTGTGACACCAGGCTGATTCATATTCATGGAGTGAGAGGGTGCAGTGAAATATTAAACAGCAGAGTATCAAGTCAGCTCTGTTGAAGAGAATAATCCGTACAAGAAGCTAACCTGCCTTAGTCATACCCGATGATCAGTTTTGACTCCACTGTGAATATTCTGCCCTGTGATTGTGCTCCTTTTGCTTCAAGTGATGAGTCACCCACGGCTGTTTCCAACTTCCACTACGCATGAGGCCTGCAAACACAGCGAGCACAGTAAGGAAAAGGATAGATACTGCATATCCTCATATCAGGCAGTAATTATACAATTTAACACATACTCTGTTGTAAAAAAAAAAGTCTAATTATTGAGTCCCAGCTTAATGCAGTGAAAGAGCGAGGGGAAGTTGAAGGCACCTCCAAGTATTTACTGACTATTAATTAATGCGGCCCTCAAAAGCCTTTTAGTGCATTTGATTGGCAGCAGCCCAGCCTCATTTCCTTCCCATGATCGTTGGAAAACAAATAGTGTGGAGGCTTTAGTGGTAATTGGCATCCGCACGGCCGTCCGGAGAGAGAGCGGCAGCGCCTCATTTCCAAGGACAAATTACGCAGGTTGCCTCTTACCTATATGACAAGCAATTAAAGATACAGTGGTCTGATTATGAATTGCTTTTTTTTTTTTTTTTTTTTACTAAACACACGTAATTGGAATTTTATGTTAACCTGTTTTATTTTAATTGGGATGTTGGCCCTGTTCAAAGAGCGAAGTAATTATTTCTGCTGCCACCTATTACGGTAGCTCACGGATTCTGCTAAAAAGTTGGAATTGCTTCAATTAACCTTATCAGACTTATTTCCATCCTTGTACCTGAAATTAACTTTTTTTTAAACCTGCCACCTGATTTTGACAGCTGCTTGAATTTCAGCTTTTTAGTGCGGTTTCTCCGTAACATGTCCTCGACATCTGAGATTCTACCTTTTTTTTTTTTTCTTTGCACAGGTAATATGCAGATTTCCCTTATTTTTTAAGAAGTTAACACAGTAATGTCAGCTAATGAGCACAAAGTTTCTGCTTCTTGGTGTCAATGCCATTTGTGCGCTTAGAACCTTTTTTTGGTTTTCACATCTCACCTTTACAAACAGACAGTTCACCTTACTTTAGACCTTTTTCATTGTGCAGGTGAAGCAGGTGATTTCAATGATACGTTCCCCCTTTTTGACTTCGGCTAAAGGACCTTGTCCGTCTCATGCTCATAATTACCTTCCAGATCGCTTACACAGACATCCTCGTTGGCATGTTGAGAGTTGTGAGTCGGGGTAAGGGCAAAGCAACATATGAGCACGTTGCGGTTGCTGTAGCAACAGCCTGAGGGAGCCTGTTAATGGACTTCCAACTGTTGTAGGAGTTTCCCTCGTGGTGATGCAACTGTTGTTTTGTCACTTTTTAATGGCTTTTGTTACTGCAGTGGTTTCACATGAACTATATCCAATAGTTGCAATTTTCTGATCCAATAGTACAGATGTTTTTTTTATTATTTGTATTATTCTGCATTCACTTACCACTATAGTAGCAACAGAACAATTTCCCACATACTTGCGACACTGAAATTAGCTCAGATTATTCAGCTCAGTCAATAATTTAATGATGAATCACATCATCATTAAATTCCACTGTCCCCAATTATTCTAGTGGAAGAATGCTGCCGACTCCTCGCGTATTTATCTGGTATAATGGTTCTGTCAGCGTTAGAAATATACAGCGCGGATTCTGATTTCCATATTATGGTTTTCAGCGAGGCTGCGTGGAAAAGATATGAATTCAAAGGCACTCTTGACAGCGACATGATAATGACAGATTCATAGGCGTCGGTGTCTCTTCAGAATGTAGACGTGGGCGCGCACGTGTCAATCAAACGCGACAATAGCCGGCGTGCGGCTAATCTGAAGATAACGGCAGAAATATACAGTGACCAGATAATGAGGAGCGCTACTGAAAAGGAATCAGCTAAAGCTTTGCAGAAGCAGACGAGGATTTCATCATTTTGTTTGCCCTTCTGCAACAGATGGAGCATTTTTTATTTTTTATTTTTTTGAATTTTTTCTTGTTTTTATTTATCAACAAGCTACCACAAGAAATACAAAACCGGGTTGCCAGTACATCTTAAAATGGCTCGATACCACGGCAGAGATGGGAGCATTATACTACATGATCTCTGACCACTGTGCATAGGTCAGCTGCCAGATCCCACAGAGGTCAGTGCTCTGGGGAGCCACAATTTCTTTTCTTGTGAGAAGGCGCCATGAAAATATTCCCATTAGTGCTTGTGTTGGATGGTAGTAGGAGCCCCAAATACAACATAAACAGTGGAGGTAATAGTCAATACAGTGCGTCTACAGACTAGATTGTTGACAAACAATAATCGAACCACATACAAGCGTCAAACGTGGGATTCCTAGAAAGAATATGAAAACAGCAGGAAACAAAATAATTGCAGTATTCAAAGATTCACAGGTTGTCTGTCTGTGTGTTTAGTTTGGGCTGTATGCTCATCTTGAAATTACATATCACACATGTACACGTTTTTTGATTTGTTAAAAATGAAAACACCCTATGCCTCAGAAAACAATTTAATTTACTGTTTTCCCGCTCTAAATCTGACTGGAGCAAATACATTAATAACTATTTTAAAAAAAAATCATCTTTAGGGTTTCCTTACCAGTCCCCCTCCCCCGCTGTGAGCTAATCTGAGTGCAGTGTTATGTCCCACCATATGTGTTTGTTATTTTTTATTTTTTTCTCTCTCATTAAATCTGGGTTGGGAGTAGAAAGCCTGCAGTATCTCATGTTTTATTCATGGGGGAAGATGTGTCGGCTCTGCTCGTCTTCAGCTCAGGCTTTTTGATCTTCTTTCATTAGAGGATGTTCAATATTTATCAGCGCCGTTTCCCATTATTCTGCCCATGGATAGGTCCAACTCTTTTACCGCTTCAGAGTTGAGCTACTATCATGGCTTTCTTACAGCACGTATTTTGTTAACGAAACGATGCAGTTATCCCCCTTAAAATACTTCTTTTTCTGTTGGTGAAGAGGGTTTCAAAGATACTTGGAAGCATCTTATCGGATGCCTGCAGAATTATTTGTGAATCATCATTTCATCTCTTTTTTTTAGTCCAGTCACTTCCACATTTGAAACTGCACTCGAAGAATGCATGAACTCAGTCATGTTTACTGGATCTATGCTGTTTGCATCCATTTTTGCTAAATCATATATTCTTAAACTGAAGCGGTAATGTGTGGCATTCGTTGTTATCTCACTTGACAAACTGGAGCAGGCATATATGAGAGGAATTGCCTGAAGTCAGTGATTTTTAAGGCCAGCTTGTCTAATCTAACCTCACTGCACCAAGGCCCTGCTTCTATTCAGGGTGTCTACACCTGTCTTTTGATTTTGTGATCCTGTAAGGTCACCTCTCATTGGTCCGAGCTGTTGCTAGTCATAGTGCTATGTTAGCAATCAGACCTGCCCTGCCAGCTTGACAGCGGGGCTGTGTCTGTTGACCCAGCTGAGGTCAAGCCTTTCAGCATGTCGCTGCGGGCAGAATGTAAAATTTGTGACCCCATGGCAGGATGTGAATGGAGTGCTATTTTTGTTGCTTTTTATGTGACATGAAAGAGTGACTATTACGGAAGGCCAGGCTTGTGTTTTTTTATTTTTTTGTTTTTTATTTTTATTTTTAGTTTTGTTCAGCTGTCTGTGAAATGGAGAAAAGTGCAACACCAAACTTATGTAGCTATTTTTGGCAGCCTGGCACCTGTTATCTGCTATGTCACAGTGACATGGAACTGAACATTTTGAGCTTTTGAGAAAAGGACTTTCAAGAGTTAATTTTGTTAATCAACCTTAGACCACATAGTATTTGTCTTCGGGTCACAGTGACACTAGCAGTCAGAGTTTAGCTTCTGTATGCACAAGTCAAACAGAATATGTGGGTAGTATACAATTTCAGAGAGGGGTTACACACCTTCCTCACCTGCATTGTTAGATCAGGAGGCAGAGAAATGCATAAATGAGTTGGCAAAAGCTTTTCTTTTGATTTGTTTGAGGTCTGAAATCCAAACACACATCTCCTCCAATGATATGGCTCAACTACAACCTAAAAGCTAATGGTCAAGTGTGGATTCATATGATGGGCAGTGTTACTAAGTCACCCCGAATGAAATTTTATTGGCTACATTTATGTTTGCCCCTGAGTTCAGGATGAGTCATTAGAAATATTTATTACCTTTTTTACAGGAAGAAAAAAAGGCGAGACATATTTGAAACTGTGTTTAACTGTAGACACAGAGAATGCGAGACCTGAAATGTGTGCGACACTACACCCACCACCTGTGCTTGTGGTGTGCATGCTAGTAGAATAATACAACAATACAGGGCCTGCTAATTGCATTGAAACCATTGTGCCGCAGTGCCATTAGTGGTCAAAAACTTCTTCGGGATCCTTTTATAATTAGTTATTTAATTGCATGTCCTTTTCATAGCAAAACAAAAATCAAACGCCCCCCTGTTGGTGTGTACCTGCCACACCAGCAGGTACGCAGACAAATGTCGAAATAATAATAAAAAAAACAAAAAACTTTACTTCCAAACAGACAAGGTGTCCGCAGCGTTCACTGCAAAGCCGGCCGTGTGCAGTTGAAACTTTCACTCTTACATAATCTTAAATCATCTTCTTTTGGCAGAGAGAAAATGAGCACTCCAGAGGCTTCTGTCAGATTTTAAAGGCTTACAATCGCAACTTGACAAGGTTCTGTAAGCGTAGGTGGTTACAACAAAGGCAGATGTATGCTGTAAAGCATTTATATTTCTCCTCTTCATATAAGAATATCTCAGGCCAAAAAAAAAGAACAAATTTGAGGGCTGCCTAAATCATTGATGTGTGGATGTGAAGAAGACTGCAGATTTAAATATTAAATGGGTATGTTTTATGATCACATCAGGGGTCTTATCTCACTTTAACTCTCAGTGACACCAGGTAAGAAGGAGATCATCAGGCAAATAAAAAGGCATTTCTGATTAAAAAAAACAAAAAACGTCTTGCCAGAGAAGTTAAATCCCTGTCTCACTCATCCCCAAGCCCCCTCTCAAGTGTCGAAAAGAAGTGGTAGCAGTACAAAGGAAGGCTAGACAGAAAAAATAGACTCCACTCTTAGCAGTAGGTCTCTGATGTCTTGAAAGGCTTCTCTTGGATGTTCTCACAGTAACTCCTTTCCTTTGCGGTTAAACAGATTTCCTGATTACCCCCCAAGACATAACTGTGCGCCGTGCAGGAGGAATTTGCTTCTCTCATATTGCAGATGTCAGCTACTTTTATTTATTTATTTATTTATTTTCTGGGAGGAAATATTCACTTCAGGATCGCCTCTTAAGTTTTTGTGAAACAATGAGAGTCTGGATCGAATCATCATCTACATGAGAAGATGAAATATGTACCTATACCTATGTAAAATGTCAAATGGTGCAAGTTCAGACGTTCCTATTTCCAGGTTCAGTTATCCATGACTATACAAATGTATTCAATAGTTCCTTTTTTTTTGTAGGAAAGCTATTGTGCATATTTTTCCATTACAACCCCCCCTTCAACAAGCCCACAAAGTGTTGGTTACAATACGTATTGTGCTGTTGAATATTTAAGCTATAACAACTTTAGGCCCTCAGCTATGCCTGCTGAAGTCATATTATGCCCACCCAGGCATAATACGTTTCACACCCGTTGCAGAATACTCTGTTAATGTGTTTTCAGACAGAATGCGAAGCAAATTTTCGCCTCGCGTATTTGACCACCGGACCGTATGTGTTTACTCACCAGAGACGCCCCTTTTTTCTTCTCATCTCTGTATCTTTTTTAATGAAGCATATTTATAAAGCCTCAGGATACATGCAAGTGAAAAGATTCAACTTATGCAGATGCACGTTCACGTCAATTCGCATACTTTTATCACGCCGCCTCTTAAGTGTGAACACAGTTGAAATGAGCGCGCTCACTGCTGAAGAATAATACACCATACATTTCGTCTTCTTTTACATTTATAATAATCATTGTTGTTGTTTTTTATATTTATGTATTTTTCAATCTTCCCCAGCGTAGAGTTGATACAATTTCATTTAGTGCTCTGGCTGAGAGTTTATAGGTTTTATGATTGAACCCCTGGTTTATAGGAGCAGCTTGTTATCAATTAGCAGCTTTCATCTCGTACAGAATATATTTTCAAGCAAGATTTTATTGACTAAATCAGAACCGACAAGGACTCTCTCCGCCTTCATTTGTCAACAAACACACACACCCCCAACATTGGTATCGTTTTCAATATTTCCTCTCGTCCACTCCGGCAAAACAAAGAGGGGTCAATCGGAATCTAATGAAACAGCAATTTCATATGACAAATTGAGTCTTGATACCAAAAATTCAATTTAAGTGTGAGGATGCTACCATAGCCGAATGCCTGAAGATGATTATGCCTTTTCCCTTGATGCCAATGAGTCCCGGTTGATGATACGTGCTGGTAGAGGCATTATATTCATATGTAACTTGAGAGAGCTTTTATTGGATTTTATTGTCTGTGACCCAATGTCTATTATTATTATACATTGGTGAAAAATCCTGGAAATAAGTTCATGTTAAGAATTATTGCATGATGATCCCTGTGATTAAATCAAGAGCCACTAAGATGTGGTACTAGACTTGATAAAAGGCTGTGGAAGGACCCTACACATTTAAGTATTGTGAGGAAAAATATGTAAAATTAATATGCAAGCTTACATTGCTTCAAATGGCCTGCATGATTGTGCTCTTTGTTCAGTAATTAAAAAGTACTGACACATTTACAATCCCATGTCATGTGTACACCAAGATGGAGAGACGAGAAGCATTTCTACACATATGACAGCGCTCCCATCCACTGTATGGAAATGACGTGATTCATGCGCCGCGGCCTTCACAGATCTACAGATCTCAACATAATTGAACACCTATGGGAGATTTCAGAGCGTCACGCTAAGACGGCGCTCTGAACCGTAAGGTTCGGCGACTTGGAAAATCCACGACAAAGGAAGGAAAGGAAATGAAGCTGTCCTGGTGCGAGGACGCTTTATGTTATCACCCATCTGTATATAAACACAGACACTGTATTGGAATGCAGCGGTCACACATCGGCAGCTCATCCTGACACTCAGTATCCTGCTCAGGGACACTTTTCTGTATAAATCGTTTCTGAAACAGAGGCTTGAGTCAGCTCCAGCATACATTAGGAGGGATTCATCCACGGTGCTCACATTTGTCCCCACAGTTTCCGATAAATCTGACTTTTAAATGAAGGAAGGAGTCAGGGGAGAGCAATCAAAATTCCCCACAGTATGACTCTAGTTCCTGTGAGGTGACAGTGCTAACCACTGAGCCACCACCTGACCTATAAAAAAACGTCAAATAACTTCTAAATCATTTTTGGCTTCAACACCTTAAGACTTCTACAATTCTTTTTATTTTTCACTGACACAGCAGATAGGCAATCAAACAGTCCCTCTGTACATTTTAAAGGGGTCTCCCCTTCTGTACAGAAAGCTCACTGCACATTTTAAAGCACTTTAAAGAGTAGGCGAACTGCCCGACCTCCACCTCTAGAATTAGTTTTGCCTGATGCGGCTCTCCCTTGTATTGATCCAGACCCTCCAGTGCAGGCGGAGAGGGAGTGAGGAAGTGCATGAACGGCTTGGCCCCGCTCGCTTCTCCTGATCTCTTAAGCCATGTTGGGCCACTGTGTTCCTACATCATCTAGTATTCGTCAATATAAACGACACCCCCCAACTGTGAGCAGTTAACATGTATTTTGCCAAAGTGCAAACCACTTATTCCTGCTTCTTTTTCTCCAGTCTGTTTAATTGCATATTTTATTCAGTGACTGTCTTCGTTATACCACAACACAGTGCTAGCGCAGCACATTAAGTGTCTGCTGGGTTCTTTTACTTCACCCTTCGCCCCGGCACCTATAAAGTGCTAATGCTCTTGCTGTAATGTAGCCAAACAAACATGTGCATTAAGTCAGAGCCATTTTGGTGAAATTTTCTTGGCTGCAAGAACTCAAACATACAAAAAAACAAAAAGTCCATAGATGCAAAACCTATCAAAAGGTATGTATTCAATTTGAAAGGATATTTACTGTAGAAAACACACACTGTCTGACATTTTCTCGTTTCTGAGTCATACGATTATAAGAGAAAACATCATTTTGCGCATGCAATTATTCCAGAGTGCTGCATAAAAAGCTTTTGCTTTTTCGATTAATTTTCAGAATTACTGGTTCATTTATGAGATGGTGCCATTAGGATGACATTTTTATGTGTCCAATTCCACACAACAAACTATTTCTTTTGTTGCATCCTCCTCTAAAGGTTCAGGTCTCTTCTATAACAGTACTGTTAAGATCACAGAACAATCTTCTGCCTTTTTTTAAACTAGAACGTATGGACGCTTTTTCCTTCTTTTATCTAGTCAATACCAAGTGAAGGGAAATGAATGCCCCATCACTAGAAGAGTAAACAGTTTCATTCTCAATGGCAGCCTCTAACTCCTTTTATACCCGTCCTTTTTCTGAAAATGAATTATTTTCGCAAAGATTCACATAACAATAGACTTATGATAAGATATATTACTTTCATTTCCTCCACTTGATTAGCCTGCCTTTAGTCTGAGATGGGTCTGAAATGTATTGCTTCGCCAAAAACTTTCCTGGAACATTAAATGAGTCGGCTGCATGTGGTACATGAATGAAACGTCAGTAGGCATTTGATTAAATATGACATATTTATACTTCAGCCACTGTATAGAAAAGAGCTAGTATGATGACAAAAGCTCTCTAGTACTATAATTACCTATAATGAGAAGACCTCTTCAGATGGCCTGAGAGGATTATGGCTTGTCTTTGTGGACTCATTGAGAGCAAAATGAAAGTTGAAACATGAAGGCAGTGATCAAGAGGGTTCTCAAAATTTTGTGCAGTTTCTGATTTGACACATTCTTCAACTTTTAAATGTGGAGCACCCTGAGAGACGATCACGCACCAAAACATGTCTACTTTCTTCACAGCCAGATCAAGTTTAGCCGTTTTTTGAAGTTGTATTTATTTTTAAATGCCCTTTCTGTAATAGACCCACTTAACACGAGATTAAGGGTCATAATCACAAAGTGTCTCATATTACCACTACAAAACTAAATGGCACTAAAGGCTCCGAGCTAGGTTTCCTCTTAAGATCAATTAATGTAGCCGATGTAAGAAACTGTACCCTCATGCAAGACCCTTTTACCTAAGAAAAAGGGCAATTTTGACGTCTTGCCTTTAGATGGTTATTATTGTGCAGCATGGCCATATGTGATGCTTCCTTCAAAGCCATATTTATTTGTGGTTATTTGACATTTAATTTGACCGGTGCAAAGCCTATTGGTACCATGCTGCTCTGTAATCAGAGTTCACTGGGCAGGATTAAGCCTAATTTAATGGGTGCTGGCACCATTGGCTATAAATGTAATCTATAAAAGCCTGTTCAGTGGGTAACTGACCTGCATGATTCCGTGCATCAGTTTGCAGCTTCGTTATTGATTGGATAATTAAGAACTTATCATGATTTCTCAGCGTGAAAGTTGCTTCTTTTTTTTTCTTTTACTCGATTACACAGATTTTACATTGGAGTTGCATGTACTGACATACAGACTTGTGTGTATGCTGAGTTAAGACACTTCAGACCACTTTCCCAATTCTGGAGACAAGCCAAGGTTCTCCAGCTTTGTCTAACTGCCGGGAGAAATCCAGGACTGTAATTGTTATTTTATATTAAATTACTATGTGTAATTGAAATAAAGTTAGCACCATAATTTGTTTCCTGTAATAGCAGCTATACTGCTCAGTTATTACCTGTTCTGTATGGGATTAAAAGTCACAACATCATTAGAAAACCACTCATAATCACGTATATTAGATACGGCTTCACATGCTATGACTATAACTGCAGGCTTTGTGTTCAGGTGTGTGCAGCTAGCAATTTAGTTGGCACAGGATCTAACTCCCAGTGAGAAGAAAGAGTGGAGAAGGGTAAGATAGCTAATTAGATAACAGGTCTCAAAGTATTATCTGGTGAAGAGATGCTACTGAAGTTCCAAGTGCAATTCTGAATAGCATCATGGAGGATCATGTGTTTTTAGTGTTACTTTAAGAACTTGACTAGACTTGACTATATTTACTATCAACACTGATTGATCATCCACAGAAAAAAAAAAGTTTTTTGAGACAAAAACTGATGATATATTGACCTCTCCTGTTGCTTTAGTTTAACCATTTTCACTTAAGGTGCAACACTAACTTGCTTGAATACCCCTTTTACCACTGTTGTCATAAAAAACGCTGTTATGTGGATGCTCAAACTGAAGCTGGACAGTATGTTAGTGTTTATATATTTTCTCGCTGTCAACAACGGACCTGTTTGAATTGTGGTTATGGCGTGAAACAGAAATAAGAAAATGCTTACTTTTTTATTTTTTATTTTTTTTTCTAAGAAAAAGAAAGTGAACATAGCTTGAATTTATGTAGCCAGATAGCAGCATTAAATAAGAAGCAATCTGGAGGGAATAATTTCACACACAAAAGAAAATGCTTGCATGGTGTAAAAAAAAAAAGTGCTTATGGCCATAAAGTACAGCACAGTGCCCATAATACAGTGTCCAGCTGGTCAGGCAGCTTCTATAAATGACTTGTACGCTCTGGACAGATCTTAATAGTACAGTGTGTATAATTTTCATGTTTTATGGAAGGATAAGTTATAAGGAATGTCTAAAGGTGACACCATGCACGAATGCTGATGAGCGCATTCAAGTTAAGATCCAGCAGTCTGCCGTCAGAATCTCCAAACCACCCTGTGGTAGATATATAAGATATAAACCTAAAACAAAAACAGGATGTTTGTGTACAGCAGTACGTCTGACATTAACTTTTTACACCACAAAGCACACTGCGGGCTGCCTAGCAGTGTTTTATTTTTTTAAACATATACATTTTTTTTTTTTGTACTTGCCTAGAGCCAATAGCATACTTAACACATCACAGGTCCGCTTTTGCTGATGCCATGTATTTTTCAGTTAAATCTGAAGTTTTTAAAAAAAGGCATTAAACATATGCAACGTGTGCATTTTATAAAAGAGCGCGTATCGCTGGTCATAATAATACACAATCATCAGAGTTATGCTTCCTTAAGTAGTACCGCCATAGTGCATAGGAGGAGGATTAATTCACAGTTTCATGCTGTTATATTAGCAAATGAGTGGATATGGAATCGTATTCAATCTTTTGAGTGTATGACAGGATGCAGATGTAGTATTAGACTGTCATTGTGGATGACTGGAATGCACTGGAGCGATCTACAGCTGTATGAACCGCAGTCAACACAAACTACACATATCGGTTGCCATGACAGACACGTAGGCTGATTGTTGGAAATGTGTTCATGCGCGCATCAGTTGGCAGCCTCGTTTAGTTCTTCAGATATCCTCCGTCATGACAGGAACATATGTCACATTGTTTAAGTTTCTCATTTAGCAGGCAGCGTCATTAGTCAAAGCCGGTGTCGACAAGAGCCGTAAACATTTTAACGTCATTTTAATAAAGAAGAAACTGTTGATTTTAGCTTCCAGATAAACATGTACAAAGGCTCCCGTTACAGAGTCAAAGACTGTTAAAGTGTCACTTACACAGCAGCATCTATGTACAGATGGCTAATTGGACAAAGGGTTGATTATGAATGTCACATTTCTTTTGTAAGAAAGGTGGTATTCATGGTTTTGTAAGGGGGAATGTGCTTTAAGTGTTTCAGCACAACGTCTATAAATAGCACAGTTCTGTACTGACTGTGTGTATACTTTAGATGGCATTGGTTTATATTGTACACTCACCCAGGCAGTGACTGCTTACATGAGCTTGTCATTGAATTAATTCATACTGGGGAGTATGAATAACACAAATAAAATCAATATTTCCCAAGCTATAGATTAAATACATTACAACTTTAAAAAAAAAGACTTTAATCAAGAACGGCCTCTGTTGACAGACGAATTGACAAGTCATGGTGTCAATCAGGCCTCCTGGTGACGCCGTTTGCAGGAAACAACGATAACAAATTAGCATCTGTCAGAGGTTGTCAGACAGAGTGCCACAACACTGGGGCAACAGCTGCCGGGGATGTGATTGAAGTGGCTGCCAAGTTAACGCAAAAAGCCTCTGAAAATAGATGACGACTTGATTAAAAATGCATTACCGGCAGAGATCACCCCGATCCTAGAAGGTGACAAAACACCATCTAAGATAGATGCCGGAGTTATTGTCTGTTCTTGTTTGGGTTACAGCATTTCAAGAATACATACACACACACACACCACACGAGTGTATGTATCGGCGTCCCTTCTGAAGCCGATGCTTATGGTGACTGATGTTACGGGCCCACGCCTGTCTGGTCACTCTTGAGAGCCTCCAGTCTCGCTGTCACTCTGTATCTGTTCACTGTCCCCTCTCTCCTCCTCCTCCTCGCTTCTGCGATCGCGGGTCATCAGCAGAACTGTCAGCGTGCGATTTCAAACGTGTGTGGGGGGGAAAAACAAAAGCGCTGTATGCGGTTGCAGACAGGCAAATGGAGCGCTGTGCCGCTAAATCGAGCTATCAGTGAGACGGCTTGGACATAACGACTGCGAGTGCCAGTGATTAAATGAAACCATGTCTTTATATCTTGATTCTCACACATCAGCTGGTTCCTATATGTATGTATTTTTATACTTTAAGGCACCATGAGTGTCCATTTCTTCCACATCTCACAGATGATCGCCTCAGATGGAAAGTTGAGTCCTAATCGAGTCTCAATCGATAACAGGAGGGGCTACGTGTTAAGATTCTGTGTGTTTTCTGACATATGTAACTATTGATTGCTTTATAGTGCAGACAAATTAATATGGAACATAGTGATCCTTCATGGTCATGTGTGATCAATGTGACACCTTGAAAGTCTTGCTCTCTAACAGCCAGACTGATTTATTTTATTTTTTTTATTGGATTGGGTATTCAGCTGATATATCAGGGACCATTGAGATAACACTGTTTTTTTTGGATGGAGCGTGGCTCCTGTTGGAGGGAGACAGACAATAAATAAAGACATCACCCACCTTTTTTTTTGTTCCTTATCAGCTGCCATAGCAAGACTTCCACAGTGAAAATGTGCATACGGTATGCTTGGAATATGTGATTTACGACAGCTGAGCATTTTTTGATCCTTTTGTGGTGAATTAACAAAAAAAGTGCATTAGCAGACATTCATTATGCAAGGCAATGACTCAGAAGTAATGTGCAAAAATTACCAGGACTTTGCAATCCATTATTGTGACTGCTTTTCACACTGGATGAATGGAAGAGTGGAATAGAATGGAACTGAATTAGGAATAAGATGAACTGGATGAGACTAGACGTGTGTTTAGAAGCCGCGAGGAAACACACACACACACACACACACACACCTTCAAGCTATCTTTCTATGAATGCCTTTTTTAGCAAAAAAACATGTCACATCATGTAATTATTCTGTAAAAGCGGTGCTTCCGTATTGTGTGTGTGTGTGTGTGTGTGTGTGTGTGTGTGTGTATGCGTGCGATTGATTCAGCGTTCACATTTGCTCGCTGTCATTTATTAGCAGAACCAGACTGGAGCTTCAACCTGCTGGAGGCAACGTGAGCTATTTAAAGAAGCCACACCAAGTCTCTAAATGAAGAAGAGGGTGAATGAGGGCGCGACGGGGAAGGGAGGGGGTGTGGGTGTGGGTTGAGGTTGGGTGGGGGTAAACGGGTACATAAGGAAACAGAGGCGCAGAGGGAATGGAAATGACAAGGCAGGGAGGAAACAAGGGGAAGAAATTATGGAAGTCAGGAGAGAGTGGGAAGGGAGATGCTGAGAGAAACTACCAGAGCAAGCATGGTATAAAGGAAATAAGGAAGTAAACAAGCCTTACTTTGAACTGAAGGCAGGGGAGATGGAGAGAAGAAAACAAAATGAAATGCAGTATAAAAAGGGATACATACAGTATATATATCAATTAACAATACAGACATAGTAAATAACAGACATAACAAACTAAACGTAGCTCACAGATTGTGTCAAAATAGTTTATTTCTTGCCTCCACAGACATGTGGTGATAGTTCAGCCGAAGTGATATAAAAGCTAAAATTAATAGTCACTCATGTTTACAACAAGCCTAAGGGATATATATATATATATATATATATATATATATATATATATATATGTATGTATATATATATATATATATATATATATAAACCCTTTTTAGGCTCTTTACAGACAAATTGCATTTTCTTTTGTTTACTAAACAGTCAAATTGTTTTTCTCTTTCTTCACTAAAGAACCACACCGAGGTTTTGTGCTGGCGAAACAAAAGAAAAGCAGCATCGCCATAAATTGTGGAATGTACGTTTATATTAATCATTATTGTCCATGATTTATCGCTACCAAATTTTAGCATGCACCAAAGCTTTTATTGTTTATCCTGTATGGAACATAAATGTCCACTTTCAAATTACATAGCAGGACACATTTCAGTGAAAAAAACGCAGATAACAACATCACGGTGGCTTTAAGGGAACGTCGTTACAGTTAATCCTGTGTGAACTGTGGATTCTTTGGTAACCTGTCCATTTGTTGTTGAGATGTTACCTTCAGGGACATCACCCAAAGATAGAATTTAGTGAATTGAGCTTGTTTTGCTTCAAGTCAGAGAAGAAACGGACTCTCTTTTTGTTGTTGTTTGAACTACAGCTGCAATTAAACCCACGTCTGCTTGTTTTTTAAAGGGATTCAAATGATGGTGTGCTCTGCTGCCCCCCAGATATAACGCGATTTAATTGGCTATGTTTTACCAGGAAGATGACAAATTGGCCCTAGTAGCTGCTAGCAGTATTCTATTGGAAGTCAGGAAATAGGAAAGTATTGAGTCTTGCAACTTATCATGAAAGGGAGAATTAGATTGGAAGACTTTTTTTTTTATATTTCTCACATATGTAATATGGATTCCCACATTTTGTTTGTGCATTTTGTAGTTTGTGGGCTTTTACTTCCACATGATTTGATTTTTTTGCAACAAGGTAAAAGCAAGAAGTGCCAGAACAAGTTTACTTTAGAGAACTGATGTTTTTTAAATTTAATCACATTTTCACTGTTTTTCACCTTTTTTTTTTCTTCAAATTGCTTATTCTGGCAGAGTAAAGCAAAAAGTGGCCCAGTCTATAGAAGCTTGGTCAACTCCAACTACAGCACCAACTAATTAAGCAGTCATTAAGATAGCAAGCCAATATATAGAGGTTAATAAGATAATAATAAAATAAAGCATACAGCAATCTTAGATTCTCTGTTTACATCTGGTTACTTATCACACAGTGTTACAGACTAAAATAGAATCAATGATTGAACTCTAATGGACTTAATGAGCTTTATTAGATTACACACAATACAATGCAATTATGTTCAATTCACTAGTAGTCCAAGGTAATACAGGCGAAGCAGGGGGAAGGAGAAAGTGTGTCTATAGTGAGAAAATACAGAGAGTGAAAAGAAGCTGAAGCTGGGAGACTAAAGTCAAAAGTTAAATCAATATTCTAAAGGAGGGTCGAGGGATTAGTAAAAAGGCCACTGATACAGTGATATACAATGTATAACGTATAGGGCCACATCTCGAGCACATATGGCGCCATGCTGTGTACAACGTTAATATTTCAAGTAGGTTTTGATCTCGTGTGGTCCCAGTGAGCAGCAGCATTGTGACATTGGATATAAGGGGCTCTGTTGCTCAAATGCTAATAAAAAGGCTGAAATGTTATTTTCAGTCATTCCACTGCTCTTGAAATCACACAAAGCCTCGTTATAACCTAATTAATACACATTAGAGGCATCATTGAGAGTCTAATTTTAATCCATATGTCTGCTAGTGATTGCATGGAGCAGGGTTTAGAGTAATGGACATTTTATATGATTTAGATTCATAACACTTTGATAATATTGTCTCCTGTATTCAGATATTAGCATATTTTAAATCTCCATTAAGCACATTTTAAGATGTGGCGACTGAATTTTGTGAGTTCTCTCCAAAATGATGCTAAACTCTTTACTGTTGGGCACAACAGTAAAGTGCCCCCCCGGCACCCACACACACACACACACACACACACACACACACACAAAATAACCTTCAATAAACCAACAATCCCCCCCAAACAAGCAGCAGTAATAGGACAGGATAGGCGGATTAGAGGGGCAATCTTGAAAGGCTTTTTTTAAATGGCACCCATGGGATCGGCCAACTGAGAGTTAGAAAAGGATTATGGGAGTCCACTGGATTTGTCCAAACTGGATGACTTACATGGAGGGCAACAATGACACTAGTTAACTAGGGATTTTGGTTCTCTTTTCTTAACTTTCAGCATTTATAAATCTAAATAGCGTTTGCTTTTTAAAATAAAAACAGGAATTTCATATCACCTCGTGGCTTTACCAGGTACTTTGCATCCGTATGGTGACGAGATGTAGCTGGACGTTATATGCAACTGTCTTTGCATGCGTAGTTTGTGGCTCTCACCAGACTGTCATTATTATCGTAACCTCTCGTTTTGCATTAATTCACTATAAGAAATTGAGATGTACATCATTCAAGTGTCGTTGAGACGGCACCTCGACCTCTGTGAGAAATTATTTAGACAATGAGATTACATTCAAATGTCTATTACTGCTGCATTTTCATGCAAATCAGTGTTTTTTCAGGTACAACCAATTACATAATATGCCAACTGTAAAGACATGCTGACTTTATCACAGCCTGCTTTGATCTGATAACAGAAAAGGCTCTTAAAGTCTACAGATAGACTACAAATAGCCAAAGTGTTCTCAAAACCTTTTCCAGACTTTTTATCTTTCGGGTTATGATTATGTTGTACTATAGTTCTGTACACAGACATAAAGAAAGAAGCCTAAGAATGGCGTAATATCAATTTCTGTGTCTATACTCTCTCTGCCACAATAATAGGCTAGTAGGTAGTAATACAAATCCATAGCCAATATTAGTAACGAGAAAAACTTCTTCCGTTTCCTGAAATGACACGCCAGATCTGATCTTAGCGATATCCCTGAGATTAAAGGAGGCTGACTGAACCAGTTTAGTAATATGCTGATTGAAATGCAAAGGAGAATCAAGATACACTCCAAATGTTTCGGATACCGGCATCACACGGACAGATACAGAGCTGGGGGATTGCTGAACTGCCTCTGCGATGGCATTCGGACAGATGATTAAAATTTCTACCTTATCAGTATTCAACTGTAGAAATGTGGATTATAGTAGTTTCTGTCTGTGTGGTGTGGTTGAAAGCACTCTGTAAAATATTAGTATGATTTTACATGTATGCTCAACTCAACCAAAGTACACAAATGTAAAAACCCCAAGGACAACCACAGTTTGACGATGGCAGCCATAAAGTACTCCACAGTCTTTGTTTGATCTATGTCCTATTGAATAAATTGCCGGTAATGGTATGCGTACTGTCTCAGTGAAAGTCGTGTGTGTGTGTGTGTAATCCCATGAGGGAAATTAGCAAAAGTGTACATGTTAAAACTCAAGTGCAAACGTACCAAGGACAGTTTAGCGGTGTTGTTTTACATTGTGTAAAACGCGGTCAACATGCTGTTCTCATTGTTTGTTTGTTTTTTTAAAAATATATATATGTATATATATGTATATTTCTAATTTAAATGCATATCATGAGATTGCCTGTAAATGAGGACATTCCTCCATTAGTAAATGATGTCCTTACAGTGTCTGTGCTGCCCTTTTTATTATCTTATTAATTTCCTTATGTTACCAGGACAAAGATCAAGCTGGTTGCCGAATATTATGATATTCAGAAGAATTATTCTCAGAGGTTATATCACTACTTATATTATAATGAATCGCTACCACTGCTAATATAATAAATGCAATGTAAGCACCTTTTGCTCCTTTTTTATCAATTTCACTTTTGTGACACTAGCACTTTAATGCCAGTGGCCACAAGTTCAGTACTGCCCTCACACTATTAAATAATGTATTACTTTTAATAGGCCCATGTATGATAAATGAATAGTGTATTAGCTGACAACAAACCATATCTATTTATTACAGAATGTGACCACGTGCAATTAAAGTGGCGCCCCAAATTGAGGGCACAGGATCCAGTCATTGAGCCACCGCTGACTGTAATTACACAACAGCTTTGCCATAGCTTAATTAGAGCTGTGCACTCTGAGCATGACAGTGGTAACTAAGGCACTTTGGATCTCTGAAATCACATCCCTTCCAGCCACATGTTTACGCTGAAGTGAACAGATTTTCTCACCATCTTGGGAGTCCTAGACGCTAATAACAGGGTGTGTGTTTCAGTTATGATGAACGTACAGCTGCAGTGCCACTGATCAAGAGCTATACTTACCATATGGACAAGTGCTAAATATTGTCTTAATTGATGAATGAAAAGGATACTTTTCAGCACAGGCTGCAGCGTTTATACTCGAGTTTCATATCATCATATGAATTTTACCATTATTTTAAAAGCCTAAATATGAATTATAATTGGAGTACAACTTGTTGAAGTATGACATTTGAATTTATAATCTTGCCAGAATGTTGCACAATCTCACTTTGTAGTAAGACAAATAAATGCACTTGACAGAAAATTGTTTTGGACAGAACATTGCACAAAAAAAGAAGCAACAAATATGAATGCCTAAACAATTTACAAGCATATCTCCTTCCTGCTTTGCATGCTGAGCAAATGTTTAACCATGCGTTGGAAATACAAGCAAAGCGTGTTTTTATTAATGAAACATTGTTGGGGAACGTTGTGGTGGAGGGCCTTGCAGACAGCGCCTGGCAGAAGCTGCTTCCATTCAAATAAGGAGGATTTCAGGGCTGGTTGGTTCCCCAACACACTTTGCACCAAAGGGATGTAAAGGTCTAGCAGCTGTGACCTACTGACTAGAGGAAATGGCTCCAACCAGATGCCGATATGCAACGGAACAACAAGAAAAAGCGTTTCAATAACCCTCACAGTGAAGCGAAGGGCACGCAGTCTGCAGTGCTGTCGACCCACAGCACGCCTGGGGACCTTTTTTTCATACACGATAGTGTCTATGATCAAATGATGGGATTCTGGCAGCCTCATTCACGGTCACTTTGAGTTATCTGCCATAATTAAAGACGGCAACTTGGGTGACCTTTTCATTACAGATGAAAATACTGAATGTTGGCAGGAGTGGTGCACAGCAGCCAGAGCGGAGGTGCATTAGTCAGCTGCGGTGTGACGCTAAAAACTGAGCCAACACGATGACACCTGCAAAACATTGAATCTGTCCAATCCAGATGTACATTATGAAGCAGATTATATGTCACCAGTGCACGATAGATGACATAACAGTGTGTTAATACCACTCAGAAAAGAGGGCCGATCCTTTGCTACCGACCGGAATAGGTCGTTCACCTGTAAAATGCCAAGCGCATCATGTCCTTTTACCTTTCATATTTAAAGTCCGGTCAGCCGAGGTTCAGCGTGACGACACAACCAGAGGGGAGTACTGAAATCAATACAAATCTCATTTAGATAAACCCGACAGGTACGCCTTCCCTTCCAGCCACCATTGTGATGTGCATTTAGCACATTAATGCATTTCAATGCATTGTTATGTTCAATATCTAATGAGTGATGATTCACAGTAGATTCAAGTATTTTCCCGTCTGAGCCAACTTTTCTATGCTGCCAACTACTATAGCCTGTGTTAGAAAGAGAAAAGCTGTATTTTCATACTTTTGTTGCTGTATATAGTCTTTGCTTGTATGTTCCCTAACGAGTGATTTCACTGTGATGCTGATTGGAGTAGATATTGTTTCTTTAAAAACATCAATTTCTTTCTCTCTTAGATCATATTTTTCCTGTTTAATCTAGAATAAATATTTAGTGCCACCTGAGCTGAACCACTTGTGAGTGACATGCTGTTTCCATATCACCTCACCTGTCATCTTCTAACCACCGTTAAATGTCATTTGTTGTCAGGACTACGGCGAAATGCCATGTTCAAAACTATTCATGCAAAGGAAAGTGGTCAATATTGAAAACCACAGATTTAAAGATCCTCTCCCAGACAGGTTTTCAAGACTTAAAAAAATACTTGCATGTTTTTTCCACAAGAAAAAGTTTAAAATCACACCCACCTTTAGGGCTGCATCTAACGATTCTTTTCATTATTGATTAATCTGCCAATTAGTCAGTCAGTTGTCAGGCCACATTCATGTCTTCAGTTAGCTTTTTTTTTGTCTGATTCTAAAATGTTATTCAATTCATTGTCTTATATGAAAAGGAAAGAAAAATCACACACCTTCAAGATGTACTTCATTATTAAATTGAATTGTTTTACTCAAAGACGACCATTTACGAAACATTTTCAGTCATGTCCAAATAATTGCGAACAAGACAGCAATGTTTGTTGTCTGACAGTATCCCAAAGTATATTATTGTTGCCTTGATAGGAGTGTGTTTACACTGACTGGCAGCTATGTACATTCCCGACATTTTATCGAGTAATGAAGCCCATGTATTATTCTTTAACTCTCTGTGATCTCACAAATAAATAGCTTTGTGTGTACCGAGCACAAACATGATTGCAGGTTTTTGTCACGTTGATGAATATTCCTCCGTTTTGCTTGTCGAACAGACTCCATCCTCACAATTTCACCGCTGGAAAGAAATAAGATAATTAGAGACTTTCAGTCTCTGTTGAGGGCTTTTCTTTTTTTTTTCCCCCCTCTATAACCTCTAGTGACAGAACAATTTGGACTGAAACATTGAACACAGCCAAGACCAAATTATAGCAACAGCACTAGAAGCCGATAACCAATTTTCAACTTGTAACGCGGCGGCTTTGTTCTCAAACTCATCAAATGCTAATTAAGCCTTTATCGCTGGGGTTCATGGTTTAGTTTGAGTAGACTAGACAACAGAGCACACAAGTGCAGAAACCTCCACATTACAGAAAACACATGTACATACAAGTACTATTTGGAGTCCTTCGGTCTTTTAAAATTTTTTTTTTTCATCCATGCCAGTATCGCAGTTTTTTTCCCCCCGACCCTCGCTGTGAAAGTAGTTTAACTTTCCCCTCGGACAAAGCTCAGTCAGCTGTAACATTAAGTTTCCCAAGTTTCTATTACTCCACCTTTAGAAGTAGTTCAAGTAAAGGGATGTGATGCGGTCCAGTGACAGACACTGTCAGAGATTTACAAAGACCTTCAATCTTCACATATCAGGCTCTGGCAGGGAGTGAGACTTGATAAATGAAAAGAAGTAGAACAAAAGTGTGAAAAGCACTTTAGTGAGTGGCTCCTCCTCTGAGTCATTTTGGCATGTCGGCAGTTGATACTCAGGCAGTAATAGGGGTTTGACATCAGGCTGATAGGCACCCAGCCTAGCAAGACTAAGGTGAAAGGCCTGTCCCGTATGCGTAATGCTGATGCGACGGGCGACAGCCGCCTCTCCTTCAGGCATGGAAATCCTCAGCCCAGCAAACGTCTGACAGGAACCAGGATGGGCATGAAATGCATTGAATGCAGACGCTCATTTTGCATTTTGGTATTTGGTAAAATCTCTGCGTGACTAGAAAGATATATTTGAAGAGAATCTTTTTTTTTTAAATGCCGCAGCCACATTTGGTAAACCTACCAGTGTTAAAGCTGTTCTTGTTGACTAAAAAATGTTGTCTGGCAGATTTTTTTTAATTGCCTTTTTATAAATTGGATCTTTCATTGATTATATTAATTTATGTCAGACAAACGGGGTAAGCAATGCAAAACATTTTCAAGGTAAAACTTGACCTTTTCAAGTGGACACTTCGACTGTGTTTGTTCTTTACTGAGTTGTACTTCACACTGTCGCTGGTCTCATCCTGCACTGAACAGCTTTCTTTTTGGAAAATGCAAACAGCTCCTCTTGTTGCAGTTGTCATACTGGTCCTTTAATAACATCAAAGCAGTCTGATGTTATCCCAAGTAAATCTGTCTGATCCTCTTGGATCAGACGTTTGAGCAGCACTATGATGAAAACACTAGAAACTGACAAAGGCTGCTTGTTGATATGACAGTTCTTAGTCATTTGTAGGCTTTTGTACGGTACAGTAGACGGTGCCTGGCCTGCTGTTTCAGAACTCAACAAAGCAACGTATCTACATTTTAACAGCCTGAGTGTCTAAGTTTGCTTTCAACATGCTACTTTAGCCCCAAGAGCATATCATCTTTAGCCTAATGTCTGGAACTTTGAACTATCTCCTGCATCATTTCTTTCATCTCCCCACATGTTGCTCAATATGCTGAGGCACAATTAGGCAGACAAGAACTAATTTATACTCAGTGGTGACAATTGGTCAGTGAATCGTAAAACGATATAATTACCTTTCAAAAAAATATGGTGGAACTCATTTAACTGACGTTAATTAGTCAAACTGCTTGAAACTGCAGTTGAAATCCTTCCAACTGTGAATGCTTATACAAGGCCTACTTATAATTAGGCTCTCGACTTTTGCAGATATTATCTTTAGGCTCAATATGTTGATGGGAGTATTATCTAGGGACTTTCCTTTTTTTCAGTATGTTACTAAAGGTGGTGCACAGATATCTGTAAACATTTTTTTTTACTTTATTTGATCATATTTTTGTTGTTCCACCAGTCTAAAATGCCCTGGTGCCAACACTTGATTTTCAATCTTGTCTAATCCCGTGGACCATAATGGCATTTACTAAGCAGAGACATATTCACTGACTCCAATTAGAGACTCAAATATATCAACCAATGATACCCCATTGAGTATGTTAAAGGAAAAAAAGGGGAAATTTAGTTTATTCATTAACATATCATTAGTGTTCTGCTATAGTTCTGTCAGGAGTGAGAAAAAAAGAAATATAAATGGGACTGACAATGTGCAATGTGGGAGTGAAGAACAGTTTTATAGTTTCCATTATCTGAAATTATTAGACGAGGGTTGGATTAATGTCACCAAAATGACAGTTAGAAATGTGAGATGATGATTGTTTTTACACACACACACAGACACGCACGCACACACACACACACACACATATATATTTTATTGAGTTTCCTTTTTTAGAATTGGTCACTACACCTTCACCAAGTGTGACCTTTTCGCCGTAATCGGCCCGCTGTTTTGGACCCTCTGTCAGAAAGCCACTTTATGTGTATACCTAATGGCAGCAGAGCCGTTCAGATCTGAAATATTGTTTGAACATGTACAGTAAATTCCTCTTTTCCTTTTTATAACAAACATCATTAGTGTTTTCACACAGTGCCTGCTGGTCCTGTACGATAATCTGTCAAAGAGCCACTATCTGATGCAGTTAGGCTCAAACAGCAAGAGACCCAAGTAATTGGCCAGTGCTGTATATATATATATATATATCTCCTATGTTGAACAGAGCATCTAGAGGACATTATGCATCTACAGAATTTAAGATTGTTAAAGCATAAGAATTCTTAAATTATAAGGCAGTTTTCATATTTCATAGTCTCCCAGTACTGATGGGACTAATTTCTGTGTCTGCTATGATTACCCCTTGGTTGGCATCCTTTATGGGTGCATGACTCTCATCCTGAGCCAAGTCATCCTTCCCTTAAACTCGCTCTCCATTACAGGGCCACTGAAATCCATTCTACAGTTAAATCACATGCTGCAGGTTTCCAAATGGGTTGCACCCTCCATCCATCAGCAACACCCGCAGCTGGGAATAGCTGATTCTTATTTTTTCTTATTATTCTTATTACCATTTTTGCTTGCTCAGTATACAAACGATGTGTGTGTAAACATGGCAGGAGAGGGTAATGATTTAATTTATGATCCAGGATATTGGAATGAATGTGTCCACTTTATAACTAGACTCGTAATGTAGATGGCACTAAACTGTGCAACCAGCCCCTTCTATCCATCAGAGCTGGATTCGGTCAAATTAAAGCACTGGGCTGGCACTAAAAAGCATTTAAAAGAGTTAGTCGAATCTCGCAAAGACGAGGGGAGATTGCAAAGGAATCAGCTAGGGACTGCCACAGAAGTGCACTTGTGATTGTATAGTGTGTAAAACTGGGACCGTAGAGGGCGAAAGAAGAGAGAGGAAAAAAAAAAAGTCATTTATTTTTTATGCACATAAAAACAGACGAGATATGTGTGTTTATGTGTGTCACACGAGGCGAGTTACCTCGCTTCTGCAACTTTGTCTCTGTTAGTTATTTATGAGCATTGTGGCAGTGAAATGGTCCAAATTTACTCCAATCAATGCCCCGTCACAGAAACGTCTTGCTGGAGCTGTCTTGCTGAGAATAATTTTCCCTCGCTGCTTTACATAAATGTCTTGCCTTTTTAGAGCGAGCTGGCTGAGACCTTGAAGCAATTTAGACAATTTTAAAGTACTTTGTTTGCTTCTCTCTCTCTTTCTCATGCTTTTGCATGCACACATGTTTCTAAACGGACACCAAAACAGGAGAATGCATTTCTCAAAAATCAAACATCAATTTGTATGTTTTAAGAAATTTGGGATGAGTAGGTCTCCCTCATATCAATCCTGGTTGCAGTTTACATATTTATTTCCTGATATATTTGTCCACATTTGCATGTCGCGACTTAACCTTACTTAAAATGACAGTGTGCAAATGTGATGAAAGCTTGATGTTTGTCAAATAAAAGAGAACTATTATTGGCTCTCCGCCTTCTCTTCTCCCTGCTCCGCAGACAGCACCTACCTCTTTGTGACTCAGTAATGGTGTCAAATATGTCATTTAGCTCTGCGGTGTCCGGGGAACTGCTGCAGGCCTTTGAGAGCACCGCCGAATCAATGAAGACGCTGGCGGCATCAAAGCAGAAATATTCCAACTGCCGAGCGGGCCGCGAATCAAAAGACAATATGCTCCCCAGCTTGTTCATCATCCAGAGATAATTGTTCTTCTAAGGAACGCTGCTCTACAGGTATTGCAAAACAGATCTATGATTCAATTACACAAACAAAATACAAGCAAGCGCTCTGTCTTGGACACACATACATGTGTTCAAAAAGTCCCCATGGTGGGATGCAAAAATAAAAAAAAGGAAATCTTCAAGCGTGTCCATGGTAACAGTGCTGTTGAGACCAACCAATTCTTCTCTTATTTCTCTAATCCTTTAGAAAAATGTCTAAATTGGTTTGAGGTCTCATAGTCTCACTACGAGGGAGTACAGTAATCTGTGAAAAAAAAAAAAAGCTAATCATTTCATGCACAACAACTTCAGTGAGACATTGTCTGTACAGCAGCAGATCTGGATGCCCGGCCCTGCTAGATATTTGAGAGACTCAGACAGCTGGAGATGGACACTCAAATCGGGCCACATACTGTATATGCGCGTTCCCCGACCAGCACTTCAGCTGCTCACTGTCGTCTTGATTCAGCGTGTGTGGTGGTTGTTCAGCGGGCCGTGAAGGGGATTAAAGGACTAAAGAGAGGGGAGAGAGGAAGGATAGGAGAGAGCTCTTTTCCTTGTTTGTATTCATTTATTTATTTGCTCGAGTTTTCCCTTTCGTCTCACCTGCCTCTCGTCTCTCCGAGCTGTTGATTTGATACTCCTTGACTGTCACACTAGTTAGAAATGAGAATATATATATATATATATATTAGTGTGCATATATGCCTGCAGGCTTGCATCCTTACATTACTTCTAAAAATACAGAAACACCAATATTGACCTTTTGCTTTTCATTTGATGGCACCCATGTGGAAAGGCTTTACCACGTCTTTAGGTCATGCATCAGGAGCTCAGCATTAAAGGATGAATTGTCACAAGGAATGTCACGCACCTTCAGTGTTGTGTATTTGATGTTGGCTTTGATGTTTACTCTTTTTTTTGCTGATGTTTGCGGTCACATTTCGAGATGTTGTGTTCCATCGTCGACCTTCAGTTGTACGGCTGCATCTCGGGGTATTGATTTGAGGTAATTCATTTTTAATATCGATTTGACTTTCTGGAAATCTAAAATAAATACCGTTACTTGACTCCTCTTTTTTTTTTTCATTTGGTAATGTACAACATTGATAGTACACAAGCAGTTAAAGGCAACCAGAGGGGCCTAAGAGTTATTGAGCAAGTGCTTGTAGTTGAATTGCAAACTAGGCAATATCAGCAACTGCCCCAGGAACTTAGAGCCACAGTTATTTGCAGTACCTTGATTAGTTTAGAAGTTTGTGTGGGAACTCGAAGCCCCGTGTTTGTCCTTTTGCCAAAATCCAGTTTTAAAATGTTCATTATTCCAGGTGATCTTGTCGTAGTGACAAAGTGGGAGGATAGGGAGCGTTAATGGGGACCTAGCGGCTCATATTTGCCTCGTGGCTCCCATGTAGTTTAATGTGGTCATGGATTCCAGTTAAAAAAGCTAAAATCCAGGAGGGAACATTTGACTAACAGATCTATCGCTTTGCGTTTAATTGGACGACACTATGGCCTTATTTGTTACAGAGCGTGGCGTGGTGTAGGCGTGTCATTATTGCTGCTGTTTATACTTGGCAGGATCCAGAAGGAATAACAAATGTTTCATAGATCCCAAACATGCCTGGTTCCTTCATCCCTGTGTGCTACAGTAACATAAATCTTGGTGCAATACAGCGCAGTTAATCTATTCCTGGCAGAGGCACCTTTCCTTTCTGCAGGCAACGCAGCACAGCTCAAAAATAAGCACAAATGATAACAGCAGCCATAAATATACGCTTAATAGAACTGTACATGTTTACATTAGCCCGGGCTTGTTTAGCTTTCGAATTTATTGGTTGGTCTCGTGTCAACAAGTGAAATGCCATTGAAGGATTATAACACAATTAAGTTGTATTCAGTGTGTCAAACTTGAGTAATATTTTCTAAGCAGTTAATTTCCTGCCTCTACTACTGCCGATAAGGCCTGAATGCAATGATTAAATTTCATCTAATGAAAGGGACCCTGGACAGACGATGAGAGCCTCACATTTCTGGTAAAATGAAATGCATTCGGAATTGATCCAGGCTTTGATTCATTCACAGTCTGACCTCTGCAATCTCCAATTACTGACATGCAGTGCTGGATTAGACGATACCCAATGTGGTGTCCTCTGCAATAGCCCGGGCGCGCATTTGTATGTTGTTAAAATTGCTGGCTCCCCCAGAGAGCGCGCACATCTTTCTCAATTTCTCCAGGAAGTGAATCCTGAAAAAACCTTGATCACCCCGCCTCTGAAAATAGCAATGGGTGAGCCACCCGCTTTCTCTGGGCCTGCCCAACATCAATCACATTCACTGAAGGTACAAAAGGACCTTTTTAAATCTTCTGAACTTTGCTGCAGCACACGCTGTTACCTTCTCCTCAGTGCCCTGTCACAATGAATCGGGTTGCGCTTTGGTAAACATATTTCCTGCTCTTACTTTGAACACCAGGTGTATTCCTTTTAGTGTTGGTGTTTTTTGTGTGTGTGTGTGTGTGTGCTTGTGCATGTTGAAGTGAGGACTATAGAAGTCAAATCAAAAGAATGGCACAGTAATGTATTATTAATCAGGATTTTTTACTGACTCATGCTTCCATTATCCTTTTACTGTAACTTAATACACTTCCCCTGCTAAATATAAATTACAAATTAAAACTTAATATCCATTTACTTAAACATGGTCTTGGTGTTATACTCAGTGTGTGTGTGCCTCTAAGCCTATGAAACAGGCTGCATCAACATGAATCCTCATGATTTCATTGGCTCCATTAGAGGAATGAAGCTACGGTCGAGCTCGATAGCCCTCGTTAGGAAGACAGAGGGAGAGAGAGAGAAAGGGGGGAAGGGAGGGTGAGGTGGTTCTCGTGACATGGCAGAGGGCCAGGGTCGGTGACGGCTGACTAATGACTTTCACTGAGGGTGTCAGCCTCAGATTTATGTTCCCCCCCTCGCCCGAATCCACTCTCAGTATCTTAAAGCAAGAGTTATTCATGAACTATAGGGGCGCGTGCACAGGCAAAAAAAAAAAAAAGAAAGCAGCCATGAGCACCCTCAGAGATTTAGAGCTAGAGCTGTTTGCCAAAGCGAACACACACACACACGAGCAGTGATGTAGCAGTAAATAAAATGCTAGGCAAACTACAAGCTCCAGACAGTGATCATCATAAGCATAAACATCAGGACCACAAACATAAACAAATGTCAGTTACAGACTCAGGGAAAGTATTAATTTATTCCCCATTCCTTCCCTGAAAAGCACATAGCAAGTGTTGGAGAGAGTCTGCTGTTGGCATTGACCTTTTAAATGATGGGAACATAGACATAGTATCATCCGGGGGCTTCGTTGTTTGGCCTGCTGTACAAATTGACAGTAGGATTACCTAAAGTAGGCCCTGAAAAGCTGGTAGTGGTTTAATAAATGCCACTGTATAATTTTGACAGCCAAGTATCAGTTTCCATATTTCAGTTTTAAGTAAAACTAGGACTACTGCCACACTAGCGTGAGGCCGCATTTAAGCAAAGCAACTGTTTGTGTTAAATGCCTTAGAGCTGCAACGATTAGTTAATTAATTGTTTCATCGATCAACGGAAAATTGATCACCAACTACTTTGGTAATCGAATTAATGCCAAAGGTTCTCTGGCCAAGCTTGACTGGGCGCTCCATTGAACACTTAAAGGCACTGCTTGTGGGAGAGATGCCAACATGGGATCATATATCTTAGTTGGCAGCATTAGTGTCTCCTACTGGTTAGTTAAGATGATTCACCATGCTGGTTCAGAATTAATGCCTGATACATTTCTTAACCTGTTTTTAATACATATACTCCTAGTCTACTGTACATGCAGAAGCACATTATAAAAAAGACAAAAAAGGTGAGTCAAGGAGCTCAGTGTAGAGGTGCCTTCGTGCATAAACAGGGAGAGAGAGACACACAGAGTGAATTTCACAAGTCACACATGGCGGATGCTTTTAATCCAAATCACTTTACTGTGCCCTGAGAGTGCAAAGAGTGTGAATGAGAGACGAGGGGGGGGGTCTGGATGTAGAGAAAAGAAGGCGATGTTGGAATAGACATGATGAGTCAATTACCTGAACTCTGTGTGTGTGTGTGTGCGTGTGTCTCTTGCTGATGGTCCCTGTTATCTGTGCAGGTAAACACCAAAGCGGTAATCAAAGTGGAATGGTCTCACCTCCAGCCTAATCCAGACTGGCACCAATAAGCAAGCAATCTAAATGTTTTCACTCGGTGATCATCAGTGGCACAGCGGCTGGTTTGAGCCTCACAAAGGCACACATACACACACACACACACACACACACGGAGTCATTCAGATTAACTGCGATATGCACAGACGCAAACGGACACATCCGGGCAGATTTGTGAACATTTCCACAGAGTGATTATCAAGCACACGAGGACATTTGAGGGTAAGGATCTGGAGAGGCCAGCCGGTTAGTGAGTATTTGGCAAGCAAGGTCGGGGGAAACCGTGATTACAGGCTGGCTGCTATTTCTCCATCAACCCCCAGATGGCTAATTGAGAAAGGTTTATTGTCACCATCATTTACAAGAAAAGGGGGAAAAATAACTCGAGGTATGAAACACTTTTATACACCGGATTATCACTTTCATCAAATCACACCAAATCTCCTTATTGACCCTTAAAGTAACCTTTGTTACTGTTGAAGCCTTCAGACTGTACTGTTTAGAAAGGCTGCAGATATTTAACAACACAGTGGTTTGATGTGGCACCATTCATCCTCTTGTCGTCCTCCCTCTGCTGGTCAGTGTCACTGCTGCACCGCAGTATTTAAAAAAAAAAAAATCAAATAGTGATTTCATGCTTTCTGTTATTATCCATTTACCGTCCTAATAACGTCAGAGAATGGATTCACTGGTCTACCGTACTACGGGTCAGTGGCCAGCAGTTTTTGATTTTACCCAGCAGTAAATAACTTTTTGCACCCTGTTGCTTTTCATGAACAACTCACCAGTCACCTTCAGGATTGTCTTAGATCTTTCAAGGATACAGCGGAGAGAACTCCAGCACAGGACAAAATGAAAGGGCATAGCAAGACACAGAGGCCCCTGGGTTTTTGTTTGGATGTGCTACTGCTACTTTTTTTTTTTTCTCTCCTAGTTGAAACTAACAAGGACTCGCATAGAACATTTTAATAATGAATGGAGAATACGTTGATGGTATTATGAGCTCTTCAAGATATGATGGCATCTGACCATTAAGGGCTTTGTAGGCAAGGGAGAAAGATTTTAAATTCTATTCTGGGTTTCACAGTGAGCCAGTGCAGAGAAGCTAATAAGAGAGAAATGTGATCTCTTTTTTTCCTTGTTCTTGTCAGTACATGCACAGCAGCGTGTGCATGCTTTGAGCATTTTGTGCCAGTTTGGACTTATTTTTATGAGATGAGTGTAAATACAGCAATCAACGTGTTGCTCAAGGACACTTTACAGGGCAGCTGCTTCTTCTCATGAGGCTTTCGTAAACACAATGTCTTTGGATCAAGGACAGTCTCAGTACTCACTGATCCTGCTGCCCTGTTAAGAAAAAAAGCATGCCAAAGAATAGGACTAAGTCAGCGTTTTACAATTTCATTGGATATTGAGCCTCCCTGTATATTACAGATACATATACCAATTGATGGTCTCAAGCAGCATCCTGGATACTGGAGAATAAGCAAGAGTCCTTCAAACTACTCCACATATACACAGTATTTTTATCGAAGTAGCTCAAATAGAATCTTTTTTTTTTTTTTTTACTACAGGGCAAAAATTTTATAAAGGGCCAAATTGGTCTACGTTTTTGAACTTTCTAAGACTATGAACAGACAGAACAGAAGTCTGTCTCCATCTGTCTTGTCATTTGTATCGAGACTGTAAATCCTTATCCCTCTTTTTTGTACCATCCAAGGCTGATAATAGGCTCTGCTGCTTGCTGCTCTTGAAACTTTGTATGACTTATGACTTGCGTTAGACAGCTATGGTTTGACATTCAGCAAAGTCATTGCTACAACTACAGGATATTAAATCATATCCATTGTCTGTCACCTAAAGACATGTGGACTTCATGCAACATATAAGCTTCCGATTACTTTAGCTGATAAGTTGCAATTATTGGACACAAACATATACAAGTGCTTAATTTGAGGATGAGACAGATTGACTTGGGTCAAGACAGAACCAAAGCTATGTTATAACTCCAGGCCCAAACAAACACTCGGTTATAGACACAGTCACGATCTGGCCTGCGTGCACGCACTAATGCATGTGCGAACACCAGCCAGTGAACGTACGCCTCGCTGTGAGCTTTCATGGCTGAACTATTCCTGCGAGTTCTGTCACTTTAGTGTGTTGAACTGTTGCTGCAGGAAGAATAAATGGAGAATCACCAGTCGTCTGGCAGTTAATGTGACAGAGCCGTACGCAGAAGCACACACACACACACACACACTTTACACACTCAGCTGTAAGAGAGAACTGACACATTATTAAACCCTCGCGGTGGTGGTCATCTACAGCTTGTATTTTCCAGTTCCTACTCCGTGGATCGTTGTGTACTGATTACCTGGGGGCACACAGATGGAAAAACGTACTATCTGCTCTATATGTTAAATCAAAACAGCATATATGCAGTGTAAATGTAAAAGGTCCATATTTGCAGACTTTCTCGCTAATCTCACAGTTGTTTACATACATATCTCTGCCGGTATTTATGAGAGCTCCACAGGTGTCCTCTACCTGTTAGTGGCGTTCAGGTTGAGACATTATTGGGAGCTTGTTCAAAGATCATTTTAACAGAAAACGGGATAATGTTTGTGACCGACCTTGTGTGGGATTGTGAATGAAAACACACGCTGCCCCTGGCTGAAACCGAGGTCCTTTGCAGCCTTTGTGCTTTTGCAGCTTTGCAACAGTGATGATTTGGGTCCGTCACAGCCACCAGTCTTAGCTTTAATAACTAAATCTTTGATCAGTTTTGCAGTGTGAAGTTATGAAAAAACAAGCAGCTGTTTATTTATTTCAGTTTTCCAATGGCATTATAATATTTATGCAGAGTGGGGTTTATAAGTTCACTGATATTTTGCTTTTCACATTTTTCATTTACCTAATGCTATAAACCTGAACTGTCAGAAAAATAGCACGATATATACAACATCATAATTTATATATGTATTTTTTTCTTTTTAGCTGTTTCATGAAGTACTACTCTGAGGTAGTAGTTGATTTAGTAGTTCAAAGTTGATTTTTAAGACCCTCTGTCCCACTGATCCCCTGTCAAGACATATAACATTACTCTGTTTGGAATAATAATTTATGTCTGTTACATTTTTTTCCACAAAAAAGGTTCAGTTAACTTGTTAAAATGACATTGAGGGAATCAAAACAATCTATATCAGTTTGGCCATAGTACAAATGTACTGAAGTTGAACATATCAAGGTTTGTGAGTTCTGTTTACACGTCCTCCTCCGTCCTTCACTCACAAACTAGTTCCAAAGTGTCCCTGAGCTCTGAGCGTCTCGACAGAGATTAATCTGTGTTTGTGTGTGTGTGTGTGTGTGTGTGTGTGTGTGTGTGTCTGCTGAAGTTAACGTTGTCTGTCTCTGAAAGAACCTGTGGTCCCATGAGTAACCAAACGGACACACACAAAAACATACAGTCATCACCCGCTGAACCCACACACACAAACACACACATTCACACACACGCACATTCCTGAGGCATGAGTAACCAGGGTTTGAAGCATCAGGGGACGACCTTCACAAATGATTTGTGTCCAAAAGCCACCCTCGTCTTCTCTTCCACCCACAATCCTTCTTCCTTTGACGAGACTCAACTTTGACTTGGACTTTCTCGATACTCGTCTTCGTGAGATTTCTTTGCTGAGACATGTTGCATAACGCTTGGCTTTAGACACCAAAGTGTATCAAGTCAGACATCTTTTTCAGTGCCTGTTCTTTTGTTTTCTCGGACACCGGGTGATAATGAATTGATGACTGGCATTATCAGGCCTCGGCTCTAAGATCGGGACCGGTGGAATTTGTTTTCATTACTGTGCACTCATACTATTCATATCAGTTGAATAGACACAGATTGATCTGCGTCACTGTTCGCTGCTTCGTCAGAATTTTGTATTTTGGCCAAACGTCAAATCTCTTTCTTTCGAGATGTTAACTTTATAATATCAGTTAAAAGCGTGTATTTTAATTGTATTTGTTTATACTCATGTGATAAATGGTAAATTCAGGCAGAATGCAGGTGGAACTTTTAATTGCTGCTGAACTTTTTGTTCAGGTTGGAAATTGGAGAAAATGTTTCACTATTTACATCTTGAAGCTTAGTTGTGAATTTGTTTTGAGCAATTAATAACTCCTAAAATTTTGATATACTTACTATTATGATTAATTATTAATATAGTTTGATAATGCATATTAAAAATCAGCAACCTGAAATGCCAAACTGCAAGTGTATCGGTTTCCTTTACCTGATTGTTGCCTTGTAAATGGTTCACTAGGCTTGTTTATTTTTTTACACCATTATTTGGGGTTCCTGCACACTTCATAACCTCATATAAAGTCCCTGTAATGCACTAAAACAGAGATTGATCTAGCAATCTGCGGCTTTATGGCTGCTGAAATGTACCTGTATTTTTCAGCATGCCGTTGGTTTGATTAGTGTTTGACCTAACTGACTGCAACTTGTCGTTCACAGTGTGCCTTTTCACAAATATCCTTCCTTTGCAATTCCAATCTGATGCTTTACCCACCTGGCGGGATGTAAAAATATACAAATAAGGCCTTCCTTTTGTGACTGCATTTGAGTGGAATGTGCTCAGATCAAGGGTTGGGGAGACACTAATGTAAATATCTTGACTGCTGCTGGTGGTGGTGGTGGGTTGTAAACTCTCTGCTGTCATTATTTTCTCTTTCCTCAAGCTGAGTGTGGGGGGGATCAGGAAAGCTGTCTTTTGGTTTACTGTGTTGCACAACACTGTATTTTTTACATCATGTGCTTTTCTAATGCAGCTTTAATGTCCTTCTAAAATGCAAAAGAAAAAACACTCACCGTAATTCATATTTTCAATCATATTATCAGCTTCAATCATACAGAAGGAGTGCAGTTAAACTAACTGGAACACAGCATCCACGAGCACTGAACTTTGCTTATGGTATTGCACTATGGGTAAACCTTTGCTTAAGCCCTTGCGATCAATGTCTCGATTATTTGTACAGTATTTATATTGTTCAATTTTTTTAGTTTTGGTATTTTGACAATTTGAACACTGTTGGTCTACTTTTTCCTCCCATTTGTTATGCTTTTAATTTCGGGGTTAGGGTCAGAAATGTTCCTTAGGTGAATATCTAGCTAAAGATTTCGATGGTTTCTGATTTTTCAGAAAAAGGAATGTTACAGCTACATACTGGATGGCTAATGGCATTCATGTTTTTATCATTTTTTCCAGCAATTTACTTGCTGCTTCTTGTCTGAATTTCGATGGGATTCTGTAGACCTTGAATAAGACTACATTTTATGCATTCAATCAATAAAAACTACATTTTATCATACTTTTGACCAAATTAAGACATTTTTTTTTTACCTCAACCTAAAAAACCAACTTGAGCAATGTTAAGACCTTGAGTCCAAGCATCTGCCTGACTCTGTTAAGCCCACGCAAAGGGCTTAACAGAGTCAGGCTAGGACAGCAGGAATAATGCTTTCAATGCTTGTTTGTTGTGTTTGCTTTGTGTTGTCAGGGCCTGAGAAACGAGCAGTCTGCATTCTATTCAACTCGATTAAATTGGCTGTAATAAAGTTTGCGTGACATATGTTTTAATATTGATTAAAGGGGGGGTTATGATGGATGACTACTGCAGTAGTACTCGCATTGGATTGATGCTACATTTTCTCATGATTCAAAAGCATGAAGGCAAATCCTCAAATTTTCTGGTGCCACTAGACAATAGAGGCTGTGAGGACACCCAGACGTCTATTCACAACTATAATTAATTTGAAATTGAAACTGAAATGGATCTCAAAACATTATTTATCAAAAAAAAAAAAAAAAAAAAAAGAGCACATACTGACATATGAAGAAGTGTATTTATCCCCGCCGGTATTACACACGCAGTGCTAGAATAAATGTGCTTTATTCAGAGGAGCTCTGTGCTCTTGTCGAGCCTAATTTGTTCTCCTGCAATGGATCTGTGCATACCAGAGTGACACGACAACCTCTGCCAGCCAGAGATAAACCTGTAATGGAGAGGCGAGACAAGTGCGTTCACGAGAGTGAACAGGTGAGAAGAATCACCTGATGTAATGTACACCAACAGTGCTTTCTTTTAATATCTGAATTAATTCTAATACTCCCAAATGCATGTTTTAGTAAACCGTTTTTCTAATATTATTATTTGAATAGCGCAGTGTAACTTTTCAACTGCAAATAAATAAAGACAGAAAAAGCAATCAAGGCACAATGTAAAGGTTTTATGTTTCACTTGTAATTGAAAAAGAGTCTGAATTCTCTGATGCTTTTATTATTTATTATCAGGTTATCAAAGGAATTTTACTTCTTGATTAGTTTCACACGCTGAATTATAAACACAAAAGATGCAATATATTATAGCTGAAACCTTAGATCAGATGATTGATTAATTTCTCGTTATGAAGCTGATTAAAAAGACTGACAACACGTCGGGCCTTTCAAGACGCCATCAGAGATCAGAGCTTTTCTAAGACGCTTTTTCTTCGGGGCTGCACAGAGCCTCAAGGATATATGACGAGATGTAGTGAGATAAAAGGAAAAACTGGTAGTGCCAATTAATAAAAAGCGCTGCCTTCGATTGATTTGCAGACTATTTTCTCAAGCATGATGTGTGCTGCTCTAAAGGTCAGATCAGAAAAAAAAAGATGACGGTGAAACCTCGAACATCTCCTCCGACTTATTGAATTATAGGCATAATGAGCTGAAAACACGAGTCAACGCAGGGCATAGTCATAACTCAGCAAAGTCTACATATTCAAATGGGCAGCCTTCTCAATTGTATGTCATCATCGAGTTGTTTTGAGAACTTAAAGTTTTTGATGTTTAAAATGCATCATTTCCAATGTTTGCTCTGATTTTTGAGATGCAGAGAAGGAAAAGGAATTCGTCTTTTAAGATAACCATCTCATTAAAATATTGCTTTGATGCATATATTTAATACTGCTTTTGAGAGACAAAAATGGGATGGTACATCTCCTGTAAAGTTACCATGATAGACAGCAGTAATAATTTGATTTTAGGCTTTTCCCTTCTTTTTTTCCCCCCATCTGCTCTGCTAAGTGGGATTTTTTTTTTATTTGCCAATTGAAGGTAGTTAAACAAGTTGTAAACAAATATCAGATATTTTACCTTTTATAAAGGTCAAACATGTTAGCAAGCAGTTACCTCACATCCAGCAGACATACTGCACATTGAGCTGAAGATGCTCAATCGAGCTGAGAGAGTGACATCTTTCACATTACACAATTTGATCTGTCTTTAATATAATATTGATTAGTGCAGCATTAATAATAAAGAACAATATAATACTCTCATCAGTATAGAACAGGGTACAATTTTAACTGAGTTGATGACTCATTTGCGAGCAAGCCATTTTAGACCACGCTGTCACATTCTGTAACTTGAGAAAAGTGGATGGAGATTGGTGTGAAGGCTGCCCTTTCATAAGGGTACCCCCCGCGTGGTTTAATCAGATCCTGTTTGGTAAAGCACGAACTACATATTTAAAATTTTGGACACTTGGAAATGTGTTGTTAGGTTTCCATTAGGACTCCATTAAAGAGTGCAGCTTGTGTGAAATAGTAAATTTAGTAACAAGCGACATGTCACAACTTCATTTAACATTATTCACTGTTCCACTCTGCTGTCTAGTGATCAGCTAGTCCATAGCTGTCCATAATTATACTCGTCCACCCTCATATTTTCTCTTTTCTTCTGACCCTCTAAATGCATCTCTGTGGCAAAGCAAATGTCACTAAATGCCAGGCCAGGCTTACCATTCCAAGAGCCAAATGTTAGTTCATCTGTTATGTCAATTTCCACTCAGCCTGACCAGCTGTTCTCTGCGTTGGCTCTTTTTAACCTCCAGTGACAGGAATATGAGATTGACCCTATGGCCTTTGCTGACTTTAGTACATCAGACATGCACAAAGACATGATGCAAAGAGGATGAAAACATACTAACTAGGTGCACATACTGTGCATCCCATTCAAACCCTACTTCAAGTTAAAACATAACATAAAGAACATAATTGTGGGTACTTTAATGATCTTGTCATGCTGTAGCCATCAACAATCTGTTTTACTGTTAGAGGCATTCAGGGAAATAAGACAGCTTGGTATTGCTTTTAAAGTGCATTATTTTGTTCATTACAAGAATGATGAATCAAAAACAAGGCTGACATATTTTGTACATTGTCTTACAGATAGCACGCGGCATCTCGGGGTTTGGAACTTTTTTTGGTTTCAATTTTTCTGACAGTTTTCATATCTGCGGTTGTCCACCGAGCGATGGCATCTGGAAGACAATGAACCTTTTGTTGCGTTAATTAAAGCTTTATGGAATAAAGCAGATGAAGAATAAGCGAGGCCCAAAGCTTCTGTCAAGGATGTTGTTGGAAGGAGAATATTGCTTCCGAGTAATTAGGTTTAATATTGTACCTAGAAGAAGAAGAAGACTCTGGCTTTATGAGAATTCAAATCCAAACAAAGCATCGCAATCAAATATTGAAACAAAGACAGTGTTGGCACAGAGGATGATGGCACATAGGGATAAAACAGTAAGTAAATAAAAAGTTAGAACAAAACAGGACTTGTGCAGATCGTGGGTGAAATGCCTTTTCAAAAAAGGACTACTTAGGGAGCAGACACATCAAGCTATATTATATGCCCTGTTAGTTAGCTGTGAAGTGAAAATGAGCATCCTACTCTGCGGGATTCAGCCTGACAAGTATGTGCAAATGGAGTGAATCTTTTCAAGTATACCCTGGGTAATAGTACCCCCCCACCACCACCACCACCACCCCTCTCCGCTTTCCCTCTCCCATAGTGACACTCAACATCTGTAGCCACTGTGACACAATCTGCAAGTAATCCATAACCATAAATCCAATGACATGTCGCTGGAGCAGTGGGAGGGTTTTACATCCCCACCAACACAGCAATATCACTGTCGACTAGCCAAGCATCTCCAGCACCTCCAGAACCTTGAAATTAGAACAACCGAGCAGCAGATATCATCTGCAGACAGCGTTTTTTTTTTTTCCCCTCTCTGACACACATTCACATTTGCATACCGTACCGGGTTGGACAAACTATATGTATCATTTTGTCTGCTCATGTTATTTTACTGTTATATTAAAAATCCATTACAGGACGGTCAATACTGTTCACCACCAATATTATGAATATTCTTTTGTGACCACAGCTAGTGAATATATTACTGATATAGATACAGTGGACTATTGATCTGGCAAGTACACATCCTTTCTCTATGAAATTCCAACTTCTACATTTCTTATTGTCCAGTGATGTTTTCTTATAGCTCTGTTCATGCTGTGTCCTGCACCGAGATTATCTGTATGTTAAATAGCCCGCAATAACCATCCTTATTTTGTCGAATGCTGCCAAGTTGTCACTAGCTATGAAATACCACCACTATTAGTAGCTAATGGTGAGCTCTACAAAAGACAGATTTCAAGTAAAGGCACTATTATTTCTGCAGGGGTCAAAAAACAACAAGTGCATGTGTGGCTGTACAGTATGAGAGTGTATAATGGTGCCATTTCATCACAATTCAGGTCACTGGAGGGCTCTTGAGCAACAGAGTGTGTTGTGCTAAAGACTACACGTAGATTAGTGTTAGATGTATGGCTTGGAATGGCATTGTAATTAGAACCTGTTGTGGCAATTTAGTATGGCAACAAAATATCTTCATCAAAGCTGTTGGAACGAAGATGGGTGATATTTGAGAACACTGTGATGATTAGCTGATATATCAGGGTTTACTTAATAAATAATTTCCCTGCTATACAAAGTTGATTTATGGTGTCAGATTAAAGCCTAACCTGTGATAGGTCGCTGCTTTGTTAAGAGGGAGCTGTGCTGCTTTTGGGGCAGCTAATATAAGGTGATGACAGCTTTTGGACTCATGCGGTTCAGAGTTCTGAAAGGGTTTTACCAGAACAAAATATGACTTGCTCTGCTGTTGAGGGGAGAGGCACTAATTGCTAGTTCTCAGCCTCAGTATGTCATGATGGAAGGGATTTCTAAAGGGACTGTCTGGTACGAGAATTTCCAAGACAGATTGTTTGATCGCCTGTTAATGCGAAATCTCAGCAGATTGGAAGTTTTAGTCAGGCAGATATTTGACTGAAGAAAAGCTGCACTGGAGGCACTTCTCAAATAAAAATTGAATCTACACATCAAAATTGATGTAGTTTAGCTTTCAAGTTAACTCAACTGAGCTTCCAAGTTCAGACTTAAAGTTGTACAGCCTTATCGGGTAGCTTACTGATTTACCATAAATTGAGATGGGGAGGGGCCTTTAAAGATTATTTTATATTTTTAAACTATGGGGGATAACTTACCCTCCTCATCATTTAAACAGCACTGGACTGTTAGCTTTGGGTTCATAGGAGAGTGATATCGTGGGTTAGAGGTGTGTGTGTGTGTGTGTACCAGTCAGCAACAGCAGTATTTATATTGGCAAACTAATTTGTCTTCTCCATCTTGATCCAACAACTGGGGTGACAACCAGGCAACAGTCCTACATGCTTGCAGCTCTGTATCACTTCGTATTTGCTAAACCACGCCCACTTTAAGATAAGGGGACCACTGAGTTGAGTCACCACCCCTGCAAGTCTCCAAAAAACTGGACAATTAATTGTCCTGTGACCAGAGCTGTATTGGCACAGTCATTGTTGGGTTTTTTTTTTCATTTTGACAATAAAATAATCCCACTTATAAATTCAGCTGCAGCTCTCAGCATGGTTGGTGACCAGCTGTGCCTTTTTACCCATACTGGCTTGTATAATAGCAGCTGAATATAGCTGATGCTCTGAATAATGTGGCTCAAAGTGCAATGCACAAGAAGTCCAAGCAGACTGGTTATTGAGTGAAATGTTTTAATAAGTGATATATGAACCATAAGTATATATTGAACACATTGTTTGAGGAATGGGTTAACAATGTTCAGCCTCGGCTGAAGATTTTCACTCTGCATCGCACAATATTAACGGGGAGGCACGATGAAGGGGGAAAAAAAATAGATTGGAAAAGCAGAATTAGATGTGAATCTATTACTTTGCATCAATACAAAGTGATCAGGGACTGCGTGGGTTTGAGCTGAGAAAAACATCAGAGAGAGGTCAGGGAGGATGTTTGATGGTGTTTGGCCTGTATGCAGCATTTTGATTGACCTGAAATTGCCCAGCAGACTCAAATCAAATCAAACATCAACAAATAAAACATGGTTTTGGTTTAAGTAAACAGAGGCGAATAGAGTACACCCAAATAAATACAGTGCTATATATATTTATATATATATTTTTTCTGTTTTGCTATTTCGAAAAAGGCCCATTCCCTTGACAAATTGTCAAGGCAAATAGCTGCTAACTTCGAAATGTAGCCGATGTAATTCCAAAATGCAACAAACTTACTCTCAAGGATGCAGAATGTGTTAGAGACTAGTCGATAGAATAAGAGAAAAAAGGTTTATGTAGCAACAACAACACAAAATGAGCTTTACCGTGGCACCAGATGTACTTCATTTTCATCAGATTTATAAAGCCCTACAGTTAACCATAGATAGATGTAGAGACGCACGCAATCAGTGTTTTTATATAACTTTGTATTTGCTCTGTTTGTCCATTAAACAAAAAGGGCAATTTCTCTGAATGACAGGGATGCATGGCTGCACCATTTTAGCACACACAGCGTGGACAACCACGACGACAAACAGTTGATTGTGAAACACAGGCCAGCATGTGGCCTTGTCAGCTGCAGAGTCAAATGTAAAACGGCAGCCTTTTTATAGCGTGCCACTGGCATTGACCCCAACCAGCCAAATCACATGGGAGCCTATCCCTAGCCTGACTTTCAAACCGGCTAAAACATCAATAAATCCAATCGCTGTGCATCAGACAGTATATGCTTGAATTACAAACTATATATACAGTAGGGTCCAGAGAGACCACTTTCCCATAGTGCATGTAAATCTATGTAATGTGCTAGAATATAAAAGGAGGGCGCGCTCTTCATTAAGCTGCACGGGAAAGGGTCATTATGACAGTGGTTGTAACAGGATTCATGAGGCCATTGAACATGACACAACCTCTGACCAGAGTGAGTCAGTATTCAGCTGATGCCACATCCGAGGGTCGAAGGTTTTTTTTTTTTTCAGCTTTCATGCCGAATCACACAGCTGTAAAATTGCTAATTTCATAATTTTCAAAGTTTCCGTCAGTGTTACTTACTGTCGCAAAAAAGATAAACTCAAAACTGAAAGTGAGAGAGAGGAGCACATCTAAAAAAAATGGAATAAAATGGTTGTACGTGAAATGACTATTTTGTTAAAGCATATGGTGATAGAGAGCCACCGAGGATTTATTCATGTGAAAATGTCCCAGATTATTATGACACATTGTACAACGGGTACTGTGTCAACCACAATAAATGAGGGCTCAACTCAGTCGAAATGTCACAGCAAAGAACGGCGTAGCATGGGTGACGCGTGGGAGTACTTTGAATTTTAATTAATTTTGACATTCATGTGGTTAAAGTGTGTGTGTCACCTTTTTTTCCACATGTCAGCTATGTCGTTTTGAAGAGAAACCTTTTTAAGCCCACATGTTCTTGGTCAGCTTGTCGTTATTAAAGGATCATCTCGCTAAATTTAAGAACAGTTTAGAACATGCAAAACACAATGTTAGCTGTAAACGAAGGGTCAGGCTGTTTAAATACAGGGCCATTATTATACAGTGAAGACCTTGACACATGTCCCTCTGAAAATGAGGAGAGTGGACAGTGGTGTTGTGGGAAAATAGTGGCAGACAAACCACTCAAATCTAGATTCTTCAATCATATGCGTCATCGACACAGATTAAAAGTAAACTACTCAGCGGGGGGAACCAGAGCCATTACCGTAATGATGAAAGGCAGGCGAGAGAGTGTGCACCTTTTACCTCCAGACTTGATTAAAAAGGAGATCCACCAGGCTTAGAGTAGAAGACCACCGCTGCCGGGGGGTTGAGGGTGGGGGAAAGGGCAATGGGAGTGCAGGGACTCTGTGGTGCATGTGTAGTTGCACGTGTGGATCAGAATCGTGAGCTTGAAGGTATACATTATACATACAAGCATCTTCTCATGCATGTATGGTTTTGTGTTTGTGTTCGCACACTTCTCGCCTGTGGTTTGGTTGCAGATATGTTTGTCATGCAGTGGCCTCTCGCCAACCTCCCACCCTCCCGCCTCGCTGGTCAAAGATGAAAGTCATCTGTTCCTCTGATGAGGGCTGCTGGGTACAAGATACTCCTTATCAGTTACTCTGTGTGGCCTTGGGATTAGCACTGATAATTGGCAAGTGAAACTGTGTTGTTGTTTTTTTTTTAATTAGTTGCATCAATACAGAAAAAAACAAGGTGTGCAAAGGTCACCTATAGGCCAATAAACATTCATCCCCCACATACAGATAGCAAAGGCAGATGCTGTGTAACATCACACACTGAGATGCAGCTTTGTTAAAGCATACCTTCTTTTATGAGGAAAATATTCTGAAGTCAAAGCAGTTTGTTGGTTTATCTTTTCTCATGACTTTCATTCCATTTTCAATGCCAAATTTCATTGCCATTTTGGAAAATGAAAAACTTTGCATTGTTTGTTATTCCCTTGAGCAAAGTCTGCAGAGTTGAGGACTTGTAGGAAATGTCCATAAAGGACTCAAACCCCCCCTCGTGCACCTGCCGATTTCACAGTTGGACAGCCCAGAGCTGTTGTGGATTTAATGGAAGTGCACATTTAAGTCCATAAAGGGGAGTCCGAACACCGGCCTAAACCATTACATTAACAGCAAGATCCACAACAGTGATATAATGCAAATACACTCCACTGCTGAATAACACAGATTGTAATGTTAGCCTGCAGTACTTTAACAGCCACTACAGGAAGGAAGGGAAATAAATGATGTACTTATTATTGGATGTTGGATTATTAAGATCACAAGCATCATATTGAAGGGTTACTGTGAACATCTCAAATCAGCAACGATTTTACATCTGCTGGTTCCACATAAGCATGAGACAAATGAATCCGCCAGCAGTGGCGGTGGTCCTCAGGTACTACGAGCACCGAGGGAGCAGCTTAGATACTCAGTGTTCCTTCTGCACCACTAGCTAATAATAATTAGGTTAGACACTGATCCAGTGACCTAGCACCAGCAAGCCCTAACACACATACCATAATTTGACATCAGGGCTAAGCGTGACTCCATTAGTATCGATGTCTGTACCTATGAAACAGTGATAACCAAACTGAATGAGTAAATATGCATCGGTTTACAGACAGCTCGTGTCTTTCTGCGGCTATTATAGAGTGTCCTCAGATGCAATCTGAGGACAAAGGAGAGCTGACAAGCTAGATGGCTAATTTCCTGACTGGGAAGCCTCAGTATGTCCACACGGAAAACACAGTGTCAGAGTTGTTCCATCAACGGACACCCCGCAGGGGAGTGTACTAACACCTTAATTCTGTTTTGGGAATACAAGGTTTGGCTAAATTTACTAGATGGAAACAACTCAGTGACATGACTTGGGACTCTTAAAAAAAAAAAGGGTTGTTATTTACATGTGCTGTTATTCACTCTGTCTGGCCCTCTTCATGACTTCAGCCTTGTTTAAGTGCCTTAAATGTACAGTACTTTAGTATAGTTGCATTCAACTATAGCACGATATAAATAGATGAGTACATTTTGGCCCCATTTCATGTAAGGAAGAACAAAAAAAAAAACTGTCCTTGGTTTGTTTGAGAAAAATAAAAAAACAGTGTTTACTGTTTATCTGAGGAAAGCAAATGACACTATCATAGCATGTGTTGTGCGTTGAATTTGTTCCAAGATTGGCATCAGGCCTTATTTACTGGTTGGAGATAACAGCAGGACAATAAATAATTTCACAAGCTTGTTAGCCAGTTGAACTCTGTGCAGATCCTTTCTGAAGGCCAAAATACAGAGTTAGCTCCCATATTTGCTGGTTCAATACACGTCAATGCGGTAGAGAGAATAAATTATGTTAATATCTTTATATAAAGATACCCTTTACTTCATGTTAGGATATAAAATAATCACGTCAATATGTTTACATCACCTGATTTAAAAGTGCCAGAAATGTAAGATTAGAGACGATATAAAATTATTTTTGACTGCTTGGCTTTTTTGACTGCTTCAGCCAAATGTACATTTCACATTTTGCTCATTATCTCATACAAACCACACACACAGTGACATCTGCAAACAAAAATAAGCAATTTCTTGCCCAAACCCTGTGTAGTGTGCAATGAACTGATCTGTTGGAGGTAGTAATCCAGTCTTAGATATAAATCTGTAAGCCTCGGGCTGTGCCAGCTGATATTCCGCAGAAAAAGATCATATGATCAAAGAGTTCACCCAGCACGCCTCAGTCAGCTGAAAGGCACCAGGTCAGCACATAACAGGCACATATATGTACGGTACTGCGTCTACTCGGTGTCCTTGATTTTATAATGAGACACTTTGGGCTGATAACATTATTCATAGCTGGTGGGTGGACCTCATTATTGACATTGCGAGCAATGCAAATGACTGTAGCTCGCACATCATGAATATCAGGGACAAATGTGGAATGTTAACATCAGTGAAGGGACGGAAGCTGTTTAAGCACTTAATTCAGGAGACGTTTCAGTAAAAGCATTTTTTACAACAAGGGGCTACTGCTTCTATTCCTTCTCCTTCTACTTGTGCCTTCATATTAAGAAATAATCAAGTAAAGATCTATTCAAGGCAACACTTGCCTCATATGTAGGTGAGCAAGATATGTTATGCGTGCGTTATGAGTGCATGAGTCAGTCACAGCTTTGCCTTTCCTGCTAAATGTCAGACACTGGAGTGCAACACCATCTGCACAAACAATACACCTCAATAACTAGAGTCATTCTCACCAATTGCCGTTATCGCCATAAAAAATATTATGTTTGGTGGATTGAAAGATTAGTTCATACCAGCCTTACTACGTTGTTAATTTTTTAAGCAAAAAGCTGTATTTTCTTGCATCGTTTTTGTGCTTTCAGTATTCAGACGGTTACTGTCCCTTTGTAGTTTTATGATTTGATAAAACGGCTTTTAACACACTAATATGAATATACAGTACCCATCATACATACTTATTTATGTGTGTGTTTCATGCTGTTTTTTTTAACCTTTTGAAGCAGCTGCATGAGAATGAGCTGGAAGGAAAGAGAGCTTGTAAAGATCTTCCTTTAGCGCTCACCTCTTTTATTTATGATGCAGCAGCTCAACGGATTCCTGAAAGGCAATGAGTTGTTTTTGTATATTCCTCCAGTCATGAGAGGAACTTGGTAAAAAAAAAGAAGGAAAAAAAAAAAAAAACCAAGCTGCTAGTTCATCACAGAGATATACCCTCAAGCCCACAGCAGGGCCACTAATGGCCTGAAAGAAAGCTCTCTGATCTGAATCTCCCCGTTTCTCTGTCTGTCTTTCCGTATCTCTCTTTCCAAGGATGCTGCCTCCGAATCACACCCGCATGCCTTTTTATTTCCTCTCACGCATCATCTTTCACAAAAAACCTCCACCGCAGCTACATCGTCTGCTATTCTCCCAGAGATGTCGTTGATCATCCTCCCCCTGTTTCCTCAAGCTGAGTTTTAAACTCATCCTCCAGTGGAGCTGATGCTGAGCAGCTCGTTTCTCAGCTGGAGTGATAACTATCTTTCACATGGCCTGGCACAAACAGACCTGAAAACTCTCCCTGTGTCTCCCCTCCGGGGCCAACGGGGCATTATTGATTTGAAAGGTTTCTTGATTAATTCAGGTGGAGCCGTAACTGGAGGAGCGCTGCCAATGTTGCAGTTAGTAGTCATGGAAGTTGTGTCCACATTCACACACTAATACACATGCACTAAGCTCTGTCCAGAATGCTAAGCTCCATGACAACAAATTGTTATGTAGGATTTGGATTTGGATTCAACCGAGCTTACACAAGAGAGAGCAGAGCTGGCTCACACCAAAATACTGAGGTCCGTGTGATTTGCTCAGCTACAAAAAAAAGGCCTTCAACGCTTTTGGTTTGTTTGTTTTTTATTTATTGTTTAAGCATCCTGCGATAGCTTTGGAATTTACTCATTAAAAACTGATTATTTTTCCTATTTAGAAGCAATATGCTTTTTTTCCTCAAATTAACCACTTTTCATATCTGGCAGCGGTTCAAGTACGTCAAGAATGCATGAAGAACCAGTTCTTGAATAAGAAATTAAATGAGGGAATTATGACACAAACAGTATTCAAACGCACAGCAAATCACCCATTAGTCTGGACCTCAGGATGTGTGATGTTCCAGCAGAATGCAGACATGCCTTTGACGTCCCCTTGTGAATTATTTACGGTTGCACATCTCTGGACATGGGCTTAGCTGAATATTTCATGCGCCTTATTTGCCCCCCTTGTAATAGGTTTGACTTAACTCTGACTCTGGCATCCTTGAAGTGAGCCCCTGCCAACTGGACAGCTCACCTTTCCTCTGCCCAAAGTGTGTGAACGTCAGGCTCAAAAGCAATGCTTATACACATATACACTTATATAGCTTGAAACACACAGTATGTTTTTGACAGTGAGGCAGTGACCTGAGAGATTGAACTCATATCTGGCAAGTGTGCATCTCAGTATGAGCGTTTTAGGTTGTAATTGCTGCAGTAAAAAGTTTTTGTTTATGTTAAGTGCTTGACTGTGTGCGGGCGGTACAGCCTCTTTCAACTGTGTGCAAATGGTGTGCTGTGTGTGTATAATATGCATCTCTTAACTGTCCAACTGACACATGCGGGGTTGAGTGACAAGCTGCTATTTCCATAATTTCTAATCACCCAAGTAAAAGTTATAATTCAAACAGGTCTTCACACATGCGTCTAGTATCTTTGGTATTGTAATGTACATATATTATGTTCCCTGCCCAAATGCATCAAGGTGCAATATGGGTCGGAGAAAATCCATTCGTTTGTGTGCTTTTTAGTTAAATTAGTAGCAAACCAAGACAGCCATCTGTCCATACCGTATAAGAATTAATGTGAAAATCAGTCGGCCAAAAAAGAAACGATCCCTCCTGCTTTCAGGAGCTTTTCTACAATTTTGTGTTTGACAGCAGAAATAGCACAACAGGCTTAGTCTCTGCTCACAAATCCAGATAGTACTTTTACACGGAGCGAAACAGCGAGGCAGATGAGAGGGAAAGTAATCCCTGGTAACCTATTTGAAAGCCTTTTGCAGATAAAAGGTCGGCGTGATCCGTTCATAAACACGACCCCGGCGATGAATACGTGCACTCATTCACCGTGCCATTGATAGATTCAATTGGAACCGCTGCATCGTTTCATAGCAAAAACAGAGCGAGCTTATTATCATCTCATACTGGCTGAAGCGCATGCATACATCGAAGACATACACACACACACTTAACGCTGCTTTATCAGCGCAGCACCAGTCCAGCCCACGTTCATTAACACACTAATTAACTTTTCATGAAGTCCATTTCCTGCTTGTTTAATTAACTGACCGTCCCCCCCTGTTGGCCAACTCGAGCCAGAGCTGAGGGGGGATGAGATGGAGGGGCCAACCCAAAGTTCATACTTGCTGGCAGTTGAAGTTTCTGATTCCTAACCTGACCTTGCCTGATTTTTATAATGTTTGTTTTGTGTAACATTCATAATTTAGCCGCTCAAGTTGCAGCGCTTTTTTCTGCAATACTAACAAGCAATGAAGTTTTTATTATTTATTGCGCTGTAACAACACATCAGGGTTGTAGACGCGCACTTTGGCGGCGAGTTTGTGGTAAAAAATATAATTTATACCTTCGCCTTGAAGATAGTCTAGGGGAATGTGTGTGTGTCTGTGTTTGTGTGTGTGCGTGCATTTGTCTATCACATTCTATCTCCTTCACCCATTCAATCATGCAGACAATTCCTGTCACATACGCACCTGTAATGGACTTAAATCATACAAGCAGAGACCTATTAGATTAACCCGTGTGATCTATCATCACCCGGCTCTGTCTTATCGGGAATGCTGGTACAATTTACCCCCTCCGGCAGCCATTAGAGCCACAAGCAGCGACCCCGTATCTTTCCCCGGGATGAGAAAGACCTTCACAAGCCAGCAGCGTGTGGAAATTCCCCTTTCTCCCTCTTTCGTTAGCGATGCCAGGGTTTTTAATCAGATATGGCCGATGGGAAATACAGATCCCCTTCACGCCAATCCTCCCTTCCTAGTTGTGATGGCAGGCGTTTCCATGGTAACGAGGGTGGGTCAGTAAGCGGTAGGAGCAGCTGTAATTATGACTGATCTCAGGGAGATCTATGGGAGGAGGGGAGGCGCAGCTGAAAGCTCTGACTGCAATCAGGCTAACGTACCCTCAGAGAGCAAGAGAGAGAGCGTGTGTCTAATATTAGTTACTATTTGTTCATGTATACTGCAGTGTGTAACTATGTGTTACACTTGGTCGCATCTTTAGTTTGTCCCTGTGCATCGGAGTCAACTTGAAAATATCACAACTAAGAGACCCTTTAAAATTTCACATGGATATCAACAGGTGTCATCCTCTAGAGACCTTGAATCTCTGTCCTAATCCTTCCTATAGCTGTGGAGATATTTCAGTCTTTGAAGTGGTGGACCAACCAACTGATAGCGCCATCCCTCGAGCTACGCTGCTTGTGTGGCTGAAAATTGTGAATGTAAATGAGTCACTGAATAAAAACATGAGAGTGAGCTCATGTGTCCATTTGTGTGCGTGTATCTATTGGCCATTGTTTGTTTGTGTCCTTGCATTTCCTGAGGTTACAGTGAACTGAGGTCACCCTCTAAAGCCCAGAACCAAGTGTTCTAAATAATCTTAATTGGACCCACAGCAACAAAGAGCCTTTTGGGGGACAAAATATCAACTTGTAGCCACTAATGACTTCATGTATTACTGAAGTGGCAGCACCATGTGTTCACCCACACTAAAGTATTGAATATTATTGAGTAACTGCCTGATCAAAGGCTCATGCATTCCTCAAGCTGGTTTTTAAGGCATACCTTTAACGTGAATTTTACATGGACAGAAACTAATGCAGCGGTGGTCTGACTCATTAGTAGGACCCCCCACTGACTGACATCACGGTGAAACATAGACCTCATTACCTTCTAAATCAGGATGGATCGGAGCCAAGCCTCACCTCTGCGTGAAGGAGAAAGTGCCTTCTGCATAAAAGTAAATGATCACAACCCACTGTGATGGTAAATAAATGCTGACACACTCCAAGTGTGGCAGATGGCCATCAAAACAAACTAAAAAATATATATATATATAACATCAATATTAATTTACACAATTGGCAATCAATATAGAGAGTGAGTCTTTGATCCCATGAGTCTTGGTTGTTATAAGCTTAACTTTGAAGAACAGATGGTTGAGCAGACTAAAGTTGAGGTAGTTACTTTCAAAACTTAATATTCCGCGCTCCTTTCTAATCGCTGTCCTGTTTAGTTCAGCTGTGTTCAATGTTAAAGCCAAAACAATCAATCGGCACATTTCACACTTATACTTAAAGCCCTAAAGACTCATTTATTGTATATATATATATATATATATGGTTCATGAACACAAGGCCGTATGATGCACTGCATTTCAGCAAGGACAAGGATATTCTGCACAGGCTACATGCAGCACTGTAACCTCGATGAATTATCACATTCATTTAGCAAATACCATTACAGTAAATAAATGAGATCAATTCCTAGAAGTTGGCAGACTCAATCAGTCTCTGCACTACATTTGACACTGTGTACCACAAGGTCGAGTTACTACTAAATATTTGACAGATAGCTGCAGGCTGATTTAATTTCCACAAAGTGGGAATAGAAATATACCTCACTGTTGTAGTTTTAAACTCAAAGCAGGGAAACCACTGTAGTTTTTAGCTATAATTAACATATTTTATATTATTAATAAATCATGTATCTGTGCATGTGTAAGTTGTTATAGTGAGAAAAGTCTAAAAGTGCATTTGGTCGAGACCAAAAAACAGAAGAAGAGAAAAGTAATGAATATCAGTCTATTGGTAAAATAAAATATGTCAATATGGTGTTTACCACTTGTTTCTGCTGCCACCGAGTGGCCATAAGATTACTAGTACTATTAGTTGATGAAGTTGACGACGTTTGCTTGAAGTGTTTGATGCACTAGAATCACCTGGACTTCTTCCCATCTCACGGGATGTATTTAGTAAATACCTTATCTTTGGTACGGCAGCATGTGTGATGAAAATGTGTTCATCGAGTCATAGCTGTGTGAATTTGGCTGTCGTCCATTCCTGCACTTGGGTCCTAACTACTAATCCTATGTGAGGGATGATTATTCTTTAGTCTTAGTCTTTACTTATTAAATGTAATTATTTTAATTTTTTTTTAGCTCTATACAGTATAATTTGTGTAGTACCTTTGAATTATCAGACATGTTTGTTAGAGCATGTGTGTCCCGAGACAAATTGATTCACTTGTATTTGATTGCATAATCTCGTTACAAGTGTAAGTGTGTGTGTGTGTGTGTGTTGCAGTCTGTGAGTATGTGTTATCAATATCATGCTCTGACTGTCAGGCCTAGGGAGCAAATCTGACATGATGAATTGTTAGCATTTGCACTCAATTCTATCCAGCCTATGGGCATCATTTTCAGTCAATATTACCCTGTGCGTCTGTGTGTGTGTGTGTGTGCGTTTGTGTGTGTTGACTGTCGAAGGACCTTATTTAAGAGAATCCCCCTGATGTTTAGTCTCATCAATGACCCTGATGATAAGTAAAGAAACGTGTGATTGTGTCTCGATGGATTCTGCTGTACGTATGAATTATGCAGGATGACTGCAGGCAGCAAATTGTAACCAGGCGACTTTATTATCCTGTTCTATCACCACGAGACACCAGGTTTATATTCACTCACTTTTTTTTTTTGCCGTGCGTTGATTCTTGTGCGCGTGTGTTTTTTTTTATATAACCAAAGCCATGCTTTTTGTGCCTCTCAGTTTCTATTTAACTGCTCATTAAGTATAATATAATTTGGCTAGTAGCTGAACCGCAATCAGACGGAAGAACTATTTTTACGATGACACATGCCAAATGTAAAGCTTTAAACTCTAGTTAAAGGCGAAAGTTGATACAGTATCTACATTTGCTCTTTAGGGTTTTTACCTGCTTGAGTATAAAATGGATTTTTACTTCAAAAGATGCCCATGAGGGAACGGGACACACTCTCAGCTCTGACTGCGGGTCTTTACGGTGCATGTGCCAATGCTTTTGGAGTGCATACTTCTATGATAACATTTCCTACACAGTGGGGTATTTTTTTAGTGATTTGCTCCTGTGAACCTAACATACCCAACTGATGGAAACAGAGAGGGAGAGGTGCCCTTGGTCTGTCTCCAGCATTGTCAAAGCACTGAGCCAGCCAGAGCCTGAGGGCGGGGTATATCTGCACATGTACAACACATTTACACACTTGGGTTACATGGCACACAGTGCAGTGGGGTGTGAGGTAAAACCTATGAGTGCAAGCCCACACGCATGTTGTATCTGTCTGTTACTGCAGCCTCTTCAGTGTCTGTCTGTCTGTATGCTGGGTGTTTATGCAGGAGGATGGAGGCTAGAAGCTAAGCTAAGATTATCAGACAGAAGTCAGGCATGTGTAGTGTGGAAGATCAGCATGCCTGCATAATCACTGACTTGGACTCCCTGCACTGGAAGCAGGTTCTCTACTCCATATCAAAAAGACTTGGCCCAGTAGTTGAGACATGTATAATGAATGGTCAAGCAGGCCAGCAGAGCTCCAGGTTTTTAAAATCTGTCTTGCAAAGAAATTGCTTTAAGGTTAGTTTATTTGACATTCTAACCAGGATATGAAGTGAATCACAATTTATACTCTTGCATTTAAGCAACCATGTATCCAAAATATGCCAAAAGGAGTTTCAGTGACAAATGATCAGAGCCCGAGCTGGCCTGGAGGTACAAATCGTTGAGTAACAATTCAGCATTTCCTCTCTGGCTAAACAACATCGAAATATTGAGCCATCCCATCAGATTACATACAAGCAAGAATACATGCAAGAATGAAACAGTAATAAAACTAGAAACAGAAAGGAAAAGTTCCCTTTAAACACACTTTTTGACTGCTCCCATCGACCCGTCCGCTGTTTAGAAGTCTAGACTCAACTGAAATGGTTCACTTGCTGCTTACACCGTGTGACTGATATGTCTGTCCTCTCTCCTCGCCGGCAATGGAGTGAGTTGCTGTTCAGCATCAGTTCAGTTTGCAGCAATGTTGACAGGTGTTTTTTTTGTAGCAACTAGAAGGTTGCAGTTGCCATTTTATCTGCCTGATTAATCCGCCATGTTGAGTAGCAGCTGTTAAATAGGCTTTTTTTTTTCACTATAATGCATTTAAAAACAGATAAGAGGGACATCTAGTAACTGTCAGTGAAAAAATACTGGAATAATGGTTGAAGGCTTATTGAGTGAGCCTTCAGTGTTTTACAACATGAAATAAGAAGCACTCGTGTTAAATGAACGGCAAAATAAAAGCCTTAATAAAATTCAATTAATCATCGTCAACAATAACAATCAATGGCATATCCAGTCTGAATTAATTGGACCTTGTTTGTTGGATATGAATGACATTATGTCATTATACTGTAATTGTCTGTTTACACACTTTTATCTTGCTAATATATCGTTTAGGAGCATGCATACAGTGTGTATCAGACTACCTGCCTCAGAAATGTTTCATTTGTTGAAGAGATACAACTAAAATTAATCTTTTTGATGATTTGATGTAAAGCCAACATCGATCGGGAAATGATATTGTTAAAATTATTCTTCATCTTTCCTCTTTGAGGAGCAATTGCTATTAAGTCAGACCAAATACCAGTCACTTTCTATATTTGGGCACCCCCGTGCTTCTTCCTCACAGCCACGCTTCTAAATAATATTATGCTCAGCCTGTCGAAAATGGACTTAATGGAAGCATTCATATTGAAATTTATTCCGGCGTTCACCTACTCTAACTAGGTCTTGAGGCTTTCCTGCATCTTGTGGTTTTAGTCGGTTAGTGGAGCAGAGAGTGAGGAAATGAGGCTATTTGCATCAAGAACACCGCAAAACTTTCCTCACTCAATGACAGGACCGGGGTAAAAAAGACACCCTCGAGCTAAATATAGCCGCGACGGTCTTGTGTGTGTGTCTCTTTCGACCTACACAACTCCTTCATCCCCTAACAAGCTTGAGAGAAGCAAGCTGCATAATAAAATCATAATGCCATTAAACTTGAGGAAGTTGGAGCCGTTACGGTGTGGCCAAATTACTCTTATTAACCCCCAACAGCAAGGATTAATCGCTGTACAAGTGAAACTTGTGCAGGCCGTGAGCACGGCCGCACACACGCAGATAAGGGTGCACGTGGCACACGCAGGGTAATAGTTGCGAGGCGTGGTGATTAGTCTTGTCATTTAGATGGAAAAGATCATAATGATTTCATAATTTTGACCTTGGCTGGAGGCTTGATTGTACACATGGTGTTAATGTGCTGAGGCAAACGATGATTGATATCGATAATGACTCCTGCCAATCATTGCTCATAATACCTTCAGGAGCCAGGTGCTGGGAATCTTATTAAGCTAACCGAGCTGGATGAGGAAAACACACACAAACCTTTACAGGGATTACAGTCCAAACAGACACCTTTCTTATAATATCTTATAGTATGGATGTATTGAATGTACACAGTTCTAGTCTTAGTTTTTCCGCACGCATGCTGCTGCAAAATCCGACATGTAGGTGTTGTCGGCGCTTGTGCTCACCCCTGTTCTCCTTTATCCCATGCCATGCACCCCGACCACACCTCTGCTCATTTCTCCAGAGCACTCAGGTGGAAAAGCATTTCATTTGCTAAACAAAGTGGAAGGCTGCCACAACACAGGGGCATAATGGAGAGTGATGAGTGGCCCCCATACGAGGAACCATGGGACAAAGCATAATTACTCCTCTTGTCAACGCCGCAGCATTCATCACTTACTGCTGTCGCTCACGAAAGGCTGTATGCCACAGCGCTTCCAACAACACAAGAACTGTGTGTGTGCATGAGGGGAGTGTAATCATATTTGTGTATTTGACATACATGTGTGTGCGTGTGTGTATGTTTATTTGTGTGCAACTACCCAAAAGAAACCACTAAGGCACTTATCTGGATGCTATTGTCGATAAAAGCTGTGCAAGATAACATGTATGAAAGTATGAAAAAGTCAGATTTTTGGAGAGAAAGCAGCACATATTTTTTAAGAAGCTGATTACTCAAAGTGTGACTGTGAACCACACAACAACAACAACAACAAGGAGAATCAATTTTGTAGCGCATGTCCCAGTCAGAATAAATTCCACATGAAAATGTATGTTTGTCTTCTCAACCCCAGAGTCTTAAAAGCAATATTTTGTAAAAGCACACAGACACCGTCGGCGGAACTGTTGTGGGCTTTATTTTTCAGGACAAAGTACATTATTGATGGATCAGCGAGTTAGCTCTCAAAAACGTTCTGCGTTTGGGTTACTAGAATATTTACAGACGGTAAAGAGGGAGCGAATGTAGTTAAATAGATTCAGCCCAAGTTGAAGTTCGAGACATTGTTTTGGTGACCAAAACCAACAATGTGCTAGTGTATCTCCAGATGATTACTCTGTATTCAAAGGTAATCATTATGCTTACTCCTACGTCTTTAATACGTCATTTTTAATACCCAGTGTGTTTAAACCAGATCTGTCGTAGTTTTATTTGCATTTTCTATTAAAACAACAAAAACATGTCACTATTACAAACACTGTGGTTCCTCTTCTGACCTTTATTTTTTGCTGAGCATGTGTGCTCTTCTTCTTCTGCGGCTACAGACAAAAGTATAGCAGCGGAATGATAGGGAGCCTTTTGTGTGTGTGTGTGTGAGTGTGTGTGGATCAGTGATCTTGTATCGTAAAATAATACCATGCATGTATTGTAATGCATGCATGGTAACATTTGCTTGCAGTCTCTTGTTTATTTTTCCCCATTCGTTCAACATATTACAAGCAGATGTGGATGCATATTCCTCCTCATTATGATATGCAGATGACATTATATTGTTTCCCCATCACATTCACAGATTGAGGGAAATCTGTTGAAACCTGCACAGCTGGTGTAGTTTAGTGCATATTCTGTTTCTCACTTTTTATTTACTGAAAAAAGGTGTTTTGTATATATATATATTTTTTCTTATGTCTTTCTAGTGTGACTCCAGGACAAACAATAGTAATGAAAAGGTTTTTGAAATGTGAGACTTAATTTTGTTTTGTGCAATGAAGGTTTTTTTTGTTATGTTTTTAATGCGCACTTGAATCAACATGGTTCACTTTTGTTTTTGCCCGTGTTTGAACAAAAAGCTTTTTGCCTGAGTCCTTACCTTCACATAACTCTAAAAAAGACAGACAATTATGATACAAACGTTGGGTGCATGACAAGTGAGAACTTGACACATTCCCCGGCAGAGAGACAAAGTTCAACTAAACAGTATATTTATTATTTTTTAAAAAGAGCGACCTTTTGGCCGTTTTGTTAAAATGCATCTGTACATGTACTGCAAATGTAGCACATAATGGGGTCAGTCAGGGGTTAGTACTGCATAAACAACACAAAGGCAACATGTGGAGTGTGACTCCAGGCTTTGGTTAGAGTCAAGGTGGCTTTATGACTGTCTTCCATCTCTCAAAGCAATTTGAAGCAGCCATGAGAACAGAGCAATTATCCTCCGCTTTCTCCTGGCTGTGGAAATGAAGGATTGACTCATCTCCGAGTGTCTCAAGGGGTCCATAGCTGTCCAGGCTGGAGACACCTTCTCGACAATTGTCACCGTTCAACCCGGTATCATTAAATCTTGCAGAGCCGCCCACGACTTTCTGCCGGGACACCCGTGAAAGTGCAAATAGTCAGTAAAGGTCAATACTTAGATTATTTCAAGCAGGTTGGTGGCAGCTCTTAAATGGCCTGCGTAATAGAGATACGAATAAATACAAATCCTTTTTTACAGCTCAAAATTCAATTATGGTCTCCTCCCGCTTTAACCTATATGTATGGATGCCATTAGAAAATGTATTCTGTTTATTATTTAACTACCTGAGGTGTAGGCAATGCACACTTCTGGTATTATATAACCTGCACTAGTTGAAAATTCCCTTAATTCAAGCCAGTCCACCTAAATTCATAAAACATGTTGCATTTGGCGATGTATGTGCCTTCACCTTCCGGCTGCAGTTCACTGCTCCAGAGGATTTCCTGTGTATACACTGGACAGACACACTCTTCCCTGTCCTCAGCATTCACACGTTCTCTGCGCCCTATGCCGACATTGACGGCACGCTGACATTCTCGCAGCGACATTTTGCGGATTGTGGCTAGATTGCGTTAGCTAACATGTCAAAGTGAGCTCCAGGTCCTCTAAAAAAATGTGCCATCACCTCTCCAGAACGCCTATATTTGCCCTTCGTGTTCTCTTCAACACCTAAACCATCTGTCAGAAGTCATAAAAAAAAGATTTATGACTAATAAACCTAAGGCATACGTTTGGATGCTGTCAAATTCCTCAGTAATGCATGTTTGAATGCCTGTAATTCATTTATTCAGCACTTTTGCATATTATGGGATTTGCATACAAATTTGCTAAGTTCACGAGCCACAGAACGCGACCATCCTTAGCAGCAGCAGCAATACTGGAGTAGAACATCTTTAAACAGCAAGAGAAGCAGCAACACTGTTATCATAAGTATTAAAAAAAAAATCATGACATTGCACAGTGTTAAATCCCATACCCAATTGTTCCTTCCTTTAAGATGGTGTTTGGCATGAAAATAAAGCCACATGGATCCCTGCAGGGGATTAACAACTGGTTGAGTAGTAACAGTACGGACCAAAGATAAAGTGGCTGTAAGGCTGAGGATGTCTTGCCTTTTTGTAAAATGTGGGTGACTCAAAACATGTTGAGCTAAAGATTATCTGATCACTTTCTCTTATAACGTTTTTCCAGCTGTGCCTGGCGGAGAATAGGGGACAAGCAGAAAATCCTTAACCTCATTAGACACAGAGGATTCAACACTGCGCTGTGGAAAATTACTCAATCACACCAAAAAGAGGCTCCAGCGGCCTTGCATTTTTATTTTTTTCTGTAAGTGTTATGAATCCAGGAAGTGGCACTTTGCAATTTGTCGTTTTGTTTGTTTGAGAACACGGAGGCAGTTTTCCTACCCAGATGTTCAAATGTATCGCTGTCTGGGAATCGAGTGTCTGCGAAGTCTGCAAAAATGCCTAATATGCTAAATGCTGCTCCTTAATCAGTGCGAATCCACAGAACCCAGCACAGTGAGCACCTGCAAAGTGGTAGAGGCAGCATCAGCAGAGGCCTCGTTCTCTTCCCGCTTCCTCCTCCACAAGTGTTTCGTTTTACCTCAGATCTTGTCTCAGGCAAACATTGAAGTGGAGTGTATCAGTGGCTCTGATGAATTTCTATCCGTTCTTCCTGGATGATTTCCCTCATGGTCTCTCTCATCGAGAAAAGGAGGAATGGATGTTCTTTCTTTTTTCTTTTTCTTTTTTTAAACATCTTCTGTCTTCTCTGTCACCTCGTCTGAAAGGAGTCTTCCCAAAGTGTGATTGAGCACTGAGTTAAGTGGTCGAAGGCAGAAAGGTTTCTTGGCTCTTTTGCCTGACGAGGTGAGGTAGGGCACAGATGCCTGTTTCTGCACAGGCAAGCAGATGCACTCCGCACCGAGGATGCTTTCCTTTCAGTTAGATCCAACAATTGATGTAATCTGTTTTTAGTAATCTGCTGCACCGTCATTCCGGTGGGGAAAAACAATCGGAAAAAACAAACCCAACAGAAAGAAGCCTAGGGAGTTGGAGAGAAGTAACCGGGAGAATCAGGAAGCATGCAAAACTATGGAAATAATGAAATGAATTGAAATGTTTTTGCATCAATTGATCTCTCCTGGCTTTGTGCAGAAAACGGCATTGTTCCCAAAAATTATTACCACTACCATATGGCACTGCTAGAGGGCTAAAATATTTCTATTGTAATTAAAAAAAACACACATTGACACATTCCCTCAACTCATACTTCACGTACTGCAAATACTTCACATAACATCTTGTTTAGTAGGTGTGTTTGGTTACTAAATGTTTACATAAAGGTACATTCTTTGTTTTGTTTGTATAAGTGCATCTATGCTAAATGGATATGGAATTGGAAGCAGTATGTTAAACTGTTTTCTTGGAAGTATATATTGAGTTGACCAAATATCTTATAAACTAGCATTGTTGTTGTACATTAGCTGGCCAGCTGGCTGTCACTTATCCGTGTGTTTGTTGACTCACTGCGACATTCCTTGGCACGTTACTGTTTACATTATGTCACACGTGCACACACACACACACACACGCACGCGCTTCCTCGTGTGTGTCGACACGAGGCTGCATACACTTACTTTACACTGCAAAAAAAAACTTCACAGAATTGTAAAATATGAATGGGATTTGTAGTGTTGTAATTTTAAATATCATTTTCTTTCATTATCAATCTTCTGTATTCTTTTCTATTTCATCCTTAGTTGTGTCACATCTTAAGTCGGTTTAGATGTGAGCAGTTCATACTAATCATTGCTTACATTTCCTTTGTGCAGCTGTGCATGATGGTCGCGTATAACAACAGCTGTCGGAGAATCTCGCTGGTGCAACACGATGTGTGGAGCAGACGGCGTGTTGACATGGAAACAGCTGTTTAAGGGTGGGTCTTCATCCATTTATGGATAATTGTGGGAGGGGAAAAATGAGGCTTGTGCACGTGCGCCCAGTTCCACAATGACTGATATTTATAAAAAACAGAAATGATGCATATGCATATTGTGTGTCTTTGGGAATGCACACAGTTGTTTTAGTCATGAATCTACACGTATCCGATGCAGAAAAGGGCCCGCGTTGCATCCGAGTAGACTTTTGAGAATACTCAAGAGTATCGAAAGGTGAGCAAACCTAAGAGCTCATCCTATCCACAGATTACCACATCAATCTCATCATACACACGCTGGATCATCAGAACAATGCACATCCATCATTATCAGTGACACCATCATCTCTCACGTCAGCAGAGACAGGAGATGTCTTGCTACTAATTTCACACTTTTTTGGGTCGCCCTCGTTTCTTTGTCTTCTATTAAGTCACACGGCGAAGTAGAAGTGAGGTGATACGTTAAATTAAATGAAAAGTGTTCTGTCGACGCTATTAATCTAAAACAATACAGATAATGTCACACTCGAGGTGCAAACTCACTCATTTATTATGTTTGTGGAGTCAGTTTTTAATTGCTTATTTCGCATGCCAACAAACTCCCCCGACTCTCTTAATTTACCTGCAAGGGCAACACAAGTGACACTCATTTTTAAACAGTTGTGTTCCAATGTTGTGTGTATGCTGTACCAAAGTACCTCTAAAGCTTATTGTAGCCTAGAACTCCTCATTAATGCAAATTTGGTAATTGCTCCCCTTGGATTATTGCTAATTTAGCCTGCGTACTGGTAAGATCTTATGGTTTTCTCACATTATGCAACACGACGCATAAAGTGAATTAAATAATGAAGGAAACTAAACACATTTTTTTTGGAATCTCTTGGCGATATTCAGGAATTCCCTGAATGTAAACCAACCTCGTTATGCGAAACTTAATGTTAAATCATTCACTTATTATTCAAAGACGCTCACCGACATGCCATTTTTAATAGATGGAGTGCACAGCGCGTAGCCGATGCAATACATGCTATCTCTAAATATTCCCACCGCTAGCTAGACCTTGCAAAATGTCAGATACTTTTCTGCAACATACTGTAATTTTCATCAATATTAATGTAGTTAGGCGTCGCCACATAGTAACTGCGTGATTCAGTTGGCTCAGCACAGGAGGAGCATCTCCCTTATTTGCATGACGGATATCCAGCTTGCTAGAATGTGATGGAAAATCCATTTAGCTTGCTCTCCATTTATAGATCAACAAATCAATCAATTAAAGTGTGAGAGCACACTTAAGGGCATTTAGCACCTTTTGTCACGCTCACAAAAGTTGCATCGTAGTTCATTTCCATGCTTGCAGCAATACATTGCTTTTTTCTTAACATCTACTGAATCATACTGTAAATAATCAGAGATGTATAACCTCTGGATATTATCTTTTTTTTTATTTGTTTTATTTTAATCCGTGTTATGTTTCCATTTATTCCAGCAAGCCGGCTCTTTTCATGACCAATTCATTGAAAACAAACACACAAAAAAAAAGAATAGAAGTAAATAATTGAAAGTATTTTGCTACTCACAATCCTTCTGGTAAATCCGGCATTGAGTTGAGACACAAAATAACTCTTAGTTAAATTATCACTGAAATTCAAGACAAAGCGCGCACACTTTAGTGGTTTAAATACGACAACAAAAAACTGTTTATCTCACTCTAGCTGAGAGCTATCCATAAACTAACATAATCACACAGATGAATCAGATTATTCAGTGGTTGAGCTCATCACTCAGTGTGTCTTCTGCATGATTAGATTGTATTTGCTTTTTTTGTTGGCGTTTTAATAAGACAATTGGTTTCAGTGTGTAACATGAGCCGTGCCATTATCACAGGAGAGAGAGACGCTGCCAGTGGATATTTCCACGGATTGCTTAATGATGTAGTTACACTGGGGAGGAATAAGCATTACATATGCATCTTGCTAGAATGTGTTATCAGTCTGTCTGTTGTACACATGTCAAAAAAAAGATATCTGATTCACCCAAAAATACATGACTAAGTGTAAATGGGGTCATAAAAGCTTCATTATTTTTTCCTTGAAACTGGAATAATTTAAACTGGCCCCAGATTTTAAAAATTGAGGGACCCGTCTTTTACCAGACTTCATAGAGGAGTAGACACAATCCAAAAACAGATGCTCACACACACACATATCTATTATTTATATTGCTGTCATTGTCTCTTTGTTGTCATTATGCTAACAGCCATCTCAAGTCCCCTGTGCTGAGATGTGAACCTCTCGAAGCCTGAAAACCCCTGTCTAATGTTGGCCAGTAAAAAATGCATATATATATATATAGACTTAGACTATTTAAATTTAATGCATTGACAAATTGATTAAAACATAATTAATAGATTGAGTTATCTGTATATAACAAAACAACCTCATTATGATCCGGTGCCATTTTCACCTCTTTAAACACATTCCTGCTTTGACTTGCCTTCAGTCATTAGTCTGGACTTCATGCATAAGGATCTTCTGATAAATTGCGTCTCCTGGAATCGTATGCACGGCATCTCTCTCCGAGGCCCGGAGTTCAAATGAAGGTCTCGTCACTTCTCTGGTATAGGGTACTTCAATAGACAGTCTGGGAGTCAGCCACTGTCCTCTGATATCCTGTCGAGGGAATGTGGCCAGACGGCAAATGAAAACGCATTACAGCACGTCTTCATATCTCATCGTCTGCAGTCACTAGAGCCAATGTGAAAGGAATACTTTGTTGAAGACACATAATATGCTTGATAGAGAGACAAGACTGTGTATCTGAAATCTGCACCTGTCACCTTGATCGATTCCAAAAACTGTCTATAACTACTGACGCCTGCAGGACTGGTAACCTTTTCATGATCTGGTGAAAACACTGAATTCAAACCTTAAGTTTGAAAAATGTGAAATGTCAGCACCCAGAGTGGCTCCAGACTCAGACCAGAGGCAGAAGGGTGCAAACGCTCTGCATTCAGCCGACGGAGGGGGGGGGGAAACTGGCTCAGAGACTTCAATGGAAAGATAAGGCAAAGGGAAGAGAGGCCTGGAGGCGATGTAAGGTGAAAGTGAATGGGTGCTTTTCAGAGAGTCAGCGCAAAATAAGGGAGTCAGTCAGAGAGAGAGAGATCTGATAAACTTGCACAGACGTCTGAAATATTAAGGAAAAGATATAAATGGGTACCTTTATGGTTTTTACTGTTTAGGCTTCATTTTCGGCCCTGGGTTATGCATTTAATGTATCATTTACCCGGTTTGTGGGGAAATTCCTACCTGCACAACAACCAGCCTGAAACACACATAGAAACACATACACCGTACTTCTTGAGTAACAGTACAAAAACAGTTTGTTCTCAATCACTTATTCTTAAAAAATGTCAACTTTCACCATGAGTCAATCAATACCATTTACTGTTTAAACGGTTTGGTCATGCAAATAAATCCATATCATTGGAATCATTGCATTGGGGCTATTACCAACACATAGTTGAACTTTGGTGAACATTGACCCTCGGATTAGCGCTGTTAACCATGAGCAAAACTTCTGTCTTGACAGTGCTGACCTTTGAGGGAACAGAGAGCCAGATAATACAAACTGGAGGAAGCTATTGTAGCTTATTAGTGTTCAAGTTCTGTTGGAGTGTGAATAAGTTTGCAGATATTTGAAAAACAACACGCCTGTTGTGCGAACATTTTCCTTCTATAAATCACTCTTTACTAAAGTATATGTATAATCGTGATGCTAGTATAGAGTATAGGCCCGGTCTATAAAAAGCTAGTGTTCCTGTCTCGTTAAGGTTTCAGCAGTTAACTTTGCACCTACAGTCGTTCACCAATTAACCCTGTGAATGGCTACTGTGTCACCACACTTCTAACACTTTTTTTTTTCCCCAAAGAAGCACAGATATATTTTTGGATGCGTCACTTTTAATATATATATTGTTGCATTCTTTCTTTCTTTCTTTCTTTCTTTTTTTCCTGTATGATTTGCTCATACGAGGAGGACTTCAGTAGCAGCCGGCAAGCCACAGTCCAGGCCGGTGCCAGCTCTGTGAGGTGTGGAAGGATTATGTTCCCTGACAGAAAATCCCAAACATTGCCAAATAATATTTGAAGTCATGTGCTTATCACACATTAGCCAGTAGTTTACACACTGCATTTGCTGCAGTTCTGAAAAATACTTTCCGTGGGGGTTATGTTTGTCTTCTTCTCTGATTCAATTTAATGGGCTAACTGTCCAAAAACTCTGCTGTTATGGTAAGTGAACGAATGTGATTTCTGCTTTCCTGACCTGTCTGTCTTAAAAAAAAAAAAAAAAGAGGTGGAAGTATCCTTTTTCAGTAAGGGATCGTGGACACGCGTCTCCCTAATTCATATGCTCAGCAGTGATGAAATATTCTATTTGGATATGAAATTCACATCTCATCCCCCCCCTTTACCCACTTTGCCAAACCCCTTATGAATTCTTCTCATACATTTCAAACCAAATATTCAGTCCACACCAGTTGTAGTCATCACAGGCCATGAGACATGAAAATGTGCTGTAATGTGTTTTCATTTTGGTGTCTGGTCGCCTCTCTTGACAGGATATCAGAGCTTAGTTGCTTGACTCCCAGACTGTTTATGAGGATGCAGACGCTGCCTCTCAGGACAGCGCTATCACAGGATGCGGGCCACTCACAGTAAAATAACAATGTCTTTCTGGCTTATTTGCATCGTCTGAAAGCCAATGCCGGTTTATGGGATGCGCCTCTTTCTGAAGAAGGAATAATAAGGCAGATAAAAAAAACAAAACAGCTTGTGGCTGTTAGTCCCAGTGTGAACTTTGCATGAAATTTCCATTTTTGTCAAGTTGTTTTTGTCTTAAGCGTCTCTCCCTTCTTCTCGGCTCGTTAATAATTCCCAGTCCTTAACATTCTCCACCTGTACACCAGATGCCTTTCCTGCCTTTTCCAATCACCTGATCTCCACGCCCACCTGCACACCTGCTCCTCATCTCCCACATCAATCCACACCTGTCCCTCATCAACCCCAGTATGCATATATGTTCATGATGTCTGCCTGTTTGGACACCGGGATCATTGTTGCAGACATGAGGCACGATGAGACATCAGGTCTTCAACCAACTGAAATACAATACACAGATTTAAATATCACCCACGCTTTAGTTGCCCACAGTCGGAGAAGTTATTGCTGAGGAAAGAAAAGTGGGAATAAATAAACATTTCATCATGCTGATTAAAAAAAATGTCATCTGAGAAGGTTTATTTATTTTTTCCCTGCTAAGCAAACAAACTTAAATATATTGTATATTGGCACAATATATGACAGTATCTGCCGGTGAAATGAGTTTATTTTCTTAATAGTTATACATATTTTCTTAAAATGAGATGCAATACATGAGAGCACTGAAAAGGAAGAACGATTACTTAACCTTGACAAAAAAAAGGCTTAATCAAGTTCAGACATGTAGTTAAATATTTTGACTCTACATATCATGTTTTTATGCCACTTTAAAAACAGCACAACAGTGCATTCATTCATTCATTCAGTCATTCATTCATTCATTTGGGCGACTCTGACTTGCAGCTGTTGAAGCAGTTATTTCAGCATCGCTTTAAACACATAAAGTCATTTTGTTGCCAGAGAACAATACATTGATTTTTGGCCTGTCAGACTGCATTTTTCTCAAGAGACATGTCTCTTTTTTTATTTTTACCTCTCCGGCATTAACATGGCTGCTGTCTTATATTTACATCTGGCACGTAAATGAGTCTCTGGTACACAGTATATGTAAAAAAAAAAAAATCATCTATTTTTAACAAGTGCATTACTGTTGGAGGAACCTGTCACATGTGGTTTTTTTTGCACGTGTGTCACCGTCGTGTTTATAGCTGCGTTTTTTACATAATTATATACATACATAAATATTACTTAAGATGGACTGTGTTATGGATATAAATGGTATGACCTGTATCCCTCTCCTTTTAAACAGAAGCAGAAAGGAGGAATTATGGGGAGATTACCCTTGAGGAACATGCTGAGTACTAAGTAGAAAATGCCGTCATCTACAGACTCAGTCACCCTCAGAGGGCTCGAGTCACAGTATGATGTCAAGTGTACCCTATTATTTATTTATTCAATTTTAAAGGGGCTTTAACCTTTTTGGAAAGGCTCAGTTCTCTGTTAATAGGACTTGATGACTCTTTTTTTTTGTAAGGAAATCAAAGATATCATGACAGTATTATTATTATGAATAAGTTAAGGCTGTCCCAACTGGCAGGGATGCATTTTTTGAGTGTGTGTTTTGTGAGGTTTGCTGAGGTTCAGACAATTACGGGTTTGAGTTGTGTCGCGGTGACGTTTTGACAGATTTTTAATGCATCGTAATTGTGGTTGACATCTGTGGATGTGGCATGGACTTCAAGGCTGATGACAGGTGCTCGGCAGAAAAATTACAGCATTGGTTGTTTGTTTTAATCACTTGAAATTGCCCGTGTATTACATTTTTCCTGACTAGCAATCTTTATGGTCGTGCAAATATTGGCTGTTGTATGTTTGGTTGATTATTTGGATGCGTGAGACCTTTTGACCTTTATTATTATGTGTTTGTTTTATTTCCCTGCTCTAAACTAATCCACAAATCTTAATAGTTTTGACAGAAGTGCTTTATAAAGCCCCCAGCAGCGACGCTGAGCTTTAGTGCTGACGGGGGAGAGAAACTTTTTTTTTTTGAAAGCTGCTCTCATGCCTCTCAAGAACATCACACATGTCAGACTTGCATTTTTTATTCACCTCTTGTACAGCAGTACCGGATAAACGAGCGTTATAGCCGCTTCCAAAAATACACCTTGTCAAGACGAATCACTTAAAGGACCAGCACAGAGCAGGCTATCCCATTCCCACTGCAAGATAACAAAGTTTTTATTAGAACTAAAGCACAGAGATGCAACAATCTATTACTCTTGATTTCTTTCAACCTTTTCACCCTTTTTTCACTTTCATTGCAGTGAACTTAAATTAATTGTCATTATGGCCTTAATTATTGTCAGCGTGTCTCTCTCTCTCTCTCTTTTTTGTGGTTAATATTGAAATACTGAATATGATATTACATTTCCAGGATGGATTTTCACTTTACTGCAGCATTTTCACACACACACACAACTCTTAATGAAAATCTATTAATACATCATTTAAAAGACTTGCTTACCAGCTGGCAACAATTCCCAAGCAGACAATCAAGTGCAGTAATCTTTTTTTTTTTTTTAAAGCATGCCAATCATACAACCATTATTATACCCTCATTTTAAAAATCACTTTTTAATGACTGCCACCACCACCACCACCCCTATTCTGCACTTTTGAATGTGATTTTGACTTTGACTGGCATAGTGTTTAAAGTGTTTTTTAGATTTCATCTGGTGCTGTGCTGTTAATCAAATGCCTTTTTTTTTTTTTTTTTAAAAAGCTCGATTATTTTTAGGGTTTCTTGCAGTGCTTGAGTGACGGAATTTCACAAAGATGAAAGAATAAGTCCATCAGACTCTGCTACTGTCACATTATATTATATATGAACTTGTTGGTCACTATCAAGATGGTTTGCAAGTGATCGACAATTCACACAGTTCCTGTGTCCAAATTCACCAAATGGTCGGTCCAGTTCTTTGCTGTTTTAAAAATAGAAATCTGATGACTAAGCCCATCGGCACAGGAGTAACTGGGTTGCAGTTCGGGCAGGGACATTTATATTTGGTATTTCCCATCACTCAACACTGTGGGCAATCTAATAAAGGGAATATATATCATTAAAAATGAACTTTAAAACCCAAGGCAATATTGGAGGTCTGGTATATAAATTGGTTTTTACTTATTAAAATTATGCTGCCAACATACGATTGCAACCATGCAGTTATTTTAAGCACACTTAGCCCAGATGAGAGCACTGCGGTATTTTCTAGCTCAATTTCTAGTGTAAGAAGTGAAATGAAAAGGTTGTTTCTTTATCTTGGGTTATTCACAACTTTTTTTTTTCTTTTTTTTGAAATCAGATGAAATTTATTCGACACTATTATATGAAGACAATCAATGTTCCGCCAGCGCTGACACATTTCAATTAATTTTACACCGTGACAAAAATCACGGTGTGATGGGTTCTTGCCCAGTTGGCACCTTCCGATATTCACAGCAAATTCCGACATGGGCGTGACATATGGCAGAGCCAGACGTTGTTTCACATCACCTGTAAGCTTTCTTTAGCAGTGAAATGTCACGATGTACCGTAGGCTCTAAAACCAAAGAGGATTCAAGGAGCTTCTAGATACGGAAAAGTCGAGCAGAACTCGGTGATAATGCTGTTTGTTATTCTTTGGCCACATGCACACTCACTCACACACACTGTGAGATGAAAGTGTATTAATTGTCACCCGCTGGCTACCTCTGAACACTATACACACACACACACATAGTTGAGTGACTGTTCCAAGGTCACCTGCTGCTTCTCCATCTTTCCTCTGTCTGTCGCTGTCCCTCCCTCTCTCTCTATCTTCTTTCTTTCACACTTTTTTCGTCACCTTTGCACCTCTCTTCACCACCACTGACCAACTGGCACACACACATGCACACATATATATATGATGCACGCCACACACCGCCTCCTTCTCATGTCTGGGCAAGGACATAGTCAAGCTGACTCACCCAGAATTGAGCTGTCATCTGTGTCACCTCAGGCTTGTGTGTGTGTGTGTGTGTGTGTGTGTGTGTGTGTGTGTGTGTGTGTGTGTGAGCGAGCGTCACCTAGGGCTGGGAGTGTACTGTAGGAGGTTACTGTCAACATGCACAAGCTGGAGTGTATGGGCAGAGGTACAGGACTTGATTTGATCATCGTCTCGGAGACAGAGAGAACATGACTCATGTGCCTGTATGTGCGAGAGAAAGTCCTCCTGGTGTTTCAGAGAGCATACCCTACTACTCCTACACACACGCACGCGCACTCGAGTTCTTGCGGGTTACATGTGCGATTGCAAAGAAAATTAATTACAAGGAAAATGATATTTAAGGAAAGAAATGGCAGTGGAGAGGATTATGGGGAATGAATGCTCAGGGGATAGAAAGTTAGCCTCTGAATGCACCACATAATCACACCTGGTAGGGTAGGGGCCGACTATTACTGTTGCGCGTTCTGCTTTTGTCTGGATACACACAGACACATGCACGCACACACACATAAAGGCAAAACCTTTCCTATGAGCATCTGGGCAACAGACAGGCCTATTAGCCCACAGGGCCTCGCAGTGCCAAAATAACAACTGCAGCATATGCCTGCGTAATAATTGCATTAATGTTGAACATGTCTCTCCGGGGGGGGTGGCTGTGGTTGACGACTTGAGGGAAATTTAAAGCTTGTTCTTGAAAGCATGAAATTAGAGTTTAGTAAATGTTGGAGTGGAAGACGGTACAGCTAATGATTGCTAACTACATAGTAGTGGATGAAGAGTAAATTTTCCAAGATGTCGGATGTCGGAAAACAGATAGTAATCCTAAAGCTCAAGGCTTAATTTCACTATAACACAGAGCTGCAGTCTCCAAACGTGATGCAATATCAGCCCCAAAAGCTCAACACTGTTCAGAAACATTGTCTTTTTAAGTGTATTTGTTAAATAATTATGGCACGGATGTTTGTTCCAGGCAATGCTACACTATACTACACTATTTGGCAATATAATAAAGTTTAATTTATCAAAGTCCTTTCAAAAATTGGACTACTATTCCTACTATTTCTGCTGCAAAACTAATGCATTGCCTCTGTCTTCATTATCACGCCAAGCTGCATCGGGGTACTTTTTTTTTCCTTTTTTCTTTTTCAATGCAGAGTGACAAGTTTGAAAAAAAGCTGATTGTAAAATCCTCGCCTGGCTATATCCAGGATGAGTTTGTTTTTGATCGTACGGAATCACTGCATTGTGAGGAGAAATGCGTTCCGAGGGCATTGTAACATCCTGTCTTTATGATAAAGCATTTAGCACGGTGAGGTAGATGGAGCAGGTATGGCAGACGGGCCGTCGCCCCCAAAAGATTCCATTTAGTGGCCACATCACCTTCTGAAGTTACAAATTGTTTTCGTGCCCCGCAGCTAAACATAATGAAGATTCAAGTCGTGCCAAGGAACGCAGTGATGTGTGTCCAAACACTCACACACGCAAAGGGACCAGATAGCAGCCATGCGCGCGCACACACACACACACACATAATCTGCACATACCTTTACTGACACTACACACACACTCATCTTGTTGCCTGGTGGACATTCATTAGGATGCAGAGTGGAGGGATAATGTGGTTTAAGCAATCAAGGAGCTGGCAGACCCGTCCCCCTGCTGAATTAAAGATAAGTCCAAACACCTTGAGAGACCAGATTATAGCTCCATATGTGGATTTGGCCCAATGTAGCCAAACGTTTGTGTGTGTGTGTGTGTCTGGCATGTTTGTCTCATGTACACTATTAGACAGCATGCATGTTGATTTGTGAGCCCATGATTACACATGCAGGAATAATCTGTTATAAATGCAACAACAAGTTGATTAAACAAACATGTTCTGGATGCCTTACTTTCTCAGATTTATTGAGAAACCAAATGATTCTCCAAAGAGCCGTCCGACGTCAAAAGGTGCGCTTGATTTTTTTATCCTGTGCATGTGCTTGATTGTATGTCCAGGGCGGGCAGTTTTGTTCCAGTTGCTACACACAGATGCACCTGTTTGTTTTTGTCATGTGACACATGCTCACTGCAGCATGCATGTATACTATTCAGATTGTATAAGGTGAAGTATAGGCTTTGCATCCTTGTGTGTTGTGGGTTTCAGGCCTGCTGGACTGCATGGAAGTAAAGCGTGTGTCACCGTGATGAATAGACCTCTATGATTTCTGTCTCGTGTGGAATCTTTCCATGCTGCTGAACATGGACAGGCTTTCTGCTTTATGCACTCCATGAATGTTTTTGCTGCCCTCGTCCCATTTTTTTTTTTTTAACTGTAAATAAATCCAGCTGATATCCCACTAAGCCTGACTCAATGGCATGCAGAGGTTTGGCACAGGCTGCCACTCAAGTCAACAGGCTCATTTGTTTACTGTAATGGTGTAATATCTAAAAATAACTTTTTTATGTTTAAAAAAATCACACATGACCTTTTTACAGGCTCTAAAATATCAGATTAACCTTTAAAGAGGTACACTTGCCACTGACCCAACTGGCAAGACCATTCACCCACCTGCTACAGCATGTGTGTGTGTGTGTGCATGTGCGTGTGTGTTAAAGAATTAAAGGGTTATCAGTCTTTATTTCTCTAAACTGGGGCAGGTCGCATTATGTAAAGTGCTGAATTATATATCAGATCTGCCTGCATGTTGGTTTGGCCAAAGGGAGAGTGGTGAAAGCGGCACACACACAGACACAGTCACGGGTGCACGCACACGTAAATCCGTACACTCCCCTGAATACACGCACACATACACAGTCCCTTCTTCTTTATATCCATTACACACAGAAATACAAACAATGTGTGTGTGTGTGTGTGTGTGTGTATAGTAGAAAGTCCTATGTATAACCTTGATGCGCACCTCACACATCCACACACGTTATCTCACACGGGCTCACTCAGGCTGACAGATGGGAGCACCAGATGATGAGCGCCACCAGATTTGTGTCTCACGGTGGGAGCCATCGCTGACACCATTTAAGCTGAGAGAACACTCAGGCTTACATTAGCACCCTAAATGTCTGCCTGTGTGTGTGCATACATTGTCTAAGGTATGCAGCAAGTCTGAATGGACACGATTGCATCTGCGTATAGATCTGCGTGTGTGTGTGTGTGCGTGTGTGTGAGCTCCAGATGCATACAGACAGCTGAAAGAGAGCTCAGCCTTGTGTTAACATCTTAATTTAAGCGTACCAACAATATATAGTCAGCTATGCAAATGAACAAGTGGGCTTGACATTCTCTGCTTGCTCAAGCTGCTTTCATCTTGGCAATAAAGAACAATGACCTATTAGCAAACCTCTCAAGCACATATTGGGCTCCCTAGGCCAGCTTTGCTTGGGCTATTTGCTCGTTCTGTCTGTTTCTGCTCCCCGCTTTTTCTTTTCTTTCCTGTCTTTCTCGCTCTGCCTCTTCGCCCTCTTACTCCCCGTAGACCCAGAGTCTGAGCAGCCTGCCTTTGAGACAGGCTGAACTTAACCAAACTAATCTTTAGAAGGAGAAGAAGAACAATAGCCTTCCTCCTCTTCTTCTCCTCCTCCTCTTGAGACACTGCTGACATTTCACGATGAGAAAGTGTGTCATATTGGACGAGGGGGAGGGGAGAAGAAAGAGAAAGGAGAGTACAGCATGAGTGTGACTCAACTTGGAGTGCAAAATATTCCACAGGGACCCGGCTCCCATGTTATAGCCTGGAAGCACTCAATGAGCTCTTGCGGGCAAACATGACCTCTCACCCTGATAATATCCCATTGTGCACCAATGGGGGTTTCAAGTTACTAACCATAGCAACTGTTGCAAAGTGGCTTGAGACTTGACAAGCGCTTACACATAGCTCCCTTGACCAATAATGGATTTCTCTCTCTTCTGATGTTTGTTTCTGACCTGGGCCACTGTGGATCCCTTTTGGTGTTTAAGCTGCTTGCAATGCTGTATGTGGAGTTTGGCACAGAATGTCTGTCTGGAAAATGTTAGTTATTCTAAAATAAATCCTTGTCTGCAACAATTCAGACACTGACTGAACAGTCTTGATGACCCAGTTTGTATGTGTCTTCTATTTGACCCCATTCACATGTGGTTTATATAATAATACATGCATCTATATTTATACATTTGGTCATGTGGATGCTGGAACAACATTAGGATAGGGTACAGTCGTCATATACAGAGATTGATTAATTTAACTAGTCGTGTTACGCGGTCGGCACTCTGGAAGACGTTCCTTATCCAGGGGGTCTACAATGTTATCCCCAGTTTAACCAACCTATTCTGCTCGGTTCTAGCAGAAACACTGGCATGCTCATTGTGTTGGAGAAAGGAATCAGCATATCCTGAATACCGAAGGCCCTGATGGAGAGAGTCTTCCAGTAGCATGCTGAGGGCAATAGAAAAAGCCATCTGCGCAAGGATTGCCAGCAGCAAACAACTGCACCCAGCCAGAAAGGCCATTGGTTTTATCAAGGAAGAGGATAAGCGAGAATCATCAAGGAGGCTTCTTATCGCCATTCAGCACTGACAGTAGATGACTGACCTGGGGAGGCAGCTCAAGTTTCCAGACTTACTCCTATGAAGACAGTGGATGAGCCCACAGAACCTTCAAGCTCCTCAGTATCACAGGACTCCACAGGAAGAGAGCCTTGAAAAAATGTCACTGATGGCGCAGAAAAGGAGTATTGTGATGGTTGTGGATCAAGATGGGGCCTGATCAACTAGCTTTGTCACCTGGATGAGGGCGTCTGATGTCAAAAGGCTCCACGACACCTTCTGCCTGATGTTGTGACCAAGTTCACAAGACGTGTGAAAGAACACATAAAACAACTGGCAAGAATATGCCTATTTCCTGTACTTTGTGGTGTAACAGAGTGCTGAGGTTAAAACTTTCTTACACTTGTATTGTTCACATTCTGAGGATAATATCACCTGCTTTAGCCCCATAAACTAAATCATAATGACAATAAATGGTACATTGCCTTTTTCTGCTATTCTGAATGGTAAATGGAGGTTTGTTGGGCATGTCGAACAGTTTAGGAGAGTCTTTGCTATTGTCTGTGCTCAATTTCATCTCTCTGTCTCTCTATCTCTCTTTGCACCCGCATGCTTGCTTGCCTCTGAAATGGCCCTCTAAAGGGCCTTAGCCGCGTGTCTCTGCAACAGTTGTGTGATTTATGCCCCAGTGGAAGCCATCTCTCTATGGACTCTATCGGACTATGAATGTCAGTTCCAAACTGTGCCAGTTCCCATCCATCACCGGGAAAAGCAATATGACAATAGGCCTGAGTTGAACCACAGGTACTCACTCACTCTCTGTAAATCTCTACCACCCTGCATGAAATAATGACGAGCATAACCGCATATGTGGCGCAAACTATTGAGATAAAGATCCTCTCAAAAAATAACTGTGAGGAGTGAGTTTGAATTTGGAACATAAACACAAGTCATCTAATTTATCTTGTAAACCTCTAATATATATTTATCGTAATCTAAATGATAACCAGAATACAAAAGATTTAGTATGGTTTTATTTGCCCCTAAAGAGAGCTCTGCCCTTAGGTTACCTAAAACACCCATGAATTTATGTCATTCTTAAAGTTTTATAAAGAGAAATGTGTTCTCTCATCTTCTGAGAATTTTATTCTAATTTCCCTCACATCAGGAAACTTTTTTTTTCTTTTTTAATTCAATACTGTGAACACCGCACTGAACCCTTGGGTCACTGCATGTCCTTAGGCAACTCCTGAAACTTAAAAGATGTTTTCCGCACAGGACTGTCACTGTAAAATCTCATATCACCCTGCACATCCACCCACTTCCCCCAGAGTTAACCGTATGTGCTTAATAATTTCTCATTTCTCTGTTCAGTGCTTGAAATTATCTCATGCATTAACTTTACCTCTAATACACATCGACAGGGATGCAGGCAAGTTAGTTCCGAGAACATTTCTGTAAAATGATTCAAAAATTGCTCAACATTCATGATCTTTTGATGAATTTAAATCACCATAATTTAAATCTAACAACTGTTACAAATGCTGTTCACCCTTTTTAATATGTTTTTACTCAACACAAACTCTTCCACTATTCAAAGTGGTAACAGCAACTGCACCAAATACTTCACTCAAATGTGAACGTTTGTAAGAGAGATAAGAAAGAGTTTACTCTAAAATCCATCACTCTTTAGGGCAAGGCCTGTATTGTCATTAAAAAGAAGTATAATATTCCACCACATCCTAAATGCACCATAAAAGTGGTCTATAGCCTACATGATTGCTGCCGGGTGGCAGTAATCAATGATAATATTACCCTGTCCGGATTGTAGTCCGATTAGTTTGCTAATTAACTACGGTATCTGGCTGAGCTCTGCCCTCTTTCATCAGGGCTTTAGCTGATGGAACATAAAGTGGATAAAACTGACCTGTGTCTTTCTACTTTGATTCAGAGAAATGAAAACTTCTCTGAAACATCCTCTTAACTTGTGTATACATGCAAATGTCAAATTAATATACTTTTTGATTATAAACAACATAAACATTTTTATAATGGCTGTTCATAAGGGGAGTTGTGTCCATGTGCAGTATCGCAATCTGTGTTTAAAAACCCAAGCCTACATCTGACTGTACACAATAGCTTCAGGCCAATCTCAAAGTTGTTGTTGGGGAAAAAAAGCTGTATTTTCACAGCTTCTCAGTTTTAAACCACAACAACTTTTTGGCAATATTCCAGTCAGGTTCCAGGACACAGCACTGAGTCAGCTCTCCTTGGGGTGACTAATGATTTATTGGTGCCTTTTTAAACACTAGAAATCATGCAATTTTAATTCTCTTAGACCTCTAAGCTCCCTGACAGGGAATCATTCTGATCACATAAATATGGTTGGAATTCAGTGTCAGAGGCTTACAGAAGAGTTAGCAGTACTTTACGATGGATCAGTTAGTGAGGATTGATCGTTCTTTGTCTCCGTCTCCACCTACCTTCAGTGGTGTACCACAGGGTTCCATTTTAGATTTCTGTATGTATGTCTGTCTGTCTCTCTGTCTCTTAGTGGCTCTTTCTCTCCCTCCTGCTCATAGTCAAACAACAACCATGTTGGGCATCTCATTACATCATCTCATAGCAAACAGATGTCTGTACAAATGTTTTCCAAAAATTCTCTCACTAAAAGACGATTATGTGAATTACTGAAAAAGTGCCAGAAGTGAAACTGTGTCAACTGGCTGAGTTGGAATACCATAAAAATGTCTGCCCATTCATTTACATAACAAAGTAAATAAGACAATTACAGTTCTTATTATAGTACAGTTTATATTTAATTTGTACACAGAAGAGACTGGACAATGCTGTTAATTACTAGTACATTAACCAAGCACCATCACTGGCTTTGTTCTGATGTTAACATATTAAGTTCAGGGCTAACAGTCATATAACGTGCTTATTTCTTTACAAAAAATACTAGTCTTAATGACATCACATTTATATTCAAGTTAATTAGATAATATTTCTCAAGAGTATACAATTACAGAGCTTATTTATCATTGTCAAGGACCATTTACAACTATGTATCTTGCCTTTAACATGCCTCCAGATGCCTCACTCAAGATATCTGCCAACCAAGATGCCCTGAGGGTTTCAAGAACTAAAGCTAAATAGATTATAGTAGTGTCATTTTCTACATAAATCTGACTTTGCCACTTTGGAGGCCTACATCTAAATTAAAACAGTATTTTTGGCTATTTTCTACATGAGAAAATGGTATGAAAGCACTCAGAGTGGAAGATGTTAAGGAGCACACACTAGAAGCAAACTCCTGCTCTCACATCAGCCAATGTCTCTGAAATATTAGCAATTGAAACCTGTGAGAAGTAATCGGGCTCCATTAGCTTCAGAGGCACAAATTGTTCCTTGTTGCATCCTGGCTTTATACTGTAGCTGCACATAAACAAGCTTTTTTTTTAGCCCTTTTGTTGCCCTCAGTGCATCTGTGTAAACAGCTTAAATCCTGTATTTTTCTAAATCCTGCATTCATTTTGGGAAGCACAAATAAAACCTCGAAGGGTTGGATTTGCTGATGGGTAAATATAATCTCAATCAGATCTCATCCCACTGCAGTGCTACTGTATAACACACACAACCTAACTGCAGTGCAAGTTGATGACTTCAGACGACGCCGGCAAAATCAATCACAATTACATTGATTTATACATGTTTTTTCCACGTCAAGGAGACATTAGTCAAGTCTTTCTTCAGCTAAATCTCCCAACTGCTATGTTTATGGACTGCAGTCTACAACACAAAACATGAATGAACATTAACACATACACACACAATTATGGATAGAATTAAATATTTACATATTAGTTGATATTCATTGCATTGTCATGATTACACAGAACTCAGGTAACCTCCTTCTTCTTACCTGGATTTGCCTCTTCAGTGTGTGTTTGTGTGTGAGAGACATGGTGTCAGTGTGAGCGACACACACCTTCTAAGCTTTGTCCATCCCCACCCCGAGTTGTCTCTGGGTAGACAGCTGGGGTGGGAAGAGGCTGCGTGGAACAAAACTTCTCAGCGACTTTACTCGTGTTGTCACCAGAGCTGCCCATAGACCTAAATACTGTAGTTCAGCATCAGTCTTAACCTTTTTTCTCTCCTTTTAATTGAACATGTCTATGTGCTGTGCATTTTTGTAACTACTGGAATTGTCGGTTTTTCTTAACTGTAGTAGAAATTAGCATTGATGCAATGAATGTGGCTCAAAGTAGAGATCTAAAGTGATAAGAATCAATAACTTATATTTAAAGTACGATATTAGAAATTACAGTGCATTGACTTTACGCAGATACTGTATGTATGTCTACAGTCTATACTCGGTCTCAAAACAACAAAGGGATGCAGTCTGTTGTTCTCTTAGAGTCCTTGTTATCAAGTAGCTACTTTATAATACTTTACAACAAAACTGTAAGGAAAGACTAAGGGGTGTCACTGACGCCCGCAAAGCGATGTTCACTCACATAAGCAACCCGCCATCCTGATAGAAACGACATTCACAGCACATCTTACACGCATCTCCTTTTATAAAAGATTAAATTACAACTACATCTCTCACAGCGTTTGAACAAAAGATGCATAGTAGTGTGTCAGGGATAATGTTTTCTTTCTCATTGGTAATATATAATAGCTGCTATTTCTTCATTTCGGCTGGGAAATAGCCAGATGACAAAGCCGAGATGAAATAAAGAAATCGACAATGGCTAGAGAACATACCCCGAGTTCATTGCTCACCTTTTTGTAATGCGTTTGCAATCATCTAGATTCTTATAAGGGAGTGTTTGGCACAGAGAGCGGTGGTGGTGGTGGTGGTGGTGGTGGTGGGGTGTTCTTGAGGAACAAAGGCAACAGTCAAGGACGTTCACATACAGATAAACAAGCATGCAAGAACATTCACTTTTGTAAAGATGTTCGTGAATATCCACTTTGCTCAAGACAACGCCTCACTGCAGCTTTCTCTCAAATCTGTCTTTAACTGTTAATATTAGATATAAAATAAAGAAAGAAAAAAGTGCAGTCAACCTATATTTTGTATGTTGAGCCAAACTGCTGTCAGTTATATTGTTACTGACATTGATTTGGTGGTTGACTTGTATGAATATGTTTGAAGCACACGTGATGTTCTGTCATGGTGTTTCCTCGCTAGTATGCTCTGAGAGAGAATAGATAGCAGTTGATGATGATGTGAGTTAAGTCATTTCTGCCAATTATATTTGAAAACTGACATGGCTGCATTTGCTCTGTGCACCTGTCTGGGACTTTGAGCAACCGCTTAGGCAAGACTGCACCTATTATACATTATTTAAGACACCGATGGGTTGTCAGGAGCTGCTGTAGGACCAGAGCTGTATTGCATGACTTCTGTATGTGTGTGTGTGTGGTTCAGTTGAAAGGAAATGGCTCATTAGCGTGTCATTATCCTGTGCCCAACATGTGGTATGATCTTTAAAGAGACACTTGTGTCAGATTGCAGCGTTTTCATAATCTTCTTATTGCAGCATGGATCCGCATAGCAATAAAAAGCAACCAGTTATGGAATCATTACTAGTAATTTCAAAGTAAGACTCAAGCAGTTCTCCTTCACTGCAGCTTGCTTAGAAAGTTGTGCAGTGCATTTTCTTTTTTTTCATCCTGTCTGGCCCCAGGGGCAGCAAAAGAACACGTACAGAGGAATCAAAGGAAAAGACCAGGAATCAGAAACAGCAGTCACCTTCAAACTGCCATTAGCTTTACAACAAACCGTATCTCTAAACACATGCACGCACTATAAGCACACAGTTACACACTGGAACAACATGGTTACCGACATCTACAATGTTTAAGCTACGTGTCGGCTGTAAATACCCACCCTGCTGAGTTCTCATCGGCTCCAGCAGCGCTGCACTGAAGCTGAATTTGTACTTTTATCTCCCTCTGTGAAAAGATAATCCCTCCAAAGGGTCCAATAATGCATTACATCATTTCATTGCTTTTATAACTATAGAAAACCCAGGGTTTGCCAGCCTACATGCATTACCCTTTCAAGTGAAGCCATGACACCGTCTAAAATGCTTGTATACATATTTAATAAGATTCATAATGCTGCCCTCATATGCTTTTTTTTCCATATCTAAAAGTCACAATTACAACTTGTCGTGCATTTAGTTGAGTGTGGTTGTAAATAACACCCAAGCCTGGAACTAAAGTAGTTTATTGTGTCTGCTTAATGACTCCCCACAGATCTACTTTGAGTGTAAGCCACAAAAAAAGAGTAGAAAATGCACCTCTGGCATGAAATTGATGTTACAATTCATAAACGAATGAATTCAATGTGTGACAAGGAAGGCACAGTGAAAATGAGACACCATGGCTATTAAATAATACCTCTTTGAAATGGAAGATATTATTTTTTATGTATAGTTGCATATTAAATAGATGTCCTTCTTTCATATATTCCCAACTGCGATCTGATGTAACACACACACACTGGTAACATATTCCCACCACCGCCCTCAGGCAAGTTGTGAATGGCAAAGCTCCATAGCCTCAATGTGACAAGACAATATAAAGAATGCCCTCTGTGGTTAGAAAGAGGCAGTGATAAGACTGTGTACTTTTCCTCCAGTTATGCTCTGTGGCTGTAAAGTAGAAGCAACATCTAAATGTGAGAAATAGCATTTTATAACTTTTTCAAATTTTTGTTTATCTTTTTTTTTTTTACTACCAAGCAAATGTTGAAATGAATTAATCACTGCCACAACTCAAAAACATCCCCGTCCTTTTGCATTATTAAGTCTCGGGTTCCATCTCGATAAGTAAAAGTAGTTTGAGAGACAGGAACTGTGGCCCGGGAACCGAGAGAAGTATGTATTCAAACAGCCCATGTTGTGCTGAAAAGAAATGATAAAAATGACTTGTAAGTTGCAGTACTGAATTTATACACCTTTATATATAGTGAGTCCAGGCACCAGTAATGGGAAATAAATAATGGCTCAGACCACAGAGGGTTAATGGCATGAGAATGGACATAATAAATCAACCATGATGTAAACAGCCGTACCATAGCAATCCAAGCTGGGCCTCCCAAGTGACATCAATTGCTCGATGATGATGTTGCGGTAAACTCCACCTAATCTTCTGGCAGCTCGTCTAATAGCAGTGAGGAAACCTTTGGGGTGGAGGAGCTTCAAAGAGGGCTGCCCCCTGAGAACTCCTCTGACGTGTAATAAAGACTCACTTCGCTTCCCTTCTCATCAGTCAAACAAGGCAACCTGCTAAAGCGTTAATCTGCCTGCTAGTGGCTAACCTATGAGGAAGCTCAGGCCACACAGAGATCTTGAAAAAAGGACTAACCCGAGAGCTCCAGTGCATAAGTAATGGCATGAGATTAGACCCGCGTGATAAAGGTCCTTATCGTATGACCCGGCTGGGAGCTGTGGGGAGACAGTTCACCTCCGTCAGATGAACTCCTCTAATGATTTCTTCCTTGCAGCCATAATTAAACCCGTTGCCCATTGTCTTGATTCATTAGCTCCACAACTCGGTTTGCCAGCCTTGATCAATTACGTGACCACCTATCTCAGCCAAGCTCTTTAGTTACCACTCTCACGTAGCTTTGTCGTTGTGTAAGTGACAGCTCGGGAGCAAGGCTGTGTGTGTGTGTGTGTGTGTGTGTGTGAGAGAGAGAGAGAATTATCATTCCACACTGTGATTAGGGAAACCTTAATGGACGTCTCAACAACGACTAAGATGAGAAGAGCATTTAGTACATGTCTATACTGAGGCAATGCGTGCCATTGGTGGCAGAAACTGTTGAATCCTCTCTAAACAGAATAAATTTATGCGCCTCTGACACAAATTAATGCGATGCTGCATATTTATTTATTTTTAGTCATTTATAAAGAGGGAGAAATGGGGTGAGTAAGGTGTCGATGTTGTGAGGAAAACAGTACAGCGTCTATCTCTCCGATCTACCTCTACAAGTCCCCGAGCCAGGGTTGTAACAATATATCGCATGACAGATTTTTATGCCCGTTTGCTATTTTTTTATTACTGATATCTTTGTCATTGGTTAACTTATATTAATGACCTGCATTAATTCATTCTGGTCATTTGAGGTGAGCACAACAACACAGCATTGAAATAGTGAGTTATAGTTATGTTTGCAACATTAGCATTCATTCGAGTTGTTTCTAGCTATTTGATGAATCTAAGTCTGATATTCATTTTCCTTGTCGTTTTGTTTTGGCGAGGTTTTCCTCAAGGAAATATCAGGCTCTATAGCTGTCTTTGTCTGCAGTTAATTAACTTTGTCTGTTTGCTGTTTGGTAGTGCACATTGAGTATTACAACAACTTGTATATGACATATGACTGTAAGACTGTAAGAACTATACTGACGCAAGACTGGATATGAAAACACGCCGCATTGTTCAGTTGTCGAGTTTCAACATGAATGTGTTACCTACATAGAGTTAAGGCGTCAGTATTAGTGCTGCTTTGACAGCTCGAGTGCTTGTTCAATGAAGGGGGTTAAAGCAGGGAGTCACATCATGAACAAACACTCCATATTTATACACAGCAGTTTGGGATTAACATAAAGACGCAGACAGACGTGACAAAAGGGCAACGGCAACACAAACAAGCAGCAGATAAGGCAGGAGAGAGAGAGATAACGCACCAATAAATGATAGCAAGAACAAGCAGCTGAGTGGAGCAGACTGCACATTGCAAATGGAAACAGCATGCATGCGGCCATTGATGTGAACAATAAGTCCTATTTTAGTATTCATGAGAGCAATTTCGAACCAATTTTATGCAAAAAAAAAAAAAATGTTTAAAAACTGTTTAAACATTGCAAGTCTTTCCCGCAAGCAGACAGGTTTTACACCAACATTTAACCTGCACACTTGGCCTGAGACACTGGCTCCTGGCCCAGCAGCCGCATGCATGCACACAGGGACAATCCAAGGGTACTGAGTCACACAAGTCTGATTTTTTGGGTAACGCTGGCAAAGCTCCCAACAACAGGGCAGCAAAGTGGTCACATGGTTTATAAATTAAAAAATATATACTTTAAAATCTTTCCTGGCAACACGTTAGTCCTGTGAATGTTTGCATTATCTGTACATTCCTGTGCATTGTGTTATTAGATTCAACAGCAATGTATTGGACACAAGTTGCAGTTATTTCTGCCTTTTATACATTGAGGGAATACAGACGAGTGTCAGAATGTGCGAAAAGATGAATGCAGTTGACTTTTAAATGTCAGTGTTGGACCTCAACAGGTTGAGAATTTGTCCATCTTTGTCAAACTTGCCAACATCTAGAAAATATTAAAACTCATCCACAAGAATCTGCCAAATAACCAAAAATAGCTACATTTGTCAAAATCCAATATCATAGGGATGCATGTATATTATAGAAACAGAATATTGCGTTGGCTTTCTTTGGCAGCCTTCTCTTTCAATGTATGCCTTTACACCACATGATAATGGAAATCCCCGGGGCCAAAGAGCTGCTATGTTGGACCCACTTAAGCTGAATATAAGGACAGACTCTGGCTTTTAGTCCCTGCTGTGGATTTTGGACAGCTCGATAAACGCCCACAAACCCTTTTTGTTGTTGCCCCCGAAACCCCAAACAGATTTCTAAGCATTTCCGCAATCACAATCTCCACACGGCCCCCGAGAAAACGCGCCTGCCAAGGAAAATAGAAGTGTGAGGACTGCTGTCATTTTATGATTATCAAATCTGATGAGACGGCTACTGGTGTGGGAGAAAACAGCGGGGATTACTGTATTCTGCTAGATGCTGGAAGATTCAGGTTATTTAGTGTGGCCTAATCTGAGCTATTTTGGAAGATGGGAAGAACCAAACAAGGTATTGAAATCTGATAGTTGTACATTATTTTTATTTGACAATTGACAGTAACGTGTGAGAAAAAGATAGAGATGACTGTTTGTCCCAGGCTGAACCCAGGAGGATGCAAGTACATTATATGTGACTTGACACAACACTAAATGTGTATGGTTTGAATCCAACTAAACGCTGTCTGCTTTTTTATTCTCAATCAGAAGATTGAAATACCATAACACTAGAACAGACAAAATTTGAACTCGAAATGAAAACATACAAGAGAACGATAATACCCGGCTCTGATTGGCAGGCGGTGACAGCCTCTCTGACGCATGTGATGCAAACCTGCGAGCGGAGGCAGGGGAAGAAAAAAAAAAAAAAAAAAGTGTGAAATCAAATGTTGCAAACCTGACATAAATGAAAGGAATTACATGGTTGCTTAAGGGGGAAGTGTCAATCATGATCATGTCCTCTTGTCACCCTTTCGCTAAAAATAATATCTAGCTGCTTGTAAAAGCGAATGTACACATTTCATAGATGTAAAGCTTCAGTAGTGTTTACATTTAGTTCAGAAATGATTTTAAACAGCCATTCGTTGCATAATGTTCCTTATTAATGTGGCCACAGTTGAAATTAAGTCTATATGATAAATTAATGAGGCCTGTTCTCCTGTTTGTTTATTTATTTATTTTTTTTTTGCAATGTCATTAAAGCAACCAAAAGTCACTATTGGATGCTGGCAGCTGATTTCAATGCAGCAGCATTTGAGTGGCTGCATCGGTGAAGTGCTTTTCCTATTTTTATATCCAGGGATTTTATAGCCCCATGAGGCTGTTTAATCAGAGTTAACTCTGTCTGGAACTGAATTACAGGGCAAGTCTTCTCCCTGAACCCACCCACACACACACACATACTGTACACTATATACACACCAACACTCACAATCCACCACCACCCAGCCCCTACAAACACACACAGACACACACAGAGAGAGAGGGTCATAAAGCGCTCTCAGTCTCTTTGGCTCTCTCACTCCGGACAGAGTGATAGAGGGTGGTGCAGAGAGTGATCAATATGTTTGTGCTATAAATAGCCAGTAGCGCAGTGTGGTGCTAAGGAGGAGGGATGCAGGGGTAATATATTTGATGAGGGGGGGTAACCCAGCATGGAAATGTTGCTCTGCTTTCTCAAAGCTGAGCTGCGAGCAGAAGTATTACAGCTGTTTGTTACCTGGCCACAGCTTTGAAAATGCATTTGAAATATAGCAGATCAGACACCATCGATTTTGTGGAATATTTTTTGAGGAGAACTTATTGTTTGGCATAATATAAAAGGTAATATTCCTTGAGATCCCTTACACAGTGAATAGTATGCAGCACAGATCCAGCAGTAGAAGGTGTGTGTGTGTATGTATATATATAACTAAAAAGATTAACCCATTAACCAAAAGTTGGCAATTAATTTCTGTATATAATTCATAATGTATGCCAAAAATTACGGTGACCTCTTGGTATTTAGAAAATACCAGGAGGACGAAGCTCCGGTTGTTCCCTTTATAATTTTCTCTCATTTTCCAGGTTGTAATGGGTTTTCAAACGACTATAATCAGATGTGAGGTATGAACTGTTATGTTCATATCTATGAGTAGCGAGGGGAAAAAAAACAACTAGTTTTCCAAGTGTGGTTGCAAGATGCACTTGACACTGATTATCAAAAAATATACAAGACAAAAGAAAAAATGTAAAACAAAAAAAAACTGCCATTGAGCCAACTGCACTTATTATGCAAATGTGCTTCATCTGAACTGTAATCACAACAGACAAGGCCCCTCAGGGAGCGATGACAGATGTCAGCCTTTGATTATAAATGTCAGCTCGGAGAAGAGCGCCGTCCCCGCTGCCCAGTGCACACCCAGGCCGCGGTTTCCATCCAGACACAGGCCAACATTTATTTTCTCATTAGTGCCGTGTAATCACTGTGTTAAGTCGTGCTGTCACCGTGTGATATTTCAAAAAATGATTTTTGATTGATGATCCCTGTAATGAAGGTGTTCAAGGAAAATCGTTACACAGCGATGTCTATGAAAAAAAGAGTTTGTGGAAAGCAGGAGGGCTTTTTAATTAAGAGGCAAGTCAATTGATCAAACTGAGATATTACAGCAAGAAACTTTTAAAAGCATGAAGACAAATTATGAAAACCTGATGCCCAAATGGTAATTATTTGTTATATCTTTTGATCTGCAAAATTACTGAGTTACTTAGAACTTCTTAAATGTCTTCTAAAACAGTTTTTGAAAAAAAAAACATATTTCATGCTTAGCATTTGCTGTGACGTTAGCCATTTGAGCAGCCCAAGTGCCCACCAAGTGCCTCTTTAGTTGTCTTCTGTGATCAGTGGCCTTCTCGCCAGCCTCAGCGCCACCGAAGTGTTCTTCAAAAGCCCAATTGAGTCTCGAGTAAAACTCCTGTGGTGCCTGGATTGAGATGCTGTAGACTGTAAATTTGATGCCCTGAGTTCTGTTGTTATGGAAACAGCCATCAGAGAATGGAGCAAGGGAAACAAATGCGGGGAGACAGTGATACAGGTCGGATTTTGAAAATTAAAATAAATAAATAAATAAATAAAATAAAAGAACAAGGTCAAGTCTGTGAATGAAGCAGACCAAATCCTGCCGAGCCGAGTCATTCAGCAACTTTGAGCTCCTCCTCCTGCCAGCTGCAGGCAATCCTTTACCACCCAGGCTGTAAAGATAAGTGTGGGGTGATCACGCTAATCCTTGCCCTTTGGTAATGGATGTTGTATTTACACTAATATATAGTGAATTCACATAACAAAAAATGTTTTTGCTCATATGCTTCTCACATTGTGTGATGCATTGGTTTTACAGATCAGTTTAGCATCACTGATGCCAGGAAGTAATGCAGTAATGGCTCCTAAAGTCTGCAAGGATTGAATAGTGAGTGTCTTATAATATTATAAATTGTGTATTTTATTTATTTTAGAATTTGTATACATTGAATTTGGTATGTGTAATAGTATCCATCAAACATGCATACAGGGCATATATCATATTATGTGTGTGTTTCTTGTTTCTGAGGTGGATTAAATTTCTGGATCATAATCTTCGGCCCATGGTGTTGGCTGTATTTAGGATTTCACAAAAAGGAATCTAGTAATGTGTTATTGAGCAGTCGCTGCCAGTTCTCTCCAGTCATGTAACACATTCACTTCAGACTGATGGCTTGTATACATCTCTTCTTTTAAACAGCTGGCATCCCACTGATTCATTTCTCCCCCCCTCAGGTTGTTTCAAAGGAGAATATGTTGCATTTATTTGCTTGACATGGGGATCACAGTGGGATTCACTGGCAATTTTATCACATTTACATCCCCTCTATGAAATAGGTTTGGTTTCAGTTTTAGAGTTCGGAACAGTAAGCGTGCCCGCACATAATCACTGAGTTCCTCATCCATTATATACACTTGTGTATTCATCAGTGAAATGTCAAACAGGGTTGGAAGTGTTTGGCTCAGTAACAGACCCGCAGATTAAAACAGGGTAAACTCTATAATATATTAGCTACGAGTTCTGTTTTGAATATCCATCAATTCTTCCCCACTTGTATTAATTAAGAATTAGCTGAAGAATACGATGCTAAAAATGTACAGGTTGATTCGAAGCATTGATAGAAAAGAGATCCAGGCTATTTTATTCCATCCTACACTGTAGCCTGAAGCCAGTTTTCATCACCAATTATGTGTTTTTTTTGCAGCCATTCTCTTGTAGCCCACTCCTGCCACACTGGTCACATTTTGGATACTATATGTGAATCAAGACATGGTATCAAGCTCTGCCAATCAGAGGTTATATAACACCAGCATTCAGCCAAGAGCTCTGTCAATCAAAAGTAATTTGTTAACACAGGGTTTAATGCTGGCACAGTGCAGTGTTGGATCCTAAACTGTTTTCTTTATTATTATTTATTTCAGTCAATGAAATGTAAAATGTCAAAGAGGATCAAATTCATCCCTTGAAGTCAGATTTTTAAAAAATGACAACCAAGTGACTTATCTGTATCCTACATTTAAATGCTCCTCACGTTCTGTGTATGAAAGTATGAAACTTTAATGATACTGCAGCTATTAAATAAAACTGTTTTGGGACATAAATGTGACTGAAAACCGGTTGTTGCTAGGAGACGCACTGCAAAATTACTACAGAATAAAAACGCTAAAACAACACTATCATTTTTTTCTTTTTTCCACATAGCGATGGCTATCAACCATTAGCAATTAAAGACACATGACCCTTTTAATATTCAATATTTGGTGGGACCCATGTGTTCAACTTGCAATGCACAAGCTAAGCTAACTAACCTCTTCCAAATGTCCAGACTAAGCAGTGAAATTACAATACTTTAATATTATGAGGTCATATAACAGCATTTGTGGACTAATGTGTGTTCAGTCTGGACATAGGTTCAGTTGGGTCGTTGGCTTCCTGTCTGGATGTTAAACCAAGAGCACTAAAGCAATATAAAAGCAGACTATTTCAAATTGCCTAATAAGTGGCCCATTTCTTGTAGACATAACTTTTGGGGTCGTGCTGAAAATAATGTCTAAATAGACAAATGTCTGCACTGAGGAGAAAGCATCTTAGAGGGAGTGACATTTGTAATCACAGTGATCTTACCACACATTGTCTCTTTTTGTAGATAAAAAGGTGTGTACCCTATATATACAGCATCAATCATCCAAAGAAGCACTCGAGGATGGATGAACGACAGCTTAAAAGCTTTAGATGGCACAATGTCTCTCTTTATACCGCATCTTATTTTAGAGCTCAAAATCAGTTTCTAAGACCACTGAGAAGCCACATTTTAAAAAAGAAGAAACTGCAGCAGCCACACATACAGAAACCTTTAGAAAGAAACCTTCATATCATACAATACATCTATCATATCTTGATTATTTATTTACCTTTTTTGGGAGGGTCCCTGTGACACCAAGTCTAAAGAGCGGGCGACACGTCCCCTTTTCTGGCTCGTCCTGAGGGACATCCTACCTGTCCTCAGGCCAGCTGAAAGGCATAGTAATCCTCGGAAAGTCTTGGTTTGACCTCGGGTTCTGCACCCAGTGGGATACATTAACTACAACTCTTGCAAACTCTTTGTGGGGTATGAATGCAGAACGCGTCAACTGGCTCGCCGCTGATCTAAAGCAGCGCTGACTTTTATTGAAGAACACCCTTGGACTTCTAAGTACACCAAATAACAGACTGGACTGTTAGTTATACAAACATGAGAGGCAGAGCTGCTCTGAAATTATAATAGTCTTACAGGTTGAATAGAACCAAAGAGGCTCTTTGTATTTGAAAATGCTCCTTGTCATGCTTGTCTTATCTTAAGTGGTGATCGTGCCATGATCGTGAATAAATTGTAAAAAGCTTACTAAAGTTATTGCAGTTCACCCTGAGTGGGTTTGAATGTCTCCACCAGAATTTCATAACAATCTATTCAATAGTTTTTGAGACACTTGACTTGAAACCTCATGGTTTCCTAGAGGAAAGAGTAGAGGGCCACCAAAGACAGTAGACTTCATCTTCTGGGGACTATGATCATCCATACACACATTCATGACAATCCATCTAATAGCTGTTTGTATTTTAGTCTAGACCAAAGTGGTGTATATAGGCTGACCATTTACCCCACTATGCTCATAATCCAGCAGAGATAATAAACATCAGACTAATATCTATATGAGGATTAGAAGAAAATCATCATAGAAAGGCTGTGAAGAAGAGTCTTTTTGTAACATCAGGAGGTTGAACCAGTTATATCGAAGCTATTAATAATCATTTTGTCAGTGTAAATCAGCCTGTCTCAGTTGAAAAGTAACAGGAGACCTTTACCCTACTTTTTTATGTTATGAGATGCTATAGATTCACTCTCACTTGTCAAAAGGATCATTATTATGTCGTAGTGTGATTATTTGTGAGGAAATATCCATATACAAAAAAGTGGCATTGAAAACGGTGGAGTGAATTACAAACCCATCTCCCGAAGCAGCTGCAATAAAGCTGCTGATTGCTGAACCGCTTCAGCAACTCCACCGACTTCCTGTCAGCTAGTAAAAAATATGAAATTTGGGGTTTGAGAGATGACTTTGTTTATTTAAAGGATGCCGTGGTAATCAGGAAATCTCCCTGGTGTCCACACCTGACATATACTGTACATCTTACATGATATACATTGACACTGACACATATGAAGCAGAAACATGAATACTAAAAACTAGCACATAATTATGCATCATACTATTCAGTCTTCCATCTGCATGTCAATAGACGCCTCTTTTTAAAGGATGATTAATGAAGGATTTTTCATTGGGCGGATATTATTCCAGTTTATGACTCTGTAATTTATTTTCAAGGATTTAGTCTTTGGCTTGGTACCACAATATGACCATTACTAACAAATCTGGTGTTGTGGATATGTATGTGTGTTATTGCAGTAAACTACTATGGTTTTGCTTATGTGACACTAATTTAAAGAGATCTATATGTTGCTTTCTCTCCATCCTCCCTGACCTTAACTTAGGTAGGCAGTTTGAAAGTGGATGGATCAATGAAATTCTTGCTGGCATGGGGGGGCTTTTAATGTGAACATTACATCAATGACTTCTTCTGTGAGATCCAGGTCTGGCAGCGTTAAAAAGTCCCTCAGAATGTGTCTGACATTGTGTTTCTTCGCACCTATTTAACGCTGATAATGAAACAATGATTTTCCTAATCCCCGATCTCTGCTGGTGAGACTTCCTCTCTGAATAATAGCGGACGAACAACAAAGTGATGAACACCAAAGAACCGCTGACAAATTACCGAGTCCGTTTCATTCCAAATGTCAATACCAATATTTGCAAGAGCCACAAAACAAATGGATAATGCTGCGATATGGCAAACTGGGGACCTATGATCCTTTCATGCATCATTTTAAGTGACACAATGCTCAATACAGATATTCCCTATCGGGAAATCAATACACCCAATGAAAAAAAAATAGAACTGTTACCTTTGAGGTAAAATGAAAACTTTACCCGAAACAACAGCTAGGTGTAGAAAACACCTGTGGTTCTCTGAGGCAAAAAAAAGACTTGTTTTTGATTCTATTTGACTCTCTGTTTTTACTTCACTCCTTCTTTTCTGTTTGTCTATTTTCTTTGTAATATGTTGGATAGCTGTAGGCTACTATGAGGCTAGGTTTGTGAGGGTGTATTAATGAAAAAAAAAAAAACACCTGCACCAAAAAAACATTTATCAGATCACACTGCGGCTAGCTGACAGTGGGAATGAAGTGTGCACACATTGTGTGTGTGTGGGTGGATGTGTGTTTCCGCTTAAGTGTTGCCGGTGTGACACATTCATCACAGGGGACATATATGAGCTGAACTCAAGCTGTGGAAGGGCACAAGGGGAAAAGAATGGGTGTTGACTGTGAAAAACCATGAGGAGAAACCACGAGGACACAGAGGAAAGAAAGGGTGGGGGGGGTGGGGGGGGGAGTGAAAGGTACTCTGAATGCCAAACAGGAGTGAAGTGATATGAGTGTGTGCATGTACTTGCTTATGTGTGTGAAAGTGTGTGGGTGCTTAATGGGGCTTAGTCAAAGAGCCAACAGAGAAAATGCTTCTCGTACCGGCTTCAAGGAGCTGCCGTCACTTTCTGCATCACTTCGCTTGAAGGTCGCGGTACCCGAGACGCTGTTTTTTTACTGTGGGCTCAGGTGCCTCAAAGTGTGACAAATGAAACCTCTTCACTACTGCCAGATTATTATTCAGACTTTGAACTGTTAACACAGTTGTGCTGGCTTTAGTCACTAGAATCTCCCTGGTGTCCCTCTTACCAGCCCAATCACATTTCTATAATACTCATTGTTTGCCCAATGTTATTATTGTAGGAGACATAATGGCTACATAGATTAGGATCATAATGCTACAAATCTTAAGTGCACAAAGAGTGGTTTGGGTTACATTTTGATACCTATACCTACCTATATTTTTAGTTTTTATCAGTGAAACTAAATGTGAATTTAGTGTTAGTACATAGCATACATTAAAAATATACAAATATACTCTGAATACATATTTGTAAATACAGAAAACACCACTGAGTTACTCTATGAACTATGAACACTGGACGATGATCTGTGCTCCATAACATCAAATGCAGGTCATTTTTACTCTCAACATATCAACCATCTGAGCCATTGCAGTCACAATCGCCATTACTGAATATGAGCTCTATAATAGCGGCAATAATTCTGCCACACAGCCCTCCATCCAAGCTGTTCATCCCATAGTTGTTCGACTGCCCCGTTTCAATAACAGGCTAAACAGCGCTATCGCTCAATTCCACTCTCCCCCAAAAAAACAGACACTTTGATGATTTCTTTTGCATTTATTTGACAAATGAGATAATCTGTCAGCAGAGTTATAGTTTCAAAGTCAAATAAGGCTTTTAATCTTGTTCTGCAAACTTCCTGAGCTTGCTGAGACTGGGCTTTGTTCTTTTGTAACACTGACAAAAAAACAAGGCCTATCGTTTTAATAGATTGCCTTTTGTGGTTTTTCGATGCAATCTTTCTTATCATTTTTTTCCTCTTTTCTAAAACTTAAGTGGAATATCAGTTGATCCTTATTCAATTAAGGGTAAATTATGTGTTTCTTCATTCCTATCTTACATCTTAGCCTTGCTGGAGATGCAGTCCATCTCCAACAGCATTGCTATAGCCTTATCTGCTTTTTAGATGATGTGTCAGATGTTCATTTTGGAGCTAGACAAATCGTATTCCCAGTTCTTATTCTACAGACTCTGGCTGGCAGCAGTTTTGAACTCCTGATACATCACAACTAATAACCACTTCACCTCAGGGTGTGGGGTGCAGGCAAGCTTAAAGGAGGAAGGAGAAGGAAAAAAAAAAACAATCCTCACTCGAATCGAGGGTCTAAGGACAGAGGGTGTCACTCCCTGTACAGATTGTAAAGCCCTCTGAGACAAATGTATTTTGTGATTTTGGGCTATATAAATAAAATTTGATTTGATTTGATTTGATTTGAAAAAGAAGTGGGGGGAAAAATCCTTACCTCCCTGTGCGCTCGTCACAGGAAGTGCAGCCTCAGCAGCCGCCTATGCAAAAAGCGCTGTGATGATTATGCAGAGACCAAAGAACGCTCAGAGCGCAAACAGCTGGCCCGGTCTCAGCGAGGATCATGGAAAGTCTTCTGATCTTTCTAATATATTCGGTAATTACTGATATGTGTCGACTGTGTGTGTGTGTGCGAGTGTGTGTGTGGCAGTGAGTGCAGCAGCAAGAGAATTGCAAATGTAGCAGTATACACACATATTCACTCATACTGATCCTGATATATTCTAAAATAATCTATAGAAAAACGAAAAAAACAAACAAAAACATAGACCAATACACATTCAGTGTGACTGATGCTAACAATAGCAAACACATTTGACTTGTCATCACACTATTTGCATGAAAAGTAAGGTAGGGTGCAAGTATTTTAGACAGAGAAATGTACAAATTATGTCGCGTTTTGTCCATAACGAGCAGCATCCAACACTAGATGAAGATCGCAGCCTATTTAAAATCATCTTTTAGTGCTGCGACTTGCGAGCTATTTCTCGCTGCTGAATTCATCTTACCTGAGGAAGCAGCCACTCCAGTTAAGCATTTCAGCGCTGTGCATAAACATGTTGCCCTCTGGCTCGCTGTGAATAATTCGCCCCTCCTATCTAATCCCGCTGTGTAAAGTTCACCCACTGTTACAGTTTTTCCTAATAGTCAACAGCAGATGTTGAGGTTTGGATGTTTTGCTTTTGGAATGGGTAATGACACCCTCTGGTTAATATTATTACCGTCTCCAGTTTCATTCCACGTGTTTGGACGCTTTACTTTCTCTGACATCTGGCCTGATGATGTGGGAAACACCAATCTTAATGTGCACAGAGTATTGGAGGAGTTAAATTCAAACAGTCCGATGGGGTAGTGGAGGTACACATTGCAAAAACTGCTACGTGTTTCATGATTTACATGAACAGGTCCTCAGTCTAAAAATACTACTGGAGTCATCCTTAAAGATTAGAAAAGAAAGACGGCAACCTTTGACATAAGACGCCATTGTGGTGTTCAGAAACAATAAATGTATTCTGGTGATTTTCTTCTCTTTCTTTTGTTTTGCATTGAATGATGCTGCTGTCTCCATGACAGCATTCAAGTGATCTAGCAGGATGCCACGTCGCCTGTCTTTTCAGTTCAAGTAATAAATACATTTCATTGTGAGTTTTCATAAATGTGATATGCCAGGAACTGTAGTTATTGAACTGAATGCAGGAGGAATAAACAGGTTGAAATGCACACTTCCCCCTTTTGTCTTGTTGCTGCAGAGCAATTTTGATGGAAATTGTCAAAATAAAAAATAAAAATAGGAGAATGTTAAGAAAAGGCACATAAGGACACCGCATGTCGTTAAAGAGTTTGATTTGAAATCCTAGTAGCGGCTGGCCTTTAGCGTTAATCTGTCCATCAATCAGAAGGCAGAAATGATTCCCATCAAGTCCACAGACGGGCCACCAAAGGAAAGCTGCGTGATGAGAACGCAGGAGATGAAAATGACAGCTACTTATCGATCACAGCTCGCAGATACTAAATATAACAACAGAGCGGAGAACGAGTTCAGACCGCTGAGCAGCCGCATGAAGTGTATTTTAATTATACATATTATATTTACCCATACGTAGATCTTAAGAGGTAATTTGTTGGCAATTTGCTGCTACATCTTACTACTAATGTATGCCATAATAGATTAGAATTTAAGTCCCTTTTTTTGTTTTGTTTTTTTTTTTTTGCTTTGTAATCCTGTTTTATAGAAATAATCTGATACAAATCTGAAGACAGGTTCAAATGTCTGGACTGCATCTTTATCGTCTCGTGTTTGAACCAGCTCCACAGTAGAAACATCAGTCGTAAAATAAGTTCCCCCCATCGTTCTCTCTGTTATCGTTCTTTTGGTTTTTATGGGTCCAAGTGCAATTTTGCTTTGGTCAGGTGCTAACAAATCGGGCAAGGGAGAGGATACATCTGTCTGGCGTTTGGCAAAGCAGGTCCGCCTGGGAAACATCGAGTCAGCTAAAAGGTTTGAGCTCCGTCAGCACCCTGCGGTGCCTTTACAGTTTAATACAGAGAGCCAGGAGACAGGCTGACAGAGAGCACTGCAGTAGCAGCCACACACACACATGCACTCAGTCACACGTACACAAGTGCATGTTAAAGACCTGCTGTGTGGAGATTTACATTTTGTAAAGTCTATCAACTGTTAACAGCCTGTGGTTAGAAACTAGCTTGAGATACGGTTTGTTGTTTTGCATTTTTTGCTTGCAGTCCTTGGTGACATGTTCAAAGACTTCCTACCACCTGAGACACTACCCATAATGCAACTCGACAGTGTCTTATTTATTCCACCCTCATAAAAAGCTCCTGATTTATAACATGCAAAACATGATTGACAGAATCGTCATACTGGGCTGATGGGTAGTATTGCCATTTTTAGCATCACACCACCTGCAGGAGCAACAATCCTGTCCAATCATAGTATTTTTTACACAAAGCATATGGGAGCTGTTTTTGAGATTTACCGTCTGGTCTTAGAATTCCTGATCAGTTTAAAGGAGCCTTTCGAACCCTCAGCACACGCTCTCACATACAAAAAATACCTCAGTCCTCCCCTAACCATATGTCTGCATGAATTTGTCTGAGTCTTTATGCCAGTGGCACGGTTTCAGTAACAAGAAACGGGCCGTCCACATGACGCATTCCCTCTCTCATCCTTTTGTATTCTGCTGAGTGAGGTGCTTACTCATCCCTTGTATCGTCAGCGGAGCTTGTGTTTTATGTATCATATGAGGAGGAATTCAAATGACTCAGCCAGCTGGTGCAGTTATTGTCATGGAGTCACAATGGCATGAGTTTAATCACAGTTCATTTGGTTAATTTTATGATCTTGCAACTCCCTCTGTGTCTCGCTGCTATCACGTGTGCTCACATTTGTGCAAATGGGGGGAAGGAGGGATCACCTGCTTGAGATGAGATGATTCCCAAGATTGCATCCAAAGCAGAAAAGGTCTCTTTGGGCCATTGAAGGATTGTAAATATTGTCAAATCTGTAAAACCTTACAACCTGCAAAGATATAAATAAGGGGTGTAGCTTTAAATATGAGGTTGACTGTCTCCTTCCTTTTTAACACTGTGCTTATTTGGTCTTATGACTCACTTACAGTAGTTGCATATAGTCATTCTGCAAATAGATGATCTAGATCTGCATTTTATTTTGGCTGTCAACATGTTTAAGTAGGTCTCTGTGAAAGGTCAAAGTCAGCAGGTCAAGCCACACAAGGCTGATGGATGTCAGCTGTGCGCAAAAGGAAGATCCACAAGTGATAGGAGATGGACATGGACAGAGACAATGAATTGAATCTGGAGGTCATAGTCATAAATCTTACCTTTTTTAGGAACAAGGTGCAGCATAGGGAGCTGGTCAAAAACCAGGACAAGATGGAAGGTCAATGCTGCTCTCATATTATTGACATACTTGCAGGGTGATGTAGTCGGAGCGAGAAAGGGATGGACAATTAGGCTATGATTTCCATAAATTAAAGTTGTCACCTTAAGTGTTCCCTGGGAGAAAAAACAAGGGACAGAAAAACACTGTTCACTTTTTAGTTCTGGTCCACTTAGTGTTCACACTGCATTATTTCAAACCGACCAAGAGTTGTAAGCATAACTCACATGGACTGACAGCTAACACCTCACAGCAACAATGACCTGTGGGCAAAAGTCAAAACAGAATGTATTCCCGGTGACTGACAGCAAGTCATGGTGCTCTTGAGTGGTCAAGAACAGCTCACAAACATAACAAGACAAACCTCCATGTAAGAAATATCAAAATCACATTAGACTATATCCGTTTTGACTAATGGATAGATTTATTTGACCGTGTACTGTTGTAAAGTACTTGCATATAGTCGAGTCAATTGCAGCACAGAAGACGAAAAACTAAATCACCAAAAACCACACACACTGGTATTTATCTAGGTCGCAAAATTCAATAGCCTTATGAGTGTTAAGCCAATTGCTAAACCAAGTGACAGATTGTAACCGAATGGAAATCTGCTCAGGCTGGCACCAACGCCGACTGCAGAGGACTGTAAAAAATCTGGGATGAAATCTGGGCAGTAAATTAAATTCTATTTTATTTGCACTACATTACATGTAAACGGGAAAACCTGCACTTCTTAATGCATTATTAGTTTTTAATTCTGGTACTGGATTGTTAAGGAAGTTCTGTGTTTTTTTGTGTCAGTCTGTGCTTTCTATTCAGATTTTGTGTTCTTTGGGTCGAGAATAAATGTCTCCAAAACGGTCCCATTCTGAACGTGTGAATGCAGTGTTCCAACGTAAAGTAGTCCCCAAATAGAGCTATTTTGTTCAACATGATTTCATGGGGGTGAAAAAAATGAGTGTGGAAATTAGCGGAATAAACCTTTTTTTTTTACATCCTGTATTACAGCCATTGTGTTATTGGACTCGTGACAAGCACACAGCATAGAGCTTTACTTTTCCTGCTTCCCTTTCCTTGTTGGTAATATCAGACTGAATTGAATGTTCTGCCTTGCCAGTTCACACTCACACACTACTAAATATGATTTGCATTCTCATTTCACAGATGAAACTACAGCTCATGAAGAGAATAGACACAGACGGCGGAGGTTTCTGAAGGTTCCCCTAGACTGGAGAGTCGTCATGGTGGCTTTGCTCCCCGTACTGTAAGTCTCCGTTAATACCCAGCCAGCCGGGGTTATTTGTATCTATCGCTTGCGTACACAGAAATCTCCCAAGTTATGATGAACCTGCTTTTGAAATCCTGGTACACAGGTAAATCACTTTACACCACCCCGACTGTGACATAAGAATATTCTCTCTGTGATCGGCTTAGCAGGAGGACAGTGTGTTTATACTTGGAGGGAAATTAGGTGTTACAACAGCTCAAAAATAAACCGGTCACATACAGGAGGGACAAAAAGGACAGAGCAAGCAGGCATGGAAAAAATGTGAAAATCTACCCATAGATGCACATTAAATAAGCAGTGAACTGAAAGAAAGATGGGTAGAAAATCGGGAAGAGGGAGGAAGAAGCCGGCTAAGAACAGCATGTGTTGCTTCCCCCACAGCCGATATGTGGTGAGAGCTACAGAGGAAGCCACTGCTAAGCTCCCTGAGAATGCCGCCTTCACCCACTGGGGAACCGGAGTAATTACAGAGAGCTTTTGTCCCTGTTTGCCTACAGTAATAAGCCTAAAATCCCGGCAGCTCAGGCATTAGATGATGAAGTTTCACTGGCTGTGCTTACAGCTAGTTAGCGTTCGTCATTAACATTGAATGTTAGTGGTTTTGACTGCACCTTCCTCTAGGTTTTGCCACCATCAGTTGGCATATGGAGGCTACAGTGTAATTTAATGTTCATCTTAAGTTGGCCTTTTGCTTTCAGACTGCAGATGCAGCTGTAGAGAAATCATTGTACTGTATGTGTGGCAGTAAGACGATTCAGAAGCATCCATCTGGCAGTGTCAGGAATACACCTGGAAGTTACATAGTACTCAGGGTGTAGAATGATTCCTGCTTCGTATGCAAACAGCATACTGTGTTTGTTCTTCTATCCTTGGCTTAAAACCATTTTGAACTTTAGACTTTAGTCAGTAAGGGTGTTTTTCACCAATACATCAATCCATGCTGCCTGTTGTAAGATCCTATCTTTGTGGAATAATACAGATGACGCATAATGTTTGACAAACCCAATACAGTCATGTTTTCATGTGTGTGTGTGCGTGTGTGTGTGCGTGTGTGCGTGTGTGTGTGTGTGTGTGTGTGTGTGTGTGTGTGAAGAACAGTAGAGACAGTAGAGTGTGACCCATTTTGTAAACCGACTGGCAGATAGATCCTGCCGCTGTCACACACACATTATCTCGTTTGTTATTAATCTTTGTTGGAACAACCTTCCAAGAACATAACAGATTCAAAGCCTCAGCCAAAACGTTGTGTGAAAAAAAAAATCAATATCAGAATAGAATATTTGCAATAAGGCCATACCATTATTGATCCGACCATTCAAAACACTTCCCAAAGCCAAGGTGAGTGGGAAATGGACAAAATATCAGCTTTGAATGTTTCTTGTGGAAATAATGGCTCCGATGTGAAGATCTTTGATGTATTGATTCACTATACATGCCCTCTGCACTGTTGATTAAGAGAGTCTGCTTTTAAAGTTGACCTTCTCGCATCAGCACGCTGATCAAATGTTTGCACTTGTTTTTGTAAGTAGTACTGCGGGGTATTCTACAGGGAAACGGTATGTGTTCGTCCCGTGGGTGTTCACAGGTAAAAGCTGAGGCATTAGCACATGTCACCAAGCTCCGATCTGTGTGAGGTTTTTTTTTTTTTTTTTTTCTTGTAGTTGAGAAAAAAAAAAAATCACTTCAGCATTGACTAAGTGGTTCAAGAAACAAGGAGCACTATCAAAGCTGTATCAATGTTAAGATAACATAAAAGTTGCCCTTTGGCTCCCAACATTTACATTGTTGAGTTTAGATGGTATGACAAGGCGTTAAGGTTAACAGGAGAGTGAGACTGCAAGGGTGATGTGTTCAAACAATGTTACATGTTCAACACTCGTTATTATCTCAATGTGTGCTTTTGCCGGTGAACTCTGTGATCCATGTGAGTCATGTGACAGAGTTTATTTTCTTTTGCCGTTTTCTTACAAGATCCACTCTTTAAGTACAATACGATATATATACGCACAGCAACAGAAGCATGAGAAATAACCATTAAATAATATATTGAATGGTTATGTTCAGGCACTTTCATTATTTAGTCAATGTTAGGTGATGATGGTCCAACTGAATTGATAACTGAATTTAAAATTTACTGTAAATAGTTTTTTTTTTAATTATTATTATTATAAGGAAGATAACGGTGGCAGTACAAACACGTGTAGGTAACATAACGAGGAGCAAATACCAGCTTATATAATATTAAGGCTTAAATAACACACTTGCTGTACATGATTTCTACCTCCAAGTAAGGTTAAGCCATCTATATTTAGAGCTTTCAGAGATTTTTTGAATTACACAAGTGTCCGTAATCATAGGAATCAATTCCTTCTCACGAATAGCTGTTCTTGATGAAAAGGGTTTCCGATGTGACTGTGTAACAAGGAAAAAATGAGGAAACTGATGGAGGTTGTGGTCTTCCTTTCTAGATTTTCCTGTTACAAACTGATTGATTATGCCCCTACTAAAAAGCCATCTTCCTCATATTGGGAAGAGTACCATTACTTTCTCTTCCAAATTGCATTTTGTTTCAAACTAAGAACCTATGTTGGCTGCATGCAGGCGACATTGGCAGAAGAACTCTGCATTCCCTGCCAATCCTTGCTTTTTTTTTTCCCCCAAAAGCCTGCAGTGGCATTTAGTCATCACCAAGAGTGCCTTGTTGTTAGCACTTAGTCTAAGCACATTTTACCTGCTTATCTTATTACTCAGGTGTCAGCTGCAAAGCATGTTGGGAATTGACGCCAGTCGAGGTGTTTCTCATTCATTTCGTTAATTGCATTGTTCTCATTGGATGGGTGGTGCCTCTACAGAAGAGAACATGGCAGGACTGTAATTAGAACTCAATTGAGAACATGTAGCATCATCAGCAGAATTTTGTTCAAACCAAGCAACGATGAGAAATTGCAGAAAGTTATTTGAGAAACATATTCTTTAATTTTAACATTTTACTGTTCTTGTTGGCTTAAAACAATGGCTGCCACAGGTTGCACCCCCAACCGTAAAAATTCTTCTTGATCCAAATGTCAGCTTCTAGTCAGTTCACATGAGGGCGTACAAATGGCAAACACCATGGGACTACAAATGACAGGCTTCGGAGGGGAGAGAAGTCAACCAAGAGTCGGCAGGTCACCGAATGAAACAGCAAATGAAATGACAGAGATGCCCTCACGACAAGAGAACAAGGAGAGAAGAGAGGGAGGGATTAGAGGGAGGGAGTAGGGTATAAGGAGGGGGGGGTGGTGAAGTGCACACACACACAGAGAAAACACAATGCTTCCCTGCGTCACGGTGTGATGGACGGCGACCACCGACTAATAAATCAGAGGCGCTGAAAAGGCAGGATGCTGAGAAGGGTATTCGTAGCGACGCTGCCTCGCGCTCCGGGTTGCCGAGAGAGGAGAGACGTGTCGGGAATATGCGAGCAGATGCTCACACACAGAGATAGAGAGAGAGAGAGAGAGAGACGAGGCTGGCCTAATTTAGCCTGCCTGATGAAAAATGGACAGGAAAGTGCTTACTTGGCTCGCCCTTCCCTCCACTACAGCACTGCTCCTCCTCATTTCCTCCTCCTGCTTTGCCTCCCCCCTTTTAATACCCTCCATGCCTGTTCCCACTCCCTCCGTCTCTCCTTGATTCCCACACTTTGATCCCCCACTGTCCTCCAACAAATACAAGCATTCCTGCACTGTCATGGCTGCAAGAACAATTTCCCACATATAAACATGCATGATTCCTTTCATCTATATTGAAAGGTATACTTTTAGTCTTGTGTATTAATGTTCTTTCATTTCCCCCCCATTATTTTATGCCCTTTGTAAAGCTTGCTTCATAATGAGAAGTTAATTTCTTGACAATTGATGATGATGATAATGACTGAAAGATTACCGCTCGTGGTTTACATGTACATGCGACGGATTAGTGACGGTGCTACATTTGGCCACAGGCATGGATAAATATGCTCGTGCGTAAAAGGCGGATGTTCTGGTAATTCATAAAATTCCGCCTCTTTTTGTTCTTTTGATTGACAGGTCTATAGATCGATGGAGCTGGCAGAGGTTTTAATATGTAAACCAAGAGCGACAGGTCTATTTATGGCCAGGAGTGGAACTCATGTGCAAACTTCCACATGATGGAATCTATTAAGCAGGCTCATGTTGTGGACACGTGACTTTATGTCCATCCTCTACAATATGTACTACCTCAAGCTATCATATTACTCATATTACTTCCTCTCTTCTGCAGCCTCCACGTCTTCTCAGTGGCGCTACTCTAATTAGTGCTGATCTGTCTTTTCACTCTGATCTCCCATCCCCCGGCCATCAGTGCTGTGTGGTCCGACTGTCGGGTATCCCAGTGGCCAAGGTGCCACCTTTCATGCCAGTCACAGCCACACTACAAATACTTTACGTTCTTTTCCCCTTTAAAGATGTCATTGTCCCTTAAGAACAACCTTCCTTCTAATAAATATCAGGAAATCAGACACCGCCTGTAAGTAGATTACAGATGGCTTTATTTAATACAACTTATAATAAACCTAGGCAGCATCCCCCTCCTTTTTTATTAAAAGCAACTTATAATAACAATAAAGTAATGGCAGGAATTTTTTTTATTCACTTTTAATTTGGTCTCCATCCTTGTTGCTAAGCAGCCATGCACCTGTAAATTGCACATCCCATTTGTCAGTCAAACAATGGTGTGCACAGATTGAAGTAAGCCTCGAACCCTTTTGAAGCAATTTTCTCGTGTCATGAAAGACATCATTAAAAAACGTGATCTTTAACCCGTGGCTGCTGGTAACGGCACACAACTTTAAAGATCGCTGATTGGCTGTTTCCTGCTGAAATATGCATCACAGTTATACAATTCTTTAGATAGATAGACTCAAGTAGCATTATCTAGTTTAGATCATGATCAGACACTTAACTATGAATTAAGACTTGGCTAAAGCTGGAGGCAAACCCATGTTACATTGCTCCTCTGATTTATCAGATCTGGAGACAAGTGACAGGTGAAACTCTGTCTTATGTTAATGTGGAGTCTTTTTGTTCAAATGACCCAAAGCTCATTTAAATGCTTTCAGTCCACTTAATTGTAGTTATCTTGTGTTGCTGTCTCTCAAAAGTGGTTTCGTGTTTTGATCTGGCAAGTGTCACTTCTCAAACCCCCGCTTGGGAGGAGAGGTGGAAGTGGGTCAGTTCATCTCTTGGGTATCCATGAGGAAGGTTTATTCTGCAAGAAGAAAAACAAGTCTGTCCTTCCTTAGGAATAAAAAAAAAAGATATATATAAAGAAAAAAAGATACATTTTCTAATGCAGTTGTACATCTTTTGTATTAAATGTCTATAAGAAACACACAACAGGTTTTTCACTGTACTTTGCAACCCTGGGGATATAGTGAAAATAGAGCAGAATAAAAGTAAATCTTCCCCCTACTTAATCTATATTATAGTCATTTAATTGATGGACACAACAAATTACTGACTTTTTATGATTTGATACACAACTCCGAACTTTACGCAACATATTGTTTCACAGTTTGAGAATGTTCGTGTATATCAGGCCAGCGTAGACTGCACACTGAGCAATATTCACTCCGAAACCTGAAGATGAAAAAGCAAACAAAAAAATGAAAAAGTTTCCGTACAGAATCACTGTCAGAAATAACCACGATACTTTATTTGCAGTATTTCAACCACAAAGTCTACACCAGGCCAGCAAACAGTAGCTCCATACTTGCAGTCATACTACTGAAGCCTTTCAGCTGACCACCACCATCACGACATTGTTGATTGCTTTACTTTATGTGTGTGTGTGTGTGTGTGTGTGTGTGTGTGTACATGGGAAGCACAGAGCACACAGTGGGCAGCTTGCAATGATTTCACAGTGAGCCATTACTTTTGTGCCTGTGATGTATCAAACGGGTTTTTTCACATACTCAGATGTCCACACACACACACACACACACACACACAGAGGATCACACACAGAGCAAGTGTCTCGGTCGTCCATCTCAACTTGACACCCCAGAACAGTGATGTTTTCCTTTGGTGCCGATTGCATGGGGTATATTTCACTGACTGATAGCTTTCACTCTCCTGGCTGTGCTCCTCTTCTCCTTTCACTTCATCAACTTCTCTCACTCTCTCTCTTTCTATCCATCTCTGTCGAGCTTGATCTCTCTTTCTCTCCTACTGTCTCCTGTCTTGTAATCATAATGAAGGCTACGGAATAGAAAGGTAGACATAGAAGGAAAAAAAATGTTTTGGTGTCAGGCTCTATGCTGCAGCTTCTCTTTCCTACTTTGCACTGACATTCAGCATGCATAGAAGAGGAGGCAGAGAAGGCAATTTCCTCGCCTACGGTGCCATCAGCAGTCCATGTCGCATTTTGAATAAAGGGGAACACACTTCTTCTTGACTGTCTTGCTGTTACTTTGCTATCACTATTTCTATTGCACTCTTCACCTACACATATAAACCACAGCTGCAGTGACTCCGTGCATGAAATGTGTTTGGGCGGCAGACTCAAACAGACTTGCTCTGTCCTGAAATGACTTTTTTTGTGAATGATTCTTTTTATTTTTTGCAGCAAAAGCCAGTAATTTTGAGAGACTGTGCTGTAGACATGCATTTTATTTTTTTAGCATGTTGCTCTGTCCGTTTTCTCTGAATATTTGGTTTGTGAAGGACAAAGTCCAAAGAGTCCACCACCGCAAATAAACTGATAACCTGTGGGAAAGTTCACATCCGTTCCCTCAGGGGTGTCGGGAAAGATTCAGTAAATCACTTATTCCACTCATAACCCCAGTAAATGGCACAGGATATTAAAGGGCTAGTTCAGATTTTTTTGAAGTGTTGTTGTATATACTCCTGCCTGCTTCTCCACAACAGAGACATGAAGGCCTAAACGCTGTTTTAAATCCCTTATAAATACTGCCAGAAACAAAATTATGGTGAAGAAATACTAAATTCTATATTTATATATTATGTGTTGCCCTGAAAGTGGCCATAAAAGTGAATAGTACTTTAGAATAACTGTGGCAATAACTCTAAATATGCACTCAATATCCTAGGGAGATGGTATCTAATAGTCTAAGAGTGTTACAAAGCTCCTTAAAGTAGATATGCAGGATAATTGCACTCTCTGTAGTACTCATGGTGTCTGCTGAGCTAATCTTTTATCCCACTGGTTTACCATCAAGGCTACATCATATAATCCTTTTACTGAGAGAAGGCTTCCTCACAAGGAGGGCTGCACGAGCAACTTTATCGTTTCCTTTATTTCTCAAAAGTAACAAAAAGTATGACATGACGGTATGAAACATACAGTGGCGTACAACATAACACTGGTGTCAGCCTTTTTTTTAAAAAAAAACCTTCAGTGAGAACCATTAGGCTTCATTTCTTTCCTCCATCTTTCTATTATAGCATTGAGCCCTGACCTGTCCGTTGGGGAATGACGAGCTTATTTGAGTTTCGAACATACTCAAAATGATAATTTGCGCTGACCCAGTCTAGTGCTGCATAACAGAGCCTCTCTCCACCTCCGTGGTTGGAACAGAGAAGCAGACATAGCATTGTCCCGGGAGACACCCTCTAGCGACCACGAGAGACAGGGTGGAAAAGGAGCATGAGTGAATGAGTGGATAATTAATAATTGTAGGGCATGTGGGAGATGGTGCTATTTACAGGTGTGTGTGTGTGTGTGTGCCAACTAATATTGTATATACATGTATATGTTTTCACTATAATTGGATAGTCTTCTGACACTGCGTCTTTTTCTTATTATTTACTCTATTTACAAATGTACAGGCAGCAGCGTTCTACTCCACTCAGACTCTTGACAAGGACCCATTAAAAAATGTGTGGGAGCTGTGTCTCCACATAGCAGCCAGCATCTCTCTTGAGTATTTAATAATGTGTATTCATTACTGTGCACTCCATTTTTTTTTTCCATTACAGTGAGAAATAATAAAGGCGTCATTTCTTTGAGACGAGTGAATAAACATGCAAATAATGTCCAGAAAGACTAAAAGAGTTCTGTTATTACTTAAAGGAACATCAAATGAATGGTAAAACAATAGCAGCACAAGAGTGTGTAGATGTTGAATGAGTATGCTTTGGAACCTGTTGAATTAATGTTTTGTTAGAAGTGACAAAATATGGTTTTACTTGTTGTGATTTTAAATCTTATTATTGTTTCCAAATGCAAAAAAATGACATTTCAGAGGCATTTTATCTCACAGAGGGGATATCTTTGCCTGAGTTTAAACAAAATGTTCCTCGTGACAAGTACAGGGGACGTTACAATCTGTTATCACTGCAGATCTGGATAAACTGCTGGCTTAAGAGTTGACTATGAATGTTATAACACCCAGAAAAAGATTAAATAACAAATTAAATTACAATACAAGGTGTCATTTCCTTCACTCAGTAGATTATAGATTAGCACTGCTGTTGCTGATATTCTTTTCTTTGCAGGACAATCCACAAACTACACACACACACACACACCACAGAGTGTTGCCAGCAAGCAGCTTCTACACGCTGTGTGTGTGTGTGTGTAGTGAAAGGCAGCAGAGCTGCTCAAGGATCTGAAGGTGATGAATGCTAGGCTGAGAAGTGAATACGGGGGCTTTGGGATAATGGCTCAGAGTCAAGCAATATTTGACTGTTGCAGGGGTAATCCTCTGCTCCTATCCCCCCTGCTTGAAGGTGATAATGGCTTTGCACTGCTGCAGGAGTTCCACATCGTATAGGATGAGACGCTGGCGCCGTGTCATGTCAAAAGGTCTCACTTAAAAAAAAGACGCCATTGCATTGCATTAAGCAATATCTGTCTGAGAGTAGAGAGGCACTCTGTGTGTGTCCATACTTGCGTATCTTCATTTCTTTGTTTCTCAATCCGCAAAGTCATTATGAATCAGACTAAGAGGCTGAAGCAATAATCAAGCTGTGAACAATAATTCAGAGTTTATAATATGTCTGCTTACTCTAATCTCAAGAGTGATACGTACTGTATGTTGCAAAGGTCAAATAGTACCCAAAGGCTCAGGCTCTAATCCAAATGTAAAATCCGCTTGTCGAAAACAAAAGCGCCGGGATGTAACATGCATTGAGTAATAACAGAATTGATTGATGGGAGTCAGCACATTAGTGTCTGTTTTTAAAGTGGATTTAATTGCTGTCAAATATTTGAAATATTGATATTTATGGCTGAAATTAAGAAAAAGAAGACTGGTGTCCATAAAAGAAAAAGGTGCATAATCCAGCGAATAAAAGCCCTGCTTTGCAGAACCGTACTTGCAGCCTCATGATACACACATTTGTGTTTGACGACAGCAAATGTGACGTAAAACATGAATTTGAAGACGAAGCGAAAGTGAGAGCAGTGAGTAGCATCGTGTCAGCTGGAGGAGAGGAAGCACCAGTCAAAGCGGATGTCAAATGAAAAGCGAGTTGACTTTGACAGTAGTTGGCAGCAACATAGCAAAGGCATCAGCAAGCAGAACAGTAACTTATCCAAACATGTAAACAATGTAGTTTTATAAAGGCCTCCGGGATAGATGTAATGCGGTTTGCTGAGAACCACTGGATGAACATCATAACTCGAGTGTGTGTTTCCAGGGGAACTCCACAGGGTTCCTTTGACTCACATTGACCAACAATGCAGCATATGTCAGGTGACGTAGCAGCCAGTCAGCACAGCTTTAGAGCTTAAACGTTGAGTGATCCTCAAATCAACTTCAGGAGATGAAGATGGGGATATGTAGGAGGGGAGAGTGGAGCATTCCCAGGGGGATCGCTCGCATCACTGCGGCAGCCTGATTGGCCATTGTGTTTGTGTGTGTGTGTGTCGGGAGGGGTTCCTCTTCACCTGGGTGATTCCACACAAATACACACACAACCCAGAATCACAAGGAGTCATGTCATCAATAATGACCTTAATGCTTGTGGGGGCCTTGAATCATGATTCATGACACACACACACACACACACACACACACACACACGATGCTGCTGCTGCTCCCGTTAATCATTAGTGAGGAGCTTGTGTAATGACGGCTATCCCTGCGCTCTCTCCTGCTGTACGCTCTTTCATTACCCAACATGAATGCCTCACTTGTTACCCCCCCTCCCCTCCCCTCCCCTCTCCCTCTTTCACACCCTTTCATACTGACACACACACACACACACACACACGTGGATGCTGCTCTTCTTCTGCACATCTCCCACCATCTTCAACATGACTCCTTGCCTCCGCCTGTGGCCCCAATCCATGTGTTATTGATGGAATCCTTCCAGACACGCACACACACACACACACTCAGCCACCCAATCACACACAGCGAGACCCAGGTGACTAATACTAGCTGATCCTCAGTGACCAATAAAAAATGCCTGGAGACTGACAGGTTGCTCGGCAGCTCTGATTTATTGAGTGGGGTCTCCAGTCTCTCCCCCTCTTCCCTCACCTTAATTACTTTTCCTTTCTCTGTCCTCGATTTTTCTCTGTTTCTGATTCTCTCCTCTCACTCCACCCTTCTTACTCTTCTTTTATAGCTATATTCTTTCTTTCTTTTTTTCCCCTCTCCTCTTTATCTTTCATTAGTGGTGATGGTGGTGGTGGGGGGAGGCATGGTCATTTACAAGCTACTGATGTCTGAGTGGCTGGTTTCTATTAATGAAATTAGCTGAGACATTGAAACGAAAAGGGGGAGAGAGGGCGGTTAGGGACTAGATGAGAGGAAAGGGGGAACAGGTTGGGAAATAGAGTGAGAGAATGATATAGATGGATGATAACAAAGTAATCTCAGGGAGATTGCAAGGACCAAGGTAATGGATACTGCTGATCCCAGAGATATCGTGACAGGAGGATTAAGTACTGAAAAACCAAATATTACTTCTGCAGCACGTGCGTGTGTCCACATGTGTGTGCACATATCCCAATATGTTTTTGAGTTTTTCTCTGCTCACACTTGTGTGTTTCCCCCGTGACAGTTGTTGCTCTATTGTATCTTTTCTGCTACACGGCATGGATCAAGTCAATTGGTGAAGGCGGGTGTGCACTTTGTTTTTACCAGATGGCAATAGTGCAGAGGTGAAAGGTTAAATTGATCTTGCAACAGTGAAGCCTTCTTAGAGTATTTTACAATATAACAAGGGTGAAAAGGTGAGCCAGCATTGCAGATTCACTGAGACATGAGGCTCAGCACTGGATGTTTTGCTGATTTTTTCAATATCTGTGCATAACTACAGCACGCTTAAGGTTAGGGAAAGTGTGTTGGTTGTGCACACTATTTACTACAGTAAAGTTGGCATCAGACATAAATTGTAAGGGTCAGAAATTTCAAATATGGATGCATTTCCTCAGATTATGTGCTGCTTAAACAAGTCCTATTTGTTGCAGAAACTTGACTAAACTCTAACCATAGATGTGGCATAATAGAAAACTCTTGTTGTATCTGTCTATTTGGTCATTTTTGATGGCAGTGACAAGCCAACCTATTTTGTCACTCGAGAACTTGTATGAAAACAGTTTTGAATGAAATCAAAGAGCTACAGCATCTCTGGGCGTCTTTAGAAATCACTCATTAAATTTGCTGTTTGCTGCTTTTCATTTTGATGTTTTATCAAAGACTTGTGAAGAAGATATCTCTTGAAACTACTCCTGTCAGAACACTGTCAAGATTGTTACAGGATATAAAAAGGAGTTGACAAGTGATCTTACGTTTTGGCCCTAAACACTGAAAGCAACAGTTATATCAGTTTGTAAGGGTCACTTAAGAATGAATTAATTCTTTCCTTTTGATATTTTGACTCATAACACTAGAGCACAATGCCAAATACATCTATCTATAACTTCATGAGTGACGTGTTAATAGACTTACAAATTATATTAGCAACTTCCCCACCGTCTGTCCCCTCATTTAAATCCCATTAGCTGGACTGAAGGAATTGCCCCGTGGTGCCGAGCAACTCTTTTGATACATGTTCCAACAGAGAGAGACGTTAAGATGAACGTCCAATGTTTCTCGATGCATTTTTGAGTTGCGCTTTGAAGCTGCGTGTCACCGCACCAACAGTGGATGTTCAGACAGATGTCCTCCTCACTGCGTATGTGGGAACACTTTGAAGCTGAACTTTTTTTTGGAAAAGACAAAGCCTCACTCCCAACGCAAGCATTTCACTGTTTTCTATGCTCTCGCCCATTTATGTTTGAACAATATCCAGTCCCTTTCAAGTTGCCCTTCCCTCTATTGTAACACAGTTAGATGGACAGAGTACAACAGATTACTGCTCATGATCCCTATCCTAAACCACGGGAAGACCATAACATACAATTGTAGGAAGAATATTAGTGTCGATGTCTCGTGTTTCCTCTTGTCCTCACCTGTTTCCACTCTCTCTAATTAGTCTCTACCACGTAGAACTAATTACAGATCAGCCATTCCTCACCTGTCCACTAGCTACCACCATAAGGTTTCCTGCCTCTGTTCATCAGCTGACCCAGTCACCTGCCTGCACAGCTGCTCCTCATTAGCTATGTCTGTCATCTGTCAGATTGTTCTTATCCAATATGTGTTTTATTTTTAAGCTGCCCGCTTTTTACTTCACCGCCGTTGCCTTGCTAACTAGCAACTGGCATGTCATGGGACCAGTGACCATTCATAATCCTAATGTGCAGCTCTCCTTCTCATAAATGCAAAGTTCAAATGTATGTTCACATCTTCAGCTGCGGCTCTTCTCACATATGTCAAGTCATCGCCACTGGGAATAATGTTCCAGTAAAGTGCTCCACTTTAACAGAGCATGAAATATAGTTTCTAGCTTTCTATTTCTATACGTTTCTATTCTTGATGTACAAGGACACCAGTGAACTGGCCTTTTCCATAATTGTACTGTTTTGACAGTAGTTGTATTTCATGATATTGAGGGGTTTTTCTTTTTTTCTTCCCTCTCTACTGCTCTGATCTTGTCAGCAACGTGACACTCCAGTAGTATTGCCGTACAAAGGTTCGCTCTAACCATATTAAAGGCAGGTCGTAGAGTAGAAATTGCATTGGTACTAAATGTAAATCAATAAATTTAAGAATGTAAACAGCTGAGCTCATGTTTAATCACTGTCTAATGGCTGGGCTTCATCAGGCTAAGTAGTAGGCATTCTGATTGGCTACTTTCATCAGATTAATTACACAAAAATGTACTTACTGCAGCACTACACTTCATATTTATGTACACATTATCAGTCTATCAAGCTACTCTACATTAAACTATTATAATTTCTTCCTTGGTGCTTATTGTGTATAATGCATATATGTATTGTGATTTTTCCTTTTCATATGGATATTTTGGCAAATGCCGTTGTCCAGAAATGGGAATTAATATATAGTGTTTCTCTCATTTCTTCACTCTGCAGGGTGTTGTTCAACACAGATGCTCCAGCTGGGCCTGGATGTGTTTATTTATTTATTTATTTATTTATTTATTTATTTATTTCCCCTGCCAGTCTGACCTCAAACATGGCATCAGCGGTCATTTGCCAGGTTTCTAACTCCCCACGACGAGCGGCTCTCATGACAATAGATTGACACTGACATTGAACGGGAGATGAGACTTAAGCAGCAGGGGTTGTAGCTCTCTGTGTGTGTGTGTGTGTTTGTGTTTGTCATAACGTGTGCGTCATCAGTGCTCCAGATATTCTATTCTGAAAGTCATGTTTACATATTCATATCAAAGCTTTTTTTAAAGCAGTTATATGAACATACTTTAAATGTTGATAAAAATCCATTTTATAGTCTCTGATATGTGAATGTTGTTTTTTTTCTTTTCTTTTAAGACAGATTTTATGCAGATATGTAGCAATGAATAATTTGATGTACCATAGCATCTTGTGAGTCATGTCACCACATTTAAAAGCACTGCTGTGATGTCACTGTGTGTGTGTGTATGTGTGTGATATCTTAAGCATCTAGGATCACATTTGTGAAGTTGTTTTTTATGCTCATTACTAGAAGCTGATGTTTAACAATCAGACTCTGGAGTCCATGCAAACCACAACGCCGCGATACATTACATGCACCATATATTAATATTTCAGTTCTGGTAATGTTTGCAGTAATGTGTAGCCACAATCATGTATGAAAGCAAAGAACAAAATGAAGACACCGATGCCCAGTAGCTTTGGGAAAAATAAACAGACGCAGACAATTAAACCCGTCGCAAGCTGTGAGGCGGTGACCCTTGCGTCTGTCTTGTCGCCCTGTGCTTAGGCGAGCCAGACCTGCAATATGTTGGCATAAAGACAGTCTGTGTGCGTGTGTGTGTGTGTGTGTGTGTGTGTGTGTGTGTGTGTGTGTGTGCGAACTCCATATACTACTGAAAACATGAGTGAGTGTGGAGATAATATCTTTGTCTCTCTTCTTCGTGATTTTTCTGCTGTCTTCGGTAGCCATTAGTGATAAAAGAGGAGACGCGGTGCTCGTTTCAACAATGCCAACTCTGTCAGGAGGCTTTCATCCAAAATAGAACTGCTTTTTTTTTTTTTTTATTCCCTGTAATTAGAAGAGGTTTGGATTTGTTGAATACGCTCATCCATAAATATGGGTTAGTGTTGATTTGAAAAAAATAATGAAATCAGTGCGGGGAAGATCCAAAAAAAGCACAGATGTTCTCAGATACACGAAATCAATTACACCGGTAGTGAATAAAGTGTAAGTGTGCGATTACTTCAAATGTCAAGTCGCCATCGTTGTTAGGCGGCTTAATTAAAAATGAGATGAAAAGGTAGTATGGCCTTTCTGCTCAGTCAAGACGACCCACTTTTGCGCTTGCGATTCGCGTGTTGCTGTAACACGGCGCACTCTTAATCTCTCAGATTAAAACCTCATTTGAATAATATTGTGGCTGACCATGCAGGTTAAACATTGAATTAGGTTTCCCAATTAGTTTTTTTTTTTTACCGTCTTAACATTTGTCATTCTTGGTGGAATCCCCATACGCTGATCCCACAGATTTTCTTTCTTTAAATCGGTTAAAAAGGAATATAACAAATATATAGCAGCGCTGCATTTGAAATCCTTATGATACACAGCTCGCTTCATGTATTTCATGTGCACATTATGTTCTAAACTGAGGATTAACTGAATATCTGTAGGCGTATCTATCCTTCTCTTTTCTTCACATAGAAGCGCAGCACACGAAAGATCACCAAAAAGCAGAAACAGGTGACCCCATGAGTATCTGAAATTCACAAAAAAGGGTAAATTACAGTTCAACGCATGTCCTATTGTCACAGGGCTGTGAGAGATGGAGAAAAAGACTTTGCATGATTTAGAAGAACAACAGAGAGAGAAAATAAGGAGACGCGGTAAAGAGATACAAATGGAGGAATGCTCCGAGCATCATGATCTTCTTCTGCAGAGCTTGATGGGTTTAATTCGAGGCTGAAACCCTCATTCAGTGAACTCATTCGATAGCCATCACTGCCGACACCTGTGGCTCCCAAGGGAGGGGTGACTGTGTGTCTCAGGGGAGGGGGTGGGGGTGTGTGAGCATAAATCACTTGGAGATCTGACCTGAATTTACAGCATGCTTGCTGGTAAACAGCTGCTGTGCTGTGATATTGTTTTTAAAGCCCCAGTCTGATTGCGCTATGATACACCTCGGTGTTAGTTTGCACGTTGATTTATTGACTTGATTTATATTTCCACTCTGAATGTATCTTATATGTAGCCCCGAAACGATCTCGGTCTTTTTAAACTAGTACTAAGTTCTCGTAAGCTCACATCCATGTTGTCAGTCTGTTTTGAAATACATTACGGCTGTGCTTTAAGAGTTAGAGTGGCTTTACGAAGCTCCTAAAATATTTAATTTCCATCTACATGCCAGACTCTATGAACATATACATACATTTATGCAACGCGGTCTCATGGAGCCAGATGTGATTCTGTCACTTTGATGTGAATCCATGTTCAGGAAACAACCGGTGACGTCGTGATTTTTTTTTTTTTTTTTTGCAACCCAGTATCCGAGGAATATCATCAATATTGGACAATTTTACAATTTATGTCAAATGTTTTGCTTTGGCATAGCAAAAAAAAAATCTGATCATGCATGCATTGTTAAATTTCTGTCAACCAATGCTGCTGCAGCTAGTAATACTACTGGGGGACTAGAAACTTCTCTCTTTTGAAGCTCCATCTGGACCTTTTTTTAAATTTACACTACGGACTAAGCTTTGAAAGCATTCTCACTTCCAGAGCTGTCTCGACAACAAATGCAGCACACTTTTTTTTTAATATTTAATGCATACCGTATGCAATAATGATTTTTTCCCACGTTGCCTATTGATCTATGTCACATATGACAAGTCCAGTGCCCAACAGGATGTGAAGCAAACAAAAATCATGCATTATAGATAAGCAATCTCTGTGATGGCGTCGCATTATTTATGAACCCTGTCTCACGCGGTGTGTTTTGATATTTAAAGCATTCGTATGATTAACCGCATACTGCAATGTATTTGCTTAAGTAAGTCATTTGAAATGAATTGTAAACAATACCCCTGAGATTATATTACACTCTGTAATATAGTATGTGCAGTATGACATACTGTTTCGACATGAAAGCGTGTCAAAAAGATAGTGGGAATTTCAAAATGTGTTTTTTTTGGTTAGTCTGAAGTATTTGTTTCATTCAATAAATAATGTTCTGGAAACACTCAGCTAACAGGATAATCCATATTATGATCTTCCACGATGGCTCTTACAGCTTCAACTCACCCTAAAGCTATACATCCATGACCTGTTAATTTTTTTCTGCTGCTGCTGCTGCTGCATCCTACAACAAAATCAGTCGTGTGCAAAAGTCTTCTGGGACCGACTTTCAACCCTTTAAATTATGTATGCCTCCTCTGGTTAGATCACTGAACAACAGGGGCCAGAGCTATAAAAGATATGTAAACAAGCACTTTGTAAAGTCAGTTTCCATATAACTAAATCATTGATCACTTCTCTGTTTTATATTATCACTGATTTTTTTTTTATAAAGGTGCACCTGATGAATTACTGATACGGGCACTATTAACTGCCCTGACAAACAGATGGTCTTATGGCAAATATAAGATGTTAAACACTATCATAAAAGCATCGCACTACAGGAATAGTATATAGAAATAAATATGAAGTCAATATTATACATGTAGGAATTTGGGAATCTGATTCAAGAGCTGCTACATACAGGAAATAATCTCCCACCAGTAGGAATACAGTCTTTAGCATCACACAGATGTAATGTCTATGTCCTCTGAGCTTGTGAAACTGAGAATTTATGTCCTCCAGATTGCTGTGAAAGCGAGTATGACAAGCAAGAGAAGCTGAGAAAATGACGAACCAGCACGACACGTTGTCTGTGTTGAATCTTGAGAGAGGGGGGAAAAAAAAAAATCTTTTTTGTGCTCTGTGCCCACGTTCACAACAGCTGTAGGCTTTTAATAAAGTAGCGGGTGGCCATGGCTTTCTCTGAACCGAGCGTTGTTAGAGGTTTGTGCAAGCTCATGAGCGCGTGTGTGTGTGTGTGTGTGTGTCTGAAAGCACTCAGCCATGGCAGGCGACTGATTGATGGCTGAGCAAGTCCAGAATGCTCCATAGCTGCTACAGATTGGCACAGCGGAAACCTGGCACTCGAAGTATTCTGAAACACACATACAGAACATATAGACACATATATTTTTTTTTTTTTCCCCTCAACAAAAAAACAGAACATCCCATAATTGGGGGGAGGGGGGTGCTTGTCGCCCACATGCCCTCCATATCTTGTGTGCAGTTGAACCTGCCAAGTACCATTTATTTGAAGAGCCAGAATGTGAACATATGGGGGCAGGTTTTGAATTTGCAGGTTGTTTCCAGTTGCGAATATACAATAGCAGCACACACACACACATTGGTGCCTACTCAAATCTGTAAAAGAAAAATTGCAAAAATGTTTGCAATTCTAATGCAAACATGGTCAAGGATGTGTTATGATGTTACAGAAATACCAACTATTTACACTCTAATGAACATTTTTTTCTTTAACTGAATCATTTCAGTTTCTGTGACCTTATAGAAATCATAATTTGCGTGTACTCGCGTTTTCAAAAGATAAAAAATGACAGAAACAAAAGAGGGTGAGGGAAAACCTTCAGAGAAGTATGCAGCAGATGCCGGAAACTCTTAATAGAAATAGATTAAAAAGAAGATGCTAATATGCTGTAGATACACCCACGCTGACAACATAAACGAATGCAAACCTACACACACACATAATTCATAATAAAACTCATTTTAATTCCACGTAATTCTTACCTGTTGGCACCTTTCAAATGACAACGCCATCATTTATTACAGCAGCTGTAACCAAAGCTCTTCGGAAATGGAGAGCTCCATCAATTTGGTCGCGGGGGTTAATAAGCGAGTCAAGTTAAAGAAGAGGGAAGCAATTGGAAAGTGTGAAGTTTTTGTAAAAGTCCCCATAAAATTAAAATGACATTTCTTTCCTGATGGACTAATTTCAATGCTGCACTGGAGGGTGTTAACTTCCATTCAACAGAGGTGTCACAAAGTTTTGACGAATACTGTTCTTCTAATAACCCATATCCCATTTGTTTTTACACTTTTGGAAGGACCATATTATATATTCATTCTACATAATGATTTATGGACTACTAATTTTCTTTGCCAAATAGGATTTAAAGGAAATTGAATCTCTGCTTGCATTTCATTTAACTTTTTCTTTTTTTTTTTCACCCTGGCGGCTCGGCTGTATGGATGTAATGTATGAATTGTACCATATTTAGAGACGTCTCACTTTCCACCATCATTAGGTCAACGTTTTAGTTTACCCAGTACTTTGGATTTTGATGGATGAAGATCATAATATCCTCAACCTTTGCGCCGCTGTCCTGTCAAACCTTCTTTATGCTGATTCTGCCAGTATATTCTGTGAAGCTTTCTCCAATTAATTAACCTCAAGCTCTTTTTTTTTTTTTTTTCTGTAGCAACAGTGCCCAGATGCCCTGGCTAATACTTTCAACAATATCTGCCACTCTATCCTTGATCATATTACTTTCAAAGTCAAAAAAAACATAATCCTTCTGCATGGCTCAGTGAGAAAGCCTGAGTGTATATGAAAGGCTAATGGGTTACAAGTATCCCTTGACATCTATAAGTCACATGGTCAACTATCAGCTGTTAAAGAGGCAAGAGCAGCCTGTTTCCAGAAATCCCCATAACTCCATTTATTAAAAGCAATTGCTTCTGTTGTTACACTGAAGATTATCAGTACTCTGATTGTTTCAGACATGCGTGTCGTGTCTGCCCCATAACCCCCACCTTTACTCCCCTTAAAACTGTGCAGTGCTGACTCAATTTCAGTCAATTTCCCGCTCAGTCCTAGAAACCACTGTCTCCATATTAAATCTTCTCCCCAGCTTGATATTATTCCTTCTAAACGTTTAAAAAAGGCGTCCTGCCCTCTGTCAGTCCCGGCATCTTATCAGTTATTAAACTGCTCTTTGGCCACAGGTGTTTTTCTTTATTTTAAACAAACATGTTGCAAAGAAACTTGAACCGCTCACCCTCATAGGGAGGAGGTTTGGTTGTCTGTTATTCAGTATTGTCTGTCGAATTTCTCCAAAGCTGCGTGAGCTTGAGACAGAGATGTGGCTACACAAGATTACTCTCAGAAATGCCGTTTCATGAGTGAGTGATTCAGTTGCATCACCATCTCCCGGCAGCGTATTATGGAGGCACAATGGCTGAGCGGGCTGTGGAACAACCAGGTGCTGGGTAAATTCAACAGTGATATAAATACGGTTGCTGCAATCAGGATGGATTTGTTTCCAAAAACACAGTTGGTTGCTATGAGTGATTTGACTGGGAGATTTTTTTTCTATTCCTGTTTACTACTCTGAAACACTCAATTTTCAGATTTTTATTTTTTTTGTGATTTTTGTTAGCTGACTTAAGAGCCCGAAAAATTGAGCAAACCAACCAATGTCTCTTATAGTCACTCAATTCAAAACAAAGCGAGCTCTTCTCTGCCTCAAGTCAAAACGGAGAGCCACACGACATTCAGTTCAACTACAGTTCAGCTGATTTGAAATGCCATACAAAACTCCTGGTAACCCACCCGGCTAAGTACAGTAAATGCTCAGCGTGTGTGTGTGTGTGTGTGTGCGCCCTGTGCAGGATTTAAAGGCAAAGAGAATATTTCAGTTAAATTCTCCTCCTCCTTTTGGCCCAGAGGAGATTACCGCCTACCGATGTCTCCTTTCACAGCGCGTCTCTATAAGTGGGCTGACAACGACACGTGAAGTTTGGGTGGTCCGGTTATCCCAGTGATTGACCCTTTTTGTCAGTGCGCCCACACTGAACCATTTTAGGAATCCAGGCCCCTGGTGATCTGACATTTATTTATTTATTTATTTTTTAATACTTCCCATGCAAGGTCAGCCCTCCATCTAGACATTGGAGTCAATGTCTATATTTAGGAATTTTCCAGACAGTAGGCCATGAAAAGACCACTTCATTTTACCCTTTTGAGTTTTGAGTTGCGTGCAAAAGGCTGCAGTAGCTGCAAGGTGCACCATGCTCACTTGTGACTGGAAGAAAAAAAAAAAGACTGTGGAGCAACTGGGGTCAGTCTGGCAATGTAAAAAGAATCCTGCTCTTTCTCCCCCTTAACCACACTGAAGGTGCCCTTGAGCTGCCACCGATAGCCCCTAATTGGTCCACCGGAGCTGCTCAGTATCCAGGAGTAGAAGGCAGTAGGCAGCTTGTAGCTGAGGATTTATTTAACCTATGAATGTGAAGCAGTGCCATGTTAGCAGAGGCTCAACAAAGCGCCTCCCCTGATAAATAAAAAGCAAGAAAAACACTGTAGGTACTGTGCAGGTCTAGAGATCAGCATGATTATGTTCACTTGACTTTATCAGACTTCACTCAATCCGTCTCCTCGCCTCCTTTCCATCCTTTTGTTCTATTTCACCCATTTTAATTCCCGTTATCTCATTTTTTAACTAATCTGCCTCATATTACAGATAGCGAACCGTTTTGATAGGGATCCTATTGATTCCTCTGAGAACAATGGAGGGTCTTCTTCTTCTTTCAACTGCTTCTCATCAGCAGTCCAGAGCAGCAGATCTCACACGCTGCTGAATAATAACACACACACACACACACACAGAGATATATATATGAACGCATCCGTCTGCTGAATGATGGAGCAGAGTGTAATTTGATCACGGGCTGTCCCTGGGTGACCTTCGCATTTGCAAATTTATCGACTCCATTCTGTCAGACACGGCTCTTTTTTAAAAACTTAAACTATTCACCTGCTCTCCACCAGGGAGCATTTGTAAACTTGTTAAGCAAGCAGCAAAAAGCTTCAAAATGTCCTCAGTAGCAGCTCAAAGCTTAGCAGTTTTACCATCAAGGCCTACAAGCTAAGCATTTCTAAAGTTTTCACGATAAATTTGTAATGCATTAAAGGTCATTTTTGTACTTCTCAAGGGCTTGCCAGTGGTCCTTTGGTATTCTGGGAAGGCTGTTTGAGCTGAAATCTGCTGAAATCTAGCCTTTGGGAGACCTCAGCACTGCATCAAAACAACAGCATTGACTCAAAAGGAATTATTTAACTAAGATGGAAGCAGTCTCTGTCTTGACAACTGTTCATCCGATCAACTTCACACTTCAGTTTTATTAATAAGGAACCTTAAGGAAGTGCAATGTACTAAAATGGGAGTCTCTAATACTGGAGGCCAAGCAGGCACTGCACTAGTCACACAGAAGAATGTCTTCTAGAATAACGATGGAGAACTTTTCAAAACCGCAGCTCTGAGTTTCTCTTTTCTTTTCCCCCCCTATATGTGCATGAGTATGACAAGCCTGTCGAACATTCATCTGTACAGATGCATAAAGCATCACACGTTAAAGAAATGAATCTCAAGCGGCCGAAATCCTGTGAAAGTCTTGAAGCAGCGGGTATATATCCATCCTAATTTCATGCATTTAGAACTTGTAGCCTGAAGAGTGTCAGCATAATTCATAAAGATTTTTTTAAGACTGAAGAGTTCAAAAGATAAGAAGAACTAAGCACCATAGGCGGCTGATGGGAGTAGTAGGACAATCGTCAAATGATGATTAAATTGTAACACACAACTATACGAATTAGCCAATTATGGGTTTGGTCCTTAGTTGCTGCAAAATGTATATACATTTGGTGTTTGAGCCATAAATTAAATTAACATGAATTTAATTAGGATTGAACATGATGGTCAGATATGTAAAGATGATAAGCATACTGATTGGGACACGTCGAGCGTACGTCACTGTATTCCAGCATCTGAAAACATCTGCTCAGGTGGGACAGACTTCCTGGACTTTACCAGCTCAGGGAAGCTCAGTAACTAAATGATTGATTCATTATTGCCATTCCTAGTTGCATAGAGGACTATAGATCTTGCATCACATTCTTGTCAGATGGCTTTTGTCTATGCCTCAGTGTTGTTTGTACAGTAGATGATTGACAGCGAGGATACAAGCGCAACTGATAGCTTTTTTCACAAATGTGATCAGTGATCAGTGAACCGCGTACGGCAAGGCAAGAAGGAAAAAAAAACATATTTTAGAGACTGCTGTTGAAGAAAAACAGTTTCCTTAGCATCTTTTTTTTTTATTTATATGCATCACATCAGTGTCACAGACTCGGCTGAAGATATTTGTCTTCTCCATTTCAGCACTGTGTGTATTTCGGATTGAAACACAGATCCACGCTTAAAACGCTTTAGCAGATCCTGTTGCCTAACGTCAGGTAACTTTGCACAATGTGACGCTTTAGTGAAACTGGAAAACTGAAAAAAAAAAAAAAAAGCTCTTACGTTGCACTTGAACCAGTCCTCCCAGGTGAACCGTTGCGCTATGCAAATAGGTCACACAATGCAGCTCAAAATAATATAGCATGCAGCTTAAAATATAACAGAGGAGCATTTTTTTCTGGCAATAGTCAATGCACCGCAGTGTCTCCAGGGCCTTCAAAAAAAAAATATATATAAAAAATCTCTTCTCGCTGTGTAAAGCATCATCTAGACTCTCGGTAAATGCCAACATATGTATAATAAGAACACAATATAGACCTGCCAACCCGTCAAGCTCTGCACAATCAAATGTGTGGAAAAAAATGCTTCAAGTGTTGAATTGACATTTATCTGGTGACTATTTTCATCACAGCTGTTTTCCAGATGTGCAAGTCCAGTTATTTTAGTCTTCCGATGAGTTAAAGGGCAGAGTTACTGCGGTGAGATAATGTACGAGAGGAGATGCAGCAAAATCTGGAGTGTAAACTATCATTGTGGTGATAAAAGGAAGGAAAATAAGGCCTGGATGAACATAATTATCCTCTGAGGGTACACTCAGCTGCACCCCAATTTACAGCTTATTTGTGCTGTTTTATATGCTAAAGCCTCCACCCCCACCACCTTCTTTTTGTTCTCTTTTCTGATTAGTTTGATTCAAATTTGGATTTAAGTCAGGGAATGTCAAGTGCTTTTTTTAAATAAAGGGCAGGAGGAACAAGGTTTAATAAATGAGACTCCAAACTATATATCTATATTAATTACCAAATATAGATTGCATACTATTCACGACCTCCTCTCCCTAACCCATTCATCAACGTGAGATCATGGCGTGGCTGGCACATAATGTGAAATTAAATTCAGATTATTAAATAAATATGATGGCAGTGAATCATTTGTTCAGTGTGTGTGTGACTCAGTGACCAGCCAGCTGAACCAATGGGGAAATCAATACGGCAATTCACCTAAAATTAGCAATCATGAATACTAATGAAAAGGCACGCCGTTATGGATCTTTGAGGACTAAAGATTGTCACTGTGACTCTAATTTTTGGTTGGATGACTTTGATATGGGAGAGCTTAATTTGATGAGATGGAAATTATCTTTGCTTTCGGGGAAAAAAAATAAATAAAAAATTTTAAAATGTAAACCGGTTAATCTCTTTTCACAAGTTCAGAACTGAAGTCATTAGAAGTGTCAAGATGTGTGCTTTTCTTGTGTCCATTATCACGCGTTGAACTGTAATTGCTTTGTCTGGCTGCTCGTCAATGTGCCCGGCAAAAAAAAAAACAGCGTTTGAATAAAATTGACACTGACGGCCCTAAATCACAGGAATCGTTCCCTGCTTGTCTATTACACTTTGATTGATCTTTTTCATCCGCGTTCATTCTCTCGTCTTTTTGTTTTCCTTTTTTAATATCATACCATCCTCACTGTGATGCCAAACAACAGGGTGAGTGGGAGTGTGGGTGAGAGACCCTCAGAACTTTGACATGATTGCAATCAATCAGAGTCAAAATGAAACAACAGGCTCTTTGTATGTTAAATATTTTTCCTAGCTAAAGGATAAGACTGACTAAGTGCAAACTGTTGACATGTTTCTTTGTCCTCAGTGTGTTGGTCATGTTAGCGGGCGGATCGCGAGGGTTTCTCCAATATTTTTTTCACGTGCTCTGTGTTTGCAGGCTGGCAGGATTAATTTGATTTACGTTGACTGGCAACAGAGGACTCTGATAATTGTGACTTATTGCACTTTTTCTATTTTCAGTTTTCTCATGAAAGCAAGCCGCCTGTGCTCTCTGCTCTCTGTGTTATTGCCTTCTCGCGGCTATTTTTTCGTATATTTTGTTAGAAGGTGATGAAAGTTCATAAAAGTAAAAAAATAATAATAAAATAAAAAATTCCATGCCGCTACTGCAGCTACTTCCATTATATAGAGGATGTTTTTGCATGTTGTTTCTTCTTTTCTACACGGTGCAAAATGCAATTTATTATAAGTTTTGAGATTGGAAGTGAAAAGGATTTAAGTTCTCGTAGCATAAAAGTGTTTGACATTGAAAAATCTGACAGCATTATTTATTCATTTATCTATTTCCTCTTGGGCAGGCCAACACATGTGAGCCTAGACCGTGACATGAACAAATACACTGTAAAAATAGCCTTTTTCCTGTACAAACATAATGTTTTCCTACGTGTATCTAGACACTTCTATGAACAATGACTCATCCAAACACTTCACTAAAGAACTCTCCATCTTCCTGTTTCTCTTTTGTGTCTCTCTTTGTCATCTGTCCCTGTGCTTTATTCTACATATCACACCTGTCAGCCCTTTATCATGTCTATAAAGGGAACCTTTTTGCCCAGATATTGAGTGAGTAGTACATTTTGTCATAAATTGCTCTACATACCCTATTATGTGTGGTTCATCATCTTACTTCCATATGGAGATTGAAAAATAAATTGTCCCTTTTTTAATATTTCCTTTACTGGGAAAGAGACGTGACGTGTGATCAATACATTCATATGATGTGGAACACATCGTCATCTGCCTGTTTTTCAGTTTCCTGCGATTTCCTGAAGTACATTTTGATTCTGCTCCTTCTACAACTAATGTTGACCTGTGCAAAAAAAAAAAAAGATACTGTAGACCAGAGCAAAAATATGCAAATGAACAGCTTGTCAGTGGGCGCTCTTTTGAGTGACAGCACAATGGAATATCAAAGTCTATCTGTACTCACCCCTGAACCACATGCATATAGATAACAGTGTGCTGCGTTAATACTTTTTTCCTTCATCTTTTTGGCCTCAAATCACACATTCAGGGTTTCGCAAACGCTGAAAGAGGCCTTTGGATGAATCCCACAGTGGGGAAAGGTATTGACATGAGTCCATCAGAGTTTATTCGCCTGCTTCATTAGACAGGGCTGTGTCAAAACAACTTTTGATATCTTACTCTATTAGAAGAAGCTCTGTTAAGCTTTGGCTATTTTTCAATATCTTGTGTGTTTTAATGCTTGTGCATCCATTCCTCCGTTTTCTACTGTATTGCATTCGGATAGATGCATGCATGCATGTATCCATGTTGCTGCATGTGCACATTAGCATATTTTAAGTCTGTATTTGTGAGTGTTTCCAGTGCAGAGCTGAGGTGAGCAACAGCTTGCTGCAGTGCTGTCACTACGCCAGCATTAGTGTGCATTATTTATCCGCCTGCAGTCTGATCCAGAGAAAGGCATAACCATAGCAACCAGAGCCATGCACACAGAGGCGCGCGCACACACACAGACACGCAAACTGTGAGGAAACATCAGTTATACTGGCATGGCAGCGGCTGGTGTCGACTTTATCTCTGAATTCATATGTTTTGGCGAATCTCTTGCATTTTGATTCTCAAAGAAGCGAGAAATGAAGCTGTATTTTCTCATGCAGACGGCATCCTGGCTGCCCCCCTCAAACAAAGTTTTGTTTTTTTTTTTTCAAAGGTCGTAATGTCACAAAATTCAATGTATGCTGGCAGATCCAAAAAAAAACATAAGGTTGCAACTTTATTCTACAACACAGAAGACAGAAAACGTTTCTTACACTTATACCGCTGCTGATTCCTAATTGCGAGAAAAGGTCTTGTGAAGGTTGGCCGATCGATTGGTACTGACACTTCCTGTATAATGTGTTTTCACTCAGTTCAAGGCTCAAGAATAGTGCAGGCTACAAACATGTGCTGAAGAGGTGATGCCTGTTTTTGATTAAAGAAAAAAAAAAAGTGAAGTTAGGCTTAGAGGCTAAAGCACCTCTGTCTCTGAGGACAGTTCTGTTGCTTCCCCGTGCATCTCTGTAAACTGGAAGAGTCCAGCTGGTGTGCTGTGAACACCTTGTAAGGCCGGCATGAATACAACAGTGCCAGAGTCTGTGTCTTCCTCAGCTAGTCATTGATCCGTATGCACATTGTCTTGTCTTGTTCTTTTGTTAAACTGACCTGATTTGCTAACATGTCACACGTGATGCTAAAAATCACTCCAATTTCTGATGGAGTCGACCTATTTGAAGACAGGGACTACAATAGAGAGAGAGAGGGAAGATAATTTTGTCATGCCAAGTGTCAACAAGGTCTCCACCTGCTGCTGCTGCTTCCCCAGCCGTCGTTGTGGAACACCATAAGGTTGTTTGTCAGACTGATGGACCATCCTTCAGGGAAATGACGTATTGTAGTGTTCTTGCCAGGATTGGCAGTGAAGAGTGTAGCTTTTTTTTTTTTTTTTTCTCTCTCTCTCTGTCTGCACCTTTATTTCCTTTTAGGTTCACCTCCCTTTATAACAAGATACTATAAAAATCTCTGAAGCCATGCTCTTTATAGGCTTTAAGAAGATTGATATTGGAAAGTTTCTATGGGTCAGTAATGAGGTCCACCCTGTACTGTATAGTAGATGATGACATATACTATCTGTCATTCTATGGGATCTGGCTGCTCGTCAGTAAAAAAAATAAAAAAAATAAAAAAGGGAGACACAGGACAGATCTCTGTCCAGGCTGGATATCATGATGTTGCACCTGCTGGTTGGCACAAGCTCACATCTGCTCACGGTCGAACAGATTGAGAGTATTAGTCACGTGTTTAATGAATGTATGCATTTAGAAATGCATAAGTACCAACTGTGCTTCCTTAGCAATATACTGAATTGGACATAATAGGGCAGTGGTGGTTAATTACTGAGAAAATCTGGACTGTGCAGGGCTGTTGTTAGATGTAGGTGGTTTTTCTACCAGCTGGAGAGGCACCAAAGGGGATTAATGTGCTTTTTTCTTTTTGTTGTTAATTTCAGATACCTAATCTACTTTTTAAAATCATTATAGAAATGTCTGACTGCCACTGTTTTTGTGACCCGTGCTCGCGTGGCTACATTAAAAAACACGTGCACGGGGACACCGTTAATGTATTGTGCACTTGGTTAAAACATTAGCAGCACAGCATTCTGGGCCAATGACCTGCAGAGAGGTAAAATAAAGACACAAGAGTCAGTTTTAATTGATGATATAATGTGAGGAGAGCCCCAAAGTCTCAATAAATATTGTTTTGCGTCTATTTCAGCTACATTTTGCAGGTGAAGCACATCCCTGCAGTGCTGCTGCTGGAGAGCGTCTATATCTTTATTGCCACAACAGAACCACGCTGACATCGTCTTTACATACAAAATACAATACACACACATGCACACAATATTATAGGAAGCAATCAAACAAAAGCTGTAAAGCAGTTTGACATATCTGAATTGCTTCACTGATAGAGCAGGCCTATTCTAGGAAAAGTGTGCACTGTCATCTGTATAATAGAAGAAGAAAAAAAAATGCTGGATTATAAAACATGGTCAGGACATTAATAATGGAAGTGAGATACTGATAATACCCAGAAATGACAGTCCAAAGAAAAGACGTGATCACAAACCTGGATAATACAGGGATATAAATAATCAGGTTACTTATGTTCCATATCCTGAATATGATTAGAAATAGGATAAGACCTAAAACGGATTTACTAGCGTGTATATATATATATATAAAGCTGCTAATTAAGAGACATGGCGTTCCATGGCACAGACCAGAAGTTGAATTTAATGAAAATGTAATTAAATTAAACTATTTGGCAATGGAAACATAAATCCCTGCAGGGGGCGTTGGTAGATGTCTGGCCTCAGGCACCAAAATGGACAAAAACAGCCCTGGTTTATGTTGGAATAAAAGGCTTTGTTATCAAGACTATACTGCTATAGGCTGATTAAATGACTGAATCATAATGGCATTTGTGTCAAAAGGTACAGGAAATGAATGCAAACATTTGTAAAAAACAAAAATGGAAAAAATACCAATCATAACTGCAAAAACAAATGTTTAAATTTAATAGGAGTGGATCAAATTGAAGGTCTGACCTTGTCTGGCTTCACCCTGCTGCACCGACACAAATCAGTGAGAGTATCTGAGATAAAATCCAACCTGTCAGTCACCAGAACCTGCCACTGAGCGAGTGGTAGCTGCTGTATACACATCACACCTTCTCACCTGGGACCAATTTCTATATAGCCCTTTTTAAGCATTCTGGACCAATACCGGTACATTTTTACATACAGCCCCAACAAAAAAAAAAGGTCACTGCTATAGCTTCCAACTTTCTCAGTTAGCATTGTCACCGATCTGTTTGAACAGTTTTAAAAAATGAGCACGAGGCAACGATCTAAAGGAATAAAACAAATAAATAAATAGAAATGAAGTAAACAAACTGGAGGCGATGACAGCCACAGAGATCAGAGGTATAGAAGTATTCAGAATGAAAAACATTGAGTGTCCTACATTGAACGTCTTATTTTCGTTTTATAATTATGTCATTTAAGTGATTTTCTCTTTCTTGGCTGCGCGAGAGGTACATTTTAGAGTCTCGACAATTTTGGATAAAATAACCGACATCAACCTGCTGTTATTTTAGTTTGTTTGTTTTAACGGTGTCACACACACTTACTGCCGCAGGCTTTTCTTTCCCTATTTAAATGAGATCAGTGCTGAAAACACAATCTTACTTACAAGCAGCGGTCGTTGGAAGAAGTGTCTGATTATATGGAAGAAGGAGCATGACTTCCTCCTAAAACCTCAGACAGTTAAAAATTAAATATTAGTTCCAGATCACATATACATACAACATGTGTCTTTCAGAATAAGACAGTCTGAGGTATTTGGGGCATTTCTATTCTCGCAGAGCTTTTATTCTGATAGTTGGTGGAAAAAAAAGGTTCCATATAAATGCAGCTGGAGTTGGAAACACTTCACCAGATAGAGAAGAGGGGGATAGAGAGCGACTGGAACTCCCGACTCCTACCTCTGTCCTCGGTGCCCCCGTTGATAGCTAGTTGTTTTGCTCTCCACTCATGACAAGAGCGCCACGATCACTATGATTTTGCCTCGGCGGACGACTGACTGGAAAACAAAGCAAAACGAAAATGTGATGCGCAAACGTGACCCAAATACCCAATGGTTTGTAAAGGTCACGTTTGCATCACATTTTTAGTTGTAACTCGTTACCTTAAGTGAATAAATGCACTGATTAGCAATTATATTCTGTAATTTTAGTTTATATTTGACTTCAAGGATGGTATTTACCTACAATTCATAATAATAACTTACCAAATGCTAAGTTAATATTTAGAAATGTGGCATGATTGGTACTTGATAACCTTACATAAGTTTCCACCTGATTTGTTCTGCAGGATCAGTCTTAACATGCATATAGCTAAGCAGACTCTTTATTTTACAATAGCTCTGTTTTTTTCATGAACACTTGAGACCAACCTTTACCTGCATCTCCTTGTGCAACCTTATATCATGAATATCATGGCATAACAGAACAGATGTCCATGGAGCTTTCATAAACATGCCTTGTGTAACAGATAAATCTATGTTAGGATAGTTAACAGTGGACAAATGTTCCCTGTTCCATTTAAAAAAAAAAAAAAAAAGCTCTTACACAGAGAGTAGTCCACCAGGGGCATTTTCAGTGCAGCTGAAACATTCTAATGAAATCAAGCTCCCTGCCTTGACCAAACATTGGTCCACGCCAAATCATATTGCTCAATTTATCATGTTGTACCTTTTTTGCAGAGTGCATTCCCTGACAGCGTTCCCGCTCAGGTGTCTCATTCAGATGAAGACGGTGAACCAGCTGGGTTTTTGCCAATTTAATGTTGCATGAATGCAGGGACTCTGTAATGGACGCTTGACTGAAAATGGTTCTGGACAGAACAACCCATTCTGATAAACACATCTTTCCCTGTTGCCTGCTAGGACACTGTAGGATTGCGCATGATTTTATTCGGTAGAAAACATACTTTTTCCCCACTCTATGGATGACAAAGGCGAGGATATGCCACTGTGGTCTAGAAATGTCTAAGAATGGGATGGATTGCCGTGACATTTTGTCCTGGCATTCATGTTTCCCAGGGCCTTTCCTCAAGCGTCACCATGAATGTGACTTTTATTGTTCCAAGTCAAATTTCCCAACAATCGTTGGATGTATTGGCATTCTGGTCCAGATATCTATGGTGCCCATAAGGTTTTTTTCCACTATGCCACTACAAGGCTTCTCGGATAATGTTTCAACAACTATTGAATGGTTTACCGTGCAGTTTGGGGCTGGCAAGTCTATGTGAGCTCTGGTGAGAATAATAAAATCAATTGTCTTTGTAAGTATCCAACATGCCTCCAAAATTACTCAAATCCACAGCAAGTTACTCTTACTGTGGTTTTTAATCAGTCCATATAGTTCCCAGACAATTAAACCTGCCCATATAATTGCCTTTATAGCCTTATTCCCTGAATGTGAGAAAACAAGGACCCTCAAGCATGTAGACTTCCATTAAATTAAACTAAACAATGTCCGGAAATGAATCAATCTGCATATAATAAGAATCGTTACTGTGTCATCGCCGTTGCTTGACTATTGATCTCAACGTAATTACATTCTCTCCTCCAACTCCCCTCAGGAGTGAAGATGTGCAATTAGAGAGGACAGGTGACAGTGTGGAGCCGTGTAGCTCAATAAAAGACTCATTCCATCGGGTATAAAAAAAGAAAAAGAAAAAAAAAATCATAGCATGTCTTAAATGAGAGAAATCAAGGTCTCCTTTCACTTCTACATCTATAACCCCTTGAGGAAGCAAAGTAATGTTTGACTTTATTTGGAGTTAATTGACCAAATCAATCAGATAAAAGCGTTGTTTGGAATTGTCCTTGCACGTCATTTTTCCAACGGGTGTGGAACAATAGCTGGCGACATAGAGTTTGACAATAATGCCAGAGAAGACCGTGGGAGTGTGAGATAAAAGAGGGAGGGGAGTAAAAAGAAAGGCACTCACTTTCAATTTGCCCGTAGCACAGTTGCAGTTGCAGGTCACACAAGTCCACAGATTTTCAAACTGTTGTACTGACAAAAGCTTTAAAAATGTCAATTGTTTCACATCAACAAGCTTATTAGACCGTCTGTGACATAACTCGCCCGTGGCATAGTTTGATTGTTAAATGGTTTGGAATGAGACTGATTGACAAGGCCATTGAAAGGTTAGAAGGTTCACCATTACAGTTCAGTCAGATTTAAACGATTGACACCCATGACCCGTTTTTATTTAGAGAAAAAATTGCCCAAATTAAGTTTTGCACACACCAATTTGCATGATGATCTTTTCAATATTGACTTCCCTTAATAATTACTGTGCTCCAATCCCAGACTGTGATTGCATGACAGCACGACAAAGGCTGCGAGGAGGAAAAAAGTCTGCACATTCTTGGTAAACAGAGCAAAGCTTTGGAATTAATGCAACAAGGAACGGGCGGAGGAAATCCTTGTCCAAATCTCCTGACTTTTATTCAGTCGCTGTGCATCTTCTCGCCGCAGTCGGTCCCTTATCTCTCACTTTCACTCGTTCTTTTTTTTTTTTTTTCTTCTCCATCTCCAACAATGGCTGTGAAACAAATAAACCCCCTTCAATGTCATGAAAGCAGGAGCGGTAATTTGTGAGGAAGAGTCTTTTTTTCTCTTCTCTTCCCTCCCCTCCTCTCACTTTCTCTTCATGTTGTTGGAGTTGCATTGTTATTCCATCACACCAAGGGCATCGTCAGATAAGACGCGCAGCAGCAGCATGTCTTCTTAAAGACTGACTACACCCTTAAACTTAACTTCTTGAGCTGATACGAGAAGATGCATTTTGGAAATTAGAGGGGGAAAAGCGAGTTAAAGTAAGAATTGCCTCTGTTTTCTTATCGGTACACATACATTTTTATTATTGCTCTTGTCAGTCAACATGAAATATATTTTTGCCTTCAATGTTCAACACATTTACCAAGAAAAATGCTTTGACTTTACAGGAAATGACAAAATGATTTCCATCTTTTTACCAGTTTTGTATTAACTGAAGAAAAGAAAAAAATAAGTAATAGATCATAAGAATGAACAATAATACTGTTGAAGAGAAAAAAGAAAATAAGGCACCAAGTACAGGAAATTTCCTTCTAAACACGTTTCCTTCGAAACAACACATCAAACGTCATAAATATCCAGGTCAATATGTTTAGTGTTAGTTTACGTGGTCAGGTGCAAAGTTACAATTTACTGTGCTGCTTCTGTTTTTGTTGTTTTGTATCAGCAGCTGAAGGCAGTGGCAGGACGTCACTTGCTATTCCAGTGTTGCATCAGGCAGCATGGAGGATCATATGTGCCAGCCCGACAAAGCCTTATTGCCTGCACTTTCCACATGACTGCACTCAGATGTGCTCCAGTTCAAAGTCTGTGAAGCTATTGCCAGGAAAATAAATTGTGTGTGAGTGTTGCAGTGTTGAAGACCAGAAGGTTTGCCTCTGCCTTTGTTTACATGCACATTCTGCTGCCTTCCTGTTTTATTATCAATATTTGTATTGTGGTGAAATGCTTAACCCCGATACGTTTACTTTTTTAGTCACGGGGCTCATGGGATGGCAGTATCATGCAGTTGGTCTGAAATATGTCCACAAATATTTGGTGGATTACCATGGAAATTAGTGCAGATATGCATTCCAATACATCCTAATGACTCAAATACCAGCTAAATTAATGACATTCTCATTAGCCTCGGCCTGGCACAAAGAGATTCATATTAGCTCATGTTCTATGACCTGCAAGGAGTCTATGTCACCGAGCTTTCAGCATTACACATTTCAGCGTTTATGCTACTCATTATCGTGGATATTGTAAAGCTGGAGATTAAAATGCATTGCTATTCCGTCTTTCATCTTGAAATTGCAAAATGTAAATTATATAATTCAAATCGGATTAAACTAATAGATAATTTAAAAAAAACCTGACGTTACGCTGACCTCTGAAGATTTCCATATGTGTGGGGAGTTCTGTGTGCACATATGTGACTGAGAAAGACACACAAATATGAACAGATATGGCAGACAATTACAAAACTGAATAAATATGTCACATAGGTCATTGAAGATGCATTTCTGGTCTCCATGTGTTCTAAAAGGGAGACTCTGGTGGCAGAAAGTGTCCTGTTCTTGAGATTAGCCTGTCAAAACACACATCCAATTAAAAGATTCAGAAGGCCTGCGCCCCCGGATTTGGCATTGTTCCAGGGTGTGTGTGTGTGTGTTCATGGGAAAAAAAAATTGTGGCTGTGTTTTATCTCTATTACCGCACATGTGGTTCTGTCCATGGTGCTGAATCACTGTAAATGATAACACTACCTACCATGTAATTTCAATTTTTTCCTTCCCGCGTGTGTGTGTGTATGCACACTTCTGTAGCCTTTAACACGTTTGTGTGTGTATATTCAGATCTTTTCAGAGCTTGTTTGTGCACAGTGATATGTAAATGTGAGTGTGAATATGTGCTTAGTTGTGAGAGTGTGTGTTAAATGCATAAATAGGGCATATTGCCAGTGGTGCACCACAGTGGAAGTGGCCATGGCTCTAGCTGTTTCCTTTAGCTGCCTCCCTGTCGCTAGTAATTAGACTGATGGCCTGTGTGTGTGTGTGTGTGTGTGTGTGTGTGTTTGTGTGTGTCTCTGTAAAGATGTGCACATATCATGTGCCTCTGTGTATAACTGTCTTACTCCAAGTCTTATCATCTCCTTCACTCTCCCTCTTTTATTTTTATTTTTTACAACCATGACACATCAAATACACACACGCACACACACACACACACAAAATAGCCCAAAGTAAATAAACAAACAATAGCTTTGGGAGCTTTGTCCGCTCTGAAAGACACGGAGAGGAAATCGATGATGTGACATCACAACAGAGGCTGGAATTAAAACTCTCAAACTAAATATAGATTTGGCTTCTTCGTGACTCAAGGCATTTGGAAACGATTATCTTTGGTGTTACCTTCACAGTCTGACTTTCCGCATTACATCAACTTCTGGGTTATGTATGGACTCGAGTAGCTGTTTGTTATTGTGAGAGATGTATCTTTCTCTGCACAAAATGGGAAAATGGGAAAATGCTTATAAACAGTTCGAGCTTGGATGTTTGAGTGTTGGACTTTCTGTAGGATTTATTGAAAAGAAAAAAAACTATAAAAAAATGGCAGCTTTAAGATATTATATCAAACCCTATTTTTGACACTGACATTTGGCATTATTGATGGATTATGCATTTGTTGATTGCCTCTCTATATAATTTGACATTGTTGACTCTCTTCTTTAGTCTTCCTTCCTACAAATCAATCCATCTGTGATTTTTTTTATATATATATATATATATATATGTGTTTTTAAAAGCTACTGCTTAATAATCCTTCAGTTTTTCACTCCAGTCAAGATCAATTGAGCATCCCCGGATCACCATGTAGTAACACTAATTGACAAGCTTTCACCTTGCTTTGACATTCTGAGTGGTTGGTAGTCCGTGTGTGTTCAGCAGGTAGTTATCTGACTGATTGTGGAGAGAGTTTTGTTGCTTAATCTGTCAATCAGGTGTGTGTTTTTTATTTTATTTTTTTCTTTCTCAGCAGGCAGCAGGGAATCATTACCTACTTGAAAATGCCCATATGAGGTGGGTGGTTTGTTGTTATTACAAGCTAGACTCATTATTTTCCTCTTTAGGATCACATTACTGCTCCTGTGTGCACGCTCAGGGATTTATCCATTGTAAATTGTTATTGTTCAAAGCCTCGAATGTCACTTAAAGAAAACTTCCATGCCTGACACGACGTGCAGGGTTGACACACGAATGTTTCTTAGTGTCAGTGCAGGAGAAATGAACTGCGCGCAAATGTGACAGTACCCCAGTGTGTTGTGCAATACGCCCAGAGAGTTTTATTCTCTCCTCTGTTTTTTTTTTGTTTGTTTTTTTCACCCCCATCAACAATTTCTGCTGCATTAGGGCCTCTTTCTCAACCCAGACCTTTTCATTAGGCAGTATTAGACAGCTTGTTCACATTGTTTTTGAATTGAAAAGCGAGCAGTTTTTTGTTTTTTTTTGTGAGAAACCATCCTGGGATGAACTTGAAGGAAGATGAGTTCAAATACGTTTATTATAAATGAGGTCCCTTGCCTGAGAGTGCATATAGATAAGGTTCTTTGGGGAGGTCAGTGAACCGCTTAGAGAAAGATGGAGATTGGCAAATACAGAACACACTTTGAAACTCCAATATCTTTCAAGGCCACGCTGTTAAAATTGTGTGCGAGTGTGCATGTGTGTGCCTCCGCCCTTGAACCACTTGAACTGTCCAGTCGGCCTGAGTGTGTAGGGTTGGAAAAGACATCAAACTGGAGAACTTAATTGGTCCGTAGAGGGCTTTGCTAAGAATGGTAGGAGGGGGGAGGGAGAGAGAGAGAGAGAGAGAGAGCATCTGACAGAGCGAAAGTGAGTATAGAGACAGACGAAATATGTCAATAAAAGAGGAAAGATCTGGGAAGGCAGCAGTCACAGGGAAAAATAATGAAATGGAATGCTGAAAGGAAGAAAGATGACAGACAGGTGGAGGAAGTGAGACAGCTTGTCAGAGATCTGCTGAGAAGGGTGAGAAGGATATAGAATAGAGGTTGGGGAAGATTGAGAGATTGGGTTGAAATGAAAGCAGCTGTAAAAGGGAACCAAGGGGGGGAAATGAAAATGGATTGAATGGGGACATAAGGGGAGAAACAAAAGAGAAAAGATGAGCGATGGTAATCGAGAGGATGCGTGCGAGGCTCCGACTGATGAGAACAGAGAAGAGGGAAGGAAAAGGCTTTCATGTCTCTTTTTTTTTTTCGTGCTGCGATTTGAGAATGAATCATAGTCATGGCAGAGAGCAGGCGAATATTAACCTGACACTCATCCTGAATTCAGATTTTTCGCTCCTCACCATCATTCGGTCTCTGACTGCGGTGCTTATGCGAGCTTTCAAACAAACCAGAACAGAGGGCAATCGTTGAGACCTCATCTCGTCGAGTTCATCGTAATCTTTGAGTACAAGGTTTCGACAGGAACACGGGCAGCTAAAAGGACGTCTTTTTAAAGCATTTCCTCAGTGGAAAGCTTTGAACTCTCTTTGCTTCAATATAAGTCAAAGGCTTTATAATAGCTGATTTTTTTAAAATGCAAATTTGACAACAAAAGATTCATATTTTAGTGAATTCCTAATCGTGTAAGCTGATTTAAACACCTGTAATCAATATACAATACATATTTATTTTCATCACTGTTCCGTTCTGTCATGCATTATTTTCTCCCCCTGACTGTTCACTCCTCTTCTCCCAGGTCATGCATAAAAAGTGCTCATTCATGAATGAGGCTCATGTGGTATACAGCACACCCACCACCTTTTTTCTTATATAATACATTTGGCAGTGGGATGTGTGACTGACTGAATCAAAGCCGTTTCCAGAAATGTAGGCGTGAGTCACGTCATAAAGTCCACTCGATCATTTCAGGCCATCGGTTTGAGGCTGTGCTGAGACCCCGCGCTAGTTTTCAATTAATTTCCATCTGGATGTCCTTGCCTTGTATTGTTTTTCATCAACCAGGGGAGACAGAAAAGGAGGGCAGAGGAGACACCCACATGGGCTCCATCACTGCCATTTCTATTTTCATATAACCTGAAAAGATTCAAGGACCTGATGGTTCAGCAAGATAAAAGAAAAACAACAACAACAAAAAAGCTTTGTAACCAGATTCAGCAGTGGATTTCACCAATAAACATCTAGACACTGTAGCATCACAATCAGACTAAATTGCTATTTAGTTTTCGCTCGGTATTCAGCCAGAAGTTGTGTGATACTAGCTACTATGTCCTTATTTTTTGCTCCAACAAAATCAATAGGAAGCGTATTCAGTATTCATCCCACTGCGATTCTCAGTCAACACAAGAGCTAAAAGTAGCTGTTGCTTGGAGCAGTTAGCAATTTCAAAGTTAATCAGACAAATAGAATTTAACATGTTGATCTCATCAGTGCTTTGACGCTGGCTGTTTGAATCTGGCAAGGCCTACTATATATATATATATATATATATATATATATATATACATACTTCTGCAGAATAGTAACATTACACTTCTGAAATATTACGTCAATAGTCCAAGTGACAATGATCCAGGATAGATCTGTAGATTTAGCTTTGCAGTGCACGAAATGACAACCAATATGATGATGCACCAAATCTTGACAAATCTAACACGCAAACAACAAAAATGCTGCTCTTCTTCTAATTGCCATCTCACTCAGTCCAGGAAATAAACATCTCCACATGCAGCATTTTATTTTACCATTGTTAAGGATAATAATAGACATTTAATTGATCTCCACGCTCGCTGAAGAAGCACTAGTATACCACAATGATCTCTGTCTTTGGACAATATCAAGCACCCTGTATGAAGTGGGCTATTATTTACTACGTTCTGAAAGGGAAAATAAAATAATGAGACCGCAAAAAGCAAAGAGATGATTTTATTTTATTTATTTATTTAGCTTAGAGTACATATAGTTCATACACATGAACACCCAGCCAGACAGTCAGCGAGACAACCAACAAGCCAGCGAACGAACAAAGCAGAGGAGAGCGTGTGTTGTCATCCTTATGTTTCTGTAGCTCCACAACCATAAATTAAGCCCCTGGGAGAGACCGAGAACAAAGATGGGGTGGGTGAGAGAGAGAGAGAAAAGCAGCAGATGAGTAAGAGAGTCAGAAATGAAGACAGGAAGAGACGAAGCCTAGAGACCCAGCAGAGGCCCCAAAGAGTGAACAAGAGAAGGAGTGGGAGGCAGCAGCCTGCCCTCCCTTCCCCTCTATCCTCTCTGCCAACTGTGCTGCTCTGAAGGCTTTCATCATCTGATTTTTGTGGGGTGATGTTCTGATCCGAGATGCATCGCATCAGCGAGTGTGGATATTGTGGAGATCATACAGTGTGAGGCAGATAATTTGTAAAGCTTGCGAGTCGCACAATAGTTTTGAGGTGTATAGAACAGCTAAAACTTCTAGTTCTCTATAATTTAAATGTATTTTTTTATCTATCAATCCATTTTTAAATAGGGTTGACATCCCAGCCAAGTGTCATATCCTACATGTAAGGGCACAATGTCAGCTGTTGGTTACAGTGAACAAAGAGAGACGCTAATTGCCCCACACACACACACACACACACAGGTCTTACCTCACCTCTGTGCAAAAGGCCTCCCACATAGGGAGTGTTTTGGTATTGTTAGAGGAGATGCAGTCATCTATCATGTAGCCATCAAGGGAGTGACAGTGACGGGTTATAGATTGGCTTCCTCACTCTCACTCCTTTTTTTTTTTTTTTTTTTACTCCAGGGAGGAGACATGGGACATAAGATGTGCTCCATGGTAATCAGCATCCAACCTGCTGTCTATCTCAGGGAAAATTGTGGGGAGCACCACAGTGACTCAGCCCTCAAGTGCTGCCCCATTACAGATTTTTTTTTCTCTCTCTCTCTTTTTGAAGGCTTCTGTTGGAGACTGAGGCATCCACTCTGTTATATGATGTTGTATGCATGTTATATGATGGAAACATGACGTTATATTTTAACATCCAGAGGTCGAGGCATGTGTTGACTGAGGTTCTGTGCGGTTCTATTTTGTGTAACGTGCTTCTGTGTGAGTGCAACGCCACAGGTAATTGGTGATTAGGCGCACCTGGCGATCTACCGGTCGCCTCTAAACGAGGAACACACACACCTGCTGAAAACATTTTGTGACAAATGAATCAAAAATGTATGTGTCTGTACACCACTGCAAAATGCAAAGAAAAAAAAAAGTTAATTTAAATATTAGAAATGAATGTAACAAAAGGACATGACTTCCCTGGCTTTGAAAGCAGATAAACGTAATTTAATCTAGGCTGCATTCTGACTCATAGTGCTTTGCAGATGCTCCTGGAGTCCCTATACGATATGGCTTCCCACCTCCTGCCATCACAGCGTTAGAATAAACATATAGAGGGCACTAGAATGATATACAGCATGAAGTGCTTTGAAAAATGAACTGTAGATTGGTCTACTTTAACCTCGCTTTCTCTCACTATCATTACGCTCTTTCCATTCTCCTTCCTCCATCAATAAATGCAATCGACCCCCCTCCTCCACAGGCCTGCCTGTGTCTCGGACCTGTCGACAGCTTTTCTCGAAGGTCTTCTCCTATTGCTCGTATTTGTTGGAACACAAATCGCTGGCTGGCTCGGCTCACCAGACCGCTAACCACAACTCCTGTCAGACACGCTGTGCTTTCTGTCAGAACTTTATCAACAATGTAAGAAGAGAGCAGGAAAAAAATATATATAGGTAAGAGATAACACTGATAGCGTCCAGCCTTTTATATGTGATTTCCTTCCCACTGTTGGCTTCGGATGATATAAGTCACACAAGTGGTGTTTTATTCCATAGTGGAGTTGTTTTAGCACTACGCCTTGTAGCTCTTTTTTTTTGGAGGGCTTCCCAACTGACGGTGACTCAAAACAACAAGAAATGGATTGATGTGGAGAACTGGGGATGCAATATTTTTAGAGAAACCAGTTGACATCAGCGATTCAATTTTTAAAGAACACGTTGTGGATCTGCAAAACCCGAAAGGAGGAAAATAACAGCAATTTTAAAAGAATGATGTGTTCTGTTTTAAAGATTTTATCTGTAAACGGTAATATGCTTCCACTGTGTCTCATGTTACATTTTGCAATTACATCATTGGTTTCATACAGTGTTGTTTTTTTTACTTTTAAATCAAGTAGATTTATCTGCAGCAGAGCCACTAATTTTTGACCTGCCACCTCTTTGCTCACTGCAATTTCAGTGCCCACAAACACAAAGCAAGATAAAACCCTCATAATCTGCTTGTAGACTGCTGTCGCTACAGCTCCAAATGTGCAGGCGTGTGTGTGTGTGTATGTGTGTGTGTGTGTGTGTAGATGAAGCTCCAGTGTTCTTTGTATGAGAGCATAGCTCGAATGCTCCGGGCATCTGTTGACCCAGCTGGCATTTGCTGAGCGGTTGTAGTACGCCAGGTTAAGGACAACATTTATCCAGCATGCATTTGTGTTTGGTTTATGTGCATGTGTGTGCGCGTGTGTGTGTGTGTGTGAGAGTGAGAGAGAGAGTGTGGTTACATGTGTCTGTATTTTTGTGTGTGGGTGTGCACTAGGGGGGTTAGGTCAAGGGTAATATTTCTACCATGTCTGATTTTTTGCAGAGGAACATTTCAAAGGATAATAATCCGTAAAATGTGATTTAACTGCTATAAGGGCTCAAAAGTTGTTGGCTGCCAGAAATAGCCATCGAGTAAATTCCACTATACTGAACAATGGATTAATTGTCAGTAACATTTTTCTGAAACAAACGCCCAGTTTCTCGTCACGTCAAGCCTTTGTTCCCTTATCTCCTGTGTATGGACACAATATCGGTGCCTCATAGCCTGAAGTGTTAAGCAACAACTCAACGTTCTGTCTAAAACTAAATATCAGACACACACACATAGAAAGAGAGGAAGAATATGCTCCTGTTTTAAAAGGAAATAAAGTCCTTCAGGCATTATGAAGACGGGAAACTTTTCTTGGAAAGCAGCAGCACCCAAACACAAAAAACGCAGCATATATGAAGAAGGAATGAAGGCACGATTTGTCTGACAGAAACATAACCCGAGGAAACGCCGAGAACTGATGTTAGCAGATGTCTTTTTTTTGCTTTTTTGGACTACTGCTGTTGTTGTTGTTGATGGAGGATGATGATGTGTTTATTGTGTCACGTGTAAATTGAGTGGGTGTAGGCCGAAGTCAATTCCTCCCCCAACCGTGTCTCCAAGAGCCTATTGATTTGCCCGTCATCGAAGAGTGACGAAAGGAGTGAAAAATCAAAACATATCTAAACAGATCTGTGAAATAAGGATGACCTTTCCCGTGGTATCTTTGTGCCATTCAACGTGTTTTTAATGTGTAAAAATCTGCCTTGAATTAAAAAAAAAAACCATCATTCACTTCCCAATTTCAAAGCACTATTCAAAAAGAAAAACCTTCACATATTATTTAACTGCCATAATGACAGCTATGGCTGAATTTTATATTCTTTGAAATAAATGTGCATGTATTGAGTCTCTTATAGACCACTCTGCAACCCCCTCCATATGTGCTTTTTCTGTGCACATATGGACACTGGTCAACATATGTCAGATAACTATACACTGAAAAATATCAAAGCCTGCCATGTGTGTGTCTATGACGATTAGTGGGAAAGTGAAGCGTACAGTGTCTTGTTCTGGAAATGCTGCACTTCAGGTGTGTGGTAAGATTAATCAGACACACTGCAATTAGCATGTCTGGTTATTCCAAAACACTTAATTATAGTCCTTTTGAAAAACAAATAACTCATTAAAATATATTAAAAAAAAGAAAGGTAAAGTGTACTTGAAGTGACACAGCTTAGCAACGCACGATCCAACTTTTCTGTCGAGCTTATATACGATGGATTATCATATATTCTATATCTTTGATTGGCATAGACATATTTTTTTTACTACGCCTCTGTGAGAAGGTTGCTCCTCTCCCTTTTTCACAACATGACTAGTGTTTTGTGTATTCAGTGACTAATTTTTTGTTTTGTTTACTAATTTTCACGGTGTATTTTGTTGAAGACCTGCTGTGATGTTTTTTTTAAATTTTTGTGAGTTTTGTGACAGGTAGGGCAGATTGTCTGTTAATCAGTGATAGTGACAACAGGTGTGCGTCATTAGGCGCAATCAGCAGTGATTCACCAGCCTCTGTCAAGTTAAGGCAGGATGGATCAAACTATTGTTGTAAATGGCATTCTGTATAATTCGGTGCACTCGTGGCTGTATGTGTGTGTGTGTGTGTGTAACTGTAGGAATTTGTGATTGTCAGCAGTAACAGAGAAATACTACATCAGTGTTCTATATGCTTTGACAGCTTTGTATCAGTCTAGCTCACCCTATATTAACCTGAGAAGATGGTACGTTCCACTTAGGTGCGGCTGAGTAGGTAAAAGGTCGGTCAGTGGTCTGTTCAGATGGAGTAGAGAAGAGAGTCGTTGGCAGCTTGCTGTGAGGCTGCAGGTTTTAGTGTATGAGATTATTTTGTGCGCCCCCAAATATCTCACACATCACAAACATAATGTCCCAGTCTGACTGGATCATAGCAAAAACTACCATCCTTTTGAACTAACAATACTAAAAGTATTTGTATTGTTACCAATGAAATCTCACACAATGGCAAAAAGGGGGAAAAACTTTTCATAACCTGAAAAATCTGAATGATTCCTCACATAAGCATTGCCTGCCTGTTGACTGCCTGGTTGAAGCCCTTCAATCCAAGGCAGACCAAGGCTTGACCTCGAGCACCATTGCACACCATGAACGCCACCTTAATATCACTTAATAAAGAGCGGAGCTAATGTGTCTGGATTTGGAGAGGCTCTCACTGAGCGCTCAATAGGCCAAACTCCCCTTGACCTAGTTACAAGCTGTTCTCTGACCGACCAGATAATTGGAACAAGCAACGAGGGCAGGTTTCCTTGGGTTCAGGAAAAAAGACTGCTCCAGGAAATTAAAACTTCTGTGTGTGTGTGTGTGCTTTAACTTAAAAGTTAACCTTTTAAGGAGTGTGTTGGGAAGTCTGACACAACATCCCCACCCCTGAACAAATCATATCCACCCTTCGCTTTTACGACTACAAACAAACTTCATTTTGTATTGAGGTTGTTGCTTCCATTTAAGCTGTGTAATCAGATCAGGTAAAGCCACATAATGCCTAAAAATGCCAGTGAGGGACGGTCACGCATGTGGCCGCTAAATCAAATCAATGAGATAATCGATAAGTGGGGGAGTGGTTGGGAGAAGAGGATTACTTGGAGCTGGAGGAAACACTCGGGAGGCCGTTCACTCATCTTGATTAAAGGCTCTGCTTGGCGGTTTGACGTAAGCCCCGTACACGAGTGGGTTGACACCAAATCTGGGTCAATTATGAGTTGGAACCCTTTTTTAATTACGCAATATGTTTGCTCTATAGTCATGGCAATATGAGTAAGGTTTGAAATATTTGAACTACTTCTAGTTTTTGATTGATTTTTTTTTTCTCTGTGAACTCCCAGCACATATAACACACGGCGTTCTTTTACTTGATTTATTGCATATATTGTTTCGGTGCAGTCAGACTGATCTAAAGCTCCGCCTCTACCCCAGCTCTGGTTTAAGCTGTCAAAAAGCCAAATATATAAACAAAACAAGACTGATTAGCCACCCTGAAATTACTTCCAGTGATTTTTGGATGGAAAAAGTACATTTGAGTAGGGCGGCAGGCTAACTTTTACTCAACACCAACACATTTTACCCTAATTTAGCTTTGTTGATGTAAAAAGGATATGTTTTCATATTGCAAGTTATATTAAAAAGTACAATGTTTCCACACGCAAATGCCCGACTGCACTGCTGCGTTCACTTCCATGTACAACACTTGATATCTCTGCACCAGTGCATTCAAGCTAAAACCAAACTCGATCACTGGCACTGATTCTAAGCACGACATTAAAGAACGGAGGGTATTTCACAACTATTGCGCTTCCAGAAGAACATAACGGCTAATAAAACTCAACCACTGAGACTTATAGGCTAAGTGCTTTGCGGTGGATGGACTAATAACAATAATAATAATAATAGTAATAATAATAAAAATATCTAGGAGTTACACCACAAAATCCCTGGGGATAATGTCAGATAATCACTACTATACAACCCCATGGGCTAATACCAGCGGCAAGGGCTGCAGTGGCTGTAGAGTATGAAAGTGTAGAACTACTGGCAACTCTTCAGTTCAACACATGGGACTTCCAACATAGCTAACATCACAGGCTAATACCCCAGCTTAAAATCATTGTGGGAATTTTAACAATAACTAAACAAGAAAACAGATACCGAATATTTTCCGGACTATAAGCAGCTACTTTTTCCCCCCATACTTGCGGCTTATACAGAGATGCAGGTTTTCTTTGAATTTTTCTTCAGCCCACAGTGGGTATATAATATTATTACACTCTGACCCCCCTCAAAATGGAAAACCCACGAAGAAATTCATATGATGCAGCTTTTAGGTTGAATGTCGTCGCTTATATTTAAAAGTACGGTACACTGACAATACAAAAAAATAATAATAAAAACAGTGTAGATGTGCCTGAGGTAGCACAGAAAGCAGAGATAATGTTACTAGTGGGTGTTGAAGCTGAAAAGGGAATTCCACCAGATGAGTAACCAGCTAAACCACAGGTACGCTTTTACTTTTTTTCCTTAGAAGTTACCCTGAAGCAAAGAACACACACTGCTTCCAAATGCAGAACACACAAACTATATATATTAATAATAATAAAAGGATTAAATGGCTCAGACTTAAACCAAAAGCGAGCCCATTGAGATTTACACCAAAGCTGAGTGTTATGAGGTGTGTAGATGATGTTATCCCTGCTGGAAGTGTTGCATCAACTGCCAGCCACTCGGGAGGGGGGAACGATTACACGAACTACGGCAGACCCGCTGGGCCACAACAGCGTTGCAGCACTGTGTGCCCAGCGTGTGAAAGAGGCTGCACCACTCTGCTGCGTTTCCAACAGTTATTATCCATTGCATTAATAAATTGGCTCCTACTCTTGTGCACTGAGTCACACACACACACAGGACCTGAACACAGAATTAATCTCTAATGGATTCAAAGCAGAGGGATGTTTTCAGCATCATTCTGCTGTACATTGAATTTTGGCCTATAATAGTTATACACAATCGTGAATATTAAGATTCTTTGGAGACTCAGAGAGCAGCCATGTTGGATTTTGGATTTGTATACTCCTACAAACATGATTTTCATATTCATGTTATATGATAATATAGCCAACACTACAGTAAAAGTATGAAGATGTCATTTCTCTGGGGTACCAATGTATGATGATGTTATGCAATGTAAAAAAAAAATCAGCATTCTAGTTTCCATATTTGGAGCATTTTTCCCATATTGATGAACAGAGGGCAGCAGAAGGCAGCATACTTTGAATAAGTGTCTGTAAACCCTTCAGGATATAAAATATGCAAAACAATGATGAGAAGATGAATCAAACTGGTCACATGACTCATTATACTGTAGCTCCCCAAACACAACTCATTCAAATCCAAAATGAAAATGCCTAAAAGCAATATTTTTTTTTTTTTTTTTACTCAACCTCAACCACATTTTTATTTAACAAAATAGAAGCAGGTCAAATATCGCAAAGCATATAAATGTAACTTTGAAACACAGCGTTGTTTTTTTGAAACTTATGACAAATCATCAGTGGGCTGTGGCACAGTAATACTCCACAGAAGAGACACATAGTTACCCCAACCCCCACCCCTGTGATTGGATTGAACAGAAAAGCGGGGGGAACGGGGGGGGAAGCGAGGAGGAAGGAAGCAAGGTGACTGGACAAAAATAAAAAATGCGGGAGGTGATGATGAGTGTTTGTCACAGATCTGCTCAGATGTTAGTCCCCAAGGTCAAGCCGGTGCATGGTCACATGTTTGGGGAGGAGGAGGACATGAAGAGTGTATAAACATACATGCAATTGCTCTCTCTCTCTCTCTTTCTCTCATATTTGTCCACACACAAACACGCACATGTGTAGCTGCATGCGTGCACACAGGCCTACATGAGCACAAGCACACATTCAGACACAGGGGGGCAAACAGAAAGGAGGAGGAGGGGAGGGGGGGTGATTCAGCCCCATGGACAGCACTAGTCTGCATATTGGGGGGAGATACTGTCAACCTACTAGCAGGGAGGCATGAGGAGGAGGAGGGAGTCAGGGGGTGTAAGCCCATCTCACATCAACTCTGTACACTCTCATCATTGCCATGGCATCTTGGGGCAGGTTTGAGTCGAATCTCGGCGGAGGCTTCTTTATATATAGAGTGCTTTTTGTTGATGAAAATCAGTTGGCAACAAACAGTCAACACTGGAATTTTACATCATATTATAACATGGAAAATAAAAAAAAGCAAATTGCACATTCCTTGTATTTGTTTCAGACACTGCAGAGAAATCTTGGAATAGTGGAAGTCTGCCCCCAACTTATTGATTATTGTTGTTGTTATTATTATTATTTTGTCAAATCTGTTTCCTCCATGATAAAGCAGTATATAGGCTAAGCAGCTGAGCTCTGCAAAACAGGTGTTCAGTCATGGCATTGTTTTCATGAGCCTACAGTAACCATGCGACCCACTCCCCCTCCCCCCCAAGAAGAGTATCTCAAGTTAAAAATGTTGAATCGAAAAAGGCATCTTACATTATCTAATTACGTGTGTGTGTGTGTGTGTGTGTGTGTGTCCCCCCTCCTCCCCCCAGTGAAGACACCTCCTGCTGAGTTCTTGCTGTGGACATGTTGTTAGAAAGCAAGAATCACACCCTCTCTCCATAAAAACAGCCTGTTTCAAGCACATGTTTGTAGTAAATACAGTGAGAGTTTCACTTCCTCTTATTTGGACAAGATTAGATGGCTTTACAAAAGCTCACAATATGATGAAAGTGAATCATAGCCATAAGCTTTTTTTTTTTTTTTTTTTTGCTTTTTTTTTTAAGTGGAGGAATAATATTTTCTGACATTAAAAAAAGCATTATATTCTAGATCACCTAGATCTAGGTCTACCTGTTTACATAGATCGAATTATACCTACATAGCTCAATTGAAAACACTTTTCTTCTTTGCTCAGTTTTTGAAAAAATATGATGGTATAAACCCCCCATTTAAATGACTTTTTTTTTTTATGTTTTATGTTTTTTCATCCTCTCACCCAAAGCAGGCTATATTCATTGACACACACAAAAAAACCACGGAACTGTTATTTTTGAGCTACATTGACTTTGCAGCAATAAGCATCTGAGTGTGACTGGTAAATTGGTCATGCTCATCTCTGCATGTCTGAATATCTTTGAAAAGTCAACAATTGGCACACCATAAAAAAATAACAACAGTTTTACATTCATAAAAGGAGATGATGATGATGACTGCGCAGAGGTGGTGGTTTTTAATCATCTGCACCATCTAGTACGGTATAAATAACCCCAAATATTTATCGACAATTCAAAATGATAACGAACAGAAAAATAACATGCACTGACAGCTTCACTTTCCATCACTCCCTCTTTTTTTTCTTGATAGTCATCAATTATTGGAATTTTTTTTTTCTTCTTCTTCCCACTTTTCTCCAAACAAGTTTTTTTTTTTTTTTCTTCAAAACAACAAATACAAATCCTAAAACTGCAGGGTTCACAAAAAAATAGAGAAATGGCACTTTTTGTAATAGTCATATATATATAATTCTTAATATCTATATATAATCGTCATATTGATTTTATAACATGAAAAGGGTCGATGTTTTGCTTCTTTGTTGGTTATGGGGTGGTGGTTATGGTTCCTCGCCGTCGTTGTGTGTGTGTTTGTGTGTGTGTGTGTTGAAACCATGCGGAATATCATCATGCAGATTATGATACATCGGTCCGAGTATTTACATTTACATTCATGCGTTCGTGCACCATTCCCAGGGTCCTCTGTCTGTCTCTTTCTCTCTCTTTCTCTCTCTCTCTCACACACACACGCCCTCTTCCCTCGCTCCTTTTCTCCCTCTTTCTGTCTCATACAGATCCGTAGTCCGATTGCGGCAAATAGCAGAGCTGGGAGAAGGAGGGAGGGGAGGGGAGTTATAGCATATACATATATTACAGAGTGGGGCCTGTGCAGCACACTGACTTACTTGGTTCAACTGGAGTAAAACAAGACATAAACAAGTCTGTGTTCGCGGATGAATCTCGCTGCTTCAGTCATTTTTGTGAACGTCAGTCTGTCTTGTGTGACTGTTTGTAATCCATGGTGTAGGCTTATTGAACTATATAGGCATGTAGCAGAGTCCCTCTATCTCTCTCTCTCTTTCTCTCTCTTTACGCATCGTTTGTCGTGGAGAGGTGCGTGCTGCAGTCGAAGCCCCGGTGCGCGCCCCCGTCTGCGTGGTAAGGCCCGCTGTGCCAATAAGACGAGTCACACACTGTCTGTAAGGAGTTGATCTCAGACGCGGAAGAGTTGCCCTCCCTCCGCTTTGATCTCTTTCGATTCCGCAAAATAAAGACAAGCATCCCCACTACAGTGAAAGCGGACGTGACGAACACCAGCAGCAGCCCGGGGACGAGCACCGAGATGGAGACTCTGTTCGGCTCCAAATAGGAGTTCGAGCGCGTCCCCGAGTCCAGGGTGAAGGTGCTGTTTTTGGAGAGGGAGGTGGGGGAGATTCTCTCGTAGAGTTTGGGGCACATGAGGTCGTTCCGGACGTAGCGGAAATCACGTTTCCAGAACTCTTCCGGGGACTCGCACTTGAGATCACTCACTATCACATCGGCCCCGAGTTTCTCCGTCCACTGCTTGAAGGGCACGATGTTGCACGAGCAATCCCACGGGTTCCCGTGCAAGTCGATCTGTATGATTGAATTGAGCTGGTCTAACACGCCAGCCACGGGGAGGTAGGGGAAATAATTATTATGCAGACTAATTTTGGATAAAGAAATCCCAAGGAAAGCATCCGCGGGTAAAGATTTGAGCAGGTTGTTGTTGAGGAAGAGGACCCTCAGGTTCGGCATGGGGCTGAAAGCGCCTGCCACTATCAGCTGGATGTCGTTGTATTCCAAACTGAGATATTCCAGATTCACAAGGCCCACAAACATCTCCGCTATCAGCGTATCCAGGTAGTTCTTATCCATGTACAGCCACCTCAGCTCGCTCTGGTTCTGGAAAGTGCTGTTGTCAATCACCTTGATGTTGTTCCCACCCAGATCGAGCAGGTTGAGGCTGGAGTAGCCGAGCAGCTGGTTCTTTTTCACTGCGTGTATGTTGTTGTCTCTCATGTTCAACTCGTGAGCGGACAGCGGCTTAGGCTTCAGGTTGGATAGGCTCTCGATCTTTTTGCCTTCGCAGTTGACCCCGAGCCCTTGTCTGGAACCGACCAGCTTGCAGTTGCACGGCTGCGGGCACGTCACGTTGTGCAGCTGCTCCGTGTCCCCGTTAACACCTGTCACCACTGGAGTTGGCTTAGTTTTCAGCTGCCAGTTCTCACGAGATTTAGAGCGACTTTTGGGTCCGTGGCCAACAGGCGTCGGGGGCCCACTGGCGTCTCCATTAGGCTTGTAAGGCGTGGGACGCGGGGCCTGGGCCACAGGCTCCGAGGTCTCGTCCTGGGTGGGAGGGGCGACCAGGCTGGTGTCCACGCTGCCGCTCTGTGAAGGACACAGATCCGCTTCTGACGTCTCGTTCAAGTCGCTCCCTTGCAGCCTGGTAGGAGCCTCGCATATCACGCTCCCAATGAGCGCGTTGTGCGGTATGTTCTCCAGCCATTCCTTAAGAGAAACCAGGTCGCAGTTACAGTCCCACGGGTTGTCCTCCAACAAAACCTCCGCAATGCCCGGTATTTGTTCAAGGACCCCCTCATAAGGCAACGTTTTGATCCGGTTCCCCCGCAGGTCGAGATGCGTAATGGGCACATGTTGAAACACGTTTATAGGTAGCGCACTGATGAGGTTGTCGTTAAGTATTAACACTTCAAGTTTATTTAGGTCCCTGAAAACGGCGGGGTCAATATCCCTCAATAGATTAAAATCAGCTTGGAGATATTCCAAGTCGTCTAAGCCCAGAAATGTACTCTTCCTGAACGACCGGATCTTATTGTTATTGATGTGCAGCCTTTTCACCAGCTGCAATCCCAGAAAGGCGCCGGGGACAATGTCGTGCAAACCATTGTTTTCCAGGTGAAGGCTCACAGCATTGTAAAAGTTGGCGAACTCGTTGGGGAACAGCCTCGATAGAGAATTCCCGTGCAACAGCAGGTGATAGAACTGAGAGCTCGGACCGGTCAAATGCTGCAGAGTGGTGAAGCTCCTTTTTTCGCAGTCTATATGCAGATCTCCCTCGATCTCGTTGCACGAGCATATCTGCTCCTTACAAACGTCCCTTGTAACATTTCCACCAGCAACACAAAGAGCCGCATTCAGCAGAACAATCCAAAGCAGCATTTTTTTAACGTGAACAATTCATTCCCCGGGTTTCAAGACATACGAGCAGTTGAAATTCAGTCTACATCAATAAAAAGAAGAAGAAGAAGATGAGGAAGACGAGGGAGAAGGGGGGGATGAGATATAGACATTTAGGTCTGGGAGAAGATAAGGCAGTCTTTTTTTTTTATAACAGATCCATGCTGCATCTAACCTGCTCTGCTGTCCAGACTTCCAGTTGGGAAAATGAGCACATAAACGTCTCTTTCACGTCGACTGAATCCTCAGAGCCTCCGCGTGTTTATGGTGAAAAAATCAAAAAACAACGAGCGGCAGTAGAGTCCAACACATTTCGGCTCTGTGTATGTGTGTGTGTGTGTATATGTGTGTGTTTTTTCTTTCTTTCTTTCTTAGTCCGTTAAAAAGACTGACCTTGGCAGCCACCACAACACACACACACACACATACATACACACAAAGAATTAACAAATCCGTGCCTTTTTCTCCTTCTGTCGTGCTGCGTGTTGCGGTGTCGGGAGCTGTTCTCTCTCCCCTGGTGCTGAATTCACACACTGCGCTGGAGCTTCAGAGGCGATCCCACCGCTGCAAAACACCCGCATCCCTCCTCACATCCTTCGGCGTTTTGCCTCGCTCGTTTCCGCCGTTTTTCTTTCTTTATTTTTCTTCCTTTCTTTTTTTTTGTGGCGATCCGGAGATCACAAAAAGAGGAACGCAGAGAATGTGTTCATCCTAGCGTGGTGCTCTCAGAAAGATCTGACACCCTCTACTGAGCTGTAATGGCAAAAATCCGTCGACTGACTGAGGGAATGCTGAGAAGAGAGAGCAAGGGGGAGAAAAATCAATCCATACAGTGTCGAGATTTAAAAAAAGAAAAAAGAAAAAAAAGTTCACACTTTATAGCTGCCGATGTTTAGGTTATATCTCACCAGAGGCGAAAAAAAAGAGCTTCCTGTTAATTCTTAAATCTTGCAGCTCCACGGTAAAAAAAATGTCCAAGTCAGCATCGTGGAAAACACTGGTGAGATGTCACATTAAGGATCGAGATGCCTTAGTTCAATGTCTTTTTAAATGACCCCCCCTCCTCCTCTATTCTTAACGGATAACAGTAACTAGATGGATCTCTCTCTCCCTCTCTCTCTCTCCGTTTGCGCCACCAGCAGCCACTGTTACAGTCCTGCTTTTGAAAACACTGTTGAATGCGGTAAAAAAAAAATAAAAAAATTATCCGCTACAGGCATGCCTCAGTCCGGCCAAAGAAAAAAAAACACAAAAACAAAAAAAAACAGTTGACTATACAACAAACGATGCGTCAGTGTGGCAGCCTATATGCGCATGTGTGCATGACGTTTACCCCCCCTCCCCCCCTTCCTCAATATAAAATGCTTTGCAAAAAATAGCTCTACAACTGAAGCAAGTAGGAGGAGAAAAAAAAGTTAGGAATTGAACCGACATTCCTCTCCACTTATCGATTTATATTATACTTCATTGTTTTATTGTTTGAGAGCATTACATCAGCTGAGGAGGGGAGTTGAGCATAGTTACCCCACCACCACCTCCCTCCTCTCCTCCATCTGCAGTGCTCAGTTGGAATTAAGAGCAAGACAGAAAATGGGCTGCTAACTTTCACATCCCCCTTCTCTATGTCTCCCTCTGACACCATTTCTTTGTGCAATAGGAGACCAATCCAAGCGGGGTCAGGAGACTCCAGCAAAGCATCGGTGGTGCTTGCAATAAGCAAAACATCATTAAAACCTCCATATGCCTGTAAAGGATTCCCATGATGGTCCATTGACCGGTTATTTCTCCCTTCCCACCTACTTCCCTCGCTGTCTGTCTCCCGCTTTTGTTGTTTTTGCCTGTCAGCCTACCTGTTGATTTGTGTTAGAATTTTTTATTTTTGTTGTTGTTGTTGTCAATCACCGAGTCTTCTTCAGAGATAAGCTTTGAGAACCCGCCTCTTCCTGTGCTTCCGGTACGTTGCTGTTGTGTTTTTTAATGGATGTTTTGCTTGCTGACTTTCAAATCGGTGTGTGGTGTCCTGCTGTGGGCCAGATCAAAGTGTGCGGCGATGTGTTAGAGCTAAACTAAGTAACCGATAGTCAATTCGGTCCCTGGTGTGCAAAAAGCAAACAGAGGCCGAGGGCGGATGAACATCACTCTTTCACACTAATTAATTGGATGTTGAATATGTGTGTGTGTGTGGGTGGTGGGGTTGCTGGGAGAAGACGCCTGCTGATTTGCTTGTGTTCTTCATGTATGTGCATTATGAGCAGCTCTGAATGTATGTAACATCATGTACAGTGCAGCATGTATGTTCTTATCTGTAGCAGGTGTTGGTGATGGAGGGGTGGGGGGATGTAACAATACAAATGCAGCTTAGTCACGCCTGAGCATCTTGTTTACACAAAAAAAAAAAAAGAAACAGGAAAAGATAAACAATTCTGGCTCCATTTTAGCTCGGATCCGTCCTTATAGGCCAAACATTTAGACTCTGCTATAATCCCCCAAACAGGATAAATCATATTTATATCAGAGGAAAAAAAAACTCTTATCTTGGAGTCAAAACTAATTGGATTATGAATATGAATGTATCCCAAGGAATAATTGCACGGGGCTCAGCATCATGATGTGATGCAGATACTGTCAGGTTGCATTAGTGTGATGCGGGACCAGAGGATACGTCACTTGCATACATAGTCGCCGGGGCACACGAGATGCAACTCAGGCTGGAGTCTGAGCAGCACATGCAGACGAGATGGAGCGTTTTTTAGCACCAATATACTGTACAGCATGGACTGTTAGCCTAAGATAGTCCAGAGATGGCCCTTTTTTTATATACACTTACACATCCAATAAATACAATAAAACTTGACGAAAGGCGCCACATCATCTGCGATGACTCACACTTTAAAAGCAGTCTCAGAGCAACACGAGGATCGACAAAAAGGTCATCTTACGATTCCTCCTAAAGCCAGAGAACCCTGAGCGGTACCACCACGTCACAGAGCACAGACCCCCGCATTCAAGGATTAGAAAAAAATCTAATGAAATGATGACACATCTGAATAATAATATGAAACGAAGCAGCGAATCTGCTCCTGTAAGATTATTCTTATTATTATTATTGACAGAGTAAAGCGTTAACCTCCATCTTTGGCCTCATTCTGTTGCATCAAGCCATACCAACACTAAAGCCAATCAATAGCGTTCAATCAGGCGGCGATGTTGTGCTACAAAGATTGCTCGTAATTCCCTCTTTCCCCCCTTTCACGCTGCTCAGATCTGGGCGGATATTTCTTAAGTGGGCCATTATCGGCGATAACAAATGATGTGTGCCTGTTTATGATTATTAGACATAAATGTAATTATCAGCTAAGCCGTTATTTCACAAATCTGAAAAGACACTTTGCGTATACCTGTTCAGTTCTTCCCTGAGGGATGCAGATAAGAATCCTCTGAGCCAGCATACCTTATATCAGCTTGACCTTCCCTCAGGTCTATATATTTAGAATTTATTTTCCATACAGTGTTTGATGAATATATGACCCGGCTTTGCAACCAACAACAGCAACAACTAAACCTTTCCATGTAGCATTTTTCTGCAAAATGTTCCATCAAACAGTAAATAAGACCGTTGCCCTTGGCATCTGAATCCCTCACTGACATTATTTCTTTTTGGTTGAGAGGGAAGGGATGTGTTGGGGATGAGGTGGGGGAGGTTGCAAACACATGCCACATCAGCTTTGCTCTGCTTTCCTCCAGATGTGCACGCTCATATTCGGGAGAAGTACTTTCTCCCAGGGCTTCAAAGGCAGGAGGTTTTTTGAGAGACTGAAATACTCTACGGGTAATTACAGAAAGGTCAGGAGCCATGTTAAGCTTGTTTTCACATCAGCAATGTTCAGCTCGGTGTGTGTGCGGAGACGGCATTCGAAATAAGGCACGGCTGTTTAGGGTTTCTGGTGATTCATGCAATGGGAGCATAACATTTGATCAGTAGGTAGATTAAGTGAACAGCAAAAGGGCAGGAGTGTTTAGAAAATTTCAAGTGTCATCTGAAATCCTGCCAAAGTTAACTTTTCAGGTTATAATGAGTGAATATTAAGGTTTGATATCATTGCAATCTGTAATTTAAATAATAGCTTTACACTACAAAAGAGATTACATCACCACTGAGACTGAAGAAGAGAGGAAGTCTTTGCAAAAAAAAAAAAAATCGAACCCTTTTTTTTTTTGTAACACCTTTCTTTAATTATGCAGCAAAGGTCTTGCAGATGTGTCATGTACAGAAAAAGATGGGTCAAGCGCAGACTGGAAGTCAATGCGGTTATTGGCAAAGGCAGCAGCAGCAGCGCTCTCCCGATGTATCGACCGGCGATGCTGTATGGGGAATCAGCAGAATGTTTGACTGTAAATCCATACGCGTCTATCCACAACTCACAGCTTGACCTGCTGAGAGCAGCCCAGTGAAGCAGGGCAGAGTGGAAAAACATGCATGTTGTCTGAATCAGCAGAGGGAAAAACACCAAAATGAAACTTTTTTGTTTTTCAATTGCTTTTAGCTGATTTCACAGTTGCACTTCAAAAGACACTTCAAATCCTTTTTTTTATTTTTTATTATTATTATTTTTAGTGTCACAACTTCAAAGTGCTTCTACTGAAACTGCAACTCTCATTTAGCGTCTCGGATGCAAACAATTAACTTTTTTTTTTTTTTTTAAAGCATTTTAACCTGTTTACAGTGTTTGTAGTGTTGCAAGGAGTCACTTCCCTGATCATGTGAGGGCAATCAAAACTAAAAGAATACATTTAGATACCTCTACAAGGCATTAACACCAAACAGTTTTCTCTGCAACTCGTAACTGGATCATTTCAGACCTTTAAGACAACCTCAGGGTTCATGTTCAGGAGACCAACCGTGTTTCAGCCTCAGAGGATGCAAAACGACTCCTGATAATGGCTACGAAGGAAAAGCTGATTCCCATTCTTTCATTCCTTAATTCAGCCAGCAGGTTGCTTCTCAAACATTGTTTTTGTTCTTTGGTATATCTACCGACATAAACATTTACATATAAAAGTCTGGCCTGAATCTTTTTTGAGGGACCTCGCTTTCTGCTATTCGAGCGAGTGATGTGGCTGCTTTTTGAAGCCTTTTAAAGCTGAGCCAGCCTCTGTATTTTCACCCTCTGTCTCTTATTCTCTACACCCCTCTCTCTCTGTCTCTCTCTCTCTCTCTCACCATTTCTGTTGCTCTAAATTTTCGCCAATTAAGGTTTAAAAAATGTTACCCGATGACGTCAAAGCCAACCCAGAAATCCGCGCTCAAACGTTCGATTCAGCTGGCGGAGGCGAGACGAGCAACGGGCCTCTTAAGTGACAGAGCTGGGGTCCTGTGTTTTTTTTTTTTAGATGCCACAATTAATGCCACCATGGCTTGTTACCATGGTAGCCAGTTCATCTCTGCTGAATCAGTCTTTTTTTTTTTTCTTTTACCCACCCACCTCCCTCGTCTTATTCAGCAGCACTGAGCAGCCCTGATCTCATGGAAATTGGCAGGAAAACATATGAAAAGAAGTGCTCTTTAGTTCCATGAGCTCTTTGTGATTAACAGGGGGAACGTAACGGCTACAAGCAGATAGATGTTTGTCTGGATTGGACGAGCTGGTGATGCCACATGCTTAGAGTGCACTAAGAGTTAGCAGGTTCAAGATCTATGTTAGGGCTTATATATTTCTAAGTGTGTATTGCTCCGCAATGATCAAATTCTGGACATGAACAATGAATGTTGAAGATGAATTGAATAATGATTACTGCATTAGGATATTTATCCCCCTCACTGACAGGCTTTTACATTTACTGTCACTCACATCCTTACAACAGTTAAATAATCCTTTTTTTTTGCTACAAGCACTTACAAGCGAAGAGTGCATGGGTCAAAGTGGTTCAGATATAAGATATAAAATTGCTTTGGTGTATACTTGTCTTCATTAAGGCTCTGATAAGGTTGGATGGATTTTTTTTCTCCAACATTTCCTCAGTGTGACCCGAAAGCTTAATGTGGACTGTGTAATAAGCAGTTTCTCTGTGTGTGTGTGTGTTTGTGTGTTTGTGTGTTTGTGTGTTTGTGTGTGTGTGTGTGTGTTAAGCACGCAGCTTTGGAGAAGTGATCTGTGATCCCTGACAAGATGACAGACATGCGTATCAATGATTATATTTCCACCATTGATGTATGAATTATGAATGTTCAACCTCAGGGTTGGAGGCCTACTGTATTTTTATTTTATTTTATTATTTTATTGATTTTTTCAAAAATAAGTTTGCAGACAATAATCCGCCAACTCCTAAGAATTATATTACAGCTCTGATGAAAAACATGTTTGTTTTTAGTGGGAGTAAAAGTGAAGGACTTATCTTTAACTTGAGTCCAAAAATTATTTATCAGTTTGATAAATATGTGTTCATGTTTTATTTCCATAAAGATATGATTATAGTAATTATAAGTCTGAGTCGATGCAGATCTACACCTGCAGTATGTGTCATACGTCCCGCGTCGTTTCAAGGCATCTGTTCACTCACCCACCTTTTTCCCTCCAAGATCAGAGACCCCGGTGTTGAGAGGTTTGACAGATCTGGGCGCCGGTACGTGATCAGAGCTACTCAATCAGGCTTCTGAGTCTGAAATGTATGTTTGTTAGAGCCTCACATTATCTGATGACGGCAATGTGCAATTAGACCTCCTTCAGTATTTCATTGATTTTGATAAGTGACGGTGGCTTTTATTTTTTCCTGGCCACACATGAAAGGAAAGATGATTATGTTTTTGAAATTTAGATATTGGGCTAAGGTTCGGGGAAGCTCACGCTATCACACTAAATCACAAAGGAGTTGCAGCTACCTTTAATGAGATGCTGTTGATTTTCCCCCTTTTCATCTTAATATTATCAAACGTTTTGGGTACTTTTCATGCGCTTAAACACCAAAAGTTTTACCTTTTTAAAATACTGTAAAACTTTTTCAATAAAGATGAATGACTGCATCAATAACCCGCCATAAAATGAACAAAAGCTGGATGTGGAATGATTAGCTCACTTTAGGCTGACTTTCTGTCACAAGGATTATAACTATTAGAATTAGACGGATTCAATTAAACCCTTGTTTTCATCAAACAACATCATCGTTCTATAAAAATCAATCAGACACTAAACAAGTCGTGTTGAACATATATAAGTGTCACCAAACTGCAATAAAAGACCAGCAAGAGAATACTGTGTATCGCTCATGCCCTGCACACGTCATGCATGATTCTATCGTTTCATATGTATAATGCAAACATATGTATGCGGATCACTGGGACAGTTTAATGGTCTCCCCAGCACGACAATATACAGCGAACCCCTCTTACTCTCTCATGTTGGCATTTATGTGACCAGTTTAGAGCCTGAAGCCTGTAATGAAGCGGTAATCATTGGGTTTGAGAGATGACAGCGACATATGTACGTGTCACAAGTCGTCTCACTTTTTTACTGCATGCCCCCTTCATCCGAGAGTGAATAACTGCCAAGAGGAAATGTTTAGAAAATCTTTCATCTTGTTACTCTCCACAAGGGAAGATTAGGTAACCGGTTGTATTAAAACACAAAGATGGAAGATACACTCTTACAAATGGAATACAAATACAGAGAGCATTTGTTTTATTTATTTATATATATTCTTCCAACAATATGCCAATGTTGCTTTATGCATGACAAAAGGAAGCAGCTCACTGACTCATTTCCATTTGGATCTATTGTAATCTTAATTTGCGCTCTGCAACGGCAACAAATACATCACTGTTGCATGCGTTGGGTTTTCATTTTGCCATTTCTTTCCTGAGCTATGCCTCAGATGCAGCATTATTAAAGTGGTACATCTCAATCAGGGCTTATTGTGTTTACTTAGCCTCCAGGTATGCAATACAAAATGTGGAATCTCTTTTTAAAATTAGGTACTTTACTCAGAAGGCATTCAATGATTCCCTCTTGGTCATCTCGTGTAAACCCATCATGATGACAGTAGAAAAGCAGGTTGTCCTCTGTTTGAATGGTTTCTGGGCTTATATCCAAGGTTTTTAATCCTCATTTCATTGTGCACTCAGTCTACCAAAACTAATACAGGCATGCTGTGTTGTGCCCAGTCTTTCAGATTTTATGTGGACTGCTGTACAGCTAGTTGGAGCTAAAAGCTTGCTCTATACACCATATATCTGCTGGTGTATGTAAACTGTATTTTAATCTACTTGTAATACTAGGATGAAGATGTTTTAGAACAAAGTATTTCATGCTTGGATGTTTTTTTGTTTTACACAATTAATAAATCAAAGATTCTACTGCATAGTTATAGTAGTAATAGTAATATATGACTATTCAGATTTTATTTTTACAACCAGCTGATTCTGTTTTCTTTACTTTAATAAAGCAGTGACAGGAAATAATCCAGGAATGATACAGAAATGATGTTTTACTCTCATTCGCATGAATGAGCTGTGGAAGAAACAACCGGAGTAAGACATGAAAAGAAAGCTGGGATATTGCTCATAACAAAACAAAAAAGACACGAAAGAGCTACCAGGTGGTTTCTCACAAAGAAAAGCAAAGTAATAAAATTAATAGAAACCAGCAGCAACTCAAGTCCCAAAATGGCAGGTCAATACAACACCAAATCACACAGGCGTATATAACACAACCAAAGAGAATGAGGAAAAATGAAGAGCTGCTGTGAACAATTGAGTAAACAAAAACTAGTTTTTTTTTTTTTTTTTTTTAAAGGAAAGTTTTAGTTTCTGTGGAATTCAGTCTCAGCTGCTGGAGGTCTGAAGAGCCTCCTCACCAACACATTGTTCCAATATTCCATCTAATCTTGTCCTTGGAAGGCTACAGTGTCCCCAGCGGTATAGATATTTAATGAATGAGGTTAAGGAGAAGATACAGGGTAAGGCAGAAGTATTGGCACTCCAGACGGCACCCATGGCTACATCACAATAATTGACAGAATAAATGAATATGGCTGAATAATCAAGGGGAAAGGTTATTCTCAAAATAACAGCCTGCTACATGCTGGAGAATACCAGATTACCACCATAAATACTGAGATACTGAATGTAACTGTAGTGAGGCATCACTAATTCAGAACACAGACAGCGATACACAATGTTTCAGTCAGGACCACGGACAGCGACACAGACACGTAGAGTGACACACAGTGTCACAGATCCCTGCTTCAGCACCATGGACAGTGACTCAAGTACTTGAGTTCATGCAGTTGCCTGAAGAATGAGAAGTTTGTACGCCACACATTTCTGCAAATGCAGTGACGGCGACAATTCTTGCATATTTTTAGTCAAAGGGGGTCAAAGCTCAGGTTTTGCATCCCTCCTGGTAAGCGTTCGCTCAAATTCAGTTAAAGCCACCACGGAGAAAGAATGAGAGCCACGGAGATAATTGCACTGCTGATGAGAGATATGCTTCATTTAGCTGTATTCAAAAACACCCACATTTTTTTTTTGCTCAGAGAGAATCAGAGGATCTGTGCAGGGAAAACTGATAGCAGTGAGGATGTTCAGATGGGATTTGATCCCCAGCCAGACGAGTTCACCAGAGACAAAGCTTCCTTTTGAATTATTGAAAGAATGTAATTGAAAAAAAAAATCTTTTTGCTTTTGTTGTTTATATCCACTTATTCAAGCAGCCAAGTAAGACTAAAGCTAAGATTAAGAGAACTTTCTCATTAACTGCAGTGAGTAGAGGGTAGCTGTAGTACTTCCTAATTTAGAGAGTGGGGGATGAATATACTGAGATCCTGTCCATAGAGCTAAGGGGTGATGTGAATGCTAAAATATTCTGATGAAATCAAAGTACCGTCTGTAGCAATATTTACCAAAAATGAAAATGTAAGGATGTAAACATCTATTTAGATAAATGCTGCACTTACTTGGAGCCTGCCGCATGTTTACATAGTGACAAATGCAATTACCAGTGAATGTAAGATTACTGACTTCTTGTACACATTAAAATAGTTACTCTCACTTTATCTTTCAGCTTCACAGTAACTCACCCACAAAATGAATGTAAAGTGTTCATTTCTCATTTTCCAAACCCAAACAGGATGCTTCACTAGCACTCTACAGCCACACGGTTTCACAATCAGCTTTTATAACGGAGGCCAGTGTCGTTAGAGAAAGTCCCAGCTAATAATCGCCGGTCACAATTCAGTTCACTTTGCTTCAACACATTTAGGAAATGGTTATCACTAGTCTGGGAGCATTTAATTACACCTATATTCTGACTCTCCAGCACCGTCTATTAAGCTTTTGAAATGACCAAACTCGAAGGTTCACAGATAGAGTGAGTCGTTAAAATCCTTCAGCCAAAATCCACCTTGGGATTCTGTAATGGTAATTTCATATGAAATCAGTGTCTAATTGAGGCTTCATTCTAGGCGGGTCTTCACTATTTCTTCTACTTAAGACCTCAAAGTGTGTGAATAATGTAAGTTCATCAGTAAATCTTTTTGTTCTGTTTTGAGTGATCCACTGCCAAAACCCCAAACTTTCATATATAGAGTAAAAAGCCCACAAATCTGATCTGATTCTTCTTTTTTCTGCAGCTGCAGACTTCATCTTCATCTTTAACCATTTGGAGTAAACCTGAGCAACAACCACTATGCTACTGAACTTCTTTTTTTTCTTCTTCTTCTTTGTAACTTTTTTGTTTTTTTCGCGTTCCTTATTATATAAAGATGCTGAATTCTCTGTGGCAAAGGATTAGACATGCCTGCCTTGCACCATCCATGCAAATCCTAACAGGAGACTGTAGATCAGAGCACAGGCAATACAAATAATTAATACTCAGGGGCACTGGAGTTCTGGTGCTGAAGGAATGCTGAAATAAAAAAAAATAAAAGGATGAGGGCAAAGGAGAGGGAGAGAAGCAGACTAAAGCGGGGTTTGGCACCTGTCAAATTATTGACTTTGTGTGATTGATCTGTACACACGCATGTGTATGCGTCTGCGAGTGAGTGCGTGCATGTGACTTTGCGTGCAAGCCAATCCTTGTGTGTCTCGGATATAAATCAATTCGAGGAGCTGTAGCGCTCACCTTGAGGCCAGCGCAGCGCTGTGGAGGCAGCGTGTTACAGGTGAGGTGTCAATCACCAACAATCGTCAGCGGCAACCTCAAGTGTCATATGGACAGGAAGACGCTTCACACGCTGTACTCGCATATCTCCACGCAGTAAAATCCTTCTGTTCCTCTGTCATGTCTTTGCTCTGTTTGTTTGGGAGTTGTTGTTTTTTGTGTGCCTTTTCTCTGCTTTCTGCTTTACTGTTGTGATTGCACGGTATTGCCTTATGTTGTTGGGCTCTGTGAGACATCCACACCGCAGGCGTCTCTGTTGCCGTGTCACCCCGTTTCGACCTAATGTGGCCAGTTGAAAAAACATCCAGTCACATTTATATAGTGCATCTCTGTCTGTTGCTCGTTTTGCTGCTCTGATATTGCTTGTTGTTAACATTATAAAAGATGAAGTGACATTAATCAAAAATGTGCAATGCCTAAGGGGATGTATTAATTCATCAAGTCTTTTTTTTTCCCCTTGTAATTATTCAAATACTACTCATTTCCTATAATCCTTATGTGCAATCAATATTCTCTCCATTTCACAGTTGCCAAACACAACTATTGTGCATGTTAAAATGTATAAATAGATACATCAAACCGGGAGAAACAAGCAAGTACACAAACCTAGAGGTTTAATTTAGGATGCATTTTGAGTTTTCAGAGTGATCAACACTGTGTTGCGCTACAGACATCTACTATTCTGACAGGGTTAGATACTATATTTAAATAGTGTATAATATTATGAATGTAATCCAATAGTATTTATGAACACTGCAGAGCCCAAACACATGAATTTAACACGAGTTACCTCAGCTACACAGCCATACATCATTACGCCTTCCTCTCATTTGTCTTTACTGTCTTTCAATAAAAGACCAGCCAGCACACTGCTGGAGTGATAAATCATCAGCGGCCAGTGAAAATGTCAACCTAAATGGCATTTCACCTTTGACCTGTGGTCGACGGGAGCGCAGCGGAAGGCACATGTGGGCACCTGAATGAAGACGGATGATGATGACGCTGAAGTTATAATTGTCAGGTGGAAGCCAAGTCATTTAAATGGAGAGAAGCGTACAAAAAGCAAGAATAGCAGAAGCAGTATATTTGACACAATACAAGGAATTGTTTAATTTACAGTGTTGTAATATTATGTACCCAGATGTCTCAGAACATAAGTTTTAATAATCTCCCATAGAGCTATAATATGTGAACACAGTTTGAATTACACAAAATCATGTTTCTAGAGAAAATGATAATTATAGAGTAAATGTGAGATAATATCAAAGATGATGGAATTTCTGAGGGAGAAAAAAAATGATTTCAAATTAGCTTCATTATATTGCCCATTTAACTCGTGCTCTATAGATCTATAACATTAAGTAATGACACTTTGGGGCTCTGTTGGAGTAATCCAGTTGTATTGATTTTAGTACTATATTCTTCTAGCAGTCTTTCATTCATTTGTAAAAAAAAAAGATTTCATTTCAAAAGTAACCACACCAGACTTAAACATAATAGATGATGAATGGATGAATGGGAAAGAAATCAATCGCAGCACAGAGGAGCAGAGTGTGATGACGAGATGAAAAACTTGTAAAAGGCCCTTTTTTTTAAATACAGAACAGTCCAAGCTCCAGCGCATGAATACAAGTATACTACACATGTCGACACACACACACATACACATACACACACATACACATGGGTGTACGTTCATAATCCTGATTTATTCATGGGCTTTTACAGTGGTAGAAATGCTCCATTTTCTAATACATCTATTATTTAAATATAGGACCCTGTAGACATAGCTCAACAGATTGCGGTGTAAAAAATGAATGCAAAACCAAACTGGAAGTGCGTGTTTGTGTGCGTGTCTGTGTGTGTGTGTGTGTCCTGCTTCCAGTTTCCTCTTTTTTTTTGAAGGAGAGCTTGCAAACTTTAGGCTTTTTGGCTCCTCTATAATAGATGACAATCACAACAGTTGCCTCGAAAACACACCTGCTCCTCTGAGATAGAGTTACTGTAGTGCTCTTCCGACGCCGAGTAAAATGTGTGCGCACACAATTTCTGTTCATTTTGAGATCTATTGAGAGATTGCAGACCCTATACAGATTGTCAACATAATTTCGTACACATACCTAAGTATGAGTGTGGACTGCTTCTGTATCTCTGAGAGAGGTGAAGGGAAACAACATGGACGTATGCATATGCTGCATCTCATGTATAAGGCCTGACAGGATCAGGAAGAAGTTTCACTGTTGAACTTTGCATACTGGCAGATGGTAACTGCTTGAAAGTGAGCATCAGTAACCTTTTAGAGACCTTTTAGAAAGAGACTCCACCATGTTTTATGGTTTTTGACAAGTGACGTGGTTGAGTGCGAATGAGTGTCTAACTTGGTTAGTAAGAGCCTAACAAAGCTATTGCAAGCAGATGTGTCGGAGTCAGCATTGACTCAATTTACACTTGGCTACTTCCTGTGTTTTGGTCAGATCATATAACTATAGAATATTAAACTTTTGTCTGTCCTTAAAGGTCCAGACGATTTGGCCTGTAAGATATTCTTTGTGTGTGAAGGTGGGGGTTCGCCGACTTTTTACTGTAAGCTAGCTTTAAATGTGTGTCTTTCATTTTCATCTCTATTAGTGGTGAGAGTTTTCCAGGGAGCGGGTCGCTGAAGGAGGTACCTCATTAACCTTTGTGACACTCATTACAATGTGCGACTCCCTGTTTCACCAGCCAGAGATGAGTTTCCAGTGGAGGTCTCTTTCTCTCAGACTCACAAACACACACGTTTCTGTCTACCTCCATTTGTCTGATTCACTCTTGATGTCTTGCTTTCTTTAGTCCTCACTTTCCTTTTTTTTTTCTCCCAGCAAATGCACTTATGCATTTACTGCATACTGAAGATACACAATTTTAAAAAATGAGTTTGAGCTATACGATAACAAAATTGAGAGGGTTCATTGTGCCCTAATTGTGATTCATGTAAGTCATGAACCATTGTCCTGGAAATTTTTTTATCTCCAAAACAGTAAGTCGGAAAGGCAAAACAGATGTCAGCATTCAGCTCATGGTTTCCTTTCTGTTTTTTTTCCTACTTCCTACAGGGCTGTGAACAAACCTAATTAGTCTCAGGTCTGTGTATCATGATGCTGAAAAGAACAAAAACAAAACATGTTCAGGTTTTTTTGTTTTCTTTTTTTTTCATTGAGGACAAAAAATATAGTTTGGTCTACTTTTTAGACATCACCCTCAAGACGTGATGATATAAAACCACGTATGACCTTATCAAGGTCATCGCACAACCTGAAAGTGTGGATAATATACAAAGAGCAAAATGGGGGGCCAAGGATGGAGCTTTGGGGAACACCACAGGTCAGAGGTCCACCAAAGAGGAGGATTTCCCAATAAATAGTGAGAAAGTTCTGTTTGACTTGATTTGATAAGTAGTATCCCTGACGCCAACCCCATTCTTCAAAATGATCTTGTTAAATTGCACAGTGTCAAATGCTAAATTAACATCAAGCAGCATTAACACTCTATCATCACCAGCATCACCCCTTTTAATAGTACTAGATTTCTCGAAGTGGGGGGACTACTACACATCCAGTAGAAAGAGAGCTATTAAAAAAAACTCAGTAAATATGATAGACAAGTTTTTTCAGTCTGTGTTTACAACATAAATGTAGATATAAACAAGTCTTTTTAATCCAGCTTTACCCCTGTGACTAGAGTTAAGTAGCAGCCCTGAAAGGCTACTAGGATTTCTGCCATGCGCCACATGGAGGCAGATTTTCAGATCACTGTATTACTGAATACATGAGTGATGTTGGCTGCTCAGATATCACTCTTAAGATTAGACATCTTAGCCTTTAAATCATCCGGGTGCCGGGTGCCTTTTTATATGCAGCGTCAAAGAGAAATTTAACATTGCTAAAAATTCCAGTGATAACCCCCCCCCCCCCCCCCCCCCCCCCCCCCTGTAAGTCCAGGGGCAATCATCAATATTTCACACATGTACTGAAAGAGTAGAGAGAGAAAATGTCCTCAGTTTATTATGTATTTATTCGATATTTTCTCACACACACTCCTTTGACGCTTTCTTACTTGTTGAGATCATTGTGTTGTGTGTATCATCTCTTTGGAGCGTTTTGTGGTGAGATGGTTAGATGGTGCAGAGCAGTATGAACAGAACCACATGTAATAGAAAAAAAAAAAAGTTGAATAGAGTAAGTAACGTAATGGCTCTGAGCCAAACCATTTGACAGTTGCATTATTCAAGTTAAAATAGCAGAAGGCTACTTTTAAAAAAAAAAAAAGAAACCCACATGTGGAGGCCCTGAGAATTGAACTCACTTTCAGGCTCACATTACAATGAAAGTTTTTTTTTTTTTTTTTCCGAAGGGTACAGTCGAGGACAGAGAGATGCAAGAAGGCGTAAAAAATGAGCAAGGACAGGTTGAAACCCGGGCTTTACTTAATGAGAAAAGAGAGTTCAGTAAAGTACTCGAGTGTGACCAGTCTGAATAAGTCTGAAATATCTGAATCAATGACCAGAGACGGAGTTCTCAATCTGGCCTGTGTGTGTGTGTGTGTGTGTGTTTAAGTGATTTCTGTCCTGCTTGTTATGACGACGATAAACATCCAGAAGGATTCTACTCTTTAAATCTACAAATACCTTCATAAACCAATAACACTTCAAATATGTATGAAGCATACCTACCTGGAATTATCAAGTCCGTCCTTATTTGATGTAAGGTAAATTCAAACCTCTTAAGCGTGACAAACCGACCAGCCTTTGCATTACCCTCACTCGTGCATCCCATGCTACTCCTTCTGTATCTTTGGAAAGCTCTCGTTTTTTGAAGAGGTCCCTCTCCATAATAACACCTCCCTCGGAAAGCAGCATGTGAGTTGAAGGGCTTTTTACTTTGATAATTCACTACGGGTTATTTGATCAAGCCACGGGTGACAAATATTCACCAACATTTCCAACGCAAAGAACCCTTTTTAAGAGTGGCTTTTTCTTTTTTTTTTTTTTAAATCTCCACCAGTTCAAAAGGCAGTGTGGGAGTATTTTTAATCAGGGAATATGCACACAGGCCACATATTATTAACATAATGCATTACAAGTTGTAATTAAACCTAAAACAGCAATGAGAACCCTACGGGAGCATGTATCTTCCTTTATTCATTTGAATACGTTTCATAACTAATTTCCTTTTGGCTGCTTAATGTATTGAAATTCAGTACAAGTGAGACAAATATTCATTTGACTGACATACCATCAAATGACTAAACATCGCAGTGTTTCACTCTTATCTATATGTGCTGAAAATGTATTGATTTACTGGAATCCTGATAGACAGACAGACAGTTTTGGCAGAAATATTTATTAATTGAAAAAGTGGCACCAGAAAAGAAAGCTATTGAGGGGGGGGGGTCAATCTGAGGACATTCGGGGAGAAGTGAAATAAATCACAGAGGCAGCAGATCATTATGTTGGTGTACTGGAGCAAAGTCGTGAGGCCAAATGTTTGTTTTGAGATTGAAGTGGACTCTGGTCAGGCTTCACCAAAGAAACCTCTCAAAATAATGTGTGTGTGTGTGTGTGTGTGTGCGAATGACCATGTGCCGACACAAGCATACTGTACGGACGTGTGGGTGGACTTCACTGTGATTACACCCACGCATGTAAACTTTGTGTGTGAGTGTGTTGTGATTGTGCATATATATATATGTGTGTGTGTGTGTGTGTGTGTGTGTGTGTGTGCATGCTACTATATTTAGTGTTTATTTTGTCTGGGAGCATCTGTCAGAAGCTCTGAAGGAGCATCGCAGCTGAAGCCTGGCTGTTCCCTGCCTTTACTGGCCACTTTGTTGACCACATGTGTATGGACACACACACACACACTCATATTTGTTCACCTACCCATCATCCCCGCTGCCTCTGGCATCATCCATACTGTGACGAAGGCCACCTTACCTAACCTTAAACCAACCACCGTGCTACTAGCAGCATATATATACGCCGCCATGGCACAGTCTAACACACGCTGACTGCACTTCCAGGTAATTTGCCTGTGTGGGTTGTTAAGAGTGCGCGCCTTACGCAATGTATTATCATATTGCTGTGCGAGGTAATATTTGACAAAGTAGCAAAGTGCAGAGGGTGTGATATGCTGTTCACATACCCCTATAGTATATAGAAGTGTACATGAAGTTGTTTTGAGTTTATGCCTGTTCTCTGGTGTGCCGCTGCTGAAACAAAGGTCAATAATAATAAAGCCAAGGATTATGCAATCTCATAAAATCTTTTGTGGTATTGAGTTTCCCACCTTTCAACCAGCGTGCTTCTTATTGTGTTGAATGGGTATGTTTACCTTATCTATGCATGAAAGCACATGTGGAGACAGAGATGTAGCGCACTTTTTTTTTTTTTTTTTTGGGTCAATATTGTGTTCATGCTGCATGACAGAGCCAGAGAAAACAAATATAAATTTAAAAACTTTCTGAACAGCGTGTATTTATCTTGTTGCACTGGAAAGTCTTTGCATGGTTTTTGATCCATTTGCTGGTGGGACTGTATTCAAGCTATATGTATGAGACTCCAGCTGAGCGAGATAATTCTCTACTGTAGGTGCATCCTGTGAACTGGGCCCACACGGCTCCGTCATCATAACAACACACAACCGAGGAATGGATGTGATTGAATTTCCAATTCTATAAGTACGTCTGTCTGTCTGCCCGCCAGGAGAATCCAGGCCGTTGCTTCACTACACAGGGATATGATCGCTCAATGATTGCGTGATGCATTCCTCCATTCCATGTGCTGCGCCAACGGATGATGCATACTGCTTGGACAACTCTCAAAGAGATAACTGTGTGAGGAGATAAAGGAGAAGTAGTGGTTAAATCTCCCAACTCCTCAAACCACATGCAGCCTTGCTGGCCTTACATCAAAACCAATCTTTGTTTGTTTGTCTTCTCTAGTGCGTCTTCCCCTCAGCTTTGCTGAAAAAAAAAACAAAAAAAAACATGCTCACTCTCCCAAAAGAAGCAGGAAATTAAACTGTCCCTTTTTGTGCATTATTAAAGTGAACTGCACTCTATCACACTGCTCGGAACAGTTCGGGTACGCAGGTCAATAGTTAAAACACGGCGCTGACGCTGAGTTTCGACTGGATGATGGTCAATCATTCTAAATGACATGCTTTAGCCAGTCTGGAGCGCACCAAGGGCAGAGCTATTTTCGAGGGGAGCCAATTGATTCTGTTGTGACAGACAAGCTGGTGTCTGAAACGTAACGGGCGCGAACGGCAAGCCAGTTTAATCAGGAAACTGAAACACAGGCCCCCCAGTGCAGTCGGATGGAGCGACATCAAATCTCTCGTGGATTTATCCATCCTTGTCCACAGTGGGATTCAGCTGACATGGGCTTTTTAATGGAGGATATTGATATTTTTAGACCTGAAGATGATATTCAGTATGAATATAATACAATGGGAGGGGAGGCTTGCAGATGGGAATACGTACTGAGATATAGCAGTTTTGCCAAATTGTGGTAAAACTCAGAGCAGCGGAAGATTAAGGCAGACCGCTGTGAAATGCTTCACGTCTCTGTTGCGTCCAAAGTTTTTGCCGTTCTTCCTGCTTCTTATGAGCTGCGTAACATAATTCTTCTGCATCACAATCAAGGACACTTTACTTTGTTGATTACCAGCCTGCTGAGCCTCTTTTTTTTGTAGTCTACTTTTTGCTTATTAACAATAAAAAAAATTAAAAATAAAACATTCAGATTTAGTATTCCCCAGGAGAATCTATTCTAGCGGATAAGCCTGAAAAGCCCTTTACAACATTATGTGACAACAGAATTATCCACTAATGAAGGTCTTTGGGGGTCAGCAGCTTATATATGCAACCAGCAGCACCTATACAATGATGGAAATATGACATACGCTATGTCTGTAAATAGAGAATTAAAATCATCACTGACGACGATGCAGATAGAAAATTATGTTGCACTTTTACCTATAATAAAGCCATGACCTCCATTAATAAAAGCAATAGACAAAAAATATGACATAACAAGGCAACATGCTAAGACTGCAGTCTTACTGCATGTAGAATAGAAATGAGTGGAGTTAAATATTTATGTTATTATGCTGAATTGGACCTGAGTATCATATATAGCATATCTTAAATCGCACTCAAGGCTGCACAAGGTTTGTGTATAAAGAGACAGGAGTGGGTGGAACAAAGGTGCGTTCACTGTGTTCATTACTGGACATGTCATAAGCAATCAGCATGGGATAGTTCACTGAAAATCCATTCATCTTGTTAAAAAATGGCATCTGAACAGGGTCAGTGTGCTGCAGCAAAGTAGTTAAATGCATCAAAGAATGATATTTCTTTTTGATTTTCCTTTTTTTTTTTAAATCTTTTTAATGATGAAAAATGTGATGAAATCATGTGTCAGAAATCAATTTGCCGCTTAAGGACCTCTATTATATAAATGAAGCCACATCAGGATTATGAGGCAAACGCTGACACCTCCTCATGACTCAAACATGACTCGTCTCTGAAGTGGCTCAAGCAGTGCAGCCATAACAAAAACTAAATATATATATATATAGCTGGCCCTTTATCCCTGCATATCTGTGATGGTAATGAATGCGATGAAGTTTTTTCGAATCCCAGACACTGTGGAAACTTTACAGACACAGTGTGGATAGAAATGAGATATTCTGAAATGGCACAGTAAGCTGGGAGACCCAAAAAATGGCAGCTGAGGGATTTCTGATGATTTTAGAATTGAAGGAGTCACTCTGGCTAAATCGACTGTACGTTTTTACTCATTTATTTTTAAAGACAATTCTAGGGCATCTATCTTTGTTGTTGTTGTTGTTGTTGCTGTATAAATGTAGTAGGAGACTGTATCATCTCAAAAAGTAACGTATCATAGAGATGACAGACAACAACTTAAAATGAATCCTATAAAGCAGTGGCTCAAAGTCAGAAAATAGGTGCTGGAAGGCAGGAGTGCAGGTGAATGATGGGAGATGAGGTGTGTATAATGGGGGAATACTGTCTCCAGTGTAGATACAACCAGCTAAGTTTTTCTTGTACAATAGATGTGCAGGATTTCTTTTTTTTTTTTTTCCTGTGCAAATTTCTAGAGTGAAAGACAAAAAAAAAAAGGAAAGACTTGCTAACCCGCAGGCAATTTCTCACACTTGGATAGGAATAGAACTTAATGAGCTGCCAGACCTTGAGTGGGCGGAGCAGACTTACCTCTGATGGTAGCGTTTCCTCTCAACCTCCTGGCTGCTACCTCGGTCTTCGTTCTACATATTCAGACTTTTAGAGTTCAGAATTAGTGCTAGGTTGCAACGCTAGTGGTTGAAAATAATGCCTGTTGCCTGTAGAGAAGGTTTGTATGAACACGGCGGTGCATTCGAGGAATAGTTTTAAAACCTGTGAAGGATAGTTTTACTCCAACCCTGAAATCCTGTTGTCAAAAAATATACATGTAAAAACTATATTCAAAGCAAATATATGATATGATATGTAAGAACTTGTAAACTGTAATGTGACCAACAAACCAGAAATATTTGCCTGCAGTCGGATCAAAAAATAACTACACAGTAGCGTTGTATTACCCACACTTCATCTGTGCTTTTCCTTATATCTTCCACGCTGCAATTTGACATTCCCTGCAGGCTATGCCGGCCTTGTTCGGTTTTTTTTCTTTTTTTTTTTTGACTGTGATCCATGGGCTCACATTTTGAGCTGCGTCGCTGCCCACGGGAGCTCAATGCCAAACCGGTGGGCCGATGACCACTGCCTGGGCTCACATCCAACAAGGCATCCTGGAGAAATAAGTAGTCTCTGTAGTCACTGTGTTGGAGCAGAATGTAAGGACACAGCTACATTATTTCCCAGACACTCATTGGAGATGCAAATTCAATTTATACAGTTTTTGTTTTGTTTGTTTTTTTGTATTGAGAAGGGAGAGAGTGATCTGATGCAGACAAACACAAAACATAATATCCAATAAGACTCCTTCAAGCGTGTCTATTTGTAGCCCCCATGAGGAATAAAGATGGTGAAGTGGTTGGTGCCCAGAAATCATTAACCAGCCTTTTTTTTTTTTTTTAGATTAAACACAATCCATGATTACGAAAATCAGCACGATATCTGGAATACTCAGATAAAATGTTGTGACAATTATGTGAACGCTACGTAAAGCAGACGGGATGTAACTCGTCAGATTAATATCAAATACACAGCAAATGAAGTAGAATCAAGATAATAAAGAGAGTTTTCAATTTGTGTACATATTAAACAAATGATAAGACTTTGTTAATTGTTGATGAATATCGGCACGTCATCAGCATTGACTGATAATGGCTTTAAAATGAAGAGAAAAAAAAACGTTCGACATCATCAGCGTCTCGTTTTTTGTATTTAATTTTTGTGCAACGGTTTATGGTTTGAGTCAGGATTTGATCCATCATCTGCCTCTCTGTAGCAACCGTTTTATTATTAATATTATCACCTTTTATATATTAACATTTCTTCTATATTCACATCTGTGTGCGAAAATTAATCAGCACACCCGCTGTAGCCACTTTTAATAGAAGAATAAATGCAAAAAAGCGATTAAAAAGGACCAGTGTTTCTCTGCTCTTTTTGACTTTCACAACTACGTTTAACGATTATTGATCAGGAGTGGCACGCCAAAAAAGAGAAACTCTGCTGAAATCCACAAAACAGAACATTACTAAGACCTCAACCGTCCCTCCCAAATGATGTCAGTGATTTGGACTTGCTAATTGAAATGAAGTGCCAGACAGAATGAGTCATAGACTGTCAATTAGATAAATAGTCAAAGCATTTGCTCAGTGGGCTCCCTCGTCCACAGTTATTATCAATTCACCTCAGGTTGGCGTGGTGTCCTTTTTCCCGCACAAATCATTTTGACTTAGCAGATAATTGTGATAACCAAGATTAGTATTCATACAGCACTTTGCCATCCTGATATAAGACTATAGCACATATTAACACCTACAGTGTGTAGATAATTACTGACAGGTCCTTTATTTTTTATTTTTTTAGAGGAGATTCAGCACCTATCAGTACATCTGTCTGTCTGAGTGCCTGTCTGGGCTGCCTATCTAGTTACAAAACACTGCAGTGCTTTAAAACTGTACGGTCAACAGTATCCAGAGGAGGACAAGGACATAGATTATGACAGAGATTTGGCAACAGCTGCCCCTTGGATTAACACAAAAATAGTGGGAGGAAAAAAATGGGCCATTATCCAACAGACACCAAGCTAGTATTCGTGGGTTGTTTTTTGTTTTTTGTTTTTTTCTCAAACAAAACTTGAACCCTGAATTTCTTGAACGTCTCATCGCGTTCCTCCAAGTGTGTCATCTGGATAGTAAGAGTGGGGGAAAGCATTCATGAGCGTGCTGCTGATGAGATTACCTCGGTGTGTGGTGTTTTTCTTCCATCATAACACCTGAAAATCTTAATCACGAGCCTTGCTGTATGCATTCATTATCCGTTCAAATGCTGTATTGTGCATATGCATGGATAAATGATAATGATAGACTTTGGAAAGTCTTTGAAAGACTCTTCTTTCAACATTTGCATCCAGACACATATGTCCTTTTGTGCATCACTGCCTTAAAAATCTGCTCTCTAAAATCACAGCCCCCCTCCGCCTCCCTCCTTCTCTGCTGGATAAAACCGGCACTTCCATCTCGTTTCTTTATTCGGTATCATATTAATTTCAGCAAGACCTGCAAATCCACTCTGCCATTGCATAATTCATGGAGCCCCCTCTGACAAAATTCCCTTTCATGCGGGCAATGCGCGTTCAACGGAAATCCTTGGAAACCTGGATAAGCCCAAATGGCTTATACCTCATGGCGATGCACAGCTGTGCTCAGGTAAACTGTCATTCTGTCTTGCAACGTAAGGTCAGAAGTGAAGAGTGCTATTTGATGTCATCAGACACTTTTTTTATTTGGCCACATTCAAGCTCTATAAATTATATAATACATTATGCATCATAATATTGCCATTGAAATCTCTGGAGATATACACAATAAAAGTTAGTGAATTGCTTCACTAGTGAGCAAGTTTTTATTTGATGGATTGAATGGACCTCTGCCAGAGGAGTCATTTATCCATTATGGCTGTATTATTAACCATACTTGAAAGCTGGACTTAGGTGAAAGTGTTATCATTTAAATGAGTCATGTTTTATAGAAAATTTAAACATTGATATTTTTGAAAATGTGTTGTTCCGGCACGGCTTTGCCTCATCATCGCGCGGACATCCATCCGCGTCAGGGAGTTTCCTGATTACCAGTTGCGTGAGCTGTTATATACCATCATACATTTCATGGGAGAATGCAGATGTACAGTGACACATCTGCTTAACCTCACATGTTCACTTCAGCTCTTTATTGTCCCCGTAGGGGGAATTTAATTCGCAGTAGAGGACAAAAAAAACCACAGACAACATGCAAGAGGACATAAGTCATGGATAAGTCGTGATAAAAAGTGCATTTATTGCACTTGGAACAAAGGAAAAATTTAAACCTGCTTTATCTTTACCCAGAAGAGTGGGTTATTTTTTTGGTTTGAGGGAGCTTCATTGTCACAGTTATTGGAGGATAGTTGGTTAAGGCAGAGCAGTGAAGTGATTGGCCTTTAGCTGTTTTCAATCACTGACTCATCCACAGCCGTGTGGTTGATAACCGAAGCAGTGATTAGTTTTCAATCAGAGAATGTGATTGGATGTTGTTTAGGTTAGAAGCAAAAAGCCCTCCCCATTTGTCAAAGTCCAATGATTTGTTGTGTCATGCTGTGACGTTGGAGGAATATAAACGAGGAATCATTTGCTCCCAATGGCTGGGAGTCATAGGTCACTTCTCATTAGTCTTTAATGTCTCCTCATTTGCGTCTTAGTCCCTCTCACATAAGACACAAGGGAAGAGATGCAAGGAGAAGATGTGCTGGGGAATGCACACGACTCATTTCTACTGACTGGGCTATAGGTTTTAATATTATCCAAGTTTTAATATGTGAAAAAGAATGAAAAGAAAAATCTCTCTGATGAACGACGATGAAAGTTGATTTCATGCTTCCTTTCAGTAATCAAACCTACACAAATATTCCAATTAGATTGGTAATCAGAAAACGACTTGTGCCTTCACTCAAGCCTCCTCCAGGCAGCCTCCTCGCTCCTCCAAACAGTAACAAGAGGATTGAGACGTCCTTCATGATCGTGGGCTTGATGTGTGTGTGTGTGTGTGTGTGTGTGTGTGTTGAATTTTGAGCAAATGCATCACACCTGATCACTTCTCAAAGCGACTTTTGCAGAAGGGCTGAAACTCTACATTTCCTCAGTGTTAATGTGTTTTATAGTGTATTCTTGTGCAGCCTGAAGTTCTGCACAAACTAACCAATAAACTAGCATAAATAGACCTAAAGCCTAAAGAGTGTTACGCCTCCAAGTGTTTAACAACTTTTAAATAATTGAAACACTGCAATCTGCTCCAAGGCTATATTGTTATTTGGATCCCTTATGCGTGCGTGTTTTTTTTACGTGGCTATTATGACCCACATATTTGACCAAACCACTACCACCAACAGCCAAGTGTCTCATTAGCAGGAAATACCAGCAGTCAGCCTTTTACACACACACTCTCTCTCTCACTCTTTACTTCCCTCTCTCATAGTGTCAGCTATTTCAACACATGATTTTCGGCCAAAATGTTTCTTGCCAGGAAGCCAATCCCGAAGTGCTGTCTGCTGGATTAATACCTGAGTTTGGTCATTTATAACTGTTCCATTGTGGCGTCTGTATACTGACAGGTTGGATACTTGTTGTTGTATCTTTTTTTCTCTCTCTCCGTGTCCAATCATGACGCACTTCTCTCACCTTCAGAGTTGTTGTTTTTTTTTTCTTTTCAGCCGTAGTTGTATAAAATCTAATGAATCTGTTCGAGTGCCGTCAGAATGCAGGGCATCTTCAACATGCACGGGGGAAAGGCAAGGTTAAAATGGGGAACGTGACATTTTATTGGAAGAAACAAATGGGAGGAATTAGCATTTTTTGCTTCATTGCTATTCCCACCATTCTCAAACGGTTAGTCTTAAAACGATTCAGTAATAATGAAAAGCTTTTTTAAAATGGATTCGGGATGATCCTGTTTCTTATGATAAGGTACATGATGGCACAGAGTAGTGTTAAAGTCAATGCTCTTAACCTGTTGCTCTGGATGATATATTGATGAAGCACCATTGTTAATTAATGTTAATGACAGGCAGATGGTGTTATGAATTTGGATTTCCTTAGCCAATGAAACTGCTGTCAGCGTACTTGAGAATTTTTGACCCAAGTAGATTGGCGTTGGTGTGTTTTTTTTCCCCAGTCATAGGGTGTTTAGTTGCTTCAAAGACTGTACTGTACAGTGCTTTAAGGTTGTTTATTCTCTCAAACTCCAAGGCTGGGTAAATCCTCCAGAAATGTTCCACAGGACATAAAAAAAGGAGACTATAAAACATCACAAGTGCAGCAGTTTACACAAACACACACAGACACAGCAACATATGGAAGTGGCATATAGAGCTGTGTAATGGGCGTGAACAAAAACTAGAAAGTGGTCCTGGATACCAATGTTCTCATCAAAGCCTCTGTAAAAGTGCCCAGTGGACTACATATAAAGCTCCACAGCTACATTTATGACAACTGCATCTTAAAAGCTCCTTTTTTTTTTGTGCCATCTGAGACTCGCATTGCATTTGTAGAACAGTAAGGGGGACAACAGCAGTGAAACGCTTTCCCTGGTTATAAATTAAGGATGCAAATGTAAACACAGCCAGCTGGCTGATCATAGCACACTGGTCGACAAGACCCTGAGCAGCTGCCCTCTCCTCCTACACCTAATGCTGGGAGGATTCAGCGCTGTGTCAGCACAACAAAAGAGGGAGAGCGAGGAGGCCAGTCACGCGTTGCAACTGTCACGTGGTGGCCGAGCCTGTTGCAGGGTGCGTAATGTCGTGTGATAAAAAGCAGTGATATTTTCTTTTTTATACACTCAAAGTTTTACCTTGAGTGTATAAAAAAAAAAAAAAAAAAATCCCAGCATCAAAGATTATGTTAAAAATGCTCTGCAGAGGGAGTCACGTATTCAGACTCAGCAAAACGATAACCTTCCTTCTAACGAGCTATAAGAGCACCGCAAATTCACCAAGGATAACTCAAATAGCTAACAAGACTTGTTGTTTTTATGCACCTCTTCTGCTCACATAAGCTACTTAAGGGAAGAAATGTCCGAGGTTTATACAATGTACAATAATGTCTATAAATACAGATGTAAATCATTTTTAAACCATGTAGAAGAGCAACACAAAGGACTCAGTCCCTCACTTGGCTTTTTGAAATTACCGTTATTTCCCACGACCACTTGGAAAGTGTGAACGCGATGAGCGCTGGTGGTTTAGCAGAGTTGCGGCACACACACACACACACACACACCTGCAGGCAATAGCACTTGCTCTTTCTCTCGCACCCGCTTCTTTGTCTCTCTCATACATACCTTATGCAAACAATATTGCTGCCAGTGCAGAAAGCAGTTCCTTTTGTTTCAAATTAGACAGAGAAAGAGGGAGGAGGAAAAAAACACTCCCACACACAACTCACAATAAATAAAATGAAAGGCTTGTGTGAGGAAATGTATTAACTTTTGATTTCCTTTTTTCCCTCAATCTGTTTTTTTATTCAGAATCTCTGCGACATAATTAGAATAAAAAGTGGCTAATAATAATTTACTTTGTGATAACAAAATCACCTATTGTACCACCGCACAGCTGTAAAATATGAGATGACAGGCTTATGGAGTTAGATGATCTGTATGTATGTATGTCTTAAAAGCAGTCACAGTGGAGGAATGCACTATTCAATTCACCAGCGAGGGGAAAAAAACCTTTCAAAGGGGAATGTGTTCTATCCTTCAAGGTCGCAAAACAAGATGCGGTCTGATGAAAACTACGAGCATAAGTGTAGTTCAAGCAACAATACCGATGATGAAGCTCTTGATTGTCAACAACTTTCAGTGCACGAAGCTCGGCCTTCAGTCACCTAATGGCACCGCGTATGTTGCAATTAAATAGAAACGCATTGTGATGAAGGCTACAAGATAAATATGTACAAGACGTACTTTTTCCTCCAAAGGTTACTTATTGCAACTGACACGCAAAGAATCCAGAACATTTTGCATTTGAATTTGCCTTTCTTTCTTAATCACAGTTCTCGTCTCGAGGGGGAACTTCCAGATTGAATTTAGCGAAGCACATTAAGCCGAGTGTGCACACAGTCAGATAATATTTTAGGCCGAGAGTCCTTCTTTTATAGAGACGTCTAACGGCTATTGACAGGGGCAGACCAGCCGAACTCCGGGGCCAGCCATCTGAATCATGTTGAAAAAGGTCAGTGGTTTGATACATAAACACCGATGGGAGACTTCTCAGCTGGAGTTGGAGAGCCTGGGAGGTTTTGGAGCGCGGCTGCTGATGTGCACTTGAAGTGAAGCATTTAACCCGCAGGTGCCGTACCAGAGTTGACCCTGCCCTCAGACATCCACGCGGACGAGAATATATTTAGAGGATTTACGTTTCTGCACATGCGCGTGAGAGCGTCCTTGTAATATCAATGAATTCCAGGTGAAAAGAAGAAAAAACAACCCTCAGGAGCTTGCTCACAGTTTCCCAAGTTTAAGCAAAGATTACCCTTTCCACACCCGACAGTCAACACTGCTTTTTAACCGTGTGCACTCACTGAGTACAAATATGTACCATATGCAGCCATAAACTAGGATGAGCTGTCTATTCAGGCATAATCTTTATTAGATAAATGTAATCGTTATTTAACAAGGACACATGACTATGGAAAACATGTATTTGATACGACAGCTTTGGCGTGCAGTTGCAAAGGGGAGGGAAGGACAAACACAGACTGCCCTCTGGGAGCTGCCCAGTACAACCACAGTCTTTGCACTGAGCAGTTCCACTGGTGTAGCTCAGGGGTTTTGTGCATCATTCTTGAGCAGGACTTGTTTACTTGGTTACCCCACCCTCTAATCCACATTCTGCCTGCTGGTCTGAAGCAACTGCCTTCAAGTCAGGACTCTACAAATGCATTCACACAGACACATAAGGAAACCTAATGTATGTATACTCTCATGCACACACATACACACACAGGTCTACACAGGGGTGCTGGATGGGAGGAAAGTCTGCAGGGAGCCTGTAGAAACAAATTAGCTTCATGCGCAAGTCTATCAGCAGTCATTGCTAATATGCAGCAGTACAGTTGGATCATCGGCGCAATTATCTCAGCGACTGTCAGCTGTGTTTTGCGTTCAAGTGCAGCCACATTATTCCAAACTGAACAGCTGTGTGTCTCAATTAAGTCGCACAAAAACCATATGACGGTGTGTGTGTGTGTGTATATATATATAACTGCCATCTGAATTCATCACACAACTTCCAGTGGTGAATATTACCTTTTTTGTGATTAGTTCTAATGTTCAAATATCCATTGGAACAAAATCTTATAAAATGAGAGCAAAGGAATCAAGCGGCGTCGGCAGATTTTTAATGTCTCGTTGTTTACTTTATCGGATTGCATTTGAACGCCTCTGAAGCCATGCTGCTGTGAAGTTACATTAAAAAAGATTGTTGAATGAATAAACCAAAGATGATATTAAAGTAGCAGAAACTGCTTAGAAGATGTAAAAAAAATCTCTTCCTGTTTTGATCTATATCAACGGAGCTTGTTGAACGTAATTAAGAATGGATGCTATTCTGTTCGTCCATGCGTATTCCTCATTTCATCCTGATCTGCTGGTGAGATTAGCGTCGGCGAGCCCGCTGCGCCTCAGCAGGGTTTGCACTGATGAGAAGGTCCTTACCAATCGATTTCCCAGCTTTCACTCCGAGGCTCTGATCAGCAGAGGCACCCCCACCATTACCACCCTTACCATTAGCAGCCTTTCTAATTGTGACATTCCCTTAATATTGCCTTTTAACAAGCTACTGAATCACAAAAAATTGGGGTGCAATCGGGGTGTTAAATCCACATAGTCTTAAGTAGACTTTAAATTACCCATTAATTATCTCAATTAGCGAGTCATCTCTAAGAAATCATCACATCAGTGAGGTGAGATGATTTTAAATTGGCTCTTTTTTTTAATTAAGGTTAACAATCTGAGGCAGACGGCAACATCGCTGAGTCATTCAACGAAGAGCAAAGTAAAAAAGAAAAAGTACCATCTGCAGCTCGTGGAATCTTAAAAACAAAAAACCGCATCGCTGCACAGACGACGCATTAGCATTGAAATTGACAGCGCAGAGAAAGATGGCACAGAGACGTGTATGTTTGGACTGAAGAAATGTTGTCTTTATCAAAGCCGCTGCAAATGTAGATATAACTTTTGAGTCATGACTGGGAATCAGTAATGGCTCCTGAGGCAAAAGAATTGAAAAATAGCATTTACAAAACAGCATAACTTTGTTTATTGGAGAATATCCCAAGGATTTCTTTATTTTTTTTGTTAATTTAAGGAGGCAGCTGTTGCCAAATCTCTTATCATGCTGCTGTATTTCAAGACACCCTCTGGATATTGTTGACCCAACAGTTTTTAGGCACTGCAGCATTATTAATTTCTCTCTTTTTTGCATCTATCTCCAATTCCATTACCCCCAGTACGCAATGACTGAAATAATCTGTTTGTCCTAATATTACCTCAGATATGTGTACTTGCTTTGCCATTTAAAAGTTAGTTAATTTCCTTGTAATCTGGACATCAGTTGGATTGATTTTCTTGTCACCTAATCAGGGACTAACGTACACCTGAGATTCAAGCTGAAATTAATTAGGAGGCTTGAAAAATGTACACCTGAGGATCAAATTAAAGGTTGTTGGATTACAACCTCAGTCATCGTTTCCCTAGATTCACTCTTGATGAAACAGTAAGGTTATTCCTGGATGTTGTACTGTATCCTGCTCGAAAGCTACACAAACGCAACGCCCTTGATTCCAAGGTTCTTGTGCACGGCTCGCCTCCTTTTTTTTTGTATGTCTACACACACACACTCCACACTCCTTATCTCGACTTTCAACAACCAACAACTGCAGAGTCAGGGAGTGCATTCAGTTCCACATTAGCACATTGTCCTCCTTTTTGATGTCTTCCCTCCAGTGAGGCTTCTAGTGATGGAATTTGTTACGTGGAGAAAAAAAAAAGTGAGTCCTTTTCTGTTCCTCAGAGAGGGATCAATACAAGTGTGGGAATGACCCACATATGTAGTAAACTTTCCCTGATTAATATAATAAATATGGGTTATGCATTTCAATCTTCAACTACATCCTGTTCAAAATTGTAGTGCAGAAAGAACAGGGCCCTTTTTTTATTTTTTGTTTTGTTTTGTGTCCCAAATCATTCCCCACATGTGCCAAAAAGCAGCCAGGGTTCCTGCCAAATTGGACCTGATTGCAAGTGTAGTGTGGAGGCTGCTACAGCATGCCAGTCCTCCCAGTGATGGTGTCTTAAGAGGTCTCATTTTTTTGGTGTTAAAATACAACAGAAACACACACAAATGTTTCTGTGAAGAGTTATTAGATGTCACTCAAATGAAGAGAGTAGAGGAAACACAGTGTGGATTCTCTGCAGCATCATAATAGTCCCACGCTTCTGTGGTAACATGACAACCCAGTCTCAACAGTGCAACACAATCAAAAGAGAGTAAAAGTCAGAAAGGGAAGAAAGTAAGCCAGGTTAGAGAGGAATAGAAATAGAGAAATGGAAATAGTCCCAGAGATAAAGTGGAAAAGGGAAAGAAGTAAGGGGAACAAGGATGGCACAGAATGGCAACAACACTGCAGATCTACTCCGGGGACTGTTTGGAGTCTGAAGTAGTTCAGTCTCTTTGAACGCGAGCCAGCAGGAATCTGTGCCGTGAAAAAGTGATTTCTTTTTAAAAGTGAATGGGGGAGATTCCTTCTCACCTTTCTTTGTTCGCTTGTGGTTTTAAATGTGCATTTAAAAAGAGAAAGAGAGAGAAAAGTGATTTCTTAAAAGCACCATTTAACTTGAATTAATTGTAACAGTGTGTCACTGGTGTCATGAGGGACCAGTGAGCCACTTTGAAGCTTTTAAAACCACCGCAATGATAGACGCATGTATGTCATACAGGTATCGTTTCGTCCCTTTACAAAACTACTTACTGTTTCTTTTTTGATAATGCCTTAAGAGCATTTATCTGCACACACCGAGGGCCTAAAAAGCTGGGAAGGTGAAGGGGTTAGTCGAACCTGACCAAGCTTAAGGTGGACTCCTCCATCAGAACCATCTAAAAACATATATATATATATATATATGCATTTACTGACACATTCCTGACATTTGTGCCAAAATCTTTGCAGGAATCCACAATATAAAAACAGAGCGGTGGATGCAGCCTATAAATAGAGCCGTATGGGGCTTAGTGTATTGCATCTTCTTTTTGATTCGAGGCGTGCTTGCGGTAGCTGTTTGATGTGTGCACAGACGCCGTGTCTCTCTGTCTGTATCCTCGCAAATTAGGACACGTACATTTTTGAAGGAACTGATGTGTCATTACGCCACAGTGCCTCCATTTGATCGGATTTAATTAGATGTGATGTGTGTGTGTGTGTGTGTGTTTGCCATATACTGTATATCTTTGCCTTTAGTGCTTGAGCGCTATTAAATATGCAAATGTGTTTGTTTCTTTCATTTGTTTATGTGGGTAACTTATGGATGGATGCTTATCTTCTGGCTAAAAAAAAATTTGAAGCAAGATGAATGAATGGATGGATTAATTAATTGATTGGTTACTAATATATGAAGGCAAAAAGAGAGTAAGTAATGTTTTTTTGCCTCCTAATGTGACAGGCCTCTTCCTGCAGGAGGCTGGAGGGCGGAGTTGATGCTCGTCAGGGTAAATGCAGCTCACCTGTTCTGAATGCAGCTCACCTGTTCTGAATGCATCACTATATAAACTCCAGTCAGCCAGTTCACTCTGGTTTGGATTGCTTTTGGTTAGCAAGCCTGTTTTTTAAGTTGCTGTGCGGTCTTCCTTCTGTCTAACCCCGTGCTACATGAGACAGAAGAGTTTCAGAAACGATTCGAACCCTCTAAATGCTTTAATAGAGCTGCTCAGTGGCCGACACTTTAAAACCCACCGTGGAAGGGCAGCTCCCAGGTGTCACAGAGTATCAGTGTGACTGAGAAACTATCAAGCCTTACAATGCAATCCCCGAAACCAGGTTATTAAAAGCTCAAAGAAACGCTGATACACGTCAATCCCCAACAGTCTGACATCACAGTTCTATCTTTTAGCAAAATGAAATACTTCATTTGTATTCGTTGTTGTAGTGTGGTATTTACCTGCTGATTGTGTAGCTCCTTAATTTATTTTTTTGAAGGATTATAAACCTAAATTATATCTCTTAATTAAATCACTTCAGAGAGAGATCATAATGGGAAATTAAGACTCCAATTGGCTGTAATCAAGGTGAGGAGAAAGATAGAAAAAGCCTACCATGAAATGCAGTCTGCATTTTAATAAAGTCATTTGTAGAGATCTACTTTCTATAGAAAGTTTATTTCAATGTTTTTGGTGAGGAAAGATATAATGCTATATTTGACATGTTTGCCCTCATGCAAATATGTCAGACTAAGTCAGATCCATTTGTATCGGCTGTGTTCCTGATTTGGCTCAGTTTGCAGCTGTTCGTGTTACAAGGCAACAGTTTGAGGCAGATTTGATTATTTCCTGAGAAACTAGCAGGATAAAGTTAACCTTTTTGTAATGAGAAACGTTTCTCAGCAGTCACCGCACTTTCCCCATTTGCCCTCTTTCTCTTTCTCTTATTACTTTGATGCTATAGCCTTGATTTGGTATCACAAGTCAACATGACTGAATGCAAGTCATTCTGCCCTAGGATTACCAATATAAGCTGTCATGCTCAGCTGCACGGCAGATGTGCTTTTTTTTTTTGCTTTGCTAAACCTTTTATAATTGCATTTCTTATTTATGGCATTTCTGAATATTACTGAGCGGTAACTGGATCATGGCGGCGGCTCTGCGTTACACCCCGCGTGCAATTTTTTTTCTGAGACGATCAATTGTGAGGCAGGAAAATGAAATGTTTTTGATTGCTCATCTTAGTCTGCTCTCGTGTGATTTACTGCGGGGGAAGAAATGAAGCACGCCGTATCTTCATACCATGTATGATACCTAATTGCAAAAAAAAAACAAAATCTGAGAATTGTTACAGTATGAAATTGGCTTTTCTTTTCCTTCATATACTCGATTAGTGAACCAGGAAATTCCACAAAATGACTACATTGCACTTTTTATCCATTTGATGAAAGCATTCTTCAGAATAATAATTTTACCTTTTACTAATTACTTTCCACTGTTGGACATCAGGGAAGTCTGCAGAACTAAAGTAGGAAGTCACTTTAATGAGTCTAGGATGCACGCAGCTCTGCGAGGCTTGTACTTAAGCACAGCTGTGATTTTCATGCTAACATGCTGATGTTAAGCAGATATGCTCACAATAGATTGACATGCTCACAAGGTTTAAAGGGATCACCAAAGTTACTGTGTGAGCCATCCTGAGTGGAACATGAATATCTGTCTGTGTATAAAATGTCATTCATCCAGCAGTTGAGACAGTTTTTATTGAAAACCAAAAACTGTCAACCTCACATCGGTGGTGCTAGAAGAGATATATCAGGGGATCAAGTGTGATTTGTCCCCTGGAGGACCGTGAATGTTTGTGCAAAATTGGCAACCCATCCGGTAGTTGGTTAAATCTTTCAGTCGAGACATGACATTGCTAGACGTAAATAAAGTTGAGCCTCGACTTGAATCCCTTTTCATGCACAGAACATAACACTCGACACCATGTCTTTCTACAAATCTTGTGCATCTTTTGGTGCTTCTACTATTTTTGTCAAGTGCTTTTTCAATGTCAGGCAACGGCGTAGATTGGACACACACACACTGTTATTTAGTTGTAGCAAAAGTTTCGCCCTGAATACTCCCGAGGCTCCCGTTGTTTGAATTGCTCTGTAATTTCACTCGAGATGATAAACAGCCCTTCTTTTTCGCTCCTCTTATATAATTACTACTTTTTGGATCCACCCAGTGCTGATTCTCAAAGCCAAGAGTTCACAGCTAAAGTATTTCTCTACATGTTGTTAAGGTTTGATGGTTCCCTAAAAGCAGTACTCTGAGATCTTAATCTATTATTATTTTTTTTTCATCAGCAGCGTGACAATTCTCAATGACTTTATTTTTCGAAGTTTTTGTTTACACTTTTATTTGGACTTCAATAAAGGGTTCTTCCACCATTTCTAAAGACCAAGAACAGTTGCACCCAAGCACAACTTTACGCAACTGTACAAACCAATAGAACAGTATATGCACAACTCGAAAAAACGGAACAATAAAACGAAACTAAAAATGAGTAGTTTGTCTCTGGAGGTACAAACCAGGGATAAAATATCTGAAAAGTGTAATAGGTGTTGAGACAGAGGCCCCCAAGTCTGACACAGGGTGTCTTAAGTCATTAGCTATAAAAACTTAAAAAGAACAAGTATTTTTTCTTCTACCACCTATTTATTTACCTTGTAACTGCTCACATGCATCTGATTGCTTCAATGTGTGTTTCTTGATGAGCTCTACAGGTGTAGCCACGACTTAACCTACCACAGCTGCCTTTCAAAGAAAACCAAACACCAGTGAAGACAACAGTTTGTACCACTGTGCGTCTCCCACTGTGGATCTGAGAGCTTTTTTAACAGCAGAATGCCCTGCAGGTCAGCTTGATGAGCAAACATTAGTGAGGTATTCAAGGGTGCACCATGTCGCACTCGGATATAATGAGCTACATTGCCCGCAGAGCTTTGTCTCTCTCTTGTCAAGGCATGCAGATATATTTAGCATATTAATAAGTTACGGATAACAGACACATTTAGCATGTTAATAAGATGCTGATGCCATTTGTCTGTGGGCTTCAGGGTCTGCCTTCACATAAACATGAACTTTTTTTTTTTTTGGTGCAAAGCGCCTAATGAAACTAGCTAACAAGTGAACAAACTGCATATTGTCCACGAGAGGGAGCCGTTTTATCAATGTCAGGCCAGTCGTACGGATGCTAACAGGCACCATTGAGAGGAAATTAAAGAAATCAAGCAGCAATTTTAAATTCAAGCAATTTCAAACATTTTTTTTTCAGTTCATCAAAAGTGAGAGAATGCACTTTTGTGATTATTTTGAGGTTGAGATTAGATGGGTGTTCTGCAAGGGTCATGGTTGGGGCCCCTTCATTATCAGTGGGATTGGATAGAAATCAAAGGCACGCTGCATTTCATGGGCAGTGGGAAAAGTCAGTATTTTCTTTTATAATAATAAATGCTTTTATATAAAAATAACAAAGAATTAACTTCAAACTTAGTGTGTAGTGATGTACAATATAAAAAATTCTTTAAAAAAAAAAAAAAGGAACAAAAGTGAGTGGTGCAAAAGAGGTTGACATTCATATACACTCTTAGCTGCCCGGTGCGGCTACAGTTCGGCTCTTCTTGCCACTGAGCCGCTTCATTCGAGTACTCACCTGCTGCATACCGATGGCGGTTAAAGTGATGTTACGCTTCAGTGAAGTGCTGTGTTTTTTTTTCAGCAGGTGCATCGTGTTCTTAGCAGTTACAGTAACATGATCTAGTCTTGGAATTCACTGTCACCACCCACCTTCATGATATGCTTTTCTCCTCTGCTGCCAACACTAAGAGAAAACGAGAACAATTTCCTCCTGAGGTTTTGCAGGTGTATGTGTGTGTATAATATATATAATGTATATTTTAGAAATATTTTCAGAGCCTAAAATTCCTGTCGTGTTCACACACATTTTCTGCTACACTTATGTTAGCATTTTCCCTATAAAGCTGGCACAGTTACAACAAACCAATAAAATATCAATCTAAGAATAGATGTTTTGTCTTCTATTAAAATATATTCTACCTTTTTTTTATTTTAAATAGTCCTATTATGCTACTTTGGTCTGTGCATAAAGTATTTTCCTATTACCCTCGATGACAGGATGTAGAGCATAGATAATGTGGGGAAAAGGATGAAACATGGGGAAATGGAGAGAGAACCATATGGGCTGTAAAGATACTGAAAGATGTAGTGCTTTTAGGATAATACCGGCTTTTCAACAATCCCATCACTCTAGTTTAAAATGAACTTGACGTTTCCTGGTCAGCACAAACCGTGGCCTCCTGCGAAGCAAAGAAACGGGAGACGGGAGCATCACTGGAGCGATGCCATTTGTTTATACGGAGACTCTCAGCGAGCTAAAGGTCATGTTTTTGAATCAACATTATAAAATGGATTTATGCCTCGGGTATGGTTATCCACAGTGCACTCTGCTTCTTCACATCAACAAGAATGCACTATCGTCAGGTCATATAGACAATAAAAGAGTATAGCAATAGGGCAAGCAAAACAAACGCCATCAATTCCTGTTTCTATATCCTTTTGTTAGTTTGTTTTCCTGCTACCATGACTAATGTAACTTCACAGTTGTATGCAGCACTTCATTTCCATTTTTCCGACTGTTTTTCAAGGGTATGTGTTATCTACGGTTGCATATCATTTGTGCACTGATTAATATTCACAGAGTGCGTGTTGTATTTTCGAGGTTTAACACTGCTTCGGTGCGGGTTTCCTCGCAACGCCACAGATTGCACGGTGTTGCAGCTGTCAGCCTTTGGCCATTTAGCTAAATAAATACTGCAAAAACTATTACTTGAACAACACTTTACTTTTTTTCTTATTTATTTGGTCGCTTGGTAATATTTTTCTGTCTCCATTAAGCTAAAGTTTCATTATACTGGTGACAAAAGTGTTTGGGGATGCAGGAATTTCTCTTCCTCGTGACTTGTTGGCCCTGTGCATTAAGGTACATTGATGAAACACCAAAAAGTTCATTTTGTACACACTTGCAGTTTGCTACTTTAAAGGTTGGAGCACAAGCAAGGTCAGCAGTTCAAATCCTCAGTTTGGAGCAGCACTAAAATCTGCAGAGAGCAAGGGGTGTGTGACTAATTCTCACCTCTCCAGTGGTCTCGCTAAGTGCTTTCTGTCAGGCCTTTAAGCCTTGAATTTTTTCTTTTTTCTTTTTTTTTTTTGAGATTAGTCCCGAATAGCTTTTGATCAGGGAGTTTAAATACATTTTTTACATAATTCTCACTGTATCCCTGTCCGTTTTACGATCGCTGCCTGCAGAGGTTTACACTGCACAAAAAAACTGCAGGTGGAGTTTAAATCAGCAGCCAGGCTATAACAGCTTTATAGTCAGGTTTAAGTGCACCAGGGAAATAACAGGGTTCGTTATGTCCGGTATGTCAGTCAGTCGCATGAGTCACCTTGCGACACATTTGAAGGTAGATGATGATCTACTGTACGTAAGTGCAAGAGGAAGTGAGACGCGGTCATTGTTCAGCCTAGCTTAGCACTAAAAACTGCAGTTAAATGGATAAATAAGGGAATTAGCAATATAGCACAACAGGAATTTAATAAACCAAATATATAAATGTCATCCCCTATACAGGCTACCTTATGTCTGTCACTGTTATTATTTCAAACTGTCTATAAAGTCACCCAGCCCTGTGGAGAAACCTTTAGCCTGTAATATTCTTATAATATCCCAGCGGGTTTTGATATTGTCTGTGCCTGTCACACACGTAGCTCGGCAATATTTCTGGACCGGTTAGGAATTCAATCAGTTTTTTTTTGTTTAATGGCTGTCTTTATAATTAAATTTATCACTTTTAAAATCCTGCGATAGTCTGGCATGAATCACAGCTGCACAGTCTCACAGCTCCAGTTTCTCACCACTGGTTCCGGGTTTAAAAGTGTAATCAGACAAAGCTGGATTTTAGTAACACCACAAGTGTGTAAATAGTGACTTTTAGATTTGGAGGCACTTTTCAGCCTTTATGAATCCCCTCAGTGGCTTAGACAGTGTGTATGTTATTAAATATGGTGCTAAGCAAGCTCATCTGAAAGTATAAAGACTCAAGTAAGGATCATTTCAAGGTTAAAGTTGCTCTCGATAAAAACATCACACACGAATATGAATTTATCACTTCACGAGACGGTTTAATGTGAAGCCTCATCTCATGTATTCATTAGTTTCACTCAATCCCCGTCCGGCGTCTTCGGATATTATCTCGAATCTGCGCATTAAGCGTATGTCAGGCTTGGGTAAAATATAATTTCTCACATGACGCATTGATTTTTCTGATTTATTGTGTGTGTCATTTTATGCGAGTCGAGTTTGGGACATTCATCAATATTTTGTGCGTAATGTTTTTTCATGACGGAGGGCATGACAGGACCTAGATTATTCAAGGTCGTGAAACATTGATAGAATATGCCTATTTTATAAGATTCATTACTGTGTAGAGTACATGTTTGCTCAGAACTTTGAGGAAATAATATTAATCATATCATGTATATAACAGCGTATGGTTTAAAGCTCATGCGGCGACATTCAATATACATTGTCATATTTTACATGTTGCTTTATTTATTATCTTATTGGTATTTTGGCCCAATTCAAACACACCTAAACTTTGGCTAAAGATCAGCTTATTATTTTCAGTTTATTTGGTACAGATATTATGACGCAGCACGCTGGCAGGCATATTCTGATATTCTGTCCCCAAAAAGGACACTCCTGTCACTGAATTATATAACAAATCTTTGTTGTCATCATCATCATGGCAGGCTGCTGCTGCCCCAGAGAAAACTTTGAAACCTCTGAAAATTTAGTCAGACATATTCTGGGTACAGCTCCACAAATAGAACTTTTTTTTTCTTTTGCATTTGGCTGGAGGAGAGGGTTATGGGCAAATTGCTTGGGCTAATGACTTTGTGCATTATTCATGTTGAGCACTAAGTGAAATGGGGAAGTCTGAGTAATCTGGTAGTCATGAACTTGCAACTAAAAACTACCTGATGTGAAACAGGGAACTTTTTCTTTTTCTAACTCTCTAGTGTGAGTGGAGAGGTTGGTGCAAATAATTATTATAAGAAAAAATTAAATGTATGTTGGTTTAGTCGATTAGGTAATCAAACATTAAAAACATCCAACTACTGTATTTCCAAAAGCTTTTCATAGGCACTGTAATTTTTCCGTCATGTTTGAGACGTTCAAAACTTCTTCCTAGAACACTGTTACACAGTTTTAACTTCAGAAAATGAGGCAGACAAATATTTCTTGCTTCATCTGACTGAGTATGAAGTGGCTTTTAATGGCTCATTTTCAGCATTTTCTCTTATTTGTTGAGAGCAAGAAGAGTCAATTTTCTTGAAACGTGAACATAATTAGTTTTGTGGATGAATTTGAGTTGAATGTAGAGCAGGTTTCCTGCTATATTCACTCAGCACACAAAATGCTAAAGAAAAATGTTTCAGGTAGCATTTGACTGATGTATTTTTTTTTATATATCTAGAAATAAAACTGTGAAAATCCTAGTATGGCAACTTTCATCACCTAATTTATTTTTTTTCTCCTTTGAACCTTCCAGAGATCAAACATACATCCAATCATTTGTGGATTCACCTCAACAGGAGGCTTTTGCATCATTTGAGTGCACCACCCACACACACACACACTTACACACACACACACACACACACATATATGATCATCCACTCTTGCACAAATCACCTTTTCCCAAAAAGATTGCCTCCTCCCTTGTGCAGTTTTAACTTCAATGGGGTTAGAAACACAATTACCTCATCTTCCCTTGAAATATAATCTGGAACTGTAAAGAAAAATGGAGAGAGAGAGACAGATAGAGAGAGAGAAGGAGGTGGTGGCGGTGTGGAGTGAGCAGAAATGAGGGCAGGTGTAAGGGAGATAAGGAACGTTAGCTGTGCATATAAGATGATGATTCTGAAAAAGGAATGGTAGGGAACAGAGTTCAAATGGGCTGAGCTTTCAAACGGCGCCTTAATCATCCCCACCGTGTACAGCCTCTTATGGTTTGCCAAAACGTCTGCAGGAAGGAAGGATGATCCGTGCATATAAAACTGCGGAATAGAGATCAGAATCAAGTTAAATCACTGGCGGAAGACATCAGGCAGACACGACCGTACAACATGTGGAAACATTTCACTCTGTGTGATCATACAAAAGTGTCACAGGAGTAGATGTTATTTTAGGCTTAAAGTTTCAAGATGCAAAGAAAAAAGCAACATGATGCCAGCTATTAGATGGAATTAATAATACCTGTCTAAAAAAGCAGCGAGGCCGTTCTCCTCGGGCATTGAAATCAAATTAGATGGCATTCAAAATGACAGAGCTTTTCAAAAGGTTTGATTGTGTGAGATCACACAATAGAAGGTTTAGCGGATCCGTCTGTTTCGTTTACGAGATCACACAGACACACACACACACACACATAGAAAATGACACAGGTTCATATTTCAACATTTAATTCAAAATAATCCATGTGCAGATGAAATTGAAATTCTATCCAATTCAGTTTTCAGCAAAATGTACATTTAACCATCAATGTCGGCATTTTTTATAGTCAACTTTGGCTCAGTGTTCTTATCATGTAGTCACTGTAAATAAATAGACCGTTTTTTAAAAAGGCTTTAATTGCAACTTGACATTTTGGGGAATTAATTCTCCCTTTTTGTAATATTCATCGCTCAGGCTTTTCCCCCTTGAAACCACTGCCTACTCTGACAGCTTTTAACAGGTAGAAATGATTCCAGTGTTTCTACAGGGAGCATGAAAGCTAGACATTTGAAGCATTTCTTTTTTCTGTATTAATCAACCAGCATATATATATATATATATGTGGTTCAGCCTCTCTCGACTGTATCTTTTCCCAACCTGCAAAGCTTTGCTGCTCTGACTTTTTTTATTTCCCAAGCACAGTTCTTATCTGCCACTTCACCCAGTTTTGCACCCAGCATGTGTCAGGCTCTCCCCTATATTTACTCTCCTAAACCCAGTTCACTTCACGCATGTTTAACACGGCTGACTGAATTTTTTACGTAACCTGAAGATATAATAAAATCGCTGCCTGGACGGCACACTCGAAAAAAACCAAGTAGATTAAAATCAACATATGGACTTCCCTTACATATGTATCAGATACTTGTGTTAGCTGAGTGCATAATAAATGAACAACAGGGAAAAAGGGGGGGGGGGCGCAGCAAGCCGTGTCCCACTCGACACACTTTAGAACATGAGATCAAGGCTTGCTCAATTAAGAATAATTTTCCATGGAGCTTTATGCTAATCCAGTGCCATTTCTGCATTACGAGCTAGACTGGTGTACATATTTAATACATGTGCGTCTTCAGGAGAGACGATCTTCAAAGCAGGGTGTGTGTGTGTGTCACCGGCTACGTGTTGCAATCCCTCATCACTGTCGTCTACCATTGGGTCTTCATAACACTTCAGAATGACTCACACAGCTGGAAACTAAAAATAGCCTATAAGTCTCCCTCCTTGGCTCACAGTATCTCCCTCTTATCTCTTTAACCCCCCCACCCCCACCCCTCGCTCTGCTTCAGCTTCTCTAGTTCTGCTCCTCTCTTCATTTGTCTTGCTGTTATCTGCTCTATGCATTTTCCACACAAATAACCCAAACTGGTGAATTACAGTATGATTCATCAGTCTCCCCTGGAAAAATAAAAAAAATAACACATGATGATGATGATGATGATGATGATGTAGCACAGCTGGGAAATGATGAACTCTGAATATAGGTCATAGCGAGATGGTGATATCAAAGCTTAAATCAGACAAAGGGAAATGATACGGCTTCATTCCATGTTTATTATTATCAACCCGAACCCTTTACTTTCCTTACCCGACTGCAGCATGATATGATGCTATTAATTTTATTATCTAAGTAAAAAAAAAGCTAAATCAAATTAATCCAAATGAAAAATTGTTCTGCAAAATTGCGTTCCGTATTGCAGAAAGTACACTCTCATCAAGGCTCTTTTTTTTTCATGCTTCACTGGCATTCACTTGGGAGCCTGCAGATTACAACCACAGGCTTGTACTGGTGGTCACCGAGCTGCTCCGCTGGGCCAGTCGGAGGGTTAAAGGTCCCACTTAAAAGCACCTTGACAGCAGCGGCTGTTAGAGTGTCGGTATATCAATATCAGTCTTTTTTATTAAACATTATCAATCGGACATGTGTTTCCCATCACGTGTCTTTCACCAGGACTAAAAAACCCACAATACCCTCAAATATTTGGACTTTATTGCCCAAAATGTATATCAGACCAATCTGGCCTGGAACATAATTGAAATATATTACATTTTGCAGGTTTCACCTTCAGTCTACCCACAGTATCTGTAAGATGAACCCAATTGAAAGTGATAACCTTCTCTCTACAAGGCTGTTTCTGTGGCTGGGCATTGTACATGCTGTACCTGATGTTTCAGTAATGCCTGCGGGCGGTTTGAGATGTGCAATGTGTTCCATGATTTCACAATAGCTCAGCTGTATAATGTTCAGACCAACGAGCTCCACACATCCTCGCCGACGTGACTTTACCTCCGAGCAGATCCTGTTGAAGAACATCATTTCATTAGTAAAACTAATAGTCCTAATAAACTTAAAAAAAGTACCCGATATTCTCCAAAATATTACCGAGTGGTGCTTGGCAAGAACAGCGAGTGCAAAATTCCATCCAGTGAAACTTTAATTTAATAGGTTTGATGCTATCGATGTTAATTCTGAATGCTATAGCTGCTAACGGGGTCATATGACCTGATGCTGGCACCGTTTGCGCATTGGAGAGATTCTGTTGGATCTTTGTCCCAACGGGTGTAGCGATTTAGGACAGATTTGGATTCAAAATTGGAAATCATAAATTTTAAGCAATTAATATTCATGCGATTTGCCTGGTTCGGTTCAGTCTGAAAGATTCTCAAAGCAGTTGGCGCACTGGGGAGGACTTCCTCTAAGATGTAATTAGCTGCACTTAATGAATAAAAAAAAAGGGCCAAAAACTAAAAACAAAAAAAAGAACGTAATGAACATAATGACTTCTGACTGAATTTTAAGTTACCTTTTTTTTTTTTTTATCTGAGCTATGAACAAATGGATCAGATCGATGGAAGCTTTTGTTCCGCATCCTTACTCCGCCTAAACAGGCTCCTTCACAAAGTAACACTGCACGCACAGGAGTGGGTGGAGAGCGAGAACGCCCGCTAACTAGCTCCCTTGTTGCTGCAGTCGGTGTAGCAATCAATAAAGCATGGACAGCTCTGCTCTGGGAATTATCAGCAGGGCTGGAATACATCTTTTTGACCAATCAGATGGTTTGGATGACAGCACCTGTTGCGTAAATTATCTAAAGGCCTAGAGACAGCTGAGTTGGGCACCATATGCTACAGTAGGTGGATATGGGAGTGTGTGTGTGTGAGAGGGAGAGTTTCCACCTCCATATCTAAACCCTGACTACCTAGCAGAATGGCAGCGTCTGTTCTCCGTCAGAGTACAGACTTCCTATCCATTTTTGATTGCCGCTGCGCCTGTCAGTCATCTGATATAGAGGGGGGGGGGACCGCCACAGACGTTTCATCCGTCGTGGAAACAGTCTGACTTGACAGACTCTCTCTGAAAGCCTTCAGGAGCCGCTCAGCTCACCGAAGCGGCGGAATCATCAGGGTATGTCAGGTAAAGACTGGGAGACGTACACTCCCTGATGGATCTTAAGGAGGATTTCATCCGATGCCTTTAAAATAAATAAATAATAATAAATAAAATCTACTTTACATGTTTTTAACTGCAGCAAGCAGCCAATAGCAACGTGCACATGTGTCAACGTAAGAGTTGTCTTTTTTTCTTTTTACCAGACAGAAGCAGGTTAATTTTTAAAACGTCATGGACGTGCATCGGTGTCTTATGGGTAATAGAGGCTCGACAAGCACGCACCATGCAGACATAGCATGCACAGTATACTTACAGTCTGTCTATCACCGCCCACCTTCTCACACACACACACACACACACACAGGGTTGCTGTGTTACCATTTCTCATTCCCTTTATATCTCTCTGTACTCTCTTTTCAGCTTCCAAGAGCAGGGTGCGGGGAGTCATTTGCTAATTGGTTTTGCAGAGGAAACCTTATTCGCTCGCCTCTTTCTCCTCAATACCCCAGGGCTCTCTTCCTCTTAGATGATTCCCCTGTCTCTTGCTCCTGCCAGCTCAGCCGAGCATTCGCCGAGGCTTGTTATTCTTCCGCACAGTGTAAATCTGCGGAGCTGCAGGGGGCTTCAAAAAAACACTTCCCCCAGACCTGGAATCCATAAAGTGTTTGCCTTACACTTGTCTCACACAGATAATAAATTATGACTATGACCAACTTTTGCCTCTAGAAAGTCCCAATAAGTAAATAAATAAATGTAAGGTCACAATCACTTAGAAGATTGCAGTTGAAAAAAAAAAAAAAAGTCCATGTCAGTTTGACAACATGAGGAGGATTTGCAATGTTTGGTTTTCTAATTAATTAGTTCAGGAGGTCTTGGAGCAGGCTAGAGAGCAGCGCAGTGGGAACACACACAAAAAGTAGCAAACTCTCAAAATCCACTGAATCGCCCCCCCCAGCCAGAACTCAGAGTTTATATTGGAGAGGTTATATTTGGATATGGCACAACATGATCCAGTTTTCAGTTTTTGTTTTTTTTATTAGAAAAGAGAAAACAGCCAGACGTCTGTTCTCCAAATGAAAGAAAACACATTTATATGATAATAATTATATGATGGGGGGGTTCTATTTTAAGAGCTAAAAGTGCAAGCTCATCGGTCCCGGTGGCCTCGAGACGTGATACTGTATACTGAAATCACAATGTTCCTGATGTTTCTGGTTCAAATCCAGTGGACCTTTTGTTATCATGTCTCTGTCTCATATTTCCTTTCGGCCAAGTTGATTCGGATACGTCGGCTGGTTTGGCTCAACCAAAGTGTGTTTCTAAACTGTAGCTCGGTTGCTGCAGAGAGATTATAGTTTGTTTCCCCTACCACCTGGCTTCCTGCACACCTGCCCTTCATTACTCATTAGCTCCCACTTACACCAGTATCCAGCCTTTGCTCTCTGCTTTTGTCTCTCACTGAGCCTTCCAGCCAGTCTTTTTTTTACTTGCTTTCAGTGTCTGACCTTTTGAGTTTTGCCTGCTCCCTTATGGGAATTATTTGCCTATATCTTGCTCGCTATGAATCTACTAGGCTTTTTATGTACCTGCGTGCCTCATATCCTGCTTTTGAGTCATGATATTGATAGATACACTTTCATTGATAGCAGTTTTTAAAGGCTTTTGTCTAAGAGCCCAAGCACCCAGCAAACTGACATATCATTGTCTTCTACTTACAGAAGTTTAAAAGTATAACGGCTTACACAACCCTTTCAGCTTAACTGTTGTTTTTAACACAACTGTGTACTGCGGATGTGTCTTAAGCCTCAACAAGATGTATTTCTCTCTCTTTCATCGCGTCTAAAAACGAAACAAACCACAGATGGGCACATCTGCTCAAGGGTATTTAGGAGCTTGTAAAAAAGAAAGAGAGTCATGAAAACTTAAAAAAAATAAAATAAAAACATCCCTTATTTGCATGAGTGGATCGGGGTGCATTGAGGATGAGGAAATGCCTGAAAACAGTTTGTTCTCATTTCAGATACCCGTTAGTCAGGCCTCAAGCATTTCTTAGAGGCATAACGTGTAAGTCTAGATGCAGGATCTCAGGTGTCGTTTACTAAACCGAGAGTCCAGTTATTCATTAAAATAACTCAATCATTCAGTTAATCAGCGGGATGATTATTTCTTCATGCTGAGAAACTTGTTTTGTGGCTGAGATTTAAAAAAAAAAAAACTTTGCATGTGTTCAGCTCCAAATAGCCACTGTAGAAAATGTTTTATATTTATATATCCTGTGATGTTGTCAAGTGCGTAAACCTTGAAGTCGCGCGCATGTTTTTCCAACTCTTGACAGTTTGTGATTACTTAATTCAAAAGGGACGTGACAGTTGAAATCACAATGTTTTCTGTGGAGAAAAACTCCTTCGCCGTTCAGGAGACGGTCTGGATTTTGCTCTCGAGTTCTCCGTTTGTCAGCTCCTTTCAGCCAAACACTGTCCACACCGAACAGAGTTTCAGTGGTGACATTCAAAACATGTTTTTTTTTATATATATATATATATAATGGTGCTAAGTATAGATTTAAACCTATAACAATTTTCTTGCATCCATCATAAATGGAAAAAAAGCTCACACTCACTGTCACCCTCTTGACAAGTTCACAGAAACTCTTAAGTTTCACCCGTGTGACTGCCACTGTCTAGTTGGTCCCTGGGTGACAGAGGAAGAAGTTGTGTCCTCAGGGTTGTGTGTGTGTGTGTGTGTGTGTGCGCGCATCTTGGAGCATAGATGAAACTCCACAGGCAATGTTTTGTCTGCTGTCATCCTGAGCTTTATTTACACCCTAAGCTCCTTTGACTTTTTTGGGACTTTGCTTGCTGTCTCACTACTCATCACATCTCTCTTCCACTGAGAAAAGCAATGCAAGCAAATTGCTGGTTATTGTACAACAAAAAACAATGTTCTACAGAAATCTACTGTATAATGCAGAATCACCATTGGTTCGTTCAGGTAAAGGCGGAGCCTATGGGGCGTATAGAAGGATCGTTATTCAATATCATATAATATTGGCTTTGTTTGGCCTTAGAGAAGGAAAGGCAATCACAGTGATCGCCTCTTACCGCCATGCCAACCTTTTTAATGGCCAATTAATTGAAATGACTGTTCTCTGCAGACAAACTGACACAGTGCTTGTACCCTAAGGTCTGTGAATGCTAAACATAGGCCAGGGTGCAGGTATTATATCAGCGCACTGGGCCCATTCACTTCTCATAGATACCCCTTTGTAAAAAAAGGGAACAGTTGACCTCTTATACTGTAGGTAGCTGAGGCCAGAATATTTTTAAAATAGAGCCGGGCACCCTGACACATCAAACAGATAGAATCAGATGAGGGGACGGAGTATTGACCGTGCTGTGTAAGCCATCAAAGCCAGCGCATCCCCCGGTGGAGTGTTTACCGACCACTCTGTCAACAGGACTTGTATCCCGTATCACACATGATGGCATTTGCAGGGACTACTGAGTCCTGGTCCCCCCCACCCCCCACCCCCCTCTCTTTCACCCCATGTGAGCCAGAGGACAGAAAGCAGCAAGAGTATCATCACCGTCAGATAAAGACAAGCAAGAGGGGGGTAAACAAAGATGGACAAAAACAGATGGTCCAGGCCTCACCAGAACTGCAGCCACTCTCACCACACAAGCCGTCCTCTAGACAGACCTTTAATGGACAAAGCTTTATTGGACCAATTCTTTTTGACTTTGAAAGGAGTCGATGTTGGGGTAGTTTTTTTTAAAGCAACTTATTGAACTGTTGTGTGGACGGATGCTCTTTAAATGCTGAAACAAAGTGGAGCTGCGGCTGCATTATGTCAATGCTCCGTGTGCATCTACATGAAAGGGTTAAACCCAACGAGCCCCTTTTATTTTAGATGGAGAAGCCTCAACAACATTTACAACCGGTTATACATTTATTCAACATATATAACTTGTGGTGGTGTGTGTGTATATACATTGTAGTCCATTTTCTCAGCAGTGGATCAGGGAACAGTTGAGTGTGCCACAGAGACCGTTTGGATTTAAGTGCTAAAAGCTGTACATTAAAAATGCTTTTTATTCTCTCTTTTTAATATTGGATGACCTTCCATAAATGTTACATAGCAGTTAGTCTCACTCTTTACATATTTGTCTTAGCAGCACTTCAGTGTTTTTTTAGAGGTTAGGAAGTAAGTAAACGAGCATTTTTAATAGTTATTCCGACTGGTATATTGCAATATATCAATGTCATCTGGATGCTGCCGTACATAAGGGGCGGAGCTGAATCTGTTATTCAGGACAACACGAGTAGTGGTTTTTACAAAAAGTGGTACAAATATTTTAAAAAATGATTTGTCTTCAGGGAAAAACAAACATGTCAAATAACAATGTGTACATTGCTGCCTCCGTGTCTCTCCTCTGCTGCATTCTGCTGTGTGTGTGTGTGTGTTTGTGTGTGTGTCTGTGTGTGTGTGTCTGTGTCATGGATGTATAAATAGTTTATACTCTGGCCACTGCAGACGTCTGTGTTCTGGGATACCGGGGTTTGAAATCCCTATGTAGGAACCCTCTTATGCAGAAAACACTTTAATATCATAGAATTAATAAGTGTAATAAAAACAAAATGAGGAGCGTTATGTCTATTTCCACTTATATTTATATAGAAATACAATATCAAATAATTTCACTCAACAAATACTAATACAAATACATATTCTTATACCGTACTGTAGCTATATGGCTGCATTCGAGGCTTTTTGCTAACAACATTGGCATATAAATATGTTTTTCTCAATAATAGATTAGTTCTGGAGGTAGAAATGATTAAAATGTAATGTTATAAGCATATAAACATAACCTGGTCAGCACACTTTAATTTGTGTTCATTATTTATAAGTATGTTGATAGACATGCTCAATGTTGTTTTTTTTAATATATATATAGATATATAGATATATACCGTACACACAACACGTATACCTTGTGTATAAGATGGGAGCAGCTGCGCATCTATTTTTTTAAATTTTAATTATTTTTATGCAGTTATTATATAATTTAATTACCCCACCATCTTGAGATAACAAATGGTTTTGGGGTTGTTGGGTTTTGTTTTTTTTTCATGCCTAGTGAACCAGAAATGTATTATTAATGTAAAGAAAGTCTGAAGTAGAATCTCATAAGTTGAGAACATAACTGAATGGTATTTACAGGCTGACCTTCATATATATATATATATATATATATATATATATTATTTATTTTTTGCGTGTGATCGTGATGAGGATGAATAGATCATAAGAAAGGCTCAAACTGTTAAAGCCTGGTGTAGGTGTCTTCTCCACTTCATATGACCCTTCCATGGTCATATTACATTACATTATTTTATTTTTTTATATCCTCTCTCTCTCTCTCTCTCTCTCTCTCTCTCTCTCTCTCTCTCAGGACTTAGAGACAGGAATAAACTTCCCTGTCTCTAAGTCCCGGTGCTAGTGTTACTGGGTTAGCTTTGTGGATAAACAGATTGATTTGAGTAACCCAAGCTGTCTCTCCCTCCTTATGTGTGTCCCCGGGCCCCTACCAACTGCTGCCTGACTCATTATTTAATCAAAAGGACTGTGTTTTCACCACACTTACCGTCTCAGTCTGTGTATCTGCCACAAAGCGTGCCAAAAAACAGTTATTTTTGGTTCTGCATTTGACATAGTGAACATAAATCTTCTTTAAAGTAAATATGATTCTATTTATGTTAGTCTGTATGGTGTTACTATGAGTTGCACTGTAGTAATGTGTATAGTTGTGATGAAAACCTCACTTTGTGGTATGAATAAGTAATTTACTGTGAAGCTGCGCAGAAATGAACAACAGATCTCTTAACCTCAGCTTGGCCTTAAATGTAGATCCCCTCCAGACATGTGTTAACACGTATAAAAATACACCGTGTGGAGCTATAATGCATGTGGTTATTCCACAGAAACAAGTATGAATGATTATCACATTAAATCCTCATCCATCCTCAGTGTATGCACGTGACGTTGAACCAGGAATGCGCTACAGGACTATAGTTGTGACACACACACACACACACATAGCCACTCTCTTTCAGCCAATTGAACTCACACAAAGCTGAATTAACTAGTAATCCCTGTTTTCTCTCTGGGGCTATCTTCACTTTACACTTGTCTCGGTGTATTATTGGAGGCATCGCCGCCTCTTTCCAAGTCTCCATTTACATCTCGGCGAATAAAACCAATGCACCGTTTATTTTATTTTCTTTATTATTAAACTGTTGGTTTCATGAAAAAAAAAAAATACATAGACCTTGACATGGTAATTTTGCAACCATGGCAACAAATGTAAGTGGACAATCTTGAAGCTAAGCTAAAAGGGGAACACGACTGACTCCTGATCAAAAATAGGTTTATATGTTAGGTAGTCATCTTCCATTACTGCCAATAAGGGGAGAGGCTTTTACCCATCAGGTAGTTGTAGTTGGACACACCATACGTTGCACACTTAATGTGGAACAAGTCCTTTCATATGGAACTGAAGTGCCAATTTGGCATGAGAGATGCAAGGAGAGACAGTCTTATTATCAATCTGTGTCACGCTCTATGACATAATGTCAAGTTTTTCTTTTCAGTTCAATGGCTCTCTAGTCAATCAGTAGGAGAGCGAGCATGAGCCATGTCTGGAGGCTGTATTGTATCTGCGCATCCGTACACTTCAGACTCCACGGGCCTCGCCTGCTGTCGCACGGAGAATCGACCGTCTTCTGTACATGTCAAATGTTGCTCAGCATAATTCATTCACTTGCACTGTAATAATGCAATGTTTCCTCGGCGCATCTCAAATTTCCCTAAAGCCGGGATCAATATCATCATCATCATCATCCTGTTATCGCCTTGGTAACAGACCTGCAGATTATCCACAAAAATGTATTATCGTCATTTTAATTAACACATTTCTCAAGCACAAATATTTAGAATACGAATTGTATTTTTAGTCTTCTGTTTGATACACATTTCCTGTTTTATATTGAAGAATACACATGCATAGACACAGTCATTATACAAGCCCTGCACTACACCGCGAGTGATGTAACCGCACCAGACTGTTAACAGTTGTCTCTCCATCTCTGCAGGGACTGAGAGTCGACTGCAGTTCCGCCGATGAGGAGCGCTTGTAAAAAGTAATTAGAGTGAACACGGACCTCATTCGCAGTGGCAAGGGTCGACCACTTTGCACGACTGATCAGATTTTCCAGGCTGTTGGAAATTGTCGCCCGCGACGCAGACAAAATCTTATCGGTTTGTTTTTTTTTTAGTCCGGGGCCGTTTGCAACATTTGTGACAGTACAGTCAGATTAGTACAAAACAGTTGAGACCACGTATTGCTGTCTTTGTTTTACGTAGTATTTGTAGTATTCATATTTTAAAATTTAAAACCAACAACAATAATAGTGTCTGTGAAAGGCCTGCTGGACATTTGCAAGCAGGATACACGCTTTTTCTTTTTTCTTTTTTCTTCTTTCTGTTATTTGAGGCTGAGTTCAATGAAAAATATTCATGACTGCCGACAAGTCCGTGTGTGTGTGTGTGTGTGGGCTCTGCATCTCTCCGTTTTTCACCATGGAAACTGCAGACGGTTGGAATTAGAATGACAATGGCCGATATTATAATCCAAATGGTCCTTGTTCTTGCAGATAGTGATGATGATGGTGATGGTGCACTCTGGCATGCTGATGTCGATTGTTGAAAACCCAAATGAATCACTTGACTCAATGCTCCGGGTTCAATTCCTGCTTTAATTTTCCTTGTTTCTTTCTTTCTTTCTTTCTTTATTTATTCAACCACCTCTGCTGCACTAGATTGTTGAGGAAGTATGAACATATCAGGAAGTAAGTTTGTGATTTAAAATGTCACCTGGTCAGACCTGGTTTGGCAAATTCAGCTGAGGGGTTAGTAAAGAAGACACACTCTGTCCTCGCTCAACACTTCCTGTCATGGCCGGGGCCAAAAGTGAAAGACTGTGACAATGCTGCATTAGTCGCTAGATCCTAGTTGACAATTTTTGAATTGGAGTCAATTGTAGCCAGCTTCATGTCATGATAGTTGCCTTCTGTTTGGGAGAAAAAGGATGTTTGTGTTTCCTTTATTTCCTCTGCACACAAATAAGGCGGACAGATAAAGTAAAGTTCTTTTTGGACGTTGGCAGACGTCTGTTGGATTTCGGGGGTCACTAAGTCCCCAAACCTACACACCGGTCTTTTGGAAAGCAATCTGAGATTCTTGATGAAAGTCGCCCGTTGTCGTCAAACAAAGTTAAGCCCAAAGGTCAAAGGTCAGATAGAGATTTTCGGACACAAGCGCCACAGGCTGGCTTGGCGTGAAAAGAAGGATGTAAGAAAAGGCATTTTTTTAAAGGTATATTCATGAGTATTGCACAAGTATTATATATAATTTTCTATTGTACCCTGTTGCTGTGAAGCGTTCCGGCAGTGCAACAGGTAATCCTTGCTGCAGGGCGAACCAACTCCAACCTGAATAGATTCGGGACAAAAGGATTTATGCAGCTATTGCCTCATACCCCCCTGTCAAGGGCCACATAGTGGTTCTTTACACAACATGCGCCTCTGCTGCATAATACATCACCTCCTCGACACCCAAACGGGAGAGACACCATTGCAGCTTACATCTTCCAACGCGTGAAAGACACATCTTTGAAGCTCCGTTGCGCGCTAACTCCGCCGAGTGTCAGGAGCACCGTGACCCAACATTACCTTTTTTAAAAAAAATAAATAAATAAATATATATAACTTTTGAACAGCGTTTTGAGAGGCCACACTGTCTGTGTAGAGATAAATCCTCTGCTGGGATAGAAGGGCGGTGGGACACTGAGTTTATCTCCAGCACAGTATTGTACGTTATGACAGGTAAATAATGATGCGTCGTTATCAGGACAAGGCAAAAAAAGGACCCCTGTTTTCTTCCAACCTGACAACTCCGTGTCCTTGTCATGTGTTACAAAGAGCGGAGTTACAAAATCAGCCCTAATCTCATTCCCTCCCCCCGACTGTTCTGACTGGGGAGCAAATAGGATGTCCGTCCTACAGTAGGAGACAGCCAATGCATGCTAAACTGTGCTACAGTCAGCTGTCTCTGTTGCGTGATTTTAAAATGCAATCGTTTGTTTACAGAAAAAAAAAAACCCTCAAACATTTGCAGCATTTCAGCAGCATATTCACCTTTTTTTATGATCGATAATGAAATCATAAATTGTTTTTGTTTCAAGCGTTCTCGGGTCGAACTGCGGGCAGAATATATAAATAAACTGTGATTAAAATCTTGTCCAATATTCGGCAGTAAAAGCTCTCGCTAAATGACAGAACAAAAGGAAAAAGAGAGAAACATTGTCATTAAGACTTCTAAGTGTCTGCTCCCTTCTGTGACAGATTAATACCATTCTACCAAAAAACAAAAAAGCAAATTAAATGTTCAAACAAAAAGAGAATATAATGAAATCTGTGACATAACATCAATACATTGCCAGCAGGATATTCAGCATACAAAAGTTTACTTCTAAAAAATGGTCCTAACGTGTATTTACAGTGTCAGAGGATGTTTGCATATCCCATCAAATCCCTGTAAAAACACATATAGGTCAAGACAGTCTGGAGATACTTCTCTCATTGAATGTCACTTGAACTCTCCCTGCAACTTATTCAGTCCTGTGTTGTTGTTGTTGTTGTTGTTGTTGTTGTTTTCCTTCCTGACTCACCTAAACTATGAATTCAACGGAGGAGAACAACGCTGCTAATGTGAACAGATTTCCTGTCTGTCGTGACGAGGCCGAGTGGTGTTTGTTTGGCAAAGTGTGCTTCAAAAACAGACAACGAAGTGACCGTCTGACAGCTCGACCATTATCTTACACACACCCACACACACACACTTACATACACACGCAAAGCAGAATCAATTACCTGCTGTTGCCTAGAACAAAGCTTGAGTAAGCAGAAGTGTAAAAATGTAAAGGTAATTAGCAAGAGGCGTCAAGTCGATTTGGGGCCTGGTGAGAGAGTGTGTGTGTGTGTGTTTGTGTGTGTGTGTGTGTTAGCTCTGGCATATCACTACCAAGGGTACCATTGTCTCTTGCATTCTCTGCCTCTTGCATCTTAACAGGAATGGAAAATAAAATAAGCATAAACTCTATCGCTTATATCTATGTGACCAAAAGTATGTGGACACACTAAATTAAAAATTATGACACTGGAGCATTACGCCCTCTTATGTGATTATTAGTAAACATGCTATTCCAGCAGCAAGGCATTAATATGCAACTGAATAAATCCTCCACTCTTCTGCAAAAGTGTTTCCACAAGATTTCGGAATATGGCTGCAGGAATTTGCTCCCATTAAGCCAACGAGAATGAGCAGTTATTATGCATGGAATAGCAAAAAGAAAAGAAGCAGGGAATATGTGAATATGTGAGGGAAAAAATATATATAATATACCATATTGAATTAATTAAATCATATACATTGTGTGTGTTAAGGAAAGAGATACACAGATTGTGTATAAAACGGTTTGTAGACACCGGAAACCATGTGTGATTGTTGTAACTTAAAGGGCATCCATAAAGCCAAAGGAGGCTTAATGAAGTTGGGTGGATAGATGGATGGATTGCAATATTACAACACTACTTCACATATTCTAAATGTGGTAAAAGCACAAATGACATATAGTAACTAGAAAATAGAATAAAATGTCTATCTAGTATGTGTCGTGCTATCAGTTTGTCTTTGTCTCTGTCTTTTCCTCCTGCTCTCAAGGTGAGTTCAGCCCTTCACAGCCCAGTGGGCTGGTAACATTTCCTACCCATTACAATGGCTAGGATGCACACATATTCTCACACACACACATACACACACACACACACACACACTCATACTTACAAAGACAGAGAAGAAAAGGGAATGTGAGGCAAGAGCCAGGCAGAATGCAAGCAGGCCAGCCAAGGTTTTCCGGTACACGGGTCTCATCCCGCCACACGTCACCCTCAATTGTGGTTAACGCCGCCGTGATCAGAGGCTCCCTGACACTCTTCTGTTGCTTCGGCGCCCAAAGGCGAAGGAGGGGTGGAGAGCAAGAAATTGGGGCAGGGAGAGAAAATGCAGAGAGGATGAAAGACCAAAAAAGTGGCGGAGGAGTAGAGGAGTGACAGAGGGGACATGAAGGCAGCGGTTGAATAAGGAAGGAGGCAAGAGTGTGTGTGTGTGTGTGTGTGCGCGTGTGGCAGGGCAGAGATACGTTGAAGGGAACATCAGTGCTGGTGCCCCATCCGCTGTTATTTCTGCTCCACACTCCTGTCATTAGCCAGCATCACTGCTGCGGCAATTATCTTCACAACTCTGTGTGTGTGTATGTGTCCAAGTGTGTGTGTGTGTGTGTGTGTGTGCGTGTGAATTAATTAGGAGTGAGAAAATGAGAGATGGTGGGAAAGAGAAAAGGGAAGAGTGATCATTCTGCTCATCAATCACTGGCAAAATACAGGCGACACACACACAAACACACACAGCCCCTATGTAGATGAGGCGTGTGTGTGTGCGTGTGTGTTTTACGTTCCATCCAATCAAGTTGTTGTGTATTTGATGTTTCTGTGTACTGCATGTTTCTTTCTTCGTGTGTGTGTGTGTGTGTGTGTTTCTCTACGGCTCCATGCCTCATGCTGGACTCAGTCATGTAATCATATGTGTGAGTAGGTGTGTTTCTCACATTGTATGTGACTTTTTTTTGTGACTCAGTGTGTGTGTGTGTGTGTGTGTGTGTGTGTGTGTGTGTGTGTGTGTGTTGTGCCAGACCCAATCAAGTATCCTCCCTCAGTCTGTACTCATTTCTCTCTGCATGTACCAACTCTGCCTGCCTCTTCGTCTTATCTCGCTCTGTGATAACTGTGTTTGTGTATTTGCAAGTGCGTCCTCATCAGTGTATGTGTGTGTGTGTGTGTGTGTGTGTGTGTGTGTGTGTGTGTTTAGGTAATGGTAGACTAAGCCGAGTAGTTTTGTTGGCCCTGCGTGGCCCGATGATTCACCTTTTCTCCTCCAGGTTTCAACCTGGTCTCTGGAGCGATTTGCTGATTCGACCTGACACCTGTCTGCTTGGATGGCCAGCAACAGGCCTCACACACACACACACACGCACACACACGCTATGCATCCATGCATAAATATTCAGACTAGATCCCGTATTTCGCACAGACAATGCAGATGACGGTGCATTCGTGCCCCGCGCATAAACTTAAAGACAAAAGGTGGGTAAATGTGCACATGCATGCATCCCTTTCTCATCCATAACCTTCCAACGCTCACAAAATCCTGACATTATTGCGCTCGCGGTGCCTCGAAAGCTGACAAAATCCTTCCTGTGTTGTGTAAAAAGAGTCGCACCGTGACGTGTGTGTGTGAATATGTCACAGTTTATCTAGTTGGGTTTTCATAAGGCAACAAGGCGCAGTGATTCACAGCCAGCTGACTGCATTCATGCAACACCGCGCTGCATGCTATAAAAAACGCTTGTTTGTAGATATCTCAGCCAAGACCAAGAGTTAATACGTTGGGGAGGACGGTCAAGATGCATCCACATGAGCAATAAAAGCAAATGCAGTGTGGGTAACTTCTTTTTTTATTATCATCACTGAGGACAATAGCAGCAATCACAACTGTGTGATGAGCCTTAAAATGTAGGCCATGTCAATATATTTTATAAAGCTGGATGAAATAATTTTTTTTTTTTTGTTGGGATATTATGAACAATTCAATATGAAACATCAACGTAACAATGTATTTATAATTCAACGCGGCTCCGTGAAGCAGAAGGCATGCAAGTCATCAAAGATTCAAGACGTACGAGATTCCAGTCGACGCATGATTTAACAAGTGCAAGGGTTAATTAATAGCATAAGTGCTGGTTTATTGGCAAACTCGGGACTTTTTTTCTTTTTTCCTCCCACTTACTTGTTTAGTTGGTCACATCAGTGGGTAAACGCTGCATATACCATAAATCACACACATGCCGAGCAAACTCACTTTTCTAATTTCTAAATTGTATATTATTATAATGCAGAGAGGCTATAGGAAGGATCTGGGTAGATGATTGGTCATACAGGGGTTCACATCCTGCAACTCATGTTTTGTTTGGTTAAAGCTGTGTCCATCCCCGTGAATCCCTCCCTCTCATTTTTAGACAGTGGCCACGCGATGACTCCAATTTTATGAGTCAGAGATCGAGCAAGTGTTTGTTCATGGCAGTTTGAGCACACGGGCATCAAACGCTGCGCCTTGCTAATTTGTGGTCCGGACCCGTGTTTCACCCGAGTTCACATGGAGCCATAAGCAAAGCAGCTCTGACAGAGCGATAGCTCAGAAACCCAGCCAGCCACCGGTGCAGATAAGAATAAATTCAGGGAAGATGCCCTCAAGACAAATTTAAATGATAATGTGGTAAATGAGCAAATACGAATATACTCTAAATGAGTGCTTCACAGGAATGGATCCAGGCTATTGCAAAAAGCACAGCAAGAATGGAACAACGTATGCATCCTAAAATGAAAATGCCTGCGCCGGGGCTTTTCAACTTGAACTAAGTTTTACCTTCTATTATTAGTGTTTGCTCTATAGCATGGGGCTCCTATGGATGAAACAGCTCCTGTGAGCTCCTTTCAGCCCCGGGAAAGAGTGAGGAATGATGGCAGTGAGGAAGTTTTGTTGTCTGTGGGTGGAGAGTATTTCAGTGGTCATCCCAAAGACAGCCAAAGTCTATCATAAAAGGCCCTTAAGCAACTCTCTGAGACAGCCACTCTGGGTGTCAGAGGTGGACCAGCCATCTGGAGTTGCAGTCCACCTGTGCATCAGAGGTGAGTCCAACATCACCTCAGAACGTCCCATGATGTTTGGAAGTGCTGATGTACACTGGAAGCTGCCCTGTGTGTCAGAGAGGAGGGAGGGGTGGGTCACAAGTTCCTCACATCTAATGAGTCCATCTTTCTCTCCCTCCCCCTGTCATTTTTACTTTGAGTCATTCCGACTTCCAAACTCAGCTGATGTCGACTGGCTGATTTATTTTTTTATTTTAGGAGTGGAAACTGCAGATGAGTCCAGAACATTGAAGACCAGCAGGCCAAAAGTGCAAAAAAAAAATGAGGTTAGAAAATAAAGTCACAACTGTCCCTTGTGGCCAAATGTGACCAAATGTCATACATGAAATCATCTGCTTTGCACTGGAACTGACAGAGCAATGTACATAATATTATACCACATGCACACTGTGATGTTTGCATTATGTGCCTGCAGGTGTTGCAGAATTTGACAGTTGAATGCACATGAGCAATTAAAGCAGTGTGCTAAATATACTATATAATATCTATATTCATACGAATATGCATTAATCTTTCTATTCAGGCTCTGGTGCCATGCTTGTGGCAGCATATATAGCGTACGTACCAGCCCGTAGAGAGCAATCAGGTACCTATAATTCTTACATTCCCCCAAATCCTAACACATCCATCAATCCATCACTCTTACTGAATCCATTCTTGATAGCAATCTGACCCCAATCTGGTGCCAGATCTTCAGAGGATTGCAGTTTCCCTTCCCCCCAATTCTGCTGGCCTCTACGGTGCCAGGCGGGATCAATCAAGGCCCGCTGAGGCCTCTGAGAGGAAGTAAAGTTGTGTTTGACCCTGTAGGTTTGCTGCCAGATGATGATAGTAAGCAGAGTGGACAGGTGCAGCCTGCCTCCACTCTCCAGACGTCCAACCTGGACTAGACTGGACAGCCAGGGGAATAGAGATGAGCACTGAGATGATGACCGTGTATGTGTGGGGATAGGTAGATAGGTGAGCCGCTTCTCTGTTGAGAGCATGCACTTGTATTTGCATGTGTGCATGTTTTTTTTATCTATGTAATGCGTGTGAGTGGGGGTTATGAACTTGAGTGACACAGCAGAGGCTGTTGCTTTGAGAGATAGTGTATGACAGTGTGTGTATGTGTGTGTGTGCGACTGACCAGTGGAGTGGTTGTGAATGCCAAATGTCACTTTGCTATCCAAGCATTTTAAAGTTTGCAAAGTCATTCCATCACAAGAAACTACCAGTGACATAGTCACTTGAGAGCTGGATTTTTATAAGATTTAGAATTCAATTAAACCCATAATGTTAAGAGGAGTTAAGAATATGACGATCTCTGTGTGTACGCAGTAGTAATTAAAAATAATAGGAAATAACGCAATGTAGATAAGATAGATAAGTGACGAAGCCTTCGTTTATTAAGTTAATTTATCCATTTAATCTTTTTCACCCATCTTCACACACATAATTAATGTGCTTCCTCACATGCAGTGTAAGTGACACATGCTGCTTTTCTTCTAATAGGGAACGAAAACATCATATACACACACACACACACACACACACACACAGGCAGGTGGAAACTGCCACCCAGAACAAACCAAGCATTGATTTCTGTCATTGTTTCAGTTCACAGTCCCCATTAGCTGTATGTGGCGTGGGAGGGAGCGGGGTGTGGGTGGGTGGGTGGGTGGTAAGGGAGGGATGGAGGGTCTCAGTGGGATTGCATTATTGAAATGCAGTAATTGCTTTGGTATTATAGAATTTGTCCCATTTATCGCCAGTGCACTGTAATCTAAGCAGTCCATGTAATGACACAGTGAGTGAGATATGAGTTAAATATCTGATGCGTCTGGCACATTACAGAGGCAGGATTGATGGTGTTAATTAAGGTGGATGTGACTCAGGGGGGGGGTCATGTGATATCACAATCAGTGTCAATACTAACAGCCCTTAAACATGGTGTTTCTGCACTCTAATATCTGCTTTCTCAAATTCTGAAAAATGTTCCCCCTTTCCGCACCTTTTACCGCTTTGACATTAGCTGATAAAGTTTTACAGGCGAGGGGAACGTAAAAGAAAAAAACGGCTGCACCTGAGCCTCAACACGACTCCACCAGTGTAGTTTTATAGGAGAAAAGCCGTAAAGAGTCACCACCCAAAATGAGATGCCCACCGCGTTAAAAATATTGACCCTACTCCATTCTAAAATGATTGCTGACATGAAAAGCTGGGGATGTAGTGCCGTTGAGGGTATTTAGTGTGTGTGTGTGTGTGTGTGTGTGTGTGTGTGAGTTCAACTGTGGCCAACATCACAGTGCACATTAGCATTAATAACACTATTTGAGTCCAAATAAAACAAATGCACACATGCACACCTGGCTTCACAAATTCAGTCAACAGATGGGTACACTGCAGGCCAGTTATTGTGGTCGAGAATACCAGGAAAGAAAATGCTAATGAGCATTCACTGTATGGCACAATCACAGAGAAACATGGGGGAATGGACTCATTTCTGGGCAATGCTGTCACCTTTGGACAACATGCTGGCCAAAAAAAATATGAGGCACTATAGTAAGTGGGGTACAACAATATTAGAGTCTTAGTCTTTGCTTTTGGGCCAGCTGCAGACTTGCAGTGGTAGAGCAAGGACAGCGCCTGGCGTAGCAGAGAAGGAGCACCCCCACCCGTGCAATTTCATCCAAATGAGCTAATGCCAATTTGCAAAAAAAATGTCACTCGGCATTTAAAAATTTTTTTATAGAACATAGAGAGTTGTGGGGTTGTGTAGAATATATTGATCCAAAAGAAAAAAGTGAAAATAGCCTGCATACCAGCTTCGGACAGAGAAAGCAAACAAGTATTAAAGGTGCTCTCTCAGGACCCGAGCCTCTGGAAGCACTCATGTCCCTGTGAGAGCCAAAAGAGAATTATGCACTCAGCATGTTGCACACAGTTGCTTCCGGGGAAAAAAAAAAGAAAAGGCTGACCAAATGGCATATTTAACAGCTTCCATTCACTGTGACATTTTTTTTTTTTGTCGCACTCTCTCCCTCCCTGTGGTCACCTCTGTACTTGAATCCCCCCTTTTTTTGTTGTTGTTGCATTAATGGAATGGGACTGACACATATGCATTTTTTTTTCCTTCTCTCAAAGTGTTGTTGTTGTTGTTGTTGTTCAGCACTGACCTTTCTAAATGCGTGAAAATGCTCAGACAGATGGAAATTAAAGCGTGTGCGCAGTATGTGTGAAAAGCCCCAAATTATCCTTCATAGTTATGATTCTGCTATCATGATTTTAGTTTTTCAGTTATTTTTCATTTATATATATATATATGTATATATATATATATATATATATATATATATATATATAGTTTATTCTTAATGATATTCTTAATTATCTGTCTGTTTACCCAGCACCTTTTATTGAGATTGACTTTTTATATTTGTCCAATATACTTCGGTTTGCAACCAAATGACATGAAGGAAACACGACATAAAAACTAATTACACAAAAGGTGAACATGGTTGCACACATTATACCTGGAAAACAACAACAATAACAACACCACTGTGCCTCAACACAGCTTAATACTCTTAAGCTGTGTCCCAAATACATACTACATATTCATTCTGAGATGGTTTTAGGTATGTAGGTATGAGTTTCAAGCTCTAAATGACTGTTTTGACGATATGTGTTGGCGTTCCATCGTTATGTAGTATAGGGGACACTGTGTTAGATTCGTTCCCATCAGTTTGGCATGACTGATGGCTCTAAACCCTATAGCTCAATCCATAGAGCAGTGATACTCGTGAGGGCTTTTCACTGTGGAGAAGGAGCCAGTCATGGGTGCGAATCAAAGCCGAAGCAATTTCAGAAGGCTTTTGTTGTTTGCGATTGTGAACAAAACACTGTGCCGCGGCCTGCCAAATTCATCCGAAATCAACTTAAAGTCTGACAAATAAATCGATTTCGTAAACCGCTGAATGTCTTACCGAGTTAATACAGAGTGTGCAATGTTGGCCTTCCTCTGCACAGTGCAGAATAATAGTCAAATGCAACCCTTTTTGACTCTGATGATAAAACCGTGTTTTCTGGGTGTTGCTATGCAGAAATTGTTCATTCAGGAGGAGCGAGCAGTAAGTCATAACCTCAGATGATTCGTTCAGAGGCGCGATGAGCTCGGCAGAGATGGTTTCGGGCTGGATTGGCAGTGTTATGGCAGGGTGATAATGCTGCTGGATGAGACTCGCTCACTCTGTTCGAGGATGCCAACGCTCTCTGTGTTAATTAGGCCTCTCTCTCTGCTACTCTCTCTATCTGACAGCAGCATTCAGCAGCAAGGTCTGTAAATCTGAAAAACTCTCTGCCTCCTTCTGTCTCTCCCCCCACACATCCTTCTCTGTGTTTTTTTTTTTTTGATAGTGCTGAACGTTGCCCTCGCTCGATTATGTTTTACACAGGGTTTTTAACGATTATGACGCAACCGTGACGTCTTTTTGACCTGTTCGCTGAAGGTGACGAGTTCTTGATTTACAGTCATCAGCGTCAGAAATCGTAAAAAGAAACTGTCTTCTTCTCTACAGCACCGGTTGAATAAATGACTTAACTGACATCTTACTCTGTCGCCTTCACACCCTTTCATTTCTCTGTCTCTCTCTCTCTTTCTCTGCCGTGCTTTTTTGCCTGTCAGCAGAAAGTGATAGCGGGTATCAAATTGCAGAGCAATAACATTCTTATAGCACTTTGGTCAGACCTGCAGTTATTAGAAAATCAGAACAGAAGAATGCTTACTGCACACTTTTGGATATTTTTTTATATAGTTTACTGTATATGTGCATTAAATGTGTGTGCAGTCTTCAAGAGACTCGTGCATGGGCGACACATGTGCTTCTAAAATGTCTAATATACGAGAGAGACACAAACAATAATAATAAAAAATTCATCTCTCTTTGCAACTAGACCCCACCAAGACCTCTGACTGGCCCGCTTTTGAATTATAAATGTCTGAGTGACAGATGAATACTGGGAGGAGATTAATGTCTGTCACTATCCTTGTGTGTCTGACACGTGTGCACACTGTCCTGCATGAATATAATCCCCAAAAGGAAAAATCACTAAAATTGTGGTTAAAACATAGTCGACACTGCATGGCTTTATCCGTGTGTGTGTGTGTGTGTGTGTGTGTGTGTGTGTGTGTGTGTGTGTGTGTGTGTGTACATTCATAGAGGCACCCATACATACAGTCAACAGCAGGTTTCCGTGACTCCTTGAACCACGCAAGGTATTCACTGTTGTGGTGGAGAATAATGATTGACTGGCTGGAGCCTGATCTGCGTCAGATGGAGAAGGAAACTCTGAACTGTGCTGCAGGCAATTACTTTGTTTTAGAGGGGAGAGAGAGAGAGAGAGAGAGAAGAGGGGGGAGAAAAGGGGGAGGGATTTGCCAAGCTTGGAGGAAGAGCTGCTGTGTGTTAACAGTGACACCTGCTGGTAAAGCAAAGTACTGTGAATAATTTTCACTAAAGAAAATTGATTTGCTTTTTATAATTTTTCTCCCAATCAACCTGTTTTTTGTTGGTTTTTTTCCCTCTTTTCTTCTCTTACTCATCCCTACACCGGTGGTGAAGTTACTGACTCACATGTTCTGCATACTCTCACATGTATTTCTGTCTGTACCCATGAAGACTTTCTATTGATCGCATTGATTTCCACCCTCTAACTCTATAACCTTTTTCTTTTTAAAAAGGTGCTCCATGTCACGTTTGATACTTCGCTATCTCACTACCCAATTAATTACATCCTACATCTATCCTGGAGAGACATTATCACTGCCGTGCCGAGTTTAATTCCAGTTCTTTAAAATGCACGTGATAAACAAATCCAAGGACAAGATGAAGATAAATTGTCATATACACCTTCACATATACCTCAAACGGTAGCTAGAACGAAAGACGGAATTGAAAGGCTGCCTCGTGAATGCACGATGGTGCAATTTGCTGAAACGCTGTCACCTCACTATTATTCATTTGATCTAGATTTTGTGTCTCTCTATCATAGTTTGTTTTTTCACGGGCTCAACTGCAAACTGTTACGCTTATTTGTTGTGGTTGCTCGAGTGAAAGGGAAGGGAAAAGGTTTGGCTTCAGCTCCCGAAATATTTGTTATGTTAAATAAATTCTCTCTCCAGATCAGCAGACCTGAAAGACAGACCATTTTAAGAGCAACACATCAAATTCGGATGCTTGGTTAGGACAGATGTAAGTCCTTTTTTTTTTTGTCAGCTAAATCTATTCAACGATGCACACCTGGCCCATATAAGCAGTTTTGCAGCTCTGTTGGAGGTGTCTGGGGGTAACTGCTATGTTAAAGGGCAATTACACAGAGGTTCTTAAGAGAGAAGTGCCTGGGAGATTTGAAGTTGCAGTCTGCCCGCGACACATTTTGTCATCTACTGGCTTCAGCACTGGACACACCATTTTCTAGACAATACTATTCAGGAAATGTATTCAATTACTAAATCACCTAGTCGTGGTTGCCAGGCAACATTAGTGCAAGAACCACTGCTTCCATTTTCTTTGAGCCTCTCTGGTTATTTGTCTTGTGTTGTTTATGTACATTAGTCTGAGAGAAAAGGAGCAGGGGGGGGGGCAAAAAAGAGAGAGAATGGATTTACAATGGGACAGGCACAATGGTCACGACACAAACACAGCTCTGCTGCAAAGCATGCAGCTGCCCACATAGCAGCACATACAAGGCAAGTTCATTTCTATTTCACATTTCAACAACAAGGCATCAGAGTGCTTTACATAAAACATAAAAGGCATCAAGACAAAATATAAAGCCAACATCAGGCAATATAAAAAAATACATTTAAATACACGTTTAAAAAGAGTTAGTGATTCAACAGAAGAGCTGCAGTTTTCTGGGAGTTTGTTCCAGATACAGTATGTGGAGCATAAAAACAGAAAGCTGCTTCTCCGTATTTAGTTTTGACTCCCAGACGACCTGAGAGGTCCGGATGGTTCATAACATAGCAGCAGTGCAGAAATAAATTCTGCACTTTAGTTTTTATAGCTTTTGTTGAATTGAAGAAAATTCTTGCACATCCAATCGTCGATTTGTTCAGTGCACTTACTCGGAGTTTGTATGGGATTATAGTCCCCTGGTGATATGTAAATTAAGTGTGTTGTTGGCGTAATTATGCATACATTTTGTTTTGTTTTTTCCATAATCTGAACTAGCCGGTGCATGTAGATATTGGTGAATAGAAGAGAGCCCAGGATGGAGCCTTGAGGAACTTTTTTTTGTTTGTGCAGATGTGTAATTACCTATGGACACAAAGTAGTCCCTGTCCTTTTTTAAAGTAGAACCAAAAAAACAAAAGTCCCAGTCGGTCTAGTATGTTGTGGTCAACTGTGTCAAATGAAGCATTGATATTCACACTGGGCCTGACTGAATATTCAGCGCCATCAGTCTTGCAGCCTGGAACCAGCAGATATCAGTTAGTGCTTTATAGAATTTGTACACAGATAATTGGATGTGCTGTGCTTTTTATCAGGCTGTGGAGACAGAGGATGATTCTGACGGGGGGTGGCGTTGAATCTTCACAGGTGGTTGTCGGTGTAGGGGGGGTGGAGACTCTCATGATTAAAGCTGTCTTCAGGCGGGGGCTGAGCTGGCTCTCTTTCAATGTTTCTTCTTGTTTTGATTCCTCTTGTCTTTGGCAGAGGGAACAGATGGGTGATGCAGCAAGTAAAATAGGTTAGAGATGAAAAATTTTTACTCCTGACTTGTTAAGGCAAAGTCCATCTGCTTTTTTTATTTTATTTTAAAAATAAGATGTTTACAATAGAGAAAAAAAAGTTGAAATTACGGTACATGCATTTGAGAGCCATGTGTGCAACAATCTCCCCCTTCTGACTGGTGGTAGAGGGCCACTGATAAACACCTCAGCATTCAAGGAGCTGAGTGTGTTCAACAGATCAATAAAGCCCCACAGACAAACACACACACTCCAACTTTAGATATTCGATTTGTGTGTTTTTGTTTTATTTTTTTTGTCGCTTCCACTGTTTGTTAACCACGGTCATGGTGTTCCTGGCTTCCCTGTTGAACACTTTATGATGTTCTGCAGAATGTTCCTCATGAATAAATTTGTCAATTTGTCATTGTCTCTCTTACTTACACACACACACAGAAATTGTCTTTACGTGATGGAGTGTACACATGGGCTGTTTTATGCTAAATGTTGTCAATTGTGTTGGCAGACAGTTGGAAGAGAGGAATCTGTTTCCTACCATTGATCTGTTGTCCAGCTGTGTGTGTGCGTGTGTGTGTGTGCGTGTGTGTGTGTGCGCGTGTGCATGAAAGCTGCAAGCAAGCAAACATCTATCTATCATGTTAAATCACCAACAACCTTATTAATATAGTTTGTGCTAGTATTCATTCGTGTGTGCGTGCCGGTAATGCATAGATGGCTCTCTGCTGTGTGTTTGTGTGTCTGTGTGTGTGCGTGCGGGTGAGGTAGGGTGGAGAAGACAGACACACTCTATCATCCTCAGCTTCATCTGTCACCGCAGGACAGCCGACAAACAAACACATACAGATGCCTGTCCAAAAGGTTAACGAGCACACGGCGCTATGTGTGTGTGTTTGGCTCTAAGTGGCTCTGTCGTGTGATGTATGTGTTGTTCCTTGTGCCGGGCTCCATCAACGTTTTTTTTTTTCTTCTCGCTCGAAGTGGTAAACGAGTGAATTGTTGTTATCTGAGGCGCATGGGAATCCGTCTTTCCTTTTAGATTTGGAATAACTTCATTTTGCCGAGGTAAAAATAAGTGGGCCCGGGGGTTTGCCTTGAGGACGCTGATGCACCAACACTTTGACTAGATAAGATTACACTGACAGTTTATACTGTTACACGTGGTAGCGGAACAAATGTACAGTCACTTTTTTGACAGCTTGGGAGTGTTTTGGGTTCATTGTCACTCTGGTTTGTCTTGGATTTGAGGCCATTTGAAACTTTTTTTATGCCTATCCAGCAGTCTCGTATCTGGCTTTTTAGCTGCTAGATGTGACCAACCAACCTTATTAATTGTTCCACATATTTTTTTTATTTCCTCCTCTGGCCACAAAATGGCAACATTCTTGAACTTCCATCGGCACTTTTGTCTTTGTCCATGAAATGATGGCTCATAAGGTCAGATACATTATACAGAACAAAACCCATTGACGGACAAGCATACAGTTCAATTAGAAAGAAGGTTATGGCCAAGCCAAAGATTCTCTAACAGCATAATTATAGGGGAATGGGACAAATGTCAAAGCCCTCATTAAGTCCCTTTGATGCGAGTGGGTCCAGTATATAAATCCAAATGACTTTGGTTCTAAGTATGAGAGCACTGATATAGTTCCATCTATGGCAGCTTTTAACCCTATTCATTGCCGTAATATCTGACTGAGGCCATCAAGTGTGAAGCACATTTTTACCCAGACAAACCTACTAATAAACAAGTACAATAGTACTGCAGTTTCAGTTATGCTTAAATCAAAACCTTTTTTTTATTTTATGCTGCTCTGTGCATTGTCACTATGTTTGTGTGCGTCCTCAATGCCCTAAACAAGGGAGCCCTGAAGCGAGGCAGTGGATAAAAAGGAGCCTTTCTTAGCTTGCTTGCAAAAATATAAGCTAAAAATATGCTGCTTTTTTTTTTTTTTTACTTTGTCTCACTTGCAAAGATGACTGAACAGCTGAACTCCGCTCAGTGTCTAAATTTTCATTGAGCCTTTTGGGTTATGAGTATGAATGAGGCGTGTGCATTTGAGATTTGAAAAGTCATGTTTTTTTGATCAGCGCGCTTCATTCAAGATTAGCTTTTTCCTCAGTTGGCAATGTTTTGTTGGAGATGTTACAGCGTTTTTTTCAAGGGTTACATAACATTGTGTTGGGATTTATTGTTGCATAATGGGGTTAACATTATTCTTGTTGTTGTTTTTTTTTTTTTTTTTTTAGTGAAACATCCTGGCAACTATTGGATATATTACCATGAAATTCAGTGCAGATTAACTGACTGTTATCCACAGATACAAACATTAAAAAACAATACAGGGCTTCAGTTATTATGCAAACCCATGCAATGTGCCTGAGCCTCACTTTACAAATGCCTTCGACCTGTCAGATTTAGGAAGACACTTTTCTGGTTAAGACCGAGTTGAGGTACGTCTAATATCACTTGGAGTACAACTTCTCTTTGATGCCATTTCAAACTCGTGAATAGTCTTCGGAAGAAAGAAATCCGACTTCGAGTCTCGATTCATTGTTGGAAAATAAATACGCTCTTTCACCGGGATCTCAAAACTGCCAACGGATTCTAGTCCTTCATCGGTTCAGATTTGTAGAGGCTGAGGTAAATTGAATTTGCAGCCAACAATACAGCTTGGGAAAAATCTGCTTTTGGGTGTCGATCAATATAGGAAGGCCTTGCATTTCCAGTCAGGAGCACAACTAAATAGAAGGCAAGGAATAAAGAGTTTGAGTCAAGTGCACTGTGCCACTGTTCCTTGTATGAGACCAGGCTTCGGATTTAACTATGTTTTGCTTGGTGGATTTAATATTCTATTTTTTTTTTCGATTGAATTGCTCAAGGAGAAAGAGGGGGGGGAAACGGCATGATAGCAAGCAAAGCAAGCCAGGAGGGACGGGGAGAGAAGGGAGAAATGTTTCAAAATGATGAAAAAAAAAATGTAATTCCTGGGGTTTATTCACCTCATATCACTGCTATCCTATCTGGGTTTATATTTGGGCTTCAGAAAGCAGTGAGTCAGAGGAGGCGGACTAAGGACAAGGATAAAGATGGGGATCAGATGGAGGTGAGGAGGGGAGGAAGCGGGGTAGCGCCACGTGGCGAGTGGCTGAATTGGGTGAGCTTATCAGCGTGACGCACACTCGGGCCATCGTCCTCTACCTCTTCTCATGTCTCCGAGATGAAAGCTCTCACAGGCCCAACCGCTGGGCCGAGGTCAGCTATCGTGTATCACCGACACTCGTCTGTTGTATCATCTTAATCCCTCTCAGGTTTGATGCTCTTGAGGTTCAGGCCTGTTTTTTTCTTGTATCCATCCAAGCAGAAAATCTGATGCCTGTAAAGCAGATGTTATAATTTCATTGCTGTCTGGTTTGGAAAATGAAGGAGACATAGTTTAAAGAAAACACACACGTACACACACACACACACATTTTAGAAAAGAAGGTAGAATGTTTTATTGATAATACTCATGCATTGTTGACATGTTTAGATGTATTATGTATAGAGGAGTTTGGTCCCAGGTCATGAAATATTTTCAGTACACGAGGAAAGAATGTCAAGTGTGACGTTCTGCAAAAAAAAAAGACTAAATTGGGTACAAAATAAGGTCACAACTCAACAGCTAAGCCGTAAGAGTGGCAGTAAGCACGAATGATGATTACGTGCAGCTGTCAAATTAGGTTTTATCTTTTTTTTTGCCTTCTCGCTGTATTCACAATTTAAATTTTCATTTTGTTTGTCACCCCGGACGACACAGGTAGAGGCGCTGACGTAAAAACCTTGAGCCGTCGAGTCGAAGCGACCCTTAGCTTTGAAAACGTTTAAACTCAGCGACGCGCATCATTGTCCAAAGTCAATTATATTTTAAACGCTTTGAATCGAATTTAACCCACAGAGCCTATATGGGTCAATCGATGCAAACATGGGCTGTGCAACTATAGAGCAACTTATGGGGATATAAAAAAGGAAATCTGGATGTTAAGGTGTGAAATGATTACACAAGCCTGTTAGTCCTTTCTTCTCCTCCCGTCTTTTTCTCTTTCCTCTCGCTCTCATGGCAAATGGCAACCAAGCAGACCATCATTACCACCAACTGCTGTACTCCACTCCCAATATCCTGATTATCTGTCCCGGATCTTGCAAATATATGTAAAAACACCTCTTCTTGACCTTTCTTTTTAATCTGTTACGTTCCAGCTCGTTCAACAGTAGCCGTCTTTGATTCAAATATACTTGACAAACAAATATAACATGATGCACAGTCTCTGTTTAATTGCAGACATGCACGTTTCCACTTGGATGCTTTCAAATGAATTATAGAATTTTTCTTTCCTACTTCTCTCCACTGACCTCCCCCGTCTGTGTTTGCTGTTTCATTCGACACCTTGAGGGAGTTAAGTAGTGTTCATATAAACCTGCAGACTGAATTTATTTCAACCTATTTCAATGCACTTGGTCCGTCATAAAAATCTATTCCCTAATCTTTTTATTTTCCTACTTTTTCCTAGTGTCGCTAGAAGGCTTCTGCTCCTTAAGTGAAAACAGGTGTGCATCATTACATCCGCTAATCAGTGACTGTGTATGTCAAGTGATTGCAGGAAGGATAAACTTTGCGAGCCTCTAATATTAAAGGTTAGAGGCTCGTGTGTGGCAAAACATACTTTTAAATGTTAGTATTAAGTATCAAAAGTAAATGTTTAATTAATTTTCTAGTTTTTAATTTTCTCTAAGCCCTTACTCTAACTCACACCCCCGTGCTTACCTGAGCAAATGGTACGATCCACTTGTAGGCGGTAGCTGAGAGGATATAAGTGCCACTCGTGGGAGAAGCTGCCAGTTTGCAGTGAGAGCTTCGGTTTAGCTGCATGTTGCTTTTGTTGAACGTTTCCAGTCTTTGGTTTTTGACTCAGAAGAAGTACTCCAGAAATTCTGTACTGCATTTATATATTTATATAAAGTTATGGGACTCAGAAAAAATGGAAAAAGTAGAATGCTGCAGGGAGATATGTCTTTTATTTATTTATTTTTAGAACTGAAAATGCTAAATCCCTCACCACCTATAAAGAATGCTAATTTTGTCTTCTAGGGCTAAATAACATCTCCAGACTCTTTAGAGTGGGGATACAGAGAGTGTTAACAGCCCACCACTGTAATTTTTAAAGTTTCTTTACAAAACACTTCTTGCAAAGAACAGTCCTGTTACTTTTCATCCTCCCCAAGAAGAAATGTATCTTGCAAACATGCATATATATATATATATATATATATATATATCTGTCCATCATTCTATTTTCTGCTGAGTATCTGGGTCCGTATCATAGTAGCGTCAGGTTAAGCAAGTAACTGGCATCCAACCTAAAGGGAGACTTGGAAGTGCTGACCCTCACCCCAACAATTCTTAGCCTCAAACTATCTCAGCATATCCCAGGGGTGCCCGTCTGCGGAAGCCAGAACATCACCGGCTAAAAAGCAAAGCTGCAATCCTGAGGCTCCCGTCGTCTCCACACCTCAGCTGCACCCATTAAAAAATCTCATAACAGAATCGGTGACGAGGCACAACGCTTGCAGAGCCCGATGTCCGCTGAGAACGTGCTTGACTTGCTGCCAACGTTGCGGACACAGCTCTCACTCTTGTTTTATACAAGGACCGAATGGCTCGTAGTAATAGTTTTGATACCTCACAGTGCCCGCTTGGATACTTTGGGAGACAAAGTAAAACATAAACTAAAAAATATTGCTTTCAAATATTAACCTGCCAAAGCAGTGAGCATCTTTTTTTTTCCCCCAGCAGCATAACAAAATGTGTCTTATCACCTCTGCACTGGAAGGCTCAAGGGATGCTGGACAATAGAAATGTGTTGTGTGACTGCTCCTTTTCTGCAATATATATATATATATATATATATATATATATAAATAGAATCCTCCTCATAGGGAGGAATTGGGAGGTGGGCTCTATTGTATCCCGTCTGTCTCATTGGACAGACTGTTGTTTGATTCCACCACATAAAACCGACTGAGGACAAATAACAAAAAGTGTCAAGACAGCCTGTATGGTGCCAGCCAGAGACTTGCCAATGAATGACCTGTATTTTGCCCTTTAAAAGCAATTATAGGAGTTTGATGTACCTTGGTAACTAATTTCTCCTCTTTACAGGCGCTGAAAGGCCTGAGGGGGGGTGTTGGCACAAACCTGCCGTTCTACAATGAGATGGAAGAGGAAGAACTCAATGGGGATAGGGAGAAAGTGAGACAGGAGGACAAGGGGAGGAGAAATGTGGGCCCCGAACATACTGAATATTAATATTTTATATCCTCAGCCTCCATTTGTTTCACTCACCCCCCCTCAAAATCTAATAAACGTCAATGATATGTGAGCAAGGAAGGAGAAATGGGAAGGGGGGCAGCTGCATATGCATGTATGCACCAGAAATTCTACATTTAGATGGGGGAAAAAAAAGAAGTGAGTTCAAGGTTGTTCTCTATTCACACGGGGGGGTTAAAATGTTACCTCTGCACTCCGAAAGACACAGGTTATTTAACAAGGCAGACGCTGAGTGAGTGCAGCATTGTTCGAGTAACACATCTCAGACATGATGTCTTACACAGTATGAATCATTCCGGTAGTTTTCCCAGGAGCGCTGATGGAAAGACAACAAGTGCAAATAAAGCGTGTCCATCGTACAGTCCTGCTGTGGAAGCTTTAAGGGAGATCATGAGCGTTTTTCTACCATATTCTACTGCATAGTATTATAGTATTAACAAGAGCAGGAGGTGTATAGGTGTGAGGAGGGTTTAAAATCCTTTTTATGGCTCTAACTCACTGACTTTTTATTGCAAAAGGGAAACGGGTTGCCAGGGTCAATGGTTGGACCATGTGTGGGAGACTTTTATGTCAGCATGAAGATATTTGGTGTATTTTATTTTTATTTTTTTAAACCTGCCAAATCAATGTTTTATATTAATAGATCACATGACTACTTGCATGCAAAAGGAGTCGTTAGACTTGTGCTAATAGCTTAGCATTAAGAAGAGTAATGAAGCCAGTGAACTAACTCAGTTATCCACTAATGTTTATCTGTATTCATCTTTTGCTATAATTACCCACCATAAGCTACCGGTCATACTAGAGCATGGAAGTATGTAGCAGCAAAACCTCTGAATGTAGCAATGGTGCATTCGGTTGCTCACGAATTAACTTGATTTGTAACAGGATCCTGTTAGTGCGTGCATGCGTGCGCGCGTGCGCGCGTGTGCGTGTGTGTGTGTGTGTGTGTGTGTGTGAAAAGTTAGTCTCACTAACTCAATTTGAGCAAATGAATGGTAAAACAAATAAGGCTGCCACTTTTTTTTCATCGTGCAAGAAAAATAGAAAACTGTGTATAACTTGCAAACGAAATTCAAATTATACTATACACCAACCAACCTAATGCTTTCCTTTCCTCACTGATCCCAATCAATACACAAAATAAGTTAGTTCTCACATAGCTACACTGGGCTGCCACTGTAATGAGCTGGATTCCCACAGCAAGTTAAAATTAGTTCACTTTGAGTGTGTGTGTTGGGGGGGGGGGGGGGCTCTCATTTACAGCGTAACAAAGGCAGGTGAATAAATGAATTGATCCCATTAGTTGGTTAAGATGTTAAGCCTTTGGCCTAATGGAAATCTTAATTATCACTAATTGCCCCAAAGGAGAGCCTGCATCAGTTGTGACAAGAAGAATTAACAGGCAGCAGAGCAGAATCCAGTGTGGATAAGGACGAAAGAAGGGACACGCCGTACGGACATACGGTCACAAGTCAGAAATGGAGGCTTTTTTTTTGCTCCGATGTCTCGAGGGTTCATTTGCTCCAGGCTGCAGTAGAGACATCATCACAGGTGGTCACTCATCTCCCAAGTTCAGGGTGGAGAGCACTCTGCAATAATTTACAGTCCTGCTGCACCTCGGCATTCAGCCAAATGCGGCTCCCCTCCGAACTCTTAACTGTGTGCATCAGGGAGGGATTTAAAATAGCCACCCAAGTCATAATTCAGATCTTACTTTGCTATTTTTTTTTTTTTGTCCTTGACTTGTCCCTTAATTGTGCATCAGCATGAAATCCAGGGTTGTGTGTTAATTCTGGAAAACGTCATTAAGTAAACAACATCAAGTACAGACAGCATCACGTAGAGACACAGAGGAATGCTACTTAACTTTGCAGATAAAGTAAAGTAGGCCTTGGACCGGAGCGAGATGGTTTAAAACGCTGACAAGGTTGTGTTTTAAAAGCTGTTGCAGCAAACATGCGAGATATAAAAAGAGTGCAGCGGGTTCACATCGAGAAACTTACTGGATGATACGAGGTCCAAAGGGCTCGTTTTCCATTCGTTTAAAGAACAGAACGCACGCATTTATAGTTGCTTTGGTATGCTTTGCTTGATTTCGGGATGACCTTTGTGCTGAAGTCTGATGATGATGATGATTCCCTGAACTCACTGCATGTACGCTAACACGATGAAAATGTGAAAGTGAGAACAAACGGTTTGAACACTGTAAAGCTAAACTAATCTGTATGAAAAGTGACCTGAACAAGATGTCTGGCAACCTCGCAGTGAAGACGATATGTTTGTTCCAGCTTTCTGCTCACCTCCGTTTCTGGGACGAGGCTGTTTCCATGCTAATAAAACTGCCACTGCTTCTGGGAAAAAGGGGAAATTTAACTGAAGAATCATGTTCATTAGCACAAATAGGGAGACGAGCTGTTTGTGAAATAAATGCGGCTGATTAGACTTCAGAGAAAAATGAGAGAGACGGGGACAGGACGGAGTAAAAGAGGAGGGGAGAAATTTAATGGAGGGGACACGGAGTGAATCAAAAAAGATAACCATATCAAAACTGAGCAAGAGAAAGAAATCAGAATAGAGGGAGACAAATAAATGGCAAGAGAACTAATGCAGCATAAAGAGGCAATTTCCTAAACCTCTGAACCCCCCCTCCCTCCTGGGTGGAAACAATTACTGCGGATGGAGGAGACAGTTATGATTAAACAAGCCAACGCCTTGACAGTGGAGATAAACTTTAGAGTGGATGAGTTGACAGAGAGTCATGTTTGCTGCAGAATATGATAGCTAATTTGCCACCGCTGATCAGCGCTCGCAGTGAGAGTCGCAAAAAAAAAACATGGCAAATGACAGACGCACTGACACAAAACCCCCACACGAACAACGTCCACACACACGACTGCGGGGTTCGCAGAAGTCGAGGCTGAACTTTACATGACTTTCTCTCTTATCATGGATCGCACCGTTTTTTTTTTGTTTTTTTTTAAATGACGTTTTATTTGAGCGCTACGAAAGGCGCCGTTGAATATCTCCTGCGAAACTCATTTTAGGAATGGGGAGTAAGTCTTCAAATGAAATTACACTGGATGGGTTTCCGAGGGCCGGGGCCATTGGTGAATTGCAAACAAGCTGCATCATCGGATAATAAAACAGACAGACAGATATGACAGACTTGTGTGTGTGTGTGTATGAAATTGTCAGTTGATTTAATGAGTTAAAAAGGGAATGAATCGTTGCAACAGAGGGGAAACTGTCAACGAGAAATTGTCACGTCAAAATGACAGCAGGGGGGCCACTTTGGCATCTGCTAAAAAGGACGAGGATTGTCATTGAATACATAATGTTTGGCTGGATTGATTTACGCTTTGAAAAACACTGCTGTGAAATCGGCGTGCTTCACCAAAGGATTCATAAGCAGATAGTAATTTCCGCATAACCATGCGAGGGGTTTCAGATTGGAGACGGGTTCCATTTCCACAAGACTAAGTCATGCACTGATCAGGGTGGTTCAATGTGACCCCAAAAAAACTCTTTTCTCCCCGTGCACAAGTTCTTCTTTTACAACTCACCTATTCCTTCTCTACGGTGAATAATAATCTCATAATTTTTGGATGTCTGCTGGTGAAACAAAGAATTCAGCTCCTAAACGAAGAAAAAAAAAAGGAAAAAAAATCTAGCATCTGAAAAATAAGACATTTTATCTTTGTTTGAAAATTAAATATTTTAAAAAATTACCCAAAACCTGGCACTTCTGGTTACAGCAACTTATCTTGATATGGCGAATGTTGGCAGGGCAGGCAGGGTTGCTATGATACACATCCTTTTTTTTTTTTTTTCATTATTTCTTTTATCAAAACAGGGTTTCTTTCTCTGGTCTTTCCCTTGGTATCTTGCGCTCACACACAGATAGATTTCAGTCTCTGTCTTGGTTCTCTTCCAAATATTCATGCAGCTTCCGACGTAGCCTATTCACCCTCCTTGTTTACAGATGCAAAATGACAAGATAAGTATGGAGGATGGCAGAGAAGCAAGCAGATGCTGGCATTTCAGCTCTGTAAATGGCAGTTTATAAGGAACAACAGAGAGCAGATAGGCAGAGGAGGGCCAACCATTTTTTGGACCGTAGCCTTTTTGCTCTGAACTCATTACCGCTCAAAATCAAAAGATTCTGCGGATGGAGCACGCCGCTGTCACTGAAATCTTTTTTTTCTCCCTTTTTATAGAACAGAACTTTTCTTTCCGCCACGTCATTTGCCCTCCAACCACACACCACTTTTACCTTCTCTTCCTCTTCCCTTCCTCGTTTGAAGATGACAGGCAGCGAGACTTCACACCGCTCCGCCGCAAACTGGGTCAATAGCAAACTGAGATAGAGAGAAAGGAGAAAGAAGGGGAGTGAGCTCGTCGCTGCTCCGATTTTAAGACGTGAATAATAAGACGCGGCGAAAGGGTTAATCTATCACGCGTTGTTTGTTTTCAATTGTGTCTCCGTCTCTCTCTCTCTCGCCACGTGTGGGTGGACACACGTTAATGCTAGAATGAAAATATGCTCTTATTTAGCTTCTGCAGACGTGCCGCGGTGATTGACAGTAGTGCAAAGTGATTAACTATATCTAGTGTTACTTTGTGCTAGAGAAAAAAAAAAAACACCCAAATGCAAATTCTGTTTTTAGACGGTAAAATCTGGTCACTAAACAGCAACCGAGAGCAGTTAAGTGCACTCCAGGGGCCGCACCGCGAATGTATGGGGGTGGGTTTGATTTGAGAAGGTAAGGAGTTCATCAAGCCCATTATGTATCATTAATAAACCCAGTCTATTATCACATTTAGTTTACTTGTAGTAATTATGGACGCCGGGATTTGTTTTTACCAAAAAAAAAACCCCACCTGAACATCATATGACTTATTAGTACATTAACTTTTTACTTAATAGATAGTGGATTCTTTCAATACCCCTGAGCTTTAATGTAATACCATTGATTCATGTTCAACTCTCTAACTGCAATCCTCAAGCCATCGACTTTCTACTCTTTACCTTGCAAGCCATCTTCAAGTCTTCTAATATACTTCTATCCACCTTCTAAAAAATTATTTAACTTTATGAATTTTATCATTTTTCTTTGCGTTTAAAAGACTGTGTCCTTCTCTTCTTTTCTCAAAGCCAGAATCCGGATGAAACATGAAAAAATAAAATAACAGTATTGTGTTTATAGAAAGAAGTTGAATGAACTAGAACACAGAAGTTAGTGGGAGATAAAGTGAAGGACATTTTCTCTCGTCTCTTTTTGGTGAAGAGCTTTTTCCGCGGGGTCACACATCAACAATACCTCCAACTTCCACCTGGGACTAATCTCTCATGACCTCAGACTCCCCATTAGCCTCTTGCGCTTGTGCCACATTGGAAGGCAGGTGTTAATTCAAGGCATGTCGGGATTTAATGACGTCTTTTCCCCCAGCTGTTACCACTTCTGGCTTCAAGACTTTCATCCGGGAATGAAAGTCACACAATCTTGTTTATGGGATTTTTTCAAGTACAAATGGATTCCGGGTCACATCATCCACCTGCAGCTGTCTGCAGAAATAACTCTCAACCCACAATGAACACGTAGCGCACGGGGATGTCACCTCGGTGTGATGAGCTGTCGCAACATGTGAGAGGTTCTCTCAGGCATGCACGGATTCGCTCAACAACCGAGTGACTGTGACTGAGCAAAATATAATACATACTGTGTGTGTGTATATATATAAAATAACTTGTGTACTGCACTGCCACTATATCAAGACTGTAATATCAGACTATTACAATATTAATCTATAACCAGAGGAAGTTGTCTGACAGTCCTGGCTGACTCTAGACTCTGCAGCCAAGCTCGCTCATAAAACACTATTCGAGAACCACTACTCACAAGTCTGCTCACGTCGGGTCCAACAGCAGATTGCCCTGCCTGCTCTAAACGCAGCGCCACTATTGGTTGGTGGCACATTGGATATGGCCGATGGCATCATCAGGTTTTTTCCTGAAAACATTAAGGTCTTTTCTACTGCTCAGATGGTTCGCTATAGACCCTTTTTTTTTTTCTTCTTCTTTTGCGACGTGAAGAAAGAGGAGAAAGAAAGAGGAGTGGGAAAGAGAGAGTGACACATTGACAGAGAGGAAGAGGGGGTGGGGGGGGGCAACTGGTGCTCACATGATACTTTCTGATAGACATGTAGTCTGAGTGAGGATTTCTTTTTTTTTTTTAACCTCACATGACCCAGAACTAATAGTTTCTTGAGATAGAGGATAGATACGATCTACAGTGCATTAAGCACATACAGCCTCGGAATAAGATCTTGTTCCTGCTGTGACCTAAAATCCTATTTCATTGCTGCACAGTTTTGGCAACAACTTTTTTTTAATCTTTTCTAAACTCAGACATATTGAGACTCTATTGAACAAAGACTCCAGAACTGATGGCTTGTGTTTTTTTTAAGTGTTGAATCGTGACCAGTTTTCAAAAAAATACTGCTGCAAAACAAACTCCAAGGACTCCAACGCCTTGTGTTTTTTTTTTTTAAAGTGATATTTATGGTTTTTAAACCTTCTGCATTTCAATCTGTGATGTCCTGAGATGTTTTTTTTGGTTCTGAAATAACTGGAAGAGTCGCCGGTCACTTGTCAGAGTAGGAGACGTTACCTCATCCTGCCAAAATCCGGGCGTCTTGGCTCGCCTCTGCGAGAGATATATTTTACCCACCTCATCCGTCACGAGTGTGGTTGAAACACGGTTAACCAGATTTTTACACAGAACAAATAGAGAATAATCAATTTCCCCTGTTGTCCCTCTTCTTTTTGTTAGCAGCCCATTAACTTCATGCAGAGCTCAATATGTGACTCTGTTTTTCAAATTTGCTGGGAACAATCAAATATACTTATTATAGTACTTGAACACATCGTTGTCCTTTTATTTTTTATCTTTCGTTATTCGCTGTTGCTGTGAGCCGATATTGAATGTGTTGCTCAAAAATAATAATGTGTAATTCCAAATCGCAGCAGATAGAGACATTATTGATAATTTGGATTGGAGTGAATTGGCAGCGTAAGGCTTGTTGGGGGGGATTTGGAGGAAGGCCTGTGGCTGTGAGGGAGAGCAGCATTGTATGCAGATTGCTGCTCTCATTTCCTCGACTCTTTTTTATTTTTTTTTTAAATTTGGCCCTTGTTTCACCTCATTTGGAATATGAACAGTGTAGATGAAACTTAAAGTGTTTCTGTGGCTCAGCAGTGGAGAAAGTACTATTACAAAAGAGCCTGTGAGAGTCTTTAAAACGATATTTTCTTGCTGTCGAACGCAGCACGAGCACCGAGGTGTTCATGCAAGCTATTTAGGAACGGGTTTCTAACACAGGATCTTTAAACTGAACCGACTCGTCTGAATCATCAACCATTACTGACAATTAGGTTCTTTCTGATACTTGTCCCTTAACAATTTTATAAGAGCTTTTGGCTTTTCGGAGTTTGACTAAAAGCACCAATTTTACAACATGTTACATCTCGGTTCAAAAGCTTTAGTGAAAGACAAACCTGTTATCAATACATGGCTTGTGAGGTCGGTGTATTGTTAATGGCTCCGATAGCCAGACCAGCTTAGAAAGTCATGGTGGGCTTGAGAAAAGCACTTAACCCTCCCAGACTGTGAAGTTTGAACACGACTCCCGGGGTGAAATGAAAATCTGCTCAACTCAGCTTTCATGGTTTACGATTGAGACACTCTGCACAGGTTTCTCTTATGAATAGTTGCTTCTGTTTTTTAATCTTAATTGGTTTCAAACCAGCTTTTGTTATATCCTTTTTGGCAGACTTTCTTTTTTTTTTTTTTGTTCAAATTATTAAGTGCATTCTGACTGGAACGAGAGCAATCGCAAATAAAAAAGCAAAAAGCAAAAAGCTAAAAGCGTGTTCAAGAGGTAGGCTGTAATATATATATTTTTTTTTCTTAAAGTGAGATGGAAGTGCCGAGATGCAGTCTGAAAAAGTTGGTTCATCGTGCAGCAAAATATGGGAAGTGAACAAAAGACGTACTTACAGCAGCACATGTATTAGTTCTAGCTGATTATTATTTGATATTAGACTGTCTAAACCCTCTAAACTACTTTAACTTGTCGCCGTTTTGTATTATCTCCTTTTTTTTTAATTTGAAAAAACGAGAACTTCCTTTTACCTCGAGCCCTTACCTCTACTGGGGTGAAGTTGTCATGATGATGGGTTTTTATAGTCGTATTATATATATTAAACTAACTCCGATCGGCCGCCGTGGAATCGAAAAACTGTTCAGGCTCAGTTTGTTAAAGCTGCGTTCTGTAAAAAGACCAAATGGCTCAGCGAAGTAGCTGATGTGTCCACGGCTTTGCCCGAGGGGAAATATCCATTATCCCTCCTCCCTCCCCCCCTCCTCCTTGTTTTTCTTGCCTTGCAGAGGAATAACCGCTCGACGATTCAGGGCTTTCACCTCTACTCTGATAAAGGTTATCTTGGCAATTTAGTGCTGGCGATATCACATTATGGAGAGAGTTATGAGGCGGAAATCAAATTTTTGCTCCCAGTGACTCTGGAGGAGAGGGAGGATGAAAGGTGCATGGGACTGCGCAGTAATGATATGGTAGAAATTGGTGTGTGTGTGTGTGTGTGTGTGTGCGTCTGTTTACATGTCTGCCATTCTATACGGTCTCAAAAGAACGTTACATCTGCAATTTCGTTAGTTAGTTTCTTTATTTTAGATGCAAAACACCCCAATGTACTTAGTCACTATTTTTTCCCACTATTGGCCATTAGACATTTTTTTACGCACTTTCCTGTGAATGCAATCGCACCGTGCCGTAAAGTAAAGCTGATAACTCCGCGTGCCGAGCGACGCCACTTTTTGCTTGCAAGTGAGAAAACCCTACAAAGCAACAAATCACACCCCTGTATTTTATCAGATGCATTATCACATTATTACATTCACAGTTTATCCAACTCCCTGGAGAGCAAGGAAAATATGTAGCAGCAAGGCTTGTTCTGCCAAAAGGTTGCCATGACAATGAGACCCCCCCCCTTCCCTTTTTCCTTCTGTATATTCAACTCCTTCATGTACAACTATTAGAATATTACCATTGTAACAGTTTAGCCTGAGGGCATCGTTTTAAATGCCGCTACATTTTTTTTTTCTTAAACTGTTTCTGCTAAATTAAGTCGTGCCTTTTTTAACAGTTTATAAAACAAAACCTTTGGCCCCTCTGAGGACGTCGCTGGAAGCTTGATTTTGGTATTTAAAACCACACACACCTCCCCAGTTTGGAGGCCAGATGTTGGACCTCCTCTCGGTAGCGTGTTTCGTCATCATCATCATCATCAAACTTCATGATAGTGTATGAGGAGTGGGTGAGGGGGGTCCAATTACCTGCAAAACAACGACACACATTACAGGTGTCTGAGAGGGTCACAAAGCTTCCTCTCAACCTGAGTCCTCTACTTCAGCCCACTAGTCCAGTAGCTCTTATTGAGATAGATGAGACACCATGTGACACACACACACACACACACGTAGACTCATTAAACGTATCACAACAGTGACCCCAGCTGGGCAGCTAAAACTCTGAGACCTGATACTGTGTCTGGGTTTGTTTTGGCTTCCTGACTCTCTCCACCTCCTGCAGTGGTCCCACCTCTAGCCCTTTTCATCATTTTACAAAGAGACAAAAAAAACAAGCTCAAGTTAAACCCCATCCAGAGGCTTTTTCTCTGAGTATTGAAAGCACAGGATGAAGAATTGGATAGTGTTTCGGTGTCAGAGAGCATCTGCTCTGTCTGCTGTGCTGGGTTTGATTCTTACTCCTCCAATACAGCTGGTCCTATTGAGCTCGACATGGACAGCAAGTTTGTTCCCACATGTCCTTATTCACAGAAATAATATCCGCGAGTCCTGAGACGTGTTGAATGAATGCGTCTCTATGCCCGTCTCTATGCCAACAAGTAGAACATCATTCATCACGCAAACAAAGATTTTTAAGCTGCTTTTTGAACACACAAAAGTCGTCCCAACATAAATCCCAGAGTGTCGAGCTCTAGACGCCGATCCACAAATATATCATCAATACGCACATACATGCTTTTTATGGTGTGGTGATGACTTAATGCAAGCGATAAATAAAACTTGTGTACAGTCACTGACACAATGCTGGCGCACGCAGGCTCCCGCATGTAGAATGAACGCAGCATCAGTTGAACGCCCTTGAAGGTTTCCACACACATCCTAGGGGAACGCATTTATATACACTATCATCCTAAAAAAAAAAAAAGGATGATGGTGTATATTGTTTGACTTTTTTTCTTTCTTTTTTTTTTTTTTTCTTGGCTGGAGGAGTGAGTACTGAGATATGATTGTCAGTGAGTGCTGCAGAGGTCAGAGTGACCAGACAATCAATGGGAGGGAGAGGATGTATTATAAATACATTTATTTTATTTATTTTAATAGTCTTGAAATTGGATTTTCCCCCCCATTGGCTTGAGAATTTAATTTGTTAAACAATATTGAAATGGCACCAGAGCGAAAATTGGCGCAGGTAAAGTAGGGCTGCACAATATTAAATTCCTTGTCATTTTTTCTGCAGCGTGGTAACCCTGTGAATAGCCAGACAAAAGGCACGGCCGGCCAAGCCTCACTCAGTACCCATATCACGACTCGCAGCACCAACAGCAACTATTCTGTGATTCCCCCCTTTTTTTTTTTTTTTGCTCCCCTCCAGTTCTGCCCCCCTTAACTCGGAGCACGCTAGAGTCCTCTGAGACGTTGTGTACAGCCACTGCATACTGCATGTATATTCTGTATATTGTGGATGGATTTGATGTGCAGAAATGGGAAGTTGTATTTATGAACATGGAACAGTCATAGTAGACGTTTGGTTCTGACATTTAAAGTAATAATAGGGAAAGATTTGTTTCATGTCATTTCTCAGGCTGAACCTTGCAAGAAATTGTGGGGAAAAAAAAAAAATATTGTTGAATGTGTATGTATCACATATAGGAATTTAGTTATTTCTCTGAATAAATGTTGCACCATGTTAAACCTGGCAACTGTAATGACCCGCTCATCAGACTATCACAGCAATGCAGCAGCTCAGGGAGGAGAAGCGATGGACTTTGAGACTTTTTTTTGTTTTGTTTGTAGTGTCTGCTTGACAATCCAGACACAGTTCATCTCCCGCAGCAGCAGGGGGGGGTTTAGGTTTCATTTCAATTTTCTCTTTCGTTATGTATGTGTGTGTGTGTGTCACATCCTGCTGGGCTCAGTAGGAGTGAGGAGATTCACTGTTCAGGTATTCTGTGAGAAGAAGAAGAAAAGAACGGGTATTGCTCAGGACCAAAAAAAATAAAAAAATAAAAATTTGAAATTGCTGTCATTAAATACTTACTCAAATGTTCAGACCCTGCTATAGCGCCACAGTAAAAATGTACATTTTATCATGCTTGAGTCAGCACTCAGAAATATGGCTGAAGGAACGAGTTTTAAGGGTTCCAACGCTGGTGTGCAAGCCAAATATTAAACAATATTGTGGTTACAGCTTTACATACTGCCCCCATGTGGCCACAAAAGGAGACCGCACATTGGACCCTATTCTATTTATTTGCTCGTTTTATCTATTTAATGCGTTTGTTGTGTAAAATCATTCACTTTGAGTCCAATGTTTCGAGTTAATTGACGCATCAGTCACGTTGGACAAATACAAGTTGTGTGTTTCTTCACGAGGTCGTTACATTTGAAGGGCCTCATTCCTGCTGTGACGGATATTTTGTTTTGCATTAATCCATAATGGTGACAACAGGTGAGCATCGTTAGCTGTGAGTGAGTCAGTGAACGCTGTCAAGTTGGGGTGGGAGGAATCAAACTGTTAATGGATGTGTGTGTGTGTGTGTGTGTGTGTGTGGTCTGTAGTGACAGATTACTCTGAGGCTGCAGATTGTATTGTTCTTTTTGCTTCATTTTTAGTTATTTTCATTTAATTTTCTCAGCAGTATAAGTTACCAAAGAGTCAATGAGTTTCTGCATGGCCACACAGGCCTGAGAAGAGGTTAATTAGCCAATAAGTGAAAACACCTGTGTGTGTACAAGTCATGCCTTCGACAATTAACGGAGACTTTTGTTGAACACCTACTGATAGTCTTAATATTCATAACTTTATAACACTATAAACAAGAGGGAAAGCTTTAAAAGGTAAATGAACATTTAGACGACAAATGGTTTAAAGTTGGAGGCATGAAAGTCCTGAAAAAAAGCTTCCTCATCTGGATCCAAGTTAATTTGCAAAGTCATACTCCGAGTTCATTACAGTGACCTCTCCCTGCGGTGTGCTACTCACAACTTCATAATTACTGTCCACAAATTATCACACTCTATTACTGAAAAAAAAAGAAAAAAGGGGCAACCAAGGGTATTGAGACAGTGTGTGTGGTCCACACACACACTTTATGTTTGTGTACATATATTCATTTATTTAAAAAATATATATATATATATATTTAGCCTTTTTGTGATAGCAGCCTGCTGTATCAAGTAAAGTCCACAAGGGGGCGCTGTTTCACAAGTATTAACAGCAGCTGGGAGTAAACAAGTGCTATTAAATATATAAATGGAGAACAAAATAGTTTTATATTAAAACATAGAAACAAGCATGTTGTGTATATAAAATATTACTATTTTAGAGTAAAGGGGTGATGAATATCTTTTCTTGAAACTACTACATGTAGTTTTGTATCATATCATCATATTAATGTCATATGTTCTATTAAATGCATTTAACATCGGGTCAAGTTGTGTTGATTTCTATGGGGGTCACGTGTGTGGAGTGAGAAGCGTTAAGCCTCGTGGTGTCTCTCAGCGGGATAATTGATCAGACTGGGGTGTGAATGGCTGCTCGAGATCAGCCAATAGCGGAGCACCGGATGCGAGATATCCGCTGCAACAACAAGCGCTCTGTTCCCCCCCCCACCACCCCTTCAGTTTGACGCCATTTACAGCCCAAATCCCGACCTCCTCTCCGGAAAGAAAGAAAAAAAAAAGATAGAAACACACACACACACACATAGAAACACACACACACGCAAGAAAAAGTAGTTGCAAACCCCTTCAGAGGCTTGCGGATATAACCCAGAATTAAAACTTGTGTGCCGGACTTGAACCGCTCGCTTTTTTTTTTCTTCTTCTTCTTGTTTTGCAAAGAAAGTGGAGTCCAGCTAAGTTTACACTCCGGCGGTGATTTGATTTCAAGTCTGTTTTTTTTTGCGCAAAACACGGGATTTACGTTTTTTTAGCGGCGCTCTCAATGAAAAAAAACATGCGCTCCGCTTGGAAACGTCCTGAGTGGATTTTACCCACGGCTCTCCTCACTGACGCGTTGATATAGAGGAATAAACCGTCTCAGAAACCGGATTAATTTCACCTTAACGGGGGTTCAAGTGTGGAAAGCACGGTGAGTGTTGCCTTTATAAAAACACACACACACACACACACAGAGGTTTTAAACGCTTGATGGCTGAAATGTGGTCGTAAACACACTTAGAAAAACTCTTAAACTCTTCCCTTTAGCTTGCTGTGGACCTGTGTGTGTGTGTGTGTGTGTGTGTATGTATATATATATATATATTACTATTAAAATTAAATTCTCTTAATAAGGCAGGTGTTTTTAAAATGAGACATGGATGTGTCTAAGTTCATTATCCAGCTCACTGTTGGTGTCTGTTTTATTAGTCCAAGTTCACACACACACACACACACACAGTTTCCACCTCCCCAGACACACACTGTATATCTACTAAATATCTAATCTAGTGTGTGTGTGTGTAAATCTGCTACACACAGATATAAATCGGAAACAATGACTCAGTTGATGCTAAATTTAATTTAACACTTACTCACTTTGTCACTTTATTACGTGTGTGTGTGTGTGTGTTATCTTTAACCTGCCATTTTTTAAGAGCTGATGCCAGTTTACTTCTGTCAACCTCCACACTCCACCCACTGTAGCCAGCATAACCCACTCTCCCCCCCTAATATGTTAAACTTGAGTGTGCCTGCAAGCCCCTCACTCATAAGTCCTAAACGTGTATGCGTGTATCCTCCTCCTCCTCCACCTCCTCCTCCTCCTTTCATTCTCCAAACTTTTATCTTGTCACTCATCATCTTTTGTGTCACAATGTAAAATGTGTTTAGAATGGGGGGGAAAGGTTGCTGCGGGCCATTTGTCATGCAACAAACAAAAGCCCTTTCCTGTATTGTCATTGAAAGAGAGAGAAAAAAGAAAAAAAAGGAGGGGGGGGGGGGGGTTGAACCTCACACCCCCTCCCCAAAGATGGCATTTGAAAGCTAATTAGCACGAGGAAGGAGAATTAAGGCCACTACTGTTAGTTTCTTTGCTTTGCTGTGATATGTTGATGAAAACAAGGTTGTGCATTTGAATATGTTGGATTAATGCAGAGTAACAGTGTAGTATGCTAATGTGTACTGTCTCCATGAGATTGATCTGGAGTGGTGAATGCCTATAAATCAGAGGTCAGAGTTGTTAATGTTGGGGTTTTTTTTTCATACTTTCTCTTTTTATCTGAGTTCTGTTTGACCCGTAAGGAACTCGACTTCCCTCAACGCAGAAAACATCTGAACTTTGATCACCAGCGCCCACGCACACACACACACGCAGCCTCTGAGAATGGATATATTGATCTTTCCGAGATATTTAGTGTTGAAAAACTTGACACATTTGCACCCTTGTTTTAGTCACACAGTTGATATGCGAGTTGGGAGGGTGAATCTTAACTACTAATCATTTTTATTGGTGGATAGTTTATGATTTTCTTGGCCAGAAAATGGTGTTTCCCAAAGTTGACCCCTTTTTTTTTATTATGGCTTCTTTTTTTTAACCAAAAAGTTAAATATAATAAGAAAACCATCAATGTTGGAGTATGAGAGTATAAGAGTTCCTTAAATAGTTTCAGATTCTTACCGCCACCGGTAAAACGATTAATTGCTTAATTTTCAGATTTCAAGAAAATGTGAAAAAAACATTTTTGATAAAGTTCCTCATTATAGTTTTACTTAAACAGGAAGTTCGTACGCGGAACTGTTGCTTGAATTAAATGGGTGATGATGTAGTATCCAAAACTGTATTCACAATGCTCTAACACATCCATCGCGCTCCCTGATCTAAGATGTGTGTGTTGGGGCTTATTTCCATAGTGGTTCCTGTACGAATATCAGTTAGGATTTGCATGGTATCATTTGCATGGCTTGTCACACATATAAACCGTCCATCTCTTTTACAGGACTTCAGATGTGTCCCATGCCAGTCATAGTGGCCCTTCAGTCCCGAGATGGATTCCAGAAGTCAGAACGACAGCGACTGGGGAGGAGGACACCACGGGTGGTCACAGCCATCCACTGGATCACCGGGCACGCCGCATGACGAAGGTAGACCGCAACCACAGCCTTCACAAACCCATGATGGCCCGCCAGATCCTGGGTTGACCAACGGGCAGCCACCCCATATTCCACTGGTGCTATCTCTGGATCAGATTAGGATAACTTGGAGTAGTAATGAGTATACAGAAGGGCCCATAGTTGCCCAAAGGTCTCCGGCCTCACAACGCGGGCAGCAGAAGAATGACTCGGTTGCATCGTCAGTTTCGGGGAGCAGTGGTCAGCAGGAGACTCGGGAAGAGAGGCCGAATAATCTCCGGAACCTGCATTCATTGACTCAGCATGGAAACACAAATCCTTCCATCTCTTCCAGAGAAGGTGTGCTGCAGTCCTCCAGCATAGAGGACTCCCAGAGTAGCATCAGGACCAGCGTGGGGAGCACGTCTTCAGGCCAGAGGCTCCTCAGCAGCCCAGCAAACGGCGACCAGATAATCAGAACCCAGCCGAAACGTGCCGAACTCAACTCGGAAGAGCTGAAACCGCTGAATGCGGAGTCCAGGGCGGTGGTGGCTGTGCCGGGCAGCGGGGGCTCTAAAGATCCCGGCGTACACTCCAACAAGTGTGAGGACTGCGGTCGCTGCCGGTGTCCAGTGTGCAGTCGCCCACGGGTGCTTCCCTCCTGCTGGATGTGCAGCCAGCGGTGCATGTGCTCAGCGCAAAGCGCGGTCGAGTACGGGACGTGCGTCTGCTGCGTCAAGGGGCTGTTCTACCACTGCTCCAGCGACGACGAGGACACGTGCACGGACAAGCCTTTCTCGTGCACGCAGTCGCGCTGTTGCGTCCGCTGGACCACCGTGTCGCTCTTCTCCTTGCTCTTCCCCTGTCTCCTGTGCTACCTCCCGGCAAAAGGATGTGTCGCCGCGTGCCAGAGCTGCTATGACCGAGTCACACGACCCGGCTGTCGGTGCAAGAACAGAAACCCAATCCACTGTGAGGCTGTCGGCAAGCCAATATAGACAAGACGGACGCGTGTATGTGTTTAAAATGCAAAAAAAGTCGACCCATGAATAACGACTCCATGTTGACCGAACTGTAACTGTGTAGTCGTAAAAGTTTGATTAGAAAGCTAGCGATGCTGTCCTGCTTGAGTTTTTGTGTTTTCCTACATCTACATCTTTGTGCCTACCAGATCTGGGCAGAGAGTCAAAGTTTGCCTTAAATATCAAAAAGTCAACTTTTTAAAATGGCTTGACAACATTCGTACCGACAAGCGGCCGACGCTCACCCCGGTCATTTGTTTCACTTGAAAGGTAAACCAAAATAAGCGCTCCACATTTTTAAAAGTTCTGACGACAACTGCTGTTTTTATCCCGGAAAAAAATAACGTTTCACTCAAGTGCCCATGATGATGTTGTGATGAGTCCAAATGGATAGCCTTTTTTTTTAACATTTAATACAACTTATATGCTAAGAACAGACTCCTGTTACTAACTGTATGTAAAGTAGTCAATGCAAAGGGTATGTAAATTAGAACACGAGTTTGAGAGATGTTTTATTTTTGTACATATAATAATACTTCAACTGTGAAAGTTTTTTTTTTCTGCCACCTTGATAAATCCACATTTATATGAATCGGTAAACTTCATTCATACAATGTTTTTTTTTTTTTTACATTCACTGGAATGTATATCAATCATTTAATGTAATTTTTACAAAGGAAAAAAAAATCTTATCCCTTCTACTTGTAAATTGTACAGTGACCATATATGGAAAAAAAATCTATTTTCTAATTCCAACATTTGCTTAGTGTAAAGTTAAAAAAAATATATATTTATTTGAAGGTTTATTATTTTATAATGAAAAATATATTTATTTTTGAGGAAGCATTGTTACTGTGTCACCCTTCATTTTTGTTGGGGCTCTTTCTGTAGTGGCTGCAGATTGGAGGTGACCTGTGGGTAAGCTGGATGAATAGTTCACTATGAATTAGAACACAAATATATTAACGTTTGAAATTAAACATCCTTGAAGTCTGACGGAGTATTTTCCTGGTTTTTCTTTGGGGTTTTTTCTTCTGCATTCTGTCGTGTGTTGTTTTGTTGTATTTTTTTTTTTTTTAAATCAAAGGTTTGTTCAGGAATTCCTGGGTTTTGAATGTCCCTGCAGGCGAAACATAAGCCTGAAACATAAGCCCCTGACACTTGTTGACAGCATACGGACGTTTTTTGCGGCACGGTATGCATTCAGAGCCGCGATTGACAAGCCGAGGCCCAACCTGCACTCACTTGTTTGTTATTCATCCCCGGCCCTTTGACTGGCGGGGGTTTGCTTTTACATAATTATCAACTTTCACCTATTTTACATCGACAGAGAAGATGGAAACATAACGGGCAGAATCCCATTAGAGGGGAGAAAAAAAAAAAAGGGAGAGTTGATCTTGTGTTTAGTCTTTATCTTTCTAGTCGCAGGCCTCCTCTCTCCTGCCATTGTCTCAGCTGTGAATGAAGAGGGGAAAGGGGGATGTGGAGGAGGAGAAGGAGGGGATGGGGTTGTTAGGAAAGAGGGACTGCAAAGGGTTAAAAGCATCACTTTGAATGACAAAGACCTAACAGTTTACCCCGTATTCAGCCCGGCATGCATTCATCCTGTTTTCAATAGTCGGGAGGGTTATTTTGGCTCCCCAACGCTCCTCTCAGCTACCTGCTCCTACTTGGTATTCCCATAGGGAGATGGTTGTCTTGTTGGGGGGGATGTTGGGGGGTGGGGAGGGCTGTCAGATGGATGTGTTGAAGACAAAAAAACAAAAAAGTTTAATCTGTTGGGGAAAGTTTCTCATTACATTTAGAGTGTGTTTTTCCTTTTTTTTATATAGCTAGAAGTTTGTTCACAGAAAATTGCACCCTGAGATCCAAAAAGTGCTTTTAAAAAAAAGCATACGGCCCTCTATGAGGAAATGCTACTAGAACATCTCACCAAACACTGAATTATTTGACCAATAAACTTAATCTGAATGAACAAAAAGTTTAGAGAGTCGGTGCAGGAAAAAGAATGAAAAAGAAGAAACACGAGTGAAGCAAGCTTGTTTATCCACCCGGCAATCCCAGTGATTTGGCAGAAGAGAGGAGCAGGAGGAGGATGAGAATGAGGAGGAGGAGGTGGGGAGCGGTGTGAATTGGGGGGAGAAAAAAAAAAAAAGGCCTCAGAACGGCTCTCTTTGTTGGTTTTAGCCGCCGTGGCCCCTGCGGTTCATGGCGGCTGTGGGGCAGAGCGGCCTATTCACCCTGCTCACCAAGGCAGAACACAGCACAGGAAGACAGGAAGGAAGCGAGGCTATTCTTCATGGACGCATTGTCTGTCTGTCTGACGGCCAGGCTTAAGCAATCAAACAGCACTGGGAGAGAGAAAGAGAGAGAGGGGAAAGAGGGAAGAGACGTGCAAGTGAAAGCATCACAACTGTTATAAAAATGTCTTTCAAGGTGAAACGTAATCCATCTCAGAAGGGGAAATAGGTCATTGCTGCAGAAACATGATACAGCAAGAAAATAATATGAAAGTATCAAAAGTAGTGCGTTATTGTTTCATGTTACATCATCTTACCTGAGACCTGTTTTTTTAAGAATGTTTTTTTTGTTGAAATTTGAAATTTCACTTTGGATATTTGATATTCATCCTGCAGAAAAGTCAGTTTAATGGAATCGACTGAACGTGAGAGGCTATGGTGCTCGAACACCACAGCATGTAGGTGCGGAAAGTCATCGTACCTTTTCTCTTTTTTTTTTTCTTTCTCTCTCTAACAGAGAAAAGGTTTTCTCAGAAGCTGAACCTTTTCTTTCTTGTTTTTCCGATGTGGGCGGCAGAGATGTACACACCGAGAGCTCAAAGCACATCTCCCCACCTGACTGTGGTTTTTTTACTTTCCATCGAGTTTGTCCTCTGCTACTGTTACACTTACGCTGTGTATTCAGTAGAAGTACAGATTTTCTTTTTCCTATGCATTCAAACACAGAATGTCCAATGTTTCTCTTACAACTTTTGCCCTTTTTTTTTTTGTGAAGTTTCATATTCACTTTTTGCAGCCGGGAGACACTCTGGAAGAGCGTACGAGCATTGCAAGGTGAATTATGGGGCACGCCTGCAGTTAAAAAAAAACCAAACTAAATCTTGTGCAGCCAAGTTCTATCTCGGTGACAGCTGAACTACTGTTATGCCTTGAGGAGGAAGATTACAGCAGCCAGGAAGGGAAAAAGAGAGTAAATAGAGGGACGCGAGAGAGTGGATCTGTCATAAAAGTTTAGTGAGGAGATACAATGCAGGCGTAGAAAGCTGCAGATAACTCTTTGCACGTGTTGATAACTTTGAAATCTGGACCCGTATGCATACACACACACACACGCAGGTGTAAACTGATGTCCACATGTGTATTCTTGCACACGTGTGTGTGTATCTGTCAGCATAATCTAGTCTTTCACCCAGACAATGAAGCCCGACTGGAGGCCTAAGTCTAATAGCAGCACTTAACTTCAATCCACCACAGGAAGTTGGCTCATCTGCACGCGTACACACACACACACACACACACACACACACACACACACACACACACACACAGAGAGAGACAAAGTTCGTCCGTTGCTGACAGCCAGTGGATATTTGTTGGCGACACTGTGGCTGCAAGGCTCTTTACAGCTTAGCGGCCAATTGTTGTTCCCCCTGATACACACATGCACACACACACACTAAGAGCTTAGAGGTTCAGTTGTTATCCTGAAAGGCAACCCTGATCCCTCTGCTACACAGTGGGACAGACACACATAAAAAGGGGAATTAGTGCGGTCTGACAGCTCACTAAGGCACATCGCATTTAGTGTGTGTGTGTGTGTGTATGCGTGTGACGGTGGCAATTATGTGTTTGGAGGGTGCGTGCACATGTGGATGCATGTGTAAAATCACTAACAGACTTTTGTGTTTTTATATAGAAGGCGTTTCTATGAACAGAATGGGAGACGTTTAGCATCCGTATGTAGATGCACATACACATGTAGAGCCACCATACACTTCAACTGTAGAGATAGGTTCAGGGAACAAGGTATTTATCAGCTTTATCTGGTACCATGTAAACAATCTCTGTATCCTTTTTAAAAGCCTTCTCAAAACAACTATCACACACGCGATGTACATCACTGCTATTATACGACACAATAACCCCAAACCCTTGATCTACTGCTGCAGTCTCTCAGCCAAAAAGATTGCAACCAGTGCTTTTAATAATATATTTGATAGAATTTGCAAGCTAAATTCTTTTATTCTGCATGCCATGGTGGTATGACGTAACCCGCTACCTGAATAGTGTCATGGAGACCCGGGTCAAAATTATTCAAATTACAGCACAAGGAAAGAGAGTGAAGGACATTTGCAAGTGAAATCTACACAAACATAACTGACAGGCATGGTGCAGGCTACAACACACAAACACAACACACAAAAAAGGAAGAGGAAGATGTAAAACCTGCTACTGACTATCATATCAGTGTGTGCATGCTGACTGACAGGCCGAGTCAGTGAAAGGGTTTAGGAGAATTACCGAGCGATATTACTATATATATATATATAGAGAGAGAGAGAGAGAGAGTGAGATCATGTGGAACAAGGCTCTGGGAGAAAAAGATAACATCAAGCCGTGTGCCATTCAGTTCCATTAAAAACAGATTTCCCCCTTTTTCGATAACATAACGAGGCGTCTGGTCTTTCTCAGAAGGTTAAAAGACTGCAACAAAGACAAAGGGCTGCACTGCATTGAAATGCTGTTACCGTTGAGGGTAAAATACACTGATAAATTACACTGAGCTTTTTCGTACCTCAAGATAGATGGACGTGATAACGCTGCATGATGTCACCACACAACTGGCAACCCTTCTGGTTAAAATCGCAGCTTTTCTAGTGTCAGATCAGTGCTACAATTGGAGTGCAGGGAAAGTGAAATGTGCTTCTGACGATTCGATATTACTCATTTCTTTTTTTTGGTTGGTTTTTTAGAAGTGACAACCACATAATGCATGCACGTACACGTTGCAAAGGAAATGAGGAGACGCTTCACTGGCTAAAACTGTCCTATTGTAAACCAACCAGTTTATCTGGGGGGGTTTTAATATGTGTAAAGAAAGCAAAACTGAAAATGAATAACGTTAAGGTTTATCATGTGTGTTTTATTTTATTTTTTTTAATATTAAGGTATGTTATAGTTCTCTCTGTCGGAGGAAATTGATCTCTTGAGTCTGTCAGGCAGCTATGAGAGCGCTGCGAGCCACAGGGTCTCGTTACCATTCACAGGTGCGGCACGTTGACAAGCTGATGATGACAGCCGAGCCAAGGTGTGCGTGTATGTGTGTGTGTGTGTGTGCTTTCCCTGGCCTGAAGACAGAAATTTGTCAATGGCTGGAGAGATTGGCTGTTTTAGAATCTCGAGGAATCCCAGGTATGCCGACAGTGACAAGACAGAGAGAGAAAGAGGCATATATGAGACAGAGAGAGAGAGAGAGAGAGAGGGAGACGGAGGCTATCTGCCAAAGCTATCCACTTTACAGCACAGCACAGGTGCAATATTTCACAAGATAAAGGCTCCTCTGTTCAGACAAACATGCAGCTTCAGAGCCGTGATGCATGGAGAATATTGAGGAACAGCGAGGGCTCGTAGGATAGCACTGATGGCTACAAAGCACGACATGGTTCATGATATAATTTAATGTCAAAGACTGAAATAAAGAATGTACTCTGATTCGCTGTAGGCCCCATACACAGAGATTGCCTCATTGCCCCGGGACCCCAAAGTTAGAGAAAACAAGCCGCACACTTAACATGTCATTTCACTGCGAGGCGTCTTAAGAAGTAGCCCTGCAGCCGGCCCCGAGCCAACAGCAACAGAATTCCTTCAGCTTGGAATGTCTGCTTGATTAATATAGAAAACAGCCTCGCTTGAGCTCATTTGGTGTAGAAGTGTGGCACTTTGCTGCTAGTTAAGTTGCCGATCAACATAACGAGGCATGTCTGCCATGACTGAGTGGAGGGACTGACCACTAATACATGACCACAATCGACTTTTAGGGGACAATTTTCATCTTCATCTTTTTCTAGAAGAGTTTTGAAGATTCAAGAGGCACTCCTTTGGAAGGGGATGCTTAATTTTGTGCACAAAAACCTCAAGTAAAACTAGATAATGTCTCAACCGGTCACACTAAATAGATATTTTGTCATATGATTGTCAAAGCAAAAGTCAAAATAGATAGCAAAGTTTCCAATGTTTCATGAACACACCGCCATTCACATTGATTTTTCCACCACAAATGCTGACACTAACACACATGGGAGTGCTTGTCCTTCAGGAATTTTGTGTGTGTACAGCGGAGTGTGTATGTGGGAATCTGTGTGTGTGTGTGTGTGTGTGTGTGTGTGTGTGTGTTTGCCCAAAGAGGAAGTTCCTGTGGTGAGACAGTCCTAAGCTGAGCATACACACACACCTCTGGAAAAGCTCTGGAAAACAACTTCCTGTGGTCACCTGCGCTCAATGACCCTGAAGAAAGAGACCCTTACAAACCAAAACTCACTGTCCAACACACACACACACACACACACACCGGACTACCCAGGCTGTCAATATGGTTGTAGCCAGGCCTTGGCTGTGACACACAGGGAAAGTCGGATGAATGGAGCCCTTAGAGAAACCAGTGCAATGGGCAAAGAGGGAGGGCTGCAAAAAAAAAAAAAAAAAAAAAATCATCCAAGCAATCCTTTTAAATCTGGTTGACATCTTCAAACAAGCGTTTATTTTTCATTTAATACTCCCAAAACTACAAAAAAAAGAGATAATTTCACTCCCGCTACAAGTGACAGCGGCGGTAATTCAACATTAATTGCCTTCCGTTGACTCAAGTCTGCATGAAATTACCACACGCAGCAGATTGCCGAGTCCGATTACATAAGTTTCCCTTTTTTTTTTTTTTTTGGCACAAAAGGGGACAAGCCGGTGAAATCATCATGCCTACTTGAGTTTTGCTTATTTAACACTGTTGGGTGGACTGTTTAGATGTCTGTGGGCAGGTTCAGTGGCTGTGCATTCAAGACAGAAAACCAAAGTGCTAGTTTTGATGAATTCTGTATTTTATAAGAGGAAAAGAGTGACTCCTGACAAACTTTTAAAGTGGTTTCCTCAGTCTCTGTTGCAGCTGCGTTACCTTTTTTCTTTGTGGTTAGTTTCCATCATATTCCGCCTTTTTAATCTGACTGCATAGCTTGTGACTTTGTGGTGACTCGCAGCTTTCCCCCCGTTGGGCGTAGCGTAGGCAGGTTAACCTGCATTTGACCCACGCGTAAACAGTTTGATTGACATCACGCACACAGCCCCGAACACTTCCCCCGCTTTTCTTCACAGTCATTGGACAAAAGACTTTAGAAAAGCATTTGTCCTGCAGTGTTATAAAACAGAAGGTATTGGCTTGATAGAAAAGTCAAGTTTCCATCTCTGAAGTGCAAATTTCCCTTTCGCTTTGCTCTGTATGTGTCAAGCATTCGTGAGTGGAGGAACATAGGCTCGTTAGTCTCTGCTCGTTTGGTGGACGTTGGCAATCGACCGTTATTTGCCCGCTAGCGGCACAAAGATGCAAAAAAAAAAGCTCCAACAGATTCAAGAGTAATTTGGCTGTCACGCATTGTCACGATGAAGAGGATTGTTGATGTGCTTTGGTGTGAAAGAGAAACCCAGCAAAAGGGTAGAGTATTCTATGGGTATGGGTAGAACTTTTATTTTGACGCAGCAAGATATGAATTCCTGCTTGATTGACAGGTGGGAAGAAAACTAGTCCTTCAATGTTTCCTGAGGAAGGAAATGCAATCGGCCTCTAGAATATATTCAGTGTCATTTGGTATGGAGCGGTAGTACTTTTTAGAAGAGAAGGTTTTAACTTTGTAAATGTTACTGTCCCAGAAAGAGCTGTCCAATGGGATCTCGGCTCTGAAAACCGTGTATAATTCGCTGCTATCTCTATCCGTTTAATGCTCCGGATTGAATGCCCGAGCTAATATTTGAGCAACATGTTGACTTGAATTACATATCAAGATGTGTAAACATCACTCGGCGCATTGGGAAGTGCATTTGATAGCATAGCGGCCTATAGAAATACATATACAGCCCAGCATTTTTGGCATGGTAGCATCTTCAAAGTATCATCTTTACCATTATATAATCGTATTTTTGTTGGCCTCTTCATAATCCCCTCTGTGACAAAGAGGAAGTTACTTATCAAGGATCTAGTCTACCTGTGCCAAGCTAAGCTTCATGTTACTGCCTCTTTAACCAACCCTGTGTGTGTGTGTGTATGGGGATGGGGGGGGGCGCGTGTGTTTTCCATGTGTTTTTTGGAAGGAGGCGGACTACAGCTCCTTCATGTTTAGACTCAAACAGACACACACTCACAAACAGACTGCTGCTCTTTGAGGCCTGGGGGGGGGGGGGGGCGAAAGCAGCGAATGATCGCCGTAAAGTTTGCTGTTGCTATCGACAAAGCAGCCTCTGTTCTTCATTCTGTGCACCACAGACGCCCCCCTCCTCACCCTTGCCCGCTTCACCTCCCACACATTTCTCCCTCCTATATCCCTCTCTCGCCTCTCTTTTTTCTGTTTGTCAGCCCCCCTACCCCCCTCTCCAGCGCGCTCCATCCTCTCCCTCTTCTATCAAGCCTCCTCTCGGCCTTCCCTCCCCTCCGCTGTCGTCCTCTTGATTCAGCGCACTTCTCTCCTCGCATTTCGGATGTAGGGCAGGAAAAAGGAAACAGCGCCAAGCTCTGTTTGACAGGGGGAGAGCAGGGGGCTGAGACTGCGGCAAAGGGACCATTTTTGAAGTGTGTGTGTGTGTGAGTGGAGTGAGGTGTCAAAGGGGGAGTGTGGGCAAAGAGGGGAGGAGGAAGGATGGGACTTTTTACCCACATAGACGAAAATAAGGTAGTGTGGGCTTTCCAGATACCTGCAGAGTGCAACATCTAACTCTGACTTGATTGCTGCTGAGCCAGGTAGCCTCAGTATGCCTTTAATGAAACACTGTGTCCACCTCTACGTATTATCCACAAATCGGAGGTGGTGGAGACCAAAGCAGAGCTAAAAACGAGTGTAAGTTAGTATGGGTAGGGAATTAGATCTTAGTATGGGTAGGGAATTAGATCTGGTAAGTGGTTGCGGTGGTTGGTAGGACGTCGACCATGGTGGTATGTAAATGTGCAAGCCCATTTTAATAAATTACATTTGGTTGGATCCCCTCCCCTGCAGATAAACGAAAGAATATGTAGAAGTGATTTCTTTCTTTATTCGTTCCCCGTCGTGTCATACGGAGGATGTTGAACGCGAAGTTGTTTTGAGGGGAATGCGGAGGAGAGGGTGAAGTCAGCTGGGATGGGTGGATCTGGGAGAAAACAGTGGGATGAGCAAAGGGGGGGAGATTGTAGGTCAGAATGTAAAGTTGGAATTAATTAGGGCCCATCGCGGAGCAAATGAATGGCTCATTGTTATCGTGGACAGACAGCGAGGAGGAACAATCCGGGCTTTGTGCTCTAAGTTCACCTCTCCGTCCCCCCCCTCGTGCTCCCTGTTTCTCACTGAGTGCATACATAGATGATGATGATGATGATGATGTTACAGCATGCAATGCAAAAATAGAAATATCCACCACAATGTTGTACACAAGTGGTTTTTCTTCATACACATTTGCATTGATAACACTTGCATACATGCTCGGTGTACGTGAGTTGTAGTGAGACTGAGAGCTCTGTCTGAGCTCAGCGGAGGGGAGAATGGGACAGGCAGGTGGCTCTTATCTCTGGCAGACCACAGCGTGGGGACACTCGTTGCATTGTATTCCCCCCCACCCCCACCCCTCACACACACACAAACACACACTCTCACGAAGCAACTCGAGCGCTGGCTGGTCGGCTGGCTCGGTACCAACCATCTGCTGCGGAGGACAGGAGCCTTCCACTCTTCAGCGGTGATGTATGGTGTCTGGCTGCTACTTGTCACCTCACCCCGCAGTCACAAGTTCAACACTTCATAATACGGAGGCAGAACTGGGTCAAACTCCAGCACTAATTAGTGTGAATGCTGCGAGTGTTTGAGTGCATGTTAAGTACTGATGCCTTTTTCTTATTGAACTTGAATCAATATGAGAAAGAAATCAATATATTAACCACTCAGTCTGGTTCGTTTCTCTGTTATACTTCAGCTGCACAACGTTCATGTTAAAAGACGGCTAATCTTAGCATTATTATCCTGCCAAATCTGACAGATTTACCATTTTATTTTATCCCGGCTTTTTAGATTGGTCTTATTAACCCAGTCCAGCATTCAATCTCCGACGTCTGCTTTGGGAATTTGAGAGCATTTGCCAGTAAGTGCTGCTTATTCCTCCCAACTAATGGCGATCTATGCACCAGAAAGACTGTGAGACAACCTTCTCCCTCCCCAATCGACATCTTGATAAGTGGAAAATTGGGCCTGGAAATTGGAACTGGAGAAGGTTTACGGAGTCTCTCTCCACCCTGCATAATTGCAGCCTCGAAGCTGGCCGTAATTAATCTTTGAGAAAACTTGTCAAATTATTAATAGGACCCTTAAGTGATGGCCCTGAAAGGAGGCCACTGTTCAGAGACGGAGGAGAGGGAGCGAGAGTTTTCGGAGGGGCTTGTTTACTGTGAAAATATGAAGAGGTCGCTCTCCAGGAGTTCCATGACTCCACGTGTCAAGGCTCTCCACACATGCACGAGTTAAAGGGAATGTAAGTCTCTCTCCGGAAACCAGAAAGCTCAGAGTCGAAACTTGAAATGTCATCGGGTATAAAGTGAGCCGCTCTCCCTAGAAATGGACGATTTCGGTCAGTAAATCATTTGAAAGACAAATTTAAGAGTTTGACCTGATTATGTCGATCAATGGAGGGGAAATTCAGGAGATCAATAAAAGTCTTTAGGATTCATCATCTGGGTACCATGAATGTCTGGTAGATATTTCACTGGAAAAGTGCAAAAATTTACCTACTGGTGGCGCCACTTTTTAACAAGTAGAGTTGTTTGTGTTGTAATTATGACTGAACAATTCCCACTACCGTCGACTACAGTACAGTTAAAAGTAGTCAATTTAATTTCACTCTCTGTTGTTGTTTTGCATGGAAACTAATTACACGCCTGAGCACGGCTGACTACTTTTCATAAAGAAACTAAATGGAAGCAAAATGTTCAATGATGAGAAAGTAAGAAATTAGATATTAAATATTATAGGTGCTTGTCGTCAACGCCCAATAAATCTACTCGGAAGATGGTTTTTGTGTGAATGTGAACATGTTAGTATTCGTTTTATTGCATTTTTTTTAGTATTTTCCACCTCGAGTCTCGTGTAGAAAAAAAAAATCTGTATCCTCCCGGATTCTCTGTCGTGTGACTTTCTGCAGGATAATGAGCGGTTGTGTAGCCGGTGTATTATTCCTCAACTGGCAGACCAGCTGGCATCCACAGGAGAGTGTCAATATTTGCTGACGTTGAGCTCGTACGTGTGTGTGTGTGTGTGTGTATGATCATGCAAACATGCAAGTGTTGTTCCAGAAACACAGTGCCGCATGGGAACAAGGGATAAATGGTGCAGAAGTCAAACATAGCAGAAAAAAACTCTAGTTTGTGCAACAAACATACAACCTAACGGCTATCTTTTTAGCAATGAGTTGTGATGTTTGAGTTTCACCTGTGTTGGACCAATATTTAGCTGCTAAAATATATATATATATATATATATATTTGATTTTGATTGGAAGGGTGGAGTATTTGTACAAGACATGCAGTCTCGTGAAATGTTGCAGTTTCATGTTTGACATTCAACAACAGACACAGGTATGTGTCCTGGAAGCCATTCCAAACCCATCCTTCCTGTAAGCCCGTGTATATATAAAAAAAAAAAAGACACCTCGAGGCCCTGCTGTTTCGTAGTGACTCCCTGAATGAAGGGAGGCGTGTGTGTACAAGCGATTGCCAAAAGCGGAAACACACCAGCTATTCTGTTCTTCCACAACACAGTGTTTCATGCCCACTTGAAAGCCAACGCTGCATTGTGCCAAACAGATTACATATTTCCTCACCTTGTGCCATGAGGTTAAGAAGCTTTTGCTCTTTTGCGTGGATGACTGCTGCTGTGAGTGAATGTGAGGGTTCAGTAACACACACACTCACACACACACGGTCAACGTTTTCTACATATACGAAATAATCCGGTTTAAGAAGTTATTTGTAACGTAATGTTTCAAAACCTACAGTTTGTTTGTTTTTTTTTACCCCTTTTTGGTTTGTGTACAGATTGAACAAACAAGATATCACTTGTTAATTAGCGAGCTTTAGGTGTGTTATTTTTTAACTCCCCCCCCCCTGCTTCCAGTGTTTACGCTAAGCTAATCGATCTTATCTTATACTGGAATAAAGAGCCAGTATAAGACAAATACAGAAATTTCGTAACTGTAAATCATGCAAAAAAAAGTTTCGGTAGATGCCTAAGATAAAAATTACAGATCTGGAAATGTGCATGATACGTCTCCCTTTAATGTGACTGATCACTGTATTATTAGTAAAATATCGGCTGAAATATCGTGTGTTTTTTGGCTCAGGCAAACTGTTGGCTATCAATAGAGGCACCCACACAGCGGAAAGCTGCTGGGTGAGCACAGTGAAGTAGATACACACTTCACCGGTTGGTTTGAAGCGTGGCACACACACACACACACACACATATATACACACACTCAGCTGTAGCCGGGCAGCCAAGGCCCTCAGATATGCTGTTGACAGAGATTGTCAGCACAGTTCTTTCTCTCTCTCTGCAGTTTACTTTAGGCTGGTGACTAGGCTCCGAACCAGCCTCCACCTGGTCGGGAACGACGGCGAGAGACTTGCAGATATAGAGAGAGAGAGACGGAGAGCGAGAAAGGATGAGGAGAATGAGTTCAGAGGGAGGAGAGGGCCTCATAAAGGGAAACATTTGCAAACCGGAAGGGAGTTATGTAAATGGGTTAGTCATTAAGGCCTTCTAAAAGAGAGGAGGCCAGATTGGGGCCAGGGGCAAGTTGGGAACATAAACCCATTATGTGAATAGGCTTCTCTGTTAAACATAAGCTCCCCTTTCTTTTTCCCTTTTTTTTTTCTAAGTTCAGATTCTGTTTTCGGGGTCCTTAATATCAGCAACTGGTGTACGCTTTCCAGAATATCTGAAAACGGGTTCAGACAGTCGTAATGTCACGCAGCAATGAGGCTTGGACTCATCCTTTCAGTGCTGCTTCCCCACTGTGGACACTGATTGTTATTCACAGTGTGCGTCTGTGATACTGATGTTTTTTTTCCCGGCAAGCTCAACACTGCAGGCCTTTGCACTTAATTCACAATACTTACTCAAAGATATGTTGTTGTATTTTTTAATGATAATTTGCATATATTCCATATATATGTGAAGCTACCATTTGATTCCATGCCAAAATTATGACACCGACATGTAACATCTAGCAGGAATCAAAGCTACTTGCTAATGCCATCTTCTGAATGAAATACAAATGTCAAATGCTGAATATTAATATTTGCCTAAAAGGGATAAAAATGTCTTGTATTAACCCTTCGGAGGATTAGAGTTTAAATTGGAGCATTTAAACATTGTAAACCTACCGCCGCAGTGGCAGTCCTGGCTGGTAGTTGGAGCTCGCATACCTGCTGTCAGCGACACGACAAAGGCAGAGGGACGTCTAATGTGACACCCATCAAAAAGCTGATGTGTGATTTTCACAAGGACGGCAAGAACAACACCTGAGCCCCCCCCCCCGGTTCTTGTCAGGAGGCAGGAGACAGATTGTAGCTTCAAGGATTTCACAGTGAACCCGGCAAATGAGGTCTGGCACACAGAAGCTCGGGTTCGAGTCCAAGTCTCGGGTTTTAAATAAGAAAATCGGTTCAGATTTGGGGTGAACTGGGATACATGTTTTACTGGTTAAATGCCAGAAGATGTCACTGTCATTACTCCCTGATTCAGAGGACAATGATTCAGGTTTAGGACGCAGCAGGAGCATGAAGATCACAGAAACCTTATGCTACTCATACTGCAAGACACTTAACCTGTAACTGCTCCAGTGAAGCCAAACCTCAATGTATAAAATCTGTTGAGTTTCACTTTTCACTCAGCAGCTTCCATTGGAAGGAAATGTGTAAAGCCAGCGCCCCCTTGTGGCAAAAACAAACTATTACTATTATTCCATCCACCAGATTTTGAACTTTTTTTTTTTTTTTCCTTAAATTGTATTTATTGACAAGTCATTCAAGTGGTTTCAATGAATGCATTTATGTCTTTCTGGTTTTTTTTTATTTCGGAATGCATAAGTCTTTATTTAGCAGCATTTGTGTATATATAGTTTCCTTTTTTGAGCTGATCAAAGTGTTTTTTTCTTCCTCCTGCAGCCTCCATCAGATACTTGTTTTTATCACCCGATCTGATAGAGGTTGTATTGATGAAAGACCTTGAGAGCGTTTCTTTTTATCAGATCATCTGGGGGTTTTTTCTTCATATTTTGGGCTGTAAACTGTGTTTCGAGCACAGTTTGGTTACATTTTGAACTGACACTGAGCCACATACTGACCTACTGATGCCTGCCTCCAGGACTAGTGGTGTCTTTTCTCTTAAAAACCAAAGCGTTTAGATCTTATGACAAGGGAAGCTGTGTAAAGGGGGAGAGGGTCTAGTTAATAGCCTGAGGCACTGGGGTGTGAGGACACATTGATCTAGCAGGGAGCAAAAAAGCACTCCCAGAACAGCGCTAAAGAGCCTCTGGCTTCTATTTATCAAGCGTCTCTGAGCGAAGCCACTGAACTCGGATCAGTGGTCGGGGTCACACCACCATTTAAAACTTCAATATAACTACATCAGTAAAATGGGTCACAAATCACCGCTGTAGCTTATGGACTTCAAGAGAAATGAAACTATAACACAATCAGATCAGCAATGAAACAGGAGCTATTATAATCAATATTTTAGAACCTTTTTTTTTTTTTACTTTTAAAGTTTATAGATAATAAAGACGAAGAGTCATTCAACTTTAATGGTCCCGCGCTCACATAGCAATATTAATGCTGCCTCATGCATACAGCCGAGGAGTCTCTTTGCCTCCAAACTCAAGTAAATATAAAAATAAAAAAAGCAGATGACAAAAAAAATCACTTTTTATCTCAGCTAAATAATATAACTAGAGCAGATATTTGGCGCCATCTAGTGGATTGAATGAGTGTATTGCAATAATCCCTTTTTCAAATGTATATTGGGATAAAATGTTGGATCAAACAACTAAACTATTAATAATTCCTCAGTTTCTTAGTGGCATTGCAACAATATAGGTTTTCTTTGTCTTTACCGGCATACTGGAGGTCTAATAAACGTCTACCCAAGTGCTCTCGAGATAATGTGCCAAGTAATAGATGGATTTTTGGTACATTAATTCAAGTATCCTTTTATACGTTATATATTTTCAGCTCATTTATTCTTTATTGAGCCTGCGGAGTGAAGGCCAGGGAGATGATACAGGCAGGTTGAAGGACAGCATTCAGTGATTAACTGGATGAAAACCAACTTAAATATGGGCATAAATGAATCAAACGGACAACTTTGCTGGCAGGCTTTTGAACTTTATTGGCATTTTCTTTTTTTTTTCTTTTTTTTTCTTCTTTTTTTTGCAAGACATCATCTGTCAATTTAATTCCAGTTAAAATAAATGCATAACAACAGTTCAAGAGGATGTTACAAGGATTATCTCAGACAAAAAAAAAAAAATAAGTTTTTTGGCTGCCATCTCTTCATTTCTTTACAAACACGTAAATGTATTTGTACCTAGTTAAATCCTAATATTACCACCGCTCATTCAGGTGGATACATCATGCAGCAGAGCTTTTAATTCACTGAAATGTTGATATTGCTGAAAGAGACTTGAGTGGATATGACCACAGTCCCAAAAAAATAAAAAATAAAAAGAGTTTGGCAATACTTAAGCTGTCACAGTTTAGGCTAAACGCAATGATAGACACACAATAATAACAATAATATCAATTTGTAAAAAGTGCAAAAAAAAAAAGAAGCAAATTCTACATTTGGGATAATTAAGAATTCCAGTTGAAAAACTTGGATGGCTAAGATAACTATTTTTTTTTTCTTTTTTTTTTTTTTTGTCTCTCTACCCACCACATCAAGTTAAGCAGATTCACAAATCATACTGTACAGAAGTTCTTCAAAGTGCAAATATTTATGAATTGGCATAAGCTGGTATATATATACATTTTACTGGATGACAAAAAAAAAAAAAAAAGATCAAAAAATTAGTTTTTGTCCAGTCAGGCTCTGTGCTCCGTTCACACTGGACAATATCCGCCCCCCCTCCCACCTGACGTCAGAATTTATCACAAAATAAAAATGTGCTTATCCACGCATTTTTTTTTTATGCTGTGCCACCACCTTCCTGAAGGGAGCTGTGTTTGTTATATAACCGTGATCAAAAGCTTCCACGAAATAAAAAAAAAAGAAAAAGGAATTTAAATCTAATCTCATCATAAAATCCCACAGAGATCCACGTGTTGGGTTTCTCTGAATCATGCAGAACATGCAGAACCAGTCACATTTTAATCGGTTGTGTTGTATTGCTGAACTGCAGTTACCTTTTTTTTTTTTTTTTTTTTTATTTACTGGTAATTTAAAAGAATTTTGCTGGCAAGTGTGTACCGTACTTGCTTTTTTTTTTCTTTTTTTTTTCTCTTTTGATCCCAAACTTTATCTAAAAATGTACAACCTCTTCACTCTGGACCAAACCTGATGTCAAAAAAAAAGATATCCATCTACAGACTTTACATCCACAATTATTATTATTATTATTATTATTACAACTAACTAAATTGCATAAGAATCTACTTTTAAAAGAGTTTTACTCCAAATCTGGCACGTAATATTTACTGCATGTTAAAATGCTTTATTCTGCTTCCACAGCACCGAAGCAGAAGATGCATATGAGTCCTGCCTTTAGGCCGCTTTCCTACTGATCCTACTGGAGCAGCCTGTGTGACTGGAAAACACTTTGATCCAAGGAGGATCCACTGATTAGCTGTGGTAGCTTACAGATACTGGGGATTTTTATTTATTTTATTTTTTGCCAGACGTATTTGGCAATCAGTGTGGAATTAGAAAACAAAAAAAAAACATGTTTTACCAGCTGAATGTTGTGATGAAGTGACCTTTTAGAAATGTGTCATGGGAGCTGTAAAATATAGTCGGACCGGATGATTAGGTTTTGGGTTTTTTCAGGGAGGGATATTGGGAACATTCTTTTCATTTTTTCTTTGATTCAAACTAAAGAGAATGCCGACCAGCGAGAACAGCGAGTACCCTGGTAAACGGATAAACGCATGAAAACTGCTCCTGGTTGGGTCAGGTCAGCATGAAGTTTATCTTTTTTAAAAGGGCAAGATAAGGGCATGTATGCTTGTTGTTGTTGTTGTTTAAAGCATCAGGGCCTGTGATATGTAAACTGATCAATACATATCTTCCATTTTTGCCTTTCTGTTTTTTTTAATGTTTAAGTTTTGTTTTTTAAGATACAGAGGCTGAGATGTTAGCAAAGATGCACACTGTCAAAGTCTCAACCACAGTAGAATGAATTTAGCTGAGCCACACGTGTTAATGAGTTAAATAAAAATGCTACATCATGGTTAAAGTTAAGACTTGTTCAAAAAACACCCCTGAATGTAAAAGGAAAAAAAAAACTGGAATGGCAAAACTGAATGTGGAGAAATCTGTGGAACTACAAACCGAAAGCAGTCGAACTTTAGTCACACGAGTGAAAACGAGGCGAAGTTGGAGGGAAGATTTTGCTCAGAACAGATTTTCACTTCCTACATGGTTTCTATTTTCAGAAGTTTTCTTATTCAGTCATATGCTAATAAAACCGCAGTCACTGTGTTTTCTTATATTAGAAAATGAGTCGTTTCGTTTTTTGTTTTTTTTATTATCGGTATTGTTCCTGGTAGAGAACGTTTCATTGTGGTTTTTTGAATAAACGAAACTAGTATAATATCGATAAGCGAGGTCACATATATCTACATCTTTTCCACGCGATCCGAGAGCAGATTGTGTAAAGATATAAAAAAAAAAAGAATACAAAAAAGTCTTCTGGATTAAAGGAAAATGAAAAACAAAAGCCAAGAAGAGATCTAATCATCAGAGATGTGTGTTTTTGTCTGGTTTCAGAAGAAGAAGAGATTTGAGTCATGTTATGACTCGCAATGAGACTGGTGACATATTCTCCCTACTTCTTTCCTTTTATTCCTTTCCCCCGTCTCCTCTCTTCACTGCAAAGCTCTCCGGTCAGGTCATTAGAGGGGGTGGGAGGGGTGGGAGAAAATTCACATTGGAAAGGAATGGCGATGATGTGGAAACCTGTGGGAGATCAAATAAACTCATTAGACCCAGCAGTTAATATCATTTAGTTTATGTTGTCAGATTTTTAGATTTAACTTCACCTTTTCTTTTTCTTTTTTAATAGAGGAAGAAGAGGCGTGTTCTGTGAGAGGTGGCCATGTTTTCTGACATGTTGCGGACTTTAAGATAGTTGACGAAACCCCTGAAGAAGAGCAGGAGACCTGTGGAGGGATGAAGGCAGTTTATTTTACCTCCATCAACAAAAAAAAAAAATATATGCAAACTCTCTGCACCATCATGATCATGTACTCACCAAGCAACAGGAAGATCCACCAGAGCCAGTACTGACCGTTGAAGTAGCCGGTGAAGTAGTCAGAGAACTGCACACAGAGGAAAAAGACATTTAGAATGAATCAAAGTAACTGGTGGGAATTCAGATATAAGAATCCGTACCCTGACGATGAGAATCCACTTGATGAGGGAAAGGCCGAAGCCGCAGATGGCTCCGTAGCGTCCTGCGATGGTATTGGTGAGACAGAAGGACAAGCAGAATCCAATCCAGTTGAACAGGAAGGCCACTAGAGGGACAGACATAAAGATATTATTAATACAGAGCTTTTTTTATTGGCATGCACACAAAGTGCTCCCCCCTTCTTATTTTTCTGTTTGCTAATATTACGTACTGAAAAAAGCCAACATGAAGATTCCGTCATTCCCGACTCGCAGCTGGTCAGCGTCGCTGAAATCATCTCTGGGAGGGAATTCATCATCCTAACGTGGGCGCGCACGTATACAAACAAGATAAATGTAAACATTACACACGAGTAACAAACACATCCGCTTCCACAAAGTCAACAGAGGAGTTGCAAAACATGTCTGAGCTCCCTCCTCCTAACAGCTAGTGAATACATCCTAACAAAAGCCCTCAGCTGATCATGTTTATGGTTTTATAGTCCGTGTGTGTGTGTGATCGTGTCTCCTTACCCGCGGCATCACCTCCACAGTGGATGTAGCCATGGCGGCAGCTTTGGCCTTTTCCGCTTCATCATATGTGGGCAGCGAGGTGGCGATGCTGTAGGGCGGAGGCACCGGGAAGTCGCCTCGGAAACTAGTCTCTGCAGGAGAAGACTCGGTTACAAAGTGGCAGTAAACTAGCTGAGTAGAGCTAGAGTGATAATCTAAGATTGTACAGACCAGGTGCAGCGGCGCCAGCGCCGGCGGCGGCGGAAGCTCCCAGGTCGATGGAGGCGTACGGAGGAGGAGGTGCCTCCGTCTCTCCCTGAGTCGCCGCGCCAGCCTGGGACTGGCTCTGGTCCTGGGACGTGCCGGCCTGGGCTGTGGCGGATGTGCACGGCTGCTGCTCGCTGGTGGAGGCCTCTGAGGAGTCATCCTCATTGTGCAGCTGGAGGACGGAAGGAGGAGACCAGAGAGTTAAAGTAAGCGATCAGCCGATCAGTGCCGCTGTGAACGTTCACACGGCTCTAAATTTATAAAACTGGCATCAACCGAGTGTTTTTCCTCGAGGCAGAGCGGATCAGTTTCTAAAGCTGAGAAGTACTGGCTCAGAGTATTTTATAGCATGACGGGATCAGTACCATTTACTGATAGCAGCGACACATCATGCAGTTATTATGCAACTAAATGAACTTTACACAATCGGTGTTGATTCACACTAAATGTGGTAATGGACTATTTGTTTTCTACCTCACTATTTATTGACGTTTTTGAAGCTAAATGAGTCAATTGATATTGACAATAGTGTAGTAATAAGACAAAGGTCAGTTTATGAAGCATTAATGTTTAATTCTTACGTTTAGCTGCTGTTTTATTGGTGCATATACTGGTGTAAAACTGACAGTAGCGGCAGTAATGTTTGACCTCAGCAGAATGTTTACAACTGTGGGCACAGAGACATCAGTATGTCAACACAGGAAGGTCTCTGGTTAAAGTGATACACGTGTAATCAGTTAATAAGTGGCTCCTGCTACAGCTGACAGAGTCATTTACAGGCTTAAGTACATACATTTCGTCAGGCCAAAAGAGCCTTCTGAAATTACAGAGGGCTGACGGGGGACATGGCGGTTAGAGAGAGCGGGCTGGCGGGAAATCTGGGTAGACTTGCATCTAGGTGACACGAAGGAAGTGAATTTAAACCCAGACAGCTCCGGGTCCCAACAACACTTCAATGTGCCAATAAAGCTGATACAGTCTATGACCTGATATGACATTATAAAGCTATGATGTCAGGTCAAAGTAAGCGACGCCTTCACATTTAAGTTGTGGCTTTTCACCCGGTTCTCTGCTGACAACCACAGACAGATCAGATATAAGATTGAGATTACACAAAACTCTCTCTGAACAATGCGGTAGAGCAAGTTCAACTTGTTTACTGCCCTAAAATAAGAAAACAAATACCTTGAATACCTTATTTATTTATTTTTAAGTTGCAATTTGCAAGATAACAACAAAAGACTGTATCTGATAAGGCTTATCAGCGTTACAATTTTATAAGATTCACACATATTGAAACACTTTCCATGAAGTAATGTCAATTTTCTTGCAGTGGCGCAACCATAGCAACCAGGAAAACACCCTTTTTTTTTTTGTAATGACGTGAGACTGATAATTAATAAGCCACAGGTGACTAATAGCAGGAGAGCGCAATTAACTGCTAATCTTTTTTTGTTAGAAATACTGCGTTCATTGAATTCAAAGCACCCAATAAACCTCCACCAGCGCCGGGTCCGATGTGCACGGCAGCGAGTGAGTGAATGAGTGGCTGGAGACTGGCTAAGAATCAAGGACAAAGCATAGCGCACCCCCGCGCACAGAGGATTACATAAGATCCTAACAACATGCCTCCTCATGTGTCCGAATATATACCCAAAACTCACTTTTAGATACTTGCAGAAATCTGAGTATTATTCAGAGAAAGATCTGAGGCTGAGAAAGATGCAGATGGGTCTGACTGAAAACCACAACATTTAATCAGCGTGAATGTGCTGAGCTGTGCAGTAACTAAATAATCCTTGAAAACTTCCACTGTTTTGTATTAATATTACTTTACAAAAAAAAAAAAAAAGGGACTGTTCCGTGCTTTGTTCGAGGTTAAGAGTTGAAGAAAAACTTTGCTTTGGCTCATACTAACTCCTGAGGGATTATCACTCATGCAACCCACAACCGCAGGCATCTGAGCACAAAGCAGACTTTTATCTTATAAAGTGGCCAGGACATCCAATATCCACAATGCTTTTTGATGGGGACTGAGGGCACAAATGTTAGTCATAACTCAAAATATGTTTTGGTACTATTATGTGTTGTTGTTTTTTTTTATCTGACATCAACTCTGTCATTGAGAAGTCACTCCATAATCAGAATGGTTTTATTAAATGAGTTTGTCAATAAAAAAAAGTACATCTATAGTACAATAAAAGTATTAATATATCAATAATAATAACAATATGATTTTTGACCCAGTTCTTAAGAATGAGAAAACTCAATACATAGGTTATTAAGTTATAACTCACTTTGTTATTAATGTCAGTTCCTTTCAAGGACTCTTAACGGTCCTTTTGTAATTGAATTCTTAAGCTGATGTTATAATTTACTATTTTAAAAATGCTCCTAAATGCAACATTAGCTAAATACTAGCAAAACAACTCCCCTCTTCCCCCTCTCTCCCCCCTTGCTAAACACGGACAGCTGAGCTTGTCGACGCCTAATGTAAGTCAACATACGTTTTATGTTTAGTAAATACAAACAATAGCAGGTAATTTAAGAGCGTAACACAGTATATATTACGAAGCTAACTTTCAAGGCCTACAAAGACTTATTTTGGCCGGCTAACGTTAGCTTAGCTGATGCGGAAGTGCTTGACGAAAGGTTGTCAAAACAAAAACAATTCGTGGAGGAAAAATTAAGACAAAACACAATATCTTGACTCTTTTTCTGGAAGCAATAACACAGGTTTGGTTGTTATAGCTACGTAATAAATGTTTTACTACATGAATAGTAACACATTTAGCAAGGCCTTGTTTCCTGTGACAGGCAGGCCGAGCTATCAGACGGGTGTTTTGATCCCATCTGTCCGCACTCACCACTTGGTATCGGCTTGCTGGGTCCATCCCGACGAGATTCAGCTGGCAAGTGAGCCAGCCGAGGGAAAAACTAGAGGAGAATCTAACTTCTGTATGATCCGAAGTTTGTGTTACAGACGAAGAGAGTCTCCTCTCAAACAATACCGAAAACAGGAATCAGTGCGATGAAAGAAATGGCTGCAATCTTCAGTGTACTCGCTTAGAAAAATACCGTTGAAAGTAAAACGTTAACCAACAGTCAAGCTGCTTCTATTATCTGATACTTCCGGTCAAATGTTTCCAAATAAAAACACTGTAATGGGACACATTTTTGTTCTGTAGTAATGCTGGGTGTCGCACTAGTAGCACCACAGTTGTTAGTAATAATTAAGTTAAATGATACACTACTTACAACGATTTTATACGATTCATCTTAACATTTTTTAATTCCTGTGAGTTTTATTTTGAAATCAGAATATTTTATTTCCGGTTTACCTTCATTCTGAGCACCGTACATGGATTTCCACGGAATGAGGAAACGTGATGACGCACACCAAAATGATGAGCAAATTAACCCACTAGGTGGCGCCAAAGTCCGTTTATATCACAACCACCTTTTCCATTGGTGATTCAATGAGATCTTGGAAAGAGTGGACCAGTTCTTCAAAGACATTGGTTCAAACAAACATGGACAAGAAGGGTTAAAAGTGCTATGTCAACAGACCCATCTCCATGACAACTGAGCAGACTTCATTGATCTGCATGATAGATCTGCATGTGTAATACTAATACAGAGAAAAGTAGCTCTTAAAAAACACCCCTCTCCTGCAGAAAATAAGCTGAGATGAATTTCACGCTCCTCGCTTTGGCGTGAGTTGACTTTGCTGTGCCAAAGTGCCAAAGCATTCATGTCCTTAAGCAACAGGGTGACACACACACACACACACACACACACATAGAAAAAAACTGTTTTGCAAAGTTGCAGCAAACACTGAGGACTTTGTTTCATCATTCTGCACTGATCTGATAAACTACTCATACATCTAATACTTTCTTCCTCCCTTGGCCCACATTGTAGACAATATGCATAATACACCATTCATGCATTATTTTATTTTTTATTATTTTCAGATTACCCCTTGTGGCTACGCACGTTCAGGGAATCTCTCATCAGCAGAGTCAGGTAGGTTTGTGTCTTTACCTCATTCTGAAGTTTACTCTGTCATGTGTTCCTGCCTTTGGGCTAATCCTGGATCAGCATTGCAGTGGATCAGTGCATAATAGGCTCTTGGTACCTTTTTATTATGAATGCAAGCACTGGAGTTTCAAGGATAAAGCACAAAGCGACTCAGAAACCATTACGGATTGGCTTTTTTTGGGGGTTTTTTTGAAAGGGGGGGGTTTAGATGCGTATGTGACTTGTAAAAACCTAAATTCAAGTAGTGCATATAAGTTTTAGATGAATTTCAAAGATCTCCACCGTGTTCTTACGCTCATATCGGCCCCAATCTATTACATTAATGCACTTACCATTCCTTCAATTTGCCAAAAAAGCTGGGTAAAGCCACCCTAAACAGACTGAACAATGAATGCACGGTTAAAGTATTGATAAAAAGGGCTCTTCTTGAATTAAATATTAATCCCGTTCGCTAAGAAGGGATTACTGTAGTACATGTATCAGTTAAGCAGCTCATGCTGAGAGGGAGAGCGAAGAAGAGAGGTTAGAAAAAAGACATGAGGTGTGATGCAAAAAGAAAAAAAAGGAAAGCATTCCTCTTGTTGCAATATCCTGCATCACTGCATCATGAAGTGTTTTGCCCTTTGCAAGGCAGCAGGCATTAGCAGCATTAAGGATTAATGTGTAGTGGTGATATATGGGTTCCCTGCCTGCACCTTTTCTAAGCAGCAGACCTGCATACGAGTAAAGAGGACTTGAAGTCATTTGCCCAGCTGCTGTTAGAAACCCACTTTTAAATCCCATAATGGCACTTTAGAACATCCATCACTGACACACACGTACACACACCTGCGACTAACACAGCCACCCACTCATTGCACACCCACCCGCAAATCAGGATGTTGTTACTTGGCAACATCATTTCAAGGTAAATAGGTGCTGTTATATAAAGAAACGGTGGGTGTCTCTGTCAGATGCTGCAGCCTTTTCAGGCTCATTCTCATGCTGGTGAAAGTGTTGCTATTTGACTGGAGGTGAGTGTGTTTTTTTTTGTGTTGGAGGCTGATGGAATCGTGTGTTACAGGAGGAGACATCTGTTAGTTTTTTTTGCGACGGCAACAGGCGGCAATTTAATTGCTTATCTGCAGAATATTTTGAGTGAAATTGCATTTTGGCGTGAGGGAATGAGAGGGAAATTCCATTAGAGGAAGGCTATGTAATATATCCCCCCCACACACGGAGTGCTGCATACACGTTTGTGCAAAAAAAGGATTCAGAATTTGAAAAACTAAACTTTTGTTTTTTAACTCGATTTTATACAACAGTCTCCCCGAATGATTTAATTCCACATGAAGTTATTACGTTCTTATATCATAAGACTTGGATTACATATTTATTTAACATCCTAGAATGGGACTCTTCCAAAATAATTCAAGACAATCAAAAGGCAATATTGATAAATGCGTAAGGTTGTCTCATTCCAGTATATACGGTGCAAGCAAATGTTAAGTTATGACTTCGGGTTCAATGAGCCATGTCTCTTTGTGTCTGCAGATGAGTGTGTGTGTGTGTGTGGTGGCATGCGTGTGTACTGTATGTACTTAAAGCATCCAGCAGAGGGCAGAAAACACAAGGTTATTCCAACCATTTCTTTCACCAACCTCTAAGACATAATGACTGAGTGTGCAAACTGCGATGAAGTGAACTAATTAACTTTTAATGTTGGAGAACTTCGGCTGGTTCAAAGTTACACTCGAATAATTTAAGCTTGCTGAATCACACGATGTGAAGCGGGAAGAGAATCCTCACCGGGTCATCGTACACGCACATATATTTCTCATAACGTCTGACAACAACCCTCGTTTTCTCCGGGGATGATTTTTTTTCTCTTAATTGGACAATTAATCAGTCGCGGGGTATTTATCTTTTAGGTGTCAGATTTAATTGCCTTATTGGGAGGGGGGGGGGGGTTGTTTTTCATGCTCCTCTGCTGCACCGTGTTCTCATATAGATAGAAATTAGGTTTCAATTGAAACATCACCACCACCTGCTCACTCGTTGTCAGCGTGTTTCCCGCCTAAATCATCACCTGACCTGGTCACATGACTGCACACCTGTTCCTCAACAGTCATCAGCCACAGTATATAGTAACCTCACAGACAGTTTCCACCCTTTTGCCAGATTGTTGGTATGTGTGTGGGGGTGTGTGTCGGGGTGTGTGTGTGTGTGGGGGTGTGTGTGTGTGTCGGGGTGTGTGTGTGTGGGGGTGTGTGTGTGTGTGTGGGGGTGTGTGTGTGTGTGTGGGGGTGTGTGTGTGTGTGGGGGTGTGTGTGTGTGTGGGGGTGTGTGTGTGTGTGTGGGGGTGTGTGTGTGTGTGTTTTTAACCTTTTTGGCATTGTTTGCCTATATCTTCCTCACAATATTATATGTTTGTTTATGTCAAGATATCTATAGAAGCCAAGATGGGTTTTTTTTTCTTTAATAATTATTACTGTGAGCAGACATGACTTGAGATGAGCGAGTTGTTTCTGGGTCATGTTGTTCTCTGTAGAATTGAATGAATGGGGAATAGAAATTTTAAATGTTTAATGATTGAGGAACGTGCGGACACTTGAAGAAAAGTTTATCGTCAAGGGACTCAAAGGTTTCGTCGTTGGACGAGCCATCAACATATTGTCTTGTGCAGCCGTGTATGACCGTGCCTTGCCGGCTGATGACAGGAAGTGTGTAAGAGAGGGAATAATGAGTGTATTAACAGTAAAATAAGAAGTAGGCTAATACGCTGCTGCTGCTGCTGTTGTGTATCATTGAGTGTATGAAACAGAAAAGGCATCATCAAAAAAAAGCACATCGAAGAGTCAATGTATTCCCTCCAGCCGAGACAGTCTTTTGATGCTGAAACAGACTTTTCTTCTCCTCTCTCTCTGTCTCCCTCCATCTTTTCCCTTTCTCCCTCCTACTCTCTCCCACGCTCCCTCCATTGCTCGGCGTGCTGCTGATGAATTAAAAGAAAGTATGTCAGTTGGCAGGCAGGGAGAGGGGGGTGAAAAAAAAAAGGAAGGAAAGAAAGAAAGAGAGAGACATCAGAAAGAATTCATTCAGTGAGTTTCTCAACAAGAATCTTCACCGCCTCGTGAGGTTTTTTTTGGGGTTGAGAATGCAGCTTTGTCCAACCAGCAGCTTCAGTTTTGGGTCAACAAAAACTGGACAAACGCTCTGATCTGGCTGCTCATATATTCCTGTGAGAAGTGCCCCACTGTCCACAGGGTGCCCGTTTGGTTTTAACAAGCAACACTTCTACTGTATGTAGGAAGCCCAAGCTGCTGTTGCTATGCGACTGCTGAAGGCCTGTTTGGAGTATAATGTAACACCACTATGCTAAAAGTTGAATTTTTCAGTTGAAAAGGGAGGAGAAAAGAAGATTTTGAGTTAATAATCTGGATAAAACGCATTGCGTTTAGTTTTAAAGTGAGACTGAACGTGTCCATAATTGAAGGATGAGGGGAAACAGCTTAATCAGGAGTCAACAGGTGCACACAATCAGGCAAACGAGTGCAGGCTTAAGATGGCATGCAGCTGTTAAAAGCCTATATTTCTGTCCTGTATAGAGCTCCACTGTGCTCCAGGTCATGCCTAACAACGTGACAGTAGTTGTATAAATGAAGGAGTGTGTCTGCCGTACAGTTTTGACGGTATTCATCATAAATCTCTTAAAGCAATTATTCAGACGCCTGTTAAGGGTGTCAAAGCCAGAGGGGCGAACCCTTTACTCATATCCAGTAATCGCCTATCAACATGTTCCACGTATGTGAACAGCTTTGAAAGCGGATTGAGAGGATGCCTGTTGTGGAAAAACAGTTTTCTTTTTGTCCCGATAACCTTTGGTTGACTGTTGTTTTTATGGCTCCCTCGGGTGCTTTTTATTGACTTGGCATCTTGTTTGCCTGCAGTCATCTATCAAAAATATCTCTGTCATCCCTTCAACGACCACCTTTTTTTTTTCCAGAGAAACTGGATGACTGTCAGCTCTGATGTGAACTGAAATCTTTTTTTTTTTTTTTTTTATCTGTTACTAAAAAAAGGACTGGGGGACAGTTGTTTCCAACAACAGAAAAAGAAGTAGGAGGACATGTGTGTTTGGTTTTTTTTCCTCTCTCTATGATCTGGGGACCTGATGTGCTAGAAACAGTTTGCAAAACCGTACTTGGGTTGAATGTGATGATGCGGGAGCAAGAACTGTGTGTGCTGTGAGTAGGACGTACGGTAGGTAGGTCGGTCGGTACTGCTGGATAAACAAACATATTGACTGGAAAATGCTATATTAAATCAAAAAGCTGTTAACACCTTACTGTAACACATAGCTGTTCCACTATTTACTGCCTAGAAAATCAGAGTGAGAACACCGGCTCTCTAAAACTGCTGAACAATGATATCCTTTAATGATTAGTTTAATGATAAACTGTGCAATATACCTTAAGGGTTAGAACCCCCCACCCCTATATACATAATAAAGGCTCCAAAAGGAAAGGTAGATTAAAAATCTATCACTCGTACCCCAGGGGGCTCATACTGCGAAGACGCAGGGTAGAAAAGGAAAAGCCGAGCTCAGCACTTTTCTTTCTTTCATTATGCATAAACAGTGCGTGATAGAGCCGACGCATATTTTCTCCAACCTGAAATGAAGGAAAGGGGAAGCGACGTTTTACTGTTTCATTATTGTTAAGGCAAATCCCACCAGTTATTCCCACTTGTGTACCCTCCTGTACTGGTCCCATAGAGACAGGAGCGTCCTTTTAATGAATAGCATTGCTTGGATTACCTATACGCAGCCGGTACTCAAAGTTAATTAAATGCAATGTATTATTTACAGTCGCTGGTTTAAACCCAGGTATGTGGTGTGTGTGCAGTCGTACTGTATCTGCAGGGCTGTTGCAGAAGGATTTATCATTGATCTGTGCTGTGATGGAGTGGGTTCAGAAAAAGGCCAATAATAAATCTTGGATATTTATTTATTTCTCCTTTTTTTTCTCCCTTTTTATTAATTTAAGACACATCAGATCAAAGTTGTGTCAGATGTAACACTTTGCTTTGGAGCCCAAACATTAAAGTAAGCCGAGACACAAACATCCACCTTCTTTTTTTATTATTTTTTTTTATTTTATTATTTTTTCCCACGTTCTGTTTTAAACGTGCTGTTGTGTGTTGAATGCAGAAATAGCTCTGTGTAGGTCCCTTTGGTGGCTCTGACCTCCTTCTAATGGCCTAATTACAATCATTAGCTGTAAAGCAGGAAACTCTCTTTGTAAACATATATTACACTCTACAATAGTCGGGTTCTACTGTAGTTTCTTCTCATTAACACCTTTTTTCTCTTTTTTTTTTTAAAGAAAGTGGGTTTCTTTGAGGATCTTTCAAGGGTTCTTATAGTAAAAAAAACCCCAAAATATTCTACTTTAACCAGGAAGGAAGAACCGTTGTGTGACACTGCCATGCAACAGTAGAAAATGTATATAAAACCCCACTGGGCTGAACTTTGTTGTCACTGAGTAGGCTGGAAGATTGACAGGTTACGACGGCCAGTAATAACTTCCACCTTCAGTTTCCTCCCTGTCTTTATTTATCCAGGGAACTAACTTATTCACCACATTCATAAAGTTAATTTTAATACAGTTGCCAAGAGAAATAGTCTTCTACTGTCAGATACTGTATCCAGCTGGGATGTACCAAGTGATAAAGCGCAGGATGTATGAATTTGTCATAAATGTGTACAGTATATGCAGATTTTTATACGGAGTGTCATGCATGCTCACAATACCACATACACGATGTACAATGTATATAATTTATTTGATGGTTTAACATGGTAATCTATTGGAAAAAGGAAGAGAAACATACAGAGATATACAGTATAAATCTAAGCCTAAATACATTTTGTGGCAGCACAGAACATTTCACATTCCATTATGGGACCAAGGCCATACAACACCTGAAAGTCTTATGACTTTTTTTTTAAATTATTATTATTTTATATAATTTTTTTACATTTTTTATTTTTTTTTTAATGTAGGCTCACATGGCATAATGTCATCTCATTGCAAAATATCCTTTTTTTAAAAAAAACAATCTTCCTCTTATGAATTGTAGTTGCATGCATGATAAATAAATGTCTAGAGTTTGTAACAGTTGCCTTTTTTTTTTTGACATTTTTAGTTTTGGTAATAAATAAAAAGACTCGTACGATGACTGCAAAAAAAAACCAAAACGTGTTTTTACTGTTTTGAATTGAAAACTTGTAAGCTAGGAAGATCTATTTCAGACTGTAAAACAGTTATGTTCTAGCTTCAGTGTTCCAGAGAGTCTTATAATATCTTACATACACAACATGGAAGCTATAGAAACTGTTTTTAGCATTTCATAAGTATAAATTTGATCCTCCAAACTACACAAAGCAACTCGACAATCAACTTTTTTTAAATGCTTGAAATCATGAAACATTGCTTCGTTCCCCAAGAACAAAATCAAGACATTCCCCCCTCTTGGCAAGATGTTTTGGTATTATTTCATCCCATAACTGTCAGCGTTTTTCATATCTCGGACCCAACATGGTCACAATGTGCATTTAGCCCCGTCTACACAGTAGAAAACAGGACAAGAAACCAGCCAAGGGGTCACTTGAATGGAGCCCTAATGGAAATCAGGCTTGAAGTCAATTCTGAAAGTAAACTGCAGCCGTGCAGCAACAATCCAAGTACAATACATTCAGTTCTTAGTCATATATCAGACTGTACACGTAAAAACTTCACAAGTATCAGTGACTGAACGTTTTTCCTTTTACATGCACAAACCAGTGGGTTGTAATCTCGTGTATCCATGACTGAACAGGACAACGCTTTTTAAATTTACATCGTCGTTGTTGTAGTTGTTGCATCCCGCTGATTGCTCTGCGGACCTTAAGTGGAATGGCACGGTTCATCAGAAGAGTCGAACGGGAGAGCTATTTTTATCCACCAAACTATTGTACGTTGACAATAGCCGTAGACGAGCAAGCAGCACGGAAAATAAATGGTCACCCACGCCCTTTCTCTCTCTCTCAAGCTCTCCTTATCCATTTCCCATCAATCTCTCACACACACACATGCACATGCACACTTTTAACACCCCCCTCCTCCCCTCCCAATCCTCCTCACTCCACTAAGAATGGGCCGTGTTACATTCTGATGGAGAAATGATGACCATGGCTCATTATCCTCTCCCTGAACAATGGATTTGATACATTCAATGCTAGCGTGTGTGTGCTTATTAGTCGACGGACAGTCTGCGCATACGGCGGCTGTAAAACGCAGACGTAGAACTTCAGCATGGTCACGTGTTAGAGAAGGAATGTATTCAGAGTGGCCCCACGCTAAGCTAAACTGATGCTTAAACTGTTTAACCTGTTTCATTTCTTTTCTTCCTCTTCATTTCTTTTTTTTCTCTTTGCACTAAATAGTCATTTAAACAGCCAGCGTGACAATCACAAAATGCTCAATATTTGATCATTTTTTTTCCATTTTGGGTTGTACACACAGTAGATATATATACATTTATGTATATACACACCTATGTACAAAAAACAAAAAATCGCCACAACAGAGTTTGCGTTAAAACAAAAGAAGACGGTGTAAGGAACTCAAATGAATACCTGAAGACAAAGAGTACAAAAATATTCTAATATTTCATGGGTTGAATAACTGTGTCGCCCAAAAAAGGCCCTTGGCAGTTGTTTTTTAAATGAAATATTTGTGTTTTTTGTTTTTTTTTAATGAAGTTTGGTCAATTTAAGTGCAATTCTGTCACGCTATCATTTCGAAGCACTGTTGTTAAAAAGAAGTGGAACAAAAATGGCAGTTTTATTCATATTTGTGCTTGTTGTTGTTGTGCTTGTTTGTGCTTTTTTTTTATATTTCTGTGACACTAGCAAAAAAACCAAAAACAAATTCAGAACCTGAGTCACATTCATCCTGAAGAGAGGACTTAAAAAAAAACCCTCAACTTTGAAAATTATTGTGCTTGGGTAAAAGTTTACCAGATCAATGCATCATAGAGTTATTAGCAAGTATATTTGTATATTATCAACCCTATAAACAGAGTCTTTGTTTTCTGTGAAGTTGTGACATAACCCGAGGCAAAAAGGAGTCATTATGTTCCCATTATGGCTGATCATTACATGCATTAGTAGTGCATAGGGTACCAGTCAAACATACATACGTTTGTTTAATGGATTTTTAGGAATTGCCTGCACTTATCTGATCACCTGTGTAGTATAAAGTTTTCTTTTATTTTTCTTTTTTTTTAGATTAGAAAAATCTTTAACTGCTTTCATGTTTTTGTTTTGTTTTTTTGCAAATACTGTATTAATTATTCAATTGCTGGCTTTGTTTCTTTCTATTTACACATTACTGAGAGGGCAAATGTTGGGAAATGACTGTCACAAGTCCCAATTACAGTACATACTTTAGAAAATAAAAGACCTTGGTACCAAGGATTCAAAGACTGCAAATATAAAAACAACTTTGAAGAGAACGTGGTCCAAAAACTCGGTAGTCTTTCTTAGTCTTTTTTTTTCTTTTTTTCTTTTTTGCAGTCTTTAACTAGACAGATTCCATCATGTATAAAAGCAACAGAAAAAAAAGGAAAGTAAAAGAAACAAAATGAAAAAAAAAAAAAGATCAACAAATAACAACAAACACCTCAACAAAACAGTCCAATCAGACATAGTAGAGCCAATAGACGAGGTTGAACAGTGAGAAAACGGAGGGGAAGATGATCCGTGACCAGCGGTCGATGGCGTTCACATCCGTCAGGTCGGGGATTTTGATCTTGAGCTGCGAGGATCGCCTCCGCAGGCGGCTGCGTTTCATCTGGGCCGAGCGGTCCAGGGAGTGGCGGCTGGCGGAGCGCGGGCCGATCCCGCCGCTCTGCTTGCGGTACTGGATGTGCGACGAGGCGGTGCTGTCCAACTGCACCATGGACTGAGAGTTCCTAATGTCCGCCACGCTGGTGGTGATCTCGCCTCCCGCCACCTCGTTGTGGATCTCCAGGGTGGTTAGCAGAATGTTCCCGTGTGCGTGTGGTTCCCCCTGCACGGATCGAGAAAAATATAAAAATATATTACTTGAAGCTACACAGATTTGCCACATCCTGACATGTGTCACTTTATGAAAGCTGCGTGAGAAATGTGGCGTTTTCGTGATGGCTTCAATGACAAAACGGTAAAAACAAAGACGTAAGATATACGGACGGCATGCATTCAGAATGAGCTCCGAAGGGAGAAACGGGTTCATATCTGAAACACGGTTTCTACAACGTAAGAAGACTGAGCATGAGCATCGTTTCGATGTCGATAAAAAAACGGCAGTGGTTGACTCAATGTCATGATGAAAATGTCTGTCGCTCAAGTTCATTCCATGGATGGATACATAATTTTTAAAAATAAATAAATAAATAAAAAGCATCCATGTCAGCTGATGGCGATGGCGGACTCGAGGATGTTGAAAGAGTCTCACTGAACAAACAACAACTCACCGAGCGTGAGTGGCGAAGACCTTTAACCTGATTGGATCGTTTTAGAGATGCGGTTCTACTACCTGCCTCCTGAGAAGATGAAAATATTCAGGGGGAGAAATAGCTGAAAATCGTATCGTAAACAAAAAAAAACAACAGATTTAAGACTACTTAAAGCCTCCGCCGGGAATCCAGATGAATAATGTGATAATATAATGCAGTTTTTTGTGCAGACCGTCGTTTTCCCCTTTCGCTGCTGATGTCAACAGCTGACAAGGAATTTGCAAAGTCTACATTAATTAATCATTCATATCCTGTTGGGAGGGGATTAATGAAAAAAAGAAACTTTGGCCACTCTGGCTGTCCTGCAGTATTTTCCTGTGGAAACAACACCCAAATATTAATACTAAATTCATATGTCAATCCCGCTAACTTCTTTTTCAGTCATAAAAAATGAATGACAAACATTTCAGCTACAAGAAATGGAACATCTCGAAAGCTCCATACATAATTTACTCGAGTCCGGTTCCAACCTACCCTTGCAGCGTCATACTTTGCCGCCCTCTCGTTGTTGGCCTTCTCCGCCTTCTCGGCGAGCTTCTTTTGCATCTGAGGGCCCCTTCCGAAAAAGATGTAGTTGACGAAGGCGTACTCCAGCAGGGCCAGGAACACCATGACGAAGCAGCCCATCAGGTACATGTCGATGGCCTTGACGTAGGGGATCTTGGGCAGCGTCTCTCGCAAGTGAGTGTTGATGGTGGTCATGGTGAGCACCGTGGTGATCCCTTTTGAGGAGGAGAAAGTACAATTATAAAATGTCAAACTGGCTTTTTTTTTCCCTCAATTCTCCGAGGCTTCCTTGACGCTTAATTAGTCTGAACCTGTCATAGCATACGCATGTCTTAAAGGAACCCCGCGCTGCTTTTTAAGCAGATGCCGCTATCTCGTCAGTAACCTTAAGGTCACACTGGAGAAAACTCCAACAGATGTCTTCAGTGTTACTATAGAAACGAGGATATTTTTATAGAAAAATGTTTTGTTCTGTGGCTATTTCCACACAAAACACGGGTACCGATGTATTTCATGTTTGTGATCTGATTTCACTTGCATGAACACACACACACAGACTGGTCGGTGAGCGCATACCGTTATACCTCTGCTTCATTGAAATTCAAAGGTCTGCCTTCAAACCTCAAAGTGCCCTTCGGTCATCAAGCAGAAATAACTCATTAGAATAGTGTTGCATATATATATATATATATAACGCCCCCCAGCTCTCAGTAACCTCATATACGAGTAACACGTTGCATGATTTGCTTGCTATCTCTTCAGTAAAGGCACCTCGCGTGTTCCAGGCCGTGACAGAAAAGAGTTAGAGGGAGGTTACAGAGCAAACGCGTGAAGGGCAGAAGGTTTGATACATTTCACACGCGGTCGCTTTGCAGCACGTAAACACACCGCCTCGGCCATTTCCGTACAAACCCTGACCTCCTGCAGTGCAATAACGCTATATTGTATCTCATTACACATGTATGTCAGCCTTATCTCCATTACTGTATCTATTCCATGCTGGTAATAAATGAAGCCTATCAATAGCTGGACAATGCTGGAAGTGTGTGTGTGTGTGTGTGTGTGTGTGTGTGTGTGTGTGTGTGTGTGTGTGTGTGTGTGTGATAAAGTACAGAGAGGAGGTAGGTTGGGAGGAGGGAGTGGGATAGCTAAGGTCAATCTAGCCCTTAGTGTGATTTATTGGCACATTACAAAGCTTACGGCGCTCAATGTGCGCGTGTGTGTTCAGTGTGTGTGTGTGTGCTGTCAGACGTGGCGGGCGTGAACGTGCGCGGGCTGGCCTGCACATGCTCCGTGTCACCTTTGGCTCTCTATTGGATGGTGCAATCTTTTTTTTTTCTCTCTTTTTGCTTAACGACAGCCGTGTTCTTTTTATGTGTTCTCTCGGCTGTGCCATTACTCTCTGTCCTTCACTTCCTCCCTTCCTCTATTCCTCTATTCCTCCTGCTCTCCCACCACCACCACCACCACCACCACCATACTCCTCCCTGTCCCTGTTCGGACAATTTAATCAAGGTGCTACGCACCCATGGGCCTCCCTCCTTTTTCATCACACTGTTACACTCTCCGGGGAGAAATATAGTTTTATAGGGTTTCTCTCTCTTTCTGTCTCTCCCATTGTTATCCCTCTGCCTCAATTTCTCCCCCTCCTCTCCCTCTCCCTCTTCATTTATCCTCTCTCTCTTTTATTTATTTTATTTTCCCCTGCAGATCTCACCATCATTTCGCAGTGGTTTCCCTCTTTGCTCGCGCTGCACCTCTCTCTGTCCCCTCCCCCCCCTCCCTCAGTTTTCTCTTGTTACATGTCCTCGAGTCCTCTTTTTTTCCACCTTAACAGCTGGAACAAAGGCACACAGCAATCAAATCTCTTCTAATCACGAGCCAATAGGCCATTAGCGACACAGCTCGACAATATAAAAAACGGAAAGGTACCATGTAAGATGCAATAAAGCGCGGCACAACGGCGATAACTGTTAACCGTGTGCGCGGTAAATCAAAGCAGTGCTAATTGAACACTTCCATGCATCACTTGGAGACGGCATAAATTATCAGCTGCCTTGGAGTTGTCATTTTGGGGGTCTGCGGTTCACAAAAATAGGGTTTAAAGTACCTGGAGCGCCATGGAAGCTGTTAAACATACATTGAGGTCAAACTTGTGTGTCTACCATTACACTAAAAGTGCTCCAATACCAATTATAGCTAATGCCCACACCTTGCCTGCTCATGTAACATGATTATGAACCGAGGGCGGAAAATAGGTTTCAACCAGATTAGGGTGCGAGCAGGTCATTTGTAACTTTACAGTCCTTGGAAATTGCTCAGGAAAACGAGACTCTCCTTTCTTCTTTTCTTTTCTTTTTTTTAAAACAATTGAATTGTTTGCCTGCTGCCTCCTTGAATTGATTTTCTCCTTGATCATTACCCTGCTCTTACCAAAAAAGGGAGACAGACACTCTCTCCCACCATCACGGTACTCGGTGAAAGCTTGTAACGATCCAGCAGAGAGAAGTGAGTGGACCTCCAGTTGCCTCGCAGCGGATATTGCTGCAAGCAATACTTCACACCTACACACATCCCCCCTCTCACAAAAACACACGCAGGCGGCCACTTAAAGGCGTACGGGGATTGACCGGATATTGCGCGCGCGTCTTAACGAAGGCCAGTTCGAGCAAGCATAAATACATATTCTGAATATATATTTTATAGACCAAATGACAACCGACTGAGAAAAAGCAATTTGTTATACGCCTGGCTGTTTAAATTACCACCAACCAACTGACACACAGTGATTCTGGGGCCTGTAGTGCTCTTGGGGGACCCGCCCCTCTTGGGCAATTTGCCTGGTTGGTAATTCAGCCGTGTAGATTGGTGAGCCACTTTTACTTTGACAGTCTTCTCTCTCGAAGGAAATCTGGGCGTATAAAGTGACCAACTATGAATGTTCTTCAGAAAGGAAGAAATCAGAGTTCAGTAGGCAAAGCTGTGTTTCAAGTATAGTATATTATATTTAGCGCCTAAAGGAAATCTGATCATTTGGATCAATTAAGCTCACTATGTGGAGGAAATGTTACGGTTGCTACAATGTGATTGGACAATTGCTGTCTGGGGGGAACGGGGGTTAACTAATTGCCACTTAACCTATATATTTAAACGGATTATTCCAACTTATTAATAATTAATACTGTGGAAAGTTTATTGTCTAACTTGCTTTTTTTAGCTTTTATCAAAGCTGTGCCGCAGCCTCCTGTGAGGAATCAAAGATGATTACAAACTAGTGGCCTGCTGCTTCCCTCTTTGCCTTGTTTACTGCTCACAGGAGCTCCACAGCGAGTGGGCCTTTGCACCCACACAAGCGCTCCTCAATAACAAGTGAGATAATGCTCATTAGAGATGTTATTTATAGATTGTAAAGGTCTGTTGGTGACCACAGCAAGTACAAATCTAACATGTGGCCTAGTTTGGTCATCCACCAGTCTCTGAGCCATTCCCTGAAGTTTAGCATATCGCGTTTTGGGAATCCATCAGGAGGTTGTGACTGGCGCCCGGCCTCAATCGGAGAAAGCCAAATAGCTGCTCTTTAACAGCATCCTTACCTAGAGCCACTCTGGCTGCCGACGCATCGTAGTTTATCCAGAAGGAGACCCAGGAGAGGATGGTAATCAGGATCGATGGCATGTACGTCTGCAGGATAAAGTAGCCGATGTTCCTCTTCAGCTTGAAGCTCAGAGACAGTCGAGGGTAGGCACCTGAGAGGAGACGGAGATGTAAAACAGGAAAAGGAAAATCTGAAGGGGAATTTTTATGACATAAAATGATATTTAAAAACATACTTAGATGTTTTTACAGTTTTACATTTAATATTTTAAGTTATATTATTCCAAGGAGCATGCAGGGACACCTTGTGTTTTTGTTTCAGTTTCCATGACAACCCCCGACAGCATGGGCTGGCTTTATTGCCATGGTAACAAGTATCCCCTTCATGAGTGCAAATGCACACCAACTCTCTCTCTCTCTCTCTCTGTCACACACACACACACACACACAAAAAAAACTACAACCCCGTTTTGTGACACAATATTCAGGACGGTGATAAAAAATTTCACATTTTGATTGATCCGTTCTCTCCGTGTCTCATCCACCTCCGTGTTTCATGATTCACAGTGATTCTGTGGGATTCAGCGTTGCCGCGAGCGTAATATCTGTATAAATGCACGCAGCGGCGCCTCTGATGCTTCATAAATCAGGAATTCATAAATCATATTCCTCACTAGGTTGTGCTACTAGAGAGAGAGCATCTCGGCCCTTTACTTTTCCAATAATCTGGAAATACAAACAGTATAGTGCATGAGATCCATGCTCTGCGATGCATGATTTCTCATCAATCTCCCAGCGTCTGTCTCTTCACGGACTGAATCTATGGCTCGTTACTCCCGCTATTCTTAGCTATATTTTTTCGTCTCCTATTGGAGGAGAAGTGGTGGCAAGCCGTTGCACTGAGATTTCCAATCCGTGGGTTTCAGCCAAAGCTACTTGTGGCGAGCGTGGGTCCAATCGAGACCTCATTAAGATTCAGTGCCTTCTGTGTGTCAGATTGCAATAAAAAAATCTCAACGTGTCATTTTGAAAAGCTGAGCTATAACTGCTATAGGCTCATATAATTGACACTGGATGACCCAAATTGATGCAGTTAATGAGAATATTAAAGAAACGCTGTTGCAATGATAAAATATTTGTCAGACGAGAACATTTAAAGCTGCAACTAATGATTATTTTCATTATTGATTCGACTGCTGATTATTTTATTGATTAATCCATTAATCGTTCAGCCCAAAGATATTTCACTGACTGACATGTATGTCATAAAAGCAGTTTTTTTTTTTTGTTTGTTTGGAATAAAAAAGGAGCGGCGACAGACAGAAATCAAGATAAAACAAACACACATTAATGACTCAGAGAGAGAGTGCTGGAAAGCAATGAGAGAGAGAGAGAGAGAGAAAGTCTCCGGCATTCAGGAATGAAAGGAGCACTTGAAGATGACGAGCAGCGAAACAGATGCGGCTCTTCTATTCTGGGATTATTGGAAATATTTAGCAGATGAACGCTTTTAGATTCTGTGAACTAAGAGATACTTTCACAAACTGGCGAAGATGTTAATTTATTGTTCTCCTCAAATTTGATAAAACCAGAGCTGATTGACAAGCTTATTATAAAGCTGGTTTGGAGTCAAACACAAACTATGCTATATTTATCACATTAGATGATCCTCGTATGGTTTAACACTTTCATTACAGTGTGAATATGGGAACAGACTGTCGACACGTCTTAAAATATCCCATTCACTGCTTTTTAAAAAGAGTCCCTAAAGGCAGCAGCTCCTCCGGCTTCAGCCGAGCATCCTCGCAGTCGCACATGCAGAAGTGGTTTAAGATGGGGAGATGGGGGGTGTCGCGTGTGGGTGTCAAAATGTACTCGCTGTAACTGCTACGACAAACAACATCAGCGAGTGGGAGGAACACCATGTGTGAGGCCCGAGGAGGAGAGGGCCAAAGAAGAGGGAAGGGATATGCAGGGAGGATTATAAAAGTTGGTGATGACGTCGGAGGGTTAAGGGGAGCAGGAGGTCTTTGGTCACCCTCGAAGCAGGACTGTTGCAGTCAAGTTTTACATGCACTTCAGCCGCAGTAAGTCCTATTAATCATAGGCCTATTAATTACTGATAGAGATGCTATTGACAGAACAAGGAAGACGGTAAAGGTTATGATAGCTGTGACATTGATGGATGCGCTCTATGTGACAACAACAACACACTTAAATGTCCCGAAGCAATGTTGTCTGGTCACATATGCATTTGCATACTGTGTATATACACACACACACACACAGAAACAGGCAGTGTTTGTGTGTGTGCTTAGAGGAGAATAATTGATGTTGCGGGCCTCATTCCACATGAATATATGATGCTCTGAATCCTGGGCTGTTTTTCTGTCAGAGCAGCGTAATTGGCATCCAACCACACACACCTCTTACAAGTGAGAGGAAAAGATGGACTGAAAGTGAGGGAGAAGAGGAAATGTGGGACAGAGGCTGAGAAGGATACCAAGACTGGACAGAAGAGAGGGACGGGTAGAGAAAGAGAGGAAGGGAATTAAAAGGCTGGCTAGTGTAGCACATGTAATGGAGGAAACCTGGTCATTAGCCAGCTTGGCAGGGGAGCCTTTGATGTGCTTCACACATTCTGCCAAGAGCACAGGAGCAAAGGAGCAGACCACCGGACACGAAACTTTAATAGTCGCCACCCACAGGGGACACGCTGCTTCTCGCAAAAACAAGCGCGCTCCGCTGCTTCTCGCCTTGGCACATTCACACAGGAAGGCTGCGAAAACCCCACATGTACCGTAACGCAGCGCAGGGGACGATGGCTGAATGCAAATATTAAATATTAAATGTCGCAGCTTTTATTTCCCCCACCAGATTATATATGGCAGTTGTTTAGGGAGCGTCAATAAAGTTGTGTGTGTATATATAGGCCTATATGCCAAACACACACACAAAACACAAAGTGTCACCCTGTCTTCTAAATAATTGCTCTAAAGAAAAGGCTCATTGTGAACCTATAAATAACACTTGATTGATCACAACACCAGTTAATGACGGCACGCCATCCTAAGGTTTACAAGCCGTGCACACCTTTTGTGTCTGCATTTTTTGCTTCATGCTTCATGTTTAATCAATAAATATTCATTATAGACGTTTGGAGGATAATTTGAACTCGCCGGGGGCCGTTTGAACTCTGCTACACTGACTGACTGGCTTTGCTTTCGAGCGGCGTGACATTTGGGTTTTAATACAACGTTCACTGCGAGGCTGTCGAAAGCTTTCCCTGCACGTGTAGCCTTTTGTTAAAAAGTACATTTTAAGATTTTATAAAATATTTAAAAAAAAATTTTGATTTAATTGCTCCTGTCACACTGATAGATTTTATTGATTGGGGTCTGTCAGCATGATGAGTGCCAAAGAACCCAAACCATTAATTCCAACGTCACCTCTCAGGGTCAAGAACCACCTGACACAGACGCCATCTGCTCTTTTACGGCCTGTTTTGGTTACGTATCCTTTTTTTTTTCCTTCCCCGGCATCCTTGCATCAGCCACTGTTACTTGAGGGATTGCTTCAAAGGCGGCGCGTCTCCTCACTTCAACCCAATTAGAAGCTCTGACAAACACACAACTTTGGCTCCGAGGATTTAAGATCAACGGATCAAGCTTTTGGCACGGATTTGTTTACTACAGAAATTGATTAAATAATCAGCTTGGAAAAAAAACAGGCCAATGTTTGATATGAACAATATCATCTAAAAATGAAACTTGTCATGTATTATTCCATAAAGAAAGATCCGACTGTGGAATACATATATAGTACACTGTTAGTTTAACGTACCTGTGGAAAAGACTACGTTTCTGGAAACCAGCTTGTAATCGACGATGGAGAACTGCGGCAACTCGATCCGCGTCACCCCCGTTACGGCCGTGTTACCTCCTTTCCAATAGAACTCAATGTCGTCCGTGGTGTAGCCATCTGCACAAGAAAACACACACATGCGCCAAAGGTGTAACCATCTGTCTAACCATCACTGGAGACCAAGATATGCAGTGTTGCTGATCGTCCAACTGGGCTGTCATTTGGGGAAAAAAACCAAAAAACTTGTTTGAAGTCGTTTCCAAGAACCAGACGTTACTTTGAGGGAAAAAGTCAGGAGTGTTTGAACTGAAGTGAACCTATTACCTTTTTCAAACAAGTATTGTCACATAAAGGTAAAAATAAAAGAACCAACAGACATATTTTTCCACATAAAAATACTGAATGTTGAGTGCAGGGAAAAAAAAGGCACTCACAGCTTTCTATCTCCAGAGTGCAATTCTGTTCATCCAGAGGATACCTCCTGAGATCCATCATACACGCTGCTGTGGTAGTTATCCTGCAAAAGAAGACACAGATGGGAGGAAGGGGGAGGGAAGAGGGGAATATATTTTAGATACTGTATGTGATTTACACAGATTGTATAAAAGTAACGAGGATGGAGGATCGTTTTTTCTGTGTCCGATAAAAACTGGCCTCCATCCGGTGATTAGGTGAACATTTGTGAAAATAAAATGCATATCATGACGAACAGAAAAAAATGATTTCGGCTAAGTCTGCCCTGATTAAAAACCAAAAAAAAATCTGTCTGCTTGGCAGTTAGCCACTGGATGTCTTCATTCAGTTAAGACTCAGATGGAGACTATGGAAATCCATTAGGTGATGATATTACACAGCTAAAATTACAATAATAGAACATCAAGTCGGCAAGATATAGTATTGATGCTGCAGTTCACATTTAGATATCTAACAAAAATTTAATAAAACGAGCAGATAAGCGTCTTCGGCACCGTGATAGGAATCTGCATGCAGTTACTCAGCTCTCCTACCTGACATACATTTATGGAACAGCTCGTATCACAAACGCCACGTCACACATCTCCCTCTCTCTCGCTTTGATCTCTTGAAAGCATCGAGAGGTCTATAAGTAGCCCACGAGGCTAAATGCTATGAACCCCACTTGCATAATCAAGCGATGACTGTATAGTATGAACGCTGACAGACGCAAACATACACACGAGCATGCAAGTATGCATTCAAACACACACGCACATACTTTTCCCCCTTTGCAGTCTAATAATTCAAAGCATGCATCCATATTCATAGCTCACGCCGACTCTTCTGAACCTGCCCGTCGCAAAAAAAAGATCAATGGAAATTCAAAACAAGGTCCTTTTTTATGAAAATAAATATCAAACGGCAGCAGCTGCATTTAATGCGCTTTGAACCTGTTCACACACTTCTTCTTTCCAGGGATGATCTCTGACTGTGCAACTCTTGCAATGCCTCAAACAAAAGAGAAGTGACGTATGACGGTTTCCTTTTCAGAACTCACCTGAGGCCGTAGAGAACAGTTCCGTCCGGATGCAGACGGATCATTCGGTTTTTGACGGTGACCCCGTGAACGAAAGATTTCTTGTCGTTAAGGAAGTACGTGTCCGGGACCCAGAGCTGGTCGGCGACCCTGTTATCCAGGGTCAAGTTGAGAGGGATTCCTACATAGGCTAGACGCTTGTCCCTCCAGTACTGTTGGAAATACATGGTCAACGTGTAGTCCTGTAAAGACAGGCAGAGGAAAAGAGACAATAGGACAATAAGTTCTGACATTTATTAATCTACACAGATCTCAAAAAGCAAACACGAACAGCTTTGAAATATTTGCTCTGCCCATTCCCTACTGTTAGTGCTCCTAATATTTATGTGACATGACACAGCATCCTACAAGCTGGAAGGAGTGCGGGCCAACTGGTTCACATGCAGCAGCCAAAAAAAAACCCAAAATCCTCAGAAGTGCCTTTTGCCCTCCCTTCAGGAATACAGTAACGGATACAGTAATGTGCCATTGTACAACAGTGTTGTTAGGTGCAGCTTTAGAGGAAATTTTTCACCCAATATATCAACATTTTCCTCTCCCTTTATTAGTATATTCCTGCATTAATTCTGCATAAAAAACATATATTTTTTTTAGTGGAGGGGGGGCTTTAAAGTCCATTTTATTGGACGTTTTGCCTTTATTCAAGTAGCATTTGACCAGTGCAGAGCTGGCAGAGGAGATAGAGGCCAGAGCCCCTCCCTCCTTCCATCCATCACATAACCCACTTACCCAAGCTAACAGTCTCCCTTCTCTATTTCTGTTTTTCTCTCTGCACCCCTCTCTCTCTCTCTTTCTCTCTCTCTCTCTTTCTCTCGGGGCATTGCCATGATCTCCCCTCTTGCACGCTGTGGTGTTGAAATGAAAGCCAGCTCGCACCAAGCTGGCACTGGCAAAAAGCACACATGTCAAATGAACAAATACGGCAATACTGCAGTGAGCGCGGCTCCCGAAAACGTTCATGTGTGTTACAGTTGTTACATAACCCCAAATAGTTGCGTTGCCTTTTGCACAATCTGAAGACTGTGTTACCAAATGCTTCAAAAAAAATTACGCAATCCTTTCTTTTTACTGATACTTCAGAGTCAATGAATATGCTTTCCAGTTTTTTTTTTGGTTAGCGCACAGAGATATGAACACGGGATGATCTTAGTCAGCACAGGACACAGATTGGTCACACAGCATGAGGAGGAAAGCTCATTGGCACTAAGCCATGAATGTATAGTGGTAGAGCCACGGCCTGTTTGGTAGCCTGCAGCCCCCCCAAAAAAAACGATGAAGCAAGTCTCTGGGACTCAATATTACCACCAGTAATGTGAAAGAAAAAACAGTAACAATAATGTCTCTCTCAGCAGTCTTTAAACCGTGATATAGCGGGGACTATTTTCTCTGACGCCATGGTGGAAGAATATGCACAAAAAAAAAAAGATCCCACTAACAATGTATTGCAAAGGTTAATCCGCTTGCTTATAACGGAGCATTTGATAATCCAGTGATCACATGAGGTTGACTACTCTTCTGCTCCCGTACGTGACGGCAAAATAAATCCTTGTCAGTTTCCAGGATTTTGTGACATGCAGGGTGAGATATTAAATTTGCTGTATGAATACTGTAAGTACTGTAGACTTGGCTTCCCCCTTCTCCTCCATTACCACTGTAACTTTACCCTCCATCAATCCTGACAAATGACTAATGTCTCTCTCACACACACACACACACACACACACACACACACACACTGCCTTGTTTTGACCCTTATCACATCACTTCTCCTCCTCGCTCTCAGCTGGAGAGCTCTATCTCTTCCCCCCACCAGAGCCGTATTGTGCTCTAGGTATTCATTTCCATCTCCCGCCAGAGTGTCAGCAGGTGGGCAGCCCGTTGAGTGCACACACACACACTCACACACACACACGCCTCGTAATGCATAAATGATTTAAATTAACCATGTAGTCTGTACAAACACACGCGGGAGCGGCTGAGGAATCCTCATCAATGTTGCATGGTGACAATCAAAATGAATTTCAGATGAGTGCGTAGGTTTTGCATTATACCTACGCCTGGAACTTTTTTTTCACATTTTCTAGGACTGTATGGATTATTATGAATTATTGAACGCATGTATTCCCCAATTCATACAGCCTTACCACTGCTTGTTTGGTTATTAACATATGTTTTTTTCAGCTGAGATAATAACCAGTGGAAGCCTCAATTATTTAATTAACTTGACTGGATAATCACTTTTTATTCAGGGTGTGTGTGAGAATTCAGATAAGCAGAGTTTTGGCTGTGAACTGACCCATATTCAATGTAATCTCTCACACTGACTGCCACGTCGTGATACCACTAGGCATCTAGGAAACATCCTGCTAACATTGTTTTGTCACATGGCGCATATGTCTTCTATCCTCAGCATATGCTGCTGTTTTATCACCAAACCAGGGAGGGGGAACCAAATTATATAAGGCGTCATGAAAAATAAATAAAGTTTTTCCTCCGACTTAACTTTGTGCGGGAAAGAGAGAAAAAGCGATGATATGATATGTAATCACCGTGTACTCTATATGAACCCCTATTCAGTGAAGCAATTTGAGTCACTTCAATGTAATTTCGGAGCGTCCCCCTTGGGATAACCCTGAGGCGGTATATCACCGCAGTGCGGGGGAATCCCTCACCCCCCTCCCCTCCCTCCCCCCTTCTGCTGCTATAGAATGGTTAAAAATAGCACTGTCCCCTTTATTGTGAGCAAACAAACAGCGAGGTGATTGAATTGGACTTTTTCCCTCTCTAAATGACAGCATTGGCCTTCAATATATGGGGATAATTTCCTCACTGTCTAAATACAATATGATGTATTGCCTCATAACAATAAAGGACAGAGAGAGACAAAAGGAAAGAAAGACGGGGGGAGGAAACAATAGTAAATGTAAAACCATTTTTCTCTTAAATGACACACCACAGTGACACATAACTGTAGATCTTTTCCTTTTTAAAGTCACATTCCGCTCAAATATGTATTTTGGGGTTGTTGGGGTTTTTTTTGTCGCTTCTCTTGAATGTTTGACCTTCGCTGTGCAGAATGATGTATGCGCAGAGTTTGACACGGGAAGGCTGTTTTTCAGATTCAGAATAGGCGAGTTTTATCTGCACAATTTGTGGCTTCACAGCTAGTTTGGAGCCAATCATGGGCCAGTATTGAACTTAAGAGTCAAAAACACGAAGCCTCCATTGCACACTGAGGACAACCTTTTTTACTAAAGTAGGAACGTGGAAATGAAATGATTCCCCAGGCCAACACATGCAGTATCTTAAAGGTGTATGTATGCGGATCTACAGACTATTACTAGCAAGCAATAAGAGCAGGGGCTGTAGAGTTAGGACCAGTAGAAACAAGGCAAAAAAAAATCACAAGTCCTCTCATTGGCTTGACACTGCAAACCAGGAAGTGCCCCGCTCTGCTTATTCTAAATCTCAGTGATCATCACTTCATCCTACAGCGCGCTCTCTCCTGAGGCCAATTACGTTTCCATCAGGCAGGAAGCCGGATGCCGGATAAAAGACATGCGGGTATATTAAACCCCACTCAGAACACAGAGAAGGAAAAAAAAAGATATGCTCTTTATGCATTGCTAAAAGACCTATATAACATAATTAAGGTGACATAGTTAGTGCATTTTGCAACATCTGATTCCAATATGTATTTCTTTAGCAGTACACGGATGTGGTTACCTTGGTGATTGGTGGCACCTGAATTCACCTGAACACCTAATAAAATCCTCCTGATGTCACTCAACAAATCAAAGAGACGCTTTGATTTGTTTTTGAGCTTGTTGTTGAGATATCTGCAAAAAAAAAACCTGAACAAACAGCAGACAGATCTTTTTTTTTATTTTTTTATTCTCTTTGACACCCACACACAGCCGTGGGTGTATGGATGACTATCTTGTTCAGCCTGTTAACTGCAACTATAGCCACAGACTCTCACTGTTTCCCAGTGACAGGAGCTGTCTGTTTGCTGTTTGTCCATTTCGGCAAAGACACTTTTGCAAAACAGCTCTAACAGGTGACGTGTTTTTTTAGGTGCATCCATTCTTAAATGTACAACTAGTTTCCAAGTAAGCACTGCCTCGACACGCGCATAAATCTATTTCGCCTTGCTCTGATCTTGGTCCTGGTGTGTGTTTCTCATCAGCGAAAGGCCCTCCGGCACACCGCAAACAAACCTCAGAGGTAATTAGTGCCTTTCTCAGATGCTTTAGCATCTGCTAGTGCAGGAGCCCGCGCTCCGCTACGGCGTCAGGAGTAGCAGGAGCCGACTTTGTCGACCTGCCCTGCCAGGTGGATTTCCTGGACGAGCCAGATGCTACAATATATTCACTCGCTGGAGTGTTTGGATCAGCTACCGCCTCCCCCCTTTCTGCCTCTCTCATTCGTTTCACTGGATTTCTCAGATCTTCGATCTCAAGCTTTCGCTGCTCTTTTCTCTTTCGCTCGGTCATTCAATAAATCTTTAATTCTAAAAGTCTTCCTCACCAAATGTCAAACACTGGTGCAAAAATAACAAACAGCTTGACCGGTCTTGTTTTGGCTTCGACGCTGAATAACAGCCAGAAATTGTTCATTTAACAAGCGCAGATGCACAGATGCACATGTTACAGTCCCCCCGGTTGCTTTGGTGGCAATGAGAAATGGACCTAATTAATCATCAGTTTAAGTGTGATCTCAGCTGTCTGACTCCCTGGCTGATCAGCTGCCTTCATGATCTCTATGGAGAATAGCCTCGTTGGCTTGCTGGTTAATGTTAGCTGACTGAACTCTTGCCAGGACAAATCTTGTAGGGTGGATGATGAAGGCTCGGGCCAAAACAAGGAAGTTTACTGCAAAACTTGCCAACTTGCCATCAACAATTGATTGATCCCTGACTGACCTGAATTTGACTCCCCGTGACCTGCAACTGTTATGTTGTAAAAGCGCGGGAGCCTGAACAGGTCATTCAATCTGTTGCTGGCAGACTTAAAAATAAAAATAAAATAAAATAAAATTCTACATAAAGGGGAAAAAAAAAAGAACCCCAACCAATGGGGTGAAGCGTTTCAATTTGGGTCACTGTCTGCTGATATTTTAAGACCAGCCCGGAAACAATAGCCTCAAGTCACTGCATGTGGGTACACGAGTCCCCAGCCCGGCAGCGTCCAGCTCACAAATTAAGTCAAATTTAGCAAATCCAATCAGAGTTCCCTGATAGCTGTCTGCTCAGTTGGGGCCTCGTGGGAAGGACACTCCTGAAACACTGTTAACACTGCAAGCTCAAGAGGTTAACAAGCAAAAAAAAAAAAACCCAAGGCTTCCTCTGGCTGTTGATTACAAAAGGCTTAAAAAGATTGAAATGTTCTCCGCTGCGTGACTCAGAGAGTCTCACTCTATGCTGTGCATCTTGCATGACTATTACATTGATTGAAAACCCCTTTGAGCTTGCAGCTTCCATCCACTCCCCCCCTTTAGCCAGTCCGTGCAACCGTCCGAGGATGCTGCAGTATTATCTTTATTCTCACAGCTCTCTCTCTCTCTCTCTGTGTGTATGTAAGGTAACACCATGCTGCCAGCCTATGAGATAAAGATGTTTTATTGCTTACAGGAAACCCAGCCCATCACATCTCACCATCACATAATGGCCTGAAAGGGGAAAAGCCAGCATATTACAACAGTGGGTTCACTCACCATGTTGACTTCTGACACCATGTCTATGCTGGCCACGTCTATGCTCATGCCGACTGCAACAGGGGCCCCTGCAGGAGGTTGAAACAGCACAATCTGTGTATATAAAGTAAAGCTTTCCCGCGTAAAGGAGGTAAAGCAACGGCACACATACCTCCAAAGTCCGGCCTCAGTCGGATGTCATATCCCTTCAGGAGTTTATCCACCGTCTCCTTCACGAAAGACATGTTGCCCGGTTCATTGACGCTGGAATGACAGTAAAAAACACACACATCACCTTGAGTCATGTTATCAATAACCTTGACTTCACTAGATGACACTCACCTCTTCGCGCAGCACACAATCGAACCGACAACCAGCGCGGACAAGACGCGGAATTGACGAAGCTTGTGCAAAGCCAACATCACCTCTTTCTTTTCTTTTCTTTTCTCTTTTGTTTGTTTTGTTGTTTACAACCACAACAACAGCAACAACAACAACAGCAGCAGCAGCGTAAAGTCCCACCCCCCCTCCCTCCCCCGTTTTCTGTCTTAATCAAACAGTCGAGACGGTTCCGGACGCTTTTTTTTCAAAATCAGAGTAAATCCATTGATTGTCCAAAGAGGAGAAAGTCGACTGATACACAGAGAGAGAGAGAGATAGACTGAGAAACAGGAGAAAGAGAGAGAGAGAGAGGGGAGGGGGTTGAAAAGTCAGCGGCTTGCTGTGGATGGATTCAGATATGAAATATGGGCTGGCATCGCCTCCCTGTCATGAACACTGCCGCACATTCAGGAGCTGAAGCGCATATTGATGAGGAGGGTGCACAGTGCTGCTGCTGCTGCTGGTGGTGCTGATGGTGCTGCTGCTGCTGGTGGTGCTGATGGTGGTGGTGAAGGTACTCTTGTTCAAGTGAGAGATGAAGCCCAACACTTACACACTGTAAAAAAAAATGCCCACCAGTAGAGGTGTATGGTGTGATTTTAGGATCCTACAATTCCCACAATGCAACTCAGTAGCACCCTTTTTCATTATGGCTGGTTAAATGTCTTTATTCCTCACGCCATCCTCATAAATATATGATATAAATGCATATGTGAGGTCACTGAAGTTATTTTAAAAATTATTTATTATTGAGTCATTCATCCAATTAATAGATACATTTTTTTAGAGTTCACTCCTGGAGCAAATTGGCTTGTTAAAATGGATTAAATTTTTTTTACAGTGCTCCTCACACCATCTGCGCCAATCCGCTTCCTCTATGCTTCCTGTGAAAATGGCGGGACCCGAACAATATCAGGAAGGAGCTGCATTTATCAAGCCAAAATAATCGATGCTTGTGATTGACTAGTCTGTTAATCGTCTATAATGGCCTCTCTTTTTTTATTTTGCTTTTTCTAAAATGTGGGGCTCCACCATCAATTATTTAGAAACATGGGAGTCGATGTTGGAAATTCCGTGGATAATTAGGACCGTGAAGAAAAACGTTAATAAGTAATGTACGCGTACGTGCATGCGCGTGCATGTTGTGGCATTTCCCTACCTTGTGTCATAGATGGCGAACAACTTCTTGTTTCCGTCAACAGCATTCCTGAAAGAAAAGATTATGATTGTGATTATGATTATGATTATTATTATTAAGCCTATGAAAACACTGATCAATTATAAAGGTTGAGTTAATTGATCCGTGTGGTCAACAGGTTTGTAGTCTCCAGTAAACCAGAAATAACAGTGGGATGCCTGCAGGGCAAATATTGAAAGGTGGTCAATTTCCACTGGGAGACCCCCACCTCATCACCTCCTCCACCTTCTGATCATTACAACCACACACACTCACACACACACACACACACTTATGCATGTTGGTTTGTTTTTGTTTTTTTTGTCTGTCTTTCCTTCTTTCACACACACACACACACACACACACACACACACACACACACACTTGTCCAGCCGGTCATCACTCCGCAGGGAGCTGTCCACACCGAGCGTGGTGCTGAAATCAACCTCCCAGCTACCGTCCCCCCCCCCCCCCCACACACACACACTGCATGTCCAGACATATTCAACAAAGTGGAGGGAGGTTAAACATCAGACACTAATTACCGTCTACCAAACATGGAACTCGGCTTCCCTCTTATGGCAACCGTCAGGATGATAACGAGACTTTTATTTAAAAAAAAAAAAAAGAAGGAACAGAAACTTGTTTAATGGGAACTTTTGTCTGCAGAACATTAATTAAAACACTGGATTCACTAAACCAAAAAATTATATATATTTTTATTATTATTATTATTGTATGCTGGCGATTCCCAACCAGACAGTTGCCAGAAGGTAAAATTGTAGATTAGTTAAATAGATTTTAAAGAAATAAAAAGTAATGGAACAATAGTTGATAAAATTGATGAATAACTGGATATTAATGAATAGTGTTAAATAGCATCCAGTTTAGTACAAAGTTACTTTTACTGTTGAATTCAGCAGCACACCTGATTTTAACATCTGCCCTCCCCCCTCTGTGCGCCGCCTCCTCCCAACCCACCAATAAGGGGGAAGGAGGGGAGGGGGGGAGGGTACCTTTTTAATAACAAATGCTTAACCTCCATTGCAGCACTTCATTGTCTCGCACCGGCAGTAGGCGGTACACTAATAGCAAAAGAGACTGGAGGGGAAAAAAAATGTGGGGTGAATCCAGTCTCCTCCGAGGCTGGCGGACAAGACCGAGGAGTCAACCCGCCTTGTGATGCCGCTGCCGCTGCTTACTGCTGCTTAGTGCTGCAACACCTCTGGAGGCGATGCAGGAGACGCGGTGCAGCAGGCAGTAAAGAAGGGAGGCGGTGTAGCCTATAGGAGGAGGAGGAGAAGCAGACAGACTACTACAACACCGCCTGATGTGTGTGTGTGTGTAGGGGGGGGAGAACCGCAGATTGAGACATAGAGAAGAAACGGCTAAAGAGAAAAGAAGGAGGGGAGACAACCGAGAAGCGCGGAGATTAGGTGACTGAAGCCGTCATTGAACAGTTTCTACACCGCCGACGGAGACCCCCCCAGCCTCTCATCGCTTTGCTTTGGAGGAGGGGGAAGACACAACAAGAGAGAGAAAAATCAACCCTGGTGATAATGGATCTGCATTCAGGTACCCCCCCCCCCCCCCTTCCTCCCTTTAGCTTTTTATAGCCTAATTAGAAACAGCATGGCAGATTGGCCATAATGGGAATGGGATTCAGTTGCATGTTTTTGTTTGGTGATGGAGAGAGTGGGGGGAAAAGGGTGATGGTGGAGGAGAGGAGTTGGTGGTATTGGGGGGTGGGGGGGGGTTGGCCCATGTGAATTGTGATGCGTTGGATGCGAACTGAAACGCAGTGGAAGCTTTGCACAAATGGGGACATACTGCAGGAAACAATTGGAGTGTTGTGTTTATGGTGCGCCTGCCTTCAAACTGTCTGTGAAGATTGTGAGTTGGGGGTGTATGGAGGGGGGGTGGTATGGGGGGGGGGGGGGTTTAAGAGTTGCATATTGCAGCCTCATTGAGCAGAGATTGTCCCGCAGCTTGATTTAGTGATTCCTGTAATGGTTTACCTCTGGATGCAGGGACTGAAGAGTTTCTTTGAGTTGCCTCACGAGTATTCCTTCATTTATTATGTTTAAAACATAAGGTTATATGTTTGTTTATTTATTTATTTATTTATTTTGCTGATCATTAGTGATGCAGTCTTTGTTTGTTTCCTCTCTGTGCTGCGTGTGGATGTGTGTGTGTGTGTGTGTGTGTGTGTGTGTGTGTCACAGCTCGAAACAACAAAGTGAGCAGGATTTCAGCCATGGCACGGCTCGTCCTCTCCCTCTTGTTCCTGTGCGGAGGCCAAACCAGGTAAGCTAAGAGCTACACATGCAGTTTTATGAAACGTCAAGCTTTTAAAGCGCTTCTCTCGTCTCAACAATGCTGCACACTAAACTGCACAATAAACAATCTAAAGAACATAGCTCCCATCTGTGGGATAGTATTCACCGTCACCGCTGTAATGTTTCTAAATGAAACGCCTGGATATTCATCCACTTTTTTGCTGAGGGGTCCCTGCCAACTCTGCCTTCCTCTCTGTGATTGATCGCCTATCCCAGCTGCACTCTGCTGCTGCTTTTAAGTGTCTGTCCTGCACTCGCAAGTAACGCAAAGAGATTCCTTTTGGCAATGCTGTCAGTAAATCAACGGAATAGTCCACTCTCATCCGAGTGGATCAATGTCTTTTTAGGGTTCACGCTGTTCGATTCCAGCTCGTAACCTGCACCGCACGTCTAACACGGTATATCTTTAATACCTGTGAGACATCTCGCCTTGTCTCTTGTCATATTTACTAGAGAAGCTCATTTGTTTGTATCCAGATAACATGTCAAAGCCTTAATTATCCCTACTGGTAGTTGTAAGCAATATTTATGTTCAATAATTCATCACAACGGGCCTGTTTTTAACGCAGCAAGCCAATTAATCACAATAAACGCATCACGTTTGACGTCCTGCACGGAATGGTCGACCGCTGTGTCTCTTTACTCTGTCTCCTCTCCTATAGCCTCTGTCAGTCCACCTCGGAGGCTCAGAAAGAGGCGGCCGCCAACGACAACAGCACCGTTTTCACCAGGATCCTGGATGGGCTCCTCGACGGTTATGACAACAGGCTGCGTCCAGGTCTTGGAGGTTTGCTCGGGACTCTTTTTTAATAATATTTTACCATTTCTAGCATAGCAGATGCAACATTCAGAGAGCTTTTATTGGAAAACAAGACATTAATCTTACAGTCTAACGCAGGGGTACCCAGAATGTGGAGTTTGGTGCACACACACACATGTTGATCGCGTCCGATGCTTTGTGTGTGTGTGGTTTTTTTCTTTCCTTCTGAGAGATCATAAATGCTGTGTGTGGCGGGGAGAGTAAATCAATCAAGCCGTCTTGTGAGTTCAGCGTACTGTGGTGTTTTATTCACACTCTTCACCCCCGGCAACAAGAGATAACCTTGAGAGCCGACGAATTACCATTTAAAGATGGAGAATGTTTTTTTTTTGTTTTTTTTCTCTATGAGGCTATTGAAATAAAAGCTTTTTCATTTTTCATTTTCGTCAGCGCCGACTACATCCCCCACCTCGATCGCTAATGGTGCACCACTTACTGTATTCATCCCCCCTGATTTCCAACTAGCTCTTTAGTTCGGCCTCATCACGGCCATCGGCCCTCACTACACTTTGTTTCCTACATTTGTACAGCACAGCACTTGTCCCGTAATAGGAAGAAGGCTTGCTATTTTTTTTTCTATACCAAATGCCTGACGTGTCATGGCAAAAGCTTGCTCTCACATCCTGGTAACGGTTGCTACCCTTGACAAGAGGGGCCTATAAATACATAGCAGGAAGAAAAAAAATTCATGCCTTCATTCAGCATTCAACAAGCTGCTCTCCAAACAGCACGACCAAATCCCGGTTTTTGCCAGATTTATATGCATGATGGTAGATTTATGTCGGGGTATTGAATGCAAATATTGATGCTGAACACTGATTTTTTTATTGATCAGTATCTTGACCATTTGAATGGAGCAGAAGACACAAGCGACCAATATTACCTTCCGAATTTCATCAAGGTGTAAAAGCATCTGAGTCATAGATTAGCGGATTAATAATGCATTTATTTGCAACTACACTTTGAGTAATCGCCTTTCTTGGCTGTCTTATATCTTATATCTAATCAATATTCATTTACGTTATGAAGCTCGTCGATGCCCTTCTTTGACCTCCGACTGTGCTCCCTCAACAGAGAACGTCACGGAGATCAAGACGAATATTTTCGTCACGAGCTTCGGCCCCGTGTCTGACACGGAGATGGTGAGTTCGTCCCGTCGTTGCCGCCAACAACCGTAGATGCACAAAAGACAGATAAACACAGACTACCGTAGGTATTTTTAGATCGAACACATATATTTCCATTTCATGAGGCTGGCACAGCTGCTCCTGCTGTTCCCTGGAAGTACAGCCATGCCCTAGTTTGAAAATTGCCTCCTTTTTTTTGTAAAAATGAGACAAATTTAATGTGAATGACTTGAGGTTTTTAAGCTTTTTAAGGTTTCAACCTTTTCGCTGTTTGTCTCAGGAATACACCATAGACGTGTTCTTCCGCCAGAGCTGGAAGGACGAGCGTCTGTGCTTCAAAGGGCCCATGGAGATGCTGCCGTTGAATAACCTGCTGGCCAGCAACATCTGGACCCCCGATACGTTCTTCCTTAACGGCAAGAAGTCCATCGCTCACAACATGACCACGCCCAACAAGCTGCTCAGGCTCAAAGACGATGGCACTTTGCTTTACACTATGAGGTAGGGGAACAACACAGATGTTGTCACACACAAACAAATAAATAGATGGCGCTTGGTGGATTTGGACATCTGTGGGTCAAGACGCTGTGTTTTTATGCCAGTGTTAAGTCTTTAAAATCCTCAAGTGAAAAAAAAGGCTTAAAAGTATGTCTAAATGAGGAAAATGGCCAGTATAATAGCCATTGTTAGACAAGTAGAAGTGTATGACTCAGACTGCAGCAGAACAGTGTCACCTAGTGGCCGTTCAAAGTCATTTGATTTGACCACATTGCAGTATATATGTCATGCATTGACAAAAAATCTTGTAATTAAATTTTTAAAGTGTGTGTGTGTGTGTGTTAAATGTTGGGGTTTTAGTAAAAAAACAAAAAAAACTGCAGAGGGAGATCATTCATTATGAAAAGCAGCCTCATTGTGAACTATAGTTTTTGGCAGTTATGTTGCAGTAAATCAGGAAAAAAATAAAAGAGGAGGAGAAAGAAATAGGCCAACTCTGAACTCCAGCTCACTATGAAGTTAACCACACAAACAGAAGCATCAAGGTTAAAATGAGGAGAAAGAACGGCACTAAATGAGCCTGTAAAGTAACTTTTAGAGATAAAAAAAACAACACAGTGATTGTTTTTCTTTAGTGGAAAACCAGCGCGAGCACGAGGACTTGCTTTGACCTTTTGGACCAGAGAATTAGAATAATTCTGCGCTTAGTGTTTATCCTCAGGAGTTACTGAAGCTGCAGGACTTAAGAGTGACTGTATCACGGATGAGAGCACTCTATCTGATACCAGTACCACCCGCAAGGGAGAATAATGCTGGATGGAAGACAGATTATCCATATGCATCCATCCTGACATTTATATACATATACAAAGAAGAGTGTGTATTTATAGGCTTTGTCGCACGCACCAAGCCACTGCATTTACACACACACACACACACACACACACTGAGCAGAGTGTCAAGCATGTTTTTACACTAATCAGTTGTAGTGACACTGAACTTTGACCTTTAGGCTTCAGTAGCAAGTGAGGGATTGCACGAGTGAGAGTGCATGCTCGTTCATTTCCATATGGAGATCTATGCATGTATCTGAATACAAAATGCATTTCACACACTCTCCACACACTCCCCTCTTGTCTCTCTCCTGTACTGAAACGTGATCTCAGACTGCAGACCCATTTGAGAACCGATACTCGCAGAACGAGCGCTTCGGGTTTCGTAGAACAAATTTCTATGCATTTTGTCTCTGTGGATAATTCGTAAAATGCCTCTTTTCACCGCTCTCTGCAGCCCATTATAGGGCGGATACCAGTTAGGCAGCAACATATACGGCTTTTATTACCACAGAGTGAGAGCATTACACTCCATTATCATTGGCTCCAGTTGAGTGGCTGTTCATATTGTCTGCTGGCCTTCTATGTAATGGTAGAATCCCATGAAACCTACAGTATGTGATACAAACTGTATCATTTAAAAGAAATGTGCTTGTTAGTGTGAAGAGACAGATGGTGCGGTATGGCGGCTCAGTGCTTAATACAGCATAAAGCTCCCAGCTCCGTTTTTGTCGTGGCGTCCGAAGTTCTTGACTATGTATTAGAAACTTTAGACATAGACTCCAGGTTAGATTTCTAGCACAAACTGCTAATCAGAATCCACCCCCAAAAAAAAAAAAAAAAAAAAAGAGCACATGAATAATTAGAACATGGTATAATAGCCAACAGTCATGTTCTAATTTATTTATCCCAAAGACACTCTCTTTCTCCTCAAAATCCTTTCAGCTGTTTTAGACACAATAATGCAATTGGGTAATCCTGCACTGATGTGGAAAGCAAAGCTGAGCCCCCGAAAACGGTGTTCTCTGTGGGGACCAGAGGGTGGCCTCTTATTCCACTTTATGTTTACCCAAGAGGATTTTTTGCCACATCTTGGCAACGCAGTTAAGATTATAATACATAATTTACCTTATTCCATAACTCATGTTGAGGTTGTTCATATATGCCTGGATGGTTCAAGCAGAAAAAACAAACTTTTTCCACACTACTTAATTTTTCTTCATGCAGCCCATTAAGTTCAGTGAACCTGCATCATCATATCATACAATATTACTATTTATTATCATGAGAGGAGCAAGAATACCCAGATGGATTTGATTCAATCTAGGGCAGCTTGCCTTTATAAAAAAAACAAAAAACAAAACAATAATTATGATGTTTGTATGCCTGCTTCGTTTAATCTTGCGGTTCTTTTAGGAGACTGAGAGGTACCGCCGTGACATAGTAACCATGGCAACTAAAATCTTTTTTTAAAAAGTGTGTTGTGAATTCGACCTCGAGTGATTTTTAAATTTTGTTCATTGGGAGGTTTAAGATGAATGATCTGGATCTGGATACACACATGACGACTAAAAAAAACAAGAAAGAAGAAGAAGAAGACAAAGCAATGAAATGTACAGAGAAGAGTAGAAAAGAAAGCAAATAACACTGACCCTCTGTGGCCACCAGGTGGTAATATTGTCATTATAATAGTAGTGCTGCACCATCATTTTACTACCCTGAGAGAGAAAAAAAAAAAACATCACCAGTGACACACTTTCTGGGTAATTTCACTCGCTGACACTTCAGAATAATTCCTCCAAATTCCTTTCTGCGTCTCTCTCTCTCTATCCGTACTTTACCGTTTAAGCAGATCGTTTTTAACGGTTCCTAATACCACTACACAACCTCGCCACAAATAGTTTTTTTTTTTTTTTTTTTCCCGGTACCCTGTAATTTCAGTCATCTAGCAATTGCAGCTGTTTTCCTGTAATTTGCACGTTGCTCCGAAACCAAAGAGATCCAAATAAGCAGTTAAGTATTTAAATATTTAAAGGTCACCAACAGAAAATGTGCATTTTTCTCAGATTTCTCGCAGTTAATAACTGATAGGACGAGACTATATATATCGGATGGTTAATGGATATATATTGTGTGTCTTTCACCTTTTAGACTGACCATATCAGCAGAATGCCCCATGCAGTTGGAGGATTTCCCCATGGACGCACACGCCTGCCCTCTCAAGTTCGGAAGCTGTGAGTAAAACGGTCATATTCGCTCCGGTGCACTGCATTTTTAGAATCTACCTCGAACGCCACATCGTCTCATGTTTTCCAACCCGTTGCAATTAATATTAAAAACCACTTGAGACATGAAGTGAAGATTACTGCATGTTCTGCAACACTTAATTAGGCCAGTAATCGGAGAGAGGTTTTCCCTCAATGCCTTTTTTTTAACGGGACAACTTGTCTGTGTGTGTGTGTGTGTCCTACTAGTGAAGACGTGTATAGACACTTGAGTGGCTCTGGGGGGTATTTAAAGACAGATCTGGCCAGATGCCACACCTTGGGAGCCTCTCGGAGCTAAAAGGATGACGCTCTTATCCCTGGATTTCTGTGAAACGCAGTCCACCCACACTCACTATGTAAAAGAAGCACATTCACGCCGTAATCCAATTACAGCGTAAGGAGCTGCTGGGCCTTCCCATGGCAAACTTTAACCTAATCGCCCACGGTGCAACGCCCTGCAGGTGAAAAGTCTTATGTTTTTTTATTTACGAGGTGAAGTCCTGCTGTCGTGTGTAGAGATCTTTTTCCTTTTCATCATTCCTGCTTGTATCTCTGAGTCTAACTGTGACCCGTCTGTCTGAGCTGACCACTTAGCCTTTGTCCTCAGGGGGTCACAGTGTTATACATACTCAAACCTTCAAATTACACTGCAGCAAACGTGCAGGACAGGTTTGTAGTACTAGATCGAAAGCCTGAATGCCTTCAGTTTAGCTTTCATCTATTCCTTTTTAGTTTGATATCAATATTGTACGTTAATTTCCAATTTACTAGTATTCAGATATGTCGTTTAAAGGACGCATAACTTCACAAATTAATTTCAAAATATCAATAGCAGCAGCTCAGGCTACCTGGAGCGACACATACTTTGTCCACTATCCTGCAATTCTCTTGATGATTGACACTTGTGTGTGCATTATGGTTAATCAAGTGGTATTCTCTCAGCCTTCACTAACTACCTATTCATGCCTTGAAGAAGGTCTCTGACCGAAGGCTTGGAAATTAAAAAAGATCCTTGCATAGATTGGAGTGTGCTGGGGTTTTTTTTTTTCATTAGTTTTATATTATATTTAGCTCCGGCATCTCAGTTAAACCTTCTTTAAGAAATCATTCTAAAGGCATCTCGATAACGGGGGGAGTAAAATTGTTTGCCGCGTTAAGGCGCAAAAGACTAGGCTGGAAAACCGCGGCAACCACACGGCGATCGCATGAAATCTGCATCAGCAGGAGGTCACAGGTTGAAGGCAAAAAGAATAAAGAAAACTACTCGATTAAAGAAAGAATTGAAAGACGGATCATTTAAAACAAACTGCATGAAGAGCAGAAACTCCTCAATGAATCTTCAGGATAAGTACACATCCTCCAATATGTTTTTTTTATTTATATATATATATATATATATTTCAGACAGCCTCACTCGCGAGGGAGTATAGAGCGATAGTAAGTGATGAATTTGGCTGAGTTATTGCTCCCTTCACCTCACACACAAGGCGGGAGCGGCGAAGCATTAAGCGTGAACTGTTGATTTTTTTGGCACAGGTGCACAGTCTCGCCTGCCAAAGTCTTTAGCTCCTCTTCCTCTACATAATGAATTTCACCAATAATCCTAATCTAACTACCCTCCAATTAAGGTCCTGGCCTTTGGCCTGACATTCACATTTATTCTCCACCAGTATCCAGCTGCCAAGTGAGCAACCCAGAATGGAAATACTCCAGTTGAGGTGTTACCTGCTGGCCCGAAGTAAACGACGACATCCCTGTCAAATAAAGCCAAGTCACGTGTGTTTAATTAGTGTTTGGCACCATCATCGAAACAAGTTGTAAACATTTAAATATTAAGCTGCTAATATTTGAGATATAATATGCATAATTGTCTACGGTTACACCTCCTGAAATTTCCAGCTGATAAAAAAAAAAAATTTCACATTTCCTGTCGTGGGCAGGAGAAATTTGGAGCGAGCCGGTATTTTAGATTGTAGCCTTCAGAGAGAACATCTAAAAAAAAAAAAAAAGTAAAAAAATCTGAAATGAAATTGAGCATCTACTGTAAGTGGGCTGACACAGTCTTCCTCTCTCATTACTTTCCCTCTCAGCAGACACCTTTTTGCTTCCTGTTCTCATACTTTCTTGCCAATTCGACTTGAAATGAATCAAAACACCTTGACGTAAGGCTGCTTTTTTTACATAAATTATCATGGAGTCGCAGTTCTCTGCTTTCACAGCCATCACAAGGAAAACAAGTGATAGATCAACACCCCAGAGTTTATAACAATAATAAATGAAATAGCAGGAGGGGCTTCAGGAGTTTCTCATCATCAAGTGTGATGCAACACATTATGTTTAATCTGACTCGGTCTGGTTCCTACTAACAGGGAAGCTCACATCTGACCCTGAAGTGTGGTTTAAACAAAGATACACTCAAATATTCACACACACGCACACACACACAGCCATGCAAGCAAAATTCATTTTTTGGCCTTAAGCCTGCAGTCTAATCAAAAAGTGCTAGAAAGACTCACTCAAATACACACAAGCACATGGTGTCGGCACGTAATATTGATGACGACGGGACATATGAAGTGAGTGATATGTTACTAATGATGCGTATTGAAGATAATGTGGTTAAAACAATCAATTTTGGACGCTCGCGTATGAAAAAATGAACACATTCACAAACTAATTTTGGGCAATCCGTCTTTTCAGATGCATATCCGGTGTCAGAGGTGGTGTACACTTGGACTCAGGGAGCTGCTAAGTCTGTGGTGGTGGCGGAGGACGGGTCCAGACTCAACCAGTACCATCTGATTGGACAAACTGCCGGCACAGAGGACATACACACAAGCAGAGGTATGTAAAAAGGACATACCCGAACGTACAAATGAGGAAATAAAAATGCAGATCTGTGACTGATTCCAGCGAAGGCAGGCAATGGAAAATGCTGTTTCAATGATAGTATTGGAACAGTAGTTGTATTACAAGTAGAGTAATAAAACTAGGAGGTCATAATAGGTTGTAGCAGAGGTGTGGTGGAACAAAATCGCAAAGGACGGGACTCTTTTGATGAATGCAAAGGCACAAGTGATGCAATAAAAATAAAGAAAAAGGTAACACACGCCGCCACGGCAACAGACAGCCATATCACACAAACTGTGCGCACGGTGCAATGGAACCAAATTCTAATTTAAAATGCATCTTCTGTATGCATCTGTATATATATATATATATATATATATATATATATATATATGTGTGTTGTTTTAGGAGTCACTGAAAAGGGTGTGTTGACTGATCTCTTAAGTAAGTACTAGTTTGTGTTGTGGCCCCTGTTATAATTTAGTGATGCAAAAATTCCCACTTGGTAACACAATGCCTATAATTAGGCTAAATTTAAGAGCTGATGCAACCGACTTTTGTACCGTTGCACTGAAGCATACACCATGCTGGTGTTGTAAATACTCGGCGGCGTATATTAATCCGCGGCAGAAAATAATCCCAACAAATGCACGATATACTCTTGTTTGAGTAACATTTGCTACAAACCTACAGTGGCCAACTGTGTTAGGAAAAGCCCATATATGACCCTTTTCTCTTATTTGACCCTGAGCAGCCCGGACAGGGTTGTTAGCTTTGGTCTTTTTTTTATTTATGGGGTTTTAAATAGACAGTCATACTGTGGACGAGGTGCAACCAAATACGTGTAATACCAAATAATGTGATGTAACTAATTCTAGATTAGAAAAAGATAAACGGCGTGAGAAGAGATGGGTGTAAATGTGGGGAAACGTTACCAGGAGATCAATGAGTGGAGGCTAGTGGAGGAGAGTAGCCTATCCCTCACATAACCAGCTGTCTACAGGCCTGGACAGCCCTGTCAAACAACACTTATCCCTGCATGAGCCCATGCGCGAGCCACACACATCATCAACACACACATATAGAGCTAGAGAGAGACCTGAGACCTCGGGTTAATCCCCCCCCCCTCCCCATCCATGCAACCAACCCATCAGCTTTTGCATAAGAAGATGACATCACAGATCAGTGAGGGATTGGTTGGTTGTCTGTCCCCGAGTGTATCTGGTGTGTTTGTGCTCTTGTAGATTCATCTTCATGAGAAACAAATGTCCTCACAATGATGGTTAAAAAAAAAACATGTCGATGGTCCGCACATTGACCTGGTTAATTCAGGGTTATATGTAGACTACGGGTTAAGGTTAAGGCTGGTGTTAAGGTGAAACGTTAAATCAGGTTGTGATTTGAAGGGATTTATTTTCTGAACGGTTAGATAATGGGAATAGTTTGATTTAAAATGCATGTTAAGTCCTCACAAAGACAGGAGAAGAAATGAGTGTGAGTCTGTTTGTATGTTGGGATTGGACGGTCCTGCTGTGACACGTGGGGGCGAGGGGGGGGGGGGGCATTGAAAGGCATCTGCTTAATACTCTTATGTAAAACGGAAATGTAATACACTTCCCTCTAGTTTCTAGTAGAATCATTATTAAAAGTGTGGATTTCCCCTGTTTTTTCATTCGTGCACCACAGCTGAAACCTTGCCTTTTTGCTGGCCTGACTGGGTTTATTGGTTGGCTTGTTGACCAGTTTAAAAGTTGAAAAACATCTGCCTGCAATCCTCCACACGGGGACGTCACATCTCATCAAATTCTACTTCCATCGTTTAAGCAGCGCAAGCACCATCTCTGCACCGAGATCCGTCGTTTACTGTGATTAGTTTCAACATTTAATCCATTGTCAAGGTCATGTTTTGTGTAATTATATGTCCCGACACTTTACCTGACATTACCTCGTTTTGCCCTAAAAAATATCAAACCACCATCTGGTGTTCTATGTTACAAACGAAATGCTGAATTCAATTCAGCCGTCGTACTAAAGGCGGTAAAATTATCGTTCGTTCTGCTCAAAGCCTCCGTCTGGAAACGGTCCAGATCAGTGGTTGGATGAGTTTGAGCTCACATTCAGTCCAGTAGGTTAATTTACTTTCTGTATGTATTTGACTCTGTCGCTAACAGCTTTCACAGACCAAATGTGGCACTTTTAGGCGTTACAACTTTAGCAAAACAACACCTGAACACAATCTCAAGAGCCTATTGGGAGTTTTGCCATTTGAGGAAGGTTTCAAGAAGATGTGACAATGAGAAGATAAGTTGCATCAAAAGTCAACCGTGGTTGGACTAATTCAGCTTCTGGCTTCAGCTGCATGGCTTCAAAGCAAAGGAGGATCTGAATGGTGCCAGTGGAGATCCTTTCCTCTTTCCAGCGATCAAAATCCTGATTTTCTACAGGTTACTCAAAGTAGCCTTTAGCTACGATGATATTAACAACAAGAGATCCGAGGCTCAAAATATCGGACGGATGTAATGTCTCAAATTAGCATTTCTAATCTTAGACGGCGTTCCCATTCGAGCACACGAAGGAGGAGATTATTCCACAAGTTTGTCTCGAAAGGCTTGACATCTTTAAGGACACCACTTCCGTCTGAGACATTAATATCTTCCCTAAAATAACTCCCTGACTGAAAGTAAATAAGACAACAAGACGTACCAGCAGGTTTATACACAGTTTATAGGGGAAGGGCTTTATGAATAATATTATAAGAGATACCTGGACATGTTTACAGAGGATTATCACTTATTTGGGTCCCTTTGTTTACCCTGCAGGCCAAGTTAGAGGCAAAAAAACTGGTCGTCTTCTACTCACCAGTTGACCAGCATGGCAGCATTGTTCCCCGATATAAAAGGAAGTTCCCCTTGGACGTTGCGAAATACAAATCCGTGGGAGAAAAGCAGTAAGATCCACCAGGGGAACATGTTCCTCCTTATTCCTCTGCCCCCAGTCCTGTCGGGATCCATGCATCAAGGGCAAAGGTGATCCTGGGGTGTCCCAGGTCGGCAGCGCCTGGTGTCGACGGGGTAGTTGTGAGCCAGGCGGCCTGGAGTCATGAGGGCGTCAGAGGGCCCAAGTGATGGGGTCGTAGTAAGAACTAATGGTGTCGGGGGTCTCCTGGTCGAGGCATGGCAGTGGCGGTGATGTCTAAGTGGATGTTTGATGCCAGCAGGGAGGGAACAGATTTACCTCACTTTCAGGCTGCTGTTGGTTGATTCAGGGATGTCCACGGTGCATTTTCTGAATTGCTGCTTCTTCCATTTGCAGGCCAGAACAGTCCTATCAAGAGTATTTGATCATTATTCCACACAACAGCTGCCAAAAAAAAAAAAAATTAAAAAAATATGAAAAGGAAAGGAGTGAAGCTAGAAAATGTCCTCACGGTTAGCCCCCCTCCATCCCACCAGTGATTAGCAGCAGTGAGTGTCCCTCGCCGTGTCTTAGTGTGTGTGTGCTAAGGTGTGTGCGTGTGTGTAGCTGTCAGCAGTTAGAAATCATACTTCGGAGTGTGTGTGTGTGTGTGTGTGTGTGTGTGCGTGTCAGCTGCCTGGATTTGCAAGGCAAAGTGGGCGGAGCTTAGAGCTCTATGAGGAACCCAGGACAGGAAGCCTAACCCCCCCCCTCCCCTCCCTCTCATCCCTCCCTCCCCTTCACTCCCTCTCTTCCTCGCACTGATGGCAGGATGCAGATTGTAACCAGGGATTAGGGAGGTTCAAAAATCCGATTTTGCCCGGAGAAAGCCTTGCGTATTACTGTGTGTGGGTGTGTGTGTGATAGATAGAGAGAGAGAGACAGAGAGAGCTGCCTGTGTACATGTGCCTTAGTATGTGTAATATAGTCATTGGATTTTTTAATAGTTTACCAGCGGCTGCAGTAAGAAACTGGATGTTTTTCAAAGCCTCAAATGCAATCTTCAGTTGTTTAACTGAATATTGCGTCCCCTCCTCTGTGCCTCTCTCTCTCCCTACAATCTCTCTGTCTCTGGATGTACCTCAAACTGTCGTTGCCCTTTGTCGAACACCAGACATAATAATCTTTTGTCGTGTTCTCGTCATAATTAACACTGTTTGCTCTCATCTTTTCAGTTTAATAATGGATTTGCAGTCAGGTTCATTTCGCTGTTTGTGTTCAACTGAATATGAAATGTTCCCTTTATTCCCCGGCTTCATTTTTTTTAACCGTTCCACTGCTGCCGCCGCTTTCAATTTTGCACCTCAACCACCTCTGATTATTTCATTACTGAAATGGCAGGAAAAAAGCAGGGAGACGCGCATTAGATGGAGGAGAATCGTGAGAAGAGTTTACAACCACTTCAAATCTGCTTTATCCGATGATTGAGTGGTAATTTTATACCCTGTCTGATGTGTTGTTGGTCATAAAAAGTAATTTAGCCGATAATGATTGTCAGCCCAACGACTTTGACGCTGTAAGAAGGTCAAATCACACTTTAATAATTCCTCGACGTGCAAACATTTATACCCAAGTGTGGTTTTTTTTATAGGATTCACTTTGACGTTATAGCATTAAGAGGCATCTATCCGCTGTTTATTGCCCCTATCTAACTTTATATCCTGTTTGTTTGTTTCCCTTTAGGACAGTATACAGTGATGATGGCCAACTTCTACCTGAAGAGGAAGATTGGATATTTTGTCATCCAGACGTATATGCCCTGTTTCATGACTGTGATCCTGTCCCAAGTGTCATTTTGGCTAAACAGAGAATCGGTTCCTGCGAGGACCGTCTTCGGTGAGAGCGGGCCACTTATTAACTCATTTACTTTTCTGTTGTTTTTTTAAATTTATTTGGGTAATATTCCTGTCAAGCACATTCACACCAGGGAGAATAATAATTGACCACTGCAGTAGCTGGCAGTTAAGACTTATTAAAGCACCCACCTTTGAGTAAAGGGAGACTGGTACTTATTTCCAACCTCAATTTAAACTTGTCATGGCCTTTGTTTGCACCCAGGGGTGACCACTGTGCTGACCATGACCACCCTCAGCATCAGCGCCAGGAACTCTCTCCCTAAAGTGGCCTACGCGACAGCCATGGACTGGTTCATCGCTGTCTGCTACGCTTTCGTCTTCTCTGCCCTCATCGAGTTCGCCACAGTGAACTACTTCACCAAGAGGAGCTGGGCGTGGGATGGGAAGAAAGCTCTGGAAGCACAGCACCCTAAGGTACGAGCTTGTGGGCGTCAAGTTAACATATTTGATTAGCGCAAAGCGCCAAGACAGTTAAGTAAATTAAGTTGTAATTTTACTATTTCCTGACATTATTATTGAGGGAAAAACAATTCACCGATTGGGGAAATAATCAGCAGATTAATCGAAAACAACAGTAATTGTGAATTGCAGCCTTTCTGGCAGGCTAAACTAACCAACTCCACTTTAGTATCAACGCTAACAATGAGGTGCTATTCCCAAATGACAAACAGTTCAGCTCATATATTACCAAGACAATTTACATAAATTTGCTGCACTGACACATCAGTGTTGCAATTATCAATCGAACCAGACCACCGGTTGGTCAATGCTGCAACCTGAGTGGATTTTAATTACATAGCACCTGACATTTTGCTTGATTTCTTTGCCAGAAATGTTGCCACCTCTGTAAAATGACTAATTATTCCAGACAGAATGAAACTCATTGATTATCTCAGGCCCGAAACGCTGGTGACAGCAGAGTAAATGGCATCTGTAAAAGGGCTTAAAAACTAATTCAGTGCTCAATGTAATCTGTCCCGCTGCTGTAGAAACGAGACCCCATGGTGCTGTCCAAAAAGCCAAACAACGTTTGCTCGGCAGGCGTCAACTATACTCCCAACCTCACCAAGGACGTCTCCATCTCCACCATCTCCAACACGACATCGGTGCAGCTCAGAGGCTCCGAGACCAAGATGGTTGACCCCAAGAAGACCTACAACAGCGTCAGCAAGATCGACAAGATGTCCCGGATAGTGTTTCCCGTCCTTTTTGGAACCTTCAACCTCGTCTACTGGGCCACGTACCTCAACAGAGAACCAGTGGTCAAAGGAGTTGTCACTTCAACGTAATCTTTCTTGTTTTTTTTTTCCCCCAAACTTTTTTTTGTTTTGTTTTGTTTTACTTTTCTGAGACAGAGAGTTTGTATGAGGGTTGAAGTGGACTAAAAGGAAACGGGGTTGTTGTAAGGTCTATGCCTAAGACAAAAAAATGAAACAAAAAAAAACAGCAAAGAAAAACAAATATCTGCACTTTGAATGGATGCAAGGCTGCAACAGAATCCCTTTCCTGTTTTTTCATGGCCTAAAAAGCTGCTTGATCGCGAAGAAACTGTTGACGAGAGAAAAGGTGCTTTTGCTTCTTTCTCATCTATCCTGCCGCAGCTTGCATGACGCTCCCCTCAAAAGGAAAAAAACTCCTCTTTGTCTCAACCATGTTTTGTCAGTCACCGCTTACAGTATTCCATTGCTATGACTTGAAAAAAAAAAGGTTTTAAATTAAACATAGGTATAACGACTTTACGCTTCATATTCTTATCATAGAGACAATGGCTTGAAATGCACTGAGCTTATGCTGTTGAAAAAAAGAAACTACAATGTAACATGAATTTTAAAAAAAATGGATTTTTAAAATGTACCTAATTCCACGCTGTGTGGAAGAAACATCTCTCTGAGATTAATGCTGCAAGTGCATTAATAATTTAGTTTTATGTCTCTTTTTTAAAAACCTTTGCCATTTTTTATTTTTTTCCTCTTATTGCAGCCGGTGCTTGCGTGTCTCTTTGTACATCTTTACTAGAAGATTCAAAGCCTGCTGCTGCGGGCCTGGTTTCCCCAAAAGTGTTAGCGGTAACAGTCTCAATGAAGAACGCTGAACAAAACACGAAATGCAACTTAACGGTGAAAGGAAACTGTACTTGGATGATTGTCATCGCAAGGGTTTCTGAATTTTTAAATCGGCTTCAAAAATAAAAAAAAATGAAGAGAGCTTCATTTAGGGCAGCATGCCAACAAGAATATTATAAAAACGTTTATGGCCCAGTTGCACTGGTTGACTAGACGGGCGTGGATGGTGTGTTCAGGACAAATTTAGAATCGGTATATGTGCTTTAAATGAATTTTGAGCGCGGGTCACTCAACTAGGAAACGAATATTCACGGTTGAGAGGCCAAATGCTCGAAACGCGGAGTCACAAATCAGAAGACTGATGCCAAGAGTATCATTCAGTCGAATGATCAGGGTTCAAGTTCATATTTAGGCAAGTATCCTGCTCCATCCACTCCAGATCCAGAGCTGCCGGCCTTGACCTTTGACTCTCGTATGGGGGGAAAGAAATAGAGAAAAGAGAACGGAGATGATTATCACAATATTCTGACCACCTTCTAAATCCCAAGACTTAATGAGTAACATAGTGTAGAAAATGAAGTCATGTAAAGTGTATTGACTAAAAGACCTTGAAGGAAAATATCACTTTTGCTGTTAATATGTTGCTGCTTTTAAACACTGGTGTGACCAGGCCTCAAGGCTACAGAGATTTTGGGAAACTGGGCCGACTTTCATTTGAGAATCATGTAAATAGACTCAATTCAACTTTTTGCTTTGACGCAAAAAAAAAGAGTTAGATTCTTACATTTGAGCTTGACGCCTTTTAGAAAATGAAAAAAGACTTTGAATTTATGTATTTGTGTCCTATGGTTTCTCAATGTTTGCATTCTATGTTGCTTGTAGAGGAGCTCACGTCTGAGCAAACGTAGCTTTTAACGACTCATTTTTATTTATTATGTTTCTACGTTGACTTAAAGTGGAAGCAATGAGCACACGTTACGGCGTATTGACTGGAGCCCACCACGGCACGGCATGTGTTGGACTACGGCGAGAGACACAACTCAGGAACAAAAGGACCCATGCTCCCAGCAAAAGAGTCGCTGCTTTAATCTTATGGATTTTGAAACAGTGTTCACTCCATCACCTGCTGCTGGGAGCATTGTCCCTGATAACTTTTTGGCGCTGAATAGACGAAAAACCATGTAAATAAATATGACATCAGCTGCTTTGCTTTGTGAAATTTGGACCTGCAGCAGATCTCTTCGAGATACTACTTTAAAATTCTTTCTAAAGCGCTTTTTTTTTTTTTAGATTTTTTTTTTTTTTTGGTGCCATAATATCCTGTAGTGTTTTTTGTGCTGGCTTAGTATGATGTTGAATCTACATTTAATGTAAATCTAAGACGTTGCTATGCTCGGACCGTGTCTGTCAGCAATGCTAAAGCCGTGTAAAAGGAAGCGTAGTTCAGATGTCGATACATCTGTCCGTCTAAAGCCACCATGGCGGCGAGTCCAGACATCAGCATCTGTTCCTCTACTCCATGTTTGTTTCTGACTGCACTGTTGGACGTTATCAAGTGCTCCTTTTGTTTCTGATTATGCCGAGTCCTTCACAAAGTTCTGGATTATTTTGTTTTGTCCCAAACTTTACCTGGGCTGGTGAAGCCTAACTTTGAGTTAGAACACTACACAGATGAAAATAGGAATCACATAGTGAAAGCATGCTGGAGAAAATAATGTAGATCTCCATTTAAAACAACATCGTGACCACATGTGACCAATCTGAGAAACTAGTGTCTCAATCTATCCATCCATCCATCTATTCATCCATCCCCCTTTTTCTTTTCCTCTATTGCTGGCCAAGAAACGATTGCCCCGCTCCTCCCTCCTTCCTTCAGCCACTGTGACAGACTCATCTGCCATACATCTGTTAGAAAAGGGATTTAGTTCTGCTTAAGTTGCTTTCAGCCATTCAGGGGGGGCCTAGAGCAAAGCGTTTCACTCCAATTTAAGCCCCGACTGGCCTGCGGATGACAAATGCTTGTTTTTCTATGTACTGTCTGGACAGCTGTGGCTGGTGCGTGTTAGGGACAAATTTAGGATTGATTATGTGTACTTTATCCAACACTAGCTCATGGGCAGTGAAGCAGACTCAACTTTAAACTTGGGTCTCTCAACTTGGGGGAATCTCATAGACATCCAGCATCCAGTTTTAAGACTTACACAGGGCCGCGACAGCAACACGTGCATGAGATCTCTCCTGTTTTTAATCCATCAGTATGATTTGCTTAAATGCAGCAGAGCTATTGTATCCGGGGGGGGGGCTTATTAACAATGTGTTATTCATTCTTTGTTTTATGTATACTGTGTTTGTTTTCATGTATTAAATTTGAAACGATCAAATAAAAACCGATTGAACAAAGATGGTTTTGGAGACATTGACTGGTTTTACACGTGGCTTCAGTAAATGGTGGTTATACAAATACACCCCTTTAGATTGCAGGGTTTGACACATGTGACGCCTGTGGGCTCCGATTCCAGCGATCACACGTCTTTTTTTTCTGTCTACGTCTGCTTTTGAAAACAAAGAAAGGAGTAACGAACCCAATTTCATCTCATTCTTCAAACGCTGAATTGCAAAAAAAAAAAAATGATTATCTTCATCGCTCTACTTGATGAACAATGTAACACTGCAGTCGCTCCACGTGAAGCTTTCACTCTTTAGATCTTATTAAGCCAACAGACAGCAAGGACATTAGACAGCGTTTCATAAAGGGAGGGGAGGTCATTAATACGCTCATTTATGAAAAGGAGAAGTCATCAATTTTATGGGATGAGTGATAAATAAATAAATAAATAAATAATCTAAGTAGCAGTGTAAGAAATGACAGCTCCATGCGTTGGCTGAGTATCAGTAATCCTTCTGTTATTTATGGAGGTCCTGCTGGTCAAGAGGTTAATCCGCTGTGTGCAGCACTGCAGGCAAACTAGTATTGATATACTACACAGGACTACTTTTTCCTTGCGCGTTCTCGGCCACTAGGGGGCAGCGCAGCTTCTTAACACTCAAACCCCATTTGCTGTTGTGTGCATTTAAAACAGACAAGACTGTCCGTCCTGTTGAGTTGTGGTAAGTAAACGTGTGTAAAAAGCCTGAATATGACTTCTAGGGGTGATCATCATCATCATCATCATGCAAACAGTAAACATCAACATAACAACATTTATCAAATAAATAGTTAATGCACAATTGAACTAATAATTAAGTCTTGGATGTTAAATGTGCAGCAGTGGTAATGAAATAAATGTTTGTTTTTGTCTCCATGACGTCGCCTGCACAGCAAAATAATAATAATAATAAATAATAATAATAATAATAAAGATGGTGGATCTGATTGCTTTTGTTTGAATGTGATATGCAACTGTGGTCCAGGTATAAGTGTGTGTAGACTGTGTGCACGGTGTATGAGTCATGCAAGATGCTGATCTCCTAAGGTTCAGCACCATCACCACCACCAGCACCACCACCACCACCAGCAGCAGCAGCAGACAGCGTCACCCAACCACTCTGGTGCCCACACAGGCTTTAGTGGGAGGAGGGCGCTGCTGGATCCCGTCGACTTTTCTTTCATCCCATCCACTGACTGATCACACTGATTGATCATATCTCTGTGCGTCCTGGAGGAAACCCCCCCTCACCCCTTCACCCCAACCCTCTCCCACACACACACACACACACACACCCCACCCAAACTGCAGGAGCTCGGATCACCGAGGGACCGCTGTGCTCGACCGCAGATGACACGCAGAAGAAAGTGCGTGTGGGCGGATGAGGAAGTTGAGAGCGCGGATTGATGGTCGCACATCTACTGTACTGGCACTTTATCAGCAGCGGCAACAGAAGCAGAAGAAGAAGAAGAAGAAGAGCACCGACGCCTTCTCCGTCCTCCAAAAAGAATCCAAATAAAAGCTCCTTTCTGTGATCAGAGGGGTGAAACGCGTATGGAAAAATGACAATCAAGTTTGTGGCCATCCTCTTGTTACTTCTACTCGTTCAAGGTGCTCGGTGAGTCTGATTCTATGTATATTTTTTATTTATTGGCATGATCAACAGCTGAGAGGTGTTTCTTTAAAGCTATAAAAGTTGAACATATAGGTGTATAATATGTGAATGAGACTGCCTGATAATGCATGTTAGGGTGCCTCTCTTTTTTTTTCTTCCTAGGGGCATTCCCCGCAAATACACACACACATACGCACAAACACACACACACATAGACACACACACAGATGGAGAGAAAATGACAGCAACCATTTATCGTCTAACCATCATTTGGGGCCAGAAAATCATTTACAAGATGCTAATTTCAAACTCGGGGTTATTAAAATATAATCATCATCACTGCTGCATGTTTTTTTGCTGCTGCGACAAAGTTTTTCATGACAGCGATGTTTATTAGTCCGAAGGGAGCACATCAACATGATTAACGACCCCCTCCTCTCCTCTCCTCCCCCTCCTCTCCCCCCCCCCCCATCTCCCCTAGTCCTGATCATCTGGAATATGGCGACGACGATGAAGATCACCACGACACGACTGTCAATCAAATGCTGGTCCCCAGATCTCACCAGGAGGACGCCACACTCATACTGAACAATTTGCTGAAGGAATATGACAAGACGCTCCGGCCAGACATTGGAGGTAAGAAGTTTGAACTGTCCATGGTGCTGAAAACTAGTGACGCAACACTGGATGCTGATGCTGGTGTGTGTGTGTGTGTGTGTGTGTGTGTGTGTGTGTGTGTGTGTGGGTGTGGGTGGGAGCTGGAGTTCCAAATCATCCTCTGATTGCACCCACACTATTTCCACCGTGCAATCAAAAAAACTGGGAGCTTCTCAAAAAAAATAAATACAAAAAAAAAAAAAAGGAGGAATACTCTTCTTCTTCTTGAGAGGCTACAGACTAATCATCAGATCCCTGAAGTGTTCTTCTCATTGTGACTGAAAAAGTTCCCACCCCCCACTCCCCCCACTCCACAGGTTGAAGTGTACGGTCATTACCCGAGTCCTGTTTACTGTGCCTTGCTGTGCCTCTTGAGAGTCATTTGGAGAAATCAAGACTAGACAATTTGGGTGTGTGTGTGTGTGTGTGTGTGTGTAAAGCTTTGCATGTTGACTGGCCTTTACCCCTTTTGTGCATCTCAAAAAGGGAAAACACAGTGTTTATTGCAACTCTACAATATCCCCTATATAATGTAGAGTAAGATGGCTCTTACTTTTCTGATTAGTATGTTTTGCTACAAATACCATCCTCTGCACCTCCAAGCCTGTAATGGTTTCAGTAGCACGACACAACAAATGAAGTTTGTGCAAAGACTCTAGTGGGAACACTTATCTACAGGTCATTAACAGTGTTTATCTGAGTCGTCGGATTATTTAAAATGACCACGAACGCAGCTTTCACAGTGGTAAGAATTGATTGATTGATTGATTGATTTTTTTTTTGGCCTCCACCGGCGGCTCGTAGAGAGAGAGGAGGGGAATCTCCCTCCAGCTCTGCTTCCATAATTAAGGATGAAATTTTGATGAGATCCAGTTGACAAACCTCAACGTCGTCCATCAAATGTTAATGCGTTTTTCTCAGGATAGTGTGTGTGTGTGTGGCATCATGTGCGTATGAGTGAAAAGCACACACACACACACACACACACACACAGAGAGAGAGAGAGAGACATACACATTTAGAAATACACAAGTGAACACACGCGGAGATGACGCTGAGTCAAAGACAGATCTGGGACATTTAAGTCATTGTTAAAAAGAAAAAAAAAAAGAGTGGGTTCAGTTGAAAAGTGCTGCAATGAATCTCTAAAACACACACACACACACACACACACACACACGAACACACAGACATCCAGCTTGTGTGGCTTGTTTCAGAGACACACCTGGATTTTGTCTAAATCAAAGTCATCCTCTTTACACACACACACACACAAACACACACGTACACACACAGTATCAAACGATGCTTTTTCCTTCGTCTCTCTCTCTTTGTTTTTTTTTTTTTAAATGACAGCAGTAGTGTTGTGCTTGTTTCTATGCTGCTACTCTTGCTTTAAACGTTTCCATAGATTTCTGTATTAATTGTCCATTAACTTAGACCTCAGGTGTGTGTGTGTTCTCTGTTTAAATCAAATCATTTGCATTTTTTATTATATTGTACAGACTTTATGTTTCTCATGCACTATTTGCTCTACACTAAAATATAAGAATTCAAACTGAAAAAAAAAGAAAATTCTGCAGTGAAATTCCCATTTTCTCGCTCTTTGTTCCAATCGTACATTCAAACCAGAGTGATCAATTGTCTATCCATTCACTCGGGCAAGAAAAAAAAAAGGCATCGGTGGCGCCTCATTGTTAGGATTCTTGCCTTTCTTATTGATTTACGTGTCTGGAATCTTTTAAAACAATCGAAAGCACAATCAAGAGCAGTGAAGCAAAACTTGAGAAAACAACAGTTGGGATCCAAGATTGAACCTAATAAGGTTATTATCTTAGTTCCCCCTTTGTTTTCCTGCTGTCTCTTCCAGTCTTGTGAAGTCAGCAGCGAGTCTAATCTTCATATAAAGTGGGTGACTGGTCCACATGTGAAAAAAAAAGCAAGTGTTGAGCCTCAGATGAGGATGAGATGCTTTTGTGTCCCTATTGTGTCACCTTCCTTTTGGGTTCAGAGTGTGATCAGTGTGTGTGCGATCTGTGTGATGCTCGTGTGCTTATGTGTGTGTGTGTGTGTGCTCGGCAGGGAAATGGAGGTTGGAATGGAGGGCTTCGGATTATGATGTCTTGACTTGGTCGAGAAATACGCCAGCAGAGGTGTGTGTGTGTAAAGGTCGTCTTTGAAAATCTATTGCCGACCTCAGAAAAGGCTTGTCCAGCTGCATCATGGGATTACTCAGCCTCTCTCAAAAGTTGAAAACTATATATTTGTGACCTGAAAGTGTTACGTCTTCTGCAGTGACTAATGGCTCAGAGCTGGGAGCTCTTGACAGGGTCGGCAGTTCAGAAAGTACTGAGATACACATTGTAGGTTTTGGTCTTTTCATAGGACTTGGTGACAGTCATAAAAACACTTCCTTCTGTTAAAGCCTGCAATATGAACACACTCAAACATGCATTTCCTGTTTTCGACTCCAGCTTGATGCACTGTGTTTGAACTCAGACAAATCCTGATTCTTGAACAAAAACTCTAAAAAGTTCATCTCATCAAACAAGACGTTCGCTCGCTGTTTTTTCCCCCCACACTCTGATTAGGCTCCGTTTCATGCAAAATACATTCGACCTGACAGCTCTTCGATATGGCCCATCTACTGTAATCCAGTTGCAGCTTGTGTTTTGATCGCGAGGCTTGTGAATGTGACTGAAGGCTGTAATTGAGCATAGCTAACAAGCTATTGATCTGCACTGACTGACCAGGTCGCTGCAATCATATCCGCCATTATTGCCTCCCTGAATATGTCTGGTACTTACAATTAAGTCTGTGGGTGGGAGTTGAAAAAAGGTCTCTCTCTGTGTGTGTGTGTGTGTGTGTGTGTGTGTGTTAGCAGCTCCTGTTTTCAGTTTGATCCATCTATATTTCCATATTTACTTTGTTTTAAATAATTTAAATAATGAGTGTGTGTGTGTGTGTGTGACTTTGATTCAGATAAAAGCCAGGTGCGAATCAGGAATAGAAACCAAAGCTGTTCATTGGTTTGCAGCTGCTTCCTGTCTCCCTCCATCTGTTTCTTACTCCACCACCACCTCCGTTTATTCCCCCCTTTTAAACCTCAGCTACTGTATGTTACTCCATAATTTATTTTCAATATTTGCAGTACAGATCGGAGAGTTTCACATTAGAAATCTCGCAAATCCAATCAGACGTCATGTCAGATCCGATCACGGCGATTCATATCCTCGTACATTATACGTCAGCAGTCCTATACCCCCCCTCCCCCCTCCCCCCTCTCTGTTTAATAAAAGATTTAGAAGTATGCTTTGTTTTATTAAAGCACAAAACCACTGCAAGTCAGATTCCAAGGAATCTTACCATTATTTACTAAGTGAGTTCGGGCTGAGTTTATATTCTTTTCTGGCTCCCAGAGCTGTGAAATAACAAGGAAGTGTTTGCCTTGCACTCGAAAAAAAAAAAAGCTGTGATTTCAGCTTCAACTGAAAATAAAAAGGAGAAGATAGAAGGATGAAAGGGAGACTTTCCCCCCCATTATTCTTTATCTATAACTCTGAACGCCCAATCACACTTGAAATCCATATACTCAGCTATACATACAAGAAATCGTAAGTAGAAATTGTGAATTCTTTTCCAAAGAAGCATAGCTGTTTCCTTTCTCTGCTGTAGGTAAGTAAGACATGCTGGACTGTTTTGCACCACTGCACCGGTGAAACCTGTTGGGGGGTTTTACTTATGATTTTCATGTAGCTTGACCAAAACCACAATGCTCAGGTGGCAGCCAAGTTATTTCATCCCTTCTGACACACACAGTACAAAACACAGGTGACAGGTGACACGCCTCTAACTTTCTTCAGACTGCAGGTGAATCCGATTTTTAAGGCAGATGTTTAATGTTAGTATGGCACCCCTCCCCTTTACAAGATCATAACATTATTAGGTGCAGACAGTGCAAAGCCTCCCTCTCTATTTCAAACTCAGTGTGCTTTTATTAGTGTTTATTATGATTTTTTTTTTTTATCAACAGCATATAAATAAAATATATTACCACAAGTAGCCTCAACTGTATGTATGAAAATAGATTCATGCACGCAGGCTCATTCTGAAAAAGAAACTAAAAAGAAAAGATTTGCAGATTGTAATAATGTCTTTTAAACTGCATAGCATTCGAGTTATTAGATGTGGCTGGTTAATGCAATTAATATTTAAAGGGGCATATTTTTTTTATTAATGCAACTAGACCAAAATCAGTTAGGAAATATGAGCAGCAAGGGGGCGTGGAATCCACTCCTGGTTTTCTGTCGTGCCCGGTCCGTGGTTTAAAGCTTTAAAGCCCAGGTAGTGACGCAGTCCGATGACGCCATCGGTGTGCGACGGAGGAGCACGCCGACCAGGACGCCGACATGACGCTGCCGGGGAAAACAAACTTTTCGACCAGAGTTTTTGTGAACACAGCGGCGTTTAAAGTTTAATTTTAAAGTTTAATGACGGGGGTATGCCGCAGTTGTTCAACTCCAGCAGACGAGACAGAGAAGAGCATGTTTGCTAGCTCCAGTAGCCGAGACAGAGAACAGCTCTAGCATGTTTGCTAGCTTCGTGGTAAGCATTAGCGCTCCAGACTCAGACGGGATACAGGTAAGTAGACTTCTGGTTAAAAGTCACTGTGTTTAACGTTATTTAACTCTATGCTGTGTTATTATTGATGATTTTGAGTTTTATTTCATTTGTGGAGCCGTTGAGACTTGTTTCGTTAATTGGTCGTTAAATCACCTGTTGCTGCTTGTCACGTGATTGTTTGAGGCGTTTGAGTGTAGCCGCTCTGCTTGGCTGGTCCTAATTAAGGCCTTATTTCATCAAATTTAGCAACTAACTGTTGTGTACACTTTAAGGGATATTTATTTGTTATTTATTTATTGTATGTGAAGCGTGTATCTGGTACAGTTCATGCATTGATATTATTGCAGTGTTATTATTGATGGTTTTAAGTTTTATTTCATTTGTGGAGCCGCTGAGGCTTTGAATAAGTTGCGTTAATTGGTCGTTAAATCACCTGTTGCTGCTAGTCACGTGATTGTCTGAGGCGTTTGAGTGTAGCCGCTCTGCTCGGCTGGTCCTGATTCAGGCCTTGTTTCATCAAATTTAGCAACTAACTGTTGTGTACACTTTGAGGGATATTTGTTTGTTATTTATTTATTGCATGTGAAGCGTGTATCTGGTACAGTTCATGCATTGATACTTGATGCAAACATAATTGGTTTTAGATAATGTAGAGTTCAAACCTGTACATGCTTTCATTGGTCTGTAGCTTATATGTTTGTTTGCAAAGTAAATGGATAAGTGCTCAGTTCAGTATAGTATCCACACTATCTGGGGATATTTCTATTACTTTTGTAATATGTTGAAAGCAATGTCTAACCTACAGGAAGCCGTTGGTTCTGGTTTATTTCCCTGAACTTTGACTTTATTTTTGCGCTTTTAAGAAATATGCACTAAGCAAAATACCAGCATTTCCGCTCGAGTAAAGTAGTTGCTCTCTGCATCTCTGGCTCAGATCTCAGTGGCTTTGAGGCTGACTGGGCCCTGGCAGGGCTCTTCTCCTTGATCCTCACAGAGCTGACATTTGGCTCAGCGGTGACACCTCACCAGCTGAAAGGACAATTCTCAGATGAGCCTCCTCAATATTTCAAGTCCGGTGACATTTCATTAGATGAAGAGGAGTTTAGATTTTCTGGCAAAAGCTTTCCCTCACATCTCAGGTAGCCAGGTTAGCCGAGTTGACAATCACCAGAGGGAGGGTGCGCATGCATGGGTGCAGCAGATGTGAATGGATACACACTTGCAGGCTCACACACACACACAAGCTTTTGGATGGAGTAACCTTTTATGAGCTCTATGATGCAAATGTCTCTTCTGCTTTGTGTGTGTGTGTGTGTGTTGGAGGGGCTTAATGTCTCAGCATTAATAATGACTTTTACATTCTAGTTTGTTTGTGTTTTTAAGCTAGTTTGTTTTCTTAGCTTCAACCATATCCTCTCTTCAGCCAATCAAAACGCTCCTCCTTTTTCACCCCCTCGGCCAATGACTGCGCTCCATTTTTCGCCCATAGTGGCAAATGAATCAGCTGATACATTTTTTCATTAAAGATGGATAGTCACAACGTGTCGTGTATTGTCTTCTGGTACATTGCATGTGGGACATTGCGTTGCCATGGTGATAGCCGGGCTGTGTGTTGACAGCCATTGTGATCATAATAACTTGTACTCACAGATGAAATGATCTCATTATATTTTGGAGCACCATTCTGCATAAATTATCAAATAATGAGGATTTTTTTTTCCCACCACAAACTTCTATACCACCTATATGCTTAAAATATGGAGCTACCTGCCATGTGCTCACAAGTATGCTGACAGAAATATTTGCAAATTAATGCAGCTTCCTGTTTTTTTTTTTTTAATAAACACACTGTCTGAGGAGGCAAACAGCAGATCCTAGCCAGAAATATTTAGCTTCTCAACTAAATGTTTAATTCATCTTCGAAGAGGGGTTGCGCAGCTTCGTGAAACCTCGCCTTCTATTCCTTCAGCGTTCCTGAGTTAATGAGAAACCGCAAAGGAATGGCTCGAGCAATCATGTCGAGCTTACAGTGAGGGCCGATACCAAAGTGGAGTGCATTAGGTGGTAATGAGACCAAGCTGGGCCTGGATCATGGCTGACACATTTCCCATCCCTGTGAGCTCTAACCATTTAATCGATTTCTATCTGTTTCTCCCATGTCCGCTCCACTCGAGCCAAAGCACCAGTGGTTAGTCTGGGATTTGGGAGGGGTTGGATAGACCTTTTGAAATGCAGGAAGGGGACAGTGGAGATGGCTGCACCTGTGCAGTCTGTATTAGTATCAGTTAGTCATTTGCTGCTGTGGTGCGAAAATGAAAATATAGTTTTTTGTGTGTTTTTTGCTTCTCTGCTGATATTTCTTTCTGATTGCACTTTTTGAGTTTAAAGGACAGGTTCACAATTTTTTCAAGTCTTTCTTAAAACAGCAGTCGGCCCACATGAATGAATGTTGAACATCCAAATGAGTCAAATCAAGCTTACATCTTTCAACACTGCAGTGCTTGCATTGCCAAAGTTTGTTACTTTTCTCCCACCGCAGCTCAACAGGGAAACACGGTCTGAGGGGAATTTGATGCTAAAAAGACTGTAAATGTGGCAGATATCCATTTGATATGACTAATTCAGACTGCTGAAACCACATATAAGCATCGGATAAACTTTTTTTTAAATGCACAAAGTTCTGTAGGTTTTGGCCTAAGGGCATTTGAAAGCCATTATGAACAAGAGAAATGATTACAGCAAAGAAAACATCTTTTGCTGCTTATATGGGCACCTGGCTGTGTTGTTTTCAGACAAACTTGAAAAATTGCGAGACAGTCCTTTAACCTTGTGCAATCAGAAAAACAGCGGTTAAAAGTAGTCTATGCCTGCCTGTCTAGACTTTGCCTGCCACTCTGGGGACACCTGACTTCACCGGGGGCGTCTTCTCAGATAAAAGTTATTCTCCACATTGGCTTTGTTTGGTATCAGACGGCTTCCATTCGATTGCACCAGGGACCAAATATTGCATAATTCATTGTTTACCTGATGGACACAAAGTCTAATTATGTCTCCAAAATGTCTCCAGCTGTGATTTAGTGAAAGCTTGAGTTAAAACTGATAAAGTTGCTTGTCTTCTACCAATTTTACATGAGTCAAAAAATATGATCTAATACTCTCCCTCCAAACTCCCCCCCTATCAAAGAGATTATAGCATTAACCTCAGTGGTGGCAGACGTCCAAGGCCTATTAGCATTATTATGAATTCATTCTGTCGTGATTCTTAACACACAGTATCCTGGGATTAGCCTAAGCCGCGCCAAAAAAGCACCGTAATCTTCAACAGTGTGTGAACAAAGTCTTAGAGTCAGTTTAATATCATGCATATCTTATGAGTGACAATCCAGTCACTTCACAATGCAATTAATGCAATAAATTGATGATATGCTTCCTGATAGAGGAGCTTGTGATTATTTCATTATTCTTTAACGGAAATTAAATTGAGAGCAAATTTGTAAAATGCCCCCCTCATTGCGTGCATAGATGTGTGTGTGTGTGTGTGTGTGTGTGTGTGTGTAAAACACGCCAAACGCCCCCCATATTTTGCTGAGTGATTGCTTCGTGTTGCCTGTGTGATTGCCTGGTGGCGATTCATAAGCAGTGAGCCCTTTCCTTTGCCTGCTTCTCATTAAGCCTCCAAGGGGAGTGAAATACCTTCCCTTTCCCAGATCTATTATATTTGATTCAGGGAGCTGAATACAATCTGGCACAGTACAGTATGTGCTCGCATCCACACGCCCACGGCGCATGCACAAACACACATGCGCTGTGCACATCCATTCAATATCTGCCTGATGGGAAAGTCTTTTTCATTGAGAGACACATTTTTTTTCTCTCCATGCGTTTATAAAAGCGATATGAGTTTTTGCTAAAATCCTCAGCATGTTATGATGATATCATCTTTTATATCAGTCCAATAAAATGAACTAGACATGTTTATATATTGTGTTTGCTGTCTCGCTCTAATAAAACACACTCTGGAGGGTGACCCAGTGAAGCAGTTTAAATAATATTTGTGTATAAAGGGAAGATTTGCTGAGCAAACGTGCCTCAGCAATACCCTACTTTAAATTCATCCAAGTAGATAAAATATACAGCGAGCTGCTCAGCAACGTTTTCCAGGCTGTTAAAGGGGACATATGATGCTTTTTTTGTGATTTTTCTGTTATTTACGTACATACTGTTATGATGTCGTATATTAAACGCGGTCAAATTCGAAACAGAAAAATCGATGACATCAGATTGTTGCACATGCCCACAAATGGCTGTCTGCTCCGTAGCCTTTGATGCTAAAGACATTGCTAATGTTGTCCCGTGTGTTTGTGTTGTCCACACTCGTATTTCAGGAGTTTTTAACGGTGAACGAGAAATCCTATTGTGTGTGTGTGTGTGTGTGGCTTCCAATAGCCGGGTGATTGCAGCTGATGTCCCTCTCAATGGTGCAGATGGCTCACTGCAGCTTGTCCTTAGTGAGTCGCTGCAGAAAATGTACAGATGTAGGTCAAATAGCAAATCATTTTTAGTCTTTTTTTTTTTTTTTGTCTGCCCAGCGGGGAACCAGATGGCCACCGATCACTGCACGAACGATGCAGTTTCAGATATTTAAACATATCTTGGAGTCAGAGCTGCTTGCAAGGTGGAAATAGTCTCATTGGTCAAGTTAAACCTCAGTGGGACCGTAGATTTTTTTTTTCCTGGCAAAGCATCATTAGATTGAAGCCAAGTGTAAATTAGTCATTACTACTTATATTAATTTCATGCTCCTTCAGTTTTATTCTTAATTAACACTTTAATGGAACTTTAGCTCCTAAGATTTAAGTCATGAGTTGCCTTTGTTATCAGAAAATGTACAAATGCATTGTTTAGATGGTTAAAAAACAGTTTACTACCTCTATATCCCTGTTCAATTGTCTAATTTTCACTAGTGTGAGAAGACTTTTGAGAATTTGAGTGAGCCGAGGTGTGCCCTGACATTTTGCTCAAATGTTAAGTAAATAAATCCATTATCTAACAAATCCATGCGATTGATTTCATCCAGACTTTGTTTAGAGAGCTTCCTATTGAATTTGGTCAAGTCCTTTAGCTCTGTTTGTGTTTTCTGGCACTCCTGAACAGTTTTGACATTTTTCAGTAATCCGTTATTTGTGTGTGCGGCGAGGAAATGTTTAGTTTTGTGTGGCGCAGCAGCCTGCAGGCTGAGAACTTTTTGGAAAGACAGTAGACAGAGAGGTTTACCAAGCTGGTGCAGTCAGATACATAAAGATTAGGTGCTACTGTGCAACCCAGTTCATTATAACTATGACACTTCACTCTGCTTTAGTACTGTGTGCTGATTACATCGTACTGAATGCCATGTTAGAAAAAATGCCTACATCAGTGAGTTATTGTTTTATTGTTGAATATTTTAAGTCATAAAATAATTCTGGTTGATTACATATACTTTGAGGAGAAAAGGAAACCAACATCAGTCTGCCATGTTCATGCTTGTGTTGTCACGTTTCAATCAATCTATAATGCAAAAGGGGAGAAATTGGGCTACAAGAAAGGGCTGTGTGGCCTACTTGCGATTACCACTAGGGGGCTGACACCAATATTCCTGTTGCTGTTGCAAGCATGCTGACATTGGCATTTAGCTCGGAGGACCATACAGTCATACCTTTAACTCAGGCTGCTAAAGTCAGCTAAGGTATAACACTGAAATTTCAAAGCTTCCCACATCAGGAATCAATGTCTGGCTGGTGGGAAGCCACTGAGCGATCAGTCCCATGTCAAAGTACAAGCAAGTCTTAATAGCTGGTTTAACTCTGCTGTCACATTTCTCAGCCCAACAGTGATTTCCTTAGTATTGCCCAAGGATTGCACCATTGTTTAAATGTATTTGGCCAAACTTTCTGACTTGACTTCCTGACTTTAAAATTATTAAGGCTAACACAGTAACAGTCAAAATGTAATCGTCGGCTGACAATCTATACAGTACGGTTACAATTTCCAGTTGTTTTTTAATACTTACAAAATACTATAATGTCTGACTGTGTGATCACCACTGGCAGACTGTGACAGTAGCAGTAACAGCTTTTTCATGCAAACCAAAGGCAATGTAGACTGGAGGGCTTCTACACATACTAACAAGGGGACAGGAGAGGTCATGCATGACATGTAGTGTTATTACTCTGGATGACGTTGGCCGTACCAGTGCAGCAGAGTATGGGGTGACGGATAATAGTGTGTGCAGACTACACTCTTGTGGATCCATAGCCAACTTGAACTATGACTCATAAATATACTAAAGAACAGGGGCTGTAGACTGTGCAGACTGTATTTGTACAAAAGATAAATCCCTTATGCATGATTATTTCGTTGTTTATATTGCTGCACATGTAAATTCCCACTCTGCTGAGGTCCTTGAATGCACCACATGCATACTGCTTAGCCCAGAGCAAACGTCAGGTGAACGATGTGCAGTGTGTGCGTCCATTGAGCCCGACCACACACACACATACACACACACACCTGTTCACACTATAAAGCAAGATAAACAGCTTGAACCTTGACGGAGTCTGTCTCTCTTTAAAGCCATCTACTGAACATGCCAACAGTGTCCTGACCCGACACCCTGAAGCGATTGCTGCCACCTAAGATCCGCATGTAGTCAATCAGTCATACAATTTTTGGTCCTTCGAGCCGCATCAGAGCAACTGCTTGAGCCTTATATGTTCAGCATGGAAGAGAGATACCCATACAGAGAGTCTGATCGCCCGCGCCGACACAGCCAACTGCCATCATATCTCCAGGACTATGAGGTGGGCTACCCTGCTAAGCACCGCCACCCACATGATGAGCAGGTCAGACAGACTACTCCTCCTGAGGTTCTCCAGTATATCCATAATATGAGAGAGGAACATGACCAACTGCGACGAGATGTGCAACGTCTTACAGAAGCCATGACTAGCTTTCCTGCACTAGTACCACAGCATCCCATGTCACAGTCCAGATCACATGAGGGCGAGATGCCATCCACACCTGCGCACGCTAGTAAGCTGGTGCCAACCAGAGGTCACAAGGACCCACATCAGCATGGAAGTGCCCCACAGGTGCCAGTCAGTGATAAGTCCCCCCTCCCACAGGACAGTCAGCACGACATGATTGAGGATCTCACTCACAGTCTAGAGCGGGCAGGGTTGCACAGTCAGGGCGCAGCGCAGTCACCGTCATCCTCCGGTGAGTCATCTCCTCAATCTCAAGACTTCCTCCCTCACATGACAAAGGGTGAGAAAGTCCATCCGATTCGTCATTCAACTGCTGAAGGACAATCGGAGCAGCTCTATCTAAGACAACACACCCTGTGTTCCACACCTGGTGCTGTTCCCAGTCAGACCAGAGACAGACACCGCCCTCATCATAGTGCTACAATCAAACAGCCTGATCGCCGGTATCCTCCTCAGGTTGATGATGTTTATTATCACCATGACAGCAGCTACAGTCGGCCTGCCAGATCTAATAGTTCGCCGAGTCCAAGAGCCCGCTATGGTGATAACTACTACAGACAAGGAAACAACGATCCTCCCCCTAATCACCAAAGCGGTCCTGACAGTCGTTACCGTCCCGCTCATGAATATAGATATTATGGTCATACTGATCAGTACAGGCACCGGGATAATTGCTACGCTGGTGATTGCTGTCGGTAATCAACAGATCGCCTGCAACTAGATGAGAGGCCTCAGACTCCAGCATTCCTGAGCAGACCCCCACCAGCAGAGACTTATCGTGGACCTCAACCAACAATCCCTGATTTCGTGCATGAAGATCCACGTGAGTTTGCAAGATTGAAGTTAGCTCTGGACAACATACTCCCATATGATGCTCCAGAATACTTCAAATTTCAGATACTGACAGATCACCTTAAGTGTGAAGAAGCACTGCTCATCGCTGATTCGTACAGCAACAGCCCATTCCCATTTGGTGACACCATGAGAGCACTCACTGAGATGTATGGTCAACCTCAACATCTGGCTTTGAAGAGGATCTCCAAACTGATGGATGGACCTAACATCAGGAGTGGCGACATCAGATCCTTCAAGTCATTTGCACTCCAAGTCCGTGCATTAGTAGGCATGCTGCATCAGTTGGGAGAACAGGGCCGGACAGAATTGAGGTGCGGTTCACATGTATCTCGCCTCTTAGCTAAGTTGCCATATGACCTAAGAGCCAATTTCCAGAGATTTGTGAATCCCATACACACTCCTATACCAACACTGCTTGACCTAGCTAAGTGGCTGGAGTATGAGGTGCGTGTCCAGGTGATTGGAGATCAGTACTGTGACCACTCAGAACGAGAGAAATCAGCTCCAAGGAAAGAGAGGCGTCCTGAGTTCAAGTACCACAGGACTACTACTGTTCTCCTTGGAAGTGAATTGAAAGGAAAGTCAGAGAAAGACACAACTGCCACACAGGAGAAAACAAAGAAGTACTGCCCATTCTGTGGCACTGTGCAGCACTATCTGAATCAGTGCAGTAACCTCAAACTCTTGTCGAGGGAGCAGAAGACAGAGTGGATCAAGACAAACAAGAGGTGTTGGAGGTGCGGCCGTGAGCATCAAGCAGCTAAGTGTAATCTCAAGGCCAAGTGCAAACAGTGTGAGCGACGACACCTGGAGGTTCTGCATGAAGTCAATACCAACCAAATTACACCAGCATCTGGTAAGTCCAGTACGACTGAAGAAAGCACCTGCTTGGTGAGTTCCATCTCCGAGACACTTTATGTAGATCGACCAACCAGCAGCAGCCAGGTTCTACTCAAGTTGAGTCGCGTCCTCCTTAAGAGTGGTACCAAGGTAATTGAGACCTACGCAATATTGGACGATGGTTCGGAGCGTACTATACTCTTATGTGAGGCAGCTGATCGTTTGGGGCTTCAAGGGGAACCTGAAAACCTGGCACTCCGCACTGTTCGGCAAGAGGTTTGTACCATTCGTGGTGCCACTGTGTCATTCTCTGTGGCTCCTGCATCGCAACCTGGCAAGACCTTCCAGATCCACAGAGCCTTCACCGCCAAGGAACTTGGTCTCGCTCGCCATACTTACCCGATAAAAGCCCTACAGGAGAGGTACCGTCATCTCAAGGACCTGCCACTGCCAGACATAAGGGAGGCACAGCCACTTCTGCTCATCGGGTCGGATAATCCACATCTTATCACCCCGGTGCGGCCGGTACGCCTGGGTCCCCCTGGTGGACCTGCTGCTGTGCACACCAGACTAGGGTGGACTCTACAAGGTCCCTCAAAATTCTTGCGTCACCAGTTAATGCCACAGCAGTGCCTTCAGACTTCCTGTGCCTCGCCAGAAGCCGAGCTCTTCGGCCATGTCGAGAGACTGTGGCAAATGGATACTATACCATATCGGAGTGAGCGACTCATTACCAGGTCCAGACAAGATGCTGAGGCCATCGGGAGGCTTGAGGAGAAGACGATCAGGGTCACAGTGGATGGGGTGAGGCGCTACGCTACCCCGTTACTGTGGAAGGAGAATCTCCCTTCGCTTCATGCTACCCAGGAGGCCGTCGTGGCTCAGCTACGTGGAACAGAGAAGCGGCTAGCTAGAGATCCAGAAAGGGCAGCGGCTTACTCCAAGGAGATCCATAAACTTCCCGATGCTGGCTATGTCACACCCGTGTCACCTGCAGATGCGGCCAAGAGCAACCATTCGTGGTTTATCCCGCACCATATGGTATACCACAATGGCAAAAACAGGATAGTATTCAACTGCTCCTTCACATTCGAGGGTCAGTGCCTTAATGACCACCTTCTACCAGGGCCGACCCTGGGAGCCAGCCTGTTGGGAGTCCTCCTTAGGTTTAGGGAACACCCAGTCGCCATTAGTAGCTATGTGAAGGGGATGTTCCACCAGGTCCGCCTGCTGGAAGAAGACAAACCCTTCCTCTGCTTCCTGTGGCGGGATATGAAGGTAAATGAGAAACCTACTGTATACAAATGGCAGGTGCTCCCTTTTGGGACTACATGCAGCCCGTGTTGCGCCATCTTTGCACTTCAGTCACATGTCAACCAGCACACCGAGATGGAGGAGGATGTTCGTCTGTCTGTGGAACGTAATTTTTACGTTGACAACTATTTGCAGAGTCTCCCATCAGAAGAACAAGCTAAGAAGTTGGGGGACCGCCTTCAGTCTCTTCTTATGGAAGGTGGATTTGAACTGCGGCAATGGGCTAGTAATGTCCCTGCAGTCATTAGCCACTTACCTGTAGAGTCTAGGTCAGAGAGCAGTGTACTTTGGTTCTCTCAAGAGTCAGCCGATCCTCAAGAGCGCACTCTAGGACTCGTATGGCAGTGCAAGTCTGACACACTTCGGTACAAGCGTCACCAGAGCGAAAGTGCAGAGCCAACTATGCGCAACATTTAGCGACTACTTGCTCAGCAGTATGACCCTCTTGGGTTCCTTATCCCCTACACAACCAGAGCCAAGGTAATTGTGCAACACCTCTGGAACAAGAAACGAGGATGGGACGATCCCCACCTACCAGAAGATCTGCTCCAAGCTTGGCGTCTGTGGGAAAGTGAATTGTCCCAGCTGTCACAGATCATCCTGCCAAGATGCTACACCGACCCTAGTGCAGACTGCAGCAACAGCATTCGGAGTATTCATGTGTTCTGTGATGCTTCCGAGCGTGCATATGGGTCTGTAGCTTATCTACGCACCGACAGAGGTGAAGGCCAAGTCTACGTGACCTTTTTGGCTGCAAGGTCAAGAGTGGCGCCCAAGAAGCAACTCTCAATCCCGAGACTGGAACTGTATCTATCACCAACCATCCTGCTGCTGATGACTTCCAAAAGGCAGAGCTGACCCTGCTGAGACATGCCCAGACAGAGAGCTTTCCGGAAGAGTTTGCATTACTGAAAGCAGGAAAGACCATCCCATCCAGTAGCCGACTACTTACCCTCGTAAGCAACTGACAGCCCGTCGAGGCCCGCAGTGCTCCCAGTACAGTGCTCCTTGGACACTGAACATATGGGAGGTGAATGGTCAGCTGGGATATTTGTCTGCATATACATGTGTACGTGTTTTCCAGGGCTGACAATGCGTAATGCATTTGTCATGCCAGGCATAAAAGGCCTTTCTTCTGAATCAAGCCCCATAGGGTAATTCAGTAATACAGATGGGGCCTGTCAGAGGATGAGCAACATGAAGAGGAGGAAGAGCTCATCTGTCTTCTATAGATTACAGTTTCTCCATCTTAAGTAGAAAATTGTGTTTATGGGTATAAGTGTGTGTGTGTGTGTATATGTATGTACACAGTAAACAAAGTACATAGTAAAGCATAAAAAAGAAATATAATAGAGAGAAAGACATGTTCTGAATATGCAGTTTTACATCGTCGTCATTGTTAACTATACACCATCACATATGAATCTCCCGTGTGTTATTTGGACATATGTCAGTTCAGCTCAGCTTTTATAAAGGCTTGCTCAAGCTTTTATGAAGGCTGATTCATTTTGGAACAAATAATAGATTCAAGACCATAAACAATGGGTTGTTGTTGTTGTTTTCCATTTCTGCTGCACTGGTAAAAAACGTAATCTTTTCTCTAACTCAATAGATAAAATACATCTTATGGAGAGCCTTATCATCTACCTTGATCATCCAATGTGGTGTAAATTAAGAACAATTCCCTTCAGGTTGTCTGTTTTGCTGCAGCCCTGCTTAGTTGTAACAGATCAGGTTTCTGTGTAATGTTTCTGTGGTCTTTCAGGTGTCTTCTTTTCCACTGCAAATAGGTCTCGCGGGAGGGATAGTGTTGTTATTTTAGTGTCACCTAGGTTTCCTCCATTTGTTTCTGCCTTATAGTCCAAAGACATGCAAATCAGTTGCAGAATACATTGTCCAAAGCACTTAACTATTGTTCAGTCAGTGAAAGACTGGATGTGTGTCCTGGGGTTTCCCTGTTTTTTTTTTTTTCCCCCCTGTGGGTACACTGAATGAACAATGAATACATATTATGTGTTTCTCTATAATTTGTACATTATGATTATGTATTGTCCCGTATGCTTTCAATGCCAGAGTTCCCCAAATGGACAATCATGATTTGATTGTGAGCCTAAACGTGGGCTTGATGCCCAGAAATGGTGCCAGACAATGCTCAAAAGAAGGTTAAAGATGTTAGGCAGAAGGAAGCCAACAGGAAACCCTGCAGAGATTCGCAAATAATGAAAAGCAGAATTCAAGTCTTTTCTAGGCACAAGGAGGGTGTGGGGTCGATATACTTGCCTATTGCCACAGATATCTACTCGGTAGTGCATTGAAATTAACTCAACTCTCAGTATTTGTCGGTGGGAAGCCAGTGAGGGACTATGTCTTGTTGCTACACTTGTGACTTCTACTGATTAATTAAACACGTGGCTGTCTATGCACAAGTCCGAAAGTTAGGGGATCATCAGAGTCATTAGGATTGATCGACTAGGCATCATGAATGTCAATACCAAATTTAATGTCAATCCATCTATTAGTTTTAGTCTGGACCAAAGTTGTGGGCCAAACAACTGACATTGCCATCCCTAGAGCCACACTTTTCACTGTCATGGCTTCTAGTAGTCTTATTGTTGAAATTGGATTCTGTATTTTTAAACGAATATATAAATCTCACAGAGAACACATTTGTACTGTAGAAGCTGAATTGCTTGCAAAAAAAAAAACTAACTAATTTTCAGAGTGCAAGTACATAGTTATCCGTCATTGTACAGTTGGCAGAGCATAACATGTTGCTGGAATTGAATCAGTGCCTCCCAGCAGGCCCTCACCAACCACAACTGTTTGCATCAGTGGCCCAGCACAGCAGGTCCCCGGGGACATAACACGCAGATGTGCACACGTGCGCTTGAAGTCTAACTATTGTAAGTATTCATATCAACACTCCAGAGCATATACATTACAGGACTGCAGAAAACTTAACAATATAGACAGTCTTGAATGCCAATTAACCATAAAGAGCAATTGAAATGAATGTAATGTATGTCATGGATTCATTAGTGTCTTTCATGTGACAATATACATTACTAGATTATGTGCAAACTGTCATCTGTTTAGTGCTCTTAATTGATAGATATCCAAATACCTATTACGGTCTGTTTCTGCTCGTTATCTGTTTTCACCTTTTTTATCCACCCGCATTTGTTTTGTGAAGATTTATCTGAGAATATTTGTTCTTTGTCAACACCGACCTGCTTTATATTCATTCTGCTGCCGACGTTCTTTCCTTCAGGGAGGAAAGAGTATAAACGTGCAAAGTTAGACATAATTTCGCAGGCTTTGAAGTTAATGCAATCTGTGCTACATCAAGGCTGTACTGACATCTAATAAAAAAAACAAGGCAGCAACAATGCTTCAGTGTAACGTTTAATAATTTAATTGTACAGCGCAGATTAAAGAGGCAAAGGAAGTCACTGATGACAATGTGTTAAAACCTTTCTTCCAGTCTTTAAAAATTCACAACTGTGCTGCTAAGTAATTTGTGTATATCACACAGCCCCCTTGAGGTCTTTGGCCGTGGTCAAAAAGAATCCACTTATACTTCCTGCAGAGATTTTTGGCAACAAAACCACTTGGCACAACTTCTAACCTTTGGCACAAAAAATGACAGTAAATGCTGACTTGCCCTATTCACTTCATTCCAGACACGTCTGATCTACTGGTCACAATCCCTCAAATACAAACCAGCTATTACACCTACTTGAAAGGTTCCAACCACAAAAGCTCTCACACATGCACTGCGCTTAACCTCATAATGTGTGCCGTTTCCAAAACAATTCACCATACATTTATGCTGTTGTCTGGCAAAAAAAAGGATCTGCACTTGTCATATTCAATAGCACTCAAAAGGGACAAAATTGTGTTTGTGTGTGAGGGAGAGGGAAAGGTGTTTGTGTCAGGTCTGTGTCATCACAGAAGGGAATAGCTGTAATTATTCATGTGACGTAAAGAGAAGAATGGTGAAATATATTCGAGCTTGTTTCTCTGTATTGAATGAAATCACGTCCTTGTTTAGTAATTGCTTATTGGAACATTTAATGATTAATCGACTGCATTTCTCATCCGTGCAGAAATGATTTTCTGGTACATAGATAACAAAAACAGTGTGCCGAAAGGTTCAGTATGTTGTTAAAGACTAGATGTAGCTCTTGTAAGGTTTTCCATTGGCAGCTGTAGCATTATAATCCATATGAAGACTTACAGTGCTTGCTGTACATGGCTAAAAATGGTCACAAGTTATGTTATGGCCATGACATGTCAAACATCACACATCAGGTGTGAGCGTGGGTGTTGATGTGTGGGTGTTGGGATGTAAGTGTGTTACTCCTTTAGAAAAGGTAGTGAGAAAGAAAATTCACCACAAAATGCTCAGGTATATATCAGGAACCTTTTCCTGGTGGCAGATGATTGTTATGTTGATGTTTTTTTTTGTCATGAAATGTTGCCCTAAATATTTATGCAGAGTGCTTCTCGGTAGCAGTGTGTGTGTGTGTGTGTGTAAACAAAGCTACTAAGATAACTGGCTAATAACATCATCCAGCTTTGAGACATCGACCGTCGGTCCTGGAGATTGATTTATTGGGAAATGGATGTAGTTTATTGGAAAATGCACATGGGCACTCTGACTCTCCACTCAAAGAAATTCAATTCAACAGAAATTGCAATTTCATGCAAGCATAAATAAACCCTCAAGTGCAAATAAACAATAAGTGTTTATTATTAAATATGGATCTGAATTAGTCATAAAATCAACTTCTGAGCTATTAGCTTTTTAATATCTTTAAATATGTGATCTGGGGCCATCCACTTCATCTGGACGAAATTACAAAATGTAGCCATAATCTCATGCTAGTACAGCCAGATAAAACGATCAACTCACCCACATGTTCAGTGCTTCCTACGCCTATGGATACATGAGACCCATGTGTTAGAATAATGTATATGTTATCCCATATTTACTCTTTTGCATTCTTTATATATCACCACTCTTTTATTCTTTGTACTATTTGGTCCTTCGAGCCGGATGCCAACAGACCTAAGGATTCCAGCAGGTGAGAGGAATACTGGAAAGCCCGTGGCCACGGCAGGCTGACTTAGAAGCAGCCTAACAGATCCTTTCAAGGACCGGACTTCAACTCACCTGCTGGGATCCAATGGTTGACGGTAATCCGAGAGAGGAGACATAGACAACTGTGGTGAGTTAAATTTTGTTTAAAAAGGTGAATGACTGTAAGAGAACAATAGAGTAAATAGGTTTAAACCGTGAATAAGAGTAAAATTTGGACTGGTTTTGGAAAGCCGGAAATTTCCTGGAAAAAGTAAAAGTAAAACCCTGAAAATACTAGTCACTAGCAGGTAACAAGGTGAAATAAAAGTAAAATTTGGACTGGTTTTGGAAAGCCGGAAATTTCCTGGTAAAAGTAAAATTTGGTTGGTAAGGGAAGGCCGGAAGTTCCCATGTTAAAAGACGTCAAAAGTATATGTGCATTTAAATGCTGTGTGAATGTGTATGAGAGTGTGAATGGAAAACCTAGTGGTATTTTATTTCATACCAAAACAGTAGGAGTGTAAGCAGTCAACTGTTGTGGATGCAGAGGCAAGAATTCTCCGCTCTCAATCACAGAGAGTAGAAAGGAGAATTACCACAACAGAAAATTTAATTACTGCCCTACTGACCGAAAACCAGTTTTTAGAACACCCTAGGTGTTGACAAACTGGACCAAATTCTTTAAAATGGGGAAAGGAATAAGTAAACTAAAACCCAAAGATACACTGCAGTGTAAAGATTGGAAACTTATTGAAAGACAGGATCCTAAAAAATTTAGATAGATGGATAACAGAGCATAAATTCAATTAAAGGTCAATTGAACACACAAAAAATAGCACTTCAGGAAGCAATAATACAAAAAACAAAAAATGATTCTAAAAAGATGAAAAAGCACGGGTATGAAGATACAGAATATTGGATGAGAGTAGCAACAAGAAGAGAAGAGGAAGAGAGAAAGAGTAGAGAGAAAATAAGAGAAGGTGCAGATAGACAGAAACAGTTAATGTATCATAGAAAGGAAGATGACGAAACAGGGCCAGTGAGGAGGAGAGTAGAAGAAGAGTACAAAATTAGAATGACGACAGTCTTTAAAATTCATAGTGGGCTGGAGGAAGATGCAAATGATAATGGTGCATTCCGACAACAATTAAAGAATGCTCTCCATGCAGGCTCAAAAGATGCCATTCGAGCATGGGTAAACAAACATTACATAGGAATGTCCACAGGAACTTTGGAGGAATATGTTAATCATGCTTTACATGCAGAGAAGGTAGTGAAGGAAAAGAAAAATAGGAAGCCTGTAGAAACCTTCTATCAAGAAGAAGGAGAAATATTCTATCAGGGAGGTTTCAGAGGCAGAGGTGGTTTTAGAGGAAGAGGAAATTCTAGAGGAAGAGGTTTTGGAGGTAGAGGACAGAGAGGAGGTTTTAGAAGGAATGGATTTGGGCTAGATATGTCAGGATGTTGGCGTTGTGGGAAGGAAGAACATATGATCAGAGATTGTCCTGAGATGAAAGGGGAACACCGTGAATGACTAGGATATGAAGGAGAAGAGGAAGATAAACAGAGGGCTGTAGAACGTGAGGAAGGAAATAAGATAGAATGTGAGACAGATGAAGTATTGATAAACTTTCAAGATTTGTTGTCTGTGGACGAAGTTAAACCAGAAGTGACGTTATTGATAAACGGAAAACCTGTAACTTTTCTGTGTGACACTTTGGTACAAAGACACACCAGGACCAGATAATGACTTTGACAATGCCCTAACTAAAGCTACTCCAGCTAGAGGGACAGTGACTTATGTCTATTCAGATGGTGAATCTAATGCAGCTGCAGCAGTAACACTATCAACGCCAGAGCTGGTAAGACTGTTCAAGATGTGGACAGCACCTCACATTTCATTGTATAAAAATATATATAATGAAATGGAAAGATATGGGCAAAATTATAATAAAGTGAGTAAAAACAAATTACAGATGTGTAAAAAGCAAGTGAAGTATCTGGGACACAATCTGAGTGCAGGAGGGAGAACAATAGTAGAAGATAGAAAAACTGTAATTCTTCAAGCACCTAAGCCACAAACTAAAAAGCAAATGATGTCATTTTTAGGTCTGACTAATTATTGTAGAAATTGGGTACCAAACTATGCAGAAATAACAGCACCTCTGAGTAAAATGATGTATGATGAAGATCTTAAAATGACGTCACCCTTAAAATGGACAGCAGAGGCTATAGATGCTTTTTGTAAAATAAAGCAAGCTCTGGTATCCAGCACTGCAATAGCCTTACCTGATTACAGTAAACCCTTTATTCAAATGGTTGATTGTAAAGGTCACTTTATGACTTCAGTTTTGGTTCAACAACATGGGGATAAAATGAAACCTATAGCATATTTCTCATCTAAATTGGACAGTGTAGCATGTGCACTGCCGCAATGTGTTAAAGCAGTCATTGCAGCATCAATGGCTGTGGAAATAAGTGCTACTATAGTTCTATTTCATCCATTAATTCTAAGAGTACCCCATGCTGTTTCTGCCCTGTTGTTGAGTTTGATATTTTAGGTTGTTTAAACCTGACACTATGATATGAATTTTTGATGCTCTTCCTTCAAGCGCCTTTGCATCGGTTCTGATGTCACATGTGTTGTCTTGTTTGTTTTTTTTAATAAATGAAACCATACTAAATGATATTTAGTTTGAGCATTTGAGCCTGTTACTTTTTCACATTTCTGATGTCCCAGTTTTTGCTTCCTAGAACGAACCCAAATGTTGTTGCCAAGTAAAATTAGCTAAGATCCTACATGCTGCCTGGAATTGCTATTAATTGCCATGGTAACATGGTATCAGCTCCAGGAAGCACGGCAGAGCTTTTCTGATCTCTAAAGCATAAATCCTTCTTCTCCAAATGGATTGATGGGTCTGCCTTCATCCAAGAGGAAACAGATTAATTGTATTTGTCAAGGTGACACTGTGAATGATGATCACCATTGTTTTAAACTTGATTTGATTTTTGGCTACAGACACACACACTCGGGTTCAGTCACATGTAACACATGGTGGATGAAAACACTGACAAATGGCAAATAAAACTGAATGATGGCGTGTATAATTCTCACATATTTAGCACCTACAATATGTGCAGCTGTCATCAGTCACTCATTCTACCTTCTGGCTCTTTCAGTGAAACCAACAGTCATCGATGTGGGCATATATGTCAACAGCATCGGGCCTGTGTCATCCATGGATATGGTGAGTTAAAAGATTTCTATTCTTTGTCTACCACACACACAGATATTTGTCTGACATGAATACATGAATGCTGCCATTTATGACGGTGTATTTGGAGGTCGGTCATGTGGTTGGATTAAGCAGATGAGTACATTTAAAAACAGATTCTGCTATGAAAGCTCTCTGCTCTCGAGTTAGACAGCAGTTTGTTTCTCTGCGGAGAGGAGAGGACATCCTCTCAGGCTTCAGCTTACCTTAAAGTACAGTTTTTTTTCTTCATGCTTTGTGTTTTTTGCTTTATTTAGTAACTAGATCTTTTGCATCGCTATAAATATGGAGAAGTTCTGACTAAAGATGGCAAAATGATTTAAGAAAAAGACCAGTAATGCGTAAACTGAGAGCTTGTTAATGAGAAAATAGCTACTTCTCAGACTGAAAGCTGAAGTCTGTTGTTTGGCCTTGAATGAAGTGTGGTAGACTAGATGGATACAGCCTTTCATCATGTATAATGCAAAGGCCCCATTCAGTTGTTATACATTCATACATGGTATATATTTTTCAGCTTGAATTTTCTTTATTAAACCGTCTAAGGCAGAACAAAATGCATCCCTTTGCAAGTATGAACTGAGCTAGACATTATAATGAAAGCATTTTATCTCAGAATTTACCAGATGCTGAGTTTCAGCTGTTGCCAGGCAACATTAAATATTTTCAGACATAAAATATAAAATCAATTTAGCCTCTTACTGTCAGCACTAGCCTGCAATTTATATTATTTAAGATTAGACCTGCCTATTCAGAATTAGATTAGCAAAAATCTAAATTATTTTAGTGACCATGATGTTATTCTTGTACGTGTGCATGTCTTTACCATATAATGTCATTATTGCCTTTTCTCTGAAACAAATTAACTTAGTCTGTAAAAATAATGTTAAAGGACAGGTTCCCAATATCCGAAAACAACAGCCAAGTGACCAAATTAACATCGACACATGTTTTCTTGCTGTAATCATTCCTGCTTTTCATACTGACCATTTTGAAGATCACTTCATAATGAACTTAGAACAAAATCCACAGTCCTACTGTGCAAAAATGTATTTAAAATGTATGTGAAGCTAATATGAAGTGTCAGCCTTCCAAATTAAGTCAATATCTTTGAAAGTTACTGTCTTTTTAGTGTCAAAGTCACTCTTTTTGTTACAATCTTGTTACAGGGTACAATTTTTTGCTGGTAAGACTAAGTGTGGAAAATATCCACTTGATTTGACTAACTCAGACGTCTGACACATCATATTATCTTCAGATCAAAACCTATTTTATTAATTATTTGGGCACCAGACTAATGTTTTAAGACAGACTTGGAAAGACTAAGAACCAATCCTTTAATATCTGCAGGCAAGTGTGAAGGCTTGTTTATGGTGGCATAATCATGTTGTATATCTGAAATCAAATAGTGTACTGTGTTTTAAATGAGTGCAACTGTATTTTTATCCTACAGTGACCCTATTCATTTTGTGCCAGTGCATTACTACAGTCATTTTGCAGAGGCCATTTAGGATACCTCACAAAGTGCAATTATGTAGATGAACTCAAAGTTCATTAAGTTGTTTTTTGTGCTGTGGACTCTGAGGTGCCAGCTGAAAATGCACTTCACTTTAGTAAATACTGTGAACCTTATCATATCCATTTATATGTTGCATAGACTCACACACTACAAAAGAAAAATTAGGTCTACAAAAAGCTTTTCTGTTGCATATCTATTGCATTTGATTACATTGCTTATGCATGTTGTGATTTGATGCAGTAAAAGATTAATGTATAGCAAACTGGTCATTATTCCAACTGAAGCCCCTGCAGAATGATTCAGCAATTAATTGGAAGGCTCTTAATATCACTGAAGAGGCTTATTTTACCATGAGGACTTCCTTCCCGCTGGATCCTGCTTATTACATGGCTGCTTACAAAAAGACAATCAATTGACATTACAGATAAAATGCCTTCATTACAAACTAAATCTGCTGAGAAGTTTGCAAGGAAAAGCAGGACCATCCACACCGGTGAGCAACATGTTTCAGGTGAGGTGCTTCTATGTGTTGTTCTACTTTAGTACGTTATTGCTTTTACTTAAGGCAATATTTTTAATAGCGTCATCAAATGATAAACCAATTTGTAATTTAGGTTAATCAGGAATTTTTACTGTAATCTGTCCAGGGCTTTTTTGGGTAGCTCAATTACGACTCGATTACAGTAATCCAGGTGAGAAATAGCAAAAGTATGGATGAGGGTTTCTACTACAGACATGGCTGCAGTTTGGGGATGTTTGTCATGCAGAAGAAAGCAGATTTGGTGAAGGATTTTTTTTTTTTTTTTAGAAGTAGTCCTGATGGAGCATCTGTTTTCTCACAAGCTCTGTTTTATTGGTGTAAAAATTGAGCACAGCCAGATCGATTGGTTACAGAGGAGGGAGGCGGGTAGTACAGTTGTGTATCACCGGCATAGATATGACTTATTATGAGAAACAAAGGAAGCATGTGAATGAAGAACAGTAGGGGTCCCAGCACTGAGCCTTGGGGTGCACATTTGTTGGCAGTTTAAGCTTGGAGTTAGAGTACCCAGTTCTAATAAATTGATTCCTATCAGCAAGATAAAACTATGGCCATGAAAGGGAGTATCGGCAAGGCCAATAATTTTCTGACTACAAAACATTTTTCCATACAAATCCAAAACAAGACACAATAGTTACTGTTGTATCTGCTATTGACAAGAAAGAGAATTGTATAGAGCAGCAACAAGTGCTTATGTACCAGAACTCTTGCAATTTCATGCATCGTTTACCCTGAGCTACAAAAGTTAACCTGCTCGTGGCGTTCAAGGCAGTACATCTTATAGTTGCTGAGATATTTCAGTCTGGATCAAAGTGGTGGATTATTCTAGCTTCTACTAAATGAGAAAATCTCATAATTATACTTTGTAATACTGCAAATGTCTTATCTTTACAGATCAGGCAGTCTTTGTCAGTGTTAAAATATAGTTTTAATATTGAGCTTGAGGGGAAGTTGTGGTTTTTACAAAGTTGGACACACATACACACAAACAATTGATATAGTTGTTGTTGTGAATTAAAAGCTCCTGCAGCTTGTAGTGGGTCAGTGGGGCATGACGGGGCTGGGATCGCTGTGTCAGCCCAAATTTTGTTAGAGTAGAGAGTAGTATCCCGCTGTGACATTCCAGTGATTTTCCTCTGTGTAAGCGCTGATTGGCCTCACCCTGTCAGGGCCGACGGACGCTGGTCAGTGGAACGTGAATCCCTGGTTGCCCCCAGGGTTGACTGAACTTGAATTAGTGCAAAGTCGCAACTCTTTTATCGTCGTTTCTGCCTCTCTCTCTGTCTGCCTCCTTGTTTCTTCCCCTGGAAATGTTACACTGTCAGAGAGAAAACAACTGATTTCCTCAGCATGGCCTTGACTTTTTTTTTCTATTCACACCACATTGCACACGCTGGACCTACACTCTATCCATTGCTTGAGTCCAATTCAAGTCCTTAGACCTCCATTTAGCGTGCTTGTTCTTCTTGAGCTTCGTGTGTTTGTGTGACTGCCATGTGAAAAACCAGGTCAAATCTCCAGGGTGTGTTGAATGCATGATCTATGTTGATCTCACGCACACACACAAAACAACTGTCTCCAGTGTTTTGTGACATGGTCAGTGACCAAATACCAGGAAGCTTCTCATCTGCGTTTGACCAAAACACATTATCTTTCTTCATTTGCGTCAACGGTAATGGGCACTGGCTGGGATGATGCAATGCCAAATGAAGCTGATAGTAATTTAGGGCATACTGTGATGAATGGCCGAGTGATTAAACGGCATTAGCGGCATTAAAGTCGAGCAAAAGTGCTGGTCTTTTATAGCCGGTGCTGGGAGAGTCAGATAACACCGTCAGTAATTTAACTGACAAAGATGGACACACTTTGACATAAACACTCTGTTCTTGTCGTCTATGTCTGAGCTGGTGAGTGGGCGTCGTCCTGAATTTGCTACTTGATTATTGTGTATGCCAGTGTGTATCCGCCAAGTGTAGAAATTATCTGGAATATTCGCTCTGTCCATGAAATAGACTGAGTATGTGAAATCAAGCGGAAGCAATGATTCCCTATTGATATAACCAATACTGAACCCGACCGAGAAGGGAAATGGAGGAGGTGCGTCGAGAAAAGCATGGCAAGGAAAATAATGTGTGCTGCTGCAGAGCCCTCTCTACCCGTTTTTTGTCCAAATACTGTTGAATTTCAACATTTTTCTGTTAATCAATTAACTGACTAACTGAAGCAATTTGTTTGTAGTATGTAAAGTTCTCGTGTCTTGAAATCAACACAGTTACTGAGCGTTTCCTTTTAAGATTAAAGTATATGAACTGTTGAAGAGGGTAGTGAAGTTGACGTTTTGAGTTACAGACTCGTACATTGTTGGTCATTTCATGGGATTTGTTGCTAATAACAGAAATATAGATTATTGCCAGCCTTGCCCTTTAATTATGGAAAATGTCAACACCGTACTCTCTTGTGCTTTAACTCATCATTGACTGCCATATAAATGTTATTTATTTTTAGTTGCCAGTAGTGGATATTGTATAGTAAACATGTGGAATACAGTGGTATGGAAAGTTTTGCAAATAGACAACGTTTTGAGTTGGAAGTTTTCCTCATTATGCTAAATTGTGTTAAATTTTGTTAAAAACAAGTGATCCAGGAGGCATTAAGTTTCTAACGAGACAAATTTGTTGTTGCTGAGAACAGGTTAGACTGGAACAGACATCTACGAGCTCCACTGCAGACACTGACATGAGTCTTTGCCATCAACCAAAGAGGAAAATAATGCCTCTTTTAAACATTAGTGAAGGCTCTTCACGGCTTACATCTGACTGAAGTGTCAAAGCAGATCATTTTCACCTATGAGGAAGTGTCGGCGTGCTATTCCCAGGGGTGTGACAGTTGTGTCGGAGATCAGCTTTAAAAAATTTTTATTTTATTTTATAGCATTCACTATATATCTATTTATAGAGATACACTTTTACTGGCAATCGCTCACGGCTTGATTGGTCATCACCCTACTATGATTCTTTATTTAAAGCGGCAAATTAGGAGTGTGAGGTAGTGCTTTGACCCTCTTCTCGAAGGTGAAATGGCTGGCTATTGAAGGCCACAGCTGATGCAATGTTGGAAAACAGCAGACGGTATGCAGGGACACACTCGCCACAAAGCTCATCTAAATGCAAGAAGACAGCCAAACTTATTAAGCAGTTTGTGTAAAGGAGGCTTAGGAACCGTTTTTAAACATGTGCTTGGCAATTAATTTATGTGTAGCGTGGTTCAGTATAATATTACAAACCATTATGCACGCATGCACAGTGTAGAAAAAAAAGTAATTTGGTTATTTGTCTTTTTTTTTTATTTTATCCTGCACAAATGAGCAAAACTCAAGCCAAGAAACGAACCATAGAAAATGCGTCATGCGTCTTTTTCTTTAACATGTCTGTCTGTATTTATCTCTGGCGAGTGTAAAGGGATTGATTGATCCATCCACTGCAGACATTAGTCCACATAAATGTGCTTACATGAATAATCTTTGAAGAGATGTCACCCTGAACCAACAGAAAACGTCCCTGTCTGACAGATGCAATATTTCAAAGCAGCGGTGTGTGTCTGTGTGTCTGGGCTGTGTGATTTTAAAGGCCAAGACACAAAAAGCTGTCTCTGCATACACTCTGTCAGTGTATGTGTATGCATTGCATTTGTGCGAGTGTGTGAGCAGCTTTTTTTTTTATCATTTGGACTGATAAAACTGAAGTACAAGTTCTGTGTGAGTGATTCAAAGCCCCTTTTTTCTGCTTCTCTTCCCTATTCTTTGATCACTTCGCTGCTTATTGAGATCTTTTGTTTGTTTGTTTTTGTTTTGTTCTACTTTCGGTTTTTTTCCTCGGCGGAAGCTCTGCTGAAGGATGCAAAAAGTCATTTATTGAATCCTTGCTCATCCCGAGATCAAGGTCGTATCGCGCAAAGAGGAGCCGACCAAATTAGCCGACACTTGAGCCCCCGACAATGAACACATTTATCATTCCATAATTAAAAGAAAAAAAAAAAAAAGACAAAAGAGAGCGACAGCGAGTCAGAGATGGAGATTATTATTCTGATTGGCGCGCCATCAATCGAACGCAGCCTTCAGTCATCTTGGCTGAATCCTGCATCCATTAGCCAGTGTGCACATTTTGAAGATGTCATTACTGACTCGAAACACCGAGCAGGTCACGGCAATACGGCACAGTCGCGGCTTTAATTTGCCGCGATCGAGTGCTGTCAGCTCACGCCGCATTTTTTATTTTTGTTTACAGTTTTCTGCAAACGGTGAGAAGCAATCAACACTGATTGTTTTTGATGGCTTCTTTTGTGAAACAACAGCATTACAAAATCAGGTCTTTTTTTTAAATAAAGTGTCTTTGATTAAATTCTTTCTTAATGTTTCGAAAGCAGCCTGTACATGTACTTAAAGCAGAATGAAAGAAAGGGCGCAAACAAGGACTGTCTTAAATAGTCCATAGGCATTGAAGGACATCAGGGCTCTCCACTCTGAACAGACAAATGAAGCTATTTTTGCAGCAGGGACACTTACAAGGAACACAAACACACACACACAGATGTATACACACACACGCACTCGAAACATCTATCTGTTATGTGTAAATGCACACACGTGCAGACACACACATGTGGTTTAAAAAAAAAAAAAAAGTACATCAAAGGCTCTGAACCTCTTCAGAAGAGACTCTTCAAAAAGGGACATTGTATTTCCCTCCCTCTGCTGCTCCTTTCATTTCTGTTCAATATTCTGTCCTCAATTTTTTTGCTCAGCACAAGACTGCTCGCCATGCCCCCCCTGGCCTTCTCCAGCCACTGCCTATTCCTCATCGTCCATGGTCCCACATCTCTCTGGACTTTGTCACTGGACTGCCTCCCTCAGAGGGTAACACCACCATTCTCACAATTGTGGACAGATTTTCGAAGTCTGCTCAGTTTGTTCCATTGCCTAAGTTACCATCTGCCAAAGAAACAGCTGAACTTGTGTTACACCATGTTTTCCGTTTGCACGGCCTTCCCTGCGATATTGTTTCTGATCGGGGGCCACAGTTCACTTCTCGTTTCTGGACAGAGTTTTGCCAACTGTTGGGGGCCACGGTCAGCCTATCCTCTGGTTTCCATCCTCAATCCAACGGACAGACTGAACGGATGAACCAGGAAATGGAGACTGCCCTGCGTTGCATTGCATCCCAGACACCATCCTCCTGGTCCAAACAGCTTCTATGGGTTGAGTATGCTCACAATACGCTTCCAAGCTCAGCCACAGGGCTTTCTCCTTTCCAGTGCTCGCGGGGATATCAACCTCCACTGTTCCCAGAGCAGGAGCGAGAGGCCAGGGTCCCGTCGGTCCAGGCATTCATCCAGCGCTGTCGGCGCACCTGGCAACGGGCCCGTTCTACTCTTCTGCGTTCGTCCAACAGGTACCAGAGAAATGCCAACCGTTGTCGAATCCCTGCACCACGCTACACTCCTGGCCAGAAGGTCTGGTTGTCCACACATGACCTCCCACTCCGGGTAGAGTCTAGGAAGTTGGCCCCTAGGTTTGTGGGCCCATTCTCCATCACTAAGGTCATCAACCCTGCTGCAGTCCGTCTCCGCCTTCCTCGCTCCATGAGAATTCATCCCACCTTTTATGTCTCCAAAATCAAACCTGTAAGGGAGAGTCAGCTCCAGCCCTCCTCCAGACCCCCGCCACCCCCCCAGCTCATTGACGGGGGTCCTGCCTACTCTGTCCATCGTCTCATCAGGTCACGACGGCGGGGAAGGGGTTTGGGAGGGCTACGGCCCTGAGGAGCGTTCATGGGTTCCAGCTCGTAACATCTTGGACCCTGATCTCATCTCAGCGTTCCATAGGGACCATCCTGACCAGCCCGGTGGGACGTCAGGGGCCGTCCCTAGAAGGGGGGGTTCTGTCACAACTTCAGCCAGCCTTTATTTTTTCATTCACTAACTCATGTCATTTCAGACGCTGCCACTCCCCCCTGCTCTGCATTCACCTGGCTTGCCTCACTCACCTGCTCCTCATCAGCTAATCAGCCCCACAGTATATGTACCAGTCCACTTCCCTCAGTTCTTTGCCAGATTGTCTAGTGTGTTTTTCCCTAGCTATCCAGCAACCTCGACTACCCCGATTCTGATCCTGCCTGCTTGTGTTTTGACCTGCCCTTTTGGACTTTGGACCTTCCTTTCTGCCGGCTCCTACTAGGTTTGTTTGCCACGCGGACTGCTTTCTGGTTTGACCTCTGCTAGTCATTAAACTCTGTTTCTCCACCTGAACTGTTTCCTGTGTCGTGCTATTGGGTTCTTGCCTGCCGTTTTGTAACTCCTGACACCGCCTCTATTTCCCTGACACCGTAATCATTTTAACATCGCTCAGATGGTAAATCAATTCAAGAGACAATGACGAGGAGTTTCAAGATAAATAAGATGTCTGTGTATTTGTTTGATGATACTCGACACCCACAAGAACTGTAATATGGGGCACTTGGAGCCCACTGTATTTCCTGTGAGGGTCCTTTAAGTCTGTTTCTCTGTAGTGTTTCAGAATCAGATTTTTCTTTGTGGAAAATAAATGTCATTCATTAATTTAGTCATCCGGTCTAAATATTGCTACCCAGAAAAGACAGCGGCTGTCCTCTTTGCTCAGTTTTGTCTGGATTTAACAGCGTAGAAGGTGACAACAGCCTGAACATTTTGTATTTGATATGATTCACAGGCTGAGAGATCCTTTGTCCTCTTGTGTAGCAGAAAATTTGTGCTGTTGCAAGATGTCAAACATCACTTTAAAGTGCCTTTTAATGTAGTCCCAGTACGGGGTGTGTGCATGTGAAAGTATGTGTGACGATTTGTGTTTCTCTTTTTTTTTTGTAGCTTTTTCCATGCTTGACCTTCAATGACATGACTCATTTAGGTGCCGGGAGACTGAGGCTGCAAATTCACACGAAAAGGTTATCCGATTGCAGTGCGGCAGGTCGGTATTCTTCACCTCTTGCACCGAGACAGCATTAAGATGGCTTTGTGAGTTAATTCTTCAAAAACCGAAATGACATTCAGTGTGCTTAATTACGTTCCCCGATGTAGAACACGGCTGTGGCTTGGCAACACTAGTCATAAAATTATAGGTGTATTTTTTCCTTTTTTTTCTTGCATAACTGTCATATGTGACCTTTAGAAAGGGTGACACTTGTTGCGGGCGCTCAGATGGAGACTCATCTGTTTATTTCTTGAGCTTTCTGTGCTTGTTTCATAGTTTTTGTAGTGAAAAGCTGTAAAGCATTCAAAACCTAAACTGTTATGTCAATCAAGGAAGCAATAGCATAAGTGATATGTATAAGAAGTGTATATTTATGGCTGCAACTAATGATTATTGTCATAGTCGATTAATCTACCGTCTGTCTTGATTAATCTACAATTATTTGTAGGGTTTGTAAAATGTCAGTAAAGTATGAAAAACACCAGAGCTCGTGGTTACTCTTCAAAATGTCCACTGCACTGGACAAAAGGTAAAACAAAGAGTCATTGAATGTAATCCAGGGTGCAGGATTGTCTAATATCGATGTTCTTATCTGGTGATAGGATTGTGGATTAGATGTACTCTTGTGGATGCTTCCCAATGAATCCGAATCGAAGCGAGTAGTGAAAGTGATAAAACCCTTCAGGGCTGTACAGAACAGACACATTAAAACATAGCAAGCGAAGCCGTTGGTGAGTAAGTATGGTAATAAGGAGGCAGAACAGGTGGAGATTGATGCTGTATTAATAATCAGAGACGGCATATACAACGTGTGGCTGCTGGAACAAAGAACAAGCAGATTTTGAGAGTTGGCTGATATTGATTAATAACTACAGGATCACTAAATCCAAGTCTTTGTTTCTCGTGTCGTCTTCCTCCTCCTGCATGTGGCTCTCTGTCTCATTATTGCCCCTCATCGACGTCCATTACCTTCTACTGTTTCCCCTTTAATCTAATTCCCCCACTTTTACTGTCCTTTCTTTGGCTTGTTTTGCCCAGAAAAATCAATATATACAGACATTTAACATTTGAAGTGAAACTTTTTTTATTGGTGTATAAATTAATTATGAGCAGTTTGTGTTTTCTAATGCCTGGGAAGAAGAAAAAAAAAAACACTTGATCAAAGAGACTGAAAACATGTTTGATGGTATCAGAATAAGTTGAGGGCATTTTGTTTGAGATAGAAAAATAACAAAAAGGTATGATTTTTACTTCAATTGCAGAAGTTATACTAATGAGAGTGTGTTGGTTTAAGATGTTTGTATTTTTTTTACTGGACAACAATATGCAAACTAAGACTCTTATTATTTTTTTTTAGGGCAAATGTGTAGTTTTCAGATCATCAGATCAGGTATTCAGTCATTTTCTCATAGGCCTCTATATTATTGGAGTCAGAGTAAATCATTTGTCTGAGAGTTAGACACAGACACACAGGTGTTGGCTTTACATCAGGCCAGATGCCCAGCGGATCACAGCCAACAGATTTTCATTTAGTTTCTTTCTCCCTCACAAACAGGTGACAAGTAAACAGCCAGGTATGCAAATGATTTCCTTTTGTTTCCTTCAAAGGTCTTAGTGTTTGATTTTTGGGAATGAATAAAACAGAAAGCATGGTCATGAAATTAGCTACACACACACACGTGCGCCAAAGCAATCTCATATCTGCAGGTACTGCACAGTTTTGTTTATTCCGCATGTGATAGAAGTTCATCATTCCCCCTAAGCGGTGGTTGAATAGTCGTGTTTATCCTTACTTCAGTGCGTCACACACAAGGAGCAAATCACATTCACCACGATGAAGTAACACCAGAGCCACCCCGGTAGTAGACACGTGACTTATAGAAATCACGCTCATCATGTTCATCTTTTCTTTTCTTTCTTGAGGGTTTTTGAAAATGTAGTCCAGCGACCAATTTTTCAAGGTCTGAGAGATACAAATATTTCACTTATAAATATTTATACCCACTATGCGGCATCAGTTTTGCCTCTAGAAATAAATTGGTTAGTGATCTGAGCTTAAGTTTAAGATTCTTTTCAGTGCAAAGTATAATATAATAAAGTACAGGGCGGTATTCTTCAGTGCCTTATCTTGCCTTATAAACTGTTACTGACCTTTTATACAAGTATAGCTGTTGGAAAAAAAATCGCTGCTCTGCAATAAGTAAAAGAAAAAGAAATTGTAGAGTCTGCTGTTTTCTTTCCCCTCCATATGATAACTTATCTTTTACTAAGCACACTGTATTTCTGATGAATGAACTGTAATTTTAGAAAGAACTCCACTTCCACCCTTATGCACACATACTGTAATACCGATAGATACGGTTTTAAGTACAAATACAAAATAAATACAAAAAACAAACCTGTGGTGAAAATGTGTAACTATATAAGTGAGACCTTCCCAGAAAAACTAACTACATAGTTGTGACGGAGCAGCGTCGTCACTGACTGCGGCCAGCGCGCACACACACACAACCACCACATCTTCCCCATTCCCTTCTGCTCCGCGCTAAACGGAGCATAACAAAACACACATCCCTCTTCCCCTCACCGGACAAAAGCACTGCCAAGGGTGCACACTTGGCAGTGCTAAGTCTATATTCATACATGTACAGATGATCACTTACGGAGTGTGTCGAAATACGCCGCACGTATCACCGTCATTATATAGGGGGATGACGCGCAGAACTGTGTTTTTATAAATGTTTGTTATCGAAGTACCCGGCAGTCTTCTATGGAAGACAAACAGTGAACATACAGATATAATTTTTATACAATTATTGTCATTATCACTGTGTATGAAATGGTCGTCATAATGGGGGGAAAAGAGGTTTATGTTGGTTTTTAGAAATGTAGTAGTCCGAGTGGGAGGGGCTACCACTATAAAAGGGTCCTAATCAAGAGAGTGTGTGGTTAGTGGTAAAGGACGTAACAGTGGTCGATTTGTGGTTAGTAAGCTGAGTTATAGAAGAACTTGTTTTTTCGTTTTCTTGTTTGTTTTTCCTTTCTTTTGGTTTTTGTTTTCTGAACTTATATATTGAAAATTTTTTGTTCATTCGCTTTGTTTTTTTTGGTTTGTCCATATTTGGCACTGTACATATTGCACCTGGTGAGGTGGAGAATAAACATACAAAACATCACCTTCCAACTTAGCCTGGATTCTTTTGGAACAAAAGAACGAGGTTATATTTCACTTATAAATATTTATACCCACTATGCGGCATCAGTTTTGCCTCTAGAAATAAATTGGTTAGTGATCTGAGCTTAAGTTTAAGATTCTTTTCAGTGCAAAGTATAATATAATAAAGTACAGGGCGGTATTCTACTTGATCAGTCTATTATGGCTGAGTTGTAACGGTGAAATATTTATGGCTAAATTGGTCGACTTGACTTTGGTAAATTCATTAAGAAAACCAGACTAAAACCCTTCTATTGGCAATTGAGGCATATTTTCTTTATTGAAAGTTTGCCATCTGAAACTTACAGGCAAGAACATTTCCGGCTCAGTGAGCGTAACGATGTCAATCAAGCTCCCACTAAACACAAACTTGAACATGTTTCCTCTTTCGGGAAGCATGTTTTGGTACATGGATGTGGAAAAATCTGAGCTAACTAGCAAGGAGCGACCTGCCTCCATGTAAAAATAATGAGGCTGGATAAGGAGGAAGCTATTTGTTCTGATGCTGTTCAAGTCAAGCTAATTAATTTCAGTCAGACGTGCTTTGCTGTCAACGTCCTTTGGCTTTAATAATAGATTTCATCTTATCAGATTCTGTCTTATTTGCATTCCAGAGGGCAGGGCCACATTTTTTTTTGTTTTTGTTTTTCTGCATCAAGTTTATTTGCTGATATCCGCTGTGTGCTGAAAGAAAACGGTGTATTTGATGTTGTGAAGCTCTATACACAGAAAGTGTGCGATGCTCCAATTTTTCCATCATATGCATGGTAATTCGTCATCTGCACCTTGACTTTTTTTCCTCTCCACGGTAGTGAATTGGATTCACAGCTCACAGGAGAAATTATATATTTTTTGATCATATGGAGGTTTCCATAGCACTTTCTCTACCTATCGCCTGCTGTGTATGAAACTTAACACCTTCAATTTCTGACTTTGAAATAGATCCCCAGAGGAATCATACAAGCCTCCGTAGTTAATTTCAGTCTGCTTCGTTGTTTTGCATAATGTCCATGAATAATGGACCTGCCTCAGTGCCTTATCTTGTAGGTGTAGTCCCCGAAAGGACCATGCGGAAGCAGAAAATCCCATTTGGGGATTGTTGTGAGAGTTGAACCAGACGTAACATGCAGCACTGTTACTGTTCTGAATTACGGGGCACGTAGGTCAGGCCTCGTCTGTGTGCTTTTTGGAAAAGGTTAGAAAAGTCACAAAGTGAGTAACACGTGTGAAACTGAGATGTTTGTGAGTTTGTGTACTTGACGTGCAGTATGTGTTATCTGTCGGCACCTTTTGTTGAAGCCACATTAATGAAATTAAAATCTGTGACGTATCATTCGTTGGGTCACCTTTAGTAACTTTTGATGAACTGAAGTTTAAAAATGAAACTTGTTTGGAGTAAATCCTCCAGTAATTCCCTTAAACCCAGATCAGCTTCTTTCTCACATAATAGCCTGGAATACCAATGTTTTCTTTTCTTTCATATCAGCAGTATAGGAAGTATTTTGACTGACTTTTTTTTTCCTTTCTTAAGATTTCTCTCTGTCTGACCTTATCATTGAAGTATCAGTGCGCCTTGTTTATATTCTATAGCAGACTTCCAGCTGATGTGCTGACCTTCTGCAGGCCATGTTGGAGGTCTGCAGCTTCTTAGTAAGACGTTTCTATACTGTCTGAAATGTGTTAAAATGTGTTTCATGTCCATGTCAAATAATCCGTTCAATATTATGTCGATGTAGACATTTGGCCTCATTCAGGAATGTTTTGATTTTTCTTCTTATATTTGTTCGTGCTCCGAACACTAAGCGATAAATAAGAAAATCCTACCTGGGACTTTTAAAGCTCTCTGAATTTGTGGTAAATTGCTTGTTTCAGTCTGATGAATGCCACCTGTTCATTAGGAGGTGTGCGTTCGTGAGATGTGATCATTAGCATAATGCACGGCCGCTCTGTTTGTACGCAAGTTTTATTCACAAAAAAGTAAAAAAAAACAACTCAGAAATCAGAAGACAAGCACAAAAACAAATTTTAGGAGTGACAATTAGAAAATATGAATTAGAGACACGGAGAGCGACAGGAGATAAACGGGTTGAGACGGCGAGCGCTGTCTTCTATGGAGGAGGTGTGTAAGAGGAGGATGTTAGCCAAGCTGTCGTCAATCTTTTGACAACACCTATCATCTCCTGAGTGAGACTGTGGGGGCTTTAAGCAGCGACCAAAGCAACAGACAGCTACATCGCACAATATATCATGGTTGTTCATTTCTCACTTCATTCATTCATTCATTTATCATATTTATCTTATATTCCACCTTGTGCAATAATGTTTAATACTGTTTTTCTTTTTCTGTTGTGCAGTTATCTAATTTACAGTGCAGTATTTCAGTGCATGTGTGTATTTATTGTAATAACCTGATTCATATCAGTTATTTGTATTATGTCTATTCATGTTCAACTTCTGTCTAGTTATGAGTTACTGAAAGTTGTATACTTTAAGGTTTTACATTTAAGTATTGTAATAATTGTTTACTTTAAGATGGGGTGGGGTTAATGTCTCGATTTAATACTGAGATTGCGCGAGATGTGTGAGAGAGAGACGTGAGAGGGAAAACAGAGTGTAGCGTTTTTTGTGTGGTTTTCAACCATAAATTTAAACAACTAAGTTGTCCTCTTTATTTTTATGGACGTTAAAACGTTTGTTGGAGACTCCGCTGAAGACGTAAGAGAGCGGTGGGACAGTTCGCCGTTGCGTCAGTGTGTTTTTTTTTTTGTCCGGTGAATCCAGCTAGCCGGAGCTAGCTTATCTTAGTCGCTGTTCTGGAGAGACGTCGGCCCTGCCCTTCGCGGACGAAAACTGCATCCAGGAGGCTGTGCTGCGCTGCTGTGGGCTGTGCCGGGATCCAGGAGGTCGTGCTGTGCTGCGCTGCTGCAGGCGGACGAGACTGCATCCAGGAGGCTGTGCTGCGCTGCTGTGGGCTGTGCCGGGATCCAGGAGGTCGTGCTGTGCTGCGCTGCTGCAGGCGGACGAGACTGCATCCAGGAGGCTGTGCTGCGCTGCTGTGGGCTGTGCCGGGATCCAGGAGGTCGTGCTGTGCTGCGCTGCTGCAGGCGGACGAGACTGCATCCAGGAGGCTGTGCTGCGCTGCTGTGGGCTGTGCCGGGATCCAGGAGGTCGTGCTGTGCTGCGCTGCTGCAGGCGGACGAGACTGCATCCAGGAGGCTGTGCTGCCCTGCCAGCATTTTAAATCTAGGCTTGAATGAGGTCAATGCCATTCTCATGCACATGTGCAGATGCTTATCAGTGAGCTTGGAACGATATTTTGTTTTTATTATGTTCATTGATATGATTGTTCAAATGCTTTGTGCTTAAGTTTCATAGTGACGCTTGACGTTTAATAAGTGCCACTGTTTCGGAGCATATGAGACAAACTGGTTTCGTGCTCGTGGGCGGAAGAATGAACATGTACGCGTCAGTCCATTCCGCATTGAAAGCTCGATTTTCGGCATCTACTTTCCTCTTCTTCGACAGCGCCATATTGCTTACTTCTCTAGTAACGACTAACTTACGCCCTCTCTTCCAGTTTCATCTCCCTGTGTTTAATCCACTTGAATCTCTTCTCGCTCAATTTCCACCTTCATTTCGAGACTGACTGTCTCGTACTCGCAGCACAAAAAAAAAAATCTGACTGTGCTCGTACAGAGACTCGTAGCACCTCGCTCTGAATTCAAGGTGGCGATTTCATTGGCTAGATAGAATCACATGGGTAGTATGACTCTCACACGATTGGTTGGTGCCTTCCAATGCTTGCTCAGTGCAGTGCTTGGATAGGACGAGACTGCATCCAGGAGGCTGTGCTGCGCTGCTGTGGGCTGTGCCGGGATCCAGGAGGTCGTGCTGTGCTGCGCTGCTGCAGGCGGACGAGACTGCATCCAGGAGGCTGTGCTGCGCTGCTGTGGGCTGTGCCGGGATCCAGGAGGTCGTGCTGTGCTGCGCTGCTGCAGGCGGACGAGACTGCATCCAGGAGGCTGTGCTGCGCTGCTGTGGGCTGTGCCGGGATCCAGGAGGTCGTGACTGCATCCAGGAGGCTGTGCTGCGCTGCTGTGGGCTGTGCCGGGATCCAGGAGGTCGTGCTGTGCTGCGCTGCTGCAGGCGGACGAGACTGCATCCAGGAGGCTGTGCTGCGCTGCTGTGGGCTGTGCCGGGATCCAGGAGGTCGTGCTGTGCTGCGCTGCTGCAGGCGGACGAGACTGCATCCAGGAGGCTGTGCTGTGCTGCGCTGCTGCAGGCGGACGAGACTGCATCCAGGAGGCATTATCTGAGTGTGTGACTGTTTGAGCAAATTTATAGATTACCTTAGCTTCTCATCTGTTGTTATAAAGAGTGTGAGTCATTACGTTACCCTAGACAGTATTTATTTTGAGATGTATCTCCCACCATATTGAAACCTATTGAAAATTAAAGGTGCCTATAGCACGCCACATACCACGAGCCGATTGGTTGGAGGGTTACATTTTTGGGGGCTTGTCCGGGATTTATTTGTAATTGTTGATGTTTTTCATTTTTTTTGAGTTCAGATTGATGTGTTATTAGTAAACTGTCATACAGACTATCTGATTGAGGTTTTTGGTAACATTGTGCTTTCACTGTACTATATTTCCTCTGTTTGAGTACACACAATGGATGCTAATGAGATTGAAGCTTGGTGTAAACGTAAACAGGTAGCTCACGAAAATGCATTAGTCTTAAGTGAGGTTACTTCTGATGTCACAGACGATATACTGTTTCAAGCTTTGAGTCTTGTTAAAGTCTTTGGTAAGGTCAGGATAGTTGATCGCTGTCTAGACATAGCTTCCAAGACTCAGTTTGTGTTGATACAGACATCTGCTGACCTTACTAAGCAAACCATCCCTGATCATGTTGGACTCCCTGGAGAGGTTGGTCCTTGGCCTGTTCATGTGCTCACTGTCCCTGTGGAGGATGAAGGGTTTCTCGACATGAACACTGCGCTGATCAATGCTATCAGTTCTTTGGTGGATAAATGTAACACTGTGCCTGCTGATACTCAAAGTTATCGAAAGCTCCGCATGTTTTCTGGTGTGAGACCTACCCCTAGTGGCGAAGAAGAGTATGACGCATGGGCAGAGCAAACGATGCATTTGTTGGAGGAATGGCAATGCAGTGACAATGTGAAAAAGCAGAGAATCGTGGAAAGTCTTAGAGGACAGGCTGCTGACATTGTGAGATTCGTAAGAGCACAGGATCCAACTGCTACATCATATGACTATATGCAAGCTTTAGAAACCGCTTTTGGTACCACTGAGAGTCCAGCTGATCTTGTCAAATTCAGACACACATTTCAATGTGAGGGTGAAAAATTGTCTGCCTACCTGCTTAGGTTAGATAAGCTACTACACTGTGTTTTCAGGAAAGAAGGTGTGGTGATGTCTGAGATGAATCGACTCCGCATCGAGCAAGTTGTGAGAGGTGCATTGCAACAAGACATGATAGCTCTTCGCATTCGCATGACACACAAGCTGCGAGATCCTCCTACCTTCAGTGAGTTGTTGAAAGAGTTTAGGGAGGAAGAGGATATGCTTCAAAGTAGACATGATGTGAAAAGTGCAGTGATGTCTAAGACGGTATTTATGCTAAAGCCATACTCGATACTGGTTCTCAAGTGACTTTGCTGTACAGATCCTTTTACAACAGATACTTGACACACCTGCCATTGACGCCTATCAGTGCTTTGCAAATATGGGGTCTCAGTCCTGCTGATTACCCTTACGATGGCTATTTGTCACTAAAGCTGGAGTTTTTGGAAGCTGACGTAGGAGTAACTGAGACTATTGATGCCCTTGTGTTGGTCTGCCCCGACCCAGTTGTGAGAGGCTATGCTTCCATGCTTGTTGGCACAAACACACCAACTGTGAGACGCTTATTAAAGAGCTGCAAAGAGAAGGGAGGAGAAAATTTCGTAAGCACAAAGTACATTCATCCTGCTTTTAAAAAAGCTTTTGAAGAGCTTGCAGAACTTCCACTTGATGACGGCAACCTCAAGAGAGGAACTGTGTGGTTTACACAAAACAGACCTGTTCCTGTGCGTCCCGGAGGGGTAGTCAGAGTGACAGGTATACCAAAGTTTCAAGGAATGCCAAGCACTCAAGCCATTCTCGTAGACTCACCTGATGAACCAACAGAGGAGCGAAGGTTTCCAGAAGAGCTCTTGGTCAGGCCAGAGTTGCAGGCATCCACTGTGGTGATGTCCAGAAGAATCACTGTGCTGGTCAGAAACCCATCAGCAAAAGAGATCACATTAACCAGAGGAATGCCCATTGCTCACCTGTTTCCAGTCGACGTGATGTCATCACCTTCTGTGATTAAAGAGCCTGATGTTAAGTCAGCAGAAAATGTGGCACCATCTTCGTTCAACTTTGGAGATTCACCAGTACCTAAGGAATGGAAGGAAAGGTTGGTGGGAAAAATGCTTCAACGCTGTGAGGTTTTCTCTACCCATGAATTTGATGTAGGATGCTGTAAGCGTACACATCACACCATCAAAACCACAGAGGACAAACCTTTTCGAGAGAGGTCTCGCAGACTTCCACCTGCTGATGTGGAAGCACTGAGAATCCATTTGTCTCAGCTGAAGGATGCTGGGATCATCACGGAGTCACGAAGTCCTTATGCCTCGCCTATTGTAGTTTTAAGGAAGAAAACTGGCAAGATAAGGATGTGTGTAGACTTCGGGACACTAAACAGACGCACTATTCCTGATCAGTATACAGTGCCGAGGATTGAAGATGCCTTGACCTGTCTAAATGGAAGCAAGTGGTTTAGTGTGCTCGACCTCCGGAGTGGATATTATCAAGTGCCCATGAATGAAGCTGACAAAGAAAAGACCGCTTTCATCTGTCCAGTTGGTTTTTACCAATTTGAAAGGATGCCCCAAGGAGTGTCGGGTGCTCCTGCGACTTTTCAGCGAATCATGGAACAGACCGTTGGAGATATGAACTTGCTGGAAGTCTTGGTCTATCTCGATGATCTCATTGTGTTTGGAGCAACACTTGAAGAGCATGAGGCAAGGCTGTTAAAGGTGCTTGACCGCCTGAAAGACGAGGGACTAAAGTTGTCGCTGGATAAATGCCAGTTCTGTCAACCATCAGTGACTTATGTGGGACACATCATATCTCAAAATGGGGTATCCACAGATCCAAAAAAGACTGAAGCTGTAACGGCATGGCCCAGGCCAAGGACTGTGACTGCTTTGCGGTCATTTCTGGGGTTCTGTGGATACTATAGGCGCTTTGTGAAGGACTACTCCAAAGTGGCCCACCCCTTGAACCAACTGCTGTCCGGCTATCCACCCGCTGCCAAGAAGTCAAAAATGAAGCAGGACATTGTCTACTTAAACCCGTCAGAACCCTTTGGCTCCAGGTGAAATGACAAATGTGAAGCAGCCTTTGAGGAGCTGAAAGGGAGGCTTACTCAAGCGCCAGTGCTGGCTTTCGCAGACCCACAGCTGCCGTATGTGCTACATGTTGACGCTAGCCAAGAAGGTCTAGGTGGCGTCCCGTATCAAGATCAAGGTAAAGGGTTGAGACCTGTTGCTTTCATCAGTCGAAGCCTTACCCTGTCTGAGCGGCATTATCCTGCACATAAATTGGAGTTCCTGGCTTTAAAGTGGGCAGTAGTGGACAAATTACATGATTACCTGTATGGGATACAGTTTGAAGTGAGAACAGACAACAATCCGTTAACATACGTGTTAACCTCTGCCAAGCTAGATGCAACGGGTCACCGTTGGCTTGCCGCGTTGTCCACCTATGATTTCAGTCTCAAGCACAGATCAGGTGTTCAAAACATTGATGCAGATGCTCTTTCTCGTCGTCCACACTCTGCATCAGCTCAAGAACAGGAGTGGAAAGACATATCCGCTGCAGGCGTGAGAGTCATGTGTCAGATGACTGCTGTGACTAAACAGAGAAAACCATGTCTGAGTAGGGGAATCGACCACTTAGGTGCCTCTATGCATGCTATCCCACAAGCCTACTGCAATCTATCAACTCTGAGTGTCAAGGAGATGCCTGTTTTGAGTTCTGCTGATCTGTCAAAAGCTCAACAAGAGGATCCGGGTATTGGTGAGATACGGTCAGCTCTCGTCCAAGGAGATGCAAGTCAAGTTGACAAAGCAAAACATCAAGCCTGCCCTCTATTGTTGAGAGAGTGGGATCGGCTAAAGATGCAAGAAGGAGTAATGTACCGAATCACAACTCCGCCTGGCAAGCTCCGTCGCTTTCAGCTTGTTCTGCCAGAAAAGTACAGGAAGGTGGTAATGAAATCACTGCACGATGACTCTGGTCATTTGTGCCTTGATGAAACACATGGCCTGATTCAAGATCGGTTTTACTGGCCAAAAATGAAGTCAGATGTTGATGAGTACTGTAGATCTTGTGTGCGGTGTATAAAAAGGAAGACTTTACCCAAGAGAGTTGCTCCTCTTGTTCATTTGCAAAGTGATGGGCCATTGGACCTTGTGTGTATGGACTTTTTGTCCATTGAACCAGATTCAAGCAACACAGAAAATGTTCTGGTCATCACTGATCACTATACACGCTACGCTCAAGCCTTTCCAACGAGAGACCAGAAAGCCTCTACAGTGGCGAAAGTGCTAATTGAGAAATACTTCATCCATTATGGATTGCCAAGGAGAATGCATAGTGATCAAGGAAGAGATTTTGAGAGCCGTCTCATCCATGAGGTTCTGAGTTCACTTGGGATTGAGAAATCCAGGACAACGCCCTACCATCCTCAGGGGGATCCCCAGCCTGAGAGGTTCAACAGGACATTGCCGAACATGCTCGGGACCCTAGACCCAAATAGGAAGAGGAGATGGAGTCAGCATGTTGTACACCTTGTACACGCATACAACTGCACTCCCAATGAAGCCACTGGATATTCGCCTTATTACCTCGTGTTTGGGCGTGAAGGGAGACTGCCAGTTGATCTGTGGTTTGGCACATCCAGCGATGGCACACAACAGAAAACTTACCTCAAGTATGTGACTGATATGAGGAAGGAGTTGAAGGCTGCGTATGAACTTGCAGAATCCATTGCAGCCAAGCAGAACGAAGGAAATAAACGGAGATATGACCAAAAGATCCGTTTCTCTCAGTTACTGCCTGGAGACAGAGTCCTAATAAGAAATTTAGGATTACAAGGGAAGCATAAGTTGGCAGATCGCTGGGCTTCAACTCCTTATGTAGTGGAAAGCCAGATGCCAAACTTGCCTGTGTTTCGATTGAGACCAGAGGATGGAAATGGCCCAATCAAAATCCTCCATCGAAATAATCTTCTGCCTGTAGGACACAAAGTGTGCACAGATCTAATACCAGATGCTGATCCTACATCAAAAAGGAGAGTCTTACGAACAAGACGAAAGAAACATCCCAAAGATGGGTCAGTAAAAGATAAGATATCACAAGAAACACCAGACGAGAGATCTGGGAAAGAAGATGTGAGACCAGATAACTGTGACTGGAAGGGATACACAAATTCTGAGGATGAGGAATATGAACGGTTGTATGACTTATCTGTCAGAACTCCCAGGGCCAAAATGGATGAAGAAATGTCAGAACCATTTAGCTTGGATTTGGATATTGCCTGGAATGTCTTGACAGAACAACCAGAAGCGATGCAAGATATGGTGGAAGGACCACAAAATGAGCCGGAGTCTAATGAGACAATGGGAGAAACTGTGTTACAAGAGACAATTGAGATACAAGAGCAAGCTCAAGATGATGAGACACTGGATGCAGAGAATCACTTGTCGCAAGACACAGAATCAGAAACTGAAACCAGAAGAACTCAAAATCAAAAGAGCACCATCCAGGTTAACCTATGACACCTTAGGGCAACCAAGTGTCATTGCAGCTCCTATAGCGAAATATGTCTCTTGCCTTTATAAGTGGATACGTGCCCCCCTTATCACCTAGTTACATGTTTTATGCCTGAGCACTATGTATTCTGCTATGTTTGTGTGGTTTCAAAAAGTACAAAGTCATGAGGGCATGTCTTATATTGGTGGGGGGAGAGTGTAATAACCTGATTCATATCAGTTATTTGTATTATGTCTATTCATGTTCAACTTCTGTCTAGTTATGAGTTACTGAAAGTTGTATACTTTAAGGTTTTACATTTAAGTATTGTAATAATTGTTTACTTTAAGATGGGGTGGGGTTAATGTCTCGATTTAATACTGAGATTGCGCGAGATGTGTGAGAGAGAGACGTGAGAGGGAAAACAGAGTGTAGCGTTTTTTGTGTGGTTTTCAACCATAAGTTTAAACAACTAAGTTGTCCTCTTTATTTTTATGGACGTTAAAACGTTTGTTGGAGACTCCGCTGAAGACGTAAGAGAGCGGCGGGACAGTTCGCCGTTGCGTCAGTGTGGTTTTTTTTTTTTTGTCCGGTGAATCCAGCTAGCCGGAGCTAGCTTATCTTCGTCGCTGTTCTGGAGAGACGTCGGCCCTGCCCTTCGCGGACGAAAACTGCATCCAGGAGGCTGTGCTGCGCTGCTGTGGGCTGTGCCGGGATCCAGGAGGTCGTGCTGTGCTGCGCTGCTGCAGGCGGACGAGACTGCATCCAGGAGGCTGTGCTGCGCTGCTGTGGGCTGTGCCGGGATCCAGGAGGTCGTGCTGTGCTGCGCTGCTGCAGGCGGACGAGACTGCATCCAGGAGGCTGTGCTGCCCTGCCAGCATTTTAAATCTAGGCTTGAATGAGGTCAATGCCATTCTCATGCACATGTGCAGATGCTTATCAGTGAGCTTGGAACGATATTTTGTTTTTATTATGTTCATTGATATGATTGTTCAAATGCTTTGTGCTTAAGTTTCATAGTGACGCTTGACGTTTAATAAGTGCCACTGTTTCGGAGCATATGAGACAAACTGGTTTCGTGCTCGTGGGCGGAAGAATGAACATGTACGCGTCAGTCCATTCCGCATTGAAAGCTCGATTTTCGGCATCTACTTTCCTCTTCTTCGACAGCGCCATATTGCTTACTTCTCTAGTAACGACTAACTTACGCCCTCTCTTCCAGTTTCATCTCCCTGTGTTTAATCCACTTGAATCTCTTCTCGCTCAATTTCCACCTTCATTTCGAGACTGACTGTCTCGTACTCGCAGCACAAAAAAAAAAATCTGACTGTGCTCGTACAGAGACTCGTAGCACCTCGCTCTGAATTCAAGGTGGCGATTTCATTGGCTAGATAGAATCACATGGGTAGTATGACTCTCACACGATTGGTTGGTGCCTTCCAATGCTTGCTCAGTGCAGTGCTTGGATAGGGAAAAATAATGTTACGGCATGAAATAGACTCGCCTGTCAAAAAAAAATAAATCTACAATTAATCTCGGGTCCGGATGATATGGCGATCCGGTCCGGATCCGGACCGCGGTCCGCGGGTTGGGAACCCGGGCCCTAGACAGTATTTATTTTGAGATGTATCTCCCACCATATTGAAACCTATTGAAAATTAAAGGTGCCTATAGCACGCCACATACCACGAGCCGATTGGTGGGAGGGTTACATTATGTACGTTTTATTTTCGTCTCATTTTGGACGGCTGTAGTAACAAAACTGTTTATTGTGTATTGGAAGATCAGCAGTTTCAGTCACTTGTCTCCTCATACAAGCAATTAGAGAAGCGTGTTCAGTAATGCTACATTTCTAGCTTGACCTGAAGTCTGGGCAGTGGGTGTCAAGTTTGGCAGCATTTCACAAACCATGTTGAACATGGAGAGAAGAAAATGGTTTTACTGATAATTACTGATCACGTTCCAGCCAAGTGCTTTATAATCACACTCCTGATCAGCGCTACGACAATCTCTGTGTTAGGCAGAGTCGAATTAGTGTCAACACCAGAGTATGTCACACTTCAAATAATGGTTGTTTAGCCATCAGACTGAATCAAATAAGTGATCAAGAGCAGCACTATAGGCATCCGAGACAGGCTTGAGGAAAACATGTGGCTTTGTACAACAACTCAGTGGTGTGTTGTGTTTGGGGTTTTAACAGATGTTAAAAACAATATTTCTACAGAGAATGTGCTTAACTTTGACAGATGCAGTGTATTCAACTCAATTTAACATATTGTATGCATAAAAAGGAAAATTGTTTGCCACAACACACATGCCAACAAGACAAATACTTTGACTTTCTTTTTACCTGCTTTAAGTTCAGATTCAGTATCGTTATGGTGAAACGTCTCACAATTAGAAGAGGGGTCATTGCTGAGGTGAAAAGAAAAGTGCTGAAGTAAACAGTTGGTGAGTTGGTGTAATTTAATTTCCATATCAAACGCATGTATTTGAGTGTTGTGCTGCTTTAGTATTTTCTTTGATGTGGACACATTTGTGTTCAAACAGACGCATTATCAGCTCCTCCAGGAAGGACAAGACCAAAGACCGCTTCATCCAACACATCTCTATCAAAAGGTTTGTCCGATCAGTATATTGACTCTGCTTTTCTCTCCCCAGGAGTACCAGATCGATATTATCTTTGCCCAGACATGGGTGGACACCCGTCTTCGTTATAACAGCAGCAGCAGCATGCGGATTCTAACCCTCAACAGGTATAGTGGATTTACAGAGGATACACAGACAGCGTTATTCTGAATTCATGAATATGTGAAGCATTGATACCCATCTATTGACAGCATTTATCATTTATTGTGTTTAACTGAACTGGTACTTCAAGAAACTGCCTTGAGTCTTTCTCTGTTCCCACTGCAGCAACTGTTGTGTTTCAGCATATTTCATACTAGGCATATCTCATTTGAAAACAGTACTCTAGTCTCTGTCTCGGGAAGAGGCCTATAATTAATGGAACAAATTGATTGATGAGTTATGTTTTCTCTATGTTGTCTGGGTATTTTATTATCTGCTCATTGGTGGAGCTGCTTCGTGCATTTCAGAGAAATCTTGCAGGAAGGAACAGCTGTCTTCTCATACATTCTGGCCTCCTCTCTCTGTCTCCGTCTTTGTCTGTCTCTCATTCAACCAGCAATATGGTCGGCTTAATCTGGCTCCCCGACACCATCTTTAGGAATTCCAAGAACGCCGACTCTCACTGGATAACGACGCCCAATCAGCTTCTCCGGATCTGGAACAATGGAAAAATACTCTACACGCTGAGGTAAAACAAACAAACAATAGAAACGACTGTAGAGAGTGAGTATATTGATTGGATGTTGCATCACAACCGGCTTTGTGAACAATTCAAAGCTTGGATTGCTCTTTATAGCTCGAGGCTGTTGAAAACATGCAATCCAAATCTGGGCAAGTCATACAAGCAGAAATGCGTACCCATGTTTACATTAACCTGAAACTCTTGCATGAATTAAATATGCACAAACAAGCAATGTCTTCCTCGCCGTGTTCTGGCGGCTTTCCCTCCGTGTATCTCTGTCTACGGGGGGGAAAAAAACTCCTCAGGATTCAAGTGGACAGGGTGTTTTAGATTCGAGTGGCATCTGGGTTTATGAACCCTCGAGCTCTGACATGTGTTTTTCTGTCTTGAGGATCCAATTTCACCTGTGTGTTGAGGATTTCAAAGTAGACTTTGGCCAAATAGCAAATACTGACATGAGGACCCTTGGAGCACAGCTCAGGGTGGCTCAGATCCTGTCACTGAGATATGAATCAATCTAGTAAAAGTGACTGTAAGGTTCTCCTCTGCGAATTTAGCATTTATTCTATTTATCTTGACAGACAAATATCAGTTCTCTGAGTAAGTTGTGTGAAAATACTGCTTTAGTGATTCCTTCTGTTTCTACACTTCTCCCCCAAGTTTAAAGCCGCACTAATCAATGCACGTCTATTGACAATGGACTCTGTGGGTTCCCTCGGCTACTGAAGCGTTTTAGCGTCATTTCCGATCACCGTTTTGCTTTTCTGCACTCTCATCAATCCCGTTTCCAGCCACAGCAGGAAGCTGTTCAGTGAACTCTTTTGCCTGTGCAGCAACACATGGCAGACTGATCTGGTGGAAACACAGTGGAGCATTTAACAAGCTTAAAAGGGAGAGTGAACATTTGACTCATGTTTGTCAGGTGGCTAGAAGCACGACTCCAGATGAATTTTAATGTGGCTCAGTGTCTGCTGGATATGATGACATGTCAATCTGGGTTTTTTATTTCTCAGCTGTTTCATTTCACTTTTCCACAGAGGACATTTTGTGTATATTTTGTGTTTTAGTTTTGTTTTTATGACATCGAACATGTCAAAAAAAGTGACATTTCATAAAATGATTGTCATGCACAAATTTCAGTCCCAGTGCAAGAAGTAGCGCGCTCTGTAAGCAGTGAGACCTGTCAGTAGGAGACCTGACAACCGTAACCCACTACTCCAACATACCTTAAAGGGGACATAACATGCTGATTGTTATTCACTGCATATACTGGCATAAGGTCAGATGTGTATTTTGAGTAAAGACCAGGAAAAATAAGCAAAATCTAACTGCAAATACTCCAGTAGAGCCCTTGATTAAAAATTCAGACCTGGAAATGTGTATATGTCCTCATTAAGCAGAATTTGTTTGCTATAAACACGATCCATCCCTCGCCTTAAATATACTGTAGTTGCCATGAGAGCTCTCAGCAGTAGCAGGCCCTCGTAACCTTGACAACAATACTTTTGCCAGCAGTTTTCTTTGTTACAGCCAGTCAGCATCCGCAGATGAGTGTTAGTGCTAGTAAACATGCTGCCTCCTAAAAAACAAAACTGATTCTGTCGTCTCAAATAGAGCAAAATATTCTCTCAAACTTCCTCCAAAATCTTGACGCTTTTAATTGCTAATTTTACTTCTGCTAATGCTGATGGATTTTAAAATTGTTTCATTACAAGGATATTAAGTCTTTTAAGAGGCGTATGTTTGGCGGCATCAATTGACACACAAGTTAACACACTCGCTCCTATCTTTTGCTGCTTGCTCTCTCTCTCCACACGAGCTCTATCACTCTTGCCCAAATTTGGATTTTATGGCTCTCGACAGGCATGGAGAGCAAGCGTCTATGCAAATTGGGACAATTGGTGCAGGATCTGCACTTTGTTCACCTACAAATAAGATGAGCGAGTCAGTCCTCTTCTTGCTTTGATCGAGGCTCCTGTTTTGCTTTAAGTCAGTCAATTAACGAGAAATTGTACCGGCGACAAACGCAGAACAACTGGAAGGAAAAAAAGTCAATTTTCATCACAGCCTCACTTTTACAGGCATTATCTTAAACATGGAAAGTTAACACGCCCAGAATATAAATTAAGTTATTAAAGTAATTACTCACTTTCATATTTTGCTTGTTAAAACTAATCCCGTGTGTCTCGATAGGGTCGATTTGCGATCACTGTTGCTTTTTCCAAAACATCTGCTGTATTGACTTGTCCAGTGATCAAAGCTAAGTGCTTCTGTTTCTCGAAGCTTACATGCCTTCGGGCCCTGACCTATAAGTTAATGCCGTCTTGGCCAAAAACATGTCCGACGTCGGTGATTAAACAGTTCTGTCATTCTGAGGGATTTCACACATCAACCATGCAACGGAGTGTGATCCTGCACCATCTGGTTTAAAGCCAGTGCTTCATATTCTCTAGTGTAAAAGTGCATTATGTGATGTAAGCTATGATGAGTACCGTGCATTCACACCATGTGCTTCGTGGGCCGAGAGTCTTTGTTTGAAAGCGTTTCTCTCTTTCTGTCTTCCTCTCTAGGATGACCATCAACGCAGAATGCCAGCTGCAACTCCATAATTTCCCAATGGACGAACACTCCTGTCCTCTCGTCTTCTCCAGCTGTGAATTTTGGCAATAGCATGAACACACACACACACACACACACAAATATGCACATATTGATGCATAGTGACGCCTATACTTGTAACACCTGCACCTTTTTAAAGTTTCATAAACGCTAAAAAGCTGCTAACACACCTCAGCACAAGTAACATAGTCATGTGACGTCTCTACACTGTGCTTGTATCATGAAGTCAGGCTAGACTTTTCTCTTTTAGTTATATATATAAAGTACAAAATGGCATTATGGCTGCCTGAAAATTAGCCCTGAAAAGTTTATTGTACCATTAACCCGTCTGTTATTAAGTTACCTGCCACTAAAAACCCTTAAAAAGCACAAATAATCCAATTTGATTTCATATGACATCTGATTTAATTTTGGTAAAAATCATTATGATGTCTGATGTCACTACAGATGTCAGTATTTGTCACCGGCTAATATTAATCAATCAGTATTGAATTTGGATAATCAGTTGAGTATTTCCAAGCATATGCAATTTGTTCACAGCGTGATGAGACCGGATGTTTCAGTACTGCAGGTAGTGAAAGAGCTATTGACCACAAATGGGCTTCCATTATGTCTCCGCTCTCAGTGAAAGGATTCAGAGTAATGAAGCACTGAATTAAAGCCTTGAAGCTTAAACGATTATATTCGCTAAGGCAGAATGGTGACATGCTGACAACATATTGAAAGCTCATAACTGCTCAAACATATTTTTTATTTATTTATTTTTTATTAAATCACTATAATTTCACGGTGAATGTTTAATATTTGGCGTCACAGCAGAAATGATATTATTCATTTTATGAATATAAATGCAAGCTTGGATGGCAGCAAATTTCTGTCATCAGAATACATTTTAAAATGACAACTCTAAATGAAGCACATATAAAAACATATATGTGCCTCATTTAGGATTCAGGGTTTTCTGATTGGTGCAGAAATTCTTGATTACTAAAAGCCAGTGTGAGTTTAAGGGCTTTAATTACATGTGTAGGCATCTTGATAAAAATGATCTTTGTCTTGTTTAAAATGTCCAACCGTGTGAACATGAACTATAGAGTTTTATTAGAGGTCATTTTTGGAGACATAACTGCACGAGTAGACTCTTTTTAGAAAATGTAAAGCTTGTACGTCTCTGATAAGCTATTCGCAGCTTGTAAGGAAACCATCAATCTTTGTGTTACAACAGAACATGAGGCACTTTTCAGACGCTAGAAAAGGCACATAAACTAACTGAGCAGCGAGCTTTTCGCTCAGGTCTGCTAAGTCTGTTTTGCATAAACACGTTGCCGGCCTACAAATTACACATTGCACGGCAGATGGTTTGTGAGATGAAGATCTGCTGCAGAGGAAGAGACCAGAGGTGACTTATAGTCTCTCCCAGTCGCCGATAATGATAATGACGAAGAATTTGGGGCCCTCGCTTTTATCCGAAGTCCAAACGCATAATCCTTTACTGTAACATCCACTCTCAACCTCTTCAATTCCCACTCAGAAGAAAAGTTATTACTCGAGGCGCGTGGCTGTTAATGTGTTGTGATATTGTAGAAGCCTAATGTAAAGGGCTTCATCATGAAGCAGATTAGAAGTCTCCCCACGGCTGCAATCAATTTAATTTATTGAAATAGAACATCATAAACATGATGAATGCGCCGATGGCTTTGTTAATCTTTCTTATTAATTCACAATATTTTTTTTTTAAATAGCAGATATGTTCCTGACAGACGTTACGCAAGCAATCTGGCACTTTACAGATATGTTTTTAATTCACGGCTTGATTTTTGTGACACGGGAGCTTTTAAGCTTTCTTTTTACTGTCGTATAATATGTTCCAGAAAGAAAAAAGGTCTTTTGACTGCCGAAGCCATAAAAAGCACAGAAAAAGGTGTTCTTAACTATGATTACAAGCACTTTGTACTCAGCTGTGCCACACGCAGTTATCCACATCACAGGCATGGCTGTAATCACGTCCTAAAGACACCCTCCCTGGTGCTATATTGGTCACATGTCTACATTTTTATTCCTCGAGTCATTATGTTTGCTGTTGGTGATTGAGGGCTAGTAAGTAATTTAGCAGAAATGCCAAAATGTGACATCTTCATTACATTTCAGTAACCTATTTCTTGTCGATCAGTTGACAGCCACCGAAAGAAATGAAAGTGTAAGATTACAGTTTTGAGGAATTGTTAGTTGGCATGTCGTTGTCCACTGGAGATAACCGCCAGGGCCCGTGGTGCAGGCGCTCATGAAGGGTCAATCTTTACAACTTTTTTGATTTTCATTGTCAGATTTGTGATAAACTTTTGATTGTCAGTGTGAAGAACAAGGGAAATAATCGTGAATGCTTAGATACTCCCAAAGCAGCTGACGCTGGAAATAAACTGTTACTGACCTTTTATACAAGTATAGCTGTTGGAAAAAAAATCGCTGCTCTGCAATAAGTAAAAGAAAAAGAAATTGTAGAGTCTGCTGTTTTCTTTCCCCTCCATATGATAACTTATCTTTTACTAAGCACACTGTATTTCTGATGAATGAACTGTAATTTTAGAAAGAACTCCACTTCCACCCTTATGCACATATACTGTAATACCGATAGATACGGTTTTAAGTACAAATACAAAATAAATACAAAAAACAAACCTGTGGTGAAAATGTGTAACTATATAAGTGAGACCTTCCCAGAAAAACTAACTACATAGTTGTGACGGAGCAGCGTCGTCACTGACTGCGGCCAGCGCGCACACACGCACAAACACAACCACCACATCTTCCCCATTCCCTTCTGCTCCGCGCTAAACAGAGCATAACAAAACACACATCCCTCTTCCCCTCACTGGACAAAAGCACTGCCAAGGGTGCACACTTGGCAGTGCTAAGTCTATATTCATACACGTACAGATGATCACTTACAGAGTGTGTCGAAATACGCCGCCACCGCTTACCTGTCCGCTTCCGGCGGAGAAACAGGGCGTACGTATCACCGTCATTATATAGGGGGGTGACGCGCATAATTAGACGCCAGGTGATGTGGAGAACTGTGTTTTTATAAATGTTTGTTATCGAAGTACCCGGCAGTCTTCTATGGAAGACAAACAGTGAACATACAGATATAATTTTTATACAATTATTGTCATTATCACTGTGTATGAAATGGTCGTCATAGTGGGGGGAAAAGAGGTTTATGTTGGTTTTTAGAAATGTAGTAGTCCGAGTGGGAGGGGCTACCACTATAAAAGGGGCTGCCTGGGCCCGAATCAAGAGAGTGTGTGGTTGTACTCAGCTGTGCCACACGTAGTTATCCACATCACAGGCATGGCTGTAATCACGTCCTAAAGACACCCTCCGTGGTGCTATATTGGTCACATGTCTACATTTTTATTCCTCGAGTCATTATGTTTGCTGTTAGTGATTGAGGGCCAGTAAGTAATTTAGCAGAAATGCCAAAATGTGACATCTTCGTTACATTTCAGTAACCTATTTCGTGTCGATCAGTTGACAGCCACCGAAAGAAATGAAAGTGTAAGATTACAGTTTTGAGGAATTGTTAGTTGGCATGTCGTTGTCCACTGGAGATAACCGCCAGGGCCCGTGGTGCAGGCGCTCATGAAGGGTCAATCTTTACAACTTTTTTGATTTTCATTGTCAGATTTGTGATAAACTTTTGATTGTCAGTGTGAAGAACAAGGGAAATAAACTGTTACTGACCTTTTATACAAGTATAGCTGTTGGAAAAAAATCGCTGCTCTGCAATAAGTAAAAGAAAAAGAAATTGTAGAGTCTGCTGTTTTCTTTCCCCTCCATATGATAACTTATCTTTTACTAAGCACACTGTATTTCTGATGAATGAACTGTAATTTTAGAAAGAACTCCCACTTCCACCCTTATGCACACATACTGTAATACCGATAGATACGGTTTTAAGTACAAATACAAAATAAATACAAAAAACAAAATAGCTGTTCCTCATCTTAATCGCTTGGGGGAGAATATTAGAGCCAAGGCCACAGAAGATTGAGATTTATACCGCCGTGTGAGAACATGTTGCTTCAGGCGGCGTTTCAGGCCATAAAATATGACATTTTGTAGCAATAAAGATGCAGCAAATGATAATACTGTTTGCAGTAAGGATAATTGTACAAACACACCAAGAACAATATGATAGCAGTAATGTTTGCCATCTATATTAATGATTAAGAATAAAAAGACCCCTCTTGCATCATGGTGTTTGCTCGTCATGGTTATAGATGACTATCCCCTAAATGAGACCATTTACATAATTAGTCTGGTTTCCACTACAGGCTACAGCAAGGCTTGCCGCTTGCTCATTTTTGCTGTCAATCAATCGCTTGTGTAAAACTGCTTAAAGTTGTAAAATGAGCTCTGCTTTATTTTTACACGCAGGTGTCGTCTTTGGTTTAAAAAAAAAAAAAGTTATCTGTACGTGAAATCCCGCCGTTTTAATGCTAAACACGTTGCAGGCGCTTTAAGATGTTTTCAAGCCGGTACGCACCGATAAATAAATCTAAGATGCATATTTTATAATAGATAGATAGATAGATAGATATACTTTATTAATCCCAAAAACTGGGAAATTAAAGTGTAACAGCAGCATAACACAAATACAACAACAATGAAATAAAAAGAACAACCAACAATTAAGATAATAATTAATAATTAAATAAGAAAAGATAATTAAATAAGAATAAGAAATTAAGATAATAATTACATAAGAATAAGTAAAATAAAATATAATATAATAATATAATAATATATGTAATAATATAATATATGACCGGATTTTAGCTATTATTGTACACGCTGATGGCCTGTGGCAGGAAAGATTTCCTGTATCTTTCCTTACGACAGCGGAGCTGGAGCAGTCTGTGGGAGAAAGTGCTCCGCTGTCTGTCCACTGTGTGATGGAGAGGGTGCTGATCATTGTCCATGATGGTAAACAGTTTATTCAGCGTCCTCCTCTCCACCACAGTACCAAACGTCTCCAGCCGGACACCAAGTACAGAGCCAGCCTTCTTGATGATTTTATCAAGTCTGTTGGTGTCGCTGGCTCTGATGCTGCTACCCCAACACACAGCAGCAAAGAAGATGACACTGGCAACAACAGACTGGTAGAAGATCTCCAACATCTTGCTGCACACGTTGAAGGATCTCAGCTTCCTCAGGAAATAGAGTCTGCGCATCCCCTTCTTGTACACAGCTTCTGTGTTAGATTTCCAGTCCAGTCTGTTGTCAATCACTACTCCCAGGTATTTATAGTCCTCCACCTCCTCCACCACCTCCCCCCTGATCAGTACAGGCTGTGAAGGCATCCTCTTTCTCCTGAAGTCGATCACCATCTCTCTGGTCTTGTTGACATTCAGCCTCAGGTGATTCTGCTCGGACCACTCTACAAAGTTGCCCACCAGCGTCCTGTACTCACCCTCCTCTCCCTCCCTTATACACCCAACAACAGCTGAGTCATCAGAAAACTTCTGTAGATGACATGACTCAGAGTTGTATTGAAAGTCAGTGGTGTATAAGGTGAAGAGGAAGGGAGAAAGCACAGTCCCCTGTGGAGCTCCTGTATCACTGACCACCACATCAGACAGGACACTGCCCAGACGGACAAACTGTGGCCTGCCTGTCAAGTAGTCAGTAATCCAGGAGATCACTGTGTCGTCAACACCCATCACCTGCAGCTTCTCACCCAGTAGCAGAGGTTGGATGGTATTGAAAGCACTGGAAAAATCAAAGAAAGTGATCCTAACAGTGCCTTCACCACCATCCAAATGCATATGGGCTCGTTGCAGCAGGTAGATGACAGCATCATCGACACCTAAATGGGGCTGGTAGGCAAACTGCAAAGGGTCCAGAAACATCCTCACCCGTGGCCTCAGCTGGGCTAAGACCAGTCTCTCCAGGACCTTCATCACATGAGATGTGAGGGCGACTGGTCTGTAGTCTGCCAGGTCAGATGGCCTCGACTTCTTGGGGACTGGAACCAAGCAGGATGTCTTCCACAGCAGCGGGACTTTCTGCTGACTCAGGCTCATGTTGTACAGATGTCCCAGTACAGGAGACAGCTGGTTGGCGCAGGTCTTCAGGATCCTGGGTGTGATGGCATCAGGACCTGCAGCCTTTCGCTGGTGTAGTCTTTCCAGCTGCCTCTTAACCTGGCCTGTAGTCACCGTTGGGCAGGGGTTGCTGCAGATGTCTTTAGTAGAGGAGGTGGGAGATGAGGAGGAGGAGGAGGAGCAGGTGGAAAGGTGCTGTACAGGAGAAGGCCGGCTGGGTTGAGCCATTTGGAACAGTGTGGGTGTGTGGAGGGGTGGGGACGTTTGAGGGGTCACAGGAGGTGAGCTAAACCTGTTGAAAAACTGGTTGAATTGGTTTGCTCTATCCAGGCTCCCTGCTGTCAGCCGGTGTCTTCCTGTCATCCCTATGATGTGTTTCATCCCCGTCCACACATCCCTCACACTGTTCTGTTGGAGTTTGGCCTCCAGCTTCTTCCTGTAGTTGTCCTTGCATGTCCTCAGTCTTTGTCTAAGTTCATGCTGCACTCTTCTCTGCTCCTCTTTATCTCCAGACCTGAAAGCCTTCTTCTTCTTGTTCAGAAGTGCTTTCAGGTCGCTGGTAATCCATGGCTTGTTGTTGGGGAAGCAGCGCACAGTCCTGGCTGGTATGGTGGTGTCCTCACAGAATTTGATATAATCTGTGATGCAGACAGTCAATTTATCAATGTCCTCCCCATGTGGCTCACAGAGTACATCCCAGTCCGTTGACTCAAAACAGTCCTGCAGTGCAACAGCAGACTCCTGTGTCCACCTCCTCACTGTCCTGGTGAGCACAGGCTGCTTTCTTACAAGAGGGACATATCTTGGAGACATCATGACCAAGTTGTGGTCTGATCTGCCGAGGGGGGGGAGGGCTGTGACGTCATATGCATCCATGGCATTGGCATACAGGAGATCCAGCGTTTTATTGTCTCTGGTGGGGCAGTCAACATATTGGTGGAAGTTAGTGTTGAATGAGACATGATTAAAATCTCCTGTGATAACCATGAATGCATCCGGGTGTTCAGTCTGTAGTTTGGCAGCGGCGGAGCTGATGACGTCACATGCTACCGCTGCGTCAGCTGACGGAGGGATGTAAACAACAATCACGATGGTGGACGTGAACTCTCTCGGTAAATAATAGGGGCGCATTCCCACAGCTAACAGTTCAATGTCCGGGGTACAGAGACGTTCCTTCAGGTTGACATGTCCCGGATTGCACCACCTCTCACTCACAAAAAGTGCAATCCCACCTCCCTTCTTCTTGCGGCTTGAGGAACAGTCTCTGTCTCCACGTACCAAGCTGTAACCAGGCAACCCGACGCTGTTAGCATGGATGTGCGAGTGCAGCCAAGTTTCAGTAAAACAAAAAATGCTACACTCGCGGTACTCCCTCTGGGTCTACACCAGTGCTGCCAGTTCATCCATCTTATTCCCAAGAGACCTCACTTTTCCCATTATGATCGCTGGTACCGCTGGTTTATGTCTTTTTCTTTTATCCCTCCGTTTAGTACCAGACCTGCAACCCCGGCGTCTCCTCCGTAACTCCTGCGGGATTACAGGTCTGTCTCCGGGCAGCACCACGGGATTACTCAGCGCCATCAGCTGTTGACGCGTGTATACAAAAATTAATCCGGTCATTTTACAAAACAAAAAATACTAAAATTAACTAAAATAAACAAAAAATACAAAGAATAACAAGAAAACTACAGAGCTGCTGCAACAGGCTGCCACCAGGAGTGGCGCCAATTCGAATCATAAGAATCTCACATTACAGAAAAAATGTCAAGCTATTTTATTTCACTTTTCTCCATTAAGATATGATTTGTATTCTGAAGAACAATTGACTTGTAAGTGTGGAAACCTGTGAAATGATTCCAGTGAAATTAAGATTTTAGCACTAAATAGTATATTAAATTATATGATTATTTGCTCACCTTGGGTGCTCTAGTAAATTCCAAACAAACAAGTTAACAGTATTTTTTTTGCAGTCCACTGAATTGCCCATGAAAACCTACTGTATAAATGTGTATAAATCATGCAATATCAGGTATAAATCATGCATACAATTTAAAAACTGCATTGCTGCATTAATCTTTCCCGTCTTCTGTGTTCCCCTCATTCTTTCAAACACGCCTAACCGTGTGTCTGTGCGGTTTCTAGACGGCTACCCTCGAGATGAAATTGTGTACAAGTGGAGGCGGAACTCGGTGGAGACGTCGGACCAGAAATACTGGAGGCTTTACCAGTTTGACTTCATGGGGCTCAGAAACACCACAGACGTGCTCACGACGACGGCAGGTAAGGGCGACAAAAACCAAAACAAGTTGTGTTTAATGCCGTTAATGATTTTGTAAAACTTTATTGAAAACTATTTGTCACTCGCTCTCTGAGGAGGTCAAAGGTCAGTTTTGGCTTGAGACTCGAAGTTCAGTATAAAATCCTCCCGAGCCGCTCGACTACCTAGGTACCCCGAGCAGGTTAACATTAGCACCGTGCCCGTAAATGTAATCTTATAACTACAAGCTGAAAGCTCATAAGTATTCCCCTCGGGTGTAAGGGCAAATAGGTTTTTCCACTGACATTAATCACCAAGATTAAAGATTTAAAAGGAAGTTTAATTATTCACTCCTTTTGCTTTTCTCTTCCCGTGCTTTCAGTGCCGTTATTAGGCCCCGTGTTCTTTGATGATTTAATTTAAGTTTGTTGTTTGGCTGCAGTGGCAGCTGTAGAAATATTGTTGCTCCAACAGGTGCCAGTAATTATACCCAAGACTGCGATGGGGGGTGGGCAACTTCTTAATACATTTTTAATGCTTGCACGTGACCCTCGCAGATAAATACGGATTTAAATGGCTTAATAAGCAGAGCATTATGAAGGAGAGAGACGGAGACGGAGCATGACGCAGTGATTGTTAACCTCTCTTAACCTTGTTTATGAGTTGCATATATTCTTTCGAGTTTGCGCCATACGGTCTTTTGTCTTTGTATAGATTTGCATAATGTGACCCGATTCAGCTTTCTACGAGCTGAACCTCCGTTTATGAATAATTCGAGGAACAGGGGTACTTGGCATGATTAGGAGAGAGATAACAGGGAGTGGCATCAAATTATTAAGGAGCTCAGTGGAAAGTGGTTGTACGGCTCCATTTTGTTGTGTACAATGTGTTGTGGCGTGTTTTATTTATCCCAGTACTCAAACATTGTAACGTAAAGTATTCTAAACAACTTTTGCAGGAAATGATTTCTTTTTGTCCAAGTATAACACCCATTGAGAGAAACTGATCAAGCATCCTGTTTATCTAATGAGAATCTGCTGTCGCATCTTTGTGACTCTGATCACCAAAAAATAAGGTGACTGATGAGCACTCTCATCCCCGAGACACATTGATGGCCCGATGAATTTGACGTTTTCCCGGTCTCCCGCTGTATCGTCAAAACACAGCCAAACTAATTTTCTGCTGAGATGCTCAAAAGCAACAGCAAACCTACACATCTACCTCATGCTGTTTAAGAAAATTAGCTGTTTTCTCATTTATTACCCCCTTTCCTTTTTTTTTTTCTTTCTTTCCCTGTTTCACTTGCTACAGCTCCATACGCATGATGATTAGATACCCGGCTAAAAATATCTATCATTAATTTACATCATGACAAACTTCGAAAGTGCTGCGTTTCTCTTCTTCTCCCCCTTATCTCCCTCTCCCGGTTTTATCCTTCATCCCTCATAAACACATGAGGTATGGGGCTGTTTTAATGAGGACAGAGTGGACAGATCCCTGGCCGCAGCACCACTGGGGATCCTCGCAGCAAATCCACCGTCATTATCAATTCAGTGGCGTCCTCTTCAAAAGTCCCCGATGAGGAATCCCAAGCTTTGTTCTACAATCTCATTGCATATTCCCCAAAAGCTTCCATTATGCCCTTTTCTGTGGTTACTTTGCAGTAATGCTGATGTTCCTTTTCTTTATTTATGTCCACCATCAAAATGTTTTAAATGTATTTTCTTTAGGAAGTGAAATCTCTGACAGTCTCATGTCCTGTTTTGATATTTGATGTACCTCCTTTACTTTATGTAAGAGATCTCTGTGCCTTTCTAACTGAACCTTTGCTCCTCCATCATTAACAGCACTAAGGTGCCTTTGAGTGACCCCCTGACCCGCTTCACTGGAGCTGCCCAGTAGCCAACAGATCAACCTTTACCTGTGGTGAAAATGTGTAACTATATAAGTGAGACCTTCCCAGAAAAACTAACTACATAGTTGTGACGGAGCAGCGCCGTCACTGACTGCGGCCAGCGCACACACACAGACACAAACACCACATCTTCCCCATTCCCTTCTGCTCCGTGCTAAACGGAGCATAACAAAACACACATCCCTCTTCCCCTCACCGGACAAAAGCACTGCCAAGGGTGCACACTTGGCAGTGCTAAGTCTATATTCATACACGTACAGATGATCACTTACGGAGTGTGTCGAAATACGCCGCACGTATCACCGTCATTATATAGGGGGATGACGCGCAGAACTATGTGTTTTTATAAATGTTTATGTTATCGAAGTACCCGGCAGTCTTCTATGTCAGTGAACATACAGATATAATTTTTATACAATTATTGTCATTATCACTGTGTATGAAATGGTTGTCATAATGGGGGGAAAAGAGGTTTATGTTGGTTTTTAGAAATGTAGTAGTCCGAGTGGGAGGGGCTACCACTATAAAAGGGGCTGCCTGGGCCCTAATCAAGAGAGTGTGTGGTTAGTGGCAAAGGAGGTAACAGTGGTCGATTTGTGGTTAGTAAGCTGAGTTATTGAAGAACTTGTTTTTTCGTTTTCTTGTTTGTTTTTCCTTTCTTTTGGTTTTTGTTTTCTAAACTTATATATTAAACATTTTTTGTTAATTCGCTTTGTTTTTTTTTGGTTTGTACATATTGCACCTGGTGAGGTGGAGAATAAACATACAAAACATCACCTTCCGACTTAGCCTGGATTTTTGGAACAAAAGAACTGCTCACTATGAAATGTCCTGAATAAATGAAGCTTTGTTTCAGACTGAACTGTAGTCACATCATGGTTTGAGGATATATATAAAGCAATCTTAAATTATTGACTGCAATGACTTAGTTTACGCAGTGTAGAAAGATTTCCAAACTTAGTATAGGAGAGACAGACATGCCTTCATATACACGTTTTCTTTAAACTCTGCAGAAATTGTGCGTCAGTTTATTGAGGGAGGAAACGGGCACGATAACATTTCAGCTCATTAATGAAAGACTCTTGGCAAGAATTTTCCTCGGAGCTTCCAAACAGAAAGTAGACAAGTGTAGCGCAGGCAACTCGGACTAATAAGTATTCTGCAGGAGTCTGTAAACAGAGGGGTTATTTGCTACAACGCATAGTTGGAGCACAGATGTCTGCACGCTGCTGTGTGTATGCGCACAGCTATAGATTGTCCATCTGGGGATGGCCGTTTCTGCAGCCTCCATACAGTCATTAATGTAAGTTAAACAGTATTATCCTGCATCATTTGCAAGAATAACTTAAGCTTATTACTTATGCATTAAACTGTCAAATTAAAACGCTGTCTAGCTTGGTCTGCAGTTGCTGAGAGGGAAGAAATAAGTCAGGAAATAATTAATTGATGTTTTATTTACCCCTGTTGGTATATAAAATTGTGTGCACTGTTTTTTTTGTTTCTCTTTTTAATTTAACTTGCATTATCTCCTACTTCTAACAAGCTGCAGTTCATCTCAGGCATAAATTTGCAAGTAGACAGTTTTATTTAGGTGATATAGAAAATTACAGATTTTATGTCATGCCCAATGTTATGTTTCCTTTGTTGTCCACATTGATGTCAAGACAACTGAGGCTTTTTTATTACAGGATCTGATTACATGCATCCTTTGTTAATGGGCCATAGTTATTAAAAAAGTGCATTGGCAACCATGGGATTTACTGTACTGGGTATTCTGTCACTTCCGGTTACTGGTGTTACTGACACGGTGCTCTCTGTTCTGCTCACCTAGTCAGATTGTCATATATTCCTCACATGGGCGAGTGTCTTTACAACTTTGCACCACCACATAGACTTGTTCTGTTTGTACACGGACAGGTCTCTTAACCTTAGCAACCATACGTTGATAGTTTTCATCAGTTTGTTGTTTGTCTCACTAGCTAGCCTAGCTAAAAAAAAGTTGTAATTTATTTGTAGCTCTGGAGGCGAGGCTTAGCGACACGGTACCGCCGCACCGAAAAATCAGTTGCTGCTATAGTTAGCAAGTCCCCTGTAGCCAGATTGTCCCCACTCAGCGACACAATTGTAAGAAACGTGAAGTTTGTGACACCATAGTTCAATGCATCCCGGGGGCCAGAGCGAGCGACATTGTTGTTGGTTATAAGCTTTTTGATAAAGCTTATAATTAGGGCTGCCTCAAGTCATCCCTTAGTTATGCTGCCATAGGACTAGCCTGCTGGGGTACTCACACACTCTCTCATTTTCTCTCTCTCCTTATCTAATCCATCTATCTAGTTACCAACTAAAACTTATTCACTGGAGTTTCTGTGCTCTCCTGTCCTGCATGTGTTGTCAACATTGTTACCATATCCCTATTACAGATTATAGTTAATGATTTGCTACTGTGCATCTAATAATTCATCATTTGAGGGTCTAAGGACAGATTGTAAAGCCTTCTGAGACAAATGTAATAAAATTTGATTGATTGTCTCCATTTTTATTATACCCCATGAAATGCATTCACATTTCTTCTAAATGAATCAATTCTTAAGGCCTATTGACAAGTGATGGAAATTACAAACAGATTATTTAGATCTCACTATACTGGTGAGAGGATTTGTTGTGGTCACTAATTTATAGATATAGATGGATATACTTTATTAATCCCAGAACCGGGAAGTTGCAGTAGCATAACAAATAAAATACAAGATAATTAAAATGAATACAATATATATATTAAAAAGATTTTTAGCAGTTATACAATTGATGACATCCCATGAGGCAGACATGTCAAAATGTAAATACTGGTAGTGCCCAGTTATTTACCTTATTAAGTGTGTTAGGGAGCACAACAGTGTTTGAGGGGCGTGGGTTCGATCCCAGCTCAGTCTGACTTTTGAATGATGTCACTCAAAGAGATGGTTGAGATGCAATGAGGAAAGCTTAGCTATCAGTCAGCGGTTTAGCTCAGTGGGTTAGAAAGCGAGACAGTGTTTGAGAGTCGTGGGTTCGATCCCAGCTCATGACTTTTTTTATGATGTCACTCAAAGGGATGGTTGAAATGCAATGAGGAAAGGTTAGCTATCAGTCAGCGATTTAGCTCAGTGGGTTAGAAAGCGAGACAGTATTACAGGGGCGTGGGTTCGAACCCAGCTCAGTCTGTGAAATTTTTTTATGATGTCACTCAAAGGGATGGTTGAAATGCAATGAGGAAAGGTTAGCTATCAGTCAGCAGTGTAGCTCAGTGGGTTAGAAAGCGAGACAGTATTACAGGGGCGTGGGTTCGAACCCAGGATAGGAAAGGCAGCAGTAAAAAAAAAAAACAAAAAAAAAAAAAAAGTAAGTAAGTAAGTAAGTAAGTAAGTAAGTAAGTAAGTAAGTAAGTAAGTAAGTAAGTAAGTAAGTAAGTAAGTAAGTAAGTAAGTAAGTAAGTAAGTAAGTAAGTAAGTAAGTAAGTAAGTAAGTAAGTAAGTAAGTAAGTAAGTAAGTAAGTAAGTAAGTAAGTAAGTAAGTAAGTAAGTAAGTAAGTAAGTAAGTAAGTAAGTAAGTAAGTAAGTAAGTAAGTAAGTAAGTAAGTAAGTAAGTAAGTAAGTAAGTAAGTAAGTAAGTAAGTAAGTAAGTAAGTAAGTAAGTAAGTAAGTAAGTAAGTAAGTAAGTAAGTAAGTAAGTAAGTAAGTAAGTAAGTAAGTAAGTAAGTAAGTAAGTAAGTAAGTAAGTAAGTAAGTAAGTAAGTAAGTAAGTAAGTAAGTAAGTAAGTAAGTAAGTAAGTAAGTAAGTAAGTAAGTAAGTAAGTAAGTAAGTAAGTAAGTAAGTAAGTAAGTAAGTAAGTAAGTAAGTAAGTAAGTAAGTAAGTAAGTAAGTAAGTAAGTAAGTAAGTAAGTAAGTAAGTAAGTAAGTAAGTAAGTAAGTAAGTAAGTAAGTAAGTAAGTAAGTAAGTAAGTAAGTAAGTAAGTAAGTAAGTAAGTAAGTAAGTAAGTAAGTAAGTAAGTAAGTAAGTAAGTAAGTAAGTAAGTAAGTAAGTAAGTAAGTAAGTAAGTAAGTAAGTAAGTAAGTAAGTAAGTAAGTAAGTAAGTAAGTAAGTAAGTAAGTAAGTAAGTAAGTAAGTAAGTAAGTAAGTAAGTAAGTAAGTAAGTAAGTAAGTAAGTAAGTAAGTAAGTAAGTAAGTAAGTAAGTAAGTAAGTAAGTAAGTAAGTAAGTAAGTAAGTAAGTAAGTAAGTAAGTAAGTAAGTAAGTAAGTAAGTAAGTAAGTAAGTAAGTAAGTAAGTAAGTAAGTAAGTAAGTAAGTAAGTAAGTAAGTAAGTAAGTAAGTAAGTAAGTAAGTAAGTAAGTAAGTAAGTAAGTAAGTAAGTAAGTAAGTAAGTAAGTAAGTAAGTAAGTAAGTAAGTAAGTAAGTAAGTAAGTAAGTAAGTAAGTAAGTAAGTAAGTAAGTAAGTAAGTAAGTAAGTAAGTAAGTAAGTAAGTAAGTAAGTAAGTAAGTAAGTAAGTAAGTAAGTAAGTAAGTAAGTAAGTAAGTAAGTAAGTAAGTAAGTAAGTAAGTAAGTAAGTAAGTAAGTAAGTAAGTAAGTAAGTAAGTAAGTAAGTAAGTAAGTAAGTAAGTAAGTAAGTAAGTAAGTAAGTAAGTAAGTAAGTAAGTAAGTAAGTAAGTAAGTAAGTAAGTAAGTAAGTAAGTAAGTAAGTAAGTAAGTAAGTAAGTAAGTAAGTAAGTAAGTAAGTAAGTAAGTAAGTAAGTAAGTAAGTAAGTAAGTAAGTAAGTAAGTAAGTAAGTAAGTAAGTAAGTAAGTAAGTAAGTAAGTAAGTAAGTAAGTAAGTAAGTAAGTAAGTAAGTAAGTAAGTAAGTAAGTAAGTAAGTAAGTAAGTAAGTAAGTAAGTAAGTAAGTAAGTAAGTAAGTAAGTAAGTAAGTAAGTAAGTAAGTAAGTAAGTAAGTAAGTAAGTAAGTAAGTAAGTAAGTAAGTAAGTAAGTAAGTAAGTAAGTAAGTAAGTAAGTAAGTAAGTAAGTAAGTAAGTAAGTAAGTAAGTAAGTAAGTAAGTAAGTAAGTAAGTAAGTAAGTAAGTAAGTAAGTAAGTAAGTAAGTAAGTAAGTAAGTAAGTAAGTAAGTAAGTAAGTAAGTAAGTAAGTAAGTAAGTAAGTAAGTAAGTAAGTAAGTAAGTAAGTAAGTAAGTAAGTAAGTAAGTAAGTAAGTAAGTAAGTAAGTAAGTAAGTAAGTAAGTAAGTAAGTAAGTAAGTAAGTAAGTAAGTAAGTAAGTAAGTAAGTAAGTAAGTAAGTAAGTAAGTAAGTAAGTAAGTAAGTAAGTAAGTAAGTAAGTAAGTAAGTAAGTAAGTAAGTAAGTAAGTAAGTAAGTAAGTAAGTAAGTAAGTAAGTAAGTAAGTAAGTAAGTAAGTAAGTAAGTAAGTAAGTAAGTAAGTAAGTAAGTAAGTAAGTAAGTAAGTAAGTAAGTAAGTAAGTAAGTAAGTAAGTAAGTAAGTAAGTAAGTAAGTAAGTAAGTAAGTAAGTAAGTAAGTAAGTAAGTAAGTAAGTAAGTAAGTAAGTAAGTAAGTAAGTAAGTAAGTAAGTAAGTAAGTAAGTAAGTAAGTAAGTAAGTAAGTAAGTAAGTAAGTAAGTAAGTAAGTAAGTAAGTAAGTAAGTAAGTAAGTAAGTAAGTAAGTAAGTAAGTAAGTAAGTAAGTAAGTAAGTAAGTAAGTAAGTAAGTAAGTAAGTAAGTAAGTAAGTAAGTAAGTAAGTAAGTAAGTAAGTAAGTAAGTAAGTAAGTAAGTAAGTAAGTAAGTAAGTAAGTAAGTAAGTAAGTAAGTAAGTAAGTAAGTAAGTAAGTAAGTAAGTAAGTAAGTAAGTAAGTAAGTAAGTAAGTAAGTAAGTAAGTAAGTAAGTAAGTAAGTAAGTAAGTAAGTAAGTAAGTAAGTAAGTAAGTAAGTAAGTAAGTAAGTAAGTAAGTAAGTAAGTAAGTAAGTAAGTAAGTAAGTAAGTAAGTAAGTAAGTAAGTAAGTAAGTAAGTAAGTAAGTAAGTAAGTAAGTAAGTAAGTAAGTAAGTAAGTAAGTAAGTAAGTAAGTAAGTAAGTAAGTAAGTAAGTAAGTAAGTAAGTAAGTAAGTAAGTAAGTAAGTAAGTAAGTAAGTAAGTAAGTAAGTAAGTAAGTAAGTAAGTAAGTAAGTAAGTAAGTAAGTAAGTAAGTAAGTAAGTAAGTAAGTAAGTAAGTAAGTAAGTAAGTAAGTAAGTAAGTAAGTAAGTAAGTAAGTAAGTAAGTAAGTAAGTAAGTAAGTAAGTAAGTAAGTAAGTAAGTAAGTAAGTAAGTAAGTAAGTAAGTAAGTAAGTAAGTAAGTAAGTAAGTAAGTAAGTAAGTAAGTAAGTAAGTAAGTAAGTAAGTAAGTAAGTAAGTAAGTAAGTAAGTAAGTAAGTAAGTAAGTAAGTAAGTAAGTAAGTAAGTTTCTTTCTTTAGTAAGTTTCCTTCTTTCTTTCTTTCTTTAGTAAGTTTCCTTCTTTCTTTCTTTAGATTTCTCTCTGTCTGACCTTATCATTGAAGTATCAGTCCGCCTTGTTTATATTCTATAGCAGACTTCCAGCTGATGTGCTGACCTTCTGCAGGCCTCCTTAGTAAGACGTTTAGCCATTGAAAATTTTTATAACCGCTGCTTTCACTGCCCCGGAAGGGCGGGGGGGGTCTACGCCCCCCCCGGATCTGGAGGTGGAGGGTGAAGGGGGATTCGAACACCCTGATCACAGGCCTGCGCACTTACAGGTCTGGGTGAACACCACTTTACCAGGTCTCCATCACACTTAGATCTCTTCTCTCAGCGCACTTAACCTTCTCCTCTGAGTAAGAGGCCTTCAAAAGATACAGACTGAGCTGGGTTCGAACCCGCGATCCTATAACACTGACTCGCTTTCTAACCCGCTGAGCTACACAGACTGACTGATAGGTAAGCTCTCCTCGTGGCTTTTCAACCATCTCTTTGACTGACATCATTAAAAAGTCACAGACTGAGTTTTTCGTTCTACTAGAGTGCAGTGGCCTGTAAAACTTTGTAATATCGACATGAGCGTGTGAATTGGTTTGTCACAATTTCCATTTTGAATAACTAACGGGAGTTTTGATATTTATCTCTTAACATATCAAACTTTCAAAATTTTACATTTTGCCTTCAAAGCAGCTAAACAACCTGCTTTCTACATGCTACTGCTTAAAAAGTTCCTTCTTTACACTTTCAAAATTTTACATTTTGCCTTCAAAGCAGCTAAACAACCTGCTTTCTACATGCTACTGCTTAAAAAGTTCCTTCTTTACTGACTATAGTAGATTATTTATGGCCTCATCTCTCAGTCAAGGCAACAGTAGCTAATTTTGTTTGCAACTACTTCAGGTAGAGTTTTATTCATAGGACTGATCTGAATATAAACATTTCCTTTTTTAAACAGAGATAGTTGGAGTCTGTCCACTCAATTTGTGATTTAATAGAAACAACACATTGGTTAATAATAATAATAACAGTTCTATTCATTGGTTAATAATAATAATAACAGTTCTATTATAGAGTATTCACTATAGCAGCACAGTCTTAAAGACGACATTAACTGAGAGTTGGCGCTGCGCTTTTACAACGGTGTGTTTAAGGATCCCTTTGAATAATAGTTAGATTTGAAGCCTTGTATCAAAGAGCCGATCAGATTAATCCAAATGTAAAAAATGAGGCATGACAACAGTACTTGCTCTCTATACTGACTCGCTACTGAGAATAACAGAAACATACATTTAATATTGCCGGAAAACGAGAAGAACATACCGTATTTTTCGGGCTATAAGGCACTGATCTGATTTACAATAACTCAAGTGTTGGCTAATACAAAAATACAAGTTTAACAGTCATATCCGAGTCAGTCTCTTTGCCGTCACCGGGCTGTTCAGTGATGATACATAATCATAATATGTTAGTAGCCGTAATGTGTACGACATAAAATCGGTTCAAGATTAGTAAACACAACCAAAGGTCATACATATGTCATACACAGAAGGTGCACTGTTGATTTTTGAGAAAATTTATTTTAGATGTGCCTTATAGTCCAAACAATACGGTAGTGGAAAAACTGCAGGAATTCAACAAGGACTGATTGAACCAACAAGATTTCTGAGATTGTAAAGGCAGCTGTATTTAGTGTTATAATTATGTGTCGTGTTGTAAAACACTGTTTGCCCCCTTCCTGATTTTAGTTTTTTGCATGTTTGTCACACTTAAATGTTTCAAATCAAACTAATTTAAGTGTGAAACAAACATAACACAAAATTCAGTTTTTAAATGAAGGTTGTTATTAATTATTAAACCTTATAACTGGTTGAGCCACACTTGGCAGCAACAGCTTTGTGGTAACTTGCAGTGAGTCTTTTACAGCTGACGCCAACTTGGCTTTGAATTAGCAGGACAACTTAAAATAAAATTTCTCGCCAGCTGTAAAAGACTCACTGTAAGTTAGAGCAAACGCCTGATTACAGTTGATGCTGCTCAGGGTCACACAGAGCCATGTACGTTTGATTTTATTCTCCTTTAATAAAAACAACCTTCATTTAAAAGCTGCATTTTGTGTCTACGTGTGTTTGACTAATTAAATTTGTTTGATGATCCAAAACATTTAATTGTGTGACAAATAGGCAAAAAAAAAGGATGAAAAGGGGAGGGAGGGGGTGGTCAACATGTAAACAGAAAGCTCCCTCTGAAATGTCAGTGTCAATGTCTGCGTTACGCAGCAGCTGCTTTCGGGCAAGATGTGTTTGCAGGACAGAAGTGACCTACCTGTGTGTGTAGATGCTGTGGAGGGTCGTCGCTGTGGACAGCAGTTCCAGGTGTTTGGGGATCCTGAGACTGAAGAAATATAAAAATGTGCATTATATGAAAAACAGTCTTTTTCAGTCCTTGTAAGCATCATATTTCAGACTACAGTAAAGCTAATATTAACTGGTCCATATTGCAGGATTTGCACAAGCTGTTTGTTGTATAAACTGGCAAAATAACAAGTAATGATTTGATAATTGCACTGTTGCATTAGATTAAAGGAAATTGCTAATTTAGAGGAATTTGAGAGCAAGGAATCATTTCCAGCTGAACAGAATCACAGAAATTTTTAATTGTAAAATTTCACCACTGAAGTTTTCAGCAGTCTCATGTCACTCAATGAAAATAGAAAGATACACTGGAGGACGGTAGCCGCAGTAAACAAGGACATGATTGATTACAACTTGTCAGAGCGGTGACGTGCATTGAGGATAGCGTGTCTGGCAGGACATTTAACTTTACTACCTTTGACACAGAAACACGATTCTGTGTAGAAGTCAGTTCTAAGCGACGAGACAAAATGGAGCATTTTCTCAACACTACAACTGCATTATACCTACATGTCAAGCTGCCTCAGAAGTGTATTTAAAGTTCACTATAACATTATCAGACTAGACTGCCACAAAGGCTCCACAGCTAAAATTGCAGCTGCAGGTCATTTTATCTCAGAGCAGGTGAGGAAATGACATTAAAACATTCAAACACATGCACCGATCCCTGTGAATTACCTTTGAATACAACAGCATCTGTATGTGTGCCGCTGAAGTCTTGGTGGAAGCCATGAAGCACAGCGGGCAGTAAACATCTCACAGCCCGTTTATAAATCCACTGTCAGGAAAATATGCTTAGAACAACATCACTTTCAATTCAAGTTACATTATTAGTTATTAACAGCATTTATATGTGATAATGTGCATCCACGCCAAATTAGTTAAGTCATACACAATGACATGAAAGCAATTTATCATAATAAAAGTTTCAAACAGAAATACTATCATTAAAAATTTAAAACAAAAGACGTTTTTTAAACTACCGTAATGGTAGTGATTATCTTAGGATGTAATATGTTCATATTTAGGACTGTTTGTCGCATTCTGAATGAGCTGCAGCCTTGAGATTGTGTTTGTCGTTTAGCATAGGCGTTAAGCTGAGCTCCAACTGTAGCCGTCAACACTGGCGGCGACTACAGTGCAAGTGGAAGCGCCTTTTGCTGTGGCTGTATGTTAATAGATGTTGCCAACATTGAAAAGCCATCAACTCACGCCAGGACTTGAACCTGATTCTTCCGTCCATAGACAGATGTGTTACCCATACACCACAAGAGTTCAGGAACAGCTTTGCCTCAACACTCAGCAAACATCAGTTTACACAGTTTCTACTTGTAGATTAGTTAATAGTGTATACATCAATATTGATATTCACACCAGCCACGGCAATAGCTATAGCCATGTCCATAGTTATTGATTTACATCTCCATATTACTGTATAGCTTTACAGACAGCAAACATGACTGTTGGGTTGCGTGCCTGCAGTCCAAAATAGTGTAAAAACCTTTACCCAGCACACTAATACATACCAACTGTGAGGAAACCAGCCAAGTTGTGTCAGCATCCGCCCGCATTCGGCCCTGCTGAAAATAAATAGCGTCAGGTTATTTTAGTATAAATCTCAGTCCACACTGAATGAAGTGAACAGAAAATGTTTAAATCTTTCACTGCTCCTTTTTCAGGCAGCAAACAGTCAACATCCGGTCAGCAGTGGATAATTGTTTTGATTATAGAGCACTTTAAGCAATAAGCAGAAGTTCTTTCCAGGCTTGAGATATGCAGGATGTAAGCAGCATTAGTGACAACTGCAAGAGAAAACAATAAGCATTGTGTGACATTAAAAAAGGCAACTTTTGTTAAAAGAATTACAACAACAGCTTGTGATAAGCACACTATATCTGTAAAGAAAGGCCAGTAAAGGCAGACAGTCCTTGGCTGGTTAAACCTCCTCTCCTCTCTGCTCTGTTAATGTTAATCTCTTCATTTGGGCTGCAGTGAAGACCATTTAATTCGAGTCCCGGACAAGCACAAGCAGCTGAATTCATTGTAAATAATTTCGACAGACGCTGGGAAATATTGTGCAAAACGTTCAGAGCGTTTGGTAGCCCCAGTCAGCTGTAAAATAAAAAACAAAACACTAAGGCAACTCTTCCGTAAAAGTTTGCAAGTTAGCCTTCAGTTAGCTAGCTAATTAGCTAACTAGCCTTCAGTTAGCTAGCTAAATAGCTAACGGGTATAGCCGATAGCTAGCTAGACTACTGACAAAGCAACACATTGTCCCCGATTGTTAGCTAGTTAGCCATCTACTGACAAAAATATTTAATGTCAGCTGTTAACTAGCTAACTACCTTCAACTGGGAAATGTTTGGTGCTTTGTCAGTAGCTAGCTAGCTGACGTTTTAACGCGGCTTGAGTAATTAACTTCAACTGGGAAATGTTTGGTGCTTTGTCAGTAGCTAGCTAGCTATCTGACGTTTTAACACGGCTTGAGTAATTAACTTCAACTGGGTAAAGTTTGGTGCATTGTCAGTAGCTAGTTAGCTAAATACTGACAAAGCACCAACTTTCACATAACGACTGAAGCCGCTTTAAAGCGCAAAGCACCAACTTTCACATAACGACTGAAGCCGCTTTAAAGCGTCAGCTAGCCAGCTAGCTCTGAACGTTTTACACAGTACTTCCTAACGTTTGTTATGAGTTTGCCGAAAGTTACTTACTATTAAGAAAAACGGTGTCAAACATAACTACAAAACGACAACCAGTCAGCTATGAAAACATAACAAATTTGTTCAACAGGAGCTCTGCCGCACGTCCATTACCACGACTCTCCACTTCCTCCCGAGTTCTTCTTCGGTGCCTTTGTATAGCAAGGTTACTTCCTGTTTCCGGTTTGTTGCGGATTCGTCTTTATTTCATAGTTGTGTTGAATGGGGCCATGAATGCATCGCGGAATACAGACCAAAAATAGAAAAACAAATGAAATAAAAACAATTACAATCCAGTTTATTGTGGGTTCGTACATATAAAGAAGTCGCCCAAATTATAATTATTACAGACGGTTTTTACACTTTTTGTTGTGGTAATACAGACAAAAGATACATATGGTGTGCATTTAACCCTATAAAGCCAAACATATATTTGATACATGAGTTATAGATAGATAGATAGATAGATAGATAGATAGGCAGGCTCTTAAAGTCTTATGACTGCAGATCACTGTTACATGGAGTCTTTCATTTACATCCAGTAACATGTGAATGGTACATACTTAGTACAAGTGAAACACTCGTCTGCACCGGTTCCACCGTGTCACAGGGCTCTTTATTCATTGCACCTGGCGACTCGCATAATCATTTCAATTCCATGTCGAGTGTGAGGTGAGATTCAGCTGCGGGTTGAGGACAAAAGGTCTCTTTTGTACAGATGTTTTATTCAACGCGGCAGATTACCAGACGGCATTCTTCACTAATATATTTTAAGTAATATTCCTCTGATGCGCAGGACTCTGTCAAGGTTAAAGTGTTGTTGCTCAATCTCATCTCTCTGCTGCTGTCAGTGAACGCTGGCAATAACAAGCATGCTACTGTAGTTGTAGTTAGAGTGTTCCCCTCATTTTTCTTCCTTTCACACTGTCAGTGTCATTGTATGGATGCTCAAGTTAGAAGTCCACACACACAATTTTCTGGGCTCCATTAGGGTTTTTTACATTTCCCCCAACATGCTCCTCTCCTTTCCATCTCCTCTCTTTGCGTCCTTGTCTTCTTTTCCTTTTGATCCAGATTATCTTACTTTTAGCAATTATAGACCTCATTCCAAACTATCAGAGGAGGAACTGAACTTTTACTGATGTCTTGTGAGACCAGTGAGGACAACTTTGACAAACTTTATTAAAGTTTATCAGCTCTTCACTGCACACATGATCTTAATTAAAGTTACAGAATAGCTTAGATCTTGGCACATCTTTAGACACTACTGACAATCTCATGGAAAGCTGCGCTGTCATCACTCTAAAATGGATTCAGTTAAACTCAACTGACAGACAATGCCTCACTTTTCCAGCTCCATTCCTCAGCGGCTTTCGCTTAAATTCTATTAGTCCCAAACATAATAAACAAAATCTAAAATCTGACTAATTAATCTGACTGATCACAGTTCTTCTGATAAAGTGCATGTTTAAGTAAGTTGAGGATGGACTCTGGACTGTTTTGATGACCAAATTAAGAGCACAGTATGATATAGCCCCCAGCTACATATCAGACCTTTTTAATTACTCATGAGCCAGTGTGCAGCCTCACATCTTCAGGGACGGCCTGTGGTTTATGGCTGGATAAAAAAAAAAAAAAAAGTATAATTTACAATATATGCAACTATGAGAGTAATAATGCAGCTGAAAAAGAGGCCATTATTCAAATCAGAGAAAGCCAAGCAAAAGACAATCATCAAATCAAATCTTATTTATATAGCCCAAAACCACACAATACATTTGTCTCGGAGGGATTTAGGAAGTGACACCCTCTACCCTTAGACCCTCGATTCGGGTAAAATAAAAAAAACTTGCCTACCAAATAAACACAGAGGAGGGATCCCTCTCCCAGTACGGACAGACGTGCAATGATGTCACGTGTACACAACAAATCAACACACATATCTTATACAATCACAGTGAATTACGATGAATTACATGAACGCTAAAATGAGAATTGGTTATAATGAATGATAATTGTAACAGTTGCAGTGGAACCTGTAACAGTAGCAGTAGATAGAGAGACACAGATGCACAGCAGCAGCAAATCATGAACCAACTATAAACTGTAATGGCACCACAGCAGCAGCCACCATCCACGAGAACCTGCTGGACGAGAGAGCACAGAAACTCTAACAGACACTAACCCTACTTTCTGTAATTAAGTGACAGTCGTGTTTTTCTCTCTCTCATCAGGTGACTATGTGTTGATGACGGTGTACTTTGACCTCAGCAGAAGGATGGGCTACTTCACCATCCAGACGTACATCCCCTGTATCCTGACTGTGGTCCTCTCCTGGGTCTCCTTCTGGATCAAAAGTGACGCCACTCCTGCAAGGACGGCCCTAGGTACACGACGACACCGCCTGTCTAACTGTGTGCTGAGGATGTGTGTCATCTGCAAATGAATATGCATGTTTCATTTCAGCTGTGCATTAAGCCATCAGTGTTTCCCTTTCATCTTTGATTGTCGCTCTGATCTTATTTTTCTTTGCATGTGTTGACTATTGTTTTGAATTCCTCCGCTGCATGCCTACCGTTAGTTCATTTGATTTCCTGTGGATGACGATCTTTCTGCAAGATGCTTGGTTTCCTGTTTGAGGGGGGGAATTGGAGGTAAGTGTCTGATGAGATCATGTCCAAATAAATATATTATAAACTCATGCTGTGCAGTCAAACATTGTTTAAACCCTGAACTTTAAATAACCTTTAGTGAAAGGTACTATACATGTCAGGCTTGGGTAAATGTTAATTTAGAGAAAGAGTGGCCCTGATTTAATGATGCAAACACCTGAGAAAATCAACTAAAAACACAGACAATCCTGGAGGAAAAAAATACAATTTTAAAATCTTATATGGATTCTTTACCCTGTAACTGTAAGAAAATCTTGACCAACATACCTTCATCTGTTGATTTAGTACAGTTTAATGACTAAAATAGGCAGCTTATAGTAAAACAAACAAGCCTTTTGAAAAATGAACCAGCTGAATTATTATCCAGTAATTTAGCATGTTGGCACTGCCCACCTATACAGAATATATAGTTATTTTGGTAGATTCCCACCAGGACCAGCATGCTTTTGACTGATGCCAAAGTCTCGACCTCATTTATTCATTTTATTAGACTTTTATTAGACTGCAAATTAACAACTTTCCTCTGGGTTCACATTCATACACCGGGGAGCCACCAAATACTCCGGTGGTAGTGTCAGCTCCACCAGAGCAGCCGGGGTTCAGCGCTTTACTCGCTGGCTCTCTGGCAATATTTGTTGAAAGACTCTAACTACTTAACCTCCACCACCCCAATTGTCTCACTCGACCCACGAACTCAACCCGAGCCGACTTCTGCAACCTCCCAACTACCGCCACCTTAACCCCTGATGTCACTTGAGTTGAGACAGCACACGCGACTCTGAAGTACTTCAATTCCTCTCGGTCCCTACTGCCCTTCATCAGCCTGCCAATCAGCCGATATCACAGAAGGCCATCGGGAACTTCCCTGTTGTAATAAAGAAGTTATACTCTCCCTATTCATTATCAAGCCCAAAGACAAAAAAAATCTGCTGATAGTTGAACAATAAAGTCGTCTCATGCTGTATCGAATTCAATAAGCTGGCGTTATTACTATTATTACTGGAGCACACCAAATGGAGCCTCTTCCTCTTGTGCTGTTAATGAAAGTTGATCATAATAAGAGATTGTGTTCAGCTTACGTTCTGCTGTTAGCTTGATGAAAGTTGACACGATGACAGTTGAACATCACAACAGGGTGAACCGGATGAGACCAGAGAGACAACAACACAAAGGTTTATATTCAGAGTGTTAAGAAATGCTCATCGGAGCTGCAGATGTGTCTTGAGATACCACTGCGCTCTTTACCAAAAGATAATTCATTCCATTTTTTATCTACTTAACGCCTCATTATAGTACAATAATAATAATATACAATGGAGAGGTTTTACTTCATACTAATTTGGCCTTGATGGTAACAGCTTTTTCATAACTTTATTTCATAACTGCTATAGCTCATGTTGATTTTATTCAACATATTCAGTGTGTGTGTGTGTGTCTGCCTGTCTGTCCATCAGTCTGTCTATCTGCTTCTGGGAGGTGAAGGCTTACAGTACGTGGGTGGTGGTGTGATACATGACCAAAGGCAGTGAAAGGCTTGTGATCTCCCTCAGTCAACAGGTATCGCAGAAAACAAGCTGTCCCGGTTCTGATAAACATCCACATTCAGCTCAACGACAGAAAGTCATTTAGCCTTTCTTCTCTAGTATATCGCCCCCCGTTTTTAGGTCGGCCTGAGGACTGATCCCAAGGCTGAAAGGGGAGAAGAGAGATAAGAGGAAGAAAATCTAGGTGCAACAGAGGGACAAAACGGGAGTGTAAAGCAAAGTGAAGGCCTCTGACACGTAGCGGCAGGGAGAAATGTCAGAAAGAAGGAGGAGAATGGAAAAAGGCAGAGAGGTAAAAGTCCGAGGAAAAGGCAGGTGATGCCGCTGACCCCCCACTCCTCCTCCCCCCCACAACCCCGCCCTTTGACAAGCTGCTAACATGTTCCAGGTGGTATTTCCAAAGAGCTGTCACTCACCCGCTACACCTTAAGCAGTAGGACACTTGGAAAGCAGCGAGCTGGAAGTAAGAGAGCTGAGCTCAGGTTGATTCCCATTAGACCTCAATCTCTGCAGCTCAGATGGATCTTACAGAGATACGGGGGATTGTTGATGGGGAATAAACCCCACCGCGAGGCACAAGCTGAGAATGTACAGCTATAGAGAGTAAAAGCGAGCTGTGGTGTTGGAGATAATTGAACTGGGTGGTAACATCCATCACCATGCTACACAGAGTAATACACAATATCACATCGCTTAAGTTCACTTCATTTTCAGTGTCATGTGCCCAGATTTCTCTGGGCTTCATTAAAATGGATATTAATGGAATCTATCTGCTGGTTATGGCTCCGTCACAACAGACAGTAGTGGGAAGATATATACAAGGAAGAAAGTAATTCCACTGGCCCACATTTCAGCTGTTATGACACGCTGGCGTGGTCCTTACTCTGCATTACTAACTCCTATAATATCTTTTGTCAGTGCTTTCCAAAACCATTACAAATCAGCCTACATGATACAGATGGAGAAAGAAACTAAATGGGAGCCGAAGAGAAAGTATGATAATAAATTGACAGATCTATGCAGATTTTCAATCACGTCACACTATTTCCTCTCTTGCTACTGATAGACAAGAGTCCTAATTCTTATCGTCACTTTGAGGGCTTCGTGGCCTACACATAAATATATCACTGTGGGTCATTAATCCACAGGCATTTTCTTCTCTTTTATTCATCTAAAACATTTGGGCCAGGCAGTCACCAAAAGAAGCTTACTTCATGATATGGGTGTGGTGAGGAGAAAAAAAAAAAAAAAGTAGTAACATTTAAAAACAGAAGATTCCCTGTGAGAGCCGTCATTCACACAAACGCCTGTCAGCGGTGATATGTCAGCTTGGGTGTAAGAGCTGACAATGTTCCTCGCGGGAGCACTAACACGAAGGCAGTGAGTTAAAGAGGTGGTAGCGCAGAGACATCAGTCGCTCAAACTGTGTGGTGGAAGAGATGGGGGAACCTAAATTGGGTGCTGTGTTCACCGCGGGCACGGACCTGCTCTGTGAATGGCTGCGTTTTGGCCCCCTGAGCGGTTTCTTTCTGGGACACGTGATTGGCTTTAATGGTGGTTTTCAGATGAAAGAAGTAGTTCATATACTATCATTACCGAATCAATGCAAGACGGTTCCCGGCCCTTAAAGTTGACTCATTCATCATGGTCTATAGATATCAAGTCGACCATCAGAAAAAGCAGAGCCGAGTAAATAAATTATAGAGGAGAATAGACTTGCTGCAGGCTGTTCAGCCCTTCAAGTGTCTCCTTGGTCAGAGGGGACTCATGTTGGGCCATCTGATTGATTACACGCATGGGAGACGTGGCTTTAAATCAAGGCCTCTACAGCACGCGTGAAACACCTTTAATCAGATTAGATTCAAGTTGCCATGTATAGCTTTTTAACCTCAATCACTAGCGCATTAATTTGAAAACATCAGCATAATTGCCATAAACAAACAAGGCTCTCGCCGAGGAGACTGTCAGCTCCTATGTACGCCGCATTTTAGTTTGTGTTGATGAGGTGGAAAAATCTGCTGGAGTGCTTCACAGCTCGAACCAGGCACGCCACTTTGACAAACAATACGCACTTTTATTTCCACTTCAAATATTCCGAGTGCGCAATTTCAACTTCACATTAACCTACTTTGTCAAAACATATATATTCACTGTGATTCGGGGCCGCCGTGAACGCTAATCTATTTCCTTGATCTTCAAAACAAACACGCAGTTGGCGATATATTTCGCACGAGCAATGTTTTCATGTTTTATTTAACAATCACAGAAATATTCCAGTTTAAGAGAGAACAATCTTTTCAGTCAGTCAACTTACAGTGACCTATAAATCTATGTCATCCGTGCATTATTGTGCCCATTTTTTTGTTATTGTTCACGTTGACATATCAGAGTATGTTGTTTTTGACAGTCAGTGACAAACAAAGGTCCAAATATTGAGGAAAACATACGTCAAAATGCTTGCTCGTGTTGTCAACTCGCATATTTCGGATTAGAATCGGTAAAGATTTGTTGGCATTGCTTCCAAAGACGCCCAGATATCTGCCGAGGGGCATTAAAGAGACAGAAGCTAAAACGGTGACAGCCAGTATGAGATAAATAAGGAACTGTAAACCATGCAAATATATTCCATTACAGCCCCAGAATATAAATACAGACCTGAAAAAAACCACAAGTCTTGGTGCAGATTAAGTCTGTAGTCATAATGAAATCTATGCAGTCTTATGACCTGGCCACTGATCCCTAACTGGTGCTCACTACTATTTATAGACGCTCTGTGCTCACAAGCTGTGGTCTGTTCCACCTGATTTAATCCTGGACACATAACAAAGGTCAATGTCTGATATTTGTTACCATATTGTGGCAATACCCACTAGACATGTATGACACTGTTTTATGCCAACTGCTGTGTCTTTAAAATCCCATTGCGTATATTTTATTGCATGTAAAAAAAAGAAACTATGTTGCTTGTTGTTGCTGTGATCAGCCCATCACTCTGAGGATGTGTTCAGTTGTTGTTATGTACAGACATATGCACTGGAGCTTTTCTCACTACTATGTCACAGCCCTCGTTTTCTGTCGGCAGAGACTTTGTGTTGTTCACATCGCCTGCACAGACAGGAATCGGCCGGTTGCTATGGCACCATGTAGCGACAATTCCCACAAAATGAATTAAACTGTGCAAAAAAAAAATCTCATGACCTTGATTTGAAAGAACAACCAAACTGTGAGCAGCCAGTGGGTAGCTTGAGATTTAAAAAAATACTCCCAAAAAGAAAAAAACTGTTACGTCAATGCACTTTATCATTGTCATAATCAGAATCATACTGTTTATAGCATGTTGGGATTTGAACATATAGTAAGATTTATGATATTGGAAGCAGGGAGTTATTCATTTACCTACTTTGGCGCTTAAATCTAACGAGTGAGGAAAAAGAGAAAGTCTAGACGAGCACTACCAGAGGAGGTAGCTTGAAATAGATGGGAGCAACTCGTCTCTATGGAAACCACAGGCGAAAACAGTGGCACACACTGCCATGAAAGACATGTAGGAGATGAGGATGAAAGAGGCAGAGAGGAGAGAGGGAGGGAGAAAAGGACGGAGAGGGAACGGAAGGGTGAGGCGCGGCATGAAGAGAAGGAGGAGAGGATGAGAGGGGAAGAAGGCTAGTTGCAGCACTTACGAGGATGCTGTGTGTGTGTGTGTGTGTGTGTGTTTGTCACAGCAGTACATATCGATGCCCCCAGTGGGCATCAATGTCAGTGGGTTCATGGATTTTATTTCACCAAGCGAACACAATATTCTCTTTTAAGACACCATAGGGAGTCATTTCTCAGACAATGGCACTGATGACAATTAAAGTAGTTGACCAGTGTGAGAGGTAATCATTGATAACAGCTACTGTCACATTATTCCATCTTATTATTTTAGAAAAGGTTTTCAGTTAACCTTCCAAAAGTCACTAGTCGCAGTGATCAGGTACAAGCAGTTGGATATTACACATTTTCAATTCAGTGCAAGTTCTCACTATAGAGGTCAGACTAATGCAAGTGTTACAGCCGTATGTCCATCATGTATCACTGCCATTAACAGATAAGCATCCTGCTGCAGAACCTCTGCAGAGCTCAAAGACCAGCCGGAACAGGGTCTCAGCAATGAGGCCAAGTCTAGTATAGGCAAGCTCAAATTTGAGCTGAGCGAGGCTCGCTACCAGCTGCATCATGTGACCTGCCAGATGGCGGCAGAGGAGACAACAGCAAGGTTCAATGTCCAACTGAGCAAAGCAAATGAGAATCTGCAGGGCAGCAAACCTTTATATGTCAATTCAATTTTGAGTTAAACTTTTGGAATTTACTTTTCAGGACATATTGATGAAGATGTTGAATTTGAATAGAAATTAAATACTTTGATAAGGCACCAACACATCAGCAGCTGTTTAATATAATACAGGATCGGTGCAAGAATGGGGACGTCGACCCAGAATACTCCGTATGCATTATTAATGCCAATTAATAAACCTTTGCCTACATGTTACATAACCGCAGACGTCTGCGTGGGTCACCCCTGCCCTGATCATCCATTTATCATGCAGTCAGTATTGTACTGCATTCCTTATACATGCATTACCTTCCCAGGTATCACCACGGTACTGACCATGACCACCCTGAGCACAGTGGCCAGGAACTCGTTACCCCGGGTGTCCTACGTGACGGCCATGGACCTGTTTGTCACCGTCTGCTTCCTGTTCGTCTTCGCCGCCATGATTGAATACGCCATGCTCAACTACTACGCCTACATTATACGCAGAGCCCCCGTCAAGACACAGAGAATGGTAAGCCACTAATAAGCAACGGTAAGTGACTGTGTGAGTAACGGGGTGATACTGTAAATTAGCTCAGCATTTGCCTTTTATTTGTGTTAACATCCACCTCTCACCAAAGCCAAGGTTCCTGCCATAAAAAAAGCCTGTCGAGTGTGTATCCAGCAACCTTGATGGCTCTCATTACAAAGACGAAAAAGGATCAAATGGTTAAAAATGTGTTCACCATCCTGCCACCAGAACTGATGTGTACATGAGCTGGACAGCGAGCTGGAGTCACACAATCTGATTCAGAGGCTTTTTCAACCCTGAATCTCTGAAATTCTTGTAATCTTTTCAGGGAAATAAAAAAGCTACTGAATGGTGTCTTCAGTGTAATATCAGCCTTCACAAACTCCTATTGATTGAGTTCATAGGGCGTCAAAATACATATAAAGTGCACAATGTCTTCCCGGGCGTCTGACGTGTGTCTCTATGAGCATATGTGTGCTGTTGAAAACATTTCTTTTCTGGCTGTGCTCTGTGTGGGCGTTCTCATGCCTGCACCTGCCGCGAACGCTTTAATGGCGACGGTACACAACCGCTAAAACTGAGTCAGCCACCGCTGCTGTCATTCCCCTCTCTCTAGATCCCCTCCCCTCTTCATTATTTCCTCCCAGTGCAGAAGAGTTGTGCTGAATGTTTCTCGGGGCTGAAAAGACTGTCAGCTTGGGCTGAACAATTAAGTTGTGTTATATTCAGTCCCCTCCTCTGTATTTCTGGCTCTGCTGTCTGCCCAGTCTGTCTTTGGGGAAGCCTCATCTTTCCCTCCCCCCCAACTCCGTGTGGCCCCTTTGTGCCACCCACTCAGTCACATCTAACTCTCTCCTTCACTCGCCTCCTTTTAAGAGTGGAGTAGAGGACTGCAAAAATGTCTGAAGATTTTACCCCAATTAGGCCGTCCCACACGATTTTATCAGGGGAGAAAGTCACATAATGAATTTCCTCTGGAGGTACTTATTCAGCATTACAGTGGTACATTACTTTGAGATTCATTCAGCGCATCAATTCTGAGGTTTGATGGAGTTTTTCAGCAATCTAAAACATCAATAAATACATGTCATGTTTTGTGTCTTTATAGGCTTGCCATTTTGCACTAATGACCAATCACACACTAATCAGAAGAAAATAATGCAGCAAAATGTTATATTTCAAGAATTCAGCCACACACACTCACATTTCATAAACTAGTCTTGTTCTTTTACTTCCTTTCCAACAAACAACATGTACGTCTGCGTGAGAGTAATATGAATTAATTAAGCACTTATTCCACACCTGGAACAGAATTAAGTTCATAAATTACCGTTAGCTAAGCCTCGTTCCCCTCGGTTACTGCTGCTACAGCAGTCAAGCTCACACGGCGCATAAGCAGTTTAGAGAGATAGCGGCTGCACATTTACCAGTTGAAATAGTGAAATAATCATGAATGAGTTGTGAATTACTAAAGAGAGATTGTACGTTTAGTCTTTTCATTTGGTTTTGCTACTACAGCCACATGTACTTTGCTTCAGGAGATAAAGTTTTTTTAATTCAACATTTCATCCACCGTAACTTTGTCTCCCACACAGGCCTACTCATCTTTCAACATGGGTCGCACCCCTCGACCCGTGATGCCCATGGGCAACTCCCTCTTCTGGCACGACTACGACGACAACTGCATGGACGAGTGCCTGGACGGGAAAGACTGCAAGAGCTTCTTCTGCTGCTACGAGGAGTGTAAAGAAGGCGGCTGGAAGAAAGGACGGATCCACGTCAACATCCGCGAGTTGGATTCCTACTCCCGGGTTTTTTTCCCCACCTCCTTCTTGCTCTTCAACATCGTCTACTGGGTCAGCTACCTCTACCTCTAGTCGCTCTCTGGGGGGGGCCCTGCAGAAAACAGCCACAGTCCCCCGCCACTTTGCACCGCGGCTCGTGATTTAGGGTAAAACTACGCGTGGAGGAGGACGTGAGGTGCATCCAATCTGGGGGAATTGTGAAAGATGCGATGCGACTCAAAGAAAGCATGTGTGCTGCGGTGCACAGTGTAAAGGCCATGAACAGTTCACAATATGCGGCATTCCGAGGAAAATAAAACGCTCAGCGGTAGAACAAGCCGCCAGCATTAACTTGAACGGTTGGACCCGTTTATGACTCTCTCAGAAACCAAACAACAGACAGCTGTGATTTCAGAGACGTCTGGGGACAGGGGTTGCGTTGCTGAATCCTCGAACGACGAGATGGCGAAGCACCCATAGTGCCTTGTTTAGAAAGGGTGCGGCACAGAGGGAAGCAGCTTCAGAGTTCCCTCCATTATCTTTATTACCTCATCCATCACACCACCGCATGCTGAGCTGTTTATCCTTTGATGAAACAAAACCCAGAACACACACTGGAGATGTTTAAAACTAACACTCACCATTCATTTTTGTAGCACAAAATATTTTAGTTGTACTCTAGAATCTGTTCTGCTTTCTAATATTACTAACGTTTTCTTCTTCTTATCATTCTTATTATTATAATTATTATAATTAGTTGTACTTTCCAGCAAGTCGACCAGCTCCTACATCAGTCGTTAACTGTTAAATATAAGTTAGTGTCGGGGCAGTGGTTGTCTGGTAGATATATTGTTCATTCAGTCAGTGAGCTTTTGTCCATGATGCTTTATGACCAGTCGTTTACAGTAGATGCCAAGAAGATTTTAGTGTTTTGAATGAATGCTGGGTTACATTCATACACACCAGGTGTATCAAAACTGCAGAAATACATACCAATCCAATACTAAACACCATGCAACACCGTTACAGTTAATTAATTCAGGCCATAAATCACTTGAACCCTAAAGCACACACGTATACTGGACACATTATTCCATGCAGTTTCAGACGTAGCTTCAGTACATAAACTTTGAGTTGGATGAAGGCTTTTTTTCTTTTTTTCCTGATGAAAAATGAAAGGAAATTTCTGACGTCCTGCCATATGCAGGACCTAAAGGCGCAACCTCTTGTGTCCAGCTGGCTATGATCACAGGTGCTGTAAAATAGGGTCTATATATTGTGATACTCCACACACTCGCATACGGTACACACAGCGGTGTTGAAAAAACGGATGATTCAGGGTGATTCTTGATGGAGTCCCCTCCTCAAACATGTAAAGTTGATGCCGCGTACGGAGACAGACGGACACACGCGAGTTCAAACAAAACCACGTGGGTGGACGGGTCCGACGGTGTTTGACACGTTTTGGTTTTGTTTACTGTTCTATGGTGTTTTTTGCAGTTGTTTGGCTTTGTAGAACAATCAACCCCCTTTTTCCCCCTTCCTCCTTCTCCTCCCCAACACACACACATACCACTTTTCCCCCAGTATTTGTATGTTCAGAGAAAAGCTTTTATGTAAGATGTATCTAATTAATGTTTCTATTTTCATACAGTTATATATGGAATGTATGTAAGGCCGGTAGCGAAGCCGGAGCCAATCTGGTTCCACTTCAGTCAGTTCAAGCAGCCTAAATGAGTTTATATTTAGGGCTCTTACATATTCATAAGGCCTCAAGTCACATTTGTGTCATGTCCAGAGGTTTGTAATTACAAATCAAATCGCCTGAGTAATGCTAGAGAAACAGCAGTAGGGCTGTTACCCGTGGGCCATTACTGACTCTGCTGATTTAATACCATATCTGCTATCAGACAGTGAAATTTCATTAGAATTGTAACATCTGTCTATCTGAACTGACTGAATTGAACAGAGCTTGGCCCACACCGCAGTAAACTCTCCTCACCTCTGATATTTCTACTACACTTTATAAGTGTCTTCGTCCGTTGAGATACTTCAATAAAAACAAAATCCCTATTTTCTACGTCTTAATGAAAATCACCCGTGTGTTTCAGCTGACTGGGACCTGTATTTATAAAGCCTCTATGGAATCGGAGCACTAACCCAAGATCAGCATTGGCGAGCATAATGAACTCGCTCAAGAGCCTCTTCCAGAGATTTCATCACCACCGTTCAAATTTCTGAGCTCCTCTGAAAAAAAAGGGGGCGATACATGCACAAGTCGCACCGACGCTTCACAAGGCGAAGCTGTAAAAAAAAAAAAAGCCATTCTGATCTTGGATCAGCACTCCTAGGGGGGAAATATTTTATGAAAACAGGATCTAGAGTGAAAATAGGTATCTTTTTTCTAGTGCGTGGTATATTGCTTATATTAATAAATAATGTTTTGGTCAAGTGCTACTGTGAAGTCTTTTTGTGTGAGAATGAAACTCTTCACGAGCGTTACTCCCTGTTGTTTAACGCTGATTCATGCCTACAGGAGATGAGTTGTGTGTTAAGGCGCAGAGACACAGATCTGAAAGTATCTGGGACTCGTTTAGGAAAGGCAACACCATTACTTCATAAGAAATATCATCACTTGGGGTTTTTACACTTATGTCCACAAGTCTTTCTAGTCGATATCCTTGATAATATCTTCTTTATTTGGGGGGGATTTCAGTGCCAGCATCATCGTAGCTCTGATCCTATGAATCATCACCAATTTCAACAGGATTTAAAAACTGAGACTCCTGTAAGAAGTGACCCAACTATCAGCTCTCTCTCAAAGACACTATATTATAAGGGGTAGAATTTCAAGCTGGTCTGTTTTTAACAGAGTACATCTGTGCTGGTTTACTAACAAAAAGACAGCAAATCTATGGATGTAAACATAAACATGTACAACATGTAAAATAATAAATCACATCAGTGCTTTGAACCTGAATAACTTACACATGTGTGTACACAACCTTAATCTCTCCGAAGGGGTGAGCGCCAACTGTGATCAACCAAAAACACCCTTGCTTTCACTGCTGCACAGGGTATAGTGTGACTGCAACGCTAGAGAACACACAAAACATAAATCCACCAGCAGATTAGTTTAAAATCACAACTATGTGCCAAAAAGGCCATTTAACAAGAACAAACAAAGGGATAAACCTCAGGAAGGTTCCAGGACGCCACTACCGGTGATTATAGTGTTCACAGGGACATCTAGGTGAGCCTCAGGTGGTCATTTACAGCTTCACAATGATTACAAGGTCAGAATTCACAAGCTAAATATTTGGCTCTTCCTTGCTTTCAATAGTCCAAAAACAAAAGATCTCTAATTCAATGTTCTGATGGGCAACTTGGCAAATTAATACAATAGAATGAATTACAATTGTCCTCAGGCAGTCTGCACGCCTAATAACAACGAGACCACTAATATCCAGTGACAGATGCGTGAGCACGCCATTGCTTTACCCTGAATTTGTTGGCCCAGTTTGAGGCAAGTCGAGTCTGAACGGAGTTACAAGCAGGAGAGACAGAGAAATAAGTGAAGTCAAAGGGTGGATGTTACAGCACCGCCCAAGCTGGAAGACTCTCCTGCCACCTACGCCAGGGAAAAGCAGCATGGCAGGCTAACACACTGGAGATGGAGAGAAAAATTACTTATGCAGGAGAAAATTGAGCTGTCAGCGTGTGTGTGCGTGTGTGTGCACGCGTATAGATTTAACTCATGAGCTTGCTGATGCCTGTAAAGTGACAGCGTTGCTTGCAGGGAAAAATGGACACCCCTTGTGAGAAACCCGTCTGTAGGGAATCAGTGCATGTGTGTGTGTGTGTGTCTGTGTAAGTATATATATATGTGTGAATATATTTATACAGTAATACATTCATGCATGACTGCATGCATGCCTCAGTAAGAAGGGATTCTTTTTGTTAGTGTGTGGGTGCATGGCTCATGTTAGCAGCGTGTGGGTGGATGTGTACAGGTGTGTATAGTACTGTGTGTGTCTCTGTGTGTGTGTGTGTCCCTGTATGTGTACGTGCGGATTCTCTTGGAATTCCCTTTTCCCCACAATCTCATACACACACATATTTCTTCACTTTTACCACTATTGTGTATATATATATATATATATATATATTTTTTGCATTTTTCTGTCCTTCATGCATATTGATCTCATATTCCATGTTAACACTGCAGCCGGGTAAGTGACAATCAAATAGAGACGACGGTGATGCCAGTGATGTTTTTGTGTCTAAAACTAGAAGCTCAACTTTTAAGACTTACTCTGGCGGTGAAAGAGTTAAGCCAGGGTCTGTAACTGATTTCTCAGCCTAGTAGGAAATGCAAACTTCTTGATGAATCAATTTCAGTCAATATGTCAAAAAGATGTACAACTGAGCAATTTATTACTTGTTATAATCATGTGTGAATCAGTGTCATGAGCTGCTTCGGGAATATTTCATTACGTATTGTCGTACTTCAGCACACGTTTCGGCAGTCAGTGATAATACAGGGCTTTCAGGTGTAGCAAGCTTTCCTCGGGCGGCGTAATGTCTCGGGAAATAGCGCCTGTGAAGTGCTTATTGCATCCACAAATATTCAACTCACACGTCTCAAATGAGCACACACGGTGAATTTCTAGTAGAGTAGAAATTGACAATTTTCTAACATCATAAGTTGAAATCTGAATTTAAATTATGTTGGACTATTTGCAGAGGTGGACCTGTTCAGCCAGACCTGGTGCATGAACAGCCACTCAGGAGCTATTTGGGGAATTTGCTGTGACTGACTTAGCTGTAGTTTAAAACACAGCACATGTTCAGTACAGTGGTAACACTTTATGATAAGGATGCATTAATTAAACTTTCCTCTCAATGTCAGCTTTTATGTAGCTGCTCTCTGACTTTGAAGGGCAGATTTTTTTTTTTGCCATGTGATTTATTAGCCTCAGGTGAATAAACAGTTCACGCACAACATTAGCGACAAACTGAACTCATGTCCTTCTCTGCTGGTACATTAATTAACACAGACTGTCGCCGCTACGACCGACCTCTGCAGTTTGTCCGATAGTCATCAAAAATAAACGGGAGCCAGATGGTGACAACTTTTAAACGCAATTACACAACTTCATTATTTGACATTTATGATATTGTTTCCATCACAACACATCACATCAGGTCAAAGATTTTAAGTTTAGAAATGAATACAATAACTAGCTGTCTAAATCTGCCCTCATACTGAAGTCTAATTACCTTAAACCTCAGTAAAATACTGTGAAAGAGTATGTAAACAAAGGCAGAAGGTGGACAACTTGTCATATAGTATGTGTGGATGATGTATTACTGTAAAGTATCAAAATTAATCTACTGTACTTGTATCTGAGCTTCAGAAACAGCACATATCTTGGTTCCTTCACTGTATCCCTGCGTCATCTTATGTTTGATATACTTAAGCAGCGCGTTCAATTCAAACAGACTTTTATGAATCTCAAGCTTGAAGATCTAACATTTAATTTAACATGACTAAACTATTATTTAACTATGTCTGCTGGCAAACCTGAGGTTGACTTTTCTTTTCCCTTTTCTTCTTCACTTTCAAAAGGACATTACGTTCTAATAGTTCAAGTGGAGTTATAGAGCCAGACCAAAGTCATAATGAGTTTTTGAGAAGTGCCTTCTACAAAGTTCTGCGCATTTCCTGATTTTAGTAATATCCAATTTTGAAATCTTGTCTGGAAAGTATGACTAAAATATCATTGTAATGGAGCCTGTATTACATTTTTTGGTCCATAGAAAGTAATGTGTTCCTTTTCTTAAAACATTTTGTTTCTTATCGAGACATTTTCTATTGGATTGGATGTATATTACTTCTGCACATCTCTAGCAAACCTCTGCTGGCTGCCCAAACTCATGATTTGGCAATGTGATCCTTCCTCGCGATAATGGAAAAAAATTGAGCAGGGGTCATTATCATTGTAAATAAATAGGGGGGGCTGATGACACAGCCCTGTGGCACTGCGTCAGAAAGTCCAGTATCTAGTCACACAGTGTTGTGTTCAGGCCCAGATCCTTGAGCTTACTGGCGAGCTGGAGGGCACTATACTCACACTATATTCAGGAATAGTCTAAATCAGTGTGCTTTAACACAATTCTGTGTTAGCAACCTCCTCTGTCAGTGTCAAGAAGGATTAAATGATTATGGTCACGCAACACTGAATTTTGATTGAGTCTTGATCATATAAACTATCATGAATATCAAATGAATTCAACAATTCAACAATATTCATTCATGAGCTGCAACAAGGCAAAGTCTGTACTGCAATAAGGCCTGCTCAGCAGAACAAAACTAAGACTTTAATATCACTGTACATTGAATAACCTGTACTCTGTATTTGCTGGCAAACAGTACAAGTTGTAATATCCACGTTGTAATAGTAAATTCCTGTATCCGTGTATGTATTGCAACACTAAAGGGACGTTTCAGGCTAAGACAAACTAAGCTAAGTTTCAGCAGCACTATGTGCAATTTATCTTTCTGAAAAAAATCTGCTCTTCAGTACACTACATTTATATTGAGTATACTTATATTCCTATACACTTCTATCCATCAGTGTGTAGTTTGCTGCATAAATGCTTGTTGTTGCACTCCTTTATGTCTGCCAGCGTTAATGGACACTTCAGCAACTTTATAACAGTATGTGGTCTGACATCTGTCTAATAGCTTTCAAAAAATGTGTTTTTAAACGACTAAATTGTTGAGTAGTGTTATTAAAGGAATTCAGATGACAGCATCAGGAATTTGGTCCGTTATTTTTTTATTAATTGTGAATTATTTACACTGGTGCTAAAAAAAATAACTTTTAAGGCTGGATGTCTGAAAGGCAACCGCCTGAGGGTTACAGGCGCACAAAAAATGTATCAAAGACTATTTTGAATTGGCCAGAGAATATTTAATTGTTAATAGAGGGTAAAATGTGAAAGTCAAAGTGAAAGACGCCACTTTAAAAATTACCATTAATGTGAATTTGATCAAGGCTCTTAACCCCTAACTGCTCAGTGGCAGTACAATACTATCATCACGTTGAGCATGTGAAATGCTGCCGGTTTAAATAAAGCAATGTGATATTCCAAGGAATATGAAAAGTGAGCATGTCGGTTTCATTACTGATGCAAATTGAATAGTGGAATGAAGGCATATGCTGCATGCATAAACATAAAATATTATGTCTCGTATCTACAACAGTTCACAAAACATTTGGGTCTCATCTGAGGGTTTTCATTAATGGAAACTCGAGGGAAATCTGGCTAGATTCATCTGACTTTCAGCCATATGCAGAAATGTTTACGGCTCACAATGTCCACGACTGACGACTATTAAAGATGCATCCTGTTCCTGTCTGGTTGCCTTAAGAAACAAATAGGAGCTCAGGGGAAATCTGACCTAAATAGTTGTATGTGTCGGTTTCACAGAGATATATTCCTGTTTTTCCTGGGGGAAATCTCCTGATCAAAACAGGAATCTGACTGGATCCTCTGCTATTATTACAACAAATATGTTTGCTATTTTTATATATATTTGTTTGAGTCTGTTCCTCTAAAAATTCCAACATATTTTTTGTTAAAATTAAATAAATGAGCCATGTCGAAGATGGCACTTCCAACCCTGGTTTTAAAGAATGGGATGAAACTGATCTCAAAGTTGAGCAATTACAACAAAAGTAATAAAAGTACCACTTTTTGAAATATCTACAAATAAAGAATTTTACAGCAAAAACTCTCTAAAAACTGAAAAGAAAATAATGAAAAGAATACTTAATATCTATCATTTATTCACTGTTCATTTCCCACTGTGATGACAGACCGGAAAGTACAATTATAGCTTGGAAGAAATATAGCATTAATAAAGGCAGGGATCAAAACTTATCTGTTACCGTCTCCACCCTGAACTAATAAAATACCATGTTCAAATTTTACTGAATATGTAAGTTGAGTCAAAACATCTCAGACCAGTCCAGGAAATGTAAGGAGCACGATGCAATTCACATTCCTGCCACTGGTTTCAAAACCAAAAATGCTTAAACCTCCACAAATGCCCACATTCTTCCTGTCAAACTGCCATTTCCTCAGTTTGATCCCCCAATTTCATTCTGTACACAAAACCGCGGCTCAGGGGAAATCCTTTGACCATCACAGTCATTACCGAGGAGTGATTAAGAGAAATGAGCAGCCGTCGCCCCAACATCTGTGACAGCTCCGTTGGCCTTTTTGGATCCAGAGAGAGGCAAACTGAGTCAAAGTCATCACAACCACCAGCTGTCACCAACAAGCACGCGCACACACACACACGCACACACACAAAGTTTGGCTATTGTGAGATCACCTTTACTGGTATCTGTGCCTCAAGTTTATACAAACAAACTCATGTTTCACTTTTATATGAATCAAACTGTACAACAGACCTTGAATAAAACAGCATAGAAGTTAGTCCACTGCGTGTCTTAACACACCTCTGTTACATATCATCCCCTGTCTCTGCTGTGCTTTCACATAAACGAGTGTACTGTCAGGTGGAATATTAATACATGCTGTGATGTTACTTGCCATGCTGAGGTTTCTATTTGCATTTGGAAAAAAAAAACAACCCTGCAACCTGAGGCTAAATCAACAATCTTCTAGCAGCTGCTGCCTTGCAGAGTGCTCTCACTGGATTCAGGAGAGGGCAGATGCTAGAGGAGAAGCCTGAGACAAAAAAACATTAGCAGAGTACTGAGGCACATTGTTCAGAGGAGCCGGAACTGAGCCAGAGTTTGACATTTTGTAAAATGCACCTGGATTCTCCCCTTTTGACTATATATTAAGGTGCTCTTCAAATTCTCTGCACGCTCAAGGACACGCTGTACTTAATCCTGTGTTATCAGATGTTCATCTAATCAGTCCAATCAAGTTTTCAAAAATCTAGAAAAAAATTACATTTTCAGACAAGTTTTCATTTGACTAAAAGAGGCTTCGAGATTGTGAACCTTAAAATACCTTTAGAGAATCGTGAAAGTAGATGCTTTATCATTTTCAGGGTCATGTGGGGGGTGAGAGCTTTTCCCAGCATGCACAGGGAAAGCTTAGACATTGGAGGATGTGGGGAGTATACAGAACGGGGTAGATATATTGAACTTCTATCACACTCCCAGTGTGATACGCTGTTTAGACGGCACGGACAACGGCAGACAGAAAAAACCAACTGAGCAAGAAATTGGACCAGTGATGACCAGGGTATGTAGCTGTTTGTAGCCTGGGAGCTAAAAAAAACACCTTCATACCATTTGCAGAGCTTATATACTCGATTTGGACAATTGACCCAAAGCTATAGTACATGCCCCATGCAAAAGAGACAACGTCCTCTCTCAGAAACGCGCTGAACATTAATTACTGTTAGACACTGACCAATCCTGTCGCTGTGTCCGTGTTTTACTGTATATATCTGTGTAGGGAAACTCTGTTGTAACTTATCTTTGGAGACACACTCCTCCTGCACAAGGATTTAAGCTAAAATGGTCACCGTATTGATTGGAGTGCTCTCTTAAAGCCTTCATTTCAGATACATGATTACATAATTGGCCCGATGCCACAAATCCTACACACAGGACGTGTGAAGGGTGCAATCATGTGAAGTGGAGAACCTTTAGACACACCGGCTCGTTTAGAAGCGTTTTGTGTGCGCGTGTGTGTGCGCGTGTCTCCTTTTGAGCCTGCTCAAGTCAAATAAAATATTCAGGCTTCATCCCTGCAAGCTGAAGACACTCCGGATGGAATTTTTCTGAATGCACACTCTTCCTTTCTCCCTCTCTCTCTCTATATATTTCCGTCACACACACACACACACGCACAAACGCACACACAAAACCCCCACTGCAAAGCCACATACATAACTGTTTGTCTCTGTGTGTTACAGATAATCTTCATGAGGCAGAGACCCCATTGAGAGTATTTATAACTCAATCAGACGGGTATTCAGCCTTTTCTTCTTTCTACTGTTTCTGCCTTCGCTTCTGAATAAACGTTAAAGCTACCAAATCAACACATCAACATGTGAGCTCCACATTAGCCTAGCATGCAAACATGTGTGAATATCCTGTATGTTTATGTGGCGGCAGGTGGTGATTCTCAAAGGAGATTTTTTAATTGAAAAGCGATTACTGCCTGTATCAAAACTATCATGTCACTTGGTTAACTACAACCACATGAACGCATAAGAAACCAAAAAGCTGTGTGTGCGTGTGTGTGTGCGTATTTTCCTGCGCGTGCCTTTCTGCGTCTCTTTCAGCCAATAATCACAGTTGTCAACTCAAGATGTGTAAACTGCAGATGGCAGTCTTTGAGGTCGCATGCCATTTCCAAGGGAAGTGTGCTGCCTTGCTTGCTATTTATTTTGTCAGTGCTAGTGACTGGAACAAGCCGGTGTGTGGCTGATCAGTGATGCTAGCGTCGCACCTTCAGTGAGCTCATGCCAGAAATGACAAGTTATATCCCGAAGCTGCTGTAGATCATAGTAGTGAAAATAAACATACAAAGACGACGGTGTATGAGTATTCATAGATAGTTTGTGTTTACGCGTTGGCTGGTGACACAGTGATGTCTCACTCTGTTTCATATGCAGAAGTGGGTGGATACATGTACATACAGTATAATAGTGTTTGGACAAAACTTACCAATATTAACTGGAGGGAGAGAAAGAAAGAAAAATCGATGAGTGAGAGAGAGAGACAGAGAGAGAGAGAGAGAGAGAGAGAGAAAGAGAGAGAAATGTTTAGACAATTTTTATGTGATCAGGGGACACAAATGATAGGGGGGAAAGTAAAAAAAAAAAAACAAGAATGCTCACAACTCCTCAACCCCAAATCCTGAATGATGACTTCCTTTCATGTACATTATTTGATTCAGTGGGGAAAATAAGCATTAGGGCGGAGGGCCCATGAGTCATACCAGCCTGCTGTTGGCCAAGTGTGCACCTGCGTCATAAGAAACATCCCTCTTGACTGAAGAGTCGTTTAGCTCAGATCTGTGATCACTTGTAAATTACAAATCGCAGGGAAAATGGGGCGGCTGCAGAGTGGCTTGCATCCCCACACGATACATTAACAGTATGAGGAAAGAAAAAAAACGTCTGTGTGTGAGAGAGAGAGAGAGAGAGAGAGAGAGAGAGAATCCAATCAAGGTTGACCACTGTCATCTGCAGTAGCTAATGGCCCTATTATTGCATGTTAATACACCTGTCACAGGCTGGGAAATTACACGGATGAAAAGTAGCATGTTTCATTTTTTTTTCTCCAGAGTTTGATTCTCATATGAGGTCCCAAACTAAAAAGAAAAGACGGCCACTCATTCTTGCCTGAGATGCAGAACCATCCTTTCTATTTTATGACAACAAAATTCAATGTTGTCGACACACCTCATCAACACCCCGCTATTTCCTCTTTGACATGCCACATCAATCAAGCGCTTTAGTTCCTGCATGGGCCAGACCACACATCAATCACACACTGATTTGTGAGTCTCACATGATGCAGATATCCCAATAGGTAATTTGCTGGAACGCTGCATAGAGGATGTGCCAGTGTAGACAGTGTATACGGTTGGGAGGTGTGTGTAATCCCCGTGATTAACAATCTCGGACACACCTTGTCGTGTGTGAGAAGGAGTTCTCATCTGCCATTAAATCATTCCAATTACATGACAGAATGTCGTTTATGGAAATGCATGGTAATTTCCATCCGGATGACAGTGCAACATCTAAAAATGTGGCTGTAAACAAGGCGGTTACGGCTGATCTGAGGTACAGAGTCTAGTATAAATCCACAGAGCTGTAATTAAAAATTGAACGAGACGGGAAAACAGAGCACCGGCTGAAATTGGTCGTACTGTACTTGACAAATAGCAATCTATGAATGTGAAAAATAAATTATGAAAAATTAAAAACAATGGAGAGGAAGCTCCGTGTTACCTACTTGATATTCAAAACAGATTTCACGATTCCTTGCAGGAGATGCTGCTTGTTTGAATGTTAAATATTTTAATACTCTTTGCATTTCTGATGGGGCAGAACAAGACGGGAGATGAAACAGATGACATACGGCAAAGGTCAAGACTACTGGGACCAGAGGAGCTGATTCAATCATCAGTGTCTAACTGCTTGTTGCTGTCATGGTTTGCATGGGATGTCATTGGAAACTATCCTGAGGCAGTAAAAATATTCCATGATTGATTTTTTTTACTTTTTCTTTTTAATAATTTTTTTCTCATACTGTTGCAAAAACACATTTTAAAAACTCGTTTTTTCTAGTTTCTGCCTGCCTACTTGGACAGTAATGAAACTGAATGATGTTTGTTGAAGGTTTAGGATCATCTAAATTTTACCAAGAGGAGTCTACATCTACTTCCTTTCAATAATGAATAGAACAGGGTATAGGATGCTTTGTGGCCTAGTTGCATTGGTAACGATGCGTGTTTACATGGAGCTTTGTGGATAGTGTCTAAGGACTTCTTTATTGATACTATATTTGCTTGGGCAAGTGGAGGATCATAGATTTATGATGACACAGCTTGACACCTACTGCGGAGCTTTATGATAGGTCACAATATCAATTAACATTAGTACTGGGCTTTATCGAGCACCACAATAAAATGGGACAGTCGTGGTCCAGAGGTTACGGCAGCAGGGCTGTTTCTGGAAGGACACTTTCTACAACCCTTTAAAATAGAGAGGGGAAGATGAATGAGTACTACTATTCTCTCATTTGACAAATACATTGACTGCCGCAAGGCCCTGAGAACTTAGTTGATTCAGTGGAGCTGCTAAGTTGCAAAAAGAAGGCGTCTGTATACTTCAAGCTGGTCAAACAGCGTCCGAAACTATTTTCTTAAGGATTAAATGCTGCTGATCTTTGCACAATTATAGTAATACTTCCCTTTATTTCAATAAATAAACCTTATATCTATAAAGTACTGAATAGAGATATCTGGTCTGTTATTCTATTCCAAACTCCAAATAGTGAAACCTTTTTTCTTTTCTTATTTTCTTCCTTTGATTGATGGAAACAGCATGACATTTCAGTAATTAATTGCTAGTCATTTGCATGAAAAATGAGGATTTTTTTCATTGTATTTATCTGAAATTACAGGATTCCTACCCTATCATTGAAAGTTGGGTGTCAGAAAGTTTTGGTATGAATGAAGGAGAGTTGGATCAAACATTTCCAGCTGTGAGAGAAATGACTGACACACGACACATGCAGGGGAATTTGCGTGTGTGCGCGGGGTATGTAGAGAAAGTGGCGGGATTTAAATGAGAGGGTTAAATTGGAGATTGAGGTGAAAGTGAGAAGGAGGCAACAGGAGGGATCGAGACAGGAGAGATGCCAAAATAAAGCTAAAGAGAGTAGCGAGGGAGAGTTGCAATGGTGATGGGGGGAGAGAGAGAACAGTCTTGGTGGAAGATAAGGGAGGAAGAGGTGGAGATGGAGAGAGGAGGAAGGACAGAAAGAGAGATAAGGACTGGCAGTTAACAGGAGAAGCCTGCTGATGTGGATAGTTTGGTGAAAGCACGTCTGAACACAACTACTCCCCTGCTTGAGAGAATTATTTCTGAAAAACTTCATCTATCCTTCAAAAGGTAGTCATAGCAAAAAAAAAGGTACAAAAATGTGCCAGCACTGGTTTTCTTTCTCCAGAACAGATTCTTTGCTGTTTAAGAAGCTTTTTACAGACATTTTCTCTGCTCCATTTGATAAAATAAATGTTATGTAAATTTGCACATAAAGTAGCTTAAATGGAAATGACAGAAATGTGGAAAAACGCATTCCTAATAAGTATCAAAGGAAAAGTTAGCAAAAAATAACACCAGACAGACGAATCACTCACATAGAAAGTGGTGCTTGTCCTCTTAGATGGTTTTAATTGCTTTTAAATTCAACTGGACTCATTGCCAGTGGGACACGCAGAGGAAGACTATTACTTTGTATTGAGACTTTTTGCTATTGAAGGCTGATTGGCTGACTACAGGAACCAGCAAACATCGTTTTGGTACTTTTTTTAAAAAGCGAGCATGAACTGATGAAGCCTCTTGGATGAGAGGTGAAACGTCTTCAAAGACAAATAACCAAGTCCATTTGCGATCGATTTAATCTACTTGAGATAACTATGACCTGGATGAATGAGAATATTCACAGGCCTAATAAAAAAGATCTTTCAAAACAGATTCAGTAGAGGCTGAAATATCCCAACTTTTGGGTCCTACCTTACTGTGAGTCATGAATAAATAACACTGCATGCTACGATTCCCAAAATGTCACTCAATGGCATCTTTCAATAGACATTCCCAACTTGAAGGTCTATTGAACTTTAAATGCCCTTATCTTTAGACCTCCGTGTCCCCAGTTTACAATGCAGACTTTAAAGGGCTTCCTCTACAGCCACAGAATACATTATACAGCTGTCTTCACAGGCCTACATTAGTTATGAGCAAACAGACCTTTACATGTAAAATTGGCAGAGTGCACCTTTAAATCGTTGAAAAAGATGGATTTTAATCATTTTTATTTCGATAAATAAGTGTTTTCGAAGTTTGATGTCGACATCTGCTACTAAGCAAATTCGTTTTTTTAATTAGCTAGAAATAAAATCTACACTGGATGATGAGACATTGAAATTTTAACCTAAGAGTTGTCCAGAAAAAAGAAAATCCTGCGTCTGTCTGCAACTAGACAACTATGTGATGCATGTTGGTCTCTTCTCTCTTGTTTCTTTCCCTTCGCCTGTCATGTTTTTCTTGTGGTTTTCAATTCATTTTAAATGTTTCTGTGTGTTTGTTTTCATTGTCTTCCCGGCTGGAAGGCCAATTTAATTCAATCATGCATGACAACTGAAACAGAACTAATTTTCTAGGGAGAAGAGTGATGCTACAGCACCAGAGCTGGACAGAAACAAGTAAAAGTTTTTATTTTCAACACTTTTCTTTTTTGGGGGGGTATCCCTATTTTTAAAAAAAAGGAAGAATTAGAAGAGTAGCAAACTGCGTTATGTTCCTCCCTCATGTAAACTGGTTTAAATAAATCATGTCTCCTCTGAAAGGCTCGGCGCTACAACTAAAGCTTCAGCTGGGCAGAGAAAGGAAGTTCTCTCTTATTCTCTTTTTGTCTATCTAAATCCATCAACTGTATCCATCTGTCTTGAATCACATCAAATGTCATTGAAGACAAAAGTGTGTGACAACCCTCCCTTCCTCCTTATTTTTCCGTCTACCTCCACTCTTTCTGCCATTTCTGCTTATTCTCCAAGCAGAGGAGAAATAAAGGAATTCTTCAATGGGCCACTGACAAACAAAATGCCCAAAACATCACAGAAACAAAACCAATAGCGTGGGCAGTGAGCACGCTTAGTAAAATGCAAAGGCAATTTAATAGCTGGGATTGAGTCAAATCAACTGCAACACTCGAGCTTTCAGGCCAGTAATCCACATAAAGACTTCCCTGATTTTTGTCAATCTGCCAATGCTGCAAACATGTATTAGTGGAGGAGTTTTTTTTCCGAAAGGTTAAAGCAGGAGACTTTAGAAGAAAGCAAAACTTTAAAAGAAGCAGTTTGATATATTGGAAAAAACAATCATTTGCTACTCTTATGTGGTAGATAAGAACATTGCTCTGTCTGTTAAATATGAAGCTAGCTGGCTCCATCCCAATGTAACAAAATCCACCTACCAGCACCTCGAAAGCTCACAAATTTACATGTTATATCTTGTTTGTTTAATCCATAAAAAACTGAAGGTTGAGGGTCTTGTCTCACCAGCTATATACTAATGTCTGACCTAAGATATAAGAAGGTATAACAGGGGCTAAATAAAGACAGCAATAGTAGGGTAGGATACATTATATTCAAAGAGCTGATGGTTACGTTGGCTTCATTATCCTAATGCATTTTCTGCCTTTTTACCCAAACAAAGCAACATCAAACGTGCCACATACAGCACAATGATACTCCAGACTCTCTATTGTGACGGTCCATTCTGTGAAGCGTCTCCGACAACTTTCCACCTCGAAAGAGGAGCGAGCGTATTCCTTTCTGCCTCTAAGTGTAGTGCATCAGTGCATCAGCAAATGCACTACGTTGCTGCTCTGTAATGGAAGGAGCAGGAATAGCTAAGAGGCCTTCCTCCACTGTGGTTGTGTGTGTGTTTGTAGGGTAGTATGAAGGTACTTTCAGTGACACACACCATACAGGACAGTTATTATACACGCACACAAACATATATATATGTGCTGCAAAATTAGTGGGTAAGACAGGCGAACAAAGCACATATATGTACATGCACATGCGTGTATTTTTGATTTTAATGGGGCAGCAAGAGATTTAAAAATAATTCTGGGCATCCAGCAGAGGTGAGCGAGGGTACGGGAGCAGGTGTTAATTGCTTATTTTTCTGAGAGTTCAGCCACAGTGTGTGATTTTTGCAAAACACCGTCTGTGTCTTCCTTGAGTGCAACATGCCTTAATTGCTCATTCTTGTTGGCAGGAAACATGCAAATCAAAATGCCATTTGGAAACCTTTTGGAATACAGTGCAATGACTGGGTGCACTGCATGTTTCTGTCATATGCTGCTTTGGTGCTTGGGGAAAAGCAAATGTCAATTAATTTAGTTTCCATTGTGCTCCTTGCTTTGCTCAAGTTTGTTTTTGTATTTTTGCAGGACTGACCCAGAATATTTAAGAACCCCAACACCGCTTTGGATTTGTATAGTTAGAGTTTGATTTAAGGTAAAAACGACAGACTGTATATAAACGCCACCCATTGTTTTGCATTGGAGCCCATCTGAAGCCCAGAGTTGCATCTTCCAAATAAAGACTGGGGGTTTTGCCTTTCGTGCTCTGGAAACACGCTCTGCTACATTAACTAAATTATCCTAATGCGGCAGGTATCATAATCAAGTAAAATTAAACATAACAAAATATTGCAACAATAGTCTCACTCAAGTCCTAATCCCAGTTTTCTCTTTCCCAATACTTGTGCCAATTGATTCATTCTTGATATCCAAATATTAATAAGAGCAGCTTTAACTTTTCCGAGAAAACTTTTTCATTTTGCCACTCTGTCTTTTTCTAACCTCTGATATAAAACAATAATGATTTTGTCTATATCCAGTTCATAAAAGCTTTCACAGTCAGTGTTTAAAACTCCCTGCCTGTGGGTCGCTCTTTTCCTGTAACTTACAGCAAGTAATGCATTTTACATTTGCAGTTTGTTTGAAATGAATAAAACATGGGATAAAATGAACAGCACCAGCCGCCGCTGCATACAAGCAAACAGACAAAGAAAAGTGTTTTTAGGTTTTTAGTTTTTTTTTTAGATTTTTAAAAGAATGAACATTTGGGATCTGGGATTTCCTTAGTCTGGAAACTTGAAGTGACAGATTATCGCTGCAAACGACGCCTGCGCTGGTAACATTTGTGCTCATCTGTGCCATGCAGTCATGCACATGCCCTCACAGGATGAGCTGCTGAGTAAATAACTAAATAAGAGAGACTGTTGAGCTGCTGCTGATGTGCTTACCCACTTCATGCTGGGATTGCATCATGAAAGCATCAGCTGTTGCGTTTCACTCGCCCACCAGATTCCACCAGCCGCCACGAGCTGTTGATCTGTCGCCAGTGAACAACAGTGAAAAGACGGATTACAGTCATCACTTACAGTAACAATTCTATCAAAACTCGGCAGTGTGCAGGTAGCACTGAAACTCTTATTATGCCTGGGGTTGCATGACCCTGAATGCCATAAATAACAAGTGCTAAAATGTCCAAAAATTTAAATGAAAAAAAGAAGAAAAAGAAAAAATATTCCGACTGACATTCAGGAAACAATTACTTTTGTTTTGCTGCCAGGTTTCACACAGAACGCGACCAGTTTATAAAATAATTCCCACTGTTAACACAGAAGCTTTAAATTAATATCAGCAACTGCAGAATAATCATGTACTTTCCCTTCATAATGTAAGGCAATAACACAAAATACCAGCCATACTAGAAATATAAATGCCTGCTGTCGAGTCCACTCGAGGATAATTGACTGGGTGCTACCGAATCCTCCAAATAATAATGCGTTATTGAAAATACACGACAGTAGACAGCAGGCGACTGTATTTGTCATGCCTGGAACATCTGCATGGAAATAAACAAAATGTTCACAGGGAATGTTGTCTGAGAAAACACTAAACTGAGCTACGAACGTGTCGGCTCACCCGGTGCCAGAACACACAGTCCGGTTACTTTGTCCTCTCCCTTCCTCCCAGAGAGGACGTGTATTGTTATTTCTCGTCATAAATAGCGTGAGGCCTGTTACAATCCAGCCACTGCAGAACCAACGAGTGGGATGCAGTTTCTCAGCTCATTACACATCAGTCTGACAAAGCAGAACCTTGGAGAGCTCCTACCCCAAACAGCATCTTCCTCTCTTAGTGTGCCAAAGTATACATTCATTTAAAATTTATATTTATCTGAGAAAAGGGGGTTTGTAACGCCGTAAACGTTTATATGTTTCAACAGAAGTCTTTAACAGCTGGTGACTGGTTCTCTGATCACAGGCTTCTTGATCATGGTACTTGCCATTTCTTCAAAGTGCTTTAAATGACCTGGGTTAAGGTTGTGCAGCAAAGCAGAAAGTAAAGTAATATGCAAATAAGTCCTCACGTTTATGCAAGTAGATACAAACATGACATATAAACCCCCTCATCAAAACACTGCAACATAACACCACTAGTCAAAAATCCCCGGGGTACCTTTAACCTAAAATTTGTGACAGTAGAAATAATCACGGGTCATATATCCCAGTTGATAGCATTGCCCTGCGGTGGAAGTGAGGTCTCCCAGTGTAAGCCACAAGGGTATTCTTTTTTGTTTTGTTTTTTTACCCCCCACACAAATTGAGAACACCGAGTTTGCAGCAATTAATTTTGCAGCCAGCATGTGAAACACAACCGTGTGCTATAAGTATAGCGTAGAAAATAGACTTTGAGATCTCAGTGGGATCTCTAAGGTGCAAGGCAATTTGCGGTGCTCTGACTAGCACAAGCATGCTAAAAAGGGTAATAATAAGGGTAAACGGGTCTATGTTGGCAGCGTCTGTTGTTTTCTAAATCTGAATACACGTGTGAACTACGGTAGTTAGAAAGACAGCTGAATGAGTCATTTGTCTCATTAGCAAGACGTGAGCTGTTGTGATCTGTGGACACAGCGTGAAAGAGAGCATGTGGTAATCAACATGTATCCATCTTGAGTATCAGTGCTGGATATATTTTAAGCCAAGCATTGAAAAAAAAATTAAAAAAAATTGATTATTTTCCACCACCAGCCAACTGACTCAGAAAGGATAGAGAGACAGTGAAATATTCAATAATGAGCATATTTAACAACAACCTATAAATCAAACAATTTACAATCCATACAGTTTCTAGCTCACACAACATCTGCATTACTGTAGCTGCTTCCACACATGACCGATACCTGAACCATTATGACAGTTTTCAGAGCAAGAGTCAGGACCTCAGACCTGGAGGTCACATTTAGCCAAACAAAAAGACCGCTCCAGTGCACAGCAGCGATCACGGGAAGGGCGGTGTCATCGGCATAGAGCAGTTTCCACCTGAATATCAGTGAACATGACTTTCTACAGACCTCAGCAGCACCTTTGAATGTCACAAGGACAAAAGAGGAAAAGACAAGACTTTGCCATGAGACTTTCAAAGCTAGCCAGGACTATATCCATATCATTTTTGGTAAATATATATAAAAATAATCTTCAAGTACACTTAAACTCCCCAAGTAAAATGCACTCTCAAATGTATCTTTTTAATGTGCGCTCTATGGGAAATAAGGAAAGCAGTCACCAGTCAACAAATCATTTTAAGTGTGTACTCTGTCTCTAAAGTACACAGGAGCTATGACACGGGCCGTGAGGTTAGACTCTTATAAGGTGGGAGGGCACTGTGTGTGTAGGTGTGTGATAGTGTGGGTGAGTGTGGTAGGGAAATCAATATTTCATCTCATCAGGTGTTTATATGAAGAGCCATGCAGTAAATATCACTGATGGATGATTAGAGGTTGGTTGGGAAAATGCACATTACACCGACGGGTCAAGATCTTTCACACATAATGCACACTATTTTTCTATTCTTGACAGGATATTTGAGCCTCATAAGGAAAGAAGCACACTCACTCTCTCTCTATCTCTCTATCTCTCTCTCTCTCTCTCACTCACACACACACATACACACACACAGACGTGCATGCATAATAGCAGTGGGTAACCCTTAGTAATCCCCGGTCTTTTCTGTCTCTCCCAAGCAGCTGCGGTGCTCATCCCCTGTGTCTTTCAGTGTGAGTTCACATATATATGTGTGTGTGTGTACGTGTGTGATCCCAGAGGTATTCGACAGTAGCATAGCTGACGGTGATGATAGCCGACAGATTATTACTAGCTATGTGCACTCATGTACACATATATAGGCTAAAGCGACCCACTGTGTACCTTTACGCTCCAGATATGGAGGGTTGCCTCAGACTACCTGGGAGGGGTAGAATGAATTTTTTAGCGATTTGTCGATGTTTCTGATGGTTAAATGCTTTTGAGCAGTTTAAAAAAAAACATACCTGATGCATTAAAATGGAACCGACTCTACCGTGCTATAATAAACAACCTGAGAATGTGTGTGTGTGTGTGTGTGCAGGAGTGACTGAAGGGATGTGGGTGGAATAAAATAATGTCAAGCTTGCATTGACAACAGTGTATGCAGAATGTGCCTGCACTTGTATTCAAGTCTGATTTGCAAGTTTGGATGCATGCAGTTCTACATACATACTTTACAAAAAAAAAAAAAAAGTCAATAAAAATCCACATGAAAATACAACAAAATAATCATAAATAAAAACTACACTACCAATGCTGCAGAGAAAATTAAATAAAACTGCAGTTTAAAGCACTAAAATCCAAACTAAGATATAATGCTAATTAATAATGTATACGGCAGGTAAGGGAATGACTGAACATGTCATCCAAGCTTTGCCTTAGCAGACAGACCATTAGCTAAGCTTTCTGCCCATGCTATGGAAGCCAGTAGGTCAGGCTGCACTGAAAGCCTGTTGAGGACACTTTCATCCAACCAGCAAATCTCTATAAGCGACAAGGAAATAGGCCATGACTCTGGAGCCCGAGGGTTCAAAAAGTGGGCCTGTGACGAGACGATTGCTGGTCTGAAGCCTCGGAGTAGCAGGGGAAACCTGAGCAGGTGGACAGAATGAATAACACTCTCTGCAGCTTTAAACTTTTTTGACGCACCTTTGAGCAAAACACTGACTGAACTGCTCAAAAAAAAACAAAAACAGTAAGAGCAGCAGGTGTAATATAATAAAAGAGAAGCTTGGAAAAGTAAGAAGAATAAATCAAATTGTATCCAACAATAACAGCCCGACTGGTGCAAACACAGTAATGTATATAAATAAAAAGTAAAGAGACGGAAAGTTTTGAAAACTCGTTGATGAATTGTCATAGTCAGTTGTGGATTAATCTTCTAGAGCTGTGAGTGTGTGAATGTGTTAAAAAAAAAAAAAAAAAACTCCTCCCCGAGGCTGCGGGAAGAGCGTGCTAACAAGAACGTGTTAATAAGGGTTAACTAAGAGCTGAAGTTAATGACGTCTCTCACTCCTCTCCTGCTTTTGTCACATCTCAGGTGTTTGCTAGTAAAAAAAAGAAAACAACATGAAATTCCTTCTATTTTTGATTGTTTTCTTATTTTCCAAGTGTACCGAGGCCTATGATCAGACAGGAAAAGCTTAAATAATCCCACATTCATTGGCGACAATTCAAAAAAAGGTACACACGTGCAATCTTGAATGCCTTACAGTATGTGAAAGCTACAGTAGTGAAGCCTTTTGTAGAAAACCCATGTCATAATCTGTATCTGAGATTAAAACTGTGCTATAGGACTTAATCCTTCCCCGGAACACACACACACACACACCACACACACACACACACACACGAAGCCCGGCAGCATAAATCCCACTTAGACAGCTCTGAAGCTCGCTTTAATTGAAAGCATTCTACATATTTAAAAAGGTGGCTGTCACACTGCAGACTCTGTAAGAGTGTGTTCATGTAGTGGAAGTTTATCTAGGATTAGGCGAAACAACACAACTGCCTGCCACTGAACTGTACTGAAACATCACATGCGTGCACAGCTGTGTTGTGTACATGTTTCTTTAATTTTAGCACTCAAGCTACAACGCTCACGATTTAAATTGTCAGCCTTCGCCCGCAGCATCTCTCTCTGCATCTCCTGCCCTCTATTACACTCCCTTTTGACCTTTCCATGACCCCTCTAATTACTTTCCCTCTCATCCAAAGTCGGCCCTGCTAGCATGTGCGCCGACAGTGAAATGTACCATTAAGTGTGTAGCTTCACAAGATTGAGCCACCCATCATCACCTGACTCCGCAGATTAGACGATAGTGAAATTGAGTGGCAGGGTTAAATCAAGTTGTAGGCTGGTCGGGGCTTGTTTGTAGCTGGGCGACGTGTGCCTGAGGCAACAGAGACGGCGCTTGTGAGTAACACCACTGTATCTTTAAATAAATCACAAAACCGCTGAGAGCAGAATGGGATTTAATACACGACGGGTAGGGGAAAAAAAATAAGAGTACAACCCTGAAACATCAGGATATATCATCCGGCATCCGCTCTGAAATTACATCATAATTGTGAAGGCAGGTTTGTTACACTGGATGCCGATTGGCTTTCACAGAGGAGTGACAACTATGATGGACTAATATTTCATTGTTATACAAGCAGCAAAAATGGTAGTGAACTGTGATTAGCTATTAACAGCTATTAACCCCTTAGGAAATATATAAAATAGTATCTTGCAAAATAGAAAATATGTATTTTGTTTGTATAAAGTTTGTAGTACAGGTCATATTACTTTAAAAATCTTAATTCTTTACCTTAATATATTCCCACAAAATGCCATCAATCAATATGTCCATTTAAATACATTCCTTGTTGCCAAGAAAGGAGTGTAGAAGAGCTGAAAAGAAGTGGAAAAGTACAAATCTTTGACAGATTAATTGTCTGCCAGCCACACTGACGTTGTACCAGCCAAATTTCTCTTTACAGTTCTATAAAAATCTATAAACCCTAATTTGTGCTCAGTTGTCAACAGTCTCCTGTCATCTGGTTGTGTTGATGAATATTTCAAGACTGCCAGTGTTCTGTCTCTTCACAAGACGTCAGTTTCTGATCCTTCACTTCACTTCATGCAGCTTCTGCAACCATTTCCTGAGGAAGATTTCGTCCACTCAATCCCTAACAAAGTGTTGCAAAGTTATTCCAACATACATTAGCGTTACGAAGGCTCGCTCCAGTGCTCGCCGTTAATGCTCCCTGACTTAAAAGGATCAATCCGGTTTATTTCAATTTGACGTTTTTCCTCATAAATGTGGTCACTGTGGTCTTTCAGCGTTCCAAATAAACATGATTTCAACACGAATCATTTGAAAAGCGTGTCTCTCTTTTATTACATGTTGCATGATACTTCTTAATGTACTCTTTTAATAAACCTGTGTCTGTCTCTCAGAATGCAGAAGTCCTATTAAGGCTTATTTTTGATGTTTTTTTCCCCCATTTCTGCTAAATTAGATGCATTCTGAATGTCAGTAAGACGGAGAGGATTACACACGTTTTTTATCTCTACTTGCTCCATTTACCTGAGTAAACCGCACAGACTTAAAATGCTTCCTTGTAGGAATGCTTTAGATTATACAACTATATATCTCCACTGTTTTAGGATGTCTACATTGATTGCCTGTTTTATAATTAACTCCAAGGTTTTGCTAATTATACTCTCCACGCTTGGTTATTTTCTTTTCTTTGACAAATCTGCACAAATTAAGTTGTTGCTGATTGTAACTTTCTTTTGCAAAATCCTACATTTAGTATTTATATATTTCATGACAGCAACGTGACAAAAGCAAAACAAGCTTTTCTGCAAAGGTTTAGCGGATACCGGGGCGGATAGAGGTTTGTGGTGTTTACCTGCCGTGACAGCATATGTGTAATGCCGCAGCACAGGAAGAGGTCGGGCATAATTTAAATGAAAGGAGCTCACACCTGGTCGCCTGTTGATATCTCGAGATGATAATGTAGAGGCATAATTGCCCTTCAAGATTAAATCAGCAGAGGGACAATCAGCCCTGGGCTTGATACTGCACATCCTTCAGTATGTCTCCTCATCACACATAGCGCCACGAGGAAAATATGCCAAACTGTCCATTAAAAACAATATTCTGAATAATAATATATTTACACAAATAAGGGAAGAATGCATGTCATTTCTCTATTTACTCATTTTTAAAATTACACTATTTTTTCAGGGAACACTACAGTGTTTCATTAGGGATAAAGATAAGTTAAATATCACAATGTGCAAATGTGTGATTATATTTTTATCTTTAGAATTGAAAAAAAAAAAAAGTTGTACAGCTGCAAAATGAGCAACACATCTAATCTATGCAAGCAACTGTTCTGCAGTTAAAGAGAATCCATTACAATCCTATTTACTGCTTTCAATTTACATTTTCTACAAAAATAAAACAGTAAATCTGTGACGAAACATAGTTTGACAGCGCTACAATGCACATTGTAATTGTATTATTGCACATAATAACTGTAATCTACATTGTAATATTTAAACAATAAAACTCAAATTAAAAACTCTCACTACGTCCCCTCCTCTGGAACCACAATGTGCTCGTGCTTCTATCATTTCGAAGACAGACGTCTGAACGATTACACAGGAGGGAATTGCCAACAATTTCTGCTCTAACTCACCATGAGTTTTGACAGTTTCAAGTCACCATAACTGGAACATCGATTCAGGGATAAGGAAAAATACTTTTCAAAAATCAACCTGAGAACAAACCCAACTATAAAGAGACTTTTAATGATTTTCTAATATGTTCCTCTGCCTGCACCCTTTAATAGAAATCGCAACCTGTTCTCAGATAAGTAGGGAATAGACAGAAATGTGTCTGACTTTCACCAAACGCACTGTGATCTCCGATTACGGCAGAATGCCCGACGCATAGCAGGATCCACCAAGTTGGCACTGCTTAAAGTGAATCTCTTGCACACACAAAAAAAAAGAAAGATGTCAGATGGAGAGAAACGGAGCCAGACGAAAAAAACACATACAGAGCCATTTTAGTACCAGGCACGCAACCAAAATGCTCCAACTATTTTACACATTATTTTAACGTTCAGTGATTGTAATGACAGTCATCACTGCGAGGGATTTGACCTCTTGTGATTTCTTGACAATGATTAACAGAAGGTGCATTAAATTAATTTTGGAACATGACATGACAGGGGGTGGAAGAATATATAAACATGATATTCTGTACATTTTACGACATTGTGTATGTGCACTGGAGTGTAACAGATATTTCATATGTGCAGTGGAACCAGCTCATGCACTATGCTGCCACTTATGAAGACCTCGGTCTTGTACAATGCAATAATCTTTAGATGATTTTTTTTTTGCAATGATCTAATTATTATATTTAGTGATTTCATACAACATCACCTTATGCTTCACCTTGTGATGACTATAATTTTGTGATCATTACACTCATTACTGCACAAATTCCTCATCGTACAACAATATATCATCCAACATGATTTTATGTTCGTGGCTTGTAATTATGCATGCAATCAGCTTTTCGGCATCAATTTGACAAGGTCAGCAATGGTCAAATGTTTTGAGTATGTGCAACAAGAATTGAGGGTCTAAGTATTATTTAGATTAGTATTATTTTCAGAGGCATTTTTTTGATTTGTGACTTCAAAGGTATTTTTAGGGTTATGCAAGGAAAACAGTTTGCATTGCTTATGGTTGGGGGAAGAATATTTGGGAGCAGTCACCATGAGAACTGCGGTTCCACCTTGAATATTAAACTTCTGAAAGAATGAAACGTCTCTCTGTATTTTACCTATACATACGCTTGTGTCAAAAAGCTTAATCAATCTTGTCAACGTGTACAGATACAGCTTGAAGCAGCAACATCTGGGAGTAAATCACACACACATTTTCTACAGCTTTTCTGTTGTTGCTCAAAACAAAACAATACGGATCAGCTTAACAAAGAACAGTGTCTTGATGCAGTATGAAATATGGAGCATACTCTTTGCAACAGCAACTACAGTTGTAAAGGCTGGACTGTAAGGAGAGGAAACGCTCCAACAGTATAACTCTGGAGCACATTTAATTGAAAGGATCCTGCGGTATCTGTTAAGGATAAACAGCCTGGAATAGTTGCTGGGTATTTTTTAATTGGAAGGACATCATAAGGCAAGCAGAATGATTTTGAGCTACAACAACGGTTTATAAAATTTTGATTTTTACTCAGCTGTTAATAGATCGATAATGAAACCAGGAAACAATTGTCTCAAAACTTCTAGCTGCTCTTTTCTCTCTTCTCTCTCTGTTTTTAATTACTTTTCCGTATATATAACAAAACCAGATCTTCCTTGAAAGCGATCTCCATCTCAAAGGAACTAACCTGCATACAGTGAAAATCAAATGAGAATGAAGACGGATTTTTTTTTAAGTAACAGGGTTGTAGTACTACAAACACTCACTGGGAATATTTTGGCTACAATGGGCTTTTCTCGCTCAGTAATTGGAAATATTGCTTAGATCCTGTAAAGCCGACTTCCCTGTGTTTGTGCTGTGGTTACCAAGCTAATTAGCAGTAAACAAGCAGCTAGTAACTACCTTTCTGATTCTGTGATGTTATTTTGTGTCTTACATTTAAAAAAAACAGTTTTTCCTACAGCACTCATGCATTGGTAACTATTGCTGAAAGCAGTACTCCCCTCTTTGCTCCTCACTGGAGCGATGTGAGGTCTTAAGTGATGGTGACTCTCTGGGGTATTATTGTGAACATGTGTGAGTGCTTAAGTCATATGGCTGAACACTGTATGGAGTCGGTTTACTGAGGAATGTCTTTAATTGAAAGAACTCCACCGACCACTTAGTGTTTCTAATTATCTTCTGCTGCAATGGCACTAAAAGTAGTCTTTTCACCCAAAGTGTGATGTGAAAGCAGTATGTCTTTTTACTATCCTTCCTGTCTTCTGAAAGGATTAACCCTGTCTGTGGTACAGGTGCAAGTATCTCTAACGGCCCTAATTAAAACAAACTATCAACGATATTACAGAAACATGACAATGATGCTGTGGTATTGGAGAACAAAGACACCGTACGCTATAATTAGTGAGCAATTAATACTCTTAAACTCTTATTTATATCTCCTTCTCCTCCATTTCTTTATCTTCCTCTGACACTTTAACTGCTTTCATCCATTTTTTTCAACTGACATTTCAACTGCTTTCATCTCTTTCTCTTCTGCTGACCTAAATCACAATTCAGCTGCTTTCCTCTCTTACTGTTCAAATGACAAGTCACCACTTGACTTCTTTACCTTTGAATAACAACCAAAAAAAAAAAAATGATTTTCAGCTCTTCCAACTCCCAACACTTGCACTAATTGAAATTCAAATGGTAAATGGACTGCACTTTTATAGCCTTTTTACCTTAACAGACAAGCGCTTAACAATTGCCTCTTATTCACCCATTTTCACACACACACACACACTGATAACGGCGGAGCTGTGAGGCACCCTGCGGTTACTGGATGACCTGTTCTACCTCCTGAGCCACTGCCCCCCAACTGTTTTCGAAGCTCACACTTCATCCAACACTTTAATTGACATCATCTTTCAGCACTAATTTCTGCTTCAACTGACACTTCCACAAGTTCAGACAATGAATTTTTGGATCCCATTTAGAAAGAAATTCCCTACAGGTCTTTATAGTTTTATATTATAATTTATATTTATTTATGACTTAATCTCCACTGTATCCCTCCCACTGCTTCCCTGTTGCCCTCTTAACCGTCTTAATGAAACGTTTAAAAGATAGCACATGGCACACTCTGAATCATAATCACTTCATTTGCCAAGTATAGGAAATAGATAGCAAATTGTCTCAGGGGGGTAAGGTGCAGATATTTTGACAAGCCCGCAATTTCACAAGAGTACCAACACTGATACGATGAGAGGAGAACCGGAAATTCAGCAGATGCCCACAAGCAGCAGTGATTTGGGTCTTGGCCTTGACATCTCGTAAATCTCCAACTGAAATGGAAACTGAGGAAGAAAATACAGTCACGGAAAAATATCTTAAATCGCTCTAATTTTTTTTCTCTAGGAAAGGATTTTTGATGATGCACAGCTGAGATCAAGAAATGCAGATGGCTTAATGAGTACTGACTTATCTCTGACCATGAGGGACAGAATAGCGAAGATTCAGACATATTAAATAACTTGAACGAGGTACTAAGAAACATTTTCTTCAGCGAGTGGTACAGCCTTGAAAGCCTCGACTCAAGCTCCAGAAATACCCAATCCAAGGTAAGGCCTGCCCATTCTCCTAGACAAAAAAAGGATTTGATTTTATTTATTGCCGTTTGTCTCTCCCCGCATCGAAAGTAAACATTTGTATTTCCGTTTGCAGAAATGTCAGGGGGATTTATGTGGTCCCTGTGTTGTGTCGGTGGCCTATTTAATGCTACAGTGCACACCCCTCACAATGTGAAATGAAAGCGTGGTTCTTTATGAGCGAGCCATATTCGCTGCCAATCAAAGTGACAACGGTACAATATTCAGATTCTTGGATAGTGCAATCATAGAAATGCATTTTCAGAGATTGATATGAATCACATTTCCAGTCTGACATACGTTGAATTAGAACCTCTAAAAAGCAAGTGATGTAAAATATATGAAAAAAAAAACGAAAATGGGAGTCAGGCCTCACCTGTGTGGCAGAAGTAGTTCTGGGGCCTGTAGTGCCACTTGGTGGACGAGTTTGCAAGCAACTACTACTACGACACATTCATTCTGTGATCTGATTCTATGAGGAGATCTCGTCAGGTAAAGATGGGATTTGAAAAAACATTTAAACTGTTTTCACCAGAAGTAAACTCATATGCACCAGCTCACCCACACGTGGTACGACATAGTGAATTATTTGATTGAGCCAACGCCTAAAGGTTATCATTCACCATCAGCTGAGCCTGTCCCACTCTGGCTAAGCTCCATCCTGCGCTACTTTGATTAGGCTAATCGGGGCTAAGTATATAACAATCTTCTCAGGAAACTGAATTACACATTTGATGGTATCTTTTCTCGGTCTCAAAGACATCTTAGGAGCATGGCTGAATAGGGAATCTATTCCATCACATCTCCGGTTTTTCTTCCTTAAGGCTAAAAAGCCAGGACAACATTTTAATGTTATTTCCTTGATGAGATATGGATATTTGTTAATGTGTCAAATCCATTGTGGCTAAAGCGGCACAGCAACTGGTTTGAATTCAGTCCAATTAGCTATCTCTCTTATTTATTCAGGCATCTCAGTATCCATGGTAACCCTTTAAACATCCATTTTGCAATTATTAGTCTGCTGATATTTGCAGGTTTTACATATTATACCATTTCATAAGGGCTAACAGTAAGGATTTATCATTGTATTCAGCTACCAGAGACTGATAGCATTACAAGCATTGCAACCACAGAGTAGAGTCAGAATACAGCAGTTATGAATTGCTTGAGGCTGAGTGTCAAGGGTTGCAGGGCACTGACATTTCAAAATACAACATCTTAACACTGCAAAATGTATCAGTGATAAAGGTTATTAAGTGTAATTTATCTCTTCTTCAGGTAGGATGTGCATTAATCAAGACATTATCGCATAACATTTAGAAATTTTGTTGGTTTTTTTTTATGTGCATGACTAAAGTGACATTTAAAGGAAGGCAATATGCCTACAGAACACGTCATTCACTTTACTTTTTCCATTCAACACATAATAATTTGGGCTTAAGTGCGTCAAAGAAAGAAACCACAGCACCTCCATATATACAGTATCTCACTAAAAAGGTGAATCATAGCTTCCTCAAGATTATGAGAAAAAAGCTGCAGGCTATGGAGAGAAGAAAATGCAATGATAAGTGTGCAAGTGAGAAAGGCTTTTGAATTTTTGAAATCACTCTGTCAATCTGCCGTCTTTTTTCCTACAAGATCACAAAACTACTTTCGGTTCAGAAAGTGACTCTAGCGATTTTAAAAGAACTTACAAGGTATTGAGGAACCACTCAATACTATGAAACTAACGAAATTTGCAGAACTTTCTCCACCCACTTTTAGCACTGCAAATTTTACAGCATTTTCATAAAAAATACATTTCTATGGCATAATAATCTTTCATTTTTTCATACAAAGGACATAATATGTAGTGACTAAAATTATATTGGTCATTAAACGAATACGTATAAATATACTCCAAACTCTCATGCAAAATTATCATTTAGTGTCCGTTATCAGAATCTATGTATGTACAAGAAATGAACAAAAAAAAAGAGAACACCTTTGCTCCTCAGATTTCGAGTGGGTATAAAAATTCAATTGCATAACGAAATGATGTAGTTCACCCATTATAAGCTCGCTTGAGAGGGCAACTCGCAGACTCGTCTATGTCGTGCCGGCTCGGTTATTCTCCTACTCCTACTTAAACGCACTCAATTATGATAGAAGTAGAGGGGGACCATTGCTTAATTTAGATGGGCCTTTCAGTGTTTTTGTTCTGCTAATGGTTCAGGGCACCTTGCCACCATTATGTCTCTTTATCATCAAGGAAAGGATGTGGAGCGGCCCCACCATTTGCATGACGCTCAAGTTTGGAAATAACCAGCATCAAGGATGTCAGGGTTATTATTCAGAGCAATGTTGTTTATGGTGGATAAACATCTGACATGGAATTAAGGCTGAGTAGAGTTTATGTTCGTTATCTCTGACTGCCACTCTGTCTTCTTTAAAAAAAAAAATTTATAGCCCCGCAGTGCCAATGCTTTATATTCGAGACAAAACAGATCTTTGTGAAGCCATTCAAAGTCCAACTTGAAACTATTCCAACTACAAACTGCGCCAAAGACTACATTCAAAGTCAAAACTGAATTATTTTAACTTTTGACAGAAGTTCCTGGGTATCCAGTCAAAGAATTTCAGGGAGAATGTAGTATCTCTGAGAGGCCATTACTCTGAACCGATCCAAAAGCGCAACACAATTTCTCACCCAGGAAGTGTTAGAGAGTAATTCAGTAGAACGTGTGAAGTGAAAAAACCATCTTGAGGAAGAGCGAGAGTGTTCGACAAAGCAGAAGGGAGAGAGAGAGAGAGACGAACAGAAGAAATGGATGCTGTTAAAAGTTGCCATCAGCGTCAGGTCGCTGCAGGTTATTGTTGGTTTGTCGCAGGAGTTATAAATAGACGATGATGGTTTACAAAGGAAGCAATAGAGGAAGATTCTGTCTCACAAATGACCTCTTGTCTGTTCTGGATTTTTTAAAGAGTTTTGAAGAAAGTCGGGTCACTGTGGCATAGATGTCAACTGAGCCAAGTGATTTTCTTGCCATTTGATGCCACACAAATTGGCCAGGATGAAGCCAACCTGCCCCTATTTTACTGTTGTGTCCGTACCTCTTTCCTCTTTTTTCCATCCAGATGGAGAAAAGAATAATAGCCACTATATTCACAAGATAAAAGCTTTTTCAGTGCTGTCCTCTGAATGACCACACCCGAGTGGTTAAGCTGTCCCATCTTCTAATGTTAAGGTAAAATTAACCAGATAGAATATAAAGTATTTTTCAGTGGGAATTGTAGGTGCTGACTGCTGGATGAGTGAATTATACAAACTGACTATAACAGGAGTATGCTGCTGAACTGTACCTCCTCTTTTAGTCTGTCACATCAAACACACCGTCTCTCTCTCTCACACACACACACATTTCTGTTACTATTATTACACTGTCTATTACTTATTAAATATATATCATTGCAGTAGCTTTAATTAAATATGTAGCTATAGTATTGCTTCTCTTAAAGCATATTACAAGTCTCAACCGGTACAAATCAGCAAAAATATAACTGCATGAATTGAATTTCTCAATGGAGTGCAAGCTGTAGTGAAAGTAAGACCACTGTCCTTTAAAAAAAACAAACACCCTCTACTGTCATCTCCATGTATTCTGATAGTGAAACAGCATGGCTATCGGCTTTAGTATGTGGTTTCAACCTCATGTCTAAGCAAAGTGACCCGATGTGAGTCTACTATGTCTGTAAAACTAGGTTAACTGTACTGTACTTCTCTAAAGCACACTGCCATTAAGCGAGGACTCACTGAAGGACAAATAAATGTGGAAACCCTCATCTAACTGTAAATCTCATAGAGTTGGAGCTCCCTCTACAGATGGGAGCAGACACATACTGGATTGGACTCCATCCCAATGAGTTCACAGGCTGTCAGCTCTTTTGAAAATCTGATCTACTGTAAGCCATTTTTTTTACAACCATATAAATATGCACTGTTAAATGGTAGGAAAAAAACCACACAATCCTGTGATAGCGTACAAAACATATTAGAAGATGAATACTAATCAGTATTAAGAACTCATGTTACTTTTTGGCACCAATTAGCTTTTCTGGCAATGAAAATCTCATCTAAATCCGCAATCAAGACTCATTGTTATATCAATGGAAAGCATGTGAATTATTCTTAATGCATTCAAATTAAATCAACTATTTAACTGTCACCAAAGATCAAGTACGACATGGTTGTTTTGCAGCATAATACAGTTTAATAGTAATAAGTGTTGTGTGTTGCTCCTAACACCGTAGTTACATTTTGCTTCTTCTATAAAAATGCAGAATTATCAGTTTTGATTTAATGCAGTTGTCGTCGTCGTAGCTTGTCAGAGTGTAACGTAGCCGCGCTTATATACGGATATGTGTGGGTGGAAGGATAATAAATTTCCAAGCTTTTGTAGGAGCATAGGAGGAGAGCTTACTGGTAATTTTGCGTGGGTGGGAGGGAGGCTTATAGGTTTTTATATTACAGAAGTGGCAAAGCAGACAATGTAGAGTCTCGTACGGGTGAGTAAAATGTATATGTTTATTTTTAGACCTGAGATTGTGTTTTTTTGTGTATAGTGTGCGCGCGTGTGGGTGTTTTGCCTATTCACGGTCCTCCTCTGGTGAATGGGAAGTTCTGTCAGTGGCTCCAAGTTGCTTCAGCTTGGCCATCACTCTTTTCCCCATTTGGTTGAACTCGGACGTGTAGGTCGCCTCCATCTGACGCTCCCTCTGGTGCCTGTGACGAAGCAGTTTAATATTTCATTAAACATTAAAAAACACTTTTTTTTTTATTACAGTTTTAACTTCATCAAGAAATGTTTCTCAAAGAGTTGTAAATGTAATACATTCCTAAAAGAAAATTACATTTAAATTGTATTGTGAAAAGTTGCTCATTAGTTTAATTAGACCCATTTTCAGTCACATAATGAACAGCTGTTACGATATATTTTAATATAAGATAAAAGACACACATCAGGATTATAATAGGATGAGATATATTATGAGTTTATATAATAAGAATTCATTAAAATAAAAAAAAGAGAAGAAAGGAGGGTTAACTGAGTTCTTATACACCCTCAGCTATGAGTCTTTGCTGTAATTATGCTGAAAGGCTGAAACGTCTTCCAACAACACAGTCGTGATTAGTGTTCAGAGTTGGAAATCTTCACTGCTATGACAGCAGTTAAAAAGTAGCATCATCCAGTGTATTCCAGCTCACAGGAAGTATTTGTTAGAAGAAACTCCAGATACTGTACATGATTTGAACATTTATTAACTTCATGTTTAGTTTATCCAGAACACTTCCCCTCTTAAATTAAAAGTACATCTGTTTATCTGTAATATGTGTCTGTCTATACTTGTACGTTCATCCTATTCATTGCATACGAAGTGCTTTCTTCCTATTTCCTCTTGCATCTCCACCTAATCTCTTAGTAAACTGTGTCTTAGTAACATAGCTGTATGATTCATCATGCAAGTAGACTTACCTGGCTGTCGCTCCTGTGGTGAGGTTGCTATTGGAGGTCAGTGCTTCCCCACACAGGAATTCTGCTCTGATCATCTCTGGTGTCAGTTGGACATCTGAGCCTTCACACCTGCACACAGACAAACATACATAATCTAGAAAAAGCTTCCAACAAGAAGATCAATAGGTTCACTGTCGTCGGTGCTTACAGTTTGTCCGAAGGGGCTGGCAGATCATCAGGAGGACCGGTGAGACGAGGGGGTGCTGTGAGTGGAAGTATATCAGTGCTGTAGTCGACAGACCTATGGGAAACACACAGTGCATTTTCCCCTGAAGAACCAGTCCACACATTATTGAATAGAGATAATGTTGAGATATCTACTCCATCTTACTTAGATGAAAGGACTGCTTAGGGTTGTTTGAAGTCTCATTAGAACCACTTACAGGCAAAACAGAATTAAATCACTGTTAACTTGAAGGTTTACGTTGGTTGGTGACCCTGTCTCATCTGTGATATTTTACTTTACTTAAATAAAGAAAAATAGTTTCCGATCTCTCTGGGAATATAGCTTCATTAGCTCTGCGACTTTAACTTTAGTACTTAAATAGGCTATAAATAAGAAATTCTGTCATGCAAGACAAATCACACACAAAACATACACCAGATCATTTTCTTGAATAGGGTCACAAACACTTTTTGTCCACCTGAGTGGTATTGGTTGTGACAGGGTGCCTAGAGAAGCATACGATGCAGCACCACAAATAGAACAGGACAGCCCCACGCCGTGTTCATTAATATACTACATCAAAATATCATAATTTATTCACTGTCCATTTAGAGTAAAGACTGAATAAATCATAATTTCACAGTGTAGGTGGAGACAGTGTTTGGCTCTTTTTTCCATCCATATGGCCTAGATTCTGCATACAGAACGTATTACACATGAGGTACGCAGTAGTACTGGAGAAAAGACTGATTTTATGAGGGGAGGTTTCTGCCTATCCATCCATCCAAACCATGTGTTTATTAAAATAAGTAAAAACAAAGATGTATGTTTCAAAGGAGGTGTGCTTTACTTTGAGATTTTGCAAGATGTTGAAGTGATGAATACAAAAAACACACCTACAGCATTCTGGATATAAATCAGAAGCATGAGTAATGAATGTGATTAGACATCCTGCAAACGGAGGATCATAAGTTCAAATTCCCCCATGAGCTGAAAAAAATATGAATGTAGGAAGTAAACAACAGGCACTTTCCACTGTGTACACAAGTACTATAAATAAAGTACTAATGCTTTTTGACCCCATGATGCTCCAGTTGGAGCTTTGTTGTGGTTTTACGTGGGAATCTGTGTGTGAGTATGACTCCTGTAACTTCTGGGTGGCTAATAGCAGAATGACGGGCAGATAAAAGGCTCACATTATGAAGAAGCTATTTTTTATTTTTATTTTTTAAAGTTCTGACCTACCTGCGCAGGGCAAAGTCGCTGGTGACAGCAGCCTGGTTGGACAGACAGTTCAAGGTGATAGAATCAAAGTTCATCCATGTCATGACTCCTTTGATCACTCCCTGCATCAACAAAACATTTGATGAATGATATATTAGGGGCCGGTGGTCAAGTCCAGCAAGAAAAACAGTTTTTCGTTTAATCAACAATCTCATATACAGTGGCGTCCTGTATACGAACGAAAACCTGGTTCAAGTGATTTTAAGATAAGACTAAAAGCATTCCAAAGAAACTCACAAACTTGAAAGTCTCAAGAAAAAAAAGAAAAGTACCTTGCGGTCCAGAAACTTCTTCTGAGTATGTTGGGTTTGTGACTTGATCTCAGGATTTGTATACCTGCATACAGAAAGCACTTTTTTTTATAATATCCATTATACTCAGGGGTACATCCAGGCACTATTGAGAAAATTCCTTTTTTTTTTTTTACTTAAACCAAAACTATCAATATTTATTTACTCATTTTGACAGATATTAGCTGTGATCCCACAGGATGAGTCTTTCTACCTTGGCAGAGGACAGAGGTGGAACTCCAAATCACTCTCCAGGTATTTAGGGGTCGGTTTGTAAGCCTGGAGGCCTGGAGCTGGGTTCTAAAGCACAACATGAAGACAGAAATATGAAAACAACACTAGTTTCAATATACTGATCATACTGAAAACAACAACATTCTCTCTGTCAGTTTTGCAGACATTAACTTTAGATTAATGGAAATGAATGAAAATCCTTACAAAGATTCTGAGTGGGTTTGCTGGAAATGGTCTGAGCAGAGCTTCAGGGGCACTGAAGGTGAGATTGTCTCCAGGCCTCTTTCCTTCCTCATCCTCTTCTTCATTCCCATGCTGTTCCTCCTCTACTCTGGGAGACTGAGGTACCAGCTCATTCTGAAAAGTGTCACAGTTCTTTTTTTTAAAGAAATTAAAGAACAAACAAGTAGTGATATATTATAAATGAATGAGTGATATTGGCTAAATCTGGGTGCTGTATAGTTACCGGAGCTCCAGTACGAAGAGGTTTGGCTAAAGTAGTGGGCATGTAAGAGTTAAATGCCTCCAAGGCTGACACAGGCTGGTAGCCCATAAGTTTATAGTGCTGAGGAACCTAAAGTGGCAACAGATAATATGGTTATAATAGCAACACGACATCAAAACAGATCAGAGAAATGACTTAATCAACACATGGCTTGCAGGCAAATCATAATTTCAATCTCTTGTCATATCCATTTTGGTAAAGTGTAATCAATGTCATACACAGAATACTTTGAATGTTTTACAATGTCACAATTTATATTAATTATGCCTGCTAGGTGACCAGATGCTGCAGTAAATACATACTTGAAGCCTGAAGAAAGGAATATGAGCTGTCACAGTCACATCAATAGGATCCACAGGCATTGTGACCAAATTACTGGGAGCCTAGAAATGTCAAGGAGACAAATGGCATTATTTGTCCAATTGAGCTCTGAGGCCTTTTCTCTGCAGGGTATCAGGAAAATGAAAGATTTCATCTGCAAGAAACAGATTTTTCCTCTATGATTCCACAGTTAGATCAAAGACATCTTTCAAGGGAAATAATGAGTATGAGAATAAGTGTTTCATCCTCTGTATGTCAGCTCCCATTTAGTGTAGATTAGGATAGATTTTAATTCAACACGCTCAAAGAAATGATTTGCAAAGAAGTCGTCTTGCTGACAGACATTAATAAGTAGGTATACTTCAAACATAACTAGCAACTTCTATTCTGCAGTAAGACTGTCTGATATACAGTGTGTGTAGTTATGTAATGCACCCACCAGCTGGTCAGCTTCATCAGAAAACATGGGGAAAGAAAATGGAAAGACTCTGTCTGAAGAGATCTTCAGATCACATGTCTTCTCTTCTTCAACTGAGAAAAAAACAAAAAAAAGAAGGAAAAAAGTACATTTCTATATACTAAGTTTTAGGGTCAGTGATAAATGTGGCAATATTCAATGTATGACTAACTGCACACAAAACCACAAATAGCCCCGTTCCTGAGGCATGCATGCAGCATACTGTATGTTTTAAAAACCTCAAAATAACCAGAGGGGATTTCATTTCAATTTTCCCTCTAGGAAGAAATTCAATTAGCATGCTTTACTGACATGGCATAATGAGATTATTTCTGACTCAAAAGATCGCAGGATAATCAAAACCTTTCTGTGCCGAGGGCAGGTTCATCATACTGTCAGGCAGTTTCTTCAACAAGGCCAGTCTCCGGTTCATGCGACATCGGATCACAACCTGTGAGAAGAGGAGCATGACTGTTTTATTCAAGTTACTCGTCATTTGTTGTTTTGGCTTATTTTGTTCCATTTGAATAACTTTTAGAGGATTGATGAGATAAAATACAAACATGCATAAATTTATGGGAAAGCTTGACAAGAACAAAAAAATCAGATTGGGTTTCAGTCAGAAACATGTTATTTTCTGTCCTGTCCTAACATATGCTATCATCTCACTGGGAACTCTACCCAAGAAAGTTGACTCTACTGTAATAAATATTATACATTTAGTGTGTGAACTTTACACATGACCGAACTAAAGGGAAGGGGGCCGCAGGGACACTAGCCATCTCCTAAGGGAAGAGGAAGGTGTGGAAATGTGTGTGATGTGCATGAGAGCAAATGCTCATGCATGTGTGCATTTGCATGTATAACCCCTGTGACATCACTGTACTTGTACATGGATGTGTGTACCTTGCGTGCTGCCTGCTGGAACAGTCTGAGGACTCTTTGTCTCAGCTCCCAATTAAAACTGGAGTAAAACTGGAAGGACGGGGCTCCCTCGGTGGCCTTGAGGAGGTTAAAAAGACATTTATTGCAGACTTTCATATGCTCGTTTAGCATTGTTACATTGAGTGCATATGAAAAGAAGCATAAAGTGAAATTTCATGTAGGACTCAGCTTGGAGTGACAAAATGAATGACAAAAGATAGTAGAATAGTAAAAGTGAATTTTAGACTTTTACCAAGACAAGATACGGTTCCACTAAGAATTTAGCAGTTCAAAACTATCACTGAGTTAATACTGTCTGATACTTTACATGTAATTGAGGACATGCAGGCAAACTCCTGGAACTACAGGCAAGTAAATGTGACACATGATGCCAAAGTTAATCTAATGCTGACAGAATGGTTCAGTTGTGTCATGTTGTATTCATGTGAGGTTCACCTGTCCTGCTTCACAAAGTACGCGTCTGGAGGAAAGTTTGGGTCGTTCACTGGCAAAGTCTTCCTCCTGTTTTACATCCCCCTTTTTTACCTACAAGAAAATCAGTCTTTTGAGAGATAATTGCTAAAAAGATAAGCAGCATCTACACTGTGGAAAACTGTCAAGACCTAATACCTTGACGGCAACTATCACACCTTACTATTTTTAATTTGACAAGAAGTTGCTTGCTATCAAAGCATTTTACAGTACAGTGTGTCACCTTGTCAAGGAATCTGCTAAAATAGGATGCAATACAAAGGCATAAAAGTGAATGTATATGCTGTTCTTGCTGCTGTTCTTTCTATTTTTGCTAAGCACTTCAGAGATCCGGCAATGACAGATGGTGGAAGGCTGATGGAAAAAAAATATTCTGTCATGTTTGTCTTCTTTTTTTTTAAGGACAACTTGAAATCCTTTGGCTTTAGGAGGCACATGGAGAAAATGAGCATGATGAGTCTTAAGTCTGTGAATCAACAGCTACCACTAAGCTATCGATCCTTCAGAGCCAAGGAGTCTTCACCAAAGACTCACAAATTCTAGTTTAATAAACATATGATTTCAACAAAAAAAAGGCCAAGATGTATCATGGTTACCCAACATTTCAGTCTAATGCAAACAGAGCAGGAGAGTTGATCTGTTTGGTTATTTAAGTTCTGGCCAACAGTCAAGCGCCCATAAAATATCAAAGTGTGGTGAAAGATATGTGGCTGTAAACGTGTGTGTGTGTGTGTGTGTGTGTTATACAGTACACTTGCACAGTATAACAGTGCAGGTGGAGAAGAGACAGGGGAAGTACTGGTTAGTATCAGAGTTCTGTCAACTATTAAAATAACTTTTTAGAGGACACACACACACAGACTCATAATTCAAAACTGATGTTACTTTGGCTCAGTTTTGATATTTTCTCAATAAAATCAATCACAGAGGCAGCATGTTTTTTAAAAGGATGTAAATCACAGTGTGATCCAATACAGTTACAACAGAATCAGGTTATGACGTCGGGGGTGGGGGGGGGGGGGGGGGGGGTGGCGGGTACATGGCATGTTGAATTAAAATACTCAGTTCAGTCCTTGACGCTCAGTGTCTTGCAGGGTTTTGATCTTTTCTACAGTATTTGTTAATGAACACAGACCCTCATTGACCAGATGTTTAAAGCGAGGAACAAATCTTACCATGTATTCATGTAGCGTAATCTCTCTTTCTTCCACTATTTGCCTCTTGGCGTGCTCCGACATGGGGTCCTTACCCAGATGAACTTGCCTGTTTGTCAGTAAAAAAAAAAAAAAACTTTAAAAAGGATGTCATAGGAAATGTTGGCAATCAACTTCAAAATAATTGTTGTTTCACAAACCATCTGAGGTGGTTGGCTTGCTCTTCCTTCACATTTTGTTGAACCTTTTTTATGAAGAGGGCCTCTTTCAGCTGCCTGTTTTGCAGACCTACCATACTGTCGCAGGATATGACTAAAGTGAAGAGACACCAGCATCCAGCAGGATTAAAAACATTTGACTGACTTTGTCATATGTATAATGTGAAATGCAATGAAAGCAACTTGATAGAGTGAAAGAGAAATCAATGGGTTGCATCCACCTTCCCTCAGGTCCTTAGAGCTGAGTTTATTGGTGTCTTTGATCAGCATCTTTGCCACTCCTGCAGGGGAACAAACATCCACCGGAGGCTTCAGGCCAGCCTTAATCCCAGTCTGATCTCTCACCGTCTACAGGACAGGAAATGTGTAGTTGTGATGTCGAGAGTGAATTTTACTTTTTACTTAAACAACAAAGTTTCAGTCGTTACGAAATTGGCATCAAAAAAGACAAATGTGGAACAAAAACTAAAAATGTTCCCAAAAGGGAATCAGGGACTGCTAAAAGAAAATGAGTCTCTCTTCTCCTCTTTTATCTGAGGTGAAAAGTGAAAATGAATTAATTAAGGTAACAGACTAATAAGCACATTTTACATTGTATTTAATAAAGACCTTTACATTTTTCATTCAAGAGAGTTTCACATAACTATTTTCATCTTAAGATTTAATTAAACTTTTCATGGAGCAGCAGACGACTACTGCTGCATTTTAAATTAGGATGACATGGTGATGATTGACGAGTTAATTGACATAATCAGCAATGTCATTTGAGCATTTTTATACAAGTAAATGAGTAAAAATCTTTGCCAGTTATACATGCACTACCTTTGATTTGTCTTCCTCCTTGGTCGTCCTGTATTTGCTTTTACTTCGAGGAGGCGTTTGGGCAGCAGGTGAAGATCTTTTGTGTTCTGCAGACGCTGCATCTCCACCACCCGGCTTTCTTTCCAGCTGACTATCATCCAGAAAAATAAATAAATACAAAATGACATACATATATTGGAGTAAGACTCACAGTCATAAACCAGGGGCTCCCTGCGTTTTTATGCTCTGAGTCTATTTGTCATGTTTAGAAAAACGTAATCTGCACAGACAGCCATTTAAATCTCACAAATATCCTGCTGTATGTGTTTTAAACTTATTAAGCCTATGATTGATCAGCTCCTCTCACTCACTACAGTGTGTAGGGAAATAAGATCAATAAATGAATCAATATAAACGCTGCTGATTTCGTCCCATGGAGCCGACATGAAAACTATTTTGGTTCAGTAAATTTCTGGTGAAGGCAGTTTGTCCGGGCTGATGTGGAGCGACACTGTCTGATGTGAAACGCCAGGATACATTTCAAATATTAAAAGATTTTGGGCTTGAATGACTGATTGTGCAGGTGAAATTATGTTGAAAATCAAACATTTTTCAAGGAGAATATTTAAATTCAAACATATTCTTAACCTTGAGAACATAGTTAAAATTAAGCATTTTCAAACTTTGTACAAACCCTTAATATCGAGTAGTAAGCATCACTGACTAGTGAGTTGACTCAACACCTCTGAACATTATAAGTGTCACATAGATTAATTAAAGGATTTATTGCAGGGCTATTGATAGAAATGCAACACAGAAGGAAAGTCATTCATATATTTATTAACTACTGTTTATTTTAAAAATAGCCTCTATCTGTGTCAACATAAACTGAGCAAGGGAAACTCAACAACAATCATCAGGCATTAGTTCAAAACAGTGACATTCGCCAATATTCGTATGTATTTCTTGATCTTATCTCATCTTTTATTTGGTTCCACTTCAGGGAACAACAAACAGAGGGAGATTGTTTTATATGGTATAACATTCATTGGGAAGCATATTCATCTTGATAGCACTGCACCAGCCATTTTCATAAATTATTAACTTTCGGCCGAGATAACACCAGGACAGTGCAGCGGATGGAGCTACTGCTGTGTGATGGATAGCACCCTCTTTCTCATGGGAACATATTTAAACATGAGGTTTTATACTGGCTAGAAAACAACTGGAAGCACACAAGGTCATTTGGTCTGAATCCAGCGGGTGCATGTTTTTACTCCCAAATAAACCATTGAGATTGTTATTTAGTTTGCACATAAACCCTCCATGATGTGATCATTACTAACCAGTGAGAACAAACATGTTCTTTTTGATCATTTTATCCCATCATTCATGATTTCTGTTGCTAGCTGGTTATTCGCTAAAGACTACAGGGAAAAAACAAGAGGTATGTAATACCTGAGGGCTAGACGAGGGGCGGAGCTCCCAGTGATGGTGCAGAGGCAGGGTTTGGTGTTGAACTGTGAGATGACCAGCTGTATGGTGACCTGACAAGTCTCATACTGGAAAGGACTGAAGGTCACAGTGATATTCAGCTCACCACTGGCTGGTATCACACCTGGAAGAGCAAAGATATACTATACTATTCAAGTAATAGAGTTAAAAATATCCACTTAAAATGAACACACTTGTAATATGACAGTCGGGTGTCTACGAAGGGATGCTTGTGCTAATCAAATAAAGGCGTGTGTCAGAGAAGACGGTAGGGAACAATGGGTGTAGGTCATCCAGCCAACTATGATGTGAAATCTCATTGATTATAGGGTGATAACTTCAAATATAAATGGTAACAAATGGATGACAAATGACCTTTAAAATGACTGATGAGAAAGTGCGATTATGACTCTTTTGATCCCTAACAATAAATGGACTGCAAATGGACTGCATTTATATAGCACTTTTCTAGTCTACCGACCACTCAAAGCACTTTACAACTCATGTCAACATTTACCCGTCCACACACACACTCATACACTGATGGCAGAGTCTGCCATGCAAGGTGCCAGTCTGCTCATCAGGAGTTTCTAATGCTTTTTTTACAATCTTTCTAATAGTCTCTCTCCCTCCTGAGCCACATCTGCCACAGTGAAAATGATATAATGCTGAATTACTAGTGTTAACTGCTGCGTGGTTGAATGGTTTTATATTAAGGTCCTATATTTAAAGTGGTCTTGGTTTATTGTGTATATAGAAAGGAAAAGAGGACAACACATAAAAAGCATTTCCAAATGAGAAACTCAATTATGTCTCTTCTTTTCATTCCTTGTACTTGTAAAACTGCAGCCAAGACCTGGTTCCTTCAAGTGTTATGATGCTTCCCAGACCATGAGCATTGCGTAATGTCAGTGTGTGGAAACAGGAGGCTTCTTCAAGTTCTCCAATAAACAACACATACCAGCCCAAGGTTGAGAAAACACAGCTCACCTGCTCTCCAGATGCCTTATGTTCTTAACATAGTAGGCTCACAACTCAAAGGCAAATTCTGACATTTTAAATTTTTGTATCTAAGAGTAACAACATGTTGAATTTCAGTATGTTAACTATAAAATATGAAAAACATCAGCCACAATATGTAATGTAGAAATCACAGGCAATGTTCCTACCTGCGAGAGGATGGATGGAGAAGGCCTCATGGGGCTGAATAATATACACTTGAAACTCAAAATCGATGGGGCAGCTGCATCTCAGAGGAATAGTGTGGCTCACACTAGAGACAGGAGGAAACAGAAGGATAAGGTTATTTTCTTTTATGATTTGATACCAACGGGTAAATGGAAGCATAGTTGGTTGTACGGAAGAATACAAAGAGACAGGCAAGCCCTCAGGCACGTAGGAGGTCAAGAAAAAGTGCACCTTAAATCCCAACACACATGCTACAACACACACACCTTTGTCCAAGTGGTACGGCTGGTAGGTGGATATGAGGAGGGATGTGCAGGTCATCGATGACCGGGTAAGCATGAACTGGAATTAACAGGTTCTCTTCCCCCTTAGGAAAGGGTGTAAGTGGGTTGAATGAACAAGACAGAGTGAAAACATGAGAGAGAAGATAAGAGAGGTTTCCAAGTAAACATGGAAACAGTATGATCAAAAGTTAAAACAGCTCAAAACAGTTCCTGCTGGTTGTTTTCTAAAACAAGTCAATGACAAATATTCTATGTGGAATGATAATCTTAATCTCTAAGTAAGAACCAGTGAAGACATCTAAAAGTAAATGTATGACACAGGAAATAAAAACCGTCTCTCAAATAACAATGTCTGGTTTCAGCATTGCATTATCTTATAGCTTATTCATTTTTCTAGAGTTCCTTCCTTGTGTTCTCAGTTGTGGAGCCAGATAAACGAGGGTACATGAGCTAGTTTTAGTTGTCTTTTCAGTGACAGCAGTCATTTGTGTTTAACCTTGCAGTGAACCCGAATGCAGTCGTAGAAGTAACGCCACTCATCGGGACAGAACTGGACCTTCAGCGTGTAGGCAAGGCCGGGGATGAGTCGATACTTGAGAGAAATCAGATGGAACGAGGTTGAATCATCACAAACAACTGAGTGCACTACAGACACGTATTCAGTCTTATATTCTGGTCACGATTTGTGATGGGGAAAAAAATTACCTTTTTGGTGTAAGTTGTTTGGAAGTGCTTGGTTTGGGTGGGGATGATATGAATATTCATCACCTCAGATGAGATGTTGATTAGTTTCTGAGGGAGAGGATGAGGAGAAAAAGAAGAATAATTCATTTCCATCCAATCATGTGTACTTGAGAAAACTATTTCCATATTCTGGATGCTTACATCAAACATATAGGGGGTGAAATCAGCGCCCATTCAATTACATCCAATTTATTCTTGATGAAAATCAAATGGGAGGAATTTATGATGGGATTTTTATTTTAATACATTTCAATGTTTTGTAAAAATCAAGATGATCTGCTTTTGGTGGGTGCATAAAGTTTACCGAGATCCATCTCAAGGTGAAAAAACAAAATATAACAACATGGTGCAAGGCAGACTGTTGTTTGTGTATAGGAATTTGAAATAAATTAATAACTTATGCTAAAAGCAACACAAATATCAGCAGTATTTTGCTCACCAGGCTCTTTAGGTAATCCTTCCCCAGCTCAAACCCACTGAAGTGAATCACTGAGGGCTCTGCTTGGATCAGGCTGTTGCTTTTCACTTTGGCATAGATTTCTATAGGAACAACACAAAAGAAAAAAAACAAAAGAATTACTGAAATTTAATAAGCTTTTTTTGCATCAATGGAAACAGTTTGAATAAAAGCTTACTCGTGCCTACAAACATGAGTTTTAGGGAACGTAATGTTTACAAGACAATGCAAATTATATAAATATATATATATAAAATGAGTTCAATATGTAGTATGAGATCAATATACAGTATATAAGCTAACAGAGATGATATATTGTGTGTCACTCGAATGGAAAAAAAATAATAAATGTGTGCCCAACGACTGCAAATGACAACTTTATGATATATCACAGAGGCAAATGTTCATTTCTCTCGCTTTCCGCCAGAGGGAGGTCAGGGTCAGCTGTTCTGTACATCTGCAGCATCCCTTTGGCAACTAGCGTTGTAGCGAAGGTCATTTCAAAGTTAACACAGTGCATTTAATTTATGGATGAAGGATTATGTCTCAAAGATTAGCTGTGATTTCCCTGCATGCCTCTCTGTGTGTGTGTGTGTTCCAGATATTCCTCATGCTGTGGGGACTTGACCCCCTATTGGGTACGAAAATCAAGTCCGCTCAACTTAAATCATTGATTTCAGGGTGAAGACTTGGTTGAGGGTTAAGGTAAGTTTAGAGTTATGTTAAGGTTAGTGTTAAAGATGTGGTGGTTATGGTTAAGGAAATTAATGTAAGTCAATGTAATATCACGTACTATGTCAACTATAGTCTGTAGTCGTTTGCTACAGTAATTAAGGTAATTGTTACTATTAGTGTTGGCAGCAAAAAACAAACAAACAAACAAAACAACATTTATGCAACATCTCAGAGGACTTCAAAGATCATGGTTAATAAGTACTTGATTCCAGGAGATGATTGGGGATGTTGGCTCTGCTCCCGCTCTCCTCCACCAGCTGGTTCAGAGGCAGAGGAGTCCCTCTCCTGAGGGGCTCCGGGAGTATCTGTGGGGCCGAGAGGGCCAACTCCATCCTGGCAAAAAGGTCAGGTCTCACTCCTCATGAGAGAAATGTCATGAGGATGGAGGACAGTGAAGGACAGTCAAGGAGGAAGCAGCCTGTTGGGGAAATACTATGTTTGTAAACCAAGGAATATTTTTAGTCAGAGAAACAAAGCAAAGTCGTGGAAGGGCAGGTTATTTTTATGTGAGCATTAAAGTAAGTAAATTAAATTCGAGTAGTTAAATTTTACTGTCATAGTGTTGATGGGGATGCAGAAAGTTTGCACTATGGACACCACCCACCCCACCCACCCACCTACACACCTGTGCGATATTTAAACTGCCCTAATTCAACGAATAAAGCTCAAAATGAAACAATAGGCTGCACATTTTAGATACGGCTAGTTTAAAAGGTAAGATAACTTAATAAACTGTAGCTAACTTTTAAAATACTGACAGGAAAATACGTGAAATACGTGTGACAAACCTGTGAGCAAGAAGGCTAACAACGGCAACTAGCCTTAACTTAAAAGCTACATAAGTAGTTTTATCAAGTTTCTCGTGAAGTTACTTTTCAACAAACGACCTTCAGGACTTACTTATGTTTTACATACACGCTTGAATTTGTTCATTTACATAAAACAGTAATATTCCTTCTATTTTCGTAACAGACGCATTTCGTTTAGACGCCTCGTTGTCGTTGGAAAGGGACCTCACCATCAAACACTGCCGTTGCCATAGTGACATTTACACCCTGAAGGGGGCGGGACAAACGTCCTGCGGGCGAATACGATTTGTTGGCTGCAAGTTCCATTAAAGTGCGTCAAGGTGCCAAAATGAGACCGGCAGCCAGCTATTATATCTTCAAAATATAAACCTAGACCAGTAACATACTGTTGTTTGAGCTATGGCAGGCTATTTCTATTTTGTGTTTATATTTGTATACATATTTTAATACAAATTAAATGAAATAACACGATACATCGTTGATTTTTAAATATACTTATATTAAAACGATATTATTTTTAAAGTAACAACCGGAAGTTGCGTATTATATTGCAGCTACCTTGATATAAGCGCTCAGCAGAGCGCCTGAAGAATGTCGCGCATAATTATCGACACTGTAAAGGCCTATGTTTGATTTTCAGAGCTCATGTATCTGCTGCATGGCAGGATGCTTCCTTTTCATTTTAATTAGATAAGACTTGAGGTTTGGAAAAAACAGGACCTGTCTGACACAATAAGAAAACTTGGACTTACTGGAGTCCTACTGACAGCCCAGGTGAGAGAAAAAGATGTATTTTTGATTTAAATCTATGATTTCTATATAAGAAAAAGTACATGGATATTTGCGTTTACTACAGGCAAAGATGTCATCGGGCTGCCATCCTCATATTAATCTTATCAAAGAGGAAGAAAAATGCATGAGAGATCTGCGTTTAAAGTCGCACAAAGCAACAGGTAAGTCAGTAGTTTTATATTAGACATATGTCACCTCATACTGATAATATTAAAATGTTTTGGCAAAAAATCTACTGAAAATCTACTTATGTTAGTAAAGTTTTTTATGAAATGCATTAAATAATAATAATACTTAAAACGGCCTTTTAGAGAAACCTATTGAAATTTTAAGCAATGCTTTAGTGACACCTGGTGGCCATACAACATAATGCACCCTTGACGTCCTGGTAAAACACGTGTATTTAGTTAGAGAAATATAAGTATTCAGATATGGTGGCTTTGTAATTTTTATCCTGCAATTAAAAACATCACAACAAATATTTTGGTGCTTTTTTGTTTGTTTGTTTGATCTATGAAGAAAACAATATGAGTGTATACTGTAAGGGAATGTGGGATGACCTGAATTGCTGGCCACCTGCTTCTCTTGGGGAAACTGTCTCTCAACCATGTCCAGAGTTTTACAACGCAGAAGGTGAGAGATATTACACACACACACACACACACACACACACACACACACACACACACACACACACACACACACACACACACACACACACACACACACACACACACACACACACACACACACACACACATTATCTATACCACATTACGCTGGTTAATTATTTGCTAGGAAACCTAATTTGTTTTCATAAGGAACTGAGGCAGCTTCTCCCTCTCGGGGTCTCTCTGTCTCTCTACAAACATTCAGCTTTAAAATGCTTGAGTACATAGAGACATTAGAGTGCTACGTTTACACGGGGGACATGAGGCTGATAGATTTCATCATAATATATCTGAAGAAACAGAAGTGATGATGTTTCATTTTCAGCTGTTAACAGTCCAATCATTAAGAGAGCATCAATGTATTTGGCTGGAATACATTCATACACACACACACACAGACGTGATTGTATTGCCATTTTGCAGGTAAAGTGTATCGTAACTGCACTGCCAATGGCTGGACAGACCCGCTTGTTCCACACGAGGACGCCTGCAGCTATACTTTCAATGAGACGCTCCACTTTCTTGGGGAGGTCGGTGGCATCTAATATACATAAAGTACATGTGGTTTATCCAATATAACATTTAACTAGGAAGCACACACATCCTGACTGTTACCTGAAAGCATTTTACATCACTTGAATTATCATTTTTTGTATGTGTAAAGGACAGTTTCAGTTTTTTTAAAATCTAAAATCATAAAATATTCTATCTTTAATAATAGGGGGTATTGTCCATTCATATTTGTGCCGTTACAGAGGCGATGAACTAATGAGCTTGTTCTCTTTTCCTCATTCAGCCATCAGATTCTCATTTGTATTTCTCTTACGTGAAGACCATGTATACAGCAGGATACGCGCTCTCTCTCATCTCTCTCACCATCGCCATCATCATATTCTGTCTGTTCAGGTGACAAACTTTGTTTTTTTCTTATCGCAGTTTCCCTCCTCCTTCTATAATAAAATCATGTTTAATGCTGTTCTTAATATTTTCTTCAGGAAGCTGCACTGTACCAGGAACTACATTCACATCCAGCTCTTCATCTCCTTTATACTGAAAGCAATCTTCATCTTCGTCAGAGACTCTCTGCTATTTACAAATGAAGACTTCTACCACTGTGACTACTACCCGGTATCAATACTACCACTAACCTTTCACATGACCAGCTGATTATGGTATATTGTTCTTAATTTGCTCCCTGGAAATGAAGAACAATATGTTAAATGACCACTAGGTGTCCGTAAAACATTGCATCAAATATATATATATAATTTAATTTTTTACCAGTACTATTAACATACCGTTAACAGTATATTCTCTCCTGTTACTATGTGCGGCAGGTGGCATGTAAGGTGGTGCTCATGTTTTCCAACTACTCCATCTTGGCGAACTACAGCTGGCTGCTGGTGGAGGGTCACTTCCTCTTCACACTGGTGAGCCGCTCCTTCTTCTCCCTGAAGAAACACCTCGCCTGGTACATCGTCCTCAGCTGGGGTAGGAAGCGTGCTTCACACGTGTTCACATCCGTGAATGTCTGAAAGAGAACCTGAAACATTTTTTTTTTATCACGCAGGTATACCGTTGGTTGTTATTGTCTCCTGGGGGTGTGTCAAGTATTTTTATGAGGATGATGGGTAAGGAGGTAAAAATTACCTTCATGCGTATTTGTATATTTATGATATCATCATACAGTAATTTTATTTTTTTTATTTTATTATCAAAGATGTTGGGAAACCAGGAGACATGAATGGATTTGGTGGATACTTCGAGTTCCAGTTTTGCTCACTATATTTGTAAATATTTTCTTCTTTTTTTTTTAACTAAAATAAAATTAAAAAAAATAAAATAAACATATTATATGTATATTATAAAGTAGCATAGCAGCAGTGTTTTCATCATTTCAGATGAATCTCATCTTCTTCTTGGGCATTTTGAGGATACTGGTGAGCAAACTCAGAATGCCAGATGCACAGAGGAATGAATTCAGCCAGTATAAGTAAGTAGTACATGATCACACTGTGGTTTTGTTACAGCAGCATACTGTCCATATGTAGAATTGAAGCCTATAGTTGCTTAAGTATGTGAGGTATGGGCCTTTTTAAATAGGATAAAAGATTAAAGAACGTTTGGATCTTTACTACAGTTTGCTTTTAAAGGGACAAAAAACATGTGTGAGAGATGGAAAAAATATATTATCTCTATTGAAAAAAGCTTCTACTTTTCTTTCATCAGGAGGCTGATCAAATCCACATTTTTCTTGGTGGCTTTGTTTGGTCTGCAGTACATCCTGTTTGTTTTCTTACCAGTTCAAGTCAGCAGCTTAGTGTTTAAGATATGGACCTTTGCTGAGCTGGCTCTGTCATCCACACAGGTAAATACGTATGTGACAGACGGAGCACCAGGTGATCTAATAATAATAATAAAAAAATACAAATGCAGTGGCTGACATATGCACCTTTCTCTTGGTTTTCTCCTGGAAGGGTTTCGTGGTTGCTGTGCTCTACTCCTTCATGAACGGAGAGGTACAGCATGAGATTCAGAGGAGGTGGAGAAGGTGGAGGCTGACTCAGCACCTGCCCAGTCGGCCCAAGCAGAATCACAGCTCCGTCAGTCAGAGCGGGTCTCCTCCTCACACGCAGATCTCCCTGCTGCCGTGCTCTCCGAGCAGCCCGACAGCCAGCGGACTCTCTGTGGACACAGCAGACGTGATTTGAGTTAGTTACTTTTCTTTCTCATATTTAATCTTGGCTTAGAGCCGACTGTCAATTAGTCCACAGCTGCAGCTTGAGCATTTAATCCCTGGTATCAGTTAAGCTCTAATAACACTGGATCATATGCTTCCCATGATGCAATTCAATAGCATCTTTCTTTAGATTTTAAGTCTTTTAAACTCTGTGGCTTCGGTTTGTAACGTTCAGCCATCAGTACTGAACATCTTTGGGTCGAAGGTATGTCTTCTGCTGATAAAAGTGGCAAAACCTGTTTGACATTTCATAGAGGGACAGCAACAGATGTAACAAAGACAAACAATTGAGAACAAGTATTTATTTTTAATTGCCAGTTTTATGCACACACCCTCTGCAAAACAGTTTTTATATAAGTGAATTTCCCAAAATGATTAACTATGTTTTAACCAGCATGACTCGGTGTGTTTTACATGACAATAAAGGTCCATAAAGTGTAGCATCATTTAAAAATCAGTCCTGAAGATTGTTTGTATGAAACAAACTCTAGATGCCGTATTTTGCCTTCAGCTTCTCCACCACATCAACATATGTTTCCATTGCTTCTTGTTTGGACATCCCTGTAGGTTTGGAAACAGAGACACCTGTTAAACTTCTGTTCATCAGTTAAAGAAGAAAAACCTGAAAAAACGTTGTATAAACGTGACCTTTCTTTTGATTCCACCCATCCCATTTTCCACGTCCTTTTAAGTCAAACATCCCCGGACGTTCTGCAGATAGAAATGCAACCATAGTTTACTTTAATTAAGATGATGTCATGCATGTCTGGTTTTTTGCTCATTAAAACATGAATATTAAAGCCTTAAAGAAATACTAAAGATGTAAAACACATTTTGAATATTCATATTAGTAATAGTGCTTTTCTTTTTGTCATATGCACTGTTTCTTCCATTTATGTTTTTAAGAATGTAAAAAGATTAAACAGCTTGATGTTAACTCATCAGTCTCGCCATCATTTCATCACCTAACTCGTCAAGCCTCTTTTTTTTTCCCTCTTTGACCACACCTCACTCTGTTCAGTTTGTGCAAGTACTGGTTAATCCTGAACACGGCAGAAGAGTTTCTGTTTAAAATCCTACAAAACACTCACCGATGTTAACGTCTCCAGCTGTGGCTTGTTTGTACAAACCGTATAGTGTACTCAGTTCTTCATGGTTTGGTCTCTGTTTTAATATCTTCACCTCTTCTGCTGCTTTTTCAAAGGATTCCTGCTAGGGGCAGAAAATACAAGCTGATGCAGAGATCTGTGCCAAAATGTTAAATGAAATATATTGTCATCTTAAAACTTATAACTCACATGGTGCAGCTTTTAAAATAAATGATATTCATGTAGTCTAATCAGGAACAAGCTTTCTTAAGACTTTACACAGGTAGCTACATTCCTATGTTCCTGTAACAACTATTACAACTCCAGCATACCGGAGAGATAACTTCATTATGTCAGAAATATTTGATTTGACATTGTAGGGAAGTTGAGAAGCTGTAAATACTTACAGTCATGGCTGCAGAGTAAAAGACACACCTTGCTGCTGCAGCTTAAGTCGCATCCAAATGTTTCAGTCAACACTCGTCCAACTCGTCTGTCAATGTCAGACATTTGCTGAGGGAAATAAAGTGGGAGGGAGCTGCTGAAGTCACCCCTCTCATCGAGGACAGCAGATCAGGAGGTTTTCTATCATGTTTTATAGAATAACTGAATTATAGTTGAACAACAGATCTATTACGTCTCCATAACGAATGAACCTTGTTGTGTTAAGGCAGCATGAAAAACACTCGTATGTTTCCCCAAAGTTAATATTCATGTCTTAGAAAAAGTTTTGTTTTTTTTAAAGTCTTGTATGGAAAGTTTATTTACTCACCACAAGATGGCAGCATCTACACAGTCAATGGACAGACAGGCAACAGACTGTCTTTACTGACACTGATGAAAACATTAACACAAAGAGCTTCACATCCATAAAACCTATTTCACACTTAATTATTAAAGAATCAAATACAACAGTGAAAAATATAATTTCATACTATGTATGCGTGTATATATGACATTTCAGTCTTCAGATTTAAATGTCTATACACTATTAAACTATATTTTAAATTTAGATTGGTAAAACATTTATAACAGTAAATCATCTTTGGCACGGATGCAAAAACAGAGAAAAATCTAACTCACTTGAACATAAAAACACATCTTTTGTGTTCATAATAAAAACTACAGAAAAGTTATGCCCAACTGAGAGTTTTAAGTCAAATGTATACTGACGAATACTTAGTAGGTTTAGTACTACATACAAAATAATAATTAGTAACATTACAAAAGCCAAATGTAGTTTTCTGTAGTCTGTGCACACATGTATTGATGGCTGACGTCAGCCAACCTACAGCAGCTAAGTGCTTCACAGTTTGGAGCAACATAATATGATTTTTATTTTTGTTGAAGGGAGTGAGGTCTGGGGGTTTTTTTGGGGAAAAAATAAAATATAAAACTAAATGAAAAACTGACTTGTTATGATGAGGTTTTGATGTTTTAGAAGCACCTAAACGTCAAAACCTTTTAAAGGAGAGGAAGCACCAGCCAAGAGGAAAGACAAATCATCTTTTGATTGGTGTAAAACTTGATTTGTGTAACAGTGACCGTTCTGCATAAATACATACAGAAGATAATATTATTTTTCTTCAGTTCTGCAGCAGAAAATAATACATTAAAGTAAAAATATGCATAGTGCAAAAAGGTTGAGGACAATAACTCTACTCATCAAATATCTCTAAAGGCAGAGATAAAATCTAAGAGACACAGAAACAAGCTTTCAATACATTCCACGGTTGTATAAATCCTCCGCGTGATCACGTCACGCACGTCTAACAGCATGTTTCTCACACTTTACTGACGTCCTCCAGGCCGTTGCGGCAGTCGTCGTCCGGCAGGGTGAAGCGGATGTGCCGGCTCTTCTCCCAGCCACGGCGGATCCGTTGGAGCCGCTGGGCCACGCAGGGCAGTAAGAGAAGCAGGCGGCCCAGCAGGACGGTGATGGGGAGAAGCAGGACCAGGGTGAAGGTGGGTGGCAGGTAGAAGCGGTACATGGACGCGTCGAAGGCGCGGCCCCAGCCGTAGAGGAGTGTGTGGAGAGTGGCCATGGACAAGGCACAGTAACCCAGAGTGGACTGCAGGAGCACAATTTTTTTTTTTTTTTTATTTTACAACCTGGATCAGACTTTTGTGACTGTGGTCATCATTCCTCTTAATTTAGGTATTTTATCCACTAAATTAACTGAAAAAAAACAACAAGTGAGATTTCTCCCTCTTCAGTCCAGTCAGTCCACTACATTAGCTCACTGTGTCACCCTGAGGAAAACACACTGACCATGACCTGAATGAACACCACCAACAACTGTATGTGTGTGTATGTCTGTCATATACCTACAGGGCCCACTTATTACATATAGTTCACACTAACTGGGCTGAGTGGATTATAATTCTTTCCAACATACTGTGTGAGGCCACACAGAAAAAGGTCTTTAAATATAAAAATGGTAAATATCCGTGAACCCAAAACACAATTCAGAGATTATTCAGAGAGAATTTCTTAAGACTAATCTGCTGCACATTTTTCACACACACATTACTTACTAAAACGTGTCACATGATGAGAATATGTGCTGTTTTATATAATGTAGGGATCACTGTTTGGGTCGTAGTGATCTGTATGTTTAGTAATAATAATAATAAATAATCTGTTTTCTGAGAACTGAGTGTGTGATTTTGAAATGATTTAGTGTTTTGCAATTTGTGTTTAAACGTAAACTGAAATACTGTCTTTTATATAACTTTTCATTAAACACACACAGGCATATACAGACAAGACGCATACATACATTAACACACACTGTCCTGCTGGGCAGAGACTTTCATCATGGCCGGCTGTCGGCACATGACTAATCTGACGGCCACCGGATTAGTTGAACGCAGAGATGAAAGCGTGGAAAGCAGAGCAGAGCAGACAGACCAGACCATGAGGAGAGGAACTGTGTGTGTAGTGACTCACAACACTCCTGACGGCTTTGTCACAGCCCAAAGTTTATCGCTGAATCTGGGGCAGCTGCAGGAGTGCAAACGCTTGTGTGTGTGAGCATATAGGAGAAATAACATGCCACGATGTGTATGTGTCAAGTGTCATGTGTGCCAGTCTTTGGCTGTCATTCTGCATAAATCACATCTATGTATGTGTGTGTGAGTGTGTGTGTGTGTGTGTGGCTGCATGTACCTGTATGAAGCTGAACTCTCTCCAGTTGACGGTGTTGGCCACTGAAGGCAGCGAGGCGATCGCCAGCAGAGAGAGGAGTCCGAGGGCCATGATGCCTACGGAGAGGTACAGCTCCATCCTCCACACCTCCTCGTCAACCCACGCGTTCTCCACCCCGTCCTTCGCCTGGACGCCGCACAATAGAAGACACATCTTTCAGTCAGCTTTACAGCCGTTTTATGCCTGGCTCGGCTGCACAAAAACACTAATAAAAGCAGAACGATAACACACTGATTTCATGTATGAGGACACATGGACTTGGGCCTTACAGGTTGATGCATTAATCTCACCTGTTTAAAAGCGGTGCTGAGCAGTTTGAAGCGGGCAGACTTCCTCATGGGAAGACACAGACTGTAGATGACGTGCAGAACAGCACACAGGAAGCTACACAACCCAAACTGCTTCCTTCTCGTGAGCCAGCAGTCCAGCCAGTCGGGGAAGCGGTTGTACTTGGTGCCCCAACGCAGCTGGAGGAAAGCGGCGCACAAACCAGGGACGTAGACCAGACTCAACATCACCAAGGCGACGGAGGGAAGAGTGACGTTGACAGTCTCGATGGGCATTTTGTAGAAAACGCTCTTCCCCGCTGTGACGTAGGGGTGCAGGACGTCACGGATGAAGTTGTACAGATAGAAGAAGATGAAAAGGAACACGGTGGAGAGGACGGGGATGCGCCAGAAAGGAAACAGATAGAGGGGGAGGTTTTCAATCTCCAGAGAGGAGGAAAGGAGGCCCATATCAACAGGGATGAAACCCATTCTGCGACAGAGCTGCATGACCGAGCTCTTGGCTTTACTACTGTCACTGCACAGGAAAACCTGGAGAGGAAAGAGAGCAGAAAGATGAATTCTTACTTCATCTCCCACAATGCCTCCACGTCCATCTTTCCACATTTTGTTCAGCTTTTCCTACCTGCCTGCTTCCATCCCGAGGTCCCATCTGTAGCGTCCAGGCTGATATAGTGTTAAACCCTTTGACTAGAAAACTCTCCGGAAACAAGTCAGCCAGCAGTTCGGCATTGGAAGGCCCGTCTCGGTTTATCCGCAACCCATTGCTGACGTCCACCAGAGTCTTTCCAGCTAGTGTCGGCTTGAGGTCCACCAGCGTAGTGTGGTGCTCAGGCAGCACAGCAACAAAGACCAGGTCCGCCTGGCTGGCCGCCTCCATCTGTGAGGTCACCTGGAGAACCAAGAAAGAAAACTCATGATCTCCATCGAGAGGAAGTACATCATAATAATCACAGGAATATTAATAGACATTAAAATCAGTGTGTGCAGTTTAGTGTCAGTGAATTATGAAACCCGTAATTTTCTTCTGTATATTTTAGATCTTCTATTCATGCATTTACTTGAATGAGAAAGTGTGTGCAAACTTTAGACAGGTACTGTATTCAGGATACTAACAACAGCTATTATCACGTGTAGTTAGTCTCTGTAAATATATAATTATCATCTTAGCGAGTGAAACAAAAACAGCAATTACAGCGTGACTACAGGAGACTGTGTGGTGTGAGTCACCTCAGCCTCTTCGGGGAACAGAGCCGCGTAGCGCTTGGGGGTCCGACTTCCCACCACCACTTGGTAGCCAGACGCCACCAGCCTTTTGGCCAGCGAGCGGGAGAAATCGCCCGTACCCAGGATGCCAATCACCGGAGAGCCAGGTTCAGACATGGAGGCTTCCAGGCGTCTGGAGCCTCCTCCTCCTCCTCGGATTAAAGGCCTCGCCATCTCATCAGGCATAGTGCGCTGATAAATATAGAGAAGAGACAAGGTTAGGTGTATTTACCTCCTTATTAATTCACCTGGTTCCCACAACAGTCAGGATACAGAAACAAGAATGCTCCTTTTTTTAAAGGACTGACATGTCCCAGATCAGTAACTCTGCATTGTTAAAGCAGTGAGTGGTGATCCAATAGCATCAGTATAAATGGATATTTCACACCCTAAATACAGCAGATTCATATTTGTAGTCAGTTGGCTTAAAACACTCGCTGTCATAATCAATTATCATGAGGCAGATCATACAGCCAACTTACTTACATTGGAAATAGTTAAAATGTTGATTTTAATAAAACGCTGCTTTGGTAGTTATGCAGCCGAATATACCCGAAACACCACGACTATTAAGAAACAGCCATAAGTAATGTTGTATAATATACACGAAGATAAAACATTAAACTGCATTAAATACATATTGATTTTCGTTTGAACAGCAGAGAAACGGATTTGAGCCACCTTGCTTGTTGTCCTTGACTGAACTCGTGGAAACTTTAGCGACTAAAGTTACTTTTCTAAACACACAGAGCGACTAATGCGAGTAAACACGCATGTTTATCGGTAAAAATATCAGCTTACATTAAACAACGTCGCTTCTGTCGTTGTTTACAGCAATATATTACTTATTTACGTTTACTCACGTACCCCGCTTTCTGTGAGCTGGTGCGCTTCTTCCTGATAAAATGACGCCTAACTGACGAAACTGCCTAAGCCACGCCCTCAGCACGCCCTCGCCACGCCCTCGCCACACCTCCACGTGCGTGCAGAAGATAAAGCAGAGAGAGCATCTGGTCTGTGAATGAATATACATCAAAACATGAATGTGATTCATAAAAAGACAACATTAAAAACGTTATTTACAAAAAGAGGAAAAAGAGAGATTGAAGAGACAGAAGACAGTGCATGAAATGAATTGTTAAGCTTAATAATTCTCATATTGTTACCAGCTTTTCATTTTCTCCATCTGTTGCTGTGGAACTGGTGTATTTGTTAACAGACCCTGAGGTTAGAATAAAAAAAAATAAAAAAAAAGCCAAAGCAAAATCATGTTAAAAAGATGTCTGACCGCAGGTTACACACTGTCAACACGACTTTATCACATCTGCCTTTGCCACTTGCAAAAGGTTGAAACCCCCCCGGCTTGCATCAGTATATCTCTCTCTCTCACACACACACACACACACACACACACATACTTTCACACTCTCTCACTGTCATGGCCTTGTGTTTACTTACCATGCTTAAGGTCACAGTCCTGAGATTTTTCATTCATACGTATCAATTACTGGTGTCTCCCAATGTACTAAACCATTAATCTAACAAGTCAAATCAATTAAAGTTATTCTGATCCGGTGGGACAAATTTCACTTTACAACTTTCCATCAAATAAGCCTAAAATATTAAATGAACAATTAGTAGACGGCTGGATGTCTTAACCTTTTCTGGCTTTTTGATTCAGTTGTCAGACATATTTAATCGTGACTGAGCACATTTAAATGGATTCAATGGGAACTACTGCGTCTCAGAAGTAAAGCTATGGTTAATATCTGACAGGACGTCACTGTCAAAACATTACATAGAGGAAGACATTTCTTTCTGCACTTTCAGGGACGGAGGTGTCTTCAGTGTCCTTCATCAGAGATTAGGGTCACATGTCGAGACAGGAGCTGATGGTGCAAATTCTCATCGCTTGTCTTGTTGCGTCTCAGTGAGCTTTTCCCACTCATATATACAGTAATAACATGTGACATTTTATTCTGAAGAAATGCACTAATCTCTATTATCTCTATTGTGACACTTTGGGAAATATGCTACTTTCATGCTAACAGTTAGATGATGCCGCTCTCATACATGAGATTAGGCTAAAGATGACGCTACAGGCAGCAGTAAAATTATCTTAGCTTAGCATAAAATTAGGAGGAAGGGGGGAAACAGCTAGCATTGCTCTGTCCATAAATATAAGCCCTTTAAGATTTAAGGGATAATATTTAAAATAATTTAAGGTAAAATGTAGAATTTACCTATAGTTACAATCAGCGAAAAACATTTCCTTCATATTTCCCTCAATGATATTAAACAAAACGAGTCAGAAAACATTTGTCATGTTTCTACACAATCACAGTTAACCGTCTGAAGGCAGCTGATGATGGGATGAGTGATTTGTTTGTCTCACTGTATGGTTTGTATGCATGACACAGCAGTTCGCTAACGTGCGACGCGATTGCAAGCATAGCAGTGCCACAGGGCGGGATAAGCTCAGCAGCGGTGCATAATGTGGACAGTGGCTCACCATAGCCTAAAGATACAGTTCACTGTACTAATCCTGAGTAAAGGTCATTTCTGTAGTCATGTAGCAGAGTCGAGGAATATAATGTGCTCTGTTTGCCTTCCTGCATACTTATTTTTAAAGTTCTGTTTTGCATGATTATAGCTTTGTCATTTGAAAAATGACAATTTTTTAAATATAATAATAACTGTATGATATCTCCAGCTTTACTGTGGGCTGTCAGAACCTCAGATTTCAACCTTTCAATTTCATTTTTTGACCCAGCTCTCACGACACTTCCTGCAGCCAAGCTGGAGCCATGATCTGGGAGGTTAAAGCTGAGCTGAGCTGAGTTAAAATTGCTTGAGGGGGGGCGGCGGCGGCACGAGGCTTCTGCAGTGTGACTGCAGGGTTTTCAGATAAGCCTTGTCTCCAGCCTCTGAAGATTCCTCCACTAACGCCTGGAGCTTTAAAGCCTCTGTTGTAGATGTGGGGCCTGTGCTCCAATTCCAGGTGCTTAGTTCTCAACACACAGTTTTGCAGTTCGGTCCTTTGGGGTGATTTTTAAGCTTAAGGGTAAAATCAATAGCCACTTTTATTTCCAGTGAGCAAAGGCTCTCTTTATTGAGTGTCTCAAAAGCAGGCACTCCTTGGAAATAACCAATGAGAGGCATTAATAATAGTCTTATTCAGCTGATGTGCTCATAAACCGCATTATTCAAACAAGTGCACAGTGGCCTCACTGGAAAGGGAAACAAAAGAGGTTAAAGACATCTGTATGCAATATGGTAATGATTGCTTGTGCACAGCAACAGCATTTTAATTAGTTGGAGAATCTAAATTCAAGGCTCGTGGCTCTCCACCTCGTGAAACAAGACATCAAATATGTCCCTGCAGCTGGGGAGCACAGGGAGCACGGGTCCATTTCCTGCATATATTATCTGACCTCCTCCTTCCACCCCAGCTGCTTTTCTTGCTAACTCTCTGTCTGCATGTGTGTGTGAGTAAAGTTGGTTACTACATGTCACCACAGTGAACCTGACCTTTAGAAGGGACCCCCCACATGGTCTGAGTCAAAGATTTGGTTGTGCATTGAGTTGCAGTGAAGTTTAAGCTCCTTGTTGAAACCGAAGAAGGATCAATCGATGTCGACATCTTGTCTATTGGATGTGATAATTCCGGACATAATTCATATTTAGAGCATCGAGCATGAATGTAAATGGATTACATGACCTCAAAATGATTTAAAAACTGAACATTTCAGCACTGACTTACATAGTGTTAGACAGATTAGACATAAATACAATAATTTTATCATTAGGATTAATGAATCTAATACTTTATGCACCTGCTCTCTCTTCTTCCTCTTGTCAAGGCAGTCAAACTCAAACAGAGCACTTCCTGTTCAACATTGTATAATAAAGCTCTTCATTGACAAAGATGTTGCACCTGTTTTATAATGTATTGTTGAATGGTACTTTAATGATGTAGTTGGTTAAGGCGTAGTGAATTTTAACTGCTTCGTGTACTATTGGATAGTTTATATACAACGTCACATTGTATGAGATATTTTAAAACTGATCATATGATTTTAGTGTAAAATCTTAATGCAAAAGGTTTCCTTGTGTAATAGTAGAATAGGCATATAGTAGCACCAGATGGAAATACTCTAGTAAACAAATAGGCCTACATCAAATACAGCTGAGAACATGTAAGTTTTTTTTTTGTTTTTTTTTAAACATTTTCTACATCTGGGAAGCGCAACCCGTCTGTGATCTACTGCTTTAATTTGTTGGTCAGATCTTCTACCTTCCGGTCTTCTCCTTGTTAACTTTAACAGCTGGACACAGCTGTCTGCGCGCTCCCATCCATCCAGCCAAGACGCGCACACGCTCCTCGGTCACAGCCGCTGGCCAGAGGCTCGGAGAACAGCTGGACAGAGATACAAACACTTAATTAACTTCATCCTTTAGTCTCTTCCCGTCCTAAAAGTCGCTCTGTCCTCTGTCACGATTCCACTTCGGAGAGGCTCCGCGCGTTTGCTGTCGTCCATTGGTCCCCGATCCGCGCAGAGGAAGTGGTCGGTGGTCTTTGCGGTGACCGCTGTCGTGATGGTTTTGCTGGCTCTGGCCGTCGCTGTTCCCTTACTGCTGCTGCGGACCTCTGGAACCTCGGCTCATTACTATGAGATGATGGGCACCTGTCGGATGGTTTGCGATCCGTACAGCCCCAAACCGGGAGGCGCCACCGCTATGGAGGTGATCCAGAACGTGAACGGTGTCGAACCGCAGCCACCGATGGCGCAAGGAAGCCGCGGGGAGCCGGGGCGACCAGGTAAACCGGGACCAAGGGGCCCTCCCGGAGAACCAGGCCCCCCGGGTCCGAGGGGGCCATCAGGAGATCGCGGCGACAGCAAACTCGGCGTCCCTGCGTTAACCGGAGCTGCGGGGGCTGACAACGGAGAAACCGAAGGTGCGAACTCGTCGACAAACACTTTCCGGATCGCTTTTTACGTCGGGCTGAAGAATCCACACGAGGGATACGAGGTGTTAAAGTTTGACGACGTGATTACAAACTTGGGGAACCACTACGATTCGAGCACCGGGAAGTTCACCTGCCATGTGTCCGGGATCTATTTCTTCACCTATCACGTGCTGATGCGTGGAGGAGACGGGACCAGCATGTGGGCCGACCTGTGCAAAAACGGACAGGTGATATTCCAGTTCACCTGATTTTTAACAGATGACATAATCAATTTCCAAATGCGCATTTTACGCACCGAAAGCGCACAAAGTTTGGTCTTTTAATCTTCTTAACACACGTTATATAACAGCATATTCTTAAACTTCATATCTTTAATGAATTCAAGGTAACATCAGTGATATTTGTAGTTGAATCCAAGCATGTCTGTGTGCCCTGCTTGGCAGTGACGCACATGCGTAAATCCCGCATGGATGTAGGGTTTTCTCTGTGTCTTTCACAGCTCCAGCTGCATGAGTAATCCTACATGGGTGTTGTCATGTCGTAACATTATGAGTGCTGCCAGGCAATACACTTCTAACTCTCAGCTTATTAAAGGGAGTCTTGTCCCCCCTTTTTTCTTCCCAGGTTCGGGCCAGTGCCATCGCTCAGGATGCAGACCAGAACTATGACTACGCCAGCAACAGTGCTGTGCTGCACTTGGACTCTGGGGACGAGATCTATGTCAAACTGGACGGCGGCAAAGCTCACGGAGGCAACAACAACAAGTACAGCACCTTCTCCGGCTTTATCTTGTACCCCGATTAAACACCACGGACCACAAACACCGAGGTGGAGAGCCACGGACCGCGATCATTAAAGTACACAGTCTAATATGTTTCTGTTTTTTTTTATAAAAGGTATCAGTTCCTGTTACTGTATGTTCAGAAAGCTTTAGTTAGAGCATTTAAAGCTCTCACACACCATCACCCCATAAATGTCCAGAGCTACTAAAGCATAATGTTCTTATGAAGCATCTTCTGTAATAGTGTGTGACTGCGAAACAAATGAGATCGAGCTATAAAATAAATGTTTGAGAAGCTGTTCTGAGAGTACACGCCATCCATCATGTTTGGCCTGGTCACATCAGCATTTAAAAATGGTGACGTTTCACAGTGAAACCAATTCATTTCTGGCTTAAATTACATTGAGCAACAGGTTGCTGCAACTCCACACAATGAAATGAACGTGCCATTTCCTGGTGTGACCAGGTCTTTACTATGATAACTAGAATACTGACACTTCTAAGACAAATCATAACACTTGTTCTTTCTTTTCAATTATCAGTAATTATGGCAAAAATGGAACCAACAGCTTCATCCCTTTTTTCCCCATGAGTCACCTGTCATGCACCTTAACTGGATGAGCTGGAGCTGTTTTAGAAGTGACGGGGTTCAGTTGAAGGAACGTAATAGTGCCAAAGCTGATGGAAATATCGCGCTGCTATGAGAAGTGTTCCATGTTTTCACACAATAACCAATAAACACACGTGAAAGATACGAAATTGGATGTGTCGCACTGAATCTGTTATATCTTGTCCTCATTTATGCCGACAAATTATTGTTTGTGTGGAAATGTCCGAGCAACAGTCACTTACTTACTTACTTACTTACTTACTTACTTACTTACTTACTTACTTACTTACTTACTTACTTACTTACTTACTTACTTACTTACTTACTTACTTACTTACTTACTTACTTACTTACTTACTTACTTACTTACTTACTTACTTACTTACTTTCAGAGCCTCCTTGATGTAAATATCAGAGCGACATGTTTGTCCGTACACATCCTGTTATCTTCCTGTGTGAATGTGTTGCATTGCCTACAGACTCTGGTTAGAGAAGGTTGCAGGTGTCTCTCTCTCTCTGTCTGAATGTCCTTTGCTCCGCTGTAGCTCGCAGCCATTGTTTTGTTGTAGCAAGGTTACACTGTGGTCTGTATTAATAACCTCAGCAAGGCAGATGCTGCAGGCCTCAATAAGTTTTCATATACTTCTTTATGTTTAAGGTACAGTGATGAAGCTTTACGTGTCCCTCTACAACGAGTCATCCTAGACGGTCTCAGATATAAAGTTGTGGAAGCTGCCGGCTGCTGCGTTTCACTTTTGATTAACTCGTACTGAGATTTACAAATGCTTCACCGGATTTGAATATTGCTGTAAACCTTCATTAAGATCATGGCCGCTTTGTGTGTGTTTGTTTGTTTTTGTTGTCCTTCTCTCTATCCCATCTCTTCAGGAACAGCTGTTTACACACCACGCCTGTCAATTTAAATGGAAATCATGCACAACAAATATTAGCATGTCTGGTTAGATCAAACTCTATTAAGGTGTTGGCTTATTATCCTGCTCTACACACATCGACCTCAGAAAGGATTGTGATATTTCTATTAAAAAAAAACAATAGAAAATACTACTCGGTGTTTTATATTATGAAACTTGAAGCTGGCTCACTGTTTGAGAAGATCATCGTTCAGGAAATACGAACCAGAGTGATGATGTCACTAGCGGAGGATGTTTAAGGATCAAAGTGTGACGGTCACGGAAAAAGGCTCACAGCCCCAAACTGTGGACACATTCAGGATGAAAAGTGGAGCTGCTGACACCAACTGAGACATCAACAGCAGTATGTGTCACCGGCTACCAGATGGATGTTCTCACACACACACACACACACACACATATAAATACAACACCACGATAAATGATCAGGCTGCTCCATCCCCCTACTCTAGCTGACAGTGAAGGATTGCTTGATGAGATATGTGGGACAAGGCCTCACACACACACACACACACATATATATATATATATATATTGTGTTCAGGGGAATGCAGCTTGACAGGCAGCTGATCAACAGGCATCGAATTGGAGTAATAATAACATGTGTCTCCAGGCACTCTGGCTGCATCTGCCAAGCTGTGTGTGTGTGTGTGTGTGTGTGTGTGGCTGCCACCTTCATTATGTAAAGTATAACTTTTAATTCAATTCTGTGACTATAGAGTCTGATCTAATAACAGTTCAGAATGACAAAACATACCAGCCTGCTGCCAACCATCAGCCCAAACATGTGTCTCCAGCAATAAAGAGCAGTTTGCTTCAGTTGATTTCATACAAATATATATTATGTTCGTCTGTAACGTATCTTTTTAACATATCCGAAAATATCTTTTTCCAAAATTAACTCAAAGAATACACAAACAAACACACAAACTCAGATTCTGCCTCAAAGGAATCTTGGCTTGGTGTTTACAGTTCGTATGTTGGATAATGATTCAGCCGAATGCCGACTCACTCGACCTGTCAGTCTGTACTTTGAACATTACATCTCCTCCGTGGATTAATCGGCCAAACGAGAGGAAAGAGGAAGCAGGAAAGACCGAACAACCCCTTCAAGGGTTTCAACTCAGGGGTTTCGGACGGTGGGTTGACAAAACGAGACACGACTAGGGTTTGGAGAAACTGTCAATCAAACGTTTGGAATATAGCTTGACTGTAAAGTGAAGTTTGGGTACAGCATGTGTCAGTGAGGGTCACGGTTAAAGGGATAGTTTGACATTTTGGGAAATATGTTTATTTGATTTTGAAAGTTATGAACTTTATACAGAACCTGGCTAGCCGTTTCCTCCTGTTTCCAATCTAGTGCTAAGCTAAGCTAATCACCTGCTGGATTTAGCTTCATATTTAGGGTACATACTTTTAATTTTTTTTAATTATAAATTCTACTCTTTATCCTTAATGCAATCGTTAAACCTTCAATACATTTTAATTATCAGCTTACTCTATCATATCACTTTAAGCCGTTGTATTTCTAAAGTTGTGAGGACACATTAACAGGCAGGAAAAATGGCATAACTGTCAAAAACACATCTGTCTTGTTCTCAGGAACGGGTAATAATCGAGGGTTATGCAGAGATTAATCTCTCTCACACACACACACACTTCTTCCTTTATCCCGTCAACCATCTTCCACCTCTGCCTCCTCCTCCTCCCCTCTTTTCTTTGCAGACTGTCATTATTCATGTCCTGCCTCCCTCCCTCAGCTTGACAGACAGGAGTTTTAGAGCCACAGAAATGGCTCCACATCTCATCCTGTTACACCATCTGAAATTTATACTGCTGATATGATGCTATGAGTATTTTTTTTTGTTTTCCACTGTTGAGTCATTGCTTGCTATTAAAGCAATTGCAATGAAGTCCAGGGTAATGACTTACAACCTTCAAACCTACTTATATCAGTTGCTTCCTAATAATTTCCTTACATTTACTCAAACTGTCTGCTTTCAAATCTGATAATAACTTGTCCGAGACGCCATTAATTATCAGCATGTCTGCAGTCTGTCTTTCCTGAAGACATTGGGAGTGATGGTTACGAAAATAAGTCATCAGAGCAGGTGGCTTTTATTGTAACAAAGCCAATGAGGACTATATCTTTCATCTGTCCTCTGGCTGATGACAGTGACAGGCCGAGGATGCCAGATGAAAGAGGCGATCCTCAGAGAGTCGACTGAAAGGTTAGAGTGGCCCCAGGCAGCATGGCTGATGAGGACACACACACACACACACACACACACACACACGAGACCCCTTTAGTCACTTATTCACATGTCGCTTCATACACTGCTCAGTATGGTTGATGTGTCCGATTACACTGCCAATCAAAGAGTGTATTATTATGACGGCTTTAAACCGGATTTTAATTATTAGTAATGCTCAAATAACAGGTAATGATAATATCCACGCGTTCATGTCATTAAAAAGGCACCTGAGCAGAGATGGAAGATTTCTTCTATGCTTGCTGTACTAACACCACAACTACCACATTATACAAATAATACAAAAAACAGTTTAAATACTCACAATGGCACAAAATACTCAATAATTGTGTTTCTATTGTAATCCATCCAGTTATTCACCAAATTTCTGCAGCAAAGTGCGGCTATTATTTGTCTGCATCGATCTAATACGCCAATTACTAAATGGAGGCAATTTATCGTCACCTGAAGATTTTACAAACTTCTCAGTGAGATGTAATAAAGAAAAGGATCAATCTGTCACCCACTTCTCATTAGGACTCTAAAGAGGTCCCCAAAAGCTTAATTATTTATCTGCATTAATATCTCCTCAATTATTAATGACAGGTGAAGGTGTGTGCATGTGTGTGAAGGGCAAAGATCAACGCTCTTTTTACCTCAGCTTCCCTCCTGCTTAATGGATGGAGAGCAGGCCTTCATGTATTATTTCTGCAGAGAGCCTGGACCTTAGAGAAAGAGACACTCAGACAGAGAGTGAGAGAGAGAGAGAGAGAGAAGGAGAGGAAACTCAGTGAATAATAATTATCATTTAGTATGCAAACATGCCCTCCGTACATCGCTGGCATTTCAATATTTGCAGGGGCTTTAGTAGCAGAAACTCTTGTTTTGTGAAATCCATTTTAACATTTGTCTCACATCAAAATAAATGTTCTTAAATTTTGGCACAAGGTTATGAAACGTGAAAACAATGAAAAAAAATATGAATTTACCAGTGAGGAGCAGACGGTCAGCCTTCATCTGACGGTTTTACTGGTGTTAATGCACCAGTTGTTTAGATTTGTGAGATCTAATCTAACAGATCATTTTCAGAAATTTGAAATGAAAAAAAAAGTTTTTATGTGGGTTTAATGGATTTTGATGAAAGAAGAGAACCATTTGTTTTGTTTAAATGTCACTGTTCTGATTATTGCTCCTTTTCTGCTTTATAACCCTTGTTTGTTTTATTGCTTGGTTATAGGTGTCTTTTTTTTAAGCTGCTTTACTCTGACACCTGGTGGACAAACACAGCAGTACAAGGAAGAATCTTGATTTGCTGAAAAGAGTTGATGTAATTGATGTAATAGCAGCCATGAATTTACCTCCCAGATATTACAAATGATCAATAATTTGCAGTGTTTGTGTTTTATTTTGACCTTATTTCATAACATCTTAACTTATTTTTAGTTTATAAATGTTCATTCTTCTTCTGTCATACATGTAAAAAGAACAAACATTGTTTTAAAAGGGAAAATATTTTAAAATAAACAACTCAATGTAATAAAGAACGCGGTTTGTTACTGCATATAATGTATTGTGTCAGATGTCAGAGGTGAAACAGGGTCAAAACTGCATGCATGTCATCTAGACTTTAGCCACTAAATGTCATCCACGTCCTGTGTTTGCTTTTGACTCTCATGATGTGGATGAAACCACCCAAAACATTTTAATCCGTGTTAATATAGTCTTTGCTGTCTATATACTGACATATAAAACATTGATGATAAAACCTTTGCTCATTAAACTAATTACATTCACTTTTTTATACTATATAATAAAAACCTATTAAAAACTTGTGCGGCCTCCTATAACATATAAAGACCTTTGGCTTTAATTAACTGACTGTTCAGCCACAATATACAAGATCTGATGACACTGCTCACTTTGCTCTTTAGCCTGTAAAAGCACAAATGGATGCAGAAACCTGATTTAGGATGAAGGTAATGATTTCCCATCTTCCTCCACTAGGTGGCAGCACAAGCACACAGCTGCACTCTGATCTGTCATTAGAAACATTTCTAATCCCAATCTGATATTGTGAAGATGATTTGTTGCTGCCTTTTTTTTTTGTGGGTGACACAAACTGGGCACATTCACCTTAAGTAAAAAAATAAATAAATAAATAAATAAAAGTCTAAAAACCACACAGAAGCTTCCCTGAGACAAAAAGTAAAATATGTTTTGTGTCCATTAAAGAAGCAGCAGGTCACATTTGACGCTGTTGTGATGACTTGTGTTTTTTGTTTTTTTTCAATTAATGAATGAATGAAATTTAAAAACTTGAATCCTTATGATTTAAATAAACAAATTAAATATTTTCTGTTACACTGCATGTGGACGATGAAGCTGCTATCTTTATGTTTGACTGTGTACAAAGATTATTGAACTATATTTTCTTCTTTTAGTCATTTAGTAAAGTTTTTTACAAATCTCATCTTATATCATATATAAACCTAATGTGTTTTATTTATGACTCTGAAAGACTTTTTTTGTTACTTTATGAAAAATAAACATTAATTTTTTTATTAAAATATCACTCATTATATTATATATAACAACAAACTATTAAGGAGGTAAATCAATTGATAATTGGAGGCAAAGTGTTGTCGTTTTAAAAGGGTTCACACTACATTTGGAGGCCAAATAAGCAGGAAATTCAGATGAAATAATCTAAAGGCAATAAAATGAAAATGTATTGTTATGTGTTGGCTTATATTGTTTCATATAATCCTTCACATAAGGAAGGAAACAACTGAGTGAGTCGCCTGAAAACGTAGAAAGGTGGTTTTTCTTTTATGTATCATAGAATCAATTTCAGGTACAACACACACACACACACACACACACACACACACAATGAAAAGCTGATGTTCTGTCTGAAAGTGAAGTATAGGCAGTAAGTGTGTGTGTGTGTGTGTGTGTTACTGTTGAAGCACCACAGTATATAGGCTACTCAATAAAAACGCTGCTGCGATCCGTCAGTGCATTTATCATCCTATTACGGCGACAAATCCGACTCCCAATACATGAAAGGTAAAATGAATTACCAACGTTAAGCCGTCAATAAAGTCATTTCTGTAAATGGTGTCTCCGAGGGGCCCCTGCTATTATTCAACAAGCTTTATCAGCACCTTGGAAATTACGCGGCTTGTAGCGCGGCCCCTGCTTCACTTTGATTAAGGGCCCTGCCAGGGACCGGTGACAGCGCTTTTGACTCGGGTTTTATTCAGCCCCTCTCCCCGTGATGAACACCGGGCTGATCGGGGCGGAATGAAGACTAATTAAAAGCTATAAATTATCTTTTGCAGCCCCTCTCAAGGAGCCTCTCTTTGCGGCTCCAGATAAGCGCAGACTGAGTGCTCATTTACCCACAATGGCGCTGCGGCTAAACAGCATATTGATACTGTCCTAATTGGAATTTAATTAAGTAGCCACGGCTTCCCACTCCGGCCTGTGGGATAAAGATTTCACTGCATCAACACGTCCCCACGTTCATGCTGTTGCTATTATGATTATTAATATTAGTATTTCAAATCGCCAATTAGAGCTTGATGGCCGTTTTATTATTTTTTTTTCTGTAGATTTTTTTTTGTCTATGAAGTTCACTTGTCCTGCTGGTATTTTTTTTTCATATGAGTGGACGTGTTTTGTTTTGTGGTGCTGCCAAAAAACAAACAAACAAACAAATAACTGGATTATCTCAAAAATCCGGATGTTTAAAAATCATAAATATGAGCTATATGCGTCACACAAGGAGCTGCTGGTGGCAAAAGGGAGACAAAAATACAAGTGAAAGAAAAGAAAAGGCTGATGACACTCAAAATAAACCTTTTAAAAGAGGTTTATCTTTGAGAAGTAGTGGGGTTTTGTTTGTGTAAGGGTTGGGGTTTAAGTTTCTTCTTTCTAAAATAACTTCTCTCTCACACACACACACACACACACACACACAGTGTTAATTTGAAGAGAATTAATATTAATTGGGGACAAGAGGACACACGTGTTATTATGAATTATATATCTCCATCAGGCTTATGCAGAAATTCCTATAGTTATTTCATTGATTTATATATAAATCAACCATCAATTAGTATTCTTACAAAAAAACTCAAAATGTGATTCAACGACATGAATTTGAATAAAAAGCCATTTTTCCATAACTCACTGTGGTCCTCCATGACATTTCCACTGACTGCTATCTCACTCTTGTTTTTGTTTTGCTGTATACGTGTGTATGCACGTGCGCCTCATCGAAATTGATCCAACTACGCGCGGGCTAGGAGCGCGCGTGCTTCTGCTTCTTGCTCGGCGCTTCCTCGACCCTAATTGGACGTCGTCAATTGTGACAGGGACGATCCCCGCAGCTGATTGGTCCGCTGCACGTGTGTACGCGCACACTGGGTGTAAGAGAAAGAGAAAAAAAAACGCAGAAGAGCGGAGATAACGGCGGTGAGGAGAGTTGAGGAATACACAGATATTATGCTGCACCGGGGAGAGGAACGGACACTGGTTTTAACGGGGAGCCGTAGCTGCTCGCTATGTCAGGTCTCGGAAGACTATTAGGAGACGACATGCCGCCGCTGTAGGTGATATTTATAAACTATCGCTGCTATTTATTCGTTTTATTCTTGCTATAAGGCTTGAGGTTTTTTTCTTACATGCTGTCCGTCTAAATTGGATACCGACGGGGGGCGGGAGAGCCAGCAACAAGTGGAGTTCGGTGTGGAGAGGCCGACATTTCTCACCGTCACCAGCTATGGAAGAGCAAAAGGAGCCCAACAGCGGCCGGGACTCCACCGAGGAGGAGAGCATGTCCCTGTCGCCAAACCTCCCATCCCCTCCCATGATTTTACCCCACCAGGCCGCCCAGCAGGCCCACAGAAACACCAACTTTTTCATCGATAACATCCTCCGGCCGGACTTCGGCTGCAAAAAGGAGGCGAGCTACCGCGCCCGGAGCCAGACGCCGGGTAGAGAAAACGTCAACCCGCTGGGAGCGAGGCCACATACCGGCAGCCTCTGCCTGGACTCCAACTGCAGCAGCGACAGCGCCTCCTCGTCGCCCTCCTCCTCCTCCTCTTCCTCCTCTTCCTCATCCTCCTCGGCGTCCTCGCCGTCTTCCAAGCAGAACTCGTCGAAACAAGGCGAAGCGGCGAGCAACGGGACTAACAGATACGCAGACAGCCCCTCGTCAATTATGGTTATGAGTGGCAGCAATGGAGGTTCAACGGCTTCAACGAAGGACAGCCAGCCGCTGTTGTGGCCCGCTTGGGTTTACTGTACGCGGTACTCGGACCGGCCCTCATCTGGTAAGACGCTAGTAGTCCCCGAAAATATCCTGAGTGTTGGGGGAAACTTCCTCACAGGAGGCATGTGAATAAAATCCTTCCCACTCTCTGTAAACATCTCTGCTAAAGTTATTATTATGAGAGGGAGTTTAGGGTTGACACAGTGTGGCTTTGGCTCATCCAATCACAACACAGCAGCAGTCTTTTTAATACGAGCCACTCTGGAGCAAAAAATAAATACAAAAATACATAAATAAAATATGAAAAATGGGGTGTAAATGGAAAACAAAAGATCACTAAATTAAACAAATCAGTTAAACAGTTCCCATAATTCATCTTCCTCTGTCTCTCATACACACACACACACACTCACACACACACACACATATTTACGCAGAGAAACGATGGTTATATTTCTTAAAGTATTTGCTCTTGGCCTGTACAATAAGTCTGCTCAAAAAATCAGTTGCATCATTATTAGTGCAATTTCATAACATGGCGCTAATAATAATAATAATAATAATAATAATAAATAATAATAATAAATGTAACTGTAGGCCTTCATGTCTTGTGCAGATTTCTCGGCTTTGTATTGTTGTTGTTGATCTCCCCTCTTGTGTAACGACAGCGTGTTTATTAAATATCATATCAATAATAAGATACTGAAAGATGACAAGTTGTGTCACACATAATATTTTAAATATTTATTGGCTGCTGCTCTGATTGGTTTGTTTTGAGTATTGAAACGCAGAAAAGCTCAAATATCGCAGCTGTGTTAGATGTCTTTAAACACATCAGGAGGCACGAAATATTATAGGCTCTTCAAAAATTATCAGTTACATACGTATAAAATATATTGATACACTGATAATTGATCACACTGACCATCTTATACCAGTTACTTTAAGTTTCAGTACAAACAGAATATAAGTTTTAAAGCCTCATGTGTTTATTATAAATTATAGAAAATATATACATATATATATACAAGGATTCTTAAATTCAGTGTTTATGTTGTGTTGAGGATTAACCTCAATGATTTAAAACTATTTGAGAAAGTCACGAAAAAGTGATGTACTGACGGAGTGGATCGTTGCTTAAAAAAAAGAAAATCACCAGTGTGGATCAATCTGAAGCCACACTTTGTTTGTTTGTTTGTTTATGTATATATTCACTCATCACTGTGCATGCTGCTGCTGTATTAAAAGCATGCAGAAGTTAAGTCCTCATTTAACTCACAGCGATGTTTGTGTTTTAGAAAACGGTGTGACGGTGATGATGTCACGTTGTTGTCTGTTTTGTTTTTGTTTTTGTTTGTTTGTTTGATTTCGGGTTAGTTACACGTGTTCTGGTTTATTAAGCTTCCTTACAGTGTTCCTTTAGTTATGGTCGCACTGGACAACACACACACACACACACATATAGACGATTAGACTAAATACAGTCATTTATGATTCATTATTATTATGCTCTAATGCAAATGATTTGTTTATATAAGTCAAATGTTAGTTAGTAATAAATCCAACACTTCCATTGATTGTAAAGCTGGTGTCCCGCATCAGATCCGCACAGAGGCCTGCGTGGCTCTAACGCAGCCCACCAGCATCATCACGCACCTGATCAAATATCTACACAGATTTAGATTTGACTTTTATTTTTTTTTATTATCTCAGTTTTCTTTGATTTGTGTCCGATTTTTGCAGCAATATTTTCCCTCCAAAATAAAAACCTCATTTAAAAAAAATAAATAAATGAAGCTGGTGAAAGGTACGTACAGCACACTGTTGGATACTTCCTGTATTTTATTTAAGCCCATGAACGCACCTGTGACCTCAACAGGTTTAATTGAATATTAATTTATCAGTTATTATTACATGGCTTTTAATCTCTACATATAATAATGACACTCACTCTGTTGCTGATATAACAGTGTGTTATTATACTGGAGTATCTGTGTCGTAAAAGTTGCAGTGTTTCACATTGTCGTGATGTAATCTTACTACAATGAAACCAGCCGCTTCAGGCCATTTAACAGCCGTAAATAGGTGACTAAACCCTGGTTTGGGATGAGGCTAAAATAGCAATAAGACGCTTTCATGGTAAATATAAGCCTCATATATATATACTATATATGTCCCATCTGTGGGTTCAACTCTGACATTTACGTTTTCGTGCCATTGTTGTTTCCACACCAGGCCCGAGGACACGGAAACTGAAAAAGAAGAAGAGCACCAAGGAGGACAAGCGGCCCAGGACAGCGTTCACGGCGGAGCAGCTGCAGAGACTGAAAACCGAGTTCCAGGCCAACCGGTACATAACGGAGCAGCGGAGACAGTCTCTGGCGCAGGAACTCAACCTGAACGAGTCCCAAATTAAAATCTGGTTCCAGAATAAAAGGGCCAAGATTAAAAAAGCCACCGGCTACAAGAACGGCCTGGCTCTGCAGCTCATGGCTCAAGGACTTTACAACCATTCAACGACCACGGTGCAGGAGGACAAGGAGGACAGCGAATAGAGGCCCGGACACTCCCCGCTGAGGGCCGCACTCTTTTGGAGATAATGAAAAAAATTTTAAAAAAATTAATAAATTAAAAAAAAAAAAAAAAAAAGGACAGGAAGTTATTTAAAAACACAGATTTCTGTTTATGGTAACAGTATATGGACATAATTATATAAATGAACGATTGTTATTAAAGTTTATATAGCCACTGCAGTTATCATGTTGTATACAGTATATTTAATTTTCAGGTGTGTGAGCTCATCTTTCATCCGGTCATTTTCATTCTGTCCATCATTGGTTTTTTTTTTTAGGATGTCTGATTGGCTCTCTAGGTTTCTGTGGTGTTCCGTCCCGCATTACATTACGTCCTTAAACGCATCAGTTCGCAGACAAAGCCAAAGATTTTAATATGTTCACATGTAGTCTGAAATAATAATAATAAAAAATAAAAAAAAAGAGAAAGAAAGTTAGATGGATGGAGTTCATTTTTCTTGCTTTCATTTGTGTCCACAGATAAAGCAGCTTGAGAGATGAGTCGGTTATAATGTTTGGGAATAAAAAAAATATTACTATTACTTTAACTGGAATCCTCATAAAAAGTTCATATGAACATTAAATAATCTGAAGCAGCGAATTTAAAGGAGCAACCCGTCATTAACAGGCTTTAAATTCTTTCTGACCATGTGGTTATAAAGGAATATTTCAAATTCAACATTTGTATTATGATGATATTTGAGAAAAGTGCAGAAGAGGCAGAAGTGCACACACACACACACACACACACACACACACACACACACACACTACATCTTTCACCTATAATCAGACCCTGCTCGTGTCTCCATTAATCTATATTTATACATTTAGAAGATTTGGCTTCTCTGCTCAGCTTTGGCTTGATGAAGTGAATATTGTTGCAGAAATGTGTGACAGGGTGGTTTGTAGACGCGGAGCCATGTGGCCTCATGTGACCTCAGGTTCAGGTTTGATAGAGCCTGGCTGTGAACTCTGTGACATGGGGCGTGTGTGTGTGTGTGTGTGTGTGTGCGCGTGCGTTGAGGTCAGCCAGACCAGCCAGACTGAGTAAAAGGATTTGATTGGCTGTTTACAGAGGTTATTCCTTCATTCATCCAATAAACTATGATTGTTTGCAATTTTGCCAATTGTTGGAGATAAACTTCACTTTTTTTTCTTGTCAGTTTAAATAAGAAAACTTTTTTTTTTTTTAAATAATACAGAAACATTTAACAAATAAAATGTGAACGAGGAGAAATGTTCAGATTTTTTAAAAATTTAATTAAGAATAATGACGCGTTTTAAAATGGTCTCAACAACCAGCAACACTGACCGCTGTGATGTATACGATTCTGTTTTGTAGGATGGGATTATTTAATTAAGAGCTAACAAGCCTGCAGAGGTCTGCAGCGGAGGCCTCCGCGTTTTCAGCCGTTTTAATTATTTCAAGTGCTGCTGCTGCTGCATTTGCGTTCAGCTCTGTATATAGTACAGCCTAGATTTAATAAGCGCACAGCATAGTGTTAATAATTGATTTCAATAATGACGACAAGGGCCTTGCTGTTAGTTTATAGGCGGGCTACAAAATTTAATTAACATCTTAAAACACTGACTTTGATTTTCTTTTTTTCTTTTTTTTATGAAGACCACTTGTGCCTCAGGGGTAACATGCAGATAATATTGCGCCTGTTAACGCAAATTCAATCATTTTGAAAGAGAGACACAATTAAATTTTTCCCATTGCACAGCTATTTCTGTTTTTCCTCTTGACTTGCAAAGAGCAGGTGAAATGTTTAATAATTTTCATAATTTTCATAATTTGTGAGCTTCCCTGCAGCATCTCTCCAGCATTGGAAACCTCCAGGGGTCATTGAAAGGGGGCTTTCCTGGGGGATCCACAGCAATATTAGGAATAATTTAATGTCACTATTCACTCAAATGCATGAATGAATATTCATAGGAGTTGATTTCAGTTAGTTTGAGACTAATTCTAATGTAATTTAGATTAGATTTGAAATGTGGGTTTATTTGTTATTCCTTAGAAAACATTAGATTTGTTCAAATAATCCAGACTAAAATAGTGTTTTGCATTAACTTTTTAATTTATTTTATTCAAATAACTTGTCAGTCTGTTTAAAAAACGCACACAAACACACACACACAGAGAGGGCTAAATGTGTTTCTGAATCAGACTCTTTGGCCATCTGGCCTGCATGTGTGAGCAGAGGTGAAGAGGCTGCTTGGCTCTTCACGGTCAGCTAACCCCGCAGCTTTAATATTATGATGATAGTTTCATTCCCTGCTGTGATTGCGGAAGAGGATCTTATGACAGTGTATTTAAAATTCATACAATTATGAAACAGCGAGAGGATTTCTCTCTCCCCCTCCCACCTTGTCATTGAGGGAAGCCGAAGGTTTTATCTGTAAAACAAAGAAAAGCCAGGGATCGTTTGCATAGTTAGCATAGTCTGCCTCGCAGGCACAATATGGATTTAATTTATATGCAAATGAAAGCAATAAAAGGAGAATACACACTGGAAATCTCTCCCGTTTAAGGAGGAGGGGGGGTTGGATTCAGAGCAGGTAGCAGCACAAATGCACAGAACAAATCAGCCTCGACCAATAAGGAGAACAATGATGTTATATAATATGCAGAGAGTGCAGAACAGATTGCAATAGTGTGTAAACTGTGCACCACAAACATCTTGAAGTCGACTCCCTGCCTGGAGGAAGTTAGGAAGACTTTTATTATTGGGATAAGTTACATTTATGATGCCCCAGTAAACGAGATCAAACATGCGCACAGACGCACACACACACACGCGCACACACACCCACTCTACTCTCACCATGCACAGTGACCTTTCAGACTCTGCACGGCACTGTGTTGTTGTCACTGATGGAGCTAAATGCATCTACACGTGTCCTACGTTTAAATACAGTCTTGAGCTACTTTACTTAAATTCCAATGACAGATATTTGTACCATTTACATAGAAAATATATGACTAGCTTATAAAATATGTTGAATTTTCAGAGCTTAAACTACCCACCAGTAACATTAGCTCCATATTGACAAGCTGCAACATAAAAATAAAAAAAATAAAATAAGATAAGATAAATTCTACATCATAATAATAATAATAATAATAAGATGATAATTGATATTGTATTTCTACTTTAACTGGCACCATTGACCTTGACTTATATCAACAGTGAATGAAAATCTGACCTTAACTCTTAATTCTATTTGCGCTTATTAGTTTTCAAATCTTTTCTGCAGCATACATGAACATTAAAGGCGTACATTTACACAAATATATATATATAAAAAAAAAAATCGATTGGAAATCTACATTAGGGATTATTTGTATTTTAATCTGTGTTATTTGCAGCTAAACATGTTTCCTGACCTTTTGATTCATTGATTCTCAACACTACAAAAGACCACACTTTTTTTTCCCCCTCAGCTGTAATATAATAAGATGCAGGAGTTTACTTTGAGTACTGGACATAGTACACAAGAACGGTAATCACCTGTCACTCAAACAAAGGGGTGGGGTTAGGGGGGTGGGGGGTTGTTGTGTTGTTTATTTTTGTGCGATATACACTTTTGCTTATTTCAAAAAAGCTTGAAAGGGATCATTGACAAAAGATGACGATTCACGCAGTAAAATGCACTCATGCAGAGACATACAAGCATGTGCAAAACAGCAGGAAGAGAAACCCTGCATTTACACACACACACACACACACACACACAGATCCATTTAAAAGAGCTTCTTAGATCACTGCGCTGTGACGGTGGGGGTGCTCAGTAGAGAAGTTTAGAGTAATTCCTTCTCAGCTGCTGCCTCAATAATGTGTCCTGTAAACACACTGCAAGAAGAATAGCTTTTCTTACCCATTTTCTTCCTCTTCTAACATTTAGAAAATGAAGTAACATTACGCGGCTCCTCCAGCTGTATGATGTAATGCAGCATTCATTTGTTTCACCCGTGAATAAAACATCTGTTTTAGTCCGTGCACAAAACTGTTCAGACAAGTCGCTGTTATTCAGCGATTTTCAACTGGTTTTTGTTTTGTTTCTGTTCATTTTCCTGATTGTTTGCCACGGTGACGCGATGCACGATAGCCAACATATTACAGGTTATGTGGGATAAGTCAGCCGGGCCACCTACAGGGAGAGGACTTCAGTGCCAAGACACAAAAAGCTAAAAAGATAAGAAAAATAAATGACAAGAGTAGAGACTACATGCCATATAAACAACAGACAGAAATGTTGTAACACCATCAATTTATGCTCATATGGGATAATTATTTTATAAATTAAAATCACTGTATTAGAATTTATAATTCTGCAGATAATGCACAAAATAAAGTATCGACAAACAAACTGTGGGGTTCTTAGTTTTCTTGTCAATTTTAACTAGTTTGATTTGATTTGATATATTTACAATTAAACATTATCTCTGTCAGTGTGTTTATTATTAGTACTAGTAAAAAAAAAAAAAGAAAAAGAAAGATCAATATAATCAATGAATTGATATTTTGATACTGTGTATTTGGAGCTGGTTTTAGTCACTATAATGACTGGATATTATTTCATGTAATTATAGTTCATATTTTTAAATTCCAGCTCGGCAGAAATTTATCAGGATTTTTAGCATCAGTTTTGCATTTTTACAAGCTGTTTTCATGGAAATTATATATTTTATTATTATTTTTTTAAATAGTAAAACAGACGTTAAAAGTCAGATTCCAGTCTGTTATTTGCAAATGTGGATAATATTATATAATATATCTGTTATTTTAATGGGTAAATGAATGAAAGCCAAGTAAGAAAAAAAAGTACTGTTGCTCATCACTTTGTTCAAATATTATTATGAATATTATCTCTGAACCGCTGAGGGGTCAAGTTGTCTTTGCACTTGACTCACGTCTATTGGAATAACATTTACTGTGTGTGTGTGTGTGTGTGTGTGTGTGTGTGTGTGTGTGTGTGTGTGTGTGTGTGAGTCTGTCGACAGCATGCATGTCAGACCAATCAGCATTCAAGAACGATTTTGACCCTGATCTTGTGTGATTGTTTTTTTGTTCCAGGAGTGCATGTATACCAAGACTGGTTCTCACCATGGAGAACTTTACTCTTTGAACTTTGACATATTATGGGCTGTCAACTGGACTATCTCAGGCTCACACAAACACACACACACACACACACAAACAGACAAAGGTGGTATTGAGAGAGAACCTCCCGCAATGCAGCTGAGCGTCCAGGGGGCTCTCAGCTCCAACAGCCGTGATCTCACCGAGCTAAATCCAGATTACATGGAGGATATACACAGCGCCACTTGTTTACTCTGCACGACAGGGGGTGATCTAAGTGGGGTAATGCAAACTGCTTTGTTTGGGTCAAAAAGTTTGAGGTTACGTGTGAAGAAATGGATTGTGCAAATAATGTTTACACATATTTCACCTTTAATGCAAAGTCTGTTCCTGCTCTGTAAAACAGCAGTTTTTCTATGGGAGTCTTGTATAAAGTGATGTTTTTCGTCTATGTTTTGGTCATAAAATAGTGCTGGAGTTACATAAATCATATGTTTAGAGTAAATATGATTTGTTTTTTGTTTTTTTTAAGATGAATCTGAAACGTAAGGACTTGATTTTCCGTTACATGGCGTGCTGCTGCTGAGAAGGTGGCGCACTGAAGGACAGTTATTCCGCTCTAATTAGAAAGAAAGCGTCAGGAAATGACAGTGCATCTCCAGCCACAGCTATGTGGCAGACAACACATCAATTCAGACTGCTGGAGAGTCTTTTTTAAATCTGCTTTGTCTGTGTCAATAGAAGTCCTGACATGCAACAATAATCAGCAAGAGAACAATGACTGTGTAGAAGTTCAAGATACAGAAAGATAAAGGAAATTAAATTATATCTCAAAGATTCACTTTTATTAAAAAAAAAGAAAAAACTTTTTTTACTTAATATTTAAGGGGGTCTATTGCAAAACTTTTTTTTTTTTTTTTTGACTGAACATGTGCAGATTGTTTTATTGTGAACAATTTTTCACGGATTGTAAATATGATTTTATTTAAAAACACTATAAAACCATGTGTGTGGTGCACATTTTACACTCTTATTCTCATGGTGAGTGTCCCATAGAGGCATGAACACACACTTTTGCAAACACACACACACACACATGCACAACCACAGTAAGAACAAAGGCAGGGACACCTGGGATTCCCCCAGTTGTATGGGTGGTCACATGCACCTCTGGCTCTTCTTCATGCCTTCCACATGTGGAAGCACTTCATCTTCCCACTGCCTCTCTCGCTCTGTCTCTCTCCTGCTCTCTCCCTGTGTGCATGTGTGTGTGTGTGCGTGTGTGTGTGTGTGTGTGCAAACCACTTCACTCCACTGAGGAAACCAAAGCTGTGAGAAGAAGATGGTCATCGATGAGAATAGCGATTAAACTGGTTCCTATCCGCTGCCCCCGTGAGGGGCTTTTATACTTCAGACGAGGGCCGTTAAGTGATGTGAACACAGATGTACATCGCTGACTGCGTGCTAAATGCTAACACTAGCTAGCATGCAGCACTGTGCTGAGTGACAGCGAGCCTTTGGCGTTACTCAAAGTCAAGACACTGACCTTTTTTTTGAAGCTTTTAGTGTATGTGTGTTTGGATTATTTCTGGATTCATTTTTTTTTTTTAAATGAAACAATGGCAGACTTACTGTGTCTGTCTGGCTACTCTCTCACCCTCTTCTCACACTTCAAAAGCAGCTTGCGGATATCTCCCTTTCTCTCCCCCTTCTCCCTGTCTTTCGTCGCGGCAGGCCTGGAGGTGGCGAGAGGTGATGCGGGGAAGCGATTAGTCATATTCAATTTACATACGGCTGTCACGGGCTCCTCCAGGCCTGAGCGCTGATGTCATCTGTGCGTGAGGCCCTCTGTGGCCACCCGGTGTATGGGAAGACTGTCAAATGGGGCGAGCGCTATCACTGTTCGAGCGCTATGATGAATGTAGGGCGGCACTTTTTCGTCTGCATGTGTGCATGTATGCGTTTGTATATGAGCTGTGAAATTTGTTCATGTGTTTGCACCTGGGGTTATAACATGCCTTCATAGCATGACAGCAGACATGTAGTATTTGTAAAACGTGAACTGAAATTAACATTCAATTTGCCTAATAATTCTGTATATCAGTTGTGTCTGTTGTGACCTGTGTGCTTATTTGGTACGAAATTTAAAGTGTCATGTGGGGACCGAAACATCTTGTGTCCAGCAGTTAAACTTTTAAAATGAAAACTATTTACATATTCATCAACTCTGGAATTTTTAATAAGGGAGAAGGAATAGTTTGGAAATGGAAAATATGTATCGGACACAAATTATTTTAAAATATGTCTGGAGGGGAAGTTTATTGATTCTTTTCTGCTGCGATAGCCAACACTGTAAGCCGTTATTCATCCCATCTGTGACTCGACGTTACTCTGTGACTTTTCCATGTCGTGATTTGAATTACAGGATAATGTATAAAGTCACGTGAACGACCCCGCCTGTTTTAAGACTCCGGTCATTCGCTTTCACCACAGCTGGACCCATAAAAGAAAGACAGCTAATGCTACAGCAGCACACACACAGGGCAGTGGGAAAGAGGGTGGTCTACTGCTTAAGCTCTTCCTTACAGAAATATTAACTCAAATATGGCTCTGAACTCCTCAAGGGGTCAAGAGCCGGCAGTCCATTTTGCAGTCGGCTGCTCATAGAAAGCCGTGGAGCTCGTGCAGTTTAGTGGAGAGTCGCTGGCAGACGTCCAGAGGAGGAAGTCTAAGTTATTTATGAAGCTTCGCGAGACAAAAGACAGTAAAGCTTCCCATATTCAGCGAGTCTGGCTGCTCCACCGATGACGGTGAATCCAATTTGCTGCAGTCAAGAGCAATTAATTTTGTGGACAATTGGGTAGGCTTGTGTACAGTAAAGCGCAATATGATTTTAGGTGCAACTGCTGTGGTTATTTTATAAAGAGGAAGAGTGGCCAAAATATACTTTAGATCACCAGCTTAAACTGTCCAAAGAAAGAAAGAAAAACTTTATTTATAATTATTTACTACCGTACGTTTTTGGGCTTTTTTAGCGCCTGAAAAATCAAGATTTAGAAATTTGGTTTAAGGCGTAATCTGATCAAAATCATTTCTTGCTCTCAAAGACATATTTTAATGCGCATATGTGCACATCATCATATGCAGAAGCACACGTGAAGGCCATGAAGTTCAGTTTACCGGGGCAACTCGTCTCTGGATCTGGGCAGCAGGATGTGAGACCGTGAATAACTGTTTTAACACACAGCCGGCGCAGTGTGTGGTCTATGATATACCATCTAAAGCATAACTCTGTCTGTCTGTCTATTATTTTTGTATTCATCAATTCATTACAGCTATAAAATAATCAGTTAATTTCTATTTTTATCTTATCGTATCAAATCTAAGCGATTCTTGTAAAAAAAAAAATGCACACCAACAACTACCTAAATCCAAATGGTTAAAATCTAAAATATTAAAACTTAAACTACACAAATAAATAATTATACTGTTGAAATAAAAAAAAATATACACTGAATCAACGACAGCATTGTTTTTTGTGTTTTAAAGGAATCATTTATGAATATAAATTAGCATTTTTTTTGCAGGTGTTTGCTCTGCTAACGGCAGTGAGGCTGAACACCTGTGTGTTGACTGTGATGAATCAAAGGGGTGAAAGTTCAGACGTGGAACGCGGAAGACATGTTCATGAAAACATAATGTCCCAGAAAATACTCGCACCTATTTTAAGTATGAGACTACGAAGCTCTGCTTTGAACGTCCAATAAATTTCTTTCCTTTCCGCCTCTGCGCAGAAAACCCCCGAATGCCAGAAAACAAAACAAAAAAAAACCCGTATTCTGGGAGCAGATGGTTGAGAGGCAGATAACAAACATCAGAGAGGAATCGGGAATGAGAGATAGGGAGAAAAGAGAGAAGCATGAGGGAACTGATGTCCTGTATTTCCTGTCAAAAAAGCTGAGGAGATAAACCGCAGATGTTTGTAGACAGACGATGAGCCGTCTCTAACAGCTGGTCAGGGATCAGATTTGTGTCAGTGCGTGGACGACCTCCTGCAACGCTTGGAAACCGTACGTAGCAAGCTAAAGATTACACATCAGCAGAGAGAGGGGAAAAAGTAGGATTCTTTGGAACCCAACGCCTTTGTTAACAGTTTCACTCCAAACATTATGACAAGTGTGCTGTAAAGAACCATCAAAAGATGGACACTCGACTCTGAAAAGGCTACGATCCCAAAATGCCAGACATTTTCAGTCAGTGGATGGTTGTATACTGGACATGTGTGCATTTGTCTTATGTTTTCAGGGGAAGGCTGCACTTCAGATAGAAGAAGAGCACGCTGGTTACTCTCTCGCTTTATGATTCTAATTTAAAAAGACGGAAAAATGAACAGTCTGCCAAAAAAAAAGGATATACGATACTGGCAAGCATGTCTGTGTGGGTTTACATCTGTAAGAGTGGCTTCTATTTCAAATACAGCCCAGTCAAGTACAGACAAGTTTAGCTGGCCCGGCATAATCCTTTTAACACGTAACAAAACACAATAACTACAAACACTAGACACACAGTTTACCACTGGCTGCATATTAAAGTTCCACTCCGCTCAAATTGGTGTTTTGCTTGTTGTTTTGAGCTTCGCTGTGCAGGACGACGTACGTGCAGAGCGCCGTCACATCTAGTTTAGAAGCTAATCGTGGTGCAACTTGCTGTGCACATACGCGGGGGACTTTTTTCAGTGATGTAAGGCACATCTTGCTTCCAGCAGTTCGACTTTTGACATGAAAAGATTTGCATATTCATAGATTTTAAGCAACTTGAGCCAAGTTGGGGGGAGGTCAGAGCAGAGTATTTATATATATATATATATATATATCTCAAAACAGGTCTGCACGGGATGTTAACTATAACTATGCAAAAACAAACAAAAAAATAATCGCTAAACATAGCAAAATGAAAAGGATGAAAATGATACTGATGCAACTTATAGATATAGACCAGAAATTAGTAACGACATAAAGTTTGCTAAATGTGTGTGCTAAAGATATATAGAATAGAATAATAGGAAGATAAATAACTATTATAATATTTCTCTGTGGTTTATGGGTGGATGAGCTGTAGTATCACTGACATATGACACATTCACACAGTCGGCCAAATGTCTTAACAGAAGTCATAAAAAAAACGGGAAAAAAAAACAAAAAAAAAGAAAACAAAACAGCATGTGAAGCTTCATTTGAAGCCATATTTTGCTTTTGCTCTACAAAGACCTTTTGTTTGTTAGAGCTGTATTTGAAGACAGATGTGAAAAGCCACAGTTTTTCATTACAGTGTTAAGTCGGGCCACATTTTGTCTTCTTTGGAGTCTCACTGACTTCTGACTGAGTGGAAGAACGCAACGCACAGCCATCTTTTGACATGGAAACGGATTCAAAATAAGGTACTTATGAAACATGATATACTGTATTTCATATCAATAACATAAAAGCAGATGAGATATTTTTTATCTCATATCGTGTGACTATTTTAGCAATACAATACTAGGCATTGTATATATATATATATATATATATATATACCTAACATTACCACAATGTATTAGACACTGATTAAAGGATGAACAAGCCTTTTCACCTCTTAAATTAATCAATTTAATTTACCTGTTTTGAGGTTATTGTTTTTTCCTCCATCATATTTAATTAACTCTTCTTATTCTAACAGTTGTTTCCACTAAATAATAAATGCAGGCGAGAAATGTATTTTTTTTCTAAATGCTAAGTAAAATTATCAAGAAGAAAATGTAAAATATAAAAAATATTCTTTAATAATAGTCACTTTTTTTTTAACTTTTATTCTAACATATTTCCTAAACAGATTAAAACTGTATTTTTTTTCTCCAAATAAATAAAAAAAAAAAATGCAGAGAACAAACACCCACTACAGCCCATTCACATACACACACAAACACACAAATTCTCCTATTTTCCCCTCTGAATAATCGATTATATTATCTATGCAAACTCCTTAAGTTGCTCAATGGGAAAAGCTGATTGTTTTTCCATTAAGTAATATTACTGCAACACATATAGCCACAGGTCGATGCGGCGCTCATTATGGCTGCAGGCGGATAATAATTAACCACTAATGTGTATAGAAACAGGCCCCTGATGGGCTGACGGTAAAGCAAGACGCTCCCTGAGGAAAGCAACACACAGCAGCTCGCCTCAACTGTTTATTTGCTTCACCAAGAAAGCAAAGGAGGCCCTGCAGACTTGAAATGGGATTAAGCAGATGAATAAAGCAGGGGAGTAATTGGAGGTGAACACACTGACTGATGCAAGCTTTGCCTTGAGTACACTAACAACAGCTGGTTGATTAGTGCGGAAAAATCGTGAATCTTAATTAAGATTTTTTTTTTTTTTTGAGTGTATTGTAAGTCAGTTGAAAATGATCTAAAAATAAATATATATATAAAAAAAAGAAAAGACATTTGGTGCACAGGCTTCACTTTCAGTCACTACTGTAAATTTAAAAACGTCTGAAGTGATGACATCAAGCCTCACAGTGTAAGAGCGGGACGGTAAATAAGACAATGTTACGTTTATCTGTAATTTATATGGACTGTAAGTAGAGAAGAACCAGAAACAAAATGAGAGACAGTTGGTTAAAAACAACAAAAAGTTGATTCCCAATGGAGGAAGTCTGGGAAGCCAGATGTTCATAAGCCTCACTGGAGTGCACGTCTGAGTACCAGTGTGTCTTTTTTGTATGTGTGTGTGTGTGTGTAAGAGAAAGAAAGAGGAGCGTTTCCTGATCTCCTGGCCAGATGTTGCTGATCCCTGCCACTCCACTGAGGGGAGTTTATACCCAGCTTTACAGAATTAGGAAAGATCACGAGGACGAGCAAGTCGGACCCAACGGACTTTTTTTCAAAGTTGGTGGTATTTGATTTGACCGAATAAAGATCTCAGAAAAATGTTCTCTTGGCTCTAACTTCACATTTACTCGACATTGTATATAAAATTCAATTCTGTTTTTACATTAAAAAAAAATCACTATTACTGACTGCATTGTTTTTTATTCCCTAACTGAAATGATACTGAGATTGATCGGTGATGATTGATATGCTGATTGGATGTAATTATAGTTGACTCACTAACTGCCGAAGGACTATCTGGCAAATAAAGCAAATCAGATTCAAAACCAATTAAAAAGCTGTTATCCAGTTTCGACTTGTACGATGTTCAGATTAGATCATTTAAAAAGGTTAATAAAAGATTTATTGATGTTGTCGTTAATTGCAGTTGTGTTAATTGTCTCAGTAATGACTGGTCGTCCTGGTCTAAAGGCAGACAGTATGTGTGTGTGTGTGTGTGTGTGTGTGTGTGAAATTTGGTTTTGTGCATGTGTGGCATGTGTGTGTCAGTGGATTTTTGTATATAAGTGTGTTTTTGTTCCTTTATATCCACACTTGCATCTGTCTTTACCCTCACATATGTGTGTGTGTGTGTGTGTGTTCAGTGATGGCGTGGGGATCCATCTGTGTCAGGTTAACCTGCTGGGAGCCTCTCCCAGCAGGTAGTCCTGGAGGGCCTAAATCATCTGGACGGCCAGAAGCGTGAAATCCTTCCAGGCCTGGACAGATGTCTCTCTGTTCAGCACCGGCTCAGCCTTCAGCGACCTCACAGACCTTTAAAGACCCTCGCGCAGACTTTAGCTCCCAAAATGCAGACCAGACCGCAGCCAGACCAGACTGGATTATTAAAAAATGAAAAAAAAAAAGAAAGAAAGAAAGAAAAAAGAAAGACATTCGAAAACTAGACTAAGGAATAATTGACAAAAATCAAGGCAATTTCCAGGATGAATTTTAAACCACTGCATCTTTTTAAAATAATAATAAATACACAATAATAACAAAATACCCACAGTCTTCTTACAAATGTCAAAAAGCTTAATACTCAACTACAAACCTCTGCTACTACAAGCGTTTGTCTATTTTATTTTATTGACATTTCTGCAAAGGATTTGGTATTCGAATCATGTAGAGGAGGCTGGACTTTGACACCAAACGATTATTTAGTACCACGGGTGCCAAATGCTCTCATGAACTGACAAGATGCCAAGGCCAGGTCAGCCAGAGGCTAAACTGGCCTGTATCAGTGGGTGTAACACAGCAGAAAGGCAGCGAGAGAGTGAGAGACAGAGCACTGACCTCTTTGACCTGAAGACCATCTGCACACACCTTGATCCTTTACACATCAGGACACGGAGGTTGGAAATATACCCAGGCTCAGATAATACAACTTAGACCAGATGTACATAACTGGTAATTACGATAATCACAACAACATGAATGTGGTTGCATTAGTAACATTTTAGCCGGCCAGTCAGCACTATAATTTGTCCACTATGGGCTACCGCTGTTCACAGTTGGCAGCAGGCAAAGTTAGCATCTAGCAGATGAGTTTTAAAGTATTTTGCAGCTAAAGAGGCAGATATGTTGCTCTTAATGTGTTAAAAAAGCATGCTTTGCCTCGATGTCTTTCCAGAAGCAACGTTAAAGCACTCTCAATGGCTTCCTGTTAGCTTCCTGTCTGTTGGCGGCCTCCTGTACCAGCTGATTGAGGTGGTGTTATGTTTTTGGTCTAGGTGGCTGAGCCATCGGTCTAATGGGTTCCAGCTGGGCCTGTGTGTCAGCATTAAGTCCTCAAGTGGAAAAGTGGCTGCAAAGTCAAACCACCTGGTGAAGCCGAGCTGCCGGGGAGGTGTGAGGTGGTGGTGGATGAAGCAAACCTTGGAAAAACGTTGCCCCGAGATTATGGAGGAGGTCTTTTATGTTTTCTGATTTTATTTGAGCCCACTTTATAATATGTTTTTCACTTTGCAAGAGCACGGTAAGCCTAAAAAATGACAAGCAGATTATTGAAATCCGTGCAGCTAAGTCGGGTTGCAGGTGGTTATTTTGGCACTGCGAGACCTGTCAGTGAAAAGAACATTTGCCAATCGACGTGAACGGTTTGATCTTACAAGTTATTTAACGGGCTTAATCTACTTTACATGTTCAATGCTCCACTATTTGACCTTGGCCCATTTCAACATGAAGCCTGACAAGAAGCCGCTAATGACAGCTGTGATTTCGTTGGCCTGATATTGCGGCGTTTGTCACAGGAGTCGCTACAGACAAGAGCGAATAATTCTTTTACAAGCAGCATGACAGGAGAAAAGGCAACCAACTCTAGGATTTCACGTTTGTCCGGGGAGACGTCTCAGCAGCAAATACGCTTTGGCATAAGCACGTAGTGGTTGTCACATTAACATTCTCCATTTTTAAACCTGCATTTAAACAGGTTTGGGAGATATTAATTTTCTGAACAACAGCCTTGAGGAAATACCTGTACTGCAAACTCAGGAATTTAACACTCAGGACTTCCTTTGGGTCTATGCCTTGCTCAAGGGCTTTGTGTTGGTACCCTTTAGTAATAGGGTGGGACTAACATTCCTCAATCAATACGTGCGTCCTGAATTCCAAAACTGGCAACCCTCCAGTCCGGTACGTTACCGCTGCCAAACGGTAATTTGAAAATTTGCATGTTTTTCATGTGCTGACTTCATTGAGCTTTTTCAAAATTAATTCCATACAATGTTATCACATGCTCGGTAATGTAAGGATATTTTTAAAATCCTTTTGGAGAGGCACTGTTTTTAGTTATCTGATACGCACATGCAAAGTTCTCCTAATCTCCATATGTTACAACTGAAGAAGAACTCGTTCGACGTCTTTTGGAAACGCACATGCTCACTTTCTTACCGAGAGTTAAAATGAGATGATTGAAACCACTCGCTACGCTAAATATGAAGCTAAAGCCAGCAGATGGTTAGCTTAGATTTGCATAAAAACTGTATACAAGGGGAAACAGGTAGCCTAGCTATGTCCAAAGGTAGGAAGAATACATCTACCATCTCTAAAGCTCCTGGCTCTTATTTTGCGTACAGACACGCGAGTAGTACCGATCTCATCTAACTGCAAGAAAGTGACAAGACTTTCCCTAAATGTCTACTTATTATAATAGATTAAGAAGAGTAGAAATGTCCATTTCACAAACACACACTCACTCTCTGGTGTTATCAGTGTGGCGCTCAGCGCTGTGAGTGACTGTGCCACACTGCATCCATCACAGCTCGTCTCCGCCAGCCCACATCTCAGGCTGGAAAATGGTGCGCAATACAGCTGATGAGCTGGTGAGAGATATTTATGAGGATCCTCGTAACCAGCCCAACAGATCCCCGGCAGATGACTCCCGACCCGGGGCGCTCTGCTTTTTCCACGATCACACTTAACATGTTACCTCCAGCTGTCATTCAGGGGACTGGCTTTTACCATGTGGAGCAATCTGAAGCAAGACACAGTTCATCAGTAATGAGTCTGTGTTGTTTCAGAAAGAGTACACTAACGAGTGTGTGAATGTACTAAAGCTGACACACTAAAGGTGAACATTTACCCCGATATTTGACTTGGTTTTGCTTCGATTCTCATATAAGGCCTTGTGCAAAACAAATGAAATGCAGCAGTGGAACAGATTGTGTTGCTTTCAAAGAAGAGTCCCCTCCATGGTTGATGGCAACGCCTGGCACACATTGTCCATCATGGAAGTTGTGGATACGGAGGAATAAACCCCAGTGCCCACCGGGTGTCCCTCACTGTGGCTGGTAGAAATGTGTGTTGTGTCTGAGACATTACTCCTGTCTCCTGCTGTTGCATGCATGTCATTCATTATTTATAAGTTAATTCTGTGAACTTATTTGGATTTGAACTGAACAGTAAAACCAGACAATGGCAGACTACACAAAACCGCAATTTGTACGCTGGTTGAATAATTCTTTAACATGAACATTACCTCCTTAAAAGAAGAGATCCAGAGACTCTGGAGGCAAACTGGGATTTTACCAAGAAAGAATGAGACGTGTTTCTGTTTTTCATGACACACACACACACACAAAAAAAAAAAAAAGAAACAATCCTAATAGGAACTCTTGTGATTTTTGTCATCCTTTTCCAACCACCGCTCAAGCAAGTCACATTGTGGAGGAGGAAATCAGTTCAGCAAGCTTCGGGAAAAAAAAAAAAGAAGAAAAAAAAAAAAGAACAGACATGTCAGGGTAAGTTACTATGAAGAAAGAAAAGAGTGACAGTGAGAAAGAGCCAGTGTGATTCGGTCTCCTGTCATCTGCATTCTGGTTCCCTGTACACAGAACACGTTGCGATTGAAAGAGATGAGGAGAAGGAGAGAAAGAGAGAATCCATCTAATCCATCTGGCATCCTTATGCTGCTGTTTAGGCCCCGTGGTGACTTCAGAGATAGAAGATGGGCATGAAAGGGAATTACAGCGAAGCCCTTTCACTGATTCCAAAAAATCTGCTCCAAATTACTTTGAGAGCAAATATCAATTTAAACAGGCTGCCTCTCCCTTTTCTCTCTATATCTCTCTCTCTTTTTCTCCGAGTTCACGACTTCCTCCGCAAACAAGGCCAAAAGTGGGATGGGATGCGGACTAGCAGCCATTTGAGTCCCCCTCTGATGGATCGAACATGGCACTTATGCTAATTCGCCTCGTTTTTTGGCCAGCACCACGCGTATTCTTACCCAGCCGAGACTCCGTTTGGAATGTGCAGTTGTGGCAGTAAAGCAAAGCGCTCGGAGATGCTGCTGCTGCTGCTTTCTATAGACAGCTAAACTGTTTCTACTTACCATCTTCGTTGGATGGCAAACAGACTTTGTGGCCGCAATGCATAGCAGCACATATAGCCATAGGCAGGCGGTCAAACCCGAAGATGTAAGTACTGCGTGAACAAGCAGGATTCACGGATAAAACACAATGCAAGACCTTTAATCATCACAATAAACGTAATCACGTATCACTAAAATATCGTACGTTCCTGCAAGATTCTGATAGGAGCAGATTGTTGCGTTATCTGTCTATTAAAACAATAATTTTTCTGGCATCCAACAAATGCTGATCTCCGGGTTAAACCTCCAGAACATAATGAATGCAAAGTGATGCGAGGTTTCACACCTGCTGTGCTGTTGAATATTTGGTGCCGGAGTACATGAAGTACATATTAAGTAGTATCATCAGGTATCATACTATATATTATCAAATTAAACTCAAAGCATGGAAACTTTGCATTAATTTATCCATGTCCACTTGGAAGCAGCATTAAACAACATTAACATATTCACATCACCAGAAAAAGTCGATATGGCTAACGTGTTAGCAAACAGTTACACATCTGACAGAAACAAAGGAACATTAGCGTTCATTTCTGGGTCGTGTTTGTGTCCTTTTTTAGCTCTGTAGTCGGAGGCCTTTAAATACTGCGAAGAGCTGAGAGGAAGTTCAGTGTCGGAGGATAATTCACTATGAGCAGCTTTCTTTTACATATCAAGTCATTTGATAATGTTAATGTAAAAAAATACTGATTATAGCAGCTTTAAGTATTTGTCAATGAAGCTTGAAGCTATTTGCTGCTGCAATAATCTCTCCTCCCCGCAGTGTGAAGCAGCTGTCGACACTCCTGCTCTAACATTTGATAGAAACATGCCCTGCTGTGGTCTTTCCATTATCTAAACACACATCTGCTCTGATTGATACGCTTGAAGTGGGCCAATTTCACCTCCCTGCGCGATGTGATAGGCATTTATTTGTTCAGCTTTAATTGTTGAAGCTCCTGTCAGCGAGGCACGGGAGCACAGCTGCAGAAAGGTGACACGTCGGGCTTCGGGATCAGGACAATTCGATTTCCAAATTAGCATGAACCAAATCGAAAAATTTCTCCGCCTATACGTGTGACTGTCAGACGCAGCGCAATCTGCACCTCTCAGCCATTATAGGAATTGAATGTGTAATGTATATGTTTTCATCGTGAGTTTCATCTCTTTAGACACTGTCAGTCTCCCTCGCACACACTCACATACTGAATCATATATGTGGTGAAGGCTCGTCCACATGTCTTATATTCATGTCGGAGATTGACAGACACAATTGCATGCACATGCAATCGTGTTCCCTCCGCTTAATTTAAAGGCACTCGAGGGTCAAGGCTTTCTTTCAATCACAAACTAAGAGTTCTGACAAGGGGAACGTCTTTATCCTTCGCCATGAAAACAATCTGCAAATTATCTGAATTAAAAGTGAAGGAACATTCACATCTGTGAGCCCTACTGCCTGCAAGTTTTCTTTCCGTGTGCAACTTCTTTTCTCTACAGGCATGAGAAGTGGAGAGCCGAATTTGTGTCAGCGCGGCTCAGGAAAATAAGATATCATGTCTTGCTGTCGGTTTGATGTCAGGCTCTCGGAGTCGTACCCGAATGCCTCATCCTGTTGAGGCTGCAACGGAGGCAGCCAGAGTGTGTGTGTGTGTGTGTGTGTTGGAGGGGGGGGGTTCAGCCAGAGTTCACATCTACAGCCACTAACCAGCTCTCACTTCGCTCTCTTCATCAGCTCCAACTCTCTGCAGCTCTATTTATTTCTTATTCCCCCTCCATCCTCTGTTTTCCTTCTCATCCAGTTGTGTAACACAGTGTTCTCAGTGCTGAGCGACGTCTCCTTTATTGTACGTTACTCAGTCGAGCCGAGCCAAACCCGCAGGACGGCCTCGCCCTTGTCCCAGCGTGCCTCAGATCTTCAGCTTGACACTTTGTTTGCGTCTTCATCAAATCGCTGTCAATACACGCTGATTTGTGATCAGGAACATGTGGTTCCGTCTACATTTCGCTGGTCAGGAGTAATCAACAGAGGTGACAGGACAAACTATTCTGTACGACGAGTTTCCAGTCCGTGACCACATGTGAAACACCCTTCTTGTATACAGAAATACAAATCAACTCACTGTGTGTCCTGTGGTTGAGTTTAGCTGCTGGTATGTTCTGCCTCAGTAAAATATAGAGGGCTAAATAAATGGTTAAAATGCAGGCGAGCTTTCGACTGTGCAAAATGGTCTTCTGAAGGGTCTGATTAGATCTCTGTGGTGGTCTCTGCTCAAAGCTTTTACCGCACTATTTGTTTTTGCCTCCAAATTGGTTTGCATATTTAATTAAAAAAGGAGCCTCTACTCATTTTACATGTCATAGTCAGTTTACTAGGCATGCATGCTACTCATTACTCCCTATGAAAACTGTTTTATGCCTTGTGTGGATATGGGGGAGCTTTTTAATCCTTTTTAACACACAAACACACACACACACAATACTTCGAAGTAGATATTTGTTTGCAATAAGAAAAATATAGAAAAGTGACATTACTTGCATGAAACTGAAAACCTTATAACAGACCTCTTCAGTGCATTCATGGACAGATATGTGCAGTGTGTTATATACAGGCATGAAGTAAAAACTAAGTATAAAAGCTTAAAGTGTAAACTGTTAATTCTTCGGGAGTACTTTGAGGAACGTGGTAACATTTACCGTTGCTACCTCCTTTCGAGGAAAGTGGTGAAAAGTTGGTAAAGTGTGGAAATCTGATACTAATATTCAGTCTCTCGATGACAGTTCAAACCACAACAGCCATACTTTTGTTATCACAGTTTACAGTACAGACCAAGCGCCAGTTTTTGCTGCTTTTGTATGGATCCCATTACAAACAAATGTACCGTACATCCCCGCCTTGTTGCCCTCAGGTTAGTTACAGTAACTCTGCCCCTCCCTGATTTCTTCATTTTCTTCACTCCTCTGAAAACACTGTAATCGGACGCTTGTCAAGTTTACGTTCCCTCACAAACCAACTAATCTTCCAACGCTCTGAACAAAATTGCTTTTCTCACTTTGAGCTTTCAGTATAACCCCAGTCTGCTGACAGATGTTCATGTGTCTGTCAATGTGCCGCGAGAACAGGCACGTTCTTTTACGGAAAAAACAAAACTGCTTAGTCGGATGGTGAATCAGATCTGTGTGTTAAACGCAGCTTCCAATTTCGAGCAAAACCACGCTACTCAGCATCTTTTCCCACAAAGCACACATCATTGACCAAACCAATGCTATTTAAACGAAGCTGGTAAAGTATAACAGTAAAGTCATTTTCATTTCCCGTCCCGTGCTATATACTGCTCAGATAGATCTGCTTTGACATCTGCATTTGGGATGAGTCAATGCACTGCTCCTCGTGTTTTGGTGTGATCTGGATTTATTGTGTTCAAAAACTGGGAAATCATAAAAGCAGAATTAGAAACTATTTAATAAGTTTCTCTTTTTACAGCTAATAAATATGATATTAATACATTTGCTTGACACTGTGGGTACGCACAAGTTCATGAAAATACACTCTGAAAAGATGAGCACAATTCAATCCAGGTTTCCTTAATTGAAACTCTCTCCCCCAGCTCCCTGATTAATTTATACTCCGAATGTGATCTAAATTGACCCATCCAGCCGCGAGGTATACAAGTAGCCCTGCTACTGCAGCAGACTGATATGTCATTAGAGTCCCGCAGTGATCGTGGCCCCAATTTTTCATACGATGGTATGAGTGACTATCAGGTGACTCCACACTGACTCCCCGCTGCAGAGAGAATATAAAATTATCTCTCATCAGCAGTAAACAAGTAGCCTCCGGCTTTCAGCGGGCGCCTTGAAGAATTTAGCAGCATAAACCGGTCTGACTTTGATGTCCTTGATTGGTGATAGTCCTGACCGCTAAAACTAACCCTCTCCCCACATCTCCAGTCTTGCTCTCCTTCTCTCTCACTATGTGCTTCTCTCACTGCCTCGCTGTCATTCTCTCCATGCAAGTGAAATGATACTAGGTCATAAAAGCAACTGACAATACTTCAGTGTCTTCTCCAAGAGTTTCTACCACGATCAAATATCATTCATATTTCTCATTTTATTAAATTGGGCACACACAGTGTTTTTTCTTGACGTTTGTTTTCTGGTTTAGATCCACTAAAAACACAAAGAGGGGGCGGAGAAGTTTGTGGAAATGCTTCTCAAGGCGTTGTGGGATCTAAAGCGACACAGGATTGACTGGTGATGCAGGAAAAGGGCGGTGGGAGGGTGGGGGTATAACTAAGATTTACTCAAATACACAAAGTATAATTTTCAGGTACTTTTACTTTGGCATTTCTGTTCTCTAACAAGCTCAATCAGTGATAGGTTTTGAATATTATTTTGCTGTTAAAGTCACTTGCAGCATTTTGTGACATTTATACTCGTAACTATTGTTCCACTTATTTTCACATTTGCTTTTTTTTCTTTTGTACTACAGCTCATATCTTCCAGTGTTACTGCTGTAACTTAGGAGGCGGCTGTCATTTCCACAGCTCATATTATATCTCCGAGTCTGCCTGCGCAGCTCGCGATGCACTAGATCTGGCTTCTATAAAGACATAGGATAAGATTACAGCTAAATCAGTCTTGTGGCTTTTCTCTGGGAAAAACTTATGAAGTCCTAAAACTCCCCCAGTTATGAGTGGGCCCAGCAGGGCTGCAGTGGTAGGAGTACAGAGTGAAATATAATACAAGCGTCACTGATCTTCCAAATAATACTGCACTGACAGCGTGGAATGATAGCATGATAACTCATAGAAGCTTCTTAAATCCTGCACAGGTACATGACCCTCGCTTTGTAAAGAAGTCATTTTCCATGATATATACTTCACTAATTCATCTGGCACATGCTTTGTTTTTCTGCTCTCTCTTTTCCTCCGTTCTCCTTTTCTATTCGCCCTCTTTTTTGATGAAAAGTGGAATTATTTGCACTGTTGCACACATGGTTTTGGATCTATAGTCATTCTGTCTGGCTCTCTCTCTCTTGTTCGATACAAGTCGTGGATGAAAAGGATTGAAACCCTGGTGCAGTTCATGTAACGAAAGGGCCGGCAGTGCCACTGTTGGTTTATATGAAATCAATTTAAAGGAGAAGAAAGGTTCCAATTGGCTGTTGATGTAATCAATCACTGAGTTGACAGACGATTTTCATTAGCCTACCGTGACTCTCACTTGTAGTCGCTGGGTAGAAGAAGAAAAATTGTTTGCAAAGAACAGAAAAAGATGTCTGTGTATATTTAGTCTATCAGAACAAGGTTCTCCTGCGATTTCACATCAAAGCAGAGAAACAGTGAGCCAAACGTTAACAGTTTCACTTCTCCTTGATCAGCATGCGATAGCTGTTTATTGGCTTTGGAAGTCAAGTGAGGGTCAGAAACGATCCGCTGTGAGAGAGTGGAAGTCCCACTGAGGACAAGGTGTGATTTTATTAAATCAACATGGAGCCGAGTTCTGCGACTGGCCAGTCAACGCCTATCAACTCATCTACCCAAACCTTTTTATTTCAAACACTGACTTTGTTTTATACGTCTTGACAGCAGACACTGTCCCATATGCCCCGAATTTCCCAGTACAAACACACATGAATGATTCAGAAAACACACAGAAGAGTTTTAACTCCATGGGGCCTTTCTGATGTGTCCAAATGGCATTTTAAGGGACTATTGAAACAACCAAAAGCCCCATTCTCCAACTACTGGATTTATCTGCAGCTTGGATTTATCTGCGAAAGCTGTGCAGCGGTTCAGCTCTTACCATATTGGAAAAAGTGTGGATTGTATTACGTTTGAGGACTATAAATGTACATAGACAACCTTTTCTTCTAATACTTGGGCATTATATGTTTTTTGTAGCCTTAATCTTGCAAGGATAGCTAGTTTCTTCAAGTCTGTTTATAGTGTGTGTGTGTGTGTGTGTGTGTTAGAGTTTTTCAAAAATAATAATATTTCCCAGTGAAACAGAATATCTGAGCAGTGTACAGTTACAAGAGGTATATAAATCCACTAAAAGGGGGGCGGGGCTAACATATTTTTCATTAAATAGGTGCAAAATATGACGGTGATCTAAAAGGGTTAAAAAGGCATTTTTCATTTCTTCTCAATACACATGAGCTATCCCTTTAAGGAGCAGCAACTATAACATTATAGTTATATAACACTAAAGTTATGTCACCTTTATTACTATACTAGTGAAGCCAAACCTGCTTTCCTTAATTTCCCTGACTTGTTTGGAGATTCAAGGCATCATTAGCCTTAAATGTCAGCGCACTAACAGCAATGGCACATAATTATGGGTTGAACCTGTGGCCTTTTGGTCAAACCACTAAACCACTCTCCTGCTCCAGTTCCCACAACAGAAACTGCCTTCTTTTTTCAGCATCTCTGAAGGGGGGAAAAAAAATAAATTATAAAAAAAAAAAACATGCTTCTAAATGCATGTTACAATCATACAAATAACAGATCATTGTAGAAAGAACATTTCTTAATGTGCTACCCCCTTTTTCCGGCTTTCAGCTGTTGGCTCACTGTGACCTGAAAGCTGGTGGAGTGAATCTGTAAATGTTCAGTTTCTACTTTACTGCCGCTCCCACACTAACATTACACTCTATATCATGTCATTCTGAAAGAAAAAAAAACAAAAAAAACATGGATACTATTTGGCGTTATATTTCCATGGTATGCAGCACATATCAAGAGTATCTTGTCTTTCTCCTCCCCAGGACCTTCATTAGATCAGCTCAGGATATAACTCACTGTCCTTCACCACCTAACCTTCACCGACTCTACGAACCAATGAACCAACACACTCGTACGTACACGCACAAGACACGCTCTCCTGGAGTACAGCTGGTAACAATCAGCACTGACCAGGCTGAAGCTTTGACATAAGAGCTCATAATCTACCTGGCCCAGACAGTGAAGGAGCATTATCTACTCTGGATTTATGATGAACAAGACATAATTTGTTACTGCCTGATGAAAACGCTGCATGTTCGAGAGGTCAGGTTTTAAAGCTCCTATGCCCAGTGATTCTAAAACTCCATATATCATTGTCAAATTAGCTGTAACATCCGAGTACAGTGACAGACAAGTGACACGATAAGACCACAATTCCCATAATCCCCCTGTTATTTTCATCCTTTTTATACAGCGATGCAGCAGAAACAAACAGGAGGTTTCACTGAGGTTACACATTTGAAGTGTGATATTAATAATCTTTGTGTAATAATAGACATTGGGGAGTTTTTCTTTTGGTTTCCAAGGAGACAGAAGTGTTTCCTGTAGTTTTTTTTTTTGTATAAAGAATAAGCGTAGCCAAGATCCAATCTGATGAGCCAAGACTTATTCAAAAAGCACGTGACCCTGGTGATTTATTGGCTGCCGTTAGACAAATACCTTAAAATGTGAGTTATCGATGTCACAATGCCAGACGTACAGTATTGTTTTAAGGCTTTAAGCAAATATTTTTTTCGTGCATTTATTTAACATGTCAGATGTTGTCAGATGAAGAGCTGTCCAAGACAGACTAATGGCTGGTTAGGTAGATTGGCTGCAGTAATGCAGGCGTCATATCTGACCATAGGAATGAAGACAAGGCTGTGCTGTACAGCGAAGCTCAATCTTCATTATAACCCCTTGACTGTGGTCCAAAACTCTGTGGCCAGACCAGAACATCAATACTGGATGTTTCTGCAAAAATGCCGGATTATGATACGACCACTCAATTGTTTTGTGTCCATTGTCAACATTTTTGGCCATGCTACGGCTACGGCTCCAGGGACGGCCATGTTAGTCTGTCACTCAACTTTGGTGAAATATCTCAACAACTATCAGATGGATTGCCACGGTAAATGTGGTGACATAAATTAAATGTAATAACTTTGGAGAATGAGATTGCAGATACAAGCAGGAAAGATTTCTGTAAACGGGAGACCCAGAACTCAGATGTCCCAGTTAATCTGGGTGTGCTTTAAGATCTCCCCAGAGGAACTGGAGGAGGTTGCTGAAGAAAATACTATTTTTACCGCAGCCTTAATCAGAACAAGCAGTTTGAAGGTGGAGGGATGATGGATGTGGCCAAGACAACAGCACTGCCAGCACACTTGAGAGAAAAAAAAACCCAAAACCAGTTCTATAGCAGCATGTCTAAAATGTCTAAATCCAGAATAAATAATTAGGGAGATGAGTTGTCTTTGCAAATAAACCCTTTTCTATGAATTCACCACTATTAACTATTACTCTGCAGAGTATCAGAAAAATAACCATACTTTTTAAACCAAATCCAACACAGGCATTTCTGTGTGTTTCTCTGTTGTCCCCTGGTGTAAAAATGTGATGCATCTCCGCCACAGAAAGCCAGGTGTGATCGCTCAGTGGCCCGACAGGCTTCAGGAAAAGCTCTCGAGTTGAGAAAGATTAATTAGTTAAATTGGGGCAGACATCAGTCTTCGAACAATCCTCCGTGCTATCGCCGGGGATGGAGAGGGAGGGTGAGGAAGAAGAAGTGTTGCTGAGGCGGTGAAAACATCGCAGCCAGAATAGTGAAGATCTGGCAAAGTGGCGCTATTAGACGGGAGGAGGAGGAGGAGGAGGAAAGGAAGGAGGAAGCAAGGGAAGAAGGGAGGATCTGAAACTCATCCCTCACTCTTATCTGGACAGCGAGGGCTGTCAGGTCATGTGTACAACCTTCCTGGTGCCACACTAATGATGGTCTCCCCCCTTCCTCCGGACTACGAGGTCAAGTCCCCCCCGCCACCACCTCGGCTTTATCATTCCTCAGCAGAACCCTGCAGCTCTGACAGGACCGAGACTCTTCAACGCTTAAAAACATTTTTTTTATTGCACCGGCCACGATCCAATTTGCATTTTTAAGCTATCTCAGCTTCCCTGAGAAAACACAACAAAGTACCTTTAGCTCAGACTGGAAATATTTGCTGAATCTGCATGGTTTTTTTTTTAATCAGTGATGCTCTTTTTCACATGCACACAGTTTATATTAAACTTAAAGAAGACTACGTTCTGTTCTTTTGTTCTCCGTGAAGCGGATACACTGAGGTAATTAGAGGTACAGGGCCTTGCTTAAGGGCACCTCAACAGTAATTGCTAAACACACCTTTAGCAGAGGATGCTAGTAATAGTTGGACCTGGAAGACGTGATAAGCAACAAGCTTATTGGTCATTGCAATCTGATATAAAGAGGCTACAGATGTTGAAAACAAAGTTACTGTGTTGGGCCCACGTGATGCATTTACAAAAATCAGCTGGAGGACAAATGGTGAGATTCCTACTTGGTGGGACGGCATGAAAAAAATAAAAAACTATCCACATGAAGGTACGCAGATGCACCTCTATGTGCAACAAGCATGCTACACACACACACACACAGAGACAGACAGACAGACACACACTGGAAGCAGAGAGCCTCATTACATGGTCGGATTAAACAGAAACATTTTTTTGGAGCGAACATCAAGGCATCGATTTTTATCTTTGGCGAGGGAGAGCTGATGTAACCTCAAAGGAAAAGCTGATCCTCCAATCAGCACTTCAGTCTGAATCTCTTTATTCTTCGGATGTGTAACAGCAACCCGATCTAAAACTGTAGATGATATTGTTTCGGTTACATTTTTCTCAGATCGACGTGGTTTTCGAATCGTCAGCGAGGGATTTGCAGAGTCTGTAGCGAGCAGCATCTCTGTGCTGTGACAAAGATGGATTTGCTCTATTCTCTCTCCACGTCGTATTCCACGCAAAGCCCGCGCCTCGTGACTAATCGGCTGCTAAATCATCTGAATTTTAGTGACATTTGATGCACTGCCTGCTCATCAGCAGATCATACCCGAACAGCGGCAGAATAACAAAGCGGTTAGTTATGTTACAGAAAGGTTTCCCCTGTGGAAATAATACTGCATCTTTGTCTAGTGAAATCCATTCTTTTCAAGTGGAACCTCAAAAGTCCAACTTTGTTGTTTCCAAAACACAGAAGGCCATTGTAGCTTATTAGCTGTGTCGCTCCATTCATTCTCATTTAGCCTCCTCTGTCACAGACAAATAGTGTGCAGACAGTTATGAGACAGGAGTCGATGACACAAATACATCTCTTGAATGAACTGTGTGAATTATTGTCCTGTCAGTGACCAAGCTAACAACACATTTTTTTCTTCCCACCTCTTTTTATAAAACTCTTTATATAATGAATTTATGTACAATCCTCAGAATTAAAGGTCCTCAATAGGAACAAGATCATATTTATCATATTTGTCTTAAAAAGCCAAAAATTCACATGTTAAGGCGTCTTTGTAGTAACAAGTTAAATCTCCTCAAACACCCTGAACCCCATTTCAAATCACTTGATGTTTATCGCTCTGCTCCACCAGGACGGTTTGATGCATGTACACCTCAAATATCATCCTGAAATCTCCTGTAGTCTTGCATTAGGTTGAGTTGCCACGTTTGCAGAAAAAAAAAAAAAAAAATCTGAATTATAAATAAAAGGTAATGATGCTATTATCATGCTCTCTTACTATGCCGAGCGCCTCGCCTCACCTTTCTATTTGAATAATGATTTATAATCATATTAGTTCTCTCCGGAGCCCTGCTCTGGAAAAGTAAAAAGCTATTATCCAGTTGTCAGCTTCCAGGAGACGCTGTGGGAGATAGAGCGATGATGCTGACACACGCACATACTGTAGCTTCACACACGCTCACGCAGGTAGAAAACGCGCACACACACACACACACACACACACACACACACACACACACACGCACACGCCCAAAACATGCACATTTTGAGGCGTTGTTTTCCACATATACACTCATTTAACAGGGCACCCAACCTGTACAATAAAAAAACAAATTGTTGTGTTTGTTTAACCCTGCTTGGAGTGCCAGGTGGGTGGGGTTTACTGCAGTAGGAAAGTCTACATGGAGTCAAATCACTCGCCAATCACAGAAAGGTACAACATATTGAACATGTTCTCATGAATTACAAACCAATGAGCAAGATTTTTACTATAAGAAATGAAACAGAAATAGCGGCTTATACCTATAATATACAGCGTAAGGAAGACGAGACTTTACTGTGATGAATACTGAGACACGTATAGATAGATAGCGAGCAGGAGAGCAAATAAGATATCATGCATCACTGATCAATACTGTCACCTGCTCAGCCTAATCCCCTAAAACACATTTGGACAGAACGAGACGGTTGAGTCATACAGTATCAGGTGTGATCTGGGAAACGGGAACGTGTAACAAAGTTTCTCATGAAGCCATTTTTACGTGACAGGTTTCAGACGGAGCAGATTACTGATGTATCGGGGTGGGGGAGAAATGTACAGAATTACTGGGTGAAGTTTGGTTTCATCACAAGAAAGTGACTCATTGATTCTTACTTGAATTATAACCGTAAAACTAGTAAGTGTGACATTGAGCGGACGGACGCAGATGGAGTCAGGTCACCGAGTCTGACACGAAATCCCGTCTGCGGCTCGACGACGTTGCTAAAAAGGCAACGCCCATAAAAACGTCAAGCTGAGGGGTTTTTGGTTCCAGTGTGAAAGTGAATGATCAGGAACATGGGGTGAGATTTCTTTAAAGTCTATTTCTGGACACACACACACACACATATGTATGTATGTATCTATCAATCTCTAACACACACACACACACACACACACACACACACACACAAGCTGCTTACAGACATCTAATCCGGTGAGATTTACATTTGCAGGCCTCGGCGGCTGGTGTCAGAGTGTCATGTCTGCTGAATGTGATCCTCCATGTCCAGAACATTATTATCCCCGCGAGGAATTTAAAACGCGGGGCAGCAACACATCCAGGTGCCCAGTTAGAAACACAGAGAGAGGATGGAGCCGCGAACATGTTGCCGCTCTGACCTCTCCCACCTCATTTGGCCCGGAAACCATTGAGGGATGATTTCTCAACAGGACCCTGGTGGCCGCCAGCACAAAGAGCAGGCCGGGCAGCGAGTAATTACACCATGCAAATGCCATTTAGGTCTTTTAATACGGCTGGTGGCGTATCGCTTCAATTGGTTTGGCGTTTATCACCCGGCGCACATCTGTGGCGCAGAGAGGAGAGGAGGGACCATGTGTTCATTCATTCATTCATTTTGCTTCCTCTTTCATTCTCCCTTTTCTGATTTTCTTTACCTGCTTTATCATTCGAAGACACACAGTCACTGTCCATTCAGCATTTAGAAACACTTAAAGGTTTATGGGATAATATAATGCAGTTGTAAGCAGAGATAAGGGCATTTTAAGTACATACTTTTTTTTTTGAAACCTAACATTTGTGTAGCTTGTGTATCAGTCACACGCTCACTCTCTCTACTAGCAGGCCCTTGGAAGCAATCGTAGTTATTTTTCTCTTGCAGTTAGCATTTTTCAGACTGTCTTTTTGAGCACCTCATCATCCGTGACAGCGGAAATTCCCGGCTGCACAGCAGACGAGTCCAACCCCCGGTTTCATTTGAATACAGACACTTGATTTTGAATTTGTTTTCTGCGTGGCAGATAAACAAATGACTCGAGCCTTTAGAAATCCTGCAGGTTAAACTGAGATACGTCCAAACACTGGCGCACTTTAAACAGACAGGAGGACAGTCGCTAGCTTAGCACCATTAAGCTGACAAACAACTTCATGTTAACAAATACATTAATTAACACTTATATCTGCTTGCAACTATATTATGAGGGTTTATAAACCAAGTATTAAATGATATACTCTTTCTACGTATTTTTTTTTTTGCATTTTGTCTGCACATCAGCTGTCTCATGGTTCTTTTACATTTTGCCAGGAGCGAACACATATAAACTCGCCCACCGCGGTGCCGACCCTCCCCCACCTCGGTGAGTGTGTGGGTGTGTCTGAGGGTGAAGCTGGCACCAGGCAGGTAGTGGTGGCCAGCTGGTTTGAACAGGTGTACAGACTATGTGTTCCCACCGGACTGATCTGTGCACTTGGCTGCCGACCAGAGACTGATGGGTAAAGCCTGCCTCTCTCTCTCTCTCTCTCTCTCTCTCTCCCTCTCCCCCTCTCTCTTCTCTCTCTCTCTCTTCTCCCTCTCTATTCTCCATCTCCTCTAGCTTTCTTCTCTCTGTCCTTCTCTCTCAAGCAGCACAGAGGTGTGTGTGTGTGTGTGTGTGTATGTGTGTCTTCACGGGTACCTCCACCTTCTCCCTAGCGGCCCCTCCTTTGTCTTGGTTGGTCGGCACCGGTGGCACACACACAAATAAAAACACACGCGTATCGTACACGGCCATGCATGACCAGACAAACAGTTCAGTGCAGGAAGCTGATGGGAGAGTAACTATGCATAAAGAAAACCTCACTACGCGCAGACAGACAGAGAGACAGAGAGACAGGTGGATTTCTTTTTGTCCACGAAAACAAAAGATACACATATATACTGTAAAAAAGCCACGTTGCTGTGTGTGTTTGCATGTCCACATTCCAGTCTTTACACCCCGCTCTAACAGTGGTAGTTAGCTAAGATGAATGGCAGCCGTTAGCAGAGGGAAATGAGCTTTTTGGGAGGCACCACACATTCTGCTGCCAAGCTACTGCCTCTACTTAGACTCTACAATTGATTTATTTCTCTGACGAACAGAAACGTGGAGGTGAGGAGGAGAAGGAAAGAAAGGGAACGCAGCATGTGACATAATAAAGCTGAAACAAAAGAAATTCAGTGCAACAGTAACTTAATGTCACCAAGAAGGAAAATCTAAACCAATCTGAACTGAAACATTGCAGGAAATTATGTAATTATGAACACTAACAGAATGAATTTAACATCAAATCTGGCCAGATTAAATTAAAGCTGAACCTCAGAAGGTTTTTGGTAACAGAGCTGTAGATCTTCACATAAACTGAAAGAGTAAAAACCCATCAGTGCTTGTGCATGTGTGCAGGTTCTTTCCACGGGTCAGACGAAGAAAGCTTCAAAGTGTATTTTGGTCATTTCAATGACAGCGTCCCACGAGAGGAAACCACCAGCACGAAGAAGCATTTAACCTCCTCCAGAAACCCTGAGAAACCTTTTTTTTTCCTCCTTTTTTTTTGAAGAAAAAGGAGGATGCCTTCGCTATCTCTTTTCATGAGAAACTCGACCTTTCAGCCCCCACATCTGCAGCCAGTCCCTCAGGTCTGATCAGAAAAGACGGGATGTGACTTCATCCGCGACCCTGTGGCCCGAGGAACTGGTTCAAAAGAAAATGAGAGTTCATCTTGGGAAGACTTGCACGAAAGATGAGGTTACCCTTTGACCTCTTATGGAATCAATGCTCGGATTTTTGTTTTTGGTTTACGATGCACATGTGTGGAGTAAATGAGGAAATGCCGTCTTTGTTTTTTTCTGCGCAGCTGTTAAAGGAACATGGTGGGTACTGTGCAGTGGAGCCGGCTTTGTTTTACGCCCACTTTAATGTTCAGGTGGACTCTTTAAACGGAGGATGAGAGGATGAAACAACGCGCTGAATGGCCGAATGGCCGAATGGTCTATCCTCAGTGATGTTAGCACAAAGTCAAATCTTTTGAAATCTCTTTCAAAAGCATTTATTCATTTTTTTAATGGTGAAAATTATCCATTATAGCTAAACCCTTTATTAAAATTGTTTATTTGACCTGTATTTATACTTGTTTTCCTCTTTTCCAACAAAGGATTGGACAAGATAGCGAGATTTACAACAAAGTAATGAACAATAACCAACCAGCTCTCTACACAAAGAACGGATGAGCAGGAATGTATTTTAGCCTCTCTGGCTGTGATACCTGGCCACTGCTTTGTCAATAATAGTGGTGGAACCGCTAATAGAGCATTATGGGAGCCCAGGGACCAGTGCTGACAGGTGATTTATGCTGCCTCTGACGACTTCGGCCCTCGAATGAAACCCTGATAAAAGAAGAGCTAGATTGGAACAAGCAGGATGATGAATAGACTACACGATCCAGAGACCAGTCTCATTAGAGAGAGGAAAAGAGAGAGATGGAGCTCTGGCCATTTAGCTAATGTAGCGAGTCATTGTGTGTGTCTGTGTGTGTGTGCCTGTGTGTGTGTGCAACCATCTGTGTATGTATGTTCGTGTGTGTGTGTGTGTGTGTGTGTGTGTGTGTGTGTGTGTGTGTGCACTGGGGGACCTGAGCAGCGGCAGCTTGGTCTTGCCGCAGCAGTAGCAGGTTGGAAATTAATGATACACTAAATATATGGCGAGGAAGCTTGACCCCGCATAATGGCGACATATAGGATTAACCTTGGTTGTCACTTGGGGCTTTTGTTAGCCTACATGCTGCTACAAGTAAACATGTGGCTGCGGCTCCAAAGAGGAACTGCTGAGAAGAAGAAAAAAAAAAAAAAAGAAAACATGCTGATTTATTTTCTCACTGCTTCAGGGGATAAAGCACTGCATTTAGGATTAAAGGATTCAAAGTTTGCGTTTAATAAATAGTAAAAGCCTGGGGAGGAGAAAGCAAGGCGAGGTGGATTAAAGGAGATGAATTTCAAGAAGGAAAAGGTGTCCTGGATGCTTAAGTACATAAGATGAGAAGAGGAGAGGGGACAGCTTTTCGGGTTTTGCACTGTTGCGCTCACCTTGGACTCTGGGAAAATGGGATTTCAATAGAAACTACCCAACAATATATAAAGTGGTTAAAGTCAGCTCCACCTTGACCAGCTAAAAAGCATAAAAAACTGTTACTGCGTCCTAACATGCGCACAGTGACAATGCTAACATGTTAACCCTTATCAAGTATGTCACAATCTTAGCTTAGCATCTTAGCATGCTAGCATTAGCTAATTAGCACTAAACACGAAGCACAGCGGAGGCTGATGGGAATGTTAGTTTTGCAAGTATTCATCAAGTTTTCATTCATCCTGATGTTTACAGAATTTCATGGTGATCCATCTAATTAATTTTATCTAAAAAAAAATTAAAATGACAAAATTATTTCTAGTTTGGACCAAAGTGGTGGACCAAGTGACAATGCGATCCAAAATGTGAAGAGTTTGACCCACAACAGTCGGCTCATTCACAGCTCCTACCCTCCCTGGCTGAAGCCTCCTGCTTTTATTGCCATGATGGATTTCCCATTTAGCTTGACCCTATATTCATTAAAAGAGGATTTAAGCCCGTTAGAAAGGGAGAGGAGAGAGGCCCCTTGGGGACTGTGTTTGCTCTGCCGAGGCCCCCCCGCCTGCGACACACACTTTCTCTCACACAGACACACAGACACACACAGCAGCGTGTGCACACACACTGGTCTATAACTCTCTCTGTCAGACAGGCCTTGTTAGGTGTGGAAGGCCGGGGAGGAGGCTCCAGGTTTTATTAGTGGTAGCAGCTGCACTCCTCTCTGGCTCTATAAAAGGTAATTACTGCTGGTGGTAACAAGCTAATTGATTGCTAATTAGGTGAATCAGTTATCTAAGTGCTGTCCCATTTATTGACAGATGGTGACGGTGTGTATGAGTGTGTGTGTGTGTGTGAGTATGAGAATGTGGAGATGTGTGGAGGTGAGTTTAGGTACCTTTGCTTGTGAATTTTTTTTTTTTTTTTTTTTTTGGTTTTTGTGAATGTAATGCTGATGGTGATGACGACACACACACTCACTGGTGGAACGCTATTGGACGGCGCCAGAGCAAAAACATGATTGATTCAACGAGGGCTCACTGTCGGAGAGGAAATGAGAGCTGAATGGGGGCGGCGCATGGTCTGTCGGCGCACTCTGGGGACTATCGGGCCCCCGTATGCACTTTCATATGGAAATGAGGGGCCAGGCTGACACAGAAAGGGGATAGAGAGAGAGAGAGAGAGGGAGAGGGAGAGAGAGAGAGAGGTTCAGCTCATCAGCAGGCATGACAGCAGCAAAAGAGAAAGGAGGAGGGAAAGCTGCTGTGAGAAAAGAGAAGGGAAAACATTGTCACACTACAAAAAAAATAAAAATACAGCACATATTCAGGTATTTGTTGTGCATTGTCGAGTTGAAATTTGGTGCAATTTGGACAAGTGACGTTCAATATTAATAAACTTTGTAGCAATCTTTACACACTTTTATTACATCTTACCCTGATTTCATTTAATCTGGTTGCCTCTTATTTTATCCAGCTGTTTCTAACTAGCGTGTTTCTTTTAAGTCTATTTATTTTCGGTCTGTTTGACTGCACTGTTGTGGTCTGGTTCGGTCTTAATATTGTATTGTTTACGTATTTCACTGTGAAAAGCACTTTGTGACTTTCCCCGCTAAATGTTATGATTATCATAATATGTCTAACAAGTACAGTCAAGCCAACAGGAGTGCGGATGAACAGCTAAATCTGCTCGTCCTCTCTCCCAGGAGGCCTCGTGTGGGCCCTCCTGCTTGTTCCTCTGTCGCTCCTTCTGTAGGAGGGGGGAAACACAGCCGGCGGGCCTCTAGAGTTTCCTCTCTGATGGCATTTGACATGCCCGTTTTACGCCCGCCTGCTGGCGTGTCACAGTGGGTGGCAGGGCCAACCACACCAGTTGTTTGGTGATTTACGGCCCTCGAGGTGAAAGGTTTATTGGACCGGACTAGTTAGTACAGAGCTAAAATAAGGATTTGGTGAAGGCTGGGGGGTCCTTCTACCCCCCTCCCTGCTGCCACCTGCCACCAAAACACATACTGTACATGTACACACCCTCATGTACATTCATAGACACATGCCTATCTGTTTATGTCTGTAGACTCCCTGTTATTGTCTCATCCTCACACTCTGTTTAGTTTCAGTGTAGACCTTCAGGATGTCGGGTTTATGGCCAAACTGTGATTCAAGCGACAAAAACTGAACCTATTTGTGATGGGGATCAGATGATGTGTGCAGAAGTGTGCCACAAAAAACAATGATAATGAAAGTGCTCGTGCTGCCTTTAAATGCTTCTTGTAATTTTCAGCTTAGGGGTTTGTAAATAGAACTAGTTTTTCAGTCGAGGGATTCATTGTAAAGTGAGCTCAACATTTTGATGAATACACTTTTCGATGAGATGACTGATACCACTCTTGTTTCTCTACGCAAAATATGAAGTTACAGCTAAGCAACAGTTAGTTTAGCTTAGCATAAAAGTAAATAAGGTAACTAAAATCTCTAAAGCTCACTAACGAGACAGATCGTTTTACCTTGGGACAGAACCAGGGTAGCTGGTTTTATGCTAAGCTAAAATAGCTTGGCTGTCACTTCATAGTTATAGACATGAGTAGTATCAATCTTCTTATCTAACTGTCAACAAGAAGGCAAATACGGCCATTTCTCAAAGCTATTCCTTGAAATGTTTTATAAATGTTATTTTAATGTAGAGGAAATAGGATGTGGTATCAATAAAGGATTAAAACTGCTCCACCTGCTTCTGAGGGTTGCAGAGAGATTATCATACATAATCTCACATAATATATATTTTCTTTGGTTGTTCAAGTCATGATTACAGTTTGTCCAGTAGCCCTTGACTGCAGCATTATTGTACTGTTTAAATGTTCCTATCAATAAAATAATTTCCCTAAACCATCTCACCTTCACTTCACAGATAAGCCAAACTCTGACTGTTGTGACCTTTGTCAGCCCCTTCCTGTTCCGTCAAGGTCGACCGCCTCCCGCCTACCCCTCCTCTGACACATCCTTTCTACCTTCCTTTCCCTTTTCTTTTTCTTTCCGAGACCCTGCGTGGAACAACGCCGTCTAGACGCGGCGGGCGAAAGGAGACAAACCGCGAGCACCCGCTCTTCCTTTTGTCCGGTGCACCCCCTTCGTGACCTTCAGCTCCCTCTGTCTGCCCTCCATTGTGGAGGAACAATACGGTGTCACTGCCTCTTCCTAAACATGTTGGGGTATTAAAATCAGCCTCAATATCAGCCACAGGGGTGGGAGAGGGTGGGTGGGGGGGTAGTGTGAGTTTGGGGGGCAAGAGCTGTCATGCCAACACACACACACACACATAAACATACATACACACACTTTGACCTATAGGGGGGCTGTCCCAAACCCATTTGTGTCAATCAGGAGGAGTTCAAAAGCCAGGAAATATTCCTTCTCACACACACACACACACACACACACACACACACAGAGTAGGAGTTAAACTTGGCTGCACACAGCGTCAAAGATGTGTCAGTCAAAACACATGGCAACCAGGGGCCTTCTCTGTGTGTGTGTGTGTGTGTGTGTGTGTGTGTGTGTGTGTGTGTGTGTGCGTGCGTCTGGGGGTCAAGTTCCTGTGAAAACACCGATCCCACCCAGAGATCTCCGCTGTGCCCCCCCCTACTCAGCGAATCATCCACAGATGGAGCCAGATCTCTCCTCTTTCCTTGCTTCATCCTCTGATGTGACTAAACGCACGGTTGCCATGGAGACCACAGCTTCATACTGAGATTCGGGTTAATTGTCAAACTTATCCACCCTGCCTGCCTGTTCGAGGGGCGTTTCGCCCACGTCTGTGGAGCCAAAGACTCCTTAAAAGAAAAAAAAAAGAAAAAAGGTCCTCTCTAACCTCAAGGTCTCCACACTGCACAGCAGTATTCTGCACTAAAATGCCTCCACACACACACACACACTCACACTCACACACACACACACTATCTGCTACATCCCTGCTTATCATTCTCTAAAGACTACAACACACACATGTACGCTGGAAAGATAATTTATTCTGCAGCTCTCAGAGCCTCCTCCACAGTGACCCAAGCAGACAATAAAGAATCTCCACAATGGAAATGTTAATTTCCTCATTATCAGCCCTCTTAATTATTTGTTGTGACAGATAATTGCATGCAGGGCGTTTGATATCAGCAATAACCTTCTGCCTGTGTTGTCAAGGGGGCCTTGTCGCCTCTCCCGCCCCCGAGCATCGCTTTTCACAAAGACAAAGAGCGAGGAGCGTGCGCACATAACCTTTTCTAAGCTCCGCGACTCCTCTCTCCTCGCCATAATAGGCATAAATATTATAGATTAATTAATCTGTGCTGATTATAATTTAATCACTTTGCCTCCCGGGGTCACTGTATTATTATCCCACTTAAGTATGTGGCTTGTACACACACACACACACACACACACACACACACACACAGAGAAGAATGGCATTACTCCAAACCTGGAGTGATGTGAGTTTTTTTTTTTGCCATTTTACTGACTTATTAATTAACAGTATCACTGTACTACAAGGCTTTGAGCACTTTCAGTGCACATACTGTACACACTCACAGATGCACTTGGATGAATATGTGCACACACCACACCACAGGCATACGGCATTAAGTCTCAGGGGGCGCCCATCATACCTTAGCAACTACTCCCCCTCAAAATATGACAAAATGAACTTGACAGAGCAGCTAAGTGGCCCAATCAGAATGAACACACAACACACTCACCACTGTACACTGTGTGTACTAATATAATAAGCATTATAACAAAGGATAGAGGTGAAGAGCTTCTTCTCCTACCTTAACCTGGAGAATAGGCATATAATATAATAGTATATATCATATATATATTAGTATAATATTATGATTATTTATAATATTGCATCTGCATGAAGTTGGAGGACTTGCAGGAAACACATATTTAAAAAGGTCCTAAATTGTGCAGCAGAGGCTGAGATGTCCTAAATATTAGACTCTAGTATTGGTCAAGCTGAATCCTACATTTCCCATAATGCAAATCAATAGCATCTTCTTCAACTCTAAATCCTTTATATACAAATTCTCATACATAAATGTTGTGTTTCAAATCTAATCAGAAATAACCGTCATGACATCATACAGCTGTTTTCACAGGCTTGTAGTACCTAAGTAAACTGATCTTTAGGTGTAAAATTGGTGGAGTGTCCCTTTAAAAAAAAACTCTTGGCAAAAGATACAAAGGTCATCATTATCATTCGAATTACTCCTGTTTGGAAACTGTCTCTCCTCAAAGCAAATCTCCATGCAATAACATTTCAACACAGCCAGGTGGAGGAGATCCCAAATCATTGTGGATGTCGGACGGTGCCTCGCTCGGTAAACAAATCTACGATGCAGGAAACAGAAGCTGAGTGAAGAGCGGCTCGCAGCTTTACTGTCATAGAAACGAGTGGAACGACAAACACACGGCTGGCCTACATGAGGAGCTCCCCAGTCAAAACACCCATTTCATGTCCTGTCGGGCCTAATTTGCTGCTTACCAAACTGTGGGGACGAGATGTTGTTTTATTATAGTACAGCACTCAAATGCCTGTGCTCTGCATTTCTTATCTGCGTGAATCTTATTTTTTTTTCTGCAAATATTATCCTGTAAATCACGAGTCTTACACGGTTGGTAAAGTAAAATATCGTCTTCAAGTTTGAACGAGTTGTTAAATGCATCAAGTGGACTTCACCTTTAGAGAAACAAGACGCGAGTCACACACTCCCCGAACGTCCGTGGGAGGCAACTTAAACCCTGCGTACAGGTGCAGTATGCAAGGTGTTTAGCGTCTCTCTCTGCAAACACACACACACACACACACAGACCCACACACACACAGATACGGTCTAAAGTGATTTTAAACCCTTTACATTCTACGCATGCCTTCTGTCATTTTTTCCCTTTTTCCCACTGATGGTGTCCATCTTCACACACACACACATGCACATTGCAGGCTGACAGCTTATCCTACCTCCCACATGTGTGACAGGTGTCAGGCCCAGTGGGAGCATTTACAGCCCCTAAACCCTTGACATTTGACCCTTGACCTCCTTTACTTCTTCAGCTCTGAAGCACCTGCATTGGCCAGAGGAACGCTGACGAGGTGAAGTGAAGCACAGAGAAACAGTCAAAACAAGTGCTGTAGTTTGTTTTTATATATACTTTTAATCTATTTTATTATTTACAATTACACATAGTTTTTAAGCTTGTAGCTTTTTTTTGTTTAGCTGTCATTTGTGTGTGTCTGTTCTGTTGAACTATGTCAGAGATAAATAAAGTTGTATTGAACTTTTTTTTTAAAAGTCACTTGCTATGAAAATCTACAATCTAAAGGCTCTTTATCAACTGATTAGACATTACAGTGCATATAACCACGCAAACACACACACACACACACAAAAACACACAGCGCCACATCTTAATGAAAACATCTATATCAAGCAGCTGTTCGCTGTATGTAGAGGGACAATTACTGTATGTGTTTTCAGTTTGATTGCAAAACAGGAGAAACTTAATTAAAATTCACAATGATTAGCATACGCATTGTGTGTGTATGTGTTGGAGAGTCAGACAGAGAGCGATTCCCCTTCTCTATTTCCTCACTCGGAGCAGGGGGGGCGGGGGGGTCCCTGGTGTTGTGTGTGAAGTGAGTTTAAAGAGGATAAACACCCCCTTTAACTCTCCCCTCATTTCCTCAGCAGCCTCCTTAAATTAATCCACACACACACATGCCTAGACGCACATGGCTGGCTGGAAGTTGACCCTTGACCCGGACAGATTTCACAGATTATCCCTTTTTTGTCTGAGCATTGCCTTTCTGATCCACTACTTTGCCTTCATGTTAAAAAAAAGACCCCTTCATCCCCTCCTGCCCTTTTTACTTTAGCTGTTTAAAGCCTCCCTGTGCTTTACTTGGATTCCCAGGGTTTGTAACCAATACCATTGTTTTTATTAGTCATACAAGTGAAGGAGGGGGCTGAAAAAGAAGGATCGAGAAGGGGGGAAAGAAAGGATGAGAGGGTGGGGAGATGCAGAGAGAAAAAAGAAAAAAAACTATTGAGTAAGACAGCAGGAAAAAAAAAATCTCCTTAATCATGCATTTTTGACGTGTTACTTTCTCTCAATTTGCCTTCTTTTAGCATACAGGAAGTGAAGAATCCCTCAGATTAGGGATATTTTCATTACGCTTGTCAATAATGTTATATCAAGTGTTTTATTTAAAGGAATTCCCATATGTTTCTAAAATGGCATTGTTGAGGGGAAAAACCAAATAGCTCACAATTATGGATAATATTATTATTATGATTAATATTATCATATTTTTTTAAATGTAGAGAGGAGAGAAAGTGTGGGGAAAAAACCTGAGTAAGAAATCACTTGATGGAATTTAAAAGGAGGATGAGGCCAAAAAAGAGAAAGAGAGAGAAAAATGAAGACAGGGATTTAGTGAGGAGGGAGGGAGGGAGGGGTAAGTTAAACGCTGCACCCCCCTTAACCTTTGAAGTGAACAGATTGCTTCCAGGGCAGAGGGAAAAGCCATTTACCACCATATATTCATGTCCCTAACACAGTGGACTTAGGTAGAAGAATAGAGATTAGCTGCACTCTCAGCATCTCATTACATCCTAAAGGAGCCCATTCAAGTGGGGCTTTAACAGCTGTTCTGCACAATTTACCTTCCGCACAGTCAAAGAAACAGTCACACAAATCCTTTTTTGTTGTTGTTTCTGTCATGATGCTTGAAACAACAACAACATACTAAGTGATATTTCCATCAGCAGCAAACATGGAAACAGACAAACAACAAAACAGCCTGAGAGCAACAAACAGCATCACCGTGAGTGACTGAAAAGCTAATAGGAGCTTGTTACCTGTCAATCAGTGGAAAAAAGATGACAGTGTCCCTCTTTGACCCTCCCCTCACACTGTGAGTGACACTTTGATTGGACAAGGCACTTTGGAAATAACATCTAATGGGGCCTTGTAGCCTGTCAGTCACATGAACAGAGAGTCTTTTCAGCTTTACTCTCTCTCTCTCTCTTACACACACACACACACACACACACACACACACACACACACACACAAACACTGTCACACAGCAGTGATTCAGCGTGTGTGTGTGTGTGTCTACACTGAAGAACACTGCACAATATAATACATGAGCCTTATGTAACATGTTTAATCAAGAGGTGACACCTGAAATGGGAACACAAATAAGTAAATAAGTGGTGCAGCAGGACTACAAGAAAAGTAAACATACGGCAGTCAGGATGCGGCAAACAGATTTTTGTAATTCAAAAATAATTAAATAAATGCTTCATCTACAGTTATTACGGCGTTTTATTGATCAATGTGATTTTAAATTGAAACTAAAAATTACTCGTTTAAAGCTGCTCCCTCCCACCTCCCCCTTAACATTTTTTTCGGTGGGGGGTGTGGAGAGGTTGTGTAAAGTCTTGGCTACGGTCCTGTCACAGATGTTCTTTTTTTTTTTTTTTGCACAAATACTGTATGTGCGATTTGTTAACTCCTTCAGCGAAAATAGAAAGTGGCAGAGTCGTTTTAGGGTTTCCCAGCAGGTGGCAACAGGTGGCATAACTAATCTCTTCACTTCAGACAATGGCACTCAACAATTTTACTTTTGTCGTCATCCTTTAAAAATATCTGAGCCAGGCTGAGCGTTGGTAATTAGCAATATTATATTTTTGTGCTTTTTGATTTCAATTAATGCGATGATCGTTAAATTGTTCTGTTCAGTAAAACAACTGAATGATTTAGTGACGCCTACATTTGTAATATTTGCCTCTGGCGCACAGAAAGAGGAGATATCAAATGCTCTTCAAGAACTCTATGAGAGACATTTTATATAGTTTTACGTTTATGGAACTATAATCTGCCGAAAGAGAGTTAGAGATTTAATATAGCTAAAGGACAACTCTATAAAACATGACAACCTTTAAGCACATGCATTTCTGAGTTAAGTCAAACACAAAACTAATGTAATCAAGCAGTACAGATGTTGCACTCTGTGTGTGTGTGTGTGTGTGTGTGTGTGTGTGTGTGTGTGTGTGTGTGTGTGTGTGTGTGTGTGTGTGTGTGTGTGTGTGTGTGTGTGTGTGTGTGTGTGTGTGTGTGTGTGTGTGTGTGCGCGCGCACGTCTGTATATAGGAAACAGCACAATAAAACAAAATACAAACCAGACCAGAGCACATCAAACTAGTGGACGGCCCTAAAAAGATGAATGTGTTCTTTGTTGCTTAATCCAAAGTGAACTTCACAGTCAGGAGTGTGTGTGTGTATGTGTGTGTATATATATGTGTGTGTGTGTGTGTCTGCACACTCATGCACTATTGTGAAGTTCCCCATGCTTTGACAAGAGGTTAGCAGCGCTAAAATAAACCTCAAGTGAACCATTTGTCTGATTTTCCCATCAAAATAATGAAATGTGATCAGGTTTCGCAACGCGGTGCCAGGGAGCGTCCAGGGTCCACAACTGTCAAGGCAGACTTCAAAGACTTGTGGCCCTTCTGCACTCCGCCTGCCCTGGCCTCGCTGACTGGCTGGCTGGATGACATTCCTGGTTTGTTTCTGCCTCTTTTTTTTTTTTTTTTTTTTTTTTGTTTTCTTCCTTTTGTGCCCTGACATCCAGCCTGTAGCTCCGAGAGCAAAAATTACAGCAGATATTTAAGAGGGGGGAGAAAAACACAAAGGAAGTCAAAAAAAAAAAGCATGAAAGCAAGCCTGAGTTCATGATGTGACTCAGAACGTCCGCAGGATGACGCAAATATCCAAAACATAACAGGACAAAACTGTTTGGGGTTTTTTTTTTTCAGTGCAAATGGAGCTGAAGATGTCAAGAGTGAAAAGGCCAGTGAAAACGAATTACTTTCAACGTGGTTGTCTTCTTCAATAAAGCTAGACAGAAAACAAACACACATGCAGTAACAAAAGGGAGCAAGAACAATTAGTAACATCCTCTCTGCAACAGGAGATGGGGGAATAAGTGAAATGTGGTCTTAATTTTGGGAAACACTACCACTAACAGCAGTGTAAGTATGAGATAAAAGCTACCAGTTGTCACAACCATGGACCCATTTGTTTACAGTAATTATACTGAGCAGTGCTGCCAACTGGGAAAGTGGGAAGGTTGCTATGGCTACTAAAAATACTGCAGAAATTCACAAAGTGATATTAGCCGCACATGTAGTGTCTGGATACTTGAGTACATACAAATCACAGATACAGCTATAGTGCTATTTCAACTGAACTTGTTAATGTTGCTGCCTGCAACTGACGCATACACACTCCACACACACACAAGCATGAAAGCGCACACGCTAGAGGCCCGTTGGTCTCGCAGAGGACAGACAGATGAAGTGTGATGCACTGCAGAGTATTCATTTGTAGCACTGGGTGGCCTGTGGCATCACTACTGTCCCTTTCATTTGGAAACGCCTGGAATAGTGTGGGTGGGTGAGTGCATGTCTCTGTATCTCTCTGTGTATTTTTAAATGGAGTGTATCAGTCCGTGTGTGTGTGTGTGTGTGTGTTTTGTGGACTGAAAGAAGGGCCAAATGAAAGGAAATCACAGTAATCAGAGTTGACGTAGCGAGATCTACACACACACACACACACACACACAGACTTTTCTGAAAAGATAAAGGACTACGATACAGGCCTGGACCTGATTGTCAGCTTCTTGTAATCACGCTCATATTTTAGACAGAGACAAAGAGACGGAGAGACCAACCGACTGAGTGACTGACATGCATACAAATAGCAAAAGACAAGCCGCGCACTGAACGCGGGTGTACACTTCAACTCTCCTCTTGAATCTGGTTGTAATATGGAGATATGTATCGCTTTACACAGTCTTTGGGTCGTCAAATGCAGCAGTCTGCAATCACTGGTGCGGCTTGCTGGCAGACCATCCTGAAATACTGAAATACTGGAGAGAAAGACGGCAGGATGGCCCTGTGGTTAAAGAGAATCCGGGTTTAAGCCTCGTTCATCTTCTGCGAGCGAACACCCTGCTGAGGTGTCTTTGAGCACGACATCGAAAACCAAACCGTAACGTTGCTATTGGAGATTCTTCAGATTACATTACTGATAATCACAAATCTATTTCCACAATACAACTGCAGTACAGTTGAGGTCATAACAAAATATAAAAATATAAAGTTCCAACCCTTGAGGTTAACATATATAATTTTCAATCTACTATAGTATCATTTATCAGTTAATATTCTGTCTGGTGACTCATGTTTTGGCAACACTGACAACTTTATCCTTTCTGTCTCTTAAAAAGGGGATGTATGAAACCAAAAGAGGCCCATTTGTGTACTTTTTAAAACCAAGACCTTCTAAATTTAAAGTCATCCTAGTGAAAACACTCGTACAGTATTGTGTGTCAGCACAGAAAACGTAATGTACATAAAAAAAAGCATTGTTAAAATCTATGGTCTGGCCATGATCCTGTTTCACAGCTCATGGAAACCAGACAGTAGCTGTAAGAGGACAGCGGTCCCCCCGTAGAGAGAGGGACAGGAATCTGAAATGTGCATTTCAGGAAATCTGAGAGCAGTCAATGAACTTTTGAGCAATGCTGATGTCAGACTTTATGGCCTTTAGAGATCATAAAATGTATACTGTATTCAGACTATGATGCAATGCAGTTTGCAACTGTGGCATTAGGCAGGAGATCCAAACTCCCACCCGTGACAGAAACAAATCCAATGAGACGTTTCCTATGAAGTTATGAAAATGGAGCCACTCGATGTCTTCCTTATGGAAACATAATACTGATAGCTGGTTCCCATGCAAGTATTATAGGTGCACAACAGGAGACGTTCACAGAGAAATGCAAAGCAGACATCAAATATGGCCAGAATAAAAACAGCAACCAGTCAACTTAGGTTATTACTCAGATCACAATCCTCATCATAAAGAAAGATATTTGGGACATTCGTGTGTCTCTTTTTCTTTTTCTCATCACACACTAACACACACACATTGTCTAGGACAGAGCATCCTTTCAACCGCAGGAGCGTCGGGATAAATAAAGCAATCTAAAGCTGGTCTCTGGGCTCAGCGCAGAGAGTTATAGCAAACGTGAAAGAATGCAGATGTCAACATCTCAAACTGCCCGCAAATTGGCAGTTGTGATACTACTGAGGTTTTCAACTGCCACCAAGCCCCTCTATCCTCCTCCCCCTACTCCCACCCTCCTCTCCTCCCCCCTGGGACCCCTCCCTCACTTTGTCCATAGTGAGAACGACAAATGAAGAGACAATTGCTGTGCTGTGTCAGTAGCAGCAGGGAATATCATTGGTATAAAACTTCTGTATGCAGATTTGGTATTTTGTCATTGGTTTGGCTGCAGGACGTGCATTCATTGCATTCATAAAACCAAAGAGATAAAAATCAGCTGCTCAGGATTTGGTTTTTAGGTGAATTTAGCGAACATGACTGCACATTTAGCATAAATCTGTCATGTCTAAGCGTATAAATACACAGTTTAGATTTCTACATTGTTTTGATATGTGACCTCAAACAGACCACCACATTTCATTTAGGCAAATAAGATGAATCAACTAGCCAAACTATGAAATTATATGGGGGCCAGAAACTTGCAGCAAAGAGGTTATCAGACAACAGAAATAAAGCTTGATAATAACGTTGGACAAATAATTAATTGACTGCACGTGAAGCTGGAAACTTCTTTTTACACTCCATTTTAATTATTTATCAAACAATATGATTTATTGACATATCCAGATATACTTTTGGCTCCTCATTTTGTCAGTTTCCGGCCTCCATAATTCACGTTAATCAGAAGTGTTAATGTTGTCCGCCGGGGGTGTAACTTCCAAGTTAAAAAAGACAACAACTGTGGATCTCAAAAGCACAAACTATAAGGTTCAAATGAGGATACAACTGGGAAGCCTGTCAAGGGAGATGAGCCATCTATCTCACAAAGGCTGTTTGCATCTGTCATTCATAAAAAAAATAAAAAATAATAAATAGAAGAAAAAAAAAAGCCTCTGGACATTTGTGGGGGAATTTGGCACAGAGGAAATACACAAAATAGATGCTGTGGAAGATGAAAAAGAGAGAGAAAAAAAAAAGTGTCACAGACTGAAATAAGACAGTGTGGCCTGTTTTGACACATCATGTCAAACACACCAGAGATCAGTGTGGTGCGCTGAGGGCTTTGACGATATGTGGCTTTGCGAGCCAGTGAGAATAAGATGTGATGACAACATGAAGAGAGGGACAATGAAAGAAAGACAGAGAGTGCGAAAATGGAACAGCATTGATTATACTTAATTTCATGACGAAATTGCCCACATCCCCAAATGTCCCCACTTACAAATATGTGGGAACGTATTACTTACTATTACAGGTTTAACGAACGAGACTGCTAAAAGAATATTAATCATTCGGATGATCTTATGGTCAACATAATTCATTTTGTCACCATCCGCGATGGCAACATGTGGAATTCCCCTGTCATGCCTAAAAGAGCGAACGCTCAATTGAAAGCAGGAGGACGAGAGACACAACATGAAATAGAAAAAGAAATGTCTATCAACAGAGGATCGGCCTGGAACGAGGCAAGGCTCTGAGGTTTATTTGGCAGGATTTGTCATTTGGAGAGTATCAACAAACAGCTTCTTTGCAGCTTTTTTTTTTTTCTTAACTTTCTACAATGGCTTCTTTTAAGAGTCGGGTACCGAGTACTTTATGAGGTGTAATGACGCAGAGCACAGAGACGTGAATACGGTTGAAATGTGACTCAGCGTTCAGCAACGAAACTCTCACTGACTTCATCCAAACTATTAATTTACTGTTCTTTTATAGCCCTTCCTCGTACAGTATTAGTTGTCATCAGGCTGTATAATGTTGAAAGTGGTTTGATTAGAAGCTGGAAATCTCCAAATACCAGAATAAGGGCCTGTGACGTGTGAGATGCGTACATGCATTTCTGTGCAAAAAGCTTTAAATTTAACCCTAAATGCACTCAGTATGTAGTGAAGATTATGTAAAAAGAAATAACAACAACAGACCTGAATGAAGAACGTCGTGCAGCAGACGGTGGCGGGTGATGTAGTAGCATCCTTCACCTAAGGAAAAAGATCATAATGAACACTCATTATTATTGATTAATGCAACGTGCATTATACACATCATTATTTAGACATTTAAACATGTCAGTCCTAACATGTTACATCTCAAACTTAGTCAGGAAACGTTATCAGCGCTTTAGTGCGTTCCCAGATGTATTCAGACCAGAAAGCAATCAACTCCTTCCACCGGTTGATTTGTTTAAAATGTGATTGTAAGGCTTTATATAAATATATATATATATGTGTAGAATACTTAACCTCATCATTCTCAAATTAATTTTAAAGGGCTTAGTGGAATGGCTGCAGGAAAGCTTTGAGACAGCTTGCGTAAAATATTACTGCTGAGGGACTCGAGGGGTCGCAGAACTCATCAAGTTTCAGATTCCTCCGGTAGCAGCTTAAATTAAATGACTTCGATGTACGAGCGTACAGTAGGTGATGTTGACTGATGACATGTGCAGACACAAACGGTGGACGGGTTACGGTGTACTGTAAACAGACAAATGTCACCAGCCACTCTACGCCGTGACACTCAAGATATTTCTGCGTAATAAAACAAAATGAGTCGACTACAGCCTGCGGTAAACGCCCTCGCTGGAAAAATTAAAATAGATGAGAAACAGCATCCTGCATCACTGCTGATCACAAGACGTCTGTGTTCTTGGTAAGCGTTCCCCACACAGTGTAAAATAAATAAAATAAAAGCTTATAAATTATTTGGTGTGACTAAGATTACAAGTACTTATGTAACTTTTGCAGATACAAATGACAATTACGTGAGAAGGTTTGCTCACATTAGCAACCACATGCTGGCAAGTAAGCAGGAAAAAGCTGTGTGTGTGTACTGAATCAAATATGGAAGTATTTTATTGCTTTATGAAAACAACTCGGTGGCTTCTATGTCGTCTAAATTGCCAGAAAATGTAGCAAATCCCCACGAAGAAAAGTTTTAGTTCTTGTATTTACCGTGCATTACTTGCTGAGGAAGATAAAATATGTATTTTGGCGGTCTACTGGGCTTCGCTATGCAGGTTCTAACTTTATCCACATGGCTTCTCAGTTTAGGAGTTATTAATATTTTTACTAGAGTTGCGGGGTGATAAACAAGACGGAAAGCAGATCCTCCGGTTCAGACCAAACAAGTCGACCGCACCTCAATGAGATCAAACTCTTCGACCGATGTCGGAAAAGATATTTTTACCTGCTTCCGTCAGGAATTTAAGGGTCAGTGTGGCCGTTATTTTTAAAACCAGTGTGGCCGTTATTTTGATATAGCGTCTCGGACAGAAGCGTAACTTACATGTCTCAAATACAAACAGACACACGCCCGCACATGTATAGTGAAAACTCTATACAGCTGGCTGACGACTAAATCAGTTTCAAAAAAAAGGAAGAGATGTTAAGAGAAAGAACTTCATTCCCATAAATGAGAAAGCATTAATTTGATCAATATGCTTGGAGGAGCCTGACAGAGATGGGCTCTTACACAAGATGGCTTAACACACACACACACACACACACACACACACACAAAGCCAGGTTTAACGAGGGAGACGTGGGCAGGAGAGTGAGATGATGGTTGTAATGTCAGAAACAGTCTGTCCCACATGGTTCCCATAAGTGTGTGTATCTTTGTGTCTCTTTGTGCATGTTATCCTGTGTGTGTGTGTGTGTGTGTGTGTGTGTGTGTGTGTGTGTGTGTGTGTGTGTGTTGCATTAGTCAGATATGACTTTAAATCAGTATCATCTTTCAGAATGGATGAAGTTTTGGGGGGTCGGAGAGCGACGGGGGGTGGTAGTGCTGTAGATATTTAGACGCCAACACACACATCCAAAACAGACACACACACACACACACACACACAGCAGCAGTCAAGTACATCTTGATCGCGCTGTCAGTGTTCAGCGCCAGCACCCTCATCTCCCCGTCCAAGTCCATATTTCACTCTCACCCTGTCCAAGATCATGCACACACACGCATATATTTATCCACAACAAACGCGCACACGCACACTCACACACACACACACACACACATTTCTGCTCTGAATGGGTCACATGTTAGTGATCCGTCCTGCTGATGATCTGTCTGAATACATGGAGAATCACAGCAAACACACACTAAAAACACATTGTTAATAAGCAGAAATGAAACCAATACAGGTTCACACATCCATCTATGCATAGATATATGCCATGCTAGAGATGTGGCTCTATAGATGGAAATGTTAGTCTGTCCACCTCTTTGGTTCAAACTGAAATATCTCAACAACTGTTGAATGGATCGCAGTTAATTCTGGTGCAGACATTCACGGTCCCTCGAGGGTGAGTCTTACTGACTCTGGTGATCCCCTGACTTTTCCTTTAGAGCCAGGAAGAGGTTAACATTTTTTATTTTTATTTAACAACTATTCAATGGATTGACATGAAATTTAATTTTGCCCAGAGGATGAGAGACTTTTATTTCTCTCTACTGGATGAATTGGCACAAATATTTGGCACAAAAATGTGTCAACCAGATGTTGTTTTCCCTCTCGGGCTGAATACAAATCACTTTTTTTTTTTTTTTTTTTGATCCACTGACTTTTCATCAACCTTTCTATGCATATTTCACACCAGGTCACTTTTTTAAATTTGTCCTTATACTATACATTTATGACAAAATACCTGCAAAACTAATCAGCCATTAGCCTCAAAGCATACTCTGTGTTCTGGTGCTAAGTAGCAAGTGCTAGCATGCTAACACAAACCAAAATTGTGAATATACTGTTGTAAACATCATACCTGCTAAACATCTGCATGTTAACATTATGTTAGCATGCTGACGTTACAACAACCCTGCGTTTAATCATGCATTTAAGTGTGTGCTTTAACAAGAGACTAAATGCCTCCTCCGGGGCTGCTGCTGTAGCCGACTCTGACCTCTGACCTTACAGTTCAAGAGGAGCATGAGATAAACGAGTCAGTTAATTAGTAAGCTAACCTTTCCTCAGATGGGAGAAATTTGTATGCTCCCGTCTCAGGGCCAGCATGTATTTGAAGCCATATGAGCTATTCACTAAGCTACATGTCAGTTTGCGTTGACCTATTCCTGCTTCGGGCCACTTCTACCCCATAATTAAGTGAATTATCTTGCAGAGGACAGTGCCGTACATCCCCACTGGAGGCTGCTGGCTGCTCTGACAAAATGGCCTCTCTGTATATAGATAATGAGGCAGGGGCCTGACAGGTGGGCCCTGATTAGGAAGGAAGGTCCTGAAGTGGGCGGGGAGGTTGTAGCGCACACACACACATATATATATAGAGAGCTCATCCAGTCTGTCCCGTTGCGGTAAACACACTCATCAGAGCGGAGGCTGTCCCCGGAGAGGGAGAGCATGTTTGACATCATTAATTGGCTTTTTCAGTGCAAGGAGTCAAGGAGATGAAAAGCTTTATCAAGCTGAAATAATTAATTTTGCCCTCGCCACCTCGAATTCGCTGACACTTCACTTCTCTCAGAAAATGAAGAAGGGGGAAAAAACGACTACTTTTTCCTCTTCTCGCTCCCTCTTTCTCAATTCAATCCCTCAATTGGGTTTTTTTTTCTCTCTCTCTCTCATTCTATTTTTTCGGTCAGGCTCGAGGAGACGTATTAACAGAGGTAATGTGCGTTTTGTATTAAAACACAATTAAAAGGAGATTTAATTAACTTGAACCTGTATGGAGGGGGAAAAGGTTAGCTTTATCTCAACCACTTACAAAGGCTATAGATTAGAGGGCCACACTATATGCCCAGTGCACCGTACATATTATTTCCAATTAATTCTCTATTGCAGAGAAAATTATAGGGGTTTGATAATACACCATCAGAAGGGCCTTCACACTCAAACTTCAATCACTTTGACTATCAAACATAGCTTGTGGTTGGATAATTAGTTTAATTAAGCTCTTTGAAAGGCACCTACATGCTGAAGTGGTAAAAGTTTAAACTGCACCTAAAGTTTGACAATGCAGCCGAGCTGTAAGAGGAATTAGAGAAGAAGAAGAAGAGGGCATCCCTGTCTGAGCCCAGCAGGTCTCATGCAAGAACCACGACAAAAAGATTTGGTCTTAAGCTGCATGTACCAGAGATTTAAGAAAACTCGTGCCATTTGTGCCCATCTGTGTCCTGTTAAAGCATCTGACTGCAATTAAATGGTTTAAAAGGTAAAGGTAATTATCTACGTTTTTGGCAAAGAAAGAGGTTGTCAAATAACTCAAATATGATAATAATGCACACTGATAAAAAAGAGGAAAAATCTCCTCGATGCCAGATTACTGTTGGCGTATTCATTCAAGAAAAGACCTGAAACGCTCTCTATACGGTTTTTAAATTATTTTCCATCAATAACAACAGTCCTCCAGGGTCTTCACTTATTTTCCATCCTGGAGCAATATGAAGAATATGAAGAGAGTAAATAATAGAGTCAACTCTGGGTGTACACACACACACACACACACACGTATATATACATACACACACAAATACTGACACAGTACTCTCTGAGCCTTCTGGTGGGAGAACAGGGTTCTGCTTCACTTCCCATGTGGAGAAGCTACATATTAAACCAAATTCGTGTGTGTGTGTCTCGCCAGCGTGTGTGCGTCTCCTCCTCAGTGCATCTTTAGGCTACCGCCTCGCCTCAGCAGCTCTCGGACGTACACAATATTTACCCTTCTCATTCGTCACACGTCTGTGCCGTTATTGTGTTTGGTGCTGTGTGTGTCTCCCACAATGTGCAAAAAAATAAATAAATAAATAAAAACCTCTCTCTCTGCTATTATAAATAAATTATTGACACTGGCACTCACTTTCGCCATTCCTCTAAGGCCAAAAAAGTCATACATTAATTACAAATTAATACGTAATGTACCTTTACTGTCATACCAAATATTATTTAGTCATATTCTCAGTATTTTAATTTTCTTTGGGAAAACCTATCAATTATTCAGGTTTTGATAAGCAACAATTAGTATGAAGAGCCTGTATAACATTGTCCCTATGGTAAATCTAAAGTGACTTATTTATTTCTATTTATTTATGCTTGCTTTATTACTTTGAAACCACACAACAGCGCGCAGTGATTTTAATTAAGACTAATTGTTTTCTTCATAGACGCGCTAAGGAAAGCTAATTAAATACAATGCCAGCAACATTTCCCATAAGAGCACAGACACTGGTTTATTCACAGAGGGATGTATCTCCAGGTTACGCTTCATCATGCATCAAACTTTCATACAACTCCCGATTTTCAACACCTCAACTAAGAAATAAGAAAACTATGTATAAAATAAATTAAATCTGCGTGCTTTAGCCAATGCAAATTTTAAGGGCTTTTCCACTTTAATAATCCAGGGAAATCTGACTCAGCAGCACACGTGTTCCTCTTCCACAACATCCCTCTTCACTTTTACACAGCTACACACATTCCCTCAAGAAAATACAACTGCAGACTTCTACTATTGCAGCTCTACTGGAGCCAACAGAGGTTAAGTGCATCATTGGCTCAACCTTGAGAGGAACTGTTAAGGAGTTTCACTGTTTTCCCACAAGGGATTCAGTCCAGAAAGCGTCAACAGCGGAGCTCCCAACGCTCTGGGCAGCTGCCACCCCATTTGAATTGAAATGGGGTGTTAGTCCCGATTCCTCTGAAGCACATGAATCAGTGTTGACTCAGTTTTCTGTCTCTGCAATCTCTTAATGTATTAATAAACTACTCCTTACATGTGCTTAACATTTGCTTGGAAATGACTTAAATCTGCAAATGTGGAAACTGTTTAAGCCGCTCCAAAAGGAGGAGGAGGAGTTGAATTTTTTAAAAGAAATTCATTCAAACCCATGTGAGTGTTACCAGAACAGATGCGGTAATATGTGGGAGCACAGTTGAGTTTCTTATTCAACTGAACCTAATACGAATGTATAATGTTTTATCTGTAGCCAGACGGCATGCGTTAGAACAATAGACAAACAAGCAACTGGTTAGCTTAGCTTAGCAAAAGTGTAAAATGGTTGGGTTTATTACTGTATAACCAGCTTTCAGAGTTAGCATTCTGTTTATATTGGGTATAGTATCTTGCAGGAAGTAGCCACATACTCTGTGGACTCCTCTGCGTCCACGCTGGGTGACGGCTGCTAATTGAAAACGAAGAAATAATTACTGTCTTAAGAGTGATAGAGGAGACTCTGGGGACTCCTCTGGGAGCAGGTTTTCTCACTGGGAGTCAATGGGTCCATTGGATATTCCTCTATTGTCATCCCCTCAGCACCCAGTGGGATCAAGACACACACACACATACACACACACACACACACACCTTTTATTAATCCCTTTAGGTTCATATTTAAGCATATTTTCTTTTTAGCTCAATAAAGCCACATCTGCATCTACTGGTTATATATAAATGGTACTTTTCACAGACCCAGCAGGCTCGGTTGTATGAGTGCCGATAACGAATGGCGATGGATTTGTGGCTCCGGGGGAACAGTTGGTGCTCTGACCGTCCTCATCAGCAGATTTCAATTGGTAGTGCAGTCTAGCATGGCGACCCCAATGTCTCTGCAGAAGGTTATTTACATTTATTACCCTGCCAGGAAATGAAACACACAAAAGACATAAAATACACTGGCCAGATTGGTACAAAATGAATTCTAATATATGCTACTTTAATTCTTTTATGATCCTGGCTTGCGCTTTTAACGAAGAGGCAGGTTTGGGGTGAAGCGTGGACAAAAAACAGAGACAGATTTGGCGAGAATGGAGTCGATGAAAGCCCTCTCTCCATCCATCTTGTTGTGCAGACACTCGACTCGCCCCTTTTGCCTTTCAGTTGCAGAGTTTAGCCACACCTCTTATCGCCCGTGTCAAACATATCTGTCCGACGCCGACAGATGAAATCAATGCGGCGACCCTGCGCTGACATTTTACATTTATTGTAATCATATTTGAAGACTTGTCGTAATTATGTTAAAAGCTGCAGCTGTAGGGAGGGGTGGGCGGAAACATTCATTTATGTTATTTAGATTTTTGTTTTTATATTTTGGCTTTGACTGGGCTGCAAGTGCTTCGAGAGTCACTTTTTCTTATTGTAGGTGATCCAATAAAGTTTCTAAGATGCAGATTTTGGCTTGTAGGCTCATAATTGTGATGTATTTAAGTTATGAATTGCCTTTTTTTTTTTTACAAATTAGAGCACTCAGAGAGAAAGGACGCTGTGTGACTGTGTGAGGCATGGGAATGTGTGTGAACCAGAAGCAGTGACTATGAGCGAGTGAGTAATGGATAATCTGCAGAAGAGCACGTTCTAGTGGTGTGTTCAGAGCACAGCAGTGCAGGCTCAGCGGGAGCAGACTGCTTCTCGGTCTGTTGTCTGTCGCTGCTTCACCCGAGCAGCCGGCCTTTTCTCACACACTAACACGCAAATATGTCTCTGAGAGCAGGCTGTGTTTTCACGGCGACAACAAACACTCTCCTTGCAACATGCCACTACATGGGAGACGCCACAAATAGCCGCCTGGTTTTGAAGAAAACATGTTTTGATGTGGAGGAGTGGCGGCAGTGTGGATCCGATAAGCTTCTGTTCGAAGAATCACCAAAGCAGACTCTGGTTATAACAAACATTTTAGTACAACAACAACAAATATTCACGTTTTCTATTAGCTTCATTTGTCAAGGACACTCTCTATAAAAAACAAGTTTATTAGATGTGAAAACATTACCGCATGCTCTCGTTTCACCTCTTTAAAGAGTCATTTAGGATCCATTACAACGTCATAAAACCTCATTGACCTCAGGCAGAGAGGCAGGGTTGGTCTTCAATAGCCTTCCCTAACAATGGCCAACAATGGGACCAAATGGCCTGGCTGTTTGCATCCACAACAACAGACCACCAGCATCCACCATCCATCACAGTCAGAGCGCTCCCGGTGTCCCGGATGATTTGGATGACATGACTCGCTATTCTGAGCGGTGGTATATTTTATAGTCAATCACGGTGGTTGGCATTAGTGTTGCTGCTCCTGCACCGCTTTGTTTTGTCCGTCTGTTTTGTGGCTATATGTATTCTATTTTTTTAGAAAACCTTTTCTTAAACAATGTTTATGTAATGTTCTGAAATTAGAATCTGGTATTTCAGTAGAATAACATTCACTACTATTCAAGCGCAGGGTTACAATTGGATACACAAAGTCTCTTCTTGCTCTAATTTCCTCCCAGTGCAGCAGCCCAGGCCTCAGCCGGACCCAAGGGACCCACAAGCCACCAGCTGACTGACCAAGCGGCTTGCTCAAAGGCACAATTAGAGGGTCTTTGTTTCACCTAGAGTGGCCCTTTGTGCCGCGATGTCGCCTGGTGCTGGAGAGGAACGTCATCAGTCACTGGCTGAATGGTCTGAGTGAGAGGACAGATCACATACACACACACACACACACACACACACACAGGTTGGAGATTTGTGGCCCTATCATAGCGAGGGATCTGACGGCACCCTGTGGTGCTTCAATAGGCAGCTCTCCCTGCTCCTCTTCAGTGTGATAGGGTGCTAATGTCATGTGGATGATGGTTCATCAATATAATCTTGGATCATAGTCGTTCACTAGCAAAGCACAACTAGAAATTGTCATATATTTCTACCCAAACTTTAACCCTTAATAATTATGCACCTCACCTGACCTTTAATCTTTCTATTTTACCGTTGTGAAAATTGGAAAGTGTGTTTCAGCCGTGGATGAGGAACAAAAGTCCCATCCTGTCCTTTGAAAATAACAGAACCGCCATCAACACTCCTCTAATCTTCTCCAGAAACAGAGAAAATAAGACGTGATCTGAGCCAACGTTGTTAACAAGCCAGAGCTCACAATCATGAGGCGATTGATCCAATTTAGTGTCACAGCCGAGCACGATGTTGCGGTTACTTTAAAAAAAAAAAAATGAATATGAGATTGCGGTTTTACAATCCATCAGAAAAAAAAACCTGACAGAGTGATTTGTTAGAGCAAGACATCAGACATGGGTTGCAACGGGGGAGACGGAGATAACAATATCGTTGTTTTAAAGGCTCCAGGTCTGTAATTGAAGAATGAAATCTCCTGTTGAAACACTGTCACCCGCTGCTGGTTTTGTTTACACAGTGTTTCCTTTGATTAAAAGATCCCTTTTCCGGTGTGAAATTTATTTGCTCGCCATTCGGAAACACGGATTGACAGCATGTTAAAACTGAACATAAACATATTTTAAGTCTTAAAAAAAATATGATTTTATTTGTAATGTGTGTGATAACATGCCTCATGGCCAGATCTCCTACCAGTCTCACCCTCTCGCTTTCTTAAAATTGTACTTTCTTACGTGAAGCCAGGTCTGGATTATGACATGGTTGACATCATTTGATTCCCCTCCCAGGAGCCCTGAAAGTGCTCCATTAGAGTTATTGCTGGTGGGGCGACGTGCCAACGCTAGCAGACTGTCTCTGTTACCCACAGACTAACCTGCTGCGTGTAATCTGTCCCGTTAAGATTAAGCCAGGTTTAAATTTACACATACTTTGAGGTCTTTGCACCTCCTGAAAGTTGTTCAGAACCACTAAACAGTGTGGACGCTCCAAAAATATATGCACACTTCATCACTGCATCTGTTTTGTTAACTACATTTGTTCATTAAGGACTCAACCCCCTTAAAAACTATAACCCACTCTCCAAAACAAATCATTATTTACTCCTTTTCTTGTAAGAACAGTCAGTGTTGGTATTCAGGATCAGTTCAAAGGGGAGAGACACCGCAGGCTCTTAAATACAGGTTTGTAATCTTATAATTCGCTGGTGTCTGTATTATGGCAACACACAAAACAGACCGTTCTCGATGAAGACACGCAAACGTGCCATAAACCAAAAGACAAGGATTACAGTCTCCAGAAAGGGTAATCAAAGCGAATTGAGCCCTTTGCTGAGGCGTGGATTCAAAACCGAGCTGAGAATAGAACAACGCAATAAATCAACGGGGAGTCCTTTTATCTTCTTCCTGGTTCTGGTCTTTACATCTTATTGGAGCATGTTGTTTTTCTCAAGATGGAGGCGCAGACTTGCAAGGAAGAAAAGAGGGAGGAGTGTGTGTGTGGAGGGTTTAGAAGGAGAGGGGAGGGGTGAGGGGTGACTGGGGGGGCGGGGGGGAAGAGAGATGGAGGGCAGGCGGGCGAGCAGGACAGTGACATTCACGCGTTGCGACGTGGCGACACTGACAAGGTGTCCTCCCTGCAGCTCGGCCAAGCTGTTATCACAGTCGGCCCCCGTTTCCAGGTCGCAACCCTCAGCGGCACCAGCATTATTGGGTCGCGGCTTGGTGCCACAACCCAACCCCGGTGTGGGCCGGCGATGCCATTGTCCAACGGTGAAGCGTGGCTTTGAGATACTGCGCACACACACACATACACACACAGGCCCACAGATCCACCCTGGCAACCTCCCTAGCAACCATCTGTCCTGCTTTGCCATGCTCCGGCTTGGGCACAGCTAGCAATGGGCATGCCTTGACACGTCTGAGTTAATGGGACAAAACGGAGGTGCACAAGAGGACAAAGGACTCACAAATTAAAGAGTGTAACCAACAGAGAGATACGGCAAAGAGAAAGAAAGAGACAGGAAGTGAAGAAAGAAATATTTTTGACTGCAACAATATTTCAATCCAAGTGATGAAAGCTTTAATAACTTATAGGGTTGTGTCTGCATCAGAATGTTTTTTTATTTTTATTGAAGAATATTACTCTTCATTTGTAATAGTTTTTACCCAATTCCCACAATTTTTACTGCAATAGGCCACAATAATCACAAAAAAAACTTCATCCTGGTCATAGTTCAGATATAATATCTAAAAGGCTGCTGACAGTGTGGAGGAGGCTGAACCGGCTTCTGGTTCAAAAGTTAATAACGTGTCAGAGAAGAATGTGAATGTGAGTCGTGTTTGTAAAACACAGACGAGTGTCGGCTGCACAGTTTCAGCTATAAAAGGAAATTAATAATTCAGGATATAGAGACTCCGATGGTCCTGATTTTGTAGTTGGACTTGTGTTGTTGACCAAGTCATAGCAGTTCAGAACGTTGACGCCCCCGAGGTCAACGTGTGATTGGTAAGGAGTTGGAAGAGTGATGGTTTGCTTCCCGACGCTATAGATTTGAGATTGGCGGGGTCGGGTAAGAGTACACTAGGGCGGGGCAGGGCCGGGTGTGACGCGATATCACAAGCAGATACATCTTCCCCTGTCGAATGTGCTGGCTTGTGTTGCCTTATCAGCTCTGCGCCAAAAGGCCTCCAAAACAGTGAAACGCTGACCTCACGTCTTTCTCTTTCCCTGAAAAAGTCTTCTTTAACATGCAAACACACTCTCTTTGTCACACCGTAAGCACAAATCAATTCCCCCGCCCCCCTCCAGCACCCAAAACCTCTACCCTATCCAAGAAGCGGAGGGGAGGCTCAGACAACTCGTGATGGAGCCTCTATTGATTGCAACTGAATTTCGTGGCATTCGTCCCCAAGCTTCTGTTTATCTCTCTTGACCAGGTCTGGCTCTTACAAGTAACATCTGAACATATTTGAATTGAAAAATGTAGATTAGTTTAGACTGAAGGTGTGCGCTTGTGAACATGCACATTTTTCTTCTGTCTAGACCACAATAAACATGCAACTTTACCCTGAGAACTGCTCATACCATTTTTCCCCCCTCTCTTTACACCGTATAAACTCTATGGAAACGAGCAACGCCAAATCAAAAGGAGAGAAAAGAGAGCACCACTCCCCTGGGTTGCACAGGCTGCGAGATCAAGCGCTCATCATTCCTGCGTTTGGTGTAGCTCCCTTCTTTTTATTTACTTCCTTAGTGGAGATCCTCTGGGACGCAGGGTTCTGGCGACGAGGGCGGGTTAAAAAAAAACGTAAAGGAGCTATCGACTTGAGGACATGATGAATGTAGCAGACGAAAATGAAGGGAAATTTTGTGCCAAGCCAACTCTCTACACTGCCCCTCCTTTTCCTTCTCTCTTTCTTTCACCATCTTGCATTTTCAAAGAGCTGAGAGGCCATAGCAAAAGTGAATGAACCATGACCACAGGCAGATGCTCCCCACATCGCTCTCTCTCATCATGCCCTTCCCACTTTACACCCTCCGTTTCCCACAACTAACTTAACACCGCTGCTCCAACGAGGCAAACCGTACATTTACACACAGTTTTAAAAGCACTTTTTATAAGTTATTGTAGCTGGTTATAATTTGAAGCAGCTTGATTCAAAGTTTGGCCGTTATAGGATGTTGTCAGCATTGAACCGATACACAGCTGAAACACTTTACAGTTTACACACTTTACACGCATAAAAACATTTTATTGGATTGTGTGTGTGGTTTGTGACGAAGAGTTTTTGTTACAGTGCCATTTGAGTTTATGCCATTTGTTAATTTTTCCTAATTCCCTCTGGGTGCTTGAAGGCCAAATGAGCACAGATGGGACATTTTCAGTCTTTTGGAACAGTTCATTTGACTGATTTGGATTCAAAATTATTATTTCACCCTCTACATACCACACCTTGTCTCCTCTGAAAACTTACAGATTCAAGGAACAAGTGTTTCTGGCTAGTTTTCCCTCTTTCTATGTAATAAAATCATCTATATATTTAAATTATCTGACCTTTACTTTCATTTTCTTTTTAATTTTTATTAATTTTTAATAATAATTTTTATTGCTGAATAACACTCAGCACAGTCTATATATATATACACACACACACACACACATATATATATACATACAATTTAAAAATATAAACTGCATATAAAAATCAAAATTAATAAAAATAATATCATCATAAACTAAATTTCTTAAAGCCACTTTCTGTCCCTAATATTACTTTATCTTTTTGACCTGGTACAAACTATAATAAATAATAAAATCTATTCCTGTAATTCACACAAATTTTTTTAAATTTTTTTTTTTGTTATTATTCCGCAGCCGTTTTATTTACATGTCAAATATTTTTTCATAGATTTATATTACATATTTGAGATTCCTTGACAATGAGATCTATACAATGGAGTTTGCCTCTGTGTGTGTTGACCATGACCACATTTCTGAAAGCAGGAATCAAGCCAATCACTGGCAAGCGACGGGGCAGTGAAGCGACCCAACATTCACTCTCCTGACTCTCAATAGGCTCGTCCTCGCTGCAGAGCCAACAACAGGCTGCGTTGCCAAAAACAATGTTTGTGAGTTTCTATTCCAAGATGCTGTTTGTAATGAGAAGCACTACCTGAGCTGATAAAAATGTTTTTTTGTCAACCAAGGACACGAATTACCTATTAATCTTGAACCACAAGCACAAAAATATGTTAAATTTACGCCATTTATATTGTTTTTCCTGCTGGTTTGATCTCTCAGTCTGCAACTTGTGTGCTGTAGAGTGAAACAAACAAAAAGCTCTATATTATTATATTATATTGCATTTAACTGCTACTGTTATAAAACAGAATACAAATAACACTATCCAAACTTTATTAAAAATATTATTTAGAATTTGACCCTTACTGCTCCCTGCATAATGTGAAAAAATACTCAAATGAATTTTCACATTTTGACACAATAACATTGTTATAATATAATAATAATAATAAAAATAAATAGTTTGAGAGCAGGAAATTGAGGGCTGAACTAATAAAATAATGATAGATTTGACTGCATTTTTTTTTTTTGCATTAAAAGTAGTGTACCTGCAGTCTTATTACTCTTAATAGACACCAGTATGAAAGCACAACGATACAGTTTTATAAATTCAGGGTGTAACACACACACACACACACACACACACACAGTAGTGTTAAAAACATGATGCGATATAATCCCCCTTCGAGAAAAAAAATGGTCAGAAATCCCTCCTCCACCAAATACTTCTGTAAATTGAAACTACTCTATTGCCGTGTGTATCAGCCTTGATGTGTATGGCATGTTATTGCTGGAGACAACTTCTCTGTTTGGAGATGAGAGGAGGCTCTCTCTCTCTCTCTCTCTCTCTCTCCTCTCTCTCTCTCTCTCTCTCTCTCTCTCTCTCTCTCTCTCTCTCTCTCTCTCTCTCTCTCTCTCTCTCTCTCTTCTCTCTCTCTCTCTCTCTCTCTCTCTCTCTCTCTCTCTCTCTCTCTCTCTCTCTCTCTCTCTCTCTCTCTCTCTCTCTCTCTCTCTCTCTCTCTCTCTCTCTCTCTCTCTCTCTCTCTCTCTCTCTCTCTCTCTCAGTAAAGGATATCCTGATAAAAAGGTAGAGCAGATGGGGGGGGTGCGCTGCACGAGAAGTGATACGGCGCACAGAGAAATTTCATTTCCTGCCTTGTACGGAGAAAATAGTATCAGCTGGGAAAAGCTGGCCGAGAGATGAGAGATTTCCCCTCCGAACATTGATAACCATTTGTTCATTTCCTGACAACAACAGGGGCAAAAAAAAAATGCATGAGTCTCCTCTGAAAACGGAATAGCTTGAGTTTTCCCTCTCTTTCTCGTTTTGTTCTGCACAGGACGGGAGTCTATTTTGTCGCCAACATGCAGCAGTGCTTCTAATCACAGAATCAGTTATTATTAGAGGAAGCGTTGGCTGCATAGCTGAGAGACGCAAAGAAGGGTCTGCGGTCAAATTCGCCCACTTTTGTGTCGCTTAGCTTTTCTCCGCCAGGTCGGATTTGCATTTTAATGGAAGGCTTTTATAGACTTCTCCGTGGCGTTCATGGCACCACAAGTGGCATCATTAAGTGAACTAAGCCGGATTAGAGGCGATGCTGAGGTCAGATACCCATACGCCATAACAGAACCTTAGCTTTCTCCTCCGGGATTAGTCAGAGATGGTGGAGAGGGGGAGGCGAGGAGGTGTTTGTAGGGACAGAGAGGAAGAGAGGAGAACAACTGGAGAGTGAGAAAGATAAAAAAAAAAAAAAAGCGAGAGCAGTGGAGAGAGAGGGAGTGAGAGAGAGACATAAGGGGAAAGAGGAGAGACAGGCTGCAGCAAGGTGATGAATTGCTTGTAAAGTGGTTCCTCTTCAGCTCGAGGGCCTCTCAGCTCCTTTTTTTTTGGCTCTAGTTCCAGTTTCCCACAAAGTGATATAAAGCACAAACCTGTAAATAACAGTGTTTGCAAACAGTTCAGGACTCTTACGCGGTTGATGGGACCGTTCACATAGCGACAAGTCTGTTGTCAGTATGAGAAAAGTTTAATTGCTCATAATTTCGCTGTGCTTCCTGAACCATGAACAGATGCAAACATCCACAAACATTCTGGGAGTAATCATAATATCGCATCAGGTTATTTTCATATCCAGTTGAATACTGGGAGCTGCTTATGTTCTCTCTTAAAATACTTAAAATAACCCAGTTGTCCCCTAAACGTCAAGGTTTTCAATCATCAATCAAACCTCATTTTGTCAATCAAATCATTGCACTAAATTAAAACTGTGTCATTTTACAGGACAACAGCCCGGCGGGCTTTGAAACTTTTATAAACCAAGTCTGATCTCAAAAACCACAAACTACGAAACGATGCGACGGAAAGAGAGAACGGTGACGGAAATGAAGGCCAGTGGGACTCGGCCCCGGTTGCTGCATAGCAGAGTCGGACAAACAACTTTTGAATCAGATACTGGCGGCGTTTCCAAAAGAATACACAAACTCATTCACTTTCACTGTCCGTGAGGGCAGAAAACACACCACACCTACAAACTTTAGCTTAGCATGTCTTTCAACTGTCTTGTTTTCCAATTAACCTTTACAGGGTCCAACCTTTGCATGGAAAGACATGGATCAATGCCCACAATGATAAACCTCTGCACCGCACCTATAACAGACTGAAAAAGTGGCTTTGTAAATGCTGTGTAAATATGAACTAATGGGTGTTTGCCGTCAGTCCACAGGTATGATGCGTGCCAGGTGCAGATATGACGGGGGAAGTTGCTGAACCGTGTGTATATATGTGTGTGTGTGTGTGTGTGTGGTAAACGTCAAGGTGGCAGCTTAGACTGTTGGAAATAGAAAGCGGTCGACGGATCCAAGTTTGTGTCCACTCAGAGCGGCCTCATATTGTTATTTAAACACCCTCAACAGTGAGCCTTAATCTAGGAAGCCACACACAGTGGGAACAACAGCTGCTGAAAAGGCAAAAGCGACGCATGTATGCATAGAAAATATCATGGATAGTCACAACTGGTAACAAGGTCGGGGGGGTTTTTTACCACTAAAAGTAACATGAGCTTTTGTTGAATGTCGCAAAAATACACATAAAAGCAAACAAAATAACTCAATGTCATTGCTGCATGTTGAAAAGCGTGTGTGTGTGTGTTTATGTGTGTGTATTGTTCATGAGCCTAACACAGCGTGCTGTGCAGAGATGAGCGGCCCGTCACTCAGCAGGCATCAGGCCGTGGAGGTCACACCCCGACAGTTGCGGGAAGAAGAGATTATGTCTGTGCGTGTGTGTGTGTATATATACGTGTATGTGTATGTGTGTGTGTGTGTTTTTAAAGCAGAGATTATGCATTGTGATATCAGACTAGGTTAACGTAGCGGACTGTGTTTGCATACAGGGGTGCCACGGCCTCGCGGGTTTAGCTTTAATCCGCGCGCACACTGAATCCTCACCGGCTGATTTGGCACTTTTTCAGAGTATTAGGCCACCAGGCGAGGAAGCTTTGTTTACCTGACAGGCAAGTCATCATGTTTAATGAAATCCCTACTAGCCTCCCTTTTTTTTTTTCCTCCACCTCTTGTATGGGAATTAGTCTTTCACTTTGGTTTACTTCAGTGACACTGAACCCTTATTTATCCACGTTAGCCTCCATGAAATTAGGAATCTCATCTGAAAGGAAATAACTCTGATAACAAGACAAACCAGCTGATGTTTGCAACCTGGAGTCATATAAGAATCACTATTATAGTCTTCAACAATGTCCAATATACTCCTATTCTGCTTCAACAGGTTTATGTGGCGATGGATGTCTTGATATGAAGTATAAAAACTCGAATGAAGGGTGCTGTTTACTGTTTGCCTTATAAATGCATGATTTTATATTCATAATAGAATAAAAATAATAATCTATTTATAATAGACTGTGCTGTAAAGATGAGCTCATACTGATTTCTTACCAGCAGTAAACCAAAAGTCACAAAAAAGTAGTTAAGGAAATTAACTAAAGGGATTATATTACAGATTGAAATCGATAGGAAAAACATCACTTCACAGTTGCTCTGATTAATGATCTCTCCGGGGATGATAAATTAAAGTTGAAAACTTTCTGTACACATTATTAACCCCCCATTTTCTAACTCATTTAAAAAGCTGCGGGCTTATTTCCCATTATGTTGATAATATGGGCATGGTTTGCCAAAACTCTTTGGCGCTAATTGTGTGTTGGTTCAAAAAGCCATTTTCTGTTAGAGTGCACAAATCCATTACGGCCTCCTTCTTAGCCCGGATAATGGGGATTGAATTAATGCGGAGGGCTAAAACATGTGGGCCAGGACTCTTAAAAAGATATGATTGATCATCTTATTGCTGGTTATTCAACCGGTTTGGTTTTGTTAATCGATACCATTACCTCCTCCGGATTAGACAGCGGTCTGTTAACGAATCCAGACACAGACACAAAAAGATGTGAGAATGGTTTCAAACTAGTCGGCATGCATTTCATTCAAACCACTGGATACTTGAACTTCTACTTAAACGCTCTCAAAAAACACTCAAACTTGCCATAAAAATCCAACTCTTAAATATCAGTGTGTTACAGCTTCTATATTTGCTATTTACTTATTCTGTTGTGCTCACCTCAGACATGGTGTCAGGGTTTTAAGACACCTGCGGAGGCCAACCTGCCCACCTTTTACACAGACGCCTGTCTTCAGTCTGCTGCACACGCTGAGCGTCAATATGTTTTGTATGCAATCGTTAACTAATCATTTTTGGGGTTTTAGAAAATGTGACAAAAATAAAAAAAATCCTAAGTCGAAACCCTGCACTGCACACAGGTACAATGAAGAACCCAATCTGACTTGAGAGAGCATTGTGAGGACATGGCCCACTTCCTGTTTCTGTATTCACTGCCAAACCCAGTCACAGCCAAATGATCAGCAATAAATGAACGGCGGAATAAAGCCAACAAAAGCAACAGACAAACACATTATCACACTACACACTGCACGAGGAGCAATGAGTCACACTGTGTGGTTTCTTTCTGGAAAACAGAAAGTGTGTTTAGGAGTACAGCTATTGATATGTAGAAGAATGTGTGTTGGGGGTTAGACAGCGGGGCAGGTCATAGCAGGAGGGGTGAGAGGTGTCGGCTAATCTGCGGCAGGATGATATAGATAAACAGCGAAGCCTCCCAGAGAGCGGATGTTGTACCCAGATGGACATGGAGCAGTTGGCGGCAGCAGGAGACGTCGGATAGATGGAGAGAGGGAACGCTGCCAAAAACTGCCTCATAATGTCTGGTAATTTTACTTTTATATGCACTTGTTGGAAAATATTCTCATTATCGCGGAAGAGGCAGATCATTTGAGGAGTCTCAAGGAAACGGCAAAAGTGATTTAAGGAAAATCTCAAAACAAAAAGAGTCCCGAAGGAGTTTTCAGTCTTTCAAATGGTGCACCGTGATTTTATTATCGTTATCAAAAATGTAACCAGAGAAAGGTGCGAGTCAAGACTTAATACTAAATGACTGGAGAGGATGGATACGTTTTGCAGTGAGCAGAGGCGGAGGAGGAGGAGGAAGCGTCATCCCACACTAATAACCCTCGAATGATCTGAATCTCCTTCTTCAGTCATGTCCACCTCCTCCTCTTTCTCCACCCCCCGTCTCCTCTTAAGTTATATCATTGTCCCTCTTCTCTTTCTCATTAGACCTTATCTGAGCTTCCACATTCACTGTTGCTTTTATCTGTCTAATTATGTCGCTGCTCACCTATGGAGGGACGACGGGAAGCCCTGTGGCATGCTGGGATTTCTCTCTGATGCTCTCTTGCCCTGTGTATATATATAAATATATATAGACAAGCAGAATTTCCCTACTTATACTCCTCCCTCACCTTTTCAGCATCATGAGGGCCCTTTGAGCACGGCCCCCAGCCACCCGAGTCCCCCGAACAGCCAGACTCAGTGATAAAACTCCCCAGACACTCCTCCATTATGAAGCAGTGATAGAAGCTGCTGCCTGGAGTGATCTGCAAAAAACACACACACACACACACTTACCAACCACATACACATGCGAGCGCCAAGGCAGCCATACAGATACACACTCAAAAAAAAAGAAATACACAAATGCAGCAAGCACATAAAGGATTTTACACACTCCTCCTCCTGTGCTTCCTTATCAGCCTTTTTCAGTGGCTACGGCGTGAGCTGCATGTGCTTCTCTTAAACGTAATCCCCCAAGAATCCCACTGTCATTGATTGAATATTTTATAATACTGGCCGCCTGTATTATATCAAAACACGAGGCCGGTAACCTGTATCTCCGCTTTCTTACACTGTATGTAGGACAAAATATTAGAAATACCTTGCACTATAACGCGACACAGTTCAACTGCAAAACTGCCCTGTTCTGGTCTCCGAAGACACAGCACATCAATTTGGTTCCAGCTTTAAAACAAAAAAGTGTTTCATATATCGAGGATTAGGCCCCCGCGAGGTAAAGGTTAAGGGATAAAACTTCCTCAAGGTTTCTGCGGCACTCATCGCAGCGGGGCGTTTCACAGACAAGCAGGAGTCGAGCCTGTCAGGGTTAAACTGTAGCCGCGGGGGATCGAGGCTGGAATCATCTGGAAATGTGTGTGTGTGTGGTGGGACCTACGAGGGCCGATAACCCCAACACCGGTGGCCCTGTCCTATCTGCACACTTGATCCAAACACACACACACAAACCACGCCGCATACAATATGTGATTTTAATGAACCTAATCTCCAGGATCACCAGGTCTGTGATCCGGGAAATTAACGAGAGCAGGTTAAACACACACACAGGTTCAGTGAAACCTCTTTTAAGTAATGTGCGTGCGTGTGTGTGTGTATGTGTGTATAGGGGTGAAATTGGTTTTCCTCAGGATTAAAGGATTAAAAAGGCTGTTAGTTCCTCAAAGTGCTCCAAATACCCCCCTCAATATTCATTACAGCAGATACAAAAGGGGAGAGAGGAGCTCATAATGGCCTCAACCTTCTAATCATTTCAAGCAGGGACGCTCCTGATCTCGCACGCCGACACACACACACACACATACAGTCTCTCTCTTTTATTATCATTATCCACACTATTAGCATGAGATAAGAACTGTCTGGAAATCACAACGGGGTGAATTTCTTGTCGGTAAGACACTATTGAGGAAAAAAGTGGCTGGAAAATGTTTTGTAGACACATTTTGAGGGTCGACCTGTCCTCTCCGATACTTAAAGCTAATCATTCCCTGATGCCAACAGGTCTGCAATGAGGTCTGCCAGCCAGAAATATCGTTGGATAATAAATCAATATTCACACACACCCCATGGAAAAACTGTCCTTTTTAAAGTCCCTTCAATGGAGGAGGAGGGGGGATTAATTTAAAGTGATTGAGAGCATTTCTCACCGTGGCCTTTTTTCACCCAGCAGGTAGCCACTTGTTTGCTGACAGCGATGGATGGATTGGTGTACGTTGTTGGCCGACCCGCACGTGTATCACAAAAGCGTGGAGGTCTAACGAGGCTAAAATTGATGCCGTTTAGAGTCATTTTTTGATGGTTGCTGACATTAAGCTTCACAAAAATACTGCACTGAATGTGGAAAAGGTCAAAGGTCAAAGGCGAGGAGTAAGAAAGAGTAAAAAAGAGGTGAACAATCAAACTAAAACGAGCCACTATCACTAAACACTGGTCCCACTATGTTCCACAACTCAATGGTCCTACTGTCCGAACGGATGAAACCCCTCCAGTCTTAGGTTTGTGTTTTCAGAGAGGCACTACTCTGGCATAAAACACCCATTCAGCTACTGCAGGAGACGGGAAACTATTATGCACATCATTTTTCTTCACTGCTTGGCGCACTGTAGCAATCACACCCCTCCCTCCATCCTGAATCACATCTGCCGCCTCCTGTATCTACTTCCTCGTGTACGGGCACTGAAAAAAAAAAAAAAAACCTCCTGACAAAATAAATGCTGCAACCACAGCCTCTTGGCTCATATTTCTTTACCCAGCTCTTCCCATCATCATTTCAGGCAGAGACAAATGTTTGTCACATCTATTGTCTACGTGCACAAGAGCTGCTTGGGATTTTGGTTATCTAAGTTTTTGGTTTTTTTTACTATTGCACTTATTTTACATCGCTCTGGATAAGAGTGTCAGCTTAAGGCATACACTGCATTTGTGCATGTCAGCAGTTCTCCAAGTCAGGTCCCCAGGTTCCTTTTGCTTTTCTGCAGATTGGAGTTTTACTTCTATAAACAGTTCTTGGAGGGAAAAAAAAATGCTTTACAGGACAAAAATCAAGATTTAACCTCAAAACTACCTCTGAGCAAAATTTAAATATAAACTACATAAACCATTAAATGAAAGATGCATCTGTGTGCACATATTGCACAATTTCCTGTTAGTATAAAACAGTAAAGTATGGTAATTTCTTGTATCATCATATCATCAATCATATAGCTCGTTGTCAGATTGCTGTAATGGGCTTCCAGCTGTTTTCGTCAACAAGTTGCTGCTTCTGTCAGCAACAGGTTTGCTTGTACTAACACGCTAATAATAGGAAACTTTGGGAAAGGAGAGTGTGAGTGTGCACATTTTGTATTGCAAATTTATATTGCAATATGTTTACTATAATTCAATGATATTTAATTTAAAAAATAGTAGTTTTTTTTTATTTCCACTCCACCAATGTGTTATCCATCCAGTTCTTCACATATTTCCAAATCCTAACCACATTTCTCCTTTCCTCTATACCTCAACCCATCTTTCTTCTCGTTATATTAGTCTCCTCTTTCCTTCCTTCCCTCTTCTTGTCCTCTTTGTTTCTGCCAAACTCGCCTTCATTAAAGCACTAATGAGCTCCATTAACAGACTAGAGATCAATTCTGTTGCCGTTCACTTGAGCCTCTGTTAATAAGGTGCGATTAGTGTTAGTTTAATTCAATGAACCTCTGTGTATGTTTGTGTGTGTGTGTGTGGGTGTGTGTGTCCTGCCATTACCCTGATCCTTATTGATTTTCTGTTTGGCCAGTAGATGTCGAGGTGGACTTTCTCCAAGGGTTTCTGTCTCTCAAACAGACTATTTCAGGATATTGCGGCAGTCTCAGCGGCTACTATGAAAATAACTGTAATCACATAAAAACTTCAAAATACTTTTTTTGAATTGTCTCAGTGAGTGACAGGAAAACAGAATATGTTCAAAAACTATCACCCTTTTTCTCCATTTCACTCTCGTCCTTTTTGTCTTCCAGTGCGTCTCTATGTTTTGCATTATCCCCACCAGTCTGTCTGTGGTTTTGAAGTGTCAGTGAAGGCGTAGTAGCCTGGACCTCCATGGCTGAAGCATCCCAGAGGTTATAGGGATGTCGACACAGCGAATCACAGTTTGATGGCATTCCCATATGCTCCCAGCTGACCGTTCCAGAGCCGAGCTGCACATGAGCTTGGCCCGATGAGTCCTGATAATTCTCTGGATCCGTTTTAACCTCGTTAAAGACGACCAGATGCGTCAGGAAAGGAAAGGAAAATTTGCATATTTGTTTTTTGCAATTGGGTGATGATATAATTAAGTGTAAAAATAATTCAACTGGAAGCCAGTAATTTATTATGCATTTATGGTAAAATATTTTACAGTGATTGATTTGTTAGTGGTTGATAAAATCCCCTTCAATTCCTAGTTTATTTTTTAATATCTGAAGTGAATAAATGGGGACAAAAATCGGAGTTTCCCAGGTTTCAGCACAAGTAGCAACTTTCTTTTGTTTGATGCTATCTGCGCGTCTCTTACGGCCGAGGCCTCTGAGGATTCCCCTCTAAGGGCTGCGGATGATATTGTTCTCTGCGGTTTGCATCTGCTGGTTTGATAATCCACTGATTTCGCCGTCACAGGGGGATTCTGGGAGCGCAAACATGCAACAACACACAAACTCCTGGACTGTGACGGCAGCCATTGTTCCTCCCAAACAATGTCTTCACTTTGATGTCTGTGATGCTTGGCCGGCCGAGGGAAGTTTTTTCAATCTGTGCTTTAACACCCCCCCTCCAACACACACACACACACACACACACACACACACACACACACACACACACACACACACACACACCACTTTATACTCTGCCTTTCTGGGGAACCAATAAACTACAGAAATGTGATAAATTACTTTTATTCTCCGCACGTACAGTATATTACCTATAATATGATATTAAATGGACTTTCTCAAATGAAAAATGACTGAATATTTTATTAGAAACATACAACCCACCTCAAAACACACACGGCACCATTTTTCATAAGCTGATATAAAAAGTTAAAGTGCTCGATAGGTTGCAATAAATCTGACGATCTTAAGAATTTGGCTGCCACATTTTTATCAATAACGGTTATTTGCAAAAGCTTGTTACGGTCTCACTTCACACTTTTCAAATTGAACTTGAAGTTTAAAAAAATAATAATAATAATAATAATTAACGTTATCTAATAAGTCAATTCAAGAGGTCCCACACATGTATGATGTGATCTGACATGGCATGTTGTTTTCACACGGACAGAGTGTCTGTTTTTGTTTCACTAAAATGCCATTAAAAGCCCCTTTACAGGGTTAAGCCTGAAAAAGGGCTTCTTCATTGTGTTGCTGCGGCAACAACATGCTGGTCCCCCGGTCTTGATTGACAGGTTCAATCCTCCAATGTGCTTTGGCACAAAAGGTGACAAGCAGAAAGGAAATTGGCTTTTGTCCCTGCCTCTGAGCTACTTAACCTGTGCCTGATTTCTCATTTATTAAAACTCGAACAGTCTTTTACACACAAATAAATGTATAATTTAAATACATATCCGCTGGGTTATGTATTCAATTAGTCTGCAAGCACATTTCTTTGTGTTTGTAATTAATCTACGTGCAGCCACAGTTGTAAGGTTGCATTAAATCTACAGCCATAATCTTTACCATTAAACTTTAATTCTGTTGCAAACACACAACGCTTTATCTTCATCCTTTATCCATTTTCTGCTATGAATTATCTTTTTGTTATTTTTAATGCTGTTTCTTTGCTTGCTGCTTTGATATGATCTGTTATTTCATTATTATTATTCACTTTTTTTTTTATAGTAAAATTGGCGCCTACACAGGAACACATTTTCCCGAAGAATTTTAAAATTGCTCTTAGCTGACAACTTAAAAAAAATAATAAATAAATAAAAATAGATAAGCTGAGATACAATTTCCAAATAATATAAATATAATTATTATAAATCCAAAGCCCGGAAATAAAAACCAGGCCGTTCATGCAGAGGTGGAGGCCGAAGCTCCTCTCTGTCTGGCCTGTGATGACAATAAACCAGTAGTTTTGTGCCCCCTTCTGGCAATTCTGGAAAAAAAAAAAAACTGACCAGCTGATACAGTTGTGATAAACACAGCTTGCAATGTTGTGATAATGTGTTGTCTCCAACTACTACAAGTCCAACCAGCACCAGTGCACACAGATAATATTTCAACAAGCACACAGCTCCATAAGCAGCTTGATTTCTTTCTTTTTTTTAATCTGACAACCTAAAAACATATGAGCTTCATATTTGACAAAAACAAAACTGTTTTCTGTCCTCTGTCAGTGCCATGATTAAAGTTTGGTTAGGTTACTGTTAGTGTAGACACAAAAATGTATGGTTATGGTTAGGAGACCTTTGTCATCATGGCTACAATGAAAAACACTTTGTTGCGGTTTAGAGAAGAACCATGATCACGGCTTAAAGAAAGAGAAAACGGGCAGCGGTCGAGCGTAAAGGTTCACTGATGCGTTTGTTGTTTTTTTGTTTTTTTTTCCTTGGGAGGATGGCCTGAAACAGCCAAGTGAAATCATTATGGCACAGCAACATAATCAGAAGCAAATCAGCCATTTCCCTCTGTCAACTCTGTGTACTCGAAACCGACAAGCCAGCGCACTTTCCAGATCTCTCATTCACTCCATAAGTTTTCACTTTCACGACAGATGCTGACTTTGCCTCTCTACATTTCTCTCTCGCCTTTGATTCGTCCTCTTTTCCTTGCTCCTTCTTTGCCACTCGTTTTTCTCCTCTCCTTCTCTTCACCTTGTCTCTGAGCTTCTATGCGTTTCACTACTTTCTTTTCATTATCTACTTTTATTCCTTCTCTTTCCTTGTCCTGTACTTCCCTCCCCATCTTGACCCTCATATCTGGTCGCACTCCCCATTAATTTCCATAAAAGAGATGCTGACTTTGCATTTGGTGTTGGTGCTGAGGGTGGGGTGAGATGTGTGTGTGTGTGTGTGTGTGTGTGTGTGTGTGTTCATGGGCATTAACACTATTAACATGGATTTTAACTGGTGGCAGAGAGATGGAGACTCACAGACCAAAATGTTATTGTGACTGATGGCTTCTGATTAAGGGAACACTTCATGGAAAAAGAAAAACAGAGGTTGGCATGGAAAGAAAGAGGAAAAGAAGGAAAAAAAACGAGAGAAAGGGAAAGAAAAAGAAATATATATAAAAGAAGAAAGGGGCAGGTGGAGAACATTAGATAGTAAAAGACAAAGAGACGGAAATGAGATGGAAAGATGTAGATGATGAGACAAAAGAAAGAAAAAAATATTTTAAAAAAGAGGCATTGTGAGGTTGTTGTCCTTGTCAGTGCCAAAAATGAAACAGATGAGGAAACAAAACTGAAAGAGGGCACTGAGATGTAACACAACAGATTACATCTGAACCTCTGCTGCGATCCAAGGATGCTTCGATAAAAGATGGAGAGAAGAGTTTGTTTTACTAAAGCTTATTCTGAAGCCTGGAGACTATGATTACTACACTGAAGAGGAAGGAGAAGATGATGATGAAGAAGAAAAAGACAAAAGAAGATGACGAAGACAGAAGTAGATAAAGAAAAAGGAGAAAAAAACTACAAAGAAAATAAAGAAGAGACGATGATGACAAATGACGAAGAAAAAGAAGACAAAGGAGGAGATGAAAAAGATGGAGACAAAAACCAAGATGGTGATGAAGAATACGTGTTCACATTAATTTACTGATCTACAGGTGGCAGTAACGCAGCGGAAAATGCAGCAATGTGCCAGAAGAGGCAGGGAAGAAACTGCTAGCTGGGAAACAAGGACATAAACAATGCAGCTTTCAAATTTTACACAAGAAATGAAAATGTTTTATGAAGCATTTTTCGTTTTTCTGTCTAAATATCCAAATATATGACATTTTGCTATCACATAAGACAACGAAAAGCAGCAAATCTTCACATAAGAGACGCGGGAATCACTGAATTTTTAGCTTTTCTGTTTCCATACGAGCGCCAAGTCTTTGTCCGTGCATCTTCACTACATTTTCCCCGCCGGCTCGCTGGGTTCGCCGTGGCTTTTCTCACGCCCGGGGTGGTGGCCCGGCGATGGACGGGTCATACTGTTTTTGTTGTCGCCGCGCGCAAGCGGGAGGGTAAACAAATCCGGTTTTAATAAGAGCTTGTAGCTCATAATCCTCACCCGCCAGCAGGTGAGGGCCAACATATGGGGCGAGACCATGACGAAGGGACAGCACGAACACACACACACGCGCGTGCGCGCGCACAAACACACACGCAGCAGCTGTCGCTTGTTTTCCGAGGCAAGACCGATCCAACAAGAACACCGTGGGTCTTTGGGAGCCGGGCCAAGACACGGAGGAAGGGAAGAAGAGAAAGGTGGGAGAGAAGGAGGGGGGAGGGGAATATATGAATGCTAATGATGGAAAGAAAGAAAAGCATGTTTCTTTTTTCCTCTTCCTCTCCTGTTTAAGTCCACTTGTTTCCTGCCTGTTACATTCTCTAATACAAGCCAATATTTTACACAAAGTACTCTACTGGCTATTATAATTGAACATGGAGCGGAGTAATAGCGCAACATTTGACTGTTTCTGAAGCGCGCCGCGTTATAGCTCAACTAATTTACCACTTTGCTGTTTTGTAAACATAATACGTTTGACTAGTGGGACTTGTTCATGGTTACTTTGCCTTTGTGTGCTTTATAGCGATAAAATGCTTTCAGTGAGGGGGGAGAAAAAAGAAAAGAAAAAAAAAATCAATTTCCCTCCTGACTGATTCGGTTACACACAGCAACGCACAGACACAAACACACACACACAGACACCGTCTCACTTGCTGTTGTCTTGTTTTTTTTAGCTTAACAAACATACTTTTGTTTAGTTTGGGATTATTCTGTACCGTTCAAAGAAGCTTTTTATGAATGTTGTTGTCACATCCTGCAGAGGTCAATGTAAGCTTTACATTACATGGAAATAAAAGAGAAATTGAGGTTTTAACAGATTTATGTAACAAAGTGAGCATTTTTGTCCTTCTTTTCAACACATAGAAACAAGCAAAATGGCTGCAGGAGCCTCTCAGTCTGGTTTACATCTCTTCCTTTTCTTGTTTCTTTTACTGTCTGTCATCACTCTCTTGTTTCCCCCACCTCTCCATTTCTGTATTTCCCTCTCAATCTTTTCCCATATTCCTCATTTCTTCCCTACTCGGTTAACTCTCTTCCTCTTTGTCTGCCTCTCCTCTCGTTTTCCCTCGTCTCACTCCTCCTTTACTCTCCCCTCTCCTCCATCTCAACCCATTTCTGCTCCTTATGAAGTGTGAAAAATGATCGTCTGCAGGATGAAGTGGACAGAATTCGCCGGCGTAATGGCCTGACAAAATGAATCGCGGCCTTCCTCGCCATCCATCACCGCTCTGAGGCGACTGCGGTTAAGATCTGTGAAGGTGCTGGCTTATTGATTACTAGTTGTAACTACAAAGTGTCTGATTCAGTGTTTGTGGGATGGCAGGGTGGAGGGGGTTTGGGGAAGGTGGTTGGTGGTGGGTGAAAGGGGATGCAGGCAGCTGTGGTGCTCTCAGAAATCCTCTTTTGATTGATTTTAAATGGTGAAATATTGATTTCTGTCCGGTTCAAGGCCTGGCCGAGCAGGCCGCAGCCATTTGTTGGAGGTATAATGCCGGCCAGTCGGTATGTTGGCCACCATCAGTCATTGTGACGCGGGGAAAAATGAGAGAGGATGAGAGAAACAAGGGGGGAAAAGATAGGAAGAGAAATAAATCAGTGGCTCAAGCCGTTACCTTCATTCAGTGGAGCTGAATCTATGTGAAATGCTCTGCTGGAAAACAAACAAGCTCAATGTGTACTTGTGAATATTCTGCATATTGTTTTTAAGCACTGACTCATGCGTTTCATGCATTTCAGTGGTTACAATAACAATAACGCCCACAAAAATGCAGCACACGATAACATCAACACCCGACAAACTTTCCTCATTATCTTGTATTTGGTGAAAGTACAGGGACATGAGGCGGGGGGGGATGTAGGATAATGACCTACTAAGAGAGCAGACCGTGAAAACGAGATTATTGCGCTTAATTGCTGTCCACAGAAGCAGCCAAAGCGCAGGCAGGTAGCATTAATCTACATTAAAGACAGTGGAGACGCAGCACACAGCCTTTTTCTGCTGATTCACACTCATTTAAAGCAGCGTGTTGTTACACTGATAAGCTTGAATTAATAGTATCGGCCCATCGGCTCTCTCTGTATTTTCTAAAAACAGACTACAAGTTTGGATTTGATGGAGACCAAAATAAAGCTAATAGCAGAGAAAATATTGGACTTTTGGCTGTTTAGAACAAGTTAACTGTATTAGGCTACTCTCTCCCTACTTGTAAAGACATGGTGTCCATTCTGAAAATATCAATGTAACGTCAGATATTACAATATGAGTAACTTCTTTGCACAACACAAAACATTTTTGATATCGAGCAATTTGATCCATCGTAATTTAGATTACAACCCTACAGTGTAAGGCGCAATGTTTTGGTCCTGAGAAAAACTGAAATTAGGTGGAGAGCAGGTGGTGACTGCCACCCACGCACCCTCCACCCCGTCACACACACACACACGCAGCACAGAGGAAGCTCCATCCTGGTGGGAGGTCTGAGGTCTGGTCCTCCACATTCCACAGACAAGTGTCTCGCACCTGCTAGGCCTCAGTCAGCCTTTACTGGTCAACAGATTAGGACGGGCGGACACACTCCAAATCCATTTACTTTACAGTTTCTGTATTTGCATGTGTGTGTGTCAGTGAGAGACAGAGAAATCCTCATTCTGAGACAAACTAAGATATTTATCATTGGTGTACAGCTAAAGTGTTGTTATGTTTATTTGTTTTTGTATAAAAGACTCACCAAGTCTAGATATCAGAACACTATAGCATAGCACAAACACCTTGGATTACACACACACACACACACAGTATGCACATATAAATGCACGCACACCCACTTTCAGCAGCCCATGTCTGACAGGTGCACATGTCAGTAGTTAGTTCAACCTGGATCAGAGCATTGGTCTCACTCTGTAGCAGCCAGGCCCCCTGGGGTGTGTGCGTGTGTGTGTGTGTGTAACCCAAGGGCCCGATGCTCAGTACCCAGACACTACCCATATTGTTTTTTTCGGTGAAGCTAGAAAAAGGGGGAGCTGATTTACAGAGCTGTCTGGCACTGGAGCACACGGATGCATGAGTGACTCAGCCTAATGGAGTTTTCAGCTCTGGATTTACACTTCTCCTTCTCCACGAGGAGCCGTACAGGAGCACAATCTGGCTGCTACGCTAGCGCCGTGATCTCGCCCTGCAACTGTTACCGAGTAATGTTTGCCTCAACGCCAACCCGTCCCTCCTCCACGCCGCGTTTTGAGTGTATTAGGTTATGGTCCCACAGACTGTGGCAGACAGATTTGATGCAATATGCAATATGGACTATTATATATTATATTTCAAACTACTCCTACTATAAAATAATAGAATAGCATTTCTTTTGTCTGCAATATAACGAAACAAAAACAAGTGAGAAAGAGGTTGCTACCAACATGATCAACATACGCAAAATGTGCCACCGTTTCCTCCATGGCAACAAAATAATAGAAAGAAACTTCTGGTTATAAAGTGTTCAAAAGGCTGTCAGAAAGAAGAAGAGGTTTCATAGTTGTCTCTCCTCCAACGTGGCAGCGTGTCCCGGGCCAACCATCGCTCTTTTACGCATTAACATCATGACATTGTGAGCCAGGGAGCCGGAGCTGATAATGCTGGGAATCCAACATTAACAGCTTTAACTGGACCTAAATGGGTTTAGTGTGTGTCGGATTGCTGGACGACCATCAGGGCAGGACTGCGTGCAGCTGCCCCCGGACTCTGCACGGCTTCCACAAATGACCCATTTCACAGCTCGCAAAAGCGTTGAGCCGCCAAACTATGTGAACGAATCCATTCCTGTGCTTCTGGAAGGACACTCGCTCACATGTGATTGTAATATTTCTATCAGTGATCTTAAAGTCATGAACCAGATGAAACTGGTCGACTGCTATTTGTTTTTCAATTAATATGTTATGATTAATTAATTTAAAGAATAGATTCACTTTCTTTGTCAGTATACTGTACACTGTAATCATTCCTCCTGTCTATACTGACCAACTTTTTCCCAACTGTGATTCCAAAAATACATCCTAAAGTTCAGTTGAAGCTCTTATCTAAGCGTCGTATCTCATTTTTCTATTCCTCTGGCACAGCTCAGCAAGGAAACCAGGCTCGGATCCAGACCTGCTTTGATTATTTCTTCATTTTGGGATTGTCAGCGGACCCTGAAGCACAATCGCTGAAAAACTCTGGGTGTATATAACAGGTCCAACAGCAGAAGCTTTGCTCCATCATCGACTGTTGGCAGAACATGCAGCTAATGAATGCTATACAAACTGGAAAACTGATTTCCTTAATCCACTTACATTTCTTTAGATTCTTATGGTGCTGTAAGCCTATTAGGCCATAGAGCTGTGGCGAATCGTGCAGTAAGTGTTGAAAGTAACAGCGGTGGGAGACTGAGGAGAAAGGAACAACTGCGCAGGAATACAGCAAGTAACATGCGATCAAATCACGCTTAAAGGAAAGAAAGAAAACTTGAAAGAGAAAGCAAAGCACTGATTTCTTCATTGCCTACACATCCATAGTGGTGAGCTTGAATTTGTCTCTGGGGTTTCTTCTACAATGTATATTGAGGGAAGGGAAAAAAAGAGACAGAGAAGGATCAAGGTCTCTCCCTATAATTACAAAGATAGTACGGTCCCTCCCCAGCGGAGCCTCCGAGGCGTCACTCCCCGTCCCTTCATATTGTATAAAGACTGTTCTATCAGCTCTGGAACGGCATCATTGCTTGTAAATTAATTTGAGGCTCCTGTCAGTCGGGGGCCCCACTCCTCTCTTATCTGGCGGTGTAATATGGGAAGCTGAGAGGCTTGGGAGATACTGCTGAGAGCGCTGGAGGAGAGGAGGTGAGGGAAGAAGTGATGGAGGAGAAAGAGAAGAGAAGAGATTGGGTCCCTCCCGTTTGGATGTCAAGAGCAGATTCGTGGCAGGACCGGACTCAGTAATAAGTGAATATGGTCTGGAGTCCTATTTACCCTCACCTCTCCTCCACATACACACACACACACACACACACACACACATATACAAACACAAACACACAAGCTATTTGTCATCCAGACTGGACTCTACACCGAGAGGCCTTCGCCTATCAGCACTATGTGTGCGCATGTCACAGCCTGCGGATAAATCTTCTCCCGGGGATCCGTGTTTAAATCCGCCCCCTATTACAGAGGTTCAGCCCTCTCATGATCACATGAGCTCAACACACACACACACACACCTCTGACCCCTTCAGTTGTTTCTAATTAACCCCTCACCCACTGTATTTAGCCTCAATTCCCTAATGGCGATAAATGGGCCTGACTACGACCCCATTTAGAGTCATAATGGTAAATTAGAAAGGACACTGACTAAATGCTGGGATGGTGCTCAGGCTGAGCTCATTCATGTTATCTGGTAAATAAAAGTCCTATTCACTGTTAATTCATTAAAAATAATAAAATGTTTCAACATCATGGTGTACACAACAGTTCCTCTTATGTGCAAGTGTGTTATTGGCTGAACGGTAAAAATGAAAAAGCAGCTCCAAATGCTACTGCCTACTGCCTGGCAGTCAAAAGTTACAAAACACTAGTACTTCTACACCATAATAAATTATAGGCAAGCTAATGATTTACTGTTATGAGTGTATATAATGATACTCCTGGAAAAAGCCTTTGTTTCAACCAGGATGTTACTGGTAATTCCATTTATGTTTGTGTATGAAAACAATAGTTGTTTTCCTCTCCATTCTGCATTTCTAAACAAAGAATATCTTCTTCTTTCATGTGCAGAACCAACATATTTTTTTTTAGCATTTACACGAAGCAACAATAAGGAAAACGAGCATTGAATGTACCACATATTCAGATATCTGGAAGACCTCCAAAATAGCAAAGACAACAGTGCAAATGAACAATAAGACATGCATCATCTATTGTGGCCCCGTTCTGCATGTCTGGAACTGAACCCATGAGAAATATTGGTTCATATCCAGATGCATGTGGGGGTAGACGGGGACGTAGTAACACTAGAGCCTAATTCATTCACTTCATCACCCTGTGGTTCCTGAAGAGAAAACACGAATGAAAATACACTGCAAATGACATTATTTGCTTTAAATTTCACTTCAGTGCATATCGCAGGCAGAACTTTAAAAAAAAGATTGAAGTGACTCATGTAGTTGTTGTATTGTATTAGTTTAGAGATAACAATTATATATTTTTAAAAAAGGTAAAACTGATATATCCTCTTTTTTTTGCATTTGCAGGTCCTGCAGGCTGGAGAGCAGAGACACAGGCCTTTTGACATCTGGGATTTCTAAGCCTCTAGTGCCACCTGGTGGAGGCAGGCAGCGCCAACACTTGTACAAAAACAACAATCCATCACTTTTCTCAATCTGTATTTCTGTATTCTTTACAGTCTTTCTAACTGAAGAATTATCTGTCATCACATAAGACTTTTTAGTTTCAACTAACAATAAAACTAACTAGTAAATATACGGTTAAAAATAACAGAGGACCTCAAATATGTGTAATTGGCCCGATACCTAATTAAAAACTGCCAGTCTTCACATGCAGGATCCAATCTGTTACATCATGAAATGTGTGTGTGTGTGTGTGTGTGTGTGTGTGTGTGTGTGTGTGTGTGTGTGCGCGTGCACCACCATTCAGTTAGTGATGTAACAGATTAATCTTCCTGCTTGCAAAACAGAGAATAAATCACTTGTACATAATTAGCAGGTTATAGCTGACACAGAATTTCATCTTAATTACAGAAGGGAAATTTGTTCCATTCATTTTAATGGGTTTGCATGATCACATCTTAACTAACTTAATTACACCCGTCACTGTTCACAATAACCTGGACAGTCTTTTTTCTTTTTTTTTTAATTCTGGGAACTTCAGATTTTAATAATAACCATGCATTGGTATGCATTGAATTAATGTAGCGTTAAGTTAAATTACAGCTTAGCTGACTAGTCATATTTCATGTCAGACAGCAGTAAGCGTGTGCACCAGCCGGGTTCATTTAAACCACAGGGGCCAACTGTCCACTAACAAGGGTCAGTAATATGAAATATAAAAACTACTATAAAAATCACTTTTAGAAGCCACGTTAACTGAAGAAATAAGGTATAAAGTAGGTCTATGTGTCATTTTTGCCAATAAATGTAACAGATGCATTTAACGGTTTGTTTGTTATGTGGTGTAATAAATAAAGCCATGTGACCCCATGCATATATCACAGATACATGACTTACACACGTATGTAGTATACACAAATACTGTAGGTACACTGCTGTACTACTAGTTAGCTGTGAAAGCAAACACAAAATAACAATGAACACATTTTCTCAAGCAACTCCTGCCCAGGCTTATAAACCACACACAATACTGAACAACCAATACATGCAAAACTGGAGATAAACTCAACAACGCAACAGCAACAGCGACAAAACAGCTTCAGCGTGAGCAAACAAGACACGGCACAGAGACAATTAGCCATCATGAAACTAGCCAAACATTACAGACACAGAGACAAACAAATAAAGAGCGTGTTTTACTCACATTACTGACGTCAAAGGCCTCCTCTCTGTCGTGGAAATGAGATGTCTCGCTGCTAACGGTTGGCGTTTGTTGTCGTCGTTGTTCGGTAACAGCTAGCTAGTTTTTTACAAAAACGCGGTAGCTAACATTAGCAACTTAGAAAAACAATAAAGCGTTGCCGGTTGTTTCATTAAAATAATGTTGCTAACTTTTTTTTAATTGTTTGCAGGCAGGCCGGATAATGACTGGCTGGCTTCAAAAGTCACTTAAACCTTTCATTTCGAGGAGACGTGTCCATTCACAGTTTGACGGTAGCATGACACTGACGCAATTTTAAAATTGTCAAACTCGAGCCGACTGCAAACACGCGTACCGCAAGGGGGCGCCGTGAAGCCCATTCGTTGAAATTTAATTAAAAATGGAGGACATGGCCTTGACATTGATAATAATAATAAAACGTGTCTCAGTGTGTCACAAATAAAAAAAATACTAAGTCTCTTTTGTGAAAACGTCAATGATAGCGATTAATGAGGGACTTTCATGGTGTCCTGGCTTGTCTTGGTGCCACAGAAAAACACTATTCACACTGCTAAATCATCGCATTATTGTATTTAGTGTACATCATGAATGTATAAAAAACTTCATGATATTATATGGTGGCCCTGAGGTGAAAAACACAACATTTCTGCTTTACGAATTTAATTTAATTTTTTTTACAAAAAGCACCGGAAGTTCGTTTCCTTTATCCGTCCTTAAAAATAACACATTACTACGGCGACAGGTTGGATTTTATTTTGAAAACTACTACAGGAAGCTATTTTATTTATGCAGGATCCGTTGGATCCGTTGCTCCTCCTCGCCAGCTTTCAGCCAATCACAGCGCGACGAGCCCCTTCCATGTCTCATCACAAACACTGGCCGCCGCAGTGTGGAGGAGCTTCACCTCGTCTTCTCATTTATCCAAAGTTAAAGTAAGGAATAAACGTCATGTATGTTATAAGTTTATGTAGCCAGGCGTGCAGTCGTGTACACTCCGGTAATGGCTAGGTTTTAGCTCGGCCGTATAAAGCATTAAAGTTTACCAAAGTTAATGTCAGACCGTTAAATGATCGCTCGGCTAACGTTACAGTTGTCTAACGTCCAGCAGCAGTAGCAGCACAGATAAAGATATTAGCTTGTGTGGTCACACACACATATTAACATTATCAACTGCCGTAGCTCAACATCCGACATGTAACGCTAAGATAACAGCCACACGAGTCTCAGGTGTTGTTTCAGACGAGAAGCTTACGCCAAACTTCAATTGAGAAACGCACAATACAACGTTTTCCCTTTTTGCAAACACATTTAGTTCGTAAAACACGACGTAACTCTTTCAGACAAATCATTAGGACACTAGTTTCAATTCGGCATTCACCCTGCTTTACACAAGTAAGTACATAATTCAATACAATACCAGTTTTGGATTTGACTCCCATCTTAGTCATTAGAAAGCAAGCAAGTAATCTGTATACCAAGCTTCTTTTTTCTATCACAACAATGACAGCATAATATAATACAAGTCAGAAGCTTTGTTTCAGTCTCAATATATGTATAAAGTCTGTTCAGTGTAGCCTGTCCAGGTTTGAAAGCCACAGAGTGTTTTTGCATCTATTAAGCAACAGTTTTGTCTGCCTAAAAACAACTGAATAAAAACACATTGTAAGCTACACAAGTATAGTATCTATTGCAGGGCTATAGTACCAGATGTATGTGTTTAGGTAAAGGTGGATATTTTTTTGGATTTGACATATGTTCATTAATTAATCTGACTGCCCCTATAATCTTAAAGGTGGTCTGGAATATAGATAAGGTAGTCTATTTATAGATCAGGTTAGCAGCAGGCTGTAAGAAGCTAATCTGAGATGGGTGTGGGGTTAAGACCAGACATGCATTTGGCTTTACACTTGCCTCCACGGCGGGCTTATTAAAACAGGATGAAGCGATAAAAATGTGTCATCACATCAGGATAGCACACAACAATAGTAATCTAACTTATTATAATTGAGTTATATTAGTATCATTTTAAGTTACTGCTATGAAAGCGGTTTTTTGTTTTCAGGTAGTTTTAATGATGCAAGTGGTGCAGTTGCTGAGAGGTGCAGTAAGGCATGCTGGGAGCAGACCTCCATGCAGTGTTGAGCGACTGATCTCAGCAGTACGTGGTATCAGCTCGTCCTGCACAGATACGGATCACCCCAAAGTCCTCATCACGGGTTGGTTTTTCTACATTTTGTGCACATTACAGTGTCTAGCTTGTCTGTCAGTTTATTTGTTGTTGTCAGGAAGTTATTCTTTTGTTGTTTTGCTTTGTATTTTTTCGATATTATCCAGTCAAACACAGTTTGTATTCTTGTAGGAGGACTTGGACAGCTGGGAGTGGGGCTTGCCAAGTTGCTTAGGTAAGTTTACATACAGTTTTTAATAAATGTGCGTGAAAAAAAATCACGTCTACTGTTTGTGGTTAATCAAGTCGTTGTTGTTACCTGTTCCCAGATGATGACAATGTTCATGTTTCACCCTCAGGAGACGATTTGGAAAGAACAACGTGATCCTGTCTGACATCCGGAAACCCCCCAGCCACGTCTACCATAATGGTGTGTATATACTAGAATCAAAGAGAAATAACCGATTTTAGACTTCCTTCAGTAACTTTAGTAAACAAGAAACAACCTTTGAATTGAAGTAGACAGAAACCAAGACAGGGGGTTGGTTTCTCTCTCTGGGTCAACATACAGGATGAGCCTCAAACAACACTCTTGGAGTAAAAGTGGGTGTTGTGTCCTTGTATCCTCTGCAGGTCCATTCATCTTCTCAGACATCCTGGACTATAAGAACCTCAGGGAGATCGTGGTCAACAACAACATCAGCTGGCTGGTGCACTACTCAGCTGTGCTGTCGGCTGTGGGAGAGAACAACGTCTCACTGGCCAAAGAGGTCAACATCACAGGTCCATGCACAAACACTTCTTCTGAATTCATTTAGACTTTTAGCCAACTGTTATTGTATGTTTGCAGCATTAAGAAATCTTTTTAAACAACCAGGCTTACAATGTCTTTCAGCTTTCTTTAACACAGACGCTTATGCACAGCCTCTCTCTCTTTATAGGTCTTCATAACATATTAGACATAGCAACCGAACATGGTCTGCGTGTGTTTGTCCCTAGCACGATCGGTGCCTTCGGTCCATCCTCACCCAGGGACCCCACCCCTGACCTGTGCGTGCAGAGACCGCGCACCATCTACGGTGTCTCCAAGGTCCACGCAGAGCTGATGGGCGAGGTGAGATGCTGACAAACACTGACGGCACAAACTCAAAAGACATACTTGTGTGTTTTAGAATACATTACACGTTTTTAGCACATCTTGTTTGCTGTTTTCTCTCTCAGTATTATCATCACCGCTATGGGCTGGATTTCCGTTGTCTCAGGTATCCAGGCATCATCTCAGCTGACTCTCAGCCTGGGGGTGGAACCACAGGTAGGTAGAGGTGGAAGTACTGGTGTCTCTCCCACTCATTGTCGTCAGTATCTTTACATCATATCTACTTCATCTTGATCTGTAACTTTATCTCAATTTCACAGACTATGCTGTCCAGATCTTCCACGCAGCCGTGAAAACCGGTCATTTTGAGTGCAACCTGCGCAGTGACACACGGCTTCCTATGATGTACATCGGTAACGCCAGACTTTGTCGTTTTCTGGTGGAATTGTGAGTCAACATTTTGCATTTCCAAGCTATATTCACCCTTTACATCCTCCTCTTGTCCAGATGACTGTCTCAGGGCTACTCTGGAGTTTCTCGAGTCTCCCGCAGACTCACTGGTCAACCGCACCTACAATATCAACGCCATTAGCTTTACGCCGCACGACCTAACCCAGGAGATACGGAAAGTCCTGCCTGACCTCAAAGTCACCTACAATGTGGACCCCATGCGGCAGGCTATAGGTGAGATTGCTGGAAGTAATGAACGGAGTAAGGAGTTTCGCTGGGATACCAGGACCAAATATGTTTTCTGTCTCTCTTTTCAGCGGACAGCTGGCCAATGGCATTAGAGGACAGCGCAGCCAGGCTGGACTGGAGCTGGAAGCACGAGTATGACCTCCCGGAGTTAGTTCAGACCATGCTGACTCACATCACTATGAGCAACCAGCTGGCACAAGCCAACTGAGCCTTTCGTAGCAAGAATCAGTCAGCACTGTCTCAGAGCCATCCAACAACTCCATGCAAAGCTTGAATTGAAAGTTTTTGAGTCTTCTCTCAAATCTTAAATAAAAAAAACATTCAGACCACCAATTTGACGATGAAAGTAAAATATAAATCTCTATATCAGAGACCAAAACATTCCAATAACCATTCAGTATTATATTTTTGATTAGATTTGTGATTTTCATCACACCTTTTTCCCCTCTATTCTCTGTCCATCCATCATCTGGGATCAGAGCCTTTGTGTGAAGCTAAAGATGCGCTTCACTAAGTTACTCAGAGACTTGAGTTCTCTTTCTGAATGTACTGTATGTGTGTATTTATGTTTTTGTTATGCAGATGGCTGTGTGAGCAGGACAGCGTTGTATCTGTAGCCTTTTAGGGGAGCACTTCTGCCATCCTGACAACCAGCTGGTTTTTAGAAAGAGCTGCACTCCAACTGGTCACCAATATGTACTGTGACCATAAACACTGAAAGGCTTTACCGTGGGTACTGTTACTACAGAAGCTGCTAAAGTAACACTGCCTAGAACCGAAAATGCAGTTTTCTCATGATAGTTTCAAGAATGGAAACCGATCCAGATAAATGTTTGAGTTTAACAAAGACTGGCTTTTTTTGCACTAGTGTGCTTTTTATGTGTTTTTTGTTGTTTTTATTTATATTTAAATATGTGTTATCGTTGATTTCTGTTTAGAAGCTGCAGCCTCGGTGCTAAATACAGTATTTATGAATGTTGAATCAATAAATGCATTAGCAGTTTTTTTTTGTTAATAGTTTTTGTAAATGTGGATGCTATTTATGATGCTATTATTTGCTCCTTTTCTTGTCAAATATTTTTTTAAACAAATAATTAAATTTTAATTTAATATATCATTGTATGAAACCAGTTCTTATGAGTTCTCCTCAACATGACACTTAACCCCCACCCCTCCACCCCCTTCACACTGTGTGCCCTGTTTTAGTTTTTGTTGTGTGCAGCTTTCGCCTTTGCTGACATTGGATGGACACTGATGCCACCTGGAACAGGATTGTGGAGCCTCCTGCTGGCCAACGCTTCCCCCTGCAGCTTCAGTTGTAGGATGTCGCAGAGCAGGGAAGCCTCTTGATGCAGACTTGCCAGCATCTGGCCCTCTGTGGCTCTCACCGCTGCACGCACCAGCTCCAAAACACCCTACAGAGAGGTCCAGATGCAATGCTAGTCAGGGCACGAAAGATATTCCCAAATGCTTTCACTACCTTTCTGAATCTTACTTCTTTGTCCAGTTGTTCATCCTCAGGAAAATCCACCTCCCCTAAAGTGACCCTTGACCCGTTTCTGAGACTCCTTAGCTCCTCTTCCTTCCGTTGCAAAGTCGCTGTAAGTTGGGCCTGTTGGCGCTGATGCTCCCACTCATGCAGCTCTGTGCCCTGCAACACAAGACCCCCAGTTGATCATATGGTACATAATATATAGGAATTCTGACAGCTATTAGATGTATTTAGTAAATATTTAGTTAAACCATTACCTGTGCTAGAGGACAGGGTGTAGGTGGCAACTGCACCTCCAAGTGTACCTGAGCGATCGACATGTTAGCAGCTCCACCCACCACCGCCTGGAAAAGCCTCCGCCGAGCGGTGCAGGTGTCTGTGAGGTACTGGGCGAGCTTGTGTCGGTGTACAGCGTTAAGGTTTGGCAAACCCTCAGACAGTGTGTCCATGAGCATGGACGATAGTTTGGGTAAGTTATGACCTGAGGGAGTGAAGATAGCTCTTAGTTTACATTTAACAAGTGAAAACACCTGTTTGTGTACAATGTGAGGCCTGTACAATGTCCAGTGATTATACTGAGTTATCCCAGGGTGACTGAATGGCAGCGCATTACTGTTCTTTGGCACAATTTGGAAACAAACTAGGAGAACAAAAGAAATCAGTGTGTACAAGCACGCTGCTGTTTGCTCTGACCGTCCAGCCGTGGGAAGATGTCTTTGGCGATCTCAGCAGCCCGGATCACATTAGGCCAGGAGAAGCCACAGGATGCAGCGAACATAGCGATGTCATACACAAACTCCTGATGGAAGTGCCGCCGCTCATCACAGAAGTCTGGCCATGAGAAGTGACAGGTGAGTCTCTGCAGGCCGGCCTCTCTCTGACGGACACAAGGACAAGCATTTGTGAGTAAATTCAAGTCATATGCAGATCCACATAATCCTACTAATACTAACATACATTTGTAGATCTGTATTATGCTACCTTCACATCCTGCTCATAGGTTCCTTGGTTAAAACTTCTCCCAGAGTCTATGAACATATATTGTGGAGTAGAGATATAAAGTAGCATATAATGTCAATAAAGTACATCCCTACTTAAATAGCATCACTGTATTGAACTGATGTTTTAATATTTTAATTGTAAGAGCTTAAAATAGTCTTTAGTCTATCATATCTGTAATCTATCTAACTACTGTAGCTGTTAATGGTTTTTCTGGGCTTATACATTTATACTACAGAGATTAAATATTATCAGCTGACCCCAGACATACAGTAGACAGTTGTAAGTGCCAGTAACAAGCTATAAAGTGCATTGACGGACATAACTCTCTCATCCCAGTCTGTTATTTCATGGGTTATGTTACGTAAGGTTAAATTCCTGACGGCATTGAAGGCACCATAATAATTCTGTTTTTATATTTTCCCTTTCGTATCTCTCTAATAGATTTGAAGTGTTTACTTCATGCCCGCCTACCTGCAGTCTTGCTATCTGGGATATTTCACTCTCTGTAAGGGAATCCATGCTTGATTAAAGAAACGAGCACGGTTGCTATTGGAGACGGACGTAGGCTACGTCGCGGTTAACGGGGTGACGTCACGTTCTTTTCTTTTTTTCTTCGTTTCTGTCTAAACTAAATATAAAAGACAGCACATTGTATCGTGTTCAATTGACTCTTAATTTGAAGGGTCGCGGTGTGTTCAGAGTTTATTAGAGAGCAGAGCTGGTCATTGTAACTGATGGGTCATGTAAATAAGCTGATCAGTCCACAGATGGCTCAGGGTGCTCTAATCCTCCTTCACATACACGGATCCCACTCCTCTCCCCACCTCCCCTCCCCTTCTTCTCCTCCTACGTCTACTCCTCCTCCTCCTCTGGTTCTCCAAGAAATAAAGCAGAGGTTTTTAGAATGGAAAGACAGCAGACTTATACATGTAAAGCGCGCCATAATAAGAGCAAACGGGCATTTAAATTTAAAAGTTTCTCTTTTTGAACATTAAAAAGTAATGAAAGAACACTTTGCAATATAAACAGCTTTTTTTTTTTAAATCTAATAACAATTACAGACAACGTGGCAGACACTAAACACAGCTTTTTTTATAATTGGTTTATATTTCATCAACATCTAAAATCGGCAATTGCAATACAATTATTAAGGCAGAGTCTCAGTATTTAGTATGAGTCTGCTCTGAGTGATCTTATGGTGTTAAATGATTTGACACATCATCACATTTGAATGCCTGGCAGCTTGGCAATAACACCCAAACTAAAACGTATGGGAGCGACGCATTAATTTGAAAGTCTAGACGGCTGTACTTCCGCCCTTCTCCTGCTGACCTGACGCATGTGTGAACGCGCGCCTCCTTTCTGCGAAACTCTGGAGGAAACTGAAGTGAACGCGCAGGCAGCGCTGCTCTCTGCACCGGACCTGACTTCAATATCTTTCCATCAATAACTATTTTCTCTATTATCGGCTATTGATCTTCTACCATCGCTGTCGGTATGCGCCCATATTGGTAAGATTGATCTCTTTTAACTAAACAGTGTTTTACTCTTAACTTCCAGATAACAGCCATACATACAGCGCATGTGTGTGCGTGTGTGTAAGTCTTTGTGTGTTGTTGTCTATGTGTGGTGTGTAGGGGGGTTTACAGAATGCCCTTGTGTAAACCCATATTACTATTTACATGTTAAGAGTATGTTTCTTTATGTGTGTGATGCAGTTGTGAGCAATATGCTGATATGAGTCACACACACCTGCTTAGCAGATAAGTAGTGAGAGACAGAGAGCAGGAGGGATTGAGCAGACACTAAGTGGAGTGAGAGGACCTCCAAAACTAGGCCACATATCATATAATCTTTTGTTTCCTTCTTCCATTGTCCTGCTGACTGACAGTACTTCAAAAAGTTCTGTGTTGATTTTGAAGAAAAGTGAGTTTCATAACCGAATGTCATTAAAATGTGGAGGAAGTAAATGTAATTTCATACCGATTCCAATTCTTCTGGAAAAATCATATTAGAAAAACTACTATTTAAAACAGGCCGTCGTATCAACATCAGACACGATGCAGAAGCGATGAAGTCTTTGATTTATCCGCAAGGAATACCCATTAGCACTAACAGCTTTCCAGAGACCAGCTGCCTTCGCTCCTGTGAACACAGGGACTACTCATCCCTGACTTCCTGTCTACCCAGAATTCCCTGAGGTCCACCTCCACCTCAACCATCTATTATCTCGGCCTTTCATTAAAGCTGTGAAGCAAGTGTCAGTTACATAAGTCTGAACAAACACATCTAGTCATGATCTGTGGTTTGTCTGCTTTTTGTATCAATATGGCAAGAAGAGAAAGTATCTGATGTGACTTTAACAGAGGGTTGTTGGGTCACGGATCTTCACTCACTGCTCAGCTGACTAATTTTTTCAGTGACTAAAATGACATCTACGTTTAGATCTATGTGGAAGACATATATATCAGACACCTAATGAGGGATTATCTGTTAAAGAAAGGTGTTCATCCCTCCGGTAGATTTCAGAGAAAGAGTAGAGTCAAAGCCAAGGTGCATCTGAGCCGTTTTGACAGCACCGTCTGTATTTTTCCAAGGACATTTCTGTCCTGTCTATAGTAAATAGGACTGGAAATTGCACAATGTGGTGTTGTCAAAAGCACAAAAAAAAGATTAGATGTTCCTGTCATTTGCAATACGGTGTCCCTGAAACACCAGCAGGAAACGCAGCTCTGATTGAATTTGAATGGTAAAACAACCCTTTAATTTGTTGCTCTCAAAAGCTTTTAAACAGGGTCTTTTTTATTATTTTTTTTAATTTTTATTTGTTTTCCGAGACAAAATCAGAAAACCTTGAGCGACACGAGAATTTATTTCTGGAGAATTTCAACAAAACTGAGCACAAAATGTAATTTCCCAGTCTATCTGTATTACTAATAACAATTCAATACTAATTTTGTATGTAATATTTTCTATTACTTAAGTAAAGTTGTCCATCTGACTGATGCCTCACACTGTTAGGTTCAGGCCAGTATTGGTATTAATGGATCAGTGACCTGAGTAGAGAGGATTTTAGAGTCATTTATAAAGCTTGCCTTCACTTTATCTCTTTACTGCTGCCAACAATTTACATTACACAACATCAATACAGCTACAATTCCATCGTCATACCCATAAATACACTTATCATGTACTGTAAGTTCATTCAAACAGGTTTAAGGGATAAAAACAACAACAACAACAACAGAAAATAAATGTGCCTGATTGTGATGACTAACCAGTCGTGATTTACTAATCACTGATTTTCTGCCCCTCTCACATCAACAACTACTACTTTGTCATGACGCAGTTCAATAAGAGCAGTTGGTGTTTTCAGTGATTTCTGGACAGGAGGTACCCTGCTGTCAGACAGATTGTCTGTAATTACAACACACACACACACACACACACACACACACACGCTCTGCAGACTGTTAGTCACTTGGGCCACCTAGACAGCAGCATCACACCTGTAACAATGGACTGAAAAATATAATCCCTCAAAACAGATCAAAATGCAAGTATCTGTGTTTCTTTGTGCACAGAAGCTTTACCCTTTTTCTTTACTTTCAGTAAAAGTACCAAATTATCTTTCATGTACCCATAAATCTGTCTGCTCTATCTTGTAGAAAATTCATTTCTATCCACCTGGCTATAAATTGAAAATAAAAGAAACCGTCAAAATTGCAAATTAGCATATGCTTCTCCTCAGGTCAGATGCAGGATGCATAAGAACATCACTTGTCTCGTCACCATCTTGGCCTCACCATAGCAACCCCCCTCCCTCTCCAACACACACACACATATACACGGGTTCTTAAGCAGGCTTTTCTTTCTATCCTTAGCCTCCCCCTCCTGCCTTCTCCTCATTTCTCCTCTCGCTTCATCTGCACCCTCCCTCCTCCGTGTGGCCGATTACAGTCTGCCATTTTACCCAGAGAGCTGTGGAACCAGGGTCTTCACTGTACATCTCAGTGTATGACTCAACTGCAGAGATAGCAGACACACACACACACACACGCAGTGTAACTCCTGGTCTGGCTCCACCGGTCGGTTAAACTGACATCAACAGATTCCCCTCCAGCTTTTTCACATCTCTTTGGACCATGTTTCCTGAAAATGTAAGTAGGTGCATTATTGTAAACGTGGCACTTTGTGGATGGTTAAGTGTGTGACTAGAGGTCAAATTAGTGGTAAAAATTCTTCTCAACTACTTATATGGCAATTTAAAGACTCTCATATTGGTAAAGATGTTTTTCTAGATACAAAGATGTGTCTGTGGTTGCAATGAAGTAACATCGGATAAGCAGTAAATTAGACTATGTTGATATAATGCACTAAAAAATGCATTTGTAGTTTATAATAGAGTTATAAATCCTCTAATCCTCATCCTCTACAGCTATGATGCTATTACTTAAGGTTGACTTTTGATTTTTTTGGTCTTTCTCCATCATTGTTTTCATCTTCAAAAGTGTCTCTTGCTCCCATTATGCTCAAAGCGTCGGGGTGTGTAAATGGAAAAGCTCTAAAAAATTGCTTGTCTCGTATGAAGAAGACTGTAAATTGGACTAATAATACTGTACTGTATCTGTATGTTAAGGTGTATGTTGTAACCTTGCATGTTGCAGGATTAAGTTGCCTATTTAGGCCTCAGCAGGATAAATAATTTAAAGCTGAGTTCTTGACCTGTGCAGCTCTTTCTCCAGGTCAGGACAGCATGAAAACTAAAATTAAAATAATGGGTCAAATCTGAAAAGTATGTGTATTACTTTTAGTACGTTTTCATCACTGTTGAAGGAGTCAAAAATAACCTCTCAAGCAGCCTCAGCACCCAGTTTAAATGTATAGGCACCTCTAAAAACAGGCGAAATAAGTAATGTGAGATTATCGCCATCAGTTTCAAAGACAGTCAAAAAAAAAAAAGCTTCAGAAGTTGTTTGTTTGTGATGTGTCACATCTTGGAGACTAGTGCATTGCTGCTATGGATCACGTAAAATATGTTTGAAAGAATCTATTCATCTATATATGTATTCTCTATGCATTTCTCCCAAAAACAAAAGCAACTGCATGTGGTGATATTTTAGGTGTAAAGTTGTTAAGAGGGATTAAGAAGCAGAGCGTCACGTTGGGAGCGTCAACAGCTAAGACCAGTGATTTGGCGTGCAGTCAAGCTTGATGACACTGACCTTTTTTTTCACTGGTTTCTGAAAGTCGTCACAGCTAGCAGACATGACTAATGTTAATGTTGCTCCTCGTATCAGGGATGAATTATTTTTGTTTTTTTGTTGTAATAGTGTGCATTCTTTTTTATTTTGCGGAAGCTTCAAATTCTGTCAGCATGTGTGTGATTGTAGAATTGAGGTTATAACACAAAGTGAATCAGTATATTATGCAAGCTGGTTTGTGTTGGCTGTTCAGAAAGCAGGACAGAAACTTTTTACGTCTGTTCCAAATAGGATTTCTATACGTGTGCTAGGCTGCTCCTCTAAATATAGCAGGCTGTGGGAAGCTCTGTCCTCAACATCTTGCCTTATTGGTCATTCAAACAATAGTGGATGGGGAAAGCAACACTTAGATTTATTTTAGGAAACAAAGCATTTACCTGGCAGCCTACTGGTTTAATTTGAAAATGGCTCTGAAAACTTGCTAATTATTTAAAAAAAATTACATACAATTATGCAAGAGAACTGCAATCAAATTGCTCTTTAGGTCTATTTGCGTACATGTAAAGTTCTCAACAAGACTGTGACATAATGAAATTATCAATCTTACAGTGAATTTGTTTTCAATTAATTAATCTGCTTTGCTGTTTGACACATTTTTTAGATTCAGTGTTGCATTTCTGTGTATTCCTCAGGTGTGTGTGAGAGTGCAGCATGCATTCGGTCCAGACAGACATGTGGGATCCCCGACATCCATCTAAACATGTGTCACCCCTCCCCCAGCCGCCCCCCACCAACTCCCGCCTCACCTATGTAACCACAGCCATCCCGGCCAAGCGGATCACCTTCTATAAAAGCGGCGACAGTCAGTTCGGGGGCGTAAGGATGGCCATCCACAAGCGTAGCTTCAAATGTTTCGACACCCTGCTGGATGACCTTTCCCAAAAGGTTAGTGGGACAGGTATCAGAGCTGTGCTGGAGAGATTTCCTTTAAAGCTGACTGTGTTAAAGAGCCTCACTGCACTTCGAACTATTCACTTTCACTTTTCATCTGCAATGAAAAACATTCCGATTGTTCCTTTCAGAAAAAAATCATTAAAATAATTTCAAATTTATACAGACACATACTACAGTAGATATATGCGGTCTATAGAGTATGAGTACATATATGTGTCTATATACAGGTGCCACTGCCATTTGGTGTGCGTACTGTGACCACTCCCCGTGGCATCCATGCCATCAAACACCTGGAGCAGCTCCAGGATGGTGGCTGTTACCTCTGCTCTGACCGGCGCCACGCTAAGCCAATCAACATGGAGCTGGCCAACAAACGGCCGAGTATCTGGTACAACCAAAGCCGGAGACCCCAGCGGCCTGAAGCCCCGTCCTCAACACCACCCGGCCATTTGCCTTACAGGCAGCGACGAATCCTCCTGGTGAAGAACAGCGAGCCAGGGATGAGGAGGAGTGTCGTGCTGAGCAGGAGGTCGACCAGGAGTCTGAGGGCCTTTCTTGATGAGGTGTCTGAGGTCATGCAGTTTCATGTCCGCAAGCTCTACACTGCAGAGGGACGCAGGGTAAGAAGTGATTTGTATTTGAATGTATACTTATAATTTAGAGTGTGTTTTGTATGACAGAACAGCCTGTTTAGTGGAAGCTCCTGACACTGTGAATTTGTTTCCAGATTGACAGTGTGCAAAACCTGATGACTTGTCCTGGTGTTTTGGTGTGTGTTGGCCGGGAAGCCTTCAGTCCGCTACTAGTAAACTTTATCAGGAAGAGCTCAGAGGAAAAACTGCCTGGCTTGGGCATCAGGTCCCCAGGTCTTGGTCCCAGGACTCCTGGAAATGGGGCCCGATCTCCCGCTACTCAAGGAGCAAGATCCCCACCACATGGAGCTCAGTCAAGGGCCAGCGAATACAGTGAAGGGCACGAAAGCAAGAAAAATGGTGAGCTATTTTGAATTAACAAAAATGTTTATAGGTACAGTATTGGGTGAGTAAATACACAATACAAAAACCTCAATTTTAACAACAGACATAAAGTAGTAAAAAATAACATTTAAATGTGCTTTTCCCTCTCTACTTTCAGTTAATTTTGGTCTGGAAACCAAAAAGAGCATCATCCACCCTCGTTCTGACTCCTCAAACCGCTCCACCCGTTTCTCTTTGTCGTCAGAGAAGTCATTTGGCAATGGTGTCAGTGCATACTCCCAGGCCAGACCAGCTATTATGAATGATGACATTGAAAAGCGTGTCCTGGTCAATAAAGATGGCAGCCTCTCAGTAGAGATGAGGGTACGCTTTCGCCTCCACAATGAAGAGACTTTGCAGTGGTCCACCCAGATTAAAAAATCCCCATCTCTGACCAATGACTGTTGTCCTCTGAGCCAGGCCAAGCCCCATTACTTGCAGGGCCAATCAGAAAGCTGCTCTGACCCTGATTCCACAGCCTTAGACTCAGAAGGTGTGGATTACTCCAATCAACCTCTGCAGCATGCATTAGAAGGGAGTCGCTGTCCTTGCTGCTATCAGAGACAGGAACAACAATACGACTTATGGGAAAATCCTGCACACAGCCACAAACCGCCTCCTGTCCCACCCCCACATACATCCAGCCACACCCACACTATGATGAGACATACTCACTCCTCTAGCTCTTCCTCATCATGTAATTCAAGGAGAGTAGTGCGCTGCCGAGCACAACTCTCCAACTGCGGAGTAGGTTCTGGTTCAGAGCAGAGCCAACTAGTCAAGGAGGAGATGTGTGTGACAGAGCAGGTTGAGCGCAGAGTAGAGGTGGAGCAGGACACCCATCTTGAGGTATGCAGCAGGGTCAGCCGGTGCTGCAGTCGCAGCGAAGTGGTCGCCATTGATAGCAACCTACGACCACTTAGCAGGAAGTCACTCGATGATGAGCTAATGATGGAGGAAGAGGAGGAGCGTCCTCTGTCTGGGGTCAGCATCTCCTCACATGTCCTGCAATCGCTGAAAGAAGACCAAGATGATGAGGATGATGACCTGCCACCCAGCGCCTCACAGTGCTGCCATAGCAATGAATCATCACCATCCCCAACCTCCCAGACAGAGAATTACAAGCCATCAAACAATGTTTTGGCTGCTTCTGTCCAGTCTACCAAATATAAGAAACATGAGGATTTTGATGAAAGAGAAAGCAGAGCAGTATCAGCAACTTCTTCATGTCATTGTGGAGCTGCCACCCCACACTCAACAACTGGAGCAGGTGAGATGGATAGAGCTCCTAGCTCCAAGTCCAAAACAAGCAAGGCCTCTTGCAGATCCACCACAGCCATGATCCCAAACTCAGAGGAGGAGGGGGCAGCAGATGATGAGGATGAGGATGTAAAGAGGGTTGTTAGTGGATTGTCAGGTCACACAGGCTCAGCAGCCTCTCGGCAGTCAGGGGCATACAGTGTATGTCATAATTGTGGGGGCTGCAAACATGGAGTCAACTCCAATTCCAATAGTAGAGCTTCACAGATGTCCCATCACTCCCACCGAGCCTCAACAAACCCTGCCTCTCCTTTCTCTAATCAAGAGAATGCCAATGATGGCAGTGATGATGATGGCTCAGATGTTTCAGATGGGTCAACACAATCCAACAAAAGCAATCTCACCAACCATGGACGCATCTCTGCAATATCAAATGTCCTGGAGGGCAGAGCATCTAGTGCCATGTCCACAATGTCTAATCCGGAGCCAGAAATAAAAGAAGAAGAAGAAAGGGTTCCTAGTGCCACCTCAGCCACAAGCCACAGGTCCAGCAGATCGCAGAAGTCTTGCTGTAATGGTGCGACTGATACCACATCTGAAAAAGAGGAGGAGAGAAGCTCCACCGCCATGTCCGCTCAATCCAACCTGTCTGCCAAGTCCACCAAGTCTCACAAGTCCAACTGCAATGGCACAGCGGAAACTCCTGACATCAGAGCAAGAGAAGAAGCAGAGGGAGAGAACGCTGTAGAGAGAGCAATTAGCTCCTTGTCAGCTAAATCTGGTATTTCGGCAAAGACCAGTGCTTCAGTCAAGTCTCACAAGTCCAACTGTCCCTCAAGTGTTAGTGTTGCCTCTCCAGCTGACAATACAGATTTAGAAGAGAATGACACAAACAAAAGAGCTCCCAGTAGTCTTTCTGTTAAGTCTAAGGCTTCTGTCAAGTCTGGCAAGGAACAAAGACCTGATAGTGTCCTGTCTACTAAATCAGCTAAATCAAATGTGTCAGCAAAGTCCAGCAAATCTCACATGTCCACTTGCAGTCATTGTGTGACAGAAGGTGCTAAAGTAGATGATGAACCAACTGAAGATGCAACAGAAAAGGAAGGAGAAACAGAGATGGAGGAGAGAGCAGCAAGCGCTCTGTCAGCCAAATCCAATCTGTCTGCCAAGTCTAATAAATCCTGTAAATCCACCAGAGCTTCGCAAAGGTCACCCAGGTCAGAGGCTGGAGGGGATGCAGAAGAAAGGGCAGTGAGTCAAATGTCTGCTAGATCAGTTAAATCCAACATGTCTGTCAAGTCTAACTGTAATGGCAATGAAAAGGTAGACAAGGAGGTTGAAGAAAAAGAAAATGAGTGTGTGGAAGAGGAAACACAGCAAAGGCCAGAAAGTGCAACGTCTCCTGAATCAGAAAATGAAGAGAGGGCAGCCAGTGTAGTGTCCTCTAAATCTAATTGTAATGGCAACACAGAAGAAAATCCTGAAATAGAAGACAACACAGAAGATTGTGAACAGGCTGAGGTTAGGGCTACCAGTGCTTTGTCTGGCAAATCAGCTTCCTCTGCTAAGTCTCACCAGACAAACTGTGACACCAGTTCAAGGGTAGCTTCTCCAGCTGAAGACGCAGTGAATACAGAAGTGGACAACACAGTGGACAGAAGCCCCAGTGCTATGTCTGGAAAATCAAAAATCTCTGCCAAGTCCTCTAAGTCTCAAGGGTCAAACCACGCCCCAGAATCTCCAAATACACATGAAGCCATTGTTCCTTCTATGGAGACAACAGAAGATGAGATGCAAAATGAAAACCAAGAGCGGGTGGCTAGTGCCATGTCTGTGAAGTCAAAATCTTCAGCGAAGTCCAGAACTTCACACAAGTCAAATTCTAGCAAGAAGCTTAAATCAGTGTCACCGAGTTCAAATATTGTCACTATTAAAACACCAGAAGGGGTTGATGAGGAAGGAAATGAGACAACAGAGAGAGCACCCAGCGCTGCATCAGCTAAATCACGAAAATCTAATGCTTCATGTACTTCATCACATAAGTCCAATCATAATGGAACAGCTGATAATGCTGCAATTAAAACAGCAGACGAAAAGCTAGAGGAAGACAACGCACCAAAAAGTAAATCTTCTGAACGCTCTAATGGCCAAACACTCTCACCCAAGAGGACACGTTCACCACGAACACACTTACCCAAGGCTTCAGCTGCATCCCCCAGTAGTCCTCAATCCGCTGCACAACAGTTACTGCCTGGCCCTGGTGTTGGAGAGACAAGAGGACCAAGTGCCTTGTCAGTTCACTCCACAAACTCTGCTAAATCTTGCAGGTCTAAATGTCACTGTAGAGCAGCTTCAGCACTTGAAAAGGCAAAGAAAGAAAAGGACGCAGAGGTCAAGGAAGAGGAGAAAAAGGAAGAAAACGAGGATGACAAAGAGCCTTCAGAACGAGCAGACAGCATCCTGTCTTCCTCTTCCAAAAGACAGAACAGAGAATCAGGAGGCACTGATCAACCACTGAGTCGAAACTCATCAGGGTCAGTATCTCTTGGGTTGCCAGAGGACCAAGAAACAGGTGACTCAGACAGTGGCAAGTCCAGTGTTTCATTTCACATAAATGCTGAATGTAAGGGCAGAGTGAAGACGGCAACTCCTGAAGTCCATGAAAGCACAGAGGAGTCCATTAAGGAAGATGTGGAGAGAGCAGGGTCCACTATATCTCAAAAGTCCAATATTAACAGGAGTGAAGACATGTTGTCTCAGAATCCTCCAGCAGTTGATATCCCTACTATTGAAATGCCAGGTGGAGGTAACATCGAAGTTGAAGAAGGTGGAGAGCAAAAAACAGAAAGAGCTGCCAGTGCTCTTTCAGCCAAAAGCAGCAGATCTCACAAGTCTTCTTGTAACTGTAGTGTCAAATCAGTAGCTCGATTGGGTGACACTAAGCCTAAAGATCAATGTGCTAGTGCTAGCCTAACCAAAGCAGGGAATGACCTTGAAACAGGAAGTGTGAAGTCTGCTTTAATGACAAAACCTAACAATCTGGATGCCCTTGGCAATAGGACCTCATCTGCAATGTCATCAGCAAGTGCTAAAGTTAGGAGCAAATCCCCTGCAAGTGCCAGTGTTAAAAATGCCAATGTTGCAAAAACACCTGCTAGAGATTCAACAAATAATGATGCTGAAAACAAGGTCTTCGGTAGACCAGCAAGTAAAGCCAAAGGGAAAGAAGATATTATAGACAATGAGGCAGCCAGTACCCACTCCAAGAGTCCCTGTTGCCTCAGGCCTGAATCTGCAGCTTCAGCCAACTCAGGGTCGAAAGTGAAAGCCTCAAAGCAGAATAAACAAGAGGATCCAGTCATATCAGACTCTTTGAATCCAGCCAGTGTCCAATCTGTCAAGACATCCAATTATCTAAAGAAAGAAACACCAGTCAAGTCATCAAGGCCCTGTTCCTCACACAACTCCAGACCATCCAGCAAAGTAGAGACGTGTAGTGAAAGCACTTTGTCTCACTCTCTGTCCGCTGCTGACCTGCTGAAGGAAACCATGGCGGCTGCACGCCCGCACAGCCAACAGTCAAAGGCCAGCAAAACCAGCGACAAGCCAAGGAGTGAGAAAAGTGAGAGTCAAAGAAACAAGAACCAGAAGGAACAAGAGGAGCTGACACCTGCATGTTTACCCAACTCTTCCCCTAATGAGGTCATTAGTGATTGGCTGCGGAGCATCCCCACTAACAGTAACATGCTCGAACTCGGGGACGAGTTAAACGAGGAAGAGCAGGAGAAGGAGGTGGAGGCCGAGGAAAAACAGGAGGTAGCAGAGGGGGAAGATTGTCCTGAAGCTGAGAAAGTAGGTGATGAAGTTGAGGCTGAAGAGAAAGAGGAGAAAGAAGAGAAAGAGGAAGAAGATGAACGTGATGCAGCAGAGGAGGAGAAGAGTTCACAACCAGATCCAGCTCCAGTGGGGACTTTGTCTCACCACAACACTTTTATGTTGAGTGGCGAGACTCTGCCGAGGAAATGGTATTCTTCAGCTGCAGTGATGAAAGTTCTTCTGAGCTCTTCTCTGGGTCGATCTCGGAGCATGCCTGAGGTAAAGCCTATTAAAGTAAAACAATCCATTAATATTGTTATATAGATTTATCTTGTGATCCCAGATTGGAAACCATTGCTCTCAAGGAATGTCTGATTTACAGAGTGGAATATATAAATGTTGACACTCTATGTGTGTGTGTAAGAAAAAAACTGATATCATCCAAACACTTGCTGTCTTCTATAGGTGTCTCCAGTTTATGGTCGCAGACTGAGCACATCAGCCAGGGGGCTCTTGGACTGCTTGGCCCAGCTCCAGCTCATTGAGCCTGCAGTGAGCTCTGGCTGTGACCAACTAAAAGACCAAAACCAGAAGTATGAAGACATTATGACCATCCTTCATTCCCTGTGGCTCACTGAACCAAAGGCAATTGATCCCAATGACAGTGGCTCAGACCAAGTGACTCCACCGAGGTCCTCATCTGGGGTGGGAATGAGCAGTGGTTCTGCTGGATCAGGGAAAGAGATTGGAAATCAAGGAGGAGAAGAAATAACCCCAAAGGTGACAGAATCTTTACATGAGGATGAGGGAGTGGAGAAGGTTGTAGAAAACAAGGAAGAAGTAAATGAAGAGGCAGGAGACAAGGACATTGAGGGTGAAGTCATTTCAGACCCTGAAGAAATAAAAACTGATACAGCAGAGGTACTGGTGCAGAGTGAAGAACAGAGTTCAGTCCCTCCAAGTGTGGACAGCCCAAAAGCCACTGAAAATCCCTCATCATCGGAAAAGAGCTCAGTTAACGACAGCTCCAAATCCCCCACTGATAACGATACACCAGAGGACTCCAGCTCAGGCACGCCCCCTACTGTCCTGAGAGCACCCTTTTCCAAAAGACTATCCCAAGACCCTGATCCAGTGTGGGTCCTGAATCTTCTGAAGAAGCTGGAGAAACAGTTCATGAACCACTACATTAATGCCATGGCAGAATTCAAAGTTCGCTGGGACCTAGACGACAACGTCATACTGGACACGATGATCTCCGAGCTGAGAGAGGAGGTGAGCCGTCGCATTCAGAGCAGCATCGAACGGGAGATGAGGAAGATTCAGGGTCGAGCTGGAAGAATTGGGAGATCTCCCCGACCACCGCAGGGACTCTCCAGGGAGTCCACCATGACAGATAGGAGGCGTCGAATGTTGAAGGTAATTCTATGACAAAACCTCCTCTATACATCTAATAATATACTACTACTGGAATAGAAGAAACCTAATGTTTGATTTCTGTTTCAGGTCATGAAGAACCAGTCAGTAAAAACTGCTGACTCCCTTAGCGATGGTGAGATGACAGGTGACTTTAGCGACCAGCGAAGTGACGATGAGTACTGCCCCTGTGATGCTTGTGTACGCAAGAAAATGGCAGCCCGACCACTCAAAACAAATCCGATGGCATCTGATGCACCAGTGATGATGGAATTTGACCTCCTTAAGATACTTCAGCTGAAGAAAAGCCCATCGCCTGCACCTGCAGCATCGCCACTTCCTATGGTCGGGGAAAGTGACAGCATGGTAGATGAGGAGGGCAGGAATTTAGAGGTAGTGCAGGAGGAAGAGGAGGAGGATGAAACTAAAGAGGATATCAAAGCTGAAGTTGTTTTAGAGGAGACAATCCCTGAGGAGGATGAGGAAGAGATAAAAAAATACGAAGGAGAAGATGTAGGAGCTGAGCAGAATGCAAAAGAGGAAGGTAGTGAGGTGGATGAGGAGCAAGAAGAGGGTGAAACAGGTGGTGAGGAAGCTGGGGAAGAGGAAACATCAGGGAATGGAGAGGAGGAAGAATGCCACTGCCAGTCTGCCAGAAATGAGGAAAGTGATGAAGCAGAAGAGGGAGAGGAGGAAACAGCAGAGGGAGAGGAGGGTGAGGAAAATAGTGACAATACAGAACATGAAGAGAGAGCAGGGGAGGAAGAGGAAGAGAACGCAGAAGATGAAGGAGAGACAGGAGAAGATGAGACAGGTGACAATGAGGTAGAGACAGGAACCAGGGAGGAGGAAGAAAAAGCAGGTGAAGGAGAGACCACTGGAAATGAAGACGGCAAAGAGGAGGAGGAAGAGGCTGAGGTGGAAGAATGTGAGGTGTCAGAATTTAAACCTGAGGAGGAAGAAGAAGAGGCATCGGGGGAGACAGAGGATGACAACAACAAAAACAATGCTGCAAATGTCAGCACCTCAGCAGAGGATGAAGGGGATGACTGCACCAGAGAGGGCAAGTCGCATGAAGATGAAAAGGCAGGAGAGAGTGAGGAGCAAGAAGGTGATGTGTCAAAGGAGGAAGGAGTCTCATCACAGGTAAGGAGAAATCAAATGAAAGGAACAAATCAAAATATCCCATGTGCACAATTATGGAGCTTTAATATTACTATAACAAGTTGGGCATAATTTCTATATTACAGGCCATCATTTCATTAAGCAGTAATAAGAATAAGAACTGAGTGACAGTAATTACCAGTTTGAGAACATCCTATTTTAAAACTGATTGACATGTTCAGGGTTAAAGTCTACCTTAAAGAGAAATCTGTCCTACTGTAGCCTAACCACTAATTCTTAGCCTGTAGGAACAGATAATCTCGCCATCCAATTAGACAGACTGAACAAATCTGTTTTGTTTGGCAGCAACGCAGAGTAACTGCTTATAGTCTGCTGTTACTGTCAGTCACCAACTGTTTCATGAAAATTAATGGGGGTTAATTTGCATCTATGATAGATCAGATATACTGCAGCCATTCTGTGCTGAAGCTAATTTTAAACAATTGCTTAGTAATTAACTTGCATTCGTAATTACTGACACTTAGCTGCCCCATCAGCACCCAATTAAGTTATTAACAACTGCTCGAGGATAATTTACTGTTATTTTGTTCAACCCTTAAGGGTCAGGGGGCAACTCCAGTTGTCTGTGTGACTGAGGGAGAGGACGCCGATGCCGAAGACTCAGACACCAGCAAACGTCCGACTGACACCAGTACGGATGAAACAGGGCAAGAGGGTGCTGGAGCCACAGGAGATGAGGAGGGAGAAGAGACCAGAAACAAAAGGGAGGAATGTGCTCTCCTCCATCAGTTCACCAGGACCTCAGTGGAGTCTCAGCCCGGATCCTTGGAAGACATCGACACGGATTCACCCCAGAATCTTGTTAAGTCCATAGAAGTGCCCAAAAATGCTGCTGGAGGATCCACTTGTGGTGCAGGACAGAAGAGGAGTCGCTCACCGGCCAGGGTCAAGCATCCCAAACCCAAAGAGAGAGATGTTAAATTGAATGACTAAGACATTTTACTCACACAGAAACACCTCGGTGTGCTTGGAAAGACTGGGCGTGGTCTGAAATCACAGATTTATGAAGGATAAGGTCAAAGACTCCTTTCAACCCTTTCTCCTTTAGTGACCACACAGGTAGAATTATGTAGGTTTAAACAACCAAAAAACAAAGACTCAAACACTTGAAGCACTTTATCACTCCGGTGTAGGAGAAGTCAGTGATTTACAGCGCAAATGTCATGATTGTAGAAACTTGAAACTTGAAACCATTTCCTTATTTAATTATACAAAAATATATTTATTATGGTTATTTGTATACTTTTGAAGTTAATTGTATGTATGAAGGGATATGTCTATCTCTGTATTATATGTGTATGATTAAGGTATATTTTTGAAACAAAAACACCTATGGGTATATTATGTGAACTGTTTTGTGTTCAGTGGATCACAGGTTTATTGGTTTTGTATTATTATTATAATACAAAATTTTTATTTATTATTATTATTGTATCATATAGCCATACATATACAATGTACCTCCAAGCGATGTTACATGTTGATTACGTTTTTCCTTAGTGTTTCACAAAATCAGCGTACTGTTAATTGGTTTGTGTTTAGTTCAGTTCTTGTTTCTTTGATTTGTCTCAGTGAGTTGAAGATGTTGGATTCGCAGGGGTTCGGACAGCCAGGTTGCTTTTGAAAGGTCACCTCTGAGCTATTATTTAACTACCTACTTATATCTGTAGTCTGTAAAGAAGACTAATGTTTAAACTGTGGCTGTAGCTTCAGTTTTAGCATACAGATATGAATGTTATTGATGTGTTTTCTTTTTAAACATACTTCTGGGTAAACTCTGTACCTCATGATATTTATCTAGTCCATTAACTGTGATTAATATACCGCAGATGTATTTATTTTCCCAGGAATCCAGCTAAAAAAGCTCACACAATGGAGCACATTGTGACACTGAGCATATCGGTGGGAACAGTCTGAATTTCAGGTTGATGTGAATCTTCCTTTTGCTGCTTAAATTCCAGTTTTTCACAAGTGTGTTACATGCTGTAGACTCAGGTGGGGTTTGCAGAACCAGCCATGTTGAATGATAGCGTGAAGCGTGTTACTGATGCCTTACTGTATCCATGGTTATATGAAGGGAGATCTACAGAAACAAAAGGGAGAGATCATGGTTAAGTGGCTGTCTTTTGTTTCACAACATCTCTCACTGTTAGAGGCTCTCAAGCCTGTTAAAGAGGCTGAAATGGACCAAACCACCTGCTCTTTTAAAATGCTGGAAAAGATACTTTCTGAGACACCTAAAAAGATATTTTCTCTTATTTGCTAAATAAGGCTGAGCGAGCTGGGCTCGAGGCTCAATCCCTGAATATACTTTTAGAGCAGAGATATTCTCAAAATGGTCAGTGTGTGTTCTCGACAGTGTGAATGAGGCAACACATTTTTATCTCTTAAAGCATCATGTTTGTGGTACCAGGGGGGGCAGCGTGTGTGTGTGTTCCTATGCTGCTATTGGTGTGTTTGGCTGTCCATCAATTCTGTGATATCACCAAGTAAACATCATGTACCTACAGCAAATGAATATATATGACTGTAATGATATTAAAATACATAAAGACATGTGGACAGGGTGGTGATATTATTTCATATTTAAGTGTGTGCTAAGTAACAATTGTTATATCGATATTTGTATATGGATTAAACAAATGAGATACAACACAGACAGAGGCAGGTAACGAATGTCAAACTCTTACTTCTACTGGAATCGTATTTGTGGTATTCATGGTACTGAACACCTTTCAAAACAGTTGGAACTATTTTCTATTGAAAACCTTGAGAGCATGCTCTGGAGATTATCTAAGAGATGTTGCTTTTGAGCGTTTAAATATGTCAATGTCGCTGGCACCACAAATGAAATATCTTTTTTTTTTAAATCTCAAGGACAGATATCTCAAAACCTAAGCAGAACCAACCCTGTAGTTTTAACTTTTCTTCTTGCTGCTGTTCAAGGATGTTTTCGCATCAAATTATTCTGCTGTGTGAACATGCAGACACATGCAACTATGATAACTTCACGGTCACTATGTACATGTATATGGAGTACAGTATGTGATAGTAGTCACCAGTCTCTAGGTGGAGAACGGTACCCTTTTTATAACTTCAAACATATTAATATGCATGCTCATAATTCTGTGCTAATGATCAGTTCAGATAGAATCTACATCTGATGTGCACTTTAACTTCGTAAAGCACAGAGCACCTCATTTGGCTCTGCTCCAAAGATGTTTCTAAAGCTGCTCAGCTGCCCTCAAGATACATTCACACGTCACACTAATCCAGTACCTGTGTGAGTGTGTGTGTGTGTGTGTCTGTGTGTGTGTTGAGCCACAGGGATTGAGGTTGACTTACATCACACGGACCAATATGGTAATGTCTTTAACGTCAGAAAAGGGTTACAAAACACAGGATGAAAATGTCGGTGACATCTATCAACATCAAACCCCGCCCCGTTATCAATTTTAGACATTTTAAGAAATGTATGCAGTATTTATTTGTTTTTGTTTTAAACTGATAACTCAGTTTATTATTCAGAAGTAAGAGTACACAGAAAAACTGTATTTTCCTGTATTTTTTGGGAAAATAAAATTTAGTTTGACACCTTGCACTGATGTATTTAAAACTACTTACTTACCAAATGCTTATGCTCTCTATAGTCCAGTATTGACAGTATAATATGCAGGATATTCTAGTAAAGTTTCTGCTGTTGAGGTGTCAAGTCCACTTACTGTCATGATGTAGTTTGTGTGTTAGTTCACCATTTGTTTTATAACAGGCATTAACTCATAACTTTGAGCTGACCTCTGACCTCTTATGTAGGGGAAACAGGCTTGGTTTAAAAACATTAATGTACTGCATGTGTGTACAGACTTTGCCTGTTTCTTGCAAATTATGGCAGGCACGCCTCCACAGCCTCCCTCACGATTGGCTGTTGCTCCAAATGAGACTCTGCCTCCATGAGCGAGCAACCAGTGAGCAAACAGACCAAAGCCAGAGGGACCACCTAAACACAGAGAGAGGAAATATAAACCAACCACTTATCCATACCTCCATTTATCTTCAGTCTTTTGGTTCTCTGTGCACCCTCTGCCTTCTTACCTTGGTTGTGTTTCTGGCAGTGCGTGTGTGTGCGGTCATGTCAGAGGATGTTATGCTTGCAGCCAACTCGTCCACTCGGTAGATGGATTTCAGAAGCGCTTCTTCACACTGAGACTCAGAACAACCAGACAGCTTCTAGCAGATGGAGGAGACTGCGTCAATTCACCTCCTAAATCATTAATGTTTACTGTAACACTCTACTGGTTCTTCTATCTGTGAAGGAGGAAGTTTAATTTCACACACTCCAGGTCAGAGGTTAGACTTAGCTACAGATCAGGAGCTTGTAATTTTATATATACCTGGAGTAAACATGTGGCTCTGCGGTAGAGTTTGCTGTTGGTGACCTGCACGTCGATCATGTAGTTCTGGTAAATCTTCCCCTTTAAGATGTGAGCGCCGGTGCTCACGGCGTTCAGCACCAGCTTAGTGGACAGCTCCCACTGCTGAGAGAGAGAGGCAGAATTGGTTTTCTATTCTCTGCATTTACATAAGTCAGGAGGAATAACCTGTCATCTAAATCAAGACCTTCAGAACACAAGAAATAAGAAAAACTAAAAATCAATAAAAACAAAATGAGTCTTAAAGCATTTAACCACACAGACACTCCCTCTGTTGTGTGTTCATGTCTTTATAGCTCTGCAAAATGCACTGGCGGGAGACAAAGAAAAAGAGAGTATATGAGGCTAAACAGTTGTTTATCGTGCACACATGAATCAATGTGTGTGTGTGTCCGTGTGTGTGTGTGTGTGTGTGTGTGTGTGTGTGTGCGTGTGTGCTGTACCATGTGTAGTGAGCTCCCTGAAGCAGGTGACGGCCAAGTGATTTTTAGTATGGATAAACACAGTTTATTGATGCCGCCCTGCAAAAAACATTAAAGCAGACTTTTTATATATTTTCTTTATATATATTTTATTAATCTCTTATAGATTGATAGATAACTGACTTGTAAAGCAGCAGCAGTGTCTCCATCTCTGTCCTGATGATAAAGCGCGTGGAGGTTGGATGTCTTTTCTCTCACTCTGCGCGCCATCCTCGCCACTTCACTGACGTCGTCTGTGGAGAGAAGCCATCAACACGCGTGCATTTGGACAGAATCCTAATATGAAGAAATGTTGTCTCACCTGAGTGTGTGTAGATGAGTAGAACTGTGTCCCGGTCACTGAGAGAGGGCAGGACTTGATGCAGAAAATCTTCATGTGCTATGCAAAACTCGGGACCCTCAAGGAAAGAAAAACCTCTTTAAATTACCGTAAGCACTTGTGTTTATGTATTTAACCATTTCCGTTATGCAGTATAAATGGAAACCAACGGAGGCCAAGACTAACCAGCTGTATAATAAAAACAACTGAAGCAGATTAATTGAAAACAGACATGAAGCCCAAGTATGTTTCATAAAGCAGGTAGGATGAATTTTATACTAATCCTGTTCGGGGTTAATCCCTAGGTCACATCCAGCAGAGACACATGTGTCATTACATGGTGTAAAGTAAGAGCTACATTTCATTTTAATTGGATTTTACTGGATTTCAGGTCTTATAAGAGCTTTTTATAAGACCCATAGACCCGGCAGAACATAAATCTCCAGGGTTTGAGTCAGCTAATGCTGACAGCACAACTGTAGAAGACATTCAGAGAAAAGTTAAAGCTCCTGAATGGAGCGAAAGACTATGCAATGGCACATTGTTTCAGATTCAAGCCTTTGTTTTCTATTTGAAAGAAATCACTTGTTCAAAAAAAAAAAACCCTAATTAGCCTCTTTTGTTTAAATGCTGCACATGTCGATTCATTGATATGGTTTCCCTCACATACCAGTGAAGTAAGGGGACCATCATTGTTGTTCAGCTCTCTGTAACCTCCATTCATGAATCCTCGAATATCTTCATAGGCTAACACACACACACACACACAGCCAGAAAATATTTCACTGTCATGTTAGTGAAAATGAAACCATGTTGTTTTCTTGCAAATTAATACATCACACTTCTCTCACCTGCTCCAAATGTTGGGTCACACTCACTGGCGTCAATGAGGCCCAGCGTAGCGAGAGAGCCCCAGCCCAGGTAACACACACGCCTCCCACAGCGTAAACTGAAACACATACAGAACACAGTGAAGTTAAAAGTAGGTCAATTGTTTTTTACTATTTAAAGCACATGACGAGAGAAAAGGGCTGCCAGCACTGTAGCACTAAATAATTGGAGGTTTTAGCAGCTGCTAATCCACCTTGAAAAATATCATTATTCTGGGGTTTTACTGCTGTAGATATTATTAATGTGTGTGTGATGATCCATTAAGTCAAGTCCCTCCCTTACTGACAGCTTAAAAGCCGAGAAGCTCTCCAAAATCAGACAGCAGTCTGTTTGACTGGTTTCACCTCTGCCCAGCTGCCTCCACCAGACCAGTGATCCCTTCACTGTGAGAGTACGTGATATCCAGAGTTTTCTCATATGCTCTTAAGTGCTGCAGGATGCCCCTGTTGGAAAGAAACACACACAAAAGAAGATAACTTCAGATGATTTCAGTTATACAGGCAGGTATGATTTTAGAGGACGGGTTATGGATGTATCTAAATCTGCATATGTGTGCGTTATATACACATTGTAAAATATTAGATTTATTTCAGAGCCATCGTCAGTAGTGTCCAACAATTATATATCTCTTTGTGCAATGACCTCTAGATGTCAGCAACACACAATGAAAATGCAGTTGCACAACAGGAAAACAAGAAGCTTCTGCACTGTGTTAGGTTAGGTGTAGTTTAGCTATCGCAGACATATAAAAGCTTTTGTGCTGTAAATGGAAAAAATGGAAAAGGGGACACTTAAAGAAGTAGTGTATGGGTTGTTACATGGTCGAGCGTGTTGCTGGTGCAGTTATGAAGCTGTTTACAAAAAAAAAAAGAAAACAACAATATGATTTTATTCATATACTGCTGTGGTGAGCAGGTACGCAGCACTGCACGTGCAGCCACATGTGTCGCCTTCTCGCACTGGCAGTGCACTGCGTGTACCCACGAATGTGAATAGAGACATGATTCATGTGAATGCACAGCATACCAAAATTGCACAGATCACTGGTAATGTGAAAAGCTTGTCCAACACAGATACAGGTTTTTCAGGCTGATGGGTGTCGACACAAAGAAGCACTTAAGAAGCTGCACGTTGTACCTTTGGGTGCAGGCTATGAGGTAACTTTAGGTCATGATAAGAGGATCAATAGTGTTGTGTAATATTCATATTACAGTATCACAGTGTTGTTATAATCTTAGGGGCAGCCTACAGCCCAGATGTGTGAATTGTGTCTACATACCAGGACTTTATGTACTTCAGAGTCTATTAAATACATGTATCAGTATAATTATAGTAGGAACCAGAATATGACATATTTGAGCTACCGTACTAATTTGCAAAATCGTTGTCATTTATGGGACACTTTAAGAGGGTTCAACTCTTACCAAAATGTTTCATACAGTTTCGACAATAGCAAACTGCAGAAATACATATGTGCAGAGGGTTTAATTTACAATTAATTTTCAATGTTTTTTTCACAACGCTTACTTGTATGTGATGGATGTGTGTGAGAAGGCGGCGGCGTGAGCAGCAGACATAATCACCTCCAGGAGGATTTTTGTGGCGCTGCCTCCTTTCATCCTGGAGGAGCCACTGATGGCTTCTGGCTGAACACAAACACACAGATACAGAGTTACTGGATAAAGTACAGACACGTGGCTCGTTTGTGATTTTGAGACTTGATACAAATGCAATGCAATCAAACAGTCAGTGATAGAGAGGAAAATATGTGTACATGATGAGTATGATGAGTAAAAGGTTTTACCCCAACTGATGGATTGATGAGGAAGGCCATCTGACTTTTGGAAAGCTCCTGCATCCTTTGCACCACACTATGAAAAGTGAATGTGCAGCCTGGTATGGGCTCATTCCTACACACACATAATAATATCATTAATATTAATAGAATAAGGATACAGTGCATGAAATACACACACACACACACACACACACCTGGCCTGATGTGCAGGGTTGAAGCCAACCAGTACAGGAGTATAGACCTCAGGGTGCTGCAGGCAGAGATCCAGCTGACCTGCCACAAATGGAGCCTACGGGACCAAGTAGCAAACAAAAACAGATAAAAGTTACATTCAATTGTTCAGTTTGGAAGATCCATAATTAAACATCCCATCCTACACTGAATCCTGACTTACAGATAATCCACAGGAAATACCAATGAACAAGACCTGCCTCTTCCCCTCACAGACCTGCACGGTGCCAAAAACATACGATTAAAACATTATCCTAAAAAAATCTACAAAATGAACACACACACTTCCCACCATGTTCCTGACCTTCTTCAGACTGAGCATGCCCAGTTTGGGGTCGTCTTCAGGAGCCTCCTGGGAGGAAAGCAGAGCTCTAAAGCAAACGACAGAGAAAAAACGTAGAGAGAAACATATTTACAGCAAGACCATGTAACTTCTAAAAGGGAAAAACACATTGTTGTGACTGCAATCTTCTTCCACACCTGTCTCCTCCTGCAATGATGTACGAATAGACAGAACTGTGGTTCAGCTGCCTCAGCGCTCTGTTGAACCCTGACTAACGACACACAAATACACACAATGCACAACACTGTGAGTCATAATAAAACAACTGAGAATTATACAAAAGATGTCGATGATCAAATGTTTGTGGCTTGCAGTGGACTTATTCATGTGGGGAGCATTACAGGACTTTACCGCGATAAGGAAAGCCAGTCGACCAGAAGTCCCACATCCGCTCAGCACGACAAGACTGTCCCGAGGATCCTGTTAAAGAAACAGAAGACACAGTTTCACCTCATGCCTGGCTGACCATCGAACAGACAGATACAGATAAAAAAAAGAGTGAGGATACCTTGAGAATGAGCTCCACTCTCTCGGCGACCTCCATCATGGTTTTCACCACTTTGTCACTCAAAAGCCTCTAAAACGACATTAAAATGATTATTCACTTATTTTTGTTGCAGTAAGTTGGTGTCGACTCATTGTTCATGAAACATTTAGACACATTTCATTAACACAACATAATAATCACCCCTGATCTTATACCTGGTAGGTCGTTCCTGCCTCTTCCTGAAACATCTGAGCGTCACAAGCCTGTAACATCCTCACAATGTGATTGGTTGAGGCTCGGTCAATGTCACGCGTCAGGGGGTTTGACTTCTCTGAAACAGGAAGCAACGGCTCGTAACCTGGGGACTGAGAAACATGACGTAAATGTTTGCTACATTCAAAACACATCCTCTGAAGTTATGTCAGTCATTTAATTGATGGCTGGCTATAGGTTAATATTGAACATGCATATATTGAGTGTGGTGTCAATCTTCTCATCTAATTCACAGTGAGATATTCCTCTTACCTCCCATTCACGCATTGTGGAGAGACTACAAGTCCATTCTGCTCCTGCCATAGTGCTGGGTCTGTCCTTTTCTGTTTGTCACGAGAAATGTCCCTCCGTGTAGTCGGCTCCCTTTTTGTCAGTTCGAGCGATTCAAACTGAATAGCAGATGGATCTTGGCTCTATCTGTAGTGACAAAGTTCATTTAAGGACCTTTGAGACAGGAGATAGAAAGGCAGGTGAATCACACCTCAACACAGAGTTACAGCATTCACGTGGATTCATGTTTTTGTGTCTATTTTATGGAAAACGAGAGAGAAATAAACAAAGCAAAGGTGAAGCGTTGATTTAATCGCAAAATGTACCAAAGCAGTTAAAAAATGTGACTCAAACTCAGCAGACATCATCCTTGACCTCAGCTCTAAAAAAAAACCACATTAACAGTGAGCTTCATTCCATCCTATTCAATCGTGCTTTTCAATCCTACAGTGCACAAAAAAAAAAAATTCAAAGTGATTCTCAGCAGTGAGAAAACATTTACACTCCAGCAGATTGTGTCATCACTTTCAGTGGACACACCATCAAACTGTTTTGCTGCAGTGTGTCTCACTCCTCTAACCTCACACGACTGTCTCTCGTCACTGCTGCTAATGCTGTCGGTGACACAGCATCATTTTTCACATCATGTTCCACCAACAAAGAAAAGACTAAATATTATTACAAATCCTGTCACTTCTTTAGTCTTAAACAACACAAAATGAGTTTGGATTTTCTGTAAAAGGCCTTAACTGATATAACCTTAACCTTATTTCAGTCAACTTCCCTCAATCAGAAGTGACTTTTGATTTAAGATGAGCGATAATCTTTTTCTCACAGCAGCCGAGACAGACGGTGAAGAGGAGGCAGAGAGGCACAGGACATCATCACACTTACTTGCCATTTCTTCTTGTTTATCATACTATGTGTGTTTTTAGCACAGACCAAAGTACATTCAGACTTTTTTTTTTTTTTGTGGTTTACAGGAATCTTACAAGTCAATTTAAATGATGAATGATGTCACTGACAATGTCTTCATTTATACATAATGCAGTCGAGGGAGCTTAATGTCTTCTCCGATTTGAATTAGTTTATTTCTTTTTGCCTTTCAGCCTTTGAAATCACTGTTCAACCTGTTTTTTTTAATGGAAGCAATACATGAATGATAAAGTCTTCTTTACCTGGTTCGACCCATCTGTTCCTGATATTCTTCAGTCTGCTGAAGTGCTGCACTGCATACTGATTTTTGAACCTCTGTCTTGTTCAGCATTGTCTTGACAACCCCCCCTCACCCCCTCCCTCCTCTAAGGAGCAAGAAAGACATCAACATTTAAGAGCTTCTTCTCATAATCAGTCAGAAGATGTTTTAGGGTGCAGAGAAGAAAGAAAGTCAGAGTTTTCCTGTCACAAACGGCTGCTGTCAGCTCTGTACTAATGTTCTGTCACAAAGTCAAATACAAACCAACACATTTAAAGCTCACCGTCATCTCAGATTCTGCAGTATTTTACGATTACTGTCTGGAAGCGAACTTCAAACATCCCAAAGGGTTTATATAAACTCATATGAAAAATGCAACACTCTACATTATACATATGATTATATAAATGTCTTCTCTCGTTCTTTGTTGTTGTTTCTTTTTAATTCAAACTTAAATAAGCTCCTAATAGCATGAAAGCAGATTTCTTACACTTGCCAAAGAAATGGTGACACATCATTTACCATCGAATAGACTACATAAAACTGCCAACAAAAACATTTCATTCTGCCTCTTCATGAACCACGAAGATGAAAATAAAATGACATGACAATCTTGTATAATGACTGTTGTTTTTTTTATAGCTTCGGTCTGCTGGCTTTCTAAAGGTTTTGGTAAACATTCACACATTCTGCAGCAAAAGATATATGCATAATTATTCCTCTATTAGATATCTATATTTGTGTAGATGTGGCTTGCCTAATTCATATTTTTCCCCATCTTCTCTACTGAGAGGCTGTGCGTGTTATAGCTACAGCTTAACTGATATCGGCTGCACACCTTTTCACCTCTGACGGTATAAGAATAAATGATAAGAAATTTGAGGCCAGTATATATTCAAAGTGTTTATTGCACTCCAAAGCATTACATATTTATTAAATATAGCATGTATATGTTGTGTCCAGTTTGGCACCTGAGCAACTGTCTCTTTGCTGGATAAAGTCCTCAGTTTTGCCGCCAGGCTGCATCCAAAGTTGTCATCCTCATCTTGTGTCCTCTCTTGGGGTGAGAAGGTTGGGTCTTCCCATGCAGGGGCCATGATGTACCAGGTGTGGGCATGCGGGGGCACTAAAAGGGCATCGTGGGTCCTGGCTGTGCTGCAGAAGGGCTCGGCTCATTTGCTGAGAGACTGTTAGTTTCATAATAACGTGACATCAAGCATCATGTTGGACATACAGACGCGGCTGAAAATATTGTTATCCATCCACGTTTAGAAAAATAAATAAATAAATAGTGGAGACCAGGGTTAAAGATTTGCTCAGGTGTGGGGGAAAAGGTGGAGAAATTAATATTTAGATTTTTGACTGGGACTAATTACAATACTGTAACAGAATAGGACAACAATAGACAATTTAATCCAGAGGGAGGCAGTAATGCAATTTAAAGGATACCAACTGCCATGAAATCCCATAGAAGAAGAAGAAGTAGAATGACTGAGTGATGAAGTTACACACCATTGGTCGGCTGAGGGTTGGAGCATCCTCAGTGGCTGTTGCTCTTTCAAATGCTCAGGGGGCGTTTACAGCCTGCCACTCATTCACTGTAGCTCATTTTAAATGTATGTCATGCTAAAAACGGAATATGGTTGTTGCTCTTGGCTACTACTGAACACTGCTCTATTCACCGACCAGACCAGCATGTCCGTCTCTCACAGCTCAAGGTAAGTGAAATGCTAAACTAGCAGACATGTACCAGAAACTGAGCTTAAGCTTGTGTGAACAATGTGGCCGCTCGGGATGACACTGAGTTGGCTGATCGATATGCTCTTTTTCTGAACAGTCACATTAGTCGGACAATCGCTGGTGTAACGTTATATTTAGTATATGATATCGCGATTACAAAGATCTGTAACTGTGCTGTGCAACTATGACTTTAGCTAACAGCTAGCTCGGGCTAGCAGGCTAACGGTGTATCCGCGTGCTAATAAATCACCTGCTAACAGACTTCCGGAGCCGCAGCTTACTTCCAGGCGTCTCAGCGGAGAGTCGACGCTTTCTAGTCCGTTAAGAATCAGTTTGTTTTCAGACAAACGGAACCTCTCGGTGGCCGGTGTTTTATGTTGCTCTGCGTTGTTAGCCGGTTAGCTTCTTCGGCGGATCTTCGCTCTGTTGTGATGCGACGTCACTTCCTGTCAGCGGTGTGACGCACTGACCCACAGCGCCGCCTGCAGGCTTTGTTTTCACTTACAAACTTTGATGTCACATTTTAGCGACTCATGCAGACTATTTTTCCCATCGACCAATCGATTAGACAGGCATTTATTATTAATTTCCTCTGATAAGTAAGTTATATTTGGTCATATTTTGATATAAACCTCTTTGTTTTAGAGACAGCCATTTATTTCTAATTTCCTCCTGAGTATAGTAGCGTCCAAAAATCCTTCCCCATTCACAAGTTTAACTGATGAGTTCCTTTTAGATAGAGGAGCAAAACTTAAATGGGAAAGTGGTCTCAGAAAGATACTAAAAATCAAGTACAATAATACATGTGCAACATTGCATCAGACTGGGTTATTGGACAATTTTACATAATCTTTTTCTTTTTTTTTGTATTACAGATTATATGGGTCATCTGCTGGTTTTCCAGCACCGGGCTACAAGCGTGGATGAGGTGATGAAGATCCCTGTCCTCGAGCATCTCTCTGCCCAGATTGAAAGACCAGGGAAGCAAGAAGCGATGACAAGCTACGTGTGGAGGTTCAATCAGGGACAGTTCTGATATCTACATCTTCCTTCTCCAACCCAGAAACCTCCTAAACCAGCTTATATCTTACACCAAATTACAATTGATTTGGTAGATGCATTTAAACAGAAGCAATATAAAAATCTGATATATTTGAAGGACATCTACAACTTCTATGACAACAATATCAAAACCAAATCACCTCTGACTATGGCAGAACTAAAAAGTATTGAAGGTTTGCAGAATGTGTGCATGATCTGTCACAAGCAGTTCAGAAATTTGCTAATACACTTGCAGAAATCGAAAGCGTGCCAAACCCATTACGACATGGATTCTTTACAAAGACAAGCCAGGGAAAAACTAAAATCAAGACATACTGAAGCTCAGGCTTCTTACAGGCGACGGCAATTACTGGAAGATCCGATTGCATACAGACATAAACATGCTATAGAGCAGGCAGCTACCAAACAAAAAAATATCGAAAAAGATCCCCTAGGAACTAGAGCCAAACATGCTAGAGCGCAGGCAGCTAGCAAACAAAGAAAAATGGAAAAAGATCCCATAGGAACCAGAGACAAACATGCCAAAGTGCAGGCGGCTCAGGCTACAAGACGAAAGATTCTAGCGACGTGTCAAGAAACGCCATTTCAAGTAGCTCCCTCTTGGACTTCTGCTGTTATATATCAGAGTGAGAACATTGGCAGCCTTGTTAATGAGGTGACTGCACAGCAAAGCACACACCCAGAGTCAGAATCGCTGCATCGAGCGCCTGTCGCATTTGAAAACAGCATGGAGTATATAGTGGGTGGAGACGACACTGACATGGAAAGTCCCAGTGACAGCAGTTGGGAGAAAGCGGATGATTCAACGAGCTCTGACAGCGATTTAACAAGCTCAGACGTCGATGACGAAGATGAAGCGTGCTCCACACCTGTAAGCGTGACGAACGATCCAGAATATGACCCGCGGTCAGATCCGGAATCAGACCCAGAATCGGACAGCGGCTCGGACTCGAGTGCAACCGACGTATCCAGTGACTCTTCCAGTGACACTTCAAGCGACTGTTTCAACAATCTGCACTCTAAAATACCCGCCCCTAATGTTGAGAGCACTGTTTGTTCTGCATGTGGCAGAGGGCCATTCAGGTCACTTAAGCTCCATTTGTTGCACTGCAGCGGTATAAAGGTAAAATACGAGTGTTCGCTGTGCAAGAAGCTTTTCCCAACGAGGACGTCTCTTTGCCACCACTACATGTCTTTGTATTCCTGCGACGTTTGCGGCCAGGTTTTCTTTCAGGAGAAATCCTACAGTCACCACGAGTGTCCCAAAGCAGGAACCTCACCGTTCATCTTCTTTTGCCCCGAGTCGATGCCAAAAGTATGTAACATATGCAGAGCTTTTTTCACTTCGGAGAAAACTCTGCTGAACCACGTCACTAGAGTTCACACGTCGGTGATCAGTACCAAGCTGTCCATCATTACAAATCCATCTGTGCGGACTTATAGGAAGATTTTGCCAGCTGTCTCAGGCTCTGCCGCCTTGTCAGCCAGCAGTAGTTTTGGACACATCCTGGTCGCCAGCAGTGCTACATGTCAAAATCCCAACACAGTCACAGAGACCATTAATGGAAACCTCTCTGATGTGACGTCCAGCCCTTCCTCTTATCACACCAACACAGACAGACCCCCTACCCCAATATGCATGATTTTTTCTTCTTCTGCACCTAATGCCACTGACACAACTCCAGCCGTCCCAGTTGCTCAGCCTGCCTCCCCACCAGTCCCTTCTATTATGGCCATGTTTGAGAATCACAGCCGCGAGGTTGCTTTGATGAAGCGCATGAGCACACATTGGCGTTCCAAGGGCCCTTACCCCTGCAGGCAGTGCGGCGCCATCTTACGGCAGCCCTCCTTTATCATCAGCCACCGCTACCGCCACCGAGGCCGCCGCTCGCACCGGTGCTGGTGCGGCCGAGCCTTTAAGAACCAGCTGCACGTCCTGCGACATTGTGTTCAGCATGCAGAGGCTATAAGCTACATCTGCGTCAGCTGTGGGGAGAGTTTTACAGGAGCAAAACTCTTTGCTGAGCACATGAGGGGCAAATCACGGAAGAAATGCAGTTTTATTGGACAGAGAGAGCGTAAAATGTCTTTTACATGTGACTGTGGACAACAGTTTATTAGAGCCTCTGCCTATATATGGCATCAACTTAAAAACAATACAAAAATCAAACAGAACAAATGGAAGAAGCTCTTAAAATGACAAAGCGACTCTGGTTTATTCATGGTTTTTAAATACTCTCTTTTTCTCTTTTCCCCTGTTTTTGTTTGCACCACACTTTACATTTTAAAGATTAATCAAAAGGGATATTTTATCCACTGATACTCCCTTTTTTTTTATTAAATCACACCCATATTCAGCTTTTAATTATAAGCACGTCCTGGATAGTTGTTATGATAAACAGTCAACAGGGTTAGAAATTCCAAGGAAGATTTTTGTCAGTGTTGTCTTAAGTTGAAACACATCAAAACTCCAGTTTATTCTCCAGCTTTGCAAAGTTTTCCTCACAAAGTGCTTTCTTAATGAGGACACGTGACACACGGGTGTTTCTGAGTCGTCTAGTTTTCTGTTGTGTTTTTTTTTTTCTTTCAGATATTGTTGAAACACAGGTGATTTAAATGTTAGGCTTCTATGTGAGATTGTAGAGGTCTTGGTATTCAGGTTGAAATCTAATTTTCTAATCTTTATATTATGTATCAGTTAAAAATCCTGAGGAAATAAATGTTTCTTCCCACAACACCTGGATTGAAATGTTGTTATTTTTCTGCTTAGTTTTAGGCCAAATAACAAAGTTCAAGTTTATAACTGTAATTACTTTATTCGTGATGATTCATAATGTGTTCACAGCGCCATCTCCCCGACAGGCTCCCCTCTAGATATGTATACATATTGTATGGATATATGACTATGCCCCTTTCCCTGTCCTTCAGCCGCACAGCCGTGGTCGTCATGACAACAGAGAGGCTAATCTCCAGTGGACACAGAGAGAGAGAGAGAGAGTGCAACTGGCTTGCACAGAAATGTGCTTCTGAGGAGGAGCAAGTCTGCGTGAGTGTGTGATAAAGAGATGCAGTGCATGCTTGCATATTGAGTGTGTGTGTGTGTGTGTAAGAAAAATAAATTAAGCCTATATGTGTGTGTGTGTGTGTGAGAGAGAGATGGTGTGTGAGTGGGCAGTGATGGAGCCTGTGCATGCATTTACATTACACATCAATTTAATGACATTATTGGCTACATTTTTAATTGGAGGTATTAATATTAAAGCAGAGTGCAGAAGTCCCATTTGAAACGTGTATTTGTGCATGATGAAAATATGTCTCCCTGCCTTTCACTCACATTCTTTCCATCCTTCCACTAATTCCTTAATCCATCCAACCCTCCTCTGTAGTTTCGGTTTTCTTATGGGCATTGCTTCCTTCCAACAACCTCTAAATTCATCCCCCTCCTTCATTTCCCCTCTCCTGACCTTCATCATTAAAAAAAACCTATTCACTTCCCAATCATTCTTCCATCTCTTTCAAACTCCAAATTAAATCCATTCTGTCTCTTTCTGTTAAGCAGTCTTTCCTCATCTTTTTGTGACTCCATCTTTTTTAAAATGTGTCCTTTTTTCCCTTTCTGTCTCTGACACACCCTTTTCATTCCTCCTACAATTTCTAAATCTTACAGTCATCCTCGCTCTTGCCTTCTTCTGTCAGCTTTTTCATCTTTAATCATCGTTTCTATCTCTCTTACACACACACACACACATTCCTTTCATTCCTTCTTAAAATCTGACCCTCTTTCTCTATCTGCCTCACAGCTTTCCAGCTCCCTTGGTTCCTACCCCCTCCTCTCACTCAGTCACACACAAAAGCTCCATCCCATTTTCTCACATTCCTAAATCCTTGCCAGTCTATCTCTCTGCTTGCCTGGCAGGGATCACAGACACACACACACACACACACACACACACATACATAAGCTCTCACATGTGTTATGATTAGGCTGGCAGAGCCACAGGGCAATCAGCCTATATTAGACTGGAGGAGAATGGAGGGATGAGAGAGAGAGTGAGGGAGAAATGGAGAGAGGGATGGGGGATTGGGGGATCTTGAGAGGAGGATGGATGGAAGAACAGATGATGATTGATGGAGACGACTGTTTTCATTTGAAAACATTCACCGTGCGCAGTGAGCTACTGCACGACCCAGCTGTACTTTCTCTCCGGTAGAGGGCGGAGTGAGTGAGAGAGTGAGTGAAGAAGATCGGGGAAGCGGAGCTGCAGAGGGCTGGAGCTGCGGAAAGGAGCGGAGCGGACACGGGCTGCAGCGGACCCCGGGTACCTGCAGCCAGAGTGCAGGCGGGATGAGAGGCAGGAGTCGAGGGTCTTCCGGTTGACTGAACGGGAAGGTTAATTTTTGTCGTGGTCTGAGAGAATAGTCATACACACGCACCCACACACACACACACACACACACACACACACACACATACATTCACTCACTCACACATCTTAAGAACAGCGGGAGATGCATTACGTCATAGACTCCCGTCGCCCTAGATGACCGCGCGCGCAGGACGGCATGATGCAGGGCTGCAGGACTAGACCGGGGACGGATTCCGCTGCTACCGCTGCCGCTGCTGCTCTCCAGCGCCCGGTGGCAGTGTCACGACCTGACGTGGGAGAAGAGGAGCCGCCGTCTCGCGGCCGCCGGCTCTGATGGCTCCTCGCGCCCCGGGTGGGAAAGAGACACAGCAGTCGCCGCGGCGAGAGAGGGAAGGGGACAGGTATCTGGGAAGTGACGTGGTATCCGCGCCCCACGAGAAAGCACAACGGCGCGGTTGTCGTGCTTTTCACAGGAGGGCAGGAGCGGGAAGGGGAACATGGCCGCACAGTCGGACGGCGGAAAAGCCGGGGTCGGGTGCGGCGGCGGCGGCGGTGGGTTTGCCCAGTTTTATGATGTTGACGCCGAGGAGCCCCTGGACTCCGCCGCGATCCACATCTGTCAGTGCTGCCGCTCCTCCGCTTGCTACTGGGGCTGCCGCTCAGCCTGCCTCGGCTCTTTGCTCGGCGGGGGCCAGCCTGCCGGAGGGGCCGGCATCCGGGAGACTCACTGCCCACCCCGGGAGCAGCTGTGGCTGGACTGCCTCTGGATCATCCTCGCCCTCCTTGTCTTCTTCTGGGACGTTGGTACGGACCTGTGCCTGGCGATGGACTACTACCGGAGGCAGGACTACCTCTGGTTCGGCCTCACACTCTTCTTCGTGCTGGTGCCGTCGGTGCTGGTCCAAATTCTGAGTTTCCGGTGGTTCGTGCAGGACTACACCGGCGGGGGGCTCGGGGAGGTGGAAGGGCTGACCAAGCGGGGCGCCGTGGCTCTGGGATGCCTGTATCCCGGCAGGGACCGCCTGCAGCTGGCCACCATCTGGCTGTGGCAGGCCACCATACACATCCTCCAGCTGGGACAAGTGTGGAGGTAAAGGGGGCACAAACAACAACACACACCTGATCTCAACCTATCACAGCACCCCCTCCCTTCCTCTCACTATCTGTTTCTCTCTCTCTCTCACACCACACACACACACACACACACACACACACACACACACACTTACTGCTGTTAATGGGTCGAGTAGGGTGTCTACTCCATGAAACTAAAAGAAAGGAAAGCTTGCTTCACACTGACAGGCTCTAGAGGAGAAGTAAGAGGGGGGCAAGGAAAGGCTCTGTGACCTCTCTAGCACTTCAGCAGCTGCAGATGACAGATATTAAGAGAGACAGGAATCACACTATTTCATTAGATCACAGAGTTTGTTTCAGAGTTTCTTTTCTTTTCTGGGTCACCTTCTGTAAAAGTTAATTCAGCAACTAGCATCTTTGTGCAGTCAAAAAGAGTAGAGTTTATGTTTAATGTCACTGACTCTATGTACAACAACTGTAGCCATTATATATGTACTATAATAAGCCTCTATACGCATATTAAGCCCATAGAAACTAGAGATAAGTGACACACCAGTTTGTTTTTAGGGAAACGCTGTCCATGGTGCTGAAATCATTTCCAGCACCATGGACAGGTCAGTCAGGGTACTTCGCTCCAGTTGATGAACGAGGAGTCATGGCTGCTGCACGTGTGTGTGCGTGTGTGCATGTGCATTCATGCGTGTCAGTGTGTGTGACCAGTGGAAAAGCGATGTCACGGCTCTTCCCGTGAGTGTCAGCATGCATGGAGAGTACAAAGAGGAAAAGCATCTGCGCTTCTGGCAACACATGTCTCTCTCTCTGTCTTTCACTTTCGCTTTCTCACACACACATACATGTTTACGCACACACATACACACACAGTTGGACATGGGTAGGTGCTAATTGAAGTGCTAAAAGCACTGGCATGAAAAACAAACAAACACACACACACACACACACACATACACATGCACCCATTTGCTCTTAAACACACACACACACACATCTTTCTGTTGCTGGTTTTTTAGGCTATAGGCTCTCCTTGGGTCCTTGCTTCATATTTATGTGTGTGTGTGTGTGTTTGTGCATGCACTTGTGTGATAGAAGTAGTAGGAACATGAGTGTGCAAGCTTGTCTTCAGCCTCCTAGCGCTCTATACAAGGACAGTGTTCACTCTTCTAGCTCTCTCACTCCTTAATGGTGTCCACTTGCCTCTGGGCAAGCAGCAGGAGCAGGGATAGTAGAATGATGAGTGTGTGTGTGTTTACATGGTGTTGTGCGAGGCAGGGGTGTGCTACTCAGCTCCTCTGCCTCAGTCTTTCTGTGGTTGTAGGGTTAAATCAACCCCCACATTCACTCACACACATCTTCTGCATCCATTCACCCCACCCAGTAATCACCCCCTCAGCCTCCAGAATGGACTCTCCTACCTGGAGGAAGTGGAGGAACAGGAGGAGGAGGAGGAAGAAGAAGGGGAGGGAGGGGGTTGTTTGTGGCTGAGGAAATGGTACAGCCTGATTGAGACAGATTACTTAGAGATAGAGAAGCTGTGGAGAGAAGGAGGGAGGAGGAGGGGTGCACATGCACAATAGGAGTAAAATGGGGGGAGGGGAGAAGAAAGCGTAGGAGAAGAGAGAGGAAAAGGGAGGAGTGAGAGTGGTGGGGTGCTACATTTACTGTATTAGGTACATATGTTTTTTTTAATTATGGAAACCACAAACATGAAGTGGCTGGCATGGTCAGCAAAGCCTCAATCCTTAACCTGAACATAAATGATAGCACTTCCTGTTTACAGTTTGTTTGAAAAGGACAAACAAATGATGCTGGTTCTTTATCCTTCATTGATCTTGAGTCAAGGGCAAACAGCACTTTGCTGTCTGTATCTTATTTTAAAGCTGCAAAAATCCATTCATCCAGCTTTAAACGGTTTGTCAAGTAGTATTTACCAACACGTACGTGATAACGGTGGGCATGCATGTGTAGGTGTTTTCCTCTATTTATGTTTCATACCAGATGGCCTCTAATAAGCAATACATATAGAGCTGTGCATAATGTAGGAGCAGATACACGCAGTGGCACTCACGCACATACAGTAGTGATGCACACATGTGGAAGCAGGAAGATATCATTAGAGCGTCCACACACACACACACACACACACACACACACACACACACACACACACTTGGTGAGTTCCCTGAGGCATTTTTAATTGAAATCACTGCCTACATCCCACCCGCACGTACACGTCTCCCTCATCTACAAATCCAGTAAGTGTTTATGTAAAAAAAAAAAAATCATTTCATGGCTGTTTACTCGTGAGGAGTTTTAATGAACGACCAGACTATAATAAAGCCTCAAAATATTTATAGCACAAGTTCAGTAGGTCTATACGAAGAGACGATTTGATGATTATTGAACATATATATATATATATATATATATATATATATATATATATACTTGAAAGCAAATTTTTACAGAACCCAAAGATATTCAGTTTACTATTATAGAGAAGTAAACAAAACCAGAAAATATTCACATTTAAGAATTCAAAGCAATTAATCGATTATCAAGACAGATGCTGATTCATTTTCAATCGATTGACGGATCGTTGGAGGTCTAATTATTTCAACGAACACACGGTGACGTTTTGAAAGTGACTTTTTTTTTTTACCAGACCAACAAACCAAAAAATGACTTCCTGTTGCTTTGCTGTTCATCAAGTTTCTCAGAGGCTATATATATATATATATATATTCTATTATGTAACTTAGTGTCAACAAATCACATTAAAATGCTATTTAGTGTTTTAGAATAGACTGGAAGGATGTATGCTATTGTTATTAATTAGCACTCTTACCTCTGACGCCCTGCAGGTATATCAGGACGCTGTATCTGGGCGTCATGTCGCGGCGGCAGAAGGAGCACCAGCGGCGCTGGTACTGGGCCATGATGTTCGAGTACGCGGACGTCAACATGCTGCGGCTGCTGGAGACTTTCCTGGAGTCTGCACCTCAGCTGGTCCTGCAGCTCTGCATCATGATCCAGGAGAACCGAGCCGAGACTCTGCAGTGTAGGTTGAGCACCGAATACGCCGGCTTCAGTTCTTCAGTCTGAAAAACCAGGGAAACCAACTGCACATGAATACTACCAACAGGCCTGGCACATTTACAAACATAACACCATGATTTCATGTACAGCACAAAGCACATACAAATCAACAGCTGCACAAACAGTAATTAGCAATTTGCACACATCCTGCTCAGTAATTCGTGGCTGCAGATGGTGCTGCACGCAGTGGTTTTTTGTTCAGGTTGTCCCAGATAACACAGTCATAAGCTAAAGTCCATCAACCACCTCTTCCTTATTCATCCAGGAAATGTATCATCTAAGCGGCCACCCACTGGTGTTATTCATCCCTATCACGCTGGAGTTTTGTGACACCTTCTACTTTAATACAAATATGTGACTAGTACAGGGGGTGGATGCACACAGCAGCTGGGACATTAAAAATAACTTTAGAGTTGAGACTCATACTTAGAAGTGTCATTACCAAATGTTTCTCTCGTGTTACACATGACTACTTTTATTATTACACAAATCGCCCCCCCACTTTTTTGTAACTGAAAACTTTATTCTGATTCATCCACTTAGACATAAACCATCATCCACCTCTGTCTCTCCCTGCAGGCATCTCTTCCCTCGCCTCTCTCCTGTCTCTCGCCTGGGTTCTGGCCTCCTACCACAAACTGCTGCGGGACTCGCGTGACGACCAGCGCAGCATGAGCTACCGCGGGGCGCTGCTGCACCTCTTCTGGCGCCTCTTCACCATCTCATCCCGCGTCCTCTCGCTCGCACTCTTCGCCTCGCTCTTCCACATCTATTTCGGCATCTTCGTGGTGGTGCACTGGTGCGCCATGGCCTTCTGGGTGGTGCACGGTGGCACCGACTTCTGTATGTCCAAGTGGGAGGAGGTGCTCTTCAATATGGTAGTTGGCATTGTCTACATCTTCTGTTGGTTTAACGTGAAGGAGGGCCGGACGCGCTACAGAATGATAACGTACTACATCGTGGTGTTGGCCGAGAACACTTTCCTCACTGGACTGTGGTGAGTGATTTTTTTACATCTTGAATGGATGCAACAAATACTTGATCTCTTAGTAGGAGATGTCACATGTATTTTTTTACATATAAAAACCTCAAGACCTTTGGAAGAAATCCCAAGAGAGGCAATTCAAACAAGGATCTTTCCTCCTTGGTACAGGAGCTCTAGATGGGAAAAAGGCAATTTCAAAAAACAAACAGAAAGTTGTTACGGTGTGAAAATATTGAGAGACGGAGTCTCTGATGGCTTTGGCATTTTAATGTGATTTGTTGACACTAAGTAACATAATAGAATAAGGTCAGGCTTATCCTTTAAAACTGGATTATCAAATGTGTGGAGGAGGCAGAGACAGGCTGAAGGGCAGTCTTTTGTTACACTTTAAAGCAGGAAGAAGAAACATAAGACGTTAAAGGGATTGTTAAGTATCAGGAGCAAAGTGATTTTATTTTTATACATAAAACACTCACATTATTCTGTCCCCCCGTCTGACCATCCTGCAGGTACGCCTACAGGGACCCAGTGCTGACTGACTCCTACGCTGTCCCGGCACTCTGCGGCGTCTACCTGACGTTCGCCGGGGGTGTGCTGGTCATGCTGCTGTACTACGGCTTCCTGCACCCCGCCACCGCCCACCTCCAGCCGAGCCCCGCCTCATCGTGTTGCGCCCAGCTGCTTTGGGGCCTGCCCTTACCCCCGTCTGCCCCTCCCACAGCCCCGCCCACCCCAGCCCACATGACCAGGTCACAGACAGAAGAGGATGTGGCGGAGACATGTCTTCCTGTCTTCCAGGTGAGGTCAGCACCCCCCACTTCCAAACCCGAGGGCCCACTTATAAAGATCGACATGCCCAGGAAGCGTTACCCGGCGTGGGACGCTCACTATGTAGACAGGCGCCTGCGGAGGACTATAAACATCCTGCAGTACATCACGCCGGCCGCTGTGGGCATCCGCTACCGTGATGGACCCCTGCTGTATGAACTGCTGCAGTATGAGTCCTCACTCTGACGCACACACACATCAGTACACATAAGCACACATGCGCCATAGAAAGTCTGTATACATGGATACTCAGATCAAGAGAAGATTAAGAAACACATTCACAGACACAATATCGCACTCGCTAAAAGCACACAGACACAAAAGCAATCTGTCACACTTTTATGCACCCCTGGCCCAACACACACACACACACACAAATATATATATATATAGAAATATATATATATACCCCTATACAAGCACACACATTCCTTGCGGGCACCTACGACCTGCAAGTTCCATGGCCATGACTCAACAAGCTGCTTCAGCGCGAGTCCATCTCTTTCTCTCTTTACCCCTCTGTGTCTCTATTTCCACCTCCTCTGATTGCCCTTCAGCTGTTATCATTTATTTAATTCCACACGTCCGAGCTCCGCCGTGAAGAAGAAAAAAAAAAACAACGACAACAAAAAAACAAAATCACACCGGAGGTTTTTGTTCACCGCATGCCGTTTTATGTTGCGCACACTTTCACGGGTTTCAGTAGAATAAAAAAGACACAAAGAAAGAAAAAAAAACCCCTCACTTTTAAAGGAGTTTCTGAAAACATCGTCGTTAGTCTAGTCAAAAGCTAGTGTATATATTTTTTATGTACAAACAGGATGTTTTTTTATGTACTGTAACGTTGTTGTCGACTGGGGATAGAGCAGTTGGACACGTTGGTCTTTTTAGAGATGATGAAAAATGGAAAAGGAGAGGGTATCTAATGAAAACTAAATTTCACTCATTTACATTACATTCTCTTAAAGGAATAGTTTGACATTTTTGGGAAAAAATGCTAATTCCTTTTCCTTTCTGAGCTTAGCTTAGCATAAAGAATGAAAGCAGGGGGAAACAGCTAGCATGGCTCTCTCCAAAGTGAAAAAACCCAAAAACTTACGTACACAGTGACGTCCTGGAGTCTTGACTCTTGCCTGGTCAAGAAATAGTTACAATAAAAATAGGAAGGTCAAACATGAAAAGCAAATAAGCATATTTCTAAAAGTATGTAAAAACTGTTCCTTTAAGGATACTAACACTTTAGCATACACTATGTGAAACAACAGTTAGCGACATTAGCTCTAAAGCGAGGAAATGAGAAATAGTAGAAAAACAAAACTGAATAACACTAAAATAATATTATGTTCTTGCTCCTTAATGCCGGAAAAAATGTGAAATATTTTCAGAGTCAAAACTCACTGTTACATAAATGTCTGTTTTTAAAACCAAGCTAGCTACATGAGCTATATGGGGGTTAGCTAGCTGGATAGTTATGTTTTACATTTCATGAATTAATATGCTATACACTAAAAAAACCAAAACATTTTAATGCCAAAAGATAATTTTAAAATTACTCACTCAATACATTGAATGCTAAAGTGTTAGTATGGAGCTTGACCCAAAGAGGACAGATATATGATATAATTGTCAAAGTTGTTAATTGCTAAATGCTAAACCAAAATTCTGCAATGTTAATTCCTAAAAACTTACCATGTGTGTTTTTGAAGTGTAAAAGTAGGCTATTAATGTATTTAAAAAATACTATCCAAAGCTAACAAGAGTTGAGGATCTCCAGTATTATTATTACATTTACATTTAAGAATTTTCCTCCATCATTTCCTGTTATGCTTAGAGGGGATTCTGGGAGGTGAAGTTTTCTTTCCGTAATTCGTCAAAATATATATATATATATATATATAAATAAATAAAAATTCAGTTTTCCAGGCTAGACAGTGACAAAAATGAGAAATCATCTCCAAATTCTCAACAGACAGTGCAAACGCATGACTAATTATATCTGATCTATGTCTACTACATTTTTCTGTGTGTGTGATGTCCTAATCATGTTGGTCCCACGCTAGCAGGGCGCTCCCACTGAAGCTGATATTAAAACAGACTCCGATCGTTACAATCCTCCTGATGACTTGTCTTATCCTGTAACACGTCCAACATCGACTCCTCCAAAGCCACCCACGGCTGAGCTGTGATGTATGGCTCATTATTTATTTAGTTGGTTTTTTTTTTTTGTTTGTTGTTTACCCCTGTAATCCAAGCTGTTACATTGACATGTGACAACAAATGAGACAAGATATCAGTCATCAGGCCGTCGTCAGGATTGCTGAAACTCCTGAAATCATGCGCCTTGCAGTAAAAGTGAAGATGTTTCTGCTGTCCAGCGCTCCACATCTATTCTCCAGACCCCATGTCAGCGGTAGAGCAGGTGAAATCCAGCCACAAGCCATCTATGATGGTGCAGTTAGACAAGATGAACACAAACACACACACACATGCTTCTTATTATTGCTGCTGTCCAAGTGGATAAAGCAGGCGAGAGAGAGAGGGATAATGCATTTAAGAGCTCATCAAGCAAGTGAAAAGGGATACTTTAATATATTCTGCAGTTTTTCAGCAATTGGCATATAATTAACTGACAACAAATTATGTGAGAATATGGCAAGCATTAAAGTATAAAGAAATAAAGTGAATTTTGTGCAGCAGAATTAGTTTTTTTTTTCTACTTTTCTATCCTGTTCATCATGCGATCAACCAAAAAAATTTACCTAATGACCCTTAAACGGGTCTCAACTCCCATATTATAGACTAAAAAATTAATGGATCAATCTAAAAAATGCTCAATATATCCATATATTGCCCTGCCCTAGTGGCAACAAAAAAAAGGAGGGTGACACACAAAAATGTTGAAGTATCCCTTTAAGTTGTGAACAAGGAGTGAGCTTACATTACTTTTCCGTGGTGCTACAATAATCAAATAAAAGAGAGGAAAAAAAAAAAGAAGTTAATTTGCCGCAATCTGGCGAGTAGATTTAGTCGATGCGAATGTGCAACAGAAGCAGCAGCATCAGCGTTCATATGGTGCAACACACTCAAGCTACCGGAGTCAATTGGCTGCTAATCCCACTTCATATGGTGCAAATATGGAACACACATGTACTTATGGTGCAACGAGAGCAGATTGTCTCTTTGAATTATATGGTGCAACTTCAGTACTGCCTTCAGTTATATATCGGCCAAGGCTGTGCCAAAGGCTCCGTCCAAACGGACAACTGCTCTTCCTGTCCTGCAGAAACTATGCAAGTCTCTGACGCAGGGAGCATGTGCTTAGTTCACACACTCACAACACACACACACACACACACACAGACAGGGTTTTCCTCCGCAGCAGGGAGATACGCTTAGTATACACACACACGCAACCACACAGTGAAAAGTAGTACCTCACAGCTTGAACACTCACACACTAACGTCCAATGACCCCTTACCCCTTTATAATTTGGGAACAATATTCATATGGTGCTATTGAGTAAAGCTGGATGGAGTTTTTTTTTTGTACAGTTGTGGTTACAGTGATATGATATGAAGAATTTAGCCAAATATGTTTAGAACAGCTGAGTGTTTCACATACGGATTGATTGAATAGTAGTGTCATTCAATCAATCTGGGAGTGTACATAAAAAACAGCAACACTTTCTGTCTTTGGTGAAACTCGGTGACACACGTACAGTAAAAGCTACAATGCCTTATCCGCTCAACAGAAGTGGAGGTGGATTTATTTTTTTTAAAATTTAATTTAATAAATAACATAAGGAGGGTGGCGCTACTTTTTTGGTACACTCTGATTTGGACATGCACTGCACATTAATGTCAAAGGAAAACAGCATTCTGTGTTAGCGACGGTCTGACGAACCGAATACGTGCCATCTAGAGAGCACACACAGTCAGTCAGGCGTTTTGTGTTCGTGTGAATTTTTCTTGCATGAATGTTCTAGATTTGAGCTCCCAGGAAAATAAATAATCACTGTAGAGGCTTAAAGGTTCGAAGAGTCACAGCTTCGTATGTGCCCCCAGCATTGACCTCTGACCTTTTCTGACCCAAACCCACCCACAACTCCACCCAATCAGTGATCAGGTGTAACGCAGCCAAATCAGGTCTGATACAACATTCTCGCTTCTCATGTGCAGCGTTCGGACTCGGCTGTAGCCTCATAATCAAACTGCAGATTTTTTTTTTCTTTTAAATTCAGATCACGCCCCAGATCCAAACTCGAGTCTGCACCGCTACAAGCGAGAAGTTTGTAACCAGAGCCTTAGCCAGGTCCGCTCGGTAGGAAATCACAATCCAGTGTTTTGTCACTATTGTATGGCTCCGTATCCACAGCTATGCAAAGTTACAGACAGGAAAGTTCTGGACTTGGAGAACCTTTACAAAAAAAAAAACAACAACCCATCACTGTTCTCATGCTTGTTTTATTATTGTTATTTGCCTTTTTTGTTGTTAGATTTGTGTTACAATGAGATGAAGAAAGCAGAAACCATAATGTATTAATTAATTAATAGTGTTAATGTGCAACAATGCACCCATCTCTACCATTTGTTTTGAGTTTTTGCATTTATTTATGATAATTTGATTACCTTTACCTTTGAGAACAACTGGGATAGATGCAACTTCCCAACTGAGGAATGTGCATCTGATTGTGATTTTTTTTTTCCTTCTTCTGGATAAAAACATAAATATATCACTATCAGGGTCTGCAAAGCATATGAGGCCTGTAGTTAGGCTGTGTGTGTGTGCGCGCGCATGTGTGTGTGTGTATTGTATGAGTTAGTAATGCTTCTTTTTTTTTGCCAAAGTTTTACTTGGTCGGTCCAGAGCTGTGAAAGTATCATTACTCATCATAGTTTTGTAGAAATCGAGGCCAGACGCTAAGCTGTTTCTGATCTCAGACCAGTTTCTACCAGACCTGAGTCCAACTACAATAGAAATCTTTTTCTTTGGTTGTTTTGGCACAAATACTCTAAAAATGTAATCATGGAAAAAAAAAGAGCAGGAAGGATTTCAGTGATTTGACTCAGGTCTGGATACTATAAGCACAGGGCAGGGTTAAACTGAACCTTAAAGTGGATGTATCTATACGATGTACAATGCTTTCTTTTTCTTTTTTTTCTTTTTGTCAGGGTCATGCTTTTCTCCTGTGTTCTTCAGCTTGAGGGGAACAAAAAAAAAAAAAAAGTAGCTTTAGAGATTTCGATGTGTAAAAGTACCTTTTTTTTATTTTCTCGTGGTTGGCATTTCGATTGTAAATACCTTCTCCTCGGTTGGATCTACGTTTTCGATGAGTTTGCTTAGATGGCTCTTTTCAAAATGTACCGATAGTAAATGTTCTTTATAAATATCCAGAATGTAAGACGTGAGAAGAAAAATTATGGCTTGACTGGAAACTGTGTTTTCGTAGGAGTCTGTGCCATCGTGTTGTCCTGAGTATAAGCACACTGATATTAGATCTGTAGGCAGGATTGAAGTTTTTTGCAGACGATTTTGCCAGACAGCCATTAGCAAGATTCACAACAAATGAAATAAAATGGCTTGATCAGATGGTGGTATTTGCAGCGTGCTGATCATACGCATATATATATATATACATAAGCACATATATCAAACTTTTGGGCTGAAAATGGCCACAGAGGAACAGAAGCAGCCGTTCCTGCAGTGTGATGTTCAGCAGGCAGGGGGCTGTCTGGCTAACATCTCATGACTTCACCATAGAAAATGATGGCTGCCGTCATCAACTGTGTTCAAAGCGCTCCTGCGTCAGCTCATAAAACATCATTCAGGAACTTTCTTGATCTTTTCAAATTCGAATGTTTTCTGACCAACCACAAATGAAACAGGTTCTCTGGTTCGTCTGTGTATTCTGTGTCTGAGATAGTGTAAAAGCATACTGGGGGAAGAGTTGAATGATATTTTCAATGGCTCTAGGTGGCCAGTGTTAGGAAAATGTGTTATTTTTGTTACAATACCTCCTGAAAATAAAAAAAGTCTATTTATCTGTGAAGAGACAAAGATTTACAATAATACAGATGACTACATAGAAATTATGACAGATTTAAAAAAAAAAAAAAAAGTAAAACAGATATAAATGAAAACATGTACAGTTCATTTGGTTTTGAACACGATACAGAAATGTATATGTGTCGGTACTGAGTTTGATTTTATATATTTACCATTTTATTACATTGTAATGTTGTGACTGCGATGGAGAAAAAAAAATATAAAGGAATACAAATTAATTTTTCCAAATGTGTGTTGCTCTTTTTTTCCAGTTAATGTTGTCTTGATACGAGGGGTTGTTACATGAATCACAACACTAAATTTGATTTTCCAAGAAGCTTTATTCATTTTTAAAATCTCTTAAAACCCCTTGACAGGCCAAGCAGGGTTTGCATAGTACCAAAAGAGACTTTTAACAAACTAAAACCAGTAACTTTAAGGATCAAACTGCACAATAAATGCAAAAGCAGCAGCTTGCGTGTAGCATTTTAACTCCACAAACGCACATAAATATGATAAAAGTCAGACCATCTCGTCTAGACAGTGATTATATCAAAGCATCATAAGTCATTTCACATTTTTCATATTGAAGAAAAAATTCTACGTGCAGAACAAGTAACAGAACAAGGGAAGATTTTTGGATGGAAGCCTTCTCATCGTTATTTCCAGCAGCCGGAGGCACGTTACACACAAACACATGAATAAATACATGAACAATGTACACATATGCACTGCATTAGAAGATATTCTGCAGTTTAATTGTCAACAAATTCCATAACGTACCAAAAATCAATGACTTAACCCAAACCCACTGTTTCATTTAAAAAAAAATGCTCAGTCATCACCTAAAACAGCAGTTTTTATCAAACATTGCCTCAAACGGGAGTAAAATGTACTCATCTGGGACTATTTTCAGCTGCGGATTAATACATATTTGGTGTTCTAGTGAATATTTTGCAGCAGGACACTGTATGTTGACTTGAGTCAGAATAAACTGCAGTGTGTGTGTGTTTGTGGTAATGAAAGAACATGTCATTGAGTGCAACCCGTTGTGCGTTTTAAATAGTTTTTGATGACAACTGTGCTCGCAGGCATACAATATTTTGGTTTTACTCTTTTTTTTTTTTTTTCAACTGGATTCGTTGACAATAAGAAACAAAGAAAAATAACCAGACGTGTCTTTAAATTCTCTGTGTGCTACTTCAGCAGCGTTCTGATCAACTGATCATTTATCCCTGAAAATCACACAGAGCATCCTCTCAATACGCCCTTGAGCGAAATATCAAAGCTGTGGCATAAAACAATATGCCCACATTTCAGTGAATAAATAGACTCCAAAATTTCCCCCTAACTTTGTAACATTAAAAATTATTACCTGAATTTGATCCTGGAATATTTCTTAAATAATCGGTGTTCTAGTGAGAAATTATCCTGAACTAACCTGATTCTGATAAATATTATTTTAGCTGAGGGACAAAATCCCTCTGTAGATGGTGAATATTTCTGTATAATTCATATAAGTACTACAGTACAGAATGAATACATATGAACAATTTGCATAGATATCACCCTCTCCAAAACACCATGTGGCATTTATATTTATAATATTTTTAGACTATAATTTAAACATTAAAAATGTATATATATTCTGATTTTAAATGTGAGTTTTCATGGATGCAAATATGGATTAAAATGGGGGAAATTAAAGCATTATTCAGATAATAAATAAACCTAACCAGTAATAGTGCCCAGAGTAGATATAATAATCTTTAGATTAAAGACCATTAAAGATAAAATAAATAAAAAAACAATAATAAAAGCTTCCCTCTTTAAGAAACAGGATACAATATAAAATTTAAATAAGCTACTGGCGCCATCTGCTGACAAAAAGTAACACTACAAATATAAAACACAAATATAAAATAAATCTCTGAAGTTAATCTTAAACAAATAAAATCACCAAAAAAAAAAAAGAATATTTCCTCAAACAATAACTTCACTGGCTTCTTGTCACATGTTCAAGTCATCTCATGTGTCAGTAACATTATGGAGAGGACAAACTGTACAGACCTAAAGGCTTTTAAAACAGCATGTCTTTCTACTGCATGTGTGTGTGTACACGTGAACACACACACATGTCAGAGTGAGCTGCGGCCTCAGTGCGTAGAGTGCAACATGTAAAGTATTTATTGGAGCACAGATGAGTGTGTGACGAGTTTACTCCAACAAGTCGTCGTCGTCGTCGTCGTCAACCTGCAGCCTCTGGAAGGGACGGTGGCCCGACGGGCGATGCCGGCTCAGCCACCTGAATAGAACTGAGGAAAAACAACTTTCTGTTGATGAGGTGGAATTACTTCACATGGCTCCTCCTTGGATGATGCGTGTATAGCTAGCGGCATGGCGGATGAGGAGCTCGTACCAAAATGAATAAATAAATCTTGCAACGGCTGGCTCTTCTGGGGTAATACGACTCGGTAGAATATGCTGACAGTATGAGGGGTGGAAGTAACAAAATGATAGAAATTCATGAACTGATAAATAGTTTTTTTTAATACAACATAAGTGAAAGCATAGGAGGGGGATTCATCTCTTACTTTTTCCTGCTTGAAAACCGACGAGAACGGACAAATGATATCTCGTCCACTATTAAAAGCTCTCTGTCTGTCGTCATTTTTCCCTTCACTTTAAAAAAGCCCTCTCTGGATGGCACTGTTATTGGATTCTTTCAGCTCTTTCTCTGTCATGGTTGGAGATGTTTCCTCGAGCATATTACACATAGACATAACATTGACTTCCACTGTGAAGTGCATGATAGGATTATTATGCTCTGCCTTGCTGCATTTAAAAGAAAAAAAAGATTAAAATAAAAAGTTAAAAATAGAACCTGAAATTGTTTGTTTTATTTTTGTTTGTTCCATCTGATCAAGACTGGCTTATTGATCTCCTTCTGACTTGATTGACACAGGCTTTTAACACACATCCTTGCTGCCCTGCGCTGGTCACCTTTCAGTTTCACAAATCATTTGAAGATTTAATGGCTTATTTTTAAAGTGATTGCACAATCTCACCTTGCCACAAAGGACGACTGTATTTTTAACAACACTGTGGTTTTGCATTTTATTGTGTTATTATTTCATCACTACTACTATCTTTCTTGCTCTCATTTCACTGTTTTTTTCTCTCATACTATTGCTTGAGAAGTAAAATAAAAAGTAAATGATATACAGTTGCAATTATTCTGACTTACTAGTAATTGTAGTGAGTACCAGTAGGACGCCCACCACCAGGACGATCATCAGAGGGACGTTCCAGCAGGTCTCAGCGGCCAGCAGACACCGAGCATGGGTCAGGGTGCCGTTGTTGGACTCTGGGGGCACCGACAACAGGTGGCACATTAGCGGGTATATGTCCACGCTTTGTAAACTGCTCATTCGATAGCCCTGACGGAAGCTGGGCCCCACAGCTGCCAGGAAGGGGTGCATGCTGGGTAAGGAGTTGTCATAGCCGTGATCGCCCACTGTGAGAGGGAAACAGAGAGAGAAAGCGTGAGGGTGATGGCGCTGTGAATATTTTAAAGTGAACACTTGCATATTAAGTATTTGTATGTATATTTGTGTCCTAGATCCATCACAAAGTTGAAATGCACCTTCCAGCAACTTCAAAGCTGCCCCACATTAAGCAAAGTCGTACAGATCGAGAGGCTGAACAAGTGCACAAGTGAGCTTTCTGCTTTTTCTGCATTTTCAGCAGTGCTGTGATTTATTTCAGCAACCATTTTATAAGTCAGTGCGTGACTATTCTGATCATAGGTTTCATTTCAGATACGTACATCTCGGCAGCCGATTTCCTCGCTGCACGATGGTCCAGCCCTCATCAGCAATCAGTATGATTGGCGGGATGCGCTCATTGTTCCGGTAGTGCAGCCTATCAGGAATGGCCGCCTTCAAATATGCTGTCATGTGCGGATGGCATTTTTTCAGCAGGGCAAAGACGGCATCTGTGTCTGTAACTAAATAGGCATTTATGTGAGCATTACAGGAGAGACTTGTTATAACAATAGTTTAGGATTCACTTTGAAGATCATAAATTAATCAGTCTCTACTACTTTTCTGTTGCATAAATACAACAAATATATGATTAGCCTGGTTACCATTGTTTGGGATGAGGGCTGTGACAGGCGTGAGGTCCACCAGTGTGTAGTTGTTGGGGTGGAGGCAGTCATCCAGCCGTATGAGGCGCTCGGCTGAGCACTGAGCCATGCCGTGGTCACTGGTTACCAGGATGTTAATACGACCCCAGAGGCCGGTCCGATTCAGCTCAGAAACCAGCAGGCCGATGTTGTCGTCAACCTGATCGCATGCAACCAGATACGGTCGTTAATAATCGTTTTACGTCAATCAAATTCTGTCTGAAAGGTGTTCTGCCTAAATGTGGCAGAAATACATGCTGCAAATACACAAAACATCACATGACCAGACAGGCTATCAAACAATACTGCACAGTATGAAAATTGCACATAATTTCATAACTTGTTACTCAGGGTTCACTAGAAGAGTGGCAAAAACACCAAATACATTATGACGACAGCACTCTACCTCACAATGTGGTGTTCTTTGCTCTTTTCAGGAACATTTGGTATCTTTTTTGGTGTTTTATAAGCCAAACTCCTCTGAGGTTTTGAGTTTAAAAAAGAAATACTTTCACACTCTGTACCTCTTTCAGAGCTTTGCCCATAGCAGTCGTGTTATCAGGGCCGAATATGTGACCTGATCTGTCAGGTTCCTCCCAGTAGAGCGCTGCGAACATCACTCCTTGCTCCTGGAGGGAATGAGGTGTCGGGTACAGAATGTCAGACAATAGGTATTAACCCTGTCAGACTTCAAGTACTGCAATGTTGAACAAAGTCCTTAAGTTTTAGAGCAGTGAGCATAGTATAAATGGAAAGACATTAATCGGGAAACTAAATAGGAGCTGAAATACAATAAAATATGTCTGATACATTTTAATACCTTCTCCTTTCCCAGCATCCAGTTCGTCACGTTCCCCAGTCGTTGCTGAAACGTCACATGTGAATTGTAGGGAAAGAAGTGCGTCGGCGTGCGGTTTCCGATGGTCACGTCGGAGCCGGGCCACATCATGGCCGCTGTCTTGTATCCGGAGTCCAGCGCTGTGACCCAGAGGGGCCGCGCCCCGTTCCACCACATCGGGTCTGTAACGTTGCCAATGTGGAAGTGCTTGTGACTGACGGGGTCGTACATGTTACTGGCCAGGATACCGTGAGACTCAGCGTACAGCCCCGTCACCTGGAGAGGACAACATGTCTTCTTATGATACCTATAACCCAGTCTTATGCTAATGTTGTGTATTTGAGTTTATTCTACTTTTTTATACAAATGTTAAAATGTAATTTGACCAAAGTAGTGAAAAACAGCAGCACACACAGCAGGTTTACCAGGCTGTAGTGGTTGGGAAACGTCTTGGTGATGAAGACGTTGGTGAGCTGCTCCACCAGGACCCCTTGGCTGTACAGGAGCTTCAGGTTCGGCATGGGGAACCTCTGCAGGTAGTCGGCGCGGAAACCGTCGAATGATACCAGCAACAGCGGCAGAGGACCCTGCTGATCCGTGCCGTTGTCTGTCGCCACAGCACAGACGCCATACAGGAAGCCCAGTAGTATGTTAAGTAACATCCTGAAGAGATAAGAAGATAATGCTCAGTTCAGACATTTAACTTTCACTATAACATACTCTACATATTTTCAAATAATGCATGAGTAATTAATATTGATGAAAGAGTTATATATATCTTTGGGGAATTAATGCAGAGAAACAGGAAAAAAATAAACCTACTGAAAGCTGCCACCATTTCACAGAAAATGTTCTTTGGTGCTTTGTAGGAAGTGAAACTGATACACATGTGGACATGTACAGACACACAATTTGGCCTTACACAGTGCGATCACTGTCCTTCCTATTCCACTCACTTCTCTCAAATATCATTTTCTCATTTGCTTTAAAAGTGATGGGAGTTAAGCAGCTCCAAAAGCAAAAAGATCACAAGCTGTGATCTCAAGAGACGCGTGAAATTGGAGTAAATCTAAAGAAATTAGATTGACTGTAACCACAACTGAATCCCTCTGCTCCTATCAATTTGATTAGTCTTGAAGACTTTAGTCTTCCACATCTGCACATAGAAGAACCACACAGACTTACTAGAGTCAAATCTAATCTGCGAGTATCACAACCAAAGTGGTGCAAGATGAGGACAACACAAATTTAATAAGACACCAGGAAATGATTCTTAACATATACAATTGTAAAATCCCCTTTTTTAAATTCATAGCAGTGTTGGTTCTTATTGCCACATGTTCACTATTATATTATAATATCAGAAATATAACAATAACACATCAGTTTTATACTCTGAAAGACATCATGTATTTTTATGTGTCTCCAATGGTTGACTCATTTACATATAGTTAAGTAAATAAGACAGTAACTGACTTCTAACTGAAACCTGACTGTCAACATTGTTCAACAGTCAACACACGGAAGAAATTTCATTATTTCCTGCATTAATAAACACACAAAAACAAAGCAGAAGCGAAACAAGGAATGGGTGATATCAAATAGGCAGGAAACAGGTTGTTTTCACTGTTAGCATCTTGTTAACAAGACAGGCGGAAGCACAGGTTAGTTAACTTAGCTAGCTTGCTAATGGCGACGTCCATATAAAAATATTAATTTTAATAATGTTACCTGTTACTGAGCTGAGAGACAGGTGTTTTTCACGAAAGTAGCACTCAATGACTTTTCTCAGTCGTCACAACATCGTCAATGAACTTCCTCAAATTTAACGGAGACGTCGTCGAACTAGCAAAGATGATTTGTAGCAAACTCTGGTAATACATTTCAAAATAAATCTCTCATTGAAATATCACGTACCGTAATATAAAATATGGATCGGATACAGTTGGGTTTCTATGGTAATATAAATTAATTTTGTTATTTCTATTTACGAAAACACGAAATACATTTAAATGGTTTTATTTATACATGTTTTTAAAAAATTGCATGCTTTATTTTGGCGTCAATTCACTCTGCACTGCTCTTGTTGCGTCGACCTTGACGTAAACGTTCACTGGCATTTCAAGCAGCGAATCAGCGTTCAGAGTTTCAGGGGCGGGACCCCATGTGTGGGACAAGTGTTTGTTATTTGCTTGTTGGAGCCATAGATGTAGTTGAATACAAGAAGGTGATAATAACTGTTGTACCTTTGTTAAAAATGGCGAAATCTTCTTATTTTTTTAGATTATGACAATTGTAGCATAATTTTAGCATGAAATAAGAGTAGAATAGCTCACTATTATATATCTAGTTTTTAGTAAAGTCACTTAAACTACTAATACCACTATGAGGGACTATTGTGATAAATGGGGCTAGATTAGAAGTGCATGACCAACTCCAACACAATGCCTCTCAGTTGTTACACTGCAGCATTGCATTGCAAATTCCACACTTACATGCAACTCTCCCTACAGTTTAATCTCAAAGTTATCTTATTGGATGTCTCATTGTGTGAGGCTCAAAAGTCAACCAGCACCCAAGTGATATCAAGGCCTGAGTTGATGCACACAAGAATGGCTCTATGCTGCGTCAACACTACGTCTTATCAGGTCTCAAAATACATGAAAACTTTACTTCTTAACTTTAACTTTACTTAACTTTAATTCTAACCATTTTCAAAAGCATGTGTTCAGAAGAATCAATCATTACTTTCAGTGCACACAGACCTGAAACTTGGATGAGACAGTCATAATGATAAGATAAGAATCAAAGTTATTATCGCATAGTGAAGCAAAGTTGTACTGGTGTCTTGAACATGTTATCTTTTCGGTGCAATGCTTTGATGCAATCTCGACTATATGCAAGAACGTTACTTTGCGTTGCTTATTGTTTCTCATTCACCTTTGATTCAGTGATTCCACAAAGTCTAATATTGCGGAATATGAACTGTTTTCATGTATTTCCTGTGCCTATAGCTAGTGAATAATTGACATTTTGGAGCTCTAGTATCGGCTCACTGGAAGTTGTATTTTCCTTTAAGGATTACCACTGTCTTTTCTTGGCATTGCCTTTCTGCCTGCCCCGTCCAAAGTCCTGGGACAGTTTTTTGATAAGGTAGGAACTGTAGGCATTACAATCACTCTTCTCCACATCTTGACTCGCTCCACCATCTCAGGGAAAGACCTCCGTTTGACCTCTTCACCCAGGATGGATTCTTCCGAGGAGAACGTGTACGAGAACCCAGAGATCACCTACGAGAACCCGACATCAGATATATATGAAGTGCCCTGCGAAGCGTTATATGCCGAACCCTCAGATATCACTCCAGACTATGAGAACACCCAACGGGCTATTAGAAAAGCACCACCTCCCCCTCCTCTCCTCCCACCCCATCATTCCGCCAAGGAGAGACGAGGCAGTTCCTCTTCATCCTCATCCTCATCCTCCTCGTCTTCTTCAGATGATGAAGAGAAAGGGGAGATTGAGCACTGCAGTGATAAGGAGGAGAAAGAGGATGAGGAAGAGGAGAAGATAGAGGTAAAGGAGCAAATCATAGAGCTGAATTTGGGGAGAGGGTCACCGGAAGAGGTGAAGGAGGAGGAGGAGGAGGAGGTGGACAGGAACTCATCACGTAGATCCTCATCTTCGTCATCATCTTCATCTTCATCAGCCTCTGAGAAGGAAGAACGTGAGGAGGAGCCAGAGCCTGAAAAGGATGATCTGAACATTATACTTTATGTTAAGGTAGGGAAGAAATGCCATGTTAGTTATGTAAGATGATTGGTTTCAGTTTAGGTACATTGCATGGTACGTACGTGTGTACACACACACATACAGATATGTTACACACAACCACACACACACACACACACACACACAGTTTGCATGCTTGAATTAACAAACTCTTTGTCTTTGAAATTAACTTGTAAGTATTATAAATCTCAGACACAATCACTTTCATATCAATTGCTCATAAACAAGTGTGCAAGGTCTGTGTGTATGTGTGTATTAATATGCAATGTGTGGTACATCCAAAGTCCTATTGTTTAGACCTTCAATACACTCACTGTGTTCTTTACACACACACACACACACACACACATACACGACTAAACATGAACATCTATAAATAGAAGTATGTGTGTGTGTGTGTGTGTGTGTGTGTTTTAGCAGGAGTTACTCCTCTGATTCTAAATATAAGTTGAACTGACAAGTATGTTCTGAGTCAGTGTTGGGATAGTTGGGGATGGTTCCTGTCTCGTGGTCATGTGAATTCCCCATGTGTGTGTGTGTGTGTGTGTTACACCACATGTGCTGGTTGGTCAATTTCCTGGGAAATCTATCTATCTCTATCTAGCATTAACATCTAAACATCTAAACCTCCACACACACTAACTGCATATATTCCATACACTGCACATTCCCCACTAAAGTCCACTTGTGCTGGACTATACAGGGATCATAAATCTGACACTTTGAAACCACAGAAGCATAAATTATAGCAATATAATAGTGAGGTCACTGAAGTGCCTCATAAAAAACATCCTTGAGTTTCTCAAATATTTTCTTGAAGTGATAGCATTGGAGCAGCGCACTTTTTTTTTAACACTGAGAGAAATAAGATAAATCAAGTTTTTTGGACAACAATGTAGCTATATAAAATATATAAAAATAAAATATGTCAGAATTTGGATACACGGACACATAGTGGACAAATTGGGTGAATATAAAAAAAATTGTGAAAAATAAATGGATGCAGATGATTATAAAACTACCTGAATTTAATGTATGCTTCATTTTATGTATATCCAAGCTGCCAGCAAAAAACAAAACAAAACAAAAAACACCCCAGAGTGAGAATTCCCAAAATGGGACCCTTGGGTGCACATGACTGTGAGGAGGAGACGATGACACTTGATGATTCAAAGTCACCCGGTTGTGTTGTCAATCAGAGCTGTTAGAGGTGGGGGGACACACTGTCCCTCCTCACCTCCAGGGACACCCCCACCCCACCCTAAGAGGTTATTTTTGACCGACACTGTCACGCCCCACACACACACACACACGCACACACATGCATACACACTCTCTCTCTCTCTTTCCATCTCTCTCATGGCATTCGTCCTCAGCTGACACTCAGAGCTGCTATGGGACTAAGCAGACTCCACCAAATGGACCTGGAGCAGAATCTGCTTGTAAACTGAGACACACACACACACACTCATAGACAAATACATCTACACACCTGTAGAAACAAAACACACAGGCAGAGTGTTTTTTGTGGGGTTTTTTTGGATTATGATGGATACTGCAGCCGAGGAAGACAAGGACCCTGACATCGAGCTATTTGTCAAGGTGGGACGTTTTAGTTCTGGTGTGTGTGTGTGTATGTGTGTGTGGGGGTGTGGGTGTGTGTATACAGTCCTGTGTGTGAACATCACAAGCTTCTCTTCACTTTTAAAATGACATTTCTCTACAAACTTGACTATTTCACACCTACAAAGCCATTTCCACTATAGAATCTGTAACCTAAGAGTGTGTGTATGTATGTATGAAAGCGTGTCTCTTTTAAGCGTGTGCGTGTCATGTTGTTGTTGTTGCGTGCTGATTTTTTTCCGTGTGTGAACCTGACACCCACGTGCACAGACAATCTCTCTCTTTCTCTCTCCCACTGAATTATTACTGGGGTCCTTTCAGTGTTGAGAGCAGCGACTTTAAATGGTCTGAGGTTATGTGTATACAATACGTGTGTAGTGATACACAGAAGTTTTTAGCATTTTGTTCTCTTCCTGTATGGCCATTTAATGAATATAATCAGAACATATTTGTTTTTTTAATATAAAAGTGTGATCTTTTGGGTCCCCTGCAAGTTTATATATATATATATATATATATTCATCATCATATAAACTGTCCGGTTTTTTAAATGAAACTTGCGAAACATTGAAAGGAATAGTTTGACATGCTTATTCTTGCTGATAGCAAGTCGATCAACACCACCGCCATGTCTGTTTGCTAAATTTGAAGCTAATCCATTAGCTTAGCTTATCTTAGCTTAGCTTAGGAGCACCTGTAAAACTCACAAATGGACACATTATATCTTGTTCGTTTGAGCCACACTTAAACTAAAATGTAAACACGATAAGTTGTGGTTTCACAGGGAGTTATGTGTTGAAATATTTCTTGGCAGGACGCAAGAAATTTCCTAGCAACCTCAAATCCTTGTTTTCAGTCGAAGCTAAGCTAAGCTAACTAGCTTCCGGCCGTATCCTCATATTTAACGTACAAATTTGAGTGTATATCTATCCTCTTATCAAATTTCAGGCAAGAAAGTGAATGAGGGTATACTATTCCTTTAAATATCAAGAAATATAAAAATATATATTGGATTAATCTTACTTTGTCACGTATGCTGCAATGATGCTGAAGGTTAATGATCAGGTTATACGTGTTTACTCATATTACTTGATTACTTATCTTTTTGAATGCATGTTACACAGTATCATCACATGATAAAGTGATAGTGAACTGATAACTGTGATGTAACACTGGCAGCCTTTTTTTGACTTTCATATTGTGCTGAAATGACAACAGTTATGGCTGCATAGAAAAGTACATTGAACTTTCTTAATCGTAAATCGGTTACGCATGGAAAAACCACTCTTATGATTTGGAAAATTTCTTTTTGTGACAAATCTGGACTTGTGTCTTTAGGAATTTTAGAAAATCAGGGTCAGTGTCTTAAAACAAAGTAGCTCATGCATAGATTTCAGGTGCAGGCGTGTGTTTCTTTCGCGTTTTTGCTTATGACATTTAAGTTTTTATGATTTCTATAGCTGATACACACTACTATAATATGTAAGGAACCAGAAGTCCAAACAGGCAGTGAGGCGGTAATGGAAGCAGTGTGGATTATTCATGTTGGACTCGGTGTCTCATTACAGTGTCCTGTTGCAGCTTTGCACACACACACACACGCAACCTCTTAATATATTTGTTAAGTCGGCAATTATAAATGCGTGCACAAACTCTCTCACAAACACACACACACACACAGATCACCAGATGCTTTAAGCCTACTACTTCAAAGTAACAGGCACTGATTCTTCTTCTTGTATATGGTGTGATGTGTGACTGAGTCAATGTTCAGTTGTTTGTCAAGAGTGTATGCTTTGCATATGAATCAATGTATGTATTTGTATGGGTGTGCCTGTCAGTTTTTGTGCGCTTGTATGAGAATAGAAGTAAGCCAGCATACAAAAAGGCTTACAGAAAGTGTTCCTGCATTGCAAACAGACACTAGGCCAGTTTTGTACTTAGCTCTGAACTGCATTTCTGTAGCACTATTAATGTCTCACCGCGTGTGTTTATGTGTGTGTGTGTGTGTGTGTAGGCTGGGAGTGACGGGGAAAGCATCGGTAACTGTCCGTTCTCTCAGCGCCTCTTCATGATCCTCTGGCTGAAAGGAGTCGTCTTCAATGTCACCACTGTTGACCTCAAGAGGTAATAATATAATATAATATAATATCTTTACAAGGCCACAAAAACATAAAACACATTTTTGGAAAAGTGCTTGTTTATGCTGTTATAATTTTGTAGATATGTTATCTTTCTATTAGCATAGATTATACCAAAAAAAATCATTATGAGAACATAATAAATACAGAAAATCTCATAAGTTACTATTTGATTAATCGGCTAACAGAGATCTTCGGAGCAGCTTTAACATGCTTTAATTAAACTGGGCACGCTCTGGTTGTAAGTGTCGCTTTGAGAAATCCATGAAGGAACTCTCCCGAGGATCACATTTAAAAAACACTTCACTTATAAGAGCAATTGGTGTCGAGAAATGAGACCCACGGTAGTTGCATTAGCAATGAATAGTAATAGAAGAGAGGAGGTGTAACTTATGAGTCATGTTGAAGCTGTAATTCATCACATCTAAGATAAATTGATTCCACTCTGATTAGGAAACCGGCTGACCTTCACAACCTGGCTCCAGGGACACACCCGCCCTTCCTTACCTTCCAGGGCGAGGTCCTCACCGACGTCAACAAAATCGAAGAGTACCTCGAGGCGATGCTTGCTCCGCCGAAGTAGGCCTCACACACACACACAAATCCACACACGTAACGAGTAACACCCTGACGCCATCTAAAACATCCTCTTCTTCAGGTATCCCAAACTTCTATCAAAGAACCGCGAATCCAACTCAGCAGGAAACGACATATTTGCCAAGTTTTCAGCTTACGTCAAAAACACCCGACCGGACAAACATCATGGTAAGCATTATAATCCAAACAGGAGCATTGGTTTATTAACTATAATGACCTTTTGACTTGTGTGTGTGTGTGTGTGTGTGTGTGTGTGTTTCAGCATTAGAACAGAGTCTGAACAAAGCCCTGTCCAAGCTGGATGAGTATCTAATGAGTCCGTTACCTGAGGAGGTTCAAGCAGGACGCCACAGCGGCGATGGAGATTCCAACCGCAAATACCTGGACGGGGATGAACTGACACTGGCTGACTGCAACCTTCTGCCCAAACTCCATGTTGTCAAGGTAACCTTTTAATTCATTTGGTTCATTTTGGTTTTTGGTCCATCTGATCTAACGAGTTTAGCCTTAACAGTCGCTTTTTACAATAACTTCTTCCCGCCAGGTGGTTGCGAAGAAATATCGCAACTATGACATCCCATCTGAATTCAGAGGGGTGTGGCGTTACCTTGACAACGCCAACAACCGAGACGAGTTCACCAACACGTGTGCGGCTGATGTGGAGATCGAGCTAGCCTATCAGGACGTGGCTAAGAGGCTTGGGAAGTGAATGGTCACACCTCTGGTCACATATTGTACCTTTTTTCTCCTTTTGAAAAATCTAATAAATCATATTTGTGACATACATTACATGCACTCTAATGTTTAATACTAACTAATATGGTGTGCTATGCTAAAAATAGGTGCAGTGTAGCATCTCCAGTCCTCTGTAATAATACTGCTTTTTTTTTTTTTTATGGACCACAAACCACAAACAAGGAGCCAAACATGTTCAAATTAAAAAAACAAACATTTTTTTATTCAATTAAAGATGTCAAAAGGTAAAAATCTGTTCTCCGTTGATGAGGATTGTCCCGCTCTGCTTGCATTAATTAAACTCTTTATGGTTTCCTTTCAGCCTTTTCTTCTAAATAACAGAAATAATAGCACGCATTAAAACAGGGTTTGATTATTTTACTCGCCCTCGTTTTCTTTTCTTGCGGGTTTGTGTGAGATTGGCAGGTTGTATTATCACATTGTTTCAACCAAATTTGCGTTTTATTGAGTCGGTGTCAGGCTTTGTAGGCTTTGGAGATGCGGTTTCTCCCTCCTTAATGAGGTAATAAAACATTTTGTTTTGGCTAGTAAAATTTGGGATATATTTATCTAGCTTGAACTGTGTAATGGAGATTTACTTTCCCTTTTTAAAACACAAGTCTCCTTAGTTTTTTTTTAGTCTCACACCACACTTTACAGCCCATTCTTCACTTTCATAGACAATTCAATTCTTTCCTGTAAAGCCCACAGTCTCACAGCGTATATTTTAGATTAAAACTATGTAATGAATCAGCTTATAATCAACAAAAAAAACCCCCACCAAAACAAAGTTTACCTCCACTGCTGTGTTCTCATGTGATTTAATACACACTGATGGTAGCGAATATCATTTAAATCCTGTGTGCCTCTGCATGAATCAAGCTATCCTTTGCATTCACGTCTGTACAGTAAATTATATGTTTGAATATGATAAGAATGTGAATTATTAGTGTCGTCAAAGGGTTTCTACTGTTGCATAATGCTGTGTGATGATAATATAAAACTTAATATGTCTGTAAATGGCCGTAGCCCAACTATATATTCACTATATTCATTCTTTCTGATGATTAGAACCATGAACGTTCCTGTGTATATGTCGCTTATTTGAATAATAAATCTATTTTCTCAGAGACTGAGCTTGTGAGTTGTGACTATTAAATATATATATTAAATTTTACATATATGTGCACATTGAGCAAATGCATTATATAATTTGTCTTCAATAATAATTCAGGGTCTCTGTATAAAGCACCAGTGCATCCAGCAGGTGGCAGCAAACACAAAGCTTTTATATATGTATGTGACAGCAGAAACAAGGTGTTTAGGGATCATCCTCTTTTATGTTTTATACATGTATGGTAATAAGACGGTGTCTTAGTAATCAAGGAAAATAAAGCAAAATTCAATAATTATTAGCATCACATATAAGAGAGTGACTTTCATTCTGTCTAATATAATTTTTTTGTTAATTTCCAACATGGTGTATTTTTTTTCCATTAGTTTATTCTTATAGCCAAATCACTAAATGAAGGAGGCATTTCTTTTTTTTTCTCTTTTTATTTGTTTGTTGTGTTTGCTTCTGAATCACATGTCGTTCATCTGGTTTGTTTCACATTAACTAGTCTGTCCGTTTTTCCATGTGCTTCCTTAAGGCCATCTTACCATTTCATGTGGAAAGCCAATATTTAGCCATTCTTCGTTTTTTTAGCGGGGTGTGAACACGCAGATGGTCCCTTAGCTTCCATTCGCTTTCTGCTAGTGGGCAGCACAAACAGACAGAGGCTGCTGCGCTGTGACCGGAGTCTCATCATTTGCAGTCTGCTCGCCCTCTGCCTGGATTATAAGTCTTATTACAACCTCCGGACTATCAACAGAAGCAATAAGAAGGGTAAGCTATCCTCTGCTGGGTCTCTGGAGCTTATTTTCTGCTCATTTGGGGGAAATAATGCTGTTTTAGCTGTGTGTGTGTATATACGTGTGTGTGTGCTCGGGAGTGGGCGACTTAACATTGCGGCGGTGTTTTGTTGTGAAATGTGTGGTGGTCGACGGAGGCAGCTAACAGTATCAACACCCCAACAAAAAAAACAAAGCTACTGTAGCCAGACAATGATAATACTTGACGTGATTAGCCGGCTAACCGACAGCCAAGCCGGTAGGGAACAGAACCGGAGAGCTAACGGCAACGCTAGCTGCTTTTTTTTTTACTGCCAGTTAGGGAATCGGGACGTTAATCGCCGCATAGAGACGAGGGTCCCATCTTTTATTACACTAGCTAGCTTATAAACAACTGATAGTAACAAAGCATACACGACCAGCCTGTTTTGCTAACACCTCCAGGGTGTTTCTGCTCGATATAGCACCATTTTATCGGGATAATATCTCAAACAGGTTGTTCATGAATAGTCGTTGCCAGTTAAGGTGTCAATTAAACAGTCGTAGTGATACCTTAATGCTTATTTTTTTACTATTTCAGGCGGTTATTAATCAGTATTACTTTATGCGTACGTTGGAATTCACCTCATTTAACATTAACTGACATTTCACCGGGGAACATCCAGCGTTTTACTCGGGGTTTTTTTCCTCTGAGATGATGTTGCGTTTCTGTGACACAGGCAGAGATAATCATATTAATTCATATCTATTCTTCAGGAAATACTTAGCTTAGGCTTAATGTATTTTTATCCTAGCTTTACACACACACACACACACAAGAAACACCTGAAACGGGCTAATATTGTAAGTAAACGCCTGAGGAAGATTGTAATTAATTCTGGTTGATTATGGAGTTACAAGCTAAGATTATGTGCTTCATGTGTTACAACAGGTTGTTTAGGGCCATGTTGCTGAAATACTAATTTTTCATTGGTTATGACATGATTATATGAGATGTATCTGGCTGCACTGTGATGTGATTCTTTAGACTTTTTAAAGATGGTTACGAGTGCCAGTTTTTGGTTGGCGTTAAAGGCAAATTTCAGGTATATCCTATCTTATTCAATGTGATCTAACAGAAACTTCCCTCCCCCCCTACAGTGTATGATCCTGGACTGTGTGCTGAGTGTAGTGACCGTCCAGAGGTGAGCCACTGACTGCGCCTGGCTTTATAAAGAGCTCTTTCAGACGCCTTTTTCGCCGTAGCCCATGAGATTATAAATCCTGAGGAAAAGGAGCTTTGCCTCAGTGGCATGCTTCACTGGCAAGAAATCGTTAAAGGGTGTGTGTGTGTGGTGGGAGGTGTGTGTGTGTGAGGGGGGGGTGTTGGCTCTGGTGGAGAGCCAGCACAGAAGCAGTGGAGGGATGAGGAACGGGAGGGATTGAAGATGGCGAAATCGGGGGAAGAACTGAGCTGTGGTGACGGATGCCACACAGAGAAGTGGAACACTTGGCCTTTTCTGTGATTAAAGGGCTCCTGTTCTCGCTGCGTTTGACCAAACACAAGCACACACACACACACACAGACACACACCTGTCTCCTCTTATTTGTGTAGTTGATCTGTGTGGCGACTTGAAAGTCGGTGATCCCTTCGTCGTAATTTGATTTTCCGACGTCTGTATAAAGTATAAAGCCAGACTGAGGTATGAAATTAGATTTCTTTTAGGGGAGGTTTGTGACATGTTTGTTTCCCAGAAACCTTCACTCCGTCTTGGATGTCCAGTCTGACAAGTTTGCTTCTTTACAGTCGGTCTACTGTTTGGAGCTCGGCAGTTGCAAAGCGCTCTTTGAGCTGTAAGCAGGGCAAGTCATAAAACCTCCTCTTAAAAAATAGTTTTCACATGCACAGCAATTCACTAACCAACTGGTAAACAAGGGAAGATTCTGAAAAGGCTTTTACCGTGACCTCAAACTTTCAGCATCGCCTCGGACTCCTTCAAAACTATTTCATGCCTGTTTTTGTCTCAGATGCCGAGGCTCCTTAATTCTACAAAAACATCAGCTGAAGGACAACTCTGTACGCTCCATCTCACACACGATCTAAAAAATAATTTCAGAGATTGCAGCAAATTACATCATTTTTTCCCCCCGAAACAACACGGTTAAGGAAAAATTGATCAAGGTCACGGTTTCATGTCATGTTTGCGCCACTTTCCACCTCGCTGGTTTTGGGGAGGCAGTCGTCTGACACCTGCTGGGGCTGCAATAATTACTGTTTAGGCTGTGGTGGTGGTTTGCGTTTGGCATAAAGTGAGGGATGGGGATTTAATGTACCTGTGTACAATCTGCCCTTACTTGCATGCGATGGTAACAGGAAGAAGAGTGTGTGCGGTTCACACTCGCACTTGTTGCGGGGAATGCTTTTGTCATGCAGGCCGTGCTCGGGATGGACCTGGCCTTTTTCCTCTCGTCGTGTGCTGCGGCAGGTTAAACCTGTTGGTGCTTGTCTGAGGAATGAAAGTAATGCATTGGCAGTGTTATTTTGGTTTTGGTAGATGACATGGTTCAACAATGCTGAGCATGTGGTATAATGATTGTTAACATATGAATTTTTTTTAATTTTTTAATTTTTATTTTTTTACCAGAGTCACTATGACTGTGTGAGATTTGGATGCTCAACAATATTCCAACTTCTGCTATCCGACTTGCTAGCACGTGTTTATTGAGATTGTGTCATGTGCTTGTTCTCGTGGTAATGAAAGATTTTATCTTATCATCTGACTTACTTAGAAAAAAAAAAAAGTCTTGTGTCTTCATCCTACATTGTTATTACATCCTCATTCTAAATGAACTCCCTGAACGTAGCTGCCGGGAACTGTACCGTTAGATCTTGATATCTGGTTACCTGCTGGATTTACACCAGCGATGTTTAAAAAGCTGCAGCAGAACCCGTTTCTCCGTAGGGGCCTAATGAATAATTAAGAGACGGGGCCCATTAACATGCAGAGTCACACCGGTGAGTCGTCAAGCTGCTGGACTTTTTCTCGGATCTTGAAGACGTTTCACCTTTCATCCAAAAGGCTTCTTCTCTGGATCGCAGAGGGTGGAGCTGTAGACCACACCCCTCATTCATAACAAAGGGTCACATGAATCACCCTTCAAGGTGTGAATTGGAATATGATCACATGATCACAGTTTTTAATGCATTCCTTTGTCATATAATTATAAACTTTAGTCAGGACACTTTGGCGAATTTACCAATCTATTCATTTTTTGGATGTTCTATAAATAAAAAAGCAATTAATTGTGAAAATATAGCATATTAATTGATAAAAAGAATCATTATTTGCAGCCCGAATTCTCTCTTTATGAGAAAAGATGGATCGACACATCAGGTTCAGTAAAATACGACTTTGATTTCCCCCTCGTGGATCCACTGATGAATCTGGACCCTAACCGATAATGATAATATATGATAATATATTTCTCAGTTCGCTGCATGAGCACAAACACATATATCATACCGCTTTTCTGTGAGTCCGCTGCTTGTCACGTTTCCCGGGTGTGAGAAGTCAAAACTTCATGACAGCCTTTTTATATTTTCAATAGAAAAAAAAGGATACTTTTTCAAAGTTGATCCATTATTGATGTCCGAGGCTAGCTCTAGAGCACATTTCACTACTTTGTGTAGTTATGCAACAAGCTCTTAGTGGATGTTATTTCAGTCCAGTAGATTGCGCTCTCTTTTAGACCTGAAGTAATGCACTGGAATTAATCCAGAACTCCCTCGGCCTGCTTCACCTTTATGGACGAATCCCTAAACTACACTTTGAGTAGGTTATTTTCAGCTCCGATCACAGATGCTGAGGAAAAATGGACGATGAAGTCTTTACCTCGCTCGGCCATCTGGCCCCGGTCTTAACAATTCAGCACACGAGAGAACAAGGGCAAAGGCTAAGTGATTAGGATTCTGCTGGAAAGATATTAGAGCTCGAGATGATAATTTTGACAATGATGCGATATCATTGCTGACCCTATACGTGTGTGTGACGTTACCATAGATAGATAGCCACTCATGTTAAAGACTTGCAAAAGCAACACTCTAGTTGGTGATGTTATACTCGGTTTTTTTTTTGTATATTCTTCCCTTTGTTTGTGCTTTTGATATGAATTTCTTATGAATATTTGCATCCATAATGTAGGCCTTGACAGAATATCGACCCACCAGCTGTCGTACCATCCAGATACACACGTATCTAACGTCAAATAGCTTGGTTACAAAACAAACGGTCTCCATTCACCTTATTATGCAACTACTAAAAGCCTGTAGTGATTTAAGTGTGTCAGAGTACAGTGTTAGCTCTTTGTTCTGTTGTTTACAGATTTCCACTCGCTTTCTGCTGTGCTTAAAAATACGAGTCATAAGTGCATCAATTAAAATATAAAGTAGACTTGTTTTCATCAGGAGCACAGTGTGAAAGCTGTGAAACGGGACCCAGGGAACCTATTAAAACCTAATCTGTAATTTCAGAATGAATAAATCTGCCTTCCTTTTCTTCTCTTGAATGATTCAATCGTTTCTGTCTTTTCCCACCTCTTGCACGTTGCTACTTCTCCCAACAGTGAGAAAAACAAACTATTCAGCAGGTCGTTCCGTTATTATCTCGAGTTGCAAAGTATCATATATTCTGCAACCTTAGCCTGGCTGTCAACACACAAGGTTTCACTGGGCTACTTGCTGCTGAGAGCCAGAGGGCTTCCTGCCAGACAAATTAAGATCCTGAATTAGAAACTAGAAGGTAACTGAGAGGAGATGTATGCACTGCTGGGGAGGAAGAGGAAGAGGAGGAGGAGGAGGAGGGAGGTGAATTGCTGCATCACCCCTTTCTATACAGATTACAGGACACAGACATTGGAAAGCATCCTAACAAAGGATTGCTGCTGCATGATCACTTTCAGCCTTAAATAAGACGAACGGACGCTGGAAATGAGGCCAGACGACAGAGCCAGCTCCGGCTGAGAGTGTGTGTGTTTTCAGAAGCGGTTCAGTTCAGTGTTCTGTGTAGGTTTTGGCTTGTACTTGTGATGTACACCATGGGGCAGTCTGAGCAGCGTTCCCTCTCTGATAAACAGCCTCAAAAAACCTCCCTTCCTTGTCAGCGTCCAACCAGCTCGCGAGCCCTGCCAGCCTTTTCCCTGCCCTGCTCCAACACAGTCCCGAGCATCGAGAGACAGCCGATGTTATCAGCACTGCAGATTGCACAGCGCTACTGCCAAGGGCTTGTCTCATGAATTCACAGTGCAGTGCAGAGATTTTTTTTTCCTCTTTCTCTTTACCCTATACCGAAAGGCAAAAAAGAAGAAAAGAAAAAAAAATTGCCATTTTTTTTTACGAGGCATGTTTCTTCACTCCTTACAAACACAGCGTCCGTCAGCGCTATAAAAATCTCTCTCTCCTGAACACAGAAAGCAAACACGAGCCTTTTGTCTTAAACGACTGAACAATTATGATGTGTCATAACCTGCTGTGAGACTCCAGCCCCGTTGGAAGCGGCTTGCCGCTGTGTCTGACCTATTTATAAAAAACTGATGGATATAAGGTGAAAAGAGCCTTTTGTGTGCTTCTTGGGAAGATGATATAACCATCTCTGATCTGTCTTATTATGCATACTGACAGCCTTAGATACAAGACAAATAATAAGCTTCAGGCCTTTATTTTGGCAGACAGAATGGAGACATGAAACTCGGTAGGTAACCCGGCCAGGAGTTGAACTGTGGACATGATTATATGACATATACGTCTTAACCATTAGACCACCGGGACGCCTCTGTGTGTTGGTTTTCTTGCAGCGTTGCATCCATGCAGGCGGCTCTTGACGCTGACCTGGTTAGAGGCGCTTTGACAGAGACAGAGAGAAAAAAAAACCCAGTTCAAAAGCAAGGCTGAAGGAAAAATCCCCTCCTCACACTTAGCCTCATTTACAGCTACAGCGGTTGAATGCAGATGAGAGAACATCTAAAACATCTTTTTTCTTTTGGCTTGATTGCTCGCTGGAAAGATTTGATTTCTCTCTGTGTGTGTGTGTGTGTGTGTGTGTGTGTGTGTTGCTTAATGCCCAAAGCCAGAGGCATTTATTTAGCTTTAGGTTGCCAGTAAGACGTGTTGAAATATTTAACACCTTCATAAGTGCTGCAGGGCGGTCTCGTTTTGCTTTGTGCGGAAAGGTTTGACGGTTTTGGCCGATTTGTACATGTCATTGACATGGTTGTGTGCAATCAGCAATAAAGAGAGTCGACATGAAACTCGAACTGAACTGTTTAATGTTTTCAGGAAGTGGTCTGGTTGGCTTTTTTTTTTTTCACATGTCTGTGAAGCTATTTGCATAGTGGAGGAAATGGAAGTCTGGTCTTTCCTAATATGATTCAATATGCCTTTTTAGGAATACTATTACATGCTTACAACTTTAAAAAAGTGTCTTTCACCCTTTTCCTGACCAAAGACTATGTATTTGTGGTAATTAGGTCTAAAAAACTAATTATTTTCATTATTGATTATATTCTCAAAATAATCAATTAGTTGTTTTGTCTTTAAAAATGCCAGAAAATTGCGAAAAATGTTGATTGTCGTCTCAGAATGACAACCCAACGTAAAATCAATAAACCTTTGGCCTTTCCGTCTCAGACATATGTACACATCAACCAGATGTCTCGCAGAAAAGCCTGCTTTAAATTTAGCGAAACATTTTAAAATTCTGTTCACGTTCCCGCTTGTCAAGTGAGGAAGATGAATTGTAGGCTATTCAAATGTTTATATTTTGAAGGGACTATAAACCCTTTTGCATAAATTCCAAACAGCCCCATCAATCATAAACATTGTCTTGCAGCCCTGTTCTGTGTAGTCTCTCTTTCAAGCGTCACAGAGACGTTAAACTCAGGTTTTAAATAACTTTATCGTGTTCTTTTGGCCAGCAAGTGTCAAGTACTGCTGCTTATATTCCGTATGTAAATAAATCAAGATTAAACTAAAGTCTGGAGGAGTGCAGTTGGGATACAGTCGGTCTTTATGCTGTGCTGCTCCGCTTTAAAGCCACAGACAGGAGGTCTGTATTGAACTCAGGTTTCCTGGCTACTTCACGATGCCTTCCTGCTGCTTTTCAGCAGCTTATATATCAGGATTTAAGGCTTTGTGATGTTTTTGCTGGAAAGAAGTGTTTTAATTTGACATAGATTTCTGTGTTTTTATAATAATAATGGACATGTGGGGTTTGGGTTGGGGGGGGAAGAACTCCCTCATTATCTGTATTTACCTAACCGGCTACCTGTCTGTGTTTTCCTGCAGCGGGATGCAGCAAGTCGGACTCCACTGAGGTGTTACTGAGAGACGAGGATGGGTCAAAGAAGAAGATCACGCCGATGAGGCAAACAAGCCGCACACCACCTCTGAAACACCACCCAAGCTACACCGACTGATACAGCCATGCCCCGCTTGCCCTCGTGATTCCCCCCCCCTCTCCCTCCCTCAGTCAAACCAGAGTCACAACCCTCCCATCCTCCCATCAAGTCAGCATGGCTACACCTTTCCTGTGGAAGCTGTCATCCCAGAAGCTGGGCTTCTTCTTGGTCAGCTTCGGGTTCATCTGGGGCATGATGCTGTTGCATTTCACCATCCAGCAGCGAGCCAGCCACGAGAACAGCGCCGTGCTACGGCAGCAGATCCTGGACCTGAGCAAGCGCTACATCAAGGCGCTGGCCGAGGAGAACCAAAGCGTCATGGACGGGCCCTACGTGGGAACCATGACGGCTTACGGTGAGTCACTAACTCTCTGACTGATACCTCTAGTCAATGATGTGACGCTTTTAGATAATCCGACTGGTCTTTCTTGTTGTTTTGCATTGTTACCAAGTAACACTGTTTTTAAAAGGCTTTTATTAAGCAGCCATGCACAAGCATATCTCATTGTCATTTGTCACTATGGACACAGAAGCACATTGATAGACATCATATGTCTTAAGAAAACAAAGAGAAGTACAAGACATACCTGCGGAAGGTGGAATGTACAGGTTTCTTTCTTTGTTTGACAAACCAGAAGCAGAATCAACCTGCGATTCTTTCCATTACCAGGCAGGAAATACAACAAAAGAAGCAACTGTATTATAATGTAGGCCTCTGTTTTTACATCTTCATTAAATTGGATACCTCTTGAACAGGCACAACGTTGCCTATATACAAGAAAACCTGTCCAAGAGATTTAACGCTGCTATAGCTGCGTCTGGGCATAATACTGTAATAGCCCAGGTCCAGAAGAGCTATCAATAAGTTATTCATGCCATTAATAGACCTGCATGAGTCGAGGGGAGGCTTTATTAGAAACCTGAGATTGGAATTGATTGTTCTCTAATGCCCAGAGAAACAACAGGATACAGTAAAGCTCCTTGAGATTAAATCAGATCCCAGGAAATGTAAAGAAGGAGTTTGATTATACAAGGAAACCGTTATGTCATTTTAAGGCTTTTTTTCCTACAAGGAAAGTAAATAAGTCATACATGTACATGCTGCATAGTGGGAGTTATCCTTCTGTGATTAATTAAATGTAATCTAAGCCCAGCCCATAGATTTTAGTCTCCAGGGACCAGTGTCCTGTCCAGTTTTGTTCCCTTGTATGATAGATTGATTTTCATGGTGCTGTCAGAACAGCCCGCTGACAGCCGTCCAAAATCCACATCAAAAATCCATCTCATGTCCTTGATTAGATAGCGAGGCAGCAGGATACAGTCGCGTTTACTGCACTTGCTCACTTGGTCGTTGATTTGTCCTGATCTGATCTGTAACTCGGGTCTCCTCCTTTGCAACCCATAAATGGCTCATAAAATCTAAATATAGATGTGAATTTTCATATGAATCCCATATGAGGTGCAGCAGGAACAAAAACACCAGTTAAGAGTGTGAAAGATCATACAAACCCGGTGACGTAAATTGCACTGAATACACCAAAAGGTACTACGACGTTTTGTCATTTCCATTTCTTTGTTGTGCAGTCTTGTTTTGAGGAAATGATGCAAAGACGCGTCACTGTAAACAGACCTCAAATGCAGCCTGAAACTGAGAAGCTTGAAGTGCTGGTGAGAAATGAATCCAGCCAAAAGGTCCGATAACTAGTTATTACAGCACCTCATAGATTCCAGCTGTCGTCCCATCAGTGCCACGTGTGCACCAGAAACATCTCCCCCACCTGACCAAAACCCACAGTCATGCTATCGTCTCTATTCACAACAAGTCAGACGTGACAAGTATATGACCCCCCACCCACCCCCACCCCCACCCTCAACTGAAACTGAGCCCTGCAGCTGGGTGTGACAAGCGACCTGACACCGTCTCCTGTTACCGTACAGCTCAGCAGCTATTGTGGGCTTCTTTTGTGGCTCAGACACACATCGCACCTCGTCTCTTCCCGCTCCGTAGGGCCAATATCAGAGTTCAGGAGAATCCAGCTGCCTCCAGCGAGCACTGGGTGTGGCTCTAATCCTGTTTGTCCTCTGGAAGGTCATTGTGTGTGTGTGTGTGTGTTACTTCTGCTTCTGTCTGCTCTTTGTTATTGAACATTAGTAAGATATGGAGGTCAAGGCTCGCCTTACGGATATGACAATAAATAATGGAGGATCGCTGATGAAAGCCTTGCCTGTAATCACTTCTTGTTAATGCTCATGATCTCACTGAAAGATCCCTCATCATTGTGAATCCACATAATTATTTAACATGACTATTATTATGAAAAGCAAAGTGAAGTTCAGTGTGTTTCCCCCTCCGGGGTTTGTTGTTCAGGTGCGTCACCTTAGTAAGAAATATATAGACATACAGAAATGTGTCCCTCTGTGTGTTATTAGTCATCTGGTTAACTGGCAGCAGTGTTAGTGTATACAGAAGGACACCCTAGAGTGGCGTTTTCTCAACACTTCTACTTCAGTCCTACACAATGCACATTTTTATAATGACTTGCCACAGTGTTTTCCCTGCAATTATAACACTTATAACACAGCGCCCAAGTGATTTTTCACAGTGCCTAAGGGCATTAGTGCTTCCCAAAACGCAGAGGACCTATGCTCAATACTGAACCTGAACACACACGGGACACACGCTGCTGCTGCTGCTGCTGAACTAGCTGCTCACACTAAGCTTTCTGTGTAGAGACCATGAAGTAGACAGACACGTTGCCACTATGCTTCTCCGTCCTATCCCCTCCTATGCTGTCTTTGTCAGTATTGAGAATATATATATTTTTTATTATTCTGAGTATCACAACGTGTGCTTTTTGGCTTCTTGAACATCAAATAACTTGACATCTTGATCTTTCAGTTTTCGCACAGACCAAACTTTGCATCATCGTCACCTTATTTGAGGCTTTCGTTTTAAGTAAACCTCTCAGAGCGTCCTGTATTTTTAGCATTGAACCCATTGCTTGTTGCTGTACAGTTTGCATTTGCAAGTTCTGGTGGTTTCATTACGACTGCACTGTTGTGTAAGAAAATATTCTCAATACCTGTTTGCTTTCCATTTATTACATATTTAAGTCTTATGCTAAAATCAACATTGTTTTAAAGGTTACTTCCTTGATTGAAAAAAAACCCAAATGTTATTATACCAAATGTCAATGACATTCTAAATCAAGTCTTTTGGAAGTATATGGCGCACAGCTTACTTCACGTATGTTTCTCTTCCTATTGTACAGCATGGTGAGTCCAAGCTCTCTGATTCTCTCTGATGCTCAGCCTGAATCTAGTGGGCACAGTGATGCCTGTGTGCCAGAGGTGAACAGAGGGGGGCATTAACTCCCCCTTCCCCCCCCTATTTTTTCCTAATTATATTCAGCCCGATAGCTTGGCAAGACCGCTGCTCCAAATCTTTCCATTTGGTTTCTTCCTGGTCTCACTGCTCTCCTCTCAGCGCACAGAGCTCGTCCAAATCAGACAAACGCTCTGGCGTTTCGCTTCACACCAATCAGGCCGGTGTGCTCTGCCAGGCCCTCGCTTGTGCCCTTGCCAATCTCTCTGACGTGATGAAAACTGGCGTGTCGAATGCATGCACGACGAGGGAAAATGTGGCGCTCGTATGCGATAGACAAGCTGCAATTATCATCATCTCAGGAAAACCAATGGATGATGCACTCTGGATCTGGTCTATACGCAGCAGAAGCCAATGCACACATAATATAATACACTGTTGGTTTGATGATTACAGCAGAGCTTTGTGCTGATGACAAATAGCATGTTGATGGTAACATAATTGTTGTTATGCTTTATGTACCAGTTACAGCGACTGGAAATGACATTTCTCTGTAAATGTCATTGCAATCGCTGCAGGTTACAGCATCAGCCAAATACCACAAGGACTAAAAATGCCATGTCTTAAAATCATGACTGCCATATTAAATATGGGCCCTATCCGACTCATTACTGGTCAGCATCCCTCCTGCCTGTTATGCCATTAGCTGTGTCCTACGACGATAAATGCTCAAAAAAAAAGAAAAAAAAGAGACGCCCACAGAAATGCAGAGACCCAAATTAAAGGGCAAGGTCACTCGCAAAGACGCCACGGCTCCGGTTTTACATTTAAACGAGCCTTAAGCTGGCTGCCTGAAATCCAACGATTCGCTGTAGAGGGAGATGAAGTGTCCCCGTTCATACATTTCCACACATAGTTGAGAAAACGCTCCCCGGCACTTACAGGCAGCATAAATTACAAGCATGTGGTCAGTGTAACAATAAGCCTGGTGATTATGAAAGAATTAAAAAACCTTATCTTATTCCTTAATTAATCCAATACAAATCAATTCAAAGTCTGCAAATCTATTTAATGAGTCTCATGTGCTCTCTTGAACAGTCACCGATGTTGATAATCTAGCCTGCTTGTGTATATTTCCTCACATACGAGGCATTTCACACTGACCCCCAGTAATACGATGCACATCCTCACTTCCAGACCTGAAGAAGACCCTTGCTGTGCTGCTGGATAACATCATGCTGAGGCTGGGCAAGCTGGAGTCCAAAGTGGAGAGCATCTTTAACGGCACGGGGGGGAACCTGACCAACGGCACGGTTATCGCCACACCCAGCTCCACGAATGCAGAGAAAGTTAACGTGGCAGGTACGTCTTGGATTTTATTGTGTTTTTGTGTGCATGTGACAGTGAGGTGGGTAAAGGGAAGGGAAAGCCGTTCTTTAGTCTATGAAGTTGGCTGCAGAAAGTCATTATTCACATACACTGTGACTCATGTATGAGTCAGTTTTTCTCCAATTCATTTTTCTATTTTTCTATTCTTTCTAGAACCTCATTGTCCATGTGTATTAAAATACACGGTCGACGTATATTAGCCGAGACCAATTAAAATGATTGGCTCGTGTTTTCTATGAGCTTTTATGACCCATCCGTGTTTTATATCAACATTCCCAAAGTGAAAAGCTTCTTTCCCCAGGCATACACTCTGCTAAACCCTCGCAGTATTGCACAGTGCGCACACCAGCCACTTTATAGGACCTGACCGCATCCTTGGACATAATTCAAATAAGGCCCGCGTTCACGCTGCATGACCCTTTTATTAGTTTTCATTGATTTTCCTGCCAGCTTTCAGATGATGAATTCAGCCCAGTTGAGAGAGTCGAGGTGTTGGTTTTTCAGGGATCTCGGGACTTGCTCTCAGTTGTTTGCGCAGCATTAAACAGTAAGAATGTGGTGCAATATATGCAGAGCTGGATAAGGCTGACTGAGTTGTGCAGAAAGTCAAATTTGAATGGATTAAATCCTAAACACAGCTGCTGCATTAGTATCTTTTAGCAAATGTTGATTCTGCCTTTTTTTTTAAAGCCTCGAGTTGAATAAGAACTTCTGCACATAATCATACAAAACAGAACATTTATTAAAGTGCAGCTCTCAGACTTTCATGTCTGACGTGAAAACAATCATTCAGAATCTAGACGGATCTCTTATCCTGAAATAAACTGAGATGGATTCAGGAGAATATAATCATAGTAATCGTAATAAAAATGCATTTTAATTTCCATCTCCTGTAGAATATCTTTTGGTTTTGGACTGTTGGTTGGACAAAGCAAGATATTTAATCATGAAAATAACCAGCAGATTTGTGCCAAGAGTTGGTTGTCTGACTTTAAATGTCTGTTTTCAATTTCACCAATGTGGAGACTAGAGATGCAACACTAATCTCATACACTATTGTCGAAGCACTCTTGGCATGAGTTTTTTTTTTGGACTTGATAGTACCTGGATCTGTGACATATCAACAATCCTGCAACACCCTTCAGAGACAACATTTGGATCCTGAACGCAGGTCAAGCTGCCAAAGCGACACCCACATCTCTCTTGGCAATCAAGTAAAGTTCCCCTCACACATACATGCACGTCGTCGCCAAACGCCGCGCAGCCTTTGGGATCGACGTCCCACATTTGATGTGCATCCTCAGTCTTTCGCTAACCTTACTGATGTGATGTTGTTTTGCGATAATAAAATGTTATATCGCGTTTATTCCCTATTCAGAATCTGAATTCTGGAGTCTTTACTCTCTTTCCAAGTGGCAGGCGGCGTTACTGCTAACTCCACCGGTGCTCCTCCCTGACTGGAAGGCAATTACAGAGATAAGAATCTGGACAGTGATGGGAACACGCCTGCTTTTCAGAGAGGCTGCTATCAAGATGGAGTTAAGCAGCAGCCCCGGGACTGCACTGTTTCCACCTCAGTTGTTTATATTTTCTTTGCCAAGGACTTGTCATGTCAGGGAGCAAACCTGGCTTCGGCTTACTTGGGAGTAGAGGAAGGGTTGAACTTTGCAGCATCATACAGAACAGTGACTTTCTGGAGGTTTATACCATCACATCTCCGTTTGACAAATCTAAATTGCATTTTTGGGGCATGATGCATGATTTAGTTCGTTGCTCTTGTTTTATTTCCTCCCATCACGGTGCTAGCTCTCTCATTTATTAATAAAAAACAGAGGTAACAAATGAACCCTGTTAAATTGATAACAAGCTGCTACGACTCTTTTCCAACAGAAATGTGACTCAGCATCACCTAACCGCAACTTCTCACGTTACCACAGGGTGAGCTGCACTGATAAGGCTTTCAAAACATACAGAACACACAAGCCACGAAGTGCGTCAAATTATACAGAACGTAATTTACCACAGAACAGCTTTATCCTTCCTACCTCAGCCCAACAGAGCCTAATGACTCACAGCTGAGTGCACCTAATGATGCTCACCTGTTGGCACTGACGATCTGCCCCACTGCCACTACTCGCAAAAACAAAATCGAACAATGTGAAACACAAATTGCTCAACTGAAACCATTTGTGCAACATGACTGAAATTAGTAGTAATGTTGGGAACCAGGGCTTAGTGTACATTGCCTTCCAGTCACACCCCATTGTTTGTACTATAAAAAAAGATGCCTCTATCTGTCTCTTGTCTATGGACAGGAATAGTTGAGGCATTCGGCCTTGTGTGCTGTTGCATTTAGCAACAAGGACAACAGGCGCAGGCACAGACGCCCCATATATGATCAGAACGAGCCTATCTGGCCTCGCTTGCTGCTTAGCGGGAGGCAGATGGGATTCAGTCCAACAGCAGTCCGTGACGCCTTGTCTCGCCACGGCTCGCTGATGTGGCTAATCAACCTCCCCCAGCAGTGTTTCATCTGTGAGCAGGGCCTGTGGAAATGTAATCTCGTTCTACACACACACACACATACCCTGACATAGAGACAGATGTAATGAATGGTCAGGTGATGATTTGAAGCCATCTAACTAGCCCCCTCCACCCTTCTCCTTTCTCCATCGCTCCCCCTCAGCGATGCATTCCCCCACCTGTTGTCAGTGTGAGCGTCTCAGTCACACTGCCGGTGGGTGAATTTTTCGGGTGATTTGTAGCTTTCTGTCACTCTCGCATTCTTGACTTTTCTTTCGGTAAACAAAGACCAGCTCAGGGCACCTTCACCGCTTTGTCTCTCTCTCAGCTATTGATCTGCTTGCATCTCTGTTTTTTTTCCCGTTCACAGTGAAAGATGAGATCCAAGGTGTCAATGTCAACAAAGGAGAGGAGCAAGGACAGGGTTTCTGCCCTGCTTTCCGCATGATTTCATTGGCCAAAAGTGACGCCTTTGACTCTGCACTTCAGCTGATGTTTTTATTTGTGCAGAGCAACTTAGAGGAAGGAAAATATCAGTATTCTAAAATTTGTTGGATTTAGAGTCTGTGGTCTCCTTTATGTTTTTGAAGGCCTGTTTACTTCTTCAGTATACAGATCAATACTAATAGTACACGCTTACACACAAATCCAGCATCTAATTGGCAACCAGTCAGATTTGAGCGTACAGACCTGAATCTTTTACCCCCTTTTTTTAATGTCACCTACTTGTATGAGAGCTCGATGTAACACTTTCAGGAGGACTGATCCTACCATGACTTTCCCCTCACACTGTATAAGCAAACAAGCACAGACAGGCTCTTCCACTGTTGTGTCGTGTGTGTGTGTGTGTGTGTGTGTGTGTGTGTGTGTGTGTATGCATATTTCCATTTGCGGATGGAATCCATTGCAGCAAAGCTCCCAAACTCTGTACTCAAGTGTGAGTTTGTGCCTGTATCTTGCAGGTCCCTGGAGATCTGGCCCATATGGAGTGCATCAAATCTCCTTATAGCGCTGCTGTAAACAAACAGCAAGCAGCAAGAAGAAGGTGCAGACAGTTTTGTTTTCATTAAGTTCGCTGCCCGGCACTGCATCAAGCCCGGGAATGCTTCTTCAGGCGTTGTTGACAGAGCTTGTGGAATCATCACGCGGTTAGCTCGAAGTAAGCGATACGCTCTGCCTTTTACATATTAATCGTCACATCATAGATATTCTATCGCTTCTGGAAGTAGGCTTACACCCGCGCTCCTCTCCAGAAATATTTTGAATATCTACAAAGTACTCAATGGCCAGGAGACAGAAATTGAGGATGCAAATATTCATACAATTCATGCCAGAGATGCTCGTATCATAGCAGCCGAGCACGCTGAGCACAGTTACATAGATATAAAATGTTCTGGTGATTTGCTGAAGGAGTTATAAAGCTCATTTACAACCCACTGCATGTGTGGGTTGTCACAACAGACGGCAAGGATAAGAGATGCCATGTGACAGATAAATACAGCACAGAAGCACAATTAAAAACTGGTAAAACTCTCCAAAATAAACACAAGAAGACAGAAAGAACTAAGTTTGTCCAATTAGCCACTGCAAGTCCACTTTTTTTTTTTATTATTTAGGCCAACGTTGCCCCTGTGGTTAGACACAAAAATAAGCCCTTAACTGCACCCTTAAAAAGATCTATTTCCTGTTTAATCATATTTAATGTATCTATAGTAGGAGCCAAAAATCCCTTGACTCGTTGTTGCAGGAGGCTCTCTAATAAATGGCACAATTAGAAAAGAGCAAAACACAATAACACACATACTGCATTATAAGCTGCTTGCTCACATTTTTAATTCTATTTACAGTGTGTGTCATTAAAGGTGCACTCCACAGATTTAGCATAGCACCCCTGTAATATTGTCTGACTCGTGATTCAGCATTAAAAAAATGAGTACAATGGATGCAGCAGAACTGGAGATATTGTCTTTTTTTTTTACACTTTTCTAATCAGATATGCCTCCCATAATGCAATTTTCCACTGTTTTCACTAGAATTCATTATTCAATAGCTGTAATGCTGAAAAGAGCGACTGACTTTAGACTTACTGCTGTCTGATTTTGCAAGGTGTCCTTGTTTGTTCCTCTGTTTTTGAATTATAGATCATCAGCACTGATACTGCAGGGGTTTTTTGTTTTTTTTTGGTTGTTTTTGAAAGAGTTTCAGAATGCTACAACTGTGAGCACATCTCAAGCAAGGCCATTTTTAGGGAAAATGTGCAGTATATTCACATCCCAGTCCCCTTCGCCCCCATATCCACACACACACACATACACACACGTTCTGTTTCTGCTTTTCCTGTCGTTCCTCTTGAGGTTGTGGCTGATTGAGGAGGCAGGGGTGGGATGGAAGGAACATCTGGGGCCGCACCATTGGTTGAGACACGTGAACCCCACTTCTCGCTCTCTCTCTCGTCTTAACTCGTTCTCTTCCTTCATCGTTATTTCAATTTTAAGTGACTGAAAAGTCAATACAGATATACAGCATTCTTCTTCATCTCCCTTCGTTCTCCTCGCCCTCTGTTTTATTCGTACGCTGCAATCCGACTGCCTCTGCATCCCCCCCTTTTCCCTCTACCGTCTCCTTGCTCTCTGTGCCAGGATTGTTGTTGTGCTAGTTAAAGCCACAGCCCTGTAGGAATATAATCTGCACTGTCTCCTTCTACCGAACATCAGCCTCGTCCCCAGGTACACAACGTACAGTAATATACACAAACACCTACGGCTCATCTTATATTCACCGCTGATCACAATAGAACTGAGAGCAGAAAGCAAAAGCTGCATTTGCACACAATGTCTGATAAGTTGTGTTAATAGGCTTGTACATTCACAGCTGTCTTGCAAGGAGATTAAAAAAAAAAGTGATGGTGAGATCATTTTTTTGGTCTTGCGTCACATTGAAAGCTGCTTGCACAAAATATTTTCAGCTCCTCTGCAGGGCGTGAGAGTTACGTGTACAGGAAATATATATGTTTATATGTACGTCTGCAGCAGGTGATTGAAGATGCTTCCGGTGCCTTTGACCTTCAAGAGGAAGTGGAAACTTTCTACGAAACCTGTCTGCAGTGATATTTAGATGCGAAACACTGTTGACAATTCTCGGGTCATTTTTAAAGCCTCACTGCACCGAGTGCGTCTCGCAGCCTAAACCCACAGCTTTCCACCATTAGTCATGTCTCTGCAATGATGAGACTCAATAAAGGTTTTCTGGCCGCCTTGTATGATTTTTTAAAAAATTTTTTTTCTCTGCACCTCTCTCGGTGCAGAAATCCTCCTCTTGGATATTTTCGGAGAGAACAGCGGTGCCGATCAGATTGCTGGAGCACAAAAGAGGGATTGATTACAGCCAGACGTGCTCAGTACAGCAGAGGCAGAGAGAGAAAGAAGAAACTCAACATGGGCTTGGATTTGGGGTTTTTTTTGTTTTTGTTTTTTTACCTCCAGAACTTCACTGTGGAATACTTGTGTAGACCAGACTCAGCGCGAGACACGTGTGTTTTAACCAGCTCCAAACACGTGCCCCCCCCTCACGCTGGGAAGCCCAACTGGTCTGTGTTACCCTGCTGTGCACCTTCGGGTGGCACACGAGCAGTTTCCAGTAGGCTAATATAACGTTCAGAGGTTTAATCTAATGTGTTACACTCTACTAGAAAGGAACCAGTTGGGTGGGAAGAGCTCGGTATATTGTCAGTTGATTGCAGCCGAGTTTAGCACATGACCTATGTCACATCTATCTGTCTCTTGTTCCTGTTAGATAAGCTTTCATACCATTTCCTCCTCTCTTCATGAGATATTTCCATGCCCTTTCCTTCTACCCCCCCCCCCCCCTTCAGATCAAAGATAAAACCAACTAGGAAGTAATATTTTTAAAGAGACGTTGGGGGGAAAAGCCCATCCAAAACAAAGCAAATACGCTCTTGATGGTGACCTGTGCTGAATAGCTTAACCTGCTCTCACTTACCATGATAATTATCGGTTTATCACAATAAAATGCTAATGGGTGGAGATTATATTCAGACTTCCTTTACTTTAAACAGTTTAAACAGCTTTTACTGATAATATTTCGTTCACTGTGTAAGTTTCCCTATAGCTATCACTATCTCATATCATAATAAGTACTCCACTCACGGTTCTGTTTACGTTGCAGTTTGATAATTTATAAGAACTACTGTAGTAGCTTTGAGAAGGGCTGCAGAGCTCCCATAATACTCCCCTTGTATGCCATTTAATTTTTCGCCAGAGTCACAGTCATTTGGTTTCCACTGACCAAATTGTGTCAGTGTAGTTGGCCTTGGCAGACGGCGTGTTATTTTAAGGAAGGATCTTTAGTTTGTTTAGTGCGCTTGAGAATTAAATTATCCACAGAGATGGAGGGGAGAAAAAAAAAATGGAGCGAAAGTATACAAGAAAGAGAATAAACATAAACCAGATGTAACATAAACCAGATGTCCTCAATCCAATTCTGGACTTGTCAAACGTCCGATTACCTCATGGACAAGGACTAACACACACACACACACACACAAGGACGGAGAGAGGAAAAATAACCCTGCTGTGTGTAATATCGCTTATTGTCCAGCGATGCTATTTCATGCTATCACACGGCCAACAGTGTGTGCTAGGAGCAGGCTAATAGTGACCTCAGTACTGTGAGAGGCTCTCAGACGTCTTACGCAAGTTTGAATGATCTCATCTGTTTTTTTTTTCCCTGCATCTGGTTCTCTGTTCTCTGTACATTTAAAAAAAAAAATCACTCATTGTTTTCACTTTTATACGCTGTTCACTCTCGATTTTTATATCGTTTTTACCTTTGTGCTGCTTCTGCGTGTGCTTGACTGAGGTGTGGTTTTGTGCACATCTTATCACGTCTTATCACCATTGCTTCAGTGCGTCACTCATATTGTTCAGTTTCATACTGCATGTCAGATACGCAGCTACCTCCGTGTGCGCTCATGTTTGCATGCGGCCGTTCTTGGTGAGGCTCCAGTAACGCTCTGCTGCGCGGTAGCTCGACTTTAGTTATTATTGTTATGACGCGAGAAAGCAAATGTTTGATTGATATTGCTGTTGATGAGAAATCTTTGAAAACCGTGTGAAACTTCTGTGTTTGATTTTGAAGGCAGCTATATTTAGCTGATCCTTGGAAGCAGCTCCTTCTTCTTGATCAAAGCTAAGAGAAGATTTACACTCCGTGGCTGACTGGCTGAATGACAGAGTGAATGTTAACACTGAAGGATGTGTTAACAGCGTCTCACTCCGCGCTTTGTGGCTCTTGTATGTTGCACAAGGCAAGCCACTTTACCGAACGACAAATCACAAAATCAAGTTGTTGTTGTTGTTGTTTTTTTTGTTTTTTTCAATGAACTGATTTCTCACATTTGTGTGAGTTACAGAAAACCAGAGGAAGCTAAAGGCAATAAAAAAAAAAACACAACAAGATGAGAGTACAGATTTTAGGAAAAATAGGCAGTGTGTGTGAAAACATGCTGAAGCCTTTGTTTGTAATGTTTGGAGGAGAGGAAGTTTATGTTCCGGGTTTTACTTCTCTTTAACCCCCCCACAGTTATGAAAAAGCTTTAATTCTCCCGCTTGTTGCTCCACTCCTGCTGCCCTTAAAGACAATAACAAGTCCTTTATTGTATATTGTGTTTGACTGTGTTTTCAATTTGCATGAGCTGTTGCCCTGTTTGTTTGCTCATGTTGGGTCAAAGATGGGTTTTGTGTAAGAACAAATATCACTCGCTCACATGTCTGGTCACAAAAGACCAACAGAGTGCTAGCTAAGCCTTTCAGACAAGAAACAGGATCAGGTACTTTGACAGTTCTCGAGTGACAATAAGAGACGCCTGGTGAACAGAGCTGTCAGAATATCACATTTATGATGGAGCAGCACAGAAAGGGAAAAGAAAGAAAGAGAGGGGAAAAAAAACAGTTCATCAGGAGAATATGTATTATATCTGTGTACTGCAGCTGCTTGTCTGTGCAAATAAACTGAAACAACAATGAACACTCCACCCTCCATCCACCACCGACAGAAGCCTGACCCAGTACTGGAGCAGCTGACTGCTTTCACACGTCCTAAACTCCATATACACACACACACACACACTCCTCTCAAAACATCACCCACAAACTCATTACATCAGTCCGGTGTTTGCCTCCAAGCTTTTATCTATTCACTGCACAGCCTACTATTATGCATTATTTATGTTCCGGCTATAAAGGTCAGCGGCGATGACGTTAACATCTCTGAATGGGGATATCAAAAAAGGTGATTATATTAAAGGGAAGCCATGAATGTTAATTCCACAGTGATATTGCAATGTGTTATATCCATCAGAGAGATTCCTTCCACCACCGTGCATTTTTGTTTATTGTAGAGGATTGGAAAAACTGTTCATATAGTGTCAGAAACTGGACGCTGCCCGGCTCCCTGCTCGCTGTGGTTTCCGTTGTTATGGAGTTCAGATTACTAAACCAAGGGTTGATCCTGTTGGCTGACAGTCATCTCTGACCACAGAGTAATGAACAGTCTGTCACTGTCATTCCAAAGACTTACAAAGATGAGTCCGCTGACCTGTAAACCGCAGGAGAAAAAAAAAACCTACACATGTAGCACCTGTGATGTCACCTAGAAATGTCAAAGCTTCAATTTGAGTCTTGGCAGATAATGGAAACCATCAACAAGAAGGAAAATATAATGCTTTGAAATGCTGCGTCATCTTATGTGTCCGTCTGTGGAGTCGGACGGGAAATTGACCAGCCACTGACCAGCTAAATGACCCTCTACACTACAGTATCTTGGCAGGGAGATGGCAATTTGTTTCTATGAGCTGCTTATGTACAAGCTACTTTGGCAGGAAACCACTCTGTATTTAGAGGTTCTGTTCAATTCTAAAGAAGCCAGTAAGCTCATAAGACTTTTCATTGCCGTTCGGTCCAAGTAAAGTGATAATCGTCACTTTAAATCTGTGATTAGTTAGTTTGCTTGACAGACAGTTGACTTTTGCTCTAGATTGTCTTTTGGTAGTTAGAGGAAATACATTCACTGCTGGAAAATCTCACTCAAAACAGTAACTTGAACAAATACATTGCGTTTCCTGTCACGGCTTCACAATGAAAGCTGTAGTTTCTTCATTTGGCTACAGCTCTGATACAGCTAGCCGAGAGCAAACAGTAAAAAAGTCTATTAATCAATGAGATTAAATTACAACCAGTGACGCTGTGTTACATGCTGCATCATTTCCTGTCAAGCCCTTTGTTCGTATAAAGACAATTTGCATCCTACAAGGGAGTGGCGGACTCTGCCACTAATATTGACTATTGCTGGAAAATTTCAAATTTCATCTGCTTTCCAGCACACCTGGACAGTTATACACACACACACACACACACACACACGCACACAGAGTTGTCCCTAACTCGGACTTCAACCCTCACAACTGCAACAGTTGTCTATTTGTGAAGCAGCACATATATAAAGCCAGTGAATGAACGCCTCTCTCCCCCCTCCACAAACACACACTGACATACACACACAGATTCTTCTTTATTTCTATTCAAATACAGCAGACCTCTGAATAGAAAAGGCATTGGGATCTGCAGAGTACAACTATATATGTGTTACTGAAATGTTAAACCAATAGACAATGAAGGAATTTTTGTGCCGACTCGTGTGACCTTATCGATTTTTTTCTCTCCCTCCTCTGTCTCTGTTTCTCTTTCCGCAGACCTCCTAAATGGAGCCCAGGAGAAGTGTGAGCTGCCGCCTTTGGATGGTTTCCCTCACTGCGAGGGCAAGCTGAAGGTGAATCACACAACACAGTATAAACACATAGAGACAGCCGGCCTCTCCATCTCACTCTGTGTATCTGCTTTTTTACACTGCCTTTATCGCTGTAAATAGGTTGTTTGAAATATGGAAAATAAGAAGTAAAGAACTGGGTCGGTAGTTTAAGGAAGTAACACAGCACCGCCTACAGAAATTTAAACTATATAAACAGGAGGATGCAGAGAGATAGTACCCACATGCCCACACTGTTTGACTGACACATGTTCTTCAGGAAGTGCAGAGCAAAAACACCACAAGCATAAACAGGAATGTTTATGGGGGAAAAAAATTGAAATACAGCCTCGTAGAACCTGTAGTTCACGTAAGAAGCTCAAGATCAAATCATGCAGGTTCAGTTTCACTTTAAGGCACAAATCTAGTGGGCCCACACACAGACACAGGTGCATACTAGTTACACACACACACAGATGTACACACAATTCCAGTCCAGTGTTTTTCCTGTGTGTGTGTGTGTGTATGCGGATCTCCCTGGAGCTGATAGGGCCCTATCACACACACACCATCTGCTCAGTCGGTCTCAATCCTCCACAGATACTGTCAGCATGTCCAACTGGGCGCCAGGCAATGCCAAAAACCTGCCTTACACACTCACACACACACACACAGACACACATATAAGCGTCTGCTTTATGCTTGCAACATTTACAAAGACATGCGCTGTGGTATTCCACAGAGTTTACTGTCACACCACTAGCACATAATTTGTAACATCTGACAAATCAATTTTCCCACTTCACAGAGTGCTTAGGCTATCTAAACAAATATAATACAATCTCCATGCCTTCACCGAGCCCATCTGCTGCAGTTCCCCTCTATGAGGAGCTTTCATATTTCCCTTAGGTTACTGTAAATCAGCATGCATGATGTACTCCAGCCTATGAACTAAGCTGGATAGCTGTCAGTCCACATCACTACAGCACAAGAGCGGAGATAGAGGAACATTATTCTCTAAATTCTGCTGCACCTTTTCCACCTGTTTATCCTAGAAAATGTAATGCAGATGCACATTCTTCCATCATAAGTCAACTATGCTATTTTTGACATTGATTTATTTCCACTTGTGATATCTGCCTCAGAACAAGCTCAGCCTTTTCCTGTTGGCCGCTGAGCAGTTCCTCTGGATGACTTGCACATGTACATGAAAGGGAAATTTTTTTTTAAACCACCGATTTGCCCTTTGGTTCCAGGGATTGAAGCCAACGTATTTTTATCTCCAAACCAAACAAACAAACTGGACACTATATCCATGAGAATGGTTAAAAAAATACAGATAGGTGGTTAGTGCTATAGATTTAGCAACTGTCCGTCATCATCGTCTGTCAGTATGAATACCAGATACTGATAAAACACTTCTGGCTAATATTTGTTCTTATACCTAAACTGATATTAAAGTTTGGTTCAAACTTTAATCTGACCGTCTCCTCCTCTTCCTCAGTGGATGAAGGAGATGTGGCGCTCAGACTCCTGCTATTCCAACTACGGCGTGGATGGATCCACCTGCTCCTTCTTCATCTACCTCAGCGAGGTGAGCCCCGTGTGTGTTCATTGTAAATGTATATTTAAGGTTAACGAACATGTCACATGACGCGTGTCACTTGTTTCTTGCACAATACATTTAACTATGTCTGCATGCATGAATGCCACATGTAAATCTTATTCATGCCTACAAAGTTAAACAAGACAGATTTACTTAGCCAACATTAGCATTGTTGACAGTAACCAAACAATGACGATAGGTTTGCTAACAAGCTGACAATAGACCAGCACCACATTAAGACCCGATTTCCACCTATAAATGAAAGTTCGGTTTACTCGACAAACTGTTTCAGCTTAGTCCCGCCTCTGACTGGGAAGATATCCAATCATAGTTTAGGATAATCATATTCCAGAGGTGGCCCGTTTAAGAATAATCACATAAGAATGAAGCACTAAAAGTAAGAGCAAATGAGAGAGAGGTAGAGGAGATTTCATTTTTAATGAGAGCAAATTAGAGCGTGTTGAAGAGGACAGTGTGGGAGAAAGAGAGAGGGAGAGACGGGTTCTTCTTAAAGAGATGAGTTTTCAGCCTACAAGGGAAGATGTGGAATGACTTTGCTGCTCTGCCTTACTGTCTACATATCAGCCAGGCCAGCATGAAGGAGTCCTATACATTATTAACATGCACTAATATATAGAGGCTTGTGCTTATGTCAAGGCCCACTTTTAGACTTTTAATTTTGCATGTTTTGTCTTAGCCAGACCAGTCAACATGGCCGGATATTCATTTCTAGTGACATAATCTCGTTGTCAATCCTTGTTAAACTAAACTACACTTCAATCTGATCTGATCTAATCTTGTTTCGTTTGTTTGTTGTAAACGTGGCGGAACAATGGCAGAATATTCCTGAAGAAAAGTACGATTTCAGTGCTGCCCTGGAAAGGTCACTAACCTGTTTATGAATATTGTATACGTGCTGAAAGCGTTGCAGCGAACTAAGAGAGAACACACAAAACCTGACCTGTTGTATATAGAAATAGAAGTGGACACCAGCAGAATCCATTAGGAGGAGAAATACCATTTCTCCTTCGCTCTCTGTTTGTGATTATGAAACAGGAAGCAAACAGTAAGAAATTAAGACGGATGTATCGCCTGTCTGTCTCTCCTTCCTGTTAATCTAACAGCCCTCAGCCTCCACTCACACTCATGTGATCTCACGGTTGCCATGGCAGTGTGCATGTATTTCCATGTAGAAGCAGCTGCAATTGGTCTCTCAATCCATCCCAGCTCCTGCACAGACACTCAAATACACACCCGGTGCCATGTATAATTCATATTTGTCGACTGGCGCATTAACCTTGTAAAAGGGCAAAATATCATGATGGATGTCAGCGAGAGAAGGTCAGGGCTCAACCAGCACGTTGTGTGTGTGTGTGTGTGTGTGTGTGTGTGAGAGAGAGAGAGACGTCTCCTTGTCTCGTCTGCAGAGCAGTTTTTTTGGTCTCTCGTTGCATGCAGCAAATCATACACACTCACTTCTCCTTTTCAATGCCACTCACGCTTGATACAAGTGGAAGGAAACGCTGAGGCAGAGAATTAACGTTTGAGGAAGACGGGCACACAATTTACATGTGTAAATTACATGGCTGTAATAACAATAAGATATGCCAGTCAGAGTGGTTATCTGTTTAGCATCAAACAAATGATCTACCTTATGACGTTTCCTCTCTGTACGAGTGTGTCACACTTTTTGTTTCCTATAAGCAGTCATACGGAAACTTATTTTGCTCTTTTCAAGGATTTATGCCCCCCTTTTTTATGCATGGTCAAATTCACATAAATGAGCTTGAGCTCAAACGCACCATTATAAGTAACAGTAGCTGTTCAGCACCACAAGACAAAAGAGCAGCCATGTGACAGTCGGTTTTTATATTTCACACAGTTCTCTTACAAACACTGATGTTTCAGTTAAGCTGACAACGTCGGACTTCTTTCCTCCCGTATAGCTTTTTTCTGCGAGATGAATACACGCTTCGCTAGTTCCATAAGAGTCTTTCATCAAGTGATATTTCAGGTTCTTCCAAGTTAGAAACGCGCAGCATGACTCAAAGCAGCCAGGATTTAGATCTAATTGATGATTTAGTTTTACACCCCAGGCTGTGATTCTAACAGAACAAAACACGCATTAGTTGACCTTTACCTGACTGCCTGCGTTTCCATTTGTTGTGCTCATATGCAAGTGCGGTTTAAGAGTTAGTGAAAAGTAATAATATCCGCCTCTACTGCACTAAATCTGTGTTATTGTTTTGTTTCGACAGGTGGAGAACTGGTGTCCTCGGCTGCCCTGGAGGGCAAAGAACCTAAATGAAGAAATAGACAGGAGGGGACAGGTGAGAAACGAAAACACAACGCAACCATAGCTACCTAAGCTCTTTTAAGGGCTCTCATCACAAACGCATATTTTTATTGTTATAAAACAGGTTTGCAGTTACTAGTGGAAGAAATGGTCACTGGGTGTCAGATTACGGTCATGGCTGCCGTCCAACTTTGTGACAGCAAGTTTTTTCCCATTAGCATACATTGTTAAAACCAAGTCCCCACCCATCCTGTGTAATGTTGCGACATCCTCAAAGCCATTTTATGGAGTAATACATGTTAAGCAAGAATATGAGTATCTTAACTTCTGATTGTTTTGAAATGGGAGTAGAGATGTGAGAGGTCATTTCCGCTGAAAATGAACAAGCAGGCTGATCCAAAGTGATCCAAAGGAGTTGAGCAGCTCTCATGGACCAAAGCCGGAGTGACGGGACCTTGGGACAAATCTTGAATAATGATCTTCTATCCATGCCAATGCAGCAGCTCACTCAAATCCCACTTAGAGCACATCTCTGGGCCCGACAGGCTTGTGCATAGTCCACAGTATCAGCGCCCCCATCCCTCTGCTGCGGTTGAATCAATATTAAGCACTCTTCATCCCCCGTTCTAAGCGCTCCGCGGTGGAGAGATGCCATTTGACAGGCTTTGGAGATTTTAATTCAGGCCCAGATTTTAATAGGTTCAGTCCGCAGAAGTGATTTCCTGTCGCGATGAGGGATGCTAATGCCCTGCAACAGCCGTGTTTCAGCCACCTTAGTGGCTGGTAATGGCACTGTGGTTTCTTTGTCTTTCTCCCAGGCTCTGACTCGTTCACTGCTCTCCTTCCTTCACTTCCAGGCTGCTCACAAGTCCTTGAAAGTCTAAAAAAAAACGCTAAATACAGCAATGTCCACCTTATAATTCAGATGAGGCAGTTTTATTATGCTGCAGGGTGCTCTGTTGATTACTCAGCGGCCTGCTGTACCCTCAGTGTTTTGTATGACATGACTTTGACTTGTCGTTAGTCACCTCTCTTACAAAACAGGATGAGCATGAAAACCACATATAGGGAAGTTTCACAGCAGAATTCCTCTCCTCTCCTCTCCTCTCCTCTCCTCTCCTCTCCTCTCCTCTCCTCTCCTCTCCTCTCCTCTCCTCTCCTCTCCTCTCCTCTCCTCTCCTCTCCTCTCCTCTCCTCTCCTCTCCTCTCCTCTCCTCTCCTCTCCTCTCCTCTCCTCTCCTCTCCTCTCCTCTCCTCTCCTCTCCTCTCCTCTCCTCTCCTCTCCCTCCTCATAAATCAGCTATTAAAGTTGGCACTGATGTATTTACTCTGTTTACTCATAACACAGAGGTGTTGGCACTCAGACATTTTCAGTATTTGTTGTTCCTGTCACCATAAATACAGTCAGAATTCAGTATATTACTTTCACAGTTTTCACTCTAAAGATTTATACTAAGGTTTCTTTGATATCTTGCTCTCAGGAGAGAACTAAGCCATACATTTTCATTACAAAGGCATATTTCTGAACCTTTTTTTCTTTCTCCTCCAGTGTATGATAGTTATTGTCACCTCAACAGAATCACAAGAACAATTACTACAGAGAGATTTCCTTGACAAATAGGACTAATTAAAGCTGACATTCTTCCATTTAAAGTATAAGAATATAAGATTTAGGTACTTAGGATAAAAGAAACATAGCAAGCACATACTAACTGTATTGCTGTTGCACATTTGTGTGCAGGCGGAGATCCGCACCAGTTTCGAGGAGCTCTACCGGGTGATGTCACAGCGGGAGGAGTTTCGCTGGATGATGCTGAGGATCAAACGCATGGCTGTGCCGTGGGTCAGCGCCATCCGCTCGCTGGCTGCCAAGCAGAACCTGGCCAAGCGTCGGAGGAAGAAGGTCGGTCAGGGCGGTTATCGCAATGAACGCATTTATTATAATGAGTTGGGTTTGTGTTGATTAGGTGCTTATTGCTCTTTGTTTTTTTTTGGTCATGTTAACACACAGCTGTTTATTATTAATTCCACTGCTCTCGCCGCCTGAAACCTTAAACCTTTTAAAACCTTTTTTTTTCTAGTAAATTCTAGTAAATAGACACAGTATTCAGAGCAATTAATTATAGGCTTTTGTGAGCTGGATCTAAGTGAAGTATATACCAGTTAATATATCACACACACACACAAACAGGTGCAGGCAGGCATAATGAGTTCAGAAACCTTATTTGGTAGAATGCTACTCCTACAATTTATCTTCCTAAAAATGACAAGAATTGATTTCTTTCAGGAACTTTCTGCGAACCTCAAATACACAAACCACTCTCGGGCACACATACACACACACACACTTAAAACTTGTGGATCACCCCACTTTGGCTCAGGAAAGAGATGGTGGTGGTGGAGAAGGAATGAGGGGACTATTTCTATTGTGTCCCAAGCTGGTAGCAACTCTCCCAGCACTGAATAATGTACTCCACACTTTCCTCTGGCCTCGTGAATAATTCACATCACATTCCCATGATACTTTGGTGCTGATGCAAAGCAGCATCCTCTCTAGAAAAACACACTGTACACCATAGAAGAAGCCTCATCTATCTATCTGTATATATATTTATCTTACCTGTCCTTCCTTCCTTCTAGATTTCTATTCAATCTATAATTAAGCAAAGAGCATTTTCTCTCTCATTTCACTCTCATAGCACAGAAGCCAGTTCTTTATCTGTCGCTAATCTCTTTTGGATATTAATCCGCACATATTAATCCTTGAATAGTGTACCCTGGGACTGGGGCTGGCTGTCAACAATGAAAAATGCGCCGGTCACTTCCAACAAAGCCTGCTATTACGTTCTACTCCTGCTGTGGAACACTGTGTTCCCCTCAGCGACCGAAATCCATCCTGAGTGTGTGTATTTGTGCGTTCATACTTGACTTTAGCCGCATTCATTTTTCTCAGCATGTGCACCGCACACCTGTCAGCATATAGAGGAGAAGTGTAACTGCCTTCAGAGTCCCCTGCTAGGATAAACATGCTTTTTACCTTCCCCATTTAAATCCTTTCAAATGGGAAACCAGCGGGGTGTCTGAATTATTTTTCCGCTTCTGTTCCGTAGACATTCTTTACATTTTACATGATCTGTCTTGAAAAGTCTTTCAGCTTTTTAAATGAGTGACTTATATGGGTCACTTTTTCTTTTTTTTTTCTCAGATCCTGGTGCACTTGGGCCTGCTGACCAAGGAGTCGGGCTTCAAGATAGCAGAAAACGCCTTCAGCGGGGGCCCACTGGGAGAGCTGGTCCAGTGGAGTGATCTCATAACCACGCTGTACCTTCTGGGCCACGAGGTCCGCATCTCGGCCTCCCTGGCTGAGCTCAAAGAGTCAGTACCAAACATATAAAGCATCTAAATCTAAATTTACAAATGTAGCTCACACGTCATTCGCCTGTGTCTTCTCCAGTTAAAGTAAAACCCTTTCCCAGCATAGACAGTTTTTTTTTTTAAAAACTCAAAGTGATGCGCTGACAATTTCACCTTTCGTTGAACCCTTTTTACGACAGGCAGTTCTTACATTCTTAATGTTCAAATCTCACAGCGAGGGTTTAGTTTTTAACATCAACACAAATTATAAAAACACTTTCTTAAAAGATGTCCAGTCCAGTCTCTTGAAAAATTCTGAGAAGCTGGGATTTTTACTATTACAGTAAACAGCTCTTGTGAAATCTATGCAAAGAAAATAGTTACTGTCAGCAAGGTGATATTAAAGGAAACACATAGCTGACAGTGGCAAACATAGTAAATGCCTTTCTGATATGTCATATCATAGATTAAATTGATTTCTCTGCAGGATCATGCGCAAAGTAATGGGGAACAAGTCCAGTTGCCCCACTCAGGGCGACAAGGTGGTTGAGCTCATCTACATCGACATCGTGGGTCTCACCCAGTTTAAGAAGACGTTGGGACCTTCCTGGGTCCACTACCAGTAAGTACATTTCTATTTTCTTCTTCTTCTAAAAGTTCTGCATTTGTGTGTTTTTATCTGTGTTTTAGCTTCCGAGAGCGCGAGTCGTTTGTTTGATTGCGAATGTGTCCCCTGCTGCCCTTATGTTCAGTTACATCCTTTTTTTTCACACTGACCAGCTTCCTAGTACAACTACACTTTTATACAAGTGGCTGTTTCACACAGGTTGATTGTTAATAGTTAGAGTTCCTTCACGTTATATGTCAGCCGCTCAATGCATTCGGTAATTTGTACAGTTAAGGCTTGGTGTTGTCTGGCACTCGGTGAGACAATGAGTCTATTTTCTGCTCATACATTACTGGCACTTTGCTAAAGGACTGAAGTAGCGTCTGTTGTTCGTGATGTTTTGACTCACAGAGTCTTTTCTCTCTCTCTCTCTCTCTCTACGATTGCTCCGCTGAGAACCGTAGATGAGGCCTTCCTGGTTTGGTTTGAAAAGCTTTCGACTGACAGGAAAAGAAAAGGAACAATAAGTCTGGGGGCACTAATGGCCCCGGCGGTTCCTCCTGCTTGTCACCAGGTTTTGTTTGTCTGCGACATAACACCTCAAACTGCATCCGCTCCCTTTGTGCCCTGAGGAAATTGATTCAGCCCCAGGCGTAATGTAAGGTTCAGATGCTGTTTGCTGCATTATTTCTCCAAGCATCATAGAACATTTATGTCAGATTACTTAAAGCCACTTTTCAAGGTGCTTTGTGAAACAACACCTAGACTCTAAAATCTTGCACACTAAACACTAAACGGTGTCATTATTGCTCCCTTTTTGTCTGGTTTATTTTTTTGTGTTTAATGAAAGACAACTAAATATCTGTCAGGCCCGTTTGTGATGAATGTATTTTGTAATTGCCTCGGTCCTGTGGCTATCTTTCTTTCAGTACTGTATCACTGTTTCATACTACCCCTGAGAACCGGGCTATTGTTTCCTGAGTATAAACTGGAGCCAATGTTGCCCTGTTGTTCCATTTCATTTATTCCTTTCATCCAGTAACTTCATCCAGCTCCTTTCATCAGCACACCTGGAGAATTTTATGTCGGTGTTAATAGTCGTAGTGTTACTAAGGATTGTAGTTTTCAATCCACACCGACCCCGACCTGCGTTCAGCGTCTCCGTCCACAGAAGCAGCCTGTCTTTTCAGCAGCGGCTCCCGGTGAGCTGAGAGGACAGCAGCCCCGGACAAACCGCCTTCACCAGAAAATTTACTGAACCACATTAGTTTTCATGTCGGCTCCAAGGGATGAAATCAGCAGCGTTTATATTGATTCATTTATTGATCTTATTTCCCACTGTAGTGAGTGTAAAGTTAGTGAAACAGGCAGCTCGCAGACAGACTGGGAGCTGATCAATCATAGGCTTAATAAATTTAAAACACATATACAGCAGGATATTGGTGAGTTTTTAAACAGCTGCCTGTGCAGATTATGTTTCACTTAATGCATCAGAAACAGACTCGGGGCGTTATAAAAAAGGTTGTCTGTTCTCTCTCTCTCTCTCTCTCTCTCTCTCTCTCTCTCTCTCTCTCTCTCTCTCTCTCTCTTCTGTTATTTCTATTTGTCACTTCCTCACTTTGTTTTGACACTTTGCCGTATGCATTGCATGTGTGTGTGTGTGTGTGTGTGTGTGTGCACTGTTAAGATGATATAAAGGGTTAACATGCTTCTGACAGTTTTGGCAGCAGCGTTTTAATAATAAGCCCGTTAGTTACTGTTGCTAGGCATGATGAGCTTTCTGACCGAGCACAGCACATTTTTACATTTTGCTTAATAATACTTAAAGTCTGTGAAGTAGAACACATTGTCAATAAAAGGAAATATGGTCACAATAAGGGAATATAATTTAAACTAAAAATAGCCAGATGTTATTAGCTGGATGGCAGCTCCAGTCTGGTAATTTACGGCATATAACAATATGTCTTTCCCAGCTCTACAATGTCCTTGTGGGGCTTTTTTATAACTAAACCCTGATGTTTGGCAATAAGTCAGCCTAATGCTTTTTATAAGACAGATATTTAGCTCACATGTCATCATCAGGCTGTTGTGTTTCCCTTCAGCTTTATGAAAACATGATCCTCAGGTAGATTTATATGAGATAAAAAAAAAAAATCCCATCAGATATTACTGTGTCTAAATGACCCATACGGGACCATTTTATTTATCTGCTGATGGGACATGTGAGATTTACAGTAGCTATTGTTACTCATGATCCATTTGGGATCACTTCAGGTAGATTACATTACAGCAAAATGAAATTGTTACTCGGGAAAAACAACCCATCCTCACTCTAACCCGGCTTGTTTGTTATATTGCAGTAAGTGTGTACTTGTTGAGCTGCTCCTGCCAACTCGCCGCACTCACTATATGTGCTGAAAGCCTCACCGCAGCCATGTTTAACATCATGTTATGGCACTTCCCCATCTGTTGAGAATATCTACCAGCGAGAGATAAGGGCTGTTTTTCCTCCTACGAGAGTAGAGATGACATGTGGGCTCGCTGCTGATGCTGATGTTGATGTTGTTTCTCTCGTTTTTCAGCTGAAAGTTCCCTCATGGTGAATGTGTTTCCCAGCTTTTCTTCTGCTCTCCCAGGGCCTTTCTCAGTTCACACAGCCAGCTGCACACACTTTTGCCTGAGCGGACAGACAATTGCTAAGATAGAGGGGGAGAGGGAGTTGTGTGTGTGTGTGTGTGTGTGTGTGTGTGCTTTACTTCTATGTCTATTGGCACCTGGCTTCTTCTTATCACAGTGATTAATGCCTAGTCGTACCATACGTTTATTTGCCTGGAAGACAATTCTGTTCTTCTGGGCACAGAATGGCTGATAAAATGGGCTCATTATTTTATGATTTTGTTGCAGTCAAGAAAAGTGAGAAACAAGCAGACAGACATGTGAATAATAGCATGAGAAGGGGGGGATTTAGTGATTTATAGCCAGCTCAACAGCCTCAGCACAAAGTTAAAAGAGAAAGCTCTTTTCTTTCTTTCATCTGCCCTCTTGCATCATCCATAGTTAGATATTTCACAAAAAAGACAAAAAATATAGAGATGACGAGGGACAGAAAAAGATCAGACGTAATCCCACCAGCATCCAGAGAGAAGTGTGTAACAATGTGTGACTTAGTGAAATGCGGAGCGTGGAGTTAAAGGTCATGAGCGAGTGGTTCTCAGCATATACCACCCACCCTCGTGGTTTTGGTCTAATTAATCCTGTGCGGTGACCTTTGAGTCAGGCATGATGGTTCATTCACAGTCTTACACCTCCACAGAACAGAGTTTCACCGTGTCTCAGTCTGAGGAAAAAGGAAGCTTTCGGTTTGTGGTTTCAGAGCGGTGTTAAAAGACATTTTATCTTCTGTGTGCCACAACGTACAGAACGTTAATACAATGAAAATAGCAAATATAAATGAAGGAAGAAAATTAAAAAAAAAATTATTTTATTTTCCTATTTTATTAAGAACATAACAAACAAAGTTTATATTGTTCTTTAGTACCATCCTGTTTCCAGATGTTCCAATAACACACAATTCCTCTACATCATTAAGCTGTTGTAGCATCCAGTATCCAAGTTAATAAAATACCAAATGAGTTCATAAAAAAACCCCATTGTGCCTTTCTTGTTTTCTATTTTAAACTGTGTATCTGAGGCCTTGCATCACTGTTTCTGGCCTCCAGCAGTCATTAAAACGTGTCTTTGTGCGGCATCACAGGTGCATGTTGCGGGTGCTGGATTCGTTTGGGACGGAACCAGAGTTCAACCACGCCCACTATGCCCAGTCCAAGGGTCACAAGACGCCCTGGGGGAAGTGGAACCTCAACCCGCAGCAGTTCAACACCATGTTCCGTAAGTATCTGCAAAAAGGTGCTTCTCTCAACTGTCAGCTTGAAAGAAAAAAAAAAGAGCATTTGGATTAATTATGGTGTGTGTGTGCAGGATTTCAAAAACACAGTTTATGTAATAAAAACCGCACAGAGAAATCCGCTGGTCGATTTGAGTCGACAGACTGTCATCACAATAATACAAAAAAGCTCTTCGAGCATCGGAGATGGTTAAGAATGACACCAGGCCTCTTCACCACATCATTCTTACATATTTCATCACCTCACCGAGCTCCCCACTCTGTTATTAAAATACAAGTCATGTTGCCGCACAAGGCTACTCGCAGTATAAATCATGTTCATTACACCACAGGCTGTTTCCTACATCCACAGTTCCAGTTCAGTTTTTTTTCCTATAAATAGGATGTTTTGGTTGGAAGCGAAGGCTCTGAAAATCCACCACTGTGCAAGCTAATGGAATGTCATCATGCAGATTAAAGCAAAAGTATGAGGTTGGACTCGGCTTTCCAATTTACTACTTGTTACGAATGTAGGACGTAGGGGGTTTATTGCTCTGCGTGTGTGCGTGCATCAGTCCTGCTGGGAGGTCACTCATTTGCTGAGGCGGATGAGTGGCTGTGGCACAGCAGAGGAGAGAAGGGAGCCAGCCCCCCTCGGGGGTATTGACCTTTTCCCCATGGCTAAGAGAAAGTGAAATGTTACCCCTGCAGTCCCCCGTTTGCAAGGTGAGGCCCCGGAGCTCTTCAGAATACCACCGCACCTGAATAGGCCCTTTGTGTGCTGAATAGGGTATGTCTTTCTCATAACACACTGGGGCCTTTACACAAAATCCAGTTAAGAGTCGCTAGGTTAGATGATATCGCGGGTGAAACAAGTGCACAGAGGTTTGGCAGAGTGTTAAAACCACAGAATAGCATCACTTCCAAGCACAAGAGACAAGAAAAGAAAAGTTGTTTTTTTTTTCTTCTTCCCTTTCTGCATTGTGTTGCACAAACTGCTTTTTACATGTACGCCTCCCAGTATGATGAATTGGCTTTGAGTTTGAGTGTCACTAAGGTGTGTCCGAGACAGAGAGTAAACACAACAGAAAAGCTCTTATATAAAATGTAATATTTGGATACCTTGGTCTTTAACTTGTGTTTCTCCTCACTTATTGAATATAGATGTAAGAATAGGCAAATCAAATGGTAGTAGGTAATTTATTCTGGATTTGAATTGGTCTATTTGTTAAGATTAGGCAGTGCTCCATAAATCATTGGTTGGGGGACCTGAGAGTCTGTGGCCTTTGGCCAATAAGACAAGACATGGCCAAATTGACCTCATTAATCTATTTCGTTCAGGCCATAGTCGAGATAGCAGGGAGTGTTTTCTGGTGGGCAATTTGTGTTTGAATGGGCTGCACGTCTTTGTTTAGTTGGCTTTGTTTCATGGCAAGTCATTTATAAATCAGGAGGGCTTAACACTTGCAGATATATTAGAGTTAACCTTTACTGTTGGACAGAGTGACATACGGGGATTCAAGCGCTGTCAATTCACTTACTATACGCTTCATCAGCTTAAAAACAAGTTTGTTACCAAAGACTTCAGACTCCAGTTCAGCCGGTTTTTAACCAGATACTTTAGAAACAATGATGACTATGAATAATGATCTTTCTTTAAATCCATCTGCAATACTGTCACACAGATATTTACCCTGTCTGAAGTCTTTGACATGGCACTTCACTCTCTTTTAGAAACACATCTAGAAACCTGGTTAATACATGACAAGAAATCAGCTTTGTTTTACCGGGTTTCTCTTGCCAACAATGGCCATTTTACTTGAAGGAAATGGTTGCTTCCTTGTCCAGTCTGTCAGGCTAAACATCGAAAATACACAAATTCACAGCTGCTACTGAAAACCGAAAACACAAAACACATTCTCGCGAGTTGATATCCTCAGGATTACAAGAGACAAGAGAACAAGAATTTGTTTGCAAACGAGACAAAAAACCCTCAGACAAAATGAAAATGTAAATGAAATGCAGAGGAAACATGGAGGGAACACTTTGAGATCAAATGCATTTCATTTTCATCAGTGACATTTTCAGTTCGGCTCAGGCTCCAATCTTATCTTTCACGCTCTCATCGGATCAAATCCCAGAGGTGCTCGTCTGAAAACATTTCAGGTGGAATTTGCTTATTTGAATGCTTCGGGCTCATTCAAGATACATTTGCAGAAATCTTTGATGCTGAGTTTTCAAAGCACGGGAGACTTTAATGCTGACGGTGCATCTTTGTAGTTTGAAATCTTTTTTTTTTTTTCAGTAAAGAAGTTGGCTCCTTGTAAAAATGAAATCTGAATGCTGAAAGAGTGTTAGGCCAAGCATTAATCACATAATCCTCTGTCTGTGACTCTTCGGGATTTGTCTGATGTGCTTTTTGTGCTACTGTGTGACAATGTAGTCGAGTCTCAACCACTAATTCAGTGACACTTTACTGCTGAGTGATAGGAAAGCCCTCAGCTGTCCCTCTCACCCTGTCGGAGAAGATATCCTGCTCTTAACACTACTGCTGACATCTCTTCACCCCTTTCCTCCACTCAGCTCGACCAAGTTGTACCAATATTGACTCCCACTCTGACACAGTGAATCCAGGCTTCCTTACAAAGCAAATTTGCCCCCTCCACACACACAAATTTGTCAAGAGCAACAGAGCAGCTGCTTTCCCGGCGACTCTGTCCTCCCAGGCTGTTTGTTAGCTAATAGCCAATGAAGCTGTGGCAATTTGAGTGACATTTTGAGTGGGAGAGGAGGTATCTGCCAAATGCATCAAGAGGGCCAAACACTAATTAACAGCATGTCCTGTTTACACAGTTAGTTTTGGTACATGAGTGTTAGTGTTGCCTCCTTCCAGTGCCGAGGACGGTCTCCGCCTCTTTGCCATCAGAGTTATTTGTAATCATCCGAGGTGTTGTACTGGCACATCTGTATTTGTCAAATGATGTGCTGGAAAGTGTACTATTTATTTTTTTTTTTTTAATCTCTAATTAATTACCATAATCTTTAATTGCGATGATACTTAACAGAATATATGCTATTTTTCTACTATTTATTAGACGTGCAGAAGGCTGAAGGAAGAAGATTAAAGGTGTATACCACTGATTTAGTATGTTAAAATTTTAAATTTCGTCCAACAATGTGAATGTAAACCTGAACTATTATACGTACAAGGTATCATAAAAGACTTTCTGTTCACGCCCTTTTCAAATAATTTAAGAAAAATGAGACTTGCATTTTTTCCCCCTTTTTATTTAATAATTGCTCTGTCTGGTCTTATTTACTCTACATAACACACTTCCTGCTCCGTGTTTGGTCAGTGCCAATAAGCGAACTGAGCGACTCCAATGAACACACATTGGCTTATTTTTTATTGAGTGGGAGAAAATGTCACATTCCAGCCAACACCCCGACAAAGTACACGTCAAATGTTCTGATTCGATGTTATTAGTCTTATTATTAGATTAGGGAATATTTGCAGTAGTTGAATCTGTCTTGCTCTTGCTTGCAGGTATCTGAATATGAAGCTGTGGTGTGGGGGTTTCGTTACCCCACTGTGTTATTTACTACACTAAAATTAATTCCTCCACTTCTCCACTGACTGACTGACCTTAATTTGCCTCTGTGGTTTAAAAAAAAAAAAAAAAAAAAAAGCTCCGACCACAGCAGCTCCTAGGGGGCTCTGACACAAACCACAAATGTGTACCTAAACGCCTCCCGTTTTCGCCGCCGTTTCATTCACCACTCGCTTTCACAAAGCCGAACTGGATTTCACTCCTCTTACACAAGTCATTTTAAACTTAGAAATTATAATTATTAATTATAATTTGCTGGGCCCACATTCCGTATCTGTGTCTTCACATTTGTTTTGGAAGGCAGATGGCAGTGAGGTAAAGCGCTGCCAGCATCAGGCTCCGCACTTGACCCGACCATCTCGTGGTTCCCATAGTAACCAATCATCGCTAGGCAGTAAGAAGCGGAGGGGAACAAAAAAGCCCGAGCGCTTGTGGAGCTCTGTTGTGCAACTGTTCCCATCTCTCTCTCTAGAATTATGATCTATGCTAAACGTTGAGGTTGAAATATGTTTTATCCAAGTGTATCCTCTGAAAAGCAGGCGCGTGTGTAAGATTTATTTAAGGCATTTTTGTTTTTGCCTCAATGATGCATATATTCATTTATCATCCCCTCTTTCTTCCATCCTTTTTATCCTTTTCTTTCCCTTTGTCTTGCTGTAAACCACATTGAATGTGACATATAAAAGGTGAAATGAGACCTTTGAAAGCCTGTAACCCAGTCTGTATAATCCCTTAGAGGCAGACGCTGACATTCATTTGTATTTTGTATGTTTGTGTGTGTTTCCATGTATATACATGTCATTTTTTTTCTTCTTCTTCTTGCTGCAGCTCACACACCAGACAACAGTTTCCTTGGTTTTGTTGTGGAGCAACACCTCAACGCCAGCGACATCAAGCACATTGATGACATCAAGAGGCAGAACCAGTCACTCGTCTACGGCAAGGTTGACAACTTCTGGAAGGTACTACGATCCTTTATGCACACACACACACACACGGACAGTATCCCTGAATTCCTGATTAAATGGTTTCAGACCATTTGCTTCGGGTCATTAGATGAGTATAATTGAGTGTACTTGGTTATTGCCATTTTTAGACAAAGGTAAGTTTAAAACTCGCAAACATACAACCTACGACCACATTCTCACAGACGTTTCAAGCACTTGTGCGTTCTGACATACACACACATGCACACATACGTATAGGTATGTATTCCTTCTAAAGATGAAAGTGACAGACTTCACTAAGCGCGCCAAAGAACACCAGTGCACCATGGATAACCCATTTTCAGCCCTCCGAGAGCTCCGCAGTGAAACTCTTTGAACAACCTTGGGTAAAACTTTCACAGGAAACTTAATAACAGTCTGGTTTAGGAGCTCAAATTCAGCTTATCGTCCTCTCCGCGGAGTTTTTTAATATATTCAAATGCATGCTCACACTGCGGCACAGAGACCAAGGGATTACTGTATCCTAGACAAAAACGACTTAGAGACTTGGGTAGATTTGCACATTGTTTGGCATGCCACGGATGTTTGGATTACTGCCCGCGGCTTGATGAGCTTTCAGTCGACGCCATGTATGTTTCAGTGTGGGTCGCTCCAGATCCTACTGACTCAGAGAAATGTCTTCGTGTAACAAGCCTGTAGTGCATCAAGATGTTGCGCAATGAAAGTGTTTAGAATTGAATAATAAGCCTAAATGAAATGGCCAATGAGCTCATACAGTATTATTCTATACTACCTTTTCCATTTGGCTTTTACCTAACAAAAAGTTTCATATAAATGGCATTTAGCTGTACAGAATCTATAACATATCCAGTAACGTTTTTACTGTTTGAATTTCAAAGCCGTATTGCAAGCCTCTAAATCCTGAGGTGTTCCTTTTTTTAATCCAGAGGTAGCTGGTGTGCCGCTGTGGTTCAAGGCTTCTTGTACTGAGCCAGAGCACACACAGTAGCGTGCCATTCAGTCTAGCTTTAAAAGGGCAGGCGGGAGAGCCCATCAGTTCACAGCGAGGGGCGTTAGCTGCTAATCAGACTCCCAAGTGTGTTCATTACCTCCTGCTTTTAATTAAAAGGCCGTTTTGGTGCCGACTGATAACGAGCTGACTGGCTTATTCCATTTCCCTCACTCTCCCTTTTTAAATCGCACCGTCCTCTGATCTTTTTCTCCACACTTGAGAGATTTAATTTCAAAATGATATATCCATTATTTAAAATAGAAAGTGGGTCCTACTGTAAGAAAATGATTTGGATGAAATCAATGGAGGTACGGAGGACGTTAATGTCAAGTGTTATACAGCACAGAACATATAGACACATTAAAAGCACATAAACAAACAAAACAAAAACAACAGTTGTCCTAGATCATCTGTAGCCGCCATCATAAATATCATCACAGGGAGGCATTTAAAGTGCATGTCAATAACTGTATACCAGCAATTGTAACAAAAATATAGTGGGTATCCTGCACATCTACTGTGTACCCATGTATCTTCCCCACGGCCACCACATCTTGTTTAATTGAGTCACTACCATGGGAATAAATTGTTAATTTTGCTCTATTAGCAAGTTTTATCACATTTCTTACTTTATAAGGGCTATAGAGCAATAATTGTGGGAAGAAAATGTGGATATTAATACCAGGAATGTGTGACCCAAACAGTGCCTGAGCCAGAGGAGCCACAGACTCTGTGGAGGGGTTAATGTGGGTTAGGCAAGTAATAGTCTTCACATATTATACAGCCTATTGAAAAGCCCCTTCTCTGCCTCATCAGTATGCAGAAGTGCTCAGGTCACACTCATCCCACAGGTGTATGAAATGAACCGGTGTGTGAAGCAGAGACACACACTGGCTCTCTCATTCACACACATTTGGGTTTTTTCTTCCACACTGGTACACCAGCCTTCACTGCGCATTTACAGAGATGCACGCCAGATGCTTTGTAGTGCAAATGAGCTTCTTATGAGCACAAAGCAAAGTTTCCTTTGCCCATGACAAAATTAGCTCATCAATTTAATTTAGGGGCTTTGTAACATGAAAGTGGTGTAAATTCTCAGGGAAAGTAAACTTCTGGCATGACATTGCTGGAGATTGAACCTCTAACCACCTCAAGGGAGGGTTTCTAATCCATCACACATATAACTCCAAGAATGTGTGCCTTACTGTCACTAGAAATCAGAAATCTGGCAGCAGGACAGGAGAAAAAAAAAATTAATGCCTGATAACTTACTATTATAAATGACTGTGAGCTAATTAGCAGTGTGCAGATATTTGGGAAGCACAGGGGAGATGTTCACTGCTCCAGGGCTGAAGTTGTACCTAATTTTGCGATTAACTTCCTAAATTTCACTCAGAATTTTGTAAACGAAACTCAGGAACATGGATTGGTTGTTGAGTAGCAGCAGCATTTGTGCGTGTAGTAACTCGTAGCCATGCTGTTAACTCGCCTGCACCGAGCTATTTCCTAACAGGGTGAGGAATACTTATGTAACACGTTACTAAAGCAAACCTATGCTTTAGCAGAACTGGAATTGTGAAAGGAAATATAGGAAGTTGAGACATATTCCTACATACAATACCATTTATTATGTCTCAGAAGAGGCAAGACCCCAAATAAAATGGCCAGACCACCCTCCATTTCCATAGCAACCCAGTTGGAGGGTTAGCGGAAAGGCAGAGCGAGGGAGCCGAGAGTGACTGCACCACAAGAGCACTGAGATATCTTCGTCTACATTTCTTATCTAAGCGGTTAAAATGAGTAAAAGTTACTGATGAGGGATTAAGGTTTGTATCAAGTATACTACATGAAGCGAGTCACTGTCCTCGTTTCTCCTGCGTTCAGTGAGTAGAAAGTGTTTGATAAGGCAGAAGGGAACATGGAAAAAGGTGAGAATGAGTAGGATGTACTGAGAGGGAGAGCTGCAGGCACTTGGCAGCAGATCAGAGGACATGGTGGAGAAAGACAAATTACACCGAGCTGACAGGGACACACACACATACACACACACACACACACAGAGAGAGCTGGCATATGCAGAGCAGGAAGGGCAACCATCCCATACTCTTACCCTTGCAGGCTCATAAAACAGACAACAAGAGTCTTCATCCCACTTTTCACAAGTTGCGTCGAACATTGAAGCGTGCTTCGTGCTTTTAAACTGTGCTCGTCTGATCTGATATTGCAATCCCTCGTGCCGTTCAACAGCCAGGAGTGTAGAAACCTGAATTTGACATTTGAAGAAAACGGTGTTGGAGTGGGAGATGTTGGCGCGGTTATTAAATCGACTGCCCAAGAAGAAGCTCAAGGCTCTTCCGGATGGCACCTGTTCTGTTTTTCATGCTCCACTGAAAGCAGTTGGGATGTATGGAAACAGATACCCTCCCCCTCCAAGTGCCATTAGCTTCTGTATACAAGCTGCAAAGCGTTTAATTGCACCCGATGAAGCATGTGACATTACAGGTGTTTCCATCGCTACAAGACGAGACGGAATATCAGTTTTAGTTTTATTTTTTCCCTTGCAAGTCAACGCTTATTCACATATGTGCTCAGTTTGTTACTCTTGGATGTTTATGGAGCAGATAGACACAGCAGGGACTGTCAGCAATCACATACCATCTCCGCTTGTATCTTCAGTCAAAAACATACTCTAGCCAGCCACCAAACTCCATTATACACCATTATGTCTAATAGAGCGTAGCAGGACATTGAAGTAAATAACATCTGACTGCACTCCAAGCACTTCTGGTTACCACTGGGTACTTCTAAGGTATCTGTCAAAGTGTCTATAGGCTTTTACAGTACGTCTGTTGAGCTGTTCGGTCGGAAATGCATCTTGTCAGTCCAGGTATGTTTTAAACCTTTAGTGACACCATCACTACAGATTCAGTCGTATAGTAGTCGTAATTCATTCAGGAATAGCTCAATGTAGCCACATTTTATAAAAGTGCATAAACTGCAGACTGAACTGCAGAGATACGTGTATAATGAGCTTTGCATGTAAAAGTGTGTATGTGTTATCCTCCTTCTTTAAAGAATGGCTGAAGTAAATTTCTGTTCTTTCTGACAAGTTTACAGTTTTGGGGCCCCTGAGTCTGTCAGTCGGAAATTATTCCGGATAGGAAGACGATCTAAGGTAGAGTTTGATGGTTGAGTAAGTCGAACCAAGTGCACCTGTCTGCAATCTGATGAGACAAAGGCTCTTCTCTCCTCTTACTGGAGTTATTTTATATATATATATATATAGTGAGTGTCCCTGAAGCAGAGGGAGAAGTTGATGCTTTCAGTTGAAATGAGCTACAAAAGCAAGATTAATCGTTTCCATCCCCAGTGTCTTGACACAGATAAAGATCTGAAACATGAAAATGTGCTCTCAGCCCTGCAGCTGTGCCGCTTAACGAACACATATAGAGAGGAGCAGTTTAATAACTAATTGGTTGAGATTCTTTCCTAATCAATCAGTAACATTTTTAGTCTCGCTAGGGGCTGTATAGATAGTATATATGGCTGTATAGATCACAATGTCCACCACACTGACTCCCGTGATCACCTGACTTTACATTTTTTTCATCATCAAGTCAAAAAATGAATTTGACCCATGCATACCCATCAGGATATTTGTAGGAAAATGTTGCAGCTTATTACCGTACTCATTTCTTACTTATTAACTGTTAAGTTCTGTAATGTTAGCAGTCATAAAGCTGCATATCTCAACCTTCTTTGCCTTTACCGCCTCAGAGGCTGCGTCTCAGCCAGCATCAGCCCTTTCCTCCCCCTCCGCCGACAGAAAGCAGCCGCCGCCTCTCTTGTTTTTTTTCCTCCGAGCCAGGGTTTACAAATTCCCTCTGATTTACAAGGTCATAAAACTCACCTCCTCCTCCTCCTTCTCTCCTGCTTCAATCAGCCTCTCCAGCTGAAGCAGTTATTTTATAACTCCCCAAGCATGCGCTCCTGTACAAGGCTGCCATCATCGATCTGCTCCCTGGTTTCAGATTGCATATTGTATCTGAGACAGCTCAGATGTATGCAGACACTCAGTTTGCTGAATTGCACATGAGATGACCAAGAATATCCAGGGCAAAACTTTCTTAACATTATTATGTCTTTGCTCGTTTTGGCGTAACAAAGTCATAACTTCTGTTGACAGCAAAGACAACCTTATAAATTGAGGTTGACATAATATTATTAGAAAATGGAAAGAAAAGATAAAATCCACAATGAATGAAGAGCTGTGGTTCAACAGAAATCATAAAATGCACCTTTTTACACATTTTTTTCTTACTTTAGCACTTTGCCAGGGATGTGATTTATTTTTGTCTTTCAGTCTGCTTCTAGGTTTTTCTTTATACTAACGACCAGTGTGTCTGAGTGTGAGAGACAATCCAGCCGTGCTCCACAGAGCATCTGGCAAGTGATGTCCTCTGACCGTGAAGCTCCGCGAGGGGACGAGCAGTCTGTGTTCCTCTTCTGCACACATCCAGCCACTCAAGCGGTCACAGTAAACACATATCATACACATCCTGCTGCCGTGGGAGACTTATCATGTCTTTCCTTGTTTGTTTTGTATTTTCCTTCACCTCCTGGCAGTTACAGTCATGTCACACATTACACTCCTATACATGATTTCACCATCTCCCCTTAAAGTGTTCACATAATGTTTTATATAAGTATATATATATATATATTTAAAATATTGTTTAGTGTTTTCTATGTTGAATGCCACCAAACCATGAATCATGATGCTTGGTGCATTGGTGTTTTTTGCATTTACTTTTAGAAGGGCATTTTTACAAGATGGCTCAGCTTTTCATTTTTCATCAGCTTCTTTTGATCCTGTGCACAACCTCCTGTGTGTGTGTGTGGGTGTGTGTGGGTGTGTGTATGTGTGTATACTCTTCAGATACCTACAGGTAACCTTCATTTATAAAGCCTTTCCAAACATACAAATCCTCACACAGCTCTCCTGAGTGAAAAGATTGCAGGGTAGTGATTTCACCTTCTAATTAGGACTTCATCTCCCACACACACACACACACACACACAGTTACACAAACACACACCAGCCTGCTTTAGTTACAGCAGGCTGGCTGGAGGCATCTGATAGCCAGGCCTCCAGGGACCCTGACGAGCGGCTACCTGAAACTTAAGCTCCAAAAAGGAAGCACTGAGGGAGACACACATGTAACACACTTACACACACTACATACACATCGAGAGTGTGAGTATGGAAATGTCCTGGAGGCAGAGCTGCTATCAAAGGCAGGCTCGTGCACAGGAGCTGTTTTAAGTTTGCGTGTAAATTTGAAGCAGGTAGCTTTCAACACCAACAATGCTGCCTTATGAGTGCTGACGGTATTCAATAGTAGATCAATAGTATTCCAGCGTATATGTGTGTGTGCGCACAGCAGTGAACTCGCCTTTGAGGCATCCTGTCATTATGGAGAAAGTAGGCAGCTTTCATCTATACAGCCTTCCTGAGGGGCTCGGCCTTAAGAGCAGTCCACTGTACTTTACATCGTTCCCATATGGCCCCGGCTTTAAACAGGAACAAGGACAAAACTGAAAAAGACAAATGTTGCAACGTAGGTAGCAGGGGGAATATTTCTGTGTGCAAATATGGCAGGGTTATGAAGTAGTCGCATCCTCTTTCGTTCAAAAAAAAAAAAAAAAAATCCCATAGATGGCATTTTGGTGGCAGGAATATAAAGAAAACTGGTTTTATTGGCATCCGTTGAATGCTTTATTGTCTTTTTGATCAAGGACGTCTTGGATCAGGTAGACTTTGGTAACAATAGCAGGGTTATTGTGTGCACCGATGCTCCTCATACGAGGCTATTTTTAGCCATTGTGACCAGATGGTCAGTCAGGTATCTGGAACAAAAGTTCACCGGGCCACGTTAACAAAGTAATGATACCGATCGGCTCTCACAAAGAAAATCTAAATGGTTAAATCCAGGATGCTACAGTCTGTGTCTCTACTTTCTGGATTAACATTTCAACTCAGTCAGTATTTTGCAGGATTTTTTCATATCACCCTTTAAAACTTATATATTATAACTTTTCCTGTTAGGATTTCAGGATTTTTTTGGCTTGTGGGACGTCTCTTACCGTTGAACTGTCTCTTCATGTTGGTCACAGGACAAGAAGAAATACCTGGACATCATCCACAGCTACATGGAGGTTCACGGCACCGTGCACGGCACCAGCACCGTGCACCTCCCGAGCTACGTGAAGAACCACGGCATCCTGAGCGGCCGAGATCTGCAGTTCCTCCTGCGAGAAACCAAGGTGAGAAAATCTGACCCTGCAGGGAAATAGAAGTGTAGAGTACGGCGCTTATTAGATGGCGATGAAAGCCTCAAACCAACGCTAACGTTTTTTTTCCCTTTGACATTTTTAAAATGACCGAGAAACTGTGGATCTACTAACCTGCCAACCGTGGCCTTTTCTTACGTACCAAAGCCATGAAATCTGCTCTGAACATTTTAGTAACAGTAGTTGGATGAGACATGTACTTTGAAAATCAAAAAGATATGATGTAAAAATTGTTGGACGAGCAGAAGTACAAATAAATTGGGTAATGTTTGGGTAACAAAAGAGAGGGTCTCCTTCTGAAAGAGCCTTGAGCCCGAGTGGCTGTCGTTTTCCCGAGCCGTCCTCAGAAAGCACTTCTCCACTCGTGTCGTCACATGTCCCTTCCTCTCACTACTCAAACCACTTTCACTCACAAACACAAGGACACAGCCACAGAGACTGTAATGTTAACATCAAATTGCATTTTAGATTTATCATCTGTTATAATTTCTTCGCTTCATATTTCAATTTAAATGGACTACAAAGGGAGTGAAAGAAAATTGAATGCTCCTCAGACACCTGACCGAAATGTCTGCTGAAGGTGAAAATCATCATTAGTGCTGGTATTGACCGGTCTTCTGGCTCCAGTCTTCATCCTTTTTCAGAAGCATAAAGGTGGAGGAGAGCTTCGATTTCTTTTAGCCTCTGAATCCAGATGCTTTCCCGTCAGACCGGGGGGGAAGAAAGAAGAGGCAGCCAGGGAGAGGGAGGGAGACATCAAATGAGAGCTCCAGCAGGGACAGAAAGCACACAACAGCCGTAGATCATGATTCAGACAGTTATAGAAAAAAAAGATGGATTGAGATTTAAAACCTTTCTGAGTATTTCGTCAGACAAAAGACAAAAAGAAAACAAAGCTGTCTTTGTACTGAGCACCTTAAACCTGCTGGTGAACATCAAGGAGCCAGTTATGTTGGAGGCAGTGACAGAGAAAAGTAAAGGTGTATTCTGCTGTTGAAGATCAACGTCTAAAGTCTAAAGGAAAACAGAAGTAGAAGAAAACAGGAGGCGTTTTTTAGGCACAGTTTTCCTCATGCTGCTGAAACAACGTACTTACTGCACCTGCAAACAGACCGCCTGAGCGAGTTGGCCTTGTGGGGGTTTAACCATTAACTGAATATACTGTAAAGATACTGTACAGAGACGAAACATCTCATGCTCGATTTCCTGAGATAAACTGTGACATGCTGTGCTTTATCAGGGGAATAGAGTTCAATGTTCAAACCGCGTATATGTGACAAACTTTGCAGCCAGGCCACACGAGTCTGATTTATGACGGCGCATGTGTCTGTCTAACCATCTGTTTAATAATTGCCTCCCACATGTTGTTCCTCACCCACTCGCATCATATATTAATGCAATGAGGAAGTAGCTGCGTATGTGTGATAAAGTTCACACTCATTTTTAGCTCTTTGTTTATTCGCATACATCATAATCTATAATCTGCATAGTGGAAAATTTAAGCTTAAGCAGGCGGTAACAGACATGAAGAAGCTGAAGCTTGTGGCATGGATTCAACCATATTCAACCCATTCAACTCAACACACCCACCCACTTATCTGATTGGGAGTGACTGGCCCGAGTGTGCATTAAGGGTTGTGAGTTTGGTTCATTCATGCTTTGTGTGGCCCGAGGCAGCCATGCTGTGTGTTGGCGCAATATTATATAGGAAAGTAATCAGGTTGACGCCCTGAACTGTTTGTACTTTCAGTCAAGGGTCTGAACAAGGGTTGTGTAATAAGAGTGAACAGGAAATATATTTATATGTATAGTAGTGAATCCGGTCATATAGGAGATGCAGGCATCTTTTATTCATTTCCACTTTAAAGTCCCTCACTGTGTGTGGGGATTCTTCTCTCAGCCGCAGCAGCTCTCTCTCTCTGTCTGTCTGTGTCTCCTCTCTTCACCCCAACAACCCCCCCCCCTCCCTATAAATAGTGGTTGACTTGTTTGTGAGCATCGAGGAGCTTCTCCGTGTACACACACACACACACACACACACACACACAGCACAACATACATACATACAGAGAAGAAGTAGTGAGCTTTGCTTCCACCTGTTGGAAGAAGTCTGTCATTAACCAGCTGTTTAAATACTGTAGAATTAAGTATGAACTCAACATATAACACCTGTGTGTGTGTGTGTGTGTGTGTGTGTCAGTCTGGCAGCGGGATACTATTATTGTTACTATTTTTCCATTCCCAAAATATCCGAGGTGCTCCCCCCCCCTCACCAAACGTCATCCAGCCTCTGGGAGGAGTAAAGATAACAGTGTTCAGTTCATATTATTTTGCTTGTTTTTCCCTCCTTGTTGCAAAAGAAAAAAAAAAGTGCTGCATTGGCTGGATTTTGTGCAGATAACATGGGAGGTTTGTTTCAACAAGGGTTGCTATCAACAACTGCTGCTGTCAGCAAACAACAGAAACTCCTCAACAACCTCCGGTTACTTCAGTAGCTGCTGTCGGCCTCCACATGACGCCTCCTTCTTGCCTTCTTGTGTTGAGGAGGTGCTGGCAGTTACAAAATAAGTGTGAACACAGGCTGGGTTGGTGTTGAATTCTGTCTTGACTGCATTTTAACAGACTGAATGAGGATGAAAGATCCAGAGTTTGTTATACTTCAGTGTGTCTTCTAGCTCATTGATTCAGTTGCTCTTGATATTTTCTCTCCACTGCAGTTGTTTGTGGGTCTGTCCTTCCCCTACGAGGGTCCTGCGCCCCTGGAGGCCATCGCCAACGGCTGCGCTTTCCTCAACCCCAAATTCAACCCGCCGAAGAGCAGCAAGAACACCGACTTCTTCAAGGGCAAACCCACTCTGAGAGAGGTGAGAGGACGGCAGACACAAACGGATGTTTTTGACGTTTAAAAAAGGTGTGTTTGCATCCTAACTTCTGCACTCTTTTTATGTTCTCCTGCCTGCAGCTGACTTCTCAGCATCCGTATGCCGAGGTTTACATTGGCGAACCCCACGTGTGGACGGTGGATATCGAAAACTCTGTAGAGGTAGAGAGGGCCATCCGCTCCATCCTCAGCCAGAAGGTAACCACACCATTAGTATTAATACCAATAATATTTTAAATGTTTCAATAATTTGTCTATAAAATGTACAATAGGGAAGCTGGAGCTACAGGACAAGAGGCACCTCCGCTAGAAATTATCATGTAAACAATGAATCGATTATCTAAATTGGCTTTCCTCACTGACAAAAACTGCTTGAATGAAAACCGATCCAGAGGCAGAGGTTGAGTGAAAGCGCAGAGAAAAGAAAGACGGATCTTATTCCGTCTTCTTGTCCGGGGGCCCATGCATATTTAAAGGCCGGGTCCTGGACCTCGTGTTGCGTGCGGGTCGGAACAATAGCTTTGTTCATAGGACAAGCCTGCTGAGCCTCATATGCTTTGTGATCCGCGGCGAGCTGCAGCCTACCAGGCTCCGGCTTGGCTCGCGCACCCTCCCTCTCCTCCTCATCTTCCTCACACACACACACACACACACACAAAGACACAGAGCGATGGGAGAGAGTGACTTATCGCAACAACAAAGGCTGCAGTTGTTGGTCCACCCCGTTTGAAGTTTTCTGCTGGAAATGAGAGTCTGGAGGTCGACGGGATTCAAAAGACAAGTTGTACAAAGAGCAGACGGCAGGCTAAAGTTTCTCACACACACACACACACACCGACCACCTGTTTAACAAATGTTTTGTGTTTGTGTGTTCAGATTGAGCCCTACCTGCCGTATGAGTTCACCTGTGAGGGGATGCTGCAGAGAGTCAACACCTTCATAGAGAACCAGGTACTGCCTCTAGAAGAATCTGTTACTTTCTCCTGAATGTGATTGCAGCTGCGTGAAAACTAAATCTACAGTACAGTAAATCTCTCATGGATACGTTTAGGAGCATATTAAGGATTTTATAGATCATCATCATCATCATCGTTGAGCACAGTAGTAGAAATGAGACCGTTTTGATGATCATTTTTCTTCTATTGGACTGTAAAAATGTTTTTGTTATGTGACGTCGTGTCATGTCATGTTGCACCGTCAGGATTTCTGCCACGGTCAGGTGATGTGGCCCCCGCTCAACGCCCTGCAGGTCAAACTGGCCGAGCCTGGACGCTCCTGTAAGCAGGTGTGTCAGGAGGAGCAGCTCATCTGCGAGCCCTCCTTCTTCCAACACCTCAACAAGGACAAGGACCTGGCCAGGTGGGACTCACTTTCACACACTCTCTTATTTTTCAAGTGGCCATCAGGTGGCAGCACAACACAGATTTTAATTAAAGTGTTCACTTTGAGGTGCAGTGTCTGGTTCTAACCACTAGATGGCCCTGTTTGTTTACTGGAATAAATGGGTCAAGGCTCAACGTTGCCTGTGTGTCTTTAGCTTCTCTTTCTTTGTCTGTCTCACCTTTTATGGAGAGACAAAGAATTTAATCAAAACAAATAATATCTGTGTGTGTTTATGTGTGTGTCAGGTTTGGTGTGGACTGTCAGACGGTGGAGTCGAGTGCCGACACGCTGGTCCCGGCCTACAGCGAGACCCGCCGCCACTGCATCTTCCAGTCCGACCTGTTGCTGTTCAGCTGCGCGGGCGCCCACCAGTCGCTGCGACGCGTCTGCCCCTGCCGCGACTACATGAAGGGCCAGGTGGCGCTGTGCAAAAACTGCCTATAGCACTAACACACATGCAGATAAAAGGAGGGAGAGAGAGGAGGGGGGCTTGACAGAGGATTGCGGTTTGGGGTTCAGGTGTGGCTGGATGGGGTTTAAATGAAGTTGGAGCAGTGTGTGAGCGTGTTTAAAAAGCTCAAACAAACACACACACACCGGACTCCTCTATGGGAAGCTGTTTGGACAGAAAAACATTGACAGGACTGCGTGTGTTCATCATATTTATTGTTCTCCCCCACCCGCTGGAGGCGAAGCACTCCTGCAGCCAAACCTGAGCATCCGTCAACCTTCATTCACCAGCGGCGGCGCTATGAGTCCTGGTAGTGGTGTGATAATTACTTGAATCAACAACCGCAGTGGTCGTAGACTTTACAAATGGGCGGTCAGTGGTACTGCAGCACATATCAGTGACTGCCTGCCTGTTTGTATCCAGGTTCCCCAGGACAGCAAAGGACCAGGGAGGCTCAAACGCCCCTCCTGCCCCGCCCCGCCCAGCCCCACCCTCTCCACTCCAACCGCTCCATCCACCTCACCTGGTCATATTCTGAAACTGTTTATTCTTTAGGTAGGTTTGCACTGGACTGGCATGTCTGAAGGCCAACATCCCCTCAACACACACATACACACACACACACACACACACACACACAGCCTAACAGGCGGCGGCTAAAGACTAAAACCAGTTTTACACTGTAACCAACTCGTTTCTCTCTCCTGAAAAAAAAGAGATGAGGGCGGAGATGTAACGTAGATATCTAGATTTTTATTCTAGAAGTTTTGTTGTTTTTCGGACACAAACTCCAGACGTAAAAAAAGCAGGCATCATTCCACCTTAAAAGCTAAATATCAATATGATTATTTTCATTCGTTCATATTTAAGTTGCACAAATGACGTGGGCGTGTTTAAAGGCCAGTAGAGATTTGTTCAAATGTTTTTGTTCTACGGTTTCAGCAGCGTATTCAGTGCTACACACACACACACACACGCACGCACGCACACTGAGAGGGGAGGATCAGGGAGGGGTTGAGGGTCATTCTCTGTAGCTAAAGCTGCCGTGTTGTTGGATGTTGTGACGTTGCGTCGTAGATGATAGACTGTCGTCAGTAGCGGTGATAACAACTAGATGCATCGCAGCCCGGGCTAGCGAGGCAACCGGCTCCACAGCCTGCAGATAAACATGAAAACCTTACCGAGATGTTTGTCTGTGTCTTTACGTACACAAGTTAAACCATTAAAAACAAACCAGACCACAGCTATACGTCCTTTCAAACAAAAAAAACATGCCAACAAAGCGTTCCTACGACGCAAAACCTCGCATCTCCTCATTTTCTTCGGATAAATTGTGTTAGGATTTTAATTTGCCTGCAGATTTGGGAAGGAAAAAAAATTTAAGGTAAAAATAAAATTTGTAGTTCTTGTGGTGAATGAGAAAAAAAATGCACTATTTAATCTATTTGCAGAGGTTTAACAAGATATTAGTAACACTGTATATTGTTCATATGGGGTTTGAAAGTTTTTCTTTTTTATTTATTTTGTATACAGATCTTTATCGCCGTGTTTTTGCTGGAAATCTTTGTGTTTTTTTATTTATAGGAGGGGTGTCTTTCTTTTTTTTTCCTTTTATAGATTTTTTATTTATGGAGAGTAATTTAAAAGAAAATAACCATAAAAAATAAGCTTGCTTATCTTCAGGTGTGTATGACTGATAATTAGAGGCTCCGTCTGCCTCTGTTCAACTAAAAGCAGTGATGTGAGGAGGAAAGAACTTTCCAAAGAGACCAAAAAAGCTAAATTATTCCCGAATATGGAATTATAATTATGCCTCGATTCTAAACACGCATTGGAGCATTTTGAGAACAGAAAAAAAACAAAAACATTTTTTGCAAGCAATAATCATCATGCAAAAGGATAGATTTAGTTTTAATAAGTGTCAAATGGTTTTAAGGTATTAGAGAGAAAGGATTAAAACAAGGTGAAAGAAGTTATTATTGTTCCTGTGTGGATAACGGCAACACTTTAAACAAGCTACAAATAAATGAGGTGGACGCAGAATTGTTTTTTTTTTTGTTTGTTTGCTCAAACTAAATTATTGTTTGCATGATAGTAATGAACATATTTAAGTTATCGTCTGTTTGCAAAATTTAACTCTATTTCTATTCTCAGATGGTGCCACATGCAAAGGTTCAGGCACAACTAGAACTCCATACATCAGATATTTTTACCTTAAAATGCTAAAAAGAAAATATGCAGTATTGGTTTTAAACTTTAAAAAAAAAAGTTTTCCATTCCCCTGTTCTTCCTCTCGCCACTGTCTCTTTAAGATGGACAGTAATGGCAAATGTGCCTCGTTTAAATAAGAAAGCCAGCAGGAGCCTCATATACACAGTGCTTTTATGTCCAATATCCCATATTTTTCTGTTTTCTGCACACGTGTAATTTCAGACTGAACGACATATTTCAGCCACTTCTACTTTCTCACCGTGTCACCTCAGACTGTTTTTATGTTATGTCTTTTTTTTAATTATTTTACATTTTTAAAACAGGTCATCGATCTGCCGCCAAGTTAGTGTTTTTAAAGAACATGATGTGCCTTTTTCATGACGGAGTTAGGTTCTGATTTTTAGCAAGCTGTCAGTGTCTGCTGTGGGTTCAGGTCAGGGTCACTACAACCTATTCAAGATGAGACACAGCCTTCGGTTCTTAAATTATCTCCACAGATCAGGTAAAAAAAAGTGTTGATTTCCTCTATGTTCAGTAACTTATTTTTTTTTTAAAGTGTAGTTTTAATTTAATATTTAAATCAGTTCAGGTTTGGCTTTAAAATATCACTGATTTCAGACTCAGAGCTACACTAAAGGATAATATCAGTGTGTGAGCTCGTCAGTGCAGCAGATGTTTCCCGTGCACACCAGGAGCTCGTCAGTGGAATTACATGTTCTATTGTAATGGGATTATTTGGCAGCGCTAATTTAATTTCAGTTACGTCCATGTAAACACGACACCTGTTTTCTTTTTTTTCCAGTTAAGGGATTTAGAAGAACTTGTGTACCAACAAGATTTCTTGCCTTAAACTGATTAGTCACAGCATTCAGTTTCCTTAATTGGCTGCATGTGACTTCCTGCATTTGAGGAAAAAACAAAAAACAAACCTGCAATAACTGATGTGACATGAATGGCTTCAGACTCTTCAGAGGCTTTAGTACTGATAGAGTAAGAAAGAAGTGTCAGTGGTATTATCCTTTCTTTTTACAGGATAAGGCTGGTAATATATAAAACCCATGAAAAGACTGAAACCGACAGTGTTTTCGTTCACCTCAGGACTTTCAGACATTCATTAGTTTCTAATAAAAATGTTAAAACTTTGAAAGCGGTTCACAAATATACAGTTTTCTTTTTTTTAAAGGCTCATTTTTTGGACAACTATGGAGCTCTACAGCACAATGCTCGTTAGTAGGATCGAATAATTGTTGATTTTACTCTTTTCATGGGATTTGTTGACAGTAAGAAACGTATAGAATAATATAACCAGTGTTATCCTTTATAGCTTGTTTTTACACGTTGGGAGTTAGTTCAGTCCAGTTTAGATTAAAAATCTAAACCAACAGAGACATTTTTAAGTCATCAAACTCGTAATCGAACAGTGACGCGTTCGTTTCGTCCCTTCCACGCGAGCAGCAGGAGTTCTGCAGAGAAGTCGGGTCAAACCTGTTTTGTTGCAGCCTTATTTAATTAGTGTTAGTCAGGCTTATTCGTAACATGCTGACGATCAGATTACCAAATGTTTGCTTACAAGAAAAAATCAGCTCGTCGTTCCTTTCAACAGAAAACATTGAGCCTTCACTATATGTCTGTTATCCTCAGCATCGAATGTCTCCATTTGTAAAAATATAAAAGACAAAACTGCTACTTAAGTTACACAAACATCAATTTTTGTTTTGCTGTCAGTTAGCATCCAGTGTCTAAAAACACCAGAGTGGTGATTGTGGTCCAAGCAGCGAGAGGTGAATAAAAAGCAAATGACAAACTTTTTTTTTTGTTTTCACAGTCCTTGATGAGTAAGAGGGATATAACTTTATTTTTAAATAAACCTTTTTTCTGTGACAAAAGGCTCTGACTCTGGTTTAACATTTGTTTTACATCACAGCAATACAGATTTCAGTATTTACACAGAAAAATACAGTCTGCACGGTTAAGGAGCAGCTCGAGTCCCACAGTGTGTGTGTGTGCGTATACATGTGCCAAACAAGTCATACACAAAAAAAAGTTTATATGGAATTATATTTGTGATGCTAATAGTGTGTTAAAACCTCAGTACCACAGTAATGCATTTCTCACAGCACATGTGTTTTACATTCAGTTAACTGCAGCAAAGCATCAGACTTGAGGAAAACGACGTGAGCACATCCACCTGTCCATCGCACCTGTAATCAATAACAATCAACTCCTGACAGCTGAAGCTCCACCTGATGATTACATTCACTAAACACTGATCAGTAGGATTAAGGCTTTGGAGTTTTAAAAAAAAAAAAAAAAGGAAAGAAGAAACACTATGATGGTATGAAAAGTGATTTTTTTTTTTCTTTTTATAGAATATATTCCATATTGATCACAGCGAGCTTCTGTGCTTCGGTAACCTCTCTTGAGTTTGTGCTTTTACAGTACGCATATTCACATCTAAATTTAAGGGTTAAAGCTTTTACAAAGGGACAAAGAGCCCACACACCAGATATTAAAGACTAAACACCCCCCCCACACACACACACACACACAAAACAAACAGCAGCACCAGGTAAGAGAGGACTTATTGACTCATGCCACAATATTACAAAGATAAATATTGATTGAGTCCAAAAAAACAACAACTCCACAGCAGTCTGCGTGACAAGGCCAGTTTCACTGAGGTGGAGCCGCGTGATCAGTAGTAACAATGATCAGACGTTGTGGAAGCGCTGATCAGTGTTGGACTTCTAACCTGCCCACAGACATAGCTTGAAAGTGGAATCCTTTCACAGTAAGATAATGGAAATAAAAACTGTGTGTACATGTGAACAAAAGCTAAAGGATTACAGTGTTCAGGAAGCTGGGAAGGACAAAACGGGTTAAGATTAGATTAAACCTAAATGATCAAGTATTGACATTGTCGGATTCACATCGATGTGGTCGGTACCGCTATTGGTCAGTAGGTGGCGTAAGCTTCAAATGTAAAAAATATTCTCGGGCTTCACAGACGAACAATGTGAACTATATGGATCTAGTTTCCATCTCTTCTCTTCTGATACTCAGTGAGCTGGAGGCAAAAAAGTGCTGGCATTAGGTCGCTGAAACAGTGCCCGCTTATGGCTCCCTGCTCCGATAGTCTAGACAAATAATGTAAACAGTATATCACATGTTACAGGGCCTCTATGCATACGTGTGCTCATGCCAAATGGATCTTATATATATATATATATATATATATTGATATATGAAACACCCTTAATACTCGGCTGCTACATCAGCTACATCAATCAGTTTGACCTGCCGCACCGCAACATTTTCTAGCACGGCTGAACAAAGGCCTCTAAGAACCATGGAAAACATAAACTGCTGTGTTGTCAAAGGGCGATGAGGTATAACTGAGGTATTGTACACATATCTTGCTGTACAAATATCTGTTGCTTTCAATAGAGTTATGAACTCTCAGGATCCAGTACGCCGAGCTTATCTCTGTCTCTTCTACAACTGAGTCAATATTTTTTTTTCCCATATCTCAGTCCCTCTATTTCTTTATTTAAATATGGAGACATGTTAAAAGACAAGATAAGGATATTGTATGTACACTAAAATATTCATAAAACACTTAATAAAAAGGCGCAGGAAAAGTTTTTAATCCGTAGTTCAAATGTTTGTATTGGGAGGGATGTACATATACCGGGAGGACTGAGTGTGATTGTGTGTGGAGAGACTGTGAGGACTGTAAACTGTAGAAATACCCGTCCCTCTCCTGTCAGTCACCCTCACCTCCATCCTACTGACCCCACCACCCTCCGTCCCTCCTAAACCCTCCAATCTTCCCTGTTTTCCTCTGTGATCCGTCCGGCTGTGGTGCATCACTCAAAACGCTCGTAGTTCCTGGTTTGTCGGATCCGTGGGACCATATCCAACAGCAGCCTGCAAAAGAAAAGAAAAAAGACATACATTTGACAAAATATCCCCAGGTTTCCCCATAACCAACCCAAAGTCAGCAGCAGTGATGGTTGGAAAGTAAAATCTAAGTTTTGTTCCTGTTAGTAATGACTCACTTGACTCCATAGGCAAGGATGATCAGGCCTATAAGGACACCTATTGTCCCGTCCAGGTACCACACCTTGGGTTCATGCTTAAACACTTCAGCGCTGATGAGGATGGAGAACCCCATGATTCCTCCCACCAGCGAGTTAAACCCTGTAATTTGAAAACATCTGCGTGGGTCGTTCCGAGACAAAGTCAGCTGATGAGGGTTTTTTCTAGACTCAGTGTTGGAATTCGGCCCTTGTTGTGTTTAGATTTCCCTCAGAAACTTGCAAAGAGTCCAGTGCACATGTGATATTAGCTGCTGTGGTGTGTGACAGTATACAGACTGTCCAGTGCTGTGACACATTCCTGAAATATCTCTGACGTGTGTCACGTATCAAAAGGGTCATCTCGTTAAAAAAATAGCTCCTTATTACACATTATTCAGATTCAAAACAACGATTTGTGCACTCACCATCGGTGATGAGGGCTCGGCTGGTGAGCACTTTCCCGAGCATAAACTTGATCACCGCCAGGATGATGCAAACCAAGCCGCTGACGATGGACACGCTGAACAGGAAGTCATCCTGAGAGAGAGAGAGAGACGGAAGTCAAGAGACACCGTGCTTTATTTTATGATCACTTCAATGGAGTACCTCAGGGTTTCGTCCTGGGTCCTCTCTCAATGTCCACCACTGGTTCAACCACACCATTTCTACTCAATATCAACTGACAAATCAAGCATCTCAATTCTATTATATTCTCACTCCAATTATACTCAAAATGTTTTTATTTGCTCCCCATAGGTCTTGTTTAATTGGTTTTCCTCTGTCTAACATGATCAATATGGAGTTGCAAATGCCCTGACGTGTCCTATTTGTTTTGTTTAATCGCAAATTTTAAGATGGCTATTGTGAGTCTGTGTGGTTAGGAGTGTTAAATGTGAACGTACAAAAGGGACGGATGGATGGAGGAGGAGGGATGGATGAGAGAGAGAGAGGGAGCTGCAGAGCACTCAGTGGCTCTGCGGCAGCATTAATATTGCAATACGGCCTTGGAGCCATGAAAAAAGCTTCTTTGGCGAGTGTGTAGACATCAGAAAGATGATGGAGAGAAAAAGCTCTGAATGGTGCACAGACCTGAGTCAGTGCTATGACTCAGCTGTGGAAAAGAAATACGCGAAATATGCTACTGGGTGTGATAGCCTTATAGTTAATATTTAATCCTATTCAGTATGTAGATATTAATGTACCTTTAATCCTTTCTTTTCCTAATATATGTAATTGGTGTGAAATCTGCAACTTTCTGGGAACTTTATTGAGTATCCGAGCGACGTGGACCTCCGTTTATATGATTATTTTCAGTTTATAAAGTTAAAGTTGAAAGATGCAGTGACTCTGCGGTCTGTTATCATGGGCAATCTCCCCAGTGACCTTCTCATCAGGATTCAAAGTGCTTCATGTTTGACGCAGTCAGAGGGTGGGCTGACATTTTGGCCCATGGGAGGGGGGAAATGCACACACTCACACACACACACACATGCCATGAGAAGGAGACAGAGAGAGCTCATGACAAACACACCCTGCTCAGAATGTAAACAATGGTTGACATTTACATTTGACAGCTAGAGATCCCTGTGCAGAATATGAACATGCTAACTGTCATTTTTGTCTCCAATTAAGTCCTAAATAACTTATTTGCCACTGTAGAGCTGTACTAGTAATATTTCAGCCTGTTTCAAATACAAATCATCTTGCTGTAAACAGGATCTGCACTGAAAATAAGCTCCAACATAAGTTAGAGAGACTAAAATGTTGTCCAGTCTGCATGTTAAAGGTCTTGCGGTTGCTTTTGACTAGACTTCGTGAGCCGTGAGGGTTGTGAAATTGTCTCACTGCCCTCCTTCGAACTCATTTAAAATGCTAAAAACTCTGTTGGGAGTTAAAAAGGTTTTCACAAACCGCTGATGAAATGCGCGTGTGAGGAGTGCAGCTTCGGTTTTTTGCACGCTAACTGACATTAATTGGACTCGGAGGACTAGAAGAGCAGGAACAGTCAGGTGTCAAAAACCACACGTCCTCCTCCATGTTTCCTCCCCCCCTCTTCACCACCTCACCACTGCATACCTAAGCAGCTGGTTATCTTATTAACATTTCATAGCCAGGAGGAAGAAAGGGAGGTGGTGAAAATAAATCTTATTTCTAACATCCGGGGAGGAGAGCTGTGAGGCATATACACAAACATATATATATATATATATATATATATATATATATAAGTGCAACTCTGATGCACCAGAAACCTGTCTGCTGTGACACAAGAGGAGCAGATCGACTCAGAAAAACACAATCTGTCTGCCTCGCCGCTCCCACATTCTGCCTTTGTTTATGCTTTGGTGCTCGCTGTCTGTCAGTTCTGTCTCTTCGCCTCGCTGCAGCCACACACACACACACACACACACACAACACACAGATAGATAGATAGATGCACAAAAACAAAGTGGCTCCAATATATCAGTGAAGGAAATGTCGCTGCTCGCCAAAGTATAACATTCCCATATTTACTCAGCATCATCATCACGTTGAGATTCTCCACAGCGTTTCTACGGAGATGACTATTGCCCGGCAACCAGGTGATAAAGCTATTTGAAGCAGTGTGAATGACTACTGAGTCCTTACACCTGAGATTTATGGAGGATACTGTCTGCCGGGTTTCGTTTAGGGAATTTTTAACGAGTGAAATTCTCTCACAAGTACATCGAGATATTTCATCTTACATGCTGTTGACACGAAGGCTCTCTGTTGCCTCTCTTCCTAACAGCATTTTTATTGTTTTATTGAGAAATACTACTGCATACTTATTGTATGCCACTGATACATGAAGGTATTTTAATTTTAATTTTGTGTGTGTGTGTTTCTATCACACTTTCCCTCCAATCACCCTCGTCAGCCCCGCCCCGCTCCCCTCTGCCTTCCCAGCCAATCAGCTTCCAGGCTGTGCTCTGCAAGCACACCTGTACCCCATTTCCTGATTAGCTCAGTTTGTATTTCAGTCCTGTCGTTCAGTTTAGTTTCTTTGGACCCTCTGTCCGTGCATTTAGGTCCACGCTCCTCTTTTTTTTAGTGACAGTGTGCTGAATATGTGTGACCCCACATTCTCCATGAAAGCAGAATAGCAAATAAATTGTGGCTGACAAATAGAAATAACACAACACAGATTTTTGAGTTGAAATCTGTTCAGTAACATCTCTGAGCTGCAAGTTAAAAAACTGGCATCCCTCCAGTGACCGGCACCATGTGACAAGCAAAACTTTAAAAGCCTTATCAGATTAGTAAAGTTTAAAAAAAAAATGCCAAAGACGGGGACAGAATCAGACATGCTGAAGAACTGTAGCTGCATGCAGATCACGTGAAATAACTGCAAAAGCTGCCTGCGTGTTGTTTGTCTTGGATGCTGAGAAGTGACGCTCAGACTCTGATGAGATATTATTAGATGCAATTAAAATATCAAATGTTTTTTTTTCTGTGGTGGAAAACGGTATTAACAGAAAGCAGAAAGTAACAGTAACGTCTGTGTCATGGTGCCGTAGTGCAGCATGTGAGCGTTTATGCATTTAGTGTTAAATGGATAACATAATCTGTCCCACATGGTGGATGCTTTTAATCCATCTCCAGCCTAAATCTAATTCTGCCCTCCCTGTGCACATTTTCTGCACACAGTGAGATGAGACAGACTGGAGGAAAACAGCCCCCCAGACTCTAATCTATATCAACTAAATGTAGTTAATTCTTACCACTTCAGGTAGCAGCTTGGTGGCCAGGTCGTGGATGGCTTTACCCAGAATGCACAAGGAAGACAGGATGAAAATCACACCCAGGATAACACAGGCTCTGGAAAAGGAAAAGGAAAATAAAACGGTGCCGATTAGCTGCTGTCTAGTTAAACGTATTAACAGCAGTGTGGGTGAAAGGGACGGTCGTGTGTCAGGAAATGAGAGAATGTGGACATACGTTGATGTTGGCCAACTGCATCAGCACAAAACGCGTGAGATTAAACGGTATAAAAGCCTAATCGGTATAGATCAACAAGAGGTTTATATGCAAATTTTAATTTTAACAGCAAATGAAAAAAGGGAAGAAGATGATGATGATGATGATGATGATGAGATTCCCCTGTGAGTCTAGAGTGATGCTCAGTGACAGATGAGTGTGTTGCACTGATGTACAGAGCACATATGCTGCTGTGACGGTTTATTTGGAAGCAGCAGATGTCCTTTTTTTTTTTTTTTTCTTTTTTTTAAACACATTTATGCAATTTGAAGACGTCTGTAGGGGAAACAATTGGAGCATCTGCCCTGGTCATGCATGGCTACCAGTGTGTGTGTGTGTGTGTGTGTGTTCAGATCTAAAGTTGTGCTCTCGAAGCCACACTCGGCGTCCTGGGTTTTGACCGGATGAGGTTACCAAGGCAACACAGTCCAACAAAATCCACAGCGCGCACACACACACACACCATGGGAGCTCTTAATCCACTAACAGGCCCCCTGTTGCTTCTTTGCACACAGTCGATGTAAAGATGACACGATATCTCTGCTCTGCTGTTGGCTCCGCAGGGAATTTCGGTTTCATTCAGGAACAAAACTCCCTAATTCGTCTTGTTTTGACATCTCTTGGCTTGTTACCTTGGCAACTGGTCTGTACCTGAGCATCGCTATTCAGCCGTATCCCCTCCTATGAAACACTGACAGATAAAAGAATTAAGATGAATAATATCGACTGTGTGGTAGTGCGAGCTGACAGACAAACAGAAGCAAAATCCTGCAGTTATAATATGTGTGTGTGTGTGTGTGTGTGTGTGTGTGTGTCAGTGAAGCCAATTACCGGCTGAACAGCCTCCTGAACTTTATCCGAATTCTCCAATTAGCCGCCGGAGTGAATGAAGCGACTTTGTGTGGATGTTTTTTATTAATGTGAAGATTGTCATGTATCTATCAAAAACATGGAATAAACTGTATGAATCCTGCAGTTCGAGGCATTTAGATTCATTACGAGAGGAAAAAAAGAAAGCTTTAAAAGAGTTCTTCAAACTCTCACTGTTTCCTAATTTTTGCTAACATAAACCTGCAGGAAAAATGTATTAAAGTCTTTTCCTTCATCTCTAGAGGACATGATCTCATCTGTCGTCTCTACAGCAATTAGCAGTCGTTCCTCTGAGACGTGTGTGTGTGTGTGTGTGTGTCCGCCAGATGCTCCGACAGTAAGGACGGAGATAGTGGTATTCTCTTTCTTTTAATCCGAGTCAGTCAGTAACAGATGGTTGTGTGTAAAGTGACAGACAGCACCTTCTTTTCACTCTCTATACCTGCTCGCTGCCAACACTGTGACCATTCAACAGGCTCTGAAAAGACACACACACACACACACACACACGCCGTTCAACCAGGTAGAGATAAGATGTAAGGCACTCGTCTGTGATCGGTCCCAGTGGGCCGAGGCTGATAGAGCTGAAGAGACCTGCTGTTTGACACACTCCTCTGCAGGACAAAGCTGACTCGCACACACACACACACACTCACTAGACACTGTGAGACCAAAAGAAGTTTAAGGTCCAAATGACCTTTTTTTTTTTTTCTGCATGAAGATTCTTATCAATTATTTGGCATTTGCCATCAACTGCACATCATCTTCTTTAAATTTCTCAACTTGCGTAGGTCTGATGCTCACATGTATTCGCGGTGTGCTGAGTGGACAGCTGCAGCATTGCTGTACCGCCACAATACGATGGCGGAGGACAACACGTCCAGCATGGCATCGAACTGCAGCGTGGGGAAAAAAAATAAAATAAAATAAATATTAATTTTACACTCTCTTACATACAGTATGACGTTAGCCAGCCAGGATTTATTATAGTCAACTTACAGCAAATCCGAAAGCTGAAGCACTGTGGCGCATGATGGAAACAGCTGCAAGAAAACAGAGAGAGAGAATAATGCTGATTATGACATAACATATACCAAGTCACCACTTCTGCAATAAAACCTGCCAGACAGGACACGGTTGCGTTATGGTTATTTAGTTATCGGCTTATTGCATGTCTGCTTCAGGTCCAATTCCAGTGAGTTTTTAGATGTGTTGAGTACAAACATTGAGCCAAACCACTATGTGTACACACCTGCAGTGGGAGGGAGAGATAGATAGAGGGGAGGAATCCTCTCCTCTCTCCTCTCTCTGGTTTATTTTTAGTCAGGCTCACTGGGGGCCATCAGCTCGCCTCAGCCCTGCATGCAGAAACACAGCAGCGTGTAGGTATCTCGTCCTCTGTGCTTCTTGCACCCCGAGAGTGTTTTTAAAACGGTGATGTCTCCCTCCTTCATGCTCTCCTTCCCCCTTTTTTTTTTTTTTTTTGCATGCTTTTGCAAATACTTAAGCACGCATGAACGATCTCTTGAATACAAATGAATGATGCCAACGCTGCAGAGATGCAGCAACAACTGACTCTAGAAACTCATCTTGATTTTTAGTGTGTGTGTGTGTGTGTGTGTGTGAATTTGAATCTGTGATATTAATGATATGAATGATGTGTGGAAACAGATGTATGAAAGTAAACAGAGTGGGAATGCTCAGGTTGACATAACAAGCAGAGAGTAGCAGGCACACATGCTGTTCTTCTCTTATTTGCATGTCAAGTACTGACATCACACTATACACACACACACTACACACACACACACACTACAAGGTTGATATGACTTTAAACAAAAAGAAAAATGAATGGAAATGTAGTTCTCGTTCCACGATTACATTCTTGAGTCTATCCTGGATTTTTCTTTCATGCAGTTTGTAGATTTGGGACGGAAACGCTGCAGATTTACCTGTAACAACATCATGAGGGTCCATCAGACTAACACACACACACACACACATTGCAAATACTATATCAGTACCACTGAGATTTAGATGAGCAGATTCTATGATAAAACTTAAAGCTGCACCTGCCTGCTCATAACAATACACACACACACACACACGCATGGATGTGTGTTTTTAATCTTCTGCATCTCGAGTCAACTTGTTTGTTCCTTTCACATATATGTTTTGGTGTGTCTCCCTTCACGGCGTCGCCTCCTGCACGTAGCTCCTTCTTCTTTTTAATAAAAACAGACAACAGGCGAAGTCACTCGTCGGTTAACAAAGAGATTTAAAAGGATTTTCACACGGCCTGAGCCAATAAAAACGCTCGTATTGACAATGGGATTTGCTACAGAGGACGCACTTTTATATATTCGGCCAAAACACCGCCTTGTTTCCAAATAGCATTTCACGAATGAGGTAGAGTATAACTAAATGGTTGTTAGATGTAGATTATGTACAATGTGTCAATAATGATACTAGTTTTATACTATTTTTAAAAGACTGAAAAGGGGAAATAAAGTATTATATAATATATGTATATGGTACTTTAACATTTATACATTTATTTGTGATGAATAAACCCTCTTTTTGTACATAGCTCAAGTAATCTGACACTTAAACAACATAGAAGGGCAAAACAGGAAGTGTGAAACAACATGTAATGAAGTTTAATTTCTGCTTTTGTCCAACAACCGGCTGGATTAATCCTGACCCACTGCAACACATCGAATTCCAATTTCTAATTTCTTCCTCAAACTCGATTCCCATTTTTAATTATTGAACCTTCTTCTGTTCTGTTTTCCAATCGAATGAAAAACAATTACGTGTGTGTGTGTGTGTGTGTTGAATGAAGTTGGCCCTGTGAGACCTCAAGTCAGATCAGTGTTTCCTGGAATCACTGCTGCTACACTGGACTCATTCGTATCTTCCTCTGCTCATTTCTGCAGACTGACTCCAGAGATACAAACGTAGAAGTCTTCAACACAACAGTCAAGTCAAATCATTCATTTTTCAAAAAAAAACAAAAAAAAAACCCCTGATGAAACACCTTTTTTAATTTGATCGACAAACTGAAACCAAAATAGACCTAAAAGACATTCAGATACTGGAAAAAAAGCCAGAATGAGTCACGTTGTTGACATGCAGGAGTTCAACGAAGAGGGGAAAAAAAACACAGGAGAGCTTATGACAATGACAGGTGCTGCAGCCTGTTCTGCCTGTTCTCTCAAAGGAATAAAGATTCAGTCAAGTTCACAGCAAAGATGCTCCACGTTGCTTTCCTAATTGAGGAAAAATGGGTAAATGTGGGGAGTCTAAAGGTGACCACAGATGTCAAACCCAGCGTGTTGTTGCATCAACTGTTTGTTCCTCCATGCTGTCTTTTTGTTGAATCAATTTTGGGTGTCACATTGATCAGCTGGGTGTCACAATTAAACTACCAAACCTGTCCTTCAACCAAAAAGGACCAAACAAATGTGTAAAAAAATAATAATAATAATAAATCCCAGTGTTACTCACTGAAAGCCGTGATGGCCAGAATGATGGTAATCACTATGGAGACCCACGACACCCACATAGCTTTCTTGCGGTAACTCTGGGCTTCGTGCGGCTTCAGGCGCATGCTGCTTTCCAGGAGACCTGCAGACAACAACACGGGGCACACAGTGACCCACAAACACACCAATCAAACTCTGCAGTCAACTGTCACTTTCTCATTTAAGTGAGTGGGAAGATGTGTCCAAACTTTTTTAACTGCTGAGTTCAACATATATATATATATATATATATATATATATATATATATATATATATATATATAAGTAAACTTCTTATACACACTGTAGTTTCTGCTGCCATGAACCTAAACTACTGCTGTCCAATCCCTGTCTCTTATAGGTCACATGTGACCAATGCACTCAAATGTATGATATGTATGCACAGGTATTAAATAAATGAAGCACAGTTGGTTTAAAGGACCATAACTGGTGGCTACGTAGCTTTACTCCACATTAGAAATACTTAATGTTTCTGTGAACCATTGTTTCACTATTGAATTGACTTTGGTATCAAAACTATATAACTAATCATACACACACACACTTCACTTCCTATAATGCAGCCTTGTTAATAATTAATCATATTGATCATAATATTTAGGTGTCATTCATGTGTTATAGCTTCTCTATTGTAGTTTTTGGGATACTTGGTGGTAAATTCTAGGACCCATTTCCACCATAGCTGAATAAATCTTTCTCAATCTGTTTCTTAAACTTTGACCATATATCACAGAGCCTACCTCCGCCTTCTATGCTGTCTGTGATCTTCATCTCATGGTCCATCTTGAAGCCTTCTCCCTGACTTTCAGCCCCGGGCTGCTGCTGCTGCTGCTGCTGCTGCTGCTGTTGCTGCTGCTGCTGTTGTTGATGCTGATGCTGGGAATCCGCCTGCTCGCACTGGCCGTTCACCGCCACTGCCGGGTCCGGGGAGGCGGTGGGGTCCGCCTGTGTGGAGTCAGTCATTTTTCTCTGTGGTTTGCGGTTCCAATGAGGCACTCCAAAAATGTCCCACCTGGGTGAGAAGTGCAGACTTTGAAACGGAGAGAGAGTGAGAGAGAGACCCTGGAGACAGATAGAGGAGGGAGGGAAAGAGGGGGACTCCGTGCACGGCTGCAGGTCCAGTTGCGCTAAATTGCGCTCCGTAAGGGGGGGAAACAATACCGGAAATTAGAAGATGTGGACTTCAAAACACAATCACCTGAAAGTATATGTGAACCCATGAGAGGACATGACCCTAGTATCTAATCTAACATCTGGACATGTGTTATCATTATGCTATTATAGCCTAATGTAGGATCAAATATCCCATACATGTGTATGATGTATATTTAACTATTACATACTAATACTGATAATATAATCGCCTACTGATATTATACAAGACTCTGAAAGTGGCCATAACTGGGTGTACTTAATTATGACCAGGTTAAAAAAATGTTTTCAAGCGATTGCTTTTTTTATTTTGAAAATAACAACCGGAACTATGACGCCTACAAGCTGACCAACTTGACAACAGATGCTGCAGAAGCATCCAGAGCGACCAGTTCGCGACGCAGTGAAAACGCAACACCTGAACTCTAATTACTGACCCCGGAGCAGCAATGCATCACATCCTTTCTTTACTTTTCTGTCACATCCACGAGCAAACATCTTCATCTCCTCCTCTGTGAGATGTTTTTTCATCATTTTACAGATATGTCAAGTGTGTAACACATGGTGTTTTTGGCTTGGAAACAGTAATAAATAATTATCAAGAGTACAGCAGGAAAAGTCTCCTGTGACAGGTTGCTAAGATACAGATTTGAAGCATGTAGACTTACTCTGAAAATGGAAAATGCTATTCTATATTTATAAATGATATAAAACATCCACTTTGTGTATGAAAAAAAAACCATCTAGGGTCAAGTCATTAATAAATATATAAATATAAATATATATATATGTATATATATATATATATATGTATATATATATATACACACACACACCAGAAGCCGTGTGTGTGTGTGTGTGTGTGTGTGTGTACAGTACATGTTTACAGAGGGAAATCCTCTTGCCTTTTCGATATTGGTCTCTGCTTCCATTCAGTGGTAGAAAGTGAGTAATGCAGACCAGTGCACATGTTGCACCAGAGCAAAACCCCCAAGTGAGTCATATTATGCTATTATATTATTATTATTATTATTATTATTATTATTATTATGCTACGATAATAAAGGAGGAGTCTAGAAACATATCAGGGAATAACAATCTGTCACCTCGTTCTTATCATATCGCTCAAATATTGATCAAATCCTCAGTCTGTATACAGAGGCTTGGACCTTTATTTAAAATGAATGACAGAGAGCAGAAGTGCAACATGATCCAGTACAACTAAAAATTATATTTGAATAATTTTACTCATTTTGTAAAAATTTAAAGTTGAAATAAGTATCTTCTTTGTGAGATTGTATTAATGTTAGGATTTTGAGAGCATAGTGCATAATTAGTGGCCAAAGGATGTGTGTCGTTTGCACCGCCCGCCGCTAGTGGGCGCTGTTTACAAAACGAGTCACCGGTTTTTAAATCGAGCTGCTCGTTTTCGTCCTTCCGGTGCCCCCGTCGCCTCCGCTCCCCTCCCGATGCTAGCACCGTCGGGCCTGGCTGTGGGAACGTAATGGCGGTGCACCGGGGACCCTCCACGAAATGGCTCTTCACCCGGGAGCAGCTCGAAAACACGCCGTCTCGACGCGGCGGAATAGAGGCCGACAGGGAGCTTTCTTACCGGCAGCAGGCCGCCAACTTAATCCAAGACATAGGCCAGAGACTCAACGTGTATCCTTTCTGAAACTGGCCGGCTTAGCTCCAGTTAGCATTAGCTCGCAGAATTGCTCGTCACAGCTCATATTTTTAACTCTCGGCGCTCATTTAACATCATTTATTATCACATTAAGAGTCTTTTCTAACATTATGAGCCTTTTTTTAATCCGCTAACACGAAGCCTGAACCCCGCCGGAGGTGTTGAGGCCCTGCATGCTAACAGCTATCTTAGCTAACGTTATTGTTTTGTCCCTTTTGACTGCAGCCTCTATTGTTAGCTCTGTGTCTACTGATATCACGTCTAATTACTAACTTACCGCTGACTTGTATGTGTTGTTTAAACATAGTTTGGTGTTTTAAATGAAGTCTAACTTTGTTGTCCAGCTAGAAACTAACTAACGACTGGCTGCGTTTGGTTTTTAACTGGCAGGTTACACGTTTTCACAGCTACACATGCCAAGTTTCTTCATCATCCTCATCATTTATGCCTTAACTGTGCACCCAGTTCTCAACTCATCATCAACACTGCTATAGTATATATGCACAGGTTTTATATGATTCACTCCTTCACCAAATTCCATAGAAATGTAAGTAGAGCTGCAGTGTTGGCTGATGCCATAATTACTGGTGTTATCTGCTCTGGAAACTGACTGAGGGTTTTTTTTTTTCTTCCTCCTCTCCTTCTTCTTTTCTCTACAGATCATTTCCCAAACTACGTTGTTCCTGGCAGCTAAAGTTGAGGAGCAGCCCAGGAAGCTGGAGCATGTCATTAAAATAGCCCATGCCTGCATTAACCCCCAAGAGCCTGCTCTAGACACAAAGGGCAACGTAAGTAAAGGACGACGAAGGAAAACGTTTGCTGTTATAATGCCGTGTTTATCTGTCTGTGGAGTTTTTATAATGTGGAACATTTTTCTGTGACACTAATCAAATCGTGACTTCTTCTGTTTTTGCGTATTGTTTGGGAAGACGTGTGCCCCGCTGTTTACACAGTTGTTGGTAACGTGACACAGTGAAGCTTTGATGGGGGGAAAAAGACATCTGTAGCACAGCTCTGCAATGATTAGTTGAAAACATAAATCAGCACTGATTGTGATCATTGATGGAAACGTTAGTTCCTTCACGTTAAGGATTTGCCGCCTCTCTTTGACTTGTATGATGAGACAAAACATTGATACTTTTGTGCGTGCATCGCCTCAAGGTTGACAGGACTGCGCCGCAGATCTGTATCCTCAGGGCTGTGAGGTGTCCTGATTTGAATCCTTACAGTTAACCCGCAATCAGTGTTTCATACAGATAGTATGAGCTGAAATGTAAAGTGTATATAAAGTGATCAAGAGAGCAACACAGGCTGTATAATATAATATATTAAAAATAGACAGGTGTCCTCTTCAAATGCTGGGTCTCTGTTATCCTTTACAGTTTCGATTTGAAGCACATTTTAACATTCGTTCTTTTTCAGGCATTCCAACAGCAGGCACAAGAGCTTGTAGCACTGGAAACAATAGTGCTGCAAACGCTGGGTGAGTTAAAGCTTCAGTACTACAAACACACACACACGGGTTGCACTGCTTCACTGGTTTCTACACTCCTTTTTAGCCACATTATTCCCCCAAAGGGTTAGGGCTGTGTGCAAGTACCACCTGTGCATGTTGACGTTGGATATGTGAAATTTGCATTTTCAAACATTTAACAGACGACACTTGAGGTTTTTCTTCACCCCCCTCCCTTTTTTTTAAACAAATGTACACCACAATAACACCGTCGGGTTGTGCTTTGCTGTTGTTTGTTGACATTGTGTGTGCGTGCACCGGTGGCTGATCATCTACATTCAATATCTTGATTGCAGGTTTTGAAATAACAATTGATCATCCACACACAGATGTTGTGAGGTGTTCCCAGCTAGTGCGAGGTATAACCTTCTTTGTCTGCTTTTACTACACTTGATATTGCTTCAAAATGGCTTTTTTTTTGGGAAATTTTTGTGCCGAACATGTCACTTTGTGTTCTTGCTTCTAAAACGAACTTTCTTTCTTTCTTTCACAGCAAGCAAGGATTTGGCACAGACTTCCTATTTCATGGCTACCAACAGGTTATTATCCTGTTCCCATTATTGCACTGTAATGGCACACTATAGCTTCCTGTCCTGCAGGGTCCCCCTTCCTGTGTCCAACGCCCTGTTTGCGTCTTGACCCTGGGAACCCCCAAGTGGGGAAGTACCGGCGAGGCTGCTGTGTGCGGTGTATTGTACAAGGGCTCCGTGTTGGCACATAGGGGTTGAATGCACAATGTGGAGTGTAGTGGTGCTGTTTACCTCTCAAGGTTGTTTGGTACGGAGTGCATATGTCTAAAGAAAAAAAACAAAACTCAGACGGTAGCCTGAATATAGATTGCCACTAAAGATTCTTAAACTTATAGAGTGTTTTGGTAAGTATAGTTTACAGTTCTTTTAATTTTTTTTTAAAAACATTTTTTGCATAATTTTTCACCCCCAAACGAGCTAACAATGAAATACCAAACTATACTGCAAACTGAATCATTGTAGCGTGTTGTGTGGGGCAGGTTTGTGGTGTTTTTTTTTTAATCAATATCTCAGAAGCTTCATCTTTAAAACTGGAAAATGATTGATTCATATTTTTGCTGATCTTTTTATTATGTTTTTATTGTGTATTTTTTAGTAACTGCTAGAGGTGTGTGTGGTTTTTGGTTTTGATATGTAAGTGGGAGATTCCCAGCAGGTGATTGTTCTTAAATTGACTGAATGCACAAAGGATGAAGCCCAGATTAGTTTCGGTCTGTTTTTCCTTTTTAAAATAACACTTAATGTCCTAAAAATGAGTCAAATTTTTTTTACATGATTTGTAATGTGTTGCTTTCTGATGGATTTAAAGTGTAATTCTCGGTCGTACTCTGACAGGAGTGTTTTTGGTTACAGTCAAACGTTCACTGCAGTGAAACACACCTTAAAAACAGGACCTGTTTTGTTTTTTATACTTTTACCACCGTGCTGTTCTCAGCGTTTGTGTCAGTTTCAGTGCTTGAGAGCAGTTTGCAGTGTAGTTTGGGATTCTGGGTGCAGGGGAAATTAACTTTGGAGGACTTAAAGCCTAATCTGTTGTCTTGGCTACCAGCATCAGTGTTTCTCAGTCTTATCGCTCCGTCTTTCAGTGGTGACAGTCGCATTGACTTGAAATGTGCTGTCAACACTAAATATACACTAAAATAAGTATTGTGTAAATTTTGACTTCATTGGAGGAGAAATTTCCTGAACGTCTTATTTAGCTCTTTAAGAGATTGAGAAACACTGTTCTTAATGTTTCTTAATTTCTCCCCTTTTTTCATTAAAATCAAAATATAATTAATATGTCTTAATGCAGGTTTAAAACATTCTCTATATATTTTGTCACATATGATCTAAGCTTCAAAAATTCACGAACTTGGTCTCATTCAGGCATTTTAGGAACATGTGTTAACAAAAATGTGTTAGATGTTCCAGCTTTACAAGGTAAGGCTGTGTGTATGTGATGTGGGAGTAATCTTCACCAGTTGGATTGTCAGTAGTGAACAGTACCTCTGAGGTATTAAAACAAGTGTGTTTGTTGCTTTGTTAAACTGTTTTAACGTGTTTTACTGCCAATAGAAAGGCCCTTCAGTTGACGCTTGCGTCTTTCTGCTGTGTTTTCTCGTCTCCTCCCGCAGTTTGCACCTCACCACCTTCTGCCTGCAGTACCGGCCCACAGTCGTTGCGTGTGTGTGCATCCACCTGGCCTGCAAGTGGTCCAACTGGGAGATCCCCGTGTCTACAGATGGCAAGCACTGGTGGGAGTACGTGGACCGCACCGTGACGCTACAGCTGCTGGACGGTCAGAGCTTCTATCCTCTGCTTTATCCTTCTCTTAATGTAGATATATCTTTGTATGAAAGCAGTCTGCTGGTCGCTGACATGCTTGTCGTCACTGTTTTCAGAGCTCACACATGAGTTTCTTCAGATTCTGGAGAAGACGCCCAGCAGGCTGAAGAGGATACGAAACTGGAGGGTAAGTAATAAAACCCTGTCAGGCATATATGAGGGCAGTAGAGGATAAACGTCTGTAGCTAATAAAATGTCATGTTCTGTGTGTCTGTGTTTTGTAGGCTATTCAAGCAGCAAAGAAGCCAAAGTCTGATGGCTCGTCTCTGGACAGTCCCTTCCAGGGGACGTCCTTAGACGGCCTTCCTGGAGTCAACAACTCCTTCTTCCCTTCCACCTCGGGGTCAGACTCTTCAGAGATGCCCTCCCTGAACGCCATCGCAGCCCCTTTCGCCTCCTACCAGCCCATGAGTGACCCGTCGAAGAGCTGCGACTATGACCCGTTCGCCCAGCCTGCCCATTCAGACTTCACAGTGGTGAAGCACGAACACAAATCAGCCGGCGGCTCCAGTAGTAAAAACCAGCAGCTGAGTGCGAACGCCGCAGCTTTTTCACGGCCGCAGAAAGTCTTGACTCTGGAAAAGTACAGAGAGAAACACGCAGCGGAGTTGGCTTTGCAGAACGGTGTGAAGGAGGAGGCGAACACAGACATGTACGCTCCTCCTCCAGCTCTCACCTCTCACCACCACAAGAAACGCTCTCAGTCGCAGCAGGCCAACCAGTCAGGCGAAGGCAGGAGAGAAAAATCCAGCTCGAAAAAGCCCCGGCTGCCTCCTTCCTTCGCCGAGAACGGCTCGGCCACCAGCGAGGAGCTCAAAATGAGGATCAAAGTTTCATCAGAGCGCCACGGCGGCTCAGAGCAGGGCGGGACTCTGCCCGGAAAAGACAAGCACAAAGAGCACAGCGGCCACCGCCACTCTAAACACGGCCACTCGCACGCTTATTCCCTCAGCGGCAACAGCAGGGGGACAATAGACAACGCCTCCTTATCTATACGAGCTCCCAGCAGCCACTGCAACGACGGGGCCGCCTCCGGCTCGTCTCGTAAGAGGCCTCACTCTGACGCCGGCAACCACAACCACAACCACCACCACCACTCGTCCAAGAGCAGCAGGAGCTCCAAAGGGGCCGTCGGCTCGTCCCACTACGCGTCCGAGAGCGGCCAGAGGATGATGGAACACCACGGCCACGAGGGAACCAACGGCATGCTGGCGGCTAACGGCCAACACACTGACTACAAAGACACTTTTGACATGCTGGACTCTTTACTAAGTGCCCAAGGAATGAGCTTGTAACCCCCAGAGAGTCCACAGTGTTGTCTAGAATAAGGTATTACCATGTTTAATAGAACTTTTAAAAAAAATGAATTTATTTGTCTTAAGTTATCTGAATTCTGCATCGCCCTCAGTCGTGTCTAGACACTGATTATTGATGATTCTTAAGCTGTCCGAAAATGTAAAATTATATGCATAGAGCTGTGTTACTCCTAGCTTGCAACGACAAAAAGCAAAAAAAAAACAAAACGAAACGAAACCATGAAATCTTTAATGGACGCGGCTGGAAAAATGGGATTTTAAACGTTGTTTTAATGCGAGCTGACATTATGATTTTAACGTGCATGTTTTCAGTCACATAAGGGAAGACGTAAAGACATAGCTAGCGTTCGCAGCCATCGTGACAGTTTACAGACAGTTAATGTATGTTTTTCCTTTTTTTTGTTTATTTTATTTTTGTTTTTTGTTTTTTTTTTGTATTACATTTTGTTCCACTAAAAATCTCAGGTCCTGAACTTTTTTGATATGAGAACGACTCTTCCTCTGTTTGGGTTTATTACCTGTATCTGTGGAGATGTATCACGTCGGCAGAACTTCGGTATCTGTCTGAGGAAACACGGTCTGCTTACTTTTCAAAAAAAGAGTGCATCAATAGTTCAGCGAGGGGGGGAAAAAAACAAAACAAAAACAAAACGAATCCAAATGTGAGCCCAAACTCCATTTGCTGTCTGTTTGCTGTCTATTGGGACTTCCAAGGTCGCACCTGAACTCAACGTGCAGACTCATTATAGAGCTACAAACGACGTTTACGTTACATCTTCTGTGAAAGTGCATTTAAGGTATATATCGGCTAAAATTGCTAAAAAGAAAAAAAAAAAGGCCTCGTGATTGTACCTCGTCAATCGCTATTCAGTATGATAAATGTAATTAACTATCAGAAAATACAGATCTCTAAAACAAGAATGTGTACATAGGACTGTAGCTGGGATTTAAAATACTGTCGGTTTATCGCATCAGTCCGAACCTTCCTCCATTCAGTGTATCGCGAGATCTCGAGCAGACTCTGTATTGATCAACATATCCTCGATTTGTGTATTGGGAGCCCAAATAAAGGTGTAAAAAGTGATTTTTACACATCAAAGCTATTTTTTGTGTCAAGTGTCTGACTTTTAAATAGTTTGATTTTGAGGTTTTCTGGTTTTGAAAAACTACTTTGATGGTTTTTTTTTATTGATTAATCAATTCATTGTGTTATCTATAAATGTCTCATTTAGTCCCAAAACCCAAATATATTCAATTTACTGTCATACAAGACTTGGTGGTGTCCTCGTCTCTCAGCTTTCTAAAACATCGTAAATAAATAAATAAGCCTCTAATTTTGGCCTTGAAAGCAAATATAGTGCGCAAAAAAAATGAAAAGAACAAGCCAAATCATGCAGATGGTTTAATCCCAGCCTCATAACACTGGATTTATTTCTCCCGCTTGAATTTTAAGCCCTTCCTGCATTTCAAGATAAAACAGTCATTTGTCAAAACGAATTTCCATCAAACACACAGATGCACATAATGGTCATTTCCTGCCGCCTGCTTACACGGAGTCCATTGATTTAATTGATTGTTACAGGCGAGAAAACTGATTGACTGTTCAATACATTGATGCGTGTTAAAGGGAGTAGCAAGGCATGATGGGAAATACATGTGCTTTTTAGAGCTTAATATGTCTTTTTCTTTCTTTTCTTTAGTTCTTGCATAAGAGTTTGAACAGGACAGAGTGAATTCTACCAGTTGGCCTCTTCAACAAAACCTTTAAGGAGGACTTTTTTTTTTTTTTAAACGCTCTTACACAATAACAGCATCCACGGTTCATTTGTGGGTGGCACATAAAAACGCAGCTCCTGATAATTAACTAGCACCCTCTGAGCAGACGCAGCGTTTTTTCTAATTTTAGCGTGGCAAGACAATGGGGGAAATTCAGCGGGGGGAGGACGTCAGTGTAAAATTTCAAACCATCTGGACTTTCTCGCATACTGGTGGGAGGGTGATGATTTATTTCCAGCAGCCTCTCGAGCTGAATAAGAGACGCCTACTGCTTGGAAATCTGCAGAGAGGAAGAGAGAGAGGGAGATGAGGACGGCTTTTGTGTGCAACAAATCCCAGAATTAAGAGCCATCTGAAAGGGAAAACACCATCCAAGCTCTAATTACCACTCAAAGAACTGGAACATATATAAATATATTTTATATATATATATATAAAACTGTGCAGGCAAAAGTATGAGACACAAATACCATTATTCTTTCTATTCTTATTATAAGTTACACATAAGAAAGTGAAGTTTCTGTACTGATGCTATGAATCATCTGTGGATGAAATTTATTTTTTTTTTGTTTGGGATAAGTATAATATCAGACATGGCAGTCATGTTTCATAGAATTACAGGTTGTGGTGTATGTGATGATGATGATGATGATGATGCTGATGATGATGTCTCTGATCCAAAGCTGTTTTATTCCCTCGTGTCCACTAGATGGCAGTCTTGTCTTTGGCCTGTCAGCACAAACATCCAGCATCAATTTTCCTGTTTTCAAAAGAAGCAAACAAGACACAGTTCAGTTGAATAACCTTGAAAAAGACGGCAGTTTTTGTGCCCTAAATCCAAGGTGCCTTTCCATCCTCGCACCTTTTTACACAAGAACCACACACACACACACTCACACACTCGTAGCAGCAGCTCTCAAACCTTTGGACTTGATCCATCTAATTAATAGATTCAGATAACCGTCGGACGGCGGGAGGCTCGGAGACATTCCAGGAAAATGTCACGGCATTTGGTCATTTCATGTGGTTGGAGTTGATCAAAAAGGCCCTTTTTTTTTTGTAGAGCAGCGTGTGGCGCACTTAAACACATATGAGTCTTAATGCAAATGATGCCCAGGGGAAAATTGTGCAAGGGAAAGTGGCATAATTATAAGCCATTGAAAAGTCCATTGTCATTCCTATCTGAGAGGTCTCTCTCTCTTGAAAAATCAGGAGCTGATGGAAACCTCTCTAAGTACCTGAGATAGAGCCGGAGGGGGGGGAATGAGTAGGCCTGAGCTGCCATTATGCCATGGTAGCGCAATTATACCCAATGATTGGCAGGAGCATAAATTAGCCATGGTGTGGTTTCCAGTCTAAGGTATCTTCTTTTTCACATTGCTGCAGCCAGCTGTTTTTTCCACTGAAAAACAAGACGTTATTTGACTGTGTCTCTCTCTGTAATTATTCCCTTTACTACCCCAGTTTATTTCTCCGCCCGATGCAAAATGCATCCTCTCGCGGCCTGAACACCAGAGATTCATGTTTGTGGTGGGAACCGCAGAGCACCAGCTGTCCCCACACACACACACACACACACACACAACACACAGTTGATATGTGAAATGTCTTCCTCCCTACCCGTCCCCAGTCATCAATAATTCACCGGCTTCGACATTTGAACTAATTATGGTGCACCAATGGCCTATTTGAGCAGGGTCCTGTCAGATGAAAAGCTGCTCGGTCCTCCCTGTCAGCGGGTGGAGGCTGCAGAATCAACCGACAGCGGTGAGAGGCTGAAAGCCATTAAAATGAATGGAAAGCACCTCCAACAATCATACACACCTCACTCCTCACACACACACAAACAGAAAGTGCTGCCTCAAACAAACACACACTCATACAGACACATAGAGACATGCATAAACATGATGTGCTACAGTAGCTCACACACACATACACACACAGTGATGTGCTCACCACCTGTGTGGGTTGTTTGGCCTTCTCATCCAGACCTCTCTTTGGTTTTAATTAGCCTGCTGCTGAAGTGTTTTTCCTTTTTTATACTCTCTGAAGGGCGATGATAACGGCTACGGCCGAGATGGAGGCTCCTCCGGCTGGGTTTGTTTCATTAGGGAGAGCATAATGACCCTGCAATCACAACACCAAGAAAATACCTACCCTAATAATTACCCCACCACCACCACCACCCTAATGCTTCACTTTATACTCGGCTCGTCATCAGCGCTTCGACAACTCAACGGATTAATACTGAGAAGAAGAAGAAGAAGAAGAATCTTGTTGCAGCAAACCATAAATAAATAAGATGTATTGTGTTAATTAGCAGCTTCAAAGGATCTTATGCAGATCGTGTGTCATCCTGTCTCTTCTCTTTATGCTAAAATAATGTAACTATATATATAGTTGGAAAAGGAGATGTGTGGATTTAGACTGAGAGCTGCAAACTCCTGTGAACCCTTTCATACCTTCACACAACCTGCTACTAACACAGAGTGCAGGAGTGTTGCACATCTGTTGCGGCACATCTGGCACGGAAGCACCTGTTGGGGGGGAAAATCCTGTGTCCTGAAATCAATAGATGGGTCTCCAAATTAAGAGCTCTACGAAAAAAAACAACCTTTTGACCTCCTGGGCCTCGATTTTAATGATGCTTTTGTTTGAGGTGAATATAAGCTACTGTCACGGAGTCAGAAGCAGCTGTTCCCGGATCATCGAATGTTTTTTTAGCTGGATATACAGCCGAGTGTCATCGGCGTAGAGGCGAAACAAAACGTTTGTGGATTATATGGCCGTGTGTGGGCGTATGAGGAGGAGGAGGATGAGTTGGTTATTGAGGAAGCTGAATTAGAAAGGTAGGAGTCGAGTCCTTTTACAAAGCTGGATTTGGGTCGACAGACCATAGAAATCCGCAGTGGTGGTGGTGGTGATGGTGGTGGTGGTGGTGCCAAGGGTTTATTGATATTTTAAGGTGAAGCTGCATAGATGAAAATAGTGACTCTGGTTGCAGTTTAGAGAGATGACAACGGTATCTTGCTTCTATAACTACTGCAGTTTCATAAAATACATTACAGATAGCAAAGATGTATCTTTATTCATTTGCTGTTTTTCTGAATATGTTTGATTATTGTTATTTACTGGTTGGATCATCTCCATTACTCTCTATCTGCCTTCCCTCCCTCCCCCCTCCCCTCCCCTCCCCTCTCCCTCCTCTGTACTTAAAAGCAAGCAACGTTCCCCACAGACATGATTAAAATTTCATCTGTACTAATCTATTAAGGGGCCTCAACCAGTCAAATGAGAACGGATACACGGGTCATAATAATAGACGTGTTATTATTCCAGTGTTCAAAAAATGATTCTGGATTTGAGTCATTTGCATAACTTGTTGTTTGACTATCATGCCCACTCAGGTCACAGAGTAGAAAGATTTGAACTTCTCTAAAAACATTTTTCAATATTTCACCACTTCGTCAACTTTTTCATGAGCACACACATATATATATTTATTATATTTATATCTATAATCACCAGATAACACTGTTGATATTAGACATGTAGACATTACACATGTTCACTAATAGACAAGATATGAATCTAGGACATGATGTGTTCAAAACTGCCTGAAAAAAAAACAACTTTTGATTATCCGATGGTGTGAACATATATATATATAGATATATATATATATATATAAACGCTGGCATTTTGACACTCTCAGGAGGCTTCGACTGCGTGTTGAATCATCCAGGTATATCTGAACACCTCCTTTTTTTTTTTAATCACTTTTTTTGCTATCACATCATTTAAGAAGATTTATATCATCACATAGAATAACTCTGTGTGGGCTGATGGTGAATGTTTGCTGTAGCCAACTTTTTTTTTTTTTGCACCAACCCACTCACACACACAAAATCGAGAAACTGGCATAACTGAATATACATAATAATAATAATAATAATAATAATAATAAAGAATATGGTGTGGGTGTCCACGGTTGAATGGCCAAATGCCACCCACTCCAACAGCCAATAGTGAACGTACTTATCAGTATATTTTCAATGGACGTTTTTTTGTGACGCAGGTATAATTGGTTTAGTATGAAGTCTGATTTACATGTATGATGAAAGATCGGCTGCACGGCAACAGCTCCTGAAATCATGAGAGATCTTGAGAAAAGGTGTCTCCTTGCTTCCTTATTTGATCGAGGCCAATTTGCCTCCGCCAACGCTGCACAACTCTCCAACAGATCTCTCCTAACACTTTCAACTTGTTTTCTTGGCCCTCGCAAAACTTATCGCAAACTTTTTAGAAACATTTAAAAAAAAAATTATAATCACGGCTACAAGGTGGTAATTTTGATTTAATTTCATTTTCCCTTGTAAGGCCTCGATTTATTTCCTGCAGCCGTTCCACACGTTCTGTCACGTGACCTTTTGTAGAAGCGTGGACGGATATCTAAGTCGACCTAAAAGGAGCCGAGTCACAACATCTACGGATCTACGTCGAGGACGTTTTGGCAGATCCCTTCCGCCGCCGCGCCTGCATTTGATATGTGAGAAGATACCCCGCCGCTGTTCAGCTGCTCACGCCGTGTGTTCAAGGCATTATGGGATGTTGTACTGACAGAGCAGAGGGCTGATGGAAGACAGTCGCAATCGCCCTCTCCTCATTAGATGCAGGGCTGACTGTGCTCATTAGGCCGGCGGCAGCACGACGGGGATCTATTCTCCTGAGGTGACCAAAGGTGCTTACACAGACCTTCCAAGTCTCAGTAATGATGCCCCAGACCTGTCACTCTTGTCACAAGACTGACATGACCTTTTTTCTGGCTCGTGTGCTGAAGGAAGAAAAATAAAAAAAAAATCCTAATTTCACAGGATGAGGCAAGAGAAGTCCTGTTTTTGCCTCCCGTCTCCAAATTTGAAAATCTACCCAGTTTTGCATCAGCGCCCGCTGTGAAACCTCCAAAGCTGTTGATTCACTCCTCCTCGAACGTCAATAAACACTGTTTTTCTTGTGAATCTATCGGCGATTTTTAAAGTGATTGCAATTCAGGTTTTAATCTAAGAGCAGAAAGCCTCGACCTCGCCATTAAGACCTATGAAATAGAGGCATGCTGAGCGAGCGACGGAGCGGCTGAATAGATGTCTGGAAGCAATCTATAAAAGATGGCTGATCAATGGCCACTAAATGAAATGGGAGATGAAAAGATGTCTTTTTTTAAAGGCTCGTGAAAAGAGGGAACTTGTCGGAGGGCGTTTTTTTTGTTCGGCTTTCCATTTTTAACCTCAATCATCTGAACACAAAATACATGAAAGGGGGGGAAAACGGTAATGCTGAAGCCTACTGTGGCTTTTATCCTTGGATGTCAAGTGCTGCCAGGACTCTGGTTTTAATGTATCAAATGCATGTTAAGCCACTGTGTACATTAATGTCTTAGTTTTAGGTGATTTTACACAATAATTTTTTTTTTCTGCTGACACAGCCTGCTGTAAAGCCCAACAATCTTAATCAGTAAAAAGATAAATGACATTACATCACTCCTACATTGCATTAAGGCGCCAAAGCCGTGTTAAAACGACGCGGTCAGATCCTCGCAAGGGGCCCTTTTCCAAACAAAGCCTGATTGTAATGGGCCACATGAAGTGCCAATTTAGCCCCACACATACAAATTGAGTGCGAGCCACGGTGACGGCATACATTAATCCTAGCCAGATTGGGGACTGTATGAATTATGCTAAGAACCTTATCTGTTATTTCCCCCCTGATCTCCTGCTGGGCGAATTGATTGCGGGGTTTTTTTTTTTTTTTTTTGGTCTTAATCCGCAGCATGCCATGCGTCTTGGGAGACAACCGGGGGAGCCATCTTGAATAAATAGAATTTGGACTCGACAAAAGCCACCACCAGCTGAGCAATGAGAAAGCATCCTTTTTAGCGCTGCATATCCCCTACCTCGCCGGGTGACATTAGAAAAATAGCCAGCCAGCACAGTTTAACATGAAGTTGTTGTATCGATTCTTCTGCTCATCAGGATGGATAAGCCCGTTTTTTTTGGAAAACACCTTCTGTTGGCCTCCAGAACATCTCAACCAGAGAGGATGTTTTAATGAGATTAATTAGATCGCTTATGAGTGATGGTCTTCCACCAATTACTTGGGCTATAATACCGTTTTTCCTCCACCCAGGGCGTCGCGCTCTGCTCTGCCGAGCGGTGCCAGCCCTTTCTGCGAGCGTGATGCTGCAGCAGGAAATGATTAATCATCTCATCACCGAGATAATACGACAATAAAGACAAAAAGCCTCTCGTCGGCTGTGGCTCTTTAAAAGCCAAGAATTGCTTTCCTAAATGCCGACGTCGGAGTTCAATTAGACAATTTGGGCGCGGCTTTCTCTGTGTTTTAAAACGCAGAGGTCACACTCTATAACGAGGTTTCTGCAGTTCAAAACGAGAGAATATCAGAAATGCTCCGGCAAGACAGAGACGGTGCTGTTTCTGTTTTTCATTCCTGACAGAGAGCAGCGGGGGGTACGGCCTCCCTCGTGTCTATTTCCTTTTCTTCGCTGAAGGGCAGGGAGGGTCAGAGACACAGAGGGATCACAGCGGAGAGCATGGCAGCCAGGAATCAAACCACAGCAGGTTTCAGCCACGGATTGGAGAGCCGACGGCTGCACGCGGCGCTCTGCGCAGGCTTTTTATTGGCCCTTCTCCATCACACCTGTCACACAAGATTGGGTTTGTAGAAAGCGCTTCCTTCAGCTGAAAAGGCCAAAGTAGATTATGAGGGCAGGAGAGGTTGAAACGGAATAACCGACAGAATGGCGCCAAACATATATACGGCCTTGCTGTTGGTCCGGTTGGAAGAGCACTTTTTAAACATTTTCATATCACAAGACCCTTAAAAAAGATGATAGTGAGAAACCTGCTATTACAATAATCTGTCTTATACATAATGCAATGACTTTCTATGGAATTGAGTTACACTGATATTAATCTATTTCTCAATTTGCTGTGGAACCCCCGGAGCCCTGTCAAGGGGCCCCTGGAGGTCCTCTGACCTATATTGAGCAACCGTGTCTCTGCATTGATTTTAGCATGTAGCATGAAGCTTTTTCTCTTCAGATGGTTCTTTATTTCTGTTTGAGCCATTGTTAATGTGATTCGTAACATTTCACATTCATACTGTGATTTTTCCAACTATATGTGATTATTTTCATTAGTTTTGGCCATGTGACGCTCAGCGTACGCTGTGTTGCTATGTTACCCGTCTCTGCAGCAGCGGCACCGAGGCAAAGATGTTGATTGCAGTTGTGAGTTGGGTTTTGCTCTCGTGCTGAATTTTTGAAGAACTCGTAGAGGAAAGAAAGGGTGCGAGTTAGACAGAGAGCAAACACGCGAACCTCTGTGGCCATCCGTCGGTGTTTGAGTCCATTTTTATTACTGTCATCACCTGTGGAGGTAATGGTTTTTCCTCTGGGCTGATTGGTTGTCCAACGCAAACAGTGTCACGCGCGTGCAGCGCTGCTCTTTACCCAGCGGACCCTCTTGGAAGAACATGAGATGTCTTCATCTGGACGCTGCCTCATTATGGCTCCGACTGACAAACACACACACACACACTTTCCTCTCTCTTCCAATGTACACTTTCCTCTGCCAAACACACACACAGAAACACACTCAGCTACTTTTTTCTCGCTCACGTTCTCTCTCTCTCACACACACACACCTTTTGGGGGTAATAAAACAGCAGATCAGAGTCATTGGCTGCTGACAGGGACTGACACTGAAACCTGCTGTTGTTGGAAGGCTGCCTGGGAGATGTTCATTACTCACAAAGCTTGTCGGTTTGGACAGGAGAGGAACAACGGTCTTATTAAGTAGAGACCTGGAGCAGCCGTAGGGGAAATACACACACCCCCGTGCGCGCACCCACATGGGCTCCACAAAGTTTGTAGTTCTGGCTTCTACCGAGCGCCGTGATAGGCTGAGAGAAGTTGGGGCTGCCAGAAAAATCCTAAACTTTCCAGCGATGGCGGAATTTGCTGAGCTCGGGAGTTCGACGGTAGCTGACAGACAAGACAAAATCGTGACATGACCACATCCACGACGTCAACGTGGAGCTTCAGCGGCGAGAGACGGGAGAAGTGAAACTCTGCTGCGGAGGAACGTGACGGCCTCATTTTCACACGAGCCTGCTGATATTGATTGGAGTTTCTGATGTCTGTCTGGCTCATTGTATAACTCTCACAAGAACAGATTCAATATTCCCGACATTGCTGAACCTGAAGCCTTGTTTCCATAGTAACTCTGCTCTCCATCTCTCTAAACATAGCCCTCTTGACTGACTTTAGCTCTGTTCAGATCATCAAGCACAGCTGAAGAGGAGGTAGATAGCGTGGACTTGGACAATAATGTTCCTGACTTGAGGCGATGAAACAATTTGCTAGCATGTCAGCTCAAGCCAACGTCTTGTTGTATTTACAGTCCAAACCGTGTTTAAAGCACTAGAAGAACAACACGAAGAGATGATGAAAAAAGGTTTTTTATTTCACTACAGAACATTCATCTATCTTCCAAAAAAGGAAAGTACAAGGCGTCACTTGTTGCAGACGCCAATGAGGACACTTGGTTACATCGTCTGCTTTAGAGTTTTAATCACAAAGCCCCTTAATTCAGCTCTCACCTGCTACTTTTTCACCAAGTTTGCAAAATCTTAAAATAGCAACATCTCTCTAAACAACCTGCTCCATTTCAGCCTCCAGCAAAAAACAGGGCCGTCATAAATCAAAACTACCGCACTCGTGACGGTTCGGGGACGAGAGGCTGAATTTGCATTTGATACGCTGTTTTTTTTAAAAGTAAATCTTACATGTGCACATACACAATCCTACAGCACAGGACACAGCTGATATCAAAGTGAGGTAGTAGAAAAATAAGCATCTTTACAGGATTCAAACATAATCTGGCTTTTTTTTATCCTTATCTGTGAGCACCATTCAGCAACCTCCGTTTTCATTTCTTGAAGAAGAATCTGCTGATGTCTGACGCAACTTTAGAGGCTGCAACACTCTTCTTCATCTGGCTCCGCTCTTTGGCTTGCTGAGCCGTCCTCTGTGGAGAACCAAATAGAAACATGATGTAAGAGGTTAAATCTGGAGTCGGGGACGCTGAAGAGAAATGTGAGATCAATATATTGAGCATCTCTAGATTAAAGTGTCTGTTATCACGACGCACAGTTCTCCACATCAGTTTTTTTTTGTACGTGGACGTGGAAAAGCGTTTCCTTCCAAACTGACGAAAATGCTCGCTGGCGTGACAGTGAAACACACGTTGGGTTACAATTGGGTTTTTTAAAAGAAGTAAATTGTCTGTGATTATGAAATATTGACTGAAGAAGCCAAATTTTCCCAAGACAGATATAAAGCGTTTTCCAACAAATGCTATATATCAATATGACATATAGCCACATCATGTGATGTTATTACTGGCAATATAGAGCTTTGTGAAGGATGGTATGACTTTTGATCAATGTGTTTGACCATGTATCACATTACTGCCACTTTATATGACCCTCAACATGAGTGATGAGACTTTCTTTTTATATAGGGATAAAGGAGAAGTCCGTCCACTGTGCACCTTAAATGTTTGACAAATTGCTTTTGCCCCTTAAGCCCCTTTTGGCTTTTAAAAGCGGGTGTTGTGCTTGTGACGGGTGCAGTGATGCGGAGTGTGCACGTACGGCTTTGTGGCAGACGGTGCAGAGAGTCTGCAGGTTGTCCAGAGAGCACTGTCCTCCTCCGCTGTAGACCGGCCGGATGTGGTCCACTTGCCAGAAATCCCCTTCGACCGGGGCGCGGATCATCTCATTCAGCTAGAAACACACACAGAGAAGGAAACATTGAGCTTCTCAGTACACTGACTACCCCTGGATGCTTTCTCATATCGCTTTAAATTACCAAAAACAAGCTGTGATTGCACCGCCACCCATCTATGCTAAAGTTAATTTTTTTTTTTAACTGATGTGATGTCTTTAGTAAAGCCCAGGCTTCCTTGTTATTTCACACACATGCACACACACTAAATCATTCATATTAAACAAATCTTTCCACTGCAGGGGCACGTCTGCAATGCGCTTCTCAATAAAAGGAAACAAATATGTCTTGAGGAGCGCGCATGATATCAAGGCGCATAAATAGTAGAAATACACAAGAGGAAATAATGAAAGCAAAGTGCGGAAAGCCTCTGTACTGATAAAGGTCTCTGTGCTAAAACGCTGACATTAATATAAGCCTGTGTGATTGTGAGGATCAGAGCAGTTGATGAAAACAATAATTACGCCAAATCAATGACAATGAACTTTGACTTTCTATTATCCGTCTGATGCCTTTAGGTACGACCGCACACATCAACCAAATTGTTGTTGACCTACATAATGGGCGACTGTAGGGAAACTAAATCAGTGAGTACTTGTAAGTCTGTCTGACGAAGACAAAGTAATTAGGTTAAAAAACCCACAGGGAATAAGAGGCTACAGAGAGATACGTACTGCTAAATTCCATATTTGTGTTCAAGCTGTTCCTGGCTTTGCAATAACCCTCAAGTATTCAGCTTTATGCGTGAACGTGTTTATCTAACGCCATATTGTGGCTTTCAATGAAAACCATCTTCAAAGTGTTAGTCAGTGGGCGGGAAATGATTATGTCACATATCTCTATACACCAATCAGGTTGTTTTGCTTGTGCTTCCAGGAAAATCGTGATAAATATTTTTTAATTCACTAGTTAAATCTATAGTCAGCGCACAGGAGGAGCTGTAAAAGAAAGCAGATGATTTTTTAAGATTTGAGACATGTGTGTGTGTGTTTATACGCATTCATACAGAGATAATGAGTTAGTAGTTGGATCTTCACAGGACCTGGATTGCTCCTGCGTGTCTCTGCAGGACCAGATTAACTGAGGTCCAGAGCAGCAGAGAGGGAACGCTGGGAACACAATTACCCGGAAACTGCACCAGCGTGCTGTTGCTCGCAGGTGTTGCCGGTGTGCATCTGAACACAGTGTTTTACTTAAAACAAAAAAAAAAAAAAGGACTGAAGAGAGTAAGTGGAAGAGCAAAAGATGATTGAGAGAATTAGAACCAGAGAAAAAGAAGCCTGATGAGAAGAGTGCAGAGCCAAAAAATCCATTTCCCTGCTTTGAGTGCTACTCTGCCGACATTAAGGCAGCGAGCTGGAATTGATCCCAACAGACTTAAAGAACAGGGGCAGAGTTCACAACACACACACACACACACAAACACACACATATTCCAGTCAATTGAACCTGATTTTGTGCCAACACTGTGCACCTACCAAAAACATCCCACTTCTACAAACACTACACACACACTAAAATTCAGCTCACAGGCACTTGAAGGCCATAATACAATCCACACACCAAAATACCACATATATACACACACTCACTCACACAAAATAGACCCTAAGGGACACATAAAGAAGGCACCGGGGGCCACATGCATAAAACTACTGCCCAGATTCATGCAGGGTCTAAAGAATGCGTGAGGTGGGAAGATTGGTGTTTACAAATACCAATTTATGTGCTGGAAATGGCATTGCATGTTTTTTCTGCCGACGCATCGTTTATGCATGTGGCCCAAGGAAACACCACACACACACACACACACACACACCAGAACCCCCAGTATGAACCAAAGAATGAGCCGATAATCTCGAGGCTTCTCCACCGCTGCGCCGTCTTATCATGTGGCTGAGTTTGTTTCCTCTAAAGCTCGGTGCATCGATCGGCGCTGATGCTGCTGCCGGCGGTGCTAGAAAAGGAGGAGTGTGGGTGGTGAGTGAGTGTGTGAGTGTGTGTGTGTGTGTGTACAGGGGGCTGGCTTTGCAGGATAACAGCCAACCAAATCAAACAGGCTTACTGGTCGAGGCCTGGCACTGGGAAAAAAAATCAATGGGCCCAGCAATCCATTTACTGGGAGCTGGCCCCTTGGAGTGCAGATCAACCTGTGTGTGTGTGTGTGTGTGTGTGTGTGTAGGTGGGTAGAATAGAGACTACAGGGTGTTTTTATTTTTGCAGTTACACAAACAGACATCTAAATAGTCTCCTCTTATCGGGAGACTGATGGTAATGTGCATATTGTAGCATTTTTTTAATACTGTAAGTGTAACGAAGCCAGTTTACGTCTTCAGAAGATGCTCGTAGGATGGTGGAACAACTTCAGAAACAGTCAATTTATGTAAATTTCCAAAATGGACAATATAACACTCACACCTACTTCACGCCCTGATTAGATCAGTTATGCAGAGATGGGAGATCCTTGTATTTAAACACGGTTTTGTGTTATCTCTCTCTGGTGTCCCACCTGTTTGAGCGACAGCTGGGAGAGCCAAGTGTTCTCCAGTATCTCTTTGCGCTGGGAGGGCGGGGCGGCACGGACCTTCAGGAAGATGTCGTGGGCGTGGAGGTCGCAGTGCTGGCAGATGCCGCGCTCCGCCTCCAGCACCCGAGAACGCATGTACGTCTGGCTGGAGCGCAACTGAAACTCCTCCTGGCACCTGTGGGTGGGAGAATTTACACTTAAAACTCTTTAATGAGGAGCGCCATTAAAAACTAATAGATGACGAGATAAAAAGTGATGTCAGGCACGATCATGATAGTTGTGTGAGAAATTCCACGGATTAACTCGCGTGCTTTCTTTTAAATACTAGACGAAGATAGTTTTTTTCCTTCTGTAGTTATTATCCGGCCTGACAGGAGAACAGAAAGCATTTGTCAAAAATCACATTGTGTTGAACTTTGAGAACATCCAGATATAGAGTGAAGTATCTCACCTTGACTGAATGGGCTTGAACACCACTCAGGGAAATTGAATTTCTATCCTTAAATGGGTAAGAAGACTGAAGTGATGCACAGTTATGAGAATTTAGATAACAGTCTCATTCAGAGTGACCGTGTGCATGAGCAGGAAAAATATCGTGAAACAACAATGACAAGAAACTATAAAAACTGCCATTTAATATGGGTAGAGCAATGTATTCTTTCTGCAGAACAAATCAGATAAAGCAGGGTGAAGTCTATAGAGTTATTTCTAAGTTTCTTTTGCACAAAACCTCACAAATCTGCCTCTTGGAGCTCTGAGTATAATTTAGTTTTAGGTGCCAGATGGGTCAGCTTTGGCACAGAGGACAACCAGTACTGCGAAGTTTAAGCAATCGCAATTACACAGTTAAAGTTAATTTAACAAGGTTTTCTTTCATTGGCATATTACTGAAGACTGCATGCATTGTCCCGAAGCAGTAAACCTACTCATCTGGTGAATATGCAATAACTTCTGTACTTTTTTATAACCTTTTGAGCAACTCCACTGTATGAACCATGTATATGTTTAGTGTCACTAAACCTGTGGCTGCAGAATCGGGTGTCCCAGGCTCCACCGCTGGTAGAGCAGGTCTGCTGGCAGGACAGACACAGAGGGACACCCTGACTGTCCACTGCTTGCAGGTAGCCAGACTCTGACGATGGCTGCTCCTCTACTGTCTCACAGGACTGCTCATCCTGCCTGCAGAGACACACATAGAGAGAGGAAGTGATTGCATTTAGACTTTAGCATACTATGTGATCAAATGAGAACTAGAAGGTCTAAATGTACTAAATATGCAATATTCGAAATCATTTTTAATGTCAGAGGTGTCAGACTTTAAATGCAGTCTTTGTATATGATGTGGAACAAGTTGCAAACTGGCTGTGATTAATCTTTTAGCCCTTTGTGCATAAAACCTTGAAAATACCTTGACCAGTGTGATACATATCAACCCGTAAGCAGGCAGATTCAACATCAGCAGGACTGCAAACAAAATCCTATATATATATTATTAAATTAAATTTGAATCATTGTGTGCTGCAGATGCAGAGTTGATGCACATATGGATATGGATGGATGTGCGTGTGTGAAATGTGTACATACTGTGCGTATATATGTGATGTAGCTGTAGAACATGTCAGCTGTGTGTGTATGTGCACGCTTGTCCTTTTGGCAAAGGACAGCGAGTTTGGGCGTTTGCCATGTTGTCCCAGCAGGGTGCTGGAGCCACATTGGAGGGGACAGATGGACTAAATTCTCTTTCCCAATGGTGTACAATTCATACAGACAGAGAGAGGAACAAAGAGACAGAGCACTACAGAGACAGATTTAATCACTGAAATGGAGAAGAAACCCCTCTAAAAAAAGGAACCTTGCTGCTTCAAAGTTGAGAAGATACCAAAAAAAAATGGAAGTACCAAGAGACAAATACTGTGCCAGCGGAGTCGAGTGAATGAAAGAGAGACAGAAATAGACTTCTGCGCCCAAACTGAAAATGGTGAAAACATGGTACTTTGGAAAGAAAATGCAACCCAAAAATACAAAAATTCAACCAATGAAAGACATTCAGGACATTAAAGAATGTATTTCTATTTCAGCAATGTTATCAACAGAGAATTAAAATGAATTCATATACTTTCCATTTCGCTTCAAAGTAAGTGAAATTCATATATACATAAAGCAAGAGAGCCTGTTGGCAGCTCTGCATCGCAGCATGAAGTAACTCTCTGAAAACTCATACTTGAAAACCCCCCCAGAAATCACACATGCCTTCAGCAAACGGCACACAGCCTGTTGATGTTTACAACCCCGGCTGATCTCTGGTGCTTTATACCAAAGGAAACCAGAGAGGATTAAGATCTGATGCTGGTGATTACAGCTTTCTGTTGATTTTTTTATTTTGATAAGGAGGGAGATTCTATTTTTAAAGTTGTAACTCTTTACTTCCCGTGGACAGCGAGTCGAGCCCACCGGACAGTTTGATTTAGAAAAAATCTAGTGCATCTCAGTTCGTAGGGTTGTTATTTATTCGAGCCCCATATTTTTTTTAATTGAGGCTAATAGGCTGAGTGTGTTCCTCAAGGTGGCACCTTTACTAAGACACTTCATGGACTATTACAGACATTTTGTATGTAATGCCAGTTGCTGTGTATACTTATGTCTCCATGTGAGCACGTGAGAGTGTGTGTTTGCTGCAGGTTTCCATGGTGATATTCCCTCCCGGGGTGAGCTGGCCGTTGCATCGCAGCCAGTAGATTGTATTATGGTCTATATTTACTGTACTAACACACTCTGTGGGCCTTTGTGCCTCTCCCACAAGGCACATACGGATCTCCATGGAGACAGCTGAAGGAAAGAAAATGAAAATCCCAAAGAGGAGGCAAACATGTGATGAGGCAAACCGACTCCATGTAGCACAGGATGAAACCTCATCTTTGCAAACCACAAACAAGACTGGACATGATCACTGAGCTATACTACTGTGCAAGATTGATCAGTTAAGCCTAAATACCATTTGTGGTGATTTTGTAATTGCAATAAACCAGACACTTGCAAATACTATCAGCTACATCTAGACCTAAATTTTAAATGTCTGTTGTAAATATCTGTTGTGTAAAACTTTGAGACAAAGATATTATAGACTTTTCAAGACCTGAGGATATCTTAACCTTTCCACCCACACATATCTGTCCGTCTGTATCTAACCTACCTCTCTGAAGCAGCTGGTGTTAGAGAAGAGGCAGACCTCCTCTTCGTGAAGAAGTTTTCCTTGGGGACCAGCCTGACGCTGCCGCCCTCCTGCTGGGCTTTGCTCAGGGAGGCCTGGGCCACCTCGTCTCGACTGAGGTACCTGTGAAAATGGAATAAACAAGGCTTTGAGGGAATGGTAGATTTGTTGATGTTATATAACCAGGATGCTTGATGAAAAGAGCTGATTCACATGTGGAGAGCACGAGGGAGTAGTTGCAAGGAGATGGATTCATAAACTCTCTCTGGACAGCATTAGCAGGTGAAGTAGGAAATTTGATGTTGCTCAAGCGTATCGGTAATCTTAGTCATCTGGGCAAGACTGCGGTAATCCAGAGACTCACCCTCAAAAATGGAACACGCACACACACACACACACACACACACACACACACACACACCACCCACAGTACTGACAAAACTCTACAAACACCTCAGTGCAATGCCAGATGCACTTTTCTAATTTTCCTGGCACCAAACTGTGCTTAACTGCACAAATCCTTCATTTTTATTGCTTATTTTCTTTTCTATTTGTGTGCTTATACTCTGTTTGTCCTCTTTCCCTGCTGAATCCTATTACTATTGCTGCTGCAGCAATCTAATTTCCCCACAGGGATCGTCAATCATCTAATCTAATCCATCTGCCCCGCCACTGGTTTTTATGGCCCGTGTATTACAGATGCTAGGTGTGCAAGTCAAAACACTACATGTCAGTGTGGGCAGTATTGAAATGCCCCCAGGATGGCAGAGTTGACAGAAAATATATAAGAGGAGTTGGGGAGAAAAACAGTGACATATGTGGGAGAGAATTGACCAATCGCCAAACGTCTCCAGGTAACATTAAGAAGGGAGAATAACACACTAACAGCCCCTAAAGAGCAATTATCTTCCCTCTTTGCGCCTTTTACAGAGAGGTCAAAAGGTCAAAACTCAAAGACGTGACCCGATGTCTTCTGACTTGACCGATAGTGTCATTAAAGGAATAGTTTGACATTTTAGAAAAAAACTCGTATTTTCGCTTTCAAACCAGCACCTCCATGACCAAGTTACATTTTGTTTGTTAAATATGTAATTTATAACGTCCTGGAAGTATTTCTTGGCTGGGAGCAGTGACTTATACATTCATTGCTGGGAGTAGATCATGAATAAAGCAGAAATGTGGCTTCATAAAAGAGGGGGCGGTAAGGAAAGATGCATGGAGAGCGAGAGGGGGTGTCGGGGGGGTGGGCAGCCGTAGCGTGCTGCGGCAGTTTCACAGACGATCAACTCGGGTGATGAAGCCGTTCACTAATTGCTATGTGGATCAATAATTAACGTGCTATCCAAACATTTGTTTTGACAGCTATGTCAATTCTTGAACTCGATGAAACAAACGAGTAGCACTGCCACCTCTGGAAAAAATGTAAAAAAAAAATCAATAATTGAAACGGCTCCTAGAACCACAAGACGTCGCAGACAAATAAAATTGCCCGCGGTTTCACCTAGACGAGGCTATTTTGTCTAACTCTATGACGTGGACAATAAATAAGTGATCTGGCAGGTTGTGTTCAGGTTACATGCACCAAAACTCCCATAAAGTATAAATATTAGGAACATTTCCCTGAAAGGTTGTTGATTGCATATGTATCAAAATGCACAGAAGTTAAATAAGATGTTTCAGCGAAAGGGGGAAAAAAAACAACCTTGAAATGCTCACAGGGATATTCTCCATTTATATTCAATTGAATGGACTATTAGAGTCTTGTAGTGCTTCCATACAAGAATAAATTCAAATGGGTTTACATCTACACGATGCATTTCTATGATTAGTAATGTAATACTAGCCTCTGTGTGACACCCTGCTGCTAAACTCTGCTTTTCATGTTTCTGCCTGGCTCTGCAGGCTATGCAGTGACATTATTTTATACGTTTTGCACCAGCTCCATCTGGACAGAATACTTTATTTGGGAGGGAGATGGAAAGAAGCTAGTAGAAGGAAAAAAAAAAATGAAGAAAAGATGGATGTCAGGAGGCAGAATGTGGAGGAGAGAGACACATCAAAGAGGAGAAGTTTCTCTGGAAGCTGAGGGGAGATGAGGAAGAAGGTAAGTCTTCATCAAACAGAAGAGCTTCCTTTGGTTCAAACAGTCCCAGCACAGAGACTGGATGAAACGAGATACCTTAAACTAAACTGGGGGTCCAGCTGCGCTTCTGGGAGAGAGTATATGTGTGTGTTTGTGTTTGCATGCCTGGAATTAAGTCATTTTGTAAAGTAAGGAAACTGCTGTTCCCTGTTTATGCATTAAATTTTCGGGAGAAAAAAATGGTAAATATTACGTATTAAAAGTTATGTTTTTATATATTGTCTTGTGTATTTGCAATAAATATTTTTGCAGGTTTAATACTATTGCAAGGCAGCTGAAAAAAAGAAGCTCGTAAACATGAAAGTAATTTAAAAAAATGATAAATGCAAATGTTTCGGTGGGAGGAAATGCACTCGGACCACAAGGAGTATGTTTTGCTCAGAAACACTTCATGTAAACAACTGTTTGTTTACATGAAGAAAACTCCAGTTTTCTCTAGTTGTGATGGGTACAGTAAATCTAAACATGTTGCACAGAAATGGCGTTCGGTTGCAGCAGCTCTGCCAAAAACACATGATTTTTATTGGATTATTTGGACATGGTTTTCTGCTGGGGCCGTTTGATGCACAGCTGCTGGAGTGCTGTAGCAGGCCTGCGGTGGCAGCGGGTTGCTGACAGCGTACCTGCAGACCTGCAGAGCCACAGACAGCAGCTCAGGCTGCACCCAGGCCCGGGCCTGCGGTTCAGTACCGGGGCCAGACGATGCTCAGCTGTGTGAAATCAAACTAACGAGCTGCAGCTCCAGTCTGGCCCAGTCGAAGCTGCTTTGATTGATTGCTGCTCTCGCTCACTGGCCTCGTATCAGTGAGACATGGCTGCTACACTAACAGTCTATTCAGTGTCAGATGTGAGGAATTCCCAGCTTGCTTAATGGAAATTGCATGAAGACGCATATAAGGAATGTAAGGCAGCAAATTCACATTTTAAGAGTATGTTTAACCATTAACCTGACAGATCTTCTGACAAGCTAATATACTGATGTATTATGAGAACTGTAAACATGCTGTATTTTAAGTTACGATGCCTAAGGTTTTAATCCTGGTTGACTAGTGACACATGTGGTTACTGGTGGTATAATGTTTAAAATGTGTATCGACCAGCGGAGGCAGCACAGTTTTGGCTTGAGGCTTCAAACCAGAACAGAAACTCTGCGACAAACTAGTTTGAGAGATGTGGGCATTTTTACCAGGCAGGGAGGATGTTATAATGTCAAATCAAACAGCATTATGGGAAGTACAGGGTCCAGTATTAACCACTCCTACTTACATGTGTTGCTTAGCAACCATATAGCTTTGCTCCTAGTATGTAGAAATTAGTTATACATGAAGAAAATGTGCATTTTTTTTCTTTATTTACAATGACGTATTATAAAAGCAAAAAACATTTATAGTAAATATTTACAGTAATTTCAAGGATGAGGTGTGCTTAGGCAGGATGCAAACCACATTAAAAATCCTCTTAACTCCCCTAAAATCACTGTGAATCACCATGAGTGGCTTATGACGGAAAAAATACCCACAGTGTTGGAAACCCAGACAAAGTGCATTAAGTTTGGAGTAGTTGAAAACTGAGCGTCTCAGTGCTGAGAAGGTAAGCCGAGATCGCCCCGCTGAGCCGAAGCTGGAGCTTGATTGGTTCTGATTAGTGAATAAATCAAACAGGTATCAAATCAAGCCGGGCCAATTGCCTCCTACTCACACCTTGATTAGGTTCATGCACCCAAACACGTTGCCCGGTTGAGAAACACTCTCTCTTCCTTACACACACACATACCACGAGTCTACCCTGTAATTGGCAACAAACTCTCCCTGCCTCTATCCATGCCAGCTGTAATTAGTGTGTCAGCAACAATACTTTGTCAAAAAAAAAACACATGTACACATACATAGCACTCATCCCATCCTCTCTCAAGCCTCAGCTGACACCCTTTGATACACCCACTCACACACACACACACACAAATAGTACTCTGCCTCCCATGACGCCTGGGGCGGTTTAGTATTTACAAATCCGCTTGTTCTTCTGTGAAATCTCACACATCGTCTATAAGATTCAGACAAAATGTTGAGATCCCACCATATTTACACAATTTATTACACACTTATTTTAGTTCCCTTGTTAACACAGATTTACTGAAGTTGTGGAGTTCAGACTAAAGCTGCCTGTCAGATGATATCAGCTGGAGCTTGCTGGCTAATAAAGCTAACGTCAGCTCCAGCTTGTAAACACGCTCTCCGGCTGACTAGTTTTACACAAGTAAAAGGAGTCTTAAATGTGCTGGTGATTGCTACATGATACAGAGTGAAAACTCCTTAAATACCAAGTATTGCTTTTACTACGGCCACATGCACTCCACTACTAGGGAGGGGGTTATAATGATTAGTGAGTTGATTCACAGCTAAGTTTTTGAAAGTCAAAGTAGTACGTTTCCTTCAAGAACATATTTCCAGCTCGAATCTGACCTCTTGGTGCTGGAATGAGGGCGCTGGGCGGCAGCCAGCTGTTGCAAGCCGAGAGTGGGGCTGTGGAAGAGGAGGCCGCTGCGTCGGAGCAGTTTCTGCTTCATGGCTGCCAGGCTACTCCACTCCTGCACGAAGCGCAGCACCTGCAAAGGGGACACGACTCCTACATTTCATATTCAAGTTCAACTAAAACTGGCTGGAGGCTCCATCTTCAAAACAAATTGCTAGTTTGGACACTGGAGCCAATTTTGAGCTGAAAACAAACTCTTCAAACCTGCAGTGCACGTCTGATACACACGCACTGATACACACAAGGAGACAGCTTTCCAGATAGCTGAACAAAACCCATCGAACCAAGAGAGGTCTCTATATGCTTTAAGCCAAGTCAAGGATTCAAAGAAAATCCACTGGCAAAATAACAAATAGCGCACCAAGCGCCGAGGCCTAATGGGCAATTTACCTACGAATATCACACTTGAGTGTTTTTCTTTCCATGGATGAAACCTACTCTCACAAAGATAAAAGATTATTTGTGCAAAGATAAAACTCTATATGCATTATACAGACAGTTTTCCAAAGCTATCATAACACCCAGGTTTGCCTTGTTGATGTTTTAGCAATTGAATTATGTGTATTTTGAATGTGATATTACTTACTATTCTGACTGTGGTTAAAATCATTATATATACATAACAGATGATGAATGAACTCACATTTTTATCATCTTTATGACTGTAAATTTGGTCTCATTTCATTAATTCTGTAAAGAAAATGTATGCAGAATTTCCAGTTGCTCTGAACTTTCTTTTTTTTCCCCTGTTGCTTGTATAAACTTTGACATGATGCATTTTTATGTAGGAATGACTGTAAGGCGAATCATATGACTGAGAGAACGCAACCTGGTTGGACGGAGCGTAGTCACGAGCAGAGGAGTCGAATCAGATGTCAAAAGCCGTGACTGAGGAGGAGAGTGGGATGGTGTTTCCAGCTCCCAGTTTTTCCAAAGGTCAGATGGATTAATAGGTGAGTATCAGATATTGTGTGGGTGGAGATCGAGAGAGGGCTTTGATTTATCACTGTGAAGCGGGTTAAAACATGTAATCATGCTTTTATCTCTTAAAGAATAAGGCTGTTGATATTCTGTATTTGTCTTATTCTCCACAAATCACATGAAAAGACCAAAATCAATAAAGAATCGATCCGAGCGGTAAGTATTGTCTACCCACTGTTCAATCTCGCATAAACTGTCCGGTTGTCAAAAATACTCACCGGAGATTTACTTTTTACTTTTATTTTAATATGAATATTATATGTTTTTAAAGGATGGAACAAATTGTCTTTTGGGGCTCAATGCCACAGACAGCGTATGTAAGTTGGAAAGTATTAAGGGATGGTTGGTTTTGGTCTTTTCGTGGAATTTGAAGAGTAAAATCCGATGCTTAGGTACAGAAAGGGGAGGATGATGAAGTACACTCTGCAACTGTACAGTCCAGAATGATCTTCTCAGAAATGTATTTATGTTTCATTCCCATGAAACACTCTATTTGCATGAGACATAGATATTTGACATAATTTAATGATCTATCATAAACGTTTTGGCTTCTGCGGCCTCTGACTGGGTGTAGGTGAGTTTACACACCACTGCTTCCCCCCGTCCAAAACGCGCCACAGCTCACACTATACCGCTTGCTCAGTATTGATTGTGATGGACAATTGGAGTGTAACAGGGCGTAAATGATGGGTCAGAGGATGGATGCAGCTCACGCCTTGGTTTTACAAACCGACATAAACAACGTGACAGGTGGGGCGTATGTCAGCGGCTCTGTTGCTGCCACGGCAGATTGCAGGATTTAATATTAGCTGGTTGGCGTGCAGCCTCGTTTGAGGCGATGATCCGTCTCCTTTAATGATCCTCATAAAAACGGTACTTTCTCTTTTGCTGGTCTCCTTGGCCGAGTTCGACTGGTTGAACCCCCAAACCGCCCCCTGTGTTTTCTCCTTTCTCCATCATCCCCGCCTCCTCCTCCTCCTCCTGCCTGTCTCCCTCCAGGCCCTGCAGTGGTGGAAGTGGGTGTCCACACTCCACCTATCTGTCAGGCTCCCGATGCCGTGCTGCGGCTCTTCCTCCTCATGATCAGTGGTGCCATTAGTTTCACATCGCAGTGACACAGATATCAGTTAGGCTTAATAACCCCTGTACAGCCTTGTGCCTCATCTTTACTGGGTGACTGGAATTGGGGAGATAGCCGCACTGAATTTTATATCAAGCTAAATGATCTTAGTCTAAAATTAAGGTCATCTCTGAAGCAGCCAATGGGCACACTAACTAAAGAACTTTCAGTTACTTATGTGTGCATATGTAAAATATTCTTAATCTCAGAAATTCAGCAACGCCATATGGTTACATTGGTCCCCTTTGGTCTTTTCTAATTAATCTCAAATACCACAAAAAGAAGGAAATATTGGCACATTTTACAACCTAAAAGTCAGATGTAGGCGTTTTTTAAATTGATGACACATTGAGTAGGTACATTACAGAGTGCACATCTCCATGGAGTAAACACTCGACACGCAGGAGACACGCACATGTGTGTGTGTGCGCGCACACAGCCTGGCGGGAAGGACAGACCTGTATTTGATTTTCCCGGCGCTGGCTGAAGGCCTCGGGCAGGTCGTCCCAGTTGGTTAGTTTGATGTCCAGAGGGATGAAGCTCAAGTTCAACACAGTACCGTCCTAACAGATGAGGAGACAGAGACGAAGAAGACAGCCTTAAGCAAAAAAAATATATGTTTCTACCACCAACACTGCTAATATTAATGATAACATCAGTACTGAATTTGGAATTTCTGGAACTCATCTGTCAAATTGTCAATGAAACCATAAAAAAAAAAAGATAAAATATCTAAAATAAAATATACCTGAGTCTTGAAAAGTGCTTAATATAGAATGAATTTAATTACTTACCCACTAAGCAAGCAAAAAGTATTATTATTATACTGCACACATAACTATATGCACTAATTTGTACTACATGAATCACAGCTTATCACCAAGTAATTAAAGTATTTAAATGCTTAGTTGTTTGATTAAAAATTAATCAGCAATGATTATTTATTTATTTATTATATTCAAGTCATTTCTGGAGCAGAAAAGCCAAAAATCCACAACTTCTGCAAGTTATTTTGCTTTTTTTTTTTTTAATGTTGTCAAGGGACATAGTTAATAGTTTTGGCTGCAATACCCTGAATCTCACTCACAAGGCGTAAAGAGACCTATAAAACACAGAGAGCGCTTCTTTGAGGCAGTAAATGCTGCTCTTCTCCATAGTGGCACCGCTACACGCAGTCCCTTCATGGTTCTGACTGGCTCCTCGTGTTTTCCCACAGTCCAAACAGTTGGTGAGACGTGGGATTCGCCGCTGAGTCACCGGTGTAAACCAAAGCAAACACAAATACAACCACGCACGTTTACTCGCCTTTTTTTTCGAGTGTCCTTTCCCAGTGAATGACGACGCGGCAGAGTTTATTGTTTTCAATTGCCTGACAAGAATAAATGTCAGGGTAATATTGTAGTTATATAACTTGGATGCAGATCTCGGAGGAGAGTTTTAGATTGCAAACAAACTCCCGACGCTTTCAAGTAAATGTTACCTTTATGAGTCACGGATGTCAGTGAGGGAACCTGCTGTTTTCTTATTAGTTTCCAAAGAAGTTTTTTTTCCCTTTCGGTGCTAACATTAAGGCTTAAAGACAAAAGGAAAATGAGGCCTGTATTACACACTTTATTAGCATCACACGTATGTTTTATTGCATGCTTTTGTTTAGTCATGTTAGTAGCCTAGTTGAATTCCATTGCATGAATATATATTGTAGACCCTCCCTCACCCTCACACCCCTGCACAGGTGCAAAAACACCTGCAGTCTGCGGCTGTGTGTTGGATGGTTGATCAGTTAATAAAAGACTTTCAGCAGAAGATTAGAAAACAGACTTTTCTCAGTGAAGTTTTTCAGATTTCGGGGGTTTAAAGAGCGCTTTTTTAATTATATGATTTTTTTAATCTTGTGAAGATTTGCAGATGGTGCTCTTTGTGAACTGTTCTCTATTAAGTTTTGGTGATAATGTTATTGATGGATCTACAGTAACACTGATAATGTTTTGGAGAGTCTCCTCTCTCATCAAGACAAACCAGTGAGTGCGTTTTTAATTTATGAAGCGGCTGTTTGTTTTTCATTTCATATTTTCCTGAACATTATAGGCTGTGTTTTTCCCAGTGGGGAGCGATTATAAGAGATTGTCAGTGTTTTCATGTTGCTATTTTCTACAGTGAAATGTGCTAGAAGTTGTGTAAGAAGTTGGGATTTTTGAAGCAGCTCCTTGTTGTAATCGCCATTTTTGGTGAATGATTTGGTCCTACTGCAGCACCAGAACTGTCTATAATTAGGAGTTAAGGAACCTGTTTTGTAGCATTTTCAGCAGATAGTTTGTTTGTGCACTATAGCTCAAACTACAGGTATTTTCATCCATGCAATCACATTTTTAATTCCAGGACTTGAATCCAATTACACTGAATCCAATTAGACATGTAAACTGGACAAATCATTTATCGGTTGCCATGGTAATTCTTGTGGTAACCAAGGAGCTCGTTAGTGATCGCTCTTGCCCCTTTATTCTAATACATTTAGACTGCTTTGAAGAAAATGCTTCTCTTGTGACAGCGTGCGTGCGTTAGTAACAAAAATAATAATTATGGAGTGTATGGAAACCAATGCATACACACAAGAATGTTTCTCACTGTGATTATGTGTAATCATACCGCAGCAGCTTATAGATAACTGCATAATGGTTGCAAAAAATAACCACAATAAAGATCATTTTCCCAGTTATTACTGCTTCAATAACGCTAACTACTGTCTATTTGAAGCCGGAGGAGGCACTTACCCTCAGTATTAACTTCACTCTAAAGACAGCGAGCGTGTCAAACATCAGGAACAACCAAGGAAGAGGCTGACCAGTGAATTTAGGTAAAAGCTACAACCTCCAATCAGGAATGGAGATGGTGGATAGAGCAAGAAAAGCAGGATAGACAGGATAAAGCCTCCAAAGGTTAATACCTGCCGGCTGCCGACACATGAATTCGGAGATACAAATCAACATTAGGAGGTTTTTTCCTGCTATGTACCCTCAGTGCACAGAGGCCCACGTGTTTATTTGGATTATGGTAAAATAAATATCATGGAGAGTCAGGGGAACGGCAGAGCGGGTTGTGCTGTAGCAGCATGGAGTAGGATTAGATGTGATTGAAAAGAGGTTCACTATCCTCCCAAACGAACAAGCCCGTGAGTAACAAATATATGAATTCAAAGCAGGATCCTCATTCCAAAATCAGATAACAGTGATTTCAAGAACAGGATATTAACTCATAATCTATTATTGAAACACATGAGAGTTTAATTTAGTGTCGGTTTTAAAATATGTATATATTATTTTAGGAATACATCTAATTTTGCTTTATTACTATATGAAATAACTGATAATAATTTTCAATATTCAGCAACTTGATATAAAGCAGCAAAAATTGTTGTGGCACAGCAGTAATAACACTGAGACTGCACACGGTTAGCACTTACAGGTAGCAATGAAGAAACTGTAAACGAACATAAAACCGATCACCTAATCATTGATCACAAAGCCTGACAAACGTCAACACTACTCATTAAACGGCCATAAAGGCACAGTTACTACTATAGTGCTCGATGCTAATAGCTAATTATGCAATCTAAACTAACGTGGAGGCTTCCTTCTTGGGATATTAAACATTTTCCTCCCATTACTTTAGCAATTTGTGCTTTGCATTTTACAATAAAACATTTGATTTTGCACAGGCACTGATAAGTATAGATTTTTCTATTATTTCAGGGGTGTGTCACATCGGACTGTGTGTGTGTGTGTGTGTGAATCACACTGACGTGGTAAACCCCAACCATCTGGTCCTCCCGGTGTTGACATGAAACAAACCACCCACCCTCCTGAGAGCAGGGACAGTGAATCCTTGAATAAAACAGCAGTTTGATGTGTAGAAAATGGACATAAAATTCCTAATACTCTCAATATTTCTCATTCAAACCCCAGCGACAAATCTCCCTGTGATTGTGCTCTGAGCGGCCCCCTGTGTGAATTCTGCGCCTGGTCCAGGATTATCCCGACGTGACAGCTTTCCAGCCAGAATTCCTCCAGTTTATCATTTAAACGACAGCGGGGGACATTTATCTCCGCAGCTTATCGTCTCAGCCGCGCGAACATGACACTTGTCTGTTGTCGTCAGGGTAATATTCCATTGGTGATTCAGTTCACCGCGTTGGTCTCCTCTATGTAAAACCCTCTTGTCTCTTGTCTGCGTTATTGGGGAAAGAATTTGATCCCTCATGAATGAAACAAAAGGGCGTTAAGTATCACAGTCCGATCAATACACAGGTCTGTTGGCAAGTGGCACTCGAGGAGTGCCGAGAATGCACAGGAGTGTAATCAGATTCAGACTGGGGTTAAACTGTAGTTTGTTTTCGTCTGCTTGGGTGCAGGAAGCTCCAGAAAGTTCAATGATAAAAGCAGCTGAGTGAACATTTTACTTGATTGAGTGAATGAACTACATGATTGGTTGTTGTCGGCGAAGCGGCTCAATTTCCTTTTCTGCCGCCAGCTCTTTCAAAATGAATCAGATGCAGCCTGTTAAAGGACATCTTCAGATTTATGAGTGATCTATGATTCCCTTGGTGGACTTGCAGTGCTCTGTCGCTGCAGCCGTTGTTGTTGTTGTTGTTGTTGTTGTTGTTCATCACTACAACACAGCTGCAGTGTATTCAATAATTGTATATTTTGCGTAATCCTATCTTTGTTTCATGGTTTGTTGAGTAGGTTCTGCAGAAGTTTGCTTCAGAGAGCTGGCCACTCAGAGTGGGCTTTCACAAGCTGAGTCGCACTACCCACAACAAGTAAACTATTCTGGATATGTGAAATTGGTGGACTAGACTAGACCTTTTACACATTCTTAAATCCATATTCATAAAAGGAAAAAAACATTTCTGAACCAACCATATTAAATAAAATCCTTTTTTTTTTTTAAACCAGACGACTCCCTCCCAGAGTGCTAATAAATACAGGAGGATTGTAGATGAAAGAGAAGAAGAAGTTGAAAGGCAGCTAAAAGATGGGCGGACCCATGTTAAATCGTATTGGTAATCCTTTGGTAATTCCTAAACCTTTAATTTGTATTGAACCACAGAATATGAATGGATTCGAAGTGCTTTTCTTTCCCCTTTTTTAACCGCACAGCCTTGAACAGGCTCCTGTTCATCTGTTAATAGACAGGAATGAATCAGAGTTTCTATCAAGCATCAAGGTTGTTACTGTGCTAAACTTATAATGGCAAATAATTGCGTCTTCTAACAAGTTTGAGCTCATTTAAATTGGTTTCAGTTGTAAATGGTATAATTTCCAGCTTTCAATTACCATTAGTTAAGAAAATGTTTCATTTTTAAACTTTGACGTTCTCATGTTGTCTGTACCTATTTAATCTCATTTGTCCTGTTTGCTAATTGGCAATGTGTGAAAGCACCGCACGTCTTATTTTAATCATTGTATCGTTTGCTGCTTCTTGATAGAGAGCTTGATCTCATTAAGTCTTTCTTTTTAAAAAAAAAGGAATTAATTAGGTTTTGTTCATTATTTAGTTTAACATGACAAGAACACTCAAAAATATATCTCCCCTTTTGGTTTTACTTATTCTTATTGCCTTGAGATCAGAAATAAAAAAATAAAAAAAACATTACATCAGACACTTTTGATTTAGAAAGTAAAAGAGCTCCTGTTTCCTGACAGTTAAAGCTGCACGAGGTGGGTTTACACGTCTCCACGTGACTGCACAAGTGGGAAATTTACATAGTAAAATGTTTTCTATTGAAGAGTTAGTTAGTACAGTTAGGAGAGTTTTGAATTTATCACTTCCTGTGAGCACAAAGTGTTCACAACTCCAACTAAATTTAAATTTGGTGAGACTGTGGGGTCACATTTGGTGACTGTGGTTGCGACAGTTCTCCATAAAAACATCTTAGTTGTGTCAGTGAGCACAGCTATCAGTAAAGCTCAGAAAAGCCTTATATTGTAATTTTTCGTGTGTAAATTTGTTTCCTTTATGTGTCGCAGACAGGCCTACGTGCTATTTTCCACACCCGCTTGCGGTGTGCGCTACCTATCCACAACCTTGAGGAAAAACAGAAGCGAGACGAACAAATCATTAGTAAAACACCTCTTGTCCCCTATGAGCCAAGTCCAACCATAATTCAATATGCACAAGCAAACGCTCACACACACACACACTGCAGTACCTTGGAGTAAAGATATATCCGGTCTGTGTACTGGCTGGCGCTGAACTGCAGGCCTGGGTAAACGGGATGGGCGGTGCTGGCATCATCTCCATCATTGCCCTCATCATCGTCATTAGCATCAGCAGCAGAAGAGAGACGCTCCGCAGCTCTCGGCACTGCAGGGGAGAGAGGGGAAGAGGCTGACTAATATCTCACTGAGTATATATTATTGGCTCATTATTGGCTTTCACAGCTTTATTGGTACCTCTGTTTACTCCTCAAGTGATGCAATGACTAGCAGAGACATTAAACATAAGCATTTTGTAAGTTTATTATGCAGAGTGCAATATTAAGAAGATATGACATTTATAGCAGTACTTGCTCGATAAAACTATTTGCGCTTTATTTTTCTATTCTATTTTTCTTTAGCACCAATAAATATGACTTTCAGGCAACCAAAATGTTGACAAAAAGAGAGATTTTGAATATGTGCCACGGCGGCCAATGGTGAACGGTCATGTAGCCTATGAAAAAGGAATAGGAACAGGAAGTCTCTCAAATTTGGACTTGATTAGACATTCACACCACATGCTGGTCACTGGTGGTAACTTGATTTTCTGAATACATTTAAGGTGGAAAAATGAGCCAAGCACTTGCAGAATCATGCTTCATTTTAGATCTACAACACTTATTGTCAGAGGCAGCAAGTCCGGTCATAATCTAATCAATAGTTTGCCGCGTGGTCCGACACATGTGTTGGGTTCAATTTTTTTTTTTAGACTCATGGGGTATAAAAGCTAAACATATTGGACTTGTCAAAACATCAGAGACATGTTTCGCTAAAGTGTAAATCTAGTTTCGGAGCATGGATTCTATGCGTTTCTGATAAAGGATCTTTCTACACTTTAACTAGCAGGGGGAAGCAACTAGCCTGGCTCAAAAACAGCGGCAGGGGAAAGTTACTTGCGAAATGGACAGCGCAAAGTCAATTTGCAGAGCGAATTGGTGAACTATAGCTTTTTATATACGATATGTGTTTGAACAGAATCAGAGTAGCCAGTCTTTACGCTACGCTAAGCTAACCCCATCCTGACTCCAGCTCGGTACTCAGTACACAGACATGAGATTGAAATCGATCTTCACATCTCACTTTTGGCAAGAAAGCAAAAACCACATCTTTCCCAAAACCAACAGTTGTGTAACACCGTGCAGCTACACGGACGGACCCTTTCATTGACAGAAAAGCTCCCAATCTATTTTTCACAAGTTCGCTCACAAAATCGCCGAAAAAACAGGATGGAAACGCGGCCAGAGACCGAAAGAGAGGGCGATAAAATAACAGTCACAGATGGTGAGAGGCAGAGAAACAGAGAAGAGAGAGAGAGAGAGCAGGTCATTAATGTCAGCTATGTAGCTCGCTCATCCTGCCAGCATCGAGCAAGAAAAGGTCAGGCGGTGGAAATGAGCCCGCCACTGCTCGACCACGCTTCATTTAGACAATGACCTGTTACACTCTGATAATACTAGCCTTAAATCACTTCGCGTGGCCAGTTGTCTGCCTTGTGTGTGTGTGTGCGAGAGGGAGAGTGTGTGTCTGTTTGGCTTGCTATGGGAGAAAGTACTGACGCTGTCTGATGTCTGTTTCCATCGAACAAGTGCTGCAATGTACCTGCACCCGGGTCTCAGGTGGTTATGGGACAATATCAGCTTTTGTATTGAAACACTAAGGGTTGAGTGACAGAGGAACATACTGCAACAAAGGGCTTCAAAGTCGAGCTTTGTCAACGGGTTGTCAAAGCGAATAAGCTCGAAATCTTTGCATCGTGATATTGCACTGTAGAAAATCCTATCACGAAAGCACTGAAGTGATATCAGCTAGAAATACACACCCCCCCTGGAAAACCACGCATCATTTTTACACGTTAATCAGTGAGCTGGTAGGTGGATGTTATCTTTGTACACTTGCTGTTTTTCCCTGCGTCCAGTCTTTATTCTAAGCTAAGCTAATCATCTGATGGCTCGTTGGTTTTTTTTGTGTTTTTTTTGCAGAATGTATAGTATTTGAGGCAATTTCATGGTAAAATGTTTTTGTTCCAAGATGAAATCATCTTGAGTTATTTCCTCTACTTGACCTATCCTGTAGACTGTCCATATCTTTCATTTTTATGTTTGATGTTCTCATGGGTGCAATTTGTCCATGTCTGGTACACGCTGTTCAGGTCTCACCCTGGCCGCGGCTGGAAGGGGCCACTTTGAGTCTGAAATACCAAGACGATCAGACAAAAGCTTTGCTTCAAACTGGGAACCAAAACATTCTTGGAACACGAGCATTTCATATAATCCCATCTATCTATCCTTCTACATCTGTAATAAAACCTAGCAGCTCTGCAATGTGCACCCTATATTTGTTGTAAGCAGTTTTTTTTTTCCCCCCTTGTTTGCAGTGGTGGAACGCGCCAGCTGCATTAAGTGGGCCATTTATACGATGGGGGCAATTCATCTTACAAAGCCATCTTATTAGACTGTCACTTACACAGTATGAACAGTGCCTTCAAAACACCCCAAGGGATTTATCTGTTATTTTACTGCGAGAGAAAGAAAACAATGCCTAATTGGACTGAGTCATCTCATCTTCTGCAGGATTGAAACAGAAGATATATATATATAAATTCCAACGGTGCACTTCAAAGCTAGAAAACATTTGGTGCCGCTGATGCTGCTGCAGCATTTGAACTAACATCCAGATAACATGTATCCATGTTTAAATGTTCGGCTCATGCAGATAGACAGAGCGACAGACGGCGGGAAGAGAGACGGAGAGGTGGAGGAGGAGTGATTGCCTGTCTGTGCTGTGAGGAAAGTAATCTCAGAGCAATCAAGAGGTGGGGGCGGCCGACAGTTCTGCGGTTTGCCTTCGAAAAACCACGGGCAGGTAGGGGAAAATCATTAGACACTGCTCCTGACCCCATAGGTCACTTTTATTGGACAACTGCTGTGTTTCACATCAAACCCCCGCTGTCTTAGACAGACTGACGGCCGCATGTAACTAACAAACTAACTAACCACCGATGTGATGGACTGATGAAAAGATGGGAAGATAGATGAATATTAGCTGTATCCAGGGAATAGTACATACCCAAAGAGGAGGGGGCGGCTGTGGTGGTGGTGGTGGGGGGGTCAAGATGGCATCCAGCTGTGTCTCGTCAGTGCTGCCGTTTCTGATCAACAGTGAGGCTTTTATCTCTCCACTAGATTTGGTCTAAATAGATGTTTTTTTTCTAAAAAGGAAGTGTTCACCTTTAGTATTTTTTTTTTTTGCCGGAGGGAGGGCTGCAAACAGCAGGGGAAGATGTAGTGGGATCCAATCCTACACCTTCGGGGGGCACAGGTAGCTACAGAGATGGGAAATTAAGCACTCGAGAATCTCTGGGCACTAATGGATGTCAAAGTGTGTCTGTGTGTGTGTGCGCGTGCGGCTCTGAAAGGAATCAGGCCAAGTTGTTACACTCTGATCTTAGGATGTTAGAGGGTAATAGGGGTTGATAACCTGCCTATTAAATGTCTACCTAAATGTCTTGAGCGTGTGCGTTTTTCCATCCCATGTTAAGTATTGTACAAAGCAACAGCCCTGAACTTCTATCGGCTCGACATCCGTCAGTAACTCTGACCCAAAATGTCTACATGCTTCCAGAGGCAACACCCAGGTCACGGGCTTTTCTTAGACTCTGCCAGACTTGCAAATTTTTTTTTTTTTTTTAGAGCTCTTCATATTGCACAGTGTAATTAGTTCTTTGTAATTAGAGCAATTTATTGCTTTGTGTATCCCTTTGAGACACAAGTACTTGAACACAGAGGTCTCAATTTGCAATATTACACACTGCGTAATTGGGAATTTGTTTCCTCACATCCCTGAGAGACCCGCAGACATGTACACATGTAACCAGAGTGGCCGGGGTGCAGCAGGGGGAGCGGGTTGGTGTTTCAAGGATCGGTTGGTGCGGGGAGGAGACTTGTATCTTTTTACATAATTAGACCTAAGTCCACTTCATTTAAAAAAAAAAAAAAAACAGCCAATCAGAGGCTCATCAATGCCGACTGGATAGTGACTGAACCTCAAACCTCGTGTGTATTTTGGTGCTCCAAGCAGGTCACATGTTTCAACAAGCTGCACTCTGGAGATTAGTAGCTGGAGCTTCATGTGTGCAGAAATAGGCAATATCCCCAACTAGACACTAATAATAGTAAGAATAATAACACTCAGCCCCATACGGATTGAGATATAGTCCCTTATTGGTTTGAAGTGATGATATTAAACAGCGTTATATGGGCAGGTGACAATGCGGCACCAGCCAATTTCCCTAGATATGAAAAGAAGAAGATTGCAGGTGGGATTACCCTGTGTGTGGTCAGGGAGGAGGCAGCCGCTACCGCCAGCGACGTTGTCGCCTCGCTCTACCGCTGATTGTTTGCCTTTGGGCCGCCGCTTGTCCTCCTCCTCTGCTGCTTCTAGTTTCTGTTTGTCTTTCGGAGGCTCATCCTCCTCCTCCGTCTCCTCCTCCTTCCTCTGTTTGTCTTTGCGCGGTTTTGGAGGCTGGGCTCTTCCCCGGTTGAGCTCCGGCTCACTGTCTGAGCCGGAGAGGACGGTGCACGTCTGGTCCCTCTCGGTTGAGGGGGGTTGCTGAGGCCTGAGTGGCTCTGAGCCAGCTGGGGGAGAGAGACAGAGAGAGAGGGAGAGGGAGAGAGGGAGGGAGGGAGAGAAAGATGAAGATTACTTTATTGGCCGAGTTGCACAGTGTAATCAGACTTTGAAGAGTTTCATTCCCGAGTGAGATATCCATCATCTGAAGAGTGTGACAGTGTGACAAAATGACTGCTGACATGAAAGTAAAACTCCATATGGCTCATTAGTGATCTTATTAGCTATCATAAGTCCTGTGCTGACAATTTTAGAGGATGTGATTGTGTAGAACGGATAGATGTGGTAGAACGTATAAACACATCTTACTACTTTTTAAAGAGAGCGTAAATTAACAGGGAAGCAATTACAGTGCACATGAAAAAAATGTATATTTTCTAATGTAATTTTCATAATTATTATATTATCTTTAACACACAGACTTCTAACTAAAAGTCTACAACACTGTGGATATTATAGTCTTAGATCTTTGCTCAGCAGCACGTCAACAGTGATGCGGAAAGCTGCCGATGGAACACCTGCCGTTCCCTCCCTTCGCCCGCTCTCAGAGAGAATGAATTATCTCGGTGTCACATTGTTTTGTCAATTAGTCGCCTGCATTATGTGCAATCAAACCTAAACAAAATAATTGCCGCCGATTGCCGCATCTGTGTGTGCGCCGGCGCGGCGTGCGGTATTCAAACCACTGATAATGGCACAATCACAGATCTTGCTTTAAACCTTAAATAGCATCAGCGTCTCGTACACTGCCCGTCAAGCCTGCAGACCCACTCTTCAGCCACTCATGTGATTTTCATTCATGCAGAGTGTTGTAATTTTATGCTGTAAAAAAAGGTCAGGCACAAATCTAAGCCGCGGAAATGTTAATGGATGCAAAGATTATGCTATCGTCATTCAGACTTAACATTATTTAAAATTGTAACTCTGAGTCTTGCTCTGAGGCCCTGCCACTCGTACACATGTTTATTATTGACTGATGTCTATTATTAAGGTAAATTGAACATTGAATAGCTGCTAGACAAAAGAACACTTACTTATAGCCAAATTTCACTTTCAGTCGTCCAGAAATTCTTCCAAGGAAAAACTATACAGTTTCCCTTTTCCTACTTTCCAGTTTAAATTTAAATCACACGCTTTCACATTATTTGTTGAACTTGAGGTGTGAAATCTAACAAGACAGTAAGTTGTGAAACTCCGGGACGCAGAGGGCTAATTAGTGATCCTGCGTCTCTGTGGCTTGTTTCTTCAAAAGGCCAGCCTCTAGCCGGTTTCCTCAAATGTCAACTGAGTCTCCGGGCTCCTGGCCCCACCGCTGCCCCCCTTCACTAACAAGCCGAGCGAGACTGCGGAGAGATGGCTCAATTTGTGTTAAGCTGTCCCCACCAAGGAAGATGTTAACGGGGAAAATCCTACAGGGCCGTGCCTCCATTTTACTAGTCAACCCCCTTGTTTTCCCTTCAGTCAAGGCCCCATTATGTCTGTAGTGGCTTGATAAGGCGCCAAAATGACGTCTCAAATCCAGATACGCAAACACACTGCTCCACACAAACGCATTCAAAAAGCATGTGATCCTATGCGTGAGCCAACGGCATAAGCTAATTTGGATACATATAAGAAATAACACAACTGAGTGGTTGAATGAGACAGGGAAAGCTTTTATTGAAGTCTGCAGGGAGTGAAATAGCAGCAGTGTGACAGAGAAGTATCAAAGACGAGGATCAAACATTTAAAGATTGAACTGGACAGCGTTGTTAAATGCTTAAAAGCTTTTAACAAAAAAAAAAAAAAAAGAAACTCAAAAACCAGAACGCGGATAGAGTGCTGGCTGAGAGGTCTGGAGAGCCAGGAGATAACCAAATTGCACTCTTCCTGTATGCATCTCTCTGAGTAGGTGCTGAGAGACAAATTACTGGTCGACCGGTGAAAGAGCAGGAGGACTGAAGCGTGCCCACGCGCCCGGGCTGAAAAAAGCTGCGAACACAGGAACTCTGCAGCAATGAATCCACCCGAAAACAGCTGAACGCAAAAACTGTCTGGTTCTAAATCAACACCGGGAAAGGTTTCACACACCTGAGATGTCAAAACCCCGTCACATAAAAGAAGTAATAATCCATGACAGTTTAATTAAAAACAATTCTCCGTGACTGTCCATACAGCACGACAGTGATTCAATTTGTATTCGGTTAATGAAAGCTCCTTGTCGTTTAACATCTGTAATCTGGCAAGTTTCTCCTTCCTTGGAAAAAGCTTCTCGTTTTCCATGTAAGCCACGGTGGCCGAGCAGTTAAAATGCACAGAAACTCCAGTAAAGAGTTTAAAGGCTGCTTGTAAAGTGAGCCTGCCGGTCAGTGCACTGTTTTTAATGCTATTTCTACAGTGGACTACTTTAAGATGAGGTTTTAGGTGCCAAATTTTAAGTTTTTCTGCACATATACATTTATTATCTTTCTGGTACAAACACCTAACAGTACGACAGACTGATATCCTGTTTTCCCTCTACAGCTGCCGTCTTGCTGTATTTTTGCCCAGATCCGGAGTCAAATGCCTTCTGCAACATGTGTTAGTATGCTGCGTTTCCCCCGTTACATGTCTCAACACCACCACAACTGGTGACGCAGTGTCACCCCTTTCCTTTACAGTCACCCGTGAGAAACCGTTGTTCTTGGAGGAAAGCGTTTCTCATGTCACACTAAAGGCTCTGACCTGATTATTTTCTTACATTTTTCACACGCTGCGGATTGCAAGTTGCCAAGTTGAGAGATATCTCCATAAATCCAGTTGTTATTTTTTCAGCACAGTCTGTCATTTACAAATTTAGCAGGTTGTTAAATTCTCCGTCTAGCGAGCTGACACAGCCTGCTGCTGTGAATGCGCCACTTGTGACAAAGAAGAGAGTGTGATTGCTGAATAGTTATCAAGCATCTGCTCTGTAGCTGGGCACGAAATGGATAGATGGAGGGGATTTTGTACAAATATATATATGTATATATCTGTGGGAGCGTGGGTGTGTGTCTTTAAAGGCTGAGGTTGTTTGAACCGTGTGTGTTTTAAGTGCACCATCCTCACTTCCAATAGGACCCAACTGCTAACAGACCTGCAGCACAGCCAGTGTTTGCTTTCTACCTGCAATAAATATAGATCTAATATTAAGACCTCCGAGTCATTAACACAGTGTCAACCTTTTTATTATTTGTGTTTTTTTTTAACAGACAGGTGAATAATTATGTTTTTTTTATATCAAATATTAATGCAGAATGTTTGCAATATGTCATACTGGATAATGTAAGCTTTTCGCATCTTATATCAACTCCACTTCCACTGCAGAGGAGGTTGCTAGTAAAAGAAAAGATTTCAATATAGAAGGTTTTTCAATTGATAAAATGTCCTCAGGTGATACTGTATTTCTAAACATACAGCCTGTCTGTATCTATTCAGCGCACAGGTATGTAACCTCGCTTTTTATGTAAAATAGTCACAATATTGTGGCTTTAAGCCATTTAGACGCCTCGTATACAAGTGTACTGACTTTAAGCCGGGTAAATAAAAATCAATTAATCAACTGGAAGTGAAGCGGCCTCAGTATGCAGTATCTTAGCATGCCATGACTTTTCTTTGAAAATGAATCATCTTTGACACCTTTTGTCGAAGCAATTTCTGCAGGAGCAACTTTTCATGCAAACGTGCATATATACGTTTGTCTGTCATAAAACTCTGGAGAACGTGCGGGATAAAAGCAGCACTAAAAGCTGCAAAATTTTGAGGTCTTTTTTCCGAGCCATTCTGATGCATCTCAGACATTTAAAGAGCACGGACCTTGCAGCCTGCCAGGTCATAACGACCCCCGCCCTCCCACCCACCTCCTCCTTTTTTTTGCAAAATACAATCATAGGCTGTCAGAGATATCAGCCAGAGCCAGCTCAACTTTTTCTAACTTTGTGCAAGACGTTTGCAGCAACAGTAGGCGCCTGTTCTCTCCCTCTCTCAGCTTGACAGGTGAGAATTATACTCTGTCCTTGTCATCTGCAGAGAGAGAGGGAGAAAGAGAGAGAGAGAGAGAAAACGAGACAGACAATATTCTCCAAGCAGAGCTATTTCAGACTCTGGCAAGCCTGCCTCCATCTTTTGCTATCACGCATCTCCATCTGGTGAAATCTGTACTGCTGTTCAAAAGTATTATGTCAACAGACTCCTACGATTGATATTGACGGGAAGAAAAATAAAGCAATGAATGGATTTCAGCTTCAGGTGCTTCATTTCGAGCCCGAGCTGATGGAATATTATCTTTTTCTTAATGGAATCCAGTTTGTTTTGCGATCAGTGAAATGAAGTTTGCGAAAAAAAAAAAAAAAATAGAGGAACACACAGCACACACAGCAGTAGAGGGAAAAATCTGATGGTTTGTTATCGTGTGTTTCAATCGTACCTGTTGTGACACCGGGAGAGGAGCGGGGGAACTCGCACACCTCGCAGTAGGGCAACAGGCTGCTGTTAGAGTAGGTGCAGGCCCCACAGTTCCACGTCTTAGCGGGAGGGTCAGGATCTGATAGCTTCCGTGGGGTCATGCAGGAGTCCAAAGCGCTCCACCCTGCCGCCGACCTCCGCTTTCCGTCAAATCGAGACCTCAGGCTCGGTCTGGCCCGTGACGCCCGGAGCCTCTTCAGCTCTGGGGAGAAGTCAGGGTCGGGTGTGACGGAGGGCTTTTCCTTCATCTCCTCTCTCTTCTCAGAGTCTGTTCCTCTGCTAGTCAGTGCAGCAGTTGTCTCTGAGGAAACGGAGGGAGATGTTTCTTCTGTTCGCTTCCTCTTCTTCTCCTTGCCAGTGTTAGGGGAGAAAAAGGAACGGATGTCGTGCTGCTTCTCCTTCTCAAACTGAGAAAAGACATTTATTACATGCATGATGGATTTCAATCCACCTGCAGAGCAGCATCAATGACACATTGTGTTAGCATTGTCAGAAGACAATCATTTTATCATTTCATAGCACACAAAAGCCACATTTTCTGGTGCAAGCTGCACCCAGGTACCACTCAAATAATGAATGATTAGAGCCGTGTGACACATAATACGTCCTATGACTAACTTTCTCCTCAAGCCATCAAATTCAATAAAAACTGGCTGCACTGGAACCAAAATTATTATTGTTCTCAGTTGTTTTGGCAGAATCAATAATATTTTTTTGCCAAAACACTGCAATATGCATTTCCTGTTCATTTGTTGCTTTTACATAAAATTCAGTTTTTATTTTTGCCTTAGTGACAGTAAAAAAAATACCACTGACTGAGAAACTGAGTTTATTCAGTCAGCACTTATTGTTTTGAGAATTCAACGTGTGTTTCAGAAAATGTTCTCGAGCAATTGGCAAAAACTGCCAAAACGTTAATTTAACGTAACAAACCTCTTTTTATTACATTATTATATAAATTGAGATGCAGCTCTGACGTCATATTCTTTCTTGATTAATGCATTTCACTCCACAAAAAAAGACAGGAAATCTAATTACCACGATTATTATTCCACTCCAAATACAATCTTGATTTTGAACATTTTATTATTTAAAGTGTGTTTGGTCTAGCTCACTCCTTTATTAAGCTCCACTCAGACAGACCCACTAGAGCGATGAGACCCTCGGTTATAAAAGGGCCTTTCCCAAGGTCCTTTCTCTATAAAGACAGCTAAAAACTTTAACTTCCTGCCCTCACATTTCAAAACTTCTTAGATATTGATATTATCTTAATGATAAATAAAAACACTTTATTAATTATCTCCAAACTAAACTAAAGAAGGTTCAGATAAAAAAATCAGAGTATTGATGTTTCTGCCAGATGACTCACGTGAGTGAAGAACACGTCGTCTTTCTCATTCCCCGTGTTCCCCTCCAGCGGCAGCACCATCTCACTCGGCGTCCACGCGCTGGCAAAGCTGAGGAACTCCCACCTGTCCTTGTCGCCCTCGTCGGCCTTCAGGTATTCCTTTCTCCCATCCAGAGTGCTGCCGGTCACCGTTTCCTGGAGGACGACATTGTGACACCGAATTCAGTCCGGTAAAGAAAAATATTTTGTTCACAAATCACATCTGCTCTGAAATGAGCAGGTATCCTACATAATTCCTATCCTGGAATTATTCAGTTTTAATTATAAAATATTGACAGCTATTTTGATTAATGTAAATCCCCAAATCCTGCTCTCACATGCAAATCAGTTTCACTAATGTGCTTCAGAGTTTATTTGCATACATGCAGAATATAAAGCTAAAGGTCTGTCATAGTTGACGGATAAAAACTGCAACACTGAGAATAAAACAGTGGTATCGTATGGGATATGTTTTAACCTATGTTTGCATACGTTAATGCTTTCTCCATAGAACAGACTGGAGCAATATAAGTGAAATCAGATTCAATTAAAACTGGCACAAGGCACCTTCTTGTTGAGCATTGACCACATGACGGTGTCAAAGGTGCCCTTGGCAATGAGGTAGTGCACGTTGACGGAGGACGTTTGCCCGATGCGGTGGGCACGATCCTCAGCCTGCTTGATGTGGCCGGGGTTCCAGTAAAGCTCTGCAAACACCACGTGGCTGGCAGCCGTGAAGGTCAAACCCTGGAGAGGACACACACACACACACAGACAGAGTAATAACAGCACACTGCAACAGCAATATAAATACATAATTCAACCAGCTAAAAAGGGAAACACTCCAGTCCATTTCCAATGAAATTTAATTTGCTTAATATCAGAATATGAGCAGCTAATTGCGTCAAGCACCTACTTTCTTTGATTGGAATGCATAACATTCCTGAATATATTCGGTCAAATGCAATAATTGATGTCAATGACTATATTAAGTGTGTCATGTAAGAGTAAAACACGTTTTCGACCTTTATTTCTACTTGTACAAACCTCGATTATAATTCACTACAAGCAACAACAGTCGTCATTATTACTAATTAGCAGCAAATGACTCTGTTTAGCCTATTTGCTGTTGTATTACATTAGTGCAGCAGATTTTGCTTTCAGTGGTTACAGCAGATGCATCGGGTTTTATTATTCTCTCGAAGCGAAATGCGACAAGCAGCTTTATGTAATCACTCGACCAGCATATGTGTGGATGTACCTGACCGGCTGCCTGGATGCTGAGGACGGCCACTCGGGTTCCCGGGTCACTCTGGAACTTGTGGACCAACTGGATTCTCTCTGAAGACGGGACGCTGCCATCGATACGGATATAACCGGCCTGTGTGATCAGAGGTAAGATATTTACCACAATATTGAATCTTCAGACAACAAAATCAGTTCACAATAGATGATGGAACATCTTTAAAAAAGCTGTTGCAGGGAGCATTTCATTAACTTGTATTCTATATTATAGATATTATAATGACAGATGTGTGAATAGACACAGCACAGAATAATTGAGCAGATGAGCTGCAATGAGTTACTTACAGTTAAAAATTAAAAAAAGGAAATTAGTGCATGAGTAATAACTCGATATTTAACACCAAACAAAGAGAGCAGCGGCTATGTGTTCATTAAAGCTGAACTTGAACTTGACATTCACCGAGCTGCTAATGCACTGTGATGACTCCACTTTTGATTTGGGCCAATTCGGTCCTGCAGAGCTACTCAGTGGCCGACAGTAGAAGTGTGTTCCTACTGTGCAGCTCCCACATGTAAATGTAACTGTAACTGCATGAATATAAAGGAGAGCCTTGCTGAGACAGCACACAGAGACCTGTTTGACTTTTTCTGGATTCATAAATGTCAAATAAATGTGCTCGCAGAGAACTAAGCATCCGCCAGCTTTAAACATCTTAAGGTCATAAAAAAAACCCATTCAGAAATCAACCTGCAACAGCTTTGTTCCTCTCTTGCATTTAGCGTGCTGTATTCACTAGTTCAAAACACAACTTTTATTAAGCAAACCTCCAACCAGTTTAACTCCCAGCAATAACGTCATACGACTGGAGCGCAATCACTTGCCTCTGGTCTCCAACGAGCTTTTTCACCACAAACGCGTTGCCTGTTGTTGCTTTATTTAGCCCATCTCTGTTAATTGATGAGTGCGAACGCACCAGGGAGCGAGCGTCTCACGAAGGAATGTGTTATCACACGTCGTACAGCTACATTACATTCAGCCGACACCTCCTCGACCCCTGTGACACACGCAAACACGCAAGCGCGCCCGCAAACACGCACACTTGAACTCTTTCACAGGTTGCCGGCGCCAAGCTAAGTTATATTGTTCCCTCGTGATGACTTGTGAAATACGCTGTGGGAGATTAGTTGTGGAAGTAAAGTTTACTTTCTGAGGGGAAAAAAAGACTTTCCTTCAAGAAAGAAAATTAACACTCGTAGTCATTTAACACTTAAAGGATTCTGAATAATAAACTTCTTGTTGTGTGTTTTAAAATAGTATTTGTTCATTATTGTACATGAATTACACTGTACATCTGAATTTTGCATAAAAACAGTGCTCTTGAAGGCTGGTGAAGCATTTGTACTGTATTTTACATATCTTCAGATATGTATTATTTGGATGGTGACTAATATGTAAAGAGATCCAGTCGCCTGCGGACCACCTGAGGTTACCTTGGCCTCGATGACGGCCTCTGTGCAGGCCTGTAGCATGGTGAGGTGGTGGGCGAACACAAGGAACTTCAGCTGCTCTGCCTCCAGCATCATCTTAATGTAGTCCTTCACAGCTCCCGCCTGGCCAGACACAGAAATAGACACAGATGAAAGGGAGCTACTGAATCCATCACTTCACTGGTCGACCACACACAGAGGAATCGGCTAGATCAGTGAAGAAGTCAATTAATCACTGCGGCATCCTTTCTGTGTGATCGATTCTCTATTGAATGCCAAGGATCCAGACTTTAAAAGGAGAGAGCACACAGAGCGTCTGGGGCGCATTTGTCAGCTGGCAGATAGTGAGAGCAAATCAATAACGCACAACTTGGAGATATGATTGGTGTGTGCTGCTTCTTTTTGGATTTTGGTACTGAATGACAAGAAAATCCCCTTTTGATCCCCAACTAATGATGAATGATGGATCCCAGAATTTACCAACAACTTAATAAAGACATAAGGCTTTTGCAAAGTTGTTTTAATGTTTTAAGACTTTCTTAACATCCTAGCAGAATAGGAATCTGATTGACTGGGCTGTACTTAGATTTAACTATATTCACAACCTTTTTAGAACATTTCAAGAGGAATATGAGGCCGGCTACCTGTCAAAGTGACAGCTACAGACCAAAATTACTGCAGGAAGTAAAAGTTAAGTTTCTCAACTATTTTATTCTTGAGTTATTTGCACTGTTTTTATTCAGGCTTGGCATTTTTTTTATTTTTTTTTGCTTCTTTTTACCTGTTAGTATTGTTTTATTTATGAAGTCAAATGGTAACAATGCTTTAAAAACATCACAGTCCAAATTTAACAGCACCTTGCTTGGTTCTGCTTATGCCTGCGACCTTGATTGACAGTGTGAAGCTAACAATTTAAAAAAAAAAAAAAAGGGAACAGCATAACTGCTAGTGAGTTAACTGTACCCTGCAGGTATCCATATCTATCATTTCACCGTGCACTGCTGCCCAGTGATCACACTGCGATGGCTGTGGCCGTTCCCGCCACCTTCTGCAAAGCCGGAGTGGATGTGCTGTATGAGCGTGTCATTGAGCTCATTTCAGAGCCCCAGGCCAAAAAAGCATCCAAGAATAGCACCAACTAGTGAGAAATACTGAGGTTTGATTTGAGTCAAACAGAGTCCTTACTAGACGGTTTTGGAGACAGGCCTTTCTCCAAAAATGGCGTGAATCCCACCACTCTAATCTCCACACCTCCTGCAACCTGACAACCTCTGCAGCCATCACCTGCTCTGGTGGGAGAACCTCTGCTTTGCCTTGCTGATAATTATCTGATGTGCCTGATAATGAATCTCTCCGCCAGGCCTGCTGACCCTGTTCTGATCTGGGGGGTCCTCATTACTGACGGCTTGGCTTCGCCGGCTTCCTTCCACTGAGTTTAATTAGTGCACAAACTTCTCGGCTGTCTGAAGCGGCCCGTTAGCTTGCTTTAAAGTCCAGCATCAGAGCTGTCCTCTCTGGGTAATTGGGAGCAGATGCTTGGCGGGTAAAGCAATAAAAATACCCCAAAGGCGTTTGGCAGCTCCGTCGCCAGGCGGACTGGCAGGCAGGGGCCGTGATGCTCGTCAGAGTGACATAGATGTGTGAATCTATCTTCCACCCCTCCCGTTGATCCAAAAAAAGAAGAAAGAACGCCTTTTTTTCTGTAGAGAGAAAGTAGAGAAAGTGTGTCTGACTCCAAAAACCAATAGGAGAGGAAATGAGACTGAGACTGGGGCGGCGGTATCAGCTTTGAGGTGGGTGAGTGGGCGGCGGGGGGGCTTTGTAATGAAAGGAGGTCCAGTGTTAGGCTAAACTGAGCAGAAATCCAATCAGCAAACAACGCCAAGCGCAAAAAAGATCCAAGCTTGGAGGCAGGCTGAGCGGGTAGCGTGTGGATGATTGCATTCAGTGGTTATCTCCGGTCTTCGTTAACCTTCGGGCCACACTCCTCATGGCTGAGGGCATCGGGCTAATTGAGAGGAATGCCAGGCCGCGAACATGGCAGATGATTGGAGAGGGACACTATATTTGGTGGAAATGTTTACTCAACTATAAATACAAGAGATTGAAGAGCTGCCTATTCTCATAGCATCAAGATTAGTGAGGCTGTAAACTAATCAAATGTTACTACAAATGTTTCCAGTGAGGAACAAGAGATATAAGTGCTTGTTAAGTTCTTGACACAGGTTGCTCTGACCCCCCAACCTTACTCATACTGTATGCATCTAACTACCTTCCCACATAGCTTATTTCTCTCTCATTAAAAAAATGTCACTTCAAACTGAGAGCCGACTGAGTTTCCATAGCAACAACATCACAGAGATGCTATTTTAGTATGGTGTGTAACTTTGAGATAAGGTGTAATCATGCCAGGCTGGACACAACTAAATAATACCTCAGTTATAACTCCCTACTTTGTCTAAGTGCTTTCACTGGCGACCATTAAGCTCTGTTACCATGGCAATGCTTTCCCATGAGATCTCACTTAGTGGTTGGCCAAGCGCTCTGAACATGATGCTGTACCATCAATTCTCCATTTCCTGAAACATAAAAATTACATTCTTTATCCCCTTTTTTTAAAGCTATTTAAACTAATCAAGATATTATATCTAGTTTATAATTTTTCCGCCTTTCAGAGGTGTTTATAGAGGTTGAAAACCTTTGGCGGCTTTACCGCCGGGCACATTTCCATCCATCTAAGAAAAGTATGTGTTGATTTGTTGACTTCATGCGTCATATGGCGCTAATGATGCGACGGTGCCTGTGTTTTTTTCACAGTCTGTTCAGTTATGTAAAAAGCTACAAGGAGTTGCTTTACTTTAGATGTTTTAAACACAATAAACTTTTGAGGAAGTTTGTTGGATTTCTGCCGCAGATCCTTCATATCTGCCTCCTGGTCAGCAATAAGAGGAGAAACATTTACAGCAAATAGAAACTCAGTAAAAATGGACATGTGACTACAGACAAACAAGGCACAAGGCTCTCCTATTATATTGAGAGATTTTCCTGTTTTTCTTTTCACCCCTACAAAATATCCGTCCATCTTGTACTTTTGCTGTCTGAATAAATCTTGCTCACCTTGATCAGGCTGCTAGTATATCGCTCTTTGATGAAATCTGATTCGTTCGACTTGTGAATGTAAAATTCATGGGTGTCAAACCCAGAGCTGAGGCTGCTTCTACTGCGCCGCTGAAACGTTAACATTTTTTACTGTCTGTCTGAATGATACAACTAAGAGCAAAGACAGTGGTAATAACTGAGTGCACTGAGTGCATCAAGTACAAAGCTTGAAACTGAAATATCACTCTCAGCATCTACATATTAAACTACTAGGTTATCTTCAGGATGAATCTGGTGATATTGATTTTTTTCCTTCCTCCTCTTTACTCAGCCTCGAGCCCACTGATGGGCTGAAGATGTAAAATTGTAAATTTTTGTCAAAAAGGCTAATTTCCCAAAACAGATGGGCACTGTAGTTTTTTATGCTAGCGTTACTCAGCTGCAGATTAATACTTGGTGCTCTAGACAGTATTAATGGAAGCAGGATGGTTAATGCAGGATGTTGGATTAGTTTACAGAAAACTACAATGTTGTGTTCATAGTAGGATGAAGGAATGTGTTTTGGACAACAAAGATATATCTTATCTATATCTTTTTCTTGGGATTTGTTGATAATAAGAAAAATCTAAAGTATCACCGGGGTTACCCTTCAAAGGTATACTGTAATGACAGGCTGTGGCAAAACAAGACAAACTTCAGCACCACCTGGTCTCCCATTACCTTGGCAATAGCTGTTTGCTTGTACATTTGTGTGACCAGGCCCACGACCTCAGTGAAAGGGTTGTCCGTGGCGACGACCCCCGACCCCATTCCCTTCATCAGTCTTTCCCACTTGGCGAAGCTGGCTGAGGCCTCCTGCAAAGCAAGGAGAGCACAAAGACAGTGAGGATGCGTCCTTTATTTCTTCATCCACCCTTCTCTCTCCCCCTCTCTCTTGTTCTCAACTGTTTTTGAGATATAAAGGGCAAAACAATTAATGGTGCTGTTGGGTGTCCTACTTTCCCTGGAAGAGAAAGAAAGAAAGAGGGGAAAAAAAAAAGAACAGATAGAGAGAGAGATGTGGAGAATTCCCAAGGATGCCACCCCCTCCGACTGGGCTGCTGTGTTAGGTGGGTCATGAGCGTCTCCCAATTATAGCAGCCTTGTGACAAGCCGGGGTCGAAGATGGAGAAGCAGCCGTGCCGGTACAATAAATCAAAGACGCTTCGCATGCTCTCAAGGTGATTGGCGAGAAGTATTTAAGGCGGAAGAGGAGAGCGGAGAGGATCGCAGTGGGAGAGGCTGCCGGTGAAGAGCATCATATGCTACCCCCTGCTCATAAACAAGACACAAGGCATTTGTTGTGGACATGTAGGTTATCCCTGTTTATCATACAAATAAGGCTCACATGAAACTTGGTCGATTAACAGCAGGCATCTTACAGTATGTCACTTTTTTGTATTACAATACAACATTTTATATATAGAAAACTGACAAGAAAAGCAGCATGCTGTATCAAATAACTGCAAAGCTTGGTTTCTAATTCAATTTGTATGCAATAATGCCACTGTGCTTGAGAAGAGTACTGAGCCCCCTTGACATTTTTTTTAATAGTCTAACATTGAACCACTTTGTCATTGGAGGTTATTTTCCACCTATTGTTAACAACTCTGTTGAATCCTTCTGAATTCAGGCTGCAGCACCACCAAATGTGTAAAAATTCAACAGGAACGAACACTTTCTTAAAGCGCTGCATATCAAATGATGCTAAACTGTGAACCATATGGCAAGCTGCAGGGAGAGGTGGGCCGTGCGTGATTAAGCACATACATAATAGTGTGTGTGTGTGTGTGTGTGTGTAGGGGGGGCTGGTTGGCAGAGTGGAAGAAAAAGAGAAGGGTGAGAAATGGAGAGAAGTCTTATTAATGCGAGTGCACATACATAATCGGAAGGGAAGTTTCACAGGGGCATTTTTGCACAGTGCATTCAGGACAATGACGAGATTTTGGTGAAACATGGAAGATTTGCACCAGTTAGTGAAGTAATTAGCATATCAGTGGATTCAAACCTAGTCAAAGTCAAGGACAGCTGAATGAATACATACTGTCATACTGCAGGAGCACAAAGCTGCGTTTCCTTGTTTTTTTTCTCTGATGTTTCTCTCAGCAGCAGCCGCATAAACACAGTTTTGAATGTCTCTCGATGTTTTTTTTTTTTTTTTTTCTAATTAAAAATGTTACATTAAAGCCTCGCTTCAGGGAGGGAAAAAAAAAAAAGAAAAAAGAAACTGAATGGCTAAATACCCCACCCTCGATAATATTCACTACACTAACACTGACAAAAGGCCAGGGCTGAAAACGTAAAGGCCACGAGGGGCATAAAAAGTGTCTGGCTGTGGAAGATAAAAGCCGTCATTAGGGAGTAAAATGAGATATGGGGCCGAACCGGTGAGTGGTCCTGGTATACAGAACACTAAAACTACAGAGAGTTACAGGTAACTCATGCTTCAAAAGACAGTTTGTTTAGGAGGAAAAATAATGCCTGCCCGGTCTTTTATGTTTGGTATTGTTCAGTCTTTAGTGCTTGTGGGATGAACGTGACCGTCGCCTTTCCCTCACTTCCGTATATTCTAAAACCAGTCCATTTAGCTGAGAGGATGAAATGTATGTGTATTATCAGTGGACAAATACCTGTAAAAAAAAAATAAAAAAATTGCAGATTCATATCATGAACAAAAAACCCCCACAAACTGTAAATCCGAACAGCTGCAGCCAGTCTTTGCTTTTTGTTTCCACAAGATGAATGATCTCCGAGCTCATTTCTCTGAGGTTATTACACTTAATGCTGCTGTTTCAGCCAACTTTAGATAAGAGAGCAATGCGAGAACAACTACGGGACATGATTTGAACTTTTCCAACACTCCTACATGTACGTTCGGTGGCCTAATTGGCGCCGCTATGTAGAAACATTGACCATATTTAGCTCCCAATTAAAGAGTCCCTTAACATTCAGGGAGATAGGGGTAAAAATCCTACATCATCATTTTTTCTGAGCAACTTCCTTATTGTTGTGTCATTCCTGGGATGGCGGCTCGATGCGTAATTAGTGCTGAAAGAGCTCCTCCAGTGTTTTTCCACTCCCACTGCTGCTGCTGATATGATACAAAATATAACAAAGGCCTCTTAGTGGATTATTGTTGGTGCTGGTTTGCTCCCGGTGGGAAAATAACCCCTTGTAGTCTTGACACTGGTGACCCAGCGCAGAGAGGAGAGGAGACACGTTGACAGGCGCACAGGCCAGGTCAAAACCGCATTAGCATTCACGTGTACATTCACACGCAACCAGGATGGCGTGGGAGGCACAGCCATAACTTTAGGGAAGCTAAAAGAGATGCAAACACCTACACACAAAACATGACATTTACTCTAGGTGGAAAAGGAGCACACACACACACACACTTCAGTGTAACTCATCCGAGACCAAAGAAAAACGCAAAGATATTCATTTTAAAATGATACAATAACATCAAATTTGAAAAGCATAAACATGTGAAAGTTTGGCTTGCTTGATCAATAACTTGAATCGACTTATAACTTAAATAACCTGATTAATCAATTATCAAGATACTATAGTCAAGATAAGAAAATATAAAACAATCATGAGGAGGAGATGGTTTGTACTTTGGTGGACATTCAGATCCATAGTGGTTATGGATTTGTGGAAACATACATTTCTTGGTTATAACAAGGAAAATGCTGAGAGAAAAACGTGTTTGACTATCTGACAAAAACTCTACCTTTGCGGCCTCCTTCGGCAGGTCGAATGGGATTCGCTGGCGGATTTTTGGGGGCAGCTGACTGAGCACCTCAGCCTTGAGACGACGGATCATGATCTGGCTCAGCCGCTGGTGCAGCTCCCCCAGGTTGGACGCCCCGCGACAGTCCCACTGCCTGCGAGACCCGAAGTACCTGCAAGGTAATGTGAAGCTGCGGCTGCTGATGCTTTTCTTTTTTATAAATACACATTTCTAACTGACAGAAACTTCCTATGAAAACATACTTATTTACAGCGATGCCCTGAAGGAGTAGTTAAACACATTTAAACATTCTCACCTGAGAGCTGCCCAGCACTACAACAGTCTTCCATCGTTTACTGCTGAGCAGCTGTGCTGGAGCAGTTGGGGAATCAGTTTTTTGCTTAAGGGCACTCTGCAGAGTAGGAAAGTATTTTGTCTAATGGCCACGGCAGCAGGTTCATCCCGAAACTCGCCGGCAACTTTCACAATTTATCAGCCAAATGGCTTTTTAGAATAGAACTGGCCCTCCGCACAAAGGCTGGTTATCTGCCATATTGGCTAGAACTGTGGACAAACTTAACAAAGGACTGCCAAATGTTGCTGTTTCACACTTTGGTATTTAAACTTGTAGTTGCTGAGTGAAGAGGAAAGCCGGATTCACTCTGTTTGAAATGTTTCTGTCTGGTGTGGGGATTTGAACCAGCAACTTTTTTAGGTGCCGTGTTGCTTCTCTGTCTCCTGGGATGCTGCCATTTCCCACAGTACTTTCACTACTATGAGGGGAACAGGATGGAAAGACACCACCGTGTCTGATATATTTGTGCAAATCTGTGTGTGTGTGTGTGTGTGTTTGTGGCTAAAAATAGTATGCCACATGCCACACTAAGTGCTATTGTATACAAAGAGTTATCATTAATGGTGCCGGGCCCATCTCCGACTGAGCTGCCGACTTTGATGGACATCCAAAACAATGCATTTGATGTGTTTGTCCACACATGTAAGTGATCGTTGCTGGCAACTGGCAGCCAGTTGGCATTGAATGCTTGGCTTCAGTTGTGGTTTGGCTTTGACAACAAACTGACAACAGCCGCAGAGTCAGGTACAGCACATCTTATCCCAGCAGACAATAAAAAAAAAGAGTGAAAATGAAATGCTAGATTGATACAAATCTGATTTCTATATGCTAAAAAAAGAAGCTTTAGCTTTGCTTAGCATAAAAGTTAGAAAAAAGAAGGAAACAACCTGGCTCTGTCGAAAAATTAAAAGAAAGTCTGCCTGCTTGCACATGTAAAGCTCAACCATGAACACGCGATATCCAAACGCAAACTGAAGCTTAAATATGTGGCGTTGTGTTTTTTTTAATGTGTGGCACTCTTTCTGGTCCAGGAGCAGTGACTTTCTGGAGCCTCTGCTAGTTGCCTGGCAACCTCACCTGCCAGCAAGATGGTAGGAGATCACTGACCTGGCTAAGACATACTTTAGAGGGTTTTCTTTTTAACCTTTGGACAGAGCCAAGCAAGCTGTTTCCGCAGGTTTCAAGTCTTTATGCTAAGCTAAGCTAAGCGCCCTCTGACTCTAGCGTCCTAATTACATAAGATTAAAAAAAATTTAAAAATAAAGTACAAATACAGATAAAATAGAACAAATAATGTATATGTGTGTTGTGTGTTGAAGACTCACTTGTAATGGGCGTTGCAGTATTTCTTGGCATAGTCGGACCAGGTTCCAAACCTCTTGGGGTAAAGGGCATCAATCTGCATGAATAGCTGTGAAATCCACACACAGGAAACAGGCCTTAACAGCAACAGCGTACTAAGCCACACAGTGATCTGTGTGTATGTGTGTGTAAAGGAGAGAGACAGCAATACGGTACAAGCCGTGTGTGTGTGTGTGTTCTCTGACTGACATGCTGTCAGCTATGAACTAGTTAGACCCCTCAGGTCATCTGGAACAGGCCGCCTGGTTATTCCCAGGGTCTCCACAAAAATTAGTGAAGCTGCTTTTAGCTTTTATGCTCCCAGCTGCGAGAACATGTGTGCTCCAACACACGTTTTTATTTTATTTTAATGAAACTGAAGACGTTAATGAAATATACTATATAAATAAGTCTAAGTAGCAAGAAAGCAAGCAGGTGCATATTCTCATTTGCACCTGCTTGTTACACTTTCACTTACACTTTAAAATAAAATACCTTTTACTTAATTGGTGACTTTTAATCTAACAAGAAAGCAAATAAGTATATTTCCCAAAAGAGTTGAACAGCTCCTTTAAGAAAAAGGATTATATACATTACACAGATATACATAATACAGTAAACTCACGCTATAACTCACAGCAGCAAGAGCTTGCCTGGGTTCACATCTTGCATGCGGTTTATTCAAAGTCCTGTTGTCCTTCACCTAGTTTGCCAGTCCTGTGTTGTGCAACCATGTGGCAATATGTATCAGCGCCAATTAACCAGGTCAAACCGCTGTATAGTTAGAGAAAAAATCCCCCCCAAAAATGTATATAAAATAAAAATAAATAACGTCAACTCGTATTAAACAACTGCCGGCGTGACGATTATGAGTCATCAAAAGATCTTTGCATCGCTTGATATCAAATTACTGATAAATTACAGGCTGCTGCTTTCTGTCTTCAATGGATATATGGCATTTTGAAAAGAGCCTTTTCATACACCAAGTAGGTAAAGAGTGATTATGCGTGACAGGTTGCAGCAATGTGTGCTAGTGTCCCTGTCAATTCTCAGTATTTGTAGGAATTTCTGAAGTAATGACAGGTAATCATCAGCAAGGCGATCTGAATAAGTAGCCACACTGCGAGCGCTATTCTAAATTCAGCGCTTGTTCAACGGGAGCTTTGCATCCCCCCCCCCCTCTTCACACTGTTGATATAATAGGTGGGTGGAATGAGGGCACATCATGAACGGTGCAGCATGCCCTGAGCTGTGTGCTAACTCGATGTCAGGAGCCACAGTGAGTAATGATGGCAGTGAGGAGACTGGCACAGAGGCAGGGACAGGGCTTATCAGGTTTATGCTGCGGATGATAAAATGTTATATTCAGTTTCAGATTCTAGTGGCAGAGAGAGGAAGAGAGATGATATCTAAAAACTAACCTCACCACTGCAGTCAGGCGATGTCAAAGACAGGATGGCATGTATCAGAGTGTATAACACACACACACATACACACACACTCTCTATGACACACCTTCTCAAGATTTCTTGCAAGTACTAACTTCGCTTCATTTTGGAATTAATTAGCTGCCTGAATTTCATCAGTTAATTATCATGATCGGGTCTAGGTAATAATTAAGTTTTGCTCACAGCGACGTGGCAGTTCGATGACAGTGAGATCAGAGTCCTGTCTCGCAAAGACGCCTCAACACAAGTCAACACAAAAACTGCGTTGTGAGTTCTGGATAACTAGTTCATTAAGTTGGTTATCAGCTCACTCAAGGTGTTTTTGTAACATTTGGTAACTACTAATACTTCGTGATAATTTGAGCAACACAAGAATATCATAAAAGCCCAAAGAAATGCTGCCGCAGAGGTTGGAGGAAAAGTAGAGCCAATGGAAATGGCTAAGCACAAAGTTGTATCAATGCCTTATCATTAGAGTACACTGGACGTATTGTCCGGTACTTCTTACCGATGCTGTATTGTGTCTTCACATTGTGACTGTGAAAAGATTTTCTATTCACAAAGTCCACTTCATCTACCGGGGCTGCCGTGATGGAATATGGCTGCAATCTACCGCCTCAATATAACGTATATAAAAATGATATAATAAATCATTATGGAGAAGGGAATGGCTCTGCCGCTCTCCAAACATCGTTGTCCTGTGAACAGCCCTTCTTATTGTCTCTAAATTCAATAGTTTCCCCCCCCCTGTGCGTTTCTTTTTATTACTTGTCTCATTTATTGCAGTGCAGTGTCTGTTCATATCGGGGTTTGTAAATGAAGTTTTTGCAACAAAGGTTATTGAAATAAGTCCACGGGATCCTCTAGGATAAGTGATGCCGGAGAGAGTTAATTGGCTTTTTGAGTGTTGGATCTGAGTATAACCTGCTCCGGAGCAGGTTACCATGGCGATCCACCTGCACTTAGAGTGAAACACCTTTGTGAGATGGAGAAGCTCGAGCTGGCCTACTAATCTCTCTTCATGAGTGTGAGCTCAGAATCCCCTTTGAAGCATATAGATGACTTTTTATAATCAGTTGAATCCGGTTTCTTATATGTGTCCACATTGTTCCTTCCTCACCAAACCCCATGTTTAATTTTTTAATTAAACTTTCAAAGTAGGGTTTGAAAAGAGTTTTGAATGTGACAGCTGCAAGGTTCATGCTGTCTGGGAAGAAAGCAAAACAGCTTACTCCACTTAAATTTACATTCTTTTTCTATTATGGGCATTTCCCCACAGGGCATCATTAAAGTTTCATTTAATCAAATTTTATTACCTCTTCAGGTCGACCCAGAGCCGGGGTACCGGTGAGCAGGATGGCCCGCTTGGCGCTCTGAATAAAAGGCACCAGTATCTTAGTCCGTGCTGAGTTCCTGGATTTGAGATAATGCGACTCGTCCACCACCACCACGCCGAACCGCTGCCTGCTCAGAGCCTCCACCAGGGGGCGCGCGTCTGTGGTGAGCAGGCCGTAACCCAGAACCGTCACCTTACTGCTGCTGATACCCCTGGACGGGTAAGGACACACACACACACACACACACACACACAAATCTGCATCACAATTTCCCAAAGCCCAAGTGATTCAGATGTTTCACAGATATCTAGTTTTCTTCTTGACAATAAGAAAAACATAGAATAACAACAGATTTCTCCTTTAAATTATTACTATAGTTCATACAGTTGTCACCTTTAACAGTCACAAATGTGTGTGGCAACAGAAATGCAGTAAATACAAATTCAACATTTGTTTAAATCTTCTTGCGTTTATTGCATCCGAGTCCTCAAGGTAAACTATAAAAAAAAAAAAGGGTGTGTGCACTTGATAAATGTTAAGGTACACAGAGTAAGACACACACACACACGGACACGCTGCCAGACTACGGCTGCAGGTTTTTCATACATCTCTTCTCCAGCCGCTAAGAAATCCATTCCTGAGCCGTACTGCAATTTCTACATTTTTCAGGTTAACAGAAACACACAGTTTACAGGCACAGACGCAGCTAAACAAACAAACATTCACCTGCGCGAAACCCAAATAAGGATCTCAGTGAAATCAAAAGCATTTCCAGCATCTGTCAGGCTGTAATTCTTTGCCTTCGCCACACACACACACACACACATTTCCAAGCTGAAATAAACCTAAGGTGCCATTCATGTTCTACAAAAGAACAAGTGAGTCAAAATACTGAGAAGAGGTGCAACACATTTTTTTTTCTTGCCTCCCTTTTCAGTCGTTAACACATCCAGTTCAAGGGCACGTTTTCCCCAGAAGGGTTTCACAACCTCTTTGCGCCTCATCTGTGATGTGAGTTTTTTTTTTTCCCTCTTCCAAGTAAAAAACATAGAAAGTTTGCTTCATTCAAAAATAAAAACTACGAGAACTAGGGGAAAGTTGAGGAGCTAATGAAAGCAGCTGTTTTTACTGTTTATGCACCGCAGACGTCCACCACAACCCGAATCAATAGAAACAGTTGTGAGAATGAGGCCTATTTCTCCACGCCAGCATTTTTCCACTTTCTGCATTGAAAATCTCAGCTCTTGTTCAATATTGCAGACGTCGCCTTGACATGATTCGTCTGTCAGTGCTGTCAAACATCAGCCACTGCTTGCTCCTGACACCTAGGGACACTTTGAGATTAATTTGTCAGCCCCAGCTTCTCTGCCTATCACTCTGCCTCAGTTTTACACCGCTATCTCAGCTGACCAAGTGTGTTTTCTATTCCATCTCCTTAGGTAAATTAATACAACGCTGGAGAGATGGAGTCGTAACAAGAGCCAGCAGACACTGCCACAGCTTACTTCCCCTGAAGTTCAAATAATGGCTGCAACCTTTTGACTTAAATAATCCTATCTACGACGAACATTATCCACAGGATTATGTGCTTTGCTTAGATATCCTGAACATATTTATGAGCTCTAAAGAGACCGTGCACGCATTTCCACACAGACTGTGAAGCTCAACGAGCAGGATGTGTCTGTAAGTACTAGAAAATAAAGTATTTAGCCTTGAATTCTTTAAAAAAAATTTATAATTGGATAATTGTTAAGAAATTATAGCGTTTTTTTTTTTTTTTCCCACAGTAGAGGGCAATGAAACAAAGAGCTAAAAGGAGAGTGAATATTGGACGTACTTTTATCAGGTTGCCAGAAATACAACTCTAAATGAATATTAATATTGCTGCATATCTGCTGATTGTGTAAATTTGCAACTGTTTGCTAACATGTTGGTGTAGTCTGGCTGGGGTATGTTAGGAAGAGAGAGGAGGGGCAGCATCATGGAATGACCTACATGGTGTGGCTCTTGTTCTCCACCAGGTTGATGTCTCCAGGCTGCAGCTCCGGGATCCACCTCTCCAGTTCCTCGATCCAGGGATATTTCAGGGACGAGGGCACCACCACCAGGAGGGGCCACTCCTGCCTGAAGGCGTACGCCACGGCGATGGCCTGCACCGTCTTCCCAAGACCCATCTGGACCGGCCAAATCAACACACGGCAAAGGGGGAGAAAAACAAGTCAATCGGGCACCGACTCCACGGTAAATTGCATATGACGGCCGAGCTGATGTGAGGCCCAAGAGTAATAAGGTCTCAGAATGATTCTTGTGTCAAAACAGATTAGGCACGTGGGAGTGCTGCACAGGGTTGACAAATTAATTTGGAAAGCATGCAGCGCAGCCCCCAGGTTCATTTTTTGGAGGGAAATAGATTTCCTGAGCCAGCGTTGTGTGTGCTTACCTCATCAGCAATCATACATCTGTGAAACAAAGGGGAAAAAGAGAAAAGTTTATTTTGAGAGAATGATATTATTAAAACCTGCTTACTTAAGGCACCACAAAAGTTTCAGTTTTCCATACCAGTAACCTTCCCGTCATAACCCGACTTCTCAAACCATTCTGGCCACACTTAAAGCACACACTGTGGAAGTGGCATCAGCTGCTCTAAGACACGTTTAAGTCTGTCACTTGTAATTTAGGAATGCACCGGTGGAGCTTGAGTACTACTGATTTGATGCAAATTCTCACTTCAACATGTTATCCCTTAGATTAGTATGTTTTTTTTTTTTAATCACAACAAATTAAAACTGAGACTGCTGAAATAAAAACTGAACTTTGCTGCGGAACAGACGGCGCATAGCATCTTCCCAGCCATCTGCGCCTCCGTATTTTTCTTTTTTTATACTAGAATGGCACAAGGTAACATTTCTATTTTTGTCAACATTGTTGAGAACACGGCCTTGCTGTTTGAATAAACTTTCTTGGCATTTCCAGTGGACATAAATCGTACCGGGGGGGATCCGTGATTACATTCAGTAAGAGCACCCACTTTGTGACAGGGTCAATTTCTCAATATAGTGTTGATAAGTGATGTCATTTATCCTGCAGAAATAGCAAACACTTCCTGCTTCCAGGTTCTAAAATGTAATTTTCTCTAGGATAAAAGTCACTTGTTTGGGATGTCTCTTGACTCTGATTTGATGTGTTTTCAGCCAGCTAGTTTTCCTTTAACACTACACATTATAACGAACAATGAAGGCCAAATTTGCCACCGGTAGAAAAAGTGCAGATAGATCAACCTCTGGTTCTCTCCACCCAATGGGTTTGGACCTTTTGTCATGACCTTGCTTATTCATGACTGCTTCCAACATCATGTCGCACCAAACAGAGCAACAGAGGAGCTCTGAATACCTCAGACACAGTCTCTCATTATTCTTTCTCCTCCTCCCTCTCCTCCTCCTCCTCCACCCCACACCCCCCCATCTCCGCCCCATTTCTCTCTTTCAGCTGAGGAACATGATTAATGTGCACCTTGCCACTGGTGGTTTTTCTAATTGCCAGCACACCGGCCCAGTCAGCGCAATGCTCACACACTCACACACTCACACACACACACAAACACACGGTCTGTATATGAAAAATGCACACAAAAGAAAAGACATGCAAAAATTCACAATACACACACATACATGAACAAAAGGAAGTGTACACACAAATGCAAACACATGTAAACTAACACACACATATATATATATATATATGTGCTTGCGCATACACCCACCCACGCACACACACCCACACTCACAAAGCGGGGAGGGAGTGCGGCAGGGGCAGGTGCTTGCCATTTCTCAACACATTAATCATCCTCCTTTAAATAACCTGAGCGTCGTCTTGACGGTTTGAGACTGCGAGGATGCTGCAGTGCTGTTGCCTGACGACGGCACGGTTTCCGCCGCCGCATCTTTTCTAATGTTATCTCTGAAACCCACAAGCCCCAAAGTGTCAGGAAATGGGCTCCCCTACCTCCCAAGCTCGCTACAACGATTTGATGGGTTTGACCTCTGCACAGTGATGTGTTGTGTGGCCCCGTGTCTAACCCCAATCTTCCAGCCCGGCTAAGGTTCTCTTCTGAGGACTAGAACTATAGTGCACTGCGGTCAGTGGCAAAAACCGCTCAGAGGTTGGACGCTGCACAAAAAGGCTGACTCCAAAAGGTGTTCGAGTATGCCACGGTCTGACCCGTTAGCATCTCACACACAGTCATGGGTTCAGACTGTGAATAAACTTCAAATCAAAACAAAATAGATTTTGGTGGAAAAGGTTCAGGTACGAGGTTTTATTCCACAGGAGGATGTTTGTATAGTGTGTGTGAGTTTAATAAAAGAAAAGGTTTAAACCCATCCACAACTTTCTCTTAAATATGATGTCACTGTATAGGACAGATTGCACAAACCAAATCAAAGGTTTCATTTTCCTAATTTAACCAAATACACATTTTTTTGTCAAATTTAACATGTATTTCCTGAGCAATAAAACACATTTTTAGCGTGTTCAAAGTTTTTGCTGCCAAAATTAGCATTAGCATTATTACAGTTAACGTGAATTACATGCTAACAAAGCTAGTTTGCTAACACCTTAGCATTAGGGTTAGCATTCACGCTCTTGACCAAATATGGTCACTTCTGCCTTTAAAAAGCAAAAATTAATAGTACATAAACCAAATGCATAGTTTTGTACAGTCTGGCATTACTGAGTCAGTTTTCTGACTTAATAATAATATAATAATAATAATAACTGAATAATATTTACCTGAGCTACTGCCATGCTATGTTTTAGCGAAGCCAGAAAACGTCATCACACATCAGCAGAAATATTTAGCAAACGTTTGCTAACATTAGCTTAAATTAGCCACCATAAGCTACTGCTCACACCAGACTCAGTTAAAAATAAAACCCTGCGTGTATTAAAGTGAGAGGAAATATGTGGTATTTCTTCTTTTTAAAATGTTGAATAATCTCGCTGTAAAAGTTTAAAGATATATCTTCTGTGTAGGATTTCAGGTTATTTGCTGCAACTTAATTTTTTATGACCTACCTGTACTTGATGGAGCTGGGTACTACTAATGATTATCAGTCTCACAGAGGAAATAATATGAAAACAGTGAATATAATATGAACGTTTTTTCCTTTATGGTATGTGGGTGTTATGTGACTACGCTCGATACTTTTTTTTTTGCTATGTTTAATCATAATTCTTGTTCCCCTGTGTCTATTAAAATAGTATGTACTGTACATAAAGATGTATGAATGTAACTTCCGTTTGGCTCTAATGATGCAACTTCTCTGAAAACTAATTTTTCATGTTACAATACTAACTTATTATCTTCTCTAACACACAGACTGACACAGCAGGCTATACAGTTTCTTTATCATGTGCAGCCTTGTCTCATTCTTACTGTGAGCAAGGTGATCTTACATAAAAACAGGCTGATGTCATGTAGTTCTGAGCACCAATCTGGTCAATGATGTCCTGATGATGCACATTAGCTGTGTTTTTGAATGTTAAACTCTTGCGCTGAAACCAGATTTTTCAGGGGCTTTATTATTATGCTCCCTGAGTGATATTCACCAAGCCTCCCCTTGAATGTTATTGGTTATTGCACTGCACCTAATTTCTCTTTCATGAATGGGCTTTCACTAGGTACAGCTCCCACTGTGTTTGCTGAAAAGTCCAAATGATTTTTTATGGCACTACTCCGTGTGTGTTCTCTATATTACGAACAATAATTATGAGCCAGTACAAATGTGCCGTAAAAACATCAACTTCTTGTATGAGAACAAAAAAAACCAAAAAACTCCATCACTGGATTCTTCTCTCAGTAATTTGACCATCACAGGGAAACTCAATAAAGCTTATTGATCCCCCTCTCACATCAGTAGAGCAAGCCTTTTTTAAAAAGCACAGACAGTCACTTACAATATTTTGGACAATTTAGAGCAGGGCAGATATGGACTGCATCACATCTTGGTCAACACCATAATGGACGTTTTATTGGATGTATTTTGACTTCAAATTTGTTTTTTTATTCACTATCTAGGCAAGCTCATTCAGAGTACTGCATTTTATAAATACATCCTGGGTAATTGTGCTGATAGCTGATAAATAAAAAAAAGAAATTTTAAAAAAGTCAGTTCTAAAATGCCAAACTTCTGCCCAACTTTCTAAACAATACAATCAACCACATCTCATGGGTTTTTATTGTCGCTCTGTTCCACAGCGTTCCCCATCTATCCCTCATCTAACTCCATAAAATTCACTCACCCTCCTACACAGACCAATACAGTGGGCTCCATAAGTATTTGAATTGCAACAACATTCGATGTTTTTTGGTTCGCTACTCTTGATGCTCGGGATGAGAAAAGATACAGTGACTATGAGATTTAAAGGGGAAAATCCACCCACGGATCCTCCTACACTGTTAGATATCCAACATCAGTGATGTTCAGTGCATTCTAGGAGTTATTTTATAATAAAGGGCTGCGATATACTTTTTTTTTCCTGCCAGCCTGCCTCATCTATTTCCACTTCAGGTATTAGGAAATATTACACTGCTTCTCAGAAATGCACTGCAATTTGTAGGCAAAAATATGATTTCTGATCTTCAACACTGAGGTTCTGTTAAGTATCAATAAGAAAGAGACTGCTGCTTTTAATTGAGGTTCTTTCCTAGAATATTGAATGAACAAATGAAGAACCGCAAAGGGTGCCTCAAATTCAGATACAAAGATAAATATAAAGATTACCGTCAATGACGTATGCGTATTATTACTGTACATGCAACATTATAATAGTGCTCATTCTACTTTCAGGCTTCGTCTACCTATGACATGACAGTGCTAATGTCACTGCTGCTTGCTGGGAGCCGCAGTGCCTGAACTGCTCTTACTGTCACACTGATTGCCAATTGACTGAGGTAGTTGTCCACGCGGTGCAGCGAGAGCCAATTGACTCCTGACCCACCCCCGCGTAACAAAGCATTGCCTCCCAGTGTACCTGAATCAATATGGCCGCTCCGCATCACAGCAGAACCGCTCAGATTGGCTCCCTCTGCGTTGACCTTCCTGAGAACCCGATTGTACATCGACTGGTCGGTTTAGGGAATGGGCAAGTCCTGACCTGCTACCTGCTCCTGCAGCTAATTCTCAACACAGCCAAACACAACACTTGCAGACTTAAAAAGGCAAACTGAGAAACGTCCCTCGGACTGGTAATTGTTTTCAGAGATACAAAGATGGGCTCTTATGTGACCATTCTGAATGAATGAATGGATCTTGACTTTTGACTTGCCTCTTGAGCCATCATTTCCTTTTTAAAGTTACTGTATTTCTGAGTGCTGTGCGTCATCGGCTGTGATGTAACTGACAGACTTACCGTCCGTTCCTCGATAAAGCAAACTCCACTCCCTCCCTTTGGAAAGGCATCAGGCGCTGCAGGAGCTTGCGAGGAAGGCCTGACAGTTGCTGTGACCATCTTGTATCACAGCGAGAGGTCTGTAGACCATTATCATCCATTTCCATTAGTGAGTCCTCATCAGTTTTTTCAGGATCTGATTTTAGGCTGAAAAAAACCCAAAACAATGAGTGAATATTCACTATAGCTTTTATTAGACATTAAAGAGCACTACAATTTAGCATATTAATGGCTGATTTAAACATAGTTTATAATAGCTTTCCTCTGCAGCCTACCAGCGCTGACAGAAAGACTATGATTACAAGCTGTGTCGCAGATGGATGACCCAACACAGCGGACAAATAAGAGTCTGAATTTTAGACGAGAGGGTAAAAGTTGCCCATCTCAGCCGCCTCCAGCTACAGTAACAGCATCTCCTTTGTGTTGCCTCACCTCATACTGTTCTGGTTATAGTGCAGGCAGATGTAATCAAATGATTGTTGTGTATTGTGAAATACAGAAAGCTTCACATAGACTGTGTTGTCCAGAGAGAAGGCAGGAGAGCTTGTTGTGTTAACAGTATATATATATATATATGTATTAATGTTTATTATTGTGTAATTAGTTGGTATTTTTTACAATCTGTAACTTCATCAGCGATATATTTGTGGACCTGCAAAAGAAGTTAGGCAGATTAGGATCAAATAACCACTTAGAAAAGTATGGATGTAGTATCTTCAGACAATATTAATGTCAACATCAACATGAGAAGTATCGAAATGAAAAAGCACCCCATATTGCATTTGATACTGACTAGTTTGCTAGTTGTTTGCTACAACTAGCAGCCTAGCATAACACGAATATTCAATGTATGCTTTGTGTATTAACATGTAACATTACAATTTTGCTCTGCTAGGTAGATGTAGATGTGGCCAAATACCGTATTGCTATTATAATAAAGTATATCTATCTATATCGTGACTAATAGTTTAGTCCAGTAGTAGTCTCTTGGTAAAACATGGTACGTTTTAGCTAAATAAGAAGACCAACCTTTGTGTTTTCTTACGAGTGCTTTTCCGGCCCGATGAGATAGCAGACAGAGCTGACATACTATACTTCGCGGCAAATTTAAGGTACACTCGATTTATATCACCGGGCACCCACAATACGCTTGTTATCGATACGTATTGAATGCAACTTTTTTGGCTACTTTATAGTCTAATATAACCACATTTCATTTAAACATCAGCATAAAAATGATATGTAACACAAATTGGTCATATGTCAAAAGAAACTGCGTGTTAACCGAAAAAAAACCCACCCTGGCAACGACGCGACGTGACTTATTTTTCAACACTCTACGTGCAGGACGTAAAGAGTTGACGCACTCTCCCAGCCTGCCGCTGCCTGTCTGTCCTTCTCCACTCCGCCACAAACGCGACTTCACCCTCGGTAGAGACAACGGCTGTAAACCAAAGCGGTAAGCCAACGATAGATATCTGCAGTTACCGGTTCGCTAAAGAAAAAAAACAACAAATGTTAACCGGATAGTTCATGTAACACGAGGTAGTTGGTGGCAGTAAACACGTCTCTTCTTGTTGGTGCGTGACAGCTCAGGGCGCCGGTGTTTGCCCGTTTTTAACACAGCGCCAGGTAATAACCGTTAGCTTTAGCCCCGACAAGAGCCAACGCCAAACGTTATCTCATTATGTTTCTCAGAGTATACACACCTCGCAAGCAAACACGGAGTCCAAGTTGTAAGCGACCGTATGTGTTTTCGGCGTTGGTCCGATAAACCAAGCAGTACTTATTTAAATAATACAGCTGTATTCAATAACTTTCAGGCCTTGTTGGACTGTTCCTCTCAACGCAAGATATGCAGCAACGGACAGCGCGTATTAAGGCGAACGCTAACCGTTAGCCGTTTCAATAAACTGACCGTTTAATTGAATCGTTGCGCTACTTGTTTAAATGTCTTATCAGCCGAACTTGAGATAGGTGTATATATTATCTGATTGTTATGTTACATGTTGTCCGCTGACTGTAGTTTGGCCGATATGAGCGAAACATTGAATTGGCATGATTTAACATGAAGTCTGGTGTGACGGCTTGCTGCGAGCGGAAAGTGTCGATGACTAACGCTAGTGTTTAGTAAGTTGCATTGCTCTGAATGATTGATCTAAACATATTTCCAAACCCTTTGCTATGCCCTAATAATTATCATGGTGTTTTATGCTGTATGCTACATACATCACTGACAACGTAACGTTTTCTTGGTCGATGGGAAGCGTAGAAAAACACGATACACGCTCCTTTTTTAATTAAGCCTACGTATTAATAAACGATAAATAAACGTAGTGCAGGTAACGTACCAGAGAAACAAGCTAGAGAGTTTTAATTTTAGTAATTAGGGCAGAGTAATGTTATCTTGAACCGACCATTATAATGCATCACTATCAGCGCAATGAGTTATCTAATACCTAAACGTCATTTTACGCTAATATTAATAGTACATGTGCAATTAATGATGAACCTTGCACATAATTTATATATTAAGCATTTCTGAGATTCTCATGTTTTTCAAAGTGTTGATAAATTCACCCCCCAAAAAAACCTGTTATTCATTTAACATTCATATATACTCCTGTTGTCATAGAGATAACAATATACAGTAAAAACCTGACGTGAACTAGATTTATGTTGGTAAGAGGCCATAAATCATACACCGCATCACATTTTAGTGCTTGTTTGATCAGTACCACATACCCACTTTAAATCGGATGCACTGAATTGGCCAATTATTGTCTTGCAGACTTGTTAGAGAGATGGAAGTCAAACACATTTTAAAGCACTGAGGCTGAGCATCATGATGGTATGATGTGGATGCTGGTTCAGTCCCTGCGGCTGCTGTTTTTACAGAGCGCAGACGACGTGTTAATTTCTCCAGGGCTGATATCTTGTGCCATCCAGCAGCATGCTCTGTGTTTTCTGTATATTGTAACATATCTACCCTTGCTAGGGAAGTGTGAATATATTTAGTGTTTGTGTACGCTAATTAAGATGTCCCCGCTCAGGTAGTTAGCATCATTTTTCACCTGGTCGGTGACCCATCAGTCACAGTAAAAAGCTTTATCGTCAATGTCTCCGCTTTCTAGCATTCAAATAAGTGCTAATAATTGTTTGACAAAACTGTTTCACCCGGGGACCTTCAGGCCACCGTAGCCGCTACTCTGTTGACCATTTGTTACGCAGGTTAGGACGTATTTGGCTGATGACATTATCTGATATTGAGGTTGAGAATGCTGTGTAATAGCTTTCTCAAAAGATGTGGCCCAATAGCTAAATAATTCATCGTCTTTCCAGGGGGAAATCTCTCTTTCCTATAATACTTGGTCTGGGCCATTAAATAATTCAGCCGCCTATCCATAAATTGTTTGTTCAATTGGTGACCTTTTCATGGGATTAAGGAAGCATAATAATAAATTCTTCAGAGACCTGGCATAACGAATGGTACAATTATGAGGCAGGATTGGATCAGATCGGTTGTCGCAGCCTCGTGTTGGTTGCTAAGTGACAGCAGGAACTTTTCCGCCCACTGTGTTTGCTGTTAAAGTCTGAGTGACTGAAAGGACAAAAACATTCACATTATGGCAGTCTAGACTTGGGCTGCACACAGGACCCCGTTTGTGACTTTGACAGCCTGTCAGTCACTTACCGATGAAAGATTTTTGTTTTTGTTTTTTTTTCAGAGCTCAATGATCAGCTCTATCTCCTCTGCATGGGCAGAGAAGGCATTGAAATAAACAAGCCAAGTAACGACTGATGGAAGTTATGATCCCTTAGTGTTTTTTTCCTGTTAAATCCTCTAAAGTCACCAAAGGCAGATTCCGATGAAATGGAGGAGGTTAGGGGTGTGGTGCGATAATGCTCAAGCAGCTGCTCTTTTCCTTTTACGCAATCACTGTACTGTTTTCCAGCTCATCCACCAATAAGCCTTTCTTAGATGTTACGTGAAGCACATAGTTTTAATACCATGTTTCTCTTCTCTGCTTCAGTAATGGGTGGTATTTCAGGTGGTGGCTTTCTCAGAGTCAGTGGGATTAGCCGTAGCCTTGTCGTCTTGTGTGGAAAGCAGGGTGCCAGCTTTAATGGGAAGGTAGCCCAGTGAACAGCTCGGCCTCTCAGCGGCCAACGCCTCCCCATCGACTCTCCACCTGGTCTTTGAGCACCTAGCTGGCCACGGACACGTTGCTCCTGTCCCCTATCTTCTCCTCCTCCCTGCCTGTCTTCTCCCTTTCTCCTTCACTCAGTTTTTTTTTTTCGCCTCCTCTGTGCTCCTTTTTTGGTCTTTTCTTTCTCAGCGCTCTACCTCCCACCCTCCTGTTTTCTCATCTTCCTCTGCTCTTCCTCTCGTTCTCATTCTATCTATCCCATGTCCCTGACTGCCCTTTCCTCCTCCCCCTCCTCGTCCTCCACCACCTCCTCCTCCTCCTCTTACCCCCTCCTCTTTCCTAAAGCAGAGTAGCTAATGAAGAGCCCCATTTAGCCGGTGACTTTGGTTCAGTCAGCGCTCCGTAGCACCGGCCAGCGTCGGCTGCTGTGACTGGCTGTTGAGGCTCTGACATCACTCAGGGGCCAGCTGTTGATTTGGCGCTGTCTCCAAGGCTGGCTGGCTTGATGGGTTGTGGCAGGTAGACTTGTGCTCGCACAGCATTCTCCCTTCCTCCCTCCCTCCCTGTCTTTCTTTCTTTCTCTCTCTCTCTCTCTCTTTGTGACACCCACCCTCCCTCGCCTTTTCCCTTTTACACTCCCCTCTCCCCGTCTTCCACTCACACTCAGTCGAGCGAGCGTGCAGGAGGCAGCAGGCAGCTGCCGAGGAGCGAGCTGGGAGGCGACTCCAGCCTCCTCTCCAGCAAATTGTGCCTCCTGTACAATGGAAACTAAACGGTCGAGTAGCAGAAGGGATGGAGGGCAGAGCTGCCGGGCAGGTAGGTCCTGCAGCTTCCAGCCACTTTGTTAGCGAGAAGGCATTGATCTCACATGCCGTTTCTCATTTGTCCTTTTTTACCTGGTTTCTTGTTCTTGTTCTCTGTAGTTTATTTTGTTCTGCTTTTCTTCATGTCTCTTTTTTAGCTGTTTTCTGCTGTTTATTGCCACAAGCATTTTTTTCTGCTTATTTTTTCATTGTGTTGCTGCAGGTCAGTAAGGAAGTGTGCTGTCTTTTCCTCTGGCATGTTAAACTAATCGCAACGTGAGATTCGGTGTGCTGTCAGTGAGCCGGAGCTTCAAATCTCCTCACTAGTTACCAGTGCTGTCTCTGCTTTTCATTACGAGAATAATTAACCAAGATCAGCCAATAAGAGGCTTCGCTCAGCATTGTTCTCCAGCCAAGCTCATCCTCTGTTTCCCCTGTTTCACCCCAGGTGTTGTCTGCAAATGGACTTTTAATGACTCTGCCAGACTTTTTAGTTTATTACTTTCTCATAAGGCTCCATAGATTAAAACTGCTAGACTTGCATGTTAGTTTTCTGCGTTTATTGTTTCTCCTCTAATTGACTAAATTGATATTCCCTAGAAGCTCTCTTATGGGATAGGTAATGGATTACCTACATGCGCTGCTGTGAATTTAATTTATTAACGCTGTCTGGCTGTGCCGTACTGCACTCACAACGCCAAATGTGACCTGGAGGCAGAGTGAGCAGCGCAATTAGAGGCTCATTTGTGCCTGTTTGTGTTTTTGCTGTTAATTCAGTCGGCGCTATTACAGGCAGTTCCTTAAACTGACACAGCTTCAGCTTCAAAATTGTGGCAAGCAGTGTATGAAAGTGATGTAATTTCATAGGCTTTACACTAATCGTTTTCTGGTCCAATTATATAGCTCCCCTGTCAGTGCTTTCCTCGCTTTGTAATTAGCAGAAATGACTAGAAAAAAGGGGGGAGATTAGTTATTCAGTTAAGCGAAACACTGAAATCAATTTTGCGAACCAGCAATTAGTAACCTAAAAAGCTGTTTATTTGATGCTTGATTTTATTATGTTGCATTAAGCTGAAGCTGACTTAGTCTAAATCTTTTTCAGAAGTCAGCAATTAATTGCATCACCATGAAATGTTTAGCTGCATTTGTCTGTTTCCTGTGGTTGAAATTTTAGAAATCATTCAAGATAGTTTTTTTTTTTGTGATCTAGGTGACATAAAGCTATAGCCCACAGACCTTTGTGTTTGTGTCTGTGCTTTTGTCTCACAATGCTCCACTGATTACGGCTCTATTTAATATTCTACATCTCTGCAGACAAAATCCCAGCTGTTCGGAACTGCTCCTACCATTGTCCTTTCTATATGACACTTGCAAAAGCTCATTAGCTGCAATAAAGGACAAATCTTTTTTTTTATTTTTTTATGCATAATCTGAAATCTGCATGCAGAAAGACTTTTTTTTTGTTGTTTGTTTCAAAACCATCGCAGGAGCATCTGAAAGGTGATTGCTTGTTCATTTCTGCCTGCATTTGACTCATCTCCTCGTCCTCTACTGAGAACAGAGCCAGGGATAAAGTAGCATATAGAGGGAGGTGATTGAGGGTCCTTCACCCTCCGGTTTGGCTGGTTATAGCCAGACAAGAGCTCTGATCCTCGCAGAGCAGGACGGAGCAGAGCAGAGCGGAGGTGTGGGAGGGAAAGGTCAGCCTTTGAGAGAGAAGCAGGTGTGTGTTCATATCTGTGTGAAGGAGAATGAAAATGAGTGTACTGGAGTACTTGCCTGTTCCTCTGTGTGCGCACCCTCACCAGCAGGCTCTTATGCGCTTCACAGTGATTGAGAAATTTCTCATTAGCTTGCCATCAAACATAATTTTCCGTGAGAGCAGTCCGTTAAGAGCCCGGTGTATGATTAACTCAGCTCAGTCGACGGCCACCCTAATGACCCCACTGTGTGGTGGGGTTTTTTTTTTTTTTTTTTTCCCAAGAATTAATTTCCAACAAGAATATTTGTGCAGAGGGAAGTGTGTGCATATGTGGCTGTCCAGTTATTAGTCTTGATGATTTGTTTTGGAAGAATATGATTTCATTGGCATGTTTGAGGGAAACATTTTGCTTAAATTTGATGTTTGATGCCAGTATCCTAAATCCTCTGATTAAGCATATCTGCATTTTAATACATCCATGCATTTAGTGCGGTAGATGAACAAGGCTGATGCGTCCGTGCACTTGTGTGATTGTGTGGCTGCTGCTATGCCATCGGGCACGGCGATAAAGGTGGTGTGAAGGGGCGGTGTGGCACTGAACGATGCCCGAGGGAGTCTTTTTAAGGTTGCTGCGCTCTGCTGCGACTGTAATACCAATGAACCACTCCCTGTCAGCTATAGCACAAAACAGGAGGACGCAGGCGGAGTATCTACAAGTTCACTGCTGTGTGTGTGTGTGTGTGTTTTTTTTACAGTGCTAGAGTGCACCTATCAAATGCCAGTGTTTCCATGCCTGTTTAAAAAATGTAGTTTTTATTTCTTTTGGTGTGCTTTGTTTGCTCAACTGGCATGCATAAGTCTGTCTCCACCATCTTGCACACACACACACACACACACAGGCTCAGTGTGAAGTCCTGAAGCCAGCCAGCTAAGCCGCGGCTGCACTGTCCGCTCAGCAGCTCTGGCCATAAAACCTGGAGTGCCCATGGCCAGCCTGAGCCACGCCGCTGTCAGAGCAACTTTTCCACTCGGCATGTGTGCACGTGTGTGTGTGTGTGCACACATAGCTGCAGGACCAGCGCTGAATTACAGAACAGGCTCTACATTTTCCATTTTCACACTTTTAGCCGGCACTCCGATTCTCAGTGGCTTGAATTGGCACCACTTCTGCCAGAGAAGATGAGCAAGAAGGGCAAAATCCAGAGCCACGGCACACGAGGTGATGCTCCTGTCATACGAGAGCAACCATGTAAAAAAGCGCTGAGTGCTTTTTATAAAGATATGAGAGCCAAAAAGAACAAAAAAGTGCAAAGATAAAAGCATTTCGTAACAAGAGGAAATTTTGGTGATTTAGAAGGAAAGAGGTGGTTCTTTTAAAAGGTACAAACCACATTTTCCAGATGCAAGTAATCATATACGTTACATTGATGTTGAGGAATGGATTCTGCCTTTGGGCATCACACTCGTTCATTTGCCAAGAAGAAATGCTACAAGCTCACTTAATATATTACTGTGTATGAGATCACATTTCTAACGAATCTAACAGTATTGAGTCTTCGATTGTATTCACACAAAACGGTCGTGAAGCGGTCGTGTTTAGGTCACTCATTAAGCCTTAATTATTCATGGTTCTGTGAGGCACGTCGCTCCCACCCATCATCACCTCAGTCTGCAGCTCTGGCTGCAGGCTGAGGTGTCACAAGAAGGAAGCTTATAGAGTTAGCAGGGATTCCACTTGACCTTTTTTGGCTGCCATGGGGGAGGGGGAGGGGGGTCGTACAAAGACCATGTTGGGAGCAGCAGCTAGACCTTGGCACTGTTGGGTGCCAGAGTCAGCATGGCGCTTTGCCTGCTCACTGAGACGGAGATTCAAGGAGGAAAGAAGGGGGCGAGAGAGATGCAGGGAGATGATGAGAAGCTTCGACAAGGGTCAGTTATTTACATGGCTCTGAGAGAAAAGTAATCGGACATTTATCACAGTTCCCTTGTTTTTACAACAGTGTCAGTATTTTGCAGCTCGTGCTGTTTTTCTGCCCAACCAGTGTCACACTGTAGTTCAGCTCGAAAGGAATTTGCAGGAAAATTAGAGATTGCATGCAATACCATTTGAAATTTATGTGCCACCAAATGGCAGAGGATTTTCAGCTGAGAAATGTTATCTTCCCCCGCTGCTCTCTGAATTCCTAATGCCTGGTTTTTACGAGGTTGGCAGGGGTGCCTTCTCCTGTTGCCTCCGCCGCATCTCTGTGCTCATCCATTATTTATGGCGCACAGGCCCGGAAACACATACTCGCCACACATTCACTTTACCACACACACACACAAATATTCCAGAGTTGCTGACACCCCGAATGCTGTCAGTCCGCGTGATCCGCCAGTGTCGGTGCCCCCACAACCACCACTTCTCACCTCTGACCTCTCTCAGCTCTAACACCATCGCACTAACCCTGTGCCTCTCTCGACGGCAGGTCAGCAGGGGTCATGAGGGTGTCGGAGGCCCCGGTTGCTGTTCAGAGCAGCTGAAGCAGACATGGGCAAAGAAGTCTTGGATGGCATCGGTAGGCTCAGCCTCATCGACTTCACTGGCAGCATCCTCCTTCGCCACAACCACCACTGGCTACGCACCAAGTACGTGTCTTGATTTCTTATTGTTCAACAATAATAGTCAGTCAGAGAATCTGTACTTATCTCAAAATGTATCCCAGTATCTCTATTGATTTGTTACAATAAAATATTCAAAAGTCATGCATTTTTTGGACATGCAGTCCATTAGGATTGCATGCAAAGTGCATCACATGGACTAATGCAGTAACATGTAGTACTCACTCAGTGTTTACCTAAAATAAATATTCTGTGAATTTGTGGAGCAGCTAAAAAAAAAAAGCAAAAAAAAAAGCAGAACTTCATCCACATCGAGCACAATGTTTTTCTGCAGTGTGTATAATTGGGTGTGTATTGAGTTAGAGGTTTTCCATTATACTACAGCAGCATCTGCTGATGACTGTCACTACATTGAGTGGATTATCCATAATATGACACTGCAATATTAGGGCCACCATATATGAGGAAAAATGGTGATGTCCATTTTCAGTCTCACTCACAAAAGAACAGTTTACTGCTCCTTAAATTCCCAGATGTTTCCTTAATGTAACATTAAGAATCAAGTGATGATTCATTTAACTTCTGCAGTCAAAGCATCAGGGATTCTAAACAGGCACATAGTGCAATTATCTCAGCCGTGAGGGGCGAGGCGGTGGAATTCAAATGCATCAAAGTCTGAAACCAAATTTAGTCCCAACACTTCTGTCCCATGATAAAATGTGTTTGGAAGAATGATGATTTGGTGAGGGACAAAATGGCTATCCGTCACAAGCCCGGCTTCTGTCCAATATTGCAAATCTTCAACAGGGTGACTCAAGAGACTTCACTCATCAAAATGTCAGCAACAGACACTAAATATTCAAAGGCGTGCCCAGCACTCTGGAGTATTAAGCTGTTTTCCTTTAGACTGTAAAAATAATGTAAAGCAGCAGCCGGCGTTGCTTTTGTCAAACCTCTGACAGGTCATTGAAATTCAACATTTGACGCTCCAGCAAAAATCTCAGCTCACCTCTTAGCCCATAAGATTGGGTTAGAGGTACATTTGTGTGGCAAAGGAGCTCAGGACAGCAGCGGACTAGAAGTCAATTATTCTGACATAGAGGAATTGGATGCCAGCTTTTAAAAGAGAGCGGCTCTCGCTTGCTGTCTCAGCTCTTTAGGGACGGAGATAAACAATCAAGTTTCAGCCAGCCGCTTTGCTGCTCAGCGATCAGATAATGATCAGAAAATAGCTCCGATCACTGCCAGCCAGATAGGTTGAAAGGCTGGAACACACGCAGCCAGTCACGTACACGCAAAAGCACAGAGCACTGTAAGTGCTGTCATGTGTGGATCCGGGTTTGATGTGCAAAGTGAATTTGATGAGCCCATTTCTAATTAACCTATTAATCATAGCTCTCATGTACCAGATGTCTGCCCTCCCTTCTTGTGCGCGCATTTGTGCGTGCGTGTATGTGTGTTTCGCTGCATGGGGCCCGACTGCATAATTAGGGCCTACCAGCAGGATGAACTCACACCATGACTTCAACATGGGGAGGTCATGGCATTACACAGATATTTCCTGCAACGGTCCGTAGGTGCAAAGTAACTAATGTTCTTGGATCAGCAGCAGTTTGAAGTTCCTTTATTCCATTGAATTTAACACAATCTGGTAAAATCTTCTGTGGTGAAATCAAGATGTGCTTTTAAATTACATTTTTGCTGATTAAAAATTCCCACTTTCAGATATAAAAAATATGTTTTAACACCAGGCAACCTAAAAACATTTACAAATGTTATTGAAATTACTGCACGACAGGTACACTCCGTATCTCAAAGCTTTTTAAAGAGCGCCTACGCTGAAACAAAAAACACAAAATCCTATCCTTTAAAAACGGTGCACGGTTGAAACATAGATGTCAAAGTTTTATTATATCGTGGACTTAAGTGCATACAGACAACACAATGTACGCTAAAGCAAACTATCCTCCCGCTGCGTGTTGTCCAATCATGTCCATTGTCTCCTGCCGAACAGCTGCAGAGCTGTGAGACGGCACAGACAGAAAGTAGTGACTGATGAGCACAGGCTGCTCCTCTCCTCTGTTTTTCTGCTTCAAAGACCTTCCTCACGGCGGACATTTTGAGTAACTAACAACATTAACTATGGCTTAACTCCATTTGGGTGCAGTGCCATCATTAATGTTATTACTTACACTTGTGTTTTTCCTACTGTAACCACTCTAATACCCGGCATAGGTCTCTGTTTATTGTGCTTACACGCACGGGGCGGATCAAGTTATTACTTCTGCAGCGTGATATCTCTTTCAACACAATGCCTTCAAGAAAAGCAACAAAATAAACAGTCGTCACTAAGCTCTGTGCGAACAAGGATGTGCACTGCACCCTGAATGAAGAGCAGGTGTTTTGCTGTGGGCCTGATCTAATGATCCCATGTAAGTAAGTTTGATTTATTAGTTTATAGAGAAATAGCTGCTATATCTTATTTATTTACTACTTTTTAATTTTTCATATGAACCTCAATGCCATAGTAATACAACACATGTATATGATAATTATGCTTGTTTTTTTTTCAATAGTGTAGGCCAGTGTTATTACTTTTTTTGCATTATTGTGCCCCTGCTGTTTGCACTTTCCATATAAATTTATTATTATTATTATTATTAGATGAGAGAAAGTCATTTTAAACTTTGTCATCTTGTCTACAGTCTAGTGGAAGAGAAGGATGAAGATGATGACTGGAGGCCTCCACAACCACTGGACAAACTCCAAGTCATTTGCTTGTGCAATTGTGTTATTACTAAAATAATAAAGGTGCTCCAATGAGAGACTGATTGTGTATCATTGTGTTTGTATTGATACGTTCACACCCATTTGAATATGCTGGTTTGAAAGAGGAAGGAGGTGCAGAAAACCACTAAAGTGTTTTCAGAAATTTGAGAATTTAAAGAATCCGATAATAACAATAGTTGTTTTTTTTACATGAACATATTTGATAAGGGTCTTAAAAAATGTGTTGTTTGTTGTGGGTGTTGAAACTTAAACATGCAACGTACACAGCACAAACTTTTGTCACAACAAAGAATTTCATTGATTAAACCTTTTTGTGATCCACTTAACTTTTTAATTAATAGAAAACGCCCCTTACTGATGTACATGTGTCTTTCAGGTTCTTTGTATTTGCCAGCATCTCCCAGTAAGACTTTGCAATGAGAATGTCCGATTCCGTCGACACTGAAACGATGAAGGTTTCCGAGGCTGCCGACACAGTATCGTCTCCCAAAGACAACGCCACCAAGTCTGAGGTTTCCGACCCGAGCCAGAGCAGCAGGGATGAACGCGGCAGCAACAATAAGAGGGACATACAGGTACAAACTGTGACATCTGCCATCACATTTAAGGTTAAACATTTTGTCCAGGGATGGGATCAACTCAGGAGAAAAATGTACATGAAGACAAGTTTAGCATTTAGCATAGTCCTACTCAGTCTCAGCTGCTTCACTAAACCCCTCCAGTATTTTATATATTGAATGATTGAGCACTTTTGTGAAAGGAAGTGTCATTTTCCTCAACCTTACTCAGAAACCTCTAATCAGGGAGGTCGGAGTTGTCAGCAGCCTGACCAGACCCAGAGTGAGCTAAAGGACATTTGACACATCACCAAACATTTTAACTTTTCTCCACACTCATCTCCATGAAAATTCAGTAACAGTCAACGTCAAACACCAAACTGCCCCTGGGGATCTGCTGTCACCTGCGGCATTCGAGATGATCTTCCCCCTGCTGCTTCAGCAAGCAGAATTATTCCTGAAAACCATCATATGCAGGGATTGAAATAATAATGTGGGGCTTGAGTCACAGCATCGAGGTCAGTCAGAGTGAACGTCTACCTGACAGCTGCGAAACTTAAGAGTGTGGTAAAGATAATTTGGGCATGGAAGCAAGAAACTCTCATGTATCCCCTATGGGAGACATTAAAATAGTGGATCTACTGGGGATTCAGGACAGCTGAGATCACTTTCAAATAAACTGCTAATTAATTAGGTCTCTGTGTCATTGCAACAAATATGCTTTGGGACCGTATAAAATTTGCACTTGTTAATTTAATTTAAAGTAAAACCAGTGCTGACTGGTTTGGGCTCACATAGGAATGGACACTGAAAAGCGAAAATGGCTAAACGATGTGAAATCTCTCTGGAGTGTGGTCAAGGAAACAAAGTCCAGGAAAGGAGGAGGATTGTCTCTTTGGCTGCAACCTAAAAATAGGATTCAGGCCAATCTGGCCTTGTGGTAGCAGGGAGGGAGACGAGGCAGTCAGGCAGGCAGATAATCTGGAGCTCAAATCCTTGGCTTATCTACCAACTTCCTGTGTCTATGTTACCCCGAGGAACAGAATGACACCAGCACGGGGGAGCTGCAGGGGAGGGGGAGGAAGGGAGAGATGGGTTGAGAGGTTGTAAGAAGGAGGGATCAAGGAGAGACGGAAGGTAAAAGAACATTAGAGACATGGTATTGAAGGATGAGGGGAGGAAAAACAGGAGGGAGGGAAGAAAAATAAGCATCTGAAAATAACTTGCCGTTGCCTACATATGGGAGTCACGCTGCAAGTAATTTGAAATAATACAGGCAAATGTTAAAAGGCAGGACAAGCAGGGGAAATAGGAACTGAAAGCAAGACTCATTGTTTGAAAGAGGAAACACATCTTCCTCTTCCAAATGAAAAAGAATTTTGAATTTTTTTGGTTTCTCTAACTATGTCACTGCTCCACCACATTTTATCTCAGCCAGATCACCTAAAGTTGATGTCTTTTTGAAGGAATAATTTGACATTTTGGGAAATACACTTACACATTAGGTAGATGACAAGATTCACACCACTCTCATGTTAATACACTACGTGAAGACTCCTGAAGATCAGTTTCCCTGTTTTTTGTGACCTCCCTAAACATATGATGTATCAAGCAACTTACCGTGCCTCTCATTCTCTTCCTTTTTCCTAAAACTCACCCTGGCATAATTATTCTGTGGTCACAGGATATGCTGACGGCACTGAAGCCCCTGACCTTTCCGCTCTTAATTTTCAGCAGTAGACGAGGTGAAACTAATTCTGTAGTTCCATGTAAGGGCATCGGTTAAATGCCTGAAATGTTCATTGTGGGGGAAATGGAGCAGGTAAGAAATGGGGATGAATATAGGGAGGGAGGGCGGGGTGCAGAAAAGCATTCCGACAGAGAAAGGAGGAGGGGAGAGAAGACTGAGTGACTTTGCCGCCATCTGCCTCCAGCTCTCCAGCTCCGTCCTCTGCGGCAGGACAGGTGGCTGGTGGCCGCCCTACTTCTGCTGACTTCAGCCCTTTCCCTCTCCCCCTTTTCCATTCCTTTATCTCCTGCTGGCATTGTTCATTCCCCACCGGCCCCACGCCGCTCAATTAGCCGGTGTAGCGGTGCGCTCAGAGTCCCAGCCCTCTACCGCCTCCCCCCCACCCCCTCCTTCACATCCATATTACCTGATATAGAAAAGGGGCGCAGCAGGTCACAGGCATTGAAGATGGTCGAACAACGTTCCATTTCAATTTTTTATAGGTGTTATTTGGCCCTCAAGCTCAATGAGGGAGGGGAGGGGTTGTCCTTTTGATTTTTAGAGGACAGGTGGGAAGTACAGAGCTGTGTGCGAGTGTGTGTGTGTGTGTGGATGCATGTTGGGATTAGCAAGCAGAGGACTGGGCTCTGTTACAATTTAGACTGAAATGGCTCCTGCCAGGTCCTCTCCTTCCCCTCCTCCGCTCCTCTCTGCACGCTACTGAGAGACCTTCTGTTTATACGTACACACACACACACACACACATCCACTAGTGCATGAAGCACAGTGGCACCGAGCTGTCTCACACACTGTTGGGTGGCTGGTCTCTGCTTTCTGCATCTCACCTCCAGCGCCTGGGTCTGATTCACATGACAGCTAAATGGAGCTGGGAGCAACATATAAAAAACTGAACTGAATCCCTTGTAGCCAAATGTCTGGCTTTTGTTTTCTGCAGTGTGTGCGTGTTTGTGTTTGTGTGTGTGTGTGAGAGAGACGCAGGGGCCCTACAGAGTAAGCGCTTCGGTAGCATATGCTCTGCAAAAATTAATTCATGCTCCGGAAACGGTGAATGTTCAACTTGAGATTTCACGCTGCAAAGGGAATTTTTGTTTTTTATTCTCGCAGATCAGTGACGCTAAATTTTGTTTTAAATTTTTCAGTTTAGGAACATGACTGAGAAAACATTACAGACATTATAGAGGTTTTCTTGCTGTCTTTGTATAATTTGTTTTGAGTTTCTTGAGCTCTTTTGCAGAGCTAGCACACGCATGCACAAAATGTAGGCCAGTCATATTTAATTCAGACATCTCCACTTTTTTTGAAAGTAACAATCCTCTTTTCCCCCCAAAGTTCTGTGGTTTTTATTAAATTCTCTTTTCCTGTGCACTTTTCCCTGCACCCCCTCCCTTACCTATGGACAGCCTGTGAAGTACTCTAAGGTACGGTATGCTCGACTTGCATGCTGTGCAAGGACGCTACAACCTGTCTCGTGCATTTTTTTGCTTGGATTCAGTTGGAAGATGTACCTGTCTTGTCTTGCCACACATTCTGTACAGTTTCATCACTGCAGACATTAGAAATAACTTCAGTGAGATATGTTGAGATGCCATTAAATGAATGATAGTGGAGCCTGTGGTGTGACATACGCCTGAGATTAGTTTGAAATGGACATTTTCTTTGTGCTTGCTGCATTGCTGTTGATGTTCAGGGAAAACATGTCAAGGCTCGGGTGTATGTGACGGTGCCAACTACATCTTTCGTGGCAGTGAAAACGTTCAGTCACTCGGATAAGAATTGTCAGCTAAAATGTGAAATACTGATTGTGCTCTATGGCTGTTTTTTTCTATTATTATTTTTCTTTTTTTCCTTTGGCTTGTTATTGTGGCGTGATCATATTGATGCAGTTTTGTGTGTGCATGGTTTTAACTGTGCCCACCTACCTGCACTCCTTCCCCAACCCCCCCCACCTCCTCCTAGTCCAACACCAGGCTAAAGCTCGTGCGGAGCCTGGCAGTGTGTGAAGAGTCCTTTCCTTGCCCTATTCCTGAGCCTTCAGCAGCACCTCAGGTAAAAAAACAAATCTCCCTGAATAACCAGAGCGTATTTACATGCAGCCACACTCTGCTCATGCGGACAAGAATTCATCTTAGTCATCTCATCAGTCAGACGAAGGTGGTTCAGCCCAATTTGTGAAGGTACATGCCCACGTGCGTAGCGTTAAAGTGCTGACCTGGGATCAGTTCTTCATTTCAGCTCATCACAATTGAGCAGGTAGACCTCTGAAGCTTGATTAGTGGCCTTCATCTGACGGCTATGATTAAATACCTGGCTGTGGCAGCCTGATGAAAACATCACATCATCAAAATAGAAAGTGTCAAGCTCCAGCAGCGAGCCAGCCATTACTTTGCTAAATCAACTCTTCTTTTTTTTTTTTTTTTACCTTGTATCTCAAGGCAAGCCCCCCTCCCCAATCAAACTTTCCCCATTACATGCCACTCTGCACAGCTACTGGCATACTTTAACACACACATATACACACAGGTATGTCTGTTCCGGGGCGTTTCAGCCAGTCAGCACCAAGCCTCATAACCAGAGGGCGGTGTTATTCCCACAACAGTCTTGCATCGTCTGCACTCACACGACGTCCTGTATTACCGCCATCAATCATGTGGGGGAAATTACAATTTCCACACGTCAGCTACGGAGAGCTGTGGCGTGCTCTAATTGAATACTCCTGATATTTCCCCTGCTACTGTTATTGGGCCCGGAGTCGAGGCTCCTCTGTACAGAGCTCTGCGGCAAACTAACCTAGAGGGGCGAGGTAAAGTAATAAAGAAAGAAGAGGAGGGCGAAAAAAAACCCATTAGTGGAGTCCCCATTGTGTACTCTTAAGATCACAGATTTTCATTCAAACCTTATGATTATCAAATCTAAACATTTCCCATTGTTCTCCAGTCGGCATCATTGTCTCAACTGTCAGATTGTAAGACTTAACAAAAGGCTGTATGGATCTATAGGCTGTCCAAACCGTCTCCACATCCTGAAAAAATACATCTGCCCTTACATTGTACGCCTGGCTGTCAATTCCAATCAATGGCTAATAGTCAAAGGCCTCTGAATACACGCTGTAGTTTTTGTTTTAGACTGACAGCATGTTCATTACATATTCAGAAGACCATCATTTTCACGCTGTTTTTCCTTTATCTCGAGGTAAATGGATGTCAGGAAACAAATGAGGCAGCCCCGCAACAGCTGCACATCAACCGGGCGGCTTCCAATGTGATGCCGAGGGTGGCATTAAGCAGCAAACGTCGTTGCTTCTTGCCAGAGAAAAAAAAAAATCCTTTTGCTTTGACGTGCACACACACACACACACACATACAAACTCGCTGTCACTCGCACTGCACACAAACCTCGAATCATTTTCACTTTCTCAGTCGCGGGCAGGCAATTAGTCAGTCACGGCTCTCGTTAGCATATTACATTTTCACATATATTCAGTGCGTCTTAAAACGAAGGAGAACGTAGCGTCTCATTATCTTGCTTCGCAGCTGTTACAGGGATCAAACTCATGACCTTTTTTGGTTAAGAGCTTCTCTCCCACCACTAGGTCACCCTTCTCTCACTCACGCGCACACACACACACACACACACACACACACACATACTCAGACTCTGATGTTAGCTTCCCAGAGTTGTGTTTAATCCACTTATGGTGCACTGGCAACCCCTCTCCTCTATTCAGCTTTCCTTTCAGCCTTTGTAGAATTGCCTGAAAAGCAAATCAGATATTTCGTGTGTGTGTGTATGTGTGTGTGTGTGTGTGTGTGTGTGTGTGTGGTGAGGAAGAGCACAACTGGAGTAAGCCAAGGCCATTTTTAATACATCTCACAAAACATCCACACCAGTCTTCCAGCCCGATTGCAGCACGGTCGATTTAATTTAATTTATTTATTTTAAAGAATTTTTACAGTTGGACAAGGATTACAGCTAACTCCTCATTCTGTCGAATTTTGAGGAATGAAATGCACTGTGTTGTTTCATTTTGGGCAGAAATTCATGTATTATTCAGGTGGTTTAATATAAAACAAGCTAATCTGGCAGATTAATTGCCATAGTGATTTGGAATTCATGGACGCAGGCGTATTATTACTTGCAAGGAAACAGGTTTCGATGATAAACCAGGAGAGTTTATTAAGTGTCTTACAGTGGCCTCTTTTGCCCATACTATTCTCTAATTAACCTAGAACCTCAGGCAAGATCATAGAGAATTAAAAAGCTCATATTTCTAAATGAACGCCTCATGTCTGTTCATCACTCAGGTCACATTTAGAATATGACGCTCCTGTAAAATGCTGACATTAAGCTCTATTGCACTTGTATGTGGTAACTTTTTGTGGTCTCACAAAAATGGCACACACACACACCCCTCCATTTAACAGTGACACCAGCCTGAAGGATTTCAAATGCATACCTCTTTTATCCATCAGTCCTCCAATCTTTTTTTTTTTTTTTTGCTCCCTGAACAGGATGGATTCCTTCTGCAGCCCTTTGAAAAGGAAGAACGAGCCACACAGGACCAGGCTGAGAAAGAGGAGAGCTGCGACAAGGTGGACAAACCTGAGAAAACGCAGAAAAAAATGCTTTCGAGAGGTGAGAAAATGCAATTAAACCCACATAGAAGTACTTGTGTCAGACGCTCTATATAGACTTTTTTTGTCTTGTTTTGTTTCCTGTATTGGGGATATCTTCACCTCCTATTTTATTATATTTATAGTTGAGATTTGTATAGATTTAAAGGTTAGAAACCTTCAGAGACCTGATGACAGCGAAACAGATTTGCCATTGCAGTCACAGGAGCTGAAATATTTCCATTAACACCTCAGCTTTCTTTACATCATAAACACCTGCAGCCTCATTTATAAACATTGCTTACTGCCAAAAAAGTGCCTCAAAATATGCACATGCTTCCCCCCCCCATCCAAGAATATATATAACGAAAACGCGGCAGGGGCGATGTGTGCACTAGTAGAAAATGGATTGCGTGCATGGTTATGATATCATGGTGAGAGTGGGTATTGGTGACACTGAAGGCATCGTTGAAATGAAGCCAAATGCCTTAATGATACTTATCACACAATTCATGTCAATCAGCCAAATTACAGCCTTCTAATAATTATATCCTTTACCATGTCAAGAGGAGCATCCAATCCTAAAGATTTTTTTTTTTTTTTCAGGCGTTGTGCCCTCTAGTTTGTCCAAAAGCACTTCTCAATTTTAAATGATATCTCATTATGGGCTGATAATTGGCGTGATTCAGTTAATTGCGACAAGCTCAAGGTGTGAAGCAATTATATAGATTCCCACAGGCGTATAAAGGTGTCTGCTTCCCTCTGTGGAGCAACACCACTGATGAGGCAAGGTCCAATTATAGAAACCAGACACTCACTGAGGAAAACGAGCTCTGCTGTCCCCAGACTCCCACTGATGGGTCCTATCCCTTTGTTTGGTGTCGACTTCGTTACGAGAATACTTTTTCGTTTTCTTAAATGGTTCAGCGGGCAGCGTTTTCTGCTGCTGCTGCAAGCTACCAGATTTCTTTTCATATTCGCCACATCAATAACAACAGCCAAATAGCTCGCTCCTCAACAATGTGACCCTCGGTCACGTTTCTCTCTTCAGAATGCGCCGTCTTGACTTTTGACTGTCAATTTTCCCTCACAAGTAGTTGAATGACAAGCTGGTTGAATTTGCATATTCACAAAGGGTTTCACTGTTTATCATTGATTTGGGGAGTTAACGAGGTGGAACATTTCAAGTTCTTTGTTATCCATATAAAGAAAGTGATTCTGAGAAATTGCACGCAGGCAAGCAGAGGGTATTTTTTGAGCTCATAAAGATGTCTTCTTTGAATCTTTGAACATCTGCTTTTTATTAATTAGATCTGCGATGCATTGTCTTTACTCCGAAGGTTATAAACAAGGCTTATGTCTCTCTTGATTAGATTCCAGTCAAGACTACACAGATTCAACTGGCATAGATCTCCATGAGTTCCTGGTCAACACACTGAAGGGCAACCCCAGGTATACTCATGCACCTTTTTGACTATTGCAGTAAAACATAGATTCTCCATCTCTTGAGCCCAATGGCCCGCTCACACCAGCATCTGTCTCTGTAACAATCTTGTGTATTTCATGTTTTTAGGGATCGCATTATGCTACTGAAGTTGGAACAGGACATCTTGGACTTCATCAGCAATAACGAGTAAGATATTTTAATTTAAGAGATTATTAAGCACCTGCTTTACATTTAATCAGAGGAAGAAATATTAAGTAGTCGACCCAGCGGCTACAGTGCAAAGTAAAACCCACAAACATTTCCGTCAAATTAAAACATTCCCTCAAAGTTATCTTCAAGATAATGGAGCTCTCAAGCACAGAAGGATCTTTACACTTTCAGATGGGCTTTGCTTGATGTCACACAATTAAGACAAACAGCTGTTCACGGTCCCAGCTGTTTCATTTGTGTCTGTTCTGTAGAGTCTATTGCCCTGTTGGGTTGTATTGCATCATTTTTAAAAGGAGTCTCTGAACTTCCCATTGGCTGAAGTTCTCCATTCAGTGTTATGAATTACTGCAGACTTACTGTAAAATTTCCCCCCAGCATATCACCATAAAAGAACGATTGAAAAGTCAGATCATTAACACACAGGTGTCTGTGGCTTCCTTGCATCTTCCTCTAGAAGCCAAAAGAGAAAGTTCCCGCCCATGACGTCCTACCACAGGATGCTGTTACACCGAGTGGCAGCCTACTTCGGCATGGACCACAATGTTGACCCCAGCGGAAAGTCAGTGGTGATCAACAAAACCACCAACACTAGAATGTGAGTCTCTCTTTGGTGTTTTGATGTTTCCTGATCTTCACACAGTGACATTTACTCTCCTTATTCAAGCTAAATCACATTTTAAATTCCTAACTTAAGAGTAAAAGCTGCAGTATTTTTAGACAAAGACTTTCAATAGATCTCTGAATATACAGTACTATTATTTTGCTAGTTAATTGATGGCAATAGCTGGTGAATTTTCTGCAACTATAAGCTGTTGCAATAAAGTCTTTTTCCTGCCCTGGTTGTTAGTTAGCATATGGTGCCATCAGCATCTGCCTGAAATTAAGCTGCCACTAAAAACTCATGTAAATTCCCCAACGACAGACCCGATCAGAAATTCTCAGAGCACATCAAGGACGACAGAGCGGACGATTTTCAGAAACGCTACATTCTCAAACGAGACAACTCCAGCTTTGATCGTGAAGACAGCACGGTAGGTGTTTTATTTTTTATTTTTTTTCTCTCCCCACCAAGCTGTCACTTTCATTACTGACATGTTGGTAAGAGTGGGACAATCTGGCGTCTGACATAGCTGCTAAAGAAGCGCGCATGTGTGTGTGTGTGTGTCTTTATGTCTTTGTATGTGTGGTGTGTCCTTGCCAGATTCGAATGCGTTTGAAAGCTGACAGGAGGAGCAAATCGATGGAGGAGCGGGAGGAGGAGTACCAACGAGCCAGAGAAAGGATATTTGCACATGATGTGAGAGCTGTTTGTGTAGGCGGGATGGGGGAGGGGGGCATGTTGCACAAATCTTTGTGTTATTTCTATTCATGTGCAAATTCACTAGATTTGTTTGCTGCCAATTACCGCTGCTGGGTTTATGAATTTATAGATTGGGTCTATAAAGTTGCAAGGCGGTATACTGTGGTTCAAACACCACAATGTCAGATTTATTAAGATATTTGCTGACAAACTGATTAGTAATCTGGAGTAAAATCCATAAAGACACCAAGAGCATTTTTTATTACATAGAGAAAAGAAACATAGCTGTTATGTGCTGTATTTTGAATTGTCTGTAATTGACTGTAATTTTTCCTTGTCTCTGACAGGGAGAACACTTCATACTAGATAGAAGGTAAGTAGTAATATGACATTAATCACATGACCACTGATTTTGTGTCACCTCTCACTGAGTAATAATTTTGTCTCAAAAAGCTGTATCTAATGGGAATGATAAATTATCACTTAATTGGGGCAAAGTAGAGCTGATTTCATTAAAATGTAACCAAAGCACTTCAGATAGCTGCTGCTTTAATATCACATTTTTAGTGTTGCTGTCAGAGCAGCGAGTGGAGTCAGCTCTGTCATGTTTTAAAATGGTGGATATCTCATTTTGTCAGTGCCTGTTCTTGTAATACTTCCTCTCCTCCCTTCAGTGCTCAGGATGAAGACGCATGCATGAGCACCCAGCAGAGGCGGCAAATGTTCAGGTGGGTCCACCCCCGTCACACATCATCCAGCTCTATTCAGAGGCTGAACCGCAGGCAGAAAAACCCTTTTGAATCGCCGTCTGTCTTAATCGGCTATCTTAGGAACAGGAGTGCTGATCTGAGGATTTGTTTTTGCTGCTCCAGAAAGCTCCTGTTCAATAGGATTTTCTGCACAGGCCTTCCTCATGTAGACTGACCTGTTTGGACTAATGCTTGCCAATTGTGAAACCGTGTTTTAAAAATCATCTTTTATTGATGGATGCTAATGTTCAGTTGGATAAGTCTACAGCTGATTGGATGAAGACTTCTCTACTGTCTTGCTGTATTTGTTTTTTTAAGATGAGTACAGGCCATGTTTTTAATTAATGAAGAATTGTTTGTATAACTTACAGACACTGTATTCATGTTGCAGAGCTCAAGTTGAGACTTTTTATCCATTTTAAAAAATGGATAACATTCAAAATTGTTAGCTTAAGACATTTAAAAGTAAAGTGAAGTATAACAGACGAGCCTCTTCCTGAACAGACTGCGTGCCGGCCGGTCAGGCGCCAGCCGGCAGAGCAGCTCCGAGACCGAGCCACGGCACGGCGAGCCACGACCGTGGAGCAGCACTGACAGCTCGGACAGCTCCAACCGGCTCGCCCCACGGCCCGCCATCACCAAGGCCAGCAGCTTCAGCGGCATTTCCCCAGGCCTCGTCCGAGGGGACAGCACAGCCAGCAGCAAGAGCACCGGGAGGCTTTCCAAAACAGGCAAGGAGGACCACAGCTGTATGAAACACCTAATGCAGATTTACACTCTAATTTGCTCAGATGCTCGAGACAATATTGCATTCACCGTTCAAAAATACCTGACTAAAGCAATCTGAAATACAGAAAAAACTGCATCTACTAGCACTTTAGTGTAGCAGTCAGTATTCTGCCATCTACACATTTATAAGAAAGTTTTTTTCAAGTAGAAACCACATCAGGTTTTATCAGATGCAGCTGTTTCTCTGTCATTGATGGCTTTGAAATGAGGCTACATTGTCCTAAATGTACAGGTGTACTTAATTCAATCAGTCACTCATGACAAAAATATGCATTTGCATATTGGGCTTGAAGCAAAGTCTTCCGGCATTTAGGGCACCTGAGATCTTATCAGGACCAGTGTTTGTTGTCCTGCTGTGGCCAGACAGCTTGTCAAACCTAATTACCGTACAGCAACATGATGATGGAGGAGGCTCTTAAAGTGTGGTAGCAGCATTAGTATAAAATCTAGCAGTGAGGAGCTACTGCATAATGTATAAGTCTGAGCGCTGGGAAGTGCGGCACACGTCTCTGAGATGAAGTTAGAGCTGCTCCCAAACTCCGGGAGCTTACTGCACAATATGGTACATTTGTAACTTGATTGGCTGAGATTAGGTGGGGCTTGTTCTCTTTATCCGTATAGAAATCCTCGGTTGGCCTCTGCTCTCCATTTTGTTCCCTGCAACTATTTCTGTCTGGCATTTTTCTGTTTTTCTGTAGCAGCAGCAGCAGTGAGCTTTATGCCTGAGCAGTTTTCTAAAGTTGTTTTCGAGGTGCCACGCTGCCCTCAGTGCTGCTCTGTTGTCCTGCGTTTGCCCTTCTCCTCAGCCCTCAAGTAACCTTCCCTTGCAACAGGCTGCACACCAGCTCTACCTGAAAATAGCAGCTTAGGTATAATAGAGGTGAAATTCATCTCAATCCTCTGAAATTGAAGTCTATTATTTCACTTTTTTAAAATTTAAATATAATTTTAACATTATCTTTTGGTCCTATCTTCATCAGTTTTATTAATCCCAATAGCAAGTCGTAATAATGAAATGACATGACAATTAAAAACAGACAGGGGTCACTCTGTACCATAATGAGTATATTTAAATGCATTTTGCTGTATGCTTACTTAAGATTTAAAATGACTTGTAATAGAGCAACATGAATTTTGAAAAATGAGGAAAAGAAAAAAACATCTATTTTGTTCCTGTGAATAAACATTAGATAATGACGCCAGTCCCTCCCTCCCAAGAAACAAGGGCTTCTTTTAGGAAGCCTCTTCACTATTTTGCTCGACATTCTGTAATTATACGGGGAGAAATCGATCACAGACGGCGCAGACATACCAATTTCTCCATCAGCAGTTCCCTCAAGAGACCAGAGTGCAGTGCAACCTCGAGAGATGCAGCATTATTAGCAAGAGGCACAACTGCAAATTTTCTCCCCTGTTTCATTATCACCATCAACTGATCCCACCCACATGAAGAGCCAACAAGCCGAAAGCAACAAGTTAATGCTCCTCCTGTCATGTCCCGGTGATTCTGGGACATGTAGGAAGTAAATGATCAAGGACATCTTTCAACTGCTTATTGTTTTGTCTTTGTTTTCCTGTCTTCAGGTTCAGAATCGTGCAGTAGCGTCGGTTCTTCGTCCAGCTCGCTATCCCGTCCCCAGCTGCCTCTCCCACTTTCAGCCTCCTCACGCTCCAACATCCCCAGCACAACCTTAATCCACCCACCTGCCGACACAAGAGGCTCAGGACACCCAGAGATGATGAAGAGCATCCCTTCACAGCTACCGCCAGCTACAGACACAACAAACTATTACGTGCTGTCGCTGGAAGCCTCAGGGATACCACCTGGCAGTGTTCTGGTCAACCCGCATACAGGTTAGTGATACAATTTTATTTGTGGGGGGGTGGAGAGCTATTTGAATCTATATGAATTATTGATAAACTTATGAATATTTGTTGCACTAAATAAAAAAAAGCACATGATTCCTTTCCCATGGGCGATGACCCAATCTAAATCTGCAGCATTGAATCAAAGCAAATGTTCCCAAAATAATTGTTCCTCTCTTGTAATTTTCTGCTCTAGTTATGAATATTCATGACTTGGTGACAGAAATTACAGATCGGCATGGGCGTCACTCGGTTTGACTGTCAAATTAATAGTCTGACCTAAGCATGCTGATCAAAATGCAGCGAACAGATGGGAGAAATCTGTAAATATTCATCATAGGCCTAACAGACACAGTTGTGCACTTTTGGGCCATAAGATGAACTCCAAATGCTGCCAAGGTTGTTAATTCCTGTTGACTTGTACCATGTTTGGGTGTGTCCTTTACTGTCACAAGGCGCTTAATTCAAGTGCATTTCCTTTGTATGATGTTTAAGTGATTTGTGTGTGGACAGTTTGCATCACTGTGGTTTTTTGTTCTCATATGAATTTAATTTGACAGGGAAGCCTTTCATCCATCCCGATGGCAGCGCTGTAGTTTATAACCCGGCCAGCGTCGCGCCCACTTCTGGCAGGAGCCCACATCAGGGGAAAACTGCACAGCAGCCAATCCCCGCCGTAGGCCAGCAGCAGCCGACCAATCATGTCCACTCCCAGGTCAGTGGGTGGGACTACATTGTTCAACCAGGACTTTTTCCTCATTCAAATTGAATTCATGTTCAGCTAACTTTTCCTTACTAACGTTTAGTGTTGTGTGTACTTGTAGTGAACTGATAGTAGGATGGCAGGAGCTTCACTAATCCATCCAAATTGACCGTTTGCTAAACCCCTCCCCCAAACAGCAATTGCCAATCATAGCTTAGTGATCATCCAAGCGTGGCAGGTCTGTCAAGCTTTAGGTTTCTCTACGTGTGGCAGCAGTCTGCATGGTGCTCCAGTAAAACCCATAATCTGCATTTAAAGAAATACAACTGTTGAGGGCTTTTTGCATGAGATATGGAGCTTTAGCTTTGGTCCTTAAGCATTACATTATGCGTATAGCCGTCAAGTATCATATTTACAAACCTTGATGGGATTCTTGCTTTAAAACCAGTCAGCAGTAAAGATTCAGTGTGTTAATTAGCTAGCTCGCTACAGCTGATAAAATCTGCCATCAAAATCATTAGTCTAAAAATGAGAAGTTGCTATTTTCCCACCTCTAAATAAAATCGAGGACTAACTAAAATTACCAAGAATTTTAGGTGGTAAATCTGCCAGGGTAGCAACAATAACTAAGGGGGACGGGGCTTAGCGAACAGTCAGTTGAAACTCTACCATTTTACTATCCTCCAACCAGTCTCATTTCCTGTCCTTCTATCCATCTCCTCTTCCCTTCCCTCCTCAGCCGATCTGTCCTCCTCTCCAGCCGTCCTCTGAGCCTGTCCACCACCCAACGGTCTCTTATCCTCTTCCTCCTCCTCTTCCTCCTTCTCAGTTCCTGCCCGTCTGTCCTAACCAACAGTACACTGTGGTATAGAACTTCTTTTGTATTTTATTATTCTTCCTCCACTCCATCTGCTGTCAGACTCTGCTCATTAACAATTTATGTATGGACCTTTCTGTCAGCCGTTAAATTAATAAATGAAACTCTTGACACGGATGTCCAGAATATTAAAAACAAAATCTCCACGGCTTGAGCCGGGCTAAAATGCTCTGAGCTTTCACTTAACCCAGGTCTTCATCATCATTTACTGAGCTCCTGAATAAATTCTCTTCAAAATGTAGGTACACATATACCATTTTAGTTAATGTAGAGGTTGCAAATAGTAGCGCAGCATTATTTCACCTTAAAAAATTCATTTAGCTGGCTTTTTTTTTTTCTCTCGGTGAAAAGATGTATCTAAATCCAGCAGGTGCCATTACCCACATATATAGATCATGCATTCAGTTAACCTCATTTCTGACCTGGTTTTAGTGAAAGACATGCCTCTGTGACTAATTATGCCCGTGGAAAGTTACATTAATATTTTATTCATCACCAGATGTTAGCGCTGAATAATCCATGACTAAAAACACTACTTCTCCAACAACATGTCAGAATTGACCCGAACTGGCATGTAGTAGTGATCTGGATAAATAGTTCACTTTAGACTCTCGATCAGATATAAACTCTGAAACCTTGAAGCCGAAGTCAATTTAACAAGTGCTTTTGATTTAGCGCTTATTTTAGACATCATCTGACTGTCTCTTGTGGTCAAACTGTATGGATCCATATTCTGAAGGGTTACAGTGTTATGGCCACAGTGCTGATTGTGAGTGCCCCTGTACTTTATGTGTATCTCCTGTTGTATTTCATTTATCTCTTGTTAAATAAATCTATAAATATGAAAACATGTTTGAACATTTTGAAACATGTTGGCCCACCCCTTAAAATCTTTCCACTTTCAGCAGATAAATGTTAAAAACAAACTCTGCACATGCATCATTCTGCACAGTGAAGCTCAAACATCCAATTGTATGAACAAGGAGAGAAACATATTTCTAAGTGGAGGGGGACACTTAATTCTTACTGTGAACATATTTTGTGCAGAACAGTGTTGTGTTAAGAAACCCTGTCTCCCTGCCAGCCTGATGCCCTGAACACCCAGTTCAGTCACATGACTCTGGCGCAGCAGCCGCCCAGCGACAGTGGCGCTTCAGCTCCGGACGCCCGCCACTATCCCACCCTATACCACCAGCACCACCCGTCCCCTGTGCTACTGCAGGGAGCGCCTCCGCAGCATCTTGCTGGCTACATGGTGGCAGGGCCATCAGGAGGACACCCAGGCATGCTGCCAGGTCAGCACGTCCAGCTCTCGACCCCGGGCCCAAACCACGCATATCCCAGCAACACCCCGGGCCCCACCTCCTTCCCCGGGTCCACGCTGAACCAGCCGCTACTCCAGCAGCACACCTACATCCAGCAGCCTGTCCAGCAGGTAGGCTGGAAATTCCAAACATGTTGGTTGTCCAAAACATTTCATAATAAACGTGGTAATTTGTCCATTTGGTTTATGACTAATCCTCCTATTCTCCTGAAGTGCTGCTGTTAAGTGGATTCAAATGTGCTTGCTAATGTGTCATACAGTCCTTGAATTGGTGTTGTGTGTCCTTTTCCAGATGTCAACGTGTTACTGCTCTTCAGCCCACCACCCCCACTGCTCCAACCAGCAGCAGCAGCAGCAGCAGCAACACTATCGGTCCCCAGTCAACGCGCTGCCCTATAACTGCCCTCAGAGCCAAAACCTGCCCCAGCAACAAGGTACAAACGCAGCCATTTTAAAGAAGATTCATATTAATTTAGCATTTAAGATCTGTCACATTAATTTCACTTTCCACACATGGATCTTTTGCATGATCAAGTTGTGTTTTTGTCCTCTACATCGTTCATCAAATCCAATTAAAGTTGTATGACAGAAACCAGCAGGTTACCCTCCCTTCTTCTGTGATAAAGCAGATACGATTTGTTCAAATAACGCTTTGGAAACAGGGCCATGCTGGATCTAAAGACAAATCAAAGGCCGTTTTATTGAATGAGATCTGACGTGAAGCAACAGATTTTTCAGACTTCACGTTGTCAAGAGCAAAGCACACCCATGCTGTCGTATCAAGTTGCACTGTATCAGCAGACTTTGTTAACTTCCCACTTTCAGCTCCTAGGTAGCATTTTTGTTGTTGTAGTTCATGTTTCTTCACAGGGTAGCTCCAGCAGCCGCAGTCAAGCAGCTCTCCTGAAGGACACATATTCCTCCCTTCCTTTACTCTCTGTTTTTTTGGGGGGGGGGTTCTTTTTGTTTTGTTTTGTTTTTATGAGTTTTATGAGTCCCTGGGAGTCATCCACTTGATTATTCTGTTTCTGTTTTTTTGGTTTTTTTTTGCCCTCTCACCACAGGAGTTGAGATTGTTAGCTCTTGCTCTCCCTCTGTCTCACACACACATAGACTTGCTACACTGGATGTAGTGTTGGCAGCGGTTGCGGCACTATTCTGTCATCTGTAGGCTACAAATGCGGCTTCCCTGCTGGGGAACCAGGGAATAGACAGCAGACATATGAAGCTGCCCTACAAAGGCAAAAGACAGCAATTATTTCTCAGGGAAACTAAAAAAAAAAAAGACTTCAGTGCCTCTTTTCCCTTATGCTTTTTGCATTAATTAAACACTATATACAAATACTATACTAAAGAAAGGTGAAGATACTGAAGCTGGGTTGCACACATAATAAATAAGTTAGTGGAAATTCTGTGATGGCTCAGTCAGTGTCCACAGAGAAACCTGCCACTGTTTCCACTCACTTGCATCAGTCACCTGAATATATGAGAAGGGACTAAAGAAGGAAAAAAAAGGTTACTTGACATTGTCATTATGAATAGAAAATGCCTTTTTAAATAAAGAATAATGAATTGAGAGGAAAACTTTGAATGGTTCTTGCATACAGTTACATAACAAAGGTGAACAGATTAATTTCAGCCTGCAAGTATCCGTTGAAGCAGTTAAACTTTCAGCTGTGTGGAAAAATTGAACTGGGCAGATATCACATATTTTATTTATATCAGATATACTTTCAAGACGAGATCCCCTTCAGGTTTTTCAGAATTCAATATATGTGATTTTTAAGAAACACCTTTTTTTTTTTTTTTTATGATTCGATACCAAAAAGCAAAGCGTATCGAGCCTGAGAGGCGGAATGCGGGGCCGGGACGCTGTCTGAGAGGCCTCTATGAATCTCACAGTGAACCGGTCTCTTTTTCAGCCCCTCACTCCTCACCTGCAGGACACATGATGGAGAATAGGAGTGTGTATGTGAAATATATCTAACCTTAACCTCTTCTCACTTGGATGGCTTTAATCCCTAAGCTGCAGTGGATCAGCCTCATAAAACTGGCATCCTGCAAAAACAGGATGGTAACAGTGGGGAGACAGTCAGTCATTATCTGCTCCTGAAGAAGTCACAATCGTCTGCTGCCTGCTGCAATGGAACCAAATCTGGCGCGTTTGATATTAGGGTCATTTCATGCTTGGTTTGCAAGTGAAGGTGGGAGACGCAGCTGGATAAAAATAGTCCTCCACCCGCCGTTTTCTCGCAGAGCACTTTCATTGTCTAGTTGTACTTTTCTCCCAGGGCGGCAGACTGTAAAGACACCTTCACAAAAGGACGTTCTCTCCTTTTGTCACTTGGATTACTGTGTGTGTGTGTGTGTGTGTGCATGTGTCACGAGGGACTGTATTTTCAAATGTCTTTTTTGTCACCTTGACATTTAAGTGCCCCCACCCCCTCCTCCCTCCGGCTAGGAATAAGCAGCGCCATTTTAGTCCATTCGGAAAATGGCTGGACTCGCGTCTGTGTGTGTGTGTGACTTTGTATCGTCTTTTGTGTGCCATTTTCTTGAGGCGCTCTAAATGGGTTTTTAACAAGTGCTGTAGAAATATGATCCCATTTTCTGTTTACTGTTTACCCCTGAACTTAATCATTTGTTGCAAGTTTTTTTTGTTGTGGGGTTTTTTTTTTTCCCCCAAGACAGAGAAGAGCATTTCGGTTACAGGTTCAGGCCACCACAGGCTAAATCAAATATATTGACTTTCTCATTTATTCCAAGTGCCTCAAACCTGCTTAGCTGTAACAGCTCAACTCCCCGAGCCGAGCACCGACTTCCACAATCATTCGATCCGCTGCTGGCTCTATTGTCGTCTCTCTGATGTGCCTTGAACGTTTCTCTATTGTGACTCTATTTAACAAGAAAATTACTATTTACATCAGTCGAACTATTTCCTAGTAAAATCTTGATAACCAAAGCTTTTATTAATGGCATCTTTGGCCCGGTTGCACAGTCATTGCAGTGTTCTCGTGTCGGACTTTATCGCCATGTTCTCATCAGGAGTCTCTTTTCATTCAGTCACAGTGTTGTGCCTTTTTTTTTCTTTTTTTTCATTTTGCCTCAGTGCACCAAGCCGTGATGCCAAACCCAGCGCCCAGCTACCAGACCGTAGTGGGCATGCAGCCAACACCCAACCTCGCTCTCACTGGCAACCAGCAAAGCAATATGGGCAACCAGATGCAAGGCATGATGGTCCAGTACCCTCCAATGCAGTCTTATCAGGTATTTTGATGGTGGAGCATCAAATAGATGAATATTACCAGACTGCAAATGAATTTTGTTGATTGAAATTTGCTGTTTTTGAGACCATTGTTGTTCTCAAAGGAGGCTGCTGGAATATATATATATAATATTGTTAATAAGGGACAAGAGGAGGAATGCAGAACTAGTGCTGGACAGATTTTATAGATGATCTAACAATTGTCTCAATGCTTTTGAATTTTCCACTAAAGACAGTCTTATTATCCTCTCTCTGTGTCTTTATTGGCTTGATTTCCATGTGTTGTTTTTTTTCTGTAGCAGGTTTCTGTGCCACAGCAGACATACCAGCAGCCAGTGTTTGTGTCCTGCCAGCCCGGACAGGGAGCAGTGGCTGTGGCTGGCATGCAGCCCTGCTACAGCCTCCTCCCACCGAACCAGCACACCACCATGAGGTACGATCACACCGACTGGACACTGTCGTTCCACATATGTTCTAGTGTTAGAAAAATAATTAGAAAGAACAGAGATGTTAGGTTAGTTTTCTTAAATAGTAAAGCATTTTTCAAGCTTAGGTTTAACATGTGATACAGATAAAGTGAAAATGTTCTGTGACCAGCTTTCACCTTCAGTTTACCCGTCACATGTTCCATTTGGATCTTGTTATCCAGCCAGATTCTCACATGTTCGTATCAGCGTTGAATATAAATTCATACTGGTATTTCACTTCCAATAAAAAAAATACAAGGCTGCACACGGTATATGACTTGTGTTGATCAGAGGAGAGGAATTATTGTCACACGTTTTATCTCCCTTGAGTCAGCAAGCTTGAAATGGTTTTTGCACCAACTTTATTTTAAAATCCCAAATAAATGTATGTTCAAGGTGTTTTATTGCATTAGAAATAGTTCACTTGTGCTAACCAAGCCAGTCGTTTCATGCACATCAATACTTTGTGTGTGTGTATACGGGAGTAATGAGTTTAAGGTAATATTTCATGTTTATGATTTGCTAATAACAAGGTTTATATTGATCTGTTTAATGATCAGTATAAAGCCTGAAGGAGATGTGTAAAATATTTGAAAAGTGTGTTTTCTGGTTCTTTTTTATTTATTTTTTTGCACCAAAATTAATTTAAGTCATGCTTACGCTGCTAATAAACATACTCTGATTTATGTTCATCATTTCATAATGACAATTTCTAATAGCTGAAGTTTCCTTAATCAGGTTTAGATCAAATTATCGGCTGCAGATGTACTTTGTCCCAGAAACCTATTTGCAGGTACTCTGTACTGTTTCTCACTCCTGAAGGTGCCTCTTATTTATAGACCGAACAGGCCTGATGAGTGAATCCCCAAAGCACCTGTGAGCCAAGGTCATCTTTGTTCACTGTGGAGGGAAAGAAATGATGTTATTACCATGATGCTTTTGGTGAACTGGCTGTGCGTACAGCTGATGAATGTCGCCTCTGACGCCCTCTCGAAGAGCTTCAGTCATTTCCCTCCATTACTCCGCTGTGTGGAGCGCCGTGCTCGCTCTCATTATAGCTGATTGATAGAACTAGTTCACAGAAAGCAAAACATGTAATTAGTTTCTACCTCCATGGACCCAATCAATCTGGATACTGGTGAGTGTAGCACTGCTGGGACCGTACAGTATATATAACAAACACAAGGCATGAAGGCAGTCATCACCTGCAGGAGAACAATGCAAAGATTGCACACATGCAGGCAGAGGTCACTTTCCCATTGTCCCAGCTGTAAAATGAGGCTGCTTTAGTAGGGCAGTCTGTGGAAATGATTTATGCGGCAGTGTTCGAACAGCTCCCTCTTCTCCCACGAGGACAGACTGTCCACCTGCAGCCTGCTTTTCACCAGCTGTACACCAGTCCCTGCAGGCAGGTTGCTTACGGAGCAGAGCGCCTACTTTGCAGATGGATGTAAAAGTTAAATTTCAAACCTAATATCCCAGCTGCAGCGTTCACATCTCACGACTCCTGAAGATTTAAGTGCAAGTGCAACCGTGCAAGTTTCAAAGTGATATTTAACATTTTTCTGATAGCTTTTTAGGCAATGCAGTACCACATTCTGCAGATTTTATCTGATAAAACTGTGTGTGTGTGTGTGTGTTTATTCACAGTTCAACTGTGAGTTTCCTGCCCGCCCAAATGATGGAGCAGCTCCAGTTTTCTCAGACGTCGTCTCCCTGCGTCTCCCAGCAGCACCCAGGCCAGCAGTATGCAGGTACACACAAACACCCGATCTGCAGTAAGATCACGCAGCAAAGTGTGAATCTTTACATTCAGTCTCCGACATCAGCCGCCCTGGAGATTCGCCATCACTACCAGCGCGCAGACACTCTTTATTTTTCCTCATCTCTCGGTGTCAATAACCACCTTCATAGCTAAGACCCGGGCTTCATAATGAAATAATCTTCCCCGGGTTTACTTTGGCTTTGTATATGTATGATTAGATTTACCCTCCGGATTTTCAAAATGAAAAAAAAAAAAAGAGGGAAGCGCAGTGATGACGAGTCCCTGTGAGTTAGAATGAGTGGAAATGATTCTGGATGGAGATTTAAACAGCCAGTAGGTCGACTCAAATGTTACGTTGACAAGAAACAAAATTTACTCCTCAGATTTTATACCAAATGTAAATGTCAGCATCTTTCCAGTGTGAGTTATGCTTCAGTGGTTGTATTGTGAATGTCAAGACAATGAAGAGCGTATCTTGCAGGTCTGACAGCAACAAAAGAACATTACTGGGCAGCCAAAAAAAAAAACATCGCATGGAGACAGAAAATGTTGAAATTTTGGGGGAAAGTGGCAGAAAAGTTGTATTTTGTATATGAAATGTTCGGATAGGAATTGTAAGCATGCAATGAGGAAGGGATTTCTCTTGTACCATGTTGCTGGTTAATAAATATAATTGTTAAAAAGAAAAGAAATAATAAATTGTGCTCACATATTAAAGCGAAGATGGTTTATATTGCAATCATAAAAACATCTATCTACCTTTTGAAATATGTCACCACAATCAAAAATACTTGAGTAGATGTTTTGTTAAATTCGGACATGAATAGTTTCAACTACAGAAGTAAAAATGTGCCAACAAATCCTCATATATGTGTCGCCTGTTTGGTTTTGGCCTCACTGAATCTCTGTCCAGAGGCCCAGGTGGGGCCGTCTCCTTACTAATGACCTTTATTATTCATGTCTGATTATTATGGAGCAATGGAGGGAGCCATCATTTCCAGCTCGTCAATAATGAGGTCAGCTGAAGGTCTCGCCGCTGCTTTACCTACGGCGTCACCAGTAAACATTTTTAATTGGCTCGGCCGGGGCCACAACTAATCTGCAGATTAGGTCCAAATATCCAGTGTCCTTGCTACTGTTATGTGCCAATAATTCATAAGTCAACAGTGGCGTCTGCTGTGCAAAGTTTGGAATATGATTTCCACCTAATGTGAGCTTTATGTCAACAGAATTTAATTAGATGGAAATGTATTTTTTATTCATAGAGATCATAAAGCAGAAGGTTGCTTCTCAACCTCTGCTTGTTTTGTTGGGGTTTTTTTTTGTTTTGTTTTTTTATAAAGTCACATCATTCACGTTCACGCATCACAAACTAATTACATAATTGGATCTCCTGGATCATTACAGAGGCTTTAGCAGGAAAAGGGAATGGACTCTGTTATTGCCACCACGGATGTGCCCTTATAATCAAGACACTTAAACCCTAATTGCTCAGCAGCTAACGGTGTGAAAGCAGTGTTTTCACTGATGAGGTGTGTAGCTGAACAAAAGTGCTGGAAAAGAGCTTTTTGGGGCAAAAACACGTTGAATCAAACAGTCTGTCAGTTTAGTCTGGTGCCTAAACAGTGAGTGTAAGCGATGAAATAATTAAAAATGGGTAAATATTTTATATAAAATCAGATGACACGAAACTAAGTAGCATCACATCTGCCTGACCTGGTTTTCCTTTTTGTTAACTAGAACGCTGCATCAACTGCTTCAGTTTCACGTTTGTGTCTTTTTTTTTCTGTGTGTGTGCAGGGCTGTTACCCCCGGCCCCCGGCAGCGGCATGGTGATGCTGCAAATGACAGCGCCCCCCTGCCAGCAACCCCGGGCCCCCTCCCCCTGCCAGAGGAAACAGCCTGGCCACAAACACCCGGGCTCCGAGCACCAGCGTAGCCGCAGGCCTGCTGAGCTGCAGCCGCCTCCAGACAACACCCAGGTACAAACGCTGCCCGAGAGCGTCGATGAGGAGGAAACAATCACACGAAAAACACTATTGAAAAAATGGTTAAAGAAATAGCATGTTTGTGCTGTAAAGTGATAAGATTTAATTTGTAAAAAAATAATAAAAAAACACAACACCTTATTGCGGTTGACTTCAACAGATCTAATTAGCTCAATGGCCCAGAGAGATTTGACAACAGTAATTTCCAAAATAATTGCAAGCTAAATTATACATTTACTTAGCTGATGTTTGCCACACAGGACAATGCAGTATGTGTCAGAAAGTTAAGACGGTCACAAGAAAGCAATTTGAAAGCTAATTTAGTTTGGTTGTCTGAGTCTGACAGTGACGTGAGAATTGTTCCCATGAGCCAAACGCAGCCTCCCCGCTGCTCCAGGCAGGTTAAATGTCGTAGTAAATAGGCTCTGCAAATGAAGTCAACGCTACCGTAGCCTGAAAATGAGGAGAAAATAGTCCTTAGCATTAGCGTGTAATGGTACATTAGGGGAGCTAATGTGGTTGGAACGGTACATTAAAGCAATAGCTTGAACACGAGAACGACTTTTCAAAAGAAAGGAAGAGCTAAAGTTGCTTTTTTTGAATGAAAGTGTTTTTTTTTGTTTGTTTGTTTTTTTGTTTGTTCTCCTCGGCTTCTTTTTCGACGCACCGCCGGTGTGTTGTGTGTAGAGCAGCCTGCCCTCGTCTCCGGCGCTCACTCCTTCGCCAGGCCAGCCGCCCAGCGTCAAGGGCCTCCCTTCAGGCATCTCACCCATCCCTGTCATGGCCCACCACCCGCACCACCACCCCCCGCAGCTCCCTACAGCCTTCTGCCACAGTGGACAAGGTCAGAGACGCTCACATTAAAGACGAGACAAACTCAGTCAGTGAAGGAATTCTATTTGTGCCTTGATCCTCTAGCACAAAACAAATTTCAGTTTTCCACGATACCTTCATTTTTGAATAATGGTAATTTCTCTATAAAATATCTGCTTCAGAATTGAGGCACAAATATAAATATATAAAAATACAAGTAAATGTTTAGTTTTTTGTTTCTAGGGATCTGAAAATTCACTAACTTTGTGTTTTTGGCCGTGACATGCAGGTGAAGCACACTATTCTCTACTGGGCCAACCTCTGCAGTACAAACCCTCCATCAGACCTCCGCTGATCCACACTGCACACATGATGGCCAAACAGCAGGTCAGACACACACACGGCTTTACAACGCTACAATTCATTCATTCATTCATTCATCTCTTCAAGATGTTTAGCACGAATAACTGTTACTTTTAGCTCTCAGTCTGTGCATTAATGTAAACGTATCAGGGTCAGTTACATTATATATAACATCCCTACCTGCCTCTCCTCAGGGTCCACTGGGGGTTTGGCGTAGCGGTCACGGGAGGAAGGCCTGCAGGAAATCTCTGTCTTCAGATCTCAGTGTAGGTGAAGCAGGTAATAGGAAGTCCAGAGGGAGGCTTGAGTTTAGTGAACCTCGAGTTCACAGCAGACTTTTCGAGTTCAATCCTGAGTTTCTGACCGAGATCTGACCTCGTCTTAGAGAGAGAAGCGTAGAAGAGTAATTTATATCATGTAGATTTGTATAAAGTATTTCTGAACACATGCAGAATGAATCGTCAGCTTCAGACATTCACCAGAAAGGGAAACTTGTGTTAAGATGTATCAGATAATGAATCCATGTGCTGTGTCGTCTATGTAGCAGATCAACTAAAATAACATCAGGTTTTTATTGTGTCAAAATATGCTTGCTGCGCTTCGTAGCTGTGTGCGTCTGTTTGTGAATGTAAGCAGAATAAATTACAGACGGGGCTGAATTCCCACCTGGCTGTGGAACCTGCGGTATTGTGCCGAAAGAAATGTGCTGATTATTTCAAATATTGCGTTTTGCACTCGCCGAGATATTTTTTACATTATTCAGGTGCTCTTGTCAACAATCAACAAGGAGGGGTCTCGCATGCAGCCCAGTGTGTTGAAGTGTTGGAGTATCGCTGCCTCTTCAATGTCAAGTTATATAGAAATAAGAAGCCTTATTTTTTAGACCTACATCGTGCATTTTTTTGTTTTTGTTTTTGAGAATTGAGCCGATCACGAAAGCGTATAAATGCAATTAGAGCAAGATTTTAAAAATCATGTTGGTGTTTTCCAACTGCGACAGCTCTCGCCATCCTTCCACCTTAAAGCTTTGAAAGCTGACAGCAGCAGTTTATTGAAGCCTCCCGATGGTGCAGGTCTGATTTTTCTCCTCACCCATGACAGTTGTTTTATTTACTGACTCTGCCGCTTGCTTACAGAGCTGTCTGTGTTTGCCTGCAGTGAGCAGTCAGATCCTGGAAGTGACAGATCCTCCGGAGGGGATCAGCTGTACAGACTCCCACCACCTCCTGGCAGAGCTCTGCAAAGGGGGCGAATTGATCCAGCGGCTGTCGGACCATCAGCCCTGGTTGCGCAACACGAGCAGAGACGCTCCCAGCACAGACCTGTCCTCATCATACTCTATCTTTGCCATGCTCCCCTCCAGATACGCTGTCCACAACACTGCGCTCCACCACAACCGCCCCCACACCACCTTTAAACTCCCAACTAGTACCAGACACAAAGGGGAGCTGCGAGACTCAGACAAGGCCAGCTCATAGCTGCTAAGTCATTGGCGCGTCGAAGGAGCGCCACATGAATGCACATCCAACCACCTGCCTCTGCTGCCTCAGTCTGGACCGTTGGTTCAAGTCCCAGACTCTGTCCAAACCGAAAACAGTATCAAATGTTTGAAGAATGATTTTTCACTTTTATTTTGTTTTAGTTTATTTTTTATCTTCTTTTTTTTTTCCTGGTCAACAGGTCTGTGCAGGGTGGAAACTGAGCACCACCAGCCAGTTTGGTTTTCTTTGTAAAAAAAAACATGTCCGTGGCTGCTGAGCTCTCTTCTAAAAGTCTAGTTTGCTGTTCAGAAGTGAAAGTGTTTGGAGAGTTTTGGGATTTGTTTGCCAGATAAGATGTTAGCGTCTCCACTATGGCTCTTTTTAATAGCAGGTGATCGAGTGTGACGGCACCATATCGAGCAGAACTTTACACATAATCTTCTTGTTTCTGGTTCAGAAATGTTTTTGTGCCCACTTTTAAAATTAAGACATTCGAAATCAGGGCTTTACACAGTATTATTGCATTTAAACTGAGTGTGTTTTACTTTGATCGGCCGGGTCCGGGCACTGACTCGACGCAGCTGACATACAACTGAGCAGCAACACATTTGTCTCCCGTCAGGCACAAAACAACAGGTTTTCCTCTTGTACAGTATTCTTCAAACAAGCTCCAACCAGTAACACACACAGCAGCACTTGTACAAAGTGAGCCCATACAATAACAAACACTGAATAATAGATGTACTACCTGAATTGTTTGAAGTCACCATTGTACACAGTGAATGTTGCATTTGCACTGAAGTGATGAACGAGGTGGAGATTTGATTGGTATTGGACAGGGCCTGGATTTTCTTTTATTAACCCCTCCCATACCTGTTTGTTGCACTCAGCCAGGCCACTTTCTTTTATATTTAATTAAAATGTTTATATGCACAAGAAAAATGCAATCGACTTTGTCACTCTACTTGGCTTCTTCTTTTTTTTTTTTTCTTTTCTTTTTTTTTTTGTTGGGGGTTAGGGTCATTTTGTGTGAATCATGAGGTGTTTTATGTCTGGTGTGGCTTTTTTTTTCTTTTCTTTTTTTTTTTTGTTTTGTTGACTCTAATAAATGTTTGCACCACACATGTTGACTTTTTTCCATGATAAAAGATTTAAAAATAATAATAATAATAATTTACAGTCGGTAGGTTTACTGAAATGTTTCCTTGGAGTGTAATATGTGAATAAGAAAAAGCAACAGATGACACAACAGTTTAGGAGATGTTTGTATTTCTGCCTTTTGGGTTTTGCATATATTTTATTAATTTATAGCTGCGTACATTTGCCATTTTGAAATCATAATTGTCAGTGAGCGAAATATAAAGAAACAGAGACACCTAGTGGACCAAAACTGTTACTACAGCAACCATTAAAAGAGAGAGAGAGAGAAGTGAAACTAAGGAAGTCGTGTTTGGGTAGCAACGGCCGCAAAACGCCGTTGCTCGCTAGTCTCACGTCTGCTGCTGTAATGGAAACCGACTCCTGTGAAAATAACAAGACGGTGGTTGTGTCCGGTGTCCCCGACGTGCTGCCCGTCAGCAGGATGATTGACAAGCTGACAATTCATTTCCAAAGCTGCAGAAGGAGTCACGGAGGGGACGTGGAGGTCGTCAGATATCCCGCCAGCATGGATGGAGTCGCGTTTGTAACGTTTGACCAAGTCAAAGGTAAAAAAAAGTTAGCTTAAACACAGGCAGGGCGGACCGTTAGTAGCATTAGCTTATTAACTGACGCCTTTTAAGTTCCTCATTAGTTTACTTTGAGCCAGAAATACCATCACCAAAAAACCAAAACAAACATGGCTCCTATTTAGTTGTATTACGGAAAACCACGATTGTCACCAAACTGTTCGAGATGTCGCAAATCCTGTTTTGTGTTTGTGATGGGCACAGAAAAACTTTGCACTTCCAGCTGATGAATATGAAAATAAACTACACAACAAACATCATAATGAACCAAAACATATTTTTGACCCAAATAAAGATGGTAGCTGGAAATAATGAAGGTCCTTTGATTTACAATACAAAATATGCAAAAATAACATAATATATAATAACACATATTTTATATATATATATATATGAGCCTGAAGACAATTGAATTAGTATAATTTGACAGTCACATATGCCAACCAGAGCCCTTGTTAAACATATCTCATGTTCTATGCTGTAATTGGTTCCCATGGGAACCGCCTACACAGTATATTTATTGAGAGCATAAATCAAACACTTGTCTACATCATGTGCTGCTTGGTACGTGTGTCTAACTGACGAAAGGTTTAATTTGCCACGTTGTTATATATCCCGGCGCTGTCACAAGCAGGCCGGGATGAGATCGGTAGATAATGAGAAGGGTTCGGCTTTGTCTCCATGACAATGGGTAGAAATTATAATATAATATTGTAATATAATGTTGATATATGGACCGTAGCAGAACAGTACAAACTCTTGGCAGATGCAGAGCGGGTGGTGCGAAAAGAGACGCAGATCATGGCGGACCACGAGTTTCCTGAAGAGTATCTCCTCACTGTGTTCCCCTTCACCCGGGATGTAAGTACGGCCATGTGTCAGCAAAAGCATTTTTTTTTTAATACAAGATAATAAGATACGGATTCATGTCTGTTCTTGTGTCACAGGTGTATCTCTACGTCCCGAGTGCAACAGTCGATCTCTCCGTATTTGGCAGGAAACAAGCACCGCTGATTCAGAGTCTGCGGGCGGCTCACAGGTCAGTACGTTTCCAGCCTTTGCTTGAGCACAGGAAAGCAACCATTGAGGGCCCTTTCGCTGCCGTCAAGGCCCTGAGAGAGGACCTTATCCGCAGGGCCAGCCACCTCAAACAAACTGCTCCCCTTAATCCGAGGCCGATATCACATCACAGGTCTGTCGGCTCTGCGGTGCGCTCAAACAGCTTATCAACAGCGCTGCAGACCACAGGTGAGGCAACTGAAGTCCAAAGCCTGAATTCATTTGCAAAAACCCAAATAAGGTCCCCTATCCCAAAAGTTTCCTGTGAGAGTTTGGATGCGGGGAGTCTTTATGACACAGAGTGCAATGAAAAAGAGAAGCCGGGAGCTCAGTCCAGCTTCACAATGCCTAGACCATCATGTGTAATCACAGAATACAGAAGCATGCAAGCTACTAACCCTAGACAAGTGTTCAAGGAGCCTGAGATCAATGCAGAGATTAGAGCTTCCTTATCAGGCCTGGATGGGCTCCCTGCAGAGATGCAAATATCAGCAAAACAGCCCGGAGTCGACGGTATTTCACAAAAACACACCAGACTGGACAGGATTTCAGCAACCGAGACCAGAGGAGACTGCAGCACTGACTACCTGACAGAATCAGATCGGAGCAGCTCAGCTGTCAACGCTAAGCTCCACCAGACCAGACGGTCGGACATGAACACCGAGGATACAGGAGAGCTGCGTGCAGTCCTTCCACGGGATCCCAAAGACAATTGCGTCTGGGTCGACTCGGACACATTCAGATATATAAAAAGATTTGACAGGAAGGAGTTGGATAGATGCTTGAGAGGTCTCGATGCGTCCGTTGAGTGCGCTGAAGGGACGGACTTCACTCTGATATTGTTGACCGGGAATCAAACCTCCGGGACAGGCTCCAGGGTGCAGTACGGCTTAGAACGCTTGAAGACTTTGGTGGAGTCTTGGCAGTGGGACTTAAGAGTTCACTGGATCCACTTTGGCGAGGAGGAGCAGCCTGAGCGGCAGAAACTGATCCAGATCTGCGATGATGCCAATTTCATACATCATGATGTTCTTTACATGTTCGAGGATTGTTCCATAAAAGTGGTCGGCCCTTCGCTATCCAGTTACCTGTTCCATAGGACAGTGAAGGATAGAGTTACTAAACTGAAAGACACATTCCTGCAAGTCTGAGGTATGAACCGGACCAAAGAGAGTGCAGTGTTATAAATGGCCACAGGGTGGTGCAATTGCGCTGCACATTGCCTTCACAAAAGCCGCTTGTCTCTGAACGACCAACAATCTCATTTTATCGTTACAAAATTCAAATGTTTAGTTATATTACAGCTAACAGTAACTGTTTGTTGTATAGGTGCTAACACATCTTCTTCAGTTACTCAGAGAACACAGAGAATAGACATATTGGTTAATATAAAAATGTCTCATGCTTCTTTCTTTGTTTCCATGGTGAAGCTTAGCATTTTTATTTTTTTTTTGTTATTAAGCGCGGATTAATAGTTTTTAGCCTTTTAAACAGCAGGTCTTAATCCAAACAATGCTCTCCAGCAGCCGGGATAAGTCTTAATTAACCTCCTCACGTCTTAATTACAAAAGATAAGCTCCTAATTAAAACCAAAAACTGACGGATGCCAACCTGCCTCGTGTGACCACATCAATCTGTTCTTTCATCAGTCATTACATGAGTTCTCAGGATTTTAAAGCATGTCAATTGGCAATAAATGATTTTCTGTTGTATGTATTAAATAAATACTGGTTTCCAAACCAGTTGTGATGTTATAAAATCCTATTTGTGTGTTTTAAATCTGAGTTTAAACAACTGAATTACTCGTTAACTGGCTTTTATAGCTTCATTTCCACTGTATTTATCTGCGATGTGAATCATAGACCGACGTTGAACAGTAGGGGGCGATATGACACTTTCTCCCATATGGGGTGATTGTTTAAAAATAGAGACAATGTAGTTGCCACAGCCCTGCTCAGTGAAACAATTATGGAGGCTGGGTTTGGCAAGCAGGGTGCAGATTGGCCGGCAAATGATGTCAGTTGGATGTCCCATTATACACTCTCTCCCCTCCGCACGCACGCACACACACACACAGTGTTTCACCTTTTGCAAGGGAAAATCTGATCTGTACGTGTGGTATGTGAAGATGTTTGTGTTGCGCGGACAGGAAACACACAGATTTCCCCCTTTTTTTAAAAAAACTAAAAACTAAATTATGTTAAGCGATCAAATGAGCTTACTCCACAGCCTCAGTAATTGATTCATTATGTAAAAATAATCCACGCTACCATAATGAACACACAAACATAGACAATCACTCATCTCCTAGACACACACACACACACGCACACTGACTTGTTACCATAGGAACGTAGTGGAAGAGGTTGCCGAGCTGCAGTCGTTAGGGGAAGCTCTCGAATACAATGAAAACATCCAGGAGGACGGAGGAATTAGATTTTTTTTTTCAGCAGGAGAAGAACCCTTGATGAAAGACGTGCCGAGGAGAGAGAGAGAGCGCTGCCTCTTCACACCCGGACCTCCCTGCTGCTGTCATAGCTCGCCTTCAGCCATTATTTGGGTGGGGGCTTGAGTTACGGTGGTAAAACAAAAAAAGGAGGGTCAACAAGCAGAAAGCATTCATTATTATTCCTGAAATGACCCAGACACTGGTCCTCCATTACACCCTCCTCATTATGCATAATGTGTAATTGGGTAATTGCATTGTTGAATATATTAGGCGTGTGTGACTTTGATGGTGGATGTCAAAAAAACAGCAGCCTAAGTGTTTTTTCCTCAAGGACGTTTCATCGCTCGCCGGGGTTCGAACCTGTGATTGGACGGTGCCTATCGCCGCCGGACCACCTGCTGTTTTCTTTCTCAGTGTGTGCTTCGTGTTATGTGGTCATGTTCAGGCACATACATCTTGAAAGGTCAGAGGTCAGACAGATAAGCAGCAAGCCTCTGCATAGTTTTTTTTTTTTTCTCCTCCATGTTGAGGAATGAGGCTGCTGGTGATGGATAACCTTCTCTAGGCGGTGTGTGTGTGTGTGTGTGTCGTAGTCACAAATTACGTCTTAATGATACTCTTTACAGATCATCACCCTGCCTGCAAGAGAGAAAGGGGTGGGGTGGCGTGAGTCAGACCCTCCCCGCTGCTCCGCCTAAATGTTCATGGGTATTAGGGAGTTGTGATGGAAGAGCTGTGGAAGAGAAATTGGGGGCAACAGACCAAGAAAGTGTGTGTGTTGGCCTTGGAAAAAAAAGAACGAATGTTGTTTAATTGGTCTCGTAACGCGTGACCCGTAATGCAAACAGACCGAGTCCACTGGAATATTTCAAACGCAAGCCATGTGTGACTAATGATTAATGTGTAATATGCATGTCGTCAGATTTGTCCCAGTGACCCCGTTCATCTTTTGACCCTAAAAAACTGAACACAAAAACAGTCTTAACAACCTCCTCTGCTGTTTGTTTGTTTGTTTGTTTGTTTGTTTTGTTTTGTTGTTTGTTTAATTTCAAGTAAATGATCATACTTTCATATTTTAGGAAATAACTCAAGAGTTCGATGAGAAGATTGATATCACTCTCATGTTTTGTGTATTAACTGTGGAGCTTGAGCCAGGAGCCGCTTAGCTTAGCTTAGCTTAGCATAAAGACTGAAAGCAGGCTTGGCTCTGTCCAAAGTTCAAAAATACACAAAAACATCTAAAGGTGCCTAATTAACTAGTATATTGTTGTTTTTTTATTTGTTTGTTTGTTTGTTTTTGCACAACACAAAAAGGAATGTATAAAAGGTGTAGTTTTGGGGGCAGTTACGGCTAGTTGTTTCCCCCTGTTTCCAGTCTTTATGTTGTGCTAAGCTAAGCTAAGCTAACCGACTGGTGCCTGGCAGGTAGCTAAGGCATCTTTGTGTTTCCCTGTTGAGCTGTAGAGGAAGTATAGGAACAAAAAGAGGAACTTTGGCTCTAAAAAGACTAACGTCGAAATTAGCTTCAGATAAACCTTTAAATACATCTTGTCCCCCATCGCTTCCATTGTGAGTGCATTATGAAGGGATGTTCTAATGGTCAGCGTGAACAGGAGGAGAAAAACAACGTTTCAGTGTTTAATTTGGGCAATTTAACTAATTGTTTTAAGACAAACTCGTCCTTTAATATAATAATATTGCTTGTTGTTAGATATAAATATATATCTGGGTGGTGGAGGGAGGAGTGTTTTATTCATATAATTAATCAGTCCCTGTATCATCATTAATTGGCCTCCTCTCAGGCACACCTGTCCCTGATTCCTGCCCACACACACCTGTCACTCGTTACCACTTAGGCCCCACAGTATATACCTGCCTGCCTACTGGGTCACTTGCCACATGGTCGATCAGCTCGTTTGAATGCACGTGTTTATAATAACCGTTGATTTATTGCAACTTTGGTTTTCGGCGTTTTCCAGTCGTAATTCCTATGAGTTATAATAACATCTCCGAGTGAAACACGAGAAGTCAGATGTTTTATAACGAACCCTCGGGATTGATTGAGGGCAAACAGTAAAATTACCATCTGAACTTATTACATCCCAAATAAAGTTGTTCAGATAATCACATTACAGCCTGTTCTTACCATGTCAGTCTGTGAACTAACAATCAGATCAGAGAACAAATACCGCGTAGCAAGTTTGCAATAAAGTGGAATTATCTTAACCTCGTGCCCCGACCAGCTGGATACTGTACTGCTCCCGTCCTCCCCTCTCTCTCACATTACAAAAAACGCCCCGTCTGTAGAACCTCACTTACGAGCCGATCCAGGAAGTGTCGGCGTAATTATCAGTCTCTCCTCCTGACTATTTCAAAAGCTTGCAGTTAGTGGGGTGTAAAGAAGAAACGTGATTGCCTGTTAAACCTCGACACACACACACACGGATGCCACATGTGGGCCTCCCTGAATTTGAAACTGTCATTTTGCAAATCAGGTGACAGTCTTTGAAAGTATAGTATGTTATAGTCAAGACCAAAAAAATAATAAATTAATTGTGGAGAAAATAAAGTGACGGATCAGTGGAGTGTGACCGTTGATGACCGAGCTGGTTCATTATCTGCTGCGATCGTCTGCAGCTGGGTCCAACATATCAAATGGTTGGTTATGCTGCCTTGTGGGATATCGTCTCAATTTCAACCCTCATCTATCAGCTCTATTAACTGACTAAAAGGCACCAGAAAGCCTGATAGGGGCGCATTTCTCAGATGGCATAGACATGGCTCCGGATGACTTGTGTGTCTTTTTGATTATTTGACGGCTGTATCTAAACTGTGTACGGACGTGAAAATAGTCCAGAAATAGGTTTGATGATTACATATTATACTGAGCATCTCTTATAATTCATTCTTCCGGCTTGCTCGGTCTACGCTGAGGTTATCTCACTGTTAGGTTTGAGAGAGAGAGAGGCGACGTCGTGTAAGGAAAGGTTGTACGGACGTCCCTGGCCTGCGCGTGCAGGTGTGTGTATGATAAGCGTTTTTGCGCCACCGTGTGCATTCGTACGCTGTCGGGCATCTGAAATCAGCCGCGTGGTGAAGATAAATGGCTCTGTTCAAACAGTCATAGCAGGTCACGGGGTCAGAGATGATGCATCATTGTAAAAAAATATATAATATATAGTATGCAGAATGAATACAAATGCATGAATGAAAATGTACATGTGCAAGTCTTATTCAGAAGTCTGTTCGAAGGACGAACGCTAATGTCTTTTCATTCATTCAAAAAAAAGCACTTAGACACAATGTCTCCTCGTCTACTAAACCGTTAAAATAAATAAAACGCCAAACTCCTCGGGAGCTGGCAGCATACATAGCTACCTAACCTCTAGAGAAAAGGCCATCCTGACTTGATTAGGCCCCCCCGACTCCAGTCTTTAAAAGTCTCCTGGAAATGTCAGCAAAATCATCAAAGTGTCCGTCTCCTTCGTAAAGTCTCGATCAAAGACATTCTCCGCATACTGCGCCTTCTATATTGTTAGCTCACAGGCAAAATGTCCACATCTGCACGGCATTATCGGGTTTTTATAGGAGTTTGTGTAAGTGGAGACAGACCGAAAAACGGGAGAGACAAGTGACAGCCTAGCTACACCCTCGGCCCACCAACTCTTGCTGCCGCTTTTTGCAAATGTGTCACATGTTACTCTGTGTGATATCATCCCTGTTTCAACAAGGAGTTCCTCTTTGTTTGCACCGTATATTACATTATCTCTCTGTGCATTAAACCACCTTTGCAAGCCGCCGTGCTCCCTCGACTTTGGATCAAACGGAGCTCGTAATCTTCACGTTTGCTTTTATCTGCCTTGAGGACAAATGTATTGTGGGACCTGGATGGCCGAGAGACTAAATCAACAGCAGTAAATTAAAAGAGCGTCCTATGAGACGATGGTCCTAACCCTACATGGGCGAATATCAGTGTGTGACAGAATTGACATGTATGTGAGTTGGATTGGAATTGAATCTGGCGTGTGGCTTGATATATATATATATTTATTTTATTTTTTTCAAATGCTCTCTGTAGCCTAAACGTTGCTGGCAGCAACAGTGAGCAGGTGCAGGATTTGTTTTCATTAAAGCTGCGAGCCAATCAGGAATCAGGAAGTCAAATTGCTTTCCAGTTCATTCTGTTATATACATTAATGCATCTCACACACACACCACTATTCCCTCTCGCCTCTCTTCGCTTTCGTTCTTGTCGGTTATTTTATATCCTGACAGTCGTGGAACAATAAAATATTCTCATATTCCCGCAGATAAATGCGCACTCACAGATGCTGACACACAATCCTTTCACCACCCTCCCTACACCTCCCTTCATCCTCCATCAGTTTGGCCCGGGACATTGCATCCGGTGCCATGTCTGGTGCTGATTTCCAGGCCATCGTGCCGAGGCAGTGTGTGTGTGTGTGTGTGTGTGGGTGGGCTCCAGAGATCACATGAACATCACTGTGGTGTTGACAAAAAGAGAAGGAGACCCAGAGCTATTAGAAAGCTCTCGTCTGACTCTGTGAGTAATCCAGATGACAGCGGCGCTCTACTTTCTGCTCTCTAATAACGTTTTTTTTTGTGTTTTTTTGTATAACAGATTTCACTTTCATTTCATGTGAAGCGACTCTACTCGTGTGACCGCAGTGTCTGCCACTTTCATATAGGTCTGCTGGAGAGTGAGCACATATATGGGCCAGGGCGATGGCCTGGTTATTAGCTATATTTAGCCAGAATGGAACATATCTAAAAAAAAAAAAAAAGATATTTTAGTGTCAATGCAGTGACCTTATTTACAGTGTTCAGCAGCTGATCTATATCAATTTTTTTTGCCTAATATGACACTAAATGTTGAGATTTGACAGCTTGGAAGTAATGCAAGTGTGAAAACTTCAGGAATAAATCCTTACCTACTTTACACATACCCCCCCTCCCCCCACCTCCCAAAAGATGTTATTATTCTTTTAGCTCATGGGCACAAGATATTGGATCCATCTAATAACTTATATCTAATAACTGCACACGAGACCCAGATGATGAAAGGATGAGCTCGACCTTTTGGGACCTCGTGTTTATTTGCTTCCTTTGCCGAGAGTTAGAGTGTAGAAGATCGATACCCGCTCCCATATCGGTCCATTAAATATTAAAATGATGCAAAGTACAGACGCGCGGACGGCTCCTGAACGTCACGCTCCAGTATAGCGGCCACAGGGCACGTTATGTCACCTGAAAACCGGCCACTGAGAATGATCATATATCATATGGTCATAGCTGTTTGAGCAGGCTAACGTTGACAGCAGGGCACATTTCAGTCCTGATATTAAAACCACGGCACCGCATACGGAGCTTCTTATTTCCCATTCCTGTGATAAGCAGCTAGATGACACCGGAGGCTGTTTTCCTGGCTGTCAGCCTGATCTCCTCCTCCACATCACACACACACACAAACACACTTACCGCCTCAGATCTGAAATTGCTCTGTGGTGTGAATTGGATCATTGGATTGGCTGTGGTGGGTCTGCGCACAGATGTAAAAAAAAATATAAAAAACCCACATCCGTGCACAGCAGCCGCAGATTTCCGAGGATCGTGAAGTGAATTGCAGCAGGCGCTGGGTTTGATTCCAGACTGCAAGATACAGTGAGAGCTGGTTCATGTTGTCATGTAATGTAAAGTAATGCTACGTAGGGGGAAATGGGATTCATGGATTAAATGCTGCCACAATCTTACATTAAAAAAACATAGTCAAGAACTTAGACGAACCACGAAAATCAGATCCACACAGGTATAATTAAAAACACGGACACACTGTTGTCTTTTAACGATCAGACTCCCAAATATCCCCTTTTTGTTCCTGTCATGTAACTGACAGATATGATTATTGTCCGACCATGTGGTTTATCTTGAGGAGATGCTAATGAAGACATAATTTCATGCGCCATTAACCCCCCAAATATGCACACACACACACAGATACACACACACATATGCTCAAACTTCCCTGAAGAATCAGGTCATCCCTGGAATGATTCATCCTTTAATTTATTAAACACACACACACACACACACTCTGAACGAACACACTCACTGTGCCTCATTACATCAGTGTGTGTATCCATGCCTGAACAGACCTAATGACTGATGGGAGACTCTCTATAGACTTACTGTACTCTGTCTAATATGTCATTGCCTTCCTCCTCCGTGTGTGTGTGTGTGTGTGTGTGTGTGTGTGTCATGCCCTCGCTGCCCTACAGTAGATTCAGCTGAGAATATTAAGCTAATGGTTTTAATAAAAGAAAATGTCATGTGTTAATAAGCCGGAAAGGGAGCTGAAGCTTATTAGGATTCATCAGAGAGTCCAGTCAGTAGAACTAGAGACCCAGTGTGTCTGTCCCGTTGGCGGGTTTACCTGTTAGATGAGACATCACGGTCCTGGTGCCCCCGTCCTAACATCTAAGCTGATGTAATGTGACTGACTCATACAGTTAAAATTAAAATTAGAAATACTTAATTCCGTGTTCAATCCGATCAGCATTCCATTCATATTTATCTGATCCCAAAAACACACAAAAAAAACATACATATTACAACCTCAGTATTTCCAGTGATGTCAGAAAATAATTTATAAATGATGTCACTATGGTATAACAGCGTTGTTGCAACAACAGCAACATCACATTCGGGAAAGTTCAGTGACATCACTGCGGTTGGGAGGAGGGCAATAAATTTATATTATTATAAGTTATATTATAACAAAAAAATCATATCCTAGCAACTGTAATCACTATCTGAATGAGTTATTTACTTCAGTCTGAAATCAGGGACCCATTGTTCTCCCTGCTAATCACATCCCCACACACACACACTCTGTCACGGAGGGTCACTCAGTCGCCCAGCTGGTGTGTAATAACATCTCTCCTTCTTCTGAAACCAGAGAACAGTCGGGCCGCGCCCTCCGCCCCCCACCACCCCCCGCTGCTGTCAGCCGCAGATCAAGGCTGCGAGCCGACAGCTCAGGTAGTTAGGCAGAGCGCTGTGAAAGGTCAACAACTTCTCTGACATCTCATGTTTAACAAAATGTATTTTATTTTACAGAGGCACTTTGAAGATTTTATTGAGATTTTACAGGCAGCGCAGCGTCGTGTCCGCCGTTTATTTTATGTACCTGGACGTTATGGGGCCTGACTGTTGTAAGGATTCTCCTTTCTATTGATATACAATCCAACAACATACTACAGTACACTACATTGCTATTTCTCCCTGAATTCGTTTGAATCTGCCCTTAATTTCTCAGTCCTGGTGACTAACCGTCGAGGAAATCCCTCTGTGAATGTGTGTTTGCATGCAGCAGTAAATGTCAGCGCTCCGCTGACTGGATCGGCGTCGACAGAGAGGACTGTGGGGCAGAGAGACCCAGTGACCCAGACTCGTCACACACACCTCCAGCACTATTGGCCCCACAAACCTGGATCTGATTCTCACTCGTTCGTAATCATTTTCCAACATGTTTGGAGTATGAGAAGCAGTTCTCTTATCGGCGTACAAAATCATTTGTCAAATAGTTTCCTGTAATTGCCAAACATTTCAGCAACTCATTGCAGCAATATGGCAAATCCCTCCAATTCAATGCTGCAAGAAGCTTTCACAAACAGAGAAGGGGGTGGGTGGTTGGGTGGGTGGGGGGGATTATGTGCAGCGGTGCGTAACCCAGACCTGAACTGTGCTGGCTATCACAGATAGCTGTGTTCTTGCTGTACAAAACCAGATGTGAATTCATCATTTGAAACTGCTGCTCGGAGGTTTTTAGTATGAATAATTCAAAAATTATCTATAGGTATGGATGTATGCTTCAAGATTTATAGTGTAAATATATACACACAAAAGTGTCTTCATGCACATCATCGACAGAGCCACGATGCAGTGAAGATGGCAGGTAGCTTACATTACAGGATACCAGGAGTCCCAAAGGGGGACATACAGTACAGCATACGAGCTGATGGATGTTTCAGACAAGGATACCTCAAGAGCATCTCTGTTTGAAAACCTCAATACATACAGTACAAGATAAGTCAACATTTGCTGCTAAAGCTTGTATGTAAATGAGCTCAGATTGTCCTCTACAGGACGTTAACAGCGTCATGTGACCAGAAACAGGTGGTACCCCTCATTTCTATTCTGGGAACCATGTAGAGTATTTGGTTTGACTGTACACAAAAGACTCCCATCTGGGTCCAGTTTGTCATCTCTCTGAAATATCAATACACATAGTAAGTGTCATGTTTAGTGACGAAAAACAGTGTCGATTAGAGGCAAGAAAAATCGATATCTATGTCGCCACGAAGCAATACAAACGCATTGCTGCAAGGCATTTTGGGAAATGTAGGAAAGAGGTTTAGACAAAGGCAACAGAGATCTCATAGATGAATGGGTGGAATTTTCCTTTTAATGCAGGATGTCGGTCTGCAACAGTCTCACTTTGGTCCAAATGTGTGGCTGCACCCGAGTGAGACTTGACAACGCTGCAGGCTATAGTGCAACACACACACACACACACAGCCTGAATAACACATAGACTGGAGGAGGGCACAAGAGCACAGTGTGTAAACACCTCAGTTAATGTGATTTTCAGTCTCCTGCCTCCTTCGTCCTTTCTTTCTATGTGATTCATTTGAACATTATAAAGAGAGGGGGAAAAGTCACAGAAATATGCAAAAAGCACAAAATGATTGTTGGTTTTTTTTTTTGTAAACCAGGCGGGCTTTACAATCCTCTGTATCAGCCAGAATTTGAATGAGTTCAGATGCATATGGTACATTAGATGGCAGCCAAATAGCAGAGCCATAGTGGTGTAAAATCCCCTCGTTTCTTCTCTCCTGGCACTGCTGCGTCCTGGAGGCAGAGCTCCCACACAACAGACGGGACTCCCACCACACAGCCTGCAGAGTGGAGCTGTCTCACTGTAATAAAAAAAGAAAAAACGCTGCCAGCAACGTTGAGAGTCCAATCACTCTGTCGCAGAAGGGAGAACTGATGCAGAACGCTGCCGTTTTTTGTAGAAAATTAGCAGCGATGCATTGTTGGTGAAGTAGCCTGAAGGCTGAGAGACGAGGCCTTGAGACCAGAAGGGTTCCTGTTCACACTTCCAAATAAAAAATAAAAAAAGATAGAAAATGTGGCGCATTATCCATCCAGCAGGGAAATTTAGTTTCCATTTTTACCATTTCTCTGTCTTCACAAAAACAAAAAAAGAATCTGGATGATAGGAAATGTGTTTTTTTCTATTATTGTGCTCTGGTCCCACAGAAAGCTTTTTATAGGAACTATTTATTTTTTTATTATTATTATTTATTAAATTGCCACAATCAGTGAAGGGGTGCAGGGGGTCACACTAATAAAGTGACTCGTGTTTTTTTTATTATTTTTTTATTTTTAATTTTGGTGAATAATATTTTAAGAAATGCTTTCAACTGTGCACCTAGCAGAAGAAAACAATAAATAGAAAAATAAATATATTTCTATAAACAGGATAAAAAATATATATATAATATATAAGGAGATGCCCATAAAGCTGTGAATAATACTACAGTATTACAGTATTACAAGCAACAGCAATGAAACATTGAGGTGTGTTTTGACTGAGAAATGACACTAATTATTAGTCTTTCATATTATTTAGCAGGACGCAATGTGGTCCAAACGGGGGCGCCATCATGGAGGAGAGGCCCCGGCATGCAGGGAGGGAGGCAGGGGGGAGAGAGGGGAGGGAGGAGAGCCGCTGCCATTGGCTCCTGTGACGTTATAAATACGAGCAAATGGCATTTCTACCGGCTCAGACCAGGCGGAGACACCGAGGCGAGGCGAGGCTGCAGGGCTCCGTATAACCGCAGGATCGGACTGGGTTCGTTTCTTTCCTCTCACCCCCCCTCCCGACTGAAATCAATGAAGGACAGACGACCGTGTCAGAAACTATCTCTGAAATCCGCCATGGATCCCAGTCAGAGCGTCAAGTGTAAGATCGTGGTGGTGGGAGACAGCCAGTGCGGGAAGACCGCGCTGCTTCACGTGTTCGCCAAGGACTGTTTCCCCGAGGTATGACCGCACACACCCCGCACACACCCCGCATACACCCCGCGCACCGTCACGCCTCGCCACCGTCACGTTATAACATATCTGCTGCTTTAATGATGATGTGCTGATGCTCCACTCATGATCAAGGACATTACTTGCTTTTTCACTGACTTTTATCAAACACTTCATGTCCCATCATGCCTTCTGTCTCTCTTAATGTCCCTTCTGTCCTGTGTCCCTGCAGAGCTACGTCCCCACGGTGTTTGAAAACTACACAGCCAGCTTCGAAATAGACACGCAGAGGATCGAGCTCAGTCTGTGGGACACTTCAGGTAAGCCACACACACACACACACACACATGGATATCTAAATCTGCTCAGGTATTTTCCAACACGAGACTCGAGAGATTTAATTTGAATAATGAAATTAATCTGTGACCCCCTTTATTAATCAGTAATCCTGGGTTAATCCGTCCTCATAGCCTAATAATCTGAGGTTGCTTTCCTATAAACCAGACGCGTTTCCCTTCAGATTAAGAGGGGTGGAGGGTGATGGGTGGGTGGGGGGCTCACCTTTGGTCTCAGTGGGCTAGTATTAGAAGCATTTAGATGTGAATCGTATTTGATTTATGGATTCCTGAGAGCTGAGTAAAGCTGCAGCACAAAGGAAACGTGATGATAGGCTGAACATCTGGTGAACACACTTGAGAAATTCTGCCCACTGTGTTTTTCTTTTTCTTCTCTTTTTTGAGAAAAAGTTAAGTCTTGCAACATACACACACACACACCACCCCCCTTTTATCGCTTGTTGATCGCACTTTGTGTCCAGGGTCCAAACCAGCTGCTGCGTCCCCCTGTGTGTGTGTGTGTGTAAACAAACCCATTTTCCCATCTATCAATGTCCGAGCAGTGAATAGCCCAGCAGTCAGTCAGTCAGGCGAGCGTGTGTGTGTGTGTGTGTGTGTGTGTGTGTGTGTGTGTGTGTGTGTGTGTGATGGGCGGGAACAGACCGACAGCCAGCTGTTGCTGCTGTCTGTGGTCTGGAATTCCTGAGCGATGTTTGAGTAACTTTCCCAAATGTCCAGATCAGCCTGAATCGTTTCTTTTTAAAAAGAAGCAAAACTACAGAATCGATTTTTACAAGTTCGTGATTTTTTTTTTACACAAATTGAACCTCTTAATGCATCTTAAGTCACCCCCCCCCCCTCCCTCTCTCTCTCTATCTCTCAGGAATGTAAATAAAAACATCATCATCCTCATTTCCAGTCTCAGTAACACTCGAAGAACTCACATTTCACATTTCTTTTTCTCCTCTACACAATGTGTGTATTGTGAAAGTTAAAAAAAAAGAAATGAAAGGCGGTCAGGGTGAGAATTGTGTTTTATTGCACTTTGTTGGCTGGTCGCCTAGAGCCATTTTTTCTTTTTCTCTTTCGCTTCATAAAACAGCGAGGTGGGGGTGGTTCCTATTAGATCAGTGGATGTGAGATGCAGCCAGACCTTGCTTCAATCCTAACCCCCCACCCAACACACACACACACACACATCCAGTGACTGATTGATACAGCTTTCAGCTTGACTGGTCCCTTTGTACAGACACCCATGGCCAATCCGATCGATCCCTTATCTCCTGAGGTGTGCAGGGGAGGTATGTGTGTGTGTGTGCGTGTGTTTGTGTGTGACCCCGGCATGCACCCACATAAAGACCAGGACACAGAACCACAGACAAAAACACAGGCAGACACTCTGAACCTCCACCCACCCCCCTCTCCTTCACAAACACACACACACACCTACACGGTGGTGGTCTTTGTTCTGCACTGATGAGTGGCTTAATGAGCAGCTTGGTGTGTGTGTGTGTGTTTGAAAGGGAGGGTGATGGGAGTAATTCAGGTCATTAAGGTAAATGCCTGACAGTTGTATTGCCTTCCATTTGTCCCCCCCACCCAGCTCGTCTCTGTGCTAGCTTCCCTTCCCGGCCTCAGGGTGGGGTCTGCTGGGGCACAGAGGCGCAGCCTTTGATGAGATTCTTTCAGGAAGCGGGGTTTATACAGTCTGAAGCGCGTCTAAATGGTCTGCAGAGGTGTTTGTTTGAGAGCCAAACAGGAAGACGGTGGCTCAGCACCTGCTTGCCTGAGGCCTTCTTCTCTTTTTATTGAATAGAAAGGAGGAAAAAAAAAAAAAGCCAGCTAGTAGGAGATAGGTGGAGGGATACGGGCGTTATCTGTCTCTTTAGCAGCGTGCAAAATCAAAACAATGAAGCCGGAAAGATGCTAAAACTGCTTTCAGAGTCTTTTTTTTGTTTTTAGTGCTCATTTTAACAGCGGGCCAACTTTTAGAAAACAACAACAAGTCCGATAAATGAGTTTCTAAAAGGAAGATACTTGAGACAGTTTGGTTAGAGCAGATTAGCATTACAGAGCATGTTGCGTTCACTGCCTCCTCTGTAATGCTGGACTCCTCTCCTGTTCTCGCCCCCCCTCCATTCCTCCGTCGGGCCGCCATTGTTGCGTTGGATCACATTTCTGGGCTCAGCGAATTGGAGCCGCATGTCTGGCATTCTTCAGACTAAAGGTTTCTACTTCCTCCTCTACAAAGACCCCTATTGTATCCAGCAGGCCGCGCTCCTTAGCGAAAGAGAAGTTCACTAAAGCCCCACCTCGTTTCTAAGAGAGAGAGAGAGGGGGGGGTTGAAATGAAATTGAATCAGAGTGGAATTTGCCAACTGGCAAGAGAAAACCTTGAACCAACAGTGATAACAGTGTATGAACGAAAGGACAATAAAGGTCTGGGAAACATTAGTAGACTTCCTGTGTGCTCACGTCACAGAATGAATGAACGGTGCATCGTATCATACTGTAGTTTATGATATCATATGTCAGTGGTTACAGGAGGTTATATATATTTCAATGGTGTAGGACGGCTGCACATGTCTGGCGCCGTTTGTTGTTTCCACAGGTGTCTCGGACTTAACACCTACACACACACACTCGCAGCCCCTCAGCACAGTTATGTTAGCTATGCAGTAAATCAGCGGACCTGTTGCCATACATCCAGTCTGCCAGTCGCAGCTGCTTTACCTCAGGACTGCATGCGTGCTTGCGTGAGATAAAGCAAATTTCCATGTCAGTAAAGCCGGCGTCGTGTGAAGAATCCCTACGGAAAAAAAAGGTATCCCAGATTACACTACATCAAGGAAATGTGAGACTGGTGGAAGTCTGGGAACATCTGGGAATTTGAAAAAGACTGAGTCACGTCATATGAATAGATCGGAACGTGTTTTCCGACTCGTTTGGATTCGATTCATTAAGTGTTGCTTTTTATCCCAGCTGTTGTGGAAAAGCACAATGACTAACCAGGAAGGAAGGAAGGAAGGACATTTTTAACATCTTGGAAGAGTTTCTACTTTAGTCACTGGAAAAATCATTTTTTTTCATCAGGACCGCAGCGGAGGGTCTCTGCATCCTTGTCGTATCAACTGTGCATAGCGGTGTTTGATTCGCTGTGACACGACACGAGGGAGAATGCATTTTAAGAGGAGGAGAGAGGGCTGGAGAGTGTGTGTGTGTGTGTCAGTGTGTGTGTATTTAAAGGACAGCGAGGGAGGACAGGGTGTGTGTCTTCCTTCCAGATTTAGAGATCCTGTGGGAGAACAATGACAGGAGCTAATTAGATGACAGTCACCAGGTCTTTCTGTGTGTGCATGTGTGTGTGTGTGTGTGTTAGCTTTAGGATTTCCTCTTATCTCTTCAGTTTGCAGGCAATATGACCTCCAAAGCAGAGTTTACTCTTAGATGCAGGCCTAATGCAGTTATGGCAGACATGTCCCCCAAATAAAAGTCTCCTGAAATCCATTAAGAGCAGCGTACACACACTTAAACATGTCACATGGAGAAAACGTGCTCCTCTGTGGAAGTTACCGCCAGCCACCCAGTTTATGTTGTGCAGCATGACATGTTTGGGAAGATGTACTTAAGAGGATTTGCAGCTATAAATACTTTATTCTCCAGGTAAATTTACAGGAATATGTTCAGACTCTGCACCCAGCAACTCCATATGTGTGTGTGTGTGTGTGTGTGACTCCTGGTAACAACAATCAATTCATTGTGAAATGTCAACCTACTCCATAGCTTACCCTTTCAGTATTTTTCCAGTGATCGGTTCCAGGGACCGAGGGGCTGGAAGGGGAGAAAAAAAAAAAGACGACGTCAAACAATGCAATGCGGTCGCGATTGATTGCAAGACAGTCGTGGAAAAAAAAAAATGGGTGAATAAATTCCTGCGGGTGAACCTACATTCCTCCTCGCCTTTTTGACTTCCTGTGTCTGGTAGCTTTTTGCTTTCTTTAGGTGGTGTCACCTATCGGACAGCTTTCCAAAAGATCCTTGTGCATGGAGTGAGAGGGGGGAGGGGGGGAATAACAAGCTTGTGCATTCCCATCTGAAACACATTATGTTCGGATCAAGACATCAAAATAATTTATTCCGTGTAGTTCCTGGCATGATGCGTAACCCGTGTTGGCAATCCGAACTGGACTGACTCTCTCAGTTCCTGAAATGGTAATGGCATTAAGATGCATAAATTGGCTGCCCTCCGCAATCAAATGGAAAAGTGATACTGTGGAATTCAGGGTTTGAGCCAGAGTGCGTCACGGCGGGCTCCATCGCTGCAGCCTGTGAGAGAAATATGGTTCTTTTACAGTTTAGAGACTTAAAAAAAAAAAAGCATGAGCTCATTTTTCAGCCTCGTGTTGTTGTTGTAGCGAGATGGCAGGCTCAGATGAGAGGCTCAGACCTGAAAGGAAGTGTGAATTGTTGAAGCGGTGTCATCTCCCACCCAGACTGTTTACATTAGAAGTATTAAGTGTGTGTGTGTGTGTGTGTGTGTGCATTCCTGGCTGTTCTCCGCAGCAGTGTTTGGAAGGACCTCCCAGGGGAACCTTTTTTATTTACCAAAAACAAAATTCCCCAGATTCTTGGCAGCCGCTTGTGTGTGTGTGGTCAGCTCTTGCTTGTCATGTGATCTTGACTCACCTTGACATTACACCACCCTCTCTACCCTCCCCCTCCCTTCCTCTCTGGAGATGTTTGAGTCTGGCGCAGAGAAGGGGCGTCCCCCTTCACACATGGTTTCAATCTTTGAGGTGGGCGTCATTTCCTCGCTCTGCGTTTCTGTTTTTCCCGGAGAGGATTTCTTCAACAAGACTTCTTGTTGCAGTCAGCACATATTTCTAGTGTTGATGTTGCGTTATTTTGTTTTTCTCGCTCGGTTGCTATGAATCATGGCTCTGCATGTCATAGGAGGAAAAACAAACCTTCTACCGACCAGATTATAAACCTGTATTAATCCCGACTGTTCATATTTCTGTTCTGATTGCAAAGATTTCCTGGTGACCCTGGAGCTGGATCCCAGCATCCTAAAAATAGCTTTCAACAGCAAATTGAATCTGGAAAATTTCTTGGTCTCAGTTGGCCACCTGTTCTTTGGATATGTGTGTGTACGCGTGTGTGTGTGTCGGAGCAAATGAAGCCACTTGCATGACGCTGAGGAGGCCTGTTGAAGTGATTTCTGCAGGCCATGGTCATTAATTTATAGGGATGAACTTTAAAAATAGGCTCATGATGACAGGTTCTGTTGTAGAAACGTGGATGTGGAAACCGAACGTTGTGTAAATGCTGTTCCTTGTTTTTCCTTTGTTTCAGGCTCTCCGTACTATGACAACGTGAGGCCTCTCTCCTACCCGGACTCTGACGCTGTCCTCATCTGTTTCGACATCAGCCGCCCCGAAACGCTCGACAGTGTGCTGAAAAAGGTTCATTGCTTTAAGTAGTTTAACTGGATCAAAAGTTTTTAGTCACATTATATCTTGTGATGAGAAGTTGCAACGCAGTGGCGTGACTGGAAGGTCGCTGGGTTACATGCATGCAGTGTTTAGGAGAAGGAAGCTCGCCACGACCGAGGTGTTGTTTAGCCACAACCTGATCACATGGAGCTGCTGCTGGTGGTTAACCTCTGAGGACTGTGGCCATACTGGCTGACTCCTTATCAGACTCCCAGACTCACATGTTACTCCCATTTCAGGATATGTATTGACTGGTGGAAGGCGATGGTACGCAGAAAAAGGTTGTTTTCAACACGTTTCCAACAACGAGCGTCTAGATTTTAAATTAATATTGGTGTTTGTGCAGACTGAAAGTAATAGACGCGCCGTACAAAACAACTTCCTCTTCAGATGTCGATGAACTTGATCCCCCTGACCAGCCAGGCAGCCAGCCCTGAGGCACATTAGCCTCAGATTAAAGCCCCAAGAGAAATGCCATCGATCACAGAGCGCGTATTGTTGTCAGGAAGGAAACACGAGGATTATTTGTAGTTCCTTTCCAGGGTTGAAAGCATGGGGGGGCTCCAGGAAGTGGCAGCTTTAACCTTTGTACTTAAAGGGCGGGTGATGGGAGGTGGGTGGTTTAACTCCTGGGATGTCAGGTCATTCCGGTGTATATTTTAACACATATTTGAACACTTATCGCAGATCGGACCAGCATTTTCAACCACATTCATTTGTAGTCTGTTGGGGGGAAAAATGGAGCAAAACATTAAATCTTCCCCTTTTTTCTAGCATCGGAGGAGGCTCACTTCCCATTTTTCATACTGTTGTTGACCAAATTAAGAGGAAACATTGTTATTTTTTGTTTTTCTGTGAATCGTGCATGATTGATAGCTTTTACTTTCCCTCCACAGTGGAAAGGGGAGATCCAGGAGTTTTGTCCCAACACTAAGATGCTGTTGGTTGGCTGTAAGTCAGACCTACGCACCGACCTGAGCACACTAGTGGAGCTTTCTAGCCACCGGCAGACACCAGTGTCTTATGACCAGGTACGCTGTTTAAAAGTGCTTTAATTTACCCATTTTTAAACATCAGATATTTGAATGAAACATGCACATTGCCCATCGTTGTTGTTCACCCTGACCTTCAAGTCCTTTCTTCCGGTGGTGACCATATTTGACCTCTTCCTCCTCTCAGGGTTCCAGCATGGCCAAGCAGATCTCGGCGCCTTACATCGAGTGCTCGGCCCAGCAGTCGGAGAACAGCGTTAGGGACATTTTCCATGTGGCTACACTGGCATGCATCAACAAAAACAACAAAAACCTCAAGCGCAGTAAGGCCACCCGTACCAACAAGAGGATTTCACACATGCCCGGTAGGCCCGACCTGGCAGCCGTGGCCTCGGACCTCAGGAAGGACAAAGCCAAAAGTTGCTCAGTCATGTGACTGATCAGACTGAGGGGGATTAGACTGAGGAGAACGAGGACAGAGCACAGTACAAGCAGGAAGTTATGGGGCAATGCTCTTTCCTGCATGCGAAAGACCCCTTATTTGTCTGGAAAGGGGCGTCATAAGCTTCAATTCATGTACATGTTACTGGAATACTCTGCGGCAACGAAAAACTCAATGCGTCGTAGCATCCCCCACCCATGTGGCCCCCGCCCCACCAGACGAGGAAGCTATTTGTCAGCTGGGTACCTGCTTGGGGAAGTGAAATGCTTCCTCCGGGGAGGACAAAGCGGATGCGGCTGAAGCTTTCCACACCTACAGGAAATGAGCAAGGAGGACTGATGTCATTAGGAGACGCTCATTCGTAACGGAAGAACATGTGATCTTTTGAAAGGGAGTGGGTGGGGTTTACTGCCTGGGGGGAGAAAAAAGAGGAGCTGCTGTTGTTTGTGCTGGATCAAAGACTTTTTGCTCGGAGATACTTATACAACAACTCGTCACTGTGGTTCGGAAGTGTTTTAACGCTCACCCCTGCTACTGTAACTGCAAGTCTGTGTACAGAGCAGATTAAAAGAGGAATTTCGGAGTGCTGCACAATGGAAACCTGACGCTGTGTGTGTCCCCCTGTCTCTGATATGTTGTCGGTATAATGTGAAGTCATTGGGTGTGTGTAACTGTGTCTTTGTTTTAATTTAGCATCATCTCTAAAATTCAAATCTGCACCAGTCAAGATGGTCACTAAATGACCATTTATTTCAGCCCAACAGCTATAGATCCATAATGACTCTCTGGAGACAGATTAGGGTAATTATTCTTCACGCTCACAGGTTTATGAACGCCTGTGTATTGATACTGGGGAGCCATAAGCAAAAATGACTGTAGCCAGATTCTAGGATTTGCAATTCCCTCAGTCCATGTGGAAAAACAACAACAGTAATTTGGCTTTTAAATCAACATTAGTAGCCACCAATTTGTAATCATTGTTTTGGCAAGATCATAAATAAGGGGAAAACCTGTAATGTACCCCTTAATGGTCCGAAATGCTTTAGCTGACCGACGGTAAACTAGCGGTTGAACAATGTGATTTAATTGTGTAAAATGAGGACGCCCTAACAGGCCGACAGCCAGTTTAAAACCATGAATGGAAATGAAAGCTTGTTTATTAGGCTCTGAAGACAACACAGTTTTTCAGCTTTGCATATGTCATTAAACAGCAAATGGACGTCAGGCTTTTCCATTTTTAGCATGGCAACGTATACGGTGTACAGTGATAACATCTGAAGATTTTAACAATGAAATCCTGATTATTTTTGACATAATGGGGTCTTTAACTTCTGTCAAAAGTCGTCAAAAGCAGCTTCTTATCTGTAGTCGGTGACTATTGGTGTCTATTTTTTATTTGTTTTTATGACAACTGTAGCTGGCAGTTTTTAGCTAGCCGATTAACGCTAGCTAGCTCCATGTTGAGAACAACACAAAGGCTTAAATTTAAACTTAACTGCTAATATTTTTTTAAAGAATGTTTCACTGTTATTTGAGTTTAGCAAAGTTCACTTTCAGGTAAACTCCAAATCCAGTACAAAGCGCTAATGTCCTTTTTCAAACATAACCGTTACGTAGTTGGCTAATGTTAGCCACGCATGCTAATGTTTGCAGTTTAGAGCAGATAAACGCGCAGTTTAATCCGGTTTTTTTGCTCTTGTATTTGTTCTTTTGGAAAAGTAAAAAGAATACGCCATCCTTTGACGTTTTTTAAATGTGAAGTAACGGCTCCATGTAAACCTTTTTTTTTTTAATATGTTGATAAAATCCAAAGCTTGACAGGCTTGCCGCGCCTACTTATATTTGCTAAGCTATGATCGGATAAATGCTGTTTGGGGGGAAGCATTTAACGTACAGTTCAATTAGAAAATGTGACTTTTCTAAAGTCTTCAAACAGTGTGTTTTGAATTTGTACTTTTCCTCTAACGATAGTACAATTAAGTAACTGTTTAAATATTAAAATTGTCGATGCACTTTTTAATGAGCCTTTTCTAAACGTCCCCGTTAGCTTGCTGTCACGTTTGACGGATCGGTGGCCCTCTTCATTCTCTTTTGTTGTCTCCTCCCCCCCCGTGTACATTTTCTTGAATGTTGTCAACTTCAAATGTCTTTGCCAATTGTTGTTCCCGCAATATTTATTGAATTATATATTTTCCCTCTAGAATAAATGCAAATGTAATTGAAGAGAAGTGTGTTTTCTGTTTTATTGGGAGAAAAATATGATGCAAAATGGAGTTCAGGCTGAAATCAAGGATCTTCTTTCTTTTTCATCTTTAATATTGAAACCAATAGGTAGAATTTCTATTTCTTCTACATGTATTTCCATCGGATTAGATTGATATGTTGACCGTGTGGCCGTGCTTGTTGCTAGGTTTCACGGTTACGTACGGATACAGGTCGTTTTAATCATAAAGCGTTCTTGTACAAACACAGGAATCAGATATAGGTCACTTTAAAAAAGCAGATTGCAGTCAAACAGAAGAAAATATCACAGGTCACTGCTTTCTGAGAGTACTTTTAGAGATCACATGGACGCGTTTTAGAGAATATATGTAAAGTTTCTCCACAGCAGTTAAAAAGACAAAATATCCATCTATATTAACTTTGAATTAGAGGTGTATTTCACTTCAGATGAGGTATTTTGAGGTTGATTCGTGTGAGAAATAGTTTAGTTTTCCTTCATGAGATAATCCAGTTTCCATTTCACCTCTTCAAACGAGACACACCTGTGATCTACTGCCATGATTGCACAGGTGTGGCCTACCGGTATATAAGGGCTGTTTGTTTGCAGCCCTGTAACAATGGAAAGGGTGCTTTTTGTGTTTTGTGTGTGCACTCTCCAAACAATGAGGGTTTTTTTTTTTTTTACATAGAAACTGCCTGAAGTCCAATCAATTTAGAAAACCATGAATATTATTTTATTAGGTTACTTTTGCCCTCATCCACACTGTTTTAGGGTGACCTGGTTAAACGAAGATAAAACATTGCTTGTGACAGGAAGGTTTATTGGTTTCCGGTCGGGGGGAGGAATGTGCACGAATAAAGTTAACGATGTTAGTTAACCGAGTTAGCTTGATTTGATTTTCGTTAATTTGACCCACGCCTTGTGGTGTTTTCGGTTCTTCAAAGCGAGTTGATAGTTTAAAAATAGGATTTATGTCTCTGCAGTATCATCCAAAACAGTTGGTGTCATTTAATGTGCAACAAAGAGTAAAAACTATATGATAAAATAGGCAAAGACAATAAAAGTTGTTTATTATGCATAAAGGAAAACCAGTAGTTTGTTTATGCTTTATTTTTATCAGACTAATGGAAAAATAGTAATTAATAATTATGACATTTTGATGGAGAATATGCAGATTTTGTGACATAAATGGTTGGATTAAAACAAGTTAAACACGTACCTTTAATTAAGTTTAATTGGACAGATATGTGAGCTCTCATTTCCTCAGATTTTTAAATCACCAGTGTGCAGATGCTGTGAAATGTCTGTTGCCATGGTGCCAAATCATGATTCGACTGCGTTTAAAAAAAAAGATGGTATTCAAGACAACGTAACCCACGATTAACAAATCAAATCGACTGACTGCGTTCACATCAACCAAATCAGCTGGATTTCATCACTGAACATACTGGAAACCACACTAAATGGGTTCAGATGGTTTAGTATTTACCAATCACCTCTTTTGCTCTTCAGTATGACAAACAGTATCTCCTTTCAGCAAAACAAGTCGGACTTGAGCTCTTGACTGATATGACTTCTCAGTGAAAAGCGGGTTTTGTAAGCGGCTGAATGGAACAAAAAGCTCTCTATGAGTCCATCTACATCGCATCATTCGTTTTGAGAAGCTACAGCATCACTGGAAGCAGACAATGTCATACAGGCCGTGGTAATTTCCCCCCTGGGGTCTGCCAAGCATGCAAACTGCTTCACCTCAAGCTGCAAGCCTATATATCATGCAATGACTTCATCATATATATATATATATATACGTACGGTCTGAGATGTATTAGGTTGTCAGGAGCAGGAAAACAGGGCTGCCAGGTGAAAAAATAGATGTCGGAGATGAAAGACGCACAACTGTGCTGCATGGAGAACATTCTCTCTGAGTAGCATTAAAATTAGATTTAAGACTTATTTCTCGAGACTGAGGATGGATTTCTTACACGTCCGAGTTTATTGTTGTTTATTCAAGCTCATTCCTTGATTATTAGTTCCTTATTTCCTTAAAACATTTGACTCACAACATCTCTGAGGCCGTTTAACCGTAATTCTGCAGCTGGGTCCAGATTGTAATGGTACTTAGCCTGACCCAGATACTGTAATAAGTAAGGAATCTCACTAAACACCCTATGGGTGAGCTGAGCTAGCAGAAAATCACTCTTTATCAAGTCTGCAGTCCAGCCTGTCCTTTACTGTATTACTGTATGTGTCCCAAAACACCCAATTTTACCTTTAACCATGGTGAACAACGGTGGAAGGTGACCGGCTGATTGCAGATTTAAGTGATTTCCGGCCTTCTCCCAAGGTTGTGTTCTTATGATTTGTAATTGTTCACATCATCAGCATCAACAGACTCAACCAGGACTCACACACACACACACACATAACAGCACTGGCATTTATGTGAAAGAGATGTGACAAGAAGCCACTCCTATCTGGTTCATGGGAAAAGGTTGAGCTCCATTGTAGCCTTTTGGCAGCTCGGTCCCAAAAGACAAACACGGTTTGAAACAAAGAGATTAGAGGATCTCGATGTCCTTTTCTTTTTGTTTGCACCTGTCTTCTGGCACGTTAATCTGTCAGGTGACGGATGGGCTGCTTTTAAAATGCAGCTTGAGGATGTCAGACTTTTCCAGGATGCCATTCCTCATTGGACATTTCCCCCTAATTTCACAGAAATAAGTGGATCAAAGTTTTTTTTTGTCATATTGATTGCTTATTTGACTTTGATTCATAAAGGGTAAATCTGTTAACTGTCCATTTCAAACCATCGCTCTGGATTCCCTTCATGTGCAGTGTTGATGAATTGTTTTAATATTAAGCCAAGAGATCTTTGCCCCACTCTCCACTGCAAAAAGAGGGACACATTTCTTAATCTGCCTGCAGTAACAGGCTTAGAGAGACGGACGCTATTCATCACCATCTTTGTAGAACCAAAGAAGCTCTTTTTTTTCTATCTCGATTAAGAAATAAAATAACTCAGACGGACCGTTACGCCACGAGCGACGACTCGATTGAGCGAGAACGATCATCCGTCACCCACATATTGCTTTTTAACGTGCAATATCGACTTCTGATATTGAACCGGGTGAAGTCAAGGCCGAGGTAGAAGTCGCCGCTTTACGCTACAACTCAATAAAGCAGAAGCCATCGCTGCTCGCCCACAGAATATTCTCACACGGTCTTCCCCCAAGTTGTCAGTGTGTGTGTGTGTGTGAGACCAGCCGCTAACCCCCCCACTCCCCACATCCCACAATTTTCCTATTTTCCTGCAGGACCAGCTGGGATGGACACAGACTGGAAGCGTGTAGATCAATAGGTCTAAACTGGTGATGCATTGTTCTCCCGCCTCAGATAATCAGTCATGCACAGCTGTAAAATAGAGACGGGCTGAGAGTGGAACAAAGGGCTTTTTTTTTTTGTACAGAAGAAGCTTGTGCCGGACTGCACGTTTCTTGAGAAAAGAGGATAAAGAAAAGGCGTGCAGACGGCTTGGGCTTAATGACGAGCCTTTTGGTTCATTACAAATCCAAATGTGGCTTAATCTTAAAACGCTGGCACGCCCGAAGCAGAGTGGACGATAACTAAATAAGTAACAAAACATGTTAAAGTATAGACCTTTAAAGATGTGTTAGAGAAGTGCCACTTCTCACTTCGGCTCTTATTTCAGTGAAATGAAAACACTCGTCTCGTTTTGGCTCACTGCTGCCCTCCATGGGGGATTGTGTTTGGAGGAGGACTGTGGGTGTGGGAAATAAAAAAAGAGAACTTGCTGCTCGGTGGAATATTTCTGCGGTGAACTACACAGTTGCCCTCACAGAACTAGAAAAAGTTTTTATTTGGGTAGCAGAGTTTGCCAGCAAGCGAGCCACTGCCAGATTCTTCTGTGGATTTTGGCACGAATTGAGCTTTGACTGCGATGTTTGAAGTGATGTCGACATTCGGACTTGACATTAGACTGATTTTCCATACAACTGATTTTTATATTCTGCCGAACTGGATTCCCTCATCATTCTCCGACATCCTCTCCGGGTCTGGTTTGCCATATGTCTGATCGTCACCATGGGCTACATCCAGACCGCTGACCTCCTCCATCTCTCTCCTCTCTTTGCCATCTGCTCCCTGGCTTGGCCTTTATTGGTCCGGTACCAAATGTTGACTGACTCGACACATGTCCGAACATGTTGTCAGGAGAGAGTCCTCTTTGCCTGCTTAAGCTCTGAATTTATCTTCTTTCATCGTATCAGTTGACATCATGCGTGCCACAGCGGGCAGGGGATTAATGAGCTACTTGGGACACATGGAAAATATGCAAAATTTCTCACAAACTTCATTTCTTTTACACCGAACGTTTCTCAACCTTTGATGATTATTCTTTTCCACTTCTGTCTATCTTTCTTTCTGCTTCTCCTCCAGGCTTTAACCTCATTAAACCCTACTTTCACCACTTCCCATCCAGCACACCTAGACGTGACTTTGGCCCACACACGAATTACAGCCGTTCATGACTATGTGTTTATTTATTAGTGAATTTACTAGTATCTCTGTGAGCCGAGGACCCCCTAAAGATTAGAGAAACTAGAACATCACTGTGTGTGTGTGTGTGTGTGAGTGAGAGAGAAATAGAGACACACAGAGAGTGACACCCCCCACCCCCACCCCCACCCCCCTGCTGAGTGTGTTTACTTCACCAATAACAAAAAAAAGCACCCACCTGCCCTGATTAGCATGAATCAGCTCCGGATGGGTTCCCGCCACCCATCAACACCCCAACATACACACACACACACATACTCACACATCCCCGCCCAAACCCATCCCCTGCTGTGCTACTGATGCTACATTACCAGAGACGCTTATCAGTTGTCAGCCACTCCTGGAGTGCTGCTGAAACGCCCGCTGTGCGCTTGTTTTGCTGAGCTGTAACTCAATTTTACCTCATTATGTTGACGACAGTCACGTTTGCATCCAAGCTACGTATTTTTTTTTTATTTAATAAAATGTTTCTTTCAGAACTACTCTTGCCTTTAAATATATATATATATATATATAATAATTTGGGTGGTTGGTTTTACAGATACAAATGCACAAACACAAGTAGTAGCGTCTCCACACACACACACACACCCCTGAACTGTGGGTGTCCCGGTGTCTCGGCAGGGAGGAAGCGGGGAGGAGAACTCCTCCGGGATCCTTCATTTGTTGCAGCATCATTAGCATAACCGTTTACAAAGCCGATCAACCTCCTGCCAAGGTCAAAGAACCAATCAGGCGTCTCTAGATTATTTAATTTCCATGGTAACTCATCTTTTTTTTTTTTTTTTTGTTGCAAGCTTGACATTGTGCTAAACAACGTTTTGTCATATGACACAAACCTGAACTCTGTTTGGCCTCATCTGCACATTGTGTTTTGTTCTAATTAGCACATGTTAGCACGCTAATGTGCGTTAATCAGACGGTGTACGTACTGACACGATGATTGACATGATGATGCAACATTAGCATTTAGCTCAAAGCATGTGCCTCACAGAGTTGCTAGCATAGTTTCAGACCAATTCCTTCTAAATTAGCCTGTAAACTAGCTCTAGCTCTACATAGCATTGTTTGCTAACCCCGTAGCCTACCACTAAAGCTATATATAGCTACTAATAACTTGCTTATTTGAAGATGTAACAGTTTGAAAGCTCAAAGCGCACACTCGCTAGCTCTATCTTTACTCGTCCACTTTAAGCTAGCTTGATAATATCTCTTCAGCCTGGCTAAATGAAACTGTCAAGGTTACACACACACACACACACACACACACACATTCACACACCGAGCAACCAACACACACACACACTTAGATGGAAACCTCAGGAATCAAACTGTGCGTGGAGATTAGCGGTGAGTCCATAGGGCTGTGTAGACCTGGCTTATCAGCCGCGTGCAGCCTACTGACTCTTCACCTATCAGTCATCTCTGAGCAAAGCCAAAGATTGAGGATGGATCACAGATGGAAGAGGCCACGGCCGCGCTATTATTAGAAACCACGTTAGAAACATTCGCATGCATGCTAACAGGAAGCAGCTAGCGGCCTGCTGAGCTGAGACGACACCGCAGTGCGTCTTCTTTTAACGCAGAGTTTAACTTGCGCTCCCTAAAAGACAGAATTGAACACGTTTGAGACTCTAATATAAACAGAGAGATACAGGTAGCGCTAGGACAACACACTAGGATTGGTATATATATGGTGCACTTTATTTAAAAATCTACTAATTCTCTGTATAACGAGGATATTAATGTCTTTCAGGACAGCGAAAGTATGTCTAAGTACCTCCTAACACAGGAATCCTGTACAGCTGCCAGTTTTCTCCCTGAGGTCCTCAACAGCCAGAAGCAATTAAAGCTCGGCGAGGTTTGTCGATGACTCAAAAAGTCCCCGTGAGGGTGGGGGGGTGGGTCCGAAAAAACTGAAAAACCCAATTAAACAAGGGAAATACTGCACCTCCGCTGTCATTCTGCATATTTCAAAGCAAACTCATGGGATTTCCAAAACCATCTGGAAAACTAGGAAATAATCCCAAACGTAAACTCCCGAAGGTGTTTTAGAACATCCTGCATCATTGAATCAGGTATCTGGAAAAAAACACCTGAAAGATCATGTGTAGGTCATATACAAGGTTTCTGGGTAATGATGCTCCGGAAATTCAAATTTCCTCCGGCATTTTGGGGGCCACCAAAGTACGCGTCGTCTCATAATGAAAGCCGAGACCAACGTTCAACCGTTTTTTTTTAGCTGTGTTGTTTTTTTTTTAGCTGTGTTGTTTTTTTTTCTGGTTTTTACTTATGGTTATGAAGCGATCAATAAGACATGAGTTCGTGAACGTCAATGCACCGAAGGCGCTTTTTTTTTTACTGAGGTCACGCTGTAGGATTTCTGGCGACTGAACTCATTACGTTTCAAGCACTTATCGCTTGCCTCCATTTGCTGCAGCCGGTATGTGAAATTGCCTCTTTAATGTCAGACATTCAAAGAGGGCCCCTTAAGAGATCCCCTGATAGTACCATTAAATGAAGAATTCCTTTCCTGTGTTGTTACTTATGTGTCCCGTAAGTAGTTGTGCTATCATTAACGAACACCGTTCATCGGTGTAATACATGCAGTGTTTTTGATTCCACGAGACTGCTGGCAGAGAGAAAAATCCTTGGCAGCTGTTTATTTTAGATAATTGATTCATTGGCTCGTGTTTACCTTCTTCGAACGGGAGGACAAACTGTCTCGTACGTCCTCGGCGATTTTCACATCTTTATCAAATAGCGGGATTAAAAGATTTTTTTGATCTCCCCCCCCGTGTCAACAACCGCTCTTGCTGATCCGCGGATAATCGTGATGACACAAAAAGGGCTAAATATGTTTTTCACAGCTCGTGGTTTAATGATGAGGATGGTAATGAAACAGAAATGATATTGCCGGTGACCTAAAAGGTTGCAACATTAATCAACGGCTACAAAAACTAAAAAAGAACTTTTTCCAGGATATTTGCCAAGGACGTAGCTACTGCCAGTAATATCTGCTGCATGAACAAAAAAAAATTCCTTTTGAGGAATCTCTCGCACACACACACACACACACACATGCAGACACACAAAACACACCACAAAAGCAGAACCTCAGCATTATTAATAATTGATCAAAGGAGACCATGTAACCAGGCAGCCATCCATGTTGGCTTTGCATTGATCCATGTAAAGCACCTGCTACAATGGGAGCACCGATACACGACCTTGTGGATCGCACTAAAAAAATACAAGAGTCCACTCTGAATATATATATCGTAAAAGTAATTTCATATTTTCTGAGCATCTGCTCGTCTGCAAATGTCAGCGTTCAAAAAAAAAGAAAAGAAAAAGCTGTTATCTTCATGGATATTAGATTTATCGGTAGTATTTAATAACTCATCCATTATGTATGAAAAATGTTCAGTGTCGAGCTGAAGGAAGATACTTTAGACACCCAAGGAGATACCACATGGAAAGCACACACACACACACACACACACACACACACACAGACAGGAACCAGTACCTCTGCTTCCTCCTACCAAACCTTATCTCCTGTATCACATTACAGTGTTTGACCACATCCTGCCTGAACTCATTTAGTGTTTTAGCTGAAGCATATGATCAATATTTGTTCACTGGAGGAAATAAATAAATAAATAAATAAATAAATAACGACATTATTATAGACATTAAGTTGTACAAACACGATGAATGTGTTTCTTTGCACTTTGGCGTCCTTCTAATGGGAATCTGCAGCAGTGCGTGTGTCTTCTTCGCTGCTGGAGGTTTCACAGGAAGTCGGCACACCACCACCTCCACCACCACCTCCTCCACCACCACCTCCTCCTCTTCTCTCCCTTTTGTCTTTCCTTCCTCTCAGCCGGGACTGAGACTGGCAGAGTTCAAAGAGGGAAACGGGGGAAGAGGGAGTGTTGGTCTCTCTAAACATCCTGGTCTCTGAGCTTCCCTTTTAAAAATCCGTTAGATGGCATCTTCCCGACATGAATATATGGTGTTTTACGTGCCTAAAAAGATTAAATATGTGTCAGATGTTGAACTGTAGCTTTTCCTCTGTAAGTATCCTTTTTTTTTTGGCTGACTGGCGAGAGACAGATGAGAGATAAGGTTACACATGGGTGCAAACATACGGCTCAAAGAATATTATTGATTGGCTGATAGGAACACACCCGAGATAAAAAAACAGAAAATGTTTTGAGCTGGAAGGGTATGAATTTCACTTGATTAATGACCCCATTTTTCTCTGTGATCTTTATGAAAAGGAGTGTGTGTCTGGTGTGTGTCCTCACATGGCGTATGTAAAGCCATGTGGGCTAAACATCAGGAGACTCCAGCATGTTGCAGAGCACCGACTGGAAAGCATTTAATTGCTTTTAGAGATGCAGCACTGTGAAAGGGAACGTTTCATCATTGTGAGAGGTAATACGACGGCCTCCACGTTGCGTAACGTGCAAATTGTTCCCACGCCAACCGCCGCTGCTCCAAGATTCCCTGTCAGTCCGGCCGCTTTGATCTCGCTCCAGGTTTGACACGTTATCTCCTCTATATTTTTCCACGTGCTTCCTGCACAATTTTAACAGGCGAGGAGGTGGAGAAAGGAGGGAACTTTCACTCTGTGTGTGTGTGTGTGTGTGGATGTGAAAGCCGGCAGTGGGTGTCTATCCAGAGGCTTAGCGAGCGAAGTCGCAGTCAGACGCTTCTTTCAAGTAACTCTCGATGGAGCTGCGACGGGGGTTCAAACTTGCTGACACGTTGGGGGAAAAGTGCACATAAGCAAAAAGGACACACACACACACACACACACAAAAACACTTTGAGGGAGAGCGTTTAAAATGAATTCGGTGGTGGATGTTGAGGCTGTAAACAGAGCAGAGCTGTGTCATAGGTTTAACTAGTTTGTGAGGACCTTTTTTATTCACAAAAAAACACCCAAATATGTCATCGCTTTTATGATTTCTGTATCCCTGTGAGGACATTTGCTCCATATACACACAAACACACATCCTGTTGCCCTAGCAACAGCTGGATGCCAGGGGTATATAATGCAATAACTTGTTGACAGTGTGTGTGTGTGTGTGTGTGTTTGGCTTTGTGAATAGAATAGAGGAGGATGTATACTTCACTATACGTCTAGATAAACAGCCTTTAGATGAATGGTGGAGTAGTGACTGTGCAAGTCTAGAAATCATCAGACGCAGCAGGAAGCAGCTCGGCTAATTTTAACCTGAAATCCTGAACCGACTCACCGACGTCGGCACAGAGAGCTGAAATATGACAGCGAGTTGTTGTGATTTTCACTCGTACGAATCCGGGACTATTTTTCCACGCTTGGTGGAGACCTAGATATGTCATATCCACGATGCCTTTTTTTTATATAGACGACTTATCTTTTCACATTCAGAGGCTGCAGATTTTTACTCCAGTGGCTGAGTGGTGGTTTTTTTTATTTCCGCTATAGATTTGCTTGTCAGATTGTGTAAACATGACATCCTCCTCTCCTCTCTCCTTGCACACACACACACACACACACACACTTTGCCCTTTGGTTATTGTGGACAATGTCATTGGAAGGATGTGGAATGTCACTGAATGTGTGTTCATGTATGTGAGAGTGATGAAGCTTTTCCATGAAAAAACCTGTTTACAACCTCACCTCCACTATAGTACGGTACATAATATTCATGTGGATAGATGCTGGGGTTGGGGATGCTTGGGGAAACTCCAGGACTTTAGAGTGATGGTTAACCTGAGACAAAAAAAAAATGAGTTAAAGCAATTCAAAGATGATTTTGGAGTCACTTTATGTATCTGGCGAGGAGCCTCACTATCCTAACATTGGCATCAGTGTGAGGAGGAGGAGGGGTTGTGAAATCTCATCTTCGAGACTCTCGAAGGAATTTTTTTGGTCTCTAATGACGCAACGTAATGTGTTTTTGAAATTGATTATTTCAAGGCGCGCAGATGGAAATAAACAAAGTCATACTGAAGTGGCCGTTCCTTTTGCAAATAATTAGGGGAAGAAAAAAAAGTTGTAGTTTCCGAGCACTTTACTGCAAAAGTGAAGCGGCATTAACGGGATTATTCTGCTCACATGGTGGCAGTGAAAAGGCAAACACATACTAGATATACTAGGATACTAGAACTCATTGCAAGCGTTGAGAAAGACAGCAAAGGGACCGTGACAAGTGACTGCAGAAATTCTTATGTGTCTGCAATCAGTTTCCAGCTGCAGCCTTTCGGTGATAAAAGAAACCAGACTGACGCTTCAGGCTCTTTGCAGACGTCTTTATTGTTTCGTATGTTTTGTTTTATAGTTTTGAGCGGTAAGAAAAGGCCGTTTTTTTTTCTGCTTCAGGCGGAGTACAGTGGTTCGACAAAAGGCGAGCCGCATATCTCTCCCGTGCAGATAGTCTACACTTGAAGAGGCTCATTTCTGCTGTTTTTTTTGGAAGACTAACGAATTTAGGATCAAGCCAGAGAGAGGGAATGCACCGCTCTGTGTTTACACACACACACACACACACACACACACATGCATGCACGCAGAAGATGTTAGTCAGTGTAACAGAGCCAGCAGATTGGCTGAGTCACAGACAGAAAGAACAGGTGCTGTGTGGGAGTTAAGCATCTTACAGATTTACATGTTTTGGTGCTCTTCACCTCCAGTGTTTTGGCATCTGGAGTTCTTTGTGATGACTATATATATATATATATGGGTAGGGATACAACAAAATGAGAAATGAACACTACTAAACACACTGAACACACTGAACCGGCATTTTAAGTTTTTGTCGAACATGACTTTCCTGAGCTCTCCAGTTCTCCAGCGGCGAACTGTCTCCAGGCTCATGAACGTCCCGCTGAGCAGCAGGCCCGCACATGAAAAGGCGTCCGAAAGGCGTTTTAATGACAAACTCATTATTAGCCCGGCGGGTCTCACAGGAAGGCAAAGCCGCAGACAAACCTGGAGAGAGAGGAGATCTACAGACAGAGAGCGACGCCACGAGTCACGTATAGATTTCTGATCAGCAACAACCAACCAGCGTGTAAGGTGAGGCGGGGGGCGTTTCCCAGCCTGTTATGCCCTGTCAGCACTTTTTGTCTCTTTAAAAACACTGAGCAACACCTGCTGAGTCATAAGCAGCACACTCACTGTTGTGTTCATCCTCTATTATACTAAGAAGGGTCAATCATGTTTCCTTCCTCTTGTTATGTATTGTCAACATCATCATAGACTATTCAACCAATAATATCCATACCCATCAATTAATATTCAACTACTTCAAAAACATTACATCCCTAAAAGGGTAATTTGCTGCAATGGAACTTTCTTTCTTCCTACTTTTATTGCTGCACATCTGGTTGGGTTTAATTGAATCTGCTCTCATCACCGGGGGGTGGTGGGGGAGTTGAACATTGTGAAGGAGAATTAAATTTTAGAAATGAGATTTTATGAATTTTTTTTTCTCTCTCAAACAGGTAACGTGTGATTGCAGAATCAAAAAATTCCCAGTTGCTCCCTTCATGATATTTACTGAGGGACCAGCCAGACGCTGAAGTAGTTTAAAGTTAGACGGGCAAACGTAGTGCTTTAAACACCTTATGCTTTCAACTGTGCATCGTGACCACTGCCTTCTCTATCCCATCACATCAGAAAACGTTGAAGATAGATGAGTGTTTTGGTTCAAGTCCAAACTTCCAGTAACGCCAGCGCGCTCCTTAAAACATAAACTCTGTGTGCTCAGATGAAAACGTTGGCAGCATTTAATGTTAATAATAGCCTCCGAGAGAAGCTGGGAGATATTATTCCCACTGACAAGTAGTTAATTTAATGCAGCAGCAGCTTTGTACACAGCCATCAGGGAAATGACCGGGTGCAGAGGCTCCAGATGTGGGCAGGTGTTGCCATGGCTGCTTTATTTTCCCCCCTCCCTCCGAGCAGGTGGTTAAAGGCAGAACAGTGACTGGCTGCTGAAGGGAACTTCGCAGCTGATGTGAGTGGACAGCGTGTCGCTGCAGAGCACAGCCGTCTCTGCAGCCCGCTGTCACATCCTGAGCACTCACCGATGCACATACAGAGCAGACATTACTGCTCCATCATCCTGGATTTCATACGGAAACAAAATCAAGGCCTGCAGATTTTGATGTTTATATTTGCCACCTTCTCTTCTTATGTGTCGTCATTATCTCCTGATTCAATCCAGTGCCACTCGGAAAATACTTCTTTACACCGATGTGGCTTTTAATCAATGAGAGAGTTGTTGTTTACGCCCTTTAAATGTCGAGAAACTGGTAATGAATACTCAGCTGTTGACACAATATTGATGCGGGTTGCACTTTTTACTCACACACACGCGTATGTGCAGACTGCGTCAGACGGCGAGATCTCTATCCTTCAGTTTCTGAGTCAGTGGATAAGATAATGGCAGAGGCGTGTTGTGCATTGATTGCTTTCTGGTTTCCTGCTGATTTAATGAATTGTGAGTTGTGTTTTTTTTGTTTTTTTTTGCTTTTCTCTCACTCTTCGAGGGAAGTGTTGCAGGGACGCCACAGATTAAATGAACAGCGGCGTATTTTCCCCCCCCAGGAAGCCGACATTCTGCTTACTGTAAAATGTTGATACGGCCGCTTGTTGTCTGTAAATGAATTCATCATCATCATCATCATCATCATCATACAGGAAGAGTGATGCAGAGGCCTCAGGGTGTCAGCTATTATAGCATGTGACCCACAAGCAGCTGACACATGAAATATGGAGGCGAGCCGCCGTACTTCATTAGACAGTACCCAGCCATGTCACTGCTCATATCACTGCTCCTCAAGGGTTAGGTGTGTGTGTGTGTTGCATGTGTGTGTGTGTGTTTTAATCAGCTGTTTGTTTCTACTTTGTTGCTTTTTTTTTTTTTGACCCGTGTTCACCTTCATTAATTAAAAGGATCCTATTTTAAAGCACAGATGGTGGAGCGTGACACCCACCAAGCCAACGAACGAACGTCACAACTTCTGACTGATTAACGCCTCCTTCAACACCGCAAATAAGACCGACAAGGGTCAAAGGTCAACTCGTTATTCCTTTTTTTTTCTGAAAAAAAAAAAGTGTAAATTGAAGCCTTTTAGTTCAGTGTGTGCACGTGGCTAATATGTATCCAAGATGTCCTGTGTGACTTTCAGTTCAGTTGGTTTCACTTTGATTGTGAAATAGGATAAAACATAGTTTAATTTCACATGCATCGCACAGATTTTTAGCATTCAGCATGATGAACTCGCCCCCCGTCTGTCTCTGTTGTTGTATAATCTGCGGTCGTCACTTCGAGCGTGTATTTGACGCCGCTTTCATTCTTTGTGAAACAACATTTCTCATGTCGTCGTTTGCAAAGCGCCGTTTCGAGTTCCTCTCTCATGTTTCTCATTATCGACGCGGCAGGCTTGAACTTTATATGTGGTTTGGCGAATGTTAAACAGGAAAAAAATCTCATTTAGTTGGAATTCAAGTGATTCAAGATAAATACTGGAAATCTGTTGCCCTTACAAGACATGAGAGAATAATACAACAAAAAGAAAGAAAGAATAAAGTGTTTTTTAACATGAGGTCAGGCACCACAGGCATCAATCAGTGCTGTGATGGAGGACTCGCCATCCCCTGAAAAACAAAAAGAAGAGCTCGGCGGGACATGAGGTCATTACTATCTTGTGCAAGGTCAGAAAAATGCCACTGGGTAATTGAGTGGAGCTCGGCCGGTAGCTGCAAAAAAAAAAAAAAAAGGCACTTCACCTTCATCTGTCAGGGGGGTGGGCGGTGGGGGGAGCGAGTCAGAGCTATTTCATATCAAGGCTGGTTTTGTGTAACATAGAACATACTGAAATTACAGGGTATTTCAGTATGCTCAGCAAAAAACAACAAAAAAAACCAGAAGACAAAGATGGAAGTCGATCTGCCGGCTTCACCTACCCCTACCGCCCCTTCCTTTTTGCTTTACCAGGGCGACAAAAGGGAAGCACTCTCGCAAGAATCAAAGTGCCACGCTGTTTGCGGGCGAGTGCATCAGCGAGGAAGTGAATTCGTGTTATTTACCCATTACCAGAAGGCACAGGACTGCTGATGGCAGGGCTTTCTATAATGCCAGAGCCTCTCTATCCCATCAGTACCTTGTCACAACCAATCCAGCTGCTACTTCTGATAGCTTTCTTTCATTTGCTGCTCCCTCTCTCTATCTCTCTCTCTCTCTATCTGTCTCTGTGCTTGTTTTGGAGAGGCCATCAGCTTTCAACAATGTCTGTCTGAGGTCCCACTTGTCCTTGACCCTCATCTTCGGCTGCCAGTGTGTGTGTGTGTGTGTATGTGTGTGTGAGACATTGTGTGTGCAGAGGTAAAGGTGCCTGTTTTTTTGTTTTTTTTAATCTTTGAAATCCTGGTCAGTTCAGAGCGACTCTATAAAAGATGCCGAAGCGGTGCATCGTCGCGTTCGACACCAACAATCATTCAAGGTTCCCTTCAGAGCAGAAGATAATTACATAGATTCCTCACATGCCTGCACATCCAGACGTTTGACTCAATGTGCTCTGAAAGCAGGGGACGAGCTCGGTGTGGCCTTGAATAAATGATTGTTTCCAGAAAGGCAGATTTCTGTCTGGTTTCAGACAGAAGCAACTGAAAAACCATGCTAAACACACACACACACATATATATATATATATGTAGCATTTTAAAACAGAACCTGGGCAGCATGCTGTTAGGATGAGAGCATCTCAATGGAAATGTCTCTCTCTCTCTCTCTCTCTGTCTCTGTGTGTGTCCTTCACCATCTTTTAAAGCACGCTGTGAGGCTTTCTAATGTGCTGTCAAAACCTATTACCCTCCTTCATCTGGCCTCACCGCCCCACCATGAGAGCAGAGGGCGGGTGGGGTAAATCCGTCACTCCCTCTCTCACTGTGCGGTAATCCACAAGATCCCGTTTTTTTTTTTTTGGTTTTGCGTCTCCATTGTTTGCAGTGAGCCTGCTTGCCGCCGTGCTGTTTCTGCTTCAATCAACGTATCGGATCGTATTGATTTCTTTAAAAATTATATAATAAATAGCTGAGAGACAGTCCTGGACGAATCTGTATCCACTACACAACAAAACGCAGAGTTAGACCAACTACACATGAGCATCTTATCAATTGTAATCAATGAAACAGGCCTCCAGGGCTTTGAGGAGGTGACCTTCTGCTCCCAGACCAGTTTATCTAACCTTGAGGACTCAATCGTCTGGCTTTTGTCTCTATTCACTTAGCGCTTATCTCGTCTAGTCATCGCTCTAGAGTTCTTGTTTTTTGGAAACATCTCAAACTAAAGTTTGTTTCGTAGCCCGTACGCCGGTTTTCCTATCCCAACTGCAATCATCTCTCTGGCGGTCGCCTTCTCGAGATCATGACGAAGGGCCGTAACGCTCCCAACCGCCTGCATCCGTCTCCTCTGCGGCTCAAACTATTGATTTTTAACATCTTCCTCTTGAGGTTTTGACCAATTTAGGCTTGGAGTTTTTCCGCTGCTGGGAGAGGAGACAGGATAGATGCTGGGTTACACGTTGGGAGGAAGCTGCGGGAAGATTAAAGCAGGTAGGCCTATTGATTGGCAGATAGACAGCAGTAAGGTGGCCATTGATTGGGCAAACAGCCAATTTTTGACCTCGAAGTGTACCGAGTGAATCAATGGTTTCAAATCCAGTGGGAGAAATAATAATTGCACTTGATAAACGACTCTATAACCTATTTTTATATATATTATTTGTTATCATCAGTAACATTTTCTAGCATCAACCTGTCCCCCACGGTATTTGTCTCCACACGCTGCCAAGATAATCAGATTCAAGTTCTAACCGTCCCGTTTCTATGCATCGCAAATGAAACCGAAGCGCCTTCATTCAGCGAGACCCCCCGTCCAGATGGATTATTCTGACCTTTCGAAATGACTGGCCAATCAATAGCGCGATAGATACAATTTATGGCCTTACATATTCACGACAGGAAGTCCCTGCATGATATTACAGTACATTAGTCTAATGCGGCCTTACCTCACTTACCTCTAAAACACTTTCTCCATGAGAAATGTGTCATCAACACATACACCACGGACCCGGATCACCTAACACACCATCGCGGCTGATTTCTCGCCACCTGTCACGACGAACAGCTGCAGGGAATTTTAAAAAAAACGGCGCGCAGGTTCGCTGACGGTAACATGACCGGATCAGAGATACCTCACCGAATTAGGTCAGCGTTGGACGGATCATTGCCTCTGTCTGATTGAGAGAGGGTCAACACTCTCACCTTGTCTGGCAAGCCTCACACACACATACAAACACACACAAACATTCCTCCACTGTGTGCAGACGCTGGCCAGGAGACAAAGCTAGCAAAAAGCGGAGCAATATTGGTCATGCTTCAGCGCGTTTCCCCCTCCGCCCGAAGACTGGAAAACAAAAAAACAAAAAAACCTTGTGAAGTGTGTCGGCGTGCTGGTTTATGGAGTGTGAGGCATTAAAAGAGGAAAGGACGTGCGCACGCTTTGATGCTGCCGAGCAAAAGGGCAGCAAACACACAAACGCTCAGAGAGGACAACAACAACAACAACAACAACTATAGATATTTCAGCTGGACCTGTGTTTGGGTTGCAGCCCGTTCCTTTGAGGTTTGGGTGCTTAAAGCTGCAGCTCACCTCAGGTCTACGGAGCATTATAGCATCTTTGGTGCTGCAGTTGGTGCATTAATTTGTGTGATGTTTGCAGTGTGATACATATAATTATGTACGCTTTTATTTGACCTAAATAGCAGTTAACAGTTTGGTCCTCGCTTTGACCTTTTGAGAGAGATTTTTTATTTTTTTTTCCTGAACTTATTCGGCCAGAAGTTTCTTTAAAGGTGCTTTGGCCCTCGGCGCAGTATCATGCTGGTGTGTGTATGTGTGTGTGTGTGTGTGTGTAATCCAACCATGAAGAGTTAAATCAACCCCCGGGGTGCCTGATGTGTGAAGAACTCATTGGAGTATCTCCAGCTGTCTGTTAACATTATCCGCCTTCCTGTTTAATGACACAGGCCTCATTTTTCTCGAGGCTAGTTTTTTAAGTATTTAATTGTTTTAAGCGATACCTGGTTATGAAAATATGTGTCCGCTGGTTAGATGCAACCACAAAAAAGGATAGAAATCTTTTAAATGTGTGTTTTTTTTGTTTTGTTTTTTTACCTTTTTATAGACTTTTCGACAATAAAAACATGAATTATTGATTTAAAAAAGTGTTGAAACTCCACCATCCTTCCATCTTTTCCTCCTGCCACATCCTCCTATACAACATATAGGTCCGTGTAGGAGGCTCTTAGGCAGGATGGATCCTCAGAGCTTGTGACAAATCCAAAGAGACAGCTGACGTGAACACATCAATACACATCAGGCTTCTCACTGTGGACTTGTTTAGCTTGTTGCATACCCCAATTTAACCTTTCATAAGTCTCGGACTTTGCTCCCTTATGATTATTATTATTGTCTTAAAAAAAAAAATGTTTTCGTGGCACAAATCTAGCCGAGATTTGTGTTTCAGTGAGGAATTGTTTCACCCTCCAGTGGGGCTAACAAACAGCAACACTGTACTCTGAGATTATCTAAAGCGTGAAAACCCATCCCCTCTATCAAACTGCATTAGAGTCAGACAACCGTCGCCCCCCCTCCGCCCTGAGATGCCACCCTCCCAGATGTGACAAGGACTATGATCTTCTGTTGTTTTGAATGGAAGCTGAAAGCGCAGGTTAGCGGGCGCATTATGAGCCGAGCCCCCCCTCCCCGCACCCTTTGTGCACCGTGCAGTCATCGCAATGCTGTCTTGTGTCATTCAGCCTGAAGGTGTGGAGGGAATTTCTCAAAAATGGGACAAACTGGGAGCGGGGTCACGTTGTGGGATCACGCTGAAACAATGGTGCATTTACTGTTCCTGCGTATCTTTGGATATCATGTCTTAATTGTATCTGGGGACATATTACCATAAAATTGGGGTGTTATGACATCAGTATCAGTGCATGCTCTATTATCTTGCAAATTTGGTAAACTAGAAAAGGACTAGACTTTGACTAAGTACTAAGATTGAGCTATGAAAAATTTGTTTATTTAGGTGAAATGACCCTTTAAATTTTCTGTGAAACAAGGCCTCCAATATTTAAGCTATAACTGTCAAAACCGTGTCTTATCACGTCATTAGTATTCAGGCTGTTTTCCTGTATTTAGAGAGCATAAAATACATAAGCCGGTACTCATCAGTCCCTTTTAATACTCACTGACGGCGGAAGTTGTGTATTTTTACACACTTTTACAGCGCTTTTTCCCTTTCGACACGCTGTAATCCGAACAGACAGTGCTGTGAGACAGTGGCAAGGTTTTACGTGCCTTCAGAAATGTCACCCTAACTTGCCTTCCGGTCGGTGAAAAATGATGAGTGCACGCGTACATCAACATTGTTACTTGATGCCATGTGACTGAAGTTTTTACTTATACAAACAGCTCTTGCAGGCTTTTTAAGCCCAATCCGGAGGCAGAATTAATCTGATTGGCTGAGTTAAATGTCAGTGGGTAGGGTCAAAGTTTCACACACTGTGAATCCCAGCCGTGTCGCTTTAAACTGTCTGTTATAAATGATCCTGCTACTTTGCCTCACTGACCTTCACAGTGTCGTCTAACTGTAGTCGCCCATAGCTTTCATGACCACTAGCTCATGCTGACCTTGTATATCCAATATCTCTGTATATCCAAATGAATCCTCTATATACAACTAAATATATAAACCAGTGTCATCAGGCATCGCCGTCATTGTGATCACAGAGAAACAGTGTTGTGAATATCTTTTTCGAAGTGAATACTATTAGACTACTTTATGAGGCTGGTGTGCAGGCTTGCATTTATAATAATGTAAAGATATGTAAAACGGCATAAACGATCAGGGCGCCGCACGCCCGAGTGTTCTCATGTGCAAACTGTGTAGTAATTATCTTCCTCATAATTACCGCTTGTCTGAATTTTTAATGAACCCTTGGCGGAAAATAAAGGAGCAGCGTTCAGGTATGACGTTGGACTTACTGAATAAAGGCAGAGATGCAGGAGATTTAGCCACCAATCAGTAGTCGATCACCGGTCGGTGTCAGCGGTGCGGCTGCACTCCGGGGCTCCTTTATACATATACATAATTTCATGCGTCGAGTGTAACAGCACAACCGCTAGCTACCTCATTAGTGAATGCAGCCCCGAGGCTTACAACTGGGGAAAAAGGCCTAATTGCACAGTTCAGCAGCACTGACAGCGCTTAGAGCGTTTTGGAAACCCCGCTTCGAACAAATGAGCATCAGGTGCAAACACCTATAGGAATACTCTGACCCCTTTCGCCTCCTCCCTCCACAGTCCCTCCGCTGCACAACTTAAGCTCATAGTGAGTCGGTGTAACTTTCTGGAGGGAGAAGGGAGTTAATTGACAGCGAACAAAGACGAGAAATTTGACTGATTAGGTGGCGATTAGGTCACTTTGTGGAGCACAGTCTGGCTGAACCCCTGATACATCATAAACCAAGATGGTGAACACTAGCATTATCATTGGCAGTAGCGTCTACCGTGACTGAACCTATTTGGCAATAACAGTAAGAAGGTTTAATTTGTGTTCTGTGGGAAACCACTAAACTAAAAAAGGTTTATTACTCTGTCCGAAGCCTCCGCGTCATGTTCTCGATAGCACATCTTAAACTCTACTGTCCTCCGTACTCGCACCTGGTTCTTATTTGTTAAAAATGGGCTCCAAGTTTCCTCTGAGCGTTGTCAGTTGTAATGACCCCGTTCAATCATTTCCCCCAAGTGCAACCGTTGGGGGGTCTCCGGTAACTAATGAGGTGGCGCCGCGTATATGTGTGTGCTGTTATTCTGCATTCATATCATTATGTATGTTTCAGGAGACACCACAAGTAAATAAACGTTGGTTTCAATATGTAAAAAAATTATCCCCATCAGTGAAATCAATTCATAGCGTAAGACCTTATAAATTATAGCCATTACAGAGATCGCACCCTTGGGTGCCGTAGATGAGGCTGATGGCGGCGGTTCAGCACTCGCAGCAAAGATATAACACGCGGTAAGGCGGTTTTTAATGCCCTCCGCAGAAAAAGCTACAAATCTTAACTTAACTTAATTGAGAGCTGGATACCTGGAGAGAGAGATGAGGAAAATTAAAGGGAAAGTTCACCAAATGTCAAACATTCAGTCGCATTACATTACAGAAAGGAGACATTCAGCATTGCATGATTTTTGCTATTATGTTATGATATTAGTAATTAAACTAATACTGTCATTTCTTGCATTTGATGCATGCCACATTTCTGTTTTATACTGTTTGCATTTGATCAATGGTTTACAGTTACGACCTTGTATGTAACCAATAGCAGGAATAAAGAACACAGGGTTGACATGAAGGACCGGGTCATTTCCTGGAGGTATAGAGGATGTAGTGCCTTACACACGAGCACCAGGAGTAAATCCAGTACAAGCAAGCATGGGTTAACGGTTATGTGGAAACCACGGCCAGAACCTTTTAATCATAATAGGTTTGTCATCCACACACGCCGAGGAGACGGGAAATAGACCCTTTTAACGGCCGTCGTTGTGTCATTAGTTAAAGAACGGTGTGCTGAGACAGGAAGGTAGGAGATGGAAATATGGGCTTCGACAGCGGATGAAACGGCAATAGAAAAAGTGCTGATTCCAAAACAAGATCCTCTGCGGCCCAACGGCGCAAGCAATAAAAAACAGACTGTGTCTGACTCATGGCTTTGTCTGGAGGTCTCAAGGCTTCACTGCATTTAGCAATTCCTCTTCCAAAAACCAGCCAATGCTGTCCAAGTGTTTCAACAGTTAGAGCCTTTAGAGACATGGCCCTCATACCGGATCATTATTTAAGATGGATATCGGTTAGTCCATAACCACAACCACAGACACACAAACTTTTCTAATGAATCATTTATTTGTTGACCTTATTGTGGTCAATGTATGTTTAAGAAATAACATTTTTTTTTTGGAAATACTTTCATTGGCTTTTTTTGCTGAAAGTTAGATGACATACTTGATACTGTTCCTACAATGGCGTCAAGCCTATCTATCTAGCTGTTGGCAGGGAGAGGAAATTAATAAATAAATAAATAAATAAAGTCTGTGTGGAGAGCCTGGGGTGAAGAATTCATTTAGTAGCTGCTTTCGGATGCTGGTGCATGTTTATCAGTATTTGTGTGTGTGTTTGTGTGTGTGTGTGTGTTTTTTTTACATCCCACAGGAGCTCCATCTAGGGTGGATGCTGTGTTTCTGTTAAAAAATGATCCTGTGGGAGACTAGTTGACAACCAGGCTCTGTGCGCTTCCACATGCCTCATCACCACACACACACACACACACACATTGTTGCAGCTGTGAGTGAGTGAAGCATGTTGGTCCCAAGGTAAACTCCCACAGCATATCCTGTCCGCTCAGAGAAAGTGTCAATCACCTCGTCCAAGTCAGCTAAAGAGACGTGTCTACGCCAGCAAAATATACTTTACTCGCTGTCCTTGTCCTTCCTGACTTCTGATAAGAAATTACTGCTGTTGTTGCCAGGACAATACGTCTATTCTAGCTTTTTAAACCGTATTGTTCAAAGGAGGGAATACTGCTGAGCATGTATACCATTTTCTCCACAGTTCTCCACCTGGGGACTGCCCAGTACAAACACACAGTCTTTTAATTGTAGACTATTATATATATATAGAGGTCAAGCTCAGTTGAATTATAGGAAGTGAAATAAATTAACTAAAGTTTTGTATGTGACATGATCAGCTGAGTTAATGCAGCTGACACACCTAATTAGCTGTTGTTTCAGCTCTACCTGAGTAAGTATGTGGAAGCTTGAAACAGCAGACATGCCTCTGCCTTTATTCTTGCAAATGTTACATATCAATTGATTTTATGGTCGTCATCTTGGAGTCCACGATAGATCAACAAAAGTAAGTGTTTGTAATCATTTGATAACGTGTTCATGTTAAAACATAATTGATTCATTGGCTTTATTTTAAATAATAAATACCTGACTAGATGTTAGTCAGTCATTTTGCTCGCTTTGTTGGAGCAGTAGTGTTGTTGTATGGTGATTTGCAGCCATCTAGTGCTGAAGAATGGAAAAACAAAGAAATATAATATATTTAATTTGTACCACAGGTTTCAGTCATCGTGCTACAGTATTAATATAATAACAGAACACACAATATAAAGACAAATAATAAGAGATGAGGTGAAAAATCATTCCTGAGTAAAAGGCTTTTTTGGTTTTATTTCATTTTTATTAAGAGTTGAGCTTCTGGTTCTGTAGCATTAAACTCACATTGTCACAAATATAAGCACAACTTCACGCCGAAAATGGTCGTGAAGCCTGTTATTTTAACAAAAAAAACTCAAAAACCAAGGTTACACCGTTTTCTGTAAGGCGACTGCCTGGAACGGTTGAGGCAAACTGCGCATGTGTGGTTTGTCCCTCGTCACTACCCGTCGTTGTTTTGATTAGCGCGTAGACGTGCAAACTAACGGGTAAGAACAATTTGTACTTTTCAAACTGTAATCCGTTTAACAGTTATTTGTTTTGCACTTTTTCATGAAACTACTTAGACGTCTGTCGTCCGCGTTTTCAGTTATCGTACAAAAGCCGAACTCTAAATCGAAAGTAGACTAATCAAAACCAGAAGATATCAGCTGACTAACCTTATCAGCTAGCTAAGCAACAAGAGCTAACCCGCAACACATAGTATCATAGTTTGGACTGTTTGTATCTGTAGCATGTTTCCTGCTGTTGTTACCAACGTTAACATGTTTCATGCTGTTGCCGCTAACATTAACATGTTTCCTGAACATGTTAACTGCTGTTGTCGCTAACGTTAGCATGTTTGCTGTTGTCGCTAACGTTAGCATGTTTGCTGTTGTCGCTAACGTTAACATGTTTGCTGTTGTCGCTAACGTTAACATGTTTGCTGTTGTCGCTAACGTTAGCATGTTTCCTGCTGTTGTCACTAACGTTAAAATGTTTGCTGTTGTCGCTAACTTTAGCATGTTTCCTGCTGTTGTCACTAACGTTAAAATGTTTGCTGTTGTCGCTAACGTTAGCATGTTTCCTGCTTTTGTCACTAACGTTAAAATGTTTGCTGTTGTCGCTAACGTTAGCATGTTTCCTGCTTTTGTCACTACCGTTAAAATGTTTGCTGTTGTCGCTAACGTTAGCATGTTTCCTGCTGTTGTCACTAACGTTAAAATGTTTGCTGTTGTCGCTAACGTTAGCATGTTTCCTGCTTTTGTCACTAACGTTAAAATGTTTGCTGTTGTCGCTAACGTTAGCATGTTTCCTGCTGTTGTCACTAACGTTAAAATGTTTGCTGTTGTCGCTAACGTTAACATGTTTCCTGCTGTTGTCGTCACTAACGTTAAAATGTTTGCTGTTGTCGCTAACGTTAGCATGTTTCCTGCTTTTGTCACTACCGTTAAAATGTTTGTTGTTGTCGCTAACGTTAGCATGTTTCCTGCTGTTGTCACTAACGTTAAAATGTTTGTTGTTGTCGCTAACGTTAGCATGTTTCCTGCTTTTGTCACTACCGTTAAAATGTTTGCTGCTGTCGCTAACGTTAGCATGTTTGCTGCCTCGTGTAATCATTGCGTCATGCTTAAAGTTAGCTAGCGTTAGCTTACAGCTTGTTGTTTTTAGTTTAAAAAACAGCGTTTGGGTTATGTAGTGTAGTACAAATTGTTAATGTTTTTTTTTTCTCCAACAGGTCACACATTTAAACGCGAAAGGAGGCGAGCTACAATGTCCAGCAGTGTAAGTAACATAACAGCAGCTTCTGCGTTGTGAAACCAGACTCTATTAACAAATTTGGCTATTTACTGAAAACTTTTGTCGTCATAGTTACACGCACACAACACTCAAAATGTCTGAGGATCTCAATGATATTGAGTCCATGTCATGGTATTCAGCTTATTATTTGGCCAATAAATAAACTTCAATGTGTATATACAAACATAGTGAAACACACGACCTGTTGTTACAGCAAGTCAATGAAAAATAAGTAACGGAACAAACAAAACAAATCCAGGTAAACAAAATGAGCTATTAGTAAACTGTGGAGACAAATAAACAATAATTGACTTGTAAATAAGCGTGGTAGCATTTTGGGTTGGTCTGATTAATTATAGAGAACTGAGATCTTTATAAAGATGAATAAGTGGATAGTTGTTAAATGACTTTGCACTGTGGTAATATGTGGATATATTATACCCATGTCATGTAGTTAAGCTGGTTATTCATAGATACATTTTTCCCTCTGTAGGTGCTGTGCGGTCGAGGCAGGCTGCTCCTATCTCGGGCCGCCGGACGCCAAGCGTTAGCTGCTCTCAGGGTCGGTAGAGTCAGAACCTTCTCTGCTGCAAGCTCAGATGAGCCTTACGTCCACGTATCACCCGCAGACTCAGGTGAGGTACTATTGGTTATCGATCAGTACTGGACTAAACAATAAAATTAGGGAGTGTTTTAAGATAAATGTTGTCACGGTAGGAGTCATAATATTATAAGCTTTGGTGGAACAGACCTCCATTAACCCAGCCCAGGGTTTTGTTTTAAGTAGGGCTGTCCTCAACCAAGGATTTTCTTGGTCGACCAGTGGTCGTGCATTCACTCCGACTAATCGAATAATCGCCCCGCCCCCTCCAAAAAAAACAAAAAAACAAAACGAAATAACGTGATATGCTACACAACTGCGAGGTGGCCGTCTCTCTGCGCATTTACCACTAACGGCTAGGGTAACCTTCATGCGATTTTCAACCATGCAGGCATTTTAAAATGGTTATGTTGTCTGATTGCCTGAAATATGTGATGTAGGCCTGGTTGATTTACATAACCTAACTAACCTACATAAAAATCAGTTGAATGCCTAGTTCTCCCAGTCGGACCTTGGCTGGCATAGTACACCGTGCACAGCACAGTCTGCGTCTGTTCGACGGGCAAATTATTTTAGATTCTGGTATTCAGGATGTGTCAAAACAAATGAATCAGAAAGACTGGCAGACTCTTAACATTCTGATGAATATTTATTTAAAACACGTGATACACACACATTGTTCATGAAAGACGATTGTAACAAAGAAAATAAAACACAGCCTCAAACTAATACAACTTTTTTTCCGCTTCTTTTGATATTTAGGATAACGAATAAAATATGATAGCTATCAGATTCTAATGACAAGTAGGCCTATTAAAATTAAATAATAATTAACAACCGGCAATCGGCAAATCTGAAACAAGTCTTAGTGCAAATAAACAGACCAACGCAACGGCAACTAATTAAATAAAAACTCAATGTATAGGCCTAAAATAAGATAATAAGAAGAAGGTAATAAGAAGTGAACTCCGTGTCTTGCTTACAATGAAGCCGGCCTGGGTTTTTTTGCCACCATGATAGTGGTCCCGACTTAACTTTTGTTTTAAGTACCGTTTCATCTCACTGTTATGTTCTTCTGTTTGGTGCTCCTCATCTGTACCCATCAGCATGGATATCTCGTCCCACCTGTCTTTTTCGTTTTCTTCTTTGGTGCGGGGCCAGGTTCGTCGTCATCACTGCTGGCGTGCTGGGCAGGCTCTACTGCTGGAGATACACTCTCAGCTAAGACCAACACCGTAACATATGCCTGGTCCCGGTTCTCTTCCTCCATGAACGGCAGATGTTTAGACTGCAGCTTTGATGTATATGCTGGAGTGCAGCTCATCGTTTAGCTCCCACCTCTTGTCAATTTCCTCACGAAGTGTTTTCTTCAGTTCTGTCGCAGCCGCACTGTCATCCTCACTCCGCAACAGGTGTTTTTTTTTTTAGAACTAAAACATTTTTAAATTTTAGAACTTCTTCCAGACACGGTGTATGCCAACAGTAAATTAGTGGCACGGCGACTTCCTCTATCATACTCGTCAAATTAAAAGCCCTTCAGCCCTTTGAAAAGACGCGTTTTTTTCCCCTCCGACCAATTGACCAATAGAATTTTAGTCAGCTAATATTTTTTTGGTCGACCAACGACTAATCGATTGTTTGCCGTCAGCCCTAGTTTTAAGGCTGATTTTTGTTCTGCTAAGCAAAGCAAAATATAACAGAGCATAACATATAATCCTCACGTCTCTCCAGGCCCGAGGACCGTGTGGCCTGACGAGAACATGGGACCATTTGGACCTCAGGACCAGCGCTTCCAGTTACCGGGTAATGTTGGATTTGACTGCCACCTAGAGGGTATGGAGGACCAAAAGAAAGCTCCACTCCACACAATGGTGCCGGACGTACTGACGGCTCCAAGCAGCACAGAGAGATACCAGTTCATACTGGCCCAGTTTATTAATGAGTTTCATGTAAGTTTTTTTTTTTATTAATTAATAATAATTTCAGCAGTGTCATAGCTTTGTGTTTGGTATTATTGATGTATTTATTTTGAGAAATCAACCTAGGTTGCCTAAACACACCTTCAAGGTTGTCAAAATACTCCTCCGTACAGTACAAAACTCTTGTTGTCTTAATAATAATAATTTTCAAAGAAATTAAAGTTCTGAGAAATTAATTAGCTCCAGGGCTCAAAGCTGCTTTGTCTATGTGCACTGTTAAAGCATAAATGAAAACCATGAAAACAAGAAATATTTCCAAAATTTTCGCAGACCAAGTTTAATACAACATCTGCATAACAAACAACACAAAAGTTTGCTTAATAATATAACTTAGATGACAAATTTTTTGGTTTTGCTCAAATTAGGGGGGAGCAAAAATGAGTACACCCCCAACAAAACTACTGCATCTAGTATTTTGTATGGCCTCCATGATTTTTAATGATGGCACCAAGTCTTCGGGGCATGGAATGAACAAATTGGCAACATTTTGCAACATCAATCTTATTCCATTCTTCAACAATCACCTCTTTTAGAGACTGGATGCTGGATGGAGAGTGACGCTCCACTCGTCTCTTCAGAATTCCCCATAGATGCTCGATTGGGGTCAGATCAGGTGACATGCTTGGCCACTGAATCACTCTCACCCTGTTCCTCTTCAGAAAGTCAACAGTGGCCTTAGATGTGCGTTTAGGATCGTTGTCATGTTGGAAAAGTGCACCACGACAAAGTGCTCGGAGTGATGGTAGCATTTTCTTCTTCAGTATAGAGCAATACATCTCTGAATTCATGCTGCCATCAATGAAGTGCAGCCCCACATAAGGACACTGCCACCACCATGCTTCACTGTGGGCACCGTGCATTTTTCTCTGTATTCCTCACCTTTGCAACACCATCAGTTCCAAAAACATTAATTTTGGTCTCATCACTCCACAGTACAGAGTCCCAGTAGCCTTCTTCTTTGTGCCTAGGCTTCAGGAGAGGCTTTTTTCGTGGACGGCATCCACGCATGCCATTCCTATGCAGTGTACGACGTATTGTGTCACGGGAAACAGTCACCCCCGTTTGGCTTTCTACTTCTTCAGCCAACTGAGAGAAGAACTAAGATGGCTGCAGTTCCATTTTTCTTAAATCGCTGTACCACTTTTGATTCAGTATTTTGACTAATTAGTAAAGCTTTGCTGATCTTCTTGTAGCCTTTACCTTTCTGGTGTAAAGAAATGATTTTCTTTCTCAGGTCTTGTGTCATTTCTCGTCCATGTGTTGCCATTGCTGACAGCAGGAAATGGGGATGCGTTTTCTTAGAGTAACACCCTTTTAGAGTCAAGTACACCTGTGTAATGAAACCTTGCTTTGCCCTGAGACTTTCAGTGGGGTGTACTGACTTTTGTTCCCCCCTAATTTCAGTAAAACTGAAAAATATGTAATCTAAATTATATAATTAACCAAACGTTTGTGTTGTATGCTATGCAGATGTTCTATTAAACTTACGCTGAGAATATTTTGGAAATATTTCTAGTTTTCATGGACATATTGCACTGTACTTAATCTAAAACCAACATGTGTTTTGTGTGTGTTCATCAGGGAAAACTGGGTCCCATATCCACGAGAGTCCACAAAGCTGAGCAGTACTTTAATCAGACAGACGCAGACTGTTCAATAAGTTCCTGCCCTGAGCTGTTAAGGAAAGGTAAAGAAAGATTAGGATTCTCCATAAGCTGAAGCTCAAGAAAATTGTATCATCTGTTAGCAGCATTCAGTTGCTTGTAGTAACAAACCTAATTGTGTGTGTGTGTGTGTGTGTGTCAGATCTCGAGCTGATGTTCCCTTCAGTACCCAGCAGCACTTCCATCACAGTTGTAACAGTCACACAGAGCAGCAGCCGGTCCGAGGCGTCGGAGCACGACAGAGACCAGCTGTTACACAGAGTGAGTCCTGTAATGTCTAAATGTTGCTGCTATATGTTCAGTTTGGAAATGTGAGAGGCATAAAGTCGGAGCAGCCGCTGACTGCGTTTCCTGTTGACATGTTGCAGTTTATGAACGGTGCAAAGGAGATGTGCTTCGCTCTGTGGACTGCAGGCTACTGGGCAGACTTCATTGATCCAACAACAGGAACAGCTGTAAGTTATCTTCTATTTGTACTTTTTTTTTTTTTATGAGACAATATTCAAGAGAAAATAAAATCGAGTTGATGAAATGCATCATTTAAAAAAAAAAACATTAGTGGGAAATGCAAAACAAGTAACCTGCTCCCTAACACTCCCCACACTGTGCACACAGTCTACAGTTTACACACTGCTTTGATCATTTTTGAAGCAAAAAAAGTCAAATATTTGCTGGATCAAGGTTCTTAAATATGAAAAACTGAAAATAACTGAGTTACAGCCCTTTAAAAACACAGATATCCCTTATTTATATTCTGAATGAGAATATTGGCTGTATATGAAACACACTTCCTTGCAATGCTCCTCCTAGCTCATGTCCTGTGTTGTTTGCCACGTTGTAAGCCGGCTGTTTACGTTCCCTACCTTTTCGAGAACCTGGAACTCACAGTGCTTTTTTTTTTTTTCTTAATGTTCCCCCAAACAGTTCTTTGCATCTCCATCAAGTCAAACGGCGCTGCCAACAGAGGAGGAGCTGAAAGATTTGGGCTTTCACATCGAGGTGTCGTCCTCCTGCACAGTTATTCGCCACATCCTGAGAGGAACGCCGTTGTTTGTGGGGACTGTTTTTACCAACGCACCTCATCACAGTGCTGTTATCGCAAGCCTACAAGGAGTTTTAGATGATGAGGAATAGGCTTTTTTTTTTTTTTTTTTTTAAATACTCTGCAGAACTAAATCCAAACACAAGGTTGTGTTGAAGAAACTTGGAACGTGACGTACAGTATAGTTATAGTTTTGTGTTACTGTAACATGCGACTGAGACTATTGTATACCTCGGTGCTGTGCTGTGACAGGTCACATCTAAACCTGGCTCATCCTGCACTACATCCACAGAGAAACGCACACTTATTGCAGTGGGAATTTTAAATGTGATATTTTCCATTTGAGGGGTTCGTAGAAAACACTTTAAATGATATCATATGTATATTATAATATTAGAAGCATTGATATGAAATGGAAATGTTTCAAATGTATCCAGGCAGCTGTTAGTTGCTAATCTGAAAACACCAGATTCTCCTTTAAGGTTTTAGCTAATCATGTTGACACTTTTCATACCTACAAGCGGACAGTATTGTTTTTCTCTGAACTGTTGCACAGAATCTAAAGAATTATGGACGTTGTTATTGTTGAATTACTTTAAAAATAAAAATAAACTTTATCAGGCTGCACTAACAAAACATTTTTCCTCTGTCTGTTTGTGTGTGTGTGTGTGTGTGCTTGTTGGTGACAGCTGGTGGTTATGATGACTTTGACTCAGTTTGCCTCTCACCGGATCCAAAAAGGCCAACAGAGCTGTCACAGATGTCGGGGCGACGGCTGCTCATTTCTCTTAATCACTCCTCGGTAATGACTGTGATGGTCAAAGGATTTCCCCTGAAAACCCTCAGATGAGACCCAAATGTTTTGTGAGACATAAGATTTTATATTTATGCATGCAGCATATGCCTTCATCAATGCTAATGTTCATAATGACTATTAAAAGAGCTCCTTAAAATGCAAATCCAAATAAAAGGGTCAAAGTAATTTTGTGCAAAATGTATTTAAAAGTGTATCTGCAGCTTATGATGTTTCAGCAGTTGGTCGTATCAAGTTGATATTTGCCACATTTACTGTGTTTTTAGCATCAAAGTTCCTCTTTGTGTTTTCTTGGTTCAAACATGGAAACAAAGAGGGACTTTGGCACTAAAAAGACTAACATTGAAAGCTATCGACTTGATTTGACTCATTTGGGCGACTGAAGCGTCACATTAGCTTCGTATAATCTCTCAAATACATTTTTGCACATAAATTAGTTGAAGCACTGTCTGACGTTGCTTTGATTTGAACTATGAACATTTAAAGTTAGATTGTGTCAAGTTTATTTTACAGACAAGAGATGGATGACAACCTCAAGGGGTAAAACTGGACCGACTTGGATTTGCATGTTTTGGGTATAACGGCTTCTTTACCTGCACTTTTGGGTTTGAAGCTGGCTTATTTTTTTTGCGGGAGCTCAGATTTAGATATGCGAGAATGACGCTTTGGTTTACAGACGTATCTGCTCATTTGCAAACAGAATTAAGTTAGTTTTTTTTGACAGTGAGATTGGGGTCAGTTCATGTTTAAACTTATATAAACTTAAGTATCTCCATTAAGTCAGTAAGTGAATATCCTTTAAAATATTTAAAAATAATAGAAATAAATAATAGATATTATTATTAACCAATCTGTTGTTTCCATTAAATCACAAATTGAGTGGACAGACTCCAACTCTGTTTAAAAAAGGAAATGTTTATATTCAGATCAGTCCCATGAATAAAACTCTACCTGAACTAGTTGCAAACAAATTTAGCTACTGTTGCCTTGACAGAAAGATGAGGCCATAAATAATCTACTATAGTCGGTAAAGAAGGAACTTTTTAAGCAGTAGCATTTAGAAAGCAGGTTGTTTAGCTGCTTTGAAGGCAAAATGTAAAATTTTGAAAGGTTAAGAGATAAATATCAAAACTCCCGTTAGTTATTCAAAATGGAAATTGTGACAAACCAATTCACACGCTCATGTCGATATTACAAAGTTTTACAGGCCACTGCACTATAGTAGAACGAAAAACTCAGTCTGTGACTTTTTAATGACGTCACTCAAAGAGATGGTTGAAAAGCAATGAGGAGAGCTTGACTATCAGTCAGTCTGTGTAGCTCAGTGGGTTAGAAAGCGCAACAGTGTTTGAGGGTCGTGGGTTCGATCCCAGCTCAGTCTGTGACTTTTGAATGATGTCACTCAAAGAGATGGTTGAAAAGCAACGAGGAGAGCTTACCTATCAGTCAGCGGTTTAGCTCAGCGGGTTAGAAAGCGAGTCAGTGTTATAGGATCGTGGGTTCGATCCCAGCTCAGTCTGTAGCTTTTGAAGGCCTCTTACTCAGAGGAGAAGGTTAAGTGCGCTGAGAGAAGAGATCTAAGTGTGACGGAGACCTGGTAAAGTGGTGTTCACCCAGACCTGTAAGTGCGCAGGCCTGTGATCAGGGTGTTCGAATCCCCCTTCACCCTCCACCTCCAGATCCGGGGGGGGCGTAGACCCCCCCCGCCCTTCCGGGGCAGTGAAAGCAGCGGTTATAAAAATTTTCAATGGCTAAATGTCTTACTAAGGAGGCCTGCAGAAGGTCAGCACATCAGCTGGAAGTCTGCTATAGAATATAAACAAGGCGGACTGATACTTCAATGATAAGGTCAGACAGAGAGAAATCTAAAGAAAGAAAGGGAAACTTACTAAAGAAAGAAAGAAAGGGAAACTTACTTACTTACTTACTTACTTACTTACTTACTTACTTACTTACTTACTTACTTACTTACTTACTTACTTACTTACTTACTTACTTACTTACTTACTTACTTACTTACTTACTTACTTACTTACTTACTTACTTACTTACTTACTTACTTACTTACTTACTTACTTACTTACTTACTTACTTACTTACTTACTTACTTACTTACTTACTTACTTACTTACTTACTTACTTACTTACTTACTTACTTACTTACTTACTTACTTACTTACTTACTTACTTACTTACTTACTTACTTACTTACTTACTTACTTACTTACTTACTTACTTACTTACTTACTTACTTACTTACTTACTTACTTACTTACTTACTTACTTACTTACTTACTTACTTACTTACTTACTTACTTACTTACTTACTTACTTACTTACTTACTTACTTACTTACTTACTTACTTACTTACTTACTTACTTACTTACTTACTTACTTACTTACTTACTTACTTACTTACTTACTTACTTACTTACTTACTTACTTACTTACTTACTTACTTACTTACTTACTTACTTACTTACTTACTTACTTACTTACTTACTTACTTACTTACTTACTTACTTACTTACTTACTTACTTACTTACTTACTTACTTACTTACTTACTTACTTACTTACTTACTTACTTACTTACTTACTTACTTACTTACTTACTTACTTACTTACTTACTTACTTACTTACTTACTTACTTACTTACTTACTTACTTACTTACTTACTTACTTACTTACTTACTTACTTACTTACTTACTTACTTACTTACTTACTTACTTACTTACTTACTTACTTACTTACTTACTTACTTACTTACTTACTTACTTACTTACTTACTTACTTACTTACTTACTTACTTACTTACTTACTTACTTACTTACTTACTTACTTACTTACTTACTTACTTACTTACTTACTTACTTACTTACTTACTTACTTACTTACTTACTTACTTACTTACTTACTTACTTACTTACTTACTTACTTACTTACTTACTTACTTACTTACTTACTTACTTACTTACTTACTTACTTACTTACTTACTTACTTACTTACTTACTTACTTACTTACTTACTTACTTACTTACTTACTTACTTACTTACTTACTTACTTACTTACTTACTTACTTACTTACTTACTTACTTACTTACTTACTTACTTACTTACTTACTTACTTACTTACTTACTTACTTACTTACTTACTTACTTACTTACTTACTTACTTACTTACTTACTTACTTACTTACTTACTTACTTACTTACTTACTTACTTACTTACTTACTTACTTACTTACTTACTTACTTACTTACTTACTTACTTACTTACTTACTTACTTACTTACTTACTTACTTACTTACTTACTTACTTACTTACTTACTTACTTACTTACTTACTTACTTACTTACTTACTTACTTACTTACTTACTTACTTACTTACTTACTTACTTACTTACTTACTTACTTACTTACTTACTTACTTACTTACTTACTTACTTACTTACTTACTTACTTACTTACTTACTTACTTACTTACTTACTTACTTACTTACTTACTTACTTACTTACTTACTTACTTACTTACTTACTTACTTACTTACTTACTTACTTACTTACTTACTTACTTACTTACTTACTTACTTACTTACTTACTTACTTACTTACTTACTTACTTACTTACTTACTTACTTACTTACTTACTTACTTACTTACTTACTTACTTACTTACTTACTTACTTACTTACTTACTTACTTACTTACTTACTTACTTACTTACTTACTTACTTACTTACTTACTTACTTACTTACTTACTTACTTACTTACTTACTTACTTACTTACTTACTTACACTTTTTTTTTTTATTATTATACTGTTGCCTTTCCTATCCTGGGTTCGAACCCACAACCCTCAAACACTGTCGCGCTTTCTAACCCACTGAGCTACACTGCTGACTGATAGCTAAACTTTCCTCATTGCATTTCAACCATCCCTTTGAGTGACATCATAAAAAAAATTTCACAGACTGAGCTGGGATCGAACCCACAATCCTGTAATACTGACTCCCTTTCTAACCCACTGAGCTAAATCGCTGACTGATAGCTAAGCTTTCCTCATTGCATTTCAACCATCTTTTTGAGTGGCATCATAAAAAAACTCATGAGCTGGGATCGAACCCACGACTCTCAAACACTGTCTCGCTTTCTAACCCACTGAGCTAAACCGCTGACTGATAGCTAAGCTTTCCTCATTGCATCTCAACCATCTCTTTGAGTGACATCATTCAAAAGTCAGACTGAGCTGGGATCGAACCCACGCCCCTCAAACACTGTTGTGCTCCCTAACACACTTAATAAGGTGAATAACTGGGCACTACCAGTATTTACATTTTGACATGTCTGCCTCATGGGATGTCATGCCATCAATTGTATAACTGCTAAAAATCTTTTTTATATATATATTGTATTCATTTTAATTATCTTTTATTTCAGTATTTTATTTGTTATGCTACTACACTGCAACTTCCCAGTTCTGGGATTAATAAAGTATATCCATCTATAAATTAGTGACCACAACAAATCCTCTCACCAGTATAGTGAGATCTAAATAATCTGTTTGTAATTTCCATCACTTGTCAATAGGCCTTAAGAATTGATTCATTTAGGAGAAATGTGAATGCATTTCATGGGGTATAATAAAAATGGAGACAATCAATCAAATTTTATTACATTTGTCTCAGAAGGCTTTACAATCTGTCCTTAGACCCTCAAATGATGAATTATTAGATGCACAGTAGCAAATCATTAACTATAATCTGTAATAGGGATATGGTAACAATGTTGACAACACATGCAGAAGACGCTGGACGGGAGAGCACAGAAACTCCAGTGAATAAGTTTTAGTTAGTAACTAGATAGATGGATTAGATAAGGAGAGAGAGAAAATGAGAGAGTGTGTGAGTACCCCAGCAGGCTAGTCCTATGGCAGCATAACTAAGGGATGACTTGAGGCAGCCCTAATTATAAGCTTTATCAAAAAGCTTATAACCAACAACAATGTCGCTCGCTCTGGCCCCCGGGATGCATTGAACTATGGTCCCTGGTGTCGCAAACTTCACGTTTCTTACAATTGTGTCGCTGAGTGGGGACAATCTGGCTACAGGGGACTTGCTAACTATAGCAGCAACTGATTTTTCGGTGCGGCGGTACCGTGTCGCTAAGCCTCGCCTCCAGAGCTACAAATAAATTACAACTTTTTTTTAGCTAGGCTAGCTAGTGAGACAAACAACAAACTGATGAAAACTATCAACGTATGGTTGCTAAGGTTAAGAGACCTGTCCGTGTACAAACAGAACAAGTCTATGTGGTGGTGCAAAGTTGTAAAGACACTCGCCCATGTGAGGAATATATGACAATCTGACTAGGTGAGCAGAAGAGAGAGCACCGTGTCAGTAACACCAGTAACCGGAAGTGACAGAATACCCAGTACAGTAAATCCCATGGTTGCCAATGCACTTTTTTTTAATAACTATGGCCCATTAACAAAGGATGCATGTAATCAGATCCTGTAATAAAAAAGCCTCAGTTGTCTTGACATCAATGTGGACAACAAAGGAAACATAACAGTGGGCATGACATACAATCTGTAATTTTCTATATCACCTAAATAAAACTGTCTACTTGCAAATTTATGCCTGAGATGAACTGCAGCTTGTTAGAAGTAGGAGATAATGCAAGTTAAATTAAAAAGAGAAACAAAAACAGTGCACACAATTTTATATACCAACAGGGGTAAATAAAACATCAATTAATTATTTCCTGACTTATTTCTTCCCTCTCAGCAACTGCTAGACAGCGTTTTAATTTGACAGTTTAATGCCTAAGTAATAAGCTTAAGTTATTCTTGCAAATGATGCAGGATAATACTGTTTAACTTACATTAATGACTGTATGGAGGCTGCAGAAACGGCCATCCCCAGATGGACAATCTATAGCTGTGCGCATACACACAGCAGCGTGCAGACATCTGTGCTGTAGCAAATAACCCCTCTGTTTACAGACTCCTGCAGAATACTTATTAGTCCGAGTTGCCAAATATAAATATAGAAAAAGATGATGAACAATACTTTGTCCTCTAAGCGGCTCAGTTCACCTGACCTCAGCTAGAAGGTCGACACAGGAGATCTTAAGAAGAGCTCAGTGCACTCTGGAGTGAACTCATCTCTTCTTCTTGTCCTGCGTGGTGGTGAACCACTGGTCCAGCAGCTTCTTACTGTAGTAGATCTGCCAGCCGTGCACCTGCACAGCAATGACGATCACCAGGTACATGACCGACACGGCCGAAAAGCCGAAGATAAAGCGGTAGGCTTTTCCGTGCCGATAGAGCTGCTGAGCCACAGGAAACATCTCCATGCAGCCGTAAATCAGCGGGGCCACACAGAAAAGGCCGGCACTGATCATGGATATGACCAGGTAGCTGATGTTGTTGCGTGGCAAAGCCAAGAAGCTGAAGACGGTGGGAATTATGCTCAGGAGGTAGGGGTACTCCCACTGATACGGAGCGGCTATGACCTTGTGGGACACCAGGTTCAACTGGCTCACTGTCACCTAAGAAATGACAAAACAGAACTGTCACCTAAGAAATGACAAAACAGAATATTACAACTAGCTCAACTATTACAACTGTCAGACAACAAAATGTGCTTTTTCTTTAAAGGAAGTTTGTAAAGATTTGCATTACCTGAGCTGCCATCAGCACCCAAATCAGCAGATGGACGATGTTGAGTTTACGGATTTCAGACTTCAAGGCAACGCTGTGCACAATGAGACAGGATTAATAATTAATTCTGCTGCTAAATGCACCGGTGTGTCTTAAATTTACCAATCTGTAAGTGTTGACCTAAATTACTCATTCAAAAAACACTTAATTTACCATCATGTATGATTAAAAACATGCAGCAAACCTTCATATCTGAGAAGCTGCAACCAGCAAATTAAAAAAAACCTGATCAATTAATTATCAAACTGGTTCTACTCTGTACAATGACAAACAATTCTGCAACTTGCATGATTTACAGTTTTGTCTCTTTACTGATTTAAATTATAGTTTGTAAATCGAATCATTTTCCAACTTTTGATTCCAAAAAAAGCCATAAACTAATAACTTTCTCAAGTTGCTTAATGTATTCCATTTAAAAAGTGGAGGTTTGTTCAGAGGATGATCGACTGATTGATTGATTGATTGATTTAAAACTAAACAGACTGGAACCTCATCTGGTAGTGGGAGGCAACGCGCTCTCGGTGCTGGAAGTCACTGCCATCCGTGCCAGTTGCTCTCGGTCCTGCTCGAGAAGCCATGATGAAAATCTGAAAGCAAAACATGTCAAGATTAAAGTTTCAGACGTGTTTTTTTTTTTTTTTGTTCAAATAAATGCTGGCAACATAATCAAAACAAAGCCTCAATAGTGTTGACAGACTTGGAAATGTACTAACAAAGCAAAGATAAACTTTTAACGGACTTCATTTAACGTTAAAGATCTCGCAAACGGCATAAAGGCAGCAGAGCTACCAAGCTAACAGTGGCTACATGCTACCTGTGTAGGTTACACAGAGACGTAACTTGACGTCTACGTGTCCAAACTACCACGCGGGGTAACAATATAGATATTAAATATAATACGAACCTTTTATCTGTTGCTGCTGTTCATAAAAAGCCTTAAAATATGTTGGCTCACAGAGACTGTGCAGCGAGCTCTACAACATCCATGGACGGGGAAGATGACGTCTCGAACTGTGATTGGTCAAACTTCTTCTTCTACTTTTGCTGTTGTTTTTAAACGCATTACCGCCACCTTTAGGATTAAAATGTGAATCACAACTTTTTTTTTTTTTAAATTAAATTTAACTATCATACTAAAAAAAAAAAAAAAAATAGATATGAAAGAGATACTGATATGAAAGAATAAAATGTTGCAAACAAATTGAGAAATTAATAAAATAATACATAAGATTGGTTGCACGCAACTAATGTGTAAGTGTAAAGATAATGAAAATCAAGACAAACATTTTTACCTGGTGAGTTTTTGTTGTTGGCATGGTGCAGCAATGTCGTCTACTGACTCTCGCCTGTTGGCAGCAACCTCCATCTTCACCACCGACATCTACAATATCATCAGACATCAGGTGCAAAGAAACAGCTGTTAGAACATTATTGGAAAACTGCTCCCATTGGTGGACGTAGCTAAGTAAAAGTAAAGTGAAATCATTTTTAAAAATGTTAGGAGACAAAATACAAGCTAGAAGTTTTAAATTAAATAAAACACAACACAAATATTAATTTCCATTTATTATCCCACTCAATTACAGTAAAAGTAACAAGAAGAAGAAGTAAAAGCTTGCATAGAGAGATTGAGTTTTATTTTAGGATAAAGAGAAGTGCTGCAAACATTCATAGTGTGGACTGTACAGAAAGAGTGTCGGCTTGTTAGAAACGAGGCCGCCGGTTCAGGCTCAAAACTTTGGTACAGTGAAGGGAAAATACAAACATTTTCAATACGAGAACGTGACGATTTGATCCAAATTTCTTGTGAAAATTTTAAATTTCAGGTAATTCAGTTCAGTTGCTCCTGTAAATGTCAAACACAAATAACATTAGTTTGTATTCATTCATACAGTCTAAAAGCAGTAAATAAAAACAGTAGCTCCAGGACACAATTGGGTTCAAAAATTGTTTAAAATGTAACCTGACTTTGTATTTTTTTTTAAAATCCCATTATCACAAAAAAGTTCTTAGCTGTAGTAACTTTGGCCCATTACTACCTATAAAATAAAAAAAAAAAAAAAAAAAAAATGACATAATGATGTAAATAAAAGTTGATACTAAGTATACTAAGTCAAAAATCATTTGATATGTCAAGACTTACTAAGACAACATTACGAGATAAAGATTTTTTTTGTACTAGGTCAAATAGATACAAACTCAAAATTGTGACACAGTAATTCAAAAATATGAGATATTAATTTAGAATTCTGCGATATGAAGCATAAATGGGCCATACATGAGGCGTTCAGGGACCCCCCGTTGACTTTTGTGTGACGTAATCGTGAACACAGACAGTGGTAGTACAAGGCGTGCATACATTCATAGTGCAGGAGAACGCGAGTGAAGAGGACAGTAAAAGTGTCTCGATGTATGAAAGAGAAAAAGATTCACAGCAAGCTCCTTTTTTTAAAAATTGATTTTTTTTTATACAAAATGTTCATGCTTTTCTATTACAAGAGCAGTATGTGTTTGTACTGTTATATCCGTCAGACATTAAGAAAGTTGATACAATTCATTAATGCAATATTTAAATTATGCAAATCTAAAATAACTAAAACTATTCATGTCAGGAAAAGAAAAAAAAGAGATTTTACAGAGTTTATACAGTCTGTGTGTGATCAGACTGGATTTCACAAGTGGTACAACAGCACAGGTGCAAGTAAAGAAGAAAACATGCTCAATCGTTGGGAGCTTTGCTGTTGAAAAGTAAAGTGAATATCAAGAAAATAAAATAGATTCTAATGAGATTTTATGCCAGTTGGTCCTTTTCTATGAGTACATGCTAAATTTCCAGATTGTGTTGCTTGGTGCTGGGTGTGTGTGTGTGTGGCAGGGGCGGATCTAGAAGGGCAAGAAATTATTGATACTTAGTAATCAGTACATTAGCCAAAAGTTACATTGCTCCCTAGTCCCAGTTTATCAATTTATTCAGAGGTAAAAATAACACCATTCAATTTGAATGATGGATTAATATAATCTTAATACTGCTGCTGAGGTCTTCAAAAACTCATTTTCTGACCACTTGGGGGCAGCAGAAACAAGCTGTAAACCTTTCAGATCCGCCACTGCTGGGTGAATATTTAACATGTAACTTATATATATATATATATATATATTTGACTTTCATTTGACAGCTCTTCAGAGGAGAACAGTTTTTGAAATACAGACCTGAATAAATAAGATCAAAGTGAAGGATGTGGTCGCATTATACACATTTTTAATTCATAGTAAGCGGTGGCCAAATATTTTTTTTTTTTTGTCAATTGAGAAGGATCCAATAGAAAAATCCCACTTCATAAAATTACTTACATTCAAATCACATGTCACCACCACATCGTTAGAAAAGCACTTTTTTTTTGTTTGTTGTAGATGAAAATACTCATAGCAACAATATGCATCATCCACACAGGTGCAGTTACAACAACAGGCCACAAGGAGACGCTGTACCACAGAGAGTAGTACGTTCTGGATTGGACTTGTGACCCTCCAAAGTCCATCCAAACTAGAATTAAAAAAAAAAAGGCTAAATCCACTTAGTTTTTTCCAGTGAAGGCAGTGGTTGCTTCTTCTGTCATGTGTGCATGTTATAGTCTTGAACCTAAACCTCCTGATTATCAGAGAGAACAGGGTGGGGTCAAATCCGTGCCCTTTTTCGATCCTGGTCCAGAAGGCAGTGCGGATCCTCACGTGTCACATTGCACCGGGTGAACGTGTGTATTACTAAAGTTGGTGTGAAATATGTGCAGGTGCAACAAAAACTTGTGAGTACTTCACCCTCTCCACATGTCATCATGGCTACCCTACAGATGGTCTCATTCCAACCCAAACGTGCTGGTCTCCTCCACGGCGGTCAGCATCTTCTCATACAGCGTCGAGAAGGACGGGTACGGCGGCAGGTCCAACCGGTTGAAACACGTGTGAGCTCTGCAGAGAGACCACAGCACGTAAGTTTGCATTTCTATATCAGCATTTCTATATTTTGTTAAGTAACAAGTGTGTAGTAACAAGTTAGATTTATTGTGTTGCACATAGTAAAGTATTGGAGTAATTTTAATAGAGTTAATAGAGAGTCATATTTTATAATTGTGTGGTCACATACATTAAAAGGTTTGGACACTGTAGTGTAAGGTGTATAAGGTGTAAGGTGTGTGTGTACCTGGGCAGTGAGGTGACTTTACCCCACTTCTCCACACAGAACCTGCGAGGTCCGTTGCTGCCGCGCAGAGAAGCAAAGCCCTCGTAAGGTATACTGGACGTCCCCGTCACGAACTGGACAGGAAGTGGAGAAGACGACACAGGTGAGAGAGTGTGGCTGGGGGACTCACACACTCTCTCATTCTTATAGTTAGTTAATGATTTGCTTCTGTGCATCAGTGTCTCCATCACAGGTTCCACTTCTACTGTAATAATTCATAATTCATTGTGAGTGTACAATATGTGTGTATATTGTTTCTCTCCCGTCCTGGGAGAGGGATCCCTCCTCTGTGGCTCTTCCTGACGTTTAGTTGTCAGTGAGGACAACATCATTATCTCGCGACGTGCACTCCGCGAGATAATGATGTGCTTTGAGCAGAGTGAGCTTGCCAGCTGTTCCAGCATTGTACTGAGTAGCTGTGTGTGTGTGTGTGTGCGCGTGTGAGAGAGAGAGACAAACACACTACTCACCTGCAGAAGCCGAAGTCTTTGTTCATTGTTGAACCTCTCCACAGCCGCCCAGAACCACCGGATCACTATGTGGTTGTCATGGTAACCTAAACACAATAAAAATGGCAGCCATGCAAGTGCAGCAAACAGATCATGATGACATTAATGATTAAATGAGACTGGTGTAATTCATTACAGCGACAGAGACCCTCCCTACCTCCTCTGTACTCTGTGTTGTTCCTCCAGTCCGATAAATCGATCTCTGCAGTGCCAGCAATCACCAGCTCCAGCTCTCTTGCATCAAACACTGACACCAGCCTGGCATCGACCACCTGTGACACACACACGATTAAAACCCAGAAAATCACTTTATCTACATTTTGTTATATTAAACAGAGCCGCACCTCATAGAAGCCTCTGACTAGGCTTTCAGTCTGCTGCACCACTCCTCTTTCTATCCTCCACTTCACCATCCGCTCAATATATTCCTTCTTGTTCTTCTCTGACACAGGGATGTTGGCTCCGCTGGGCTTCAGCTCCCTCTCTGTTATCTATAAGAACAAGCACAGCCAAACAGAAGACATCCATAATCTTTTACCTTGTTCTTCTCTGTCTTGCCAAACTAAATAAAACACACACACACACACACAGAGTCTGACCTGTCCAAAGACCTCTTCGTTGACGGTGAAGGTGAGGTCCAGCATGTCTTCTATGTCGTTGTCCTTCATCCACTGAAGGGACTGGTGAAACTCCTCATCTAGATACTCCAGGTCACTCAGGTCACATGGACTACACACAGTAGGCAAATGAGAGTGTGTGTAAAGTGTGTGTAGAGAAGGGTTTTGAGAGCCAATAGGATATAAATTGTTACTACTTATTATATTTACAATATAAAGAGCTTCAGCATGAGAGGGGCATGAATGTTTTCTGTCTGTATCTATGCACATGTGTGTGTGCATGTATGAGGATGCACGGTTTCCACATACGTACATGCGCAGGAGGCCTTTATAAAAAGGTCTGGTGAAGAAGGCGTCCAGCAGGTACTGATGGATCAGAGCCAAACCCAGAATGCGACCGCTAAACCGGAACCTGTGATACACACATATACACACAAAAAAAACAGATTAAAGTAATCGAGATAGCAAAGATCACATGTGGCACCATCTCTTTCTGAGTGTGTCATGTGGGAAAATCTCACCATTCATGATGATTGTCTACAAAGGCGGACATGGGGCTGATCTGGACAGTATAGGTGTCATTGGCGGAGTATTCAAACAGACCATAATATGGGTTGAACAGCTCCCTGGAGACCAAGAAGAAGAACTCTCTGGAAGGGCCGCTATAGTCTAATCTGCAACACACACACACACGATCATGTTCAAATAAGGTAGTAAACACCTACTAAATAACATCAGGTCAAGTATGTTTACTGGCTCTCAAAACGTACGTGCACATGTAGTGTTACCCTTTAATAGGCTGGAAATGAGTCACAGACATAATATACACCCACATACTCACCCCTCCTCCCCCACAAAGCTGACGTAGAGCTTGCTGCGCTGCAGGTCTTTACGGGAATAGCACATGATCTGGTTGAAGGCATCTTCCAGCAGATGGTCACGACGGATGATCAATCTGGGACACACACACACACACACACACATTTAAATACAAAAAAAACAGAGGAGGACATTTGCTGTCTGCAGTTACACACACAGTTCACCTACTTTAGCTTCCCTGGTCCTTGTCCATAGCCTTTAGTTTCCAGCTTTCTGTAGAAGTTGCGTAGTTTGGCCTCAAAGTCTCTCTTGTAGGGTGCTGGAGCTCTGGCGTTAGCTCTCTGTGTACCTGCAGTAATACAGAAATCATTATCCATTTTATATTGTGGGTCTGTCTACTCTTTGGTTGTATGTATACACAGATTTTATGCACTATGAATAAGTGAGTAGGGTTAATAAAATGCTTTAGAACGAGTGTGTGACTCCTACCGGGTGAGTTCTGCGGAGAGGAGACGGGGGATCCCCGAGGTGACTGGCAGTAGCTAGGGTGAAGTAAGGCGTGAGGAGGCACATATGACATGACTTCATCTTCAAACAAACTGCAGAGGGAAATTGAACAAATAGAATTAACACAATAAAGTGACCTCAGTTGAAAGGCAGGAAGGAAAATGATAGTAAAAATGATCCAGATCTAATACAATAAGGGGTGTAAACACAGGAAGGAAGGAAGCAGGTCTCACCTAAGCAGTATGACGAGGTCAGCGTCTCCCGACAGCCTGGCCAATCCTGACACTCCATCTGTGCGGATCAGCTGCACCTTCTCCCTGTTGTCATAGTAACGTCAAACTAAGTAAGATGCTGGTGAAGGTAGCTATGCATGCTTAGAAACTATAGACCATTACAAATACATACACACCTCTGTTAGGTATTATTAATGTGTGTGTGTGTACCTGAGTGAATGGTTCCGGTTGAAGTCGGGCTGTCTCTCCTGCAAAATCTCAAAGATGTTTGGTTGTCGTAGAAACGCCACAATCTTGTCGTTGTAAGCTAGACAAGGGGCAGACACAAACATGTCACTGTTGAGCATTTCTGAAGCCCTGTATGCATCATTGCATATACTTTTTGGGAGTAGTTGCCCCTAGTGTGTGTGTGTGTGTGTGTGTGTTTGTGAGTATACTGACCCACTGGCACAACATCTTGGCATTGCCCTCTGCTGGCAGAGGTGAACGTGCTAGAAGGCCGTGGCAGGACGGGTGGGCCGGCGTGACGAGAGTATTCACCCACCTACAGAGGAGTGGAGAGAGCAGCTATATTCGAGTCCCCTGCAGCAATAAAAATGTCCTGTGTAAGCTTAACACTGACGAGTGTGTGTGTGTGTGTCTCACCAGTCGTCGGGGGCTGACCTCCCCGGCACTGTGGCTGCGTTGGCGCGTCAGGTGTTGACGGTGAGCCAAGACGCTCGGGGGCCGGGTGCTCTGGAGAGGCAGCCGGGGGTCGATGAAGGTTGTGGCTCGGCAGTTGTGGTCCACAAAGAAAGGCTGCAGGTGTGCACACACACACACACACACACACACACACACACATTAAAAAAAGCACCTGCAACAATTTATATATTTATAATTTGCCCATAAACTGCAGCATGTGACACTTCATCTGCACACCTGATAAATTAAATGTCTCAACCCGACATAAACTGAATATAAGACCTACATTCTAGCTTGTCCACGGCCCTTAAAGCCTTTGAGGTTTATAGATTATGAGACTTTCAGACTGATCGATACAGGCGTCATCCCCACCTTGCCGGTGTGGTCGTGCTTCATCTCCCAGCCTCTGGGCAGCTCCAGCTGTTTATTGGAGAACATGTTGAGGAAGGCCACCAGGTCCCGGTTGTGCTGGTAGCGCTCGAAGTGGTGAGCATCCCGACGAACCTTACTGATCATATGCTTCAGACACGTGTTGGTGGTGAACATACGGTAGGCACTCTAAGAGACAGTGAGGGCCAGAGACGGAGGAGGAGAAAACAGAGAGAAACACACCCACCAGAGACAGGACCGAGGTAAGTGCACTTGATTATTATCTACCACTATTCTTACAATAGTGCTTTGATTGTTATGAAAAGGGAAATATTTGGTTATAATATCTGGATCTGCAATATTCTTCACTACCACCAGATTTCCCAAATAATAATAAAATAAATGGATCAGATAATGACCTGAACGGTAGAGGAAAACAGGGATGGCTTGAAAGAAAGACGAGAGAGAGAGACAGAGAGAAAAGAAAAACAAAACGAGTGTTCGTACGGGGTTGGAATGCAGCACAGTGAAGAAGTCGGGGCTGGTGAGGAACCTGGCACTGGGAGACTGAAGCAGCAGGCTGAGACGAGACCTTGAACCCGACTGAGCCACGCTGTTGTCCCTACGCAGCTCTGCAACACACAAACACAAGTCAAGTTCAACGACATGCTTGGGGAAATAACATGGACCAGAATGCATTGCGGTGAGGGGGATTACCTGGGACAGACGGGTGCATGTCAGTCTCATCTGTCGACAGCTCGTTGGCTGGCTGCTCATCCGGTCTGCCGTCATTGGTCATTGTCCGACGTATACTCTGATACCTGAAGAGTTGGTTACCATGGTGACAATCTTCATGCATTTCACACAGTTAAATTTAATCACACAAATAAAAGGAAAATTGAATATAAGGCTGATCTTATCTGTCTTTAGTGTGTGTGTGTGTGTTGTGACCTGCGGTTCAGCTGCTCCATCTGCTGTATGGAGTTGGATCTCTGGAGGGTCTGGGGGGCCGGAGGAGCGGTGGGCCGCTGCCAAGTTGTGGTTCTGTTTACGTGGTCCACGTAAAAGATCCGACCGTGGCTGTCGATTCGAGCCTCCCAGTCTGGTTCACATAAACACACACACACACTTAGGAACTTAAGCACACACACACACACACCTAAGAAAAAACAGGCTGAGTTTTAGCCTCAGCTTTTAAGACAATGTGCAATATAGGACACACACATACACACATGTTAGATGACTTTATCTGTTGTTAGTGCTGAATAAGCACCTTTTCCTCATGTTGAGACACACACACACACACACACACTCACTAGGTGGTAGTGGCTCGTCCACTCTCTGGTAACGACTGATGTCATGGCGGACAGATGGCAGGGAGCGAACAGACTGGTGTCCATTGACCTGAGCTGTGGCACCTGCATACACACGCACACACACACACACACACACACACACGCAAGTTAACATTACATCAGTTCCTTCAGTGTCAGTGGCTACAAAACCTTCAGCTCCTACAGCACAGTTACAGTATCAGCCGTTATCTGATGCTGTAGATCGGCTACACAAACACAACTCCTCTCTGTAATCCGTCATCTTTTATTTTGGCTGCAGCAGAAAACCTGTTGTGATCTGATAATGCTTTAGTCTTTTATTAATAATCCCTGATCACTCAATCCTCTCTCTGACCTGGGCGAGATGCCGCTTACGGGCATGGATCGCTCACATCGGATCTGTTGTAGTGTACAATAAACATCAGCGGTAGTCAATATATTTATTTAATATACACAGCATGAGGTTAACGGAATCGCTGCAGTAGAAGACCATAAAAATATAGCATAGCATATAGCAACCGTTAAGGAGACTTTAGGTGCTGCTCAGCAGCCCCCTGATGGAGAAGTGAAGTACTACACAAACTGCCCTGCATCTCACCTGGCTCGCTCTCCACCACGATCCCGCTCAGACCCTCTGTGGCCCTGCACGTCTCAGGGCCCTGGGCTATGCCTCCAGAGGCCTGCATGGATCGCCTCCTCATCCACACCTCCTCTCCCTCCTCCTCCTCGTCCTGCTGCCCGTCCCCACCGCTGGCTGTAGCGCCTGCATTTACCAAAGCTTTAGGTTAAAAGTTACATGACTCAATAGAGCTGACACACGTTGTTGGGTCACAAGAGGATTGCTTCTTTTTTTTTCTGAATATGCATACATACTGAAGATGCCATGGCTTGTGGGTCTGGTCACCTGTTGCAGATTGCCAGTGTTAGACGCTGTGTCTCATTTACATAAATTTCAGATTTACCACCTACCAGCTTCAGAAGTCCCTCCTGCTTGATCAGCGATGTTGCTGCCAGTCGGAGCAGCTGCTGCCACAGGCCCATTTGCCTCGCTGCTTGATGACTCTGCGCCTTCTTCCTCCGCCTTTGGAGCTACTTCTTTTCTTGTCTCTACCTCCTGAGGAGAGGAGAGGTTAATGGTATGGAAACTCATGTCCAACCTCCAGACCCTGACAAAGATTTCCAAGACATCTGGCTTCCGTTCTACAGCTGCTCACCTGAATGGGTGAAAGTGGACCACCGCTGAATGAGGGATTGCAGGATACTTCCTGGTTTGCACCCATCCAGCTGCCCGGCTCCTGGCAGGTACACTCCCCCACAGACTCCCCCACGCCTGCCTGTGTCCCTGATGCCTGAGCTGAGCTGGAAGTTGTGAAGCTGACGTGTGCAACTTCAGCTGATGCTCCAGCAGCTGCATCAGCACAGGTTGTTGTTTCTGTCTGTGTTTGGACTCCAGCTGCACCGTCTGTAGCTCCAGTTCCAGGTTCGGCCCTTGCACACTCAATTCCAGGCTGAGCACCGGCAGAGGAACCAGCCTCTGCTGCAGCTCCAGCTCCGGTCGGCCCGGGCTCTTCATTAGAACCATCATTCCCTTGTCGAGACTCGGATGTAGGAGACGTTCTCAATACGTCTGAGGTCTGCTGAGTCTTTGTCTCGTTTGATTGGTCCCTGTGCTGCCCTGCTGTTTCTTCATCCTCATCCGAGTCTATGTGCAGCATGGCGTTGAGTCGCGTATCCGTTGGAAAGCTCGAGCGGAGTTTCGGCGAAGGCCCGACCAGAGGTCGGTCCCCAGGGCTCCTGGGAGCCTCGATGGCATCCAGGTAGTCGTTGAGTGACACTTGACGGTGGGTGTGGCCACCCAGAGCCGGAGGGACCAGATCCACTTCTCCCACCTGCCCAGGCTCCCGCCACACGCTGTCGTCACCATAGTAACAAGCCCCGTTGACTAACAGGGAGCCCTCCTCAGAGCCCGTGGGGGAAGGTCCGCATGTGACGCGTGAGGACGAGGAGGGGTGAGGGAGGTCTTCGTCATCAGAGGGACTGCCAGGGTCGCCGTTCACAGTGCCACCCAAGATAATTCCCACTGCATCTGGAGAGGCTTCTGAGGGAAGGAGAGGATGGAGCGGGAGGAAAAACAGGACGGAGAGGGAGGGAGGGAAAGAGAGAAAGAGAGCAAGAGAAAGAGAGCAAGAGAAAGAGAAAGAGAGTGTACTATTAAAATAATTCTGATTCCAGCTTTTTAAATATAAATACTTCCTGGTTTCTTTAGTCCTCTGTGACTGGTTCTTTAGGTTGTGGACTGAAAATAACCAAAAGATTAATACAAAAAAATAATCAGTTGTTTAAAGTATGATGCCTGCACACACATATGCACAAAAACACACACACACACACCTTCTTGTCCGGTGGAGGTGATGTCTACTCTGAACAGCAGCTGCCCGCTCACATGGTCTGTAGGGAGGCGACGACACAGGCTGTAGCTGACTGGCTGATCGCTGTATACACATACACAAAATAAACGGAGCAACAAAAATATCACTAATTTATTGATAACAAATAATCATTCTTCTGCCAAGCAATACCAGCGACACTCGGCGGACTGGTTGCCAAGCAACACACACAGACGCACACTACTACACATCATGGTTCACTAGAGTACATGATGTCCTCCGTTGTATATCAATACCAAAATCAATGCCTGAACAATGAGCTGATTGGTGACCTATTGACTTGTATTGACGACGGTGAGTCGCTGCGGTTAAGCGCTGAAGGTCAGATGTTTTGTCCATCTGAAAACCAATAGCAGGTAGTGCCTTAAAGGAGTACACACATTTAACAACACTCTCAGCACAGCTTCAGTTTCATGTTGTGTTGTGCTCATCCGCCTGTTTACAATGACGTAAATATATTGTGGCGTCTGACCCCGACCCAGCACAGACTCAGACAAAGTTTGTGGTTTTAAGGTCCAATTTATTAAAGCAAAATTAAAGTAGAAACATGCCAGTCCAACATAAATTCCTCCCAAGCCGGGGACAATCGGGGTTAAAGGGAAAAAAAGGGGCTTTCACGCTCTGTCCTAAATTGCCTACAAATCAAAAGAGACAAACATGAGTTTTCAAATAAACACCATTAATCAATGCGGCATGAGTGGAGTGTGGAGATCGTCACTTACCGCCGGACAGTGTTTCCCCCAGGAGAGTTGAGCACAGAGTGAGGGAACCAACCTGAGCTCCTATTAAGCACAGCTGCCTCTGATTGAACAGGTGCGATCAATTCCAGCTCCACTAGTTGCCCTAGGCAACGGGCCTGTCTGAGGCCCTGCACTTCGTGTTCCTCACTCTGGCTCACCCTGTAAGAAACCTTACCTGTCCGGCGGGGCTGGAGCGAGACTCCACAATATATATACACATGTGGACTCACTCAGCGGTCGGCCCCTCCAGGAGCCTCTGCACGGGCATGATCAGCTGACCCAGAAACCGCTTGATAATTGGTCGGCTCTTGGCGAACTTATCTTTCACCTCGATCGACAACACGTCGGTCATCAGAGCCACAAACGTGTATTTCTACAGCAGGAACGACAGGAGAAAGCAGATATTATTTTTTGGGAGATTTATTTTTTAACTAATGCTGTATTACATCACATGGAAATGTTCCTTATTTACAGTTTTTAATGCATGTGTTTGGAATTAAATAAAATTTTAGATTTAGAGTCTCCAAATACTACAAACACTCCTCTCCCTGTTATTATCACAATCTCTGCATTTTTAAAAATTCAAGCTATGGTCTTGGGAAAATGGGTTACATTAAATAATGCATTCTGAGGTGTTCTGTTATAAGAAAATAATGGACTAACTCACCCCTCACTTTCATATATCAGAACACCGCTTTATGCATAAACACCTACTTCATTCAAGACCTTTTTGGATGCCATTTATAGGTTTGGTTGTCTCGTTTCTTTGTGCTGACCTCGCCGTGCCACACGGGGTTGGTGGTGTTGGCTATGATGGAGGATCGTCTCTCTTGGCCATGATGGGTGAACTTTGGGAGGCCGCTTCTCTTGCCCGGCTGGATGGACATCTTCAGATATGGGTCTGGGTTAAAAAACATGCCCTTCTTCAGGCCTGATGCCCGGATGTCTGGAACGGGAAGAAAATAAGCACACATTCATGGGCGCGCGTGTGTGTGTGTGTGTTTTACAGGACAAATCTATACCGAATCATTCCTCTCACCTGATAGAGTGAAGCTGACTAGTTTCCGACAGTGCTCAGTGACTGATTGGTCCTCCACTTGGCCTTCACTGCCCACCTGATGAGAAAACAACCCATAGGAAAGAGTGTATCACTGACCGTCCACTTAATTAAGAGTGAATTTAATTAGGAGAGGATTAGGATTAGGAGAGATGGCATACATCCCACTTTGGACACACACACACACACACACACACACGTACCGGTACTCCAGGGTTCTTGACGGTGATACAAGGTGTCGTTGCTCTTAATGCTCCACTTACACCATGATAGTATTTAAAGCAGATCTTAGTCTCAGCTGTAGAGAGATCATGCACATTTCATTTTTAACTCTTTTTTTTTTTAGACTATGTGTATTATTACAAAACTTTAATATCACATCTGTTCAAGGACCCACGGAGTCCCACTCACACTCCATGAAGTAGGGTTCGGCCTCCAGTCTCCACACGATCTGTCCTCTCTGGGTGCCGTTCACGCCACGATTCTTGGAGTCCCAGACGTTGGCGATACACGTCTCATCTGCGAAACATACACAAATGTCTGAGGAACACACACACACACACACTTGGCTCTATTTAGACACTTTTAACAATAGCAAGGTGTAAAGGTGTAAATAACTGCACATAAACTGTTATTTTTATAGGCTACTCTTATTTGGGTACTCAGTATGTATTTTAGCTCGTACAATAGAGTTGCAAAGATTAGACAATATTTTTAATTGATCGATAAAAAGAATAAAAATAAGATATATGTATTTATCCATATGTAGTTATATATTACTACATATTAATCATACGTACACACACACACACACACACACACACTTGTCTGACCTGATAACCCTACAATCACCCATGCATTATAAACTACAGTTTGAGGTGTGACACACACACACACACACACACATATGTAGGTTAGACAGCAGAGTGAGGTTACGGCACTCAGGTGGCTCCATGGGAGCGTGGCAGACAGCCAGGCTGGAAACAGTGCTTCACCCCTGGGGAGCAAAGCCCCAGAAAACCCCCCTTCCTGGGTCAATACCACAGAAGAGCTGCAGAGTGGGTGGAGGGATGGAGAGCTCACCTTTCACTGACTTTCTCAGAGACCAGGAGAAGCTGGCTGCTATCAGAAACAGGCTTTTATCATCTCACATTAGACTAATGATACCGTGTCAGAATCAATACTAACAATACTAGCCAGTGGGAAAATACAATATATAAATATAATACATGTATCGATGTGATAGAGTTAGATCAGGCAGAGTAAACACTGACGCTTTCTTTGTATTAATATGCTTTCTTTCTTTCTTTCCTGATTTTATGCCCTTCTCATGCGTTTCCTGTTTTATTTTGTGAAGTGAAAATTTCAGATCCTGTTCACAAGTACATCACTCCAGGGTGTGGAAATGATGTGTGTGAGACAGACAACGTGAAATATGAGAAGACTTATACTGCTCTTATAATGCTACTGATGCTAAGTCAGCATCACTTTTTCATCAGGGTAACTCCCTTTCTCTCTCTCACACACACACAAAAAAAAAATCCATTAGCCGGTTAATGTAGCAGCCTGGGGGCTGATGTAATGCTCTAACCTTGAGGAGATGAGTTACAAGTCGTAACCTCTTCAGTAGCGCCATCATATCACTATCCTACAGCAATTTTCATTACACTGCCGGACAAACACGAGGACAGACGGGTAAGCGAGACAGACAGAGGAAGAGACAACATGAAAGCGAGAGACGGAGACAGGCAGGATGCAGGAAGACTGATAAGACTGATGATGATGACCAAGCAGGAATAGCCGAGCGCCATAATGGGTGTCTACTTTAAATAATCTGATGTTCATAGAAGTTACAATGAAGTCTGGAAAAAAAGTAGACTTTTGTTTGAGCTCATTTCTTGGTCTCTGTGCATTTGTGACGATAACTATTTTCTAAATTCATATTCTAAGAATAAATTGCAAATAAGAATGGTTACTGGATGCAGCCCTTGGGAAGTGAGTTTGCTCACCAATGTGGTACAAGCCGATCCAGTCGGTGGCATCCACTTCCTCTTTGATGTCCCAGGAGATGACCAGGTGGCCGTGGCCTAGAGTCAGCTGGTACATAGACGCCGTGAGCGATGAGCGACTGTCTGACGTCACTAGGTCTGTGTCACTATTGGCCCGCTGGAGCCCCAACCCGGCTGCTTCAGACTGGACCCCCGACGAGGAGGACGACGTAGGGGGCGGGACCTCGGCCTCGCCCTGCAGCGACAAGCTGCGGAGGTTATCTGGCCCGATTGTGTACGGCCGGGTGTGCGGGTGGCGCCGGCGCACAGCCAGCAGGTGTTCCCGGGCGCTGCCATTGGCCGACGATGCGGATGATGGGGAGGAGGAGGAAGAGGAGGCAGTGGCAGCTGCTGCCATGGTTACCACTGAGGTAGAGGTGTTGAAGGGAGGGGGCGAGAAACGAGGGGGAGAGGAGGAGGAGGACTGGTGGTGATGGTGGTGGTGAGAGTGGGGTTGAGGGTGAGGATGAGGATGATGGTGGTGATTGTGATGATGGTGGTGGGGGGAGGTGGAGGCAGAGGAGGTGGAGGGGGTGGGGGTAGGGGAGGATGATTGGGGGCGAGGGCGGGGGGGGAGGACGGCTGTTGCGAGGGAGGGGCGAATGGTGGAGGCAGGAGGGTCGGCCAAGGAAAGAAAACTAGAAGGGAGGGGGGGAAGAAGAAGAGAGCGTAAAACTAGACCAGACCAGGAGCGATAAAGATGAAGACAGGACAAAGAAAAGATGGAGGTAAAGATGGATGAATGGAGTGATAATGATATATAATATTTTAAAAAACACTTGACAGAACAGTCTGAGTTTTGGTTTCCTTGCCACACATTTATTTGGCTCTACTGGCGTTCCTTTGGGCAAGGCACGTCACCTCCCAGCTTCCACTACTCATCATTCAAATGTTTCTGTATGAGAATATTTGAGCAGGAATCGATCTTTTAGATCACATTTCCATCGAACGCCGATATATCCCTCTCAACGCGCTGCGACGCGTGTCCATTTTTTAAATATTGTAAGAGTCGACCACAGAGCAACACCTTGCTCATGAGCACTTAAAGAATCATCCAGGTGTCCATTATGAGATCAATGGGAGAGAGAGAGAGAGACAAGGAAGGAGGGATGACGGGTGATCCAGGAATCCTGCCGCTCGTTTGTCCGGGGAGGAGGGGGTGATGAGAGGGTGTTCCTGTGATCCACGGGGAGGACAGGGGTGGAGGGAGGTTGGAGACCTATAGAAGAGAGAGAGAGAGAGAGACAGGAAGTAACACAGGTGAGTAGGGGAAATAGGAAGACAAGGAATGGTGGTCAACATTTTGTGGTAATATTTGTATCTTCTTTAAAAAGATGATTCTTACTGTCACGAAATCCCATGAAAAGACCAATGATCCACTAACACTTATCTCACTACTTAATGGACCTTTCACAGCAGACGTTTTGACTGGTCAAAGCAGGATAAATAAAAGGGGAAATTAATGAGATTAGTGATGGCTGCATTCCATTTAGATGAGTCAGTTCCACTGGTGTCACGTATGCTTACTCACCGATACGGTTTACTGGGGACAATTAATGGAAAGGAAGTTCATTTCCCATAAATGTGTGTGTGTGTGTCATGTTAACTCATCTCCAGCTGTTATAGAGATTTAGGAAATGCACAGAAAAGACATATCACACATAACGCACTCCAGTCCACCACCGTCACCACCAGTGTTACAGATTTATTATAGATGAAGTATAATTACAGCAGTGGATACTTCAGAAGACAACGGGTTCAATTCGACTTCCTGAATGGATAGAAATAAAACCATATCCTGTCGACCTTTCAAAAACACTCACACACACACACACACACACACACCCTCTTCTCTCTCATTTCTTTCTCTTTCTCACTCACACACACACACTTTGGTTGCCATGGCGAGAGGTGATTACGCTAAAACCGCCTCTCTGCTTCCATCACGTCAAACCTAATGATCAAATGCCCCCCCACCCACCCACCCCCTCCTTCCTCTCCCCATCCTGCTCTCCATCCTTCTTGCCATTACAATACCAAACGGATGTGCAGGCACACCGTCCCCCGGAGGCTTCTGAATTACTTTTGCTACGTACTGCGGATAGAGAGCAAGAGAGAGCGGGGGGGATACAGTGTAGATAGTATAACATGATACCACCATGCTGGATGTTAGTTTGACTTGTAGATGCTTTGATATATAAAGAGATGAAAGTGATTTGATTAATACTGACACAGCGTCGTACATGTCAAAGTATTTCATCTGCATTTAAAACATTATTTAGTTCATGCTGCAGATGGAGAGGTTGACCAAATCCTGTTCAAACCTTCCTGTCATTACAGATTGAAACTTCTCTTTCCATGGAAATGATGCCCTGTGGAAACATGAACTAGAAAAAAAAAAAGCACTGAAGGAAATGAGGCGTAACTGGTAACCAACAGCTTGCGCATGTAGGTTATAAATAGGCCACTTGCTCATTTTCAAAAGTTTAAAGGAGAAAGAAGCGAGAGCCCTTCCTGTCAATCCCAATATAACAGACCAAATCAGCCATAATCTCCAGCGTCCCTGAAGTCTGCTCTGAACAAGTCAAAAACCTTCAGAGCTTCAATCAGGAACCAAAAAGAAAAAAATAGTAAAAATGAAAAAAGTAAAAAAATCCTGCTATGGTAAGTTTGTTTCCTGGTTTGTTGACGCCGCCGGAAGTCGTCGGGATGCAACTTCCAGGAAACTAACCAATCAGAATGGAAGGAGGAGTTAAAACCAGGTAACAAGACAAAACATATCTCCTACACTCAATACTGTGCCTGAACACATCCTGTTTAGACACATATGGAGGACTGAAGCTGATGCTACTCTGCTAACGTGCTGCTCTCACTGTGAAGACATGATGTTGAATTTAAGCACACTCACACACTCTTCTTCTTAGAAAACAAACCAAAAGCTACCACACACACACACACACTCCTCCCTAGGCCACACAAATTAAAACCCTGCTGCACAAACACACACACACACACACGCCTGTGTGCATAAATCTAATGAGAAATGCACACACACACACAGCTCTCAGGAAGTAGTAAATGTCCTTGATCCAGCAGCAGGATTAAAACAGAATAGGGGGGATTTACTATTGACAGCATGCCTTCTCTAATCCGCTGCTTCATCACACGGCTTCAATCTGCAGCTGGAGCTCTGCAGCCATGTTTCCATCCAGCTGTCCGGCAAATCTCAACTCAGCCGAGATTGCAGTTAAAATAAAACGAGAGTAAACATTTACCTTTAAATCACTCAAACGTGTATTACACAGAAGAAAGGTGCCAAACCTCTGCTTTCCATGCTCCTACAGGGCTGCGTATTGGTTTGGGTTATGCCCAACACGTCATGTCTGTAAAGAGGAGACATGTAGGTACCCATAAAACCCATTTTTATTAATATATCTGGAGGTTAGAGGTCAAGGGACCCATTTAGAGTTTTTTCTCTGCCATCTACAACCACTCCCACTTCCCTCCTCTCTCACATATACTCCCAGCGATGACCTTTGACCTCAGTCAGCCTGCGTCTTACAGCTCAGCATTCCTCATTCGGCACGCGCATAAAAACACTGGTCAAATCAGTCACCTAGAACTGCTTTAAGTAAGCAAGCGGGATGGAGAAAGTCATGTAGTATTTCAGATGAGGCGGTGGTTGGCCGAGCTACCGGCACACACACACATAGATGCTTTCACACACTCGTGCACACACACACACACACACACACACACACACACACACACAGAGGAGACAGCGAGTAGATGGATGGAACGTGTAGACTGGAGCCTGACTCATCACGGCCCCCGCTATCTCTAAAGGGATTCGATTTAGGCGTGTCAAATCATAAAGTTATAATGTTTTAGGTGAGTTGCCGTAGTGGCATCTTAACCCCCGATCCTATCAGAGCCCTGATAAATGTAGCATCCGTTCGTATTCATTAGCCATTAGCTGAAACGACATCTGGACCGTCTCAAGCAGCTAATTGGACTCTGAACAACAACCGGCCTGCAGAAAAGGAAGTCTCGGCCTTTCTGTTTATCCATTAGGTGAATATCAATTTGCTCCGGTGGCGACTGCCAATATTATCTTGGCTATATAGTCAATGGATTCCTGAGATTGCAGCAAACACAACACTCGACCCACTGATAACTAACAGTGCTATATTCAGAGCTTCAAGATAGTGACGAGTGACGAGTGAAATGTCAACATAATAAAAACAGCAGCAACCACACACACACACACAGAGCCTCCGATATATATATATTTTATTTTGAAAATCTCCCATCTGCTGTTTTGTCAGTTTGTGTTTCTGTAATCTGAAGTGTCTGTTAGAAACACACTCAGAGCGTTGAGCTGTGTGAGATACTGTAAGACCAATCTTTCCCTCCAGCAGCAGCTTCAAGTCTGCAGGTTATTTATATAACGGTGTGCATTTGTAACTAAATATACACACACACAACCCAGTGAAAACAGACCCGGGGCACTGACATCAATACACACACACACACACACACACACACACACACACTATATGCCCAAAACCTGTATTTGATTACAATTCTCATCCTCCACTAAGACAAAAGAATGACGGGTAGATGTGCCAGCGTTTCCTACGAGGGAAGATTTTAGACGTAAAAAAAAGCGAACGTACACACATCTCATCAGCCTAATTATAAATCATAAAGTAGAGCTACTGTGGAAAAAAAAGCAGCGAGCCGTTCCCTAAAGAGATGCCAGAAATGCAGCGTATTTGGCCCAATAAGACTGCGGGTGTCGGGACGGTTCACTACTCTGCCTGCAGGGAGACACGGGAGCAAAACACAGACTGTGTCTTCAACTGCTTTTTTTTGTTGTTGTTTAGATTACATAATTCACTTGTATATATATACACACACATAGACATGCATTCAGAAGGTATTCAGACCCCCTTCACGTTTTCCACATTTCATTATGTTGCTGAGTTGAAGCACCTTTGGCAGCCTCCAGACTTATTGGGTTTGACACCTGGATTCGGGGATTTTCTGCCATTCTTCACCGCAGATCCTCTCAGGCTCTGTCGGGTTGGATTGGATCGTCAGTGGAGCCACTTCTCTCCATGTTCAGTTCGGTTCAGGTCAGGGTGTCCCTAAGCGACCCCTGCGTTGTCTCGGCTACGTTAAGAGGGTCATCGTCCTGCTGGAAGGTGAACCTCTGCTCTGGACCAGGTTTTCAATAAAGTACTTTCAGTTTTCCACCACCATGACTCATCGTTGGGATGGTAGGGTTAGGGGCGAGCAAGAGTGACCATCAGGTTGTTGGTCACATCTCTTATCGAGGCCCGTCTACTCTGATTGTTCAGTTTAAATGTTTAGTTTTAAGCATATGTGCTGCATGCAACATAACAAAATATGAAAACAGTAAAAGGGGTCTAAATACTTTTTGAATGTGCTGTATATGATATAGGTGAGTGCAGAAGCAGATTATTTTGAGATAGGACCACTATCACACACACATATACTACACACACGCACACACACACACACACACACACAGACTCCTGAAATAGCTGTAGCATGACTGGAGAACAATGAGGCGGTCCCGTCTGAGGCGACAGCTTTCTGTCCCCAACACACCCATCACATTCCTCTGTGCTAGTTTATGTATGTGTGTGTGTGTCTGTGTTTCAGTGCATTCTTGCATCTCTAAACTTCACTGTGCCCAAAGACAAAACTACAGAGGTCAGAGGTCGAAGCCAAGGTTACAGCCAGGTTTATTTTAGGGTTAAAAAAGGGGACTGTTGATTGGTCAGCATTTTAGGAAATATGCTTGTTTGCTTTTATTGCAAACACACTGTGGGTCATGAGTATATATTATTTAGAAGAACTGACTACTAAATGTTTCATATTAATGAGGTTTGTTCGTTAAAAACAACAACACGGCTGCTAGTTTTATTCTGTTAAGGATGCAGATCAGGGAGTTTAATTAAAAAGGGAAAAAGCAGGCAGGATGCACCGGGGACAAAGTGGTGTCAAATGTCGGATCAATAGGCATTGTAGTCAAAAAAATAAGATTTACACAGAGTCTCCGTTGTATCTGTGTATGAAGAGTGTAGAGCAAGTATATATAAACCCATGTATACTTCCTCTGGACCGAGAGATGCTGCAGAAGAAAATACTTTCTGCTAAAGGAAAACTCCCTCCTCATGTTGACCTACGCTGGAGTTTATTATGTACAGATTACCATCAGGGCCAGATGAAGCTGTCAGGGAGGAAATATGAGGAGATGAGCCGTCCTGTTATTCTGGGATTGATCTGCTTGTGGTCTAATATACTCATATTCTGTGACGGTGTGTGTGTGTTTCAGGTATTCATCATGTTGTGGGGACATAAATCTGTTTACACAGTCATGTTGTGGGGACTCGCCTACCTTATGAGGACAAAAAGCAACATAAATTATTGATTTCAGGGTGAGTTAAAGGTAAGTTAAGGGTTATTTTAAGGTTAAGGTTGGGATTATGCATGTGGTGGTTATGGTTAAGGTTAGGATAAGTCTCCAGGAAATTAATGTAAGCCTGATGTGTGTGTGTGTGTGTGTGTGTGTGTGTGCAGGTGCAGATATCTCTTGGCTTTTTTCCTTTTTTTGGGATAAAGATTTTAATTTCATTTCATTTTGACAGCAGGATGGAGATTTTCTCTTCTGGCTTTGTTGTGGTTTCTATTAGGCCTTTATTGGTCACATCAATGCATGACTTCATCAGCTCACAATATCAGCTGAGTGTAAAAAAATAAATAAAAACAAACAACAACAACGGGATGAAATACCCTGCACACAAAGATCAACGCTAATTATTGATAGGGCGCCGAATCAGGTGTGCAGACCCAGAATAACAATACAACAACTCCCAGGTGTTTAAATAAATGACACACACACAGCACACACGCCTCACTTACCTTTGCTTTGGCGATTTAAAAAAAAAAGCCCCGGAAAAGGTCGCTGAATCATGGACGACGGACCTCCATACCCACACGGCCCAGGCACCACCGACCCTTCATCGGCGTCCAAGCGGGATTCCGTGCTCCAGAGCCGGGTTGCAGCGCCGCTGCCTGCTCGGTAACTTGAATCCAAACCTCGGGTCAAAGCGAAACCTCCCTTTGCAGATAAAGGATGTCCAGTATTTATTCCCACATCACGGCTGCCGTCTCCGTCTCCCCCGTCGCGTCGTTTTACTTCTCCGTTATGTTGCCAGGTTGGGTAAGAAAGACGCGTTCATCTCTTATTTATTCCACATCCGCCTTCCCGTTTCCGCTGCTCCACACTGCTGCGAAATCAAAGCAAACAGCAGCATATTTACATGGAAAGTGCTCATTAGGAACTTTATATTAAAAATAAAAAAATCCTCGTTGTAATTATCGATACTGACCGATTTGAGAAACTGATTTAACGCGTCTCTTCCTGCCCTCCTCCTCCCCCATACACACACACACATCACGGGTGTCTAAAGTGAGGTTCGGGGGCGCTCCAAGGGCTCACTAAAGAGGCTCCAACAGGTCACTGGCAAAATACATAAAATATATTTACTGAATTAGAGGGTATATGAGGATTACTATTTTAATCCCAGGTTTCATATGTAGACAGTTGCTGCCTCCAGAGATTAAACTTCATCCAAAACAGGGAGTGGGGCCCGTCTATTTAGAGGATTGTGACATGGAGATGTTTGACATGTCCTGTCCTAGATGCAGAGCACTGACCCAGGCAGGAAAGATGATGGGAGCAGGCGGGGAGGATGGAGAAAAATAATCCCAACCCCTTTAATCCCTGCAACAAAAGAAGTCTATCTGTCCATCTTTATGTCACATGACTGAGAAGAAAACTAAAGATCTCAAATATATATAGACTGAAAAAACTGCATTTATGAAGCCTTTAAATGCATCTACTGAAATAAATACATAAATAAAAACTTAAATTAATAAAGTAAAAATGTCGGTAATTAATTAAGAAATAAATACATGACTATATTTTTCATTTTTATTCTTTTATTATTTCTATTTCTTACTCATGTGGCACCACCGACCTCGTTAAGATACATAAATAAATAAATACAATGAGAAATACAGAAACAAATATATAAATACAAAAAATATATGCAATTTATTTCATTGCTAATTACCGACATTATTTGTACAACTACCTATTTTCTGTATGAATTTCAGCTTGTTTTTTTACCTTTTATATTTTTTACAGTGCATAAATTGATTTGTAAAAAAAAAAGCTGAATCTGAGTCTCTCAAACTTCTGTCAAATGATGCAGTGCGTGTTGATCAGCTGGCGGGCCATCTCCAGGTTCCCGCTGGCCTGGTAGATGAGGGAGAGGTTGAAGGCGATCTCCCTCCTCAGATCCACCTGATCATCAGTTATACCCTGGAGACAAAAAAAGAGGAAAAGATCTCACAAGACGGCCGTTATTGAGGTCTACAGAAAAAGCCTGCAGAGGGATCGTCAAGGGAAAAAAAGTTTCTGGATGTAGGTCCATTTATCTATGTCCTAAATAGAAGCGAGGCATTTCTAAATTTAAATGTAATTATGATGCAGCAGGCTGAGCTCCCGAACGCACCGAGTGATCGGATCTGATCTGTGGTGTCATGTGCTTACCCACCTCCAGTTTCTGTGCAGGCAGGGTGAGTGCCTTCTGGTAATAATGTATGGCCAAATGTGTGAGGCCTATCTGGTGCAGCGCTCTGCCCAGGTTGTACATGCTCTCCTGACATTCTCCACGCAGCTCCACGTAGCGCCACAGGAAGGAGAAACCCTGAAAAACACACACACACACGTCTATTTATACAAAACAGACAAGGGTGTGTAATTAAATACACACACACAGACGCACACAACCACTGTACCTGCAGCACCACTGTATGCCGTTTGGCGACGTACTTCTGAGATGCCATGTGGAAGAAGGTGAGACCCACACACAGGCTGTGGAGTGGGTTGTCGGGGTGAGTTTGGAAGGCTTGAACATACTGACCTAAAGACACAAGGTGTTAGAAAATGTGTTTTAAACCCTACATGTGAGCAGACCCCAGCCTCACTGCTGCATACTGGGCTGTGATTTACCCACAAAGAGAAAACAGTGTGTGTGTGTGTGTTTTGTACCCAGAGCGTGTTTGAAGCTTCCTGACACCATGGCGTTGTGTCCACAGAGGACACACAGGGCGTGGTTGTCGGGATGTTTTAACAGCAGACGCAGACAGAAGCGGTGGTGCCGCTGGTGCTGGGAGGTTATCGTCAGCTGAGAGGAATAAGACGGTGGTGGTAAGATGGTGTTGATGTGGTAGTAAGATGCTTTATGATAAAAGGTATGTTTTTTGCAACACATAAATCACCTGGTTGAAAATATTCCACAGCTGAGATCGATCCACATTTTCCATCAGCATCAATCTGTCGAGCACAGAAAAAACATCACTGTTGAACAACGATCAAAAAATAACAAACATCTCCACCTGATGGAGGTGTACAGCAACATCCTACCTGATGTAGTTGTAGGCCTTGTAGTGGTTGCGGTCCAGGATGGTTGCGGACAGGCCGAAGAACTCCAGCTCCTTCCTCCTGGGCTTGTTGTCGTAGAAGGAGTAGAACTCCATGGCGGACTCGACCAGCAGCTCGGCCTCCTCGTAGCGCTCCACCTCGCACAGTGTGAGCAGGCAGCTCACCAGCAGCTGCCACCAGTCCTCTCTGGACAGGACGTTTGTTTTACCTGAACACGGGGACCCGATTATGCATTATGTAAAAAGCATCACTATTATTAGCAACAGTATCATAATAAAATGAGACATGTGCTTATTGCATCAGCCTGAGTTGCCTTATTTTTTCAGTCAGAATGATAAAAGACTCCAGCTGTGCAAAGATGATGTCATGGCAACAAAAACTTTACCACCTACACTCCACATGTTTATTATTGGTTGCCTCCCAGGTGTAACTGCCTATAAAAACGGGGCTTTTTGAATGCATGAATCAGATTTTAGCTGCAAGTCAGTTTCCATACTGCAGTCACATCACTGGCAACCACACAAATCAATCTGCAGACACACTGACTGCAATAATGACAGTATATATATCAGTATATATATTTGTATTTTCATGATCTATAACAGATAGTTTAAAATAGGCTCCTTCATTGGTGCATTTAACAGTTTTTTACTTCACATATGGCAACTGCTAATAAGTGCTGACAGTGAACAATATCTCGCCAACTGCTCCGCCCGCTGCTGCTCCTGCCAACTGCAGCCTCTGTAACATTAGCCAGGCTACCAGGTAGAAACATGAAACACACACACACATACACACAAGTGCTACATACCGGTGTTGTCCAAATAGGCAGCTTCCTGGTCAGCGATCTCCGGCAGCATGTCTTTGGCCTTCAGCAGCCGTAGGTGATTCTCACCCGACACAGTTACAGAGCGCACACACACTTTAGCACGCTGCATAGCCACCTTGGACACACATATTTGAACCATTTGTCAGACGCAGGGAAACGTGTGCGCATGTAAGAAGACATTTACATGTTTTTACTATGATTCTGCAGTTACATTCTCACTGTGGCAGTTTTACCTTTTTTCTAACAATTTGACTCCTTGCTAAAAATTTGTCGAGGTCTACGTGCAAGTAACAAAAGCCCATGTTGACACAGGAAAGAAGAGCATGCAAGTGTGTTTGTGTGTTACCTTGAGCAGCATGGAGATCATAGTGATCATAGCATCCAGGTAGTGCTGTATTTGTCCCTGAGTCTTCAGCAGTGTGGAACGATGCAGCAGCAGCTTTAACTCCTACACAAACATAGACACACAGGTTTTTGAATTGTTCTTTATAGAGTTGCAAAGTGGGAGCAGCTACAACGACAATGTTACGTGACTAAGATGTTGTCAGATTACGTCACTCAAATGCGATGCAAAGAAAATTTAAGAGACCTCTTAAAAATCCCTAATTTTCCAGAAATCCCATGATCAGTGGGAACATTGCAAATGAAATTTTAAGAACTTTTTTGGTCCTTGCCTTTTGAGCGGCTGACGAGTCTTGTGCCAGCGTTTCGCTGTCGTACATGGACTCCAGGGCCTTGAGGGCGCACTCTGGTCGGCCCAGCTGCTGCTGCAGGGTGGCCAGGGTCAGCCGGGCCTCCAGGTGCTGCGGAGCCATCTTCACCACCGTAGTGAAGCTTTCTGCTGCCTCCTCCATGTGGCCCAGCGCCTTCAGACACTCTGCGAAGGACAAGTGATGAAGGCAGGGAGAGTTCATGTTAACAGTGATTGTTATTCTCTGTAGTCAGAGGCAAACTGAAGGCTTAGTGTAATTCTACTGTTAGTGTGTGTGTGTCTCTACAACAATAGAAGAAGAAAAAACAAACAAAATAATTAAATAAAGATATTTTAAATCACCGCTTGTTGCTCGTACCTGCGTGTCGGAGCCAGACGACAGCCAGGTTGTACTTGCAGGATATGACAAGCGCAGACAGCAGAGGCAGAGCAGACAGGTACTCGCCCTTCTCCAGGTATGCTTCACCTACATCCAGGTACAAGTCACCGATCTCCTCTGGACTCTGCTCCATCATCGATGACACCAGGCCCTATGAGTTGGTAGTACAGAGCGATGAAGACCGGCACGAATGATCATTTTCAGTCTCCAAATAGTGCAAACATTGCTACAAAGTTACAGTTAAACTGTCTCATCTTATCATTGTGAAAGCTTTGTACCTCGAGAGGCACGTAGACCTGCAGGTGAATGAGGCAGACAATGAGCTTGGCCCTCAGGTCCACTGGGACGCTGTCAGGTACCTGTACATCCTTAATTTCACCTGGAGACACACACACACACACACACACACACATAAGGATGGACTCCTCCCAGAATAATATTGGCCATAGTACAGTAAAGACAGGACAAAATATGCCTCACCGTTCTCCTCTGCTGCCATTTCCTCTGCAGTCTTCGACTTTGCATCTTCTTCATTCTTCTTTTCTTCCTCCTCAGCCGTCGTCGTCGTCTCTGCCGCTTGCTGTTCTTGCTCTTCTTGTGGCAGATCTATGGAGTCTGATTTGAGTTCAGGCCTGATCAAAACCACACCTGCAAACTGGACCAAGACCTGGGAAACACACACACACACACACACACTTAGTTGTATTTAGGACAAAAAACAGCAGTCAAAATGACACACACGCAGACAATGAGGTGTACCTGTACCTGTAAGGCTTTGTTGTATTGGCGGTTGGCGGTATAGAGCTCAGCTGCCATGTTGATGACGTCATCACTGACAAGGTCGGGGTGTCGCGCCAGAGCGTCTTCTATCACCCCCAGCGCTGAAGGCAAGTCGTTACTCTCATAGTAACTCCTAAACACACACACACAAATAAGTATCATGTGTTACAGTCTTTTCTTTAACAGATGGACACAGCATGGTGTACAGTATATATATATATATATATGTACATGATTGTATGTTCTCTATGTGTCAGTGTGTGTGTGTTCTGTACTTGGCCATGTCCTTGGAGAGCTGCATGAAGTGCTCTCCATCCTCCATTGGCAGCAGCGAGAGGATCCTGCGGTAGCCGTCCATGCACTGTTTGTGCTCACCCACACGCATGTGGAGGCTGGAGCGCTCCCACAGGTAGCGCACGTTGGTGGGGTCGTACTTGATGGCTGTGGGAGTGTAACTGCAGGTCAGCATCTTGAGCCTTAAACTGGCACTGATATACACTAATCAGACTGACCCTTGGTGTAGCAGACGATGGCCTGCCGGATGTTGTCCTGCTCCAGAGACATTTCGGCCAGTCTGACCCACTCCTCGCAGTCGGAGGGGTTCAGGTGGGCAGCGATCAGACCGAACTGCAGCGCTTTGTCCATGTCTTCGTCATCCTCGTAGATCATAGCCAATGTGGAGAAAGGCTCATAGGCCAGAGGAGCTGCAGGAGATTCATTCATTCATCACACATTTTCAGACAGATGTAGCCTAAACCTAATATGTTTTTTGTCCTGAGACTAAATCAACACCAGGTGAGAGATAAATGTGAGTAGGAACCAAACACACCCTGCCGTATGATCTCCATACACATCATGATGGCGTCCTCTTTCTCTCCTCTGGCGTAACGAATGTTGGCTTCTCCCATCAGGCCTCTCAGAGCCCGCGGCAGCTTGCTGCGGTTACGCCGCTCCTGGCCACACAGTCATAAACACACACATACATATGGTGTAAATATGCAGTATTACAGTACAGTATTTCTGTGTGTTGAAATAAAAGTGAATGGATGTTGTTGAGCCAAAACACTGTCAGTAAGAACGACGTCACTCAGTCGTAACCGTGTCCCGTTGCCTCCTCACCTTCATCATCTTCTTGTTTTCTCGGTTCAGCTCCATCTCCAGCGCGAACACGTCTCCCACCGACAGGTCCTCCGCCTCCTGCTCCTCATTCTCCCGTCCGCCTACTCGTCTTTGTGTTTTCCCTGCCACCTCCACCTTTGCCTTCCCCCCCTTCTCCTCCTCATCCACCTTGTAATCCTCATCGTTTTCATCGTCGACGTAGCTCAAGCTGTCCTCCTCCTCTTCTTCTGATGACGGTGGATCTGGGGTTTCTCCCAGCATGGAGGCGAAGGCCAGCTGGACCACTGGACTGACTCCCTCCTCTGAGGGGAGAGTCATCATCAATGTTTGACTTTCATATTATCATCATATTAATTCTGCTGCTTGCTTGGTCTTAGTTTAATGTGTACGTAGTGCATATATAGAAGTGTTGTGATATTGTGGCCTTCATGGAAAGTAGCATTTTTAGCTAGCGGATTGATATGAATGTTTGTTTTGTTTCATCGCAGTAGCTTTTCAGCACATCCAGTGTAAAACAGAGGGCAGTTTACCTGCTTTAGAGGGTCCCTGTGCAGATGTGGAGGGCTGAACATCCTCCTCATCTTCGGCTACCTCCTCTGACTCCTGACAGGACTCCTGAGAGAACAACACAGCTTAATAATAACTGAAACTTAACGTAGCCGCTGCTAGCTTAACGCTAACGACTCCACGTAGCAACATTAGCTTTCTCTCTCACCTTAGCTTTCCGCTCGTCTCTCCTCTTGTCAAACTCCTCAAACGTTATTCTTCCCTCCAGATAGTCGATAAGCTCCGCGCTGAAGCCAGACATGTCTCCAAACTCTGTTATATCCACACAAGCGACGCCGTCACAAACATTTTTCTGCTGCGCTGTGTTCAAATCGAACGCGGCGAACTTCGGTCATGTGACCTATATAACTTCCGGGTCACGTTACTCAGTGATTAAACCAAACACTTCCGGGTCACTTACTCAGAATGACATCATGAAGCAGCGCTCACCGCCATCTAGCGGTCAGACAAGGGAACTGTTTGGATAATTTAGTCACTATAATGGTGACGTTAACACACGTTTAGATGCATTTAGACTTTTTTTTGTGTGAAATAAAGAAAGTAGTGTAACTCAGTGTATTTTATAGACTTTATTTTATTTATTTCATGAACATTTTAAATGCAACTTAAGCTGTCAAATAAATGTAGTGGAGGAGAATCATGCAGCATATAATGTATTTTTAACCTTTATTTGTTGAAGAACATTGTTAAATACAAACAATCAATATCTTTATATTTGTTCATTCATTTAGCTTTAAACACACTGAAAGAAGTAACTTGTAACACCTCCATCCTGTTGTTTGTCTTGCACAACATGTGTATCTCACTCATTCACTCTTTACTGTAATAACACAAACTATTTTACAGTATAAAAATGTAGCTCATGCGTACATAAATAAATAAAATAAAAAGAACATGATATGACATGTTTGTTTTGTCTGGAACAGGTTCGAAATTTACGTCAAATCATATCTTGTTTTTTTCCATTCTGCTGAAATCCAGTTCGCTGCATTCAACAGGCTCACGCTCGACGTGGTCAGTTCCAGTCAGCGTATTGTCTGGTTTATCTTCCATATAAGAACGACAGAGGACAGGAGAAGACAGAGGGATGGAGAGGACAGTGGGAGGAGGTGTGGTTTCATCCCAGTAGACTTGCTCCTCCTGCATCTTTCCACAGATCCTCCTCAGTTTGTTCAGCACATCAGTCAACTCTGATGTGCTGTTTTACTGTCCTGGATGGTCCGAAGCTGCCAGACTACCTGATGACGGATCCAGAAGCATAGTGCAGGTGAGAAACCATCAGAATCCAACACACAATAGACACAATGATTATGTAAGAATTACTAAATTGGTGATATTAGCTTTAAAAGTTTTAATGTGTTTGTCATGTTGAGTGCAGACATTCACCTTTGGCTCTATGGTTGTATTGTGCACGGTTCTAGATGTAAAATTTGCATGTTTTTCAGTCAGGTTTTTGATTTATGGAGTCTCTTCAGTTCACATTATTCATCCTATTAATATTTGTGCACATCAACAGGCCGCATGATCGACTCCCCTATCAGCGTGTGCAAATAGTGAACACTTGGCTCCATGTGCTTGTGTTTTTGTATGCGTGTGTGTGCCGTTGTTGTTGTGATTATACCTTATCAGGAACAATTTTCACAGCTCAGTTGGTCGACACAAAGGCTACAGACTGAGCTTCATAACAACTACTGTTCCCCTCGCCCTCATATCAACCCTGCTTCTGCTCATCCTGCGTAATCAGCGGGAATGTTACAAGCTCTTTCTTCCTTTGAATGCAACACATGTATTCATCAGAAGCAGAAGGCAAATTAATTGGATGATTTGCACACCTGTCACATGTGATTTTTTTTTTTTTTCTCCTCGTGTTTCTAAAAATAAAATCGAACCAAGGTGGAAAGAACACACTGTTCATTACTCAGAAGAATACAACAATGAAATTGAAATTTAAGGAGTTTAAAAGAACAAGAAACTCCGGTTTACCCGACTCTTCTCAGCAGAAGTCCAGCATGATAAGAGGTTACATGAGCCTTGACATTACGTATACTTTGCTTGGTATATGGTACAGTACAAGAACAGCTTTATGAATGAATGGATTCTGTTGCGTCATGTGTACAAATCACAATTTTCACTGATAACTTTGATTGTCAATGTTTATATATGTTATACATTCATTTTTAGCACCTATCACACAAAGACAAATAGCAGTACAACATGTTGATCTGCTTAAGTTGATTTATTTGAAACTTTTAAACTACTCTCCTTTCTACTGTATTATATTTGCACCAGAAGCTTGATATTTATTGATTAGAGATTCTAACATAAAATCTATACTGTTTTTTTTCAAGGTTTTCCACGACTAGGAATTTCTGTAACCCTGTCATTATGAACGTGACTCCCAGTAGCTGTACAGCAGAGATGCCGTACGGATATCAATCCATTTATAAAGGGCTTTACATCGCCACCGAGCTCATCATCGCTGTGCTCGCCATCATGGGCAACTTCCTGGTCTGCCTGGCTGTCACCAGAAACAAGAAGCTGCGCACGGTCACCAACTACTTCCTGGTGAAGCAACGTGTTACATCCACATAATCTAAACATATGTGCTTTAGGAAGACTAAAAGCACACATCTAAAGGAATGAATGTGTGTTTTACTGTGCATGTATGTGAAGGTATCATTGGCGGTGGCGGACATCCTTGTGGGCTTGGTTGCCATCCCCTGTGCTGTGCTGACAGACCTGGGTCAACCTCACCACGACTTGCCCCTCTGCCTGGTGCTGCTCAGCATACTGATGGTGCTCACACAGGTAGCAGCATTTACACAGATCAGGTCCCACAATGGATAAAGAACTTAATTAGTTCTCATAATTAAAGCAGATTTCTGCAGGGCAGGACATTAAACTACCTGAGTGTTGCCTTAACTGCCTCCTCTCTTCCAGAGCTCCATCCTGAGCCTGCTGGCTGTAGCAGCCGAGCGCTACGTGGCGATCCTCCTGCCCTTCCAGTACCAGCGAGTCATGAGCCCCAGGAATGCCTGGCTGGCTCTACTGGTCACCTGGGGCCTGGGAGTCATCTTTGGCTCTGTGCCGTTCATGGACTGGAAAAGACAACCAGTAGGCTTTGAGTAAGAGAATATGGAGGGAAGATGGATGGATGAAAATGAGTAGATGAATGTATGAATGGAAAGTCGGTGAAGAGAATGATATGATGGATGAAATTGCTTTGCTCTCATTCCAGCTACTGCATCTTCACCTGTGTGGTGGACATGAGCTACATCGTCTACTTCAACTTCTTCTGCTGCCTGCTCGTGCCGCTGGTGGCCATGTTCGTCATCTACGGCCACATCTTCCTCACTGTTCGCAGCCAGCTCAGGCGCATCGCCGTGGGCAGGCGCACCACAGAGGACACACCAGCTACAGGCAGCGGGAGCTCTGTGACCGGGACAGAGGACACTGGAGGTTCATCTGCTGGGGGAAGCACAGGGACAGGAACAGGAACAGGAGCAGACATGGTGGCAGGAAAAGGAACCGGCCACAGATCCAAGCAAATAAGGAGTAGATGTAAGGCTGAAGGGAGGGTTTTTAATAGAGATGGGGAAGAGTTGACCTTTGGCTCTATTATTAAAACAGAAAAGACCGTTGTCTTTCAAAAGCCAGGCGTCAGGATGGACTCAGCTGCTTCTACCAGCTCTGCTCCTGCAGAGTCCAACCAGGCCAGATCCAACGCCCGCACCCGCCACGAGCTGCGGAAGGCCATCTCTCTGTTCATGGTCCTGTTCCTGTTCACCATGTGCTGGATGCCCATCCACCTCATCAACTGTATCCTGCTGTTCTGTCCGCAGTGCGAGGTGCCCATGACGCTCACACTTGCAGCCATTTTGCTTTCGCACACCAACTCGGCCCTCAACCCGATCCTGTACGCGTACAGGATGAGGTCGTTCCGGCACACTCTGATAGGCATGTGGAGGGGAATGTGGAGCTTTAGGCCGAAGCGCCAATAGAGCTTTGTGCTGAGGGTCAGAGCCAGAATGCATAAAATATTATTAGAAATGAATAACTCATGAGTCTAAAACGATTTGGAGAATGACTTAAAAGCACCAGTCTTGTGAAATAAGGACTATAACCAAGTCTACCCACAATGCCCCACCTCAAGCACTGAATCTGCTTCATGCACAATTCATCATGTTTGAAGTTCTGCTGAAATTAAATGACATATCTGCTCTATAAAGGGCTTGACCTGTTCCTATAAAACTATACTTTTATACATCTTTTTAGTTTCTTTCATATATCTTATAACTTCACTGTTTGGTTCAGTCTCTAATAAATATATTGCAGGATGTCAAAGAGACGTCAATAACTGATGTGTAAGTGGTTGACATCAGTGGTTTTTTTTTTAATGCTTCGGTTTCTGTAGAAATATTTTCTTGTATTTTAGAAAAAAATCAACTGTCATAATTTAGTTTTTTATTTTGTACATTGACATAATTGTTGCATTTAATAGTTGTACTATAAACACAGAACTGTCACTTTCTATATTTGAACACTCGTTTTGTCTCGATTACTTTTGCTAAAATAAAACGTTTGTGCATTTATACTTGAATCCCGGTTAAAAAGAAAAACAGCAAATCAGAGGCGAGTCAACTCAACAGCGTGCTTTATTGATATACAGTAAAGCATTTTATAATACAGTAGTAAGGCATATATTTGGTGGAATCTGATATGTTGTGAAGTATTGACGCGTTATTTGAAAAAATGATGTGAGAATGAAACAAAAGTTAGAAATGAAAAAACAAAACAAAAACAAGAAAACAATCAAATTCAGTGTCTGAATCAAAACTAAACCTCTTGGATCATGCTGCAAGAATATGATGGCAGAAACACGCGTGTAACTCTGATGCTCACCGCCAACGTCTCCGAGTGGTTATACAGTAAAATAGGATGGATTTTATTTAGTCACGCATGCTAATATCGTAACACCTCACACAGCACAAAACAAAATACCTTTTATAACCAAAGACAAAATGTAACACGCACAGAAAACAAATATCTAGTATGTTCCAGGTATGACAGTAGTGCACACGGATTCATTTGTTTGTGTAAAATGTTTTTATACTCGAGGCATGTATATATAAAAAAAAAAATCTCTGATGTAGATGAGAAATGCGGCGAATGCATTTAAAACATTCAGGTTTGAGGCTCCTACAGTGCAGCACAACATGTACGGAGCGATTAGGATCTCTGATGTCAATCAATCTGCCAACAATGATCAATTAATATCAACAATCTGAGAGGAGTGCAGGGTTGAGAACGGTGGAGAAACTGCCTCTGAACCGGACTTGAACAATTCACACGAGGTAGAGCTTGTGTTACTAGGCTTCCTACACTTAAATATTTGTTGCTCAAAAACAAGCTTGCAGCCTTGTAACACCGTAGTGCTCAGATTCTTAGTAAAAATTCATAAAACATTCCTCTAAGTTCCTCTTACAGTACCTTTGGGGGGGGAGACTGTCAACTTAGAAGCCAATACAGTGTACTGTATGTACTCAACAGGCCTTAAAAAGACCCTTTCAGAGCATCTTAGTGATAGAATTAAAATCCTTACTTTACCTTTACCTTATGTGCCAGTGCAGGAATCAGGAAGGTTTTTCTTTCTGCATCCAACTGCTCACTGAAATATAGATTCTGTCAAGGCCTGATGCAGAACTGAAGATGCCATAAGAAATGTTTCTCCTACAAGGACAATCATCAAATAACATGATGGTCACAGTTGTTATTGTGAACTTGAAACATCCGCTGAAGGTACCCTGTGGGATGTATATTATATAATACTAATATATCAAATAGCAAAGCCCCTGTTGTGTTTTTATCTCTGTAAAAATCACTAATGTATTGGTTTTATACTATTTAAAACAACAGAAAGGAAACTCAGTTTTTTCCAAGTTTACTAATAATGTCCACCTAAATGATGTCTAATTAATAATTTCCCATTACGTGCATTTCAAGTGATCTTATTGACATGTCTCAGTTCTGAATGGTGCCTCATGCTGTATCAGTCTGTGCACACACAGTACACTGAGCTCAAAAACAAATACGGGGATTGACAACTGTTGCCATAGAGATGTTGGGAAGATGAACAGATGGACGGATGAATGGACGGACGACTAGATTACTGAATAAGTCAAATATAACACGAGGTTTGTCAGCCAAAGCCCCCCAAAAAAGCTATAATGTTATGTGGAAATTAGGCACCACCACGCACACGCACACTCACACTCACTCACTCACTCACACACACACACACTCACAGTCTCGCAGACAACGTACTGTAAAGATCCAGGATGCCTGCATTACCTTGACAGTAGTGTACGCTGTTATAGAAAGACATTATCCTCTTAGAAAGCACCCTTATGATTTACAATCACTCTTTTTTTTTTGATACAAATGTCTGAAATGCTTTTGCTTTTCCCCCGAATTACAAAGAAATGGCAAATATATGACCACACTGAACACATTTATATTTGTATCTCATCTTTCTCCCCCCTCCCTCCCTCCCTCCCCTGTTTTATACAATTGCATAGAAGTTTAAAAACCAGCCTCTGTTAATAATAAAACAACTTCAGGACGTTTTAAGAAACTACTGAAATCTACGTTATATTGTTTTTTTTTGTTTGTTTGTTGTTTTTTTTTAACGCGTCGTTGCTGGAACTGCAATCCTTCACAAAAATAGACGTTATATATTCTCTTTGTAAACTGTGTTTCCAATCCAGTTGTTTTGACTAGAAAAGCATGCGATAGGGAGGAAGGGAGGGAGGGCGGGAGGAAGTAAGGTTGGGGAGGGGCGGGATCAGAAGGGCAGGGCCTCGTGCTGTTCGGCGCTCTGCTCGTCTGTCATCACGTTGACCAGTGACTCCATGGCGCGGCCCAGATCATCGGCCATGTGGAACAAACTGCCGATGCTGGGACCTGCAGAGAGAAAACACACACACTGTAGAAGTAGTAATACACACTGCCATTGATAGGAATGATATAAATATGTTTATAGTCAATGAGCTGTGCACAGACTACATGACGTCAGCTAACCCTGTCATTGTTTATTGTTTAGGTCTAATATCTAATAGAAGCACAGATGGGTAAAGACTCATCTTGTTTTTGACATGCAGTAAGGATCAGAGTTTGATGTTAACCATTATAAAAAAGATTTTTGTGTTTAAAGAAGATACATGTGCAATGGAAATACTCGAGAGAGGTAGAAAAGGAGGAAAAAGGTAGAGAGAGAGAAAGTTGAGCCACTAACCTTTCATGGGTGTCCCCGTCTCCCTCCTGGCTCACGGAGAAGGAGGAGGAAAGGAAGAAAAGAAAGGAAAAAAAGAGGAAAAATCAGCCTTGTCTCAGTAACAGAGAGGAAGAAAGACGTCTGAAGGGCAAGTCATGCTTCACTTAAGGCTTACAGCAGAAAAACCCTCCCCATTGGTACAGAGCAGTGGTGCTCAACTGGTGGGTGGTGGGCCAGTTTCAGTAGGCTGCTGACGTGTGTGTGTGTGTGTGTGTGAAAAGTCACACTTTCATTTTGAAGTCTACAGAATTTCGGATGCTGCACTTTTATTTTGAAACTTGATGAGAATCACCGGTTTAACTTATTTAAAAAGCATATATGCCTGTAATTTTAGATGTGTGTCTCTTTATTTCATTGTTTTTTTCCAGCCCTAGTTCCTCTTTGTTTGGTGTCCTTCATGTTTTTAACATTGCATGAATCTTTCTGTGGAATAAATTCGGCTCGCGACTGAATGACTAAAGGAAAAATGTGGGTCTTGAGGTTTGAGCAGTTAAAGTGCAGAGAAACTAATAACATGTTGTGAAGGATGGAGGCTCTCTACAGACATATTCTGACACCAAAACGTCTCAATTTAGAATTTGGGGTCAAAGCCTTTGTTGTAAATGAACATTTTTCTTGTCTTATTTTTAAGATCTAACAATAAACAGTCTGTATGATAGCTTAACAGTAACAGTGAATCAACCTGCTTTCTTCAGGCTACAGACACCTGTAGAACTGATCTAACACACACCACCATTAATGACTGCTAACTTTTAGCATTTAAAGGGGGAAAAACAACTGATGAGATCATTTCTGCCTTCAGACTATTTTCTGAGCAAATATATTTAACTGATTTCTCTGCCTGAAAGGAAAGAAAAAGTGGACGTCCTTCACAAAACACCTTGGTGTTTCCTACCCTGGCTATGAGGGAAAGAATTGTTTAGCTGTTCCATCACTTCCTCCAGCCCAGATGCATCTTGGGAAGGGCTGGACAGCTCGTCATCACCTGAAACAGGAAAGGAGGGAGAGAGAGAGAGATTTAGCTTTCGCACCCTCTGAATTCTGGCTACTAAAATAATGCACAGTCACACTGATTATGTGTTTGTTAGTGCGAACACAATATGTTGTGTAACAGAGTACAACAGCGTGGTCTCTGCAACACTATTTATATCCTCTATGCCTTTAAAAGGGTGGATGCAAATTAAAAAGGATTTGAGTGGGAGTGTGTGTGTGTGTGTGTGTGTGTTCTCTTACCCATTGTATCAGTAGTCTGGCTGGCAGCCACACGGAGCAGAGGGAGGGAGGAGTCGGAGCGCTGGGACGAGGTGGAGGGAGAAGAAAGAGCTGTGCCGTTCACCTTGGAATCCGTCTGATACACACAGACACACACACACGCAGACACACACACACACACGCATTAGATACACAACAAATTGGCAGCCGCACCACCCGGCTTCATTAGAAGAGTCAAAGGGAAGTGGAGTGTGTGTGTGTGTGTGGGACGGAGGAGTTGGCCAGATCCTCTGTCAGCTGTTGGCAGTCAGACACAGTGTGGAGGAAGAAGCCAAGTCTGACTCCTTCAGTTCACAACAACTTTGAAACTGTTTCAAAAATGTTTTTTCTTTTAAGCATTTTAGTTTATGTAGAGAGCGAAATGGGGAACAAATGCAACAAGAGAACCTTTTAACAGTTGAGACAGCAGAAGTGGTTTTGTCATAATGTTTGGTCCTAACAGCCTAGAGACGGATCTGAAGCTTTACTCAGGTTTCATAAACTCACTTGATCAATTTGTCAATCAATATATATATATTGTTTATTTGACCCTATGACTTTTTTTTAAGGACTCTTTATGGTCTCATGGTGTGTGATGTGGATCTAAGTGCCCTCCGTGTCCGTACCTGCTCCAGTAGCTGCCTCAGCCTGTGCAGTTGGGACTCCAGCTGTTTGTTGTGGTCCTCCAGGATCTGCATTCGGGCTTCCAGACGACCTTTGTGCTGCCGCAGCAGTTTGGCCTCGGCGATGAGCTCGGCATCACGCGCGCTCTGCGGTGACACCGGGAGCATCTCCGGGGGCGACGGCAGCGGGGACAGGCCCTTCCTGTCGTGGGCCTTTTTCAGACGGTCGTACTCGGATTGCAGCTTCCTGCAGAGAGCGCAGCAGAGGAATCAAGCTACCGATTCTGGCACCATGTGAAAGATTACAAGCCCACTGTTCAGGAGAGAAGGTGAACTTTTGTTTTTATTGATTTGTCAAGAGGCACCTGGCAACAAAAATAATAATAAAAAAAACAAAACCAGCAAAAACAACATAGCTTTTTTCAACATTTCAACAACTTTTTTTATGTCAAGAATATTATTTATTTTATTGACATTTTAGGTTTGTTTTCCAGTGAAAAATCACTAAGTTTATAGCGACTTTGCTGTTGTAAACATTATTTTATTTTTATTATTAAAATTAAGTAATAATGTTTCTCCATAAAAATCCAGATCCTATTTAAGTCAGAGCCGAGTTAACTTAAGGACGAGGGGTATATAAATGATGCCACCGACCTGTTCTCCTGCTCCAGGTCATTGAGGACCCTCTCCAGCTCTCCCTTCTCCTCCGTTTCCATGGAGATGAGGATCTGGGCTGGGCTGCGTGGCTGGCTAAGAGGGGAGCCTTGGTTCAGAGACTGGCAGTAGTGCTGGATCAACATGTGCTCGTCATCGCTGCACGCGCACACACACAGAGAGGAGGAAAATGGAGAAAAAAAAAAGAAAATCAGCAAGTGGATGAAGCAGTGGTAGTGACACAGGACTGCACCACTGAAGAAGAGTGTTTAGCACAGCGGGGACAGAGAGAGGGACAGAGCTGCCGTCCTCACAACATATTTGTCCTGAACTCTATTTGGAAAGCTGGATTTTGGGGCGATTCACTTGGCCGTGCTCGGCTAGCTCTGAGCGATCACATGAGCAGCCAATGATATCTGGGAGGGTTTTAATGAGATGCTGCTGCGTTCACTGCGCTGCCCACACTTCCTCCATTATGAATACGAAGAGCTACAGAAAACTCCTTGAAAACAACAAATCCCCTTCAAGATAACGGCTGACTTGAAAGTAAAACTCATTATGAGTGTGTAGTGTGTGTAGAGTGTGTAGAGTGTGTAGCTCGCCCGGTTCAAAATGGCTCCTGGGTGATTTCTGCTTATCTTTTACACTTCATCAACCAAGCATCATGTTACAAGTTATGTTGATGTGTTACACTAGAGCAATTCTTTACTTTTACTTTAATTATAGGCTTTTTTCCTAGTAGATTCCATGTGCATATTTTATAAGTGCCAGTCTTTCAACTTTCATCTACTGTGTATTTTTGTTTTCTATTTGGCTGCCAGTATCATGAGAGGCTGTGTGTCAGATTTAGTGGTTTGTTGAAAAGTCTACATGTTGGATGGGGTCTGGGACTCGCCTACCACCAACACACAAAAAAAAAACACTAACAGGATTTGTGTTTCTAGTCAACTGGCGGGCCCGGCTTTTCAAAATAAAAGTTACAGCTGTTTCAGGAGTATATATGTATATAGTGTACATAGAGAAATGGAGAAGAGTAATGCTTAAATAAGTCAACATGTTCATCTAGATTTGAATGATTAATATTTTGACACGGTCCAATAACTCAACACCTGCCAGTTTCTGTTCATGTTCCTCTCTCTGTTCCCAGCAAAACCTTAAAAGAATCACATTTCATTGCAGGAGCTAAATAATAATAAAAGAAAGTTCTTAAGGAATTCAAGATATCAAAAAAAAACAAATGCATGGTCACAGTGATGACTTTAAACAGATTACAAATATATATATATATGCTTACATGAATGCTCTTTCACGTGAGATGTACTGATGATATTATCAAGTATATTCTGCTACTATACGGAGTTATATTTGTAGGATATGATAATTCAAACAAGAATAAAGCCACAATATGGAAACAAAGAAGACAGAGCCAGTTCACACACAGCCAGCCAATCAGTGAGTAAGAAAGGCGGTGAAACAAAAACAAAACCAAACAAACAAGCAAACAAAAAAACGTTTCTCACATGCTCTCATTGGGTGAGATACTGTCATTCAGATAAGAGCCATTACGATTCTCCATTTCTGCTAACCTGCGGAGGGGGAAGAAACAGAGCAGTCAGTCCCAAAACCAAAAGGTGGAGCAGTTTAGTTTCTACGAGGAAAACCCACCTCAAAAACAGACTTCATATTTGTTCCTGCAAAGATTTGGGGGTTTTCACAGTGTAACTCTCCAATTACACTAATTGCATGCAAACAGCAGCAGGAATAATTGAGAATTTGGTGAAGCACATAATGGTGTTTTTTCCTGTTGTTGGAGTTCCTCTGTGTTTGGCATGTTATAATTTTACAATTGAAAGATACAATGTTAGACAGCTGCACACTGTGTGCAACCCTCTGACTACTGCCATTTTAAAGTGTTAACAAACTCAAGCAGCACCTACAGCATCTGGCATCTTATACAATTCAGCTTATATTGCCTTGAAAGCTGCCTTTTTAAAGTGTTCATCGGCAGACCTTCAGCACATAACACTGTTTGTTGTTTTGGTTTTTTTCCTTCAATTTAATGACTCACTTGTGCAGCCGCCCTTGTAACTGGTTCACAGTGGTCACTGGCTGAATCTCTGCAGCCTTAGTCCCTATACAAGATTACTAATGCATGTAGTAAAGAGGAACTTTTAGCATTAGTTTAAGATAGTTTTTAAATTCTTTATACTTAAATATACTTATTTGCTGCAAGATATCTTTTTAACGTTAAAGAAACCAGTGTTTGGCCATCAAGAGGAGCTCTGTAAACACACCTCCTGGCTGCGTTTCTCCATCAGATCTATGATGATAAAGTAGTCTTCTATAAGATTTAAATTGCCATGTTGCTATCGCCACTAGATCAGATTCCTGATGGTTGGAGTATCTGCCCAGAAAGTAACAAGATTTTGGGGCCTTATCAGCCTCTGCGCTTGGCAGCGTGTATTTAAGCAGATGGATTGGGGTGAGTTTCAGTGATGGACTGGCATCTGCCCAGACTGGTGCATTTGTACTAACAAGCTGCTGCGCACTACAGAAACAAGAGATAACCTCACGTCCTGGGAGCCATCAGCTCACCCAAGGCTTAATTATGTTACTGCTTCGCTCTACCGCCTTCCTTTAATCTGCTGGATAGTATCTGAAATCCGCCAGATCTAGACACGACAGGGGTTGAGAGAACAGGGCCTGGAGTAGGGAGTGTGACTCAGCATGTGTGTTAGCTCACGGCAACAGTGAGTGGTGTCAAACACTCAGCCTGTGGCTCAGACCTCACACGGACTCCACTGAGAACGCCAACAGTTCCCAACTGACTGATTAAATAATCGACTGCTTGATTGACTCATTGTTTGATTGATTTGACTGCTTCTTGTCCCTCAGCGGTGGGTTTCTGGGATCACTGCAAACTGAAGGAACACCGAAATGTTTTTGGTGAATAAGCTCTGATTGACTCAGTGTGGCACCACAACAATATTGACGGGTTTTCCGACTTTGGAGTCCAATATTGAAGACAAATGCATTAGCATGTGCATACACTGGACTCTCACTGCAGAACGCTTATTCACCAAAACGTATCACTTCATCATGTCTACAAATTTAGTTTCTACAGTATGCAAAGGGATATCTTGACATTTTACTTTAGTCATTCTTCATCTTCATTATTGCCTGACTGAACTGGAAAATTAGTTCCAGCACATTCAGCATTTAAACCAAAGCTGCTGCTGGCTGTAAGTTAGCTTCAGTGCTGTTTAAAGAAATGTTCTCATAAAAGGAAAATGTCAATCATAAAAACAGTTGTCAAGGTATCCCGTTCTCCGTCTCCACATAATCAACAATCGTGCATCAACGGCTTTCAAAGCACTGACATACAACCATAAATAACCGTGACATTCATTTAAAATGAGTTGCTTTTGCTGTTAGAAGGTACAGGAAACACTAAATCATGATTTTGTGGCTTAACAGACATCAATGACTGTGACAACAGCTCTGTGTTAGTTGTCACACGACCATACACTGTGTGTCTAGACAGCAAGCGTATCATTTTCCATGACTCTTGTAATCTATGCAGCTGTCTGCACCGGCTGCATGGGCGTACCACGAGCTGAAGTCTATTTCACTCTGTTTTACCCACGTCACTACAGTCATGTGCATTGGGCTCCGAGCGTTTCCAACATGCGGGTGACCTATGCGCAACACTGCACCCTCTGTACTTACTGTCATGTCTTTAAATGCACAATACATCATATAGATTTAGAAGAAACACTGTTCTAAATCAAGTTTCCTGTACCTTTTAACTCATTCATTAGTGTTGTATAGACGCTATCTGACTAAGTGTTCTCTATATTAAGGCATGTATCAACTAAACAAGCAAAACTGTCTGGACATGTGCCTAAAAGTTAGCTTTACATCTTCATCGTTAGCATTTAACAGAATTACTCAGACTAAATGACTAAAATAGACTCACTGGGTTGCGAACAAGAGAAGGAGAACAAATTACTTAAAGCTGGTGATTGATTTGAACATCCATCTGCTGTGAATTTCAAGCCACGGTGTGTGGGGAATAATCTGACTTGTTCAAGGTAAAAGCACTTAATTGGTGACTAACAGCTTTAAACCACCAGAAAGCTTCTTAATGATTGTTGTGCTCAACTCTTTAAGATTTATTAAGAGAGAAAATGAGAATGTTGACCAAAAGTTTGCCCGGCACTGCGTCAGCCAAGAATTAGGCCAACTGATCCCCTGTGAGTTAGCGGCTGCATGAACACAGCGGGGGGAACGACACACGTCCCAATGCAGGAAGTGTGCTGTGCTGAAGCATCTTCTCCAAATTCATTATTCCGAATCACATCAATCAAAATGTTTCTGGTGTCTGGGAGAGCTCTCTGGAGGAGCCATTATCTGCAACGTTCGTAGGGCCGAGGACAGCAGCAGGGAATGTAGAAAGTAGAGCACGGGGAAGGTTACTTTCCTGTGTCCTGTTCGCAAACACTGAGCCTACGCTGCAAGAAGCTGCTGCTGAATGCAGATAGTGTGTTACCGGTTGGCGTAGTGCTCGATCCGAGTGTGTGTGTCGTCATGTGAGAGCTGAGGCGACGATCCAGGCCTGTGAGAGAGAGAAACGGAAACAAGAAGAGAAATAGAGCTCATGAATCCAAGCAGGAGGGACTCATTAATCCCGACCCACACGCGCACAAATCCACAGGAGAGCTATGAGGGGAGCGACAGTACAAGGCACAGATGTGTGGCGGTGTGAGATGCTCTGTAAATAAGCTCCCCCGCTTGTTTCCTGCATTCCCAACTTGGAATACATTTGCCTTTACTTCAAAAGGCGCGTCTGCCATAGGAAAGATCAGTATTTTGACATCATTAACAAGGAGTCTCTAAGGATCCCAACAATGTCTCCTGCAGTGTTTTAGTCCTTGAGAAATTAGGATTAGGAAACTTTTACAAGGGCATCTTGATATTGTAAAAGTTTTATCTGTTCAGAGCCCAAAGAGTGTTTTAAGCATAATCTGATGAATGCAGAAAAGTGTCAGGATGATAGTGCTCATGACTATTGCTTTAAGACTGACTTAAAAAATTGTGAACCTGCCCTTTAATAATGATATCATTATTGTACTTGACTACCAGCCTGGATAGTTTTCATGTTTAATATCAGAAGCACAGATTTGCAGGGCGATGTGGGGTTAAGCAGCAGCAAGAAACTGTGACACCACACAATGAGTGTGAAATGAGTGTGTGTGTGTGTGAGAGAGAGAGAGAGAGAGAGAATGTGTTTCTGTGTGCGTGTGTGTGTGTGTGTGAGCGCCAGGTACTCACGCATGGTCTACGGGCCAGAAGTTGATCAGAGTGACAGGACTGCAAGACAAAAAAGGTGAGATGATGACACAGGAAGTGGGAGGACACTGCAGAGCAAGGCATGATGGGAGCTGTAGTATGGAAGGCAGCGGGGGCGGACGGGGGGAGTGAGAGACTAGAAACAATACAGCGTGAAATATGAGTTATTGTGCACACGTACAGCACAAGCACTGACATACAGACACACACATACACAAACCGTATCAGTAATGATAAGATATTGATTACTGATTGATCTGCCTGGTTCAGTTAAAGGAGCAAACCATTTCAGAAATAATAAAAATCATATGATGTCAAGTATCAAATGACACACAAACATTATACAATATAAAGGATGTGCGTGTTGTTGCATTGTTGGACAGATACACAATAACACATTAAAATCTTACTGTGTGTACATGTTTAAACACTCATAAGCAACCTTTCAGTACTGAACACTTGGCCTTGAGTAACAGCAAGGTATTCATCATTCTTCCTCAAGTGCCAATACGTGTGTTATTATTGATTTGCTTGCTCACAGCTGTATGTATGTATGCATCTTTAGCCAATAGCAGTGTTAGGGTAACAGCAACAATTAACAGGAAACTGCAGCATAGAAACAGCAGATATACTATATGTTTGAAGCCATTTCTCCTCCGTCAACTACATACCACATCAAAACCAGTATCAGTCAGTATCCTCTAATTCAGATCACATTAGTGGGAGTGTTTTTAGTTGCTCTTTTTGTTTGTCCCTGTGTGTGTGTGTGTGTGTGAGAGCAACAGAGAGACTCACGTTTCCATGTTGTCTCCCTCCAGTATGGTCTGAACAGGCAGGTAGCCCATACGTGGGTGTTTGGCGAAGTAGCGCTTGGTCCTGAACTTGTTCTTCAGCACCTTGGCAAAGTCCCTGACATCCTCCCCTGATGTAGTCTGGAGAGAGGCAGGACACAAAGGTGGCTTTGTTCACTCCATGGGAGTGGGGAACAAACACGCGCACACCCACATCTTTTAGAAAACCCCGCTCATTTATTTCAAAGTCCTTTGGACTTTATCCACACATCCAGTGAGAGAAATTAATGCCCTCACTATCAGGCCTGAGTGTGCCATTACAGTTACAAGAAAGAGGAAACAGATTTATAACTCAGCCAGGGCTTCAGGTCCACTGCTTCACCAGAGGACAGCTCTTGGTTTTGCACTAAAGTAGAGTTTAAACACCAGTAATGCCAGGGTACTGTAGTATTTCAGGAATTTAAACAAGCATCAATAGTCGATTACCACTTGGGGGCAGCAGAACAAGCTGTAAACACATCAATTACATTTCATGTCGATAATAATAATTTTCCAAACTCTCGAACTACTCCTTTTAGTTAGTGCAGCTCTAATCAACACCGAATACTGCCAATTATCCTGATATATTAATCTCTTTATTAAACCCTGTTTACTAATCAGGTAAACAGGGTTATTAGCATTAATAACTGGAAGATGTGCATGATACAATGAGCAATGATTATTAAATAAAGGCTTATTAAAAAAAAGGTGCACGGGCTAAGATACAGTGATAAAAACGTCTGTGCAATATTACTTTATTATCTAGCCGATCTGTGTTTGAATGATTTTCATATCATAACCAGAGGAAGAGAATTTTTTTCAGCAAGTGTGGCACCTTAGATTCACATCTTCACTGTTTTCATTTGCACATAGCAGAGCAGGGATATGTTTTCATACCGGAGTGCAGTACTCGACCATGGGGTACTGCATCTTATGTCCCTTGGCAACGCGACCGGAGAAGAAGCAGCTTTGGCAAATGTCATAGTTGAAATGCTTCAGACTCCGATATCTGCGGAGGGAAAAGAAAAGACGAAGGAAGGAGGTCAAGAAAGCAAAGGAGGAAGATTGATGAGAAAAGAAAGGAGTGTAAACAAACGGCAGGGTAGAGCAGAAGAAAAGGAGACAGAAATAGACAAAAAGGAAAGGAGGAGAATCAATATCGGAGCGAAATTTACAGCTCTGTTTTCTCCAGAGTAGGAGTAGTTAAAATTCTTACAGCCCAGTACCTAAATGAGAAATGTATTCTCTGGCCCTGGGACTCTTCATTAAAATTTATCACCACCAACAATAGAGCAGACACACCTCCCTTTACAGGTCCCAACCTTTAGTTTAAAATACAGCCCTCCGGGGCTTCACTGCTATTTTAAGGGTTGGGGTTGCAAATACAACTGCAGTTCTATCATTATAATCATATCATCAATCATTCTTATGTACAAGTCGGCTGTTTTACTGCACTGCTGCTTCTGAATTAGATTAAGCTGACAAATAGTTGTGCGCGCTTTTTCACAGTTAAACTGTGGTGACAGAGAGCAAACTAATTGATCAAACGTGTTTTTATTGGAACATCAACACCCAACAAAAGTCTTGCGAGCAATGAACTAGCGCACAGCGAACCTCGTACATTTTTGTCTTCTTAACACTCTTAACAACACAAACCTGAGGAGCTCATTCATTAAAAGTGATAATTAACATAATCAACAACCCGATACTGTTATAAAAAGGCTGTTTGACTTCATTTGTATTTCAATCCTGCAATTGGAATAGAAATTAAAAAACACATTTTATTTAAACGTTTAATTCTGTTGCCACTGGATAGTCTCCAGATCTGTCACGTTGATAACTACAGTTTTTAGTTTTGCTGCGCTGCTCGACATGATGGAGCTCAGGATTTATCGGGAGGACGGCTGATTTACTCCAGACACGTTCATTGTATGACAGCTGGCCTTCTGGATGTGTAGAAGCACATAAAACATTAATAAACTTTAGATCCTGAGCGATTCTGTCTGGGTGTCTGAAGATTAAAATAATCAATTAAGTTACGCTGATGTACCTTTAGCGTAAAGGTGTACAGCATCTCTCTCTCAAAGACAAGACGCAGCTATATAACTGTTGTATATATATATTTGTTCAGAACCGGCGCTAGTGTGAATCAATTGGACAGGCATTTGATTTTCACAAGGAGACATGTATTGTATTGTATTTTTGTTCATCTAATATCAAACAAGTTGAACAAGGCTTTGGATCAGCTTCACGCATTTGCTTTATTCAAAGTGAAATGATGTACGTGTTTATTTACATATAGATAGTGTAGATGTGCATGTGGAGATGCATGTTAATGGCGTAAGGTGTGAACAGGCTCACTGTGAGATGGGTCTAAACAAGGCCCGCTGTATTAAGCACGGCGGTGCTTTGTTAACATGTGAATAGCAGGCATAATGTTTACCATATTCACATGCTAACATTAGCGCTAGATGAAAAGTCAGGGGATCACCATAGTTACTGGGATTGGTTGTATGGGATACAGACCTTGAGGTACAGAACATGTTTTATTTTCTACTGTTTGTGATGATAAGCATGTCGTCTTAAACTTTATCTAAAATGTCTTTGTTCGCAGAAGCTCTAAATTGGCCATTGATGGATGTTTCGTAGTGAGACTCCAGTTTGTGATTGATAATCGAAGATTTTTCTAAAAATATGAAATTAATTCCATGCTTCTTTGAATAGATGCTGAAGCTTCACTGTTCACTGGGTGTCATGATAAAGAGAATAGCTTTGTGCTGCCGCTGAGCCATCTTTGTTTCTTGCGTACGTGTGTGTTCAACACATGAAGAGAAATATCAAAGTCCTGATTCTCTTGTCCTCTTCTTTAAATACAGACAAACAATACATGGAGAAAGAAATGCCCACTCTGCTTTAAAAATGAAACGCTTCTGTATTATCTCACAAATCAAAAAGTAATGTCCTTGCTCTCAGTTATTAGAAAAATAAGACTACGGTGAGGTATAAAGATATTAAAGAATAAATCATTCTTATTAAAAAGAAAGGCTGCTGATACAGACAAAAGAAGTCAGTGTGCAGTCAAACCAGATTAATTCCTATTGACTCCAAAAACCTCAGTGCTGCACCACACAAGAGTATAATTCTCATTCAGTGTTAATTTAGGCTAAAGTGAAACATTTAACAAATTTTTTTTCAGGCCTTTTATGTAATGAGATAAATAATATAATGATCTACAGCTAAATGCTCATTTCTTCTAATTAGATATTCAGACGATGGAACTTTAAAAGCTCAGAGAAAAAAAAAACTGAATGAAACAAAGAATAGATGAGCTTCTGTGTGACTCTCCTGACCTGAAGCCTATGATGGGACACTCCTTGCAGATGTTACACTTGGCCTGGTGCTTGGCAGTCTCTGCGGCGGCCACGCGGTGCAGGACGGGTAACCACACCATGGACTGAGGCTCCAGACGCATCCAGTCCAAGAACATGGCAGCTTCCAGCTCAGGTTTGTTGTTGGCCTGGGGAGAGAGTTACAGAAAGCACAGCTTGGAAACACAAAAGAAATGAAAGTTGCTTTCAATATGATAAATGAAATAAAAAGAAAAACTCATCATCAGAAAAGGTGTTGGAAATATTTTTCAATCTTATCTGCTAGTGAGACTGTTTGTTTTTCTTTCGTATGTGTTTCTGTGAGAATGAAAATTGAAAAAAACAAAAAAAAAGTTTCACAGTGAGACGGAGAACTCTGGTTAATATTTGATGTGTTATGACGTTTTCTGGTTGTGGAAGCGCTAAGAATGACCTTCAATGTTATATTATCGACTTATTCAACAAACTGCCATATTTGACTTTGACTTTCACCACTGCACCTGCCATCCTTTACTTAAAGGATAATCAACAGATCTTATTTGCAGAGCCAAACCAACTATGAATTGATTTACTAACAGGCATCTCAATGCATCAAAGCCTGGTATATCTTACTCTGCGTCAAAGAGCTCTGTTGTTGTCCAGAAACTATTAAAAAAAGACATCACTGAGACACACTGTTGCACTGGGTGGCATGTTTCTTCATCACCATGAACACACACAGTCATTTATTTTGGCTCGGTCTCACACACACCCCACCGTGCTGTCAGAAAAACTCACGAGAGCACCAAATGTGGATTAAGCAGCCGCTGAAAATAGGCCCCCCCAAAAAAGCACTGTGTCCTCCTGTTTCTTCCTTTAGCAACACTTGGTAAATACTACAGTGACCAGCTGTTTTACTGAGCCTTTAAAAATGAATGAAACTTTATATATTGAGACGTTTTTAGATATTAACTTAGAGCTGGGAGCCACAGACAGGAAAGACAGGATCACTATTCTTATCTTAGTGTTTTTTTATTTATATTTAATCCTGTTTTCCTTTATTTTCCCATCAGCAAGGACTCTGGGAACTTCAGGGTCCCAGAGTTTTCATGGACCCCCACCCCATCTCTCTCTCTCTTTTTTTTTTCCTTACCGTCTCGCCCACATGCTCCTCAGGGGGTGCAGCTGGAATGAAGCTAAACTGTCTCCAGTTTTAGGGCTAGATGAGATTAGATGTGAGTGTGTGTCTTTCTGTGATGTGTGTTCATGTACTCGAATCATCAAACAAAGGACTGTTTGTTTTAAAATGCATCCTCACTGAAAATAAAAGCTAATTTCTGAACCTTTTTCATTCCATCTGTTGTCACTGAAAAGGTTTCTGATGTTTTACGGTACAAACAATCAGGGAAAAAAGCTATTACGGCCTCAAAAACCTGATGCTGACAGCTTTCATACAGCAGCGAGGCTTGTATTAGTGGCTTTTCCAGTCAGTGTGTGTGTGGAAAACGTCTTCAATAACATCACAAACAAAACAGGTAGGCAGCAGATGAAAAAACACAGACTATGATTATCTCCAGAAATCATAATTTTGGTGCCCAACAATTGACTTGTCACTGAGCACCCCTGTTGCTAGCTGCCCATCCTCACACAGCACGTATGCAGTTTACAATGATAACGGCACCAGATTTACTGCTTGAAATTCATAGTCATTTTTGAAACAACAGCTCCTTTGTCTACAGAGGTCAACAAAAACAGCTTCTCGTTTCTAGTCGGTGCCAGCTGAAAGCAGATTTCATCAGAATTAAATTATAATGTAACCCTGTTTGCTAGCTCTGCCTGCATCTCTGTAGTTTCAAACAATATGTTTTAATTGTAAAGGGGCAATTCACCCAACATTTAAAACGATATGTCCAAAAACTCCACGGCATGTGGAGAAATATAAAGCTTAAGAAGCCCGCTGTCCCTATTTGTTGCCGCTAAGCTATGATTGGACAGTCACTGTTCATTACAATATTTCCCTTGTCTGACATAGGACAATGACTATAAAACTCAATCCTATGTCTAAAGTAGGGGCTTTAAACATAAAAAAAATCCTGGATCATCTATTGGAGATCAGCAATAATCCAGTCAAATTGCTTCCTTTGAAAGAAAAGCCTGTTTTGTGTTTTAAATGTTGTTGCCGTCTCCAAACAAAGAGCCGGCGACTTTCCTTTCATGGCTGTTCTGTGCCGTCATGATTTTTTCATTTTAACACTTGTGTTCAGGTACGTTTAATAGTGTTCATTCTGCACTATTTGTTTGTGAGATTTTTACTGGGTCCCTACAAAAAAAAAAAATTGCCATGTTTTCATGCGAGCAACATCTCCACAGCTGTCAGAGATCATTTGTTTGATCCCCTGCAGTCTGTCATTCACTTACTTCTCCTGCCTGACACTTAAATTCACACACACACTCTCTCTGACCCCATTTACTGGAGTCACTGTTCCCTCTAGTTTTTATTATCCTTGATTTTATTGATGTATTGCCCTTTATTTTCTTAATGACAATCCAATTTATTTCTATAAATACCCTGATTTAGCCTGACGTAAACAAACACTCAGGTGATCAGTGTGGCAGTGGGAATATGTGGCCTTCATCTGGATAGCCTTCGGCATTGGAGCAAATAGACATGGAAATCACTGCATTTGGCAACCCTGTTACTTTTATTAGAGTCCATTCAGTTTCACACTCTACAGCCCATTTAACACTGAACAAAAAAACCACTAACACCCACTGACATCTGGCTTTAGTCTTTAGTGGGAAAGGGTACAATCGGCATGCATTCCTGGTCAGGGACTCTGCAGTAATCAGGGTTATTTATCGGCTCCATTCGGCAGTGATGTAAACATGACACCAGGGTGGACACACTCATTTGTGTCCCTTTCCTGGGAACACAAACACCGTAAACACACCATTCACCTGCCCAGCACGGTGCTGTTAAACACTCAGGGCCACGGCTACGCCTTATTTTTATGCAGTCTATGGGCTACAACACAGCAAAGAATGGCTATGCTAATGATGCGTCTGTCAAGAGTTAGGGTATACAACGAGTGTTTGGTTGTGTGAGAGAGAGTGTCACGTACAAACTGGAAGCAGCTTCGGACGGAGGGCTCGATGTTGGAGCCGCCAAAAGAGGCGACCTCGCCAAGCTGCCGGGGAATCTGGATGGAGTCATGGAGGAGGAGGCCCAGACGACGCTGGTCGCAGAAACCTGTCGCGCTGGCAACCTGCCTGAACAAGACTGGAAGAGGAGATGAAGAAGGATCAGAAGAGATGAAGACAATGGATGGGGACAGAGGGAGAGAATATGGAAGTAGGAAAGGAGGGGAAACAGAGTTGAGGGAAGGCAAGAGAGTAAACTTGACACATTTCTGTGAATTTTGCTTTTTTGAAGGAAAAACAGCAGCTGTGTGAAGCTAAAGTTAAGTGAAAGTGTCTGCATATATGTGGCTGAATGTAAATCAAAGTCTATCAAATCGCATCTGGATTTGATGTGGTTGGATACAGTTGAAATCAAGTTTAAATAGGGCCACTGAAGTGTTTTCAAGTGGAATGTGAAATGTTGCTGTTTAACAGAGCTACAGTAATGTTATCTTGTCAAAGTGAGTCACCCATGTCTGTTGTTTTCCATGTTAAATCTGCCACATCATTGGCATTCGCTCCACAGATGGACACATCACGGCTGCTGTGCCTTCACTACTACTTCAGTCAGTCTGTCTGTTCTGTATGTGCAGGGCTGCAAGATTTTGTTTTGATTGTCAAGTCCTTAAAATGTCAAATAATAAATAAAAAAATGCCCTCCACTATTCCCCAGAGCCCAATGTTGCATCTTCAAATTACTCGTTTTGTTTGCTTTTCTAAAAAAATATTATAAAAAGCACATCAGAAAATAAATACATAAAACCTATGAAAATAACTGAAATGACTAGTGATTGGCGATTAATTTTCAACTAATCGCTTCATCAACTAATAGTTTCAGTACTAAAAAAAGGTTGCACATAAACATAATGCAGTGAAGATGATTTAGTCAGTCTATGTTTGCTCATTGGGGTGGGTGGGTTGGCAGCGGCCTTTTTGAGCCACCCACAGCAGCTTTAATTAAAAAAGCTGAACATATTTCTTATGCCTCTATTTTCATCTCAAAGTGCCTCATTTACATGTTAAAAAATTAATTCTGGGGAAACCTCTGAATATAACTATTAAGTGCTCCAACAGAGAAAAAAAAGTGTCAAGCGTGTTTAACTTACATCTGTATTTATCCTCCAGGTGAGCCTTGCAGAGTGAGATGATTCCAGTTTTGAATGAAAGAGTGCGGATCTTTCCGGTGCGGCCACTAACAACCAACAAAACATATGAAAACGAGTTCAAATCCCATTAAAAAGAATGAAAACTCTTGTGTGTATGTGTGTGTGCAGCGTGCTCCACCTACGTGTCGTAGACGTTGAGCAGCCAGTTGAGGCACATGTCGACGCACAGCGAGACGTTGACCAGGTGGGAGTGGCTCTGCTCCAGCCTCTGGTACAGGCTCGTCAGACAGGTGACCAGCTGGGAGATATCCAGCAGCTGCTCGTTCTGCTTCAAGCCGTGCTGATCGAACACCTCGCACGCCATCGGCATGCTCACCAGGTCCACTGAAGACGCAACCAAAGAGGGAAGACAAGAGGATTGTTAGATATGTGCACATATGTCCTTCAAACCCTCCATGTTCAACGTGTCCTTGAGTTGAGCACAAGGACAGTAGTGAGAAGGCGACTTGACTCCAGGGATCAATAAAGTATGACATTATTCATCTTTATCATTCATTAAGGCCCCTGAAGGATAGAGAGAGGAGGTGTGTGTTAATAATAAGAACAGTTCTTGGTCGATAAGTCCACTGAAAGTAAAAGGATGTCTACATTTGAATTTAGAGAAATTGCCAGCACTTGAATTAACAGCAGGAAGCTTGCACGCTGGACATTTATTTATTATAGTTTGGTTTTTGAATATTCTTTCATGGCATCTGCCGTCTTGCAAAATATATGAATTTCGTGACTCACTTTGAAAATTAAAAAAAGTCAACTTCTGCTTTTGGCAAAAGCATCTTAACCCCCGAGCTACCAGGACGCTCCTCAAACTGGATTTATTGAAAACATGATGCTATTTATAAAGTGAACATCACCTCAAGGTTCTCGTTCTACTTAAATCTGCATTAATTGAGTTTTGGCCACTTGGGCCTCTACGCGAGCTGTAAACACAAGATGACATATCATCCATCACCATATCAACTTAATATGGTCAACGTGTTAGCAAACAATTGCTTATTTACATGTCTAGCAGACACTGAGAAACATTAATATTCATTCTGAGTCATATTTATGCTCACCTGAATTGAAGTCTGTCATCATGTTCACTATGTTCAAGCAGCCAGTTTCTAACTTTATGTGCTGTTTGGTACCGAGCAGGTCGTGTAACCAAGCACGGCACAGCTTATGGGACTGTGAGACATGATGCACTTTTTTTTTATACCTCTTTTATATCCGTGTTAAAATGTTCTATATCATATTTTTATGCCAAGTTGTATCCAAATACAAGACAATTTCTATAAAAAAGGATCTTGAAAATTATTAACTATTAAATAATGTCTTTAAGTAATCAAGTAAAAAAGGTGGAAGACAATAACAGACTGTAGAAAACAGATGAAAAGAAACCAGGAATGATAACGAAAAGAAAGAAATGCCCACTTAATGTACTGCAGGGACTAAAGTGAGCAAAGGGTTAAGAAATAAAAAAAGAAAAATCTTCCAACAACTGTGCTGCCTTTGTCAGGGTTAATCAGCAAACCTGTTCGTTTTGTATATTTATAAAGCCTCTAACATAGATGGTGCCTCAATGCTATATGACTGCAGCCAGCTGTACCGCCTTAAAACATATCACACACATAACAGCGTGTAGGCGGCTCACACTTTACAGATCCACCGGCGAGAGACGAGAGGGATGAGTAAACACACATATGGACATACACACATGCACAGACTGTGAGGGCAGAGATGAAACGATGGTAGAAGTAAGGAGAAGAAGAGGAGGAGGAGGAGAGCGGAGGGGGGAAAAAAAAGTTTACACAAAGGAGGAAGTGAAGAGGAGACGATGGAAAAGCTACACAACAAATGAGGTGAGTTAAAAAAGAGAGAGAGATGGCAAGTGATATAAGAAAAGAAAGAACAAAGGAGGAGTGTAGGAGGGCTGGAATATAATGGAGGAGCTCTTATAATGAGAGGATTGTACTTGAACCAAAAGACAAAAGCTCTACGCTACACATACAGGAGAGATGTATACATATAAACTTTATATACACAGAGAGTACTTACAGCACAGAGCCTTCTGCAGGCGTCTGAGCTTCATGGCTGTTCGGTAGGCTGAAAATCGAACATTGTTCAGGTCCGCTGGAAGAGAAACGACAGGAGTTGGAGATGATCTCTCTTTATATCGCTTATGTTACTTCGACTAACTGAACCAAAACTAACAGCCTCATAATATCTTCATTCAGCACTATAATGTATCAGGATATGATATGGCAGCTTATTTCCCAGGAAAGTAATCCATGTTTTCATTAGAGGTTCAGCGTTGTGTGTGAGAGCGAGCGTCTTACCCAGAGACTGGTACAGCTCGGCCATCTTGGGATGGTCCCAGCATGTTGTCTGGGTCTGGTGGCTGGAAGGAGACAAATAGACACACAGACACACACACACACACAAAACAACAACAGCTTAACACCAAAAGTGACTGAAAACTGGCTGTGTTGGGTTGTACTGGAAAATAATAGTCAGAGGTCGTGTTAAACAATTATTTTCCTATTTTCCAAATATTGGGTTACAAAAGAATGTTCTGACTCTTAATAAAGTCCACATGAAAATGCCGTACAGTGTCAACATGTGACTCCAGTCCAAACTAAAGGAGTCTCCATTGAAATATCCTACTGTTATTTACAGTAAGGCTTTGTTCTATAGGCTCTGTGCTTCAGCACATTCAATTTGTTGTTGGCGTCTTTTCGTCCTCATTCTCGTGATCTTAGAAAACAACAACAACCACCCACCTACTGTGGCACTCGTGCTCCACAAAAAAAATAAAAATAAAAAAATCACACCAGGCTCCATCCTCCGTGCAACGCAGTGATGTACGAGCATATAGACGAAAGGGAAAAAAAAAGGCGGCAGAGGGAAAAAGAGCAATGGATGGCTGCTGTGTCATTCTCTCCTTGTGACTGCTGCTCACCACTGACAGGAGACTCGGTTGTGTATTTGTGTGTGTTGGAGACAAACAGATTGGGTGCATGAACTGTGATGAGGGAACAGTTTGTGTGTTTTCTCATGTACCAGAATACAATCTTAAAATCCTTCAAAATTCCCATCATTTCGGGTGCTGCTGTATTCTGTCCCGCATTGTGTTTCTGTCCACTTGTGGGTCAGAACCAATTAACCGCGTTAACTTCCCTGTGACCCGTCGCACTTGGCGGAATAAAGCGCTTCTGACGACAGCTGGAGTTTTCAAAAGGACACACAGAAAAACGAGGCTGTCAGAGGAAATGAAAATGGCACAAAGACTTCAGGGGGTGACACCTTCAAGAAATGGAGAAAAATAAATAGTCTTCATTTTATTCACACACTGTGAACATGGCTGGAAGCAGCTGGGTCCATATTAACCGACTCTTGCTGCAATACTACCTAACCACACGTTTGCTGCATGGTAATTGGATTTAAGACACGAGATGTAGGAATATATGAGTGTGTAATCTACCCCACGCTAGGGCTGGGTGATTAACTCAATTTGAGACATTTTCAATTACGATTGTGGCTTCCAATGATTATGAAAACAAGGCAGTCGAGATAAAACGATTATTGAGCCGCATTCTACTTCGCAATGATGCCGTCGTGTTTGTCTTGTGTTTTAAATCCAGCGCATCCTTTTTCCTTTACAGTGGTTTGTTTAGCTCCTTCCTAAAAGCCCAAACTCACTCTCAGCCAGGATGCGGCATGTTCAGTTCAGCTCCAGCCACTGTGACGGAAAGAGAAAGATAAAACCGATTCGACTGTTTGGATATGGCTGGATGCTACCTCGATTACCTACCGAAGGAGAAATGTTGTGTGGAGTTGAACATATCTTTTGTTAAATGTTAACACGCAGTAACGCTCAGGCTCACATCTGTACATCCTTCAATTAGCACTAGTAGCTCAGTGACATAGAGGCTACCTTCAGATCTAGGTGATGAACTACTGGAGCTAACATGCTAGTCAGTCACAATCAGAGGCTGCATCTCAAGTCACTTGTCACATTAGTGCATTATATTAACCATCTGACATGGTGTGCAAGGGTTAATTCAAACACTCAGTTCGTAGAGTAAAATAATGTAGAAGAGCAGTGGATGAGTGGATGGGATGAGGGATTTTAGACACAGCTAATTGCCACAATACTTTCCGAGCGAACTAGCCCGCAATTTATTTGGATCTGTCAAAGTGGAAGATGTATATTTATGAGAAAATCCACAGCTCAGGATTTCACTGAAAATGCCCCCGTTTAAATGCTGGAATTAGAGGCTGTTTTTTCACTATTGCTTATCTGTTATTATATTACCTTAAATATGGTGTTGGCATTTGCATAAAAGCCAACACTGACTGTACATCTTCCCAATATTTCCTGTTTAAGCCCCATCTCATTTAAATCATGGTCTGAGCTCTAATTTCCATTTATTCCATCTTTAAACACCCACTTTGAATTGAAATGCCATTAAGAAAACATTAAAACTCCACTTAAAAATCAAAAATGCCAGCAAAACTAAATATGTTACTGTAAAGCAAAAGAGCCGATTTTCTCAATCCTTAGTTACACTTTGCTGCTTATTGTATTTAAGAAAAATAATCTGGACAGCTAATTTTAGCTGCATTAATAACATAAGTGCAAAAGAAAATGTAAAAATGTTCTCCGTCACAATAAATATGACTGAAGTGGTGACAGACGTTACTGTAAATGTGATGGTAATGTGCCCAGCTGCCTGTTTACATAAAGCTAATGGAAGCCACGTCTTACCAGCGAGGCAATTAAGATTTTTTTTTTGTTCAGAGGACATCAAATATTTGAAAAGTCCTTCACAGTTAACAGAGAACAGTGGAATCTCAAGAAATCATTTATAGTGCCTTCCACTTTATATGTCAGATGGTTAATAAATAGACATTTGGCTTCCTGCGATCATGGAAATAAATGAGTGGCTTCTTATTTAAGTGTGTGTCAATCAGGACGACCGTAATGCTTTCGTCATTAAGTTAAATATAGGACATTTAAATGCCAGTTACAGTGAAATATTACTTCCATTTTGGAAAGGAAGAGCTTGAGCTGAAGAAAACTTTAAAAAAAATAAAATAAATTTCTCAGATAACAGCCAATACCAAAAATAAACCCCCATTCTGCAAAAAGAGGTGCGTGTGATCAGGCTAACATGTAAACAGTAGGTGTACACGGTGGGCAACCACTAAACACAGTGGGTGTTATGGATCATTTGGACAAGAAAGCAAAGACTTTAACCAAAAAAAAACTTTGTGCTGAACAAAAACAAACAGCTAAATAAAAAATAAAAATAAAAATACCAGCCTTGTTTAAAACACAGTGCCGCTGAGCATTCCTCCACAGAGAAAGCTTTGTTCTCTGCTTTATAATTCAGGCCTGAGGTGTGTCAGTGCACAAATGCAACCCTGCCCAGCTTGTTAAAAGCACACGTTGAGTCGGTCACATACAAGCACACCTGCAGTTAACCTTTGTCTGGAAAGTACGTACAAACAACAATCCATATGCTGCCTTCTTCTTCCGCATGCCCTTGTTTTTCTCTTTCCTGCCTGCCTGCCTCTCTCCAAACTCCCACTCCAGATAATGAGCGGTGGGATCCCGTAGTGAAGAGCTACTTTAAAAATCCTCTAAGCTCAGAGTCTGTGCAAACAGTAGCTCAGTCACTCCACTCGTCAGCGGTGTGCTGCTCCGAGCCACTCGGACAAATGCTTATAATAACCGTGTGGCATCAAACACATCGCTGCTTTCATCCAGAACGCTGCGGTCGCTCAGAGATGCGGGATTCGCTTGGTGGATCCATTTCTTCTGAGCTGCTGTTCATATCAGATGTACTATTTTACAGGGCCCAGAAAACAACAGATACAAATACTCAGTTGGTTTTATTTGTAATTATCTAAATCCTTATAAATTCTATATTCACGCTTGACTGGCACAAAGGCCAAAACATATTTCTCTGACAGAATATTTAACCCAAGCGTAAATAACTTTTTGGTTTCCTCTAAATGACTTGCAGCTTAATTCTCGGTAAGTCTCAAAAATCACTGGATCTATTCGCTGTGCAAAGCTTCGACCTAGATACTACGTGTGACTTATTGCCAGTTAAATGGTTAACTTTTGAGTTAACACTTTCTGTATACACACACTCAGTTCAAACGTGACCCTGCGCAGGGATCTTTCTCTTTGGCTGCTTTTTAAAAATGTAAATTTACAAGTCGCTTTGTGCTTCCAGGTTGATAAACAAGCCTGATTTACTCATTTTTGCCAGTTTACCACCAGTGACAACTTATATACACAAGTGAATGAATGTTACTAATTAACAGCATAGTATAATGGCTCAAAGGAAACTTCATTAGCTCTCTGCAAGCTGGTGTCTGTCTTCTCTATGACAACTCTGTGTTTTTGTGCATGTACTTTAGTTATTTAGCACAGTTCAGTCACTTTATTACCATCCCAGATGGAAAACTTGACTTGCAGTGAGGAGCACAAGATAAAAAAAGCACAAGGACAAAAACCAGACAGCACAATATTTTTTTCCTTGTACATACAATATAAAGAACACAACAACAACGTCAGTCTCTGAAACGCTAAATTACATGTGCAGATTAAGCACATTGCGAAGGGAACTAAAGATGTTTTGCTCTTATTTACAGCAAAACAAACATTTTAGACACAAAAAACAAACACACCTGCTGCAGGTTGCTACAAGCAGCTTCTACAGTGTTCTGCTGAAAGAGGGGCATCGCATCCCCCTATTGCACCAACTTCAAACCTAAAATTCCCTGCTCAACATCTTTGCCGCACCGCCCACCTGTCCTCATCACCTTATCTGTGTCTGCCACCCACAGCCTCCTATAGGAGACCAGCTATATGTTTGGCAGCGGAGGATACTGCAACTCTTTTCTAACATTAGCACACAGCTAGACACACACTGAAACACATGACAATCCGGTTACAAAATCTTAAACTTGGACTCCCGTGCAGTCCTGCTACATCCAACCACATGTCCCGATGGGATTAATGAACAAAAGACAAATCACAAAAGAATAATAACATATCAATAGCTGGCTGCAGAAAGCAGGTATCTCTATATGCTCCCTGAAAGCCGACACCGTCCCCCTAGAAAACGTATCACGGCCTCGGGACAAGCCAAAGTGTTGATAATGCATTGTGAACTGTCAGAAGATAAACCAGCTCTGGCGCAGCAGTCGGGGATTTGCTGCCTTGCTCGAGGGCAATCTGGCTGAACTGTCCCAATGTGAAACAGTAGAGACAATACCGGTTCAAATTTACAGAAGAGACATGAACAGAAGTAGTGACCGAAAGCAGAAAAACATCACCAAAGTTGCATATCTGCACCATATTTCATATTTAGATATTTTAGTCTGGACCGAAGTGGAGGACCGGCCAACTATAATGCAGTTCATAATGCTGCTAGCTAGCATGACTTATAATCAAAATATAGATATTGCATGCAGTGGGAGGAGATGCAGATGGAAATCAGCTCAAGGCTTGCCTCAAATCTGAGAAATTCCTCTGTGCAGCATGACTTAAAAGTTGGATTGAAGTGCCATCACTCTTCACATAACCGCGCTGTCACACAATAACACACACACCCCTACATATGTGCGAGCACAACTCTACATATTGCAGTTAACAGGCAGCTGAATAGCTTATTGCGGCAGTGACAGATAGGCGTTTTAAATAATGGATCCACACAGAGACGCGGGTGTCACTTCTCGCTGCAGTCAATTATGGCTCTTGGATGAATGATTAAAGGTGGTTTATGGGCTGTGGCGATGTCTTCCTCTGTCTATCGTTGAGAATGAGCCCCGACAGAATGTTTCCTGCACATCAGGCATGTGAATGAGCTTAGACAATGGCCTGCAGGGATGCGATGTGAACAAGAGAAGAAGACGGCGAAAAAGGAATGAAAGCCATATTCATCAGCTGGATATTAGAGGAAGCTGTTTGTGAAAGAAAATCTAAAAGAACTGACAAAACCTGGGGGATCATGCGGAGCTGTGACTGTAATTACTTTCCTTGGAATAACTCATCAGAGTGACGACATGCAATTCTGGGAACATAACAACTTTTTGTGCGTCTTACTTCAACATGACAAGAGGGCTTTTCTTCATCATCCATGACAGCAAATTTAATATTAGGGCTGTCAGATGTCTGAAAATGGTGAAAAATGTTGAAAAGCAGTGATGCGTCGTTTTGGTGACAACCCAAAGATATACTAAAAGTAGTATACTAAAAAAAAAAACCCCACACTGAATAACGCCTATGTTATATGTCCATTATGGAAACTGTTGATTCATTTTCTGTCTGGACTCAATGTGTTACGGTTTCGGACTGTTAATTGGGCAAAATAAGCATTTCTGGCAGCTGATTAATCAATAAATAGAGAAAATGACTGACAAGAACAACAATGATAGGTGAATTAGCTCAGCTCTGTCAGCAGCATGTGAAGGATCGCCAGTGAGAATGATGGCTTTGTAACACGTTGTCATTTATATACTTCAGCTGCCCGACCACCATGAATCTTACTGTGTATTATGAAAAAACAGACCTGACACCGTGAAGCCTTTCAGCAAAGAGACGACTGAATCCAAATGGAACAAATTCATTTCTAACACATTTTACTTTGTGACCTTTGGCAAATGTTTTGTTTTCACAGCCTCTGCTTTGCTGTAATAATCAATGTGAAATTGCATGAACAGAGATAAAAAAAGAAAAATAAATACAAAATAAAACAACAACACTTTTGATGGCTTTGGCTTCAGGATGGACTGGAAATATAAGTGATAAGAGATAACGCTTGCAACAACTGTTCCGTCGTGAAACAGCTCATTGGTTATTTTATCAACCCTTTTAAAAGCAGTGAAATCTAATTTGTCATCAGCACCGCTCCAATCAGATCGCATGCAGGCTGAGTGTAGATTATCTACCCAGCCTGACTGAAGACTAAACGCTCCATTAGCTAAACTCTACATACAAGAAATCGTTTTAAAAGCCAACCTGAGGCCATCAGAGGCATGCATAATGACTTGGAATAAGAGCAGATTAATACTAATAAGTGATTACTAATGTGAACACTTTGATACATGAAACGTGGAATTAACTTTTCTTTTGACACATCTTGCACATCTGACAGCTCCCTCAATCTCTCTCTCTCTGGTTCACAGTCATATTTTTCATGTTGTGCTTTGAGCTGCAGGATTTGGTGGGTTAATCATCTTTCTGAGGGCTGAGGAGGACACTTATTTGGTCTCATCTTAAACCTCATCTGCTGGCACGAAGTTCTTTGACATTTATTAGAAAACATGACACCTGATCAGAAAAGGCCTGCAACTTGAATTAGGGAAAGTTTCTGTCATCGCTGCCTCTGAATGTACAAACTCCAAAAACTACAGATGAGGCAGAACTGCAGTGAGAGAGCTCGACTGATTATCATCTCCACTGAATACAAAGACACCCCACACACACACACACACACACCAAAACAATCATGCCTCAGCACGCCAGCACCGCTATCCAGAAACCAGAGTTGAATCTGTGTGTTGAGGCTGAGGCTTTTTATCCATCTAACACACACACAAACACACACACCTGCAATCACATTGGTGCCAAAAATCTGCACCAGCCAGCCGGCATCCTCTGCTCTTATTTCAACTACTCCTGGAGCACACACACACACATCCATGTAGTATGAGGGCAGGACAACCACATCCAACTTCACTACTACAAATTGATGAGCAGAAGATCTAGACTGAGGATGACCAGCATATATAAACATAATCAATCCACAGTTTGGGCTTTAAAACAATGAAGCATGGAGTTATTTCCCAATCCGAGAATAAACCAACGCAGTACATCAAAAACACCTCCGCACACAAACGCACTGAGGAGGATCCGGACACGGGCTGCTTTACTGGCACGGAGGTGATTGTGTTTGCGCCTCCGCATGTGCGTTAGTAAAGGAATGCAGCGCACCGATACACTGCTGCTTGCTTGGCAGGGTTCATTGCTCTGGCAAAAAGCTCAGCAAACGCACGCAAATCCCAGTCGAACCAAATCTAAACATAAACGGGCAAATAAACAGAGAGAGAGAGAGAGAGAGAGAGAGGAGGGGGAGCTCCGTTTGCGGTGTGTTTGCTTTAAACCATTGAATGCCTCTTTCTCATTCCAACATGGCAGAAACTGCCCAGTAAGACAGCACATAGGGAGGAATTGGAACTGCACGGTCCGGGTCTCCCGAGAAGACAGCGGGTCGGGGAGGCTCACTAGCCGCACACCTCGCCTGGTTCCCCGGTAACAACCACGAAACAGCCGCTATAAAGAAAACAAGGCTGGATGGGTGTATAATGGCTACCCAATAGTACCGTCCTCCCCTCTTTTCATGGAAAATTAACGTCTTGTACCCCCTCTTCGTACGCTGTATGTTCTACACATACAAAGGACAAAAAAATACATATAAACTTATACTTAATATTTTCAGTGCACGTTTCAAAATTGGCCACACGATGTGCATTTGTGCAAGCGAGGTGACATTTATTCCAGATGCGTTTTGGATATTGTAGCAGATATGGGTTAACAGCACACAAGAGGGGAGGAAATATATGCCTGTGTGTCCAAAACACAATTATAATGTGTTTTTGTTGAGTTTTTTTAACGTCCATGAGTCCATTTCTGTGCATATTCTGGACTGCAGGTGAAATAATGTGTTTTCTAAGTGTGGGGAGATCTCTGCACCCAGCTCCCCTTGGAGCCCCACAGCCGATGTGTTGTCTGTGTGAACAGGTTTACTGCATTACGACCAGCACAATTACCATCACCATTATTTATCACCACCGTAAAGAGTCCCCCAGCCCAGCACTCACTTCCGAAGCTGCTCCCTCATCGCCGGCCGATCAGAGCCACCCCGAGTCCGGTGGAAATGAACCGATTCCCGGGCAGAATAGAGGCGATATCCCGACCACCTCCGCGGTCCGACCAAGTGTCCTCTTCCACCGGAGAGAAGCGTCCGAGATTACCGTGTGTATGTGTGTGAGTGTCGGTGTGTGTTCCTCTCTGCAAGCGGCAGCGGTGGGTTGCAGAGGCTCACTGGTCAGCGAAACAAGAGCGTCATTTCACCGCATTACAACAAACAACACCATCCTCTTGTTGCTTCAAAATAAGAGCTTCAGTGAGGAAAATGTGGTTTTTTAATTTCTTGGACCAACTATTCAAGTGAAAATTTGACCAAAAAATATTCTTACAGATGTTCAAGCAAACCTTAAGACGGATAGAAAATCCAAGATGTGGCTTCATAAATTCATTGTTGTATAAAATCATCTTGGTCCTACTTTTAACAACATATCCTTCAAACAGGAATTTGAAGACATATTCCCGTGAGCTGTACCTCCATATTTAGGACATCACTATCACACCTTTTCCTGTGCTGCCGCTAACTCATGCAGTCAAATGGCCCAAATGATAAAGTCTGTTACTTTAAATGGACCAAAGGGAATAAACAGATCTTTAATAGATCAAAGTGCATAGTCATAGTGTTATAGTAGAAGCACAAATGTAATCGATACCATTAATAATGGTATTCAATGTATCTTAGCATTTGGGAATAGCATACTGAGACACTTATTGTTACTTTTTGTGTTTTTCTGGTTGTTTACTATATAAAGGCTACATTATCTAACAATGCAGCAATACGGAACCACCCAACATAGTTTACAACCTTTATTTTGAACTTAGACTTGGTACATTTCCGGGCTCATCCTGTGTCCAGGAAGCTTGACACAGCTGAGCTAGACGAGGCGGAGCTCAGGCTCCCTGCCTCTGACTCCCTTCCCCCCATCCCGCTGTTTCTGAAAGCAAAGGAGCCTCGACACCATCCGAGGAGGTTTTTCACCTCCCTGATGAGAGAGGGTGAGAGGGAGGGAGGGAGAGAGAGAGATAGATAAAGGAGGCAGGGAGGGAGACAGAGAGAGGCTGCTTTTTAAGGCACACAGATTTCCACATTTTAAGGCCATGGAAATGGAGAAAAAAGAAAGAGGGACATTGGGAGGAGGGAGAAAGATAAGAAGAGGCAGAAAAGGGAAAGGAGAGGTGGAAGGAGCTTTTACAAAGCTTCACACAGGAAGAGAGGAGGGGGGTCTCTTTGCTTTGGGAATCAATGTTCAAAGCTTGAGAAATGTAGTCTATGTTGCACCAGCAAAGAGAAACCAGTCTGTAATTTATAGGCAAGTCTCAACTGTTATTTTATCCCACCACAACAGTGTGTCTTTTTTTTTTTTTTTTTTTTACCTGAGTGGGTGCAGGTGTGTGTACGTATCAGAGAGACAGAGAGGGATGGATTCAACACATCAAAGTATTCCTGGCTGATTCGAAGTCTCTGGACGTCGTCTTGCAGCTGACTATGTTTGTGTAGGAGGTTATGGATTTAAACTCGAGCCACTGCGACCGTGCAAGAGCTTGTTCGATGGTTAATGCAGATTGGAGGAAATCATCTCCAGAAGTAAAGTGACGGTGCCATGAGGAGCAGTTGGTTGGCCATATGCTGTTGCACGGTGCCCTGAGCGTGTATGACAGCGTGTTTGTATGCGTGAGACTGTGTGTGTGTGTGTGTGTAGGCTGTAGCCAGCGTGGGTGTAGTGTATGTTTACACACTGGCTGCTGCAGTGTGTGAAGCCTGCAATGTGTGCACGGACACTATATGGCCAAAAGTATGTGGACACCCTTGTAACCATTGCCTACTTTTGTTTTTTTTTTTAACAGGTTGCTCTTTTAGTTCCCATGGAGCTTACTGTACAATCGTATTTTAGAAAATAGTGTGCTTTTAACTTCGTAGCAGGAGTTTGGCGAAGGCTCTTGATTTGCACAGTGTGATGTGGCCTGCATGCCCTGGCCTCTACCTCATCCAACACCTTTGGGATGAAGTGGACTCCGAACTGCAAGCCAGTTCTTATTGCAACGTCAGTGTTGGATCTCACTAGTGCTCTTGTGGCTGAATGACAGCGGTGAAAGAAGTACTCAGGTGTTTTACTTCACAGACTGTTCAGGGACTTGCAAGTGACAGAATGGGGGGAAAAAATGGTAAAAATTCGAGCAGCAAAGGGCCGAGATATCTAAAGTTTTAGCCCCTATTTTAGGTCAAGATTCAAAAACCTTCCTTGGAAACGCCCAAATGCTACATCTACTGTTTTCTTCTTCAAGCCCAAGATGACATAAGCCTGATGACATCACTGAAATCATCAGGGTTATTTTCTACAACTGAAAAGCTCCCTCTAGAGCCACAGAAGACATTATACAACTGTTAGCAGGCTGAGTAGTACTGCTTATGACATGAACGTGAATAAAATCGGTGTCCTTAGAGTAAAAAAAAACAAATTAATGTGATGTAATATGAAAGTAATATCAGCTAATGTACTTAAGTATTAGACAGCAGTATACATTCGAAGAAGGCATCCTGAGATCACTCAACTAAAGTACCAAGTTCAATGTTTGCGTGTCCACATACTTTTGGCCACATAATGTACATTAAGGTAATATGCATGTTAGTGATCCAAGCGCAGTGCACATGTTTTCAATATATTGAATGTGTGTGTGTGTGTGTGTGTGTGTACGGTCTGCTAGCACTCACAGTGTCTCGGTCATCTGGTCAGGTCCATCTTTCTTTCTGCATGTGGAGAGGAGAATCTGTCACTTCTCTTTCTCTCCCTCTTCACACCTTCACCTCTCTCTTTCACCCAAAGTATGTTTTTAGTTCATTCTACGTCAAACAACACGAAGCAAAAAACAAAACAAGCTCAACCAAGCGTGTAGTACCAGTTATGTGGAGTCTCTCACTCAGTCATCCACAGTTAAGTCAAGCATATGAGCTGCTAGTTGCAGAATATCAAACTGGTGCAATCTACAGCGCCAATCACAGCGTGGGGTTATTCTGACCAGTGAGTTAGGAACAGGAAGTGGAGAGCTGACTCGTTAGCCACTACTACAGCAAACATCCCTGGACACTCTCACATTAAAGGAACAGTTCACCATAAAATAAAGTAGGAGAAACGTCATTAAGTTTGTGAACGACGACACCGCCCACCTCCAAAACTTCTGCTATCTGCTGATGAGTCGTAAAAATATCTCCCAGCATTCACCAGATTACTGGAGTATGAATAAAAACTCAGCTGGGCAATGAGCATGTTTCACAACAAAGCAATGCTGATGGAGAAAACAGGAGACATAATGAATGGCATATGAAATATTAAGATTGTTCTGCTTTTCTATGGCTCAATGTATGGATGGAAAATGTCAACAAATGCAGAACTAAAAATAAACATGCAGTTGGATAAGTGCTTCCAATAAAGAGACAGAATGGATGTCTATTTAAAACCACTAGATAAGCAGAGCCAGGCAAGCAAACAGTTTAGGGCAAAACAACGCAGTTAGCAGACACGTGCCATCAGTCAAGCTTAAAGTGCATCTCTTTTCCTTCATGTGACCCTGCTGAAACATCACTCATAAGCTCAATGAGATATCACTTCAAGAGAAAAAGGCTCAACAGTTAACTGAAGGGAAGGATGGGAACATTTACTGTCAGAACAGTCCTGCTGCCATAAACACTCACAGCACCAAATGTGGATTAATCAGCCGTTGAAAATAGTCCCTAACAAATGCACTATTTCCTCCTGTTTGAGTAATGTTTGCTAAAAACTACAGTGACCAGCTGTTTTAGGTAATTGAGGTAATTACTCAGTCCTTTTTTTTTATTTTTAGGATTAAATGTTCAGTAGGAACCAATTATCCTGGAGCTAAGAGCCACAGACAGTCACTAAGAGGAGGACTAACATTGTTGGTTTTGGTCTTTTCATGGAATTTATTGATAATAAATTAACAAATTGCTGTTGTCATTACCACCACTTAGGAACCCTTATTTGAAAACACTTCACCTTCATCAAAGCTAAAAACACAGCATGATAACCTCTTCTAAAGGTGTACTGAGAGCAGATTTCACCGGGTGAAATTTGATTGTGTTGTGTAGAGAAAAGCAGGTGGGACAGGAAATTATGTGGGTAGTTTTGTGGACATAAAGTGCGGGAGATAGCATGGCTAGTCTGCTAACAGGAGTAGTCCATGAAGTTATAAATTATAGAGCTTAACTGTCAACCTGATTTATGTTCTGAGGCTCACTATAGACAACCAGCCTCCAGAATATAAATAATCTTCTCCTAAATTTCCTAAATGACAGATCAATCCCACACTCTCACTTCAACTGGCCGGTCATCGTCAATTTCATGTTTAAGCGTTTAATCTCGTTAAAAGCGAATGTGTCTCATCGAGATGAAGCGGGAACAAAATCTGGTGTGACCCCACTTTCAGTCCAGGGTCGCTATTTTCAATTCATCTGTTTGACTTGCGAGCTAGCCACTTCTCAGGGTCTTTGAACTACAAAATTTTAAACCATTTCAAGCATGATTTTCTGGCAATGCAAAGCACACTTCCACCTTGTTAAAATGTTAGTGCACTCACATTACAAATCTGTGTTCTTCCCATTGACATGTCTAGTCAGTATGAAGTAGATCTGCTGTGTCACAGCTCAGGAGGTCAGTACTTACTTTATGTAGTAGGGCACCTTGTTTGGGGAGATGCCCTGCTCGAAGGGACTCTCTACAGATCCTGCTGGGACAAAGAAACAACGGTCAACAAAAACAGTCTTCCAAAATCCTGTATGTCTAACAAAAGCATGCCCATCCTGGAAATGTATACGCAGCAGTTACCAAAACACCATGATAATGAAAAACAGCCAAAAAACAAGAAATTTTGCTAGTTATCTCAATTATTATGCCCACAAGAGTTGGCGTGCCAACCATTAAAGCAGTCTTTGTGCTTTCTGGGAATTGTCAGCGTCTCTGACCAATCCGATTGCTCGGCTAAAACTACCTGCCATATAAGCGTTATTGTGCCCCACGGGTAGAATTTGCAGCAGTTAAAAACAGAAAGATGCATCGAGGGACAACTGGCAGAACACGTGTGGTGTGTATTAACATAACAGCATAAAAAACAACAACAACTCACACACCATCATCTGTGTTTTTTTCCTTAATGTCATGATATTTTATGTATTTAGTTGCCGTTTCTACCATCTTTTCCACCCTTTTACAGTATACGTTATTAACATCTAACTACTTGATTCCTGTCCTTTATTGTCAATGTCAGCTTTTGTTTCTTTATTTAAGTTTGTTCTTACGAGTGCTCCTGTGGTTCTTCAGTTTTAATCACTGCCATGAGCGCAAGTGTAGTGTTGTGATGTTACGTTATCTGTAGTCTTTTAATTATTCTGTAGATCAACTGTAATTAAACTAGAGGAAATGATGAGAAAAAAGCAGCTTGCAGTGTGAGAAGTGGCTCCAGGTAGACATCCTTAGATAAAATAAATAAATAAATAAATCTTCTTTAGGTATTAAAAGTTGAATGTAGCGAGTTACCAAGAGCCTTTTAAATGCCAAGTCTACCTGTGATTTCTTTATGACCTCTGTCTCACATTAATGTCTGGAATGCAACAGAAAAAGAAACCGTAAGAGAGGAAGAGAAAAGAACCAGACTATGGATGAGATAAGTCCTAACGATCCTCACAGCTGGTTATGTTATGTTAAGATTATTATTTTTTTAATGGTGCACAGAGAGATCACTCACAGAAACTAGTTTTAAGTCAAATAAGACCCCTTCCCTCTCCATTCAGACCACATTAGATGAGAAGTATGTCTGTGAATCTGTGAAAATGGGACTTCAGTATGCACATGGAGATTACATAACGGCAAATTATCATGCTGAAAGACTGAGGCCAAAACGACAAGTCCTGGGAAATAAAGTCATTATCCTCATCAGTCAAGCAGTCGCTACTTGGCCCTTGTATTATAGTATAGCGTGACAACAAAAATATAAGGACATAATGATTTATAGTACAGTACAGTAACCCTTGATGCTTACTATGGACAAACACATTTAGGCAACACAAAGATTAGATCTACTGTTCATGTTTCAAATGCTACACTTGGGGACCCATTCATGAGCCAGCTGTCACCCTGCTTCTCACTGTCAGACTCCAGCCTGCTGCGTAGTTCATACACTTCACTGATAAACATGAGAATTACATCAAATGAAAAAGCACATAAAAAAAAATCATCTGGTCCTTTTATACTTTTCTAAACCTCCGCTGGCCAGTTGGATATAATTTCCCCTGCTGGCTTTTATCTGTGTGGTCACTGCTCACTGCTCTAACGCCACTCTTTTAAAAGGAGTTGTGCATCCATGCACAGGGAAGACATTCAAAATGTAGTTTAAATTTAAAAACTGCAGCAGCACGTATGTCATTTACAGATCATTCCCAAAAATGTTCATGCAGCCTGGTGTAGCCTTTCAGACAGACTAAACAGGATCAGCATAAGACTGAAATTTGCATTAAGAGTCTGAATTATGCAATGGCAAAGATTTCTGCATTGCCGAGGGGAGGAAACAGAAAGCTACTGGATTTATACACTGAACACAACTGAACCCGTATGAATTAAATGAGGGAATGAATTTATCTTATTTTCTATGAATATTTTGAAAAAAATAATCCATTGTGTCATGTTATATATATGTATGCATACTGTGTGTACTCCAGATTTCATGCATCAGCTGCCCTGGTTGTACATAGAGGAGGCAAGGCAAGGCAAGGCAAGTTTATTTGTATAGCACAATTCGTACACAAGGCAATTCATAGTGCTTTACAGAGGCAAGGAAAAACATTTGACATTAGGACAAGAAATAGCAATAGAAAATAAAATTAAAGAGAGAAGAAAATTTAATTAAAAACATCAGAATGTCATTTAAAATTAATTAAATATTAAATAATTAAAATAGCAAATTTTAAAACAATTTAAAACAATAAACGAATCACTGGAATATGATTAAAAATTCTTAAGAAGTTCTTTAAAAGAGCTCAGCCATAAGCACGTGAAAATAGAAAAGTTTTTAACCTGGATTTAAAAGTGCTAAGAGTTGGGGCTGATTTCAGTCCTGCTGGTAGTTTGTTCCAGTTGTGAGCAGCATAACTGCTAAATGCTGCTTTACCGTGTCTGGTTTGAACTCTGTGCTCCACTATCTGACCTGAGTCAGTAGATCTCAGAGCCCTACTGGGTCTATATTCTACTAACATTTCATTCATGTATTTTGGGCCTAAACCATTCAGTGATTTGTAAACTAGTAGCAGAACTTTAAAATCTATTCTGTGGCTAACTGGGAGCCAGTGTAAAGACTTAAGAACTGGGGTGATGTGTTCTGATCTCTTTGTTCTGGTCAAAACTCGAGCTGCTGCGTTCTGAATGAGCTGCAGCTGTTTGATACTTTTTTGGGGGAGTCCAGTCAAAAGACCATTACAGTAGTCAAGTCTACTGGAGATGAAAGCATGGATCAGCTTCTCCTGATCTGTTTGGGACATAAAGCCCTTAACTCTGGATATGTTCTTAAGTTGGTAAGGCTGGAAATAAACCTCTCAGACTATCTATACAACAATCAATGATGGACTCCATATACTTTCATCCATATCTGAGTGAGTCGTATTGGGTTAAGTGTTGATTCATTTATGAACTCAGTAATAAAACTAAAAAACAACAAAAAAATCTAAGTTGGAAAAACAGATCAATACACCATCATAGACTCAATGACGAGCCAAATGAGTCAGTTTTTTTTATGTACTCCCCGCTTCTCATCACTTAGTCATTCAGTGACCTGCTGACAGTCGAGCGCTGTGTCGCTCTTTATCGCTTACTTATTGAGTGCCACTGAGTGAGCTGCTGTCATGAGGTGGGTGCCTCATATTGTCTTATCTCGCACCCGCACACACACACACACATGCATACACAGCTCACCTCTTGAGAATCCAGTCAACTGTCAATATTCTGATGTATGCATGTAGGTGTGTGTGTTTTACTCACCGTGAAGGAGGCCAAAGTCCCTGTGAGCGTCTGTCAGCTGCTTCAGATGGTCTTTGATGGAGATCTGGTAAAGAAAGATGGAAAGAAACACATTTAACAGACAGATAGAGAAATAGAGAGTGATGGACGGAAACAGGGATTTCTCACCAAATTCAGAAGAAAACTTCTAACCATAATGCTTCATAATCAATGGTTTTATAATGTGATGAGCTGAATACACTGGCGGATGTGTCGCTGTGAACTGTGACACATGATGGACTGTTGCACAGAAAGAGCAGGAAGAAGATACACGGATGCGCAGACGGAGGGAGAGGAAGAGACACAAAGACAAGCATGGAAGAGATAATTGAGTTTGTATTGGAGGAATTAGGGAGGATGCAGTCTCCTGTGAGTCTCCTTCAGCTCTGAATGAGCTGTCTATCTAGATGGAGTTGAGATAATTGTGCCAAATCAGCACGACTGTGTAGGTACACACAGAGAGGTGGGGCTAGGCCCGGCAGGGTGTACACACTTGTCTCCTGGTTCACAGATTTCCATCGAAACTACAAACTCTTGTCATTGATCCAAATCTAAGCACCCATTCTGCAGGGTACTTTTGTTAACATGACTTCATGTTTTGAAGTTGATTAGCTTAGCATAAAGACATGGGGAAAACGGCTAGCTTGGCTCACTCTAAAGTTTAAAAACACAGCTTACAACATCTCTAAAACTCAACATAGTGTATCTTGTTCTTGTTGAATCCATATATAAACAGAATGTATAAATAAACAAGTTTTATATGGAGCTACTTGCTGTAACTATTTTTCTTTATAGAGTATTATCATCAATAAAAAAGGCATTTGGGATTTGAACATATACAATTTCAAAAACTGGGCAAAATCAATCTGTTGATGAATACATTATCTGTGCTCAGTGAATCGAGCCTACATTCAAGCAAAGATACTTTACCGACACTTTCTCAAATTCCATTAAACTTTCTAACTCATATAAAACACATAAAAGTCAGCTGATATTTACAGACAGCACCAACACCAGCCAGCTAGCTAGCTACACCCTGAACGTCCCTGGAGGAGCTGCTGTCTATAATCACTGATGCTTCCTGACACAGTGTTCAATGATCTAATGTTCCCAGGCAACGCATGCAGCTCCGGCCGGCATGCAGAGCTTTGGCAGACGCTGATTAGCAACAGATTTTTGTTCCGGGAAATAAAAAAGTGAATCATTGGAAGTTTAAAGGTGTCTCAACTTTTTTTTGATAGAAGTCTTGGAGCTGTGTGACTAAGATTATTACCCAGTCTGAGTGGACAGATTGGCTGATTAACCATCCAGCCTTTCATCCATAACCCCAATGAGAAGTCCACTAATGATACATTGTCAGGGGAGTCTGTGTGTGTGTGTGTGTGTGCATGTGTGATAAAGAACAGATGAAGATGGAGATATGACAGAGATGACTGGTCCGTTTTTGCTTCGATGTGACATGAAACCAAACGATGAAATTACCTTCGAGTCCACCTCACCCAATCCATTTCTGCCTGAGTTGTTTTTCCCCGTATCCACGGTAACCTAATTAGAATTGTACAAACGAGAGGAGTGGGATTGTTGAGGAAGAATTTGTCGCAATTACTCAGAGTGCACTGTGTCCCCATGCCAACCAATCAGCTTCGACCTTACAGGCACGAAAGAACACTGTGAACCGACTAAAGTGACCTGAATGTGCAGGTACCACTCTCTCCCAATCACACACACATTCAAACATATGCACTTGCCCACAAAATACAACAAATGAACAAACACAAGCACTCACCTAAAATTTAATTACCGAAGCAGAAACTATAAAAGAAAGAATAAACACACATTTGGTGCAATCGCACACATACACACACACTTCTATCTACCACCCTGCCAATTAAAATGATGCCAAAATTCCTGGGCAAACATGCCGCTCCCAATAAACCACCTGTAGTGAAAGTGACTTTTCAAAAACTGGCAGTTAAAGCCTCTTTTCCATCCAACTGAAACACTTAATTCTCTCCTTTGAAAAGAACGCTTTTATATCAGCTCATAACTGTAAGTGTAAATAGAGAGGATAATACAATTATGTCTGAGGACCAGTATCAGGTAGCCTGTGTTTATCAAGCTGCTAAATGTAAACCTTATTCACTTTTTCTCCAACTTGCAAACTTAAGAATCAAACCTTTTCACAACAGGAAGAGGCAGTGAAATTCCTTCATGAAATATTTGGCTCTTGCTGAAGTAGTGACTCACTGGGCTAGTTGGTGAGCTTACTATCACTAGTCACAATAACATAACTCCTAAAGCTTGTTTCCATTTCTTCAGAGGCATTTTGTTCTAAAGCTTCTACACGGTTTCATTTAATATTGAGTTATACTGCAAAGATAAAAAAATAAAAATACTCTCCGAGTCTCCGAATGAGCTTTCTAAATGTCACTTAGCTCCGACTCCCACAGGACAAAAGGGCGTACAGTAATTATTTAGCATTATTCAAAAGAACTATTTGTACCATGAACTAATGTTTGCAAACCATTGCTCTGTTGTGGAGCAGTTCACACTCTGACAGAGAAGATTTAATAAAAGTGGATGAAGCATTAGAGAAAATAAGCTACGATAGCTTCCTCTGTTTAGACTCCCAGGCTTGTCATCAACACTGCCAAGAAGGTTTACAATAGGTCAATGGTTTGGTTTTCTTTGCCAATATTTCAACCCTATTTATATATTATACATGTCTTATAATACTGTTAATTTAAGAAGTTAATGACTACTAGAGATATTAAAGTTTAACACACATAAAATGATCTCTTAAAATGAATGATTCTCCTGTAGTTTTGCAAAATTACATCACATACGTTTGGTTTGAATAAGAATGAATAATATAGCAGATGTAGGATAAATCCTTGTGTCTGATTGGCTGTTCCAATCAGAAAACAATTGGGGTTAATTATTATTCTTAAATCTTATTCATCATACTCGGATGACAACTAACTTACTCCTCAGCTGGCTCTTTAGAGAAGTTTGATAAATACAGGTCCAGGTCTTATTTGGAAATGTATGTTTTTTATTTTTTATATAACCATGAATCTCCTGCTGTCTGTCTACATGAACTACACCCATGTTCTCACTTTCTCTACAAAACAAAGGTCTGTTGTCTGTGTGTGTGTGTGTATATGTGTGTGTGCAAGCATCTGGTCAGGTGCTAACTTCAGAGAGACCGTCCGTCTGGTCCCGTCACCATGGTATCACCGTGGTACCCATCTCCGCCTGGGACGTCTCGGCATTAGTTGGTCTCTCTGGCAGCTGATTGGCTCTATCTGCCACCGCCAGTAACAATCACTGTCTGACTTCCAGCATGGCTGCCACTGTGTCTAATGAGACTGATAGAGGCACATCCTGTGCTGCTTCTGATCACCAACACATGGGGTGTACACACACACACAAACTGTCTGTGTTTTTTGTCCTTATTACAACTCTTCCATAAAGTAACACATATACACAAACTCACAGGTGCACAAAGATAGATTGCACAGATAGATGCTACATTGAGATACTTGACTATGACTCTGAGGTGTGTGCAGCCATCACTTTATAAATTTATGTGCATCTTTGTATATAAATATCTCGATATGTACAATATATATCTGCAGAGGATTATCAGTATTTCCATACCCGAATAAATGTGTGTTTGTGTGTGTGACAGTGTACCTGCAGCAGTCTCCAGCGCGTGTTGAGATCTTCGATGCGTTCCAGGTTGCTAGGTGACAGGTGGATGTCGGGTGGACCGAAAGTGGATGCCAGCTGGTTCATGTGTGTTACGTCATCCTGAATCGGAGCGATCTCTTCCTGGAACTCCTGCAACACACAACACACACACACACAGATTGTTAGTAGCCCTCGGTTCCTTTTTGTTTCTCACCTCAGCTGTTCTAACAGAAAGAAACAAATGCATCCATCATGTAAACTCCACTTTTCCTGCTTGTTTAATGCTTGCTGGTGTATAGAAAATGCTGACAGGCTTAAGTAGGATAAATGCAACATGAGGTGCCTCCAATGTGGCTGTTGAATATTAATGGTTGATAGATGCAAGGTGGGCGACACTTCTATATCTTCCATATGAGCAGTAACAAATGCATATGTGACTGTTACACATGGATTTAGGGTGCTGTATTTACACAAAATGAATGAGATTAATGAAAATTCTGAGGGGATGCTTGACGGCACAAAAAAGGTCTGCTTTATGGCGCCATGGTCTTATATTTGGTCATATTTGGGACATGACAAACGTTAACACCTGAAAGCGATCGCCACTCAGTCTGACCTTGACTCTGTCGATGTGCTCTGGCAGCGAGTCGATCAGCAGGTCTCCCACAGGTTCCCACGCCTCCTTCACCATCTCTGCCTGCCTCAGCTGTCCATCCAGCAAGTCCTCCGCCTCCTGGAGCTCTATCAGCCGATCCAAAGCCAGCTCCAGCCTCCTCTGCCAGTCGGCCGAGTCGACATTGAGCCGGTCCCAGTTGTTTATCACGTCCTCTGTTTCTTTGCGCAGGACTCGTCCCACGTTCTGGGCTCGCTCCTCCGGACTGATATCTGAGGGTTAAAAGAAGTGAAAGATGTCACTGATAGTGACAAACCAACAAAGGATCATCATCTGACTCAGTTGTGTTCAGTTCTAAGGATAGTTTAAGTCTTTAAACCCTTTGCTTTGGTTCAGTCTTATGGCTCTCATTAGTGTCATTTCAGGTCGCCATAGGCTGCTATTTTCAGCTAAAAAGTTGTGAACCCCACACATCCATGTCATCACATTTTCATTCAAATGTTGTGCAATGTAGTACTCAACGTCATCTGTTTCCAATTTAGCCCTGTCCACAGTGAAACAGTGAACAACAGCATCAGTGAAAAGCAAGGACAAAAAACACAAATCTACCTTAAAATGTGTGATCATATCACTCTGCTTAGAACAATCTGTGTCTGATATGTTTTTCCACAAAGAAAGGTATAGTGTAGATTAAATTGTTAACTTAATTCCACAGAAACATTGGTAGCATTATTATTGGTGCAATTTCTACCACATCTATCAATCTTTTGTCATGATATTTGTTTGATTTTTTCTGTTCTTTTGTGATGAAAGTCTTCACCCGTGTGCAGTACCAACTCTCCTCAGTTTCCATTTACAATGTTTCCATTTGAGTTGAAAAAGCAACCAAAGCACAAGTGAACGCTGTGACAATGAAGACTGGTTCACTTATATGTCAAACCACTCATGTTGTTTGTGGAGACACAGGTTGCATTTAAACTCAAAATGTCATACAGTCAAATGACACTGTGTCAGTTGTGCTTTTTCTAATTAAAAATAGCAAAAAGAAAGAATAACATTGAAAGAGTGAGTAAGTGCTTGTTCTCCTCGGTGCAGCAGTGGCTAGCAGCTGGAGTTCAGAATTTCTTTCTCTCTTTCTGTGCTCTCCAAGTGTGTTTGAGTTGGCAGCTCAATGGGTTTAATGGGCTACAATTATAGTTTAGCTGTTTTCTACAGGCCTGGTAACCGGGCTGATGCACAAGGTGCTGCAGGAAAGTCAGCGTGTGTTTGTTAACCTCCATGTGTGGTTGTTTCCAGGCTGTCCATAGTTCACTGTGTGACTTGGCGACAAGAGGAAAAGGAGCTTTAAAGACCAGGTAGGAGACAGGTCTATAACATTCACTTCACAATTTCCTTTTATGTAAGATGTCAAGTGTTGAGGCTGATCCCAGCGCTGCTCTGGCAGAAAATACCTCTAATTAAGGAGCTATTTCCTGTGTTTACATTCCAGTTTGTGCATTTAAATGGCAAGGTGTGCAAGAAATGTAAATCTATCTTTGTTATGTTAACCTAAAACAAAAAATGGGGTTTATGCTGTTTACATTGCTTGCATTCTTAATCCAGGCAGCATGAAAAACATCAAAGCGAGTCTGAAGCAGGTATCTTAACACAGACCCCAGTGTGCATGCAGATTTGTGAAATAACCCATTTTGTGTGTGTGTGTGTTACCTCTCTGCTCAGGTGATGGTGTGTCTCGGGGCAGTTCAGACAGGAAGACTCCCACATCGTCTAGTGCCTTGGTAACAACAGGCTCTTTAGCTCTCAAATCCCTCCTGAAGCCCTGTGAAGACACACACAGCTGGTTTAATTGTACAGCAGTGTTTCTTAAACTTTATCAGGTTGTGAAGTGATGTTACAGTATTGTAGAGTATCCCAACACACATATATATATATATATATATAAATATATATATCTATCACTCTAAGTCGTTACCATGACAACCAGTGGTCACAATTGATAACTGATGTGTGAATGTTACTGTTAAATCAGCAGTGAGATGCTCTCAAAGTTTGGAAAAAACAGTAAAGATGAAAAGGAGGAGAAGAGAGAATTCAAAGATATGCTTCCATACTGCAGGTGATGCAACAGCCATCTGAGCAGTCACACCTTTTGTTTCCACGTTCAAGGCAAAGCCATTTCTCTGTACATCTCTGAAGGTATTTGAATACCTGCAGAGCAGTATGTATTTACTCTCTCTAGAGTTCTGTACATTTGAATTTAAGTTTTAGATCCTCCACAATAGAGAAAACACCCACAGTAACAAATTATTATAATAAAAAGTTGTGGTAAGTCTGCGTGTATTGTGTGTAGTTCACAACCAGAAGAATTCACAGACAGTCAGTTTCAAGTGTCTGTGTATCCGAGTCGCCCCTCATATTAAAACATGTCTACATTCATTGTAAAACACTTTGACTAAAAGCCTTCTCCTAATATATATCTGCAGGAACTTAGTGTTTTGAAAAATGATTGTAATTTTTATACATGAAATGACCAAGTCAGCAGAGCCAATCATCTCGCTTTTTTGCTTAAAATGGGTTTTTCATTGAACCTGTACGACTATAGTTTCCATTTTTTTCTGAGCCTTTGATTTGCTTAATCAGAGCGACATGAAGTCTACCTTCAATATAAATGGCTGCTTTTGCAATAAAACCACAAAGCTTTTGCTTACGAAAGTATCAAACAGACTTTGTAATTGATTGCTTACAGCACTGGTGCTGAGCTTAAGGTTTATGAGTGTTTTCCTGACTTTGAGGAAAGATTGTTGTAAGTAGTACGCTTATTATTAGGGACTGTAGGAAAATTACTGGTATGGGGATGGAGGTAGAACATTATGGTATCACTTTAAAAAAAACTTTTTTTATGAATTCACATAATCCAACTTCACAAACTGAAACACATGCTGCAGAGACAAGCAGTGTGTCGCTCTGTGTCCATGTATGTGTGTGTGTTTCTTCCTACCCGGTGTGTGTCCAGCTGTGCCTGCACGGTGGGGACGTCGCCCCCTACAGGCGGCTCCTGCTCCAGCTGTTGACTTTTAAGCCTAATCCAGTTCAGCAGCTCCTGCAGTGACATGTGAAGCCTCTTCCACGGAGCCATCTCAGAGTCTAGGTGGGCCCTTGAAACACACACACACACGCGCATATTTTCTTTTATTTTGTTCTGTTCTGTGCTAATGTAGGTTTGAAGGGTTGCTATAGAGAAAAACAGCTAAACTACATGAAATTGACATTGAAATTTTTAACATATTTCCTAAATTTCCAGGACATCCGTGTAACTCTACGACCTCCAGTCAGTCAAGCCTCTCCTCACCTCATGCTGAGGGTTTTGTTGCGTAGGTCATTCCATCTCTGGCTCATGTTGCCCAAACGTCTCTGGAGCAGAGTGGCGTCCTCCGAGTCCCCCAGCGACCTCAGAATCCTCTGCCCATTCTCATCCAGGGAGTGATACAGCTCTGTGTGGCCATCAATCTCCGCCTGGAGGTCCTGGTAACACACACACAAACATGCTCATATAGTAAGAGGCAGTGGGGAAAAAGGCAACAGCAGTAAATTCTGCTGGATCTTAATTTTCTCAGCAGCCATATTTCAGGAATTCACTTTTTTCAATGCTTCTTCCAGTCTTTATGCCAAGATAAGCTAACCATCTCCCGGCTCCAGCTTCATATGTTTTCTAAACCACGCCTACTTTTTAGTGATCCAATCGACCATGTAATAATGGCAGGTCTCACTTTATTTCTGCACTGCTAATCTTGAGAAGCACCGGCATGTTCGCACGTTTCATAAACATCCATGACACAACCTGTTGTATATTTTTACATTCAAAAGTATCTGAAAAGTTGTCTGAACATTCTCAAAGATGTCATTAAAGAAGAAAAACATCCTGTAAAATAATGTTACACTCAATGGAAGTCTTAAGATGAATTAAATTACATGAAATTTTAATGATACCCGAGGGGAAAATAGGCCTCTGCACCAAAGAATAGGACGCAGACAAACAGAACAAATAGAAAGTGCTGAAGATGGTGAAGGTGCGGCGCAGTATTAGACTGTTTAGTGTGTCCTCTCTGATCCTACCTCTGAACTGCATGCTGCTTTCAACAACTTTAGTCAACCCCAGCCCTGAACCTTCATTTCAACTTAAACTCTGATGCTTGGTACCTTCACATTTTCTTCACATCTAATTTTTGAGAATATTCAATACTTGTCCTTGAATTGAAATCAAATGACTCATGAGGAGCAGAATCTGTCTGCTTTTAGACCTTTTGGCTGATATGAAAATCACTTCATTGAACTTTGTGGTGTACAAATCTTGCAGATTTACTCCAAAATTACCTATAAATATAATGTCAAACAGATCATTACAGTCTTGTGTTAGTATTTTAAACCTCAATATTCTTATTACTTGTATGCAGCTCACTAATTTCAATAATAATCAATAATTATATATTACTGAGACTTTTATATCATAAAATGTTATTTACTAAAGCCTCAGTTTAGGATTTAAATGCTCCATTACAAAAGAAAAGCGCTTGATTTTCTTTTCCAACCTGAACATGGTAGACTTTCCTGCGCAGCATCTTCAAAACTTTAGTTTGGAAGAAGAAGAAGAAGAAGAAGAGGAGGCATCATCGTCTACATCTTATAGTCCCTCAAGATTAGCTCCCAATGTGACTGCATAAGAATGCCCTCTGTTTAAATGTGTGTGAGACAAAGATTTGGAAATGAAGAGGGAGGGAGGAAGGGAGGGAGGGAGAGTCACAGAGAGATGGACAGAGAGTTATAAAAGGGAGACAGAGTTGGAGAGTGTGAGTCAGAGTGAGTCAGACAGGGGTGAGAAAGAGAAAAGAGATGGAGGAGGAGGAAAGAGGCAGAGAGAACTTGAAAGGGTGCATAAAACGATGAGTGTGCTCATTTTCCAATTAAACGTTATCTGCGTGCAGTATTGTAGCCCGAGAATGTGTGTGTGCTCTCTGAATGCTGAGCAGCGTCGCTATCCGACATTATAATTGGACACAGAAGACTATCTCAGCACTGCATACAGTGCTGCTGTTGTACTGAAAGTGAGTGTGTGTCTGTGTGAACAGGAAGTGTGCACAAGCATAAATTTTCAACAGTGTGTATTTGAAAATGTAATTCCAAAATGCTACATGTGTGTCTGTGTCTTTCTTTTACAGTATGTACGTTGTGTGAGTGTGTGTGTGTGTGTGTGAGTGCATCAGTGCACCACAGTGTGTGTGTGGGTGCAGGGTGAGAGCAGAGGGTCAAAATATGTTCTCTCACAGAACAGAGCCTTCCCTTCAACACCTACAATGCAGTGGGGGGATTTTGTATTTGTCCGCTAGGCAGCGACTGGCCAATGAAGTCTCTCCATGCTGCCATGTCAGCATTCCTGTCATACCAGCTGGGGCGGCAAAGAAGTTTAGTCTTCAACTCTGAGTCGAAAACTGGAAATGTATGAAACCATAAAGACTAAATATTGCAACTATCAAGCTTTTGGTCTTCTTGTTTGTTTCCCGGCTCTGATACTGAACAATCACTGCTCGAGTGTTTTGGCACTTCCTGGCAATTACTTGTCAATCAGTTTTAAGTGCGTGTGGGCGCTGCTGTTTCTTTGTCAGTTCTTGTTTTCTTCTCGTTCTTCTTTTGTTTGCTCTGAATAATCACTTTTTAATGCTCTACTGAAGATCTACATGACATCAGATCAACATCAAGTCAAAATCTTGTCAAAGGACTTTAAAGTGTTACTATAAATCACCCGCATTGCTTTTTCATGACTCAATTAGTTATGTTGAGCTCAGTGCATAAGTATGTTTTCTATGTAAAATTAATGTATACCATGGGAACATCATTGGGTCATTAAAATAATCAATGATTTCAACTGAGAGAATACATTACTACTGTGTTACAATGCAGCTGTAGCATGCACTGGATTCATTCTGTATATTCAGTATGTGTTGATTATGTATGCGTCACTAAAAGAGCAGAAGCTGTTTGGCCTTGTCTTTTGTAAGATGTCTGTCATGGTCTTGTATTGAAAACAGTTTGACAAAGATTGAGAGCTGCAATGAAAACCGATGCTGTAATAACACACAAGAAATAGGTAATTCAGTTACTTCTTAATATGTGTGACCTGAAAATCCCCCAGTCTGGATTAGCAGGAATATATATCAGATTAAGGAGGTGATGTGTGTGTGTGTTTGGGGGGTAGAAATGGACTGCATCTATCCCCAGTTTAGATGCAGGAAAATAGCACAAATGAGAGCAGTGCCCTGCTGTTTAAACGCATAGACAGATTAATACTGATGATATTGTGAACGTCACACAATAACATGAAAGAAACATTATACACATCCTAAAATAAAGTGGACCAATCATATTGAAGTCCCAAAGGACTTTGGTTTTGAAGTGCCTCTGGGAATAGCCTCTCAGTCTGTCCATTCTTGACTAAAATCTGTGTTTTCACTGCATAGTTTTCTCTTTTTAGAGCAAAAGCATCAGGCTGCTGTAGGCGATTGTTTGCTCTCTGCAGAGCACAAATGTTAGTCAGCAGATTAGAGGAGGAAGACATTCCTATCTTCTTACCTTCGGGTGCTGTAGGTTGTTATTTGTTTAGTCCGTATGATGGTAGCAAAGTCTGTCACCAGATCATCCATGTTTTAGTTTCATATTATCTTAGATAATACGAATGGAAGCCGTCTCTTTGCTGTGAGACCCAACTGGATTTGAGATTTGAAGGCAAAAATGCTGAGGAGACCTGACTTGGTGCACTGAAGGTATTGTGTCTTTTGGTGCGCTGCCAGATTGTCATGAATAATTAATAATGTGCTACGTGCAACAAGCTGCTGCTGTCACCAGAATAAAATGTGGAAGAAATTTACATGAGACATTAAATTATCAATTAGTACATGAATTTATAGATCAATAATTATTTTTTCTCTATGTATTTGTAAAAAATATTCTGATCAAATCATGTATGTACGCTATAATTCCTGCTTTTAGTTATTAAAAATGTTCTGTTGAGTTTTAGAAAAGTATTATTGATATGTTTTCACTCGTCTATTGCCCTGATTGGCCTATCATAAATATCTGACTGTTGATGTCATTTCACCTGTAAACCAGATGATGAAGCGTGCAGCTGTCACTGACTGTAATATACCTGTCATCTGTGTGTAATGGTTCATGCATCAGGACGCTGCACTTCATATCATCCTCAGGGCCAATCTTTCTCTTTTATTCATCTGTAACTGATCTTCATAAAACAAATGATCAGAGTTACAGTCTGAAGGTACTCAACTGGACTCAAGAATACTATTTGTTTCCAGTGAGGTATTACACAGTGACCTTCTGAGGTAAAGATTATTATTGCTGCTCTAGAAACAATATGTAGGATAGGTATGTTTGAAATACGTAATCTTGTTCTGAATTTAGTCTTAAAGCAGATGTCGTAGTTGCGAGGACAGGGGAGGTGTAGCTGCAGGCAGCCACAGAGCAGGAGTGATCTGACAGATGTGATAAGCACCACACTGAAGAAATGAATAAATAAAGTAACGGATAATGACTTACACACTGTTAAATGCAACATAGTCATTGTGGGTTTTTTTTTACCTAATGACAGACAGTTGACTTCATGAACGACCTGGGCTGTGTGTGTGTCTGTGTGTAACAGCTGACCTTTTGGATGTGTAGAACACACAGAACATTAATTAACATTAGATACTGACTGATCCTGTCAGCATGTCTGGTCATTTAAATAATCAATGAAGCTACACTGCTGTGCTTCACACGTAAATGTGCACACCGTCTCTCTTAATGGGGAGATGCACTTATAGTTTCTGCTGCTGAAGGATCGCTACATGTATTAAATAGTCAGCACCCAACCCCAACTGAAGCGTATGGATGTGTCTTGTTCCCGGTGTCCACTTCCACCCCCCATAGTGTGTGTGAGTGTGTGTGTGTTTGTGTGTGAATCCGTCCTACCTTCCACTGTGCCAGCAGGTTCCTGGCTGCCTCAGGCTGTTCCTGCAGTCTCTCCTTGTTGGTAGCATCTATTAACACATTGCAAGTTGTCTCAGCCTCAGTCAGCCAGTTGAGGAATTTCTCCAGGTCAAGGTAGAACTGCTGCAGCAGCTTCAGAGCTGCTTCCAGAGACGCCTCCCTGTCTGCAACACTGGAGAGACAAAACAATTCAAAATTAGGCAATTGATTAAATTGATCAATTGACTTTTGTCTGTTGCAAATGGCAGACATCTGCACACACTGTAGCATAGTTTATGTATAAGTATATGTAAGTGTGTTTGTGTCTGTACCGCTTGTTGATGTGTATCCACGTGGCTGACATATTGTCGTTGACCTGAGTGACCTTGTGCGTGTCGTCGTTGGCGTACAGTGTCAGCAGTTTGTCAGCCAGTGCGTTGGTTTCATCCACCTGACCCTGCCACTGTCGCAGATCATTCACAAAGTGCTGAAAAAGAAGGGAGAGTGAAGAAATAGACTCAAGAACGAAATGAGGACTGAAACCAATTTTAAAATGACGTTTGAGCTATCCCTAGTATGAGTAATATTATATTCTTGACACACCAGACATCTGAGACTGCCAAGATTTAAAAAAAAAAAAAAATCATGCAGACAGTGGATGGATGTGCAGCCCACCTTCAGTTCAGCGTTTTGTTTCTTCAGAGCATCCACCGTGTACGTGATCTCCTGCCAGGACTCCAGCCTGTCACTGGCCCGCCTGATGAGATGCTCCACCCCATTCTTAGAGTCCAGCCAGTCAGTGGAGTCCTGCAGCATGTTGTGGAGCTGCTTTGTCCTATCTGAGAGTTTGGTCTGAGAGTCCTCCCAGTGAGTCTGAAGCCGGTCAACTATGATGATGAAAAGAAATGTTAAATCCAGCTTTCCTTTTAATAGGCCAGGAGGTACCACCACCGTTTTAAGAGAAAGCACAATTCTTTACATGGGATATATATATGTGTTTATGTGACGTACTGCGCTCAGTGATGGCGCTGCGGGTCTCCTGGTTGCTGGTTTTGTTCTTCAGGTTCTGGGCTGCTGTGACCTGTCTCTCCAGGAGTGGGCGCCGCTGGTCAAGCTCCTGCAGACGCACCTGAAAACAAACATTTGTGATTTCCTGGTTAATTAACACATTAATCAGTGTACTTTAGCTGCAAAATAAATGAAGTCTAAAATACACTGCATACGTCTGTCCCATTAAATCACAACAGTCCCCAGTGTATGCTGTGCCATTAAACTGTGACTTTGGAGGTTGTGACCTTGAGCTGGCCGATGTTGTCGTTGATGTCGTCCAGGTCAGCCACCACCACGCGCTTGTTCTGCACCATGTTATCCAGCATGGTTAGCCAATCAGTCAGCTCAGCCCAGGACTTGTTGAACTGAGCCAGAGCCGCCGATTCAGGCTGGGAACTTCCTGTCAGACTTTCATCTGGGACACACACAAAACATTTACTTAAAACACACACATCAAGATAAATACACTGTAAAACGTTCCCTGCTAGAGTGATAGGAGATGTGTTCAATGACAACACTGTTGTAACTTTGCACAAGTCCAAAATACTTCCACAATAAGATTTTTTTATTGCATATCTTCAAGCTACAATGAGATCTGAATATACACAGACACTTCTTGGACAATTCATAATATATAATATAATTCATTTCACATTAAATAAAGTTTTCATTTCATAGATTTATAACAGCTTGGGGAGCTGTAATGGACATTAATATTGATTTGTGAAGTGATGGGAAGACAGTCATAAGACCCACAGTGTACACTGAACTTTGGGTTGCAGGAATTCTTGCAATCAGAGTTTACCCAGCAACAAACACACCCAGTTAAGAGAAGTAAGTCTTACTGGTTTTTTTGGCCACAAGAAGAGCAGCCATTCTCTCCTTATGCTGCCGCACCAGCTCCAGGATCACAGTCCAATCTTCTCTCAACTTCACATATTTCACCTGTCGCACACACACACACACACACACACACAGAAAGACGGGGTAAGTGTTGACAACAATGCAATTATCCAGTTGCTCAAATGCAATAAAAGACTTATTTTGAAATTGAAAGTTTAGGTTGGGAGAGTTGAACTTTTGGTTGTGCGTCTTTGATCTTCAAAAGATGTAATGTTCTCTGACATACACTAATGAAGTACATAATATGGATTTGATGAAATGTTTGAAGCAGAGCTGGTGGTGAGATGAAAGGAAAAATTGTTATATTTATTTTACTCCCCAGATGAATATAGAAGGCAAGCACATTTCACACTGAAAACGTCTTTTTCATCATCAAAAAGCAATAGAAAATTATTTATTGGCAGAAGCTATTTGCACCCAGGTGTCAGTAGCCAACAATGCTATTTGCACCCAAGGGTACATATCTATTTTATTATATCTATTACTCCTATTTTATCAGATTTTTTTTGGTACCGGTTACAGAACTGAGGCTGAGAACGGGAAAGGGTTCGATGAGATGTGAGCCGCCAATAAAAGCTCGGCATGTGGCACACGAGCAGTGCAATGAAGGACGCTGTGATACCTTGAAAAATAATAAAATAACTAGACCAGAACCAAGGCTTGAACTTGAGGCTCCCAACTATGAGCTATATCATTGCTCAGGCAAATCTTGGCCCTATTTAGTTGACTGCAATTGCAAAGCAAGTAAGATGCAAGAATGATGTTGGTTTCTTTTGATATATAAAGTACTGACAGTGTTTTATTTCCTCACCTTGTCTGGTTGTCTGGCAGGAATCTCCTTGTAGAGTTGATTGGATCGTTCCAAAACAAACTCCACTTCTGGCTGCTTGACTTGCACTTCCTCAATGAGCTGTAGCAGCACACCAAGAGAAAACATACATGAAGGGTTTACACTATATTTCAAAAATCAGGCAGTTTATGTAATTTCTAGTGTGTGTGTCCTTACCCTGGGCGCTGGCTCCTCTGGACTGTGCTCTAGTCTGGCTCTGGTGCTGGATGCCCAGGCTGACAGGTCGTCCAGCTGACCCTGAAGCTTCTCCAGCTCCCTCAGCAGACCCTCGATCTCCAGCTGACGCTCAGGCAGAGCGCTGGACACCTAAACAAAGACAGTCTGCCCTTCAGTCTGCTACATAACAACTCAGTGGTGGATTGTCATCAATACTATTAATTGCAATTTTTACATTTTGGTTTGTGTGTGACTTAAACATGCTGTAACATGTTAATTAGTGAGATTCAGGGGCGTAGAAAGTGTATTTCACAAAATGTTAACTGTTAACAAATGCAGCTTTGACCTGGTGAGTGAAGACAAATGTTTGTTTGCAAAACTCTGGCGTCCTGTTCTCTGCTGACCTGCGCCCAGCGAGTGTTGATGGTCCTGATGTCTTTCTCCTTGTCAGCAGGAAGCGTTTTCTGTTTGTGTTTTGAGTTCAGATCCTCCACTGCCCCCTTCTTAGCAGGAAGCTCCTCCACACATGCCTGACACAAACACACACACACACATTGAGGACATCTTCAGAAGACATTACATTGACTTGCATTAATTTCCTTGACTTGTACTAATCATAACCCTAAACTTACCTTAAACTGTATCACAGTTACACTATGATAGCAGTGAAATCAAATTAGATCAATACACCCATACATGTTATTTGTTAACTGATATGTTGTGTGTTTATGGTACCTGGACTTTGCTCAGAGTGTCTTTGATGTGCTGTGGCTCTGCAGGCTGCAGAGGGATGGCCAGGACACCTTCTGCCTTGTCCAACCAGCACAGCATCGAGCTCATGTCCTTCTCCAGCTCTGCAGTCGCCGTACGTGCCTCTGCAGATCTGCAGGAGGGAGAGAGAAAAAGCGGAAGAGGGGGTGATGTTCAATAGACAGGAATGCCCTTATGGGGGAACATCTTGATGGCTCAGTTGGATAAGAAGCACAGTAAGGGCGTTAAACAATGCAGGGTGGCTCCCATCAGGTGGGAACAAGTTGCAGAGGAGGCATTTAAAATCTCCAACCCAACAAAAACACAACACTGAAACATCACAGCGTCTGTAACAGGAAGACAAATAACTTGACAGCGGATTACAGATGTAAATTATACAGACTTTACATTCTCAGACCCAAAACAATGAACTAAAGCTGTGTTTAAGTCACCCCTTCATTCACTGCTTCCTTTATATCAGACACTCATTACTTTACTCTTCATCATACTATGCTGTGCAGTATTGTAGGAAAGGTGTGATTCAATAAAGGAAATATTTTTGCATGAATGTTCTGTACAGGCACATTCAAAGAATTATATTCCATAACAATCCCCTTTCCACGGTAACACAAACTTGGATTAGTAGACCTGTAAAGAACCTACACACACACACACACACACAGACCTCCTCTTGCGCTCGTTGAGCTGATGGCAGACATTAGCCCAGCGAGTGTTGAGTAGTTTGAGCTGCGTTTGGAGGCGCGAGGCATCATCAGGCGTGCTCAACTGGCTGATCTCTTCGCCTGAAGAGTTCACTCTGCCCAGCACCACTTCCTGGAGCGGCATGGCCTCCGTCAGGTCCTGCACACACACGCACACACAGACAAATGTTGTTAATTCGATTTATTATACTGTTTAGTCGTTGAATAAAAGGTTGGAGCACGTCTCCAGAAAAGTCAATGCAAAGTCCTCACAAGTATATCAATATCGATGCATTCAATATGTCTGTGCATGTGTGTACACTGGGGGATCAGGACTGGGTGCGGTTCAGGTGGCAGCTTGTGATTTAAGATGCCAGATGGTCTCTTTCTCTCTCTCTCTCCGTCTCACAGACGTGCACACTTGAGTGGCACTTTGACACTGCATCCCTGTCTGTGCAGGAAAACATCCAGAGCTGATCACAGCAGCCCAAAGTGGAGCGGGCACGTCTAATGATGCAAACACACACACACACACACACACACAACCCAAACCCTAACCAGGACCTCAGAAATGAGGCTCTGCTGCATTAGGACCTGATTAGGTCTACTGGTCCTGACGATGTTTTATACCAGAAATGTCCCCAAGAGGTAACAAAAACACACAGCAATACTTCATATTTATTTCATCAATTCAACCACAGCAACTGAAACTAAAAGTCAAATGTTGAAAACAGCCCTTCATAGATTTTCTCTCTGTGAAAATAATACCTCAGAGATCTTTAATCTGAATCTTGGTGAAGCAGCAGCTCATTGTTCTAAAATTTGCTTGAATTTGCTTTTCAAAATCCTTCAATTTCAAGTTTTGAATCTGATATAACATTGAAATGTCAAATCTTATGACATAATATTGTTACATAACGCCAAAAAAAAAGGACAGAGTTCTGTTTGTATTGAGGCTGACTGCACTGTCAGATTCTCATTGCTTTTTCCTCTTGACAACTGCCATCTGTGTGCCAGCGTGTGTGTGTGTGTGTGTGTGTGTGTGTGTGTGTGACTGACTTCAGACAGACACTATCAGGACTCTCAGGATTGTAAAAAATAATTTACCATAACATTACAGGCACAGGGAAAAGGCTTTTTTTATGTAAAGCTAACATGCAGCAGTTCAGGCAGGACACAAAGGAAAAAGAAAGATGAAGTTTGGACTCGTGTGTCTTGCTTGAGGGCACTTCAGCAGCACTAGTGGACACTGGAGCTGAAGTATGAGTCATCCACAACTACACTCAGCATCTTCTTCAGTCAGCCATGTGTGTGCCCCGATGCAGAGTACAAATCTGATCCCAGTGTTTAGTTTAATACGCTGTGTGCCTCACTGTGTGACAGGGAAAATCAAGTTCGACTTTAACATTGTTTTCCTAACTTCTTAAAATAAAATGTAACAAATACAGATGCCAGTATTGGCACATCTCTAGTGCAAACCTGTATTTGTGTTTGTACAGAAATACTTGTGTGTTTGGTTATGAGAGTGTGTGTGTTACCCTGAGGTGCTGTCTGTGTACTGCTGGCTCACTCTCGGACAGTTTCAGAGTAGCATCGGCATCATTCAGCCACTCCTCCAGCATCTTCTGATCCGACACAAACTTCTGCCACTTGGAGTTGCAATCCTGCCAACGTCTTGATAGGCACACATAAACACATGCAAATGAAAATGTAAACTGAATGTGTGTGTGTACAAAATGAGTCAATATTCAAATAGTCAAGTCCCTCCTTACTTCAGTCTGTCCTGGTGCAGCTTGTTCAGTTTGTCCCAGTTGGTATTGAGCAAGGTGGCGCTTTCCTGGATCCTCTGGCCCTCCAGAGGCCGAGCACCCAACATCATCTCCTCTCTGCGGGCCAGCGCTCCCTCCACTGGGCCTTGTAGCTTGTCGATACTTTCTTTCACATCCTACTTGTGCAAAGGTGGAGGTGACGGAGGGGGTGGAGGAGACACAGGAGACAGCTCAAAAGCAGTCAAAAGCACTAATCCCTCTGTAAATTACCTACAGCTTGGTTGTTCATGACATTATTTGCAGAGAAACATCACCTGTGACATTCAGACAGAAATATTACAGCAGTGCTGACCTTCAGGCAGTGCTCCTGCTGAGGCAAGTTATAATACGCTGCAGGCCAGTATTCAGGAGAGTTCAGCTTGAAGTCCGTCTCTGACACTGAACGCAGCAACGCCTGCAGCTCTGTAAGGTACTCCTGGACACCCACACACACACCCACAGACAGGCAGGAAGGCGTAGGCGCCACATACACGTTCAAACACACAAAACAGAGGTAGATAAAAAAAAAAAAAAAAGACAAATATATCAAGTCCGTAAATGAATACACAAACATCTTACAGTACATGCTTGTTATCCTTTTAACCAGGGAACATATCACAGTTTTTTTAAGGAATTAAACATCAGATTTTCACCTGATTAAGAAACCAATCTGGGACTTCAGTTATTAAAATATGAGATAATCTAAATTTGGTATAAAAAGGACATACATTTCTATGAACATAAGTTTTTTTTTGTAGTGTATAATTGAAAAAAAAAAATATATTTTACATGATGACATCTAAACTTTGATAGAAGAAGGCCCAGACTGTTTCCAGACTGTCTCAGAAGGGAAAGATGAGACGTGTTTAATTCCCCATCAAACACATTAATAATCCCTATTGCATACCATGATCACATTCAAGTCTTGTGTCAACTGGCTTTTAGTCTATTCAAGCTCAGATAGACGTTGAATATGAGCAAACTCTTGAAATTAATTGTACATTTTCCCTGAGCATGGTACACAATACTGTAACTTGTGAAGTCAGTGAAGCCGTCTCTACTACTGAAGCTCCTCTTGACAGTGCAGAGATACTGGGATATTAGCACTCGGGTCTGTTCATTTCACCTCATTGTTATGCTCATTTCGCTTGAACAAATCACTTTTCCTGTTAAATGACACTTTTTAATTAACCTAAAATAAAAACACACACATTAGAAATATTAGCGTCCTTACAGAAAGTTAATGATTGCTGCTGGCCTTAACTTAACGAGTCAGCTGTGGCTTCGCCTGATGTGACAGTAATAATGTCTGCAGAGCAGAGGTGGGATTGAGTGCATTAGCTGATTCACTGGCTAACTGATAGACTGATTATCCTGAATATAATTGTTCAGTCTGGTGGCTCCTTGTGTTGATTTTACATGAAAGGAATGTAAATTTGCTGTGTCTGAATCATTAAATGGCTACCCCGGTGATTTAAAATGGCACTTCTATAATGTTGGGTGACTCACAAGAGACAGATTTAAATAAATAATGGTCAACGTCTTGACTGTTAATTAATCTCTGCAATGGGTCAGGCGCCAAATGCAACGTGATTGCATATTTCATAAGACTACTTTCTACTTTTCCCTTCCTTCTTCAGGACTAGTAAAATTGATTTTGAGGTTTACAATTGGCACTTAAAGATAGTTGCTTCCTACATCTCATAGTTTTGAAGTGAAATGAAGGCCGGGGTTTTAAATGTCCAAGTTTGTCTGCCTACTCCTGCTGACTATTAGCAATATGTCTGCTGTAGACGGAGAGCTCTGTCACACTGGGTCTCAATGGAGTAGAGAACGTTTTGGTATTAGTAGTAATCATTGGTGATATACAGATATGTGCATCTCATATAACCCAGTGTGACAGTCTCACAAATTATTCATCTCTTATTTATTAATTCACATTTATAGTACAGGCCTCAAATAATACCTGCTCCTGGTGTACACACACACACACACACACTGCTCACACAGTTCAGTGTGATTTTTAGTGTAACCGCTACAGTATGTATTACTGAGCAGTGACATGAGAACAGAGTAGATAGATGACGAGAGGAAGAGGATTAAACTAACATGGTGTTTGACTCATACAAGGCATCCTCAATTTAAAGAGAGCTGGTATTATTGTGTGGAAATAAGGTTTAGCTCCCAGGCCAGTAATGATTCATTGAACATTATTCTAGTCTTGCTTAGGTGGCTTTGTGTAGAATCTGACAGTAAACACAGATTCCTTTACAGCAACTTAAAACTGAATCAGTGTAGGCGTGCAGGTCTCCTATCATCACTATTTCAGATGCAAAGATTTGTTGTTTTGTTTAGAAATCCAAGGCTGATTGTCTGTCCTCAGTGACTGTAGACCAAAAAGTCTTAAGCCAGGAAAGAACAGGAAAATTAAAATACCTCGTTTCGCCCTCTCTCATGACCTCATCTACTTCTGTCTTAGTCGACTTGGACTGAATACACATCTATACTGTATGTATCAAAACCATTACGGGAGGATAGACAGCAGCATCTTAATACTTTGCACGTCCAGCATTCTGCTGATGATTCACTGGTGCTCAGGCACTGAGAGGAGATGAAAAATGACTAAGGGCTCTATTGATGTGTGGAGAGAGCAGTGCTTCTCTGCACTGGCATTTTTCTGATGCGTACTGAGGTTATTTCCTAGTCTTTCCTAAGATATTTGAGCAAATCCAGTGGATTCCACTGCAATCTTGGTGCCAAGAATGACTGCGGACACGTTTTCATGTAAAATAATAGGTTTTGTTTTCACAAAAATAGAGCCCTGCATGTTTAAATTAAATCATCTTGTGATCTAATATCAGATCTCTAAGTGAACGGGTTAACCAGGTTTGTGATCATACAGTACCCACAGCAGCCTGGAAAATATTAAAAATGAAGTATCCACATCTCTCTTAACAATTACTGCTCAAGAGTTCTTGAGAAATGCACTGAAGTGTCAAAACAACTCGAGTGGGGTAGCTCCCGGCTTCACTGTACAACACATCACTGTGTGTTCATTCACTGGTGTCTTGGGAAATAAAGATGAAAATGACAGTAATTATGTGCTTATGATTCCTCTCAGCGTGCCTGAAGAAGTCCATTACTGGACACCCAACCAGTCTGAAATCTGACAGTTCAGATGTGTATTCTGTCCAAGTTCAACAGACCCAGTTGATACGATGTGGTGTAAATGCATGTGGTTGGTTCATGTGACAGGATACATACATCTTCAGTGATTGGCAGATCAGGGAACTGTGGGGGGTGTAATGTGATTTGGTTGGCAAAGGAGGGGGGAGGGCATGCGGTGACACAGAGCCAGACAGACAGAGCAACCAATGAGATTCAAACATGTGAGGGTGCTTCACATGTACACATAAGACATGTAAATGAAAATGCAGCAAAGAAAAACAAAAAAGCAACTCTGATTTAATCTCCCATCTTATTCTGATATTGATTTATAGAAACCATACTAAGATTAGGTTAGGTAAGGAAATAACAGCGTTGAGAATATTTCAAAACTGGACCGGAGATAAGGGGCATGAAATTTATATAGTGTAGTTTCCATAATATTCATTGTTACTAGAATAAAATAAATTAAATTGAAACTAATACGGTTCTGTTTGTTTGGGATTATTTCATTTTCCTCAAAGACAACAACAATATTCTATATTTTTGAGTATTGTGTGTATCATATAGATAGATAAATAGATTGTTGTCCAAAAACTATTATAAAACACATGAATGAGCTACACTGTTACACTGGGTAACATGTTCCTTCATCACCATGAACACACATAATGTTTATTTTGTCTCAGTCCTGACAGAAACACTCACTAAGATGCCAAATGTGGATTAATCTGCTGCTTAAAATAGTTCACAAACAAATGCACTATTATCTCCTGTTTGAGTAACTTTGCTAAAGACTACAGTGACCAGCTGTTTCAGAAAATGAGTCTTTTTAAACAAACTATATTTGTGAGCCGTTTCTAAAGATTTACGTCTCCAGTAGGATTCAAGTGCTTGGAGAGATGGACTAATACATTGTTGGTTTTGGTCTTTGTGTGGAATTTGCTGACAATAAGAAGAATACTGAATAACTCTTCTTTAAAAAAAGATTGTATTTTTCTACTAAAAACAGTTAAATTAATTCCCTATATTGCGACATGAAGAATAACTACAGGGCTAACCAGCATCATCCAAAGGTTAGAAATTGGCCGACCAAATTAGAAGACAGCTTGTTGGTCGATGAAACCATATTAAATGTTTCATAGGTAGAAGTATGACCGATTAACAAACTAAAGCTACACTATTTGTGGGAATTTCAGTTTCTATAATTACTTGCAAACACGAGCCTACTTGCATACTTGCATTAGTGAAAGCAATTGTTATACCAACTTGGATACACTCACACACTGTTTATTGCGTAGAGGTATTAGTATTATGTCTAGTTAGTATAGTATTCTGTTAGTACTGTAGATATAGAAGTCGTGCCTACTGAAACTCACACATTGTCTTTTGAAGGGAATGAACTTGCCCTCCACCTCAACCCAGCGAGTGTTGAGCTGGAGTTGACGGGGCTCCACTAGATTGGTGGCTCCAGCTTCTGAGAGCTGATTGGCTAAGCCCTGCACCTCCTTAAGCTCCTCCTTCTTCTTGTCGAACTCTGAGCCAATTTCCTATTGGACAAAATCAACCAGGACATCACTTTCTATTGTCTGAGCCCGAGAGGAAGCATAAAGAGGCATGTGGATGTGCTTTCTAATACACACATACACACACATAGAGGGACAATTATTACATAATAAAAAAAAACACATTCATTTACCCACCAGCACACTCACACACTCCAACAAAGACACAACACATTAATAAAAGGGACAAGATATCATGTTTGTCAGTGTCACATGTAAACATACACATACGTATACTGATACTGTATCTACATTTAAACAATATAAGTAAGAGGCGCCTTGAGACTTTATTAGCATTGAGGAGTACAATCACTGGCCTTTTAAATAAGTACAGAGGAGTGTGTGAACTCGGGGAGTGTGATAGTGAAAAGAAGCAGAAGACTGTATGGAGAGACAGAAAGACAGATAGATGAGCAGACAGACACACATAGGCAGTGTGGAATCTCAGGTGCAGCAATGACAGGTGAGTCTGAGGTGAGCGCGTGAGACGTCCGCTTAGCGAAATGTCATAGTGATCATCTGAAAGTGAAAGACACACATACAGAGTCAGAGGGTGGGGTGGGGGGGTTTAACACAGGTGCTACCAGGGTCCAGGGTTTCTCTGTCAAACCTTTTCCAAATCAGCATATTCAAAGATTTAAAAAGCTGCTGCACTTCTAGGTTTTGTAGCATTTTCAAAACAGCAATAAATCATTGTCAAATTAATTTGGACACCTTAGAAAAATGACTGTATACTAAAGAAGTCTGGTTCGGTCTGTGTGTACAAAATCAAAGAGGAAAGAAAACCTTGGAAAGGAAGGTAAAGTAGAAAACTAACCTCTGCCACAAAGGAAAACTCTGCGGCTGAGAACTTGAACTTGATTTTGCACATAATGTGAAATGCACTGTGCAGGTTGCTCCACATTACTCGTTATAAGCTATAACAAGTAATACCTATACATTACTGTCTCAAAAATACTTTGGTATGGATCTATTGATATTAAAATGCTACACACAACACAGTTTAATTAACCTTTTTCACAAGTCTGGGTCCACTGAAACAAAATCCCAGATAAAAGCTTCTCCTGGGGACAAGAACTGATCTGTAATTATTTCTTCAAATAGATGTGAGGAAGATTTCCTGGAACAATTATTCACAAAGTCCTCTTCCCAAGAGAATAAAATTGCAAAAGCCTTGACACCAACCCTTTGTCCAAAAGAGGGAGAAGAGGAAACATAAGTAAACAAAAGGAAAACGTGGAACGAGAAAAGTTTAGAGACACAGATTCAAAGAAAGTGTGAGACAGATGGAGAGATGAAGAGCTGGATGATGAGGGAAGACAGAGATAAATAGTACCCCAGGTTGGATATCAAGCTTCACAGTAATAAAAGAAATGACTGTTGATGTGCATATGTATGTATGTATGTGATTATTTATGCATGTATGTGCGTGTGTGCTGTCACCTTGACCCTCTCTTTTTCAGGGGGGTCAGGCAGTTGGTCAACGCTGCGTTGGATGTCATCCAGCCAGGCCAACAGGTCATGTGACTTCCTCCTGTACTGGTACCACTGGGGAGCAATGGCCAACGCCTTCCTGTTCCTCAGCAAACGCAGGTCCTGCATAAACACACACACACACATAAATACACACACAGGACAGGCAGCATAGTGACGTGTATCTGCTGTAAATTTGAGACACACTACAGAAATCTGAAAATCGCAGTACATTCAGAAAATCTTTTGTATGACAACAAAATATGCATTAAACTGTATTTTCTATCTATTGAATTATTCCACTGACTGATTGATAAACTAAAGTCAGGACCTCATTTTTTGGCTCTGAGCAGTTGCCAGGCAACCAGTAGCAGCACTAAGCAAGTTACTGATCACAGCTAAGAAATAGTCCCCAGGTAACCCCAGGTAAAGCAATGAATTATAATTTTTACACTTTGGTTTTGGTACAGTTTTCAGTCTTTATGCTGAGCTAAGCTAACCAACTGCTGCACGTAGTTTCATATCTACTGTAGACATAATTGTGGTATCCATCTTCTCATTTATCTCTCTGAATAAATGCAGTCTTAACCTACCTTTGGGCCACCATTTATTCTCTGATTTCTAACCAGTGTAAAAATCCTCCAGTGTGTCCTCCAGCTTTAAGTATGAAAACCGTTTGTCTCTTTGCTAGTGATCAGGCGACTGATAATGTGTGTGTTACCTTGACGGTGTTGTACTTGCTGTTGAGCTGGTTGTGTTTCAGTCTGATCTGCTCTCTCTTGTCCTGATCCGGGACTCTCTTCTGTAGATTCTCTCCTTTCAACAATAACTCCTTCACTGCACTTTCTTCACAATCCTATAAACACACAATTTTTTTTTTATAAGTGCACATATTATATCAAAGAAAACCATTATTATATGATTATTCTTATGTGTGCAACCTTGTCCTCCTGGAAGTCGTCCTCTGTGAGGTTTTCCCCCTGTTTCACTTCCTCCTCCAGGAGCTCCAGCCAGATCTGTGCTTCACTGTGGTACTGCTCAAGCTCCTTGGCTGATGCTGCCGTCTGTCACACACACACACACACACACGGAAAGGAGGATCATTAGTGGCCAAGAGAATCTTGTGTGTGAAACTGGAGCAGATTTAGTGGGAATTTGAAGTAAATTTAGTGTGAGAGTTTGAAGTCTGCTAAGTGAACATTTAAAGTAAATTTAGTGAGAGAGTTTGAAGTCTATTTAGTGAGAGTTTAAAGTAAATTTAGGGAGAGATTGGAGTCTTTGTAGTGAGACTTTGAAGTAAATTTAATGACTTTCAAGTTGATGAAAAACGTTTGGATTAGAGTATTTGAGGAAGATGAAAAAGATAATAAAACAAATAATTGACACATTCATTAAATCATATCACACTTTGTGTGTTATGGCCTCAAGAGGTTGGAGTTGTCCACCTTCACTTTCTTTCCTACCAGTCCAGAGGTGATGCGTTGGGCGATGGTGTCAAATCTCTGGTTGAGCTGCTCCACTTTGGGTCTGACCTGCGCCTGACAGTTTTCCCCCCTGGTGGACATGAGCTCCTGGGCTAAGGCCCCCACATCTTCCATCTTACCCCTCATCAGCTCCAGCTCTGCACGCAGCACCTGCAGGATACGCACAGAAACACGCACATCTGTAATTTTTGATGTTCCTTAAGCTTAAGAAATTCAGATGGAATATTTAGGTGTCCATTATTCAAAATATATATTAAATGTATTAATTAAAAGTCAACATTAAGTATTCAGTAGTGGTCAAATGTCAAATGAAAAACAGTATGTAAACATTACAACCTTAAGCGTGCCATCGTTAGGTCCCTGGCTATCCATCTCATACATCTTTTTCTCTGCTCCATCAATCCATACATTCACTTCCTCTATCTCTGCATCCAACTTTTGCATCTGCCGCTGGTAGTCCTGAGAGAGAGACAGAGAATTTGATATCATTTTAGCACTGATACAAGAGATGAATTAGAGCTTTTACAGTTTCATGGCTTGTCTTATAGTTATATTCTTCTTTTTTCTCACCAGCAGCAGGTTGAGCCATTCTTCTGCTCTGGATGTGACTGCGATCCAGTTGCAGTGCAGCAGGCTAACTTTGTCGTCCACCAGACCCCCGTGGCCCCGCAGCACAGCCTTGAGGGCCTCAGCGAGTTCAACTATGGCCTGAAGCTGCGGCTGACGTCTCTCTGTCTCACTGTGGATGGACTGAAGAGCAGGAGATGGAAAAAAGTTTCTATTTGAGTGTATTTATACTAAGTGAGCTCTTGTGTGCTTTCTTTAAAGCTGCTTGAATTAACTTTTTGGCTTATTTAAACATCCAGCAGAGTTCTTATATATGCTTACAAAACATATTTTTTAATGTGTGTCTTTGTATGTGTACCTGTGCCCACGCCACCTCTGCCTCCAGGTCACTGGGCATGCCGTCCACAGCGGAACGCCTGGTCAGCTCGGCGTCAGTGGCGGCGAGCCACTCCGTCAGCCCGTTCAGCTCTTTACGAAGCTTCCTGGACAACTTCAGACTCTTCTCCAGCTCCAGTTTACTCTCTGTTATCTGCATGCACAGATAAAAAGAGAAAAGCCGTGTCTAAATCTGACTTGTGTGATGATGTTTGTCTAACAGCATGTGTGTGTCCTAACCTGTGCTCCCAGCTGGTTGTAGAGTAGTTTGAGGGCGGTCACCCGGTCGTCCAGCTCTTTGGGATGTTCTGTCTGCTGCCTCTGAACGATCTGCCTGCCTGTTTTTATCACCGTCTCCACCTCCCCTTTCACTTCACTCAGCACCTTGTACAACTTCTGTTAGACAGAAAAGGACAGCAGGGGGTTAACATCTATAAAATAGATCTATCCATCTATTCAACCTATCTGCTGCAGTGAAGCAATCACCCACCATACACTGCTCCAGCTGCGACTGCACCACGTCCTGCTCCACACTGCGGATGTCCAGCACCCCCACCTGGCTTTTGACCCCAGCCAGCACGCGCTCGCACTCGGTCAGCCGCGCATCGAAGTTGGCCGGCTTCTGGAAGAACCGGAACTTTGTCCACACATCTGTCAGCATTTTCTGTGGAGAGGAAACATGAACGCAGGTTAAGATTAAGAGAAAAGACGCCAACATGTGAGGAGGAGACTCACTATGTGCAGGTGTGAGTGTGTACCTGGGTGAGGTCGATCTGACCCATGACCCTCTGTGAAGGCTCCTTCTCCTGAATCTTCTTCCTCATCTCCTCTAGGCTTGCATCGTGGCCACTCAGCTCTGTTTGGATTTTCTGTTACAACAAACACACGTGCACGCACACACACACACACGATTCGTTTGAAATGTGTAACTAAAGCCAAGAGTATTGATAGTGTACCTACTTTTTCTGACCACAAGGGGTCAGTAGACATCAAGGAGAGAAGAAAAGGTACCTGAGAAGCTTTCATTTATCCTCCCTCTAACACACACTTACTTGTCACCCTTCTCTCTTTTGAAATACCAAGTGCCCCGTAACCACAGATGCTCATCCACACCACTCTAAACCAATCACTCTTTTATTTCAGCTGTGTGTGTGTGTGTGTGTGTGTGTGAGTGAAGGGACAGGGAGAGGGAGAGAGAGAGAGAACTGTCATTCTTTGTGCTGGTGGTTGACGGTGCTCGTGGAGGTAATCTCTCCATCCTTTCCCTATACGTATCTCGTTTCTATGTCTCATTGCGGGCCATTATTTTATTATCTATCATCTGAGTTGTCTGGAGTGTGTGTCAAGAGGGAGAAAACATGAGGGACAAGGAGTGTGTGTGTGTGTGTGTGCATGTGTGTGCCCCTGCTGCCGTGTCCAAAGCAGCTCCAGGCTTAATTAGGACTACAGAGAGAAAAAGAGCATTTGACATTTTCTCTAGGGTTTCTTTCCATACACACACACACGCACGCGCGCACACACACACACGCACGTTGGGTTTTCATCTCATCAAGGGACATTACATTGACTTGTGTTCATTTCCTGGAGACTTATCCTAACCTTAACCGTAACCACCACATATCCGACTCAAACCCGAAACTCGCCTTAACTTTAAACCAAGTCATCACCCTAAAATCAATGATTTCCATCCCTGCAACATAAAGAATACCTGGAACCACACACTCAAAAGATCGGTATTTTTTCTGTAAGTGGACTTCCACTCTCTACCTGTCCAGTAGTCAAGTGATGTTTGTTCTGGTTAAGTTACATCTGCATCTAGTCAAGTCTAGCTGGTCCTATTAGTCTATATGTTTTCTGAGCACATTTTAAATTGTGAATCTCTCGCAGAGGCTAATGGAAACAGTTTGGGTATAATGGATCTTTTAACACGCACATACTGATGAGTACCTGAGCCTCCTGCGGTATCTGCTGTGCATCGATGTGGTCAGCCAGGTACGCAGTGAGGTGGCGGTCTGTGTTGGCCAGCGACTCCTGTATCAGCCTCAGTGTTTTGTCGTTCTCCTGGGCCCACTGGACGCTCTTCTCCAGCTCCTTCTGTCTGAGCGCCGCCTGGGTAAACAAGAAACACATCATACTATCAGAAAACACACAAAGTGGACTATAACAGGAAACAGCTTATGGGCGACGCATCAGCAGATGTTTACATGATTCCTACATTCAAATTTCCAACTTGTGTTTCTAAAATTTCTCATAAATATAGCTTGGATAATCTCTTGTATAAATAATAAGGATATGGTACCCATGAGATTCAAATAAGATGCATTTTTTAAACATCCTCAGGGGGACATTGGGATATTTTAGAAACATATTTAAACCTTTTATCTTGTTTACTATTATTTTATGAAGTCAGGGTATAAAAGGCCTTTGTTACATAACACAACTTCTACAAATGTGCACATACACACAGCCTGCTGCATTTCAGTAGCTGAAATTAAGCCACAGCATGAACCAAAAATGACAAATTAACAAAATCCAAAAAGTCAGTTACCTTTCATTTACACAGAGACTTACTTACCCTCACCCTAACTACACACACATACTGTATGTACACAAGCACACTGACAGGAATCATACTCCCACCCCCCAAACACACACACACACACACACACACACACACACACACAGCGCCTGCATGTACCCTCTTGATGCATGGACTCCGGGGTTTCTCTCTCATGTCGTCTCACTAACACCACCAATAACCAACAGTCTGCTGACGCCGGTTGTCAGTGAAGCGTCAGGTTCCTGGCAGCTACCGAGGACTTTCCTTTCTCTCTCTCTTTCTTTCTCGCCTGGTGATAAAAGATTAACTGGGGCAGGTGTCATATGACCGATTACATCATAAACCTGTGTGAGTTAATGTGTGTGTTAGAGAAAGTGTTTGTATGTGGCTACAGGTGAGCTAATCCCATACTGTACAGAAGGATAATGAATCTAAGTATAGGCAAAGCCAGTCTAACCCTTGTGTGTATCTCTCTTACACACACACACACACACAGTTTTTTGTTTTTTTTGTTGCAGTTTCTTGCTTTCGTGTATTAGTTTATAATGTATGAAATAAGAAGTTGACGATTAAATATTTAGACAAACATTGATAACAACCTTCCCTGTGGCAATGTACTCCATTTCCCTGGCAATTGACGGTTCATGAATACGTGTTCTCATTAAACACTCAGTTTTCCCTTATTACTTATTTCTCACACATTTGCACAGACCCACAGTCGTGAGTGCAGTGATTGTGAACGAGTGAGATAGACGATCGCTGTTTGCTTAACTGCCTTGTGTTAGAAAACGCCGTTGGCAAAGCAAGAGCAGCGTTCTCCGCACCACACTGCCTTCGACCGCTTTACAGACGTTAAAAGAAGCTGAAATTAAAATGGCTAACACGTCTCTTTGATCTGAAGAACTGCAGACGGAGATGTTAAACAACATTTTTTTTTCCATGCGCGGGCTGGATTTATCTCCACACGAGCTTTAAAGTGGGACATTGATATAATGAGATTATATACTTATTCTACTGTCTTGGCATTTATTTGGACCCCTGCACTCTTTACAACTTGGCTCACAGCTGATTCTGGAGAAGTGTTGACATTAAGCTACTTGATTCTTGCACTTGGGATATTTTTCTTTGAATAAGAAGTTGGATGGAGATAAGAAATGGCTTTTTGTGATGCCAAACTTTGATTTAAATGGCATCTGCAATTCCTTTGTCAAGCCGTAAAGGCAACAGAATCAAATAGTGTCAAACTGAACGAATATGTGGAATAGACGACGCTGGCTTTTCATTCAAGGAAAGCTGTAAAGAAGTTATATTTACATTCACTGTTTCTCACCCAAAACGCAGCATGTATCCTTGAGGCCTATTAAACATTTGCAGAGCCATTTTAAAAATCTGAATCCTATAATGTTTATATTGTTTAAATGATGCATGTAGGTTTTGATATCTAGGATGTGAAAAATTTGAATATCAGAGCTCAGAACCGCCTGATCTCACCTCACCGAAAAAAAATGACACCAGCCTCGGTAATGCTTTTAAACACAGACATGCAAACAATACACACAATGACTCCCAAAACATACAAAAAATCTGGAATAAAAGAACAAGAAAGGCAACACACACTGTCTATAATGGGTAGACAAACAAAGGGAGGCTTATCAGGCTGCAAGGAGAACATTAATCTGGTTCTATTGTGAGGGAGGATCAACCCAGCGGGCAATGAGCGTGTGTCTCTATGTGTGTGTGTGTGTAAGTGTGTCTAATCTGTCACTGAGGATCACCGCAAGAGGCTGAAAATGTATTGCTGCCATTGATAATGGCTGATAATGGCTAGAAGGGAAGGAAGGAAGACATGAAGAGGAAGGAAGACATGGAGGAGAATTGGGAAGAGGAGGTGGCAGAAGGCAGGAGGAGGAAGACAAGAAGCAGGAAATAAAGTATGGAGGTGCAAAAGAAGGGGAGGGGACACAAAAGTCAAAAGGATATACAGTGTGTGTATTCCTGGGATCACGTTGACAGCAATTCCTCCCCCATTAAACCCATGTGCAAAGCTGATTTTTTTTTTTTTTATAGTTTACATTTATGTTATCTTCCTACAGAAACAGCCTTCTTTTATCTCGCAAGTTAATTGTGAAATCAGCCTTTTTATCACTTACATAATATGACCAGAATCAAAGACCTAGAAAAGCTGATTCATGCCTTTGTTTTTTTTTAGCAGATTATTGCAATGAGTGCACACTAGAACAAGTAAAGCAGCTTTGCACCCAAATACGTTTCTCAATTGCTAATTCCTGATGAACCCTGGTTTATTACTTGTCCCTCGGGTTGACACAAAGCATGAATCCTGTTGTCAGGATCTTTGTACGAGTGCACAATGCAAACAACAGACCCACCTAAAACATATTGCCTCACAACTAGTGTTTCGTCATAATTGTCTTTTCTTCAATCATGATTTCTGTTATAAGTAGAGAAAAATGTCCATGATAAAGGTTTGATCTAACTACCCAGAAAAGATCATAATCCAACAGAATAAAAACTCATTCATAACATCTGAAGTGCTGCTGGACGTAGTAATCACTCTGCTATTCATGATCTAATGGGACACCTCCTGATGATGCCACAGGTTAAACCTTTTAGATATTTGAGCTGTTAAATGATGTATGGGCACAACAGACAGAGGTTTGTTTAAAAAAAATGAAATCTTTTAACAAACGGTTATATTAAAAGTGAACTCAAGGTTAAGCCCTTTTTATTTAGAAGAATGTGTTTTGATATGGAGCCTTCAAATACTGACTGAATTCCCCTTTTTTTTCTATAGCAACAGCATGAACTGAGTGGACCTCTGTCTCTGAAAAAAGGATTTTTAATGAAAATCTCTTTACTGTTAAATGCTGCAGCAGCAGACTGGTGATTATGTTGTCAGAAATCTTACTCACTTGACACGTTTAGCAGTAAGATGTATTTATATATGACATTTCTGAATCGGGACAGATGTCAGTTAATAGATTGTTACAGACATTAAATACCATCATGTTGCAGCGTCTGTCTGTGAAATTCTAATTTAGGCAAACTACTTAACTTCTGAATACGCTGACCTTCTCTCAATTGCACAGCATGCTTGTTATAAGCCATCACATACAGTGCATCACGCCCCTTAAGTTTTTTATTTCGTTATATTACAGCCTTATGCTAAAACTGTTAAAAAATGTTTCCAACATCAATCTACACTAAGAACCCCATCATGACAAAGAGGATTTTACATCATTTTGCAAATTTATTCAAAAGGAAAAACTGAAATATCGCATTTAAATCAGTATTCAGACACTTTGCTACACCTGAAGTTTAGGTGTCTTATTTCTTTTGATCATCTTTCTCCACCTTGATTGGAGTGAATTTAATTGATTGGACATGATTTAGAAAGGCACACACCTGTCTGTAGGCCTCACAGCTGACAATACATATTAGAGGAATAACCAAGCTATAAGGTGGAAGGAAGTGCCTGCACAGCTCAGACAGATCTTGGGAAGACTGCAATAAAATTCTGCTGCATTGAAGGTTTCCAAGAGCACAGTGGCCTCATTAATAATTCTCACATGGTAGTTTGGAACAATCAAGACTCTTCCTAGAGCTGCTCGCCTGGTTTAACTGAGCGATTGAGAAGACGGACGCCTCTCCTCAGTGAAAGACACAGAAAAGCCTGTTTGGAGTTTGCAACAAAAATAAAAAAAACACCTAAAGGACTCAGAAACAAGATTCACTGGACTGATGAAACCAAGACTGAACCTTCATGTCTGGAGGAAACCAGGCACCACTCATCACCTGCTCAATACCATCCCAATGATGAATCATGGTGGCAGCATCATGCTGGAGGGTGTTTTTCAGCAGCAGGGACTGGGAGACTATTCAGGGTTGAGGGAAAGCTGAATCCTTAATGAAAACCCAGGCCTTCAAACCTTTTCATTGGGCGCACCGGTGCACATTTTCTTTTGACGTGTATCATAAACAAAAAGAAAACTGCCTTGTCAGTTTTACGTACTAGTGTTTAGCTGCACTGTGCACTCACACCAAGAGAGTCAGGAGCAGCAGTAGCAGCTTTGGTTGGTTCAGTCCAACTACTTGCCTGGCATATACACCAAAAACCTTTTCTGGGTTTCAGCCAACAGACTTCTCATTGTGGTGACGACACAGAGTTACACTCATATCTAGAAGTAATATTGTCTGTAGAAGTGTCGCATATGTCTTACCCTCGCCATAAGTTCATCCCATCGAGTGTTGAAAGCGTCCAGTTTTTGCTGTATCAGTTCATCCAGAACGCCTCCGTCCATCAGCGTCTGAGCGAGCTCTCGAATCTGGTTCCTGTTGTCCTCTGGGTGGCGTAAGAGAGCCTCCAAGCCCTGAATACACAAACAAAAATAATGATCAATCACACCACACAAAGGCCGATGTTTGTGTTGCATTCGTAATAACTCAAAGCCCACATCTTCCATGCATCAGCATTATAAGAGGCTCTAATTTACTAGAAAACATCGGAATATCTGAAGTCTCAGCTCGGTGGATCGACCCTAATGACAGATGCTTCTGGTGGTACTGACTTTTCTGTACATGATTATATTATTTTGTTTGCAGGTCACTAATGATGAGGCTTATTGAGAAGCTTATTGAAAATTATGCTGCATAAGAGTGTTGACATGTAGGGGCTAAGAGAGTTTAATTAGCTCTTGTTCCTGCAACATCAGTACTTGACAGTTTTTCAAATATTCTGAAATGCTAGAAAATGTTTGTCTGGTGTCGACAGGCTGTTTAGCTACGTATAATACAGCTGAGTGGGCAGTTGGTTGCAGTTCTGTGCTAACTTCAGTGAGAGAAAGCATCCTGGTTCAGAGGCTTTAAGCTGTTTGCTTTGTTTAATAAAATCTTACTAAATCCCTGAGTGTAATATTTGAGGCAATCAGTAGAAGCACAGTTTAAGTGAATTAAGGAGTTCAGGTTAACGCATGAGCCTTTCACTTTGATTCTTCGGGAACCCAAATTTCTCTTAATTGCTTGAAGCAATGTCAATTATATGTGAGGTCTGTCTTATGTAACACCCGGACCTTACAGGAACCCTGCATGCTGCATCTGTCTTTATTTCCAACAAATAGCTGCAAACATTTATTTCATATTTTCCTTTTCAAAAACATCACATCTTTTCTATGAATGATGAATGATAATGAACTCTCTCCTCCACTTCCTCAAAGTGTTTCTCTCAGATTTGATTATTTTTCTGACCATAAGCACTTTACTTTTTTTTTTTTACTATTTGCTGACTTTTTAGTCTGCTAATGTTGGAAGTCATATTTGGCAGTTTATATTCACAAAAAATTGTTGACCACATAAATAAAACGTGAAATTGAAATGCTTCTTAACCTTGGGACTGTTCACTTATTTCAAACATCCCAACAGAGTTAAGTTAAATCAATGCCAGCGCTGATATACATTTTTGAGATGTAATTGTATTCTCTGTGCAGCATCTAACACCTAGCCTCTGCCTAAATACCTATTTAGCTGCCTAAAACTGTCTGTACTGGCTCATTTGAATGAAGCTCCCGCCTGTAGACGGTGCACACTGTGCTTGAAATGATTGGATTTCAAGGTCAGGAGGATACAAAACTGTTGGAGTCCCGTTACACGGCGGTCGATGTACCATCGTTCCCCTTCATTTCTTAACTTCTCCACAGACCTCTTGCTACTCACATCCATTGCCTCCTGCAACTCCTCTGCTCCTCCTTGCAGGTTTTCTGTCTCATCCAGTTTCTGCTCCAGCTGGTCCAGGAAGGCGTTCTCCTGCTCCAGGTAGGAGAGCAACTCGCACCAACACGCCCACACCTCCTGCATAACACACACACACCACACACACACAAATACAAAAACATCATCGGCCACATGGAGAGACAAGAGGAGAGTCAGAGATTCAGAGGATTAGTAAATGGGTTGGTGAAAAAAACCCAGATAATGCACCTTAAAGATTTTGACATTTTACATGTTAGCGGGAAGAAAGCACAGAGAGCAGCAGGAAAAGACAAAGAGAGAACTTCAGTCATAACGTTGAATCACCAAGAATGACAAGATGTAGAAGTCATTACTCCTCAAGGAAAAAAAGTTGTGTTTTCTTTGTGAAGAAGAGAAAGAGAATCAGGGTAGTCAACTCTCTCATGCTTTTTCTTGTGAGTCACTTCCTGTCAGGTTGTGTCTCACACTTCTTTATGAAACACATACAGTAGCTGTGAAGGTTTAAGGTGGTTAAGGCAGTTTAGATTCTTACAGTCTTACCTACAGAATAATGTTCACATATCACTGAATGTAACTGTGGTTGTACAGAAATGACTTCTATAATCCCTGCTGATCGTGTAATCTCCTGACATGATGACAGGATAATGAAATAATTGATCTAGTGCTTTTCTACAGGTGAGACAGATATGCTGTTAGTCACAGATCCCAATTATCCAGTAAAAACATTTGGAACATAGCAGTCGCCCTCAATTTTTTCTCCTACATGCATCAATTGCTTTTCAACCAACATTCATGATGATCTTTAAATATCAAAACATCTTGTGATGCTGTTCATTAAAATTGGCTTGTTTTTGATTGAGCTGGGTAACAAGATAACGTCTAAAATGCAAAGAAAGAGCCTGAAATGGTGCTGCTTGGCTAACTCCACTTCACCTTCAGGTCATCTATAATACACCATTATACACCCTCAGAGAAACAACAACGTGCACTGATGCATGTGAGCACCACAGCCTTGGCCTTGACACAACACGTGAGGGTGTGATTACATTGGATACACATGAACACTCGCTCCCACAAAAAAAATTAAAAAAATAAAATAAAATCCTACCTCCAGAGTTTTACATTTCCCATCCAGCCGGCTACAAAGGCGCTGGTAGTTGGCCGTCAGCACGTCCAGCTCAGAGCGCAAGGCATCATGGGCCGTGGGTGGGGCTTTGGCGATGAAACTGTTAACGCTGTCGGTCAGGAGTTTGACCTTTAGCTCCTTGGAGTGGACCTCTTCCTGGGCCCTCTGATGGACAGATGGAGAAGGAGAGAGATGAACAGCTGTTATTTTCCAGGGACAGCAGAGTTGTTGCTGGTTATTGGAGACACAGCACCATGAGATAACAACCCCCTACTTCCAACAAGGATCTCTCAACTCAAATGTGTATCTCTCATACATCACCTACTGGGAAAACAAATCAGACAATGCTGACTGACAGATTACAGGTTTATGGTCGCATCAAAACATATAAATAAAGGTATCAAGTACACATCTCTCCTATATACGGGATACAAAATAGCCTACACACTGTACAGTGGCATCGCATCAGATGCTGTTCTCAGGTGTTAACCTGCCTTCTCTTCTGTAGACTTCATATGACTCCATCAATAGCAGCATCGTTCACCATACAAGTTGGCTGACATTTACCTCACATTACAATCCAGACAGGCGCCTTTTCACATGTTGTTCTAGTCGATCTGGACGAATGATCAGTCTGTGTGTTCCTACCTCTGTCTCTACTGCAGACATCTAAGAAACACTTTTAACCAATGTAAGAGACACCCAGAACTCTCTTAACTTGAAGCGTATTGTTAAGTGAAATGAAATTTGATGAATAGCTTTTGCTGTTAAGTTGAGAAGGCTTCTCTTATTAGTAAAAGTTTGAATTGAACAGACAAACGGCAAGAGATAAAGAGCAAGAGAGGTGAAGACGGAAAGAGAAAGACAAAGAGGAAGAGGGATTAATAGATGGAGGGATAGATGCACAAACAAATGAATCAATGTATCTTCTGTTGACAAAGCCGCCAAGTGTGAAGAGACAGAGACAGACGGAGTGAACAAGTAAGCTGACGAATCAATGACTGAAGGAGTGTAGCTAATACTTTTCCAAGCGACAGTGGGAGCAGGAAGAGGGGGGGATTAAGAGAAAAAACTGAATGAACAGATTCACAAATAGAGTTTCCTTTAAGCCTGGAGCATAAAGGGGGAAATGGAGGGCAGAGGAAGAGAATACAAGAGGATGGAGAAAGAACGACAAAGAAGTGGAGTCGAGGAAAGGAAAAGGAGGTGAAAGAATGAGGAGGAGGAGAGAGGGGAGATTAACAAGAGCAAGCAAAGGAGGGAGAGAAAGAATCAATTTTTAATTTTCAACTCCACTCAAGTAAACTATTTTAGGGAGGTGGGGTGAATGGAGGGGGACTGCCAAGGCTTTTGGGGATATCACAAAGCAAACTGTGCCATAAATTTATATCACAAATACATCACATTAAAGTTATGAAAGCAAAATAAAATAAAAAGTGAGGTGACGAAGGGGAGAATCGATGCAATAAAACTGAGGAATGAGGAGGAATGAGAGTGGAGAGGAGTTTGAAAAAGAGACACAAAGCTGTGAGCGAGGATACAGGAGGAAGATAAAGAGAGAGGGAGAGAAAGAGAGCAGCTTTTTACTTGAACAATGAAGAGAGAGGCAGGTAGAGGGGGGGGGGCGGTATCGACCTGGAATTAGCCAGGATCAGAAAGAACAGCTGCACAGACACCAGGCCTCGGCTGTGAATGAATCAGGAGACCAAGATCCTGATTTTCCAGAAAAAGATGACAGACAGAGTTCTATCAGGCTGAGGCTCAAGACGTGTCACTGAATTACTCCTTTCTCTCTTTATGATGGTAATCAAGATGGTAGGGGTCCCACAAAAAAAAGTAGGCTAGTAACATTTCTCACTTTCAACACAGTGGAAGTTTGAAGTGAAAGCTGTCATTGATTAACACAAAGACCAGAGCAGCACAAGGTCAAACTTAAGAAATAAAATCAGTTTGATAAACACTATGTAAAAAAAAAAGTCTTTTCATTTTCTCCTTGTGATGCGACCAGGACAAAAGAGCTGAATAAATTCCACGCAAACTGCATGGATCAATACATGAATCTCCAGCAAAATTCTTTACATGCGAGTCAGCAGTGTCTCTCTGTTAATGTCTAAATAAAGCTGTAAAGAACATTAAAAGTCATCTATATCACTAAATCACTGAGATCATTTCTGTACACTCCTTTATTTCACCCTAAATCTATCTCTGCCTCATTGACTATCTCCATCTTGCTCTCTATCACACACCTTCAAATCCTCCACAACCTTGGGTCTCTAATTCTCTCTCTCTCTCCATCTATCTCACACACACACACACACACACACACACACCTTGAGCTCCTCCACTGCTTTGCGTAGCTCTTCGGGTGTCTTGTATGTGAAGTCTCTCTCCAGGTAGTCTTCCTCAGCCTGGTTGATCCACTCCTGCATCTCCTGCATCTCCTTCCTCAGAGCCATTGTCTTATCAAGGCCGCCTTTCAGAGCCGACTTCTTAGCGTAGGCCTACACGTGGGGGAAACACACACATACTCATACATGAAGGCAGGAAAACACACTCTCTGGACGGAGGGGGAGATACACACCTGTTTGCAGACGTTCTCCCACTGGGCGTTGAGTTCATCCAGCTCTTTCTGGATGTGGATGGCAAACGGTGGCTCTGCTTCTTTTTTGAGGTACAGGCCCACCTCGTTTATGCCATTGACACTGGGTTGGATAGTGTGGATGTCATTCACCAGGGCCTGGCCAATCAAAATGCAGGGAGCAGGTTACAAAGTCAGGTTTGCAGTTTTGTCCACATTTATGGAACAATTTCTGTGCTCACAATTTTCTTTTTCTTTTCTCGAGGTATTTTCTATATACTATATTTTCTATATTTTATAAACTCAGTGTTATTTTATGAATTTTCTTTTTCCAAGACATAAAAGATACGATGTACATTAAGTCCAAGCTGAGCCGTTTACATCAACGTGTGTGTGTGTGTGTGTGTGTGTGTGTGAAAGTGATGCTTTAGTCTTGAATCGTGCCAGGTTGCTTCGTTTCCTCACCGTACACTGCTCCAACTGTTTCTCCAAGGCTTCAGAGTCGCCAAGCGCCGGCCATTCCTCATTCAGGAAGACATCCACATCTGCCATCCATTTCTTTAAGGTCTTTACGTCATTCTGATGGAGGAGGACACAGTTACAGTATGTAGACCTAGCCTCATAATCAGAGTGAATTGCCACATTGTTTTATGTGAATCACTTCAGTCTCACCTCAAACTGCATCAGTTTGGCCATGAGCTCCTGGATTCTCTGGGCGTTGTCCGTCAGCGTGGTACCGAGTCGTCTCCAACGCGCCATGATGGCGTCCATCTCTGTGCGATACCTACAACAGCACATGTGCTTATAGGCTTTTTGCATGGCAGACAGTTTGACATTTTATTGCAGGAAATGAACAGGCACAATCAATAACTTTACTGATTCCCAGGTCCTGGTCTGGTGCATGCTGGATTACTTGTCTTATTGGGATACTTAAATGAAAAAAAGGCCTTATTGCAGTCTCATCATCATTGTGATGTGTGTACGGTGCCATCAGCATTCATTTGACACGGCATGGATCTGTTTGTATGTTTGTATTATCTGTATAAGACATCAGGCTTCATGCAAGAGATTTAAAACAGTTTGTGGCATTCACCATTTTTCAAAAATGATGATGTAATGACGAGAAACCAGCAAAAATACCAGCTATCAGCAAATATACCAAACACATCAGTCCTGCAGCCCGTATTCAATTGTTGTTTACTTCTTTCTTTTACATATCACTTTATTCCTTCCTATGACTTACTTCAGGCCGATGTCTGGCGGAGCTTTTTGGAAGACCTGCTCCACGGCCGACGTCAGGTAGTCCACCTCCTCCTGGTGTTCAGCTAGAGCCACCTGGAGGGCCTGGAGGGGTGAGGAGGTGGTGGATAGATAGGATGAGAGAGAGACAGGCTCAGAATATGTGAGGTTTACTGTAGACATAACGCTGCTCATAAAATATACAGAATGGCATCATATTTAAGCCTAAACTGAGTCAAAATAACAGCTGTGATACTGTTAGTGGCCCAGGTGGAAATTAATTTTCAGTTTACTGGACCATATTGTATCATTTTTTTTAACTGGAGGATGGGAGGGGAGGAGGCCCACATGAAACTTATGGTTTTAATTATGCTGCTCTGAAAGAATTTGACAAAATGTGCCATAAAAGTTTTTAAAAAAATAAACAAGTAAATCAAAACAGAGGCTGTGCTTGCAATGGGAGCAGGCGCAGCTGAAAATAAAGTCAAAGCTAAAAAACAGCAAAATCAAAATTCACTACGAAATAACCCCGATTATAAAAATCAATTCATGAACTTTTAGCATGTTACATGAAGAAAAGAGTCAAATCAATCATCAAGCTGGCATTTCCTCAACACATTCATCAACAAGTCTCTGTAGAGCTTCAGCAGTAGAAAAGAAGCCTCACATCATATGATTTTATCGGATAACCATCCATCATACGTGCTCCCATACCTCATGTAAATGCCATGGAGCCAAAAATGCTGTGGGGCAAAAACTCGTTTTTACAGCGTGTCTGTTACATTCATGATATTGAGTGAGGCAAGATGGGAAAGTGAGCCACAACACACATACTGTTGACATTTTGTAATGCAATCCTTTTCACTGTATTCGATTTTGCTTCCTCCGCCATGCAGGGTGAATTACAAGTGGAGAGGTGAGGAAATTCCTGATGAACATTAAGGTGGGTTTCATTGAAGGTTTTGGGGAAGAAAGCCTCGTTCACACTAAGGTGGCTCAGAGGCTTAGCTTAGCTTAGTTCAAGCACAGCCCCCCTGGACAGGACATCCATCAGTAGCTATGGCTTACCCTCAATCCTTCTGCTGCAACACTGAATCCCAAGCAGGGACTATTTCTGGTAAAAGTTTGAGCTTTTTTTCTTTTCTTCTCCTTTCTCTGAACGATTTTTATCCAGCTGTATTAGAAAGCAAGGACTCACTGGCCTTTCTGGACACTTTTAGGTAACTAACACAAGTCCCAGTACCACTTTTGAGATGAGTGAACTCCTTTATCCGACATAAAGATGAAGAGGCGATACATCACAATGCAAAATAATGCAGAGCAGCATAATTCCTGAGACCTCTTTGAATTCATGATATCTAACAAATCACCTAAACGACATCAACTGTAGTGCTGTAATCAGCCGCTTGTTTTTTTTTCTACCTCTTTAAAAAAAACACACACTGGCAACCAGATAACCATTATTATTATTTATAAAAGACAAGAAGAAGACAACACATGAGCTGTGCAATCAGATGGGGTGACTGTAGACTATAATCAACCCAAACATCTACGCTCCCACTGTCTCACTACTATACATATATATAAAATCATGTTCAGTAAAATGTCCACAAATTTTCTAACATTAGGTCAGAATTCAAACTAAGTTTCCACCTTAGAGGGTGGTGTTCATTTATTTTAATGAACAAAGTAAACAGAGTGACAGGTGATACTGTCACCTGGGTACAGGAAGCGTTTCCAAGCACACATCCGTGTACACATGTACACCCGTCTGTCTGGGCGACCAGAGGGGAAACAGTTGTGCTGAAAATTAATGATGCCTTATCAGTATGCAGAATGAATTCCTTATTATCTACAATCAACTTTAATTAAACTCAGGCTACAAGGCCTGATCCCTCAGCTATACTACAAGACCATTATCAAATTTAAAGAGGGCTGAACACACACACACACACACACACACACACGCACACACACACACTTTCTCTGCTCTGTTGTGTGACCTTGACTTAAGATGAAGATAAAAATCAACACTTCAAAAACAACAACAGGAAATAAAAAAACAAAAGACCTTGTATTCTTTTGACTAGAAATACGGATTAGCACTGACACAACAGAGAAAAGAGTGTGTGTGTGTGTGTGTATGCATCCACATCATGTGTGTTGGCATACAGTGAACTGGCATTTTTGAAGTGTGTGTGTGTGTTTGCGTGTCTCCTTCTGAGTGTGTAGATACTGTGATAAACAGGGACACTGATTTGCTCCACTGGGGTTTTGCTCACCCGCCTCTCGTAATTGCAGAGTTGTAGACAAACACACACACACACACACACACACACACGCTCTGGACTGCTCTCTGCATGTTAAGCAGATGCAAGTTAGGCTTCACAAACTCACTGATTTTCACTGAAATTAAAATTCTTCCTGCTTGTTTTTGGGTGTCTGATGGATCCGTTTAGACTGCAGTTTACAGGATGCAGGGACGTAAACAAAACAACCTCAAGATAAATACACTGTACAGTAAGCTGCTTTATATTGGTGATATAGTAATACACAAATTCTCGCTTCCTTAATTGGATGCTTTTTCCTTTAGGTAAATGGTTTGGGCCGGGAGACAATGCAGAGAGTAGAAAAGTGTAAGCTAAAGGGACATCTGAGCAAGGAAGGTTTTATTTGAAAGGAGGGGCAGCACAGCTCAGTGTTGAGCATTTAGGAACCACTGAAGGAATATTGAACGCAAACATAATAACATTTTGATACAAAAACACAGAAAAAATACAGAGGTCTATTAACTCAGCATTGTTAAAATATACAAATAGAAGATATAAAAGTGTTATTCAAATCCCATTATGACATTTTCATAATGACAAGATGTAAAAACACCATTATTTAAAATGAGAATCATTTTTACTGTAATTAAATACATTAAGTATCTTTCTTCACATTAGAAACTTTGGTCTATACTTGTCTGTTAGCAGCTGTCAGGCTTGTGGTGAACAATGAACAACCCATTACCCGAGAGAACAAAAGGAAAATTCATCATCATGTCCAACACTGTTTATTTATATACAAAGAGGATTTAGGAGAGAAACGTATTCACTGTAATGTGCCACCTAAAAAGAAACTCATTTGCTATAAACACTTGATTATGTCCCGAGCAAAGTAAAAATGACCTCTTCTATTTAAAAGCAGACTCCAGCTGCCTTAACGATTGGTCCTACAGCGAGGTTTATGTTTACGGCAGTGATCTGGGAATGGTTTATCAGATCACGCAGTTTCCTCACTAGGTTGTGGGTATGAATCGGACTCTTGGTTAATGGGGCATGTCATGCCTTCTCTATCCTCTGCCTGCTACCTCAAAGAGCAGTGGAGTAGCATCCTTTAAAAGAGTGCTGGCTTTCTCAGTTCAGCACCGCCAATGGTGATATAACTTTACTACTCGTAGTAAAAACTGATTACAGCGTTACACAGCCTCACAGGATTATACAGCCAGCCCCGTTTTGCCCTTTAATGGGAGTTTGCAAATAGATCTGAGCAGCAGTGTTGTCGAGAGCGTACACATTGATACAGAGCGACTCCTCCTATCGGCTGAATCATTGTTGATTCTTTGTGGATGGTGAGATCACAGTATAACCGCCTAACAGCATAATAACCTGTGATTCATGCCATTATATCAACCGCAAGAAAACCTGATCTAAGCCCTGATAAGATGACTGATAAGTTCAAATAGTTTACAAGTCTCAGCACCTTTATAGCTTTTGAAACAATGTAAACGACTTCAAATGTTCTAAAATTGTGACTCTTTGAAAAGAGTTTTGAAATAAATTGAATCTGCTGAAGCATAAGAGACGAAAGCAGTTGATATGCCAGTTGAAGTTTAATCTTTGCAGGCGGAAGTGAAAGTGAAAACAATCGAACTGTTCAAGGAGGGAACATGATGATGATGATGATAAAGGTGTGTGAGAGAGGATAAGAGTCAGTGTTGTGATGCATAAACTGAATATGAAGTGTTGAAATTGTGTGGGAGTAAAAAAAGATCTTTTTTTTGATTAATTGTACTTTCAAACATCACCAGCCATACATAACATGAAAGTCACCAAAGAACAGTGAAAGTTGGGTCTGGGTTAACGGATTGAGGAGGCGTAGGTAAATGTATTTTTTGTATTTTTAATTTCTCTGCTGACCTGAAGGAACATATTGAGAGTAACTTTCTACATTTATTGATCCTGACAGCACATAGCCTCAACTTGCATTATGCCTGAATGTACACAGCCTCCGGATCACATATAGGTGTGTTTGTGAGTGTGTGTACCTGCACGTCCTTTAATCTCTGCTCCATAATAGGATACTCTGTAACAGCCGTGGATGGGATGGCCAGCTTGGCCTCGCACTGCTGTAACCATGCCAACAGCGTCGTTATGGTTTCCTTATAACGAGTTGGGGGCAAGCTCTCCAAAACTAGAGGGAAAGAAGGGAAGACGGATATAGTGTCAGCTTTAAAATGCTCAAATATGTTGACAAACACATTTTTAAAAAAAATTCAATCCTTGGAAAAAACAGAGTAACAGGAGACTTTTGTTAATGTCACAAAGGTTTCAAGTACAGATAGCGAGTGCTACAGTGGAGTCAATTTATCCAGGAACATGCGTCATTCTTTTCTTATTCATTCACTGAGATGAAAACAGTTGTGAATGAGAGATTGCATTGTGTTACAGAAGCAAATGGAACCATTAGCTACATATTGAATACTATCAGTGCACCGAAATAGTTCTTATTAATATTATCTGAATTCTTCACATTTGAAATGTTGAATTAAATATATTTCTGACGTGCGTCTCAGGTAAATCTTTAGGGACTAAATGTTTACAGATGATTCAGCATTATTTACATGTTTCCATTCTTGCTGATAAAGCTTCCATGATTTGGACTAAACTGACTTTTAGAAATATGCTGACCTGAACTGAACTGCATTCAGAGAAAACCGCAAAAGGGAAAATAACTCCTTTCAGAGAAATGCTTCTCAACCATTGCAGCCCTAAAGAATTTTGGTCCGAACAGCACACACGCTTATACCCAGCAGTGTGTGTGTGCAATGTGTGCTGGATATCTCACCCCTGGTGTAGGTGAGAAAAGCGCAGTGTGTGATGGGAGAAGCTGTCAACATCTTTCTCTATCTTTTCTTCTCTCTCCAGCTGCCTCTCCTTCTCTTCCTTTCTTCCCTCTTTCTCTTCCATTCAGTGAATGTAGTTGTTTTTTCTTCATTTCTTTCCATCATTCTTTCCCCTATTGATATAAATAGCTATCCACTCTGATTGTGTCACAGCGTCTGTGTGATTTAGTTTTTCTTGTCTTGTTTTCAGCTTCTTTCTCTATCTCATTAAGTCTCATTGTCATTGTTTTTAACCGACGAAGCCACGGAGAGCACATGCATCTTAACACGCACGCACACACACACACACACACACACACACACACACACACACACACACACACACACACACACACACACACACACACACACACACACACACACACACACACACACACACACACACACACACACACACACACACACACACACACACACACACACACACACACACACACACACACACACACACACACACACACACACACACGCACGCACACACACACACACACACACACGGACGCTGAGTGAGTAGCACTGCAAATTGGACTAAAAGCCTCACTAACACTCTCACTAGCTGCTTGGCATGAAGACAGGTGAAAATGTGTAGCGCTGACGGTACGTTCATGCATGAGTGTGACTTGTAGTGTAGCTCTGAAACTGTCCCGGTGACGCAAAATGTGAGCACGTTTAGTGACAGAGTGACACTTTGAATGATATTGTCACCGATTATCTTTTTCTTGAGGATCTAAATTTTGCTTCAACATTGCTTGTTAGCAGCGAGGAACATAACATATCATAAATATGACAGTATACTTCTCATTTATATATTTATTTGAATTGAATTGAAGTGTTTCAAAGTCAAAATCAACCCTCCCAATACCACTAAAATGTTTTTGTTTCTGTGATAAGTAGTCACTCAATAATTTTGTACATGGCCTTGCCCTTACAAATAAATATTCAAGTTGGACTCTTAGAAAAAGAAAGAAAACATGGGTGTATTAACTCAGCCTTCGCAGGTAATTAGTGGTAATTTTCTCACTCGCAACCACAAAAAATATCAATTTGCCCATTCAATTATAAAATAAACATCTGCCCACACACAACTCTCTTATTTCTCTTTGTGAATTTTTCAGTTGAGAAGTTTTTTTTAATAATTCTGAACTTTCTCAGAGCCGATATAAATGTATATTAAATTATTTATGTATTGGATCCATCCCAATGCTGTGACATCTTAGTTTGAATGAACTGAACTGGTAAAGGAGGGAAGACATTTGGCCGTCTGGTGAATTATTGGACATTATGTTACCAATGGATTGAGAAGTTATGGAGAGTTATTGTGAAGATGCTTTTTGACATTTGTCTCTTGACATAAAAATCAAACTGCTGAGTTTGGTTTAATTTATCCAACAGCTGCATGATGGTCACTCAAAATGTAACTATAGGTCGTTTTTGGCCACTAAATTTACAACCTATAGTGTTTTCTTGAAAGGATGAGCTTGTTTTTTGGGTTTTTTAACTGGAATGAATATTTCTTCAAAGCTGTATCCATTTCACTCCTTACACTATCTACGCATCTCTGTTTCATGAAAATGTATTCAGTGTTTGATCAGTCTGAATATGAGGTGTATCAGGTCAATCTGGACTTTAGTCCAACATTCAAATACATCTTTGATGTCAGCGTAAAATCTAATAAATCTCTATATGGAAATTCTCTTTTCTTTTGCCCTCTGTACGCAGACGCCAGAGGTCAGTGTGAGCATTAATTCAGCACTGGAGCCGTCAGAGTATCAGTATCTTGTTCGGGGGACGCATCAACAAGGTGGATGTTTGTTGCATTCAGGTCATTCTGTCACTGTGCATCCTGCTGTGCAATCACTACCAGTTTATTATTCTGAAAATATTTATCTTTTACATAATTTCCAACTCGGTAATAAAATAATAACTGTACTATCAGCAGTGCCGCATAACAAGTGGCAGATTTGTTTATTTTCCCAACAGTCTGCTACAGCATATTTTGTGCTGTACCGTATCAAATAAATAAAAGCTTTGTGATGGTAATTTGAGAGCAGATCATATGGAAACAATACTGCTTCTCATCCCCACATCTACCCACACTATGAGACGTCGCTGTAGGCTGTCAATGTGTTTTACATGATCTCAATGGATTCGTTCTATTTTTCCAGAAAGCTTCGACAAGTGTGTCTGCGCTGAACGTTGAGCTGTTGTTGTTGTGCGTACAGACATTTGCCACTCCAAATCTGTCTGATACAACGTGTGGGCTACAGCGGGCTGTCAAGGCTGGCTTTCAGCAGTGGAAAGCTGAATAGTCATATAAATATATATATATATATATTCCTCCAAAGCAGTCTGTAAAAATATGAAAGGAAAATTATGATTTTTCAGTCAAGGATATGGTGCTGGAAGTTCAGACCCATTATGCTGCTTAAATGAAATTAGCAGGTATTTTTTATCACAGGATATACATCATTATCAGACATCACTTAGTTCTTATTGTAATCTGTTGCTTTATAAAAATGTCCAGATTTCTACACTTTCTTTCAATAGAACATTTAGATCCAGTTGGATAACAAGTCATTACTTCAAGTTCATTGTAGGTCATCCAGTCTGCAGCCATTTGTCATCCACATAGCCAATAATTTGCCTGCAATGTCAAATACTGGGTAATAAACTTTTCAGGTTTTCAGACAGCACTGACTGAAAACTGAGTAATAATGAATTTTAATTAGATTTTCAGTCTGGAATCAAATATTGAAATTGGTGTTGCTTGATTCTCCACCGCTCTCTCTCTCACACACACACACACACACACACACACACACACACACATATGCTACTGTTAGGAAATGTGCTCAAGCTGATGATCACCCGGTCACAATGGAAAATGAATTTTAATTCATGAGTGTCCAACTGTCTTGTTAGCAAGCCTGTTAGCTTGGTAGACCAACGTGTTACCATCAACTTCTGTCTCATTACTGTCTGAAAACCTTTGCTCTTTTGTGGAGCTGCAGACGCTAAATAAAAGTGGACACGGCTAATAATCTACGATAGCTTCCTCCATTTTTGATCCCCCTTCAAATGTAAGCCTTATAAAGACAGTTTGCTATTGATCAAATTTCACCTTGACCTGAAAAGAATATGCATAGATTTAATTTGCTCCCAGCGTATCCATTGATCCTGGTGATTTCATAGAGTTTTCCTTGTTGTCAAAATTCTTTGATGCAACTTTAATGTGTTTTTCACTTTTAAATGAGTGGTTTAGATAATAGTGCATTGATACGTTCCCATATATGTTGGTGTAGTAGCATAAGTAAAGCATAAACACTCTTGAACGAGGGCAACTACACAAAAACAGGTCAGAAAAGTGGAGTAAACAAGGTCAACTCCTGCTCTCAACTAAGTTTTTGCAATGAATCAGTATCAATCCTCTCTCACCCAGTTGTAGCTGCCGCTCTCTCGCCCTCAGATCCTCCAGGACCTGATGGTAGTGCTCTTTGAACGCGTTGATGTCAGCGTCCAGGAAGGCTGAAGGGTCCTCCTCGCCTTCTTTCTCCTCTTTCAGCTCATTCAGATGCTTCTCCAGGAGCTCCACCTGCGGCTGCAGCAAAGCCAGGCGAGCTACCTCCTCCTGCCAGGACAAGGAGGGGGTGAGACTGTCAGTCAACCACGCTGGCCAACCCCTTTCTTGTTACCATGGAGGATTTTGATGAAAAAATAATCTGTTTAATCCATATGGACTAGTACAATAAAAAAAATGATCTGTGGAAAAGTATTGTGTTTTCATTTTCAATGTTCCACTCCATTTGCTGTGTGCTTAATCAGTTCTATTTTACAGAAATGTTTAAATAGTGTCCCAACTGTTAATGAATAGGAAGTCAAGCAGGAAATTGGACCAGCTCAGCAAAAAATGTAGCTGTGAAACTATTTCTTCTGAACTTTACTGAGAGCAGAAGGAAAAGAAACCACTGCTTTATCATCAGATGTGAGAACAGGTATGTAATGTAGTTCTTCACCACCAAAATAATTAGCTAAAGTTGAACAAGTTCAGCATTTAGTTGCACATATTTGCACTTGGTAATTACGGGGGAACTTAAAGGGATAGCTGGAATTTTTTTAAGGGGTTATATGAGTCACTCTCCAGTGTGGAGAACATTTTCACCACTTTACCTTGCTGCCACACAGCCTTTTTCCTTTGGTACTACATTCTCGACTGCAGCATATATTTAGTTTACAAACTCCAAAGTCATATTGATCTTATTATCTACTGTAACTCTTGGCAAAAAAGGGCAATGAGATCTAATCAACGGGAAAAGAAAAGTGACAAGTAGGTCTGGAAAAACTTCAAAAACAATAGATGACAGTAGTGGAGGCGGTAGGTGCAGGAGCAAAAGGGGGCCGTGGACATAAGAGAAAGGAATGAAGGCGGGGATGGGGAGGTTTCAAAATAAGAGAGAAATAGGAATTGAACCAGACAAAAGATGAAGGAAAAGAGACGAGGAAATGAACAGATGGAGCCGAGAGAAAATGAGAGATGGAGGCGTGTTGAAATTTGATTTTTCTTTCGAAGCTATGTCTGGCTTCCACTGCAGACTAATAAACACAAACAAGGTTTCCCTCAGAAGTGTGCCCGTGCATTTACACCCAAGCACATAGACACAAATGGAGAACTCACACACTCGCTCCCATGCATCAATGATTCCAGATCCTATATATTTTTATAAACAGTAAAGACTTCAGAGAAAATAAAATATTTACTAAAACCTTTTTAAAAACAACCTTCCTGGCGGCAACTTATGAAAATATATTCTGTCAAGGTTATAAATGTTTGTGTTTGTCTCTCTTGGCTTTAGGCTTGAGCATTAACCTGCTCTGCCTGATGGGGAATAACACTGAGCTATTTTTAAAGCCTTAACCACAAGACAGTTCAGTTGAGAATATTTACCCGTTTACCTGCAACTGTGCAGCCCAAAATTGATTCTCCCCAGTTACTCTTTTGAATATAATATTTTATTTTAATTTAATATAAACTGAATAAACAGTAACTTCTGAAAACAAAGCACTACGATGACATTTGTTACGTCAAGTGATTTGTTTGCACCATTTTTCCAAAGAATAAGTGCTGGGGAAAAAAAGGGATTGGAATGAATAACATAAAAGTACTTACAGAAAAGTGCTGTGACAAACAGATGCATGAAAGGACATAAATTCAAACAAGCCAAATAAATATTGATACTGTATAAAGAGGAAATACATTTATAACAAGACAATGAAACAAAACAAAAAATGAAGGCAAGAATAAACTGACATAAAAACAAATGTGTGAAATGTGTGTGTATTAAAGAGTTAGAGATGACATAATAGTGTTGAATAATCTTTATGGAGGGAAATGTATTGATGGCCATGTATAAAGTTCCCCTGTATGATGTCTGTCATTATGGGCCTGAGCAGATTGTTTTGAAGAAGGCTGGACTCAAACACACGTGACTTCACTTACCCGACACCTGTCCAGCTGTACTTTGAGAGGCTCTGGTTCAGACGCTGGAGGCAGCTGGACCTTGAGCCAGTTCTCACTGCTGTCCACTGCCTGCTCACACTGCTCATACAAACTGTAGAAGGCAAGTACCTACACACACACACACATACACACATACAAGTCTAAATGTAATTTGATGCAATTTTGTTGTTTAAAGTCAATAAATAGTAAAAGGGCTGTCAGGTGCTTCACTCAGCACTATTCACCTGACATTTTTAACTCATTCATGTAAAAACAATACCTAATACCTGAATGAAGCAGTGTTAACATATATATGTGTGTACCTTCGCCTGGTAAGCCAGCCATGCCAGCCTGTCTGCCAACAGGGAACAGAATCCCACCCAACGCTGGTTCAGCTGCTCCGCTGCCTGGGCAATGTCATCAGCACGAGTCCCTTCTGGAGAGGGAGCAGACAGAGAGAGAGAGAGAGAGAAAGAGGGCTGTCACACAAAGTGATACATGCTTCACAGTTCACATGGGCACCACTCATCTCTCTGTAGGGGACAGACATAAATACACACACACAAACACTCTCCATGCACACAGAATCTGGGGAATGTCATCTGTAGGAGAGGTGAGGCAAGCCATCGATATTCCATATTTATCTGCCTGCAACAACACACACACACAGACACACACACACATCACTGTTCTTTCACGCTATCCGGTAACTGACATTTTTTGATGTAAATGGGCAATTTAAAATGCGTGTAAGACTCCAGTGCTTGGAAAATGAAAACCTTCAAGACGTTCCAGGAGGGAAAAATCAATAGTAAAGTTGTACGAAGATGGATTCCCGCTCCTGTTTCTAAAAGGGCAAACTGAACCTCATCGGTTGGACGATAATCCTGAAAAAGCAGCGTCCCGGATCCCATGTCTCATCTGGCGTGCAACCACACAAACTGGCTCAAGATTGCTTCTTCTTCCTGTAATTAGGTTCCATTTACCATTAAATGTCAAGTGTTCGGCTGGTGCCACGTTCCACTACAGGTTATTATGAATCCAGTAGCATAAGCTGAATGCTTAATAAGTGGCATCACATGAACACAAACACACACTGTAATTTATTTTGACTCATCGTCCTGCTGCCAGAAATACTCACTAGAGTATTAAAAATGTGCACTAATTTGCCACTGAAAATAGTCCCAAACAAATGTGCCATTTCCTCCTGTTTGGGGAACGTTTGCTAGAAACTATAGTGACCAGCTGTTTTAAATGAAACTATATATTTGTGATCAGTGTTTGGCAGCTATGCCTTACCTAGTAATGTATTATCTTCTAATCTATGACATCCCCCACATAGAAAAAAAAGAGATATAGAAGATTTTAAACACTTTTAAAAGCATCTGGCAGTTTCCTCTAAAGGAAATCCAGCTATAAGCGCTTTGTTCATATGGTTTCACCTCCTAACAAACTGTCCTGAATGTGTAACACCGCAAAAAAAAAAGAAGCTCTGTCCGAGGGAAATCAGGGTGGCTCTATTGTGCTGAACTGACGTTGAAACGACACACGGCTCTTCAAGAAACATTTAGTGGCCAAGTGTTCAAATTATGTTTCAACCCCTACACTTCGGGTAATGTGTTCTTTCTATATTGATTAAAATCTACTCAAATTAAAGCTGAGGCTTGGCACTTAAATCTTGCATCCATTACTTTAATTCAAATTTAATATGCAGAAGCACAGAAAAAAATGTGTTACTGTCCAAATACTTAGTGTCTGGATTGTAGTACATGAATGTAGCCGACTGTATTGTCACTAAATCTGTGACTAACTGACTGGTTCTATGTTGCTCTGTTGTCACTGTCAGATTAGTTATTTTGTCTGTCTCTGTGTCTTTTAATGAAAGCCTTGCCAAAACAAGCATATAACTGTCTTTAAAGAAGAAATAATAAAAAGATACAGCCTGCGGTTTCAGCTCTCAAATTTGGCACTACTAGGCGGTTGAGTCGGGTCTGAAAGGCGTGGATACAGGTTGGGTTCAGGTCTCGGTTTTTTGTCCACGGAAAACTCTACCAATGGGAACCAGTGGGCTTGGAGAGTACACCCAGCGTTTCACTCACTCTTCGTAATGAAGGAATATGTCACCCAGTGCAAAGAGAATTCTTGACATTACAGTCAAACATGTCAAGTATTTTGCCAGATTCGCCTGATTACACACAAAGGCACAAATACAAAGTCTTTCACATGCACAGTGCAGGAAGTCAAAGAATGTTCTGGCTTGTTTTGTTTGGATGAAGGTTAAAGCAGTAGCAGGAATAAAAAAGGAATGTGAAAAGTATAAATTGAGTAATTCTCTGCTTTCAGAAGCCCCAACAATGGCACAAGGACAGAGGTGAGCAGAGGACGAGAAGAGACATCTCTCTCCCTCTCTTGTTCTGTCTCTTCTTCTCTCTATCAGTGTTTCTATGGAGACAAGGAGAGAGGGTGGGGACAGGTGGAGGCGTTGCCATGGGGACAGACGGGGTGTGCGTGCGTGCATGTGTGTGTATGCATGTGAATGAGTGCACATTACCCTGCTCGACCAGGGTCTGTGCCGTGCGTGTTGCCTCCTGAAGCTTTCGATACTTCTCTGGCCGCTCTCTTTCTATCGCCTATGGCAAAGAGAAAGAAAGGTAGAGACAGAGTGATGGGGCAAAGAGATAGAGAGAGAGGAAATTAAAGAATAAGAGATTGACACAGAAGAAGCAGAAAGACAAAAAGAACGACAGGCCGACAGCAGGAATATTATTACTTCTAAACAGTAAGAGGTCCCTCTAGTTTTCATCAACCTCTGATTCTGCAACATTTAGGACAACCTGACAAACAAAAAGCTTTAAGGCAAGTTATGGTAAGTTTTAGTATTTCAGCAGAATCAAGTTAATATTATGAGGAATAGTTCAATGATTTGGGAAATATGCTTATTGACTTTCTTGCAGCGTTATAGACGAGAAGAACTGTGATATCTGTGCATTAAATCCAGACTAAATCCACAAGCGGTAATTAGAGGTTAGTCTTAAAATGTCAATTCACAAGATTTTCTCAAGTCAGTTGCTTTAAGAGTTATTTGTTTTATAAGACATCATTATTACTTGACAGAGAGTGAGTGAACAGCAACCACATTATAAGAGCTGGATAATCAGCCTGTCACAACAACACATGTCTCCCGGTGAGGTGCAAGCAGAAGAGTCACAGCCATGTGTCTGTCTTAGGTCTAATCTACAAGTTAGGAGCTGACTGTGGACATTAGTTGTGAGAAGTTATGAAGGGGTGAAGGTATTTTGCAAGAAAAAGGGCTACATTTTGAAAGATGTCAAAAGAAAAACAAAGAAAACAAAAACAAAAAACTAATTTTCTTGTACTATTCATCATCTTGTGACCCCCTCAGATCTATCTTGGAGCCAGTTGTGGGGGCTTGACCCCATGATGAAAACCACTCCTGCGCTTGCTGACTAATGTTTATCAGTGTACGGTGCAGTAGATGCCTTTCTTTAGGTTTGAGCACATATTCTACACAATGGAAAATCCTCTAGTATGAAAGGAATTACTATATATAAACTATGTATATACATTAAAACGAATATGGCTGTTTAGTACTTATTAAGACATAGACAGTTACAACACCTTTAGTGTGTAAATAGGATAAAATCCGAGTTCATGTTTCCTCCTAATATGATGTTTTAGGCTGTTTTCTTATATAAGATGCTGCAGAGAGCAGAGCTGACAGCAAAGAGGCCACTGCTAACCAAGATCAGAGCAGATTCTGCAGAAGCTGTCTACCTGAAAATCCTCAGTTTGCATCTATTAAAGCACATGAATCACTTGTAATGTCAGTTAGTTAAGTTGTCTTGTCCACAAATGGTACTTAAAAAGCTTCATACACTGCTTATGAAAGGTTGCAGTGGATTTGTGTTCTCATTCTCAGCAATTTATTACAAATTATTTGTTAGCATATTTGCAAACGCTTACACCAGTTTGTGTTGTGCCTAATCTGAAGCTTATTATGTGCAACCATGCATCAGTGCTTTGTGAGCCATTTGTAAGCATTATCTTACAGAAGCGTTTCTATATGAGTGGATATATATTAATTGTTTGCTGCCTGTAATTTATCAATTTGTGTCAAGAACCAGAGCTTATTTAAAACCTGTAATATGAGCAGGGTGCATGTTTCCAGGCAACCTCACAGTGACTGCATGCATCCAGGAGGTCACTGCGCTCGGCCATGAAATAGTCCTTCACATAACCCCCCTGTAAAACCACATCTTATCATTTCTACACTACTTTTTGTACAGATTAGACAACTAGATATGTTTATGCCATATGTTACGTTCCATCAGGTTGCTTCCATGTTTTATTACTTGCTATGGAAACTCCACAGTCATTATGGACAGTTGCCGCATCTCATACTTTCAGTGAGCCGCATCAGCGTTGTCCTGTATGCATAATCACGGTTCAGAACGTCTTCACAGGTATGATCGCTATATGGACGGGAAAATTCATTCCTGACCCAACTGTGTGATGGAACCTTGTTATTTCAACATCACAGGTCTCCGCAGATTAAGCTCTGCATGGCATCTCTCTCTCTCTCTCTCTCTCTCTCTCTCATTCACACACACAGAGTGTTTTTACCTGCACTTTGTCATGCAGGTCCTGAATACTGCCATCCTTACGTGACACAGAGAACTCGGGGCTCTGCAGGATGGCCTCACCACGGGTCATGTAGCTGTGGACTTCTGTGAAGTCCACATCAAACCTGAAAACACACACACACACACACACATATATAGAAACATGCACTTGGAAATATTACCTGCTAAATATACTTGTTGCTGCAGTTTCCTATAAAAAATGGATTTTTAAGATCATATCCTTTTATTGTTTCTCCTCGCTATAAGTGATTTAATTTGCAGTTTCACTACAGAGGATAACAAAGTCAAAGTCACACTTCTAATTGTTCTGTTCACAGCAAAGACGGCACAAACTAGAACAAACTGAACAGAGAATACAACAAGAATAAACTGAAACACAGGTGATGGAAGTATTGAAATGGAGCTACTGTAACTACTTTATATAGTGTTGATCCATCAGATTTTATAAGGTGGGTTCTTGATCTTGAAGGTGACTACAGCTAAATGAATGTAGTGGAGTAAAAATTTAAAATAGCATAAAAACCCAGTTACCTAGTAAAATAATATTAGGTTACAAGTTATGCAAATTATCTTTATGTTAAAGTACAATACTTGAGTAAATGTACTTCCACCACTGCATAACAAATCCACTTCTAAAGTTGCTTGATTCACGAGAAGAGACAAGATGTTCAGAACTGCCTACTTCACTACTGTCAAAGGTTCAACTTCAGGACAACGTCTATTACCATCATCACAGACACTCATTAGCATTTGCAACGTTTCATCACCTACCTGCTGAGATAAGACAGCAGAAAGGGGTGCATGAAACTGAACGTTTATGATCAATTAGGACATCTGAAAACTTGTGATGTTATAATGATTCACAGTAGACCTCTGCAGCGAGAGACACACACACACACACACACCTTTTCCTGAGTTCCGAATCCACAACCACTTGTCTCTTCTTCTGTGGTGGCGGCGACTCTCGGGTCTGGCGTACAGCTGACACCTTCTCCCTTGTTGTCACCTTGGTAACGGTCGTCATGACGGAGTGTGTCAGCTCGGACTGCTGGGGCACGCTGACAGTCAATGAAAGCTGACACACACAGACACACAAAAAGTAATAATAACTTAGACAAGCTACAAACGACAGCAGACCAGTGACAGTTTACACGAATCTGTCAAAAATCATGTAGATCCCAAATCACAACGTGTGTGTGTGTGTGTATTTGAGAGTGTGTACCCAAACAGCTGTAGCAATTTGGACAGATTTTAAGAGAGAGAGTAATAGAAAGGACTAGAGAGAAAAATGTGGGTTTTATGTTTGCGTGTATTTGTGTTGTCCAGATTATCCCTATGAGAAGTGATTACTAAACGCCTCCAATAATAATAGAAATGTAAGAGAGAGAGAAAAATACATGTTCACATTAACACTTTAAAGTGTGTGTATATACGTGTATATTAAAGTGTCTATACATACATTTAATGTGCGCGTTCACATTAAAGTGTGTGCTCATTGTAATACTGCTGAGCATTGTTTACTCTTGCTGTGTGTGTGTGTGCAGGTTTGTTTCAGCAGGGAAGAGTCTAATGACAGTTAAGCAGCTCGTACCGCTACTGGGATAGCCTTGCTACCATGGAAACGTGTGTGTGCACAGCTGAAGTGGGTAGACTGTGTGTGTGCCCGCAGAGGTCAATCTGCTAATTATCTGATTGATTATAATGGACAAGTAATTGAGACAGAAAGAGACAAAGACGGGAAAAGAAGATGTGGGAGGCTTCATGATGGATTCTGTCCTCAGCTGCAGAACACTGTAATGTGTGTGTGTGTGTGTGTGTGTGTGTGTGTGTGTAGAGTATGTATATATGTAGTATAAGAGCATATGTAACTTCTGACTTCCCCAGCTCCAAGCCTTTTGGTTCCTGCTGAATATATAATTAAAAAACAATAACGGCTCACACATATTAAGTTCATTTTTTATTTTTCTAAATGGCTCAGTAATTCCCTGAAGCAGCTGGTCACTCCTCAAATAGAATCTGAGGAAAGAAAGGGAACGAGGTGCATTTGTTGGGGGACTATTTTCAGTGTCGGATTAATCCACATTTGGTGACAATATTTGTTATATTGTAATACTTTTTATTGTGCTATTTTTCATTTCATTAAAAAAATGGGGCAACATTTGCATCAACTACATTTTTATATTACATTTCTCAGCATGTTAACATTGAAGAAACAAGGCCGGATGCCTCATCTGCAAGGAAACAACGATCAAATGTGAAAATTGCCACAATACATCATGTGTGCATGATTTGTCCTTGTACACCTAAAATGTAAGCTAATTTAACTTTTGAACAATTCTAAAGAAATACATTTCCTGTCATTTATGACTTGTAGGCTGGTGCAGTATATCAGCAACCACCTAATATCAACTGTGTATGAGCCTGGCCTGAGTGTAATACATGCATTAGATGTCAGACTTTTAAAAGTAGATTGGGTACCTAAAATTAATTACAAAAGTGTTATCTGCCCTACTTCGTCCACGGGGCAACTGCCTAGTTCGACGACACCTGAAAACAGCCCTACCTACAATACAGTACTTTTATTATCAAATTCAAATACCACAGAAATACTTTGTCTTCCTATTATGACTCGTCAGTGAGCACGTTTTAAAAGATCAAATGTGATAACAGGTACACATCATGCAGAGAGCAGTGGGGAGAAGAACAGCAGTTTGAAAGCTGTATGTTTGTTCAGGACTGCACATACAAGCATCAAACAGTCCAGACTCCAACCTCGTCTCCTCCATGTTCTCCACTTGTGTGTAACATGAACCTCTATAGCTGTTTAATGAGCCCTGTCACCCAGCCAATGCATTACTTTCTCCTGGTCCCTGAGGCCAAAGACTTTAAGCTACTGGGACTTGTTTCATCACAGCAGGTTTCTGCTGACCTCAGTCCATCTAGAAACTACAAAGCATCAGTATTTCATTTTGACAGGAGACCTGAGAGAGTCATCTGTACCATAACAAACCTGTTTGGTAAACTGACAAGGTGCACACCATTGAGGAAACAATCTGACAGATTTTGCCTTTAAACCAAACCTTCCCAGAGCTCCTGAGGGCCAAACATGACAAACACAGACCTGAGCTGATCACGGTCTAAAGCACAGTCGTTGTAGTTGACTAAACCATACCATTGTAAAACATTTTCTCATGAATGATCGATTCACCGCTACTGCGTCATAACACTTCTGTTGGGCTGGAACATAGTTTCGCCACCTTAAGAGACTGTTTAACAGGACAAAAAATGAAAAGTATTTTCAACTACACTCTGACAAAACTAAAATTCTTATAATTGGCCCAACGTATAAAGCCGTCACTCGTTCAACTGTTCAAATAGGAAATATAGGGGTATAGGCCAAAAATTAAAACAAATCCTTGGCTATTATAGACGGTAAAAGCTAAGTACTATATATGTAGTGTACCTGGGAGCTGCTCATCTCCAGACTCTGGATCAGTCGGTCCCAGCGCTGGGCAAAACTGTCCAGTCTAGCCTCCAGTTTGCTGGCCACATCCTTGTTTTTGACGCTGGACAGCAGGTCCTGACTCATGGAGCACAGCTTGTCCATGGTGGGACGCTTCACCTCCAGGTCTGCCTTCACCGTCTGAGAGAACATACACACACATACCAGTTTCAGTCTTGTACGAATTACGACCAGGACCACTAAAGTTAGTTCATATACATTTCTATGTTTTTCTAAATGAAAGAGAGACTCACAGCAAGACGGTGGATGCAGGCCACCATCTCTGCCTGGTCCTTCAGGTTAGAGGTCTTAATGGAGCGAACCAGCTCCTCCTTCTGAGTCAGCCAGGAGTCAAATAAACACTGAGGAGAGGAGAGGAGAGGAGAGGAGAGGAGAGGAGAGGAGAGGAGAGGAGAGGAGAGGAGAGGAGAGGAGAGGAGAGGAGAGGAGATTGCCTCCTGTTCATACTGACAGCTCTTGAGTACAGAATCCTCCTCAGGCAGTTGAAAGGCAGCCCTATTGTCTGTGACAGCATCTCTCCCTCCCCACAGGATTAAAACAGCACGTACATAGTTCATTTTCAACCGGAGCCTGGGGTGATACTTGAACAAGCATTTAGTCAGAGAACGAGAGAAAATTGAATTCAATGCATTTCCTGATGTTTTGAATAATTAAACAAATTCAATTTGGGTTCTGGTTCTTATGGATGTCTGGAAGCCATCACGGCCAACGATCCCTCATTTTAAAACAGAGTGAAGAAGTTATTTCATGATAAATTTATACTCATTTGTGCAACCGAGTAATCATGCTTCATTTAATGGACCCCTGATGCCCCAGGTCTCACATTTTGGGCACATAAGACAAAGATGCAGTGTAAATATATGCAGTATGCACATTCACTTTAAACCAGCTTTAATACTCCTTTAATACTTAAATCAAGCAGTAAACAAAAGATGTATATGACCCAGAGGGTGCAATTGCAAATCTAGTTTGGACTTTTAATTAATGCTGATCAGTTAATCACGTATAATCCTATATTGTGTTTTTAAGTTCCTCAATTATTAATCACAGAACATGAGCAAATCTGATATCAGGGCACATTTAATTTCCTCTATGACGTCTGCTGGAGCTAAAAATAGCTACTGCAAACACGCTGATAAGGGACAGAAAAATATTGATCTTTTATTATGAAAGTCATCATGAATAGAGCTCTAATCAAAATATATACTTATGCACTCATACCTGTTCATTAGTGAAGTGCTGCCATTTGAGTAAAATCTCCTGAAGCAGAATCCAGCGTTCTTCTGTCCATCTACAAATGGCAGCCCAACGGTCACCCAGCACCTGCATACACAAATAAAGCTGATTGACTGTACAAATTAGTTATGAACAATGAGTATTCTCTACTAGCTTGTGTAGGCAGTAAAATACACATAAAACATAGATAGTTTGGATCCATGATTATGATTGGCTGAGCCTTCGAAGCAGTTGTAAAATACTCTACAAATCAACAACTGTGAGGAAATTACTGCAGCAAACAAACTGTCTCAAAATGTCAGATGTTGTGAATTTTGATTGGGTGGGTTGAGCGTGGATGGGTGGCGCAAAGAGACGGACAGGACAGAAGAGGAAGACTAAAAAAGAAAGGAGACACGCTGAAATTAATGAGTGAGAAATTGATGAACTGGAAAAGTCAAGAAATAAAGCCAAGGCGGGACCATTAAACAGACTGATCTGTCTATTGATTTCCTCTCCGTCAGTTTGATTCCACTGGGAAACATGGGAAAGGTGAACCCTATGGAGCAATATCCTTGTTTCTGGCACTGTGCAATAAACACACACCGGCAGTCAAACACCGCTGTACCAGCAAAAAGGAGCGCTGACATAACTGAACACTACTTCAACAACTGCACAATTAACAGCAATATCCAGATAAATGTTAAAAATTAAAATTGCACATTGCATTAAAATTTGACAATTAGATGTGCGGTTGCCTATTAAATTAAAATCCTTAGACCTTTTTGGGCTTCCACACTAACGAGTTAAATGTTAACTAACAAGTAGTTGTCTCTTCTTTATTATAGACATATTTGCTATGATACTATAGATCTCTATAGTATGTGCATTAAAGCATGTGTGAGCAATGGCACACACACACACAGAGAGGCCGTGAGCTGTAAAAGTTTATTTTTGTCGTGACTCCATTGTATCGGTGTATTGGCAGCTTGCTGTTAGCCGAGTGAAATGGGAGAGACACTCTTCCGTTCCATTTAACTAGCAAAGACAAAACACACACTGTGTCCACTGAACAAAGTCATCGGAGTGATAGAGAGGCAGAGAGGAAGGAGGGCGAGTGTGAGTGGGGGAAGAGGAAATGAAAAGACAATGAGATGCAAAAAAAGTGAGAGACAAGCGAGCGGGTAAAGACAGACACGGAGAGAGAGGCTCAGCAGGTTAATCTTAAGATGAATGGCCTGTAATTAATCAAGTGACAGTTCAACAGCGGGGAGAAACCAGGGAAGGCACCTTCTATTTGCATTTTTACACTCCTGAACACATTGTTCTCTATCTATTTATCTCTCTTCTCTCCTATTTAGGAGTAAACTGCATTGCAGGAAAAGAAAGTCAAACAAAAACTTAGCATTATGTTTCTAATGATATTACGTGTGATCAGACTCCATGACCAGTGTGTGTTCTGCGTTGTAATTACTTAATATGGCATGGTGAATAATCCAAGACACTAGCAGCCGCATTGTGTCATTAATATATCTTTAGTTTTAGGAGTTTCTCGACTCAAGTTTGGGAGGAGAGATTCTCATTTTCAGCTAATCTGCTTTCAGTGCAGAGGAGCTTACTTTTATCCACAGCTCTTCAAACATTTTCTCCCCTAGGAAGAGTTTCAGTCGCATCCAATTATCCAAATTTCTTCATTTCCTGTTTGTGTGTATTGCCAGTTATTGCCAAATCCACCTCAGCGCATCTTCCCCAAAACAACAGATTGGATTTCCCAAAGATTAAATCACCATGACTTCCCCTTTTCTCCTCATATCCACTTCCTATTTTCCACTAGGTCAGCTCTCCTAACTAAATACCCGCCTCATATTTTAAGATGATATAAAGTAAAAAGTATGACAATTTCTACATTGTTTTATTCATGAAAGAGGACATGTGGGGCTGATTAGTGTACGCTGGTGTCCTCGCAGAGTTAATGAGGTTAAAAAAAACAGCAGGGTAATTAAATGATACAGATGCTGGTCTACTTGTTTATTCAACATCCTCGTATCAAAAGCTTGGCTGATCAATTTCCGTGTGCGATACCTTCCAACAACTGAATCATGGACAGTAATAGTGTGACAGTCATTCAACACGGGTCAGCTCACTACAATTAAGGCCAGTGTATGAGAAAGTTGTGTAAATCAGCCGCTGCTGTTTTAATAGATTTCTGCTTTATCCTTTGCAGGGAATGGGAGTTAACAACAGAAACTAAGGCCCATACATCAGAGGCTAAGACAAGCGTGGAGAATTAACCGCACAAACGGGCAGCAAAGTCTGGCTCCTAGCTGGAGTCTGTGTGATGATAACTTATAGAGTAAACAAAATCAGCAGAAAGCTACAACACACACTGGCAAGGTTTAATTACTGCACAACACCAAAGACAAAACTATCTTCCGTTCTATCCATTTTTCCTGAGAAACAAGCCCCGCTCTCACTGAGAGAGCCAGCGAGCGAGAGATAAATATCGAGCAAAGATTTAAGTCTGCATGTGTGTGTCCCCCCTCACCTGAAGTTTGCTCTCCAATGCAGCGGTGGCACTGTCTCCACTAGTCTCGTCTACCACCACCACCATATGGGTTAGAGAGTTCACCCTGACTTGCTCCAGCTCCAGGTCCTCCTGCAGGAGCTGCAACACACACACACACACACACACATATATATATATATAATAAAGCAGACCTTAAATACACACACAAGTTTTAATGAGAGTGGCTGGAAGCATTGTTGGTTACCTGTAGGAGCACAGGAGTTCAGACAGAGCAGTGTTTTAACTCTCAAACAGCACAGTTACACACACAGTTAAACACACTGGCCTCCACATGCAGAAGTCTTGAGGAAAGTCTCACATAGATTATCAGGGCTCCAACTTCCTTATACTTTCTTGTAGACACCTCATTCAAACTTAAAACTGTTCAGCTCGTTTGGGACATCTGTGCTATTCTATTCACTTTTTTTTTTTTTTTGATATTTTTCATTCTTTTTAAAACATTAAACTTTTTATGCCCATTAAAATGAATGTATAAAGTTCGACCATTATTTATACTTTCTCCTAAAAACTTTAAATCAGTCTCAAGCCTTTGTACTTTATTGTATGAGTTCAACTTTTTTTGTGCATTTTATAGTTTTTGGGTAATTGCAGTTAATCTTACATCATCTTTTCCATTCTTTCATGCCATCGAATGTGGCAATCTGGAAACAGATGTTTAGCATTTTTACTTGATTAATTGATTAATCCATCATCAAAATAGCGTCATACGACAGAAAAAAAAACCCAAAAACACTGGTAGTGTCTTGTGGTGGTTGATTAATGGAATAATCAACTAATTATTTCAGCACTAGTCTTCAACTCTAAAAAAAATAAAAATAAAAATCCTACAGCTCAAGATTAATTACTGTATATAATTTATTTACCAAATTTGAAGATGGTTCAGAAAAGGAAGGAGAAAGGCTGGCTCAGTTCATTTCAAGTCAGCGTAGAGTAACTGTTCATGATGGATTGTGTGCGACAAGCAACACATTGAACAAATGTAATTACAGTTGCCACCCTTTTTGATTTTCTCACGGGCACAATAAATGCCACTGTAAGCACTGAATTAAAAGAACAAACCTTTGTGTGAATAGCCATAAACACAACCAAGAGCTGCATCTAATCAGTGCTTTTTCACTGACAAACTCGAACTCACTTCCATTTTTCACTCCACTGTATTGCGTGCACAAATATCGAACTGAGAACTCTGTAGGCTCGACCTAAAACTAGTAAATCGTTAATCGCACCACAGACGTAAAAGAATGTGTCGGGTTTAAACAGCATGACAGAGTGGTCATGTTGTTAAAAAAACGACTGCTGGTCACAGGATTCAATTTCCCAAGCTTCTCTGAAAGCTTCCACTTTCTCAAAACTATTTTTCACAAACAAAAGAAATATTACTAATGTGTTTGTTTCTTTGGTAAACCTAAGCGAACCTCGCTCTTGGGGGGAAGATTACAGATTAGTAGTGATGTAGCCAATTGAAAACCCATTGTCCCATTACATGATTTCCCTCTTTCATTTAGCAGAAAAGCCAAAACAAAAACATAACTAAACCTACTGTCAAAGCATCATTAGGATCATTTTGCTTGATAATGTAATCCTGGATTACATAAACCACGTTTGAGCCCACCTTGTGCTCTTCCACTTGGTGCTTGACGTCCTCCAGGTCGGGACCCAGAGGTTGAGCGCCCATTCTTTTGATCCGTGCCTCTGTGACGTCCAGCCAGTCTGTGAGCTGCTGCAACTGCTGGTGCTGCAGGTCCATCAGGACCTCGTGAAGCCTGGGAGTCAGAAACAATTCAGTTAGCTGTCAGTCACTTGTTGAAGCCGTGGGGTCAGACATTATCGAAAATAGACTCTCACTCAAGAACAGCTCAGAAGTGCAAGCGAAGGCCACTGTTTAACCGCTGCTCCAGTCTCATGTTCCAAGTATTGATTAGCACCGATTACTGCTGACTTATTTGGTAGGAATGATAAAAGCCACTTATTCTGCTCTTATGTTCACTACTACAGTAGAACAGACCCTTGCTGTCTTGTCTAAGTGGTATTTGGTAGTCCAGGCCATGTCTGTGCAGCTTTGCGCTTGAATCAACAAGATTATCAAAGAAGATAGCTGAATAGTTAATTAAATTTGGCTCTGTGTCAGTTATCATTGGATTCACCGTAATTAGAACAGCCGCTGTTCTTTGTATCCATGAATGTTGGCTACTGTGAGGATCGTCATTCATTGTGTAAAAAGAGACGAAAGATTATTCACATGCCTCAATTACGATAGAAAGAAGCTTGTGAAGTCAATTGGATCTGAAATATTCTGTGAACTTTAATGTTCAATATGATTTTAATCATTTGTGTGTGTGTGTGTGTGTGGGTGGAGGGGAGGGTGGTTTCAGTGTATATCTGCAACTCTGTTTTTATTCACATTTTTTTCTTAAAGACCCCTGACTCTATTATGTCATCACACATTGGGTATGGTAAACGTCCTTGTTGGCAGACTATAGTTTGCCATCGAGCCATAGCTAAAAACATTTGAAAGAGTGCATATGTACCTGCTCTGTCTCTCCATGCTAGCCACTCTCAGGTGCTCCCAGCGGGAGTTCAGGAGGTTCATCTGCTCCCTGACTTCTGAGTCCTCCTCCCCGCTCAGGTTCCCCTCCGCCAGCAGGGCGGCGCCAGCCCGGAGGACCCGCCCAACGCTGCCCTGGTGGGTGGTAAGTTCCACCATGTATCCCTGGTGAGAGGCAGAACCAAACATTTCACACACGTTGGCAATGACGCTCATTTTGCCTACTTGAAGAAGAGGAGTGACTCGCGTCACTACTCCCACTGAGTGACCCTTTTCATTTCACCTTAACTGCTCTCAAAATATATTTCCACCTCTCACCTCAGTGTTTAATCTCTCGTCTCTAAGCACTTAACTCTTATATGATCCTTCCGGGGTCTCGCACAGCAACAGTCAGGGTTAATTTAATTTCCAGAGCCTTAAAATCGATAATAAGCCAGTGTTCCTGTAAATCCACATCCTTCTGAGTTAATCTTACACTTACAGCTTTAAAACAGCTCTGTGTGAGGACAGATCTCAAAATAAAAAAACATTTTATTATTATTAGGAGCCTTGTAAATGTTCTGTGAGAAAGTTGATCTTTTCTTGTGTCATGTTGTCTTTTTCAGAAGTTTGTTCGCCCTCCACCAACAAACTTAACAGATTGTTTTTTTGGTGATGGTCGACTTCACACTCATTACTGCTGTCTTTTCAAGCCTGCCTCTCCGGTTCAGTGGAGGAAGGCTCATTCTGTTCTCTAACTAGACACTTTCCCTAGTTATTAGAATCGGTTTGTTGTTATGGATTGATAGCTGTTATTACTTCAAACTTTTAGTTTGTAAACTATAAATGAAACCAACGTAGGCATATTTTTGCTGCTCTGTCACTACCAAAGAGCTATGATATCTTAGCTTATACATACTACATTACAGTAATTCATCCAATTCCTGTTACAGGGAATAACTTTGTATTGAATGGATGTGTTAAGAGCAGAAAACAACTATTTGTGAGATCAAACAACTACTCACATTTCTGTTTATGGCTATAATATACTGACGGCATACTAGATTAAAAACAAGAGTTTCTGACAGTAAAAATAATTGCAACCACCTTGTTGTCGCCACGACTCCACTGCTCTGGTTCTCACCTCATGTGTATGAAACTGCTCCTTCACCTCCTCCACATGGTTGGAGATGTCAGGCTGGGCCTGAAGCCCATCTTCAGCCGACAGCAGCCATGTCAACACCTTGAAATTCATAGTTGAATTATTATGATGCACATAAAGGAACAGGCTGGTGATATTTTGTATTTTATCCAATGAAAAGACCAAGAAATAGTGCATTTCTTGGCAGCAGGATGGTATGTATGGGATTTTAATGGGATTTGTAATAAATAACAATACAGAATACCACCAGACTCATCCTTTAACAGAAGGTTTGCAGTCTTTTGTCATTTCATTATCACCACCATACTGTACCTCCTCCAGTGCAGCCTGGTAACTCTCCAGGCTGGTGGAGCCTGGAGGCAGAGGACTGAGGCCCCGCTGCAGCTCCTCCTGGGCAGGACTCAGGAACTAGAGACAAGAAGGGATGGATGGAGATAGCAGGCACGGATGGAGCGTGATAGCGAAAGGTGATATGAGGAGAAATAAAGGAACAGAGTGTGTCCGGATTCGATGGGTTAGGATCGATAATGGGTTGAGTAGAAGAGGGGAATGAAGGAAGGAAAAGAAGGAAAGAGACAGTATGTTAACAGTGAGAGAAAGGGAGGCAGAGAGATGAGAGAAAACAAACAGGCAGCATGAAAGAAGTGGAGGACAGAGAGAGATGAGGAGAGGCCTGTTAGTATTAGCCATTACCGGTGCTGACAAGCAGTTCTGGCCTTCGTCCAACCTTAACAACTTGTCCTCTTTCTCTCTGGGTCTCTCTCCCCATATCTCTCTTTGTGTGCCCGCTACTGATCTGGACACTAACAACTTCTCTCTTTTTATCTCAGCTTGGCACTCCTCCTCTCACTCTATTCTTCTGTCTGTTAATAAGGTCCTGAAAAGATACACAGGGTTCATCCATGGTGCAGATAACTGTCCAGCTTTAGTCGGCACCATTTTCTCTTCATGTTTTGTATTAACAAGGTGTTCGGATAGGTGAGACCTAGAAATGTGTCTCAGAGTTTATAATGCTTTTTACCTATATCTATGATCAGATTTTACTTGTATGCACCATGTTGTCTATATAAAACATGTCTGAGGTAAACTGAGGACAATGCATTGTAAAATATCAACCCCGTTCCTCATATTCTTCAAAGGAAACCTTAGCTGTGATGAGCAAGGGGCGCCTGTTTTACATTCTGCTTTACGCCCTGTATTTCAAGAACAGTGGGAGTGCTTGAATAAAGCTTAAATTATTTTTTTTTCTTCTTGTGATGCCTTTTAGGTGCCAGCCAAGTTAAGTCGAGCACCCTGCTGGTACATTTGACACAGTCTCTGGAAATATTCCACTTGAGTCGGAGCAAATTATGGCCCACATTTAGTTACGCAGCGCAGGGTGAAAGCTTTGAAAATGCATCTGAACATTTTGAAAAGTCATGTTTTGGAATAAAGGGGGGATGTTACAACATGGGGAGGGATGCACAGTTACATTTCTTTTGGGTTTCAGGGTGCTATTGTAGTGATGACAGGAAACAAACTTGTTAAATCGGTTTATGTTTGGGGTTTTTTTGTAGGCTGTGATGTACAGAGCAATTTAAGGACTTTTTTAAATTGAAAAAATATACTGACATTTTAGTAAATATTCTTTGAAAATCGATCCCATTCTCATGTCTCTATATTAACTATTAAGCTCCAGCCAGCAGTTAATAAGCCTAGCTCAGCATAAACAGTGGAAGCTCTGTCCATTTCTAAAGTTACCTTGTTTGTTTCTGCACACAAACAAATGTAAAAAAATCTTTTGTGGGCAGCTGCATGCTGTAACTATTTCTTGGTGACCAGTGGTAAGCGTGGAGAAAACAGATAATAAAGATCCCACATTGTAGTGCTATTGTTGTACAAAAAAAACCAACAAATAAGTTATCAATACTCATTTAGTGCAGAAATGTATCCATTTAAATAAAAACCCATCAAACAACAACATCTCTTATTCATAATTCATACTGATAATTAATCATGCTAGCTGTTTCCTCCCAGTGCTAAACTGCACTCATCCCCTCCTGGCTCTAGCTCCATAGTTAACACACAGACATGAGAGTGGTATTGAACTTGTCATCAACTGTTGATCTCAGGAAAAAAGCAAATAGCAAATTTTTTCCAAGACTATTACTCTTACACACACCCACACACACACATTTACAAGTACACTTCTAAATAGATAATTGACTGATCACAAGCCAACTTTTGACTGATAAAAAAGATGATCCCATAGTTCATGGATAGTTGGCATTCAGACTCATAAATAGCTTCTATTCAAGTGTCCCAATAAGCCATGACAGTTTGACAGTGAGTCAGCTTGCACAATACCAGGACCTTGAAACTGAAGCAGCTTGAGGGAATTCAATCCATCATTAACATTGTTATTCAAACCTGTGCTTTTCCTGCTGTGAAATGTCCACATGACCGTGAAAAAGGGCCTCTTGTTAAAATGTAATGCCCCGTGTATATAAAAAGACAATAGATTTTAAACACACACACACACACACTGCAAAAAAATGTCCACCTCAACAAGTTAACATAGTCGCAGTCAACAGGTCAATAAAATGTGTTGATCCTGCTCAGGATCAAAGCAAACCACCACATTAGCATTTTTGCACTGGAAACAAATGTAATCTACCCACCCTGAGGCAGGATTTTCATTTGGAAGGAAAGACCTGAGTATAGACTTGGTATGATGGACACTTTTTGTCAATGGGGCAGACAAAACAACAGGGGTGCAGACAAACAAATGCACAGACAGATGGACATTTGGCATGGAGTGTTAGCGTTGCGCGACACGGACCTGATCAGTAAAACGCCTCCTCTTTTGCTCAGGCGACTTGACATATGCAGCCTGGGTGTAGGCATAGCTTTTATAGCGAGGCTGAGGGGAGGGACTCTGCACTCGCCCCTGAGCCACACTCACTGTGATCTGAGAGAGAGAGACAGAGGTGGACAGAGAAAGGAGGAGGAAGAGTTGGCAAATGGGTAGGAGAGAAAGACAGAGAGGCGAAAGAATGCAAAACATAGAGAGCAAAAAATCCAAAAACAAAAATGATACAGAAGAGGAAGGAGCAGAAAATGAAGGGGTAAAGAAGAAGAGATGCAGAAGGTGGGATTATACAAGGAGCAAGAGATGATGAGAAATTAAGATGAGGAAAGACGAGAAAGAGAAGCAGAAAAGAGGAGGAAAAAAAAAAAGAAACAAGAATAATCACACATAAGCTCCGTTTCCATCCAATACAGATTAAGTGCGTTTCCATCAACAGGGTGTCGAAAAACAATATGCCTTACACAGTTCATTATTAAAAGTGTTTATTTAAAGTATTTTGTGTATCTAGTGCATGCTAATATATAGAAAAGATTCTGTTATCTCACTAAAAGTGAAGGTAAAGTATGATCAATGTACTTAAGAATAGTTTTTTCACTTATTATATTTTAGAAACTGATCATACTTTATGTTTATTATCAATTGAAATGTAACTAGCAACTCAAATGCAGTGATGTAAAAAGTACAATATTTGCCTCTGAAATGTAATGAGTATAAAGTAGAATCAAATAGAATTACAAATAGTACAATATTTGAGTAAATGTACTTCCTAACTTTCCATCGCTGTGAATCTGTTTGTAAATGTGAAAACATTTTTAATAGTAGTTTGATGTTTCAAAATTCAAAAACACAAAAAAATCCTTGGATGGAAACCCAGTAATAGATAATGCAGACATGAAAGAGAAGAGACAGACACAGACAGACAGACAAGAGGACACGTGTGTTGCAGAGGATGTGGACAGAATGAACAACATACAGAAGCTGATGCCGTCTGGAGCAGCTGCAGTTCAACAACAGATCCACCACACCCATCCAGCAGCTTTCCCCTCACTCTCCGTCTGCCTGCAGGTGTTTTAAACTCACACCCTTTTACACACACTGAGGCTTGATGGCATCGACATCCTGCTCCACACACACACTCAGGCACGTTTATCCCAAGATAACAACACAACTACAGCTCTCAGCAATTTATCATCCTTTTTTAATGGTTAACAAGCAACTAACTGATCACTTAACACTAAGAAATATGCTGTATTTGGTGGAAAATTTGTTTAATAATTCTTCTGATTTATCATTAAATTATAAGCAGGAATCAGTTGAACTTCACGACTGGATTCCAGATAAGGTTTCCTATGTGTTTTACAAACCATTCCCGCATTGACAATTACACTGAATATCCATTTTCATTTCATATGAATTGATATTGATATTGTGTTAATGTTAGCTGCAGCTTATTGAAGCAGTGGGAAAGCAAAGGAACACAATGTTCATGAGAAGTGTAGGTGTGCTGCACACTAAATTACTCGCACAAGGCTATGTTTAACACATTATATACATTTGCGTGATAAAAATTTCAAAAGATCACTAATTGAAACCAGTGCACACATTTTTAAATGAAGCCTTTACAGTCAGTCATACAGCTATTGTACAAGGCGTGGATGGAATCTACAAGTGGGGCATTAACGTGTTTTTTTCCCCTCTCTGGTGTATTTGTGCCTTTCAGTCCTGCCTCTTCATGTGAATTAACATATAACATGTTCCTATTCAAGCAGAGACGGGGTCAATTACATGAATACTTCATTAGTCACTTGATGAGTCACCAGCAACTGAAATATAGAATCTAAACTGCAGTTCCCGTGGTGGCCTGTCTATGAAAAGCTAGCGTCTCTTTTCCTCCCAGGATCCCAGCTAGTGGTAGTATAGTGTTGATGTAAGGAGGTGGTGACAGCACCACTTTGATGATGACAGATGAGGGAGGAGGCAGATAATAGCCGCTGTCAGTAACTCTCGTCTTCTCTCTGCCTCTCGTTTTATTGCCGTCTGACTTGTTCCCCGCACTCCCCATTTGTCTGCTCTATCTCACTCTTCATTTCCCCCTTCTCCACGTCTTCATCTTTCTGTACATCTTTATGTCTTTACACATCCCCACTTTCAAAATCAACCTCTTTCTTTTCCACTTTATTCTCTCCCCATCTGTCTGATTGCCAGAAGGAAAAGGTCTGTACTTTCTCTCAGACGCAGACAGACAGCTGATGGTGGGGTTGATGTGGCCGTTAAACTGAGTGAGATAATAATATTACCAGCCATTACTCCATCCTGCTGCGGTTCAGCACGATAGCATGACACTGACCTCATCTTAACTCAACTCTAAAGGTCAGAGCTGGTCGATCTAATTTGTGATTGTCGATTTTTACAATTTTTTTTCAGAGGTTCTGTCTCAATTTTGTGGCCAATTTTCATGCCAAGAGTCACATATTTTAGGTGGTGACTGAAAGAATGACAACAAGATTTGATTGGCACTACTCATTGGAAGTAGTCGAGTGACTACATCTCCCAGCATGCCTGACAGGGCTTGGGATCCCTCGTAGTAGGAGGACAAGTAGTATGACGTTAGGAGGGAAGAGAACATCTACTCGCCTTGTTGATGGATCAGATGGTGATATTCTTTTAATGCTCTCTGTCCATAAGTCTTAAGATGGTCAATTACTATTTATCACTGATGGACTCTTACTTTTTTATGCCAGAAAAAGCTTGTCAATGTTAGGTTTGCTAAAACAGGGAGAGCAAACTACTGTAAAAAATACACTATTTGAAACCAAATGATTCTATATATAGTAGTAATCATTTATTTCAAGTGCTCTTTTATCAGCCTTCAGTCACTTTCTTGGTGAAATAACAGCTGCAAACTACTGTATAGTACAGCATTAAATGAAACGATCTAACTGTTAAAAGACGAAACACTAAAATGAAAAGCTGAATTCATATGCAATAAAACACACTCTTGCTAAATTTGATACATTGAGCCTTACTTGGTCTGATGTGATCAGCAGTTTATGGTGGTAAATGTTAAAGTGATGCTTTCCTACCTTGTCATTATGAAGTAAATGTTGATTGCACAGTGTAATGGCTATGGAATAATGACAGCATCAGCGTTTAGATTGGCTCTCTATAAGCTTTGCTTTCATTATGCTAGTCTGTCTGCCACTGGGTACGATCTGCTGGGAAAACGAAGGCTCCATTTACAGCACAAAGGAAGTGCTTCAACCATTGCAAAATTAGCCCAAATATAAGACAACATTTTACTCTGGATGTTTGAAAAAAATTATATTATATATTGAAATTTTCACTGGAATTATAGTAAGTAGAGTTATGTCACCCTCTTCAAATATTTACCCTTTTCCATACATTTTTATTGTATATTTAAAGGTTCAATATTATACATTTGAATAATGAATGTACTCTTGAGATATACATTTTATGTTTCTGAAGCAGCTTCTTCTGCATATGTTTTATAGTTTTGGTACATTTCGATTTGTCTTTTCAAAAAGCTTCCACGATTCCAGTGGCTCAAGGCAACGCTAAAATTGTTTATTTATTTAGTACACCCACACAACAAAATGCTCCATGAAAAAGACTGACCTGAAATTCTGTTAAACAATTTCAGGAGCAGTAAGGCTGAGAGTAATTTTGCTCCGTGTGCCATAAGTCAGCTGATATAATCACAATATTTGATGCAGTTTCTTTTCTTAATCGTGCCTTGTGATTATAGTGGTTGTGATAATCACCCTAATGCTGGATTCCCCAGGAAACCTGTACCACTGTGTTATAAATATGCTGTCAAACTGTTTCGTTATCCAATTTGTCATTAAAACAGAAGCAATTCTCTTAATCTTTTCAACCGTGCTCGTGAGCCTGTGTCGCTGCTGGTGTGAGATGTAAAAATGAAGTAATGCTTTTACTCAACCTCTCATTATCTAATTTATTCTAAACGATCGCCAAATCTCTGCAGAATGCATATGATTAATTTGGTTCTTGATGTCTGCTGCCATACAGAGCTGATTCAAGACAACGTGGAGGGATCCTGGAGTGGAGGTTGGCAGGATGCTTAGAAGGAGGAGTGCACATTCATTGTGTAGCTGGGTTAGTTAAACCAGTTCTGGAGCAGATAATATGCAGTGCACAATCAAACACAGTCATTTAGTTGTATGATATGCATTGATATGAAATAGTAAGGACCCTGTGAGCGCGCATAAACTTAACTGAGCACAGGCAACACACACAGAGCATCACGGCATCTTATCATCATCACAGCACAGAAGCAGCGTGTGTGAAAAACCGTTACACCTCATTTGAATGGAGGCAGTGCAGCGTTTTGGTGTCCGATAAGCCTTTAAACATTTAATCTGTAGCTCCACCTGGACGATCCTTGATCGTATACGCGTCCCTTCCACTGTTGGTATGAATGACCACACACACACACACACACACTACACTACAGGAAGAATCGCTGCAGTGAAGATGCCACTATCAGCATTTAACTCGTTAGTGATTGACAGGATGGTGAATACAACGTGTGATACAGACACAGCAATGGCATGTTACTATAGTAACAGGATGTCTACAGCTCATTATTTCTAGTTTTCTCACAACAAATTTGAGTGAATTTTTTTAAATTACATTTTAATGCTACTGAAGTGCACCACTTCGGCCATTTAACAGCTTTTTGTCATTCTGACAGGACATTTACAGACAGAGCCATGTGCAATCGTATAATTTTTGGCACCTGGTGCACAAGAGGAAGCGGTGTCACTGCTAAGAACAGCTGGGAAGTTATGATAACAAGTAAGAATTCATCAGTGATGGATTTTAAAATGTTGCTGTTGGAGCCTTAATTAACGACCAACGTGAGCACCAGGGATGCTTACCGCCTCCTTTTATAGTTAATCCCCTCATACATTTACCCAAGCACATGATGCCTTCAAATTCTTACAGTTTTGAGGGGTCTGGAGGACAGAAACAGCTGTCTCTTGAAAAGGGACTGGATCAACTGAACTTAAGCACAGAAATATTGGTTGGTTATGTCCAATTCCAATAAAGTTTATTAAGAATTTGATGAAATCTGGATGAAAATTTGTTAAAAATGAACTACAGCTTGTAATAAATGTATTTTTCAGTAACAAACAAAAACAATGAGCCATAATAGTGTAAAATGAAGGACTGAAACAATATCAATGCATCAGGTGTGTGTGTGTGTGTGTCTGTCTGTCTCACCTGCTGGGAGTAGCGCTGCTGGGTCTTAATCTGGTAGTGCTCCTCGGTCATTACCCGGGTGATGCCGCCCGCGGTCGCCCGGGGCAGCGTCTCTACTTCCTGGATGGCCTCCATGGAAACGCTTTGGGGAAGCACCTGGAACAGTGATGTCACGTACATAATGACACTCTTCTTGTCAGGATGAGGCACAGCCACATCTAGAGAGGAGAGAGAGAAATAACTCAGAAAAGAAACAAACAAACTTCAACCTGAACAATCAACAACAGAAAAAGAAAAGTTATAGGAGAAGAGTAAATGACCACATGAGCCTTTTCTTTCATTTTTATGTAAACCGTTTTGTGTTGCATTTATGCAAACTTATATTAATTATTAATATTAAATACAAGGTCGATGTTTTCAGATTCATCTAATCCTAAAAGCTCCATTTTCCAATGAGATAAATGTTGTCTTAGTGTGGATCAAAGGCTAAAACTGAGAGGGAAAAAAATCGTTAAATAGTGCATATTGTCTGAGATAAGTAAGCAAGTAGTAAAGAAAAGAGGCTGCAGGGTGATGCAGTAGAGCATCTTCTAACTGATGAAAAATGATTTGAATCATTTTTCTTTGTGCTACTGAATAACTAGAGGCCAATGTTTTAGCTGCTTTTTATTTCCCACAACATCGGTGTTTGTCAGTCAGTCTGCCTTGAGTCTTCCAGCTACATTAAGCAAGAGCAACATTTTCCAACAGGTGGAGAGAGATAAAACTCTGCTGTGATTTCAGGAGGGGTTGGCTACTGCCTGTGGCCCAGCCAGTCAGCCCAGAGCAAAACTAATAGAGACAGATGACAGCAGGGCTGAGGCGCCGCAGATAGATGAACACCAAGAGAGACCGAGACGGAGATAAAATGAGGAAAGGGAAAAAAAAAAAAGAAAAAAGAAGGGGTCGAGCTGAGGGAGGGTAAGGAGAGCAAAAGGGGAGAAAAGAAAGACAGGCACAGAAAGACATGGAGTGCTAATGAAGTGATGCTTGTGGGTATGTTAACAGAGTGATGTGTAGTGTGTGGTAATGGATAGCAGCTCTCGGCAGTAAGAATAATGAACAGCAGAAAGAAAGAGAAGGAGATGACAACGGACAGGAAAATAAGCAGACACAAAGTAACAGAAATTAGTGTGTGTATGTGTGTATGTGTGTGTATATGGACTATGCAAGCATGCCAAGAAAACTATGTGTGTTTGGTGTGTGTGTGTCTGTGAGGGAGAGATAGAGATAGATAAAGCTAGAAAAAGAGTCATATTTCTGGCTGTGGAATACTGATTTATCAGCATCAAAGCAAAATCGTAGAGTGTTATTGTTTGTCTGAAGAAGACAAACCGCTCCATAAATAATGCCACCATCTGCAAGTGTGTGTGTGGAAGTGTGTGTACACATCCCTCACTTGTTTAGCGCACTCGGCTATTCTGTCCCATGATCTCCATTTGGATCATTTCAACACGGCTATGCGTGAATACCTATGAGGCGTTTGCACATGGTATACATGTGTTTGTGTGTGTCAGTGTTTTCCTGTGTGCGTTTGTGTATTTGATTGTGCTGTGTGTCAATCCATTTTTGTGTGTGCAAGCATGTCACTGTGTGTCTTGATGTGTATTTATGTGTGTGTTCAAGGATATCTTGTGTGTGTGTGTACTTATTCCATCTGTCTGGAAACATACAGTGTGGAAATGACACTAGTCTCAAATTATTCCCCAGAAAAGATTTGCTTTTGACACTGATATTTAGATTATAATTGAGAAATTCGATTTTTGGACAACAAACCAAATGATATTATTCCATTAATGACTTCTCCATGTTGCTACAACCCACATGAGGTCAGATAACTTTAGCGCTTGATAGCGAGAAACATGTCTAACCAATCTTCCACGTTTTTCATGATGTGTTCAAGGGCATATGTGAAGAATGTGGCTTCCAAGAGATAAAGTTTGAGACTCCAAGCTGCAGCGCGGCAGCTGGGTGTCAGCTTTGATTCAGTGGGTGGGTGGGTGGGGGTGAATAAAGGCTTGGGAGCACAAAAAAAAACAACGCAAAGACAAGAAAGAGGAGTCAAAAAGAATGAGAGAGATAAAGAACAGATACAAGATAAACAGCAGGCAGAGAAAAGAGAGAAATGGACCAACAAAATGAAGAGAGTCGTGTAATATGGAAAGTATTCCTAGAGTTAAAAACCTCAAAAATGGCTGCCAGAGGGGTCATTACATCACCTCACAAGCTCTACGGTATACTTAAAAGCAAGTATACAACTTTTTAGTATGCAAGCTTTGAGGTGATGTAAGAACACCTCTGGCAGCCATAATGTTGAAATTTGATGGGTTTTTCTCAGTATGTAACTCCTGGTAAACAGACGCTTCCCTCTCTAAGCAGGATACTCGGTGCCTTCTGGCTGAGGCACTATGTACTAGGCCAGTGCAGTTGTATAGACTAATCTGCTAGCTGAGTATTGTGTTGTCTCTCTAGTAATGTTGCAATTACTGCAGTGGCAGAGTAGAGACCAGCATTTTCATGAATATGTAACAGATTGTACAAATTTTTTAACAAAAGCTGGTCAGAAGCATTTTATTTTCATTATTTATTGCACAGGTGGGGGATTAATAGTGTTTTGAATATTGATGCACAGCATAATAACGAATGTGCATGTTCACCCCTGCTTGTTTTGAACTCGTGATTGTTTATTGCCAGATCAATGACAATTCATCTGCCGCAATGTGTCGTTCCAAGGCTTAAGCGAGCTGTGAGGGATTACAACACTTCCCTACTGCGCTGGCTCAAAGCTGGCACACTGCAGGGATATCACTGCTTCTGATGTCATATGTAATCAAGGCCAAAGTGTTGAAAGGTAACCATTTGACCAAATATGGTAAAGATAACCATATCTAATGTCCTGGCAATATCATAATCATTTATGTCAATATGAGGCGTCTCTGTTATTCTGCTCAAACTCAAATGACTTTTCTGGCAAGTGAGGACATTTGTGCCAACCTGTCAGTCAGCCTGTCTGTTTGTCCTTCTACCAAGGTGATCACAGATATCATCACGGGAACGTCCAACCACAGCATGACACATCATCTTAAATTGGGCCAATTAAGGCGCATGATTGGAAGGCGTGAAATATGATGGGACCTGTAACTGCAGTGTGTGTGTGTGCACACATGTGTGTGTGTGTGAGTTACCCTCAGGGTCCAGCAGTCTCTCTATCCCCAGGTGTTGTTCTGCCTTATTAAAGGCATGTTCCAGTCTGTCGATCGTTGACGTCGTCTTCTCCACTGAGCTCCAATCAAACAGCTCGGGTCTGGGGGAAGATAAATCAAGGGATCATGAACCTGCTGTATCTTTCCTTTCATTTTGTTCACAGTTAGAACAATACACAGAGTATTTGCTAGACGGTGTCCCTGGTTGATCATTTGTAGTGCTCTATTCAAATTCCTCAGCATATGTTGAGGAAAAGGATGCAAGAAGCATTTTTATTAAATAACCTTTAGATTTATTTATTTTTTTAAATATGTTGTAATAAACTCACTTCAGCTGATGCAGTCGAGTTTATTTTTGGAATCACTTTATAGTATGTCAGCAACCATGTATCCACCATGCAGTGATATTACACTATATATTATATAGTATATATACTAGATATACACTGTGTACACTGTCTTCTTCATCTCTTTAATAAACAGTAAAAGTAAACTGTAATAATGCTAAATAGTATGGTTTTTTTCTTTTTCATTTAAAAGTCTGAAAATTTGCACTATGTAATCCTCCACTCTCAGTAAATATAGCGTTGGCGTGGAGCACCGGAGCACCAGGCTTTGGTGTGCATGATCTTCCGCTTTGTATTCTTGTAGGGACACCGCTAACAGATGTTCGTGCTGGCTAATCGTGATTCCATTCAAAATTACATGGACCCAGGCCTGAGACCCAAACCCTCATGGGTTTCTGCAAAGCCATTCATCCATCTGACCATCTGGCCTTTCATCCATTATCCAGTTACTGATTTATTTGTTCATTTAACACAACGTGATATATCTGTTCTATATAACACTGCAACCTCACTGCACTGGGTATGCGCATTATACAGCAGCAGAACTTTTCATTAGTTTACATGTGTGATAGTATAGTGACAAAAAAGTGTTTCTGTTTCTATTTTAGTTCAATTCACCATCACAACTTTTTTTTTTTTTTTTGACTAATGGGGTCAATGTCCACCTTCAAGTGTAACCAAATAATAACATGTGTGAACAAGAACATACTGTATCTCCCTCTGTACTGCTGATATTTCCATGTCTAAACATGTCTCCTCTCTATTGCTTTATTTTCTTTCTGTTTCCCTTTCTGCTATCACACACACACATACGCAGACACACTAGTCCTTCTACAGTACCTGTGGCTGTGGATGAGGGCATTGAAGGCCAATCCATCATTCCAGCTACTGGAGAAGTTAACCACATTGACCTGAGGACAGAGATAATGGATATTATAGGGCCAACCTGTGAATGCAGTGTGACACCCTCTGTCGAAACACTGTCGCCCCGATACTGGTTTCCATTTTCATCTCTGTTCATTGGATTAAAGACGTCTTTTCATTCTCAAATTGCCTGTCTGGGGCCATGCACGCTGCTTTGACAGGCAGAGACATCCAAATAGATATGATTTGCTGTTTGGCTAACAGACACATAGGCCTAATGAAAGTCAATCACAATAGGTTGTTCCTGATTAGCAAATAAATATCACACTTTCAGATTATGCACTTAGGATAGTTTCAGGTAATTTGGATGAAAACAACTATCAGAAGCCATATTTGAGCCAAAAGGCAGCATAGGCTGTGTTGTGGATGCTCTTGGCAGTCTAGAAAAAAAGGCTTTACAATATAGCAGAAAACAGTCCAAGCCAAAAGAAACTACATGAAATAGTGAAAAACTAGATGGTACTCTATATAAACCTTGACTCAAAAACAATCATCATTGAAATCTATCATCCCTGCTGCTGATATAAGTTAATGTGAGTTCTTTTCACCCTGAAAACATATTTTTAGGACTTTATCTCTCTGTCTTTTAGCTTCACGCTCGAGGTTATAAATTGATAATCATCTGATGGCACTAATCCCAGATCTGGATCACCACCAAAATCTAATCCATTATTCCCTGGCCTAAAGCCCAACTGTCCAACTTTCCTAGAAATCTGTTCATGAGGGTTTGACAGTCAGACAGGTGGACAGAAGACTATAAATAGAAGAAAAACATACGGTCTGTGGCAGAGTAATAAGATTGTACACTTCACTTCATGATGCTACCCATTAGACTATTGCTTTTAAATTGAGACAGCAATCGTTACTCAACAGTTAATAGGACAGCAGTTTTTATACCATCTGGGGACTACAGTTTCCTGAAAAGTAGAGACTACAGACTGATGTAGGAGACAACAGTGAACATAATATGTCAGCCTGTGGATTGAGGACAAGTCTGAGTGAGTAAAATAAAAGAACAGACCTGAGGATACTGGCGTGTGTTCTGACGAACCCAACTTAGCAGAATCTTCTCACTGTTGGTCTGCTGTAGGCCCGCCATCACATCCTTCATCACATCCTTTACCTGCAAATACACAAACACAAATTATGACTAGTGTAAACGTATACATATATGCCCTCAAAGTTCAAGGTGTGTCCATGATGGAAAGATTGAAAGTTGAAAAAAAGAAAAAAGTTTGATTCGAGACTGCTGCTACAGGAAAAAGCTTATTCATCCGCTCTGTCTGACTTATGTATCCAAATGGACAGTATATGCACAAATTTGAAGAAACTGGATTTTTATGTTTGTCATAGAGAATAACATTTTAATGAAATGGAATGGGATAGTTAGGCTGCAAAAAACACACAATCACCTGCTCAAACGCAACACCTTGCCTTGAGACAACACACAGGCTCTGTCTGTGGCTGCTGATAGCAGTTACCATCAACCACAACCATTACCACTCTGTCACCCGCTGATAACCACAAACAAAATACTTTTTAAAAAAACACCGCAAATAGACAAAACAAGAGATATTGAAATCCATGCTAATATTAAGTCTGGCGATGCAACATTACCATAAAGTATTTTAAGAATATCCGCTGCTTTCTGGCAAAGTTTTGACATGGCGTGTCAGTGGATACTTTGCATATTCACAGGCATGTACCTCCAGACACTGGGTGAAGGAATCAAAGGACACTGTGTACACACATTCATGCACCGGGCTGTGTGTGGATATGGTTATATCCTCACAGGCTAGATTTTTGGCAGTTGTGAGTGACAGTTTTGGAGCAGTTGTTCAGGGCTCGGGGTGGGGCGCTGGGTATCACTTATGCATATCTTATCCTCACCTTTCTCTAAGCCACATGTGCATACACACATGCACATATAAAGAGGGGTTTGTCTGGTTCACTTCTCTCTTTCTCGCACTGCCTCACTCGATCACCACTCCAACACACACACAGAGATACAAAGTAAGAGTATAAGAAAGGGGAGGAAAGTCATAACTGCTATTACACACACACTCATACAAAATGTGCAACTACATCTATTAATAGAGTTTGGTGTAATTTGGTGTTGAGGCAAATTCCCAGCAAGGGGACTCGTGAAACACACACACACACACACACACACACACACACACAGAGAGGTTTGTTAGAGATTCTTCACAGAATGTGGCCTGTCGGGTAAAAAAGGGACTCATTTGGGAGTAGGTCACTGCATGCATTTCCACTTTAATTGGAGGGGCGCTTTGACAAAGACTGCTGTATATATACACACACACACACACACACACAGAGAAGCACTCACAGACCAGCATAAGTGCCCACACACAAGCAAACGATAACCTGCAGGGCGTAGCAGCCTCTGACAGGCATATTAACACACACACTCACAAACACACACAACCATGAACACTCAGTCAGCACTCACTCTTTTACACACACACACACACACCTCATTATAGGATTGTGTTTTGCTATTAATCGCGTCATTAAGTCTATGCCAAAACTAGTGTTATTGAGACATTAACCTCCATTCAACTTAATGAGCAATGAAATACAATTAAAATGTATTGTGATATACGCTATTAAAACTACCAACTACATGAAGTTGGTTCATAAAATACATTTTAAACTTTAAATACAGCTTAAGGGGAGAAGTAGCCAACAGTGGAGGCCTAATGTTGCTGTATGAATTTGCAGAAAGATGAAAGGCAGTAAAAAAGACTAGGAGGGAACCAGACATCACGAAAAAACAACATTAAAGGAAACTTTGGAGCACCCCGTACTGTTTTTGCACTCGTATAAATGTGGCTGGTGGATGTACTTTTTTTTTCAAAAGTTACAATGCTGAATACCAGCTCTGTGCTTCTTGTTTTTAGGTCAGAAATACCTGAAAAATTCTGAGTGGTGATCATTTCTTTAAAATGAGAGAAAATATCTATAGCTGCCTGCTAATTCTATACATTATATTATAACATTTTTTTCATCCTTGAGGCACTTTAAGAAATCTTTCTTTTCTTGTTGTTTTCTATTATTATTATTGCTTTGAGTTCCCTGCGATGTGACTGTACCTTCACCTTGACCGCTACAATCCATAAAACAGCATACCTTCCAAAGTACTACTAGCAAAAAGATTCAGATGGACAGAGAAGGATGATATGGAGCATTTTGTCCTTGCAAGGTGAAAGAAATGTCAGTTTCGAATCAGTAGGCAAACATTTATCTAAGCAACAGACAGGAGCAGTGTATGTTGGAGATGAATCAATTTGTTCATCATGGAAAAAACTGATGCGTTATAGAGTTTTCAAAATAGCTGTTCAGAGAAGCATACACACACACACACACACACACACACACACACACACACACACACACACACACACACACACACACCTGCCAGTGGAGAATAATGCTCCAGATGAGCCCGAGAATCAGTTTGTGATTTCCATCAACGATGTCTGCCGCTCCGATATTCACCAATTCAACCTGGAGGAGGGATGAACACACAGACAAATCTCATTATGGGTTTATTTCAAAGTGTAAGCCAATCCCTTCACTCACTCAGTGACTCTTAAAACAAAGGTATCTTATTATATATATATATATATTATAGGTATCTTTTTCATATTAAAAAACATGGTTCCTAGTTTAAATAGGTCAGTTGACTCTTTTCTTCCCAGTACATAGGAAAGAAAGGACATTAGAAGAGTAACCTGGGAATTATTTACATAATGGTAGACAAATCCAACTGACTGCAAAGTAAAAAGCATCTTGAAGGAGACGAGAGTGCAAGAGACAGAACATAAAGAAACCAAGTTAGAGAGAAGAGAGATAAAAAGCTGAAAGGCAGTTTAGTTTAAGCACCTCACTATTTGCTGACTCATTAATGCAGTCAGATCCATATAATAAACACTCACAAATAATTACATAAAATATGTGTGTGTCAGAGTGGGCACATACTCACATTGTTCTTCTGCAAGATCTGCAGAGCTCGGTTGACATTGTTGAGTGAGTGAACACGCGTGAATCCTCTCTCCAACCTCACCTACACATGCACACGCACACACATAAGACAGAGGTGCTTATTGAGGCATAAACAGACCTTGCTCAGGGGCATCCAGTAGAGCTACGAACAGTTACATTACTGTTTGTGTGTGTTTGTGTGTGTGCCATTACAACAAGGAGATGGTATCACACAAAGGACAAAGATGATAATGTCTCTCCATGAGACAGATGGGGGAGAAAAATGAGGGAGGAAAGGCAGTAGAAAAAGGAAGAAAAAAAACAAAGAGAGATAATGAGAAAAGACAGAACGAGAAGGAGGGAAGCATTCCAACAAACATGCAAGGTGGAGGAGGTGAAGAGAGCTGGAGGGGAAAGAAAAACAAGGTGGGAGGAGAGGCTTGATTAACACTGTGGGCTGTGGTGTGTGTGTGTGTGTGTGTAGACCTAATATATTATCGTTTCACTTCTCTGTGTACAGGAAGCAACTGATTTAAAACAACCATCAAGTAGAAGAGGGGTGTGTCTGCCTGTTAAGACTGAAAGCATGTGGACATTTATTAGAGCACACTGAGACACGCTTGGTTAATGAGGCCATCATCACTCATGCAAATACGTGGCTCAATCAAGCTCAGATCTTTGTTATTATGTTGTTATTTAATTCCCACATTAAGAACTAATTAATAGGTCTCAATCACAATTAATGACAGATAAAACTAACACACATTCAGGCTGAGAGCAGTAGTAACAATTAATCCCGATTTTTTTTTAAAAACTTCTGCACATAAATGTAAAGAAACTGTTTTCGAATGCATGCTGCCAGTTTAGTCAAGGGTGTAATTTCCACTGGGGATGGATTACACAGATTAAAAGATATTTAATATGTGTTTATTTAAGCATAATTCTCCTAAAAGATGCTAGAACTGATAAACCACTGGACCTTCTTCACGCTATATTCTTCTGATGACAGAAGGCAAAACTGAGTAGAAAGTTTGGCGCCGATTTGTGTGTTTATTTGTACCAGTTCACGTCCTGCCAGCCCCTCCAGCAGCTCCAGCAAGCGTCGTCCATCACACAAGTCTGAGAACAGATCCTCCACTGGTGGTTTCCCTGTCTGCAAGACATACATATACACACACACACACACCCTATTAATATTTCATTTAAATTCACATTTCAATAAAATTATGTATATTAATTTAAAATATTCCCTCAAGAGTCAACATGTTTATTACTACACAGGCGAGTTAGTGCAATCTGTTGGCGCGGCTGCAAAAACAGAACTGTGAGCTAAAAAAAAGAAAAAGAAAAAAGAAAAACAGCTAAACCTGTGCTGAGAGGAACAACTGCAAAAGGTGATATGAGGTCAGTTTGCTGGTTTCATGGAAAGGTCAAACGGCCAATCCCCACAGAGGAAAGTCTGCTCTTCATTGGCCAGAACAACATAAAAGTTGTTGGTCGTATAGAGAGACATCCCTTGAGTAATCACAAACCATCCCTGCGTTAAATGTGAAGATAGCAGTTAATACCCAAGAGGTTGTTCTCTATCAGTGTTGACAAGTCTAGGATTACAAGCTAGCAGATACTTCACCCTGGAAAATGCTGCAGGATGAATACAGTGCCGGCGTGTTTTCTGGGCATTACTGAGAAATACACTTAAAAAAAAACAAAGAAAGACATAACCAAATTAGCTGAACATTAAAAGTAAAGGTATTACTTGTATTAGGTATACATATATAAAGGTACAACTCAGCCTGGGCAATATGATCATAAAACTTTAAGGCAAAATAATTTAGCAATTTGATTCTAAAATATCCTAAAACATCAGCAGTCAGGAGACAGTTCCTGCAGCAATGATAGAAATTCACAGGGAGAGCACATTTTGCAATTTGGAGATGGAAGTGCAGAAGGTTCCAGGTAGAGCATAATAAAAGCAGCATACATAAAAGCTCTGCAGCACCGAGTCTGGGAACTGTTAATAAAAATGAGTCCTGGAAAAGAAGCAAAGACATTCACACATTTAGGTGGAATACATTTACACAGATAAGTGTTTCCAGTTAAGAGGAGGTTAGAGAGGACCAGCCAAAGACCAGCTGTGTGACAGACTTACTGTTTGTAATAAATCTCTCACTAACAAACCTTTGACTGTGTGTCTGCACAAAAAGCTCAACAGTCACAGCAACTTCAAACTTAAAGAGCTGTTCAGGATAAACAAGGTCTAAGTTGTAGAAATACATTGGCTAATGTTAATGAGAAGATGCAGATATATATATATAGTTGCTTTTTTTTACCTCCACAGGGTTACAGTTCTTAACATGAAGTCGATAATTACTTCAATTTAACTCGGGTATTGCAAATGACCTTCACATGCACACGGTTTATTAGGAGGTGTCATAACACATTTAAGATCAGCTAATCTGGACTCATTTTTTCCAGCAACCCTTGATTTAGCATGGCGAGCAGTGCAGTGATATTTGAAAATTGCCAAAAAAGCCTACTGAAGTAAGTAATTATGAGAAAGTGTAAGAGGAATTGGTAAAGACAGGAAAGGGAGAAGGACACAATAAGCAACGTATAGACCGCATTATTTAAAGAAACATCACCAATGGCTGCATCATGTACACAAGTGAATCTTTCTTGCATTATTGCCGTCCTTGTTAACGTGATAGACATCTCTTTTCTTGAATGAATCGTGCATTATTACAACAATGGCTGCCATGTACAAGCTGGCAGCAAGAAAGAAAGAAAGAAAGAAAAACCAGTAGAGATGACCCAGCGCAGGGTGAAATACAATATGGTAATCTGCTGAGATCGTCTCACCATCAGTGTCTCATTTTCTCATATTTCACTCTCTTATATTCCTCCCTCTATGAGTCTTCCTCTCCCTCCATCTCTCTCTGCCCTCAACCTACGTCTCTCGGCATTGTCCTGAGACTCGCTGTTATTGAGTCATTCTCCACAGCAGGGCTGTGTGTGCGTGTGTGTGTGTGTCAGGGGTAGGTGTATTATTTGAATGGACTGTTAACAGTGTGTAGGTGATAAGGGAAGAAACCACAGATGGATCCAGTTAAAAGAGCAAGAAGCAAGATACACAAACGCTTAAAAACAGATTTGATTATTACTATATACACAGGAAAAACACACAAACACACTTTTTCTCTTATATCTATTCTACTTCTCAAAAATATATGTATTCAATACACACTGGGCATGAGTGGGGCTTATGCTGGAAGTTGTTAGAAATTGTCATTCTGTGTTCAATTGTTTCCTATTGTCTGTATATCCTATTTCAGCAAACTTAATTTTCCAATTAATTTGTTATTAATTCAGAAGTGCTATATTTAAATGTTACAGTGTTAATATGGGGGGTAACACTTGCATAGTTAAACAATCCCACGAGAGAGTCAATCACTACATACAAGTGTTGAGAAAAGCTAACAGTTCAATTAACACTCTGCTGCTGACCCATATAAACACTTCAAATGTGTTGACTGCTAATTTGGGAATGATAATTTTGGTGTGCATAAATATCCAATCTCTACTGCGTTTTTGCCGTCATTCATGATCCTCTGCTCTGCGTGTAGGTGCTCCAGCTGACGACAATTACACTCATTACGTCACCGAAAGTTTGTGAATAAAACGGCAACGAGAGTAATTTCTGGTGTGCTTCTGTAGGCGAGGATACACTCTACTTGACTTAGCAGTGCTACTGTGGATTACAATTTAGGCCAAGTAAGTATATAGCTGCTTATCATGGTGATCTGACAATCATCGCCCACAGTCTGAGTCAGCTCACCATCCATTATCTACTGCAAACTCTTGTATCACTTAGAAATATATTTGTATGTTTGGCTTGGGAGGTGCAGCTGTCAAAGAGGTGGCAGGTGACGTATTATATTTCTTAAAAGGTGTTTAATTGGTTTCTTTGCTGGTAGTTAGTTGTCTAATAACTTGATTTGTCAGCTTTTTGCTATTAAGAGCTCCTGTTCACACTGAACGAACAACAATCTCCCTCTTTTATATGAATCATAAATGGATTTAGGTTCAGATGATTGTAGTGGTGTTTGTTTCCACTTGACACAGAGAGTTATGACTTATGATTATGATTAAGAGGTGGGTGAAGCTTGTGATTGTGTCAATTGTGTAACAAAGAAAAAACTGATATTATAGCACGACATTCAGATACTATTCCTATTTGTTCAGAGTGGATCTGTTCGTTTTCATACAATGTATTTGGTTATATCCTTACTGTTTAGACATCAGACAAATAAGAAAATACTTAAGAAATAACAATGTGTACGTTACTTTCCCTGAAAGCTAAAATCTGTATTGACAGCTTGTCCTCCATCCTTCATGTCAGAAACAAACCAACAACTGTCAACTACGCAGACAACTCAAAACCAGTGATGTTTTAAGGTGTCGGCATCTGTAATTGAATTTTTCCAACAGGTCCTCTTGGGTGACTCAACTCGACAAAACCTGCACGATCATATCTGAAGACAGGGGACAATAAATGCAAGACAAGCTTGTATTTTAGCAGCTGGGTAAACAGGCTACTGAAAAGAACGGCTCCATACAAACTGTATTTCTTTCAGTCCGCCTACAGACCACTTATCTTCATTCTGGATGTGTCTGGATTTAACTGAGATAACAGTCGAGATGACAACGTTAATGGTGACGTCTTGTTTTCCTGACAGGATCCAGTCACCGCTATTTTTTGGTGGTGACATCAGGCATCAGTTGTCTGATGGGAGAGTTAACCGACTTATTGTTTTATAAGGGGCTCAGTTTGAGCCCATCTGTATGTGCTGTGGTTTTACATTATGAGCACTTATGTATGTAAGCAAGGCTGGATTAAGACAACATTTAATTAAATTGCCGAGGCTAAATATCATTAAGCTGCCATGTGAATTCTACTGGGTGCCATGTACTTGATGGATACTAATGAATATGTATAGAGCTGAGGCTAGCTATACCTGCTACAGCCATATTTGCTTTATTTAAGTTGCCGATTATCCAAAGTAATCGCATCCTTTTGTTTCACACTAAAAGCTTTTAACAGGTGAATCACACAGAAACACTATCTTATATATCTGACTTTTATAAGTCACTTTTCTTATATGCAACAATTTGGATAATAAATAGCTTTTTAGTTTAAGTTAAAAAAAAAATGCTCTGGTTCCAGCTTCTCCAATGTTAAATATTTGTATTAAAAAAGACAAATGCTCCAATCAATTACAATAAACTAGAATGGAAACAGACTATATATGACAAAAAGTATGGTTTTATATGAAACTCCAGCAGTTAACTATATGAGAACATGCAGTATAAACCAGCAGGGCTCTGGTAAATGTGAAGGAGGGCTGGGGTTGTTTTTATCTAATTTTACATAACAGTTTTCTGTCTAAAAGAAGAAACAAAAAATGAAGAAAAAAAAGACAGCTTTGAAGTTGTGATGTACACTGAGATGAGCTCCAGAGGTGAGCCGCACTGCAGAATACTATCAGCAATTTCACAGACGGTAAGCTGTGAAATGTATCTAATACGCATCTCTGAGCATTTCAGAGTCTCTTTCTATGAGCTACAAGTGTGCAGTAATTAGAAAATGTATACATGCACATTCAGTAAGCATCAGACAAAAAAAAAAAAAAAAGCATGATGCTAATTGTTGTTTCCGGGCAGATTTTTATATGATTTTATGCTGCAGCATTTCTGTGTGCCCTTTACATCCGAATTCCATGTCAGACACTCTCTCATCGCCTCCAAATACATGTTTTTCCAGATTAGGTGACTCATGACTAAAACAAGATTTCACACAGATTTCATGCTTCTGTTGTACAACTAAATAGGATATGTCAGCCAGGAGAAAAAACTGGATCTCACCTTGAGGTGGTTTTATTCAGCTTCTTTTTTTTTTCTTCCAGTCAATTCAAACAAATAATATGTTCTTGTTGGTGAAATTAAAGAAGAAAAGGTAATTGAATTGTGTCACAGAGGATAGAAAAAAACATTTTCAAGGAGAGACAGAAATTCAACTGTCATATACTAACATCAAAACATTATCATATACAGTATACTATATACTGTATATGATAATATACAGTCTTTTTTTATTCATTTAATCACTGAGACAGAAGCGATAATGTTGATTTTTTTTTACATACTAATTTTGATTTGCTAAACCGGTTGATGAATCCAGGTTTATTTTTATAAACCTGAGTTTTCCAGAAGGGTTATCTGCACTGAATCCTTGAGCCTGTACTGCAGTTGGCTCTCACACGGATGAGCCTGGATCTACACTGTAGTGTTGTACAATTGGTGTCTACACTAGTGTTTCCTGTTTTGCCCACAGTGTAACACCTAAACAACATTAACAGCTAAATCAAAATGCTGCTGAACCTTTCTTCTTATTCCTCTTCTCAGCAGGCAAAACAACAAATCTGCATCACAAATGGAGCGAGTAAGAAACTCGTATTTGATCGCATCTCAAAACACCCGCAGCAGAAATATCCAAGCTGCCGCACTGTTGATAAAGTCATTATTTTGTAATCGTCATCTCACATCTGTTGTGTGATCGGCTGTACTGACATTTTAAATCACAGAGAAAGTTAGAGGCGACTATACTGGGCAGCTTATATCGTCGTTTTGCAGAAGCTCACTTTTCTCCATACACACTGAAACACTAAATAGGCATTTTAAAACGTACACACTCTCTAGAGGTCGGATTGTTTTGGGCGAGAAATCACTATTTTAGACTGGAGAGAGAGAGCTGAAACAGAAAGAAAAAGGTGTGTCCACATCTTAGCTTGATATGTGCACTGAATATTGTGACTGCATGAAAACCACTAAACTACATGCATCAGAACTTAAATTAGCATTTAGATTTAAAGGTCCTACAAGATCTCCTTTTGCCACTTTTGAGGTAATGCTTGTAGCTTGTATCACCGCTGACATGCTGACATGGATCACCAGAGCAAATGATCAATGGGAGGACACATGTATGAGTTTGAGGTGCATTCTTCAGCGCAGGTAAGCTGACCAACGAAAATATTTGCATCTCTTGCAAAGTTAAAGTTTTGGGGGTTTAAATAATGAAATAAAGTGAACACGTGCAAGAATGAAGTTTAGTATTATTTTGTTATTTGAGGTTGTATGTGCTGAAACACCTTCAATATGTCATGAGGATTGGAAGCACCGAGTTCGAACACGTAACTTTTTATGAGCAGTTGTTGTTTTAAGACAATCATCTATCATTTAACCGATCTTGTTTCGATAACATACTTCATTTTAATCTTTGGAGATATATAAAATATATGAGAGGTTTTGTTTACTTTTTTTTAACTGTGAAAAAGTGGCAAAGGTATGCTCACTGTAGAGTTCGCCTGAGTGTGTACCTTATCAATTGTAGATGGGATACAACTCGGACTGGTGGAAGTTATATTATCTCACCATATATGAAATAAATAATGAACACCAGGGTTTTAACTGGGCTAGTTTTGCATCTATTGAGTACGAGTGACAGTCTTCCTGTCAGTCAGGTGGTGAGAGAGTAGTATCTGATCAAATACTGGTTTAATTCAAACCTGCTCAGGAGGCTTAGAAGAGGTTTTCGTCTGCAGTCAGCGACACTGGAAGGTTAACAGTTGTGAGCAAGTCGATGCTTATAATAACATTATAGAAAAGGATTCATGGGCGTTGCTCTATTTCCTTCCCATATCTTAATCACACTGTCCTCTCCTGTTGCCTCTTCGCTTCTGCTGTTTTTGAGGACCTGAGCAAACGGTGACAGCCAGAGTGTGAAATTAATACTAAGCACTGGACAAATGTTGTCCTCCAGTTCCCTCCATTTATGTGTCTCTGAGGATTCATCTGTCCATTCTGACTTTGACAAAATAAAACACCTATGCAGCAGGATAAGGATCCGTTAATGTTTAATGAATCTTTTCCCTGTTTGTTTAATTTAGTGCTGACTAAATGCTCCATCAAGTAATTAGTCATTCGGTTGATTCAAATTTTGTGATCTGCATAAGGATCAAACAGACACAGTATATCATTTAAATGATTCCAACTTATGTCTGTGTGTCTGTGTGTATATATATTATATAATTTAATGTAATATATAAATATCTATATGCATGATGCTGCTGCACTGAAATAGAATCAGCTTGAATAAAGTACCAGCTGTGGTTTGTAAACAAAAAAAAAGCTCAGACTCTGCCCTGGTGACAGATACTCGTATATTCCTGAAGTGGCTCTTTTTATGGTTTGTTGAGGAGCAAATCACACTAAAATCAGACACTTCGCCGCCTCACTGCCAGGCAGCTCTCCGTCTTTCTCCCCCCGGTATATCTACCCATCTCCCACCATAACTTTCCCTGCACGCTCTCCACACCTGTCCCCGACTCAACTTTCCATTACACCTTCCTGTCTTCCACACTCCTTGCTTCATCCTTCGTTTCCTTGTCTCCTTCCCTCTCTCCATTTCCTCTACACTTTCTCCCATCTGCTGTCTCACTGCCTCTTACTCTCCTGAGGCATGCGTGTGTGTGAAAGACTTATCTATCTAGGATGAATACTCATTATGCTTTGGTGATTTTGGATGGATGAGAGGATCTCTCTTTTCCTCTCCTGCCTATCCCTCCCTCTCTTTCTATCCATCCATCTCCTTGCTTTCTATCTACAAATTTTCTCGCCGCTTCCTCCCTCCCTTAGTCATGGTTAGAGGGGATCAGTCAGGCTGGATGCAGGAGAGGTGAGGCGAGGTAAGGGAGAAAAGGGAGAAGAGATCAGGAGAAGAAAAGGGAAAAGAGAGGGGGCAAGTAGAAAGAGGAGTGGAAAGGGAAGAGAGGTGCAGGAAGGAGAGGAGAGAAAGGAAAATGATGATGATGAGAAGAGAAAAGAGGAATGTTTTAAAGAGAAGAAAGAGAGGAGAGAAGATCTGGCCAGCTCTCTCCTGGCTTTAATCACCAGCTCAGATCACACTCTGTTTCAATACTTTTACTCACACACACACAAATGAGCACAAACATACTGTATGCACACACACTCATCCAAGTCTCTATCACCATGGCAACGGCACACCTCCAGCACCCGTGTAATCAACTTTGAGAATAGGAATAGAAGTGATGCGTTGGCATGCATGAAATACACACCGCAAACACACTGCAAACACACACACACACACAAATGTAATTACAATTAAATTCAAGACAAGTGATTCAGTCCTCATGGGGGGGGGAGTAACTGAGTTTACAGGACAACAAGTTAAACTAAAATAAAAATAGGGATGACAAGGTGTGTTATATGAAAATACAGTCCCAAATACAGCGTGTCGTCGGCTCACAACAAAAAGCTGAAAAATGTGCAACACTGTTCTGCCCTCGGCCGTTTCTTTATCCCAGCTTTACCCAAGAGAGAATGGACGCTGCGGGAACAGCCTTTGTGTGTGTGTGTGTGTGTGTGTATGCCTGAATGGCAGCCGTGAAAAGGAAATGCCTCTGAAATTGTCCGTGACTATATGAGAGACGAACAGAAAACAGGCCTAGATGAAAGGAGGTGAAAGACACACAAAATAAAAAATAAAAAAAACAACAAATCCTTTCCCTTGTGTGCATTTTCGTTTGAAAAGAGGAAATAAATGAAAATAAAACAGACAAGAGACGGGGGATGAGAGAAAGTCATCAGTGTCTGATCAGGAGTCAGAGGCAGAGTAACATCAAGCATCCTTAATATTCGTCCATCCACATATTCCTTTAAACTGTGCCACTCCAGTCTCCCAACATTCATTATTTATCTCATCATTTGTTGACGGAGCTTTATTATCTGGGGAAAAAACTAAATCTCTATATACATTATATATTTATACTCTACTTATTTAGCATTTATAAGCTGTATCTAAACCGTTACTGGAGGCTGCATTTGTATGAACAGATAGTGAAACACACAGCTGTAATAATACAATAAGTTATAATCGTTGACCTTTTCTGTACATTAATAAACACTTTAAAATGTCCTTATAGCCATAGTGTATAAAAAAAGCAAAGTAAGACATGATCAAATAGTATACTGAAACCCTTTATAATTTAAAATGAGAACTGAGATAATATAGGTGCATGAAATCCCAGGCTTCATATTCTCCTGTATGTGTTGTTTTTTTTTCTTCTAAAATTTGCCAGATGCGTTTTAATTAAGAACATTTCCTCATAACATTTCCTACAAAATGAATTTGCTGTTGCATATTAATGGTTAATTAACTTTCTAGGAGACAGGAGTTGCCACGGCAATACATCTAAACAATCACGTTGCCCACAGATTGCACAATCGTCGGTATGTTCATATGATGCTCTTCTTACCAGAAAGAAAGTCAATTTGTAATGTACAAACACACATATTACTCTTTGTTCATTATATGTGAATATATTGTAAATAAACTAACATGTTGTATATATGAAAGAAGTTATGACTCCGAAGTTCTCAAGAACTAAAAAGGAAGAGGGCGATGGCGTAGACACAAAAAAAGAGTTGCAGTTGGAGACTGATTCTGAGTCGATAAATAGAAAGAAAGCACAAAGCTGTCCTACCTTAGCCAACTGTGAGTTTACCCATTTTGTGAAAGTCTTCTTCTGAACGTCTTCTCTTTCATCTGTCAGAAGAAAAAACACAAAGACGGTCAGGAACTGGACATATCTGTGTGTGTACAGGTCATGTCAAATATATGGCAGCAGTTCAAAAAGAACATGAACAGGGAGTATTTGATAAATGTACACAACAGACAAGCTAAACATGTTTAACTGTGTTTTTTTGGGTATCTGAATATAAAGGTCTGTCTCACACTCAAACACACACACACGCACGCACACACACACACACACACACACACAAGTGGTGCTTGGCATGATAAGAGGCTCCTCTAATCTTGCTCAGGGCTAATTGCATTCTCATCATATCAATCAGCATGCCACTTACAGGACAAAGTGGAGTGAGTTAACACAGTTTCCACTTGTTGCTCTCATGAAACAATTTAAACTTTGTTTTTCCCCCATTTGAAAATCATTACTGTGATCACAGATGTGGTTGTGAACTAAACGAGAAAACATCATTATTCTGCATGGAGATATTAGATACTGGATCTTTTTTAAATTTTGTCTCATCAATCATTTTGTGAGAGTGGCGGTTATGTCTTTTTATCCAGGTTTCATATTGGAAATCTGTTTCTATTGTATGCAGTGCAGAAAAATACCCTTGTAGCAAAACCTTTCCGGGCATAGAGACGCTGATAACTCTGCCAGTAAACTCATGAATAAGACAAAATACTCACAAGCGCTCCAGCAGAACGAAGCAGGGGTCAACAGCACAAAACTGTGTGTTAACTGGAATGAGTGTAAAGCAACGTATGCTCAGTCAACTTTCAAATTAAAATCACAAACACCAGGTAATGACTATCAGCCTCAACTGTACGATGCATGTTAGCAAATAGTAACAAGCTTACATATTCATGCTGAATTTCAGTAATGCATAAACAAACATGATTATACACTTCACCTTCATGATAAATTGCTGAGAAAATTCAGCCTAAAAAAATGTGACTTTTCCTTCTGAAACCCTGATTTTTGTGGAAACAAAGTGTTTTCACAGTCCACTGTCATGATTGTCTATCTGACATGTCAATGAAAAACAGCCGTGCTTTCACAGCTTGATAGAAAACACATTTCTCAAGTTTAATTGCTTTGCAAAAGGATTCAAAGAGCCCAAAGTTGTCAGAGTTCATATAATCTTTCAAATGAAACCACCACATTTACAGGCTTTCTCCCGACGGCGATGAAAAAAAACAAAACAGCTGAAACATTTGACTCCTGCAAACCTAAATTGATGATACACTGAGACCAGTATAAACAATTGTGGTAATCAACATAAGGCAGGGACAATATTCTTCACTGTGCTCCTTGCTTTTATTTGTAACAGAACAACGTCATGTGACCCGTGTCATGCATTATAATGGAAATGACGACATAATCACTTATAATAACACCTCCCTGCCACCTCTCTCATTTGACTGGAAATAGGGTCACGTCCCATTACTATGGATAATAAATTACACTCATCCTGAAAGAGAACATCAGGTTAAATATTATACGAGCCCGGCTAACAGTTCTCTTTGTGTGTGTGTGTGTGTGTGCATGTGTGTGTTTTGACACCGGCCAGGCATTGACTAATGGAGCTGATAATGAAACTTCTCCTTTAATTAAAAGGTCCCACGTTGAGCAGTGCACTGCAGTGAGACGCCGGACATACACACAAACACACACACACATACACAGGAGGAGGCTCATACTTACACACATATATCCAATGTGAGATAATAGCAGCCTGAGCAGTGAAGCATGAATGAAATAGAACCAGGTAGCAAACAATCTAATCTAAAGCAGGTAATCAATTCTTATACGTGTACAGTGTGTGTGTGTGTGTGTGTGTGAACACACAACTATATTCTCATGATGAATCTGAATTGCCAGTGAGAGCCATGTTCTTCTGGGCGTACATGTGTGTTCAGTCAATGTATTTTCACTTTTCACACACACAAGTGAGTGTGTGTATGAGAATTCGCAGGGAGGGCAGGGATCAGAGGGAGAGAGAGGCACAATCAATAGTCCATTTAAACTGTTGTTTTGCTACTGAAAACTGTGGCAGCTTCACACACACACACACACACACACACACACAGAGAATAAGGTATGCATGGACACACAGATATACTCATGACACATACACACAGCCGCATGCATCTCATTAAGAGACTCCAACATTAATAGCTTACTCTTGGTTTGAGAGACGAAACAGATAAAAGAGAAAGAGAGGAAATCAAGTGCAGAGGTAGTAAAGAGAAGGATGGAAATGGTATCCTGGGAAGAGAAAAGAAAAAGAAAAGGAGTGGACGAGGCCTGAAACAAAAAGAGATATAAACAAAAAAAAAGATGGTTAAAGAGAAAGAAAAGGACAGAAACTGAAAGACAGAATAGAAGATGGATGATTATTTTCAAACATGACCAGACACATCGATGTGATAGCATGGAGTCATTTTCCCAAACTGGAAAACAGTGTTTGAACGTGTACATGTTTCTACGGAGCAGATATACGTTTTGAGACACATAACACATAATCAGAGGATGTGTGCGATTTCTGTGAAAACACTAGTAGTGCATTTGTTTGAGTGGGGTTATTAAACACCATAAAAAGGTATTTTAGAAGAAAAACAAAGTGTTTGTCTGGCAACTAAATCATTAGAATTTGGGGGACAAAAAGCTATAAAACAAGCCAGCACTTAAATATAGACTCACTGTGAAACGCATTAAGAGTAAAATACTCGCCTTGATCAAAAGATCGTTTGCTGCGTTCATGTAGAGTAGTATCTCAGCCCCGTCTGCCTTTCATGTTCAGATCACAAAACGACTGCTTTAAAAAAGCAACGAAACAACTTCGACACTCTAAATGACAATAACATACACAGTAATAAGAGGAAGGAGGATGACAAATTCAAATCCTGCAACCGTCAATGTATTTAAACCAAATCCTTTTGTAGTTTCATGTTAAAATTCACTCAGCTACAAAATAGAAAACTGTGAAGACAACCAACAACTGTTGCACTAAATCAGTAGGTTTTTCTCTCCGGGGACCATAGATTTCTGTGCAAAATTACATAGCAAACCATCCAATTGTTGTGCTATTTCAGTGTAGAAGTCACAGTCCTGGCCTGACTGACAGAGTGATTAACCCAGATGCAATCCTGATAGAGCCACAGTGTTAGCATGACTTAAAACAAGGAAGACGACTGCCAGCACTGGAGTAAATGGAAGTGAACTAAAACAGAACCACTGTCTTGACTGCAGGTTTCTAACCTACGGACAGTGTTATGGTGAGCTCCAGGATCAGCACTCTGGACAGCGCTCGTCACAAACACTGGAGATGAAACTCATCAATCAAACGGGGTGCACACTGTAGATAAACAGACAAGTCCACTTTCCAGCTGTCTTCAGCATCCATACGGACCGGTTTTCATTAAACTTGTATTGAATTCAATTTAAGCTTTTCAAATACAAAGAGGAAAGCTCATATTAGAATGAGTATATGGTGTAATTTATTAAGTTAAACCTCTTTCCAACAACAATTAATCTATAAAACTGTCTGTTTGATACCAAAAATCATCTTTATTTGAGTCTTTTTATTTGAGTCAGTAATTTAAAGAAAATATTTTATAATCTAAGGGCTCAAATGACTAACGTGAGGAAACAATTTATCAAAACATTTTCTCACCTACACAGCTAGACACTTTTTAGAACAAAACTCTCCAGTCGTTCTCCAAATACACAGTTCTCTGTTCCCCAGAGAAAAACGCTTCAACACATCCTGCTGAGAAGTAAACTGCGGCGGAAACAGATCTTGCAGTTAACTAGACGGCAAGACAGCAGGAGACAGTCATCCAGCCCTGCGGCAAACCTAACGTCCGCCACACCTCAGCGCTTGACAAACAGAAAGCGACCAGAGGAAGAAACAAACAAGCAGGAGTTTGGAGCTGTGTGCACTCACAATATAAGCAGCAGCAGCAGCAGCAATGCAGCTGTCTGATAGTTCATAAGTCTGGTGAAAATAGGTGGTAGGGGGGTTGGTCCAACATGGCGTGTACTTTCAACCCTTTATTTTCTTGGCTAATGATGGTGAGAAAAACTGGAAGGTTGTTTTGATCCATCATGGAAGCCAGTTGGAGGCTGTCAGCAGTTCAGAGCTCAGTGAAACTACAGAGGTCTGGGGAATGATTGGAGAAACAAAAAGAAGAAGGAAAAGAAAACTGAACAAAACATGGTAACCATGACAAAGAACAAAGCTGATGGTCATGAACTATGGATGAAGATTTTGTCTGTTCATAAATATCTGGGTGATATATAGAGACGTGGCTAGAGCGGCCAAAAACTGTACTCGACATGGGGGGAAACACATGGGGGACACGTACAGTAAATTTTCACATCTGATCATTACCAGGACAGGGCTCATACTTAAAAAAACTGCACATAAAAATCTTCAAGTTGGTGGAGAAAAAGTTTTAACACTTGTGCAGCATGGGCATCGTTATTGTCTTCCTTAACGGCTTTTGCTTTGAAAGCGGATTTGTTTTCAGCTCCACAGGAACTGAATACAAATCCATAAATACATTTTCATCGTGAGTCATTATATTCCATTTACATTTTAGGCATTTAACAGATGCTGACGTGGAGGAAGGCTAACCCAAAGTGCAACAGTAAAATAAGCTTACAGGTTTGCTCCCTCAAATTCACAAAATAATGAGTTCAGCAGGGAAAAGAAAAGTTAGAAGGTAAGAAATCCAATGTCCCTGAAATATCCATGAGTTATTAAGAAAGTACGTAGCTAAATAAGAATTAGTGCTGGAGATGAAGCGGGGGGCAAAGCAAAGGAATATTTTTAATCTAATCATGGACAGAGAGAAGCCTGTTAGCCTTTAAGGGCTCCTGGGTGTTGTACAGATAATACAAGTGCAGAGACTGAAGAAATGAGGTCCCCAGAGATGACACACACCTCACACCTGACTGCTGTTTCAGACAGTGTACTCTGTAAACTATCACAGTATGGCCTCCATATGGTCTGGTTTGTCTCTGTGCTTGTTCACCTGTTGCCAAGAAATCTGTAGCTAGTGTGAGTGCAACAGCGTTCCTGCAATACAACCTAAACTGTCAGTATCCCATCCTGAACTTTGCAATTATGGAACCATATACATCTGATTTACAAGATAAGTGTTGTAACAAATACCATTTTCTCATTCACAGGCATGGTTATACTATGCTTTTTAAAGCAAATAGCTTGGTACAATCAAGTCTCACCACAGTGCAGCAAAATGCATTTTCCACTGCTATATCAGATCGTTACAGAAGTTGAAGTTGTGTAACACTATGAATTTCCATATATTAGCTGTAATTTCTCTCACAGCTAGTGTAATCCTTTTCTGCTATGCAAATAAGTTTGACATCACAAAGCGTGATGCTTCTTCATCTCTTACCCTGCACAGGCAGCTGGGATACACTTGATTTATAATCTCACAGCTATAAATCTATGTAATTATAAGAACTCAGACTGTAGTATTACACTCAAGCACACCGTTATTAAATCTTCTCCACTGTATCTGTATGTAATACGCTATAAGTTATGTTTACGGTTGAGCTGCTAATGCCATCTTGCAAGCCATCCTTTCCATAGCATTATTGTATTCTCACACTGAAATTAAATGATAATTAACTGAGTCCGACGCTAAATGTCATTTATGTGTCACATATCCGCCTGGAGATTATACAGAACCTGTACTTCCTATTCTGAAATGTATTTCTAATAGACTGAGAGAGAGATGGATAAATGTCTGTATGTGTAGTGTCTGATCCATCATGGCGGCCAGTCGCAACAGGCCTGTCACTGTCCTAATAGAGCTCAGTCAAAGTGTAAGCAAAGAAACCCCACGAGGGCAAACAAGTGATCCGTGTCCGGCCTGGCACAACAGCCATGTTTGTCATTGTTTTGCCACCAGCTGCCTAGCAACAGTCACAGCTATTAGCCACGGATGGAATGTGAGACCAAATCCAATCAGATCAGGTCATTACTGAGAGATGAGACGGAAGATGGAGAGAGACACGGCTGCTGGAGAGAGGGACGAGAAGTAAAAATAAATAGAGGAAAGACAGAATGAGGGGGAAAAGGAAGAGAAAGAGAGGAAAGCAGAAAGAGAAGTGACAGCACGAGAGAGATGATTGGTAAGTGAGAGACATGGATGACAAGCTTATGTCAGCCTCAATGTCAATTAGCACCATATACACTTAGCGCACACACACGCGCTCACACTCACACTCACTCTAGGTAATGTCAGCCTCAGTTTCTATTAGGGCCACACAGTTTTGTTCACCAAGTGACCTCTCTCTCTCACTCTCACACACACACGTATATATATATATATATATATATACACACAGGCAATGCACACACAGATACACACTTCTAATACTGAAAAAGAAGAGGCGTGAGTGCTTGTGTATGCATTACGTTTCAAACTAAGGCTGCCACAGATGTATTCCAGCCTTTTCTCTTCAGCTGGAGAGGCACAGATGGGCCCCGACTACTGCTGTACAGTTCATGTGCTTGTGTGTATGTGCATGTCTTCAGCTGCCCAAGGAAAAAATACATTCACAAGCTCCAAAACGTAAAGCTGATACCCATCATGTGCAGCCAGAGAGCAGGAGAAAAAGGGAAGAGAGGCGGTGTGATTGGTATGAGAGACAGAGCTGGGAAATGAATAAGAAAGAAACACTTGTTTGTTTCTACGTAGATAGAGATTAAAACTAAGAGCAGAGAGCATTTCTAGATACTTTAACTTTGACTGTTTAACAGAAATCTGACATCAAATAGCTAATGTTATGCCCAGCTCGTTTATGAGCATAACCAAAAAGGGAGGACCACAACGACCAGTTAAATTAACCATAAATTTATTAACCAACAGAACTTAAATGTAGTTATAAGGAAACAAAAGAGCTAACAGAGCACAACCAATACTGCCGCTGCTGCTGCTGTTTTGACTTTTTTCTCAATAATATAAGTGGCCAGCTTGGCAGGCAATGAATTTTTGAACTGTTCTAACACAATAAGGTTACACAAATCATCATATGACTCCACACTGGATGCCGAACACCACCGACTGAAATGAGTTAATATATCCTGAACAAACTCAACATGGGTTTGATGGTCACTTCTCTTCCAACTTCTGAACCTCTGTCTGTAAGCCTCCGGCACCAGTTCGTATGCTTTCAGGACTGCCGCTTTAACTTTGCAGTAACTAGCACTGTCAACGGAACTAAGAGCAGAGAAAGCTCTCTGGGCCTTCCCCGTAAAAATACACTGCAGCATTAAAGTTTGATGGGCATCTGACCAACCCCTTATGCCTGCTACCCGTTCAAACAATGCAAAAAATGTGTCAGGGTCTTTTTCGTCAAATTTTGGCGATAAACGCAGTGCTTCAGCAACATCGAAGCCATGATGCATCCCTATAGCCTCACTTCTATTCTCCTTCTTTAGCTCCAACCTCAACTGTTCTATTTTAATTCTTTCCTTTTCTAATGCTGCTGCCGCCCTCAACTTTTCCTGCTCTAACTCAAATTGAAATCTCTCCCTCTCCAGTTTTGCTTTTTCCCTCTCCATCTGCAAGCACTGCTCAAATGACAAAGCCCCATTCCCAATACCTGGATCCACAACGGCTGCTATAGCCGGCGCCACCTCCAAAAGATCAGCAGACACAGCCAGCCCCTCTACAATGCCCCGTAGCTCAGCCTTTTTTGGCACCCCCTTAGCTTTAGACCAACCCAAATGTACTGCCAAATCCACCAGATCTGATTTAGCAAATTGAGCTAAAGTACTACGAGATGGTCGCTGGAAGAACTCAGAAACCAGTGTATTACTGTGTTCAGTATTCATGTTAACTGTTAAACCCCAACCAGTGCAAACTACATGGACTTCACCAAAGAGATAAGAAATGTGTCACACAGTACACAGCCACAGAGAGATTGAGTGATCAAGGAGCGTCCCCTCCTAGCTGCCTAACCCAAACTACCTAACTGCACCCTAGTCTTCATGTGCGTACTGGCGGCGGGTATTTATGCACCTTAAAACCATCTGTATTGGGGAAGACATTTGTCCCAGCCAATACTGTGGGGGTGCTCCCGAGACAACTGCTGCTAACCGCACGGACAACACACAAAAATAACAAACAGCCCTGCAACACAAAAAAAACAGAGCAACCCCTCCTTATGAGAGAACTGCCACTTCAGCCTACACGAGGGACAAAACTGCTCCAGCCACAACCTCCCTACAGCCGCACACAGTGCAACCTAAAGCCACTACTCTCTTAATGCAGGACAACAAAGAGCACCACACCATTTACCCCCCTGTTTAACACTACACTCAAAAAAACAACCCATTGTGAGCCTCCCAATTTTACTGCCACTCAAGTGCCAACATTGACACTCAAGTTCAAAATTGGACGAGCCCCCACTTGTTATGCCCAGCTCGTTCATGAGCATAACCAAAAAGGGAGGACCACAACGACCAGTTAAATTAACCATAAATTTATTAACGAACAGAACTTAAATGTAGTTATAAGGAAACAAAAGAGCTAACAGAGCACAACCAACCAACACAAACCAAAACAAAGCAAAGCAAAGCAAAACTCCACAGGGTGCCTGGAGGCACCAGCCACCCAAGAGGGAGAGGAATCAAGAGAAGAGGCCGCCATCTTAGAAAGGCCATGCTTTTATAGATGAGGCCACAGGTAAGGCAAATCTCCCCAATGAAGTAGGAGGAGCCCAGGCAGGGAACACCTATGAAGGGAGGAGCACAGACAACCAAAACACACAAAATGGCAGGGGCCATAACACTAATTATTTCTGAGCTACGAAAAAAGAACAAGGAGATCCGGCTATTTTTGTAGAATTCACCATGGAAGCAGTTGTGATGCTCAACTCCTGTCGACTCGTGTTTTTTCCCCATTAAAATAACACTAAGGGGATAGCCTACAACTCAGTGAAGTCTTGACACAAACCACAGAGCTCCACAGGATTTAGATCCAGTGTGGACAGAAAAGGAGACGAGAGGCAAGGAGAAGAGATGAAGCAAGATAAGAAGACCAGAGAGAATAAACAAGATGGAGGGAGACAGTGAAAGGAAGACAACAGAAGAAAAAGAAGACAGACAGCACAGGGACGGGAATGTACTACACTTGAGAGAGATACAAAGAGATACAGGAAAAGAAAGATGTTATAAATGAGGGTGACACGCTGGGAGAGAACGAAAAATAAAGGGAATGTGTGTGAGAGAGATGAGTAAAGAGTAATTTCCCCTGGCTGGTAAAACCCTGTTATGCTGTACATTCACACCTCCGCTGGTGGTAACATATGGTGCTCTGTGTGTGAGACACTAAAGAGTGTGTAGGAAAAGGTGCGACGTCTAACTGTGTCTGTGCGAAACACAAAGTGTGTGCGTGTGTGTGTGTGTGTGTCACCTGCAGCCAGATGGAGTTAGAGCAGAAAACGTGACTTGTGAGAGCAGCAGTATTCGATTTTGCTATTTCTGTAGAAATGTTGATGTCAACAAATTGACCCACACACACTCACAGGATAGAGAGAGAGAGAGGAGGAGAGAAGTGGAAATCTGAAGGCATTACACCTGCAAGACTGAAGTGCCCCTTCTTCCTCTCTCTGTATTGCTCTACATCACTCTCCCTTAATTCAAATCAATTGGTTCTTAACATAGTTTGTTCACAAATACACACTGAAGGCGGACAGAATGCATTACGTTCCCTACAGAACAATTAAACTGAACAAAGAACAAATTAGCTCAACACGAGCTCATTTTGCTTCTGTTTATTTTGAGTTGAGAATAAACAGGGTTTTTTTTTTTGTTAATGTTGTCTGGAACCTGCCAGTGTCATAAAAAACGTTGCTCGAGATTTCCTGATTCATAGACTTTGAGATTTCGCCAGTAACTGAGTGTGTGGGAGCTGCCAGTGACTCAGCAGGCGCAGGTGAAGTGACATGAATGAACGGGGCGCCACCGTTTTGGTGCACACACGACCAAATATTTTCATTGGTTTGCATTTTAATTTGCCTTTCAACAAATATCCAACATATTTTTCCTGATCTCCCCTGAAAATTAAATAAATCACCAATAAAACATATAAGTCACCTTTTAAATTCAGTTGCGCTGCTGCTACAGTAACACTACAGCAGCCTAAAGGCACTTAGCTCAGACAAGTAAACAAAGCAAACAAACTACAAAGTCACTGAACTGTAAAAATTGATTTGTGATGTCAACTGCTGCCATAATTAATGTCCACTGATAGGCTCGAAGCGTCTACAGAAATGTCCAATAATAGTCATAAAGTAGAGTTATCAACCTTTCTGACAGTATACAGTGGAAATTTAGGGCTTCGTCAAAGTAGAATTGATTGCAGAGCTGTGGTATTGGATTGCAAATGGTTGTGTACCTAGTAAAGTGAAGTGTGAGTACTTCTGATTTAAACTGTAAAATATAAAATACTCTAGCATTTTCAAAGTAAGGTTTTTAACACAGTTTATCTATGTATATATATACTGGAGAAATGCTTTCAAACACGTGCTTAAAGCCATTTAAGTCTTTTTCTGCTGTGCCATCATTTGCTTACTGTGTGTGTGTGTGTGTGTGTGTGTGTGTGTGTGTGTGTGTGTGTGTGTGTGTGTCATGACGAAGCTCCCACCTGTTCCAGATTAACCCAGTGTGCTCCTCTGCCAGGTAAGGATTAACCTCACTACAAATGCAGATTAAGTAAACACGTGAGCACACACATACTGTACAAAGAGACGGGGGATAGTAAAGGTGCAGTGGAAAGATACATAAAGAGACGGGCACTAAACACACAAGTCTAGTCTGTCACACAGTGTCATGATAATTCCTATTGACAGATTACAGAGGACATCTCTCCGCCGCGATACACTTTCTACTTCCCCACTGCAGCCCCCCTACCACATCTCCAATCTCTTTCTCATACCAATTTATGTCTTCATAAAAGCAGACTTTCTTGTAATTACCTCTTCTATAAAGAAAAGTAATCTTTCCTCACGCTGTGTTTTATTAGACAGGGAGCCTTGGAGGGCTTTTCTCCGCTCCGTCTCTTTTTCTACCAAGCCATTTCAAGCACTAAATAGAAGCTTCGCATTTGCACAGTTTGACAGGCAAAACTCTAGTTGTAAATGAATAAATGTCACCTTTTCAGACATTTACACGCAGTCGGGCTATGCAATCGAGCTGCGAATGCTTTTTGAGGGCCCACAGGTCACAGATTTCTCTACACATAACCACCAATGCTTTCAATTCAAAGTTGATATGAAACCTTAAGTTGGGTACTAAGAGTTTTCTCCACCTCCAGGTTTGTTTCACTGCAGCCGTCTCAAGTTGTCTGCCACTGTATTCACTCTGGAGGCTGTTTCAAGCTCAAAATTCTCGCCTCTGTCGACTCATTTTCATCATCTAAGAGTGGCTCTCTGTATTTTCTCATCCTTGTAATTGGAAATTTGTTCAGATCTGCTTTGAATGGGGATTACTGGTACTGGCATCAGATTTCAGGTCCATATCAGAGGGGGGGGGGGGGGGGGGGGGGGGGAAACGATATCAGAAAATTACCCAAATCCAAAAAACTGATACCAGTAGTAATCTGTAATACTGTGGAAAGCAATATGTTTGTGCTTCTTGTACACACACTGTAGAAGCATTTCCTCAGATGCACAGCTTTCATTTAAGTACACCTAAGAGCCTGAGTGTGATATGAATACCCACAATCCCCTGTGCACAGCTCTGCACAAACCTGTTTAGACATGCAACATGCACAAGCATAACCTCAAGCTTCATGGAGAGTCCTGGCCTAATTGAGTTTTTTGCCCGTCTCCAGTGGCTGGCCGTAACTTTCTATTGACCTTCAACAACTTTAGTTTTATCTACTGCCTCAGCATAACATTTTAATGGACTTGAAGAAATACCTCCTGCAGCTTCAAGGGGGTAGAGAGTCTTCATCGAAAAGGAATAGTTTGATATCTTGGGAAATCTGCTTTCTTCACAAGAATTAGATGACAGTGTGTGACTAAAGTTCATTCATTTAGCTTAGCAAAAAGGCTAAAAGCAAAGGGAAACTCCATGAGTTTGAGCACATACCTCCCTATAAAAACCTTGATGTCTCTGTTCCGATGCAAAGCTAAAGCTCTCCTGGTTACCACTTGAAATTATAATAGACACTCATTTGTCTGCTGTTAAAGCGTCTTCATTTCTGGCCTTCATTTATATACACATATTAGTGTAGGCAATTAACTACATACGAACACACACACACACACACACACAAACTGAAGAAAATTTTTAGATGGATTTCAGATGTTTAACTGTAGTGCAGTATGTTTGGGATAAACAACTTCACACTCTGCATCATCATCAACAGCATATGGCAAAGAGTGATGAAGGAGGAATACATCTCTGAGATGAAGAAAACATTAACTGCTGAGGACTGTGTAGTATAGAAACAATCAATAAAAAAAAAAACAGAAAAAAACACTTTCTGTCAGAGCTCTGACTTGTGTATTGGGTCTAATAATTGCTGCCACTGACTGTTCTGCGGTTGCATATTGAAATAAGCATAAATATCAACTGACTTCATTAAATCTAGGTTTGCATCACTGCTGTGTTTGCGTTCGTATAGTCATTGTGGCTGCAACTCATGTAAAAGCTGTCCTGCCCTGAGTTTCATCTCAGCATATCATGAGTGTGTGTATGAGGATTCAGGTAGTGGGGGTTCATCGTATATTGTTATGGAGACCTAGAGTAGTAACTGTCACTTCCAAGGCCAGATCAATAGCAAAGTATATATTCATTTGTCAGGTTATAGGTAATGTTGCACATCACTGCTACTACAGGGCTACTAAAGCAGACTTCAGGGCAAAATTAGTGGCTTTTTTTTGTTGGATTTTGGTTTAAGTTTATAATCCAGTAACTGCAGCCAAATAAACTGACTTGACCGGCGACCATCTAGTGTTTATGGAAGCTGCAGGTAAACATGTCGGAGGAGATGTGAGCACATCGTATAGGAAGCATGTCTTTAATTTGCTGATAGAGGAAAATGACCAATGACAAGCATCCTTTATAACAACATAAGCTTCCACATAGATATTGTATATATTGCGTTAGTGTGCGTACATGGAAACAATCTGGTTTTCCCCTGTGGTGATTGTAGTACAACGCCTGTTTTTTGTATTCCACTTGAAACATCTACATTAGCCTGTCTGCTTGCATGTTCGCTACAAAAACAGCCAAAAACAGATGATGTAAAGATACAGCTGCCGGTGATACATCACCCATCATATGGAAGCTATGAGAGGGTGAGGACACACACTCAGATGCAGACATTTGTAGAGCACTCTTTTTCTTCCAAACACCACGTTCCTCTCCTCACCCTTTTCTTCTTCTCCCTCTCTTCCATATCCGTTTCTACTTTCTCTCCTCTTATTCTGCACTGCTCTCCTCCTCCTCCCCCTCCCATCTACTTTCTTCGATCTCTCCAAACTTCCTTTTCTGCTCTCACTTCCTCCTCCTCCTTTCAGCAGCTAGTTATTCCCCAGAGAGATTAGCCAAAAAGACCAATTTGCTTCCTGATTTTGACTTGTCGGGTCCCTAATTGGCTTGAGAGAATCTGAGGGGATTTGTGGAGGGGTGGAGCTTTAAAGAAAAAAAAAGCAGACTCTCTCTACTCAGCTAAAAGTAGACAAATTATAGCAAAGAACTGACTTAATAAATCCTCCAATCTCTAACTGCAGCATGATGCCCTGTCACCCCATTACTGGCTTTGTTTACACTTTGCTTTATTGGATTTAAGACTTTTGATCTCAGGGGAAGTTAAAAGCCAAATAAGTTATGTTTTTAACTCACTTCTATGAAATTCAGTGTACGGGCCTTTGGCCAAGGAACAATTGTAAATATGTAAAGATATCCAATACGCAGGGTCTAGAAATCAATTTAACTTAACTTTTAAGAAGAAGTAATTGATGTCAACATTAACCAATGTATTTAGGTACAATAACAGAGCTGGGGAACTGATAATTGATTGTACTTTTGGAAAAAGGGACAGTCTATGACAGCTCAATATAAGTTTCAACTGATGCTTTAAAAGCTCAAAACACTAAAACACAAAGCACAAATAAGGTCAACATGATATAACACATTCTGTGATTTTCATGGACACTGCCAGAGGGTGGGAAGTGTGCTCAGGATTGCACCTTTGCTTTTTGTGGATGATGTGGTTCTGCTGGCCAGGTCTGAACTCTTGGTATTCTAGCTTTAGGGAAGTGATCAAAGGATGAGATCACGGATACAAGCAGCTGAAAGTAGTTTACTTTGCAGGTGGGCTGGGCTCACTCTTAGTTCGGACGCACTTTTTCATTCAAGAGAATGAACCTTCTGCATTAAAAGGAATCAGTTGATGTGATCTGGCCATCTAATAGAGATTCTTCCTGGACAGCTTCCTTTAGAGGATTTTTGGATGCATGTCCAACTGTGAGGAGACCCTGGAGAAGACCCAGAATATGCTGGAGTATTTCCATATCTTGTCTGGGAGTGCCTCGGGATCCCCCAGGAAGAGCTGGAAGATGTGGCTAGGGAGAAAGATGTACAGGCCGCCTGCTGCTACCGCAATCTGGACCCAGAAAAAAAAAACCTATGCGAGTACTGCTTCATGCCCTGTCAGATATTTTTATACTGCCAGAGTGAAAGAGGGATGAGAAGACGCATGGTGAAAGCGAAGGAGGAGAAAATGATTCAAGATAAGTCATCGATTACATCCCGGTAATTTAAAAAACAGGACAGAAAACTAGCTATAAAATAAATGATTATTTTAATACAAGGATTGAAAATGCACTACAGCTATATTTAAACTACATTGTAAGTGGAGAAACACATGGCTCAACATCTACAAATATAAAACGGATTGTCATATGGTACAATCATTCATGGTCTACAGAGGATTAACCCTTGAGACCTTCCCTGCAGCCACACTATGAGGTTTTTGACATTTTTGTTTTGTCGTGAAATGTCTTGCAATGTATGACATGTTTTTAACATGAACCTGAGGCTTCAAAATGACTGAGATCAAATGATGAAATTCAGCGGTGAAAGGTATCATGTCTACACACTTTGTCAATATCCCACGGGTGTCAGAGATAATACAAGGCAGACATACGAATGATGAATGAAAATAAGTCTACCACCACCATATATATACACACACACACACACACACACACGATATACCCTTGTGAATACAGAGCTGATAAATGACACTGAATATTGCATGGCCGTGTTCTTCTAGAGTTTTCACAATCGATCTACATTATAAAAAAATTATATAACAAGCAATTTCAGAAAAAAGCAATCTGTTCTGACTGCGCTTACAATTCCCAAAAAGCATAGTAAAGGCTGCATCTTTGATTACTGGTCCAACTCTTGTAACCAGGGAGTGAGACAGAGATCTGTTTCTTTAATCCCCAATCTTGTTTGACAGTACCTACTATACTGGATATGATTCAGAACCATCTTTCCATAAATCAGTTTTATGAAATTCAGAATACAAAAAGAGGAACGGCTTTGCTTTGGCTATGAGCACTCGCTGCTTGCAAATGATGCTACCACCTCCCGACTTTAATGGCATGAGGCCTAGTCGGACTTCATATTATTATCCACAGTGAGATATTGTTGGAATGTGATTACACTGATCATAATATTAAATAATATCAAGAGGCACACACAAGAAAGGTGTTGCAATGTCTCTGATTGATTACCCTTTCTCAGGTTAACAAAATAAACGCATAGTACATGTAGAGTGCCGAGACTGATAAATTACAGCAGTTTGGTCATGTCAACTGAAAACAATTATCTTTATAAATCAAAACAAGAGCTAATATATGCTTGATTAGCAGCCATTGAGCTGTGAAACAAAAACCAATCCAGTGGTTGTCATATACAGTAAAATAGGCAATCAAGGCGGATAAAGGGAAGGGGGAAAACAATAAAACATGCAAACCTTTATTGTTTCATTAGTCAGCCATGTTGGAAGTGAACACAGCACATTTCAATAAGTAAAAACAACCACTACTAATCATTCAATCTGACTGCATGTCACAAATTATTCATGTAAAAGACCACTTACACTCATGTCAGTGATTTCCTGTGCACAAATTATACACATACCACACACACACACACACACACGTACTTACTTTTATTGCAGAGACCAGTATATATCTGAAAGGTTTCAATACTTTGAGAAGCTCAGACAAACAACTACCACTTATGAACATCAAACTTTTGCCGGCTCATTATACCTTTCCCAGTAGGGATCTTTCTTTTCCCTCCTCTTTTTCTGCCTACTGAAGTCTATTCATCCTTTCACTGCCATAGCGTACTGCTATGAATGAATACTTTGGTTTAGTATAAGTGGTCCCTGCAGGAAGAGACGTAGCCCTGGGCATTGTGCTCCGCTCTACCTACAGTGTTGAGTTAAACAAGACAATAACCCTTCTTTCCACACTCAGTCTTTCCTTTATTTTTCTCTTTACTGTGTTATTTCCATTCAATCCCGCCTCCTGCATTCATCTCTATATATTTCATTGCACTTTTTCTACCAAACAGCTATGTCAGTGGTGGAGTCATGGCATTTTGTTGCTCTCCTAATCACATAATGTTTCTCTGAAGGAGCCTGTTTGAGTAGACAGTGGGTGACTGATAGGCAAGCTCTTGCAGCGGCAGGAAATTACACCGATGCAATGCCATTTAACTGTGAGCAGCATTGTGCTTAGACAGTACTGCAAATCAATCTTGCATCCTGTATCCCTTTCTCTGAAATGCCAATGTGCACTTTCTCTCTCTTTGCTAATGGCTGATAGACTTTCTGGCCTTCAGGGCACAATGCTGTGCTAAGAGAGTCGCTGAGTGACTGCGAGGTGGGGAGAACCGGGTCACTATGATCAGTCTTTTGTGTGGAGTAGCACTATTGAGAAAGCCACAACACACTATGAAACATGGGTCACATTCAGAGACAATGAGATTTTCTTTTTTCACAGTGTCTGCGGTCATGCTATCTTCGTTTTATTTTGGAGACAGACAGTGGGAAAGTGAAGTGGGAGTGGGACAATCACAGCAATCAGCAGCAAGTCAAGTCTGTCACAGGAAGTTCATTCAAGTCTTGTAAGTATGTGAGTGTAAGTCTTCATCTTCTTCGCACAGTTGTACATTTCAATCTTTGAACACTATGATGAATGGGTTTCTTAAACATAAAACTTTTTAACAGGAAGTCTGTTAAGAAATAATTGTTTCTAGCCAAGTTTGTGTTTTAAAAAGCTGTGATTTGTTCTCCCAAATGAGCACTTTTGAATCTGCTGGCCGATTCTACTGACTGGTTTTAAAAGCACGCTCCTTTTAGCATTTTAATGAAAAAAGCTGCTGCACTTCTCATATTTTCCTGATTTTCTCTTTCACTCACATCACCTATTATAAACATGTCTTTCTTTCCATTTCCATATACACCCTCACAGGCTCTCTGCCTCACTTTATCTGTCTCTCTTTCATTCTCTTCTTCAGCTAAGAAATACTGTATCAGGTCCTAAAAATACCAGCCCTCCTGCCAAGAGGGGAGAAGACAAACAGTGCTGCAAGTTACTTCAATGTGAAATATCTCCACCACTTCAACTGTCTACACCCAGCTCTGTCAAACCCTTTATGAAACCCATCTCTCTTTCTGCTGCTCCTGCTTTTCCCCACCCATCTCAATATCTCGCGTTAATAGCTTTTATTTCTTTTTTTCCCCCCATCTTTATCTCTCTCACAGTTAATCTTTCAATATTTCTCTTCTTCCCCCTCGGCCTGTCTATCTAGAGCAACAGTGAAAAATGATAACAGTAAACGTGCCGTTTCTTATAAATGAGACGCACTTCCTCCTGTCCAACAGACAACAAATACCATGTGTCACTGTGCGATTTGACCTGGGATTGTTGCACCTGCATCAATTGCTGGAATTAAGTGACTGAACATGCCATCATTTGTTGATCTGCTCTCTGCTGTCTGACATTTCATGAGAAACCTATTGACGAATGAAGCAAAATCTGGTTAGTAAACCCAGTACACCAAAAAAAAAGCTCCAAGAACCTCCAGCAGTAAAATAGAGGAACCTATACTCAGCCTAAGAGGCAAAATTTAAGACAAGGAAGTCCACAAATCACTTACTGCTGCTATCATAAAGCTTAACTGCTCTGAGCACATGGTAATATTTTATGGCGAATCAGATGAATATATAAACATTTTATCACCTCCTCTGATCTGGATTTTGGCACCTGGACAGTAAGTCAATCGCACTGAAACTGTAAATGTTGGTGGAATTAAAATATGACTTTTTTTGTGTTGGGCAGGTGAATCTGTACTGAAACAGCTGAACATGACCCTGATGAAAACAGTGCTGGTTAAAGCAAACCAAAAAGTCACAGCTATGTTACATAAAGCAATTCCTACATGTTAGTTTTAAATCGTCCAATTTGAACCTCATTCCTAGGCAGACCAACACTGCCTCAAAATAAAAGAAAAAAAAATGAAAGCATGCTGTATCCATCCAGGGATATTTGACTGAGCTGCGCTGCTCTTTTTCATTGACACTCTGCTTCTCTCACTAACACTAATTCTGATTTGGGACTTGGCTGCTACAAACACTTGACAGAGGCTGTGAAGGAAGTAGGATCGTGCCACATTCACTATCCCCGTGCAGATTTCCACTGTCTGTCTAAAATCCCAGTCCAGGGACATGGGTGCTTGGCTAACCGCTAAACTAGATTAAACTCCACTGCAAGTGTAGCCTAGACTGGAAGTCACTATTATGTTTTCCCCAATTGGGATCATTTCTAGTGAATAAAAGCACTTCTAAATGAAACTATTATCCACTTAAGGAACCTTATGAGTCCAGGTAAAGCCACCACACTCCAACTTCTGCCATTACTACAACAGGCTGATATTATGTACAGTTTTCTTCACCTCCTCCGGCTTTTGCCTCTCCTCGTTCTTCCCTCTCACTGTTATCGCTGCCAGCACAAATCACCTATACTGATGACAGCAGCTGATCAATAGCCTGCTAGTCCTGGTCACGCTTGTCAAGTCAATTTTCCACTAATGAATCCAGTTTGATGGCAACTCTCTTTGATGAACTATCTGAAGTTGTTTATAGTGTATTTGCTGCATCTCTGCTGATGCTTTGGAGAGGTGGGGAAAGAAAACCCCCAAAAAACATGATGTATCTTGAATTTCTTGGACCAGTTTCATTATTTTTTTGACTATTTTTCTTATTTCTGTAGGCAAATTTTGAAAAGTCACATCACATCAAGATATTTACAGCAAAGCCCAGATGGAGTTTGAGAGCACTTTTAGCAATGTTTATGCAATCTAAAAACATCAATGGTAAATGTCAGGCTTTGCTGTCAGCCTCTCATAATCAAAGAGCAAAGGATCCTCTCTGGATTAATCATATTGAACTGATATTCCAGGAGAAATTCATCATATAAGAGGCTGTTATATCAATTTATCCACTGACACCGGCCTCGTGAACAAAATGCAATGCAGATCACGCTGCATTTAAAGACAATAGAAAATTCATTTATTTTGATAAAATCTTATCAATTCCCCATCCCCAGCAAAACTGTCAATCAAACTTTGGTACAGACCAAACAACTGGACCAAGACGGCCTAAAAAAGGGTCTCAAAGTGGGCTCTGGTGTGGACTGTTTGTGGTATGAAGGCAAACCAGACCAACTGCAGGACTGCGTGACAGCAGGTTTTTGTTATTTTAGGAATTCAAAAGCTAAACTACTGTTGAATCCATCTGCTGCTAATTGCGACTGATCCTCTGATCTGTATAAATGATAGATCTCTACAGCCTATATTTACACAATAACCATCATACAACATCCTCTATTTTCCTCTAAGTCAATTCTTCAATGTGTTTTTAAAATTTTCCAAGACTTTTTCCAAGGTTTCCAACATCAACGATACAACTCTGAGCTAAAGTCTGCACGCACAGCAGGGGAGCTTCGGCAGCAGCTCATCTGAAACAATCGTAATATTGAAATTCTGTAACGCAATTCACAAGAGGCTGCAGATTTCACACTATCGGTTTACAACGGGCGCATTCTGGTGTACTAATTAATGCATTTAGCAATGAAAAGCCATGGCATGCACACAGTAACCGAATGAAGAAATCTCTCCAACACAAGATATTTGTACTCGTGTTAGTTTTACAACTCTGAAAGCTGTGAGGGAGAATTTCAAAGACTGCTCTTGCGTTATTAAGGCACTACCTTATATATTTTTTTGCTTTGATATCGTTGTTGAGAACAAACTGCACATCAAGTATTAAAGATTTCAGAAATAGCTGGAGTTGGTTGTCTCGAGGGAAAGAGAGAGATGACAGAGGCGAACCTGCTAGTTGGCGAGTCTGAACAAAGACCAAAGTGTCTGAAAATGATCACAGCTTTTATGACTGGAATACTGAGTGATTTTCTATATGAAGGTGTTGATTAAGTATAGAGGCACACACACACACATACACACTCACACTCAAACTCACACTGTCCCCGTCACTCTCTTTCACTTTCTATCCCCCGTGTCTCCTCCCATTTGTTCTAACAAACAAAGACAAACACACACTGCAGGGGTGTTTCCCAACGGGAAACCAAGTATTGAACGCTCTCTTTTCCATCTCTTCCTCTAACACACACATGCACACACACACACTTTGCAGGGGCAATCTCACTTGGGTAACCTATGATTGAACTTTCCTCTGGCCCTCTCCTTCTCTCTCACACCCCTGCCGTGACCTTATAATGATCCTTCATGCAGCACCACACAAACACATGCACCCGAATACACGGAGAGACACACACACGCACACGGACACAGACACAGACACAGTGTCTCTCTAAATTCCCACACTGGGTCTGTAATGATCTGCCAGCCACTCCATGCTCTGAATCTTTTAACAGTCCACTCCTCCACCCGGTCTCAATGGAGCACACCACGTGTGTTTTGGGATGCTTGTAGTGACTTTATGTATGCAATTTTATTCTTACAGGAGTATCCTCTGTGGCAAATATGTGCATATGTGCCTACTTTGCATTTTTTTCCCCATAAAGTGTGTGTTCTGTTTGTTATGCTTTTCTCCTTAGCACACACACACACACACACACACACACACACATTATGACATAAGCATTTAATCACTGCAGTTCAACAAGGGAGTGGTAAAGTTTCACTGCTGTGTATTCAGCGCTAATTTCAAGATGTTCTAAAGTTAGCATTCAACATCTTTGTGGCTCTCTTAAGAAGCTGCCACTGATGAAAGAGCTCTGATGGTTTTAGATATTTAAATATAGCTTAGAAGAATTTAATACCAAAAATATATCTTTTGAATGTCAAGTACTTGTCATCTGTCGGCTTGAAAGGTGGCTCTGGATAGTCTGATGAAGTCAGATAAACGATGCAGAGGCAGTTTAAGCAGTAGATCATCGTATTGGATGCTTTTTGGCGCTGGACTGCAGTGGCATTTTGTGTCCCTTTAAAGTAGTCCTTTAAATTTACAATGTGCAACGTCTGCTTACCGTTTGAATTTCAATACCCAGAAATCATGCCAGCTGGCATTATAGTGGCATTAGTTTACCGTTAAAACATGAGCTTTTTGTGTCCATTTAGTAAATAATGCAAGCTCACTTATCATTTGAAAGCACAGTTAATACACAAAAATTACACAGGTGAAACTTAGGTGCTTTTCAAATGACACTAAGTGGGCTTTCAGCATTTGAGAATATCTATACATATATCCACATTTATTTATATATGTATTGATGTAGAATATCTGGGTGTCCACTTATAGAGGAGTATATGAGCTTGTGATCATGTCTGGTGTGTGTTTGCGGGTGTGCAGACAGAAATGCATTAAAGCCGTGCTGATGCAGCCCCACTAAGTCTCAGGCATTCCCTGGACATTTCTAAGTGCTTTTCTTTGAGAGCCACAGCCTGGCAGCAAGACCCCTATTACTGATATAGACACACTGTAATAAGGCAGCGGTGCGCTCACACACACACACACACAAAAGGAGTGCATCTCTGCTAGCAGCAGCATATAACAAGCAATCGGCTCACGAGGAAACCAACCGTTGCTGTAGTCACGTTAACAACACTAGATCAAGATAACCACAGAGAGAGAGCAGGAAAATGGTACACAACTACACTCATGTATGTACTGGTAGTATGACAAATGTAAACATGTGTATGAATCCAATAAGATAACAGGAAAAGACACAGATTCTGTCAAAATTACTTATAAATGCTTCTTTGGCTTCATTACTCGTTTTTCTCCGTCTATTTTTGCACAAAGTTTTCTAATCAAAGACATTGATTGGTTGATTGATTCTCATTTTCTATCTGAAATCTCAACAACACACACACACACACACACACAATGCCAATAATATGAAACGCCACGTCCCTCTATCATCCTTCCCTCAGTCAGACAGATCATTATCTCACAACAGATTGGTCTGTCACAGGAAGCGACACAAATCTCAAAGTACAGGAAATGAAGATACGTCCTATCAACAGGAAGGGGAGGCGTATTGCTCTATGGTGTCTCTAAGGAATATCATGTGATCAAAGGAGGAAGGAAGTGGGGCTTTAATGAAGTCATGGCCAGCCCAACATATAGGGCATCAGAGATGTGTGTGCTGCTGAAACAAACTTTTGTCAAGTTCAAGTGCTTGGTCAGATATTTTTGAGAAACATCACCTTTACTTTAAATGAAAACATGGTTTATAAAAATAGGTTTAATGTATTTTTTATTAAAAAGTGTGGGTATCAAAACATCAGGCGTAAACCCTGCTAACCTATTTCCAAAGAAAATGTTATATATGATTAATGAATTAAAATTGGAAATATATATGAAAGTACTGAGATTTATTGAGGTTGAATGTTGTATTTGGGGCCCATGCAGCGTAAGCTGCAGGGGAACCCATTGTTTTTCTACGTTTTCTTATTATTATTATTATTATTATTATTATTTCTTCCGCCATTGGAGCCTATGGCAGCCCATTGAACCCAATGGTAAAAAGTTGTGAAATTTGGCACATTGGTTAAGGACAGTCATATGTGTCATATCACCAAGTTACATGTTGCCAGTAAACACAGTATAGCGCCACCAATGGGTCAAAGTTTAAGGCCCATTTGTGCATGTAACTTTTGAACCGTTAGCCCGATTTTCAAAAACAAGGCATCATTGGATTCCATGGATCATAGCGAGTCCAATGCACCCTATGACGTCAAAATGCGTCATGATAGATTTTCCGCCATCTTGGATTATGTCAAAAGTGAAACTAAACTTTCAGCGGTCGCAACTTTTGACGGATTCTCATGAAAATCAGCACAGAGCATATTCAGACCAATACGCACAAAAGTTATTAGGCGGATTTTTCAATTTCGACTTTGTTTGCGTGCTACAGCCAATCGAAATCAGCGGCGAAGGCGCCGATTTTGACGTGAGCCCGTATCTCGGGAACGCTTTGGCGAAACGAAACCAAATTGCATGGCATGGTTCACGGGTGCGTCCTAAGTGCAGTGAACAAATATGGTGTCATTTTGTCTCTAGGGGGCGCTATAATTAGCAAAACATTGTTTTTGCTCATATCTCCTGAAGTGTTTGTATTTGAAATGAAATTGTGATATCCACAGGTACTGTGGGTGGCCCCATTGATAGTTGATGCCAACTTTTCAGGTTAGCCAATCACTGTTGGCGGCGATGCCGCCAAACAGGAAGTTTGCTCATATCTCGGCAACGCTTTGACTTACGCAGACCAAATTTGGTCACGTGCATCGAGACCCGCCCTAAAGTGTGTCAATAAAATTTAGTGTCATTTGTCCACTAGGAGGCGCTGTAATTAACAAAATTGCATTATTGCTGTTTTGTCTTGATGCGTTTGGATATGACGTTAAATTTTCATGTCTGCCAATACTGTGGAAGGTCACAATTCATGTCCTGTCCAAAATTTCCACGTCTGCGTAACATTGCGGCCGCCATATTGGATTATGTCAAAAGTGAAACTAAACTTTCAGCGGTCACAAATTTTGACGGATTCTCACGAAAATCGGCACAGAGCATATTGAGACCAATCCGCACAAAAGTTATTAGACGGATTTTTCATTTTCGACTTTGTTTGCGTGCTACAGGCAATCCAAATCAGCGGCGAAGGCGGCGATTTCGACGTGAGTCCATATCTCGGGAACGCTTTGGCGAAACGAAACCAAATTTCATGCCGTGCTTTCAGGTGTTGTCCCAAGTGCAGGAAATAAATCTTGTGTCATTCAGTCACTAGGGGGCGCTGTAATCCGCAAAAATGCGTTTTTGCTTTTTTCTCTTGACGTGTTTGGATGATAAACTACATCTTCATGTATGCTACAAATTATTAGTATTATTACATTGCTTTATTGCATATTCTGCGTGGGCCCCACATTGCTGCTCGCAGCTATATTTATTTGTACTTTTTGCCTAATAAGTATTTATAAGAACCTTGTTAAGGTAATTTCGGTCCAGAAAAAAACACTTTTATGCCATTTCTAGATGATTTAGGAAGTTTCTGATCCGATAGCAAAGCCTAAATGAAAAGAAACTATTTTGTGTAACAAGGACATAAACTTTTCTCTGAAAATTAACCTTCAGATTACTTCCAGCCATTTACTATTCATGGAATACTGTGCTTCAAATACTTATCAAGGTTTTTATCCTGATTGACCTGCACTTGCACTGTTAACAACTTCAGATGAAATGCTTGTTGTGCTACATAACCAACAAAATGGTTACACAATTTCAAATGTGATGTGCATATGATCAATTTGTTAAGAGGTAACGCCCTGCAATACAGTCCAAATGAAGTCCACCAGCAGCTACAACCAGTTTTTTTTGATGATTAAATAATCTGTCAAGGGCCATTGTGCCATTCTATTAAATTTATAACAACGTTGATTTTCTGTCACCGCTGAAGGCAATATAACCCACCTAAATTGCCTCAAACAGGCAACGGTCAAACTGAATCAATAACTAGAGAAAAATATGTGTGAGCAGCACATGTACTTGGAGCTGCATATTATTGGCCTTTATGAATATAAATGTAAATCAACCTGAATTCTTGGTGATATTATCTGAGGAGTAGAGGACACTGACCCTCCATTTTGTATCCACAAGAAGAGTACGTGCCCAGCGTACAGCTGCCTGTCACCCGATTTACATTGGGCTGGAAATAACAGGGGAGAGGCAGGGAGGAAATAGAGGAGTCGAGAGAGCGAAAGTGGAAGGATGAGAGGAAGAATAGATGGGAGACAGGAGATGAAGATGCATAACAGCCGCAGTGGGGGGCAAAATGCAAATAAATAAATAAAATAAACTGATATAGACACAAACAAGATGTAAGCATTGATTTTCCGAGACATCATTGAGTCAAGACCAGTAGGACACAGCATGATAAGGCCCATCTATCTGCCAATAAACTGCCTGTGCCTCCAACAGCCACACTGCCAAACACATGATTACACACATGCACTACGCACACAAAGCAGCCTCCCAGTCAATACAACAGATCCACTTTTCTCACTCTGTCTGTTCTCTCCTCTAGGCTCCCTTCTTCTACCCTGCTTTTCCTCTTCAAGTATGCACACATGCATGTTGACACACGACAACTTTCAAACTATCTGAAATGACGATGAACCTCTTGGCCCTTGTCGATCGATCTGTCGACACAAAAATCGATACACAATCAGATTGAATAAGTGAAATATCTGGCCCCCAATTAGACTGATTAGTGACAATCGTCCCCGAATCTTCAGACTTCATCTGTTCACGACGCTTTTATGTTTAGTTCACCCCCGAAAGCAAACTGAAGGAGAGCCGATCCCGTCTCGATATTCTACAACAATATATATGAAGTGGCCCAGGCTAATCTCTGGATAGCATCTGTTTGCAATGAGATTTTCGTTCCGCACCGCTGATTTGCGACAAGCCATGGGTCCGACTCAATCTACAACACGGGCAGGAATGAAATAAGGAAGAAACAAGTGTGGATGGGGTGTAATCGCTAGATAGCATCTGTTTCTGTTGAAGCCTGGGCCAAGGGCATCATGTTTACAATATATGATGATATATACTGTCCTCCACATACACACACACACACACACAGACACACACAGACACACACTGCAGAAGAGGTACACAAAAGTCGCTTGTAAAAAGCTAACAAGTTCAAAATAGAAAGTTACCCAAAGTACATGTGTTGAAGTCAGTGGGATATCTGGCGGTCTGAATATTTACCGTCCTGCTGGATTTGGCTTCTTCATCTAGTCACAGTTAAAACTTGGATAAGATACCATGTTATCTATTTATTATCTTATCTTAAGCAAGGATTTCTGAAACCTGAAAGGTGTTTGTGAAACATCAGAATTGATTTGTGGCTGTCAAACAAGTCGAAAAGCTAAAACTGTCTAAATAATATTAAGATAATATTTAGCATTATAGAGTAGAGAAAAACAACATCAGTCATTTTGTGTCGAAGTCGAACCAAACTTTAACCAGATCAGTTTTATTCAAGAAACCTGATGCCGTCTTATGGATAATGACATCAGATCACAAGATGCTTGTACGTGTTGGTCTGGAGGACCAACACAGTATTTAAATCATTGCATTTGCTGCATTTGCTGCTGTTTGGTGGTGTGTTGTTTTCCTTTTGTTTCAATTCAATGTGTTCATTCATCTTTGCTATCTGCAGCGCACGCACAAATACAAGGGGGATATGCTTAAATTTATGAATTTTGATATTTTTATGGTGATGCCTTTGCGATATTGCTCTTTAGTGTCATGCCTGTGTCACACACTGAATTGAAAATAAATTGAACCTGCAGTCTGGGAGTGAGCTTTGCACTGAGCACAATTATTAATCAGGCAATAAGCTCACAGGAATAGCAGAGCAGACATCTGTCATTAAAAGGTGAATTTTCCCTTTAAAACTAAATCAAATACAGATACAGGCATTTCAAAGACTTTGCATAACATATATTCCTTTGTAGTGATGTTCTCTTCATGCTAACCACACCTATTATTGTGATAATGAGACTTCATTAAATATTCAAACTTAAAGAGAGAATCTTATCACAGGAGAGTATTCACAAATCTCTTCTTTGAGAGATCGAGGACAGGAAGGAAGTAAGTCATCTTATCCATGGTCTCCAGGGGATGCAAAGCAATTTGGGAAGCCTGTGACAGCACAGATTTTAAGTTTCATATCCATCCTTCTTTGTGCTTTTCTCTGTTCAGCCTCCCTCTTCTATCATTCTATCTTTCTCCTCCTCTCTTCACCACATATCTGGATATGCTTTGATTTCAAAAGCTTTCAAAGCATTTCTTCAACACAGAGTTCATGACACAGACCCCCAACAACCCCCCACCCGTCCACACCTCCTTTTTGTCTCCTCCCTAAGGCTCCCTCTGTTTTTATTTCCGTCTGTCCCTCCGAGTGCATTCTCTATCCCTCACTCTCCCACACAAACACACACACACACACACACACACATAAACACACACACACGCTTTTACACTCAAAGATGCTTAAGAATTCTGTCCACGGTCGACCACTTAGAGACATAAAGGAGCAATGCAAGTGCTGGCCGGGGGGCTAAAAGCGTCCTCTTTGGTAGAAAAAGCAATATGGATGGTACTGAGTGACGCAGATGGGGCTAGTCTTGTGCTACACACACATCCAAATACACATCCTTAAATCGAAATAGTGATGCACACTGGTGCATCGGCACAAAAACATCCACACATATCTGTAAATATTAAGCAAAAAGTGTTCTGGATCACACTGACGGATACAAAATAATGACAGCAGGTCATGTTTTTGCCACAAAATACCTGTTGGGCCTCAAAAAGCAGATAATGAGATATTCAACTTTTTTTTTTTTCTGTAAAGCAAACCTTCTACAGTATCTGATTTCTACAGTGTCATCTAATATCACCTGGAGCAGTCACTTTTAACCTGTCCGCTAATTATAGGTTGTTCTACAGGGACAACATGTCACCAGCGGCATATTGCTTCCTTCAACAATCCACAGCAACCATTTTGGACATCACAAAATTACCAGTTGGCTCAGACACTAACTTCCAGAGTGTGTGTGTATATATATATATAATTTTACAGCTGCATTCTACAACATTGCAGGAAAACCCAGCGTTCAACATAAGACCAAATTCAAATTTGCTAGAACTTCTCAGCTCCTCACAAAAACTGAAGACAGAAATGTAAAATACAGCTTCAGAGATGTTCTGTGCGGCTTTACTTTGATCTAAAAGGAAAGTCTCTTTAAAAAGTAACCACAAACGGGCAGACTGCCTTCCTCGCTCCTGTCATTTCTCCCATTTGGGTCTACATCTCTGTTTTGCACTAACGAAGTAGGGACGAAAGCTTTTCCTGGTAACAGAATGACTGCCAGTTTAATGGCAACTCTACAAAACAGTCCATAGATGGCTCCATCTGTTGAGTCGGCTCATTGACTGGCTGTGCATAAATCTGTATCTCATCCAATCATCTGTCTATCTACATGCATCGATTTGTTCACATTTGTATTGTCAACTGGGCAGATTACAGTCTTTAATCCAATCCAAGATGCTGTGCGAATAAAAATCAACACTGCAGCAATTGCATGAGGATTTCAGGTATTTCAAACATAGACATGTGATTTTTGGCCAAATTAACATTTCCACTTCCATGTGACAACTTCAAGGTTCACAGTGACAGACGCTAACGGAAACCCTCCATGCTGCAACGACATGAAGAAAGCAAGATGAAGGTTGGAAAAATTAAAATTTCAATCATCTTTCTTTCTTTTTTTTTTAAATGAGGCAACACTTGGCAAGCGGCTAGCTTGGGGCTACCACTTCCACTGGGATCGCTATCAAACCCTGCCGCTCCGTCGGGGTAACTAAAGCGGGTGGTATGGAAACCACTTTATCCGCCTCCCCGCTGCCGGTGTAAGTGATGAATTCCTGGTGAGGAAATGACAGACAGACATTTGATGTGTCTCTCGTGAGACTAATGTGAGGCTGCAACAAGCTGGATAGATACAATTCAAAACATATATAAATTTGTCTTTTATGCAATATGTATGATTCAAAATGCACTTACATTGCATATACAATTTTATAAAAACTTTCGCTGGCAATTTGCTTCGATTTTCTGGTATTTTATCTATTTATTCCAAACATCAAATTTAACCTATTAATGTTCCTTTTATTTATTATTTTTATGTCCATAGATAGCTAGATAAGCGACTGCAAGCATCTCATTTAAATAACAGAGCAAGTCACAAAGTCGTCTAGCCTAGTCTCTTCTCACATTAAAAAGATATTTAGAATGAGTCAAATGAGTTCACACTGAAGGCTTTTGAACCCGATGGTGACCACACTGCTGCCTTATAGACTAAACATTATGAACTCATACGCTGTAAAATCGATTCAGAGCCCCAAAGAGTGCAAAATTCAATAGGCTGTATAAATGCGGTACAGTGAAAAGGAACTTTTCCATCCACCTCCCCTTTAGTTTCGTTTTCATCATCCACAGATCGTCTCAATAATACATCCAACTGTTGAATAGCAGCTGGAGGAGAGGTCCAAAAGCCCTGTAGCCCATCAATTTGGTGTTAATGGCTGCAGAGAGTGTCGAAAACTGTCAAAGCTGTCTTGAATTAAAAGTTTAAAAGTTAAGTGCTTCCAATGCTGACAGTGCAGGCAGTTAAAGACAAAGGATGACAGTGTGAAGAGCCCATTGCTGTGGTGTTCCTCTATTTTCTATTAACCTTTAGCACTGGTTAATGCTGTTTTGCAACACTTCTACCCAGAGTCATAAACCATAATTTGTTTCGATGTCATGCAAAAAAAAAAAAAAAAAAATTACACCACTCCATTACACTTTGACATTTGACTTTATCTTCAGGATTAATATTAACCCGCTTTAATGTTGTCTGTACGTGCAAACATGTACAAGTAGCTTTCTTTGTGTAACACTATCAGTATATTTTGAGACAGTACTAAGACGTAGGCTGTCACATCAACGTTAAATAAAAGATGACAAAAGACTACTTCTCCAATTTAACACTTATAATATTGCCAAACTTAAAATTGACAGTTAAAAAAAAAAATCTAAATTAATGCAGCAGAACAATTCACACAACTCACACTATCGTACAGACAACTGAATATTTGGCATTTTTGTTTTTAAAAACGGAGTAAAAACTACAGATGTTCTTTGTATGTCAAATCATACTGTTTTGTCTGTCAAAAAATCACTTCCTGTGTGCCTAGATAACAGATATGACACTTTATATTTAAAACAGTAAACGTACATGCCGTCTTTATATGAGAGAAGAGAGTGAGATGCAGTTAAATCGTGGCATCTTACTGCTGCTCTCTCCCTCCCAGGCTTTATTTTTCCACTTCATGCCCTCATCCTCTAATTACCCATCTCTCTCACCCTCTCTGTCTGTCCGTTACACACAGACGGCTGGGGCGGGGGGCGGGGGGGTTAATGTGACAGTGTGATGTCACATAAGCAGCCTCACAAGATGAGGGGCCAGGTGATTTATCAAGGGCCTGAGTGTCGCCACAATAAGGTAGCTGTCAATATAATCACCGCATCCGTCAGCACGCACACACACACACACACACACACACACACACACCCATCTGCTTTCCATTGCTCTATTCAGCCAGCTGGTCAGATAGTATGACAACGATAAACAGAAACAGGAATCTAAGCTCTCACTTTCCACAAATTCTCTTCTTTCTCTTTTCACTATTTACCTTTCTCCCCCATTTCCTCTCCTCAATCCACACCTATATTTTCTCTCTCTCACACACTTTCAAACACACACACAGACACACACACTGCAGTGGGAGTCACTGATAAAACCACCTTTTATAGATGTACCTATTGTGGATTTTGCACGGACTGCCAGCTGCTAACAGAATAGTTTTACAGACCGTACTATCACAATAAAGGACCGCGCTTCCCTTTCCGATTTTATGTATCCTGGCAATCACATCCTACAAGAAGACAGCAGCTTCACCACATAATATCTGATATACAGTATAAATGTGACACTCAAAGCAATTTAAGTTTCCTTCCAACTATTTCTATAACAGAGGTTGAATGAAAATGTTAAAGTAATGATGTGATCAGTTCAGCCTCATTGCTCACTCTGCAGTAAATTCTCATATCACGTCATTGTTTATTATGAAGGGAGCTTGTGTTGAACACACTTTTAAAATGATGCACCTCACAAAACAAGGTGAGCATGTGCTGCTGATTGGCCTACAGGGAGGCCAGTCCTTCACAAAGGCTTAATGCTACCATGCTTTTTTATTTCATGACACTCCAAAAGTTTGGTTCTTATTTAGCTGCCAGTTCTTCGGCTTCATCACCCTCCTCTTTCTCTCCCTCTCTCTCTCTCTACACACATGCTGGTTTTAAGTGTTGCTCGCTCCGTCACGGCGAGTCCCCCGGGGACATGACAGGGGCATATTAGGTGGTGAGAGGTAGACCGCCAAGGGTGACAGAATAAGAATCATGCACCGCAGTTTAACGGATGGCTGGATAGCGACATTTTCCTTTCAACATCCT